>CAWUFW010002010.1:0-2456645 GCA_963921515.1 Calotriton arnoldi
TGTTTCATGTGCGGCGTACGCGTCGGTCGTGGAGTATTGGGTTGCTGCGGCTCGCTGTTTTGTATGCGTGTCGGTCGTACGGCTTGAGCTCCGTGCGACTCGGTCGGGTTTTCCACGTAATGCATCGTACTGCGCGGGTCGGAGTTCGCGGGTACGTTTCGTTCGGGTTCATTCCTGGTGCGTGTCGGTCGGTTCAATTCGTGTGGTTTTCCGGCCGGATAGCTGTTTTCCGTGCGGTTCGGTCATTCGGCTTGTGTTCCGTACGACTCGGTCGTAATTCGCATGCATTTCATCGTACTAGGCGGATCGGGCAGCACCGGTACGTGTCGGTCGGAATAAATTCCCGAACCGAGTCGGTCGGTACGTTTTCCGGACCGAATCGGAATCGGCCCCTTAGACTTCTACTGGTAATAAACCCATTCTGATCATTTGCAATTAGATGGCGAGCAGCGATATTTATGCAATTAGCCAATATTTTTGTGTAAATCTTATAATCTAAATTAAGTAGCGATAGTCTGTATGATATGGGCTCAAAGGGTGATTTTACTGATTTTAAAAATTTGATCAGTACACCTTTACGGATTGAGTCACAAATTTGTCCACCTTCCAATTTAGAATTAAAAAGGATGGTCAAGGATGCAAATATCTTATAAAATTGAGTGCTGAACCCATCTTTCACAAGAGCTTTTGAACTTGGCAATTATCTTATAGCTGCCCTCACTTCATTTTCAGATATAAGATTTAGTAAGACGGCATCAGCTGCAGAAGTCAAGCCTGGAAGTCTTAGCACCATGAGAAATTGGTTTATCTGATGTTCCAAATACAGGCTGCCTGACTGGGATTCATGATATAATGTAGCATAATAGTGTAAAAATAAATTTTTAATTCCCTATGTATCTTCAATAAGTTGGTCTGAATTTGGATCTTCAATTCTGAGTATCAAATTTTGATTGTTTTCCCCTTTCAGCTACAGGCCAAAAAAAGTCCCATCTTCTCCCCTTCCACATAAACTTGTAGCTGAAATGTTTGATTATTAACAGTTCCTCGCTGAAAGTAAAAATCCGTCCTTTTCGCCTTCATCTCCCACCACTTTTTTATGGTTCAAATCTCTTTATTTGGTTTTCCAAGTACAAAAAAGAAATGTAGCAATACTACGAGCATACAGCGCTTCTCTTCAATGGCACATACGTAAGCTAACACAGAAAAACCCCTACAAACACCCCCCTCCCTCTACCCTTTCTGAATCCACAGAATTTGAAAAATTGTGTGTAGTGTGTCACACCATGCATTTCACAGTATCATCCTAATCGGAATCCTCATAGTGGGTGTCGGTAGTAACTTCTGTTAGACGAAGTAAGTGGAGATATTTTGGGCAAGTGAGTTCCTGGAATTCCGCAGAGAGTAAGGCGATATATGGATGCCAAAGCTTGTATTAACAATCACCTTGTGCAGTGATGGTCAGGATTAGTTTCTTCATCCCTAGTATGTACCAAAGGCAGTTTATCCATCCCTGATGTGTGGGAACAACACCTGTGCCCAAGCGTGTCTAAATATTCTGCAGAGCTGCACCCAAGGCTGGTCCAAACTGTTGTTCCCTACGAGATTTGAGTGTGAAGGTGAGCATGTTGGGTAACCCCAGAACCATGTAAGCAGGGAATCAAGGCAACTGTGTGTGTAAGTGAGTGTCAATGTCATCAAGAATTTTTGTCCAGTAAGCAGTAAGTTTTGGGCAGTCCCACAGCAGGTGTAGAACTGTCCCAGGGGATCTACAGCCACGCCAGCAGTCAGGGATGTGCACGGAGTTGCCTCTATGCAGGTATACTGGCGTGAGCTACCGATAAGTGGCGATATTGGTGGCAGTTTTGATGCTGGCTGTATTGCGGAGAGTCTGTCTTGGGCGGTAGTATACCTCCCCCTACTCCTGCTGTGTCAGCTGTCGCCCAAGCTCTAGTTCCCAGCGTTTTTGACCCGCCAATTTAATCTGCAGGGAAGGCTGCCATAAGAGGCCATACAGTTTAGTTACAAGGTGCCTATCTGACGTCTTAGTTACAGACAACTTTTCAAAAGTGGTGAGAGAACGTTGCGCCCCGGGGCGGACTGTCGGTTGAGCCAGCCAGTGTCAGATTTGGAGGTAGTGCAGAGTTGGTCAAAGGACAGGAAGCGTTCCTAATCAAACATGTGGCCTGTCGACCTGCACCTGACTCTTTGCCATTTCTGAAACGCCGCTTGATCAAGGCCAGGGGCAAAATTCGCGTTGCCTATGATCGGTGTCAGCAGGGAGGGAAACGAGGTCAAGCCTCTCTACTCACCCACACGGTCCCAGACGTCCAAGGTAGTTGTTATACCTGCTGCTCAGCCAGTGTGACTGTGGTGATAGAATGTTGGTGAGTGGAATGTTGGTGAGTGTGTGAGTCAGTTGGTGGATGGGCTGAGCAGCAGGAAGGCTGCTCCTGGTGGGGCTCTGCTCAACATCTTACCATCTTATCCTGAATAAATCTACTTAAGCAATCAACTTGGAACCGGACCTGCTTCTTTCTACTACATATTTTGGCGACGATTTGGGATTAATCTACAGAAACTACACGTGAGGATTTACTTCAAGCAACGATAAGGAAAGGTAACTGAAGAAACAATTGGAAAACTTTTTATTAGAGCCTGCCTAAGGATTTTACACCCTGCTGCCCCACCAGTGTCCAGTTTCATTCGGACAGCCCATAAGACAGGGTGTATGTCTTTCAGCCTGATTTTATATTTTCAAGCTTCAGGTTACATCCACCACAGGTCAGGAGGCAGCTCTTACTTCAAGCAGCATTGTGTACTTTTTATCTACAAATGAAGATGAGAACCGGCTGATTTTGCAATACTCATTCCTTTCGAGGGGACATTGGCAGTCTGTGCGCCTATATGGACAACAACTTTTCCTTAAAATCTCAAGATTTGTGTTTTACCATCTGACAGAGGCACTTTTCGCGGAAGGACTGTTCAATATTGGATGCCTGAATCCTATTTAGAGTCTGCACATTTGGGATTTATGGTATTTTAGGACGGCGCAATGTTTGTTCAGTAAGCTTTCTATTACCGTTACCAACGTGCGCCTTTCGAATGGTCCGCGAGGAGTTCACAGTTGTGGAGCGCGCACCCAGTTGCGCGAGGGTGCTGCTGGATGTTCTTTAACTCTTTCTGCTGCCAGTCAGGAACGCTGGAATCCTAGCTGCTGGGGGACACTTTTCAACACAGACACGCCTGGAGCCTTCCGGCGTGCGTCATCCCTGCATGCCGCCATCTTTATCTTGGAGCAAACTGTCCAGTTCCAGCTTGGATTTTCTCCCGAGTTCAGCTGTACGGTATGATGGGAAGTGATGTGATTTCCTTTCCCAAAATTTGCTTGACAGGATGTTTGCGTAGCGGGAAGGAGCGTCAAGTTGTACTGGGGTATGCTCAGGTGAAATGTGGTTATTGCCTACTTTGACTGTCTGCCGCCTGAAGTCTTGTCTTTACATCGCTACCCTCATAATTAACTCGCCCGCCTGTTGTCTCTTATTGCTGCATTCCTCGGTGACCGGCACACCTGAGTAGAGTACTGCAAACAATTAAGATGTTATCTTGGATTTTTTTTCCACGCTATTGTTTCGTGGTTTTTGTGCCATTGATTAGTCTAGTATTTATGTTGCTGCAGTGTTTACTTTCACCATTCGCAATGGATTTTATTTTTACAGTGTAAGGCTCAATGCTTGTTTAAAGTTTGGTTCACTTACTTGTGCATTTCCTTATTTATTTTTACAGTCAGCAGTTCTACAGTTTCTATTGAATTTCCTTACTCTAATTCTGTCATGATGTTGATTCATTTTTTGTACGCAAGTTTCCCGTGCGTGGGAATTATTACAGTAATTCCTGTGATGTGTTGGTTTTGCCATGGCAGTGTGATTTTCCACCCTTGCGCAAATTCTTGTGCGTGGAATTATCACTTTTATTACAGTCATGTGGGTTCTTCTACTTAATAGGTCTTCTTACTATAGTGTGATGTTCCGCCTGTGCGCAAATCCTTGTGCGTGGACTCGTTCTTCTTTGTTTTTCCTTCATTTTAATTTGTTTCCAGTACGTAGTATGCAATGTTTTCAGATTGCTTGTTTCAGTGTGTTCTTCCACCTTTGTGCAAACTCTTGTGCGTGGATTTGTTCATTTTTATATTTTTCTTTCATTTCTTAGTATACAAGTTTCCCATACGTGGGAATTATTACTGATTGTGGCATGTTTTTAGATTGCCTGTTGCGGTGTGATCTTCCACCTGTGTTTAAAGCCAGTTTTGTGATGAGTGAGTGTTCTTGCCAGTGATTGTTATTTTCCCTTACTATTTGTTTCGATGTAGAGTTGTGCACATTTACATGTTCTGTGTGGACTGCCTTTCCACACGTACCACCCTTACTTTGGGTTTGGGTGAAGGGCTGAATTGAAGCCGTATTTTGATGAGTGAGTGGTTTTTTTTTCTAGTGATTGCTGTTTCTCTTACGATTTGCTCGATGAAGAGTTGTACACTTTTACAGGTTCTGTGTGGAGCGTCTTTCCACACGTACCACCCTAACTTCGGGTTTGGGTGTAGGGCAATTTTCATGCCATATGTTTCGTGTGGAGTCGTGTTTCACACGTACCACCCTTACCACGGGTAAGGGTGGAGGGCAGCTTTGATGTCGTTTGTTCAGTGTGGGGCGGTCTTCCACACTTTCTTACTGTGTTTTTTTTAGTTGTGTTGTTGGATGGTCCTCTTCTACACCTTGTGGTTGGCTCCCTATTTACTTTTCTCATGTCTGCCTGGCCAGCTGGCATGTTTTAGGTATTTGGGTTTGTTTGTGGTTTGTGGTGTGGTAGTGCTTGGGTTTTGTTGTGGTAGAAAGGGAGATGGTGCATGAGTGTATTCTTCTTATAGTACTTGTGTTCCTTTTTCTCTCTCTATTTTATTTCTTGTGCATGACATTTTCCACCTATTATCTTCATGCTGTCACATCAGATCGTTGCTACCTTGCTTATTTGTTGCAATTGTTCTGATAACATTCTGTTGCATGCTATTGTTCCAATGTCATCCTTTGCTTGCATCAGTCTTCATTGTCATTCTGTTTAGAGTTCCTTTGTTATGTATATAAAGAAAGGAGATGTGTTATACCTGCTGCTCAGCCAGTGTGACTGTGGTGATAGAATGTTGGTGAGTGGAATGTTGGTGAGTGTAGTTGGTGGATGGGCTGAGCAGCAGGAAGGCTGCTCCTGGTGGGGCTCTGCTCAACATCTTACCATCTTATCCTGAATAAATCTACTTAAGCAATCAACTTGGAACCGGACCTGCTTCTTTCTACTACAGTAGTTTTGGTGATGGGGATAAGTAGAGGCTTCTTGGCCGGGCTGTCCTGTGTACGAAAGGAACTTTCCACAAGTGCTGCCCTGCCACAGCCTGGTCAATGAATTTCCAGCGTTACTCAGACTCCTCCTGAGACCATTCGACCCGGAACCAAAGTTTCGCCGCCTGGTAGTATTATAAGAGATTGAGGATGCCCTGGCCTCCCTCCCTCATAGGACTATAACCATGCTCCCTTCGCATCCGATATCAGCCCTCTGCCCATACAAAGTGATTTATGTCTTGTTGTAGGGATTAGATGGAACCGGCGGGGGGTTCCACTAGAAGAGCTTGGAATTTTAACAAGATCTTTGGCAGAACCAACATCTTTAGGAGCGGGCACTCGACCAAGCCAAGAGAGGTGGTATTGTTTCCATCTAGTCAGGTCGGTTTTTATTTATTAGTGTAGGGACTTTTAGTTTAGAGTTGTGATCGCCCTGGCCATAGGGGCTAGTTGAATACCCAGATAAGGAATAGAGGTAACCGCCCATTGAATAGGATATTGATGGACAAGTGCAGCCTCCGTGGCCGGTGATAGAAAAAAAATTGAATGCCTGAGATTTATGAACATTAATGTGGAACCCCGCTGCTCCAACGAAGGTCTCCAGTTTGGCCAAAAAGTTCAGGAGAGATGTGGTCGGTTCTTCCAGGGCCTCTATTATATCATCAGCATTGAGAGTAATAGTGTGCTTCTCCCTCCAAAAGGGATTCCCTTAATAATAGGGTTGTCGCCAATACGCTGGGCCATGGGTTTCAGGTATAACACAAAAAGCAAGGGGGAAAGTGGGAATCCCTGACATGTGCCTCTGCGTATGGGAAAAGGGGCTGAACTTTGCCCGTTCACCTGAACGATCGCAGTCGGATGGCCATACTTACTAAGAATCCATGTACAAAAGCGCTCGCAGAAAACAAAATGTTAAAGTGTGGCCTCTAAATAGGACCAGTGGACCCGATCGAATGCCTTCTCAACATCAATGGCCAAGAGCATTTGTTCCCGACTGGAGTGTGGGCTTTGTCAATCAGGTGTATGATACGCTTCGTGTTGTCGCTGCATTGGCGATGCGGCACAAAATCCGCCTGGTCTGGGGCAATGAGGCCTAGCATGAGGGGGCCAAAGCGGGTAGCTAGGATGCTAGTGAATAATTTGATATCCACACTGAAGAGGGATTTAGGGCGATATGAGGCTCATTGTCATTTATCTTTCCCTGGCTTTGGGATGACCACTATGGAGGCTTCCAACATGGAGGGCCACACTGTGTCCTGGCCATTGATTGAACGGAAAAGTCAGATCAATAAGGGGGCCAAGCGTAGTAGAAAATGTTTTTATAAAAAAGTGCTGGAAAGCCGTCCGGCCCTGGGGATTTGAGGAGTTTCTGTCAAGGGATGGCAGATATGACTTCTTCTATCTGGATCGGCTTATCCAGAGTAGTTGCCTGTTCCCGTGTTAGCCTCAGGGCGGGAGCCTCTTCAAGGTAGAGAACCAGTCTGCCCAAAGACAGAGTCTGCTCCGTGTATAACTCCTTATCGAAATCCCAGAATGCAGAGGCAACGTGACCGTCTCGGGTGAGTTCAGAGCCATCAGCAACTAAAAGGGAATCTACGCCCTTTGCTTGTCACTGCACCCGAAGACTATTGGCCAAAAGGCGCCCACATTTATCACCACCCACATAAAGGAATGCCAGAGTCTTAGGCAAGTGTATTTTGCCCTGTCTAAGCCAAAGCTCGCTAGTTGCCCGTGCCAAATTCTCAGGGTCCCGGTGCCCTAGTGTATACGTTTCAGTTTCAGTTCCTGTTGGGTCAATCGCTTCTTCTTATCCCGGCGGAGTCTCTTATCCGCTGCTGAGACAGCTATCAGCTCCCCCCTGATCACAGGTTTTCGGGGGTCCCAGAGTGTGAAATGGAAGTGTCAGCGGTATTGTTTAGTGCCAGGAAGTCTACGAGTGCCCGGTTGACCTGTTTGACTACTTTGGGTCTGTATAAGAGGGTTTCACCCATCCGCCATGACCTGGAGGGACGTCTCATTGGTGGTAAGGTCATGGTGAGCGAGACACTGCATGATCAGATAAGGAGTCAGTTCTCTCTTGTAAGCTGTAACTAAAAACTGGAGTTCCTTCGTACCCAGGAAATGATCTATGCGGGTGTATGTTTTATGTGCATGGGAATGGAATCTGTAGTCCCAAGTGTGTGAATGCAGTCTGTGCCAAATGTCTCCCAGACGTACCTCCTGTACCAAAGTGCACCTTCGCAGGACAGGGCCCCAGTATGTCTGTAGTGTTGCACAGATCTGTCCAGGTCATTATTGAACACGAAATTGAGCCCCTCCCCCCCAGAAGCACCAGCCAATCCTGGGTGGACATCACTTCAGCCACAGCACGGCATAGGAAGCTCTCCTGTCCATCGTTAGGAGCATATATGATCCCTAGGGTAAAGGTGTAGTTGCCTAAGTTCACTGAGTGGGCCAGTAGTCTGCCTTTGATTTCAGCCAGTTTGGGACCTATCTTGCAGAGTAAAGAGCGGGATACCAATATGGCCACTTCTGAGATTTTGGATGGGGTAGATGAAAAGAATTATTGCGGAAAGCGCGTTCTGTGCCAATCTCTGGCGACTAAGTGCGTTTCCTGGAGGAGACAGAAGCAGTGGCGGCTCGCAGAGGGAGTGCTGCGAGGCGGTAGGGCGGGGCTGGGTGGAGGTTAGTGGAGTCGGACATACGACGGGCAGGAGTAAAGTAAGTAAATAAATAAATAAAACTATTTACCTTGCGCTCGCTGCATCGCCAACTTGGGGCGGAGCTTAATGGGATTGTTAAGTTCCTTCAAATTAAGGGTGAAAACCTGTTGGAAACCAGGACATGTTTGCAATGTTCCCCCACTTTATGCCCCATTAGAGTCCCCTGGGTGCTGGTTTTCTGACTCTAAGAGTGCCCTGGACTCTGCTCTGGGCAGGGCCAGTGCTATGTTGAAAACAACCGCTGCTATATTGAAAACACAAGTGAAAACACACACCTGCATTAGGTTACACTATGTGTTAAGGTACACCTATAATTGGCATGACTTACCCTATAAGTCCCTAGTAGATAAAAGGGCCGGGGGATTAAATCTACCTTTAAGTCCGTAGTATATAATAGTGGTTGTTTAGGGATAACAATGGTTCAGTGATGGCCAAAAAGGTCCAGGAGGACAAATAGTAGTCCCCAGCGGAGACACTATGAGAAACTTTATAATGACAATTAATCACACTGGGAGTTTTAAGTAATGTACAAGGGAACATATGTCATGTAGAGTTAGTTATTTATTTTACACAAGTAATAAGTAGTTATTTTGTATAGTATTCAGGTGCTCACAAAAAGTGACAATAGGCGTGATGTGACAAAGTGAGGGTGAATTAAAACAATGACATCGCATTGACAACAGACATTGGAACTTCACACGAGTTTGCAAAATGTAAGGAGTTCCTGTTGTAGGGGGTCGACGGCGTTTGGATCTCAGAACCTTGAGATCATCTTCAGGACATATAGTGAGCAATCTGAATTGGTACCGGGAAAAGCAAGCGGCGTTGGGGGTAATCAATGAGCATGGAGGTAGCCGCGAAACACGGAGCCGGTCCAAATCCGGAGGAACCACGTGAGGGGTAAAGTCAGCGTAAATTAAAGTAGCCCTGAGTGGGGCATGAGGGGAAGGCTGATGAGGCCCAGAGGCGGGACGGGGGGGCTCAGTAACCCAATATTACAGGTGCCGCAGCGTCGAACTGGTCTAAGGAGGAACACCCGGAGGCTGAAATAAATCCACAGCCGGGTGCTAGCATGAATGCGGGGGTAGAGAACTGCAGGACCGGGCACAGTAGCAGGTAATTTAAGGTGCACTGAATTAAACGCTGGGTCTGTAGTTAATTCAGGATCCCATGAAGTGGTGCCGTGTAACGCCGTGATTAATTGTCATTTAAAGTTTCTCATAGTGTCTCCTCTGGGGACTACTATTTGTCCACCTGGACCTTTTTGGCCATCACTGAACCATTGTTATCCCTAAACATATACTCACCCCAGGTTCACGTATCGGGGTACCCTTGTTCTCCTATACTACCTAGTATATAATAGGGCATGGCAGTTTAGAGGCCAGCAGCCCTTTCTTCTCTTGCATGTGTGCACTGCTGAAGCCTGAGGTCACTTTAAAAGCAGCCCTAAGTTGCAGCACTGCTTTTAAATGTAAATTGTGACTCGACTTTGGTGGTAGGGCTACTTAAAAAGTGATAATCTACATTATCTTTACACATTAGGTGCCCCCAGGGTCTCCCCTGGGTGTCACAGGGGTGGGGGTAATGTAATTATAAGAAGGGCCCTTATAAAACTGTTTTAAATGCGCTGGGGGTAGAGAAATTGCACATTTCACTTCCCCCATTGTAGTAAAGTGCATCCCAAAATCGACTTTGGTGATATGAGCACTGTGTAGTGAGGATCTACACTATTTTTGCATATTCAGGGCCCCCAAAATCTCCCCTAGGTGTCCCAGTGGTGGGGGTTATGTAACTATAAGCAGGGTCTTTATAACAGTTGTTTCATATGCCCTAGTGATGGAGAAATTGCACCTTTCAATTGCACCTTGTGGATGCTTAGCTCAATAGGATAGCATTGCAATAGTTTATAAACGCATAAATATTGCTAGAAATGGGATAAAATATTATTCAAAGACGTAGGAGAATGTTATTACTAAATCCAACAATATGCTGTTGTTGAATTCATCCTATATTGTACAGAAAAGAAGTTATACAACTTTCTTGACTGTAAGCCAAAATTCAGCCTTCTTGCTGTCCTCCCTGACTGGTCAGAGTTAACAGGATTATTCTGGCTGCTTTGATCAAGTAATAAGTGGATCACCAGGGGAGAGGCTATCTGGTGGGGAGAGCTCTGCTACACACGAATGCTAGAGCAGGGGGTGAGGGGTTGTAAAGCATGAGGCTTCAAGGGAGGAACAGGACAGGCAGGGAATGCCAGGTCTGCCTATCCCCCATCCTCTCTGACCCAGCCAGATAGCAGGCTTAAGGAAGGAATCTGCAGATGTTAGGGGGGGAGCTATGGAAATGAACCACACTGGAGGTTGGTTTACTTAGTTCTTGCTCCTCTGCTGAGATTTCAGACATACTGAATTTTGGAGGAATAGGGCTTTCTGGGAGACCATTGTACCACACTTTGAAGGAAGTGGCCATGCTCTGGGGTGTTGCCCTGCACCTCATTGGACAGGAGTGCCCTCCTGCTTGACCCTAGAGAATACTGAATAAATATGTGAGAGGGGCAGAGCCTCTCAGATCTGCTGCTGGAAACTAAGGGAAGAAGAAGGACACAGAGGCAGGTCTCAGCCGTCTGCCATCCTTGCCTCGCCCCCACCACTTTTTTAAAGAGGAATCAAATCTGTCTAGTACCATAGCTTGATAAGCTGCATCTAGCCCCACCTGTACAGGCAATTTTGAGGGTCTGGACATATGGCAACATAAAACCACGGACGAGTGATCTAAAGAAAACACTCGCACAGTGCGGTATCTCTGTAGCAGGGGAGGAGAGAAGACCCTAAAAGAAAATCAATCCTAGAGGCAGAGTGAAATTGTTTTGAAAAACAATTATAAGATTTAATTGTCGCCTTTCTCTGTCTCCAGATATTACAGATCCCTAAGCGAGAGCATAGTTTTTTTAATATCTTTTCTGCGTTACTCTTGTGCTGATTTCAATGGGGTTAGACGAATCTAGATAAGGGGTTGGTAAAAACTTGAAATCTCCCTTTAAGATGGTTCCCTGGCAAGATTACACAGTTCCAATTGTAGATTTTGATGAAGCATCGCATTATCACATACCTGGCCATAATTGGAGAGAAAATTCAATCTCTGACTCCTGGTTTCTACAGGAAAAAGAATCCAGTGTCTTTCTGTGTCTTTAATAGCGACCAAATACTTTAAGTGAATATTTTTCTTTATCACTATAGCTACCCCTCCCCCCACCAGTGTGTAGCTTGGGTGGAGGAAGAAAAGCCATCGCCAACTCATGGGTATTTAATGTTATTTCTTTCCTTTCCCTCAGTAAAGTGTGTCTCTTGTAGAAAAACAATACCTGGGGTGAATTTTAATTCCATGGAGATTATCCTTTCTGTTTGTCTACTTTGCCTGCCTCTCACTGCTCCACCCTGTGTCTTTCCTGGCTCGTTGGGTGCTCCAGCCCACCCAGAAGTGCTGCCCATTCCACCTTGCCCACATGCATCCCCCCTGCCAGTAATCGTATGGTGACAGTGATCCAGCGCCAATCAGGGATCGATAATCAATAATTTCACAACACAACACGGGCCCATACACTTGCTACCCCCACATAATCCACTGAATGATGCTGAGATTAGTTTCAAGACTAAATGAACACAGATGAAATCAGTTGTTCATTATACAGGCTCGTATCTGACACTCTAAATACCTATCTGAGCCTGCATAGCAACTTCTTTCCTCTGGTCGATGGACCTAAAGTTGAGAAGTTGATGGTAATAATAGTACTATGTATCTATCTATCTTCACTAAATAACCACAAACTCAGTGTAAAGTTAATAATGTTTATCACCAAATCATGTAAAAATAAGAGCTCAAACATGTGCAGAATCACAAGGCAAACAATGCATTAATCACAGAGAGAGAATATATATATATCAATGCAAACAGTGTCAAACTCATTTCAAAATGAATAAATGCACATGAAGGAGTGGATAGGCGGAGAGACAAAAGTTTCAGAGACAAAATACATTTGCAAATATTATGCAAAGTACGGATCATTTAGCTAATACTAACTTAAGGAAATAGAGAAATACCACCCCCTGGCCACAGGGATAGTAGGGGGTCCCCTGAGACGGGTTCAGGGAACAAAGAGTATCAGGATACTGACAGCAGGACAGGAATAGGAAACAGGTAGGCCTCAGCAAACCGACGAACAGCGACGATCTCCCTCTAAGCTTCTTCCCAATCGCGCCTCAGCTACCTTAACCACACCCCCTAGGGCACCCCAGTTATACCCTAAAACCTACATGTCCAACCCACAATAGTTGAAACATTTACTAAAATTCAGTCTCTCATTGGCTGATTCGGAGGGTGTTCTATCACAGCACCGTAGTCATGATCATGTTTTCTTAGTATTCTTTGTCTAATACACTTTCTCATTACACTACCCACACATTTCCTCGAGAAGGCAGCATGTTACAAATTTCTACATTTTTATTATTCAGTACAGCCGCTTTCGACGGAAGAAGTTTGTACACTTCCTTTCATTCTCATAGCCGTCTTTCCGTTACTTGGCAGACACGCAACGTTCTTTCGAAGGTCAACAGCCACTGCCTTCTGTCCGCTCTCTGTCAGAGCTTGATTTTCAGCATATTATTTCATATTTATTCGTTTAACTCTTAATATTCATGCAGAAATATAGGCCCATACTTTTTCTCTAAAATGAATGAAACACAGACATTATTATTTTCACGAAATGTACTTCTCACTGTTTGCTTCCCACCATTTCACTAACCCAATGTTATGTTTCCTAGCAAAAGCATTAATGTGCAAAGACAGCATTATTTTTATTATATCTAGAAGCATAAAGAAAATGCGGCCTGGTCTTTTCGTGCATTAATCTTAGCATTAGTGCACGCATGTGCAAAGCATTTTCCCAATGTGTTCGTGTTGGTGCATATTATTTTCACAGCACACTATTAGTAAAGGTTACTGGGGAGTTAATCCGAGCAGGTTTTATTTTCTCAAAACCCAATTCCATCAATTCCCCCCTTTGATGTTATTTTTGAGCCATCACAAAATACCCATCATACCAATTACCACCTTTATTTTATCTAAAGGTCTGTATTCTTCTGCTGGGTATTCCTAAGTATTCATCGGTCAGAAATCATCTACATAAACTGCATTGGCTCCCAGTTAGGAATCGCATTATTTTTAAATCTCTCTGCACTACCTACAGAGCACTCCAGAACACTGGCCCCATTTTTTTAAGGCGCCTGTTCTATTGGTACATTCCAAAAAGGCATCTACGCTCCGAAGGAGCTAAACTTCTAGCAACTCCGAGAGTTTTTAAAGCCACATGGGGTGGCAGTAGTTTTAGGGCAGCTGCCCCCAAACTCTGGAATGAACTCCCCTTTGCCATCAGATCCCTTCCAACTCTACTTGCATTCAGGAAGGCCTTGAAAACATGGCTATTTGATAAATAGTCATCTTTATCTTTACAGAAACTGGCATAGTCCACGGGCCAGTGCCAAGACACCCTCGGGTAATCGTGCGCTTAACAAATTTATTAACATAACATAACATTCTTTTCTCTCTTCATCATTCTTTCATCTAAATCTTTCATCGTTTCATAATATTTTCCTCTCATGTCTTCTAATTCTATCTCATCTCTCTTTCTTTTTCTGGCTTTCCGTTTGTTGTCTGATTCTATCATCTTCTTCTTTCCACATCTACCCTTACAACATTTATATGTCATTAATATTGATAACATTACTACAGCTATTGAAATAATTGGTATTAATATCTTCCCTAATAAGCTACTTCCAAATGTAGAAAACCATTTACCTACAGAGGAAAAACTCTTACCAAGTTTCTCCCAAACACCATCAACCTCTAGTTGGGTCAAATCTTCATGTAATTTCGTAATATTTTTAATATACCCCTCTAGAGTCTTACTTTTATCAGGGATATAAGTACAGCAATGTTGGATTTTCAACATGCCACAGACTCCACCCTCTTTTGCAAATAGAATATCAAGGGCAAGTCGATTTTGCAAAACCATTGATCTAATTGCAACCATTTCAGTATCAATCAATTAAGAACCCACCAGCGGTATCTGTTGATAAACGATCAACCACTGTAGACAATTTTCGAATTTTATGCGAATTTAGAATAACCCCAACTGAAGGTATCAGTGCACCAAAAATATCACCTACTATCTCTGAAAAACTTGCTCTCTTTTTACATATTAGTCCATGCTTTATTTCATTTAGTTTATTATTCCTATCTACGTGATAGACCTTGGGGAATACAATCCCAAAATAACAACTACCATACCAATGTGCAGGAAACCTATAATAGGCACTCTTACCACACACATAATAAACTCCTGGGAAAACAGGATCAGTTCCTCCCTTCAATCCCCATCCACCGGTTATTAAGAAAGTATGTTCACATTCACTAGTACCAATGAAATAGTTATTATAGTCAGTTTTTAGTCTAAGCAAGCAAAGTTTCCCTTTATGATACCAATCCAGAGACATTGCAGCGTAAGCCTCACCCTTTTCGTAATTTCCTTCCCTAAAAGCCCACGGTGGTATACTTGTGACTTCTGTTCACCAGTTGTTCTATGGAAATCCTGTCTTCTATCTTCTACCATATTAATAAAATCTTTTTCTACAGTCTGCAAACTACAAGTAAGAATATGTCTATGAGCATATACTATATCCAGAGTCTGAGTAATATGGAAAAATTCTCCCATTTATTCTGCTTTTCTACCACTATACACCTTATTCATATCTTTTCTAATAGGAATTTCTGAAAATACTAAATCCATGTTAGAATAATAGAACTGTAACTTCCCCGTCACGTAGAACAGGCTAGTTAGTACACTACACGACACACCATACGTTAAAGGTAAGTGATGATAAGTAACTCCCTCCGAGACAGAAGAAGGTAATTGCATGCAGACGTAACAATCACTCACATCCATGGTGTCTACATATTCATAAAGTAGTTTTGTAAAGACATTTAACAAAAAATAATTAATCGATTTATCATGATGATAAATACTTTCATCTATCTGATCCATATTAGTATATGGTGTTTCTTTAGTAACAACATTCACTCTTTCACTTACTTCATTATTAGTATTATTTTTGTTATTAGTTACCATTAGAACAGGAACAATGACAGTTAGTATTAACCACATCAACATTAGTAGTAGGACACTACATAAGCAAGCTTTAATACATCTACGCTTTAGACTAGGTTTTGGATGTTCAGTCACTGTAGCTTCTGCCATTTTGTATACTAAAAAAAATATAGAAAAACATCAAAAAAATCTAAGAAAAACTCTAATAATCTTTCTAGGGACTCGGAAAAATCAAAAAAAAAAACACCAATTTAGAGTATCCAAACACTTCAAAGCTTTCTTCTTTACCCCCCTCTTTTTTTAAATTTTTTATAAAGTCTTCTCAAGTCTTTTTCAGATCTTCTTGATCTTTCCACTTATTTTGTCTGGAATTATTTCACCTTAACTTTTTCGCAGTTCTTTTTAAGGTGGTTTCAGTTTGCTTTCATCAACTTGCTCAGTACCGTTGCCAACTTCTTTCCTTACTTGATCAGTGCTTTCAATTTCTTCCAGTATCACGTATGTCCATTCTGGAGCTGTATATCTCTTGCTCGGAATTCTTATTCTTTTTATTTTTCGCACTAATTCCTTCTCTGATTCTTCTTGTTCAGTTTGACTTGAGACTTCATTTATCTGCTCTGGCTTTCTTTTTTCAAGAGTGTATTTCAGTCTTTTCACTCCACTTGGTCAATTGTCTCCTTTTCTCGCTCTCTTAGCTTGAACCTCTTCTTCACCTTCTTTTTCAGGTTCACTAGTTCTTTTATTTAACCTTTCTTTTTGTTGACCTTGTTCTTTACTTTCAGAAACCTTTTCCTTTTCTTGCTCAACAGCAGTCTTTCGAGACCCAGTAGCTGGTGCCCACTTTACTTGGCTTGTGGTTGTTCATCATCCACAGGCTCATCAGAATCTGTCAATCTAGATTCTTTGGCTTCACAACCTCTAGCTTCTGATTTCTTCTTTTCTTTGACCAGTTGCTGTTCACCTTCTTCAAGTGGACTTGGGACTCTTCTTGTATGACTTGCATGAATCCAGTTTGGCAAGCCACCACACTTCACTGCTGTCGTTGTCACCAGAATAATTTGATATGGTCCGTGCCATCTGGGTTCGAAACACGACTTCCTCACGTGTTTCTTGATAAGAACCCACTCTCCTGGACTCAAATCATATGCTTGATCCGGCTGTGTTGTGGTTGCAATTTCCCCAACCTGGTGAGACACAGAACGCACCAGATCAGCCAACCCTTTGCAATAATCAAGCACTAGATCATCAGAAATATTCATCAATTTGTTTGCTGGTACAATCGCTTGTCTCATTGCTCTTCCCATTTGGACTTCATGAGGACTCAATCCAGTCTTTTTATCAGGAATACTTCTAAGACTCATCAATACCAGGGGTAAAGCATCAGGCCATTTCAGTGTTGTGGATGCACACACTTTTCCCAATCTAGACTTTATAGTGCCATTGATTTGCTCCACTATTCCAGAAGCCTCTGGTAGATAGGCACAATGCAACTTTTGCTCAATTTGTAATGCTGCACAAATCATCCGAATTATTTCATTATTGAAGTGGGATCCCCTATCTGTTTCTAAAGTGACTGGAAATCCGTACCTAGGTATTAGTTCTCTTAGCAGCAACTTTGCAACAGTAAGGCTATCATTCCTTCTTGTGGGATAAGCCTCTACCCAACGAGAAAACAAACAAACAACAACCAGCACATATTTGAGCCCGTTCCAATTGGAGCCTCTTAAATGGTCCTGCCGCTTTTCTAATTCATCCCCAACTAACAACTGTCTTTCTACCTGGAGTTTGCTGCTGACAGGTGACACACCTCTGGCACAGACTCTCTGCAATGACTCTGAATTCTGGGTTATACCATGACTGCTTGAAGAGCCTAATCATTGCAACTCTTACAACATGTGCAATTCCATGGTATACCCTTGCCATTTGAGAAAGTAAACAATCTGGCATGACTGGCCTCTCATCTATGTACACCTATACTTCATTTTCTGCTCTCCTTGTGCAGCCTGATTTTATCCAAAGCTCTTTCTCTTCGTCACTTGCCTCATCCTGCAACTGCCTAATTTCATCCCAAGTTTCTAAACAGGAAAACATCAAGTGGCAATTGGCATTTTTCTTTTCCACCCCTCTGTTGATGGCAATTGAATTTTGTGCACAGAAACGTGCTACTTGATCAGCGTATCTGTTGCCGTTCGTTACATAATCATTTCCTGACTTATGTGCAGAACATTTGACCACTGCAATCTTTTTGGGCAATTGCAAGGCATCCAACAAATCTTTCACATTTTTGCCATTTCTAATCGGAGAACCGGAAGAAGTCAGAAATCCCCTTTGCATCCATAGCTGCCCAAAATCGTGCACCACCCCAAAACCATATTGACTGTCCGTAAATATGGTTACTCTCAAATTTTTGCCAATTTTGCAAGCTCTAGTCAGAGCGATTAGTTCAGCAATGTGTGCAGATTTTACCCCATTTAGACAGGATGCTTCTAGAACTGCAGCCACTGTACATACTGCATAGGCAGAACTCAATACACCACTTTCATTTCTCAGACATGATCCATCAACAAACATCACACTATCTGATTCTTCTAGTGGCGAATCCTTGATGTCTGGCCTTGGTTTCATACACAACTCTGTCACATCCAAACAATCATGATCCGCTTCGTCTTTCACCTCCTCACAAAATGGTCTAGGCAACAGGGTTGCAGGGTTTATTGTCGTACATCTTACCACAGTCACATTTTCAGCACCCAAAATTACTCTCTCATACCTAGTCAGCCGACTATGAGTCATGTGCTGAGTACGTGTTCTTGTCAAAAGAATCTCAACTGAGTGTGGCACATATACTTTAACTGGATGCCCCATCACAATCGCTTCACTCTGTTCCAGACTCACACAAGTTGCAGCAACTGCTTTCAAACATCTTGGTAACGCTGCAGCTACTGAATCCAAAGTAGCAGAAAAATATGCCACTGGACGTCGTGCCATTCCATGTCTTTGGGTCAAAACTGATAATGCACACCCATCTCTTTCACAACAGTATAATGCAAATTCCTTTGCATAATCTGGCATTCCCAGTGCAGGTGCTCGACAAAGACTGTCTCGCAACTCAATAAAAGCTTTCATACTCTCATCATCCAACTCAATCGGATCAGTCACATCTTTGTGTGTCAACCTATGTAGAGGTTTTGCAATCAGTGAAAAACCACTAATCCACTGTAGGCAGTATCCAACCATTCCCAAAAACATTCGCACTTCTTTCTGAGTCTTAGGAGGACTCTTCTGCTGTATCACACTAATTCGTTCCGGTGTCACTTTCCTGACTCCTTTCTCTATCTTATGTCCCAAATATTGAACATCCTGTTTACAAAATTGCAATTTTGCTGGTGATACTTTATGTCCACCTTTGGCCAAATGGTTCAGTAAGGCAATTGTATCTGTCACACATGCCTCTCGTGTTTTTGATGCCACCAGTAGGTCAGCAATGTATTGAACCAGAACTGACTTTCCTGGCATGATCAAAGTCTCCAAATACTTTATCAAGATCTGATTAAAAATCGAAGGACTCTCTGTGTACCCTTGAGGAACAAGGCACCATGCCAAAACACGGTCTCCGAACCGGAAAGCGAATAAATACTGGCTATCCGGATGTAAAGGAATTGAGAAAAATACTTGACACAGATCAATCACTGTGTACCATTCTGCATCACAGGGAATTTGATAAAGGATCACTGCTGGATTTGGCAATATTGGACAACATGGTACCACAATTTTATTAATCTTTCGTAAATCCTGCACTATTCTATATTTTCCATTTGGCTTTTTAATTCCCATAATAGGGGAATTACATGGGCTGCTCAGTATTTCTCTTTGAATACCCTGCTCAATCATTTGATCAATCACAGGAGAAACTCCAGCTATTATCTTGGGACTCATCTTATACTGAGGTGTATTCGGATATGTTGCACCAGGTTTCACTGTAACCTGAATAGGATCCACACCTTTCATCAGACCAATTTCTTTTCCTGTAAAATCCCATACGTCAGACCTTACTGAATCTCTCAGCTCTGCAGGCAAATCTTGTTCAGTGAGAAGTGAAAACAACTCATCCACTTCTTTCCCTTGCTTTGCTAGCATCATCTTAAAAGCAACATACTCATCTGGTGTTTGAAAAGCAATACCATCTGGCGTACAATAGATGGTGCAATTCATCTTGCAAAGCAAATGCCTCCCTAAAAGGTTCACCGGACTCATATCACATACCACAAACCGATGCATGTCTCTGAATCTTCCAATATGAACTTCTATTGGCTTTGTGATTGGAGTTTTAATATGCTTATTAGCTACTCCTACAACTTGGATAGTTTCTCCCGAGAGGGGTAGGTTAGGAATTTCTGCTGCTCTTACAGTAGAACGGGTAGCGCCAGTATCCACTAGGAATGTAATATTATTACCTTCCACTTTTCCATCAACAAATGGACCTGACCGATCTACCTCTAGAGTTGCGCCAAGCACGCACTCTTCCTCCCCCCTCAGGCACCGTCATTGAGATGAGTCTGAATCACTCTCATTGCATTGTAACAAGTATTGCGAGACCATTTGCACATTTTGATTCTTACCAACTTGTTCACCTGCGTAAAATCCAGTGTTCGCACTGTACCTCTGTACTTGAGCATTCACATTATTTGGCATAGGAGCTTGTGGCACCTGTAACTGTGAAGTAACTACCTGCTGCTGCTGTTGCTGTTGTTGAGTCGCAACCACCTCATTCTGCATCTGTGGATTTAAATTTTGATTCACCCTATTATTCTTTTGAACAGATCTACACTCGTTCTTCCAATGTCCAAACTTTCCGCATTATTTCTTTTTCAAATAATCTTTATTCATTTTTTCTCTACCTCTGCCACCACCAGTTACCTGACCATTCTGGTTCTGACCCTTCATTTGATAATCTGTTTGAGAACCATTGTTTGCTTCTTGCTGTTCTGCTACCTTCACTTGTCCCCACATCATTTTCTCTTTTAACTTTTTATGTCTCGACTCAGTATCATCACTACAATATTTAGCATATCTCAGGATCTCATCAATCGTCTTACTCTGCCAACAAATCAAATGTTGCTGAATAATGTTACTAATCTCTGGTCTCAATCCAAAGACAAAACGATATACAAAATGTCCCATATCTTTATCTCCAATATTCTCAAAACCGCTGTACTGTTTGAAAACCTGTAGCAACCTTTCATAGTATGCATGTACTGACTCTTTTGGTTCTTGTGTCGTCCTCTCTATTTTAACCCAATCCGTTTCCTTTGGAGAAATTTTACTCTTCAGGTAAGTTATTACCTGATTGTACTTTTTCATCACCTCTTCTGAAGGCGCACCTGTTTTTGGATCTCTTGGGTATTCTTCTTTAGGCCAATCAACAGTAATCTTACATTCAGTCCACAAATCAGCTGGAACAACAATCTCAAACAAACCATCTAGATCCTTCAACAAAACCTTTGAAACTTTGACAAACCTCTCTACCTGTTTGTACCACTCAACTGGTTTTTCCCTCAGTCTAGGAAAGTCATTTGTAAAGGACAATATATCCTGTCTATTCCAAGGAACATGTACATATCCACCACCTGGAACTTCTCTCATCGGACACACCCTTTCAGCTGCTCCTGTCTCCCTCAACGGAAATAAAGACACACTTTTGTCAGTGTTCATTTCCTCTTTCTTTTTCGCCCATCTACCTTTCCAACGTTCTACATCTCCCCATTTCTTCAAGATGTTCATCAACTCTTTTATTTGTAATCTTTTACCAGACGCATTCAAACTGTCAAAATCCTTTTCAGTAAAATCCAATCTTTACGTTTTCTGTAACACCTTTGATTTCTCTATATCTATTCCATATTCACAAGCAGCCTCTGTCAATTTCTCATGAAGATTTCTTGCTCTCCAAGTAATATTTTTACACAAGAATAACAACTCTTCATCTTGATAAGTGCTTGATCTATCAGGACTTATTGTACCAATAATCATCTCTTCCAAATCCACTCTCAGTTTACTCACATCTATACTCTGTGGTTGAGGTTTTCGCTTTTCCATTCCCCTTATCCAGTCATCTAACTCATCTGGCGGAGGACCCATTGAACTCCCTGACGCTGGAGTGACATTCTGCACTATTCTCCTTGGCTCTATTTGTGCACCTCTCTTTGGAGTTTCTGTTATCAGCTCAAAAAAGCGGAAGATCAATCAATGAGGTACTTGTCTCAACTTATTCAGCCTGATCAGCTACCATTACTACCTCTTTCCTAACACTATTCTTTGGAACTGTCAATGCATGTACTCTCGATATATTCTGTTTATCTCCATACAATGGAACTATAGGACCAATTGTTACCGGTACTGTCAATGCTTCCGCATTCAGACTCAATTGATTAATTTTCTGAGTCAACTCCTCTCTTGCTTTAGTCAACACATCCATTTCATTCTCTTGTAATACTCTAGTAACTACCGGAACTTGTGGAACCTGCGGAATCAGTGGTGTTCCCATTAATGGTGCATTCGGAACTGTTTCACTCGAGTTTTCCTGATATGGTGGAGGTCTTTTAGTCAAAATATCATCTAACAATTCATCATCAGATTCATCAACATTTAATCCTGATGTCTCTACATTTTTCTTTTTCTCTTTACATTTGCCTACAGTCGATTCCTCAGCAACTAAAACTGGATATAAACCCTCCGTTATTACAGCTCTCCTCCATCTTTTCATTCTTTCTACCCGACTTTCAAAAGGATATCTAGACATTATATTCCTGTATCTTCTTCCACCCCTATATTTCTCTCGCTCAAACGCCTCATACTCCCATTCCTCAAGCGCTTCATACTGAGTAGGTCTAGGTTTGGTTCTAAAGAATTCGTTCGATCTCTCAGATTTTGTAGAATCCTTACATTGAATGTACCATGCTCTGGAAATGCTAAAACACCATCATTTTCTGTATATTTCATCCAATTCTCTAACCAAGTACACGTATGGTAACCACATTCTAACATCATAAAAGAAGCAGGCGTTCCTGGAGGTGGAATAAGAATTCCCTCTCTAGTCACTATTGGTTTGTCTTTTTTAAAGAGACCTTTTATCTTATTAATCAGTTTCATTTTGCTGACTCTCTACTCCAAACACAATTCAATAAACCAACAACAAACTCTTCGTACTGCTGCAATTTCTATTTGTTACCGATCGTCCAATACTAGCGCGACTCACACCAACCAACCAATCAGAGCACCACTACGTAAGCAATATGTCGACCAATACAAATGCAGTTTACAACAGTCAACCAATCACTGCCCTCTACACTCCCGCTATCTGACCATTGCCAGCGCGGCTTTTTCTGACGTCAGTATTACTCCTTCTACTGACCCTCCCTTTACAAAATAATACGGAAATGTATTTTCTAGGTTTTTCTTAACTACATTTCTGTTAATAACAACATAAAACAATGCTACCTTGTCTGTTCCACTAAATAAAGAGATAGTCTTCACTTCAAAAGAAAATCTTTCACTTCGAGTAAAACAACGACCGCGCTATTCTACACCCAAACAAGCTACAGGAGGACTTGGTACTCCTCTAGGGATACTTGCCAAAGTTTCGGAAGAGGACTTTCACATGGAAAGAGGTCTTGGTACTCCTTTGGGGATGTAAGGCCAGAGTTTCGGAAGTGGACCCTTCACTATTACACACATAAATCTACTCTTAAACGAATTGTCCCTAATATAACACCTGCAGGCTTTCGCTGTTCAGTATTATGACAACAGACAAAGTACTTCTCCAGTGTGATACGTTATCCACACTCTTCTTCTGCCTACTTCAGGCTAAAACATTATTATCCCGGGATCTCAGGTAACTCCGTACCCGCATTTCCAGACAACATAAAACAAAACACTAACTCTTCATGTTAGAAAACAAATAATTAATAATCAATAATTATTACCAAACTAATCAATAATTAACCGTCCTCTGCTACCAAAAACTGATCCAGCGCCAATCAGGGATCGATAATCAATAATTTCACAACACAACACGGGCCCATACACTTGCTACCCCACATAATCCACTGAATGAGGCTGTGATTAGTTTCAAGACTAAATGAACACTGATGAAATCAGTTGTTCATTATACAGGCTTCGTATCTGACACTCTAAATACCTATCTGAGCCTGCATATCAACTTCTTTCCTCTGGTCGATGGACCTAAAGTTGAGAAATTGATGGTAATAATAGTACTATCTATCTATCTATCTTCACTAAATAACCACAAACTTAGTGTAAAGTTAATAATGTTTATCACCAAATAATGTAAAAATAAGAGCTCAAACATGTAAAGAATCACAAGGCAAACAATGCATATATATATATCAATGCAAACAGTGTCAAACTCATTTCAAAATGAATAAATGCACATGAAGGAGTGGATAGGCGAAGAGACAAAAGTTTCAGAGACAAAATACATTTGCAAATTATTATGCAAAGTACGGATCATTTAGCTAATACTAACCTAAGGAAATAGAGAAATACCACCCCCTGGCCACGGGGATAGTATGGGGTCCCCTGAGACAGGTTCAGGGAACAAAGAGTATCAGGATACTGACAGCAGGACAGGAATTGGAAACAGGGGGGCCTCAGCAAACCGACGAACAGCGACGATCTCCCTCTAAGCTTCTTCCCAATCGCGCCTCAGCTACCTTAACCACACCCCCTAGGGCACCCCAGTTATACCCTAAAACCTACATGTCCAACCCACAATAGTTGAAACATTTATTGAAATTCAGTCTCTCATTGGCTGATTCGGGGGGTGTTCTATCACACCACCATAGTCATGATCATGTTTTCTTAGTGTTCTTTGTCTAATACACTTTCTCATTACACTATCCACACATTTCCTCGAGACAGCAACATGTTACAAATTTCTATATTTTTATTATTCAGCACTGCCGCTTTCGACTGAAGAAGTTTGTACACTTCCTTTCATTTTCATAGCCGTCTTTCCGTTACTTGGCAGACACGCAACGTTCTTTCGAAGGTCAACAGCCACTGCCTTCTCTCCACTCTCTGTCGGAGCTTGATTTTCAGAAAATTATTTCATATTTATTCGTGTAACTCTTAATATTCACGCAGAAATATAGGCCCATACTTTTTCTCTAAACTGAATGAAACACAGACATTATTATTTTCACGAAATGTACTTCTCACTGTTTACTTCCCACCATTGCACTAACCCAATGTTATGTTTTCTAGCAAAAGCATTAATGTGCAAAGACAGCATTATTTTTATTATATCTAGAAGCATAACGAATATGCGGCCTGGTCTTTTCATGCATTAATCTTAGCATTAGTGCACCCATGCGCAAAGCATTTTCCCAATGTGTTCGTGTTGGTGCATATTATTTTCACAGCACACTATTAATAAAGGTTACTGGGGAGTTAATCCGAGCATTTTTTATTTTCTCAAAACCCTGCTCCATCAACAGCGTATTAGCACATAAGTCAGATCTTTGGAATATAGCGCTTTCTACCCCACTTCTGCCATTTCCATGCACTGTAGCCAGGACAGAAATGCATCATTTGTCACTGTTGCCCAACTTAATATTGCACATTTTACAGTCCCAAAGAATAGAAAGTGCTTTGCTCATGAAGCCATCTTCCGGCTGTGAAAGTGGGTGTTTTTATGGTATCACGTCACATTGCGTGGGCGTGGTCACAACGCGCAGCCTACATAGCACGCAATAATGATTCTGCTGTAAATGCACTTGCTTCCCTGAAATGTCCGCCCCGGTTGTAAGTAATGGTGAGTTAGCTAGTGTTGCCTTTCACTTACTGTACAGACCTCTGCGGTAGAAAGCACTGTCGTAAAGTACTGATAATTGTTTATGTCGCAAATGGAATGATACACAGGCCGGGTGTATAAACAGGATATCTTTATTCTAGCTTGGTTCCAGGATAGATGGGTAGAAGGATATAAGAAGATGAAGCGTAGCCCCACCAGGAGCATCCTCCCTGCTGCTCAGCCTGCATTCACCAACTGACGCTCCACACTCACACAGGCACCCAAACATTCTATGAGGTCATCACACATTCCAGCTGAGCAGTAGGGAAGAGACAAGAACTAGTTTATGACACATCCTCTTTCCTTAGGGAATCAAAACAGCAAAGGAGTGCAATAGTGGAAATGTCATTATAAACGATACATCAGAAATAACATAAGCATGAAAAGAAACACTTCAAAGTGCATATGACAATAGGTGTAAAACATCATGAAAAATAGAAGAATAATTACTTGGAAGAATAACTAGGCATGCCCCATCCCCCTCCCTTGGGGAAGAACAAAATTGCGAGGGCATGACTTTGGGATACGCACATTCCCCACAACCTCCCCGTAAAAGGGTACACTCTTATGCTAGAGAGAATAGCTGGGGCGCTAACTGCCCCCACAACCTAAAGAAAAGGAACATTAACCTCCCCAATAAAGGGTACACCGTAGAGTAAGCGTCACTCTAGAAAACTCAATTGGAGCATTGACTGGCCCCACAACCTCCCCATTGAAGGGTACACCGTAGGGTATACATCACCCTAAAAACTAAATGGAGCATTTGACTGGCCCCACAACCTCCCCAAAATAGGTACATTCTACACTAAAAAGAAACTTGACATGAGCACTCACCGCGCTCGCACAACCTCCCCATACATGGGTTCACCGCAAGGTATCCGTCACCCTAGAGAACAGAATTAAGTCAGTGACTGTCCCCTCAACCACCCCATTACAAGGTACACTAGACCCCAACCCAGCACATAAAAGGGTACACACAGGACCAAAAACAAAATAGAGGGCACCGACCACCCACAATACCTCCTCATGACAGGGCAAACCACCCCCATAACCTCCCCAATAAAGGGTACACAGTGCAGTAGTAAACTGGATGGGGATTGCCTTACACCTGTTAAGAGTCCTAGGAACATAACACGACCATAAGCACACACACACAAAAACAGGACATGCATAATAATGCAAGCAATATAATGAAATGAAAGTCTCAAGCTCCGGTGAGCGGTCTCTCACCCGAAGTTTTCACCTGACGTGAAGCCCTTGTTAATGGCACACGATCTGCCAGCAAAGTTCAGTGTCCAGGGTCTAAAACTACGAGAACACGAACTCCCCGCCACACGTTGATACAGTCAACTGTTGCGCTTACATGTAAAGCGTTGCAGCAAAAGCCATGAGGAGAGGAAAGCGTGGCGTTGTTCGCGGTCCACGAAGACTTGAATGAACTTTATTGAGCGTGGATGGCATCGAGACTTCCCTGGACGTTCTGCTACATCAAATGGCTGCAGCCTCCAACCCAAAGATGGCGGCACACACAGGAGACGCATGCCGAGTGGCTCCAGGCACGCTCCTGCTGCAAGACGTAGAAAGGCAGTAATGAAGACTGCCTAGCGACAAAAGAAAATGTCACAGAAGACTCCCCAGCTGTCCCGCGTGAGGAGGTGAGGAGCACGTGCTGGTGCTTACAATGAGCTCGCGGCGCACATTCAAATATCGCTGCTCGTGGCGCTCATTTAAATGTTGCGCGAAGTATGGTAAACGGACAACTAACACTTGCTCAATAACTAAAACAGACACTCACCAATGTTTCAGACGTTAGTGGCGTCGTCTCTTGCTCCACCAAAGTACTTCACAAACACGGCTTCACTTTGTTACACGCACACTGACAGTTAACGGGGCTGAGAGTACGTTCTCATGAAACAAAGTACTTTACCGCTTGAAGCCTCCGTAAAACTCCACAAATGCCGGTTTTGACCTCCCGCGCATGATAAATGGTGCCGGTCATTGTCAAAATGATGCTTCCAGTTTTCTCCTGTAGCCAGTGTTATTGACTATGATGCTGCCAGTTTTCTCCTCCAACTGTGGTTAACAACGAGATGCACACCAGCCTTAAACTTACTTCAGCAGGTTACACCGGAGGTTGTTTGTAGGCCGGCTGGTTTGAAGTTACACAGAGTCCTTTCATAGGGCAGTCAATCAATCAATCAATCATGTCACTTATAAAGCGCACTACATACCCGCGAGGGTCTCAAGGCGCTGGGGGAAGAGGGGGGTGGTGCTGCTACTGATCGAAGAGCCAGGTCTTGAGGAGTCTTCTGAAGGCCAGTAGATCTTGGGTCTGTCGGAGGTTGGTGGGGAGGGTGTTCCAGGTCTTGGCGGCGAGGTGGGAGAAGGATCTGCCGCCGGCGGTCGTTTTCCGGATGCGGGGGACTGTGGCGAGGGCGAGGCTGGTCGAGCGGAGCTGGCGGGTGGGGGTGTAGAAGCTGAGTCGTCTGTTGAGGTAGGCTGGTCCGGAGTTGTGGAGTGCTTTGTGTGCGTGGGTGAGGAGCTTGAAGGTTATCCTCTTGTTGACAGGGAGCCAATGCAGGTCTCTCAGGTGGGGTGTGATGTGGCTGCGTCGGGGGATGTCGAGGATAAGACGTGCAGAGGCGTTCTGGATGCGTTGCAGCCGTCTCAGGAGCTTAGCCATCGTTCCTGCGTAGAGGGCGTTTCCGTAGTCCAGCCTGCTGGTGACGAGGGCCTGGGTGACTGTTTTTCTTGTTTCGGTGGGGATCCACTTGAAGATCCTGCGGAGCATTCGGAGGATGTTGAAGCAGGATGAGGAAACGGCGTTGACCTGCTTAGTCATGGAGAGGGTGGGGTCGAGGATGACCCCTAGGTTGCGTACGTGGTCGGTGGGTGGCGGGGCTGTTCCCAGTGATGTTGGCCACCAGGAGTCGTCCCAGGCTGAAGGGTTGGAACCAAGGATGAGGACCTCCGTCTTGTCCGAGTTCAGCTTCAGGCGGCTGGTCCTCATCCATTCGGCGACGGCCTTCATTCCTTCGTGGAGGTGGGCTTTGGCGGTGTGAGGGTCTTTGGTGAGGGAGAGGATCAGCTGGGTGTCGTCGGCGTAGGAGATGATGTTGAGGTTGTGCTGTCGGGCGACGTGGGCGAGGGGTGCCATGTAGATGTTGAACAGCGTTGGGCTGAGGGAGGAGCCTTGGGGTACGCCGCAGATGATCTTGGTGGCCTTGGATCGGAAGGGGGCGAGGCGGACGCTTTGTGTTCTGCCGGAAAGGAAGGATGTGGTCCAGTCCAGGGCCTTCTCTTGGATCCCGGCGTCGTGAAGGCGTGTTCGTAGTGTGTGGTGGCAGACCGTGTCGAAGGCGGCTGATAGGTCCAGGAGGATGAGGGCTGCTGTTTCTCCGTTGTCTAGCAGGGTCCTGATGTCATCGGTGGCGGCGATGAGGGCGGTTTCGGTGCTGTGGTTGCTGCGGAAGCCGGACTGGGAAGGGTCCAGGATGTTGTTCTCCTCGAGGTAGCGGGTCAGTTGTTTGTTGACGATTTTCTCGGTGACCTTCGCGGGGAACGGGAGCAGAGAGATGGGTCGGAAGTTCTTGAGGTCCTTGGGGTCTGCCTTGGGTTTCTTGAGTAAGGCGGTGATCTCGGCGTGCTTCCAGCTTTCCGGGAAGGTTGCTGTCTCGAAGGAGATGTTGATTATTTTCCGGAGATGGGGCGCGATGGCTGTACTGGCTTTGTTGAAGATGTGGTGAGGGCACGGGTCTAGCGGTGAACCGGAGTGGATGGTGTTCATGATCTCGCTGGTGTCCTCGTCGTTGATGTTGGTCCAGGAGAGCAGGCGGTTGGTGGTTGTGGGGGCAGTGGTCTCGGTGGTTGCCGGGGCGGTCGTGGTGTTGAAGCTGTCGTGGATGTCGGCGATTTTGCGGTGGAAGAAGGTGGCCAGTGAGTCGCACAGGTCTCGCGACGGCTGGATGTCGTTGGTGTTGGAGCTGGGGTTGGAGAGTTCCTTCACGATGTTGAAGAGCTCTTTGCTGTTGTGTGCGTTGTTGTCTAGGCGGTCTTTGAGTGAGGCCCTTTGGCGGATCTGATGAGGTGATGGTGAATGCGGGTGGCGCTCTTGTGGGCGGCGTAGCTGTCCGCTGTCCGTTCGTGGAGCCAGATCTTCTCCAGTTTTCGGCATGTTCGTTTGGAGGCCTGGAGGTCTTCGGTGAACCAGGTGGCTTTCTTGCTGGTGTGGCTGTTGGGCGGATTCTTGAGCAGGGCGAGGGTGTTGGCGCAGTCGTCGATCCACTGTCTGAGGTTGCGGGCGGCGGTGTCGGGGTCGGAGGGTTCGGCGGGTGGGCTCAGGGCGAGGGTTGTGGTTAGCTGGTCTTCCGTGACTCTGCTCCAGCAGCGGCGAGGCATTTGTTCGGTGCGGTCCGTGGAGGCGATGGCGTGTGTGCTGACGAAGTCAGCGATGGAATCGCTGAACTGTGGTCGGGGTCCGGGGGGTCTGTAGATGAGGGTTCCTCTGAGGGTGGTGTTGGGATCGGTGTGGATCTGGAAGTGCATGTGTTCGGCGGTGCTGAGGGTGTCGTCGGTGTTGGTTGAGACTCTGAGGGTGTTCCTGTGGACGATGGCGATGCCTCCTCCGACTCCGTTGGTGCGGTCCCTGCGGGTGATCTTGTATCCGTCCGGGATGGCAATGGCGATGTCGGGGGCTGAAGCGGGATTCAGCCAGGTCTCCGTCAGGAATGCGACGTCTGGGGAGGTTGAGTCGAGAAGGTCCCAGAGTTCGATGGCGTGTTTACGGGCGGAGCGGGTGTTGAGGAGGATGCATCTGAGGTAGTTGGGTTCTTTCCTGGGCGGTGGTTTGGCGGGGCGGGTGCTGGCGAAGCTGCAGTTTCGGCAGGTGAAGGGCCCTTGGGTGCGCTTCGGGGTGGCCTGGTAGCAGGCGTGATCTTTCCGGGGTTGAGTGCGTGGAGGGTGCTGGCGTCGTATCGGCGTCTGTTGATGTGGCGGGCGCGGGGGATGCCCGGACCAGGGGGTCTGGCGCTGGGCGCGGTCACGGCGCGGACGGGCGCAGACGGGCTTGCCTTAGGCGCGCCCGCTGCGCATGTCCGCAGCGCGGCCGCCCAGCGGCCGCCATAAATGGGGAGGTGGGAGGGAGGAGCAGGGAATGGGGCAGTGAATGGGCAGTGAGGGGGCGGGGCCCAGGGGCGCAGCGGCGGGAAACAGGCACAGAAGGGAAAACGAGCACAATCAGGGCAGCAAGGGGGCACAGAAAGGAAAAACGAGCACAATCAGGGGCAGCAAGGGGGGCACAGAAAGGAAAAACGAGCACAATCAGGGGCAGCAAGGGGGGCACAGAAAGGAAAAACGAGCACAATCAGGGGCAGCAAGGGGGGCACAGAAAGGAAAAACGAGCACAATCAGGGGCAGCAAGGGGGCACAGAAAGGAAAAACGAGCACAATCGGGGGCAGCAAGGGGGCACAGAAAGGAAAAACGAGCACAATCAGGGGCAGCAAGGGGGGCACAGAAAGGAAAAACGAGCACAATCAGGGGCAGCAGCAGGGCACACAGACGGAGCTGTGTGGTGGGGAGCGACCTACCAGTCAAGGCCAGGGGTCGCTCACTTCACCACGCAGCGGCCGCCATAAATGGGGAGGTGGGAGGGAGGAGCAGGGAATGGGGCAGCGAATAGGCAGTGAGGGGGCGGGGCCGCAGGGGCGCAGCGCGGGAAACAGGCACAGAAGGGAAAACGAGCACAATCAGGGCATCAAGGGGGCACAGAAAGGAAAAAAAAACGAGCACAATCAGGGGCAGCAAGGGGGCACAGAAAGGAAAAAACGAGCACAATCAGGGGCAGCAAGGGGGGGCACAGAAAGGAAAAACGAGCACAATCAGGGGCAGCAAGGGGGGCACAGAAAGGAAAAACGAGCACAATCAGGGGCAGCAAGGGGGCACAGAAAGGAAAAACGAGCACAATCAGGGGCAGCAAGGGGGGCACAGAAAGGAAAAAACGAGCACAATCAGGGGCAGCAAGGGGGGGCACAGAAAGGAAAAACGAGCACAATCAGGGGCAGCAAGGGGGGGCACAGAAAGGAAAAACGAGCACAATCAGGGGCAGCAAGGGGGCACAGAAAGGAAAAACGAGCACAATCAGGGGCAGCAAGGGGGCACAGAAAGGAAAAACGAGCACAATCAGGGGCAGCAGCAGGGCACACAGACGGAGCTGTGTGGTGGGGGAGCGACCTACCAGTCAAGGTCAGGGGTCGCTCTCTTCACCACGCAGCGGCCGCCATAAATGGGGAGGTGGGAGGGAGGAGCAGGGAATGGGGCAGCGAATGGGCAGTGAGGGGGCGGGGCCGCGGGGCGCAGCGGCGGGAAACAGGCACAGAAGGGAAAACGAGCACAATCAGGGCATCAAGGGGGCACAGAAAGGAGAAAAAAAACGAGCACAATCAGGGGCAGCAAGGGGGCACAGAAAGGAAAAAACGAGCACAATCAGGGGCAGCAAGGGGGCACAGAAACGAAAAACGAGCACAATCAGGGGCAGCAAGGGGGGCACAGAAAGGAAAAAACGAGCACAATCAGGGGCAGCAAGGGGGGGGCACAGAAAGGAAAAACGAGCACAATCAGGGGCAGCAAGGGGGCACAGAAAGGAAAAACGAGCACAATCAGGGGCAGCAAGGGGGCACAGAGAGGAAAAACGAGCACAATCAGGGGCAGCAAGGGGGGCACAGAAAGGAAAAACGAGCACAATCAGGGGCAGCAGCAGGGCACACAGACGGAGCTGTGTGGTGGGGGAGCGACCTACCAGTCAAGGTCAGGGGGTCAAAGGTCAAACGCCCGCAGTTACAAGGCATCTGGATGACCACAGGTTCGACAGTAACTGTATGTAGACCGGTAGAAGGAGGTGAAACGCCCAGGCTGTAGGCTGTCCAGGTGGTAAAAGACACAGGTGGGGCCGACCAGGGCGTTTCTGCAAAGTTTCAATGTCTTGGTTTCCTTTTTCTTAAAGTTTCAGACTCTTGGGGGCAGATTTACAAGCCCCTTGCGCCTTCTTGCGTCACTTTTTTTGACGCAAAGGCGGCGCAAAAAATGCGGCCTATTTACAACGTGACGCATCTAGGGAGATGCGTCACGTTGTAAAGCCCTGCGTCACATTATACCTGCGTCAGGTATAATGTTTGCAGGGTGGGCGTTCCCACGCAGGAAGGCCTGGTAAAAGTGACGCAGTGAAATCTACAAGATTTCACTGCGCCACTTTTAGGACGCCACTGCGTCAAAACCTTACGCCTGCTTGAAGCAGGCGTAAGTAGTGACGCAGTGTGGTGGGAATAGGCCTCAACACGCATTGCTGGAGTTGCGTCGTGCTTGCGACACGACTCCAGCAATGCGTGACTTTTCCGCCAACAGATGCGTCAGAATTTCTGATGCATCTGTCAATCCTTGCGCCATAGTGCGCCGTATTGTAAATACAGCGCATCTATGGTGGCGCAAGGGTTTCTACGGGTGGCGCAGGGAAAGTGACGCATCTATACAGATGCGTCACTTTCTTGTAAATCTGCCCCTTGGTTCCTTAGTTCCTTTGTACAGGGCCTTCCTTACTCCACGCGTAGGTTCTTCAAGATCGTCGCCAAAATGTTGCAAATGGAAGGTGTAAAAAAAAACATCATGAAAAATAGATGTAATGATCCTATTTATATTGTGATGTTCTCTCCTGGACACTGTAGCTTTGCAAAATCCTTATGTCCATTGTCTATGCACACAGAGTAAGTATCTGTATGTGCAGCGGGTTTATTTATATCTTACACTGTTCCACAGCAACCATGCTTATTATGTGCTGATAAAAATCCTATTCCACATTCAATCCTGTTTCCAACCTCGTGGACGGTACCCAACTTTCCTCCACGCAGCACAACTGCAACTAAAACTTTTTCACCCCGAAGGATGCTCAGGGAATCATGTAGTGCTTTTGTTGTTCTGCTCGGGTTACTTCGTGCTACAGAAATAATTTCGGAGTAGCAATTTACGCCGTTCTCCAGAAAGTGCTTCAGTCCTTGCAAGGGGTATGAAAAGTAATATATTAACACCAATACAATAAAATAAATTGTGCAGCTGCTCGTTTCCCCTTTTCAGGTTTTATTTAAACGTCAGCAGTGGCATGGGGAGGGTACAGTGTGTCCTTTATTTTGGTATTAAGACAGCCGCAATTAAGGTGTATTGGGCCACTGATAGTTATTGTCAACATCGGCGCTTGTGACAGTCTGCCACAAGGTGGCGCTGTCTATCCAATTTAGAGATGAGCACAACAAAATTATTAATTCAATGTATATTATTTATAAATGAAGATTACCTGCTGCCCAAGCCATTCTTAATGCTTTGGAGGCCTGAAATAGTACGAGTTGTCACACTTGTAGGAGTGTGAAGTTAGTTATTATAATTGGCAGACCAGGCGGGGGCAATGTGTGGTGCAAGCAGCAGTGCCCTCCTGACGAGAGCCCTGGAACTTAATTTTTTACAAATGAAGTCTTGGGCCACAGAGAGTTCATATTCTTTCTAGACGACAAGATCCAGGTTTGCTTGCTTATTTATGTATTTTTGTGCACATTTGCCTGCCGTGGAATTGCCTGACGTTGTGATGGCAGTTCATCGATCAGCCTATTAGTTCGTTTATGTTTGCGCACGTTCGAGGTGCAGTCTTTCCCTAAATGTTGTGTAGCATTTAAGGCTGATTTCAGACCACGTGGATAACCTTCGTATTATGGGAGTTGATGCTCCTGCTTTCTCAATTTTCCAAGGAAATATTCTGATTATTTGTTGCCGATACTCCCATTTTTTCAACTGGAAAATGTTCACCCCTGATAGGAAACAACCTTGCACTGATGTGCCAAGACCCCTGTTAACTGTGGAACCGAGAATGCCCTTGGACATAACATCAAGAACTCGTGCATTACTAAAGGGCTCCAATCAAGACACGTGTTGTTACCTAAAAGGGCGGGGTCCAGTTTAGCAGGGTTGTCTGACCAAGAGGTAAGGCGGCTGGCCCCTGCTTGGGCAAGGAAGACAGGCGATTCTGTGTTTGTGTGATGGACTGAAAACTTTGGGGCAGATTTACAAGCCCCTTGCGCCAACTTTACGCAGCCTTTACGTCACTTCTGTGACGCAGCGGCGTCGTAAACAATGCGCCGCGATGCGACATATTTACAACGTGACGCATCTAGGGAGATGTGTCACGTTGTAAAGCCCTGCGCTACATTATACCTGCGTCAGGTATAATGTATGCAGGGTGGGCGTTCCGTTGCAAGTCAACCTCGTAAAGTGACTCAGTGAAATCTACAAGATTTCACTGAGTCACTTTTACGCCGCCACTGCATCAAAACCTTGCGCCTGCTTGAAGCAGGCGTAAGGAGTGACGACTCCAACAATGCGTTGCCTTTCCGACAGAAGATGCGCCACGCATCCGTCTGTCCTTGCGCCACGGTGCGCCGCATTGTAAATGGGGTGCATCCATGGTGGCGCAAGGCTATTTTTCCGTCACGCGAATGAACTGGCGCATCTCTGCAAATATGCAGAGATGCGCCAGTTCTTGTAAATCTGCCCCTTTGTATTTCGTCCCATGTTAAGTCTGTGCCTATTCAGGACAGAGACACTTCCCCTGACAGAAGATAGGATGCTTCACTCTGTATTTGCATGTCTGAATTGTAAACTGGATGATGGGGATTAGCTGTGCTTTATGAAAGAGCCTGTTTGCTGCTTACAGAAAACTTGGTGGCAAAGGGAGAACCCCATGGATGGTTTATGGGATTCCGCCAACCAGCTGTTTGCTTTAGGAAAGGCAGACCGATTGGGGACTCTCGATCTGTGTTTCTTGCAAAGTGAATTATACATCACAGCAAATGGTGTGGAGCATTGTCAATCAAACATCTTGTAAGACTATTGAATATTGGTAGTGATTTTGCTAGTATAGATATTCTTAATGACCCCCACCCCCCCTTGTTGGGATCTGGAAGTTCAGGCTATATGGGATGGGCTGGGAGATTATGTTAAAAGTCTTAATGTCATTTGGAATTTAACAACAGTCATTTATTATTTACCTGCGGTGACTTTAATACCTTCTCCACTTGTGAAATAGCCAATAGTGAGATCCTTGAGGAAGACAGCTGTTATAGCATCCCAAACCATATGTGCAGTAGAAGCGGCCTACAAAAAAGGCTGGGAAAGCCTTTTCTTTATTTCTGCTAAAAGAAGGTCTATGGCTCCTAAAAAGCCGTACTCCATCAGATTGCCCAGCTAGTAATACATTTAGAAAAGATGTTGATTCCAAGGCACCTTCTCGTTGTAGTTAGAAGGGCAATCCTTTTGGAATTGTAAAATACCCCTCACACACTGAAACCTGATTCAGTGTCATGCTTCATCATTGGGGTCTTCCCGTCCCTCTACGGGGTGGGGCGTGCTACGACCTACGTAGACGCGGGAGCACTTGTGTTCGTGATAGAAGTTATGTGTACCACAGCCCTCATCCTCCTGGACCTGTCAGCCGCCTTCGACACTGTTTGCCACCGCAGCCTACGCACACGCCTCCACAAAGCTGGGATCCGAGACAAAGCACTGGACTGGACCACCTCCTTCCTCTCCGGCAGAACCCAGAGCGTCCGCCTCCCCCCTTTCCAATCCGAAGCCACCGAGATCATCTGCGGCGTACCCCAAGGATCATCCCTCAGCCCGACATTGTTCAACATCTACATGGCACCACTCGCTCACGTAGCCCGACTGCACAACCTCAACATCATCTCCTACGCCGACGACACCCAGCTGATCCTCTCCCTCACCAAGGACCCCCTCACCGCCAAAACCAACCTTCACGAAGGAATGAAAGCCGTCGCTGAGTGGATGAAGATCAGCTGCCTGAAGCTGAACTCAGACAAGACGGAAGTCCTCATCCTCGGCTCCACTCCCTCGGCGTGGGACGACTCCTGGTGGCCGACCGCACTGGGAACAGCACCAACACCCACCGACCACGCACGCAACCTAGGGTTCATCCTCGACTCAACACTCTCCATGACCAAGCAAGTCAACACCATCTCGTCCTACTGCTTCAACACCCTCCGCATGCTCCGCAAGATCTACAGGTGGATCCCCACCGAAACAAGAAGAACGGTCACCCAGGCCCTCGTCAGCAGCAGGCTAGACTATGGTAACGCCCTCTACGCAGGAGCCTCAGCCAAACTCCTGAAACGACTACAACGCATACAGAACGCCTCCGCACGCCTGATCCTCGACATCCCTCGCCACAGCCACATCACACCCCACCTAAAAGACCTGCATTGGCTGCTCGTCAAGAAGAGGATCACCTTCAAGCTCCTCACCCACGCACACAAAGCACTCCACAACACCGGACCGACATACCTCAACAGACGACTCACCTTCTACACCCCGAACCGCCAGCTCCGCTCCGCCGACCTCGCCACTGTCCTCCGCATCCGAAGAGCGAACACCGGCGGCAGATCGTTCTCCCTCCTCGCCGCCAAAACCTGGAACACCCTCCCCATCCTCCTACGGCAGACCCAGGACCTACTCACCTTCAGGAGGCTACTCAAGACCTGGCTATTCGAGCAGTAGCAGCACCCCTCCCCTCAGCGCCTTGAGACCTCACGGGTGAGTAGTGCGCTTTACAAATGTTATGATATGATATGTAGTGCATGGGGAGGTAGGGTCGTGAAAAATAATGGTGCAAAAATGTAAAAGTTCCCTGGCTAGTGGAAAAAAATAACTTTATTGCCTTCCCTAACTGGAAACAGTAAAAATGGGGAAGTGTAGATGGTGTACCGTAATGCGTCACTTTCTACAGGGTCGACATGTTTCAGAAGCCATCCCCCTGGCTTTCTTCATCAGGACCAAGAACGATCCCTACATCACTGTTATCAGTGAAAAATGATCAATTGTACATATGCCTGCTGGTCCTTAGTACATATATGATATGCCCTAGTCTGGCAATCAAGTGAATACCCTTTTGGTATTTCTGTCAATTTTCTGCAAAGGAAGGAAAAAACAAGAGATAAACAACATCTCTGATTTTTTTATCACACTTTGTATTCACATCACCAACAAGTGGAAAGGATCGTGGTAAACTACCACTGTGATATATTTCTCTTTTTTCTCATTAGAAGCATCTTATTCATGCCTTTAGGTGGGCAGAAAATTGACAGAAATACCAAAAGGGTATTCACTTGATTGCCAGACTAGGGCATATCTTATATGTACTAAGGACCAACAGGCATATGTACAATTGATCATTTTTCACTGATAACAGTGATGTAGGGATCATTCTTGGTCCTGATGAAGAAAGCCAGGGGGATGGCTTCTGAAACATGTCGACCCTGTAGAAAGTGACACATTACGGTTCACCATCTACACTTCCCCATTTTTACTGTTTCCAGCTAGGGAAGGCAATAAAGTTATTTTTTTCCACTAGCCAGGGAACTTTAAAATTTTTGCACCATTATTTTTCACGACCCTACCTCCCCATGCACTACACATAACTTCTATCACGAACACAAGTGCTCCCGCGTCTACGTAGGTCGTAGCACGACCGCCCCGTAGAGGGACGGGAAGACCCCAATGATGAAGCATGACACTGAATCAGGTTTCAGTGTGTGAGGGGTATTTTACAATTCCAAAAGGATTGTCCTTCTAACTACAACGAGAAGGTGCCTTGGAATCAACAACTTTTCTACACCATCGTTATGACTAGAACCTTCAAGGTTCGTAGAGCATTAAGCAATATAACGGTAGAATCTTTGTGTTGAGAAACAGTATTTAGAGGAGAACGATTCTACCACTATTCCTCTTCACTCCCCATTTTGATTTTTTGAGTAGTAATACATTTAGCCAGAGTTCCGCGTCATCGTTGATTGACTATTGTATTATTAACACTAAAGGCTGGGTAAAGGCAGTGCTTAATTTGAGCCGGTGGTTTCCCGTACTCAGCACCAGCACTTAACTGTCAACACCGGCACTTATAACAGTCTGTCATATAGTGGTGAGGGTTTGTCTTATTTAGAGATGAGCACTACAACATGTGTTTACTAATTAAATATGCATTAAAAATGACTAATACCTGCCGCTGGAGCCATTCTTATAGCGTTGGGGGCCTGTAATAGTCTGGATTGTCACACATGTAGAGTGGGATGGTTAGCAGTTGTGTTGGTACTGTCGGTAGCAGCAGTAATGGGTGGTGCAAGCTGAACTGGCCTCCTGATGAGGGCCCTGGCACTTATATTTTTACAAATTAAGCACTGGGTAAAGGTAATTGATTTGGAAGTTTTATCAAAGGGGGAGAGCGGCTATGACCCTATGATAGTCTGCTTGTGGAAAGGCAGTGGTGGCCTGCCAGTGGAAGCGGGAGAGGGTTTCTCTTCAGTCTGCTTGTGAATTGGTGCTGTCAAATGACAAGCAGGAATATTGATAACTATTGGAAAGAAGTGGACCTCCTTAGTAGTATGGTATTCTGTTTTAATAGTGTTCTATTAGCTGGAAGCATCGGCAACACAAGTATTGGAATTATTGTTTCTTTCCTAATGATGCTGGAACAGATGAAATTGTTGTGGTCACATCCAGTAAAGAAGCTGCACCAAAGATTAAACGACAAAATAATAGCGGGGGTGACTTAGAGTGCCAAGGGGCAGATTTACAAGAACTGGCGCATCTCTGCATATTAGCAGAGATGTGTCTGTTCATTTGCGTCCGGTAAAAAAACCCTTGCGCCACCATAGATGCATCGCATTTACAATGCGGCGCACCGTGGCGCAAGGATAGACAGATGCGTGACACATCTTTTGGCGTACAGGCAGCGCATTGCTGGAGTCGTGTCGCAAGCACGACGCAACTCCAGCAATGGTTAGGAATGCCTATTCCTAACATGCTGCGTCACTCCTTACGCCTGCTTCAAGCAGGCATAAGGTTTTGACGCAGTGGCGTCGTAAAAGTGACTCAGTGAAATCTTGTAGATTTCACTGCCTCTTTTTTACGAGGCTTTCTCACGTCGGAACGCCCACCCTGCATACATTATACCTGACGGAGGTATAATGTAGCGCAGGGCTTTACAACGTGACGCACCTCCCTAGACGCGTCACGTGGTAAATATGTCACAACGTGGCGCATTGTTTACGACGCCGCTGCGTCACAGAAGTGACGCAACGGCGGCATAAAGTTGTCGCAAGGGGCTTGTAAATCTGCCCCCTAGTTGTTAATAAAAAATAAAAAAAAGGATCTTAAATGCATTAATTACTCGGCACCTCTCAGTGCTACACAAACTGACATTTCGGCAGCAACAAAATTTAGTTCGGTGTTATATATACATGAGGCAGGTAGTAAGATTTTACCTTAGATTGAAAAAAACCTTAGAAATTCACTGAAAAAGTGTGCAAAAACGTGATCAAAAGAAAAAAAGCGAATATTAAACAAAAGTTGTGACTGGAACTAATAGAGGCAACTGAGAGAAAAGATGTGAGGCTATTTTGAAGAATTATCTCCGATGTGAATCGCTGTGCACCTAGGTTTGATTGCCCTACTGGTTGAAACGAATGGGTAGGTCATTTGAAACCGCTATATACCAGCTCACGATCTGATAATAACATACCTGCAGTGAACAGGAAGATGTGTGCAGGTGAAAAAGGGGCTATATTGATTCTTGCCCCTGAGGTGGAAAGAGCTATACAGTATGACAAAGAAAGAAGCACCAGGCCGGGATGTAATTGCTTCCGATTTATGTTTTGTCAGCTATGTCCCGTGCAGGTAAGAGCGGTGGGGCCGGGTGGGGGGGAGGGGATTTCGACAGACGATGACGAGAGAAAAATAAATAAATATTTAATCTTCCCTCGTTGTCGTCTGTCAAAACCCCCCCACCCCACCTGGCCTCACCACTCTTACCTGCACAGGCCGCGGCTGTATTTTGTAGAGTCTAAGTATGGGCCAAGATTCTTACCCAGGTGTTTAATGTTTAATGCTGTTATTGCAGAGGATAGGTTCCGACCTCAAGTCAATCAGTCATCCTGGTACCCATTCACAAAAAAGGGAGTAGAAAAAACCCTGCTAATTACCCTCCGATTTTGCTTTTGGATTCAGCAGGGAAGATCAAGGGCAAGGTGCTGTGAAACAGGTTACAGGGCTGGCTGGACAACAATAGCATATTGACAGAGGCTTAGGCCGGCTTCCGGCCCATGATCAGCATGATGGATAAAGCTATATGCTTATATCTGATTGCATTTAAGTCTAGAGTAGTTAGGGACAGTGTTGGACTTGGCCCTTTCTGCAGGGTCATCCCCAAACTTTTTGCCTTCACCTTCCTGTTTCCTGAACCTGTTTTTGCTTGCTTTTAGGACTCTGCGCACTTTACCACAGCTATCCAGTGCTAAAGTGCTTGTGCACCTTCCTTAAAACATGGTAGAATTAGCTTACAACCAATTGGCCTCTTTAATTAACTTGTAAGTCCCTAGAAAATGGGTACGACCCTACCCAGAGCCTATAAATTAAATGATACTAGTGGACTTGCAGCACAGATTGTGCCTGCCACTTAAGTAGCCCTTTAAACATATCTAGGGCCTACCATTGCAGCCTGTGTGTGCAGGTTTTAAATTGCCATTCATTTCGACCTGGCAAAATAAACCTTTTGCCAGGCCTAAACTTTTTTTTTAATACAAATAAGTCACTTCTAGCATAGGCCCTGAACAGCCCAGAAGGCAGGGTGCAGTGTATTTAAAAAGTAGGACATGTACTTTTAAGCGTTACATGTCCTAGTAGTGAAACACTCTTACATTCGTTTTTTACTAATGTGTCGCCTACCTCTCTCATAGCATAACATTGGAGTTACCTTACTACATTTAATAAGCTGTAACTGCCAATTGAGAACAGCTAGACAGGTCGAGTTTGGTGTCTAAAGAACTGTATTTAAAAGCCCTGTTTAATGGTAAAGTCAGATTTGTAGTCACAATTCTGAAAATTCCACTTTTAGAAAGTTGTCATTCTCTAGTCCTAACCATTTGGTGTCTGCAGCCTGTTCCTGAGTTACATGACTAAGTGCAGCTGGCAGTTGGTCTTGGTGTATTGCTCCCAAACAGTGAGACAAAGGGTAGGTAGGTGTTGGCAGAATGCACCACTCTGAGTTGCTGAGGGGGAGGAACTATCACCTACCACACTCACACATCACAAAGGCTCTGTCTGGGCACTCTCACTAAGGGTTTAACACTAGCCCATTGTGACCTCACACAAGCTGTGCCAGGACAGGGAGTAAGGGGATGCTTGATACCTCAGGGAGGTGACGTGGAAACCTCTAGAAGCTTCCTCCACAATAAAGTGGGCACCAGGTATAAATATTGGACCTCAGACGCCAACTCGTCAGTACACTTCTGGACCTGCGAACTCTGCCAGGAAGAAGGACTGTTCTTCTGCTGAGAGGACTGCTTCTCTGCTGGACTGCTGCTCTGGAGGACTGCTGCCCAGCTGAGCTGACCTGCTGCCTTCTGCCATTTTGACTGGGTGTAAGGTCTGTACCTGCATCTGTTGAACCCAGGACCCCACAGTGACTCCATGGGCTAGTTGGCTGGCCTCCTGTCTAGACCTTCAGTGACAGAAGGCTCCAAGAACCTTGAACCCAACACCAGGACTCTGCCAGCTGTGAGTCCTATCCTGTCAAGTGGTTCCATCCCAGTTTTGGACCCTTGGAAGTGGGCCTAAAGGTGCTCTGCCAGCCAATTTCTGGATCCAGCAGAACTGATGCATCTTCTCTGCGGCACAACCCCGAGAAGGACCAACGCATCACCTCGGCTGCGAAGATTCTCCCAGTGCGAGGACTCTGCATCAACCTCGCACCCCGCATCGGAACTGCAACTCCGCAACACATCCCCAATAGAGACCCTCGCACCACAAAACTATCAACGACGACGCAGCCTCTCGCATCGCAGCCACACAGCTCCTCGGAACCGACGCATCGCCCCGAACTGCACTAGGCATCCTCAACGCAGGACTTCGCATCGCAAGCCCTTGTTATCAGGATCCTGACGACGATGCAGGTTCTTGCATCACAGCTCCTTGGAACCGACGCATTGCCTCGGCTGCACAACGCATACTCGACGCAGGACCTCGCAACGCTCTGTGACCAGGATTTAAGGTACTCTTGTTCAGCGAGTCTAACTGGGTCCCTGTAGCCGGACTGCGCTCCATCGTGGTTGCCATGAACTTGCGACTTTGTCCCGGTCTAGCACAACCAGATATCCACAGTTGCTGCTTTGTGCTTTTTGGTGCTATTTCCACCTCAATCTTAAAACCTCAATATCTCCGGTTCTACAGATTGGATTTTTGACATTTTGGTCTTGATTTATTGATTAAAATATACTCTGTTTTTCTAAATTGGTGTGGGATATTTCTTGTGTTGTGCTATCACTTTATTACTGTTTGAAGTGCTGCAAAAATACTTTAGGCATTGCCTCCAAGTTAAGCCTGGCTGCTCTGAGCTACCAGAGGGTTGAGCATAGGTGAATTTGGGGTTTGCTTGTGCCTTACACTGACAAGAATTGTGGTTGCTGTTTGAGTAGAGCTTCACCCTCCTCAACCAATAACCCAATTTCTTACAGACAGCAAATTCATCAATCGAGCAAAGCTATGGTCATCTATGCATAAGATGGGTGTTAATATTGCCCTTTTGAGTGCCATTATTGGTTTACATACCAATAATACGGCAGGATTCCACAATGGGCCCCTAGGCAAGTGTAGGCGCCAGGCAGGGATGTGTCATGGCGCCAGTTAGTTTAAGTTTGTTCCTGAATGACGTAGTGGTTCATCAAAGCTCATGCTCATCAAGCTCACTCCTCCACCCCCCCCCCTCCCTCAGAAGGAAACTTAGGGCCTCCTTACGATGTCGGGCAGAGTTTCCTCCGCCCAACACTTTCTCGGTCGGGTCCCCAAAGTCGAGTTCCAACAGCCTTTTTATGTCGGGGTGCAGAGACAGACTATTGATTCAAAAATATATAATTACACAAATATCGAGTTAAAAATATCGTGGGTCAGAAATATCGACATACAAATTCTCGTGGTCAAGAATATCGATTTTAGGTAAGTAATATCGATGTTAAAAATATCTAAGTGTAAAATATAGTTTGCAAAAATATAGTTGTTAAAAATATCGATTTTTTAATTAATGTTGTGTGTTTTAGTATATATTTTATATGTATGTGATGTAGGTTTTTTTGTATAAGAATTGTTTGTATTTTTAATATATGTGTTAAATTTTTAGTAGTTAGATATTTGCGTTTTTAGGTCCGTAGCGGGTTGTGTGTTTATAGGGGAATAGGGTGGGAAGTCATTTAATTATATAAAATTAATTGATTATTTTTAGTAGTTATTAGTATTTTTTTATTTGAATTTTGTGATTTTTGTTCCGTAGCGGGTTGTAGGTTTATAGGGGAATAGGGTGGTAAGTAATTTAATTATATTAAATGTATTGAATATTTGTTATGTATTAATATTTGTTTAATTGAGATGTTATGGTGTTAAATGTGTAAAGTAATTTATTAATAATTAATTAATAATTGGTTTTTAATTAATTGTAATTAGTTAATTGGTAATTAATTATGGTAAGTGTGTAATTAATTTTAGGTGTGTGTTGTGGTGTTTATAGGTGTAAAGGGTGGGAAGTAATTTATTTTTAATGGATGAATTAATAATTAGTTGTTTATTAATTTTAATTAATTAATTAGTAATTAATTATGGTAATTGTGTTATTAATTTTAGGTGTGTGTTGTGGTGTTTAAAGGAGTAAAGGGTGGTAAGTAATTTGTGTTTAATTATTATATATTTGTTAATGTTAATTATTTGATATTTATTTTGTGTAATTGTTTATTTTTTGTGTGTTGTTTTTACTTTTGAAGGGGTAAAAGGTTAGTATTAAATACATTTTAATTATTTAATTATTAGTTGTTAATAGTAACAGTTTTTCTTTTAAAAATAATATTTAATTGTGTTTTATTATTTTATAGTTTAATTTAGGGGTGTGTTGTGGAAATTATAGTGTTAAAGCATGTGTACTCAATGAATGTTTATTTTTTTAATTAATAAGATGTTTTTTAATTGATTATTAATTAGGTTAATTATGGAAATAAATGTAATTTAAAATGTTGAAGTGTTTTGTTATTGGTGTGGTGTTCTAGGGTAGGAAATAAAATAAATACATTTATGTTTTGAATAATTTTTTTGTTTGTTAATATTCTCCACTTTTAAATAATTGTTGTTTATAAATGTATTTATTAATTTATTTTATATATTATTTGTAGGTTTTTGTTACATGTAATTAATATTATAATATGTGTTCTTTTTATATGTTTAATATATTTAATTTTATATTTTTAAAATATTGTTTATTTATTTTTGATTTTTTAAATGTAATATTTTTTGTTTTTTCCCAATTGTTTAAGTGTTATTAGTAATTTTTGTTTTTCTGCTATCCAACACTTTCTCTAATGTTGCATTCCCTGGAGTGGGAATAGTAATTTTTACCTCTCCGCTATCCAGCACTTTCCCTACTGTTGCCTTCACTGGAGTGGAAATAGTAATTTTTACCCCTTCGCTATCCAGCACTTTCCCTACTGTTGCACTCACTGGAGTGGGAATAGTAATTTTTACCCCTCCGCTATCCAACACTTTCCCTACTGTTGCACTCACTGGAGCAGGAATAATACATTTCACCCCTCCGCTATCCAACACTTATCCTACTGTTGCATTCAGTGAAGTGGGAATATTAATTTTTACCCCTCCGCTATCCAACACTTTCTCTACTGTTGCATTCTTTGGAGTGGGAATAGTAATTTTTACCCCTGTGCTATCCAATACTTTCCCTACTGTTGCACTCACTGGAGTGGGAGTAGTAATTTTTGCCCCTTAGCTATCCAACACTTTCCGTACTGTTGCACTCACTGGAGTGGGAATAGTAATTTTTACCCCTCCGCTATCCAACATTTTCCCTATTGTTGCACTCACTGGAGTTGGAATAGTAAATTTAATTCCTCCGCTATCCAACACTTACCCTATTTTTGCACTCACTGCAGTGAGAATAGTAATTTTTACCCCTCCGCTATCCAACACTTTCCCTACTGTTGCACTCTTTGGAGTGGGAATAGTAATTTTTGCTCCTAAGCTATCCAACCCTTTCCCTATTGTTGCACTCACTGGAGTGGGAATAGTAAGTTTTACCCCTCCGCTATCCAACATTTTCCCTACTGTTGCATTCACAGGAGTTGGAATAGTAAATTTAATTCCTTTGCTATCCAACACTTACCCTACTTTTGCACTCACTGGAGTGGGAATGGTAATTTTACCCCTCCGCTATCCAACACTTTCCCTACTGTTGCACTCTGGAGTGGGAATAGTAATTTTTTCCCCTCCGCTATCCAACACTTTCCCTACTGTTGCTATCACTGAAGTGGGAATATTAATTTTTACCCCTTCGCTATCCAACACTTTCCCTACTGTTGCACTCACTGGAGTTGGAATAGTAAAATTAATTATTCCGCTATCCAACACTTTCCCTACTGTTGCACTTATTGTATTGGGAAATGTAAGTTTACATTTTTTTTAAGAGTTTAATGTTTTAATTTATTTTAGAATTTTTTTATTTTAAATTATTGATATATATATATATATATATATATTTATTTTTTATTTTCATATAATTTTAAAAATTAAATGAAGATAATACTTAATAAATTATTTTTAAGTAAATATATGTATATGTATACATTATTATGTTTCTGCGTTTATATTTTTTTTAATTAAGTTTATTTGTTATATTTACTTAAAATATATATTACATTTAATTTATTTTGTTGAAAATAATATTAGTATTTAATATATTTAATATATTTAATTTTATATATATTTTTAAATCGATATTTTTTACATCTATATTTTTTACTTCGATATTTTTGATTCAATATTTTTGTACTTACCTGTTTAAGTAAAGGGAGTCGATATTTTTGCATTCTATATTTTTTCTTCTATATTTTTGACATCTATATTTTGTCAGTGAGCCCTATGTCAGAAAGGCCGGCACAGACAGGCTGTATCCACCCGACATCGTAATCCCTCAGGCGGAAAGAGACGCCCTTGGAATTACTGAAGGCATTCCGACTGGCAGACGGGCTCTCCGAGCCCGTCGGAATCCAGTTGGAATGACCGGTCGCATTCCTTTCTGACCGACTCCATCATAATGGACAGGTCGGAAAGGAATCCGATCGGCTAATTACGATGCGGTCGGAGCCGATTCCGACCGCATCGTAATCGGCCCCTTAGAGTCTATGGTGTTCCTTTGGAGCAGGTCCACGAGTATGATTACCTGGGGATCCACTGTGAGGAACAGTTAACATGGAGAGCACAGATAGACAAGGCTATTATGAGTCTATTACAAAACTTTAGGGCAATTCTCTTTCTGAAACACAAGATGGGTGGTCAATGTCCGAGTGTGATTCTTTGGGTATATCAACAAAAGGCTGTGGCTGCTGCTCTTAACAGGAATGAGGTAAACTAAAATATCTTCAAATAGTTGAAAACAACTTTCTTAGGTCCCTCTTGAGCTCAGGACCCAGAACCCAGTTGGTTACCTTGTACCTTGAACTGGGCATGCCCACTATTGCAGCTCAGGCAGTCTTGAAACTCTTATTATATTGGGTTCGCAAGCACAGGAATCTGTGTGCATCAATTTACTTAAAATCAATTGAATAAATGGTCGCCAATACTGGTGATGGGTGGAAACTGGCTGAATTTTGTTAAAAAGGTACCAATTAAACTTCAGTTAGATAACTTCTAGAAGAAGCTAACTCAAATTTATCCTGTGTCAATTGAACTTGTCAAGAAGCAGTGTTGGTCTTCTATCTCAAAAGATCTTGGAACTTAGGGGCTGATTACGATGGCGGGCGGACTTGAGTCCGCCCGCCATCGATGCGGGAACTGGGACCGCCCGCCTGAAGGCGGCGGTACCGCACCCCGATCACGATGCGACCGCCACCATGGCGGTCGCATTCAGCCCGTTTAACATTGCGGTGGGTGCTGCTGACTGCAGCACCCGCCGCCTGCTAAACAACCATGTTGTGTGTTTCCCTGCACTACGTGGCAGGCACCACGCGGTGCCTGCCACCTGGTGCAGGGCAATGTAGGGGGTACCATGGGTACCCCCCCAGTGCACAACCACCTCCCCCCAACACAAGGGGGGCCCGCAACGGGCCCCCGAATCCAATCCCCACCAGCCTTTTCATGGCGGTTTCACCGCCGCAACGTATCTTGCTCATAAGCTGTCTCCCAGGTTTGAGAAGGACTTAGATGGATTATATCCAGAGCTGAAATGCTGCTTATACTTAAGATTTAGATTGGGGACTCTTCTCACTAAGGATCACGTAGCCAGTTTCAAGGAAACCCAAAGGTGAGCATTTGTTGTGACTGTATGGTAGGAAGCAAAGATAAAATGATGCACTTCATGTTGTTTTGCTCAAAATTTGAGGAACGTAAATGCTGGTTGCCCCCATTATTTTGGACAAAGAGTACCTGGTTAACAGAGGAAGCAATGATGGATGACCCTCTTGTTGTTGTTGCAGTTTCTGCTTCTCTGTGGTTAATGTGGCCAAAAATAAGATATCAGATCTCATCATAATCTTTTATTCCTATATTAACTAGGGTTCAGTATTTTAATGTGTCAATTTTCAGATTTGATTACACAGTAATAATATGTGGTTTTTACACTGGATATAATCTGTGACTGCTCTATGAATAGGTCCTGATTTAGCATGGTCTTTACGTGTTTGTTGTAATATATATATTTCCATTTTTTAACACAGTGCAGAGCTGGGTATTTATGGAGGCTTTAATTGTGGTATTTTGTAATGATTTTTTTCTATTGTAAGGCTAATGCTGATGACAATTGACAATTAAATAAGTTAAATAATGACTTTTCTAAAGGTAGTCACCGCTGGTGCCCTGAGTCCTCCACATTTATCTCAGGAAGTATGTGCATTGTTTGCAGTGTCTTCATACACATGTGCATGAACTCTGCGAATTGGGCAGTATTGTTTTTATTTTTTTTCATTGGACGGCTGCGCAACCGTGCCAAGATGGCTGCTGTACCCATCTTTTTTCACAAATTAGCCTGATCCTGCAGTTCCCGGTTTAAATATTGTCGGCCTCATGGTTTTAGAACTGTACCCATGTATCTGCGCGTGCACAGAGTCTCCACATGGTGACACCTTTTATCCAGTTCTGGCATTTTAGCCAACAGCATTCGGGAGCATTTCCCTTCTTAGCTTTCTTATGGGCTCAAAAATCCCAGCATACCAGATACTGTTGGTTTAAAAGTCAGTACAAGCTAAGTGTGTCACACGTGCCATGGAGCCATTTGGAAACTGTGACTATTTCCAGTTTTGCCAGGAGCGGTCTTTTTACATTATGCTACAGCATTGTTTCCCAAACTGTGGGTCGCGACCCAATTTTTGGAGGATCGTGAAAGTCCAAGCAATAAATAAAGATGCCTTTAAATTCTGTTTTTATCTTGCCACATTTGCTACACTTCAAAGACAGAGGTCCAGTGTCAGGCTATGGGCCTGATTCTGATGCGGGTTGGAAAAGCTTCCCGACCGAGGGCATGATTCTGATGCGGTTAGGAAGGCCTCCTAACGGCATTTGCTCCTTCCAAATCGGATCGGGAACGTGTCTTCCCGACCGAGGGCCCAATTCTGATGCGGTTAGGAACAAATGTTCCCATTGAAGTCAATGGGAGTTCAACCAAATCGTATCTGGAAGCATCCGGATGCATCCTACTCCGCCGGTCGGACTTTCCCGATCCGAGTGGGTCGGACACCATTTCCCAACCGATTCGGTCGGGAAGCTTTTCCAACCCGCATCAGAATCGGCCCCTATGTCTTCTGACAAATTGATGCTTATTTTCTTAACAAGGGCATTGGTGTTTACAAACTACTCTCACTTTGCAGTAAGAGAAAGAAGAGTAAAGTGAATTATGTGACAATCTTGTTGGGGTACAGGGAGTGTGAAAGGAAAGGCAGTAGAATGTTGTTTTTATAACAGGCAACAAAATGTAAATACCACAAATGAAGACACTTTACTTGGTGATAACTTGGATATTCACTGAAACCCTATTTCTACACATTATCATTAGTGTGTAATATTGTTTTATCTGTAAAACTGAATGTCTGTGCAAATGTAGAGGCTATTTCAATAGAGCATGTGCTGTTTGTAAATGACAGTGTGCTGCCACATGATGCTTTAGTTACATTCAAAAATTGCTTGAATCATGTCCATTAAAGCTAAGGGGGGTCATGAAAGTTTATCATTCTAAAAAGTGTTTTGTGGTTCTAAAATGTTTGGGAAGCAAGAAGGCGGAATGGGAAGAGGTAAGTAACAATGCACTTTTAAAACACATTGAGCAAGGCAGACATGACTACTCTGATGAAGTGCATTGCTAATGAGCAAAATTAGGAGTAAATATCTGCAGTGAACATAAGAGATGAAGCAGGGTTTAAATGCGTGAAACAGATAGCAAAGGAAACAGAGGAAAAAAGACAGCAGTGTACAATTGTAGCAGTGCTTTGTCTCAGTAAGCATGTGTAGCTAGTAGAGGCCATTACATAGCTGTGAAGTGGCAGATGAGACCCGTGTCTCCACGATATGAGGGTGATTACAGCTGCACCGAGCATGCAATATGACTGGCTGAAAGTTACCCCTCAGGTCCCGTGGCCTATTGAAGCTATGCTGCTGAATAACGATAGTGGAGGCATACTAGGAGTAACATTACAACCGTTCATATAGGCTGGCCAATAGAGGGTACATCTTGAATCACAGTATTGTATATTGCTTGTGTGTGAGGAAAGCTTGCACTACTGGTGTCTATATGACCTTGCCAGGTAGGTCGCTCCCCCACCACACAGCTCCGCCTGTGTTGTCTGCCCGCTGCTTCTGCAGGTAAGATCGCCCTCCGCTTGTGGCCCCGGTGCCCGCTTTGTCTGCTTGTCTCCCCATTTTCCTTTCTGTGCCCCTCGCTGCCCCACTGTCGTTGTGCCCGTGATTTTGTCTGCTCTCCCCTTGTTTTCCTCTCTGTGCCCCTCGCTGCCCCACTGTCGTTGTGCCCGTGATTTTGTCTGCTCTCCCCTTGTTTTCCTTTCTGTGCCCCTCGCCGCCCCATTGTCGCTGTGCCCGTGATTTTGTCTGCTCTCCCCTTGTTTTCCTTTCTGTGCCCCTCGCTGCCCCACTGTCGTTGTGCCCGTGATTTTGTCTGCTCTCCCCTTGTTTTCCTTTCTGTGCCCCTCGCTGCCCCACTGTCGTTGTGCCCGTGATTTTGTCTGCTCTCCCCTTGTTTTCCTTTCTGTGCCCCTCGCTGCCCCACTGTCGTTGTGCCCGTGATTTTGTCTGCTCTCCCTTGTTTTCCTTTCTGTGCCCCCGCTGCCTCTCGCCATTCCCGCCGCTGCGTCCCTGCGGCCCCGCCCCTGACTGCCCATTCGCTGCCCCTGCCTCCCGCCTCCCAGCTGCTCCTCCCTCCCACCTCCCCATAAATGGCGGCCGCTGCGCGCCGCGCCGCTGGCGCGCCGAAGGTGCGCCTAAGGCAAGCCCGTCTGCGCCCGTCCGTGCCTGGACCGCGCCCAGCGCCAGAACCCCTGGATCCCACCAACGCAACACTACTCGACGGACCTACGACGCCGCCACACTCACCGCACTCAATGCCGGCCGGAACCCTGCCTGCTACCGAGCCTCACCGAGACGCACCCACGGACCCTTCACCTGCCAAACCTGCCGATTCACCTGCCCCCGGACGTGCACCACCTCCGCCAAGTCGAGCAACAGCAGCAACCACCTGAAATGCATCCTGCTGAACACCCGCTCCGTCCACAGGCACGCCGTGGAACTCTGGGACCTGCTCGACGCAACAGCACCGGACATCGCCTTCCTCACCGAAACCTGGATGAACGCCTCCTCAGCGCCCGACATCGCCATAGCCATCCCGGACGGATACAAGATCACCCGGAGGGACCGCGTCAACCAGACGGGAGGTGGCATCGCCATCGTACACAAGAACACCATCCGCATCTCGACTAACTCCGACGAGACCTTCTCCGCCGCCGAACACCTACACTTCCAGATACACACTGACCCCAAGACCACCCTCCGAGGCACCCTCATCTACAGACCCCCGGGACCACGCACACTATTCAGCGAAGACATCGCAGACTTCATCAGCCCGCACGCCATGCCCTCCATCGACTACATCCTCCTAGGGGACCTCAACTTCCACCTGGAGAACAGCAACGACAGAAACACCACCGCCCTGCTGGACAACCTCGCCAACCTCGGACTCAAGCAACTGGTGAACACGCCCACCCACTACGCCGGCCACACGCTTGACCCCGTCTTCTCGTCCAGCAAGCACATCTCCTTCAGCCACGCCACCGGACTCCACTGGACCGACCACAGCTGCGTCCACTTCAGCTTCAGAAAGACTGCGACCCACCACCACCCGCAACAGGCTCCCCGCCGGAGCTGGAGCAAGATCACCGCCGAGCAGCTCACCGCCTCCCTCAGCCAGAACACACCCACCAACACAACGGACCCAAACGAAGCAGCCAGCAACCTCGCCAAGTGGCTGACCGCCTGCGCCGACGACCTCGCACCACAAAAACCCTCCCAGCAGACCCGGAAGCAAGAAAACCCCTTGGTTCACCAACGAACTCAAGGAATCCAAGAAGAACTGCCGCACTCTCGAGAAAACCTGGCGACTCGACCAGACCACAGACAACAGGACCGCCCTCAAGCACGCCACCCGCAAACACCACCAGCTGATCCGTGCCACCAAGAAGTCGGCACTCAAAGAACGACTGGACAACAACGCCCATGACAGCAAGGAACTTTTCAGCATCGTCAAAGAGTTCTCCAACCCCAGCGCCGGAAACAACGACATCACCCCTCGCAAGACCTCTGCAACTCACTCTCCGCGTTCTTCCACCGCAAGATCACCGACATACACAACAGCTTCGATGCACAAACAACGCACCCTACCGCCGAACCAACGCCCGCCACCACCACCCTCTGCAACTGGACCCCGATCAGCACCGAAGACACCACCCGCACGATGAACTCCATCCACTCCGGATCACCAACCGACCCCTGCCCACACCACGTCTTCAACAAAGCCGACGCCACCATCGCACCCCATCTCCGGGACATCATCAACTCCTCCTTCCACACCGCCACCTTCCCGGAGAGCTGGAAGCACGCCGAGCTTACCGCCCTCCTGAAGAAACCAACGGCGGACCCCACCGACCTCAAGAACTACCGTCCCATCTCGCTCCTTCCGTTTCCGGCCAAAGTCATCGAGAAGACCGTCAACAGACAGCTTGCCGCCTTCCTCGAGACGAATGGATCCCTCGACCCCTCGCAGTCCGGGTTTCGGGCCAACCACAGCACCGAGACCGCCCTTATCGCAGCCACCGACGACATCAGAACCCTAACCGACAACGGGGAAACAGCTGCCCTCATCCTCTTGGACCTCTCCGCGGCGTTCGACACCGTCTGCCACCGCACCCTAGTGAAGCGCCTCAGCAACATCGGAATCCGAGAGAAAGCACTGGAATGGATCATCTCGTTCCTCGCCGGAAGAACCCAGAGAGTCCGCCTCCCCCGTTCAGATCCGAAGCCACCGAAGTCATCTGCGGCGTTCCACAAGGATCCTCACTCAGCCCAACCCTCTTCAACGTCTACATGAGCCCCCTCGCAGCCATCGCACGCCGACACAACCTCAACATCATCTCCTACGCCGACGACACCCAGCTGATCCTCTCCCTCACCAACGACCCCACCACCGCCAGAGCCAACCTACACGACGGGATGAGAGACGTCGCCGACTGGATGAGGAACAGCCGCCTTAAACTGAACTCAGACAAGACGGAAGTCCTCATCCTGGGCTCATCACCCTCCGCCTGGGACGACTCCTGGTGGCCCCCGGCCCTGGGCACCGCGCCCAAGCCAACGGACCACGCACGCAACCTGGGCTTCATCCTGGACTCCTCCCTGTCGATGACCAGACAAGTCAACGCCGTCTCATCTTCATGCTTCAACACCCTGCGCATGCTCCGCAAGATCTTCAGATGGATCCCCACTGAAACCAGGAAGACCGTCACCCAGGCACTCGTCACCAGCCGACTGGACTATGGGAACACCCTCTACGCCGGAACCACAGCCAAACTTCAAAAGAGACTCCAGCGCATCCAGAACGCCTCCGCACGACTCATCCTGGACATCCCCGACACAGCCACATCACCGGACACCTGAAAGACCTGCACTGGCTCCCCGTCAGCAAGAGAATCACGTTCAGACTCCTCACCCACGCACACAAGGCCCTCCACGACCTGGGCCCAAAGTACCTCAACGACCGCATGACCTTCTACACGCCCACACGCCAGCTACGATCAACCAGCCACGCCCTCGCCACCGTACCACGCATCCGCAGAACCACCGCCGGAGGAAGATCCTTCTCCTACCTGGCAGCCAAGACCTGGAACTCCCTCCCCACTCACCTTCGGCGAACCCAGGACCATCTCTCCTTCAGGAAGCAGCTCAAGACCTGGCTGTTCGAGCAGTAACTTACCCCCTCCCCCAGCGCCTTGAGACCCTCCCGGGTGAGTAGCGCGCTCTATAAATGCCGTGATTGATATGTGGTAACTGTTCTCCGTGTCAACTTTATCCTTTCTCCATCACCCACAATCAATTGTGGTGGTGCGATAATCCTTGACTGGATGGACCACTTTATCTTTCACACTATCCATTCTCCCAACTCAAAAAGAGAATAACGTCTACTCGACTCCTTTAAATACCTACCAGTGGCTGCCCTTCAAGAACTCATCAACATGTCAAAAACAAACCAGACCACATTAGATGTCAACACACTCCTTCACATTTATAACACCTCAGTGTAAAACCATGAAGCACCCAACGTCCCATTGAAAACGTGATCCTCTGAGCCCACTCTCAGCACCTCTGTACACCCAAGAACTCTCTGATAACATGTGCGCCATAACCAGATAGGAAATAATGGAAAACCCACTAAGATCCTGATGACCTCACTTGACTCAAAGCAGTGGTCTCATCACTTCAACCAAAGCCGCCATCTGCAGAACTACCATCAACTAAGTGACAAAAGGAAGCAACACACTTTATGACCATCATCCTTGGGCGCTGAGGTGCATGAGGGACACGACATCTGGCGACACGAAGGTGGGATGTAAATTGACACTAGGTGTTTGTCCGTGTCCCCCATGACGTGCAGAAGAAGATCGGAGCCAGAAGCCCACCCTGGTCTGTCTGTCGACAAACACGACGTCGAGAGCCTAACCCGGTCGCAAGAAGAAGAACGGAGCCAGGAGCCCACCCTGGTCCGCCTGCCAAGGAATCCAGCAGATGGAGCCCACCCCGGTCGCATCACGCCAAGGAGAGTGGTAAGAGGCCCCCCCGCGACCACCCGCTGACAAGCGGTGCACACAACTGTGCCCGCAGCCGCCCCAAGAACAAAGGGAAAGCCCCGAGCCTTCCGCTTAGATTTCGAGCCGAAATCTCGTGAGAGCTCGGCGGCCATCTTAAAGTCAGGCGAAACAGGCCAATCACAAGCAAGGATTCACTGGTGGCCATTTTGAAGTCAGGCAAAGCTAGGTATGGGAAATCTCGCTCACGCGAGATCTTGGCGGCCATTTTGAAGTTAGGCAAAACGGGCCAATAGACAGCGAGGAAGGCCAGGAGGCCATTTTGAAATCAGGCAAAAAGGACAAAGGGCACAGAAAGTGGAAATAAAAGGGAATAAAGGCACATAAAGAAGAAAATAGCGCAAATAAAGAAGAAGTTAACAGAAAGACAGGCAAGCTGAGCAAGAGGGAACAAGCTTGCGCAACATCGATCATGACGGAAGAGGGAAACAACAGCACCACCTCAAGTGTGATCTTTCGCAGACCACTACCGTTTAGCTTGTCAGACTCACAGACGAAAGGCATTCGCTGGGAGAGATGGGTCAGGCAATTTTAACGCTACATGCGTGGCACATGCAAAGAGTACACGGACCAACAAAGCATAGACCTGTTTTTAAATTTTGTGGGTGATGAGGTGGAAGACCTCCTTGTAACATTCCCTTCAGAACAGATATCAACATATAAACGACTAATGAAGTGCCTCACTGACAAGTTTGACCCTCAGAGAAATGTGGACTTTGAGAGTTACACATTCAACACCACATGCCAACTGGCAGAGGAATCGCTGGATGATTTCGTGACAAGACTACACAAACTGGTTGCATACTGCGAATACGAGAAATTCAACAATGAGCAGGCAATACGACTGCGCATCATTGAAGGCTGTCAGTCAGTGAAGTTTCGTGCCCGAATACTAAAGGAACCTTACAGCTTGGAGAAAATATTAACACTGGCCCGTGCCGAGGCCAGAGCAACAGCACATGCCAGACAGATGGAAAACGGAAGAGCACGGACAGTGAAACAGGCCAACCGCATGGCTGGGAATGCCCGAAACGCGACAAAACACCGCCGCCCAGGAAGCAGAAGCAAGAAAGGACATGCTATCGTTGTTGACTTGAATACCCACATGCCGGCGCCTGATGGGTCACAAGTGCCGAAAATGCAACAGAGGAAACCATTTTGCAAGTGCCTGCATGAGCGGGCAATTCAAAAGTGAGCGAGGGAGACCAGCAAAACAACGAATAGCAACACACAGGTACGCACGGCACATGGACACACAAGAACGCAGTCCGTCCGCTGAGTCCGATGGAGGAAGTCCAAAAGACGCAGCAGAACGGCTGTATCTGATGTCGAACGTACCAACAGAGGGTCACACACCTGAGCACATCCAATTGGTAGACAAGCAACAGATAAAGAAAACATCAACAGTGAACATCGAGGGAGGAAATCACAGCACCAATTTTGTACTAGATAGTGGTGCCACATGCAACATCATTTGCATGTCAGAATATGAAAGGATGAAACAGAAACCGGCGCTATCACCATCAACTGTTGATGTCTTCACATGGGGCTCAAGGAAACCAGTGGTGAACATGGGGAAGTTCCTAGAGACACTGACATACAAAGAAAGATCGGTAAAAGAAGAAGTACACGTCCTACGCGGGGACATCCCAAAACTGTGTCTACTGAGCAACGTCACCGCTCAGGTGATGGGTCTCCGAGCAATGACATATCACATGTCAGAACGACACAACATCCTGAGAGAACACCCGGCAATACTACAGGGACTAGGAAAACTCACAAATAACATTACACATCAATGAAGCAGTCAAGCCCGTGGCTCAACATCACAGAAGAGTGCTCATACACCTGCAACCACAAGTGGAAGAGGAGATAAAAAGCTTACTGGTGCAAGACATCATAGAGCCGGCTGATGGACCAACCCCATGGGTATCTCCGGTAGTCGCAGTACCAAAAAAGAACACGTCAAAAATTTGCATTTGCGTTGACATGCGAATCCCTAACACGGCAATTGAATAGGAAAGACACCAAGGGCCTCATTTCAATGACATGATCAGCTGCCTCACTGGAGCATGTCGATTCTCAAAACTAGATCTGTGCAACTGGAGCTTGATCCACAATCACGGTACATCACAACATTCTCCACTCACATGGGCCTGTTTCGCTACAAGCGACTAAGCTTTGGAATATCGTCGGTGGCCGAAATATTTCAAGAAACAGTGAGACAAGTGATCCGGCCTGTAAAAAACAGTTTAAATTACAGCGATGATATCTTGGTTTTCGGACGCTCAGATGAGGAGCACGACAAAGCACTCCGAGATGACTGCAGCCAATTAGAACAAGCCGGCCTGACTTTAAATTAGAACAAATGTGAGCTGGGGAAGGGAGAACTGGTGTTTTTTGGACACATCTTTTCAAAAAATGGAATGAGGCCAGATCCCGGCAAAGTGGAAACGCTGAAAAAAACAAGACCTCCAGCAGATGTAGCAGAAGTGAGGTTGTTTCTTGGACTAGCGAGCTACTGCGCTGGGTACATAAAGGACTTTACCATGGTGAGCACCCCACTTCGAGAACTAACGAAGCAGGGCCAAAAATTTCTCTGGACCGTTGAATGCAACAGGGCGTTTGAGGACATCAGACACGCAGTCACAGCAGTAGATCATCTTGCATACCTCAACCCGTCGCTATGCATCGAGCTTACTGTTGACGCCAGCCCAGTGTGACTAGGAGCAATTCTAGCGCAACACACGCCTGGAAGAGACTCGCCCAGGCAAGTCGTCGCATACGCAAGCAAGAGCTTATCGGAGATAGAAAAGGCATACTCGTAACCAGAGAAGGAAAGCTTAGCAGTGGTATGGGCGTTTGAACACTACCATATGTTTATATATGGAAAACTGTTCACTATTGTAACGAACCACCAAGCACTAGTAACAATCTATAGAAACCCCAATGCAAAAATTACACCACGCATTGAGAGATGGGGAATAAGACTGATGGATTAGGATTTCAAGATAGTGCACAAACCTGGAAAGGAACACAACCCAGCTGACTACGTCACAGCATCCCCTACCACAGGCACCAGAAAACACGTCCATAGCAGAAGAGTACCTAAACTTTGTGTTAAGACAGAACACTCCCGCTCCAATAAGAATTGAAGAGCTGGAGCGAGAGACAAACAGAGATGCCACACTGCAAGCAGTCAAAACAACAAGACTGCAAAGATGGAGACACGTAAACAACTGCAGTCCCATGGGAGAAGGAAATGCTGGCGTTCAAGAACATACAAGAGGAACTATCGGACACTGAAAAGGGAGTTCTACTAAGGAGGAAAATGATACCAAAAAAGCTGAGGCGGCAAACAGTGAATTTGGCGCATGAATCCCACAGAGGCATAGTGGCAACCAAGAAGATGCTAAGGGAAAAGGTATGGTTCCCAGGCCTGGATCGACTAGTGGAAGGCACAATAATGAACTGATGCCAAGTAACGGGAGGCCAGCAAAGCCAGAACAACTACACTTGTCCGATCTCCCCGGTGCAGTGTGGACGACATTGGCAGCAGACTTTTATGGGCCACTGGACACTGGCAACTATCTGCTCATAGTAATTGATGAATACTCCAGATTTCCCATAGTACAACAAGTGTCATCAACATCTGCCACAGCAACGCTGCCGATATTTGATGACATATTTGAAGTATGGGGCTCCCCACAAACAATGAAGACAGACAATGGGCCACCCTTCTCGGGAGAGGAGTTTCGCAGATTCATGCCGTACCTGGGCATCAACCACAGGACTGTAACTCCTCTGTGGCCACAAGCAAATGGCATGGTAGAACGATTCATGGGAAACGTCAAGAAAGCAGTCCAACGGGTCAAACGGGCGCAGATTTCAGTGGGTCAGGCGCTCTGCCAAATACTAAGAGATTACCGGAAAACTCCACACAGTTCCACAGGACGATGCCCAGCAGAACTGGTGTTGGGAAGAATAAGCAGGATGAGATTGCCCCAGATGGAGGCAAAAGCGCCACCAGAACACAACAGTATTGTCACCCGAGATCAAGAGGCCAAGAGAAAAATGAAACAATACGCAGACGCACGGGGGTGATGGAGCAAGGATTCAAAAAAACGAAACTTGCTCGAAGAAATCTGTTACAATAAGAAGACGAAGCGTAGTAAGGTGAAGAGTCTTCTTTATTCGTTCCTTTCACCATCACAGGCTCCAGTCAGCTAGAGTCAGCTGTGGAATGTTCATAACACCTAAAGAGGCATATACCAAGAGGTGCAGGGGATGGGGGTGGCGGGGCATACCAAGTATAGATTATAACACATCTCCTTACATAGGGAAAGTGAGGGAAGGAGGGGAAAGGGAAAGGTAATATACAACAGATGAGCAAGGAAATGCAAGGCAGTAACAGTTTAACAAATGACGTGCAAAGGTCTCTTAACCACCCTTGCGTGAAGTACATCCTTTGGGAGGAACAATACCTAACGATATATGAGTAAAACAATACAAAGCAGAACCTTAGGTAGTGCAATAGTCTTTTATCCACCCTGGCGTAGATTTGGTTCTTTGGGATCTCCTAGGAGCAACACTTCCCATCTTACCCCCTTGATCACGAACATGAGGAACTTGTCATGCTTATGAAGGATAATCTTGTCCATGCTCCAGGTTTGCCCATTTGCAAGGTGAACTACATTTCTGCCCACCTTTGTTACTTTGATGGGTTCGGAAAATCTGGTAGCCTCCCTCCTACGTGGTTTGGGAAGGTCCACCCGAACCCAGTCTCCTTCTCTGAACATGCAAGATTTAACATGTTTTGTTACATCATACCTGTTTTTGTACTTGGATTGGTGCTCGGCCACTCTTTTATTAATCTCATCACGATCTACTACACATATACCTTTTCTTTTCAACCCTGGAGGAGAGAGTCTGGTTTTGGGAACTCTACCCTTCAAGGAGCTAAAGGGGGAAACCCCTGTAACCATGTTGGGGGTTGAGCGATAGGCCCAAAAGGTGTCCTGTAAAGCATCTTTAGCTGGGATTCCCAAAATTTCTGCTTGCTGTAAACATTCTTTGACTAAACGGTTCATACGTTCCACTAACCCATGAGCACGGGGACAATATAGAGCCGTTTTGTGATGAGTAATGCCCATTTCAGACAAGAAATCTGTCATATTTTCCGAAGTAGATTGTACCCCTTTATCTGTAACCAGGATGTCTGGGATACCTTCATCGAAAAACACGTCCCTCAAAAAACTGATGCGTACACTCGTGTTTATTTGGTGCACACACTTGAAGACCACCCAACAAGTGTGATAGTCCACCATAACCAGGATGTAGCGTTCGTTTAAAGTTTTGAGATTGAGGGGACCAATGATATCGAGGGCTAGCTTAGACCACGGACAAACTGGGACTTCCACGGGGGACAAAGGGGGTTTCCGGGCCTGATGTATTTTGTCTGAGAGACTACAATCCAGACAGTCCCTTACCGTGTGCTCTGCCATAGTATCCATTCCTGGCCACCAGTAGTCCAGTCTGATTTTGTTTTTTGTGAGACTACGCCCTAAGTGGCCAATTTGGGCTAGATCTACAATTTTTTGTCTTAGTTTTACAGGTGGAACGATTTTCTCACCCCTACAAACCGTTCCCTCTTGAATGTTTAATTCCAGTCTCACATCCCAGTATCTACTCAATGGTGTCGGGACCTCATTTTTTCCATTAGGCCACCCATTAATTATGTTTTCTTTAAGGGCCTGCATTTCTTCATCTATTCGTAAGCAACTGTTCCATTCCTCTTTATTAAGACAAGACAGTTTAAGTATGATCGCCTCAGATTCAACCAAGTTAGCACAATCATCAACCTCAGGTGGTGAGCGAGATAAAAAGTCGGCTACAACATTTTGGGTCCCTGGTACATATTTGACTGTGAAATTGTACCCCTCCAGTCCCAGGATCCATCTGGCAATCCTTGGTGTAGTTTTCGCTGACCCTTTTGTGGTGAACGCATACATGAGGGGCTTATGGTCAGTCTTCACAGTGAAGGGTATACCCCACAAGAAAAAGCGAAAATGTTTAATGGCCCAGGCACAAGCGAGTGCCTCTTTCTCCACCACGGAGTAATTTGCTTCCGCCCCTTTAAGTGCGTGAGAAGCAAAGGCAACCACCTGCTCCTTGCCATTGACGAATTGGGTGAGACTAGCCCCCAACCCTTTATTACTGGCGTCAGTGCAAAGAACAGTGGTTTTAGTGGGATCGAATCTGCCCAACGATGGGGCGGATGCGATGCTCTCCTTCACTGTGATAAAAGCAGCCTGACGGTCCTTGTTCCACACAAAAGGGGTCCTTGCTTTAAGTAATTTTCTCAATGGTTCCACAATACTGGCATATTTGCGAACAAACTTAGCATAGTACTCGGATAAACCCAAGAATGATTTGAGGTCTTCAACACAAGTTGGGGCAGCAGTATTCTGAATAGCTTCGACCAGATCTACCTTGGGCTTGATTCCATCTTGAGAAATGGTGTGACTTAGGTATTCGACAGATCCAACACCTATACGACATTTATCCTTCTTTAAGGTCAGACCTGCTGCCTCAAGTTTAACCAACACACTCCTCAGTATGGTATTGTGTTCTTCCAAATCTTTCCCATAAATGAGAATATCGTCCTGAAAACAAAGGGTACTTGGGAGGTACTTGAGCACGTGTTGCATAATCCTCTGGAAGGCAGCAGCTGCTGAAGCCAACCCAAAGGGCATGCAAATGTACTGGAACGCCCCAAGAGGGGTTACAAACGAGGTAAGGTGGCGGGAGTCAGGGTGAAGCTCTACCTGGTGGTAGGCGGAAGAGAGGTCAAGGACACTAAAACAGCTTGCACCTTTGATAAGGGTGAGGACCTCATGTATGCGCGGCAAGGGATGCCTGTCCACCCAGATGTTTTCGTTTAAATCGCGCAGGTCAACACACAATCTGATCTCCTTGCTGGACGCTTTGGTGGTAAGAACAATGGGGGCCAACCACTGAGAGCTTTCTATGGGTTCAATGACCCCCAGTGACAAAAGTCTGTCTAGCTCGGCTTGAAGAAGTGTTTGCATCATGTGTGGTATGGGCCTGACCTTGTGAGCCACCGGTTTAGCATTGGACTTAAGCTTGATGGAGTGTTGGTAGTTTTTAAGCAAACCTAAATCATCCGAAAAAACCTTGGGGAAATCATTGCAAACCTCTGTGCCCCCCACTGACGGATCCACTAAGAGAACATGGTCAGGACTGTTAGGGTCTAACATGATACCCAGTTCTCTTTGGTGTTTCCACCCCAACAAATTAGATCCTTTTTGTGTGATGTAGATTTTGCCTACTGTGCTCCAATCTTTAAATCCTATGTTCATGGTGGCCATTCCTATCAAGGGTATGGGGTCACCATTATAACCTCCAGGATGAATATCAGGAAGCTGCATGTCTTGTTGCCACGAAGGAAACTGTTTAGTAAGCACCTCAGCTTCCACCAATGTAGAGGGGGAGCAAGAGTCTGCAAAGGCGGTCACCGGTCTTTTATCCAAGGTGATCGTACAAGAGGGAAAATCAGTGGTTTTATCAGAGTTTTGCAGTTGGAACACCAATTTGGTTTCTTGGGGAGAATCATGTTCAATGGACAGCACAGCTTTGGAACGTTGTTCTCTACAGACCCTGGCCAAATGACCCCTTTTTCCACATTTGTGACATGTGACTGATCTGGCTTGGCACGCTACATAATTAGCTAGATGACTGGGACTCCCACATCTGTAACATTTAAGTTTGGTGCCCAATGGAAGAGCATTTGTTATCTTACTCTTGCTCTCTCTACCCACATCTTGTTTATTTATCACATTGACATCAGCGTGTTTGTCCCCATCCTCTTTCATTGCCACCATGCAATCGGCAGTGTGTTCAATCCCCACTGCTATCTCTATTGCCTGTTTGAGATCTGGGTTAGCCACTAAGAGTCTCTCTTGAATTTTTGGGTTGTTGGTGCATCTGACCAACTGATCCCTAATGAGGGAATCTTGTAAGGCTTCGAATTCACAAGTGTTAGCCAAACCTTTTAAAGCCGCTACAAAGGTTTTAACTTTCTCGCTCTTGCCCTGAATTCTGGAAAAGAACTTATGTCTTTCTAATACCACATTAATTGTCTTGCCAAAATGCTTTTCTAATCTGCTAACCGCGGCTAAGTACACATTTTCATCATCGTCGCTATCATCATCCTCTTCAGCTGATGCTGAAATATTATCATAAGTTTTGCGGCTTTCAATCCCTAAGTTATGAAGTAGAGTATGTAGTTTGCGTAAGGATGAAAACTTCTCCCCTCCAATGGCAATTAGATATGACTCCATTAGTCCAAACCATTGTTTCCACGGTAAAAGGGGTTCACCCACTTCATTGAGGAAAAGGGGAGGGTTGAGACATATTTGTAGTGGTCATATTTCCCTTGGTTACACTTGAAAGCAGAGTTAGTAAGACTGATGTAGGAGTCTGAGAAAAATACCCACAAGGTGAACCTAAAAGTTCAATGCTGAAAGCCAGAAAAGTAATTGCTATGCCCTGAGCAAGTTCTTGGCCAGGGGGAAACACAAGGAAAATATGTGAATAATAAAACAATAGACCAAGCGAACAAAAGGTTGATCACTGCGGAGTCTGGCTCCCACACAGTGATGAATAGTACAAGCACAAGCTGTGCCCGTCAGCGTGAAGTACAAGCACAGGCTGTGCCCGTCAGCGTGAAGTGGGCCGCGGAACTGAAAGGTGGAAATGGTACCCACAAGCTGGAGGTTAGACACCACGGAGTTCAGCTTCCCCCGCAGTGAAAAGGGTTCCAGTGGAGCTGTGCCTGTCAGCGTGATACAGACGGTATGGCGGCAGTCTGGTAATAGAACCAGGTCCAAGTGAGGAGTGAAGGAGAAAGTTTATTACGCACTTTAAACAAAAAAAAACGGGTGACAGAGCCCAAAGATGAACTGCAAACGTCAGCTGTGCCTGTCAGCGTGGGGTGGGAGAAGACAGGCGTGAGGATAATGTGATTGTGAGGAGAATGAGTGAAATAGAAGGGAAAACCCTCTTCATAGAAGTACAGCGTGACAGAACAAGGCACGCCCCCTCATCAAGGAACACCTCAGGAGGCCGTCCCTGCGCTGCCCCGCCTCAGGAGGCCGTCCCTGCGCTGCCCCGCCTCAGGAAAGTGACGCCGTTGGAGCCGGAAAACAGCGGAGAAGGGAAGGACGGAGCGCTGGAGCCAGACAACGGTGCACACTGAGGCGATAGTCCCTAGGCGGAGTCTCGCTCCCACGCCACGGTAGCGACAGCGAGGGCAATGTAGGCTCTGCGCATGGGGCCCCCTTTGTGAACTCAGCCTCAATGCCCTTCCAGGCGGAGACTTGCTCCCACGCTGTGACTCAGACCACCAAAAGCGAATGGCCCTCGAGGCGGAGACACGCTCACACGCCCGACGACACCCAAGGAAGGTTAGCCTCGGCTACAGGCGGAGCGCGCACCCACCACGACAGGGGCACGCCGTTGGCACACCGGGAGAATAGGCACACACCTCCGAATGCGACCAAAAACAAGGAGGATATGCCCCACAGAGCCGCAGCCGCCGAATTAACTGATTTTTATAGAAACACCATCGCAACACGCAGGCAGGCACCCCAGGCAAAAAGGCAACCAGGAGACAAGTCCCAAAAAAAACAGCAGATACAGCAATGAACAGGAGCTGCTGCCACAGCAATGAGGCACGGATGAACGAAGTTGAAATGCCTCCACAGGTGGTGAATCCCAGAGTAAGAAGGACACCGAAGCAAAGGCAGCAGGAAGTGCAGAAGCCCAAATGGCAGCAGTAAACGTGAGGTAGGAAGTACTCACTTAATCGATCTGTATAAACTTGAAAGTATCAGCTGGCACTGGAGAACGTATTGGGGGTGATGGTGAGCCGTCCCCACACGGTTGATCGTCGCCAGTGTTACAATAAGAAGACGAAGCGTAGTAAGGTGAAGAGTCTTCTTTATTCGTTCCTTTCACCATCACAGGTTCCAGTCAGCTGGAGTCAGCTGTGGAATGTTCATAACACCTAGAGAGGCATATACCAAGAGGTGCAGGGGATGGGGGTGGCGGGGCATACCAAGTATAGATTATAACAAAATCCCTCATTAACCGTACTAATTATTAGAAATCGTAAAGAAAACAAAATTAATATACACGCACAACATTTACATATGGGGAAAAGAGCTTTATGCATGCTTAATTAATGAAAATAGAACGCAACGCAACTAAAGCCCGCTTTAAAATGGAAAACTCTTTTGCGCATGTGCGAATTAGAATTACGTAGATAGTAACGTGACTGACCCGTTTTGAGAGGGAAAAACTCTCACGCATGCGCAGAAATATACTAACATTATGTCCTGAGGCACCGCGTGCCTTGCATATGTTTGCCGGAATTTAAAGAGAGCTGTCGCTGCTAATGCTTTTGCTTAACGAAAAAGAAAATAACATGGGATAGAGTAGAAGTGGGTGGTGAACAGTGAAAATCACTTATTTGAGAAATTAACATCTGTTTATGATTCCTTTATTAATAGTGTTCGTTTGGGCCTCATGTGGCATACAAGAGAAAAAGATGGCGACGGAAATGGGTGCGAGCTAGACATGCGCAGTGTAATAGTGATGTAACCCGCTGACCGTATCACTGACATGCTGCCAAGAGCCAAGGACAGTCGCCGTGTGAAACTGCTTCTCGACTGTGGAATTGTATTAAGATGTGTCGTGATTTGTATCATTAAAAAGGAAGTGCAACAGAATATCAAATGAGCTAGAGGGGATGGGTTTGTTAGACAAAAGAGTTTATTAAGAAATTAAACATGTCAGCGTAAGGTGATGACAACTCCCCTGTCCCTGCCCAATCAGAGCTCGTATTTCATCAAGATTTGTAACTTTTGAGGGTGGGACATGCAGAAATGAAGACTATAACTAGAGTGACTTTAATATTAAAGAGTTGTCATGCATGTAAGCGAGGCGAGGCAAGCACGAGTGCAAGAGAGAGGCAAGAACTACTGCTGCTGAGGAAGAGAGAACAGATGGGAAAGATTCACCTCTGAAAGACAATTGATTAGATCGAAGATTCCGGAAGAATATCGAGGAGGGAGAGAGTGTAAGTGAGGGATGCGCCCCGGTGCGTCGGGTCTGTAGAGAAGTTTAGTAAGCCTGTCCTATAGCCTTTGTCTCCTGAGTCTTAATCAGGAGACCTCTACCAGCCCTTTTGGCCAGAGAGTTGGTTTTCCGTAATCACCTTTGGGTAATTATTATTCTGTCTCAAATTTGCATATCTTTGCAAATGTATGATTTATTATGCCTTTTGTCTCTTCATCTATCCACTCTTAATGCATTGATTTGTTGAATGTGTCTGTGATTTTGAATGCATTTGCTAAAAGAATTTTTCTCTCCCATGAAAACCTGATGGTGTTTGCACTGTGAATTTGTATTAATGAGCGTTCAATTTATGACTGAAACTTTAGATAAAACTTATAATTCTTACTCAGAGTCTGTGGTTATTTCACTAAGATCTGTAAGTTTAGTTAGTTAATTTGTTCATATCACCATCAACTACTCAACTAATGGTCCATCGACCAAAGGAAGAGTGTTGATCTGTGAAGATTAGTTAGACATTGAATAAAAAAAAATTCAGAAGTAAAAAATGAATCTCCAGTGAGTTAACCAAGATCAAAGTGAATTACGAAACTTGACCCCCAGCGAAACAGCCAGGAAACTTGAATGTGTACATGGGCCCATTGAATTTCCATTTGTTTGTGAGGTGTTAGTCCCTGGCCTTTCGCTGGATCAGTTTTTCTGGTAGCAGAGGATGGTTATTATTGATTAGTTTGGTGATTATTGATTATTGCTTATATGTTCTTAACATGAAAAGTTAGTGTCCTGTTCTATGTTGTCTGGAAGTATAGGTACAGCGATACCTGGGAATCCCGGGAACGGAATTTAGAAGAGTGTGGTAAGGAAAATCACACTGCAGAAGGTTACTCGTCTGTTGTCAGAATACCTAAAAGCTACACAGGGTTGTAGGTGTTATATTAGGGACCATATCGTATAAGAGTGGAGCGTGAATGACAGCAAAGGGCGCGCCTGTGAAACTTTGGCCTTCCCCAAAGGAGGAGTATCCCTAGAGGAGTAACAGGTCCTCCCTGAGCTTAAGTGGAGAGTACACAGTGGGTTTTACTTGAAGTGTAAGGAAGAATTTTCTCTTTGAAGCGAGTGAAGAAACTATCTTTGGTTTAGCAGAGCAGACAGATTAGCGCTGTTTTTACGTTGTTACTAACAGAGATTTATGAAGAAAAAATTAAGAAAAATACACTGTTGTATTACCTTGTGAAGGGAGGGTCTGTAGCAGGAGTCATACTGACGTCACAAGAGCCGCGCTGGTATTGGTGGAAATAGCGGGCGTGTGACAAGAGCAAATTGTAAAGGGAGGGTCAGTAGCAGGAGTCATACTGACGTCACAAAGAGCCGCGCTGGCATTGGTAGAACAAGAGGGTGTGTTGAAAGCTTTGATTGGTTGGTAGACAAGAACCGCACAGGTATTGGTTGTGGAAGAGAAAAAGTATTGGATTGGATTGTTGGCGTGAGTCGCGTTGATATAGGACTAGTGTTGGCAAATAGGATACGTGAAAACTACGGAAGAGTCTTTGGGTTTGTTTACTGAAAGTAGTTAGACGTAGGGATCGGAAGAATGAAGTTGATTAATAAAATCAAGAATTTCTTTAAAAAGGATAAACGTGTAGTGACCAGAGAAGGAATTCTTATGACAACTCCTGATACGCCTGCTTCTTTTATGATGATGGAACGAGGATATCATACTTGTGTTTGGTTGGAACATTGGGTAGAATATACGAAAGATGATAGTGTTTTAGCATTTCCTGAACATGGTACGTTTAATGTGAGGATTCTTCAGAATTTAAGAAATCGGATGAATACATTAGTACCTAGACCAAGGTTAACACAGTATGAAGCTTTAGAGGAGTGGGAAGTCGAGGCATTTGAGCGAGAGAAATGCAGAGGAGGAAGAAGAATAAATAGAGGATTTCTCCCCAGATATCCGTTTGATACACAAGGAGATCAGATGAAGAGATGGAGAAGAGCTGTAGTGACGGAAGGCTTGTATCCAGTATTGATGGCTGAGGATCAAGTAGGGAGCAAGTGTAAAGAAAAATTGAAACATTTAGGTATAACAGGATCAGGATGTGATGAATCTGATGATGAGTTATTGGAGGACATTTTAGGCAAAAGACCTCCACCTTACCAAGAAAATGCTAGAGAAACAACCCAAAGTGCACCAATGATGGGAACTCCATTAGTTCCACAGGTTTTATATGATCCAACAGTTACCCGAGCATTACAGGAAAAAGAAAGGGATACATTGAACAAGACCAAAGAAGAAATAATACAGAAAATAAATCAGTTAGGTTTAAATGCTGAAGCCTTGACAGTACCAGTAACTATTGGTCCTGTTATTCCATTATATGGGGATAAACGAGACCCCCGAGATTGCAAACAGAGACAGTCTCACATAATAATGTTAGAAAAGAGGTAGTTGTGTCAGAAGATCAAACCAGTGAAACCGATTCAAATGTCTCATTACTAGATCTCCCTAATATTGAAACAGTAATTGAAACTCCCAAAAGAAATTCACCAGTAAATAAAAGGAGAAAGGAATTGATTGTTACCCCAGTAGCAGGAAACTCTAAAGGATTTTCACCAGAAGATTTAGAGGAGTGGACGACAGGATTAGACAAGAAAAAACCCCAAACACCAAACATAGATGTAGCCAAATTGAAAGTGGATTTAGAAGAAATGATTATTGGTACTATAAGCCCAGAAAGATTAGGTTCATACAGAGATGAAGAATTGTTGTTCTTGTGTAAAAGTATAATGTGGAGAGCAAAGAATCTTTATGAGAAAATAGTAGAAGTGGCTTCAGAATTTGGAATTGATGTAGAAAAGTCAAAAATATTACAAAAACCATATAGATCAGAATTTACTGAAAAGGGTTTAGAAAGCTTGAATGCATAAGGAACATTACAGATAAAAGAATTAATGTGTATTTTGAAAGAAATGGGGAGATGCAGACCGATGGAGAGGTAGATGGACAAAGAAAAGGGATGAGGCAGCTACAAAGGAAACATCCGCATACCCATTGAGAGAAACAGAACGGGTGGAAAGAGTGTGTCCAATGAGAGAAGTTCCTGGTGGTCGATATGTTCATGTTCCTTGTTCTAGACAGGATATTTTGTCTTTTACAAATGATTTTCCCAGATTAAGAGAGAAACCAATTGAATGGTACAAGCAGGTAGAGAGGTTTGTGAAAGTCTCAAAGGTACTATTAAAAGATTTGGATGGGTGGCCAAGATGGCGGCAAGATAGGACGTGGGTCCCTATCCCTCCGGCGCCGCTGCTGCTTAGCTTTGTAATATCGCCCACTTTGGCGCCCATCCGTGCTTACCAGCGGGTATACTGAATCGCGGAGCTGCCCTGGCTTCGGGGGCGAGCCCAGTTGTGGGACACAGGTGACTTTTGCCGCCGTGCAGATCCTTCCCGGCCCCGGTATTGCTGCGGCCCGGTGGGGGAAGAGCGGCCGCGCGGGCCGCCGAGTGGACGTGCAGATGGCCTGGAATCCCGCTGCGATCCGCACCGAGGACTCTTAACGACAGCCGCACGCACCCCCTCTCGGATGGGACCCTCAATGGGACTGATCGGAGTGTAGGCAGAGCTGGCGCGATCGCGACGGGACGCGATCTGAAGACCGCGCCATTTTGGGAGCCCCGGTGACAGCCTACACGAGTCCCTCAGAAGATGGCGGCCGAGAGTGCATGAACACGAGGGCCTGTGCTCCGGCTGTGGGAGAGCTGCCGATCCGGATCCCCGACTGTTGTGCGGGGTCCTGGACTGGTAGTGCGGCAGGGAGCGATAGCCATTGCTGCAGCGAGGATCCCCCCAGGGGCCCGCAGGTGAGGAGTGGCGGGCCGGGGGTGTGGGGCGCAGCCTACGGAGGCGAGACCCGGTCCGCTGATCGGCGGACGGAGCGGCGCCCCGTCTGGGGCTGCCATCGGTGCTTGGGAGCTGGGAAAGCGGGACACTGTAGCATTGCCCTGCTCAGAGCACTGGTGTAGAGGGGACGGCGAGGCCTAGTGGGAGCAGTACGGCCATGAGATCTGAGCCACATAAGGGGAGAGACTGAGTGAGACAGCCTGCATTGCGACTTCTGGGAAACCCCCCTGAAGGATTTAACGGCCATTTCTTCCTCGCTGTGGTCTGGCATACAGTGCCCTTGGCGGTGCCTGGAGTGATTGAGGACACACCCGCGACCCCCACTGATCAGCAGAGCTTTGAGATGCGAGTAGGCCTTGCCCTGATGGGTCCTTAATGAATGCTCCCTCCCTGTGCGAGCGACCACGTGGCGGGCTGTGGGACAGCGACTTGGTGGCTGTGGCACCCCATCCCCCTGCCGGTGATACACCCTGGAGTGCGCTAGTGGTGGGGTGATCGTCCTCGTGGCCCTAGCTCTTCCTGGATGCTGTATAACTTTGCTGACCTCTGGGTCCGGTTGCCCCGCTGAGTCATAATACTCCCCGCGCTAGTCCCAAGCTGCCGGGCAGGAGAATATAAGACCAGGAGAGAGCGGGCCGGCCCGGGACCGACAGAGAACACAGAGAGTGCGGAGGTGACGCAAGTCGACGGTGCGGGGCTGAGTGTGTGCTTCCCCCTGCGCGCCGGCAGTGTATTGACGCAGTTCGCCGGACCTGTCGGGAAAGGCCTGGTGGTAGTGTGTGTCCTGGACCGCTACTCTCATTCAGGGAAAGGGGCACAAGGAGTGTCCAGTGGAGATCGCCCGGAGTCAGTATGTCATTGACCAGGGGAAAGAAAGACAAGTCCCTGAAGGACCTTCTGCAGAAAACATCAGGGCACTCTGCAACACAGCCTACAGCTGGACCGGCGCTGGTAGACGGGGAGGACGCGCCAGCGACTAAGGCCTTCATGATCGAGCTCTTCTCCGCTATCAAGGAGGACATTCAGGACCTCCGTTCACAGCTCTCTGCGGATCTGCGGGAGGTTCGGCGTGATGTTGATGGAATTGGGGAAAGAGTGGCGACATTGGAAGAGCACGATCTGAGCAGGGAGGACGATTTACACCAGCTGCAGCAGGAGATGCTGCGTCTTCGGGAGCAGAACATAGATCTGCAAGCTCATGCGGAGGACTTGGAGAACCGCTCCAGGCGTAACAATATCCGGATCCGGGCGGTTCCGTGGAAAGGTGAAGGCGATGACCTCCGTGCCTATGTCAGCGCTTTGTTCCTACAGATCCTTGGGGACGAGGAGATACAGGAGATACAAATGGACCGTGTTCACCGAGTGGGCCTTCTGCGGGGTGCTAAAGCTCCCCCCCCTGACATACTCGTCTGCGTGCATGATTTTCAACTAAAGGAACGCCTCCTGCGTAGGGCTAGGGACCTCAACCCAGTGCAGTTCCGCGGCCACCAGCCTACGCTTTACCAAGACTTAGCAGCTTCCACACTGCTTAAAAGCAGAGAATTTAAGCCCATCACCACCCATCTCCGAGATCAGAAGATCCCTTACTCCTGGGGCCATCCGTTCTGCCTCATTTTCAAGCATCAGGGCAAATTGCTTCAGATTCGATCCTTGGAGGAAGCGTATGACAAGCTGGGTATGGAGAGGCCCCCCACTGGGACAGGCGATGCTCCACCGCTCCCTCGCAGACGACATCGCTCCACTGATTGGCAACGAGTTGGGGGATCGATGCCAAACCCCGCACCTGACACGGCTACTAGCAAGCTGGAGAGGGAGGCGGCCCTCTCATCAGTCGCACAAGTAACGGATAACCCCGCGACACCTTGAAATGCTTGGCATGGCGACCACTTGGGCGCTTCATTCGGCGTCGGAGGGGAGAGGCCCTTCGACTGAGCGCAGTGTTGTTACACCCTGGTCATCGGGGTGATGGGCACGTCAACCTTGGTGCGGATTGGGCCTGTGCCACGTTCCCCTAGACACTGGCCACTGAGACGAACTTTTGTCAGGTTTTCTTGTTTTCTCTCTGTCTTGTTTACTTTAGGGGTTTCTTATGTTGTTGACACAGGGTATTTTGGGGTGTTCTATTGGGGCTCCGCATCAGTTCACGGGCGAGGTAGGCAGGTAACCCGGTTTACGGAGATGACCCTCACTGGCTCTGATCCCGGTGGTCTCGGGGCGGTGCATAGCTTTTCTCTCCCCCACTGCTTCGATGGGTAGGGACCTGAAAATTGTTAGCTTGAATGTACGGGGGTTGAATAATCCTGTCAAACGATCTGCAATACTCTCCCTTTTAGAAAATGCGGGAGGGGATGTTTGTCTGCTCCAAGAAACCCATCTTTTAGCTAAAGACACCAAGCGTATGAGGGATAGACGCTTACCACAACAGTTCTGGTCCTCGGGATTGTCCAAACAAAATGGAGTGGCGATCTTTTTTAGTGCACGCTCACGATGCAAAGTAGTCTCTACGGTGACGGAAATAAAGGGAAGGTTGTTGGCTGTCAGGGTGCAATGGGGAGATATCCATTTTACGGTTGGGTCCTTATATGCCCCAAATGAGCGACAAGAACTCTTTTTGCGCCTAGCTCTATCCGAGGCTCTTGCTTCTCCTGATTCAGCACTCTTGATCGGGGGAGACTTGAATGTTGTGATAGATCCGGAGATGGATAGATCAGGACAGAGGTCTACTCACGCAGGGGCGCTGACACGAGCTGGGAAACAATGGCTGTCTGACTGCGGGCTGTGTGATGTGTGGCGCGTACAACACCCTACTGAGCGCGACTATACATACTTTTCAGCGGCACACAAAACATATGCGCGTCTGGATCACTTTTTAGCCTCCTCATCTCTTCTTCCGCACTTGCACGCCGCGGATATTACTCCTTGCTCCCTCTCAGACCATGCCCTCATTTCAGTCCAGCTCCCAGCGCGATGTGCGCGTTCTACACCTCCGGGCTGGCGACTCCGGGATTCCCTCCTTCACTCTGATGAAGTCACTCAACGGATTCGGGACGCTATAAAACATTACATCTCTGAGAATGATCAGGGAGGCACACCCCTCGCGTCGGTATGGGAGGCTTTGAAGCTAGTAATACGGGGGGAATTTATTGCGGTTGCGGCGTCTTTCACGCGACTCCGCAAATAGAAACGTGCGGAGCTAGAAAAGGAGGTGGGAGAGCTAGAGGCAGTTCACAAGCGCACCGGGGCACCGAGAGTCTGGAGGAAGCTGGAAACGCGGCGCCGCATGCTGAAACATCTGGACCTAGATAGGGCTGAGCATGCGCTCCTGCGGCTCCGGCATAAATTCTACCTCAGTGGGGATAAGTGTGGGAGGATGCTCGCACACAGACTACGGGCGCAAGCGCAGGCGTCCGCAATTCCCTCCATACGGGAACAGAATGCAGTAGAACATACCACAGATGCCCTTATTGCCGATACCTTTCGTCAGTTTTACCAACGCCTCTATTCGAAGGGAGATACCCATTTGCATGATCCAGGGAAATAGTTGGCCTCCTGCGATATCACTCCCTTGCTCAACTGACAATTTGGACTCCCCTATTCGCATTGAGGAGGTAATATCGGCGATAGCGCGGCTCAAAGTGGCTAAGTCACCGGGCCCGGATGGCTTCCCGGCCCTGTTCTACAAAACATTTTGTGCGGAGCTGGCTCCCCTTTTAACAAGGCTTTTTAACTCCTTCCTCGACGTTGGGGAAGTGACGCCTTCCATGTCTGAGGCGGCAATTGCTGTAATACTTAAGCCCGGGAAAGAACCTAACGAGTGTGGGTCGTACAGACCGATCTCGCTCCTTAATATAGACGCGAAGTTATTTGCGGGTGTTTTAGCCTCACGACTTGGTCCCCTCATGGATAATATTGTGGACCCGGACTTTATACCGACGCGGCAAGGAGGGGATAATACTAAGACTACTGCACCTCATTGACCTAATACACCGATCGCACACTCAGGCCTTCTTGCTCTCGATTGACGCGGAGAAGGCTTTTGACCGCGTTGATTGGGAGTACCTATTTGCGGTGCTACGCGCTTTCGGGTTCGGAGATAATTTTATCCGGTGGGTTCGTTGTACGGGTCAATGGTTGCAAGTCGGCCCTGTTCCCCATTGCCAGGGGCACGCGACAAGGATGCCCCTTGTCTCCGTTCTTATTTGCGCTCTACATGGAGCCTTTCGCCCAACGCATTCGTGCAAACCCTGACATCGTGGGCCTTAAATTTGGAGCTGATATACATAAAATCAGTATGTATGCCGATGATGTCATCCTCTCACTCACACAACCCCGAACGACTCTGCGGTACTTGACTAAGGAGCTTACTACTTTTGGAAACGTAGCAGGGTTTAAGGTCAACTTTACAAAGTCGCAAATCCTCAATATCTCTATCCCGGAGACTGAGGTGCGGGATCTACAACAAGATTTTGCATTCCAGTAGGTGTTCACAGATATCACATACTTGGGCATTCGCCTGACCTCGTCCATCGCTAGGACGGCCGCTCTTAATTACACCCTGTTGATGGAGCAGACGACCAAGGCCCTGGCGGCCTGGTCGCGCCTCAAACTGGCGTGGTACGGCAGGATAGCGGCAGTGAAGATGACGGTGTTACCACGCATCCTATACATCTTCCAAATGCTCTCTTTGAGCCCACCGCGGGGCGCGCTTCGGAAGCTGCAGGGACTCCTTAATAAGTTCTTATGGGACAATAAGAAACCGCGCCTTGCATTTACACATGTAACCTCCTCGAAGACACAGGGAGGACTCGGCTTCCCGATAGTGAGTGCCTATTACCAGGCAACATGCCTCCGTTACATCATGGAATGGAACAGGCCCCTATCCAGCAAGCACTGGAATTTTATGGACCAAACAGTAGCCGGACGGAACATATGGCGAGAACTGTGCTTCCGCGCAGGCATAGAGCGTGGGGGCTATACTCCTCTCCGGTTACCTCCCCGACTCTCAAGGTCTGGGATCGATTAGCAGGCCCGAAAGGGTGGACCACCTTTCCTTCCCCTATGTCCCCCATTGTGGACAATCCCGACTTTCAGCCGGGATGGGCATCCCCGATCTTCCATCGCTGGAGGGAGGAGGGTTGTAAAAGGGTGGGTTCCCTGTTCGATCTCGAGGGCGTGATCCCCTTTCATCAGTTGAGTAGGGATTATGATTTGCCAGCGTCAGATGCCTTCCACTACGCGCAGGTCGCACACTGGGTTACGCGGTCGGAGAACTTCGCTCTCATGTCTCGCCCCCTGACATCCTTCGAAAAATGGCTGGTGTATAACAAGGATGATCGTAAACTCATCTCTGAACTTTATTCGATGATTACTACACACACGCAGAGGCACCGCACAAAAGCGCAAATCAGATGGGAAACCGACCTAGGGAGGCCCTTATCGCACAAAGAGTGGGAACACATTTTTTACAGAGCGCACCACACTGCCTCCAATACAGCGGGCGGAATCTGCCTATAAAGTGGTTACTCACTGGTATTATACTCCAGTGCGCATTAAGGGTTGGGACAAGTCCAAGTCAGACCTCTGCTGGCGGGGGTGTGGTCTTACTGGCACACTGGTGCATCTGCTGTGGCACTGCCCAAAGCTGGTGCGCTATTGGACAGAAATCATTGATGACATTGATGCAGCATTTCAGATTACATTGCCACGTACTCCCGAATATACATTGTTAGGCCTTCCCCATCCTAAGTTCTTCCCGCTGAAATCCCTGAAGGGTAAACAGATCGCCATGGCATTACTTGCAGCGCGGCAGGTGCTCCTAGCACATTGGAGATCCCTGACGATTCCAGACGCTCGAGATTGGATTCAGAAACTCTGGCAACTCTTAGCAATGGAGCGGTTATCGCTTAGTGTAGATGGGAAAGGCAAGGAATTTGTGAAACTATGGGCTCCTTTCTTGCAGATCCTTACCAAAGATATGAGAGAAGTAACGTGCCCGAAATATTTGCAAATTTTGCGACTCATACCCTTGGAACCACCTGGTGCATCCACAGATTGAATTATTAGATGGCTGACCATTGATTAGCGACAGGGGTGTGCTGGTTTAGACAGATTCGAACTGATGCGGAGGGAGGGTGGAGGGTGGGTTGGGGGGAGGGGGGTTGTCTCTTTGTTTTAGTGTTTCTTATAAAAGTGGTACTTTCGCTAGGCACCTTAATGACTCACTATGGCTTGAACTCATCGCGAGGTCGGCCTCAGGGATGTAGACCTAAACGCTGTGTCACTCTCAGTAGTTTTCGCTCTGCCGGCGCTATGATGTAGGCAGCTAAGCTGTGTATTTGCTACCTTGCGGCCACGTAATAAAAATGATTGATTCTAAAAGATTTGGATGGCTTGTTTGATATAGTGGTACCAACTGATTTGTGGACAGAATGTAAAATTACTATTGATTGGCCAAATGAAGAATATCCCAGAGATGCAAAGACAGGTGCACCTTCAGAGGATGTGAGGAAGAAGTATCAACAAGTGATTACTTTCTTGAAAGGGAAAATTCCTCCCAAAGAAACAGATTGGGTAAAAATAGATAGAACAACCCAAGAACCAAAAGAGTCAGTGCACGCGTATTATGAGAGGCTATTACAAGTGTTTAAGCAGTATAGTGGATTTGAAAATATTGGTGATAAAGATATGGGACATTTTGTGTATAGGTTTGTGTATGGATTAAGATCAGAAATTAGTCAGATGATTCAGCAGCATATGCTTTGCTGGCAGAGCAAGCCGAATGACGACATTTTGAAATATGCAAAGTACTGCAGTGATGACATTGATGCCAAACACAAAAAGTTAAAAGAGAAAATGATGTGGGCACAAGTGAAGTTAGAAGAACACCAAGAGGCAACATCTGGTTCTCAAAATGATAACCAGATGAATGGGCAGAATAAGAATAGTCAAGTGACAAATGGGAACAAAGGAAAAGGACGAATGAATAGAGAGGAAGCAAAAAAGAAATAACCTTGTCATGGATGCGGAAAGCTTGGACATTGGAAGAACGAGTGTAGAAATATACAACAGAATAATGGGGTAAATCAAATTTTAAATCCACAGATGCAGAATGAGGTGGTTGTGAATCAACAACAACAGCAACAGGTAGTTACTCCTCAGTTGCAGGTGCCACAAGCCCCTATGCCCAACAATGTGAGCGCTCCGGTGCAGAGGTACAGTGTGAACACCGGATTTCGTGGAGAAAGTGGTAAGAATACACAGACGGTTCAACAATATTGAATGCAAAGTAATGAGAGTGATGGGGAAATGTCCCAATGACGGTGCCTGAGGGGGGAGGAAGAGTGCGTGCTTGGCGCATCCTTGGTGGTAGATCAGTCAGGTCCATTTGTTGATGGAAAGGTTGAAGGAAATGACATCACTTTTCTAGTGGATACTGGCGCTACCCGTTCTACTGTGAGAGCAGCAGAAATTCCGAACCTACCCCTCTCGGGAGAAACTATCCAAGTTGTAGGAGTCTCAAATAAACAAATTAGAACCACAGTCACAAAACCAATAGAAGTAAATATTGGTAATTTCAGAGACATGCATCGATTTGTGGTGTGTGATCCGAGTCCAGTGAATTTATTAGGTAGGGACTTGTTGTGCAAGATGAATTGTACCATCTTCTGTACGCCTGATGGTGTTGCTTTCCAAACACCTGATGAAGACGTTGCTTTTAAGATGATGCTAGCGAAACAGGGAACAGAAGTGGATGAGATGTTTTCACTTCTTACTGAAAATGATTTACCTGATGAATTGAGAACCACAGTGAGGTCAGATGTGTGGGATTTTACAGGAAAAGAAATTGGTCTAATGGCGAAGGTAGACCCAATCAAAATTGTGGTGAAAGAAGGTGCGATATATCCAAACACCCCACAATACAGAATGAGTCCTGAAGTGAAAGCAGGAGTTGCCCCAGTGATTGATCAAATGATTGAGCAAGGTATTCTAAAAGAAATATTGAGCAGTCCTTGTAATTCGCCGATTAAGGGACTTAAAAAGCCTAGCGGAAAATATAGAATAGTGCAAGATTTAAGGAAAATCAATAAAATAGTAGTGCCCTGTTGTCCTGTGGTACCGAATCCAGCAGTAATCCTTTATCAGATACCTTGGGATGCGCGTTGGTACACAGTAATTGATTTGTGCCAAGCATTCTTTTCAATTCCATTGCATCCAGATAGCCAATATCTTTTTGCATTCCGGTTCGGAGACCGCGTTTTGGCATGGTGCCGAGTTCCTCAAGGGTACACAGAGAGTCCCTAGATTTTTAATCAGATTCTGAAAAAATGTTTGGAGACTTTGGTTATGCCAGGAAATTCGGTTTTGGTTCAGTATATTGATGACCTATTGGTGGCATCAAAGACACGCGAAGCTTGTGTCATTGACACAATTGCGTTACTGAACCATTTGGCAGAAGGTGGACACAAGGTGTCACCAGAAAAATTACAATTTTGCCAACAAGAAGTTCAATATTTAGGACACAAGATAGAAAGAGGATTCAGGAAAGTAACATCAGAGAGAATAAAAGTGATTCGACAAATGAGCTTGCCTAAGACAAAGAAGGAAGTGCGAATGTTTTTGGGAGTGGTTGGATACTGTCGTCAGTGGATTAGTGGATTTTCACTGCTTGCAAAACCTTTGATAAGGTTGACACGAAAAGATGTGATGGATCCGATTGAATGGGATGATGAAAGTAAAGAAGCATTTGTAAAACTGAAAAGTTGTTTGTGTCACGCACCAGCATTGGGAATGCCAGATTATACGAGAGAGTTTGCTTTGTTCTGTTGTGAAAGAGAAGGTTGTGCACTTTCAGTGTGAACACAAAGACACGGATTGTCCCGATGTCCAGTAGCATACTTTTCTGCTACTCTGGATCCAGTGGCTGCGGCATCACCTGGCTGCTTAAAAGCAGTAGCTGCTACTTGTGTGAGTCTGGAACAGAGTGAATCGATTGTGATGGGACATCCAGTCAAGGTGTATGTGCCACATTCAGTTGAGATCCTTTTAACGAGGACTCGTACTCAGCATTTGACCCCTAGTCGGCTGACTAAGTATGAAAGAGTAATATTGGGTGCTGAAAATGTAATTGTGACAAGATGCACCATGATGAATCCTGCGACTTTGTTGCCTGATTCATACTGTGAAGAAGTGAGAGAGGAAGTTGACCATGATTGTTTAGATGTGACAGAAATGTGTACAAAGCCCAGGCCCGACATCCTTGACGTCCCCTTAGAAGAGTCAGACTATGTAATGTTTGTCGATGGGTCATGCTTGAGAAAGGAGAATGGAGAGTTAAGTTCTGCCTATGCTGTATGTACTGTATCAGGTACCCTAGAAGCTTCCTGTCTAAGAGGAGTCAAGTCTGCACAAATAGCTGAATTGTTCGCTTTAACTAAAGCCTGTAAAATTGGGAGGAAATTGAGAGTAACCATATTTACGGATAGTCAATATGGTTTTGGGATTGTGCACGACTTTGGCCAATTGTGGCTACAGAGGGGATTTCTGACTTCTTCAGGATCTCCCATCAGAAATGGGAAAAATGTCAAAGAACTATTGGAAGCATTACAATTGCCAAAAGAAATTGCTGTGGTCAAATGTGCCGCACATAAGTCAGGAAATGATTATGTGACACTGGGTAATAGGTACGCTGACCAAATTGCACAATTTTGTGCTCGACATACCATGTCTTTGAACAGAGGGTTGGAAAATGAAGTTACCAATTGCCAACTAATGTTTTCTCTGCTTTTGAAACATGGGATGAAGTTAGACAGTTGCAGGATGAGGCAGATGTAAAGAAAAGGAACACTGGATCAAGTCAGGTTGCACAAGAAGAGCAGATGATGAAGTATGGGTGTGTCCAGATGGAAGATCAGTAATGCCAGACAGTGTGTTATAGCAAATGGCTAGGATATATCATGGAACTACACACATTGGGAGGGATGCCATGATTAGACATTTCAGACAGACATGGTATAATCCCAAGTTTAGGGTAGTTGCAGAGAGTCTCTGCCAGAGGTGTTTGACCTGCCAACAGCAAAACCCAGGTAGGAAGACAGTCGTCAGTTGGGGAAAAATTGGAAGAGCAGAGGGACCATTCACCAGATTGCAACTTGACTTCATTGAGTTGCCACCGTGCAACGGGCTGAAGTATGTCCTTGTCATTGTGTGTCTGTTTTCTCGATGGGTAGAAGCCTATCCCACGAGAATCACAGTCTCACAGTTGCCAAACTACTGTTGAGAGAGCTCATACCTAGATTCGGATTTCCAGTCACTTTGGAATCAGATAGAAGACCTCATTTTAATAATGAGGTAATCAAACTAATTTGTACAGCTTTCAAAATTGAGCAGAAATTACATTGTGCCTATCGACCAGAAGCCTCTGGAGTGGTTGAGCAGCTCAATGGTACAATAAAATCTAGGTTAGGAAAGGTGTGTGCATCCACTTCACTGAAATGGCCAGATGCTTTACCCCTTGTATTGATGAGCCTTAGAAGTATTCCTGACAGAAGAACAGGATTGAGTCCTCATGAAATGCTCATGGGAAGAGCAATGAGACAAGCATTTGTACCTGGAAACAAACTGATGAATATAACTGATGATCTAATATTGGACTATTGTAAGGGACTAGCTGATCTGGTACGTTCTGTGTCTCACCAGGTTGGAGAAGATGCAATCGCAACACAGCCGAATCAAGCTCATGATTTGTGTCCAGGAGATTGGGTTATGCTAAAGAAGCACACAAGAAAGTCGTGTTTAGAACCCAGGTGGAAGGGACCTTATCAGATTATATTGGTCACAACGACAGCAGTAAAGTGTTTTGGCTTGCCAAATTGGATACATGCCAGTCATACACAAAGAGTCCCAAGTCCACTCGAACGACAAGTACAGCCACTGGTAAAGCGGAGAGAAGAGCCAGAAGCTGAGAGTTGTGAAGTCAAAGAAGTCAGAGAGACAGACTCTGAAGAGAACATTGATGATGAACAACCAAGTACAAGTCAAGTAGAGTGGGCACCAGATACTGGGTCTCAAGAAACTGCTGTAGAGACCGAAGAAGAGCAAGAAATTGAAAGACCGGAACGGATTGGAACAGAAAAACCAGATCTAGCACAAACACAAGAAGAAACAGAAAAACTAACAAGTCCAGAACAAATTCAGCCAACAGAAGAATCTGCTGCAGGAAGATCAGATCAAGCTCAATTAGAGGTAGGGAAAGAAGGACTAAAAGACCAAGAAGAGACTCAATCAACAGAAGGACAAAAATTAGAAAGTCGAGGAAAAGTTCAGCCAAAAGAAAAAGAAAATAAAAGAACATTAGAGATAGGTGAAGAAGGTGAAAAGGCCGTACAAACAAAGAGGGTCAGAAAAGAAGGTCACAGGTCAAGTGGAGTAAAAAGATTAAGATATAGTTTGAGGAAAAGAACAGGGAAAGAACAAGAACAAGTAAATGAAATATCAAGTCAAACTGAGCAAGAACAATCGAGAAGAAAATCTCTACGAAGATCAAAAAGAGTGAAAGTTCCAAATAGACAATATAAAACTCCTGAGTGGACATACGTCATCCTTGAGGACTTTGAAAATCTTGATCTAAACGAAGAACAGGAAAGTGTTACTATTGAAGGAATTGATGAAAGCAAATTGAAACCACCTTAAAAGAAAAGACTTTGACGTAAGAAGGTGGAAAATGATGAACAAATAAAAAAAGAAGAAAGAAAGAAGAAAAGAAAAGAAAGAAAAAGGGGAATCAAAGTTGAAAAGCTGTTGAAGTGTGGGATCACACAAAGAATCATATTTTTAGAAATACTAAAAATAGCAGAAACAATAGTGACTGAACATCCGAAATCTAGTCTAAAACGAAGATGTGTTAAATATTGTATGTGCAGTGTCTTTTTACTAATGCTAATGTGGTTATTGTTAACTATTGTGATATCTGTTCTAATGGTAACTAATGTCAAAAATAACACTAATACAAGTGATCGAATGAATGCAGTTACTAAAAGAATGACTACCACAAGTTTGGAGCAAAAGAATGAAAAAATGAATCCTCATGACAAATCAAATAGTGATTCGTCGTTAAATGTATTTACTAAACTTCTTTATCAATATGTGGAAACGATGGATGTGAGTGACTGTTATGTCGGTATGAAATTACCAACTTCTGTCTCAGAAGGTGTGACATATCACCATCTTCCATTAACCTATGGTGTGTCCTGTAGTGTTGTGTCTAGTTTGTTCTATGTCACTGGCAAGTTACAATTTTATTACTCAAATTTAGATTTAGTATTTTCAGAAATACCTATTAGAAGAAATATGAATCCAGTGCATAGTGCTAAAGACGCAGAATTTATGGGCGAGTTCTTCTTAACAACGAACCCAATAGATATAACATATGCGCATAAGAATAATTTAACCTGCATATTGCGTGATGAAGAAAAAGATTTTCTAAATTTAGTAGAAGAAAGAAGGCAGGATTTTCAAAAGAAAGCTGTTGAGCAGAAGTCATATGTACCACTATGGGCTACTCAGGAGGGGGACTATAAGAAAGGCGAGACTTATGCTGAAATGTCCCAAGACTTGTCAAAATTGGGGAAATTCTGCCTACATAGACTAAAAACAGAATATAATAAAACTTTCATTGGTACTAGTGAATGTGAACATACTTTCCTAATTATGGGGGGATGGGGACTGAAAGGGGGAACTGATCCTGTTTTCCCAGGAATTTATTATGTGTGCGGTAAAAGTGCCTATTACAGGTTGCCCGCACGACGGTATGGTAGTTGTTACATTGGCATTGTATTCCCGAAGGTATATCACATAACTAAGAACAATGAAATGAATATAATAAGTAAAGGACTAACAAGAAGTAAAAGAGCAAGTTTTTCAGAAATAGTAGGTGACATATTTGGTGCACTGATACCGTCAGTTGGAGTCGTATTGAATTCACATAAAATATGTCAATTGTCTACCGTAGTCGATCGTTTCTCAGCAGATACTGCTGGAGGATTTTTAATGATAATTACTGAAATGGTTGCAATCAGATCTATGGTTTTGCAAAATAGACTTGCCCTTGATATTTTATTGGCAAAAGAGGGTGGAGTTTGTGGCATGTTGAAAGTCCAACATTGCTGTACATATATCCCAGACAAAAGTAAAGGAATTGAGGGATATATTAAAAATATCACAAAGATTCATGACAATTTGACCCAACTGGAGGTTGACGGTGTCTGTGAAAGACTTAGTAAAAGTATTTCCGCTATAGGTAGTTGGTTTTCCACTGTAGGAAGTAGTTTATTAGGGAAAATCCTAATACCAGTAATTTCAATAACAGTAATAGTACTGATATTAACAATGATGTATAGATGTTGCAAGAATAAAACAAGAACAAAAATGGTGGCTGAAATAAAGAATAAAAGAATGGGAAGAAAGAGAAATAGGGAAGAAATCGAATTGGAGGAAATGAAAGGGAATTTATATGATAAAATAAAAGAAGTGGGAATGAAAAGAAAAATAGAAGAAATAGTAGAAAAAGAAGAAGATACTAAAATTTAAATAGATAAAGTTGGCACCTGGTAATGATGGGTATTTTATGATGGCTCTAAAATGCCATCAGAGGGGTGTATTGATGGAGCAAGGATTCAAGAAAACGAAACTTGCTCGAAGAAATCCCTCATTAACCGTACTAATTATTAGAAATCGTAAAGAAAACAAAATTAATATACACGCACAACATTTACATATGGGGAAAAGAGCTTTACGCATGCTTAATTAATGAAAATAGAACGCAACGCAACTAAAGCCCGCTTTAAAATGGAAAACTCTTTTGCGCATGTGCAAATTAAAATTACGTAGATAGTAACGTGACTAACCCGTTTTGAGAGGGAAAAACTCTCACGCATTCGCAGAAATATAATAACATTATGTCCTCAGGCACCGGGTGCCTTGCATATGTTTGCCGGAATTTAAAGAGAGCTGTCGCTGTTAATGCTTTTGCTTAACGAAAAAGAAAATAACATGGGATAGAGTAGAAGTGGGTGGTGAACAGTGAAAATCACTTATTTGAGAAATTAACATCTGTTTATGATTCCTTTATTAATAGTGTACGTTTGGGCCTCATGTGGCATACAAGAGAAAAAGATGGCAACGGAAATGGAGGCGAGCTAGACATGCGCAGTGTAATAGTGATGTAACCCGCTGACCGTGTCACTGACAGGCTGCCAAGAGCCAAGGACAGTCGCCGTGTGAAACTGCTTCTCGACTGTGGAATTGTATTAAGATGTGTTGTGATTTGTAACATTAAAAAGGAAGTGCAACAGAATATTAAATGAGCTAAAGGGGATGGGTTTGTTAGACAAAAGAGTTTATTAAGAAATTAAACATGTCAGCGTAAGGTGATGACAACTCCCCTGTCCCTGCCCAATTAGAGCTCGTATTTCATCAAGATTTGTAACTTTTGAGGGTGGGACATGCAGAAATGAAGACTATAACTAGAGTGACTTTAATATTAAAGAGTTGTCATGCATGTAAGCGAGGCAAGCAAGCACGAGTGCAAGAGAGAGGCAAGAACTACTGCTGCTGAGGAAGAGAGAACAGATGGGAAAGACTCACCTCTGAAAGACAATTGATTAGATCGAAGATTCCGGAAGAATATCGAGGAGGGAGAGAGTGTAAGTGAGGGATGTGCCCCGGTGCATCGGGTCTGTAGAGAAGTTTAGTAAGTATTACCCTGTCCTGAGCCTGTCCTATAGCCTTTGTCTCCTGAGTCTTAATCAGGAGACCTCCACCAGCCCTTTTGGCCAGAGAGTTGGTTTTCCGTAATAACCTTTGGGTAATTATTATTCTGTCTCAAATTTGCATATCTTTGCAAATGTACGATTTATTATGCCTTTTCTCTCTTCATCTATCCACTCTTAATGCATTGATTTGTTGAATGTGTCTGTGATTTTGAATGTATTTGCTAAAAGAATTTTTCTCTCCCATGAAAACCTGATGGTGTTTGCACTGTGAATTTGTATTAATGAGCGTTCAATTTATGACTGAACTTTAGATAAAACTTATAATTCTTACTCAGAGTCTGTGGTTATTTCACTAAGATCTGTAAGTTTAGTTAGTTAATTTGTTCATATCACCATCAACTACTCAACTAATGGTCCATCGACCAAAGGAAGAGTGTTGATCTGTGAAGATTAGTTAGACATTGAGTAAAAAATGAATCTCCAATGAGTTAACTAATCAAGATCAAAGTGAATTACAAAACTTGACCCCCAGCGAAACAGCCAGGAAACTTGAATGTGTACATGGGCCCATTGAATTTCCATTTGTTTGTGAGGTGTTAGTCCCTGGCCTTTCGCTGGATCAGCGGCATGCCACGCCATCAAAGCTGAAGGAAGCAGATTCAGTGCTGGTGCGTCAACGACAAACAAGGAACCACTAACGATAATAAATGTCAAAGGGCCTCTGATAACAGCGGCAGCAGGTCCCTACAGGATCACCATAAACAGCTCACATTTCAAGGAGCTAAGGACGTCGGATGAGGAAGAAGGAGAGGGAGCTGCTAGGAGCTGCGTAAACCCTATCAAAGAGGAAGTACTAGAGGACATGGAAGTAACAGCACACCGCCGTCAGAGACGGGACCAGGTTGAAGGAATACTGAATGAAGGAGCTGAAATGTCCTGCCCAAAGAGAGTGAGCAGAAAGCCAAAGAGGCTAATAGAGGAAATATAGTAATGAGGGTAGCAAGCAAGTATCACCGGCAGCCTAGCAAACAAGGATGATCAGAAAGTAGCAGGACAATGATGACAGTGATTTCTGTTTTGTGACCTGCCAGATTGTTTTTTTTTCTCTCTCTCTCTTCTCTCTCCCAGTTTCTTCTGTTTCGACAAAAGGGGGAGATATCGTGACGTGGGTGCAGAGGGCACAAAGGACCCTGCACCAGAGTGAAGGGAGGGGCCAGCCACTGGACACCAGTTCCGGTCAGGGTAGAGGCTGGCACAGTATGAGGCCAGGAGGGCAAGGTGTGGGACATGCCTGCGAGCACTGAGCAAGATACAGAAATAAAGAATAGAAACCGGTACGTGTATCCTGGCCATCCTTGGGCGCTGAGGTGCATGAGGGACACGACACACTGCATCAATCCACCAGATCCTCCCGTCCCTCAGGAAGTCTACAAGCGCAGTGTTTATCAATCAGTTCTTACTCACAGAATATTAAAATCAGATCACACATCTACTACACAAAACCGTAGTCCTACTTCACTTCACTCCACTCCCAATTGGTTAGCCTTCCACATCCTCAGTTTCTCTCTTAATATACCAATATTAGGAACTAACTCACCTCATATGAAGATGACACCCTATCACCAACGATGAAAAAGTTCCTTCAAGGAGATAACCACACACCCTTCCTAAACTTTGTAAATTGCTCTCTTAGCCTAGGAACCTGTCTGGACATGCACAAGAAAGGACAGGCTGAAGAAATTGACCACGTACCCAGACTATCTTGCCAACCTCTGTTCAATCATCCACATACACTTCTCAAAATCATTGAGGTCAGTTTCGAGTCTACTACAGGATTAGATCACCACAAACAATCTTCTAAAGGCCTACCTATGTGGCTTCTGGCCACGCTGAAGAATGGAGACAGCATTACTGTAAATAATAGATGACTTCTTACTCATCAACAACAGGAATGACCCTTGCCTCCTGATCCAGCACAGATGTTAAGCATGAAGGACTGATCTACATCCTAGAAACAAACATGAATGTCTTCAAAACAGTCCAGCGAGGGTTCACCGTCTATCTCTCCAATATTTTACACAGATGGAATTCACAAGATCCTGGCCCCACCAGAGATCTCTGTAGATTATCCTAGCCATCCTTTTCCCCCAACTTTATGCATCCTTTTCCCCCAACCTCTTCAATCTCTACATAGAAGCTATCAGATCCTACTCGCTGACACAACATCAAGATCCCTCAATCGCCTTCAACACTCAATCCTACCTTACAATGTCCTTGACCAATGACATTCAAGTGACTCAGAACTTTACTACAACTATTCAAGAAATGGATGCCAAGTCCCTACCTAAAGCTCAAACCAACTTAAACACAGTTACTCCTGCTTGCTAGAAGTTGCACACAAGTACTGATCTAACCTTAACTATTCGACGGGAACGCTGACAACTTTCATCGCTCAATTGCAAAATCACTAGGATTCATCTTCAATGCCGGCTGCACCTTTAAAGCACACATTACCAAGAAAATCAAATGAAACAGCATGGTACCAGCTCTTCCTAATGAAAAAAGTAAACTTTTCCACTCACACCTGTATCGAGGTAATAGTCTGCTCCCCACACCATGCTGGCACTCCTCAAGATATCCTACACACCAGGGAACGTCTCATTGGGGCTAGAAGAAAATTGACTACATTGCCCCAGTCTGACGGAATTACATAGACTCCACTTCAGGCCAGAGTGACTTTCAGACCCAGCTACATCACACCTTTAATGTCATTAACAAATGACATTAGACTTACTTTCCAAGAAACTAACCACCTCTGATGAAAGCACTGCACCAAAAGCCAAGATATCATCCGACTGGAGACAAAAAGATACAAGAAAGAAAAATATAGAGGCCAGGACATTCTGTTTAAATTCTCAGGAGATGTATGGAGGTGGAAGAAGATGAGACACCACACAAGTGGTATGCAAAAACAGCAATATTTATTATTATACAACGTAACAGGAGCAACAGGGAAAAGGACAAAACAGCACAAAACTAACTCTCAGCTGCCACCAATCCAAGCTTCCATTCCACTAGCAACTCAAAGGAGCTTAGCACACACCTCATTCCTTAATACCCAACACACATACAGTCAAACCCTAATGATTCTCACACAAGACAGCTGAGAAACCCTAAAACAACTACCTACTCAACACAACTTCTACTACTAAAAATACCAGCAACGTGTCTCCATCTATCATCGTCCTTGCAGAACGCTAAACTTCTACACCTCTACTAGTTGAGAAAAAGTCTCTCTAATGCAGTTGTCGGCTTCACCTTTGTTCACATTCAATTCTCCACTTAACCTTCCAGATTTTGTCCGTACATTCTTCAATCCCAGCCATCCCCTTTGGACGCATCCAAACCTACAACCACATTATATCCTTCACCTACCCAAGCCCCAAAAGGCTTGCCCAGTGAATTGCTCAAAATTGACAATGAAATTACCATGAAAATCCATGCCTGCCCACACGTACCCAGCTACATTTATTGTATGCCCTGTGTTTCCACGAGGCGTGCCAGTGGTTATTAACTTCCTGCACAAACCACCCACACATGCAATGTCTCTGCCCATGTTGAAGGTGGCATTTAATAAAGTAATGGTCCACCCACAACCTTTCTTGTACCTTTTTGTTCTTTGTTCTCATTCGTATTTTTTTTGCTTACGGTTTAATCACCAGAAGTGTTTTTGAAACATGTGGCAACATATTTATCAATTGTTTGCCCATCTTCTTTCCAGGAGTAGAATAGGTCCCTCTCCATAGGTGTATTTATTTTTCCTTCCATAACATTCATCTGACAGCGTATTAACTATGCCCAGCCCTTTGGTATTCTTTAGTTCTTTTACACTTTCCCCAACAAGACAATGTCTCAACTGTGAAAACTTCCACTAACCTTAGTAATTTGTAACTTCCAGGACTTGGCCAAATGCTAAAACACTTCCAGACAAATTGCTCGTTCCATTGGTAGTTCCCTTGATACTTGCGGCTGTACACTGGTGAGTGTAGCGACCCCACTAGAAACATTATATAAAGTTTCTTCAGTTATTCAAATTTAATGGAAATTCATGATCTAATATCTGTAAAAAATAGTCACAGCCAAATAAATAAAGTTGCAACCACTGTCAGTTGTCTGATTATGACCAAGTGACAATTTTTAATAATAAATATAGACACCATAGTCTCTGGTAGTAAGAACAGGATTTTCAAATATTTTACTTAGAATTAGGAATTGAAGAACTGCTGAGCCTTCAATTCAGCGCCTCATCATCGGCTTTCAGCAACATCGCACAAGTACGGCATTGCTATCGTTACTGATACATTTTAGTCACTGAACCAACACTTATCTGGCTTGGCATACAGTTGTGCTGCTGCGGGATGTAACAGTTACTTATTTGGGAGCTGATGTAAAAAGCGATGGCCATCTTCTCAAGCTTACGCAAGTCAAGCAATACACTTGTCGTCAAGTCCTTCCAAGATGGCGGTATGCAATGTCCCGCCTGATCCTGGGATGGTGGTGCACCACTGTGTCAGTGTCACCAAGAAGGGTACTGCACTGAAAATCTTCATTGAGGGCGATCAAGGTAATCTTCAATTCTGCTTCGACTGCACAGTGACCAAGGCCCTGGAATCGGGAATGCCTCGCTTCAACAGAACACCTCGATCAGCTAATCTTCTTTCTGCTGCTCCTGTAACTTTACTTGCACATCGTGAGGATGGAGGTAGAAGACTTCCCACATGCGTTGTATGTAAGAGTTGTGATATTTATCTAAGATGTACAACATTGGAGGACCAGCAGGCAAAAGGACACAAACTCCACACACACACTTCACCCTTTTTACACAAAAGGGTATTTACCCGTTTCTTAATTATATACTGCTGCTGTAAGCACCACAATTACAAAATTATGTGGTTTTCTATGGGAAATCTCAATAGTGCAGGAAATTATTAAGCAGATCCATTGGAACTTTTACTGCCAATTTCCTATCAGTCATTGGGCGCACAAATAGGATGACACTAGCAATGATTTATAGCAGTGGCTGTTTATCATAACTTGGTTGCATTATATATAACACTTGCCACACGTTTTATCATTTATCAGCCTTGGAAAGGAACATGGCTGAATCTCCATTGCTAGGATTCAAACCTGTGACCTGTAGGTTGCACATATTCTCAGCTTTGAAAATGCAACTCACTCAGCTGTGTTACCAGTCACTATATGCGTGTTTCACTCACAGAGCCATCTAACCGGCTGATATCGAGGCTTATCTCACTGACCTACCTTATCCACTGGGTATCAAAGGTAAACAGTAGTATCCCTTTAAACAGTGATATTTAGGGTGAAAGGCCGGAAGGGCTGGAGGTCAGTTCTACATCTGGGAAAGTGATCGCCTTTTATCTGTTCAACGGGAAACAACCCAGTATCTTCCATCCCACCCATCTTCCCCTAACACTTGATCAACATAATCAACATGTCGAGAGAGGCTAGTCAATTTCACAACCTGGCCATTTTACCGCAGGCATAACGACATGTGACTTTGCTAAGAAATGGCTCTGTGTACAGACTTAACAAATTACCCGATGTACAAAATGCATCTTAAAAGAAACTATGTTACAAGCTTGAGCCTCCTAAGAGATAGCTTCCCAAATTATGGGCACATGTTCTTTTATATTCAGTTTTAGTGGTTTCCTGTTAATTTCAGACTTTGTCTGCCTTGAGATTTTTTAGGGGTTGCTATCACATCCCTCTGTTTTGTCTTGTGTTACTTTCTTAAAGGAACTATTCCAGGCATTTTGTAGGACTGTGGGGCATATTAGCAAGACCCACGTTAAAATTATCGCCGTTTTAGCGGCAGGAAACTGCCGCTAAAGCGGCGATAATGGGCTTGCTAATATGCGTTATAGAATTCCAATAGAAGCCCAGGTTAGATGTGCAGGACATCTAACCTGGGCTTCTATTGGAATTCCATAACGCATATTAGCAAGCCCATTATCGCCGTTTTAGCGGCAGTTTCCTGCTCGCTAAAACGGCGATAATTTGATCGCCGGTCTTGCTAATATGCCCCCGTGTTTTAGAAGAAGGAGGATAGACTTGCCCTACAGTTTAATTCAGTATGTGGTACTTTTCACATAAGTAACACCTTGGTACCATATGAGAATCACTTGTATTCTACTCAAGTGTTTGTTACCATTGAAATCAGGGCAAGAATGAATCTGGTTATCTTTGTTACAGCTGGTAATGACATCATTTATTGCATGCCTTATGGAGAATAGTTGTTTCCCTATATTCTGATTGTCCAGAGTACTGTTTATTGAATAGGGACCTAGCCTCCCTTTAACTGCAAACACATAGGCCTGATTCACAAAGGTAAACTTAGACCTGAAGTCTAATATTAGACCTGAAGTCTAATATTAGACCTGAAGTCTAAGTTTAGACCTGAAATCTAAGTTTAGGCAGGAAACTAAGTTTAGACCTGAAGTCTAAAGTTAGACTTGAGGTCTAAGGTTAGACTTCAGGTCTAAACTTAGACTTCAGGTCTAATATTAGACTTTAGGTCTAAACTTAGACTTCAGGTCTAAGTTTACCTTTGTGAATCTGGCCCTTACAGTTTTCCATGTAATACTGTTTTTACAAATTCTCCCAATTTTAACAGATTAGACCCAGGACAAAAAAACGAACTTTAATCCTATTCATTTGGCTCTGCCTGTTACTCAAGATAAAAACACACACCCAAACTCTTCATATAGAATAAAATAAAAACACATGAAGTGGTTTTGTGGGGCCATGCCACGCCTGAAAAAGGATGGGACAAATCTGGGCCACACAGAGCCTGTGTTCTTAAAGTTTTATTTTTACATAATAGATTTATGTCAAAATATTCTGATAATCTGGGTCTCTGAAATGCAATGCTCCAGTCACCCCTTAAAGATTTTTTAAATGGCAACAATAGAGAACACAAAATGTGAAAGTACTGTCTGCACCAACTGCAGACCATGACTACTGACTTCATACAAGACACATATTCTTTTAATAATATATACAGAACTTGACTGTTATTTACATCCAAGTACACTTGTATCAGCAGAACTTAGCAGCATAAATAATATATTTCTGTTCCTAGGAAGGTAGATAAGCACTACACAAATGTTAAATTATCTCAGATTTTTTTCCCTATAATGCAACGTTTTTTTGGGATAAGTTACTATTTCGATGTTCTTCATACACTAGATAACCTGAAATTAGACAAAGATGGGAAAGTGGCACTGTGCATCTCTATGAGTTTAGTCACACACTGTTTCGTGTGTCTGTAAATCACACCTGCAAAAAATTCGATAAGTTCTCAACTCAGACACATTAACAAGAGAAGGTTTCCAAGCAGCAAAGTACACAATCGTAAAAAAGGGACATCTCTTAACAGGCCAGTCTTTTAATGAACACACGTTGTGCAACACACTATTCTTAAATGTAAAATGATATCCTGGATTAGTAATTTGTGTAGAAGCACAAGAAGACCCCCACAACCTTCCATTTTTCTTATTGCAACCCCTCCGAGTAAGCTAATAAGTATCTCTGTGGAATCAAGCCCTGAAAAACAGACCAAAGACTAAAAGCAAAGGTCAGAACTTGCTGTGGTGGCCATTACTGCATGGCCAGTTACATAACTCTCCCCTTTGGTGCAGATAAAAGCTTCTTTTCAATACACAGTAGTTGCCATTGCTATAAGAATTTCAGATCTCCTGAATTCTAAATTTCCGCATACGGGCCTCTTTTTATCCAACACTGCTCACACTTACTCCTTTTCTTGCTGATTGAACACTCTAGCTGATCCTTTCGGCAATATGAGAACATCAGGATAAATGCACAACTCTCTAAACAGAGCAGCCATTTTAACTTAGGAATTTGACTGGTAAAGTGCTATATCCATCTTCCAGTCTCTAGATTTTGGATCCACTTACCATTACAATTGCTAAATATTTAGGTTCTATGAAATTATTCAAATTTATAAACACATTTTGCAAACCTTTATATTTGCTTGAAATATTTTCACATTTGTCGGAGGAATCTGTAGAGAAAATCCATCTATGTAAGTGCATCTACTTTTAATTAATTCTCATGGTTGTCATTAACATTTTGTATTTAAGTACAAAACAGCATGCAGTTTGCCCATTAGAATGGTTCCATCTCTTACCCTAAAATTGAGCCCTACCTCCATGACTTGCATAGCTGCTGTCTGGGTAAGCAAATATATCTGCTATTTCGAACACCGCATTTTTACGTGGGCAAACCAGCACTTTTGTACTGTATATGCTGTGGACTCCAGGGCATGACCACAGGGGCTTTTTCACTGAGAAAGGAATTGATAACTGTTAATAGCAATGACAACTACTGCAAATACAATACACATATCACACATAGTCAAACTCCTGGTATGCTTACATAAGGGACCTGATTCACAAAGGTAAACTTACACTTAAGTGTAAGTTTACTATTTTTCTAGTTATTCACAAGCTACAAGTTTAATTTTCCTAACAGTAATTTTATGAGTGCGGAGACTCTGCATATGAAAAGATATACCTCCACAGTTGTAAAATTACTATTAGTAAAAGGAAACTCGTAGTTTGTGGATACCAAAAAAGAAATAGTAAATCTATACAAAAGTGTAAGTTTACCTATGTCAATCAGGCACACTTTTTCTTAATTTTATGAGATTTTATGCATTGTGTTCAACAACTCACATAAGTGGATGATTCAATTGGCAACCTAAAAATCAAGGAATTCATTGAGCAGTTTAACAGTCAGCAACGAGACCACTTTGCACGTGTGCTTGTGGCTCACATGGAATAGGAAAATACAGTACTTACACTTTAACACATGTTCAGCAAGCAGCATGTTCTGTGCCATACAAATAACACAGCAGTCCAGATGTTCAAGAGTAACATAGGTTTGTAGATTCATGCTTCATTTCAGTAACAAAACATAATTGTTTAGCTTCTTCTCTCGCTTATCATCATTCTGAGCAAGTTTTCTTCATTTCTTTATTTAGTAAACAAAACACACATTTGGGATTATATCATTGCGTATGACAATCACCTGTCTCTCGAATCCAAGACGCTGACGTATACACAATGTATATTCCAAGTCAGCTGTCACATCAAAGCCCATCTAATTAGCCAATATGGCTAAATGCCAAATATACCAATATTTACTTAATCTTTCTGTAGATCCCAATGGAAAGGATATTTAACAGTCACATCGGATTTAAAGTGCTGATGGGCCATAATCAGCGGAACTAGAAAAAAGACGTACCTGCGATATAACATACTGTACATCAATTATATCACAGTTAAATAACCAACAAAGTAAGGGTCTGGGGTGCAAGCAGGTTCAGACCTCCGGCAATAACAGCATATTATGCTTAGGAAGAGCACTGGCTAAAGTAGTTAGCACATGCACAGTAATAAATACATTTTCTGAATCAAGTCCTTGTTATATCTCAGTCGATTCTATTCGCTCTAGCCTCGATGGTGTCCATGATTTCTTGTCCTCAGATTGTGGCGACGACGCCTTGGTCGCCATTTCATTCATCTTTTGCTCCAGAACCTGGTTCTTCTGGTACATCTCCACATAGTTCAGCTGTAGCTGCTTCTGGTACTGTATAACTTTCTCCTTCTCCTCCTGCCAGGTGCGCCGCTCCTCCTCAAAGTCCACAATTTGTTGATCTCTCTGTTGGCGCTCCATCTTGAGCTCAACCTGGAGCCGCTCAAAGTCTTGCTTTAGCACACCAACACTGTCCTCATTGTGGCGTTTCATTTTCGCCTCGTCACTTTCACAGGATAGAGTGTCTCTCAACTTTTCAGTGAGTTCGGCGCTGTATTGGCCATGGCCCAAACTAGAAAGAGCCTGTTTCAGTCCGGAGAGTTCAAGTTCGCACTGGTTCAACTGATCATGCATGTGCTGCGCCTCATTCGTTTTCCTTTGCAGTTCAGTCTCGCAGATCTCCAAACTGACACTTTTGGTGCTGCATGTGTCCTTCAGTGATGCTATCTGTTCTTCTTTCTCCCGTAGGAAGGCTTTGGCCTCTTTTAGTTGTGACCTCAAACCAACTATGTCATTCAGTTTCTGAGTGACGTCTGCCTGGGAGTCCTTCAGCTGCTGCTTGAGTAAGGAGATCTCACCAGCCTTTTGGCAAACCTAAATCAAAAAAGAAAAAACAACATCAACAGATAGGCCTTTTTACAAGAATGACTCATTTTCAATGACATCAAAGCATATTGAAGAGGTTTGTCAATCCCAGATGAAGATGTGAAGGTGCCTTTCTTTTTCATGTCTCACAGATATCACATTTTACTGACGTTTTCAAACTTCAGTCAATTGATTTTTGACAAACCTAATGCTGAGCCCTAACCTGCATTTCAGGAGTATGTTGTCCAGGTCTTTCATTCAAGCTACATGCTACAAAATGTAAGAGATCCTGCCAGTCGCGGCTCCTGGAGGGAGTGCTGCGGGGCGGTGGGGCGGGGTGGGGGTTAGTAAACTCCGGCATACGGCCGAACGGAGGTAAGTACAGAAATAAATAAATAAAACGAATTACATTGCGCGCGCCGCATCGCCATTTGGCGTTGCAGCACGTGCAATGTAATTAGTTTTATTTATTTATTTCTGCTACCTCACTCGACCGTATGCCGGAGTTCTACCCCCACCCTGCCCCTCCCCGCCCACAGCACTCCCTCCAGGAGCCGCGACTGGGTCCTGCACTTTAAAGATAGAACTAAACTACCTAAAACGACTTCACCTAAAGTCACAAGGCAAGGCACTAGAGGATGCTGGTTGTGGTCAAGATTCAAGAGAGCGAGGAGGGGCTTGAGGCACAACGGATGAGAGATAAGCCTGCTATACAAGAAGGATGAGAGCTGGAAGTGAGGCAATGAGCACATAATATAAGTGGAAATGGCAGAAGATGGGTGAAAGAGAGAAGCAAGACATGCAGTTGAAGGGAGAGTGATCCAAGACAAAGTATACAGATATGTTTGTATATAACATGAACCTATATATAAGGAGATCAGGTATATACAGGACTAATGTAAGAGGGTCTCTTTACTTGCTGTTCAATGGGATGGGTTAGTTGCCTACTTGGAGATTAAATGCTCCTTGTAGAAACACATCCACATTTCCTCTGAGAAAAGAAGAAGGGATATAGCATGACAAATATGAAAAAGGTTGTTTATGGTAGTATACTTTCCTGTGTAGTGTTCACCCAGTGTGTCAGCAAAGGGTTAGGAGAATGCTTGATTGTCATAATGTGCGGGACACGCTTACCTACTCACGCTGGTCTTGCAAGACACATGACTAAGTTGAAAAAGACTATAGGCCTGATTATGACTTCGGCAGTGCGGGAGCGGGACAGCCCCGCTCCCGCACCGCCAAACCCATGTACGAACCGCCCACCAGATCAGGAGCTTTCTCCTGTCTGGCGGGCGGTTCTTTGGCGTTCCCAGCACCGCAATGTGAAAGTCAAACTCAGTACCTGCACGGCATGGACTGCTGCACTCCAGGCGGTGCAGGTACTGGTGTGCATGCCCCCCTATGTGCATCCACATGGCGTGAGGCACAAGGGGCCTGTAGGGCCCCCTTTGTTTCCTCACTGCCACACTTTTCATGGTGGTAGGACCACCATGAAAAGTGTGGTGGTGAGGAAACTAGTAATATGCTTGGCGGAGCCGCAGCGGTCCCGCCAAGCATATTACCAGTTTCAAGACCGCCAGATATCTCGGATCCCTGGCGGATGCAGTGGTCCCAGGGCGGTCGGGAGACTACCACCACGGCGCCCCCGCGAGTCTGGTGGTCTGTGGACCGCCAGACTCATAATAACCCCTTTAATGTTTCATGGAGCCATAGGAGTCTCACAAGACATACAACTGGTAGCAGCCATCTTGAACGTTTAAGAACCTACTGACAGACTGTATTTTGCAGTACTTTAATAGTACTACACAAGTACTACTAAATAGTATTCACAAAACTGCGAGTGTTACTCTCCACCTCCACCTCTCCTATGTAACATAATAAAGAAAATGCTGCAGCATAATTAACTTAAGTTTCAATTAAATCTATATTTAATTTAAATATATTAAATTCAATTAAAAACAAATTTCTGAAGTTTAAATAAAAAAACGAACTTTCCACTAAAGTGAAAAAAATTATTTGTCTACACTGTCGGTGTAGGCTCCTTTGCTGTTCTCGTCTCCAGCATCTCCTTTGGCCTATCTCTGTGAGCAGCAAGAACTGCAAGGTGGTCCAGTAGAGGGCTTACAATGGATCATCCTTTAAAATCTGTTATGCCCTTGCTAAAAAGGAACCACCAGAAGAAATCTACGCTCATTCTAAGAGAGCACAATTACCAACCACAACACTGACCAGGGGAGTTCCCGTGGCAGAGGTTTTTTGCGTGGCGACATGGGCTTCCCTTCACACATTTGCAAAGCATTACTGCTTGCATTCAGAAGGGAGAAGGAATGGCCATTTCACTTGTTTTGTGCTGCAGGATTTCCTAGTCTAACCACTCCTTTAGTCCCACCACCTGGAAGAGGGTACTACTGTGGTATCTATTCAAAAGGTGAGGAATCTACAGGTAGAAGTAGCTATCAGGAGGTACAGTTACTTCCCTCCAGTAATCATCCTTGTGTGGTGGATACTCGATCTACCGGCAGATTCCTCACCGATGCAGCATGCTAACCTGTTCTGAAGGATGGTCATACACTTTTGAAATTAATAACTCTATATCCATGGTTGATCTCTTGCTGTTCTCGTCTCTTTCACCAAAGGCTCAGAAAAAACTGATGTTGAACTGATGTAAGGGAGCCAGGGTGGTGCCACATGGATCTAGTGAGGTCTCATCCATGCTGCCACCGATGCTGAGAGAGAGCTAGTGCCATCTAAAAGTACAGGACAGCTATTGCAAAGTTTCAGAATCCAGACGAGCATCTGGGAATACTGAAAAGGGAAGGAATCTGCAGAAAGATCATTACCAAAGGTAAGTAACTTTTTCTTTGAGACACATAGGGTGTTAAGGTGTTAACCTAGGCGGGGACATGATTGCTTGTTGTTAGGTGAACTTTATATTACTAATGTGAATTTGCAGCTTATGAAATTGTTACAATTGAAAACTATTCAAACCACAGAATGTATTTATATTGAATGTAGTTAACTATAGTAATAAACACATAATATTTCAGAATACTCTTTGCCTATGTTACATAGATTCTAATTGCATTAAAGTTATAGGAAGACAGAGTTTCAGCAGACTGTAGAGAGTCGGAAAGACAGAGATTGTCAAAATGCGACCCAAATGCAATATTAGGAGCTAGTATTGGAGTCAGAACTATAAGATCACTAAAGACATCCTCCTGTCTATTTATCAAGGCTTCTGCACGCAGCCCAAGTCCAGCTGTGAGACCAAGCAGATTCAGTGTCTCTGTTACTTACTCTTAATCAATTGCCCTTTCTGCCTGATCTTAGTTTAACCAACATATGTTTAGAGAAGTGGATCTGGATTGCAAAGTTAGGGCATTCAGATATCAACCGGCTTGAAAGGGCATTTTGTCAGAAGAAGAAGCATTAAGGATGTTGATGTATTGTGGTGCTCTGGTTTATGTGATCTTCCTGAAGCTGGTGTAGCGATTCTGGAGAGTTCAGTTGAAGGCAGCGGGTATGGCGTTGACATCAATGAAAGACTCAGATGCTACTGTGAGGTAGACCGGGTTTACATGGAGGCCACTGATTGTGAAAGTTTTGGAAGTGGTGAAACTTGCTGGACTTGGTAGGAGGGTCTGGATTGCAGGTGTCGAAGGGAATGGTGGTGTGGTCAGTCTAGTCGATATGTAGTGAGGCTTACAGGTAATATTCACTATACAAATTTGGATGAGAGATTGGAACGGTCACCGGACAGATGAGAGAAAGCAGTGAGTCGGATGAAAAAGAGAAGTGGAGTACAAAATAAGAGAGAGCACGTTGGCGCATAATGTATAAGAAGGGAAACCATCACACACATACAGAGTGGAAAGAGGGAGGGGCTGAGGCCCCAACGAGATGAGATTAGGAAGTGCAGTACACAATGACCAGGACAGGGTACCAAGGAACAGTACATATTTGAGAATATAACAAGGCACAATAGGGAAAAGAGAGGGCAGCTAGATATCAAACAGATGAGACAGAAGCTAAGCATAAACTAGACACATGGCAAATGAGTGCTGGGGGCACAATGCATACGAGCAAGAGGAACAAGTGCACAGTTGTTGAGAAAGAAGAAATGAGGCACAATATATAAGACTGGAACAAGGCACAATGCATTGGAGAGAGGGGAATGGAGTGAGACAAGGGGCGAGTAGGGCACAAACTAGATGAGAGAGGAGGACTCGGCATACAACAGATGAGAAATGAGACCATGTCACATGATGATGATATCAGCGATGCACAAGAGCGGTAGAAAAGCAGGAAAAGGCACAAAATGTTTGATGGTCAGGCACAAACCTCAACTTGGATTTGAGAGAGGAGCTACACTTAAAATGGGTGAGAAGGGTACCAGGTGCAAGCTGGATAAAAGAAGACTGTGAGGCACAAGACAGATCGGTGAGGTTCATGAGAGAGTGGGCTAGGGCACATTAAAGATGATGGAGAAGACCAAGACACACAGCAGGGAGATGGAACTAAGACATTAGAAACACGAAAGAAGATTGACGTCCATGCTAGATGAAAGAAGGGACTGGGCCACAAGGTGCATGAGAAAGTAGACCAAGTAGACCAAGTAGACCAAGGCATAATAGAAGTTAAAGAGTTATAAAAAAGTATTAATTGAAGCAAAGTCCCATTTTCTCCAGCAAGAATACTGCAAGTCAAGAATCTTCTTGGGCAACTGTTTGCTACCTTGAAATCATTTGCCAATCATGCATGCCTTTCCAGCTACAGGAATTCTGTGACAAGCTTACAACTATTTCAATAAATCAAAGATAAATGTGAAGGCATCAATAAAGATCATTTAATAGAGGAACCGTATCTTTGCGGCTGGCAGATATTTTGCCTTGCCCCCTAGATAAAATTCTAAGAGGCATAATAAATTTGGCTCCCCTGAAGGCTTTTCCCTAAGTAGACCTTAAAAGAACAGTCAAATCACAGCGGGCTGGAGCGTTCACGCACCACTAAGACCTATATGTAAGGATACTAATGTGATTGTGTTTGAATTTGAATCTGTGCAATTGTGGGGGTATTTCTATTTTAATTTTTAAACTCAGTTTTTAACTCAATTAAGCTTTACTGGGCATTTGGAATTAACTTGCTCTCTTTTGGACATCGGCGGCACCTGTAAGCTAGCGGGTCCGCCATCTTGCTTATACAGCGTCACCTAGATGCTATAAAACAGCGGGTTGGAGTGTTCGTGCCGCAGGCACGCCAAAGGCAAGCCCGCCTGCGCCCGTCCGTGCTCAGCGCCAGCCATGCTGCCGGTGCAGCTTTACGTCAGCAAGTTATACGCGTGAGGAAGTTCTGAGTATTGGTAAGCGACCCACTGTTTTCACAATGATTGACTCCACAGAGAGTCAAAGTGCTAGGACAATGCCCATTGACAGGCTAAAATGTGGTCTGTTGAATGCCAGATCCCTCCCAAAACATGCAGAAGAAATCGATCTGCTGCTTGATACAGGGGGGTTTGATGTAATATTCATTACTGAAACATGTACTACAGGGGACTCTGTCTTCGATCTTGACAGAGCATGTCCGTTTGGATTTAAAGGGTTCCATAAGCCCCGAATTGGCAAGAAGGGGGGTGGATTAGGCATTCTCCATAAAGACAATTGGGACTTTACCGCCTTTCCTCTAGATGAAGCAGACGGTATTGAATTATTAGGATTCCAGCTCAAGGGTCATAAGGAAAACATGGCTACGGGGACCCTTTGTTATAGGCCACCCAATACCGCAAACTCCTCTCTTCCCTCTCTTTTAGACATCGTCACCAATATGAGGCTCACGCACACCAATCTTTTTTTATTGGGAGACCTCAATTTTTGGGCAGAAGGAGGCCTATCAGCGGCTTATAAAGAGCTGATGAGCAACTGTGAAACTATCGGCCTCCAACAACAGGTCCATGGCCCTACACACATAGCCGGCCACACTCTTGACCTCATTTTTACCCCAGAAGGCCTACTCTCAGTTGGGGAAACTATCCCTCTATGCTGGACTGATCACTCGTTGATCACTTTTTACCTGCACGTGGGTAAGAAGGGACCCCCTGAAAAGACAAACGCACTTTTAGTAGAAAGCAGAGCATGGCACAAACTTCCAAATATTAAGTCTAAATCCTTTCTTAATAAGGCACACGTTTCTCCAGCAGACTCTATAGAAGTGAACTATCAAAAGTTTGAAAAAGAGATTTTAAAAACACTAGATGAAATGATACCCCTGATTACTGCAAAACCCCGGAAAAATAATTGGTTACGTCAAGTTAATGCGGCATTGGGCCAATTTCTGTGGGCGGGGGGGGTGGGTTGGCGTCTAGAGTTGCGTTGCGTACCTGTTTTCAGTCGACGTACTGTGGGGGATTAGCTACGTCGGATGTCCAATCGTACTATATGGCATCGCACCTGCCGATACTGAACGAATGGTGGTATGGGGATAGGACAGGCCCCGCGTATGCAGTGGAGCGAAGATGCATGGGAGACTCCACCCTCCATACCATATTGTACTCGGCACCCCTGCGCAACTCTCTACCGCCGGCCATGAGGGTGGTATTCAGGGTGTGGAAACAGTCTCTCCGTAAGATGGTTTGGTGGGACAAGCTGACCGGGGAAACCCCATTGTGGCACAATGGTCGACTGCCACAACTGGCTGCCCTACCCGGATTTCGTGGGTGGGACAATATAGGAATTTCTTCACTAGGGGATGTGATGCGAGGTTCTGTCCTGAAGTCCTTCCAAGACCTTCAGCAAGAGTATCAGATGCCAAAAATCCAATTTTATAAATACCTCCAATTTAGGCACGCCATTTCTCCTAGCATCGCAGAGTTAGAGGCTCTCCCCGAATTTAGCCCTATTGAAGCCAAGGTGTTTATGGGAGATCTACAAGACCATAAAATTTCAAAAATCTATCAGTCCCTGGTGACAAATAGCTCTACTACGTTAGACAAACTTAGAGAGGCATGGGAGGGTGATCTTGGCCCACTGGCTGGGGATGATTGGATGGAGGCACTGGTCTCCCCTCGGGAGGCAGCGATAGCGATGCGGCTGTGTCTCAGCCAATTTAAATACTTGCACCGGGTGTACTATACCAGATTAAGGCTGTGGAGGGCGGGTCTAGTGTCGTCCCCGAGATGCTTTCGATGTGGTCGGGAGGAGGGATCTCTCATGCATACGATCTGGCATTGCACTGCACTCACGAGATTCTGGCAAGGGGTTCTGGCTTGTCTAGCGGAGGTGTTGGGGTGGGAGCTCCCCTCCTCACCAAGATTGGTATTCCTACACATTATGGAGGGTGTCGGGGGTAATATGTATAAAAGGCATCTGTTGTTGTTGGGGCTGACATTGGGTAAAAGGGATATTGCAAGGTTGTGGAAAGCATCGATTCCACCTTCTCTGTCGGCATGGAAGAATGGACTCGACTTTTGTATGGGATTGGAGATTCCAATATTTAAGGCCAGGGGATGCCCGCAAAAACATCCCAAGATCTGGAAGAGATGGGCGGACTATCTGGGACTTTACCTGGACCCAGTGCCTCCAGCGGATGTCTCGATATTAGGATAATCATGCAGGCCTGTAGGGTGAGGGACCAACAACATAGAGTTGAAATTTATTCGCTGGTGTGGGAGATGTGGTGGCAATCAAGACGCAGTGGTGGAATAGTGCAACGGGGGGGGGGGGTTATTACGTTCATGTTATCTTGTTTTCTATACTTACAATTCGGACACTATATAAATTAAATGTCAATGTCAATATTCTGCTATGGAAAATATGGCAGATGTCTCCTGTGTTAAGGAGCTCTGCATTGTGTTTGATATCTGACACAATAAAATCTGTGTCTAAAAAAAAAAAACCCCGGAAAAAAGTGTCAGCCCCGTGGTACGATGTTACTTTGAAAGAAGCCAAACTAAACTGTAGACAATTGGAAAGGAGATGGAGGCGCCATTACCTAAGGGAAGATAAGATTTATCTAAAAGCTGCATTAAATTACTATAAAAATACGTTAAGAAAAGCGAAAGCTAACTATTACTGTGAGCTGATTATTGCAGCCCCTAATAAAGCAAAAAAGACTTTTGAAATACTCAAGGACTTCACCAATCCCTCCCGTTTTAAGCAAGAAATCATACTGTTGCAGAAATGAGGTGACGACCTGTCAGAATAGGTAAACATCCTTTTGTACGCGGTCATTACACCGCGTAACATTACTACACAAGCTTTACTGCGCATGCGCTGTAATAACGCGTAGCCATTTCTACGCATGTTATTACAACGCATGCGTTGTAAAGCGAACCACATCGTTGTGAGGAAACGGAGGCGTTTCCTCACAGCGACGTCTAACGATCACCGCCTCTCTGAAGACGCATGGGAAGGAGAACATAGGACACGAGGAGAGAGAGGTAAGAGGGGCTATTTTTAAGGGTTTAGGGTAGGGGAGGTCTTTAAGGATTAAGGTAGTGTTGTGTTTGAGGAGTAGTGTTTTGGGGTTTAGGGTAGTGTTGGGGGGGTTGTGTAGGGGAGTGATTGGGTGTAGGGACAGGTTGGGGGTAGGGGGAGGGTCGTGCTGGGGGTAGTGTTTTAGGGTTTAGTGTAGTGTTGTGGTGTTTGTGTAGTGTAGGGTAGTGTTTTAGGGTTAAGGGTAATGTTGGGGTGTCGTGCAGGGTAGTGTAGGGAGCGGACTGGGGGAAGGGTGAGGGTCGTGCATGGGGTAGTGTTTAGGGTAGTGGTGTGATGTAAGTGTAGTGTAGGGTAGTGTATTAGGGTTTAGGGTAGTGTTGGGGGGTCGTGCAGGGTAGTGTTTGAGTGTAGGGACATGACTGGGGGTCGGGGGAGGGTTGTGCAGGGGGTAGTGTTTTAGGTTTTAGGGTATTGTTGTGGTGTAGTGTAGGGTAGTGGTTTAGGGTAGTGTTGGGGGTCGTGAAGGGTAGTGTTTGGGAGTAGGGACAGAACTGGGGTAGGGGCAGGGTCGTGCTGGGGTAGTGATTTAGAATTTAGGGTAGTGTAGTGGTGTTTGAGTAGTGTAGGGTAGTGTAGTGTTTGGGTAGTTTTTTAGAGTTTGTTTTGTGTACGGTAGTGTATTTGTATTTAGTATTTAGTGTAGTGTTGTGGTAAATGTCTGTTTTTATTACTATGCAAGTTTTAGTGTTTAGTGTAGTGTCGGGGGTTGTGATGGGTAGTGAATGAGTGTAGGGACCGGAGTGGGGGAATGCGTATGTTCGTGCAGGGGTAGTGATTTAGGGTTAAGGGTAGTGTAGTGGTGTTTCAGTAGTGTAGGGTAGTGTAGTGTTTGAGTGTTTTGGTAGTGTTTTCAATTTTTAGATGTGTAGGGTAGTGTATTTCTATTTATTATTTAAAGTAGTGTTGTGTTTTAAACATTTTAAAAAAGGGGTTAAATGTCTTTTTTTAATATGACACGTTATTCCGCATACCATTTTTATTACTAGGCAAGTTTTTACTTCGTATACATTAACACTTTCAATGTAATGGTATGCGAACTAAAAACTTGCGTAGTAACGGTTATTGCTAAGTAATAACCGCGTAGTAATGGCTTGCGAAGTAATGGCATGCGAAATAACGTGTCATATTCGTCAGAATACTTTGAAAATAAGATTAAAACAATTTTAGACGGCATTGAAAAACCTACTGAACTAAATAATTTTACTTCAAACATTAACAGTCCTTCTCAATCTGTCTCGCCACATCTTTCAAATCTCACTTCAGCGGCGCTGACCAGGCTGGACCCTATTTCTGTCGAGGCTTTCAAACTATTGTATAGATCCATGAAATCAGGCTCCCCTCTCGACCCCTTCCCACCAAAGCAATGGATAAAATGGGAAGACGAACTATCAGGCCCTTTCCTACAACTTTGTAACCACTCCCTTAAAACCAAGACGGTGCCTGACTGGTGGAAAAGGGCTATAGTGAAGCCATTATTTAAAAAGAGCCCTGTCCGATCCATCAGATCTAGCTAATTTTAGACCCATTTCCCTTCTACCCTTTCCAATAACAATTCTAGAGCGTTATGTAAGTACAATCCTGTCGCAATACCTAGAGGACTACACCTGCCTAGAGGAAGAGCAATTCGGCTTTCGTCTGGGTCATGGAACCGAGACTGCTCTGACTTGTGCTACTGATGAAATACGGAGATAATAGACAACAAACAATCTGTGGTACTGGTCCCCCTCGATTTGACAGCCGCATTTGACACGGTGAACCACCGCACTCTTCTGTCCAGACTTATGTCAGTGGGTGTCGGTGGCCCGATGTTAAACTGACTAAAATCCTATCTGCTCGGCCGCTGTCAGGCTGTATCTGTTCCCCCAATTCTATCTAAATTCAGAATGACTTCAAAGGGCGACCCCCAGGGCTCTTCCCTCAGCCCAATTTTATTCAACATTTATATTAAACCCCTAATTTCTCTTATTAGGTCCCACAAGATGAAGCTGATTAATTATGCGGATGATACCCAGCTGATTTCATCATTAAACAAAGATCAGGATGACATTCAGTGCAACTTTCAGGCATGTATCCTGGACATATCTAATTGGATGAATGCAAATTCACTTAAGATGAATGGAAGTAAAATGGAGCTCCTTTGTTGCCCTTCTAATAAAATTCCTGCATCTTGACCCCCTAATTTCTGGCCATTGCCCACGGAAACCCCTTTGGGCAATTCAACTGCGGTACGAAATCTAGGGGTAGTTATAGATGAAGGACTCTCTATGGAAAAGCAAGTGAATGGAATCACTGGGACATGCTTCACACTGATTCGCTCCCTCAGGAAGTTATACCCACTGCTTGACCTCCCAGCCAGATCACTGATCTCCAGAGGTGTAATATTAAGTAGGCTGGACTATTGTGATACCCTTTTATAAGAAGCTCCCAGTTTCTTATTAAAGAAGTTGGAACGCATCCAGATAATCACAGCAAAGCTAACATTAAACAGACCTCGACACTCCTCTGCTACAAATGCCCTTAAAGATCTTCATTGGCTGTCTATCAAACAGAGGATTATATTCAAATCACTCTGTATTGTACATAAGGCACTACACAATAAAGGACCAAAACCTTTACAAGCCAAACTAATAAAATACACTCCTGGCAGACCCCTCCGATCAGCCACAGGCAACTATATCCAAGAATACAGGTTTTAAAAAGTTCAACAAGGAGGACGTGCTTTTACCGCAAAAGCAGCTCAGATTTGGAATAAACTGCCAGCTCCATTAAGATTTTACTCTGACCTGTTAAAGTTTAGAAGTTCCTTGAAAACCTGGCTTTTTCCCCATTCACAGTCAGTTTTAGCTTTTTCAGATTCTCTCCAGTCGATTTTCTCACATAGTGGTCTAGCTAGCGCCAGGATACCATTTTTGGTCACAGTGCACTTTACAAATTTTAAATACAAAACAATACAATCACTGATAGATATTAACACCAGCCTCTCCATGGGGATCGTGCCAGACTGATAGAAGAAAAGCTTTGTTACTGCACTTTTGAAAAATAAAGCCAGCCTCGACCCGAATGACATAATGATTCTAACCCTCCTTCCGTCACTGAGAAAAATACACAAGAAAATTGTAGCCAGGCAGTTTTCTGAGTTTTTGTAAGTATCAGATTTTTTTTTGATTCTTTTAGATGTTGACAACTTGGTTTCCACATTGGGATTTGAATCTGCCCTCGTTATTGCCTTATCAGTGGTATTGTGGATGAGGGTTGCATGGTGGGCATGATCCTCCTTGACCTTTATGTCACATTTGATAAGTGGACCACAACATTCCGGTTAGCCATCTTGCTGACAGAGGGACTGGAAGCACAAATGCTTTAGATTATTCTTTAAAGGCAGAAGCCAGTTTCTGTTGTTCCTACCTTATAAATCAGCTGACGTCAAGATACTCTATGAAGTACCTCAATGTTCATCCCTCTCTCTTTCTTAATTTACGTCCACCCTCTGGTTGACCTTGTTAGGTCTCATGGACTCAAGGATGTAGAGCTATGTTGGAAATTTGGTTACTGGTTGATAGGGGTGAAACCCTACTCGAGCAGCATTCACAATCTCTGCCAGGGTGCAACACAAACATACCCCAAATTAACCTGTGAATTACCCTCTGGCAGCTTGGCACAAAAGCAGCCGGGCTTACCTTAGAGGCAATTTGTAAAGTATGCAGCACTTCAAACAGTAATATAGTAAGAACACAACACAAGAAAAATCCCACACCAATTTAGAAAAATAGAGTAAAATTTAATAAATTATTTGACACCATAACAACAAATATTCTATCGGTAGAACCAGAGAGATTTTAAAGATTTAAGAGAAAATAGTGCCTAAAAACACAAAGTGTCAATCTGGTCGGGCTGGGACAAAGTCAAAATTTCAGGCCGACCAGGATAGAGCGTGAGCTGGATACAGGGTGCCAGGTTAAGCCTGCTAAACAAAGTATCTTGAATCCTGGTTGCAGAGCGTTGCGAGATCCCGCGCCGAGGATGTGTCGCCCAGCGACGGTTCTGAGGGGGTGCAAGGCAGCGATGCGAGGTCCTGCTTCGTCAGAGGATGCCGTTGGCGAGGGGCTTGCAATGCAAAGTCCAATATCGAAGATGCGTTGCGCACTACTGGTTCCAAAGAAGCTGTCAGGCTGCGATGCGGAGTCCTGGTTCGTCGTCGAAGATGCCATCGATGAAGGGCTTGCAATGCAAAGGCCTGCATCGAGGATACCTCGCACAAGTCAGACATGCATCGTGCAGCGGCTGTTCCGAAGCGGAGATGCAAGGAGATGCGTCTCGCTACATGGGTTGAGCCCACAGAATCACAGATGGGCTGGCAGAGTCCCTTCAGGCCCCCCTTGAAGGATCCAGGACTCAGGTGGCACCACTTGGGGCCAAGACTCACAGCAGACTAAGTTCAGGTGCTGGGTTCAAGATGGTTGGAGCCTTTTCTGTTCCTGAGGCTCTGATCAGGAGGCCAGCAAACTAGCCCTTGGAGTCACTCTGGTGGTCCTCGGATCAAGATGCAGGTCCAGACCTTTCACTCAGGCAGCAGGGCAACAGAGTAGCAGTCCTTCGTGCAAAGCAGCACAGCGGTCCTTCTGAGTCTTCCGCAGGTCCAGATGTGTACTGAAGAGTTTGGTCTGAGGGTCCATTATTTATGCACCTCCCCCCCATCCCCCTTGGTGACTGCAATTTCCTACTTCCCTGCCCTGGCCTTAGTTTGTCTGGTGTCAGAAAAGACTAGTGTCAACCCCTATGTGATTGTGCCCAGGCAGAGCTTTGTAATGTGTAAGTGTAGAAGGTGAAAGCTCCTTCCCCTCATCTAGTCAGAGTTGGCCCATCCTGCCAAAACCTATTGCCCTTTGTCTCACTGTCTGGGAGCAATACACAAAGACCAACTGCCAGCTACACCTAGACTTGTGATCCAGCCAGCAGGCACCAAATGGTTAGGACAAGAAAATGCCAACTTTCTAAAAAAGGGATTTTCAGAACACCAAACTTGATAATTCCACCTGATCCCAATTGAAAGTTACCACTTATTAAATGTAATAAGTTAACTCAATGTTATCTTATGGGAGAGGCAGGCCTTGCAGTAATGAGAAACGAATTTAAGAGTTTTTCACTACCAGGACATGTAAAAGTTAAACTTTTTAAATACACTGCGCCCTGCCCTATGGGCTGTGTATGGCCTACCCTAGGGGTGACTTACATGTATTAAAAAGGATGGTTTAGGCCTGGCAAAACGTTTTTCTTGGCTATTCGAAATGGCAGTTTAAAACTGCCCACCCAGGCTGCAATGGCCGGCCTGTGACATATTTAAACGGATAATTAAGTGGATGGCACAATCAGTGCTGCAGGCCACTAGTAGTATTTCATTTACAGGCCCTGGGCACATGTAGTACCACTTTACTAGGACTTACAAGTAACTTACATGTGACAATTGGGTGTAAGTCAATGTTACCATATTTAGAGGAGAGAGCACACGCACTTTAGCACTGGTTTAAGGCAAAATGTTTTGAGGAAGACTCCCCTTCAGGGATGCTCGGGGAGTACCCAGTGGTCCTCTCAGAATAAAATGGGGGTCAGTGTCACAATATGGTATGGATGTGTCCTCAATTACCCCCTGCCCCTCCCCCCCAACTTCCACGGTGTATGCTTTCTCGCCCCTATAAAGTCAGAGGAAGGAACTAAGTGTAGGTATGCCCGTCTCCCAAGTCCGCCATGCCCGCCCGGGGTCCGCCAGTGTCCAGGTGCCTCATCAGATCTTTGGGGGTGTAGGCCAGGATCGTAGCATTGCTATTGTCCAAGGGTCAGGGAGAGTTTCAGTCGTGGGTCATTCAATGGTCACCATTCATCACCCCTAATCAGAAAGAGAGCCATCAGTGTTGGTTGTGTTCTACTGTAGGTTAGCCATAAGTGTCTCCCAAGCTTGTGCGGATTCCATATCCCTTTTGCCCTGGTGTGCCTTCTGCATAAGCACTCCTCCCTCCGAGTCTACCCACTGCAGTAGATCTACCCTCCAGTGCTCGATGTTAGGATCCGTGCATTGTGATCCTGCGCTTAACCAAGGCCTCATCTAAGACCCATGTTGTGATTTTATGTTTAGCTGGTCGGGGGTAGAGGCCTAGTAGGCAGAATTTAGGAGAGGAGGGAGTGGTCTGTGACCTCAGCTCGCAGGCGCACCACTTCTATCCAGTAAGGGATTACGCTGGTGCAACTCCATAACATATGTATGAGATCCCCAGTATCAGAACGGCAATAAGGGCACTCAGGGGAAGCCAGTGGGAAGTAGACGCTTAACTTCTGGGGTGTGAGATAAGCTTGGTGCAGTATATAATAGTGGATAAGCTTGACACAGGCATTACTGGATATTTTGGGTGCTGCCTCCAAAATTTTAGCCCAATCTCCGTCTGTCATGGGGGAGCCTATGTCATCCCCCCAACGTTCACGTAGTAGTGTGAGGGTGAGAGCACATCTGCATGGATTGCATTATATAGGCCCGAAACCAGCCTGCAGGCGTTTTTTAGTTTCACAGAGAAATTGGCCGCTATGGAGAGTGTGCGGTTCTTCTTCGCTTCTCCCCCAGAATTCACGCGCCACCGCTGTTAGAGTACTATACAGAATTAACTGTCCTGCCATCCCACAAGGTTTCAAAGGGGCTCAGGGTGCCATCTACATAAAGTGCTCCTACCCTATCCAGACCGGCCTCGACCCATTCTAACAGTTTGCCACTCTCAACTCTTCCAATTTGCGCAAGGAAGGTCCGAAGCGGGAGGTTCCGGGAATACGGGGATTGCATTTGCGAAGTCCATTTCTTGTGGGTAAATGGACCACCTCAACAGCTTAGGATCCTCACCCCTGCTTTGCATGAGCAATCTGTGGTCTGTCTGAACTCGGAAGTGAGTTCCAAACAGGTATGGTCTCAGCTTCTTCAGTGCCCAGACCACAGCACAGGCCTCTCTATCAATAGAACCCCATCTCTTTTCCCAGGGAAGTAGCCTGCTGCTAATGAAGGGTACAGCTTGATCTAGGCCCTCCTCATTTAGCTGTGCTAAGAAAGCCCCTACCTCATGCTTTGAAGGATCCGTCTGCACAATGAACTCCTTGGAGAAGTCAGGAGCCTTGAGTACAGGTTCTGTACGCATTGCTTCCTTGAGGGAGTCAAAGGCATTCTGACGGGCCTTTGTCCAGGTCACCTTTTTGGGCTGCTTCGTAGAAGTCAGCTCAGTTAAGGGGGGGAAATTGGCACCATAAGCCTTAACAAGCCTCCTGTAATATCCAGTAAGGCCCATAAAGACTCTCACTTCAGTCTGAGTTTTAGGGGGTTGCCAGGCCAGGACAGTCTCACCTTCCCTCCACCCACAATATGGCCCAGATATACCATAGTGCCCTCCCTATCTGGCACCTACTAGCCTTGATAGTCATGCCCACCTGCTGCACTGCCTGAAGCACCTCCTGGAGGTGGTACAGGTGTTCCTCCCAGCTAGAGCTGAAGACAGCTATGCCATATAGGTAGGCGGCACAGAATGCCTCCTTTCCAGACAGGACCCAGTTCACCAACCTCTGAAAGGTGGCAGGGGCATTCTTTAAGCCAAAGGGCATCACCCTGAACTGGAAGTGGTCTTCTGGGTGACGAGAACGCAGACTTCTCTTTTGCCCCCTCAGTCAGAGCAATCTGCCACAACTCTGATGTTTAATCAAAAGTACGGAGGAATTTGGCAGCGCCCAGCTTGTGTATGAGCTCATCATGTCGTGGGATGAGATGTGCGTCAATCTTGGTGATTGAACTGAGTCCCCTGTGGTTCACAGAAAACCTAAGTTCTGGAGTGGTGGCCGGTGGGGCAGCCTTGGGTACCATCACCACTGGGCTGGACCAGGGACTGTTGGAGGGCTAAATCACACCTAATGCCAGCATCCTGGAGACCTCCTCCTTGATACTGGCCCGCATCTTATTTTTGACAGGCATACTGTCTCCAGTATCTATGTCATGGGTACACAAATGTGTCAGCCCAGGGGTGAGAGAGAACAGAGAAGAAAACCGTCTCAGTAACTGGCGACAGTCATGCTGCTGTTCTGGGGTCAGAGTAGGGGAGAGGTTAACACTCTCTACTGACCCATCGTGTTCCTTGGAAGACAAGAGGTCAGGGAGAGGTTCACTCTCCTCTTCCACTTCGTCATCTGTCACCAAGACCATAGTGACTTCAGACCTCTCAAAGTGGGGCCTGACGTAGCTTATGTGGAGCACTCTTAAGGGGTTTCTAAGAGCCTTAAGAACCATCAGATAGGTGGCATCGCCCTTCTGCTCCTTCACCTCATATGTGCCTGTCCAACAGTCTTGGAGAACCCTAATAATAATAAAACTCAGGCTGAGGCTCGAATAGACAAGTGGAGGCATCAGGGGACACAGTGGCTAGGACAGGGGACCAAACACATGAGCGAGAAATGAGACTTTACACATAGGTGGACACAAGCTGGATGAGAGGGTCGCAAGATAATTACGTGACAGAAAAAAGGCACGAGTTGGGGAAAGAATACTGGTTACCTAGACACTTAAACCATGAGAAGGGAAATGAGACATAGGACTTTTGAGTTAGTGAGTGGAGCAAGGAGCACAGTGGGTGAGAAAGGAGACTGGCACAACCGGAGTACAAGAGTGAAACAAAGCATAAGAAATATGAGAAGGAGATCTCCTTATAAGGCAGGTAGAGAGGAGAGTGAGGCACAGAATGAACAACAGAGAGGACAATGCCACAAGGTGGATGAGCGACGGGACTGGGGGAAAGGTGATCAGGGAACATGGGGCGGGGTGCAGAAGATGGATGAGACAGTGGGTCCAAACGTGATACATGAGAGAGGGCCAAGGCACTCGCTGAACAAGAGAGAAAGTGAAAGAGAGGAAAGGACAAAAGAAAGAGGAGTGCACCAAAGAACACAACTGATGAAAGAAGAGTCCAAGGCCCAGTACAAGTCAGAGATTGGACTGAGTCACGAGCCAGAGAGAGGGAAAAGAGGCGCAAGCCGACTAAGCACTGGGAGAGATATAAGATGAAGAGAGTGGGAACCCTTTTTAGGTCGAGCCTGAGCCAGCGCGCATGCGCTGCGCTGCGAGGCTTCTTGTAAGCACTCTAAAGTACTTTGTGTGGGTCTGACTCCCCCCACGCATGTGGTTGGCTTTTGCGTGTGTCTTTCAATAATGAAAGCACGCAAATGGCTAAAGGCGGGCGCATGTCCCACCTCTTTTTTAATGTTCACTCTCGCGGCGTTTTGCTCTCGGGAGCGACGCGCAGGGTGGCAGCTGCATTCCTCGTGGGTCAGGTTACTCTATTTGTTTTGTTCGTCGCAAGTTAACACCGCAAAGCGACGCTCGGGGGCAGCTGTGTTGAAAAGCTGTTGCCGATAAGCTATCTCTGCTTGAGGAACGGCTTGTTTTGTTTTTAACTGAACATCATGTTTTTTCACAGAATGTCGCTTTGTGTGTTGCTCATGCTTTCGTTTTGCATTTGAAGTCTGAGGCACCTTTCCCGCACCCTTCATTTATTTATTTTACGCATCAAAAAAGAAAATGCGCGACATTGCAATCAGCCTTTGACTGCTTCGTGTACCTTCCCTCAACTCGCGATCATCTTTGCACTAAGCCTGTGGTCTGTGTTCTTCGCGGGCTGTGTTCTTCACTGATTAATCCTTTGGATGTTATGAGAAACAAAGCTGCAGCGTGCGGCACCGTTAATCCAGGTAATAACCAGTGCGGGTGGGAGCTCTGCTTGCCGCTGAGGGTTTAGAGAGAACAAAAGCGTGGCAGGCGCAACATCTGATTGCAGGAAATAGCATGACGTCGTTGCTGACAGTTGCTTTTGTGTTGCACGAGAAAAAGGAGTGAAAGCAGCTGGGTCATAGATGACTGCACCACCAGGACTAGTCACAAGTTGTATGTAATATTGCCCACCTCAAATGATCTGCTGCTTATAGACCATAAATATAACTATGTGAATTGGTTGGATGAGAGGCAATATATAGACACAGGCAGTTAAGTGCACAAAAACACGTCAATAAAAAGCATTTGCAGATAAACGTTTCTGGTCTTTTTATTCTCAGTTGTGCTTCGTATGATAGAACCAGCCAACGCGTTTCGCCCAAACATGGGCTTCTTCAGGGCAATAGGGTATAGAAATGAAATGTATCCTCAGACGCGTATATCAAAGAGGATTGAAGCGAATCCTAGGGCGCATAGGTGAAGCTCATGGTAGAGCGAAGTCCTATGAGTATATATAGTATGGTGTACTTCAAACGGTATTAGCTGCATGAGTACGTTGGAGCCGTGTCCGTAAAAAACGTCCTTTAAGCCAGCACGATAGTTGGAAGATAGCATGACGTCGTTGCTGACAGGTGCTTTTGTGTTGCACATTGATTAGAGTATCTTGCTCTCAATGGAAGGCGTGAAAAAGCTTTTAATTTGCCGCTGTTTTCCCGGTCATTATGGCCGCACACACCACTCCGAGGTAACTGTGCTTGGTTCATGTGAAAGGGTGCGGGGTCTAAGGAGGCAAGGAATGTGTGTATCATTCATTCATTTTTTTTCTTTCTTATAAGGTCTGAAAGGCGAGACCTATTGGCTATTCCAATGCTTGTTAATGTCTTTATGTCTCCGCTGGCTTCATTGGTGGAGTCATTTGGCTGTAAAATTGTTTCCTATGTGGATGATACCCAGCTGCTCTTCGCTTTTGAGGGATCATCTTCCTTGGTAGAAAAGTAATTCAAGGATTGCATGTTGGTGGTCTCTGAATGCAGAGCAGCCAGTTAAAATGCAATTCGGAGAAAACTGAAATTCTTCTCTATGGCTCCCACTCGGACAACTGCTAGGAAGCTGCTTGGTCTTCTGCTCTGTCGGCTCACCCCCACCCATCTATGGTGGTGAAATACTTGGAGTCAAAGTGGAGAACCAACTCTCCATGCAATCCCAGATTTCTGCTGTGGTTGGTATGTGCTTTGGGTTGCTTTGCACCCTGTAGAAATCTCTGTATTTCCTTTCTTTACACTGTGGAAAGACGGTGATCCATGCGTTGGCTACCTCGCGGCTGAATTATGCCAGCACTCTTTACTTAAGGGTGTCTCAAGCTTTCCTAGGTCGTCTCCAAGTGGTGCAGTATGTTGCTGCCCGGTTCATCTTGAGACTGCCTAGACGGACATCGATCTCCCCCTTTCTCAAATCTCTGCATTGGCTGCCTATCAAGAAGTGGATCCTTTTTAAACCACTTTCTCTGCTCCACCGTGCGGTGTTTCAGGCCAGCCCTGGTTATCTCGCTGATAGATTCCTTTCTTATTACCCTATCAGAACGTTGTGATCGGCGTCCTCTGCCTTGTTGGTAGTGCCTTGAGGAGGGGAAGCAAAGCTTTTTCGTACTTAGCAGCTAAAGCCTGGAATCAGCTTCCGCTGGGCCTCCAGATGCTTCTTTCGGAGCAGGCTGAAAATCTGTCTCTTCTCTTCTGCTTACCAGGATTTTCCTCTTTGTACGTCTGCGTACCTTTACCAGGATTTTCCTCTTTGTACGTCTGCGTACCTTAGACTCCGTGCCGGGACACTCTTTGAGTAGCCGTGCACTTTACAAACCACATTTATTTATTCACGCACTTCCTCATGAAATATTGCAGGTGTTGGTCCAAGCTAGAACACGAATGCAATGCCTAGCGTCACTACAATCAGGGAGATAGGGCATTAGTATCTGAGGCCACCTGCCCATCTAACATTTTCATGCAGGGGGAAGGCCTAGCAGAAACGCACAGTATTCCCATCTTTGGAACCAGCCAATCAGCAGAAACCAGGTCCTTCAACCACCAATGAGAACCATGAGCTGTGCCCAATCAGAAACTGTATCGATTCCGATTCTTGCGTAGGCTGAGGTACTACTTTTTATAAACGAGCAGAGGGCCGGGGTCTATTTAGTGTCCAAAGAAATATCGGAGGAGGCAGTGAATAGTACCAGGTGACGGCCAGAACACTCATGTGCACCCAGGCACGACTGGTGTCCTACACTAGGATCCGACCCACGGAGCTGTGGTAGGATAGGAAAAAATATTCACTGACCATGAAATAAAATGTCTGGTATCAAAATGAAATCATCCCTCCTTCAACAACAAACACAAAAATTTTAGAAAACTCACCACTCCAAACAGCCTTTCCTGCGAAAGAGGCATTTCTCGCAGCTACTTTGCGGGTACTCGATAATTTTTCAGTAAATATTTAATCCCCACACTTGCTTCCCTCCTTCTGGGATGAGACTTCATAAGGAATGTTGATTTTGTACTGTAAGCTGCGCAGTCGAGCGATTTCTCTCACTCGATTTAAGCAGCATTATTTAACAACTTAATTTTCAACCAATCAATCAACTCGGATTTGTAGAGGGCAGCTCATCACCCGCGAGGGTATCAAAGCGCTTTTTAAATTTTAATTTATAAAAGGTCCGCGGTGCTGCCACTGGAAGGAGCTTTTCTATCTCCTGATTTGGAAATGCATCTATCGTTATTGAGCTCCCATTAACTACCGCTTCACGATACTTGAGCGCCACCGTGTGGGGTTTTAGGGGACTCAGCTTGACATAAATATGAGGCGATAAAGCAAGAAAACAAGCATTGGCAATGCTTTTGGATTTCCCAGAGTTTGTTTTGTCATTATTTTTGCACTTTGTTTTTGGGAAGCCAGGCCCTCATCAATCAAAAAATGGGTAAAAGTATACATATTTTGCCTCTCAAAAAGCACACATTGCCACAGTAGTTCCTGGCACTTATGTGAGCCACTTTGTATGGCTGTGCTCCTTGTGAAAGGGCAGAATGCCATCGGTCACAGTGAAGTTAACCAATCACTCAAATTAGCTGAACGGCTGACCCATGCTTTATGCCATAGTGGGTAGAAGTAAAATGTGAATTACACAATAAAAGACCAATCGATGAAGAGAGCTGGTTGAACGTCTCTACAGTAAGTTTATTATACATATAATTTGAGTGAAATTATATGGTCTTGGCTAACGCCAGACCTAAAAACAAAAATAACAGTTGCCTAAAGGGCCTTTTTGTTCTTATTTTTATGTATGACTAGATTACAATACATTACATGTCATGCCTAAAATGCAATATTAAAGCTCTGTTTTTTTTTTTTCAATTTGTCGACGCCTCCGGGGCCGCGTGGCTGAAGAGTCAAGCTTCACCTCTTTCACCTGAAACACCCGACATCGGTGGGCATCCGCCTATCATGCCCCTGGTCACTGGCAAGTGACCCAGACTCTGTCCCCTCTGCTTTCAGGTTCTTCTCACCTCCGATCCAGGCTTGGATCTCTTCAGACACTTCGCATCTTCCCGGCAGCAGCACTTCATTGCAGGCTGCCATTGAAATCGACGAAGCGACCCGACACCATTCGACACCTATGCACCCGGCTTCCCTGGGTGAGGTAACTCGAGTACTCCGGTGCTCCCGTGGGTGTTAACCCTAGAACTGTCTAAGTCCAAGAGGGTTTGGTCCTAGTCCATTTCTAAGTGTCCTTAAACTCTAAAACTCTTACCGCGACTTTCCCATAGACTTTAACGGAGCTCGCGGCTGTGTTCACACACTGCACACAGCCCCCATGGGTCCCCTGTGTCACTACCTTGGGTGGTTCCTTGGGGTCCCAGCAATTCTACAGGCTCTAGGCCTTGTGTCTACTTAAGTCGTGGTTCTTATACCACTTTCTTAATATATGGTTTGGTACGCCCCTAGGGCTAATCGTATATTGTGCTAATTTACTGTGCTATTTGACTTGTAACTTGTGTACTTTGACCTCTAGCCTCATAAAGAGACTATTGGGTAGTGTTTAGTAATAAATACATATATTTTATATATATACCTGGTGTGGTTCTCCTTTCATTTGGTCATTCACGAGATTACCAGTGGTAAAACAAACAGCTTAACACTCCTTCAAGACTTAGCCTGAAGGCTGCTCTCCATAGCTACCACTAGGATAGCTTTCAATAAAGGTTGTCTTTAAACCTATCATCAATAAAGGTCGTTTGGACTGGTGCAAGGAGCCCACTATAACTAGTGGACAGGGGGCCCTGTGGGGTCCACTGACCTCCCTGACCTCTGCAGCCCTGGGCTGACTGAGGCAGGGTAGAGAGGGGCAGGTTACCTGCTCCAGACTGGGTACCACCTTGGAAGGGTCCCCTGCCATCAGAGGTGTGGCCAGGCCAGGCCTGACTACCTCTGGGGCAGTTCCTTCACCAGGGGTAGGATCAGTTCCCTGAGGAGGCTGACCCTTACCTACTGTCTGGGGGGAAGAAGACTTTTCTTCAACCCTTGTGCTCTCTTGTGGGGGAGAGTGGGCCATTCTTTCAGGCTCCATTTCTCCAAAATGTCCCTGGGCTTGGGCTGTGGCCATCACAGCCCCACTAACTTTTTCAGGGACGCCCAGCATTCTCAGATGGGCTTGGTGTTCAACTTCAGCCCAGGCTGAGATTTCCAGATCATTGCCCATCAGGCAATCTACAGGCAAGTTGGGGGACACTGCCACTCTTTTTGGGCCTGTGACCCCTTCCCAGCTGAGATTGACTATGGCCATGGGGTGATCTGTTCTGACACCATCAATGTTGGTCACCTGGTACTTAAACTCAGGTAAAAGCTGGTGAGGGGGGACTAGTTTCCCTGCCACCATGGTGACACTAGCCCCTGTGTCCCTGAATGCCACAGCCTTTTGACCATTAATCATTGGCTCCAGTCTGTACCTGCCCAATGCATTGGGACCCATGGTAAAGGTGGCAAATCCTATACCACCATCAGAGTCAGAGGAGTCTGTTGAGGGGGACCTGTCTAAACTAGGGCCCACCTCTGTTCCCCTTGCAAAATCACCTAACTTTTTGGGTGCACTACTCCCAACTGTGGGATTACTACTGGTAGTACCAGGAGGGGTGGTAGTATTTGCTGGAGGAACATTTTCTTAATTGCCAATCCTGGGGCAACTGGGATCAGTTTTCCAGTGTCCAGGCTTTTTACAGACATGGCAATATGATTTCTTTTCAGGAGAGGAAGGAGTTTGGGACCCACCCCCAGAAGAGGACGTTTGGGGCCCTGTAGTGGACTTATCCTTAGATTTATCCCCACCTTTCTCTTGGGACTTGGTAGAATCTTTCTTTTGGTCACCACCCTGATTCTTAGGCCTTACCCTGGTTCTGACCCATTTGTCTGCCTTCTTTCCCACTTCTTGGGGAGAGGTCAGATCAGAGTCCACCAGGTACTGGTGTAAAAGCTGGTTTTGACAATTATTAAGGATCTGCTCCCTCATAATCAAATTGTACAATCCTATAAAGTCATGCACCTTGCTGCCATGTATCCAACCTTCCAGAGCCTTAGTAGCACAATCTACAAAGTCAACCCAGTCTTGAGTCTGAGCCTTTTGGGTGTCTCTGAACTTCAACCTATACTGTTCAGTGGTTAGGCCAAACCCATCTATCAGAGCACTCTTCAAGACTTTGTAATTGTCAGCATCCTCTTCTCTTACAGTGAGGAGCTTGTCTCTACCTTTGCCTGCAAAGGAGAGCCACAAGATTGCTGCCCAGTGCTCCCGGGGGACCCTCTGAACTTTACAGGCCCTTTCCAGTGCAGTAATCCATTTGTGGATGTCATCCCCACTCTGGTAGGGAGGGACAATCTTGCTCAGGTTTCTATGGTCATAAGACCTTTCCCTACCACTAGGGAAGTTGCTGCCACCATGGGACTCTAGTCCCAACTTTCTTCTTTGTCTATGAAGCGCTAGGGACTCCCTGTCTATAGCCAACTGCTCTCTTCTGATCCTAAGCTGAGCTTCGCCATACTTGAGCAGTCTCTCTTTCCTTTCATGAGAGGATTCCCTCCTATGAGAGGAAACAGAGGTCCCTATTGAGGTGTCAGAATGGTTAGATTCCTCAGAAGGAGATCTGGACCTTCTAGGCACACTCACAACTCTTCCTGGTGGGAAAAGGGGAGGTCATTCTGGTCCTCCTCATCTGCAGGAGGAGCTGGATTTTCCAGGTCAAGATCATTGTCATCTTCCTGGCCAGTTTCAGAGGTCAGGCCTTGGGTTTCTTCACCCCTGGTCCCTTCCTCATCTTCTGCCCCACCCTCTCTGCCTACCCCTTCAGACCCTGTGGGTCTTCTGAGATCATCCAACAGAAGCACCTCTATGAGGCGTTGGGTGTTGGCACTTTTGCCTGTCTCCAGCTTCCTAGTACTGCACAATGCTCTCAATTCCAAGAATGGGAGGTTGTCATACTTGGATGGTAGAAGCCCATTAGCTTCTGGCAGGGACCCACTGGTTCCTGGCCTTGAAGACATCACTAGTGAGGTGTGGTATATGCACTACCTACTCTAGTGTGGCCTACTAAACTCTCTTGAGTTGTAGAAAGGGTGTGCTAAGCCCTTGACACACAACTCTAAGTTCAGTAGAACTTACTGTATTTCTAAGCTTGAATTTATATGTACCTGAGGTACCTTTAGTGGTTTTCAGTTAGTCACACACTTGAGATTATCTGGTAAAACAAAGGCAAGCTTGAATCCAACCGCTGCACACCAATGTGAGAAGTTGGCCTGGCATATGCTGGGCACCTTGCACCAGTCCAAACGACCTTTATTGATGATAGGTTTAAAGACAACCTTTATTGAAAGCTATCCTAGTGGTAGCTATGGAGAGCAGCCTTCAGGCTAAGTCTTGAAGGAGTGTTAAGCTGTTTGTTTTACCACTGGTAATCTCGTGAATGACCAAATGAAAGGAGAACCACACCAGGTATATATATAAAATATATGTATTTATTACTAAACACTACCCAATAGTCTCTTTATGAGGCTAGAGGTCAAAGTACACAAGTTACAAGTCAAATAGCACAGTAAATTAGCACAATATACGATTAGCCCTAGGGCGTACCAAACCATATATTAAGAAAGTGGTATAAGAACCACGACTTAAGTAGACACAAGGCCTAGAGCCTGTAGAATCGCTGGGACCCCAAGGAACCACTCAAGGTAGTGACACAGGGGACCCACGGGGGCTGTGTGCAGGGTGTGAACACAGCCGCGAGCTCCGTTAAAGTCTATGGGAAAGTCACAGTAAGAGTTTTAGAGTTTAAGGACACTTAGAAATGGACTAGGACCAAACCCTCTTGGACTTAGACAGTTCTAGGGTTAACACCCACGGGAGCACCGGAGTACTCGAGTTACCTCACCCAGGGAAGCCGGGTGCATAGGTGTCGAATGGTGTCGGGTCACGTCGTCGATTTCAATGTCAGCCTGCAACGAAGTGCTGCTGTCGGGAAGATGCGAAGTGTCCGAAGAGATCCAAGCCTGGATAGGAGGTGAGAAGAACATGAAAGCAGAGGGGACAGAGTCTGGGTCACTTGCCAGTGACCAGGGGCACGATAGGCGGATGCCCACCGATGTCGGGTGTTTCAGGTGAAAGAGGTGAAGCTTGACTCTTCAGCCACGCGGCCCCGGAGGCATCGACAACGACCAGGAGCTGGATTCGAGCTGTCCCACGAAGGATGTCGAGTGCTGCAGCGTTGGTGTCCGGATTGAACACAACAAGCCTTGGCAACAGCAACCCACGCAGAAAGGAGAAAGATGCTTCGGTGCAGACCAGCAAGGTCTGAGGGACTCACCACTCGGTGGGGAGTCAGGGCACGTCTGGAGCAACCAGGAAAACCCAAAGAAAATCAGAGTTGCCTTCACAGGGACCCACCAGTCGACGGACCAGGGATCGCGAAGGAGCCTCGAGCGGAAATGCAAGAAGCGGGCCCACGGAACACTCGTGGAGTGTAGGCTCACAATCTTCAGTGCAAATGGTGCTCGGGGCCTGGGCTACAAGTAACCCAAAGCAGGACTTCAAGAGACGTCGAGAAGTCAATGCACTAGCAAATGTGCACGGTGACCAGGAGTTCCGGTTCCACGCTACTCACGAGGGCTGCGGGTCTCAGCTTTGCTGGGGACTCGGGTCGGCCTCTGAGATGTCTGGAAATCCTCTTCCTGTGTTGCAGATGCTTCGGAGTCCGGCGGGAGCTTCGGAGATGCAGACCGGCAAAATGCTTTGTTGGTGCCTGCCAAGCAGGGGAGTCACTCCTTGACCCCAAGGGAGATTTCTTCAGTCCTCTAGTCTTGAGTAGAGCGTCGAAGTTCCAGGATTCAGCTTCAGAGTTTCGTCCAGGGATATCTAAAGTCCTGTTGCCAGGGGTTCCTTACTTATACCTAAGAAAGGGGTTGGACTAACTCTGGGGACCCACCTATGGGAGGGTTTGGAAAGAGGGGTGGCTACACAAATTTCCTTTGTCCAGTTTCGCGCCAGAGCAGGGGCTGGCAGCCCCTGTAACCGGTTTGAACTGGGGTATGCACGAGGACACCAAATGTGCCCCCAGTGCAGGACTTCAAAGCACTCTTGGAGTGCACCCACCCAGCCCTAATCCACTAAGGCCTGTCTGGGAGGTGGTAACACCTCCCTGGGACAGGAAACCTATTGTCCAGGCCTCCCCTGCCGGAGTTTCGGTCAGCAGCAGGAGGCCAGACTCGTGTCTGTGGCTGCAGCATCCTCTGTCATATCTCTCCCTCTAGAAAGGTGGGATCATACTCCCACACCAGTTACTGGTGTGGGGGTATGATTCCAAGGTGTTTGACACTAAACACAACATGTTTCTGTGCAGCCATCCCAAAGTTAGCATTTACCGTTTAAGATATAATGCACTTAAGAGTATATGGTCAGGCTGCACCACAGACAACCCCGGAGAGGAGATTCCGAAGGCTGCAGAGGGGCTCTGCTCATGCAGGGGCACCCTCTCACATAAAACCAAGCACCCTGCCTTCAGGATTGATAAGGCCTGCCATAGGGGTGACTGATAGGTTTCTATGTGCAGTGATAGGTGAGATATAGTGAACCTATATCTCTGTAAGGGGTGCATGCACCACCTTACTCAGGCTGCTGTAGCAGTCCTGGGGTGTCATTTTGGAGGGCCTTCCAGGGGTGGCACAATACATGCTTCAGCCCCTGGTAGGCCTCTGGGGTACCTATGCCCTGGGTACATAGTATACCATATACTAGGGACTTATAAGGGCACTCCAGAATCCAATCTGTGGTGTACCTAAAGTACATGGAATCCATTTAGAGAGGAAGCAGCTAGGCTGGGGACCTGAATAGGAGGTTCCCAGCCAAACTAAGTCAAAAACCATCAAAACACCGGAAAAAAAGTGGGGGTAAGCATGTAGTCAGATTCCACCTTCCTACAGAGACAACGCGTTTCGGCTACACAGAAGCCTTGGTCAAGTTACACGAATGCGCTCGGCTTCTCATAGAAATAAGCGTAATTTTCATAGAGATGGAAAACATACTAATACATCACTGTGTACTGGGTAGAGTTTAGGCGTTGGTAAGGGAATTCGGTGGTAAGGGTGTTTTTAGGGTAATGGGGTGGGTAAGGTTATTGGGTGGTAAAGTTGTTTTAGGGGTGGATGGGGTATTGGGTAGTAAGGGTATTTTTAGGGTTTAGGGGTGGGTAGGGGTATTGGGTGGTAGGGGTGTTTTATTTGTAAAGGCATGCTTGGTAAAGACTTGCGTGATAAAGGCAATGCGTGCTAAAGGCGTTTTGTGATAAAGGAATGCATGGTAAAAGCATGCTTGGTAATGACACACATCCGTTCAACACATGCAAACTGAATTTGTGCATGTCTGTGTTTGCATGCATTACAAACTTTAAAGCCAGGACCATTTGCTTTACCAGTGCATCTTATACTTAACACTTGGTGAGTGTCTGAATTATCCATTGTACCACAGTACCTGGTGCTAAATAAATAACAACACATTTATGTTTTAAACACGTCTGTTCCCTTGTCACACCTTTTCCAAACCACCCCTTCAAGGAATGGAACTGACTGGGCTAATTAAATTGGGTTACTGCTCAATAATATACCAATAGGTTGATGATTTCAGCTCAAGTAGCATCAGAGAAAAACAGAAACATGTAAAACTGGCCACTGTCAACATTAAAGGCTCTTTGCACATTACTCCATCTCTTGTCTGTGAAATGATGTGCTCTTACAAGGCCTTAAATGTCAAAGTGAGTGGGTCTTTCAGCGTTCTGAAACACACACAGAGCTGCTGGCTTTTGCAGGTTAAGTGTATTAGAATGGACTGTTAACAGTGGGTTTATTACAACCAGTATTGTCAGAAGTTAGTGCGTGGCCTGAGACAGAAACTGGAGGCTTCTTGCCTTTTGGGCCGGTGTGCCATGCAGCACATGTTTCTAAGCGTTAAAAAACACATGCACTTCAGGGAAAGAGAAAACGTGGCATCCGGCGCCATCTAGTGGTCTGGCAACACAAGCTGCTTTGTCAGTAATTGAATATGGCAGCATACTTGAAAGTAAAAATCTATTTAAAACAAGCATTTGCAATGCAATCGGTCTCGGCTTTGGGACCTTATAAGGCCATTAGACCTTAGCTGAAAATAATTTAATTCACAGATAATATTCGTGTGTGAAAGCTGTATTTAATTACCCTAAATGCCTCGCTGTCTCTGCTTCCGAAGTTTTGAGCACATCTGTAGATGCAAAATTGTACTCCTGCCTCTATGTTTGTTGAATGTCCCATTTTCTGGTTTTAAAAATCGGGTCACCTTATCGGAAATGCACTCATTCATTCTACGTCTGGTGGGTTTATTTTAAGATCTTATGCCTAAGGTTTCTTGGTTATTGCATTGTCTCTTTTATCATTTATGGTATTTTTAATTACCGAAATAAAGAGTATTGATCTGATTATTGCATTGTTTCCATAAACTTCTTAATCGTGTTCTGCAGCTTGGTAATTTTGTAATGTTTTAAAATGTGCCAATTAGTGACTATCACAAGTTCATCACAATTTCACAGGACTTCACAAAGTACATCCAGAATGTCGAGCTGAGAAACTAAGGATTTCCGATCAGGCAGTAGGTGGCGCTCCTGAGTCTTTATCAAACACCTGGTAACATGAGAGCACAAACCCAGACTGACAGCATCAAAGAGGGAAAAGCTGCCAGATTATTGCTGATAAGGAGACTAAAGAAAATTGTCTCCATAGCAAAATATATATAAAATGCATATGAATGCATTTAAAAAGATAAAAATCTGACCCGCCCAAACAGGGACTTGAACCCTGGAACCTCAGATTAAAAGTCTGATGCTCTACCGACTGAGCTATCCTGGCTTCAGAATTCACTCCACTCTAAACACGTAGTGATGTATGGGAGAAGACTGCACGTGACGACAATTTATTGAAAGAGTGTTTACACCCGTCGTCGCCCACGGCCCGTTACATTGAGAACTCCACCATTAACTGGTTCACTGGCGCAGAGAGCCGGGCGGGTTTCTCTTCTTTTCCAGTTTCTCCCGTATCTGGATTCACTTGGGCTCCACGCACTATGTTTTCAGCACAGCACTGACACAGCGACAAAGCAGCGATTCTGCACCCTCCCCGGCCCGTGATCCTGTGTTATACGAGTTTGTGTCCTACCTTTTTAGGGTGAAGGTCCTCACAGTTTCATCCGCCCCCCCCTCACCCCCTTCGGCTGTGTCCCTGATTCTCTATTCCGCCTCCCCTCGTCACTGGTGAGCAGTGTAATTACACCGGTGAGAAGCCATTGATAGTGCAGCAGGTGCATTGGCACCCATTCCCGGAAGTTTGAGAGTTGCACTTCACCCCAAGACGTGGCTGCTTTCTAGGCAGGTCACGGGGCACTTCCGCCACGTGCATGAGGGGGACCCATGGTGCCTTTGCCAGGCACTGTATTTACAAACCAATCACAAAGGAGGGACTCTGGGCTTTTTGGACAGGTCCAGCATACGTTCCCAAACTTAGTAAAGATGGGTGAGGGGCCTAACCAGTGTAGATGATCGGGATCCCGGCAGAAGTGGGTAGGTCAGAGAGCCTGTTGCTGATTCTGCAAACTACATAGGGAAATTCCTTGTGTGATACCTGCCGGGTATTGATGAAGTAAAATGAGAAACCCGACTGGGGTTGGTCATGTTCTATCAGGTACTACACATAGTATGTGTTAGGCTGGTTTAAAGAGGTAGATTACACCATATAACCACCCGTGTGTAGATAGATTTGATTTTAGAAGGTCTTGACGAATCGCCACCAGATTGATTGACTACCAGGCGAGAAACATGTTGACCACACAATAGAGCGCCCTACCTGAGACATAACCTCAGACATGCGCCTTTGTTTCTTTTAATCAGGTTGGGAGACCTATTGATTAAAAAATCTTTCGTTGGTACTTTCAAACCTGTTTTAAACTTCCTTCAGGTTACACACCTCCACTCACTCATCTACACTGGTTAGGCCCCTCACCCACACAGCACCAAAAGGCAATTTGGAATAAAAGATCTCCGCCAAAGAGCCCCTCATAGGGAGCCCGTCAGGTATTGCAGTGCCGACCTGACGAGGAGCAGCCCTATGATGAAGCATGACACCCAGCCGGGTGTGTGAGGGCCCCAAATTCCAAGAGGAGGAATCCCCGTTCTCCTACTTCTCATGACCACGCAAAACCGGTTCCCCTAGTTTTCCCTTGTCTCGTAATTAGGAACAGCAAACTTTCTGTATCTTTACTGTATTTACAAACTCATCTTCCACCCCATAGTTCGGTAAAGTGCACAATGATCGAGGCCCTGGCCCTTAAGCTGCCGTACCTGGGCCAACCGGCGGAGGGGGCATTAGTAACCTCCTGCGAGCATTGCATATGTAACTTGAATGGTATGGAGTACTGTTTGCTTACTAAAATTTGCGGAAAAGGGGGGTGGGGTAGTTGCTAAACTCTCCAATGTAAACTACTAAATCAAGCTGTCTTATCGTAGGGAATATATTCATGTCTCCACTACGCGGCTTCTTCGGAGGTTGCCAAACCTGGGACCTAAATATTGTTAGCAGTTGCCAGCAGGTAAAATGGCGGTCTAAGCGCTATATACCAGACAGGACACGGCATGTTTCATGTCACTCTGGGGTGATTCCGGATACTTTCTATAACAGTCTGCTCGGATCACCTGCTCCCGGGGCACATTTCTATGGTTTAATAATGCACAGCTCCTAAGTGACTGCTCCCACCGTTGCCAAAAGATGGCGCTAACCTGATTTCATTGTGAGGAACGTGTTTACGTGTCTCTTAGTTCATCATTAATGGAGGCGGGAATTTATTTCTAAGTTTCTGTGCCAAACCTCAGCATCATCTACATCAGCAACATTTAAAAGCGCTTGTGAAAGTGAAAGCGCTTGTTCAGTTGCAGGCAGCGGGCGAAAGCCATTTTTGACAACTTGCTTTGGTTGCGCCCTGCCTGCTGGGGAGTTTCGCAGCGGCGATTCAAAAGCTGGGCTGCGGGGAGGGACCTTGAATGTCATAGGTGCAAGACGCTGCAGGCGCCGTGCCGAAAAAGTAAAGGCGCGATGCTGCCATGGTGTGTGATATAGCATGGGACGTGAAGCACGGAGCATGAGTACAAATGTCGTTGTGCCTGAAGTAGGAGAAACTCAATAGAGAAAATAGTGCTTACAAGAGTAAATAACACGTACAGTGTAACAACCGAAGTAAAGGGGCCAGTAGCCATGGGAGGTTACAAATGAAGACAAGGCGGTACTAAGGAGGGGCTAACAAGCCTATTAAGGAATCAGAAGCCAGCATTTACATAGGACAAAGACACAAGCCAATGAAAAAATGGGCGGGGAGTGGGCGGGGCTTCTCTTCCGTACTCTACTACAGCAGATCGCCAGAGTAGCGCTTGCGCACTGGCTCAGGCTCGACCTACAAATGTTGCTGAGGTTAGCAGGTCCTGGAAAGCCGGGCCGTGGGCCATAATGCCACCAGTGCCTGCCCCCATTATTTGTGATGGCCCTGAATTTAATCTCGCTGCCCCACACTAATATACAGTTAGGTAGTGAACCAGTTGTGAGTCACACATCAGTAATATATTGGAATCTGAAATAGAGAAGCAGGGTGGATGGTAAACAATGCCAAAGGAGGCACGTAGGCCGCTAACCCAGACGCCCTCTGAACACTGATGCATTTAGTACTAAACTGACAACCAAAATTGACATTTGTATCAAGTTACTGCTATTTAGGAAGGCTGTGGGAAGAAAATCACAAATTATACTGTCATAGATCACATTTTATATACAAAAGCAGAAGAAATTAGTGGACCCACAAAGAAATGCATGACAGTACCGTACATCATATACATTTTTATTTTGTCTTCACTAACTATTCAGTTCTTGAAAATCCCTGTCAGAACTGGGCTTGGGTGAATATTTCAAGTAAACTCCGAATTACCTGAGTTTTAGGGTGATTCGGATGTATTCAGATTTTTTTTTTTTTTGGGCAATTCGAGGTGTTTGCCCTGAATATTTATATGATCATTTTTTAAAGCCAAGATGAGCAGGCAGGCCATGGTGCAAGGGTTTCTGCATTGTTGGAAGGATTGTTTTTGTGCAGGAAGGGGCACCTTCCTGCCCAAAAACATTCCAGAGAGGTGTTTTCCTCGTTCTATGTGTGCAACAGAATGCAGCACACGTGGAAAGAGGAAAAAAGAGGAGAAATGAAAACATCTCTCCTCGTTATGCGTGCTCTGGGGAGGCGTAAGGTTTTGGCACAGCCCCAGGTTTACGTGATTTTGTAGATCTGGGGCAGAGTCAAAATCCATGGGTGTTCCGTGAGAACACCCACTGCAACGCCCATGGAACGCCTCCTTGACGCAGAGTAAGGCAACACAGCGATTCACGCTGCCTTGCCTTACTCCATATCTATGAGGCCATGCAAAGCCGCGCAGGGTGGCTTTGCATCGCCTCATAGTTATGAATGAGAGGCCTACACAACCGAAGCATCAAAAACAGTGAGGCTCCAGCGGCGCAGGCCTCTTGTAAATAAGCACCTTAGTTTGTGAACACCTTTAAACATCTGCTGGCTCACGGACAGCCAGCTCAAACCTGCTCTAGCTAAAAGTTCCAAGATAGAGTGTTTGTTATTTTTGAAGCACAATTTGGCCTACCCCTCACAGTGCTATGAGGCCCATCATCAGTTAATATGATGCTTAATGCTACATTTATGGCGCAGCAGAATCGTAGTCAAGAATTCAAATCCCTGTTACAGAACATGCAACTGTGTAATTAACTTTAGTATTAAATCGATTTTTATTAGCAGAACACTTAGCAGGAGAATACATTACAGCATCGCCTACAACCCAGCGGGCCGGCAGACTCATATTCAGACCAGCAGGGCAGGGCAGTGGGATCAAGACTCACCCAATCGGGTAATTAACACAGCATGTCGCCTACAACCCAGGCAGGGCCGGCCGCGTTTGTAAAGAGAAATAACTGGTAGGCCTAACGTCCACAACAAGTGGGTAGTAGCAAAGTCCAATGTGCTGCGGGGTTTGCGAGCAGCAGCTTACCGAAAGCCTGAAACAGACAACTAATTGCTAATGAGTCTGCATTTGAAAAGGAGAACAAAAGAACATCAGGAAAAAACCCAACGCCCACCCTTCGCTCCCACCCCACCCCTCTCCAGTGAGCAAGAAACAAAAGAAAACATAATCTAGCCTATATACTATTAGATGCGATAACCCACAATGCCATAAATGGTCAGGGAGCCCTTTGGAGAGTTACTGCGCTATGCGTCCGCACAATCCTCGGGAATCAATTTCAGAATCCGGAGATAGTTAGGACAGGACAGTTCACGGAATTCAGTGGATAGAATGGAAATAAAGGGGGCCCAGATCTTGGCATACTCTGATTTATTCCCAAGGGTAGCCATTGACAGCCTCTCCATGCCTAAAAGATACCACAATTGATGCAGCCATTGTGTATGCTCCGGGATCCTGTCTGATTTCCACCCCGCTAGAAGCACCGGGTGGGCGGCATTCAGCGCCAACGCCATCTGTTTTCCTCTGGTAGAGCGCAAGGGGAAGGTCAGCGCGTTGGGCAATCCCAAGAGTGTGTAAGCAGGAATCCTGGGAATGGTGGTGTCGAAGGCCCTATCAATGTCATCAAGTATACTCTCCCAATATCTCGTGAGCTTTGGGCAGTTCCACAGCAAGTGAAGGAGGGTACCAGGGCTACCGCAGCCGCGCCAGCAGAGGCCATCACATTGAGAGTTCCACTTGGCTAGGCGGGCCGGGGTGTGGTACCAGTAGGATACAATTTTAAATGCAGTTTCAGCATGACCCATGGAGTGTGCGGTGTGGTGGCCCTATGGAAGACATCCTCCCACTCCTTGTCTGATAATGTGCGTCCCAGCTCTGTCTCCCAGCGTCTCTGACCTGCTGTGTGAGCCTTCTTGGCGCCCATGGAGAGGAACGAGTATATTTCAGAGATAAGTTTGTGGTCATCTTTTTTGCAGAAGAGCCACTTCTCGAACGGCAGCATCGGTCTAATAGCCAGGGGTCGTGTTGTGGTACCGGATACCCAATGCATCATTTGTGTATGTAAAAAGAGATCCGAGTCAGTAAGGCCGTAGTCCTCTTGGAGCTGTTTGAAAGGGATGAGGCCCTGTATGTCAAACAGATGTCCCAGGCGTTTACACCCACCCTCTAGCCAACGCAAACCAACCCTTCTATCCATCCCGGGTAGGAAGTCCGGGTTTAAGAAGATCGGGGTCATCGGTGAGGGGAAAGTGGTAAGGTTAGCCCTCGTGGAAACCTTATCCCAAGCGAGCAGAGTAGGGCGGGTAATCAGTGAGGAATATAGCCCCCAGGCGCGAGCGGACCGCGGCAGCCAAGCCTCCCTCCAGATATGGTGCCCCGCCACCGTCTGGTCCATGAAGACCCAATACTTCTCCGTCATAGGACGATTCCATTCCACAAGGTCCCGCAGCAGCGAGGCCTGAAAATAGCGTGTGATGTTGGGCAGAGCGAGGCCGGCCTCCCTCTTAGGGCGCTGCAGCAGAGACTTCTGCAGGCGGGGAGAAATCGGGCCCCAAACGAAACGTTCGATCTCGGTTTGTATGTGTTGGAGCGAGTGCGAAAGGGGCTGTAAGGGAAGCGTTTGAAAGAGATATAAGGCCCAGGGTAGTACATTCATTTTAACAGCAGCCAGCCTCCCAAACCACGTCAGGGGTAAGCGCCGCCAGCGGGTCAAGTCCTTGCGGATGCGAGAGAGGAGAGTCGTATAGTTCACTTCCGCAGTCTTAGCCAGGCTTTTGTAAAGAACCAGCCCGAGGTAAGTGATACCCTCCGTCACCCAGTCAAAAGCAAAGTGGGCCTGCAAGGTGTCAACTGTCGCTTGTGCAGCAGTAAGATTGAGCACTTGAGACTTCTGCATGTTTATTTTAAAGCCTGAGACCTGGCTAAAGGTCTGCAGATCATCCACAATCGCCGGCAGCGAAGTCAGGGGGCGGGCCACCGAGAAAATGACTTCATCGGCGTAAAGGCTAATGAGATGGTGATCTGACCCAAACGGGACACCGTGTGCCAACGGGTTGTCTCGGAGTCGTTGATCGAAAGGCTCCATATATAAGGCGCAAAGTAGGGTGGAGAGAGGGCAGCCCTGCCTGGTCCCCCTCCCCACCGGGAAAGCGCTCGAGAGCAGGCCGTTGGCCCTGACTGCCGCCAATGGAGCGCTATATATGCTCGCCACCCATCCTCGGAACTTGACCCCCAGTCCGAAGCGCTCGAGAGTGGCGAATAGGTACGGCCAGTGCACGCGGTCGAAGGCCTTTTCCGCGTCGACCGCCAGTAGTAGAGCCTCTTCTTTAGAGCGTTGTACCTTGTCAATTAAGTGGCAAATCCTTTTAGTATTGTCCCCGCATTGCCGACCCAGGATGAAACCGGACTGATCCGGGTCGATCAAACCGGGCATGAGAGGATTCAGTCTATGAGCCAGGATGCTTGAGAATAGCTTCGCATCAATATTCAGCAGGGAAATCGGCCGGTAGGAGCTGCAGAGCTCCGGGTCTTTCCCCGGTTTGGGGATGACCGAGATAGTAGCTTGCAGCATAGAGGCCGTAAGAGAGCCCGTTTCCGCGAAGGAATTAAATAAGCGGGTGAGCAGCGGGGCCAATTCGACACAATAGGTCTTGTAAAAAAGGGCGCTAAAGCCGTCGGGGCACGGCGCCTTCCGGGGCACGGCGCCTTCCGGGGCTTCAGTCGGGCGATAGCAGAGATCACCTCCTCTATGCGTATGGGGGCCTCCAGCCCCTCTGCCTCGCCGGGCGGAAGAGGAGTGACCGCCGCGCCCTGGAGGTACTCACCGGGGTCAGCCAAATTGGAGGGGTCAGCGGAGTATAGGGACTCGTAAAAAGATCGGAAGGCCGCCACTATCCCTGTATCATCTGTGACCGCAGACCCGCTCTTACCCCGTATCGCCTTAATAGCCTGAGCCGCACGCTGACCGCGGAGACAGTGAGCCAACATGCGACCACCTTTATTAGAGCCCACATAGTATTTGTGCTTCAGCCGGACCACAGCGTGCTCAGCCCGATCGAGATCTAAACGCTTCAGCTGGAGTCGCTCCTTCTTCAACTGGCGCCAAATTCTGGGGGCACCGGTACGCTTATGAATGGCTTCCAGCTCCCGTACTTTAGCTTCTATTTCCGCACGTTTGGTCTGCCGAGTCTTGTTCTCATAGGCCGCTTTGGCGATGAATGCCCCTCTCGCGACCAGTTTAAGTGCCTCCCACACCGAGGACAGTGGCGTAGTGCCAACATCGTTAAGCGCAAGGTAGTCAGTCAGGCAACTCCTGACCTCGTCCACCACTGCCAGGGACCAAAGCAGTGAATCTCGTAAGCGCCACTGTGATGCGGGTGACTGTGTGGATGGGAAGAGCAGGGTCAAGGTAATGTGTGCATGGTCTGAAAGGGAGCGGGCCTCGATGGTGGAATCTGTGGTACAAGCCCATGCAGCCTGAGTGACGAGGAAGTGATCCAGTTGGGCATAGGTCTTATGGGCCGCTGAGTAGTAAGAGTAATCTCGTATAAATGGGTGTAAGCCCCGCCAAGCGTCTTCGATCCCCCCGTCGCTCAACCATTCGCCACCGCTCACTGACAAGGCTCCCGCATCCCCAGACCTCGAGCCTGAACGGTCCTGCCCAGCATCCATAACTAGGTTAAGATCACCGCCCACCACAACCATGGAGTCGGGTGTGTGAAGGACTTCAGCAAGTGCCTCTAGCAGGAATTTCTCTTGGTGCTCATTTGGGGAGTAGATGGAGGCTATAGTTATGTGAGAGGACCCTATACGGAACCGCAGCGCTAGGAGGCGCCCCTTGATCTCTGCGACAGGACCCACCACTGAACCCCTAAAGCGCTTCGAGAGTAGGATGGCCACCCCGCCCCTCCTACTTTTCCCGGAGGACCAAAACTGCAGGGGAAATTCTCTATGTTGCATACGGTGAGTATCGCTATGAAGAAGGTGGGTTTCCTGAAGGAGGCACACATCACCACCCGAATGTTCAAGCAGCGATAGGACTGCCTTCCGCTTAGTAGGATTGTTAAGACCTCGGGCGTTGAAGCTAACTACCTTGACCTCCATCTGTGAAAGACGGCCCATCTAAAGCTGTTGCTAAGGCTGCTGGGAGCGCGCTGAGAAGCAAAGCTCGTGAGAAGCCCCTGGGGCAAAAGCACTTGGACATAGCTTGATAAAAAAGCATTAAAGAAAAAGCTCACCGGAGAGAGGACCCCACCCCAAGAAAAACAAACCCTGAAACAGCAGAACATTAACCTGAGCAAGTTCATGAAGTCCATCCTGAGGTTGGTCAGTACAGGTTGGGGTCCACCAAGGGAGCGAGCATGCTCCTATCTATCCGGAGAAGAGAAGAGAGGATTCCCCCGCTCCCACCGGGCCAGGGGTGAGTAAGACCATCCCTGAGACTTTTCACCGTCAGTCATTAGAGTCTAGGCTGTCCCCTTCTGTGCCGGCCAGGGTCCGCAGGACAGCAGACCGCTCTTTGATAATTGTGGCGGGTCGGAGGCGACCCACACCCCGGCCCCCCCGGGGCCCGCGCCCCCGAGATCTCTGTGAGCCTGGCTCCAGGGCATCCGGCTGAGAGGGCAGGTCGTCGATGTTGAGGCTCAGCACTTTGCAAGCGTCAGTCAGGGAGGAGACCTGGTGCAGGCTCCCGACGGTGCGGAAAATGAGGCGAAATGGGTGGCCCCACACATATGAAATGTTCTGAGAGCGCAGGTGATTGGTGATGGGGCGGAAATCCCTTCTCTTTTGCAAGGTACTGGCAGCCAGATCCTGATACAATTGGGGAGAGTGGTCTCGGAAGTGTAAAGGCTGGCTCGAACGGGCCGCCCTGAGAATCTCCTCCTTCACCGTGAAGTCGTGTACACACACTAAAATGTCTGTGGGAGGGCGGTTCGACCGCCGCGGTGGGCCCACACGGTGGCAACGGTCAATCTTGACGGCGGAGTCCGCTGGCGCATTCCGAACCGCGCGGAAGAGGTCTTGGACGTATCCCACGAGGTCTTCCCCCTCTGCCCCGGTTGGGAATGCTCGGATGCAGACGTTGTTCCTCCTCAACCTATTCTCCAGGTCTTCGCTGGAGGTCCAGGTGTTGGTCGCGCTGCCGCAAAACCTCTTGCTGGAGTGCTGCGATCTCTTCGTCTCTGGTAGTTGCGGAGTCCTCCAGGAAGGCCACCCGCTCTCCCACAGCATAGACGTCTCTCCGCACCTCCCGCAAGTCACCCTGTAGATCCGTTTTGATGGCCAGGATATCCTCCCTCTGAGAGGCAAACAACGCCTCCAGGAATTCCCTAGTGACTGCAGCGTCCGGGCCGTCGCCGCCTGATGTCGAGTTAGATCCTGAAGCGTCCCCCGCTGATTTGAGGAGGAGGTCCCGGACGGACCGCTCTTTCTTGGTTTTGGCGGCAGCCATCGTGGAGGCCCAAACTGGGAACGAACCCAGAGGAGAGGAGCTGCGCGCCCCGGCGGGCTGGTCGATGATGAAGGAGGCACGTAAGCCTCTAGTAGAAGCGTCGCCTACCCTCAGGAACTCCGCTGAAGGTATCCGCACTCCGCTGATGCTTGGCAAGAGTCTGGTGCAAGTTCAGTGTCAAAGGCGGGCCAGGACGCTGGCTATGCGTTGGGCGACCCCGGGAACCAACGGGCTTCTAGAGTTTTGCGGGGGACCAACACCCAAACCGGGTTCAGAGTCTCTGGGGAAGCCCCACACCCAGGATCCGCTGGGCATGTAGAGGAGGCAAAGCAGTCGCCGATAGTCCCCAAAGGCGTCACCGTCTCCCCCCAAGGCCCTCACAGCTCGGCCCCAGGTAGCTGGACAGCAGGTCCCCCGGACACCATGCGGAGACCACTGCAAAAAGGCCCCCCCCGGGTGCACCCCTGTACCTGTGCTCTCTGTTTCCGCCGTCTTCTGCGCACCACTGGCCCCACGCCCGAGGCCTTGCCCGGAACAGGGGTGGGGGCCGCACCAGTCCACTCCGGGCAGACCCCGATGGGTGCCGCGTGCTGGACCAAGCCCTCAGGCAGCGGGAAGCGAATGACAGAGGTGGCCAAGAGGATGCTGCGGGGGGGGGAAGGTTCCAGTACTCTCCCCTCGTGGCAGGCCTCTCTCACAAGAGGATCCGACGTGATCACCTGGCCTCAGAGCGCGCAAACAGCCTCCTCGCCGCTCCGGCCCGCCGTCGGGGATCCACCAGCTCGACCCCCGCTGCCCAGTGTGGCGCCGTCTCCACAGCGCAGGACAACGGTGCCGATGCGGCCGCGCTCAGGCTCAACTCCACAGGCCCACTGCAGGCCGCCGCAGGCGATCGGGCACTTCAGGAGCCTCGTCCAGCCCCAGGTCAGGCACCACGCATTATTGCTGCGTCGCCGGGGGGCCCCGCACACCTATGTGGGTCCAGTCGGGCGCCGCCGATGAGCCTGCAGGCTCACGTGATGATCCCGGCCGGGAGAGGCCGCGCCGCTAGCCCCAGGCCGGACCCAGGCCTCCGCCCTCCAGCAGGTCCCCGGGCGATGACCGGGAGCGGGGATCAAACCAGGCTCACAGGGCCATTAGATGGGGGCACCCTCCAAGGTTCCGTCAGGGGGTGCGTCGGGTGCCTGCCGCAGCCAGAGGCCCGCCGACGGGCCGAGCACCAGGCCCAGCGGAACCTCGACCACCATGCCACAGCCACGACGTCCGCTTAATCCAGCCTCTCGGGGGGACGAAGTGCCCCCTTGCGCACGACCCCCAGGCGCAGTCCCACCGGGAAGTCTTCGACTGGGGAGCCGGGTGCTGGGGGATGCAGTAGATGGTGCTTGTAGGCCCGGCGAGAGCGGAGCTCAGGAACAACGCGTCCGCTCACTCCGCTATCTTGGCCACGCCCCGTGTAATTAACTTTAAAGCAAACTACATATCACCTATAGTATTCCTTCAACTAACTGTACTGTGCATAAATCTGTTCCTTTTGATTCACAAAAACTTAAAATAATGTAAAAGTTGATTCATGGTCTTACCTCTGAGATCTGCTACACTCCGAAAATACACTTAAAAGCAGATGTTAATGATACCAGACAGCCCTATACATCTGTTTATCCTATGCTTTTGGTGCACCTGAATCGTGACTATCTTCTCAGCTTTGTAATTGTCCTTGAGTTGCAAATATTAAGCAGACATCCATTTGCAAAATTAATTCACCTATTATAACCTAATTTGAAGACCTTAAGTATTTCTTCTATTACAACCTCTAACTCATTAACCAGCCACCCCATTTCTGCAGTGCTTACGAAGTGCAAAGGCAAATTTATCATTTTGTTTTTTTAATCTTTATTTTTACTGAATGGTGCCTTTATATTACCCGCATTTATTGAGTGTCATTGTTATCTAGAGTGTGGCTTGAACCGTCTCTGTTTTTAGAATCCCTCAATCAAAATGTAAACCTACCCTGGCAGAAAGTCAAATTCTGACTTACCTCCCACTTGGTTTCTTCAATCTTTGGCAGAAACTCGGACTGCTCTTTTTTGAACACCACACATTTCTTCTCAAGTTCTTCTCGCTGCTGAAGAAGTTGACCCACATCCTCTTGCAGCTTTTTTTTTTCCTGTTGTAGCTTAAAAATCTGAAGCTGCAACGCCTGTTGCGCCCGCTGCGCTTTCTTGGATACCTGTTGCAGTTTGTTTGCATAATTTTGTCGGAGGTCCTCCATTTCCCGTTCCCAGATCTTTTGCTTCTCTTCAAACACTTGGAAAATGGCCGCCTCGCTCTTGTCAAGGTTCCTTTTCATCTGGAGGACCTCTTGCTCTTTCTCCCAGAGTCTGTCCTCCAGGTCTTGGATGACGTCATCACTCGATGGCGAATGAAAGGGCATGGTTTCATTGAGATGGTTCAGCCGGGTGAAGGATGAAGCGCTCTTGCTAGATGCTCGCCCACTATCTGAGGTAGATATACCATTGTATCCCACAATGTTCTTCTCTCCGTACGCCGTCCCAATGCGATTTATATGGCTGGTTGATGCACTCAAAGGGGCAACATGTTGGCTGTAGCCTGACCCGTAGGTGGGCAGGCTTGTCAGTGAGTTACGGCCAGAATCGGAAAGACCACCCACTTGGCTTGTAGTCCTGTTGTGGTTGGCCTTCTCAAGCCCACCTTTCACTGCAGATGGGCTATTGCTGTTGGCGTGGTTTGCGCCCTTTCTAGTTTCAGACGAGCTATTGTTTTGTGGTGGGCACAGATTCTGCATCGAATGGAAGTTTTTAGGAACTACAGGTTTAAATGCTGAAGGCCGAACTAAGGGCTCGTTGCTCTGTAAAAGAAAAACAAAGAGTCATGTATTATGACAAAGCGCAGATGAATTCACAACATGGTGTCTTTGCGCAGAATGTGAAAGGTTCACCGGAAACAACATTTAAACTGCAAGCCCTATGGGAACATACTGTTTCACGCCTTCATAGCACAGCAGGTAAAAGCAAAAGTAAAAATTGCAAAGCTCCCTTTAACTTTCAAATTGCCCCAGAGCCCGCTTCCACAGATGCCCAGGTCAGACCATGGTGGTATTCAATTTTTTAATACATACGCTTTTGGACCAGCTCAGTCTATTATATGTTGCTTTTGAGAGCTGCATCCATAATCAAGCATTGACAAAATTAGAGAAACAGCGAGAAAGAAAGAGAGAGATAAAAAGAGAAAATGGGAGAAATAGAGTGAACTAGAGAAGAAAGAAGAAGACAAGAAAGAAAAAGACAGAACGAAAGAGAAACTAAAGAACGAGAGGGAAATAAAAGAAAGAGAAAAACAGGAAAGAGAGAGAGAAGAAAGAAAGAGGAAGGGAAGAAAGAAAAAAGAAAAAAATATATGAAAAAAGACCAGAAAGAAAAAGACAAGAAAGAGAAAGAAAGGGCAAGAATGAAAGAGAAAGAAAGAAAGATAGAAAGAAAGAAAGAAAGAAAGAAAGGAAGGAAGAATGAGAAACAAACAAGCAAAGAAAGAAGGCAAGAAAGAAAGGAAGGAAGGAAGATGAAGATCAGAAAGAAATAGGAAGACAAGAAAGAAAGAAAAAGGAAAGAAAGAAAGAAAGAAAGAAAGGGGGCATTGGCAGGAGACAGAAACTGATAACGCTGGAATATGCCCTGTGCTCTAATCTGGTAGAATGGTCCTGCTATCACATCAGGCTCTACAAACAAAGTCAACACTACAGTGATAATAAAGAAAAACCAGAACAACTGGCACTGAAGTAAAATACCAATGTGTGGCTGTGCACCTTGTGAAAGGGCTAAATGCAGTCACTCAAAGTGAGGGTAACCAGTGGCTGAAGTAGGCTGTCCCACTGCCCCATGCTGTATGCTGTAGTGGGCGGAAGCAAAATGTGAATGGCACAAGAACAGGCCAATGGATGAAGAGATGTAGCCGAAAGCCCCCAATTGTAAGCATATTTTACATATATCTTTAGTAAAATGAAAAGGTCTTGGCAAACGCCAGACCTAAAAAGTTACGATTGAAACTTAACAGTGCTTCAACTAACTAAAAGAATTAAATATTCATGAGAAGAAAATTACCATTTCGCTCTTCCCTTCTATATTAAACAGTGCTGTAGCAGGATTGTTGAGAAGGTCCCAAGGGTACTTACTGTATATTTCTCTACGGCTGTACTACGCTTGAAGTTTGAGACATTTTTCCTACATGCACTGAACACGAATGCATCATGTTGAGAGTAAAATTCTAAAGATCAGTGACTGACCCAATCTCTTAAAATTGAAAGTATTAGTAACTTTAAAATCTGTTAAAAACACGAAGCTGGAACTACTGTGAAGCTTTAAGCACTCCTGTTGAGAAGATAAGCTCACAACCTTCTAAAAGCAATGATCTGCTTTGTAAACAAAACTGGCTGTGAGCTCTTTACACAGAGTTCACATGAACCATGGAAAAAGTAAACACCATGTCCAAAAACACCACACACTGCAACATTCCTTCAGCGATTTACCTGTTCCAACTTCCCGGAGACTGGTAATATCTTAGGTGGGTTGCTACCGTCTCTGTACTGGGGTGGGGCAGGCATGTTTTTCTCATTGTTTGCCGTCACATTTCCACTCAAGTCTGCCTTAGATTTTTCTGTTTTGTGCGAGTCCCCATTTATATACATGGAGTTGGAGTTCTTCTCGGATTTGTAGGATTTCTCTTCGCCAGAGTACCGATTTGAGTTCTCCCGAGAGGCGTACCCATTTCGCGACCCCTCGGATTGTCTCAGGCTGTTCTGAGTCCTGGTCCCCACACTTTTCATAGCAAACTCTTGTTCGTTGGCGACTCCACTGCCGACACTGCCCATGGTGTTCAGGGAGGTGGAGTCCGATGAACGGCTGGAGAATGAGTGGAAGGACTCCTGGCTCTGGTATCGCGAGTCGCTAAGAACGAACCGGTTGTCTAGTTTGGCCATGGCAATGCAAGGTTAACGATGAGGCATGGGTCACTGGTACTGAAAAGAGAATAGATGAAGGTTAGACATTGTCTCTGAGATATTTGGGCACTGCACTGAAAGATACTAGCACCTAGGTGGCACAATATAAGAGTGAAATAATAAATGAAGCTTATGGCACAAGAATTGATTTTCCGGAGTAAAGACAACTTATAATTTTTAAAAAATCCATGACTTGTGGGCATATTTACTAGAAACTGGCGGAGCGCAGTGTTACGCCAAAATTGGTAACGCCGCGCTCCGTCAGTTTCAAAACGCAGGGATGCGCCATATTTACAAGAATGCGGCGCAGCCCTGCGTTTCCCCTAGCGCTGGCACTAAAGAGCTGCCTAGCGCCAGTGCAGGCAACCTTGCGCCATGAGGCAAGGGTGCCTGTGCTATAGGGGTGATTGTTTATGTGCAGGAAGGTGTTGCCTTACAGGCAATTTGCTGTTTCTATGTGTGCTGCAGAATACAGCACACATGGAAAGAGCAAAATACGAGGGGAAATGAACAATTTCTCCTCGTATCGCCTGCTTAAGACCAGGTATTCCCTGGCGATATTTTTGGCGCTGCCCCATATTTAATGCTCCAAAAAGCAATGGGTGTTGCGGCGGAATGCCCATAGCAACACTCAATGCACGCCCCTTTCACACTAAGTGCTGCGTGAATAGAGGCATTATTTACAAGGCGGTGGTAAGCCAAGTAAGTGGCTTATCGCCGCCTTGTAAATAAGGCGACGGACTTAACGCCACCAGAACGTCAGAAAAAGTGATGTTCTGGTGCCGTTAACTCCTTGTAAATATGCCCCTAAGTTTTTTACAAAATATTTTGAGGGAATTATAATCATTCAGCTGGACCCACCATAACATTTAAAATATTTTATTACAAAATTAGATTGAGCTTGGGTTATCAGTAAAGTATGTTAGATAAATTACCCCCAACCTAACATAACTTGGATATTGCAGCCTATCATTGCCGCCCTGTAGTTAAAGAGGCCCTGGAGCTTTTACCTTAATTGTCAAAAAGTGATCGTCTTTAGGGCTAGGGGGATCATATATGTCATATAGTACATGGTTCCCTACCATCAGATAGAAAACATAACTGGTGCCATGACCTCGATTTAAAAAAACAAAACACTTTGGTATTGTGAGCATTGTCCGTCCTGGACTGGATTTTTAACAATTAACTGATTGTACATTTTCCAGATGTCATGATAAGCCAGGAACTGGGCTTCTTGGCGCTTGTGCTGGAAAACACCAACTTTGTTGGCTAATGGTAGTAGGCGATTAAGAAGAAGGTTGTGTTATTAAATGTAAGATAATCAATTATTACAGTACAGTGGCTTGTCATTGTGTTATTGCAGACGAATGAAGTATTCAGTTAGTGACACAAAAGATCTCATTGTTACTTGGTAAAAAGGTCTGGCATGTTATTGACCAGTATGTAATCACAATACAGCCAACTGTGTAGGAAGAAGCACAAAGCAGTGCCTTGAAGAGGCAGGGAACGCCAAGGGTACTCGCAATATCCTAAACTTCACAATGATCATTTAGCACAATGCTGGAATTTGTGAAATGCAGGAATCTGCATTGTCTGCCCTAGGCACATTTCTGCTGTTATTTTGATGGACACGAAAAACAATTTTTTACTACCTAGGAAGTCTGCATTCTGTGAAACTATTCATCGAATTACACCACATTTTTGTACACTCGTTGGAAGAGGTGTGCAGATTTCTGTCGAAATGGAAATTACAAATGTTGATAACATTTATATTTTGCCTAACAATTCCACTGAAATCACAGAAGATGTTTCCACTGAAATTCTATAGAAATGCCTGTGAAAATTCCAGTGGACTTTTCAGTGTAACTTTGTACACACTTTCTCTGTTGCAACATTCTGCATAGATTTATAATCATAATGTTCTATCAAAATATCCATTGAAACATATGAAGAACTCTTTTCAGCTCTACAGTGGACATCAACATACCTGATTTAGAAAGGCTTGTTGTATAAATCGTCCCCATAATTTCCAGTGTAATAGCTATACACTCTTGTATATTAACTATAAATTCACATATTTTATTTTCACCTGTTTTCCATCTAAACATAACGTATGCATTAAACCCCCTCGCTCATTTTTGACATATTTACCTGAATTGCTGGCCCTATAAGTGTTTGTGGCTCACCGGTCCTGTGGAAGCTTTACTTGGCTCACTTGTCTTGTGGAAGGTTTCCTGACTCACAGGTCCTTTGGAATCTTTCTGCAGTGCACTCATCCAGTGGAAGCTTTCCCAGGCTCTTTCATCCTATCCCGTGAAAGCTTTTCTCAGTTCATTCTTCCTGTGAAACCTTTCCTTGGCCCACACGCTCTGTGGAAGGTTTTCCTCAGCTCACTGGTTTTGTGGAAGCTTTCTCCGGCTCTCTGCTCCTATCAAAACTGCCTGTAGCTCACTGTGTCCTGTGGAATCTACCCACACCTCACTTGTCGAATGGATTCTTTTACCAGCTCACTGGTCCTGTGGGACCTTACCCCGGCTCACTGGTCCTCTCGAACCTTGCCCTGGCTCACTGGTCCTGTAAGACCTTATCCCAGCTCACTGGTCCTGTGGGACCTTTCCCTGGCTCACTGGTCCTGTTAGACCTTTCCCCAGCTCACTGGTCCTGTGAGACCTTTCCCCGGCTCACTGGTCCTCTGGAACCTTTCCCTGGCTACCTGGTCCTGTGAGACCTTTCCCCGGCTCACTGGTCCTCTGGAACCTTTCCCTGGCTACCTGGTCTTGTGGGACCTTTCCACGGCTCACTGGTCCTGTGAGACCTTTCCCTGGCTCACTGGTCCTGTGAGACCTTTCCCTGGCTCACTGGTCCTGTTAGACCTTTCCCCAGCTCACTGGTCCTCTGGAACCTTTCCCTGGCTACCTGGTCCTGTGAGACCTTTCCCCGGCTCACTGGTCCTCTGGAACCTTTCCCTGGCTACCTGGTCTTGTGGGACCTTTCCACGGCTCACTGGTCCTGTGAGACCTTTCCCCGGCTCACTGGTCCTGTGAGACCTTTCCCCGGCTCACTGGTCCTCTGGAATCTTTCCCTGGCTACCTGGACTTGTGAGACCTTTCCCCGGCTCACTGGCCCTCTGGAACCTTTCCCTGGCTACCTGGTCCTGTGGGACCTTTCCACGGCTCACTGGTCCTCTGGAACCTTTCCCTGGCTACCTGGTCTTGTGGGACCTTTCCACGGCTCACTGGTCCTGTGAGACCTTTCCCTGGCTCACTGGTCCTCTGGAACCTTTCCCTGGCTACCTGGTCCTGTGAGACCTTTCCCCGGCTCACTGGTCCTCTGGAACCTTTCCCTGGCTACCTGGTCCTGTGGGACCTTTCCACGGCTCACTGGTCCTCTGGAACCTTTCCCTGGCTACCTGGTCCTGTGAGACCTTTCCCCGGCTCACTGGTCCTGTGAGACCTTTCCCCGGCTCACTGGCCCTGTGGGACCTTTCCACGGCTCACTGGTCCTGTGGGACCTTTCCACGGCTGACTGGTCCTCTGGAACCTTTCCCTGGCTCACTAGTCCTGTAGAAGCTTTCCTCAACTCACTGGTCATGTGCAGGCTTTTTACTGCTCATTGCCATTTGGAAGGGCTGCGATTAGGGCGTGTACCAAACACAAATTGCAATTCTGTAACACATTAGCGAATCACAATGTGGAAGGGCTGTGCTTAGGACGTCTTTTCCAAACAGCGATTTGCAATCTGACCTATTAGAACACAAGTCGGTTCACAAAATACCACAATGGTCGAAAAATACTGGTCACAATTGGCCTGCAACCAGTATTTTTGAGACTAGTGTTTAATGCATCTGACCCCAAGTGCCTTACCACTGTGAGAAAGAGAGTGGACCACTCCACATTTCACAAGAGAGCAGGCGAATGGATTTCTACACAGGGAATAATTGTTTCTTATGGAGAAAAATAAATACTTATTCAGATTTTCCACCTACTAGAAAATCTACATGAGTACTCCTGTAAGAGATTTTCAAAAGTACTTTTTGCAAGCACAGATTTTCTCTTCTGGTGCTGCATATTTACACATACAAAGCAAGCGCTTCCTCTGAATGAGTCGTTCTGCACAAGTATATTAACCACCCTGAATTATAGAGCTTGAAAAGCAAATACATATTGAAATGTAAAAATACAGAGTCCTTTCACTCCACAGAGCAGATATGCTCAGTCGGGTACAGCATAAGAAAAGTACATACACTGGCACTGCTGACCCTCAGCATCTGATGTCAACAAAAATGAGATCAGTGCCACTCACCATGCATTCACTCCCACACTGCGCTGCATAGAGGTTTAGGAAGAATGACGGACTTGCATGGGTGGTAACCCATTATAGAGCCACAAAAAATAGGGCAGACTCAATCCGGCTAATGCTGCATCGGCCAGATGTTTTTAAGGGTTTTTTGGTGGGGACGATCAATCGCTCACTGGTTATGGGCTGGTCTCCCGGTGGGTTAGGTCCACTTCATTGCATGAGTTCACATCCATCCGAATTAGCATCCACAAAGCTAAATGTGTTTCTGACTCTGCATTGTGCAAGGCATCTTCTGTGCTGCGGCTCCTCCTTCCCAGTCAACTTGTAAACAAGCACTGCCCCGTCACAGACACATCTGGCCAGGGACATACCAGCAGGCTGCCTGTGGCATCCTAATCCAGATCTGAGACAGTCAAAGAGCCATGGCCAATGCATAAGACAAATGTGTTCTCCAAACAGGTGTGGGCACATCAGATGGGATTCCTTGTTTGATTAACATTAACTCGTTCATCTACTGGATTTACAGAATCATTAAACGATTCACAAACAATCGCTTTGTGAGATCCTGACAGACAGCAGTTGCCATTACTGCCGCTCTTAAGACGGAAGCTGGGCTCATCGACTGACCAACTAATAAAGCCTCGTCTGTTTTTCAGAATGACCAACAAATATGCAAATAATCTCCACTAGAATTTACAAAAACCAATCGTAGTTATCCTGAAAGCCTAACTGGATTCTTACCATCCATTTGGTGGGTCGCTGAGCCCAGCTACTGCCAACAGCATTAATATAACTCATGGAAAATCCCATCACCTTTTGAAAAATGTTCAGGAGATGCTTGAACTATATAGCAAGAAGTACACATTTTATTTCATTGTGGGACTGTTGACCCCAACTCACCATGTTGGCAAACTAACATTAATGTAAATCAAGTCATGTGATACTCACTTTGAGGCACATATCTGGGACAGCATAGTATTTTCTACTACCACAGTGCCAAAGAGGACCAGCGGGAAAGAGTGTGTCACTAGCACCCTATTCCATCCTAGCGATCAACACAAGAAGAATCAACACAGTCCCCAACAAGTCATTTGAAGCCCTAAGTATTGCATCAACATAATGGTGCAGTGAAACATCAACCACAATTATCAGTACACAACTCTGCACTCCATATGCAGAGCACCATCATGAATCCGGCTTAGGAATGGTCCTTGAGTTGTGGTGTCCTTGTGGTATGGAGTAATATAATCTGGAATGCCTAGGTGTTCTTGTAAATTGGAAAGTTTGGGCAGTCAAATATCCACAGCAATATTCAGCATATGATTTGTGGTGAAGTCATTCATATGTGAGCAGCTGAGGTGTGCACGCTGTAGTGTCCTCAAGTTGCATGTGTACACTATTACCCCCATTATATTGAATACTCTAACCTCAAAGTTGTGCATTAAAGATACTAATTACAAACATTATACACTTGATCCACATTCACATGCAAAATGTTAAACTAATACAAAACTACTCGTAGAGAAAAACTACTGCCAATGTCAAGCTGAAGGGCAGCCATCAATCACCAAACAAGACAAGCTCTACATGATAAGAAGGTGCTTGGCTCTTTAACAAGCCCGGAATTCAGGAGACACGTCCTTCATGATGGAAATGTCACTGCTTGACATGGTGAACTTAAAAGTTATAAAAGTTTTTTGTCACGGGGATAAAAGTAATTGAAGTTCTAAGTGCAGTTCATAAAATAATACAGAACTTTACTGAAGGGGGAGGCTCATCAGAACATGCTGTGATGGGTGCAGTTTGGACATGGCGTGTGACAAGTGGCATGAAACTCTTCTGTACCAAGGCAGCAAGATAAGTGGACCGGAAGAGACAGCACTTGAGGCGTCGAAACCCGTGTCAGGAAGTAGGAAAGAATGATGTTTAAGGGGTGTTGGTGGGTTGGAATGGCAGCCTGGGGAGGCGGTGGCAGCAGCTCGCAGCACACAGGAAAGGAATTCACTGATAAGCAGCAGAGGGGTGAAAAGCAGGATGACGCATGCGCAGTAAGATACAAGTGGATTATCACTGTACACTGGAGCCTTGTAAACTCACCCACTGTATGATAATCACCGACAAATCACTGCCATTTTTATCCAAACCTAGAAGCGGAGTGGTGGCCTCACACATGTCTGTCGTGGGCTGTGCAGCTGTGCGCTATGACTGCACGCCTCCTCTATGTCTTGTTATCCACCTACGTGGACTCGGGCGAGACGGCGCATCCGTCAAACACACGAGCCATCTTTGTGTGCGGAAAAGGCCGCTTTGATGAGACAGGTGAAAATAACGTAATACAAACCCGGGCATCTAGCCATACAAACTATCTAAAACCCGACCTCACTAACCATTGTAACAACTAACCACCCACCTCCCCTAAAGAACCCCTCACATACCCAATGCCAAACACGAACTCTCCAGTCTCTCCTCACTCCAGATTTCGCCCGACCAAACCTCTTGCGTGTCCTTCAAACATTTCCTTCCTCTTTCGTTTCCAAATGCCCTCCCCGGGTTTCTCAACTGGGTCCTAACCTGCCCAGTTTCCTCTGAAATAACTTTCAAACTGTTCAAATACCCGCCAAAGCGAAGCACCCGTTCAACGGCGACGCTACACAGAATAAACAAAATATGTTAAACGCACCCCCTTCCCCCCACTGTCGCTCAGACGTAAAGCACAAGTCGTAACGGACAGATTGGTTCACTTTCTCCCCATACTTTCTAAATTTCGTAGACCTTTCTTTGGGTATACGTTAGTTGCTCGGATAGGTGTGAAAACCACAACCCTACACTTTTCGAATTCCTCAAAACACTACTCTGTCGGCATTGACCTGGATACTCTTCTCAGAAGGCCTGGGCACACCTACTTTCCTCACCCAAGTCAAAATTTGCACTTACATAATGTATGGGGATACTGAGTGCAATATACACACGAAAGTCACATTTACACGAATACCCTGTACATCGAATCTTTTATGTGACTCACGTGTAATCTACATATGTGTGAATTATTATTCTTTCTAAATTCATTTCCCGCCTGTAAAAACGTTGTGACTCAATCCCTAAATACTCACAACTTTTTACCGCGAGCCAAATTGCACTCAAAGTGTCCTGAAGTCATCCTTACTGATAACACTAGCTAAACACTTGAATTTGCTTAGATAGTGCACCTCGGCTGTTGGAACCAACCACAAAAAAATTACAAAGTGCTAACAATCTTCTGCCACGGGTCTTCGGTGCCTTGAGATCACGCAAGAGCAACATACTACATGGGAGTATTGATTTTCGATCAACTCTCTCTTACATTCTCTCTCTTCCTTTCTGCTACCCTCTAACATTCTCTATCATCATTCTGTAAATGATGGAGAGATGAGGCATTTCATTTAAGAGCTGCTAAACCATGGGTGTCCACTTAGGTCCAGGAGGACTAGACACATACAATATTATGAATACATTCACATATGATCTATTTGTTCACAATACGTCAGGATGGAGCAAAATGGAATGGCAACTCCTGGACCTATGTTGGACATCCCTAGTTTAAACCCTTAATAACAGGATTCAACCCAAAAGACCTAGTTCTAGTGGCCATTTGTCACAGGTAAGTGAGTTCACTCACACCAGCAAGGAATCAACGAGGGCAGGCTCTATGGTTTGTTCTGAGCCAGATTATCAGGGTAAGACAGCTCCGATAGTGTCACATCACTGGCAATGGTAGGCCAGTTTCAAGGCTTCCACAAAAAGTAATGGAGTTTAACAAAAATAAAACAACAGAATTCAAAAGGGAACTGAATAAAATACTGAAATATCCGACGTATAGATAAAATATGGCAAGAATTTTTCAACTAAAATATTTAAAAAGCTAACAAACTTAATGACATTAAAAACATCAATTTCTGTTAAACACATACAAGTAGGAACAAGCAATGGCAAAGCCAATAGGTCTCGCCTAAGAAAGAGTTATTGGCTTTGCCTGTGTCCTTTAGCCACGTTGTACACCAGTGTGGCCTCTGTTCAGCAAGTCTAAAGGTTAGTGGCGTGGAGAGGAGTGGAGTGAAGCAGAGTGTCGCAGAGTGGAGTGGTGTAGAGGTGAATGGAGTGGCTTAGAGTGGAGTGTTGTAGAGTGGAGTGGCGTAGAGTGGAGTACAGTGTCATATAGTGGATTGGTGTGGAGTGTCATAGATGAAGTATCATAGAGTGCGATGGCATAGAGTTGTAGAGTGTCATAGAATCGAATGGAGCAGAATGTCAGAAACTAGAATGGAGTAGAGTGGAGTGGCATAGACTGGAGCAGATTAGAATGGCATAGATTCGAGTTTCGTAGACTGTTGTACAGCGGAGGAGAGTCGATTGGCACAGAGTGGAGTAGAGTGTTGTAGAGTGGAGTATAAGAGTAGAGTGGCATAAAGTGGAGTAGAGGGGGGTGGTGTAGAGTGGGGTGGGTACAGAGTGGAGTGATGTAGAGTGTTGTAAAGTGGAGTGGCACAGAATGGAGTAGTGTTGTGGAGTAGAGTAGAGTGGCATAAAAGTAGAGCAGAGAGGAGTGGTGTAAAGTAGAGTGGAGTGACAGAGTGGAGTGGCATAGAGTGGAGTACAGTGGAGTGGCGTAGAGTGGAGTGGCATAGAGTGCAGTAGAGTGTTGTGGAGTAGAGTGTTGAAAAGTGGAGTGCCCTAGAATGCTGTGGCGTAGAGTGGAGTAGAGTGTCGTAGAGTAGAGTGGCACAGACTGGAATGGAGTACTGTGGAAAAGCATAAAGTGGAGTGTCATAGAGAGGAGCATTGTAGAGAGAAAAACAAACCAATTTAGAAACACAGAGTAACATTAAAAAAATAAAATGGCACCAACATGACAAAAATCCAATCAGTAGAAATGGAGATATACAGTTTTAAAGATTTAGATAAAATTAGTGCCAAAATGTTTCTCTTCTTTGGAGAACAGTGCGACCAGGACTCCTGGTGGATGTTTATTTGGGTGGGACGTGGTCGCATACTGCTAAATGTCCCCACTGGTAAAGGAGGTCTATAACAATTTCTTCTAAAATGTGTTTTTGTGCATAGCTTCATCAAGTGCTCGTGTCTTCAGACAAGAATATTATACAAGTACTTTACAGATGTGATTCATGGAGTGATCCACTAAACCTCTGGAAGTCACTTAAAGATTTTCTTTCAGCAAAGTTCTGTCATGCCTGAGTGGCGCAAGTAACGAAGTGATGGAGAAAACGGGGTCCTCAAAAGTTTTATTTCCCATTAATTATCATAGATGCTGTTTGTTGCAACGTCATCCTGTGCCCTGGGCACCCCCAACTTTTTTGCTGACTGATCCTGGTGGTAACTGACTCTGACTGACCTGACCCTGGGCTCTGCCTAACCAGTGTCATGCTGAAAACACACTTAGAATACAGTGAAAACATCTACATACACTAGAGTACACTATGGGTTAGGGTACCCCTATGAATGGCATGACCTCCCCAATAAGGCCCTAGTACATAATAGGGCAGGGGTATTGAAACTATCTTTAAGTCCTTAGTATATAATAGGGCATGGCAGTTTAGAGGCCAGCAGCCTTTTCTGCACTTGCATGTGTGCACTGCTGAAGCCTGAGGTCAGTTTAAAAGCACCTCTGTGTTGCAGGGCTGCTTTTAAAATGCAAATTGTACCCAAATTCGACTTTGGTGATTGGGGCACTTTTAATAAACTACAATATGTTGGTATATTAGTTACCCCCAGGGTCTCCCCTAGATGTCCCAGGGATGGAGGGTCAGGTACTTATGAGGAGGACCCTTATAAAATAGGTTTTTATGCCCTGGATTAAGTGAAATTGCACATTTCACTACCCACATTGTAGTAAAGTGCTTACCAAAATCGACTTTTGTGCTACGACCACTGTGAAGTGAGGATCTGCAATATTTAGACATATTCAGAACCCCTAAAGTCTCCCCTATATGTTCCAGGGGTGGAGGGTCCTGTAGATATAGGCAGGGTCCTTATAAAAGATGTTTTATAAGTTGGAGAAATTGCCCAGTTCATTTTTCCAAATTGCAGATCCCCAGCCACATAGGTTAACATGGCAAAAAATTATTAAATAATAACTAATGTTAAGGAGGTCAAAAATATAATTCAAGGACTTCCTGGAATGGTATTGATACATCCAACAATATGCTATTGTTGAATTTATCTTAAAATGTACAGACAAGAAGTTATAAGACTTTCTTGTCTGTAAGCCAAAATTCTAGCGTCCAGTGATCTGCCCTAATTGGTCAGAGTTGAGTGCATTAGCCAGACTGCTTTGATGAGGTGGTAAGTAGCCCCTGGGGTTAGAGAGCTATTCTGGGAGGCCAAGGTTCTGCTACACAGGAATGCCAGAGCAGGGGGAGCGGTCATAAACAATAATCTTCAATAGAAGGAGGAGACAGGCAGGAGAGGCCAGAGGCATTTGCAACCCTACTCTGAAAACCCAGGCAGAATGGCAGGATTAAGGAAGGAATGAGCGGATGTAAGGGGGAGGAACAATATGGAGATGAACCATCCTGAAGGTGGGCCGAGTCAGCTCTTGTCTCTCTGCTGGAAAATCAGCCATGTTGAATTTTGGAGAAATGGTGCTCTCTGGGAGACTATAGTGCCACACTTTGGAGGATATGGTCATACCCTGGGGTGTTGCCCTGCACCTCATTCGACAGGAGTGCCCTTCTGCTTGACGGACCCAGAGAACTTTGGATAAGTACCTGAGAGGGGCAGAGCCTCTCAGATCTGCTGCTTGAAACTAAAGGAAGAAGGGTCCATGCTGAGAAGTTTGATTTGCCCCAACCAGTCCCTGCACTCTGAAGACTGCGCCTGCTGCACAATCTGTAAGTACAGCCCTGTGGACTACCTTGCTTCAAAAGGACTAAATAGTGGACTCCCTGCAAGATACAGGTTAACAGAGCTCACCTGGACCATCACCACCAAGAATCCTCAGCCTGGAGTCCTACCAGTGGATTTGTAAGGGTTTTGTCCAAGTGGATTGTGGGAACTGAAGTCCCATACTTTTAAGGACCATCTTGGAGCTTTCAGATCCTTGGAGTATGTTTTGGACACTTTAGGACTCTCGGAGGAACTTCAGGAAGAAGTTTGGAGAACTTTAGAGCAACTTTGAAAACAAGCTCCGTAAGTGGACCGACTCGACCTGGCCAACCAAGCCGGCGACCCTCAACCACGAGCCGGCCTGCCGTCCAGGTTCGTACTGCTGAAAAGCTCCAGAGGTCCGACTTCCAGAGTTTGACCTAAGTTGGCTGAAACCCAAGCCGGCGAACCCTCACAGAAGCCAGCCTGGTGAAGAGCAGAGAAGGACCCCTGAAAAAAAAGCTCCGTAAAAGTGTCTAATTATGAACGTAGAAGAGGTGACTGGGACCAACCATGAGAGTCAAGCCTCCCATTTTCAACTGCGAGCCGGCCTGGATCCCTGGTTAGTCCCTCTGGGAAGCTCGACTTCCACAAGTTTGACTGAGAGCTTGTCGCAAGGCAAGCAGGCTAACTTTCACTGAATCCGGACTGGCTAAGAGCTTCGAGGGACCCCGGGAAGAAAAGCTCCAGAAAAGTTTTTAAGTCAGAAGGTAAACTTTGACGAGACCTACCGCGAGGGGTAGCCATACTGAAACTTTGACTTTGTACCGGTCTAGCGCCACCGGATGTCCCAAAAGGCGCTATTGGTTTGAATGTGCTCTATTGGTTTCGATGTGCTATATAATGCTAAGACTTTAAAAAATCATATCTCTTGTTCCCTACATTGGATTGTTTTCGGTTTGGTGTCATTTTAAAGATGAAAATATTTCCTATTTTTATAAATTGGGGCTGGATTTTTATTGTGAGATGTGTCATAATTATTTACTGAATTGGTGTTTTTTAAATACTTTACATACCTGTCTTTGAAGTTAAGCCTACCTGCTTGCAGCCAAGCTACCAAGGGTTGAGCATGGGAATAATCTTCTGAGACCTATTCTGAGTCCTAGACGGTATTAGTGGCCTTATTACCAGGGGCAAATATATATTTGCCACTACTAATAATCAATTTCCCAACACTGTTGAACACTGATCCTTCAGCTGAGAGAAATGATATTGCGACCAAACAGTCTTTCAGAGTCGGTTCATGGGTGATATTAGCACAGTTCCAAAGAGAGCTTGCCACTACAAAGAAAACAGTACCTCTTAAGAACATTCCTTTGTTATGCTAGAGTAGTGACGACAGTGCGAAGGGGGAGTGTGGGGACTGCAGGGGTGCACTCTCAATCAGATTCTGACCATGGAAGACTGGATCAATCAACAGAAGGCAAAAGGGGAAGCACAGAAGGGCTTAAAACTGGACCCTACAACTGGCCTGCACTCAGTGACACAAATTAAGAATAGGCAAGATGGAACGCTGATCAAACACAAAATCAGACAAGCCACTGCAAGTCTTTGAAATATGTAAATTAATTATTAAGGAAGGCAAAGACAGCTGATGTGCGCATAGTCAGGTGTGGACTTAACCAGTTCAAGGTTCAAGCGTGTCCTGCTCGAATGAAAAGGAAGGTGAAAACTACATCTTGGCATCTTCACCTATTTAAGATCACTGCAGAAATCTGCAGCACTAGTGAAGAATATGTGCCTTCTCATCCATGATTACTGGATTGACATGACCACACATTGGTTAGCGAAATTGCATTAGGCCAAGCATTTAGACACCCTCTTTAGAGCATGTTCTGTGTTTTGGATACATGGGTATGGAACGCTCAGGACATATTGTTTGGGGTCAAGGACAACAAGTTTTAATGTTTATTTTGTCCTTAGAACAAGTAAGCCCAAACCCCAGCAGCACATACACTTTGCTGTCAGATTACAGTACCACTTTTTTGATCAGGAAAGGGCATTGTCTGCAGTTAAGGAAATATTTGTGTCTAGAAGTCAATGCTCTTTGAACTTGTATTTATGGTTAATTAATACAAAGCCTTTATTATTAGGGTGAGCGCTTTAAGGAAATGTTGTAAGACTGCACTACTGACAGTGGTTCCAGTATAAAAGTGTGTACACACGTTTGCACAGTTTAACAATATGAGGCTGAGGCTATGTATAATGCTTCTAGGATGCTCTTTGATTAGATGCAAATGTATGCACAAGCTTGAAAGCAAGATTGATGATTCTTTGCTTTCAAAATGAAATGTTTATAAAAAAATGCAACTGGAAAAAATCGTTTTTCTAAACTACTGTGAAATGTTAGGTACCATTTCTTTGAAGCATCATTTAGTAAAATGTGTTGAAGTATGCTAGTATTTCCCAAAAATATTCATAATGGAAAACAGTGTAACCAGTTTGAACACAATTATATAGGAAACATGTGTGTCAGTGAGCTGTAGGTGGTGTCAGTACAATCCCCTTACACCACTTTCTTTCCTGGCAAGTTGGTGTTGAGAACCTGGGATCCCTTTGTGACAAAGGCTGTTTTGCCCTTCCAGCTAAGTCATCCTCCCTGTCTTTTTTTCTGCCCGCTACATCCATTGGAGGGGGAGGAGAGGCTCCACCAGCTTGAACTGACCCGATAAAGAGACCTCAATTTTTATATAGAGTGCATAAAGAAATACTTCACGGACGACCAGCTCTTCGTGGGCTTTGCTAGTACCAAGAACGGAAATGTGGTGCAGAAATGGATCGTATCCAGGGGGACCATCCTGTGCATAAAGACATGCTATGCCCTGGCCAAGCGGAACCCCCTGAGGGCCTACCTCAAAGCTGTTAGCGTGCTGGGTTCCTGTTCTAGACATCTGTCAGGCTGTGACACTGGCGTCTGTACATACACTCACCAAGCGCTACTGCTGCAACAGTGAAGTCTGCAGATAAGGCTGTTTTGCTTGCTCGATTCTGCAGGACATTTTGGTATGAACTCACTCCTCAGACCCTCCACCTTGTGGGAGGTACTGCTTGGGGATCTGCTGTTAGAAGTACTTACCTTCTGTAACGCTTTTTCTGATGTTGGCACAAGTCATCAATTGATCTGGACCCAGTCTGGCACCTGGGATAATTCTAAAGGTGATAACTATGCGGTTAGGTAAATTATCCTCCAGAAAGAGCATTACTGAATGTAAGTAAGTTCTTCTTCAGTTCTAAACGAAACTGCTCAGTTCTCATAACTTCCACCAAGCATGGTAACAATTTGAGAGCTGGAGTATTCTACATGAAAATGTCAATTAGTTATTGGCACCTTCCAGAATATTCAAAAGGCACCAATTAGGGGAGGAGATTAGAGTACTTGACAGAGAGGAGAGTGAAGAACTCTTCTGAGTTTGTCCTAGACTAAACAACTTACCAAATCTTTGGAATAAAGTGGCTTGGAAAGGAAAACAACACATGGTGTTCTCCTACCTGCACTTCTACTACAGCCAAAATATGGCAAAACATCCTTCATCAATCTTCTGGTTTTCTTGATGTTGCCCAGGGGGGCCTCTGCCTGGGTCAAAGCACCATATCAGGTCTTCTGGTAGCTTTAAATAACCCCTGCATGGAGTCTGGTAAGGACCATAATCAGACTGAATGTGTCTGTGGCATCTGACATAGTTGATAACTCCGTCTTCATCGACCATCTCCATTATCTGTATTGCTGGCTTGAACCTAACATGGTCCTTTGAGTCTAGCAGTCATACCTGTGTCTCTCCCTCTTCTGATCTCTTACCTATTGATTGTGGGGTTCCTTAAATGGCTGCCCTGTCCTTCCACTTGTTAAACATCCCTATTGAGCCTATGTACAAACGTATGAGCTCGCACAGCATGCCCTTCTTCGTGTATGACAACAACGCCCAGCTCACTATCTCGTTGGGTGGTGGTCTTTCATTAGCTGAGCTTTTGCAACATTGCCTGAAGCAGGTTTGGGAGTGGAGGGGTGGCCTTCGTCCGAAACTCAACTCAGATAAAACTGAGATTCTTTTGGTGGATCACTGGGACCCCTGGTCTGACTCCTGCTGGCCGACAAGAGATAGGACCCTGTCTCCCACCCTTCCCACCACCTGAAAGAACTTAGCTCCCTTTCACTGATTTCGTATTAAGGACAGAATAGGTCACAGTCACATTCGTGCCTTCTTGCGGTGAAGGGGGAGTCTGCCTGTTCTTGCACCCATGCTATGAACCCCCCCCCCCTTCAGAGTCTTTGCATCATCATTACTCTGACAATTTTCACAAAGCCTTGATGGCCCGGCTCTACATCAGCCTACTACTGCATGGACCTCCCGTCTTAACTTCACCCTCGTGCCAGGAAATCTTTAAACTTTACAAGAACATCATTAACAATCACCAACATCAGCAAAAGGTTAGAAACACACCAACGATGGTCTGAACGACAGGATGGGACATAAGTGTAGTATCCTCAGGTCATGTCATTGTGTTCCCTGTACCTAGCTGCTCAGCCAGTGTGAGTGTTCCGGTTAGAATGTTTGTGTGAGTGGAATGCTTGGGTGCCTGTGTGAGACAGTTGGGAAGATGGGCTGAGCAGCTAGGAGGCTGCTCCTGGTGGGGCTTGTTCTAGTTTGCTGTAACTACATCTAAGAACTGAATAAACTACATCAACTACAACTCGGCTACGTCTACTTTGTCTGCTGTACACGTGGACTAGACTACTACACATTTTTGGCGACGATTTGGAGACTTATCCACGTTTTACAAAGGAGTCTCAAAGATGACAAGCCATGGATGTCTTCATGTTGGAAGGAAACAACAGATACTAGAAGAGAGCAATTGGTACAAGTAGTGGTTCTCAAATGAACAGAGTCTGCGCAAGTACATTTCCTGGAGGAAATGTTACATAAGAGACCACTGAGGAAGTGTGGAGTTAAAGAAAAAAAGACCTTCATGAAAAAAAATGATTTGGAGTAAAAAGAATCAAGTGAGTACTGGAGTATCACGCCACGCAGCCCCACCAGTGTCCATTACACCGGACAGCCCCAGCCAAGGCGTGCTATGCTCTTCTACTCCACTACTTATGAACTGCAAGGTAATGAAAATTAGTGTTTTGTTCTGGCACAATAGAACTTGCAAGTGTGTTATAGATGCGTGTGACACTCAGTGACTCTGGCATTCCTTATCTTCACCAGTGAGCTCAATAGCGTCTATCTTGATTTCATTTTAAAAGTAAGGTCCACTAGTTTACAATCGAAGTCGTCACTATTGGTACAGTTGGTTGGTTCTACCTTTTACTTGACAGTGACAGTGAGTAATTACGGAGAATTTCATCTCTACTTTTTTTTCATCTTTGAGGCTCGTAATTTTGTTAGCATGAGATAAGGAATTTTATGCTACCAGAGCTTGACTTGTTTTTTTGGTAAGTCATAAATTGTTTTTGGATGTCCCCACGCTATCCTGAGCAGTTTAACTGTCACTTTGCTGTCTTAAAAATGCGCACGAGCCAGCTTACGCGCGTGAAGCTTACCCGTTCAAATGTGGTCGCGTGGAGGTGCAGAGTCTTTGCTGACGTCGCAGTAGATTAGCACATTTCACGCCGCAAGAAGAGTGTCTAAGCGTGAACTTGCCTGAAGCCATCCGGCGAGCGTCATTGTTACGTGCCGCCATTTTGGAGTTGGACCCTGTTGTCATTTCTACTGTCTACTGCCAACCACGTACTTTGCTTCGCAATGAAGTGTTTTTGGGGAAGTTTATGCAGACTGGCATCGTCACTGTGTGATGATAAGCTGCATCTTTAGGAAGCGTGAAGAAACCAAAATGATTATTCTTTGCTCAAACGGCAATTATCTACGTGTCGATTTCTCGGAGACTGGTTTTACGTGCTCTCTTCAGAATGGTGCGAGGAGGAATGGTCTAGCTCTGTATTCTTGAGGCTCACAAACAGTGGACTAATATTTCAAGGTACTTTTCGTTTTTACGCTTGAAAGTCAACATGCCAGTTCGCAAGCATCTCACCTCCTGTGTTCTGCAGTTTTCTTTGGTGCTCACTGTTGGAGTGTACATTTTTTTTTCTTTTCTGGTGCAAGTACTGTCTCTTGAGGTTCTTTAAAGGCACACATTATCACTTTTGAGCATTATTACTATGTTTAATTCGCTCACATGTGGACACGCTTCTGAAAATAAGTTGTTACAGGCTTTATTATTATCTGGTGTGTCTGATAACTGAAAGTTTGAGCGCTATATTTTAATGTTCCTAAGGATGTCCAAATCAGGTGAGAGGTCGCTCACGAACGTGTTTTTTTTTCGGGCATGTTTAAAGGTTCGATGCCTAGAATGTCGTTTTAAAAAAAAAAGAAAAGTAAAAACTAATTTGTTTAGAGGGACAGGTTTTAGATGTATGCCTGCATTTTTTTTAATCCATGTCCATATTTGGGGTGGTTGTATTGTCCCTTACTGGAGGGTGGCCATTTTGTTTTCATTGTGGTTTTGGCTTGTAGTTGTGCAAGGCCTGTATCCCTCTTAAGGGATGGGAAGGGGTTTTAGTCCCACTACCTGTTTGTCTTTCCCGTTTTCACATTGTATGGTGGCATTTCTCTGTCTGTCTGTGAGTCACTTTGCGCTGCATGTTGGTTTTAAGTGTGTGTGATAGTCATGTACTGCTTCACACTTAGTTAATTGGAATGGGTTTTAGCCCCATTTCCACGTCGTAAGTCACCGTTCAGTTACTCAGGTGTGACTTTTGAGTTTGGGTGTCAGTCCCATTTACTCAGTGTATAGGGGGTATCAGTCCCGCTTATGTTATTAGTAATGGGTGTCAGTCCCATTTACTCAGTTTATAGGGGATGAGAGTCCCACCTATGTTATTAGTAATGGGTGTCAGTCCCATTTACTCAGTTAAAAGGGGGTGTTAGTCCCACCTTTGTTATTAGTAATGGGTGTCAGTCCCATTTACTCAGTTTATAGGGGGTGAGAGTCCCACCTATGTTATACTTGGGTGTCAGTCCCTTGTGTTTTTGGTGTATAAGTCGCCCTGCGCTTCACTCAGTGTTTTTGCGTCGTTCTGTTGTGTCGACGTATTATGTGCGTTTGTCACACTGTGCTGCTTTCTTGCTGCACAAGTTCTTGGGTGTTAGTCCCATGCAACGTTACATGTTACATTTGGGTGTCAGTCCCATGCAAAATTTGTTTTTACAACTTCTAAGTATGGGTTAGTCCCACCTCTTACATGAGGGGTGGCGTTTTTGCCACGGTCTCCTTAGTTGAGGAGTACCTCTTTGGGTGTCGTCCATCCATTGTGTGTGTGGAGTCTTGGGGTTCGTTTTTCCCTTTACCCTTGTTACATGTCTTGCTCACTTGTTGTGTATGTGAGCTCTTATTACGCTATTTACTTTTTATTTAATTACTATGAAAGGAAGAGGATGGGTATAGTGCATGTGCATTTCTATTTTTCCATTCTTCTTTCTTTCTTCGTGCTTCCGTTTTCCCTCTCGTGATGTCATTCCTCGCATCCCTGGGTTAATGGATGGTTTACTTCATGTGTACATTATTGTGTATAGTTGTTTTCATTTTAGTTTGGTTCTTTTTATTGTTCAGTATAAAAGGGATAGGATATGTAGTATCCTCAGGTCATGTCATTGTGTTCCCTTTCCCTAGCTGCTCAGCCAGTGTGAGTGTTCCGGTTAGAATGTTAGTGTGAGTGGAATGCTTGGGTGCCTGTGTGTGTGTGAGACAGTTGGGAAGATGGGCTGAGCAGCTAGGAGGCTGCTCCTGGTGGGGCTTGTTCTAGTTTGCTGTAACTACATCTAAGAACTGAATAAACTACATCAACTACAACTCGGCTACGTCTACTTTGTCTGCTGTACACGTGGACTAGACTACTACAATAAGTCTCTGACTGCGTAAGTTAACCACCTTACTGCACCCCCACACATAACACCAAACCCCGTTAAAATGAAGAAAGGAATTCCAGTACAGTATTACTTAGAACATTAAGTGAAATACTGTATAATCTAGGTAAAGCTGCTCCCATGCAGGCACCTATGAAGAATGACTGAACAAAGATGCCTTAGTGTGTGCCAAATCCTAGTACAGATAACAACATAAGTGCTAAATTTCAGGAGTGTTATGCAGGCAGGTGGACACCCAGCTGCGGCCATTCCTGCCTATAGCATCATGCAGTGGTGGCTGGTGACATTTAAAAGTGGTGGGGCGTAAAAGTTTGAAATGAGTGACCTGTGGCCAGTGTGCAAAGAGTGGGCAAATGGTGTATTTTTAAGCAAATTAGAGAAAGCAAGAAGGTTAATAAGGCAATTGTGAAAGTGTAGTTATGACATCAATAAAGGGATTTCATATGATAATGATGTAGGTAGCTGCTTATTCAGTATAACCACAGAACTCAATAAAGCCAAGACACAAGGTGGAATGTGTGAAATGTGCTGTTTGTGCAGCTTTGTCAGATGTGGCTAGCCTTTTTCTGTTTATGTTGGTGCCATTGTGTGTTGAGTGTTTGTGACACTATCTCTTTTCAGCCTGAGTTGTGCGTGTGCGGCCTGCTGCCGACCTTTAAAGTGGAAACTCAGTTTCTGTCCTGACTCCTGGGCAAACAGTGCTAGGCACACGCCTAACCACATCAAATCAGGGGGCAAGGATGAGAAGAGGACATGCTTGTGAGACTGTGTGTGGCTCTATCCGCTTATGTCATTTATACTCTGGGTGTGAATGCACATTGTGTGCAGACTACAGAGGCCTGCTGCCAGCCTACCATTGGCACACATAGTGCCAGGCTCATGCCTAACCAATGATGGCTCCACAGTGCTGTTCGTATTGATCAGGGCTCCCCCAGTGCTGCTTCATATTGACTAGGTGCCACAGTGGTGATTCTTATTGGTCACGTCCACGGAGTGCTGCTCTCTGTTAAACCAGAGACCTCAAACCAGTGAAAATAAAGCAAATTCAGCTGTCATATCGAGACAGCCGATTTCTAGTAGCCAATTTCTAGTCATAGTGGCCGTTTTTTTTTAAAGCAGAGCCAGGATAGGTGTCAGAATTGCTGGCAAGACATAGCCAAGGGGCTGCACTGCAGTGTACATCCTCTGATGCTCCTCTACGTCATCCTAATCGATGTGTTCGCAAATGTATGTTGGTCTTAGCAACCAAGCCGCCATGACCTGTGTGTTGAGCTGTGACACCCAGGGTAACATGTAGGTTGCTTCAGCAGCCCATGTGTGACTTGGACGCACCAGTGCGGAAAGGCACCATGTGAGGGAGGTGACATGGTCGCAATGTGATCATCCGGTGCGCAGAGCTGAGGTCAGGATTGACTGTGGCCCTGCTTTGTGAGGTGGTGGGATCGGGCCAGGCGAATCTATTTGCGCACTTTAATCTGGCACACACTTTGGGTAGAGGATGTTGGGGAGAGGATTTGGCCTAACGGCTAGGGGGTCGACCTTAAAACTAGGGAACCGGTACGAGTCTCAGCAACGACGCTCCACATCCTGTGATTCTGGGCAAATCACTTAATCTACCTGCGCCGTGCGTAACTGGTGCTCGTCTAAGCGCTCTGATAACCAATACCTTCGGGTCAAGTTCGCGCTATATAACACTCGAAGAAAAAAAACTACAGGCCTCTCATGATGAAAGTATGTAAAAGGCAGTTTTACTTTTCTGAATTCACAGGCCAGCACATACATACCAACATTTTAAAAATGTCGGTATGCCTCAGAGAACCCACACCTCGGACTTCCTTGAGGGCAGTGAATTTTCAAGAATATTTAACACACAAACCATAATGGCCAACAGCAGTAACAGCCAGAAACAGCCAGACAAATGTGTTTTGGCGCATTGAGTCTTTTTCCGTGCTAGCGCGATTTGCCTTTGCATTGCCCTCTATCAGATCCAGACATTGAGCTGAATTTCATTAGCTTTAAAAGTGGGCACATTCTCTTTGTTTGCAGAATACGTGTTCACGTTCACTCACATTTTCTACTTAGGGCACATCATTATTCACATTTAATATATAAGTGTACTCATGCAATGTTGTTATAAAACTGTGCACACTGATCATAGCTACAGTCGCGGCTCGCGGGGGGTGTCGCGCGGGGGGGGAGTTTTAAAATAAAGAAAATAAATCCTACCTGAGCAGCAGGTCTGCCGTCCGCACTGCCTCGGGTCCGTTGGCGCCTACAGCCCCTCTCAGCCAATCCTGGCGCTGCCAGCAGCGCCAGGATTGGCTTAGGGCACGGTTAGTACTCGCCCGCCTGCCCATTAGGAGACCGAGGTTTGAGCCTTTGCTCAACCCTCGCTCTCCTAATGGGCATGCGCAAGCCAGTGCCAACACAAGTGCGCATGACTGGGCACGGCGCAAAATTCGCTGCCCTTCCCCACTCATGCGCACTTGTGCTGCTGCGTGTTGCCCCTGGTCCATCTGACAATCATGTCAGTCAACATGACGCCGGACCGCCCACCCCCTTCAGATTCTGAAGGGGGTGGGCGGTCCGACGTCATGCTGACTGACATGATTGTCAGTTCTCCCTCGGCATCTTTGAACTTAAGTAAACTGATTCAGTTTACTTAAGTTCAAAGACGCCGAGGGAGCTGCGGGCGGGGGGGCTACTCCCCAACGCCCCAATGGACGCACCGCGCCTGGATTCATGTGATCCTGACTGGCTGGTGCAGTGTATGCGGTATTTCTATGAATTTCGTAATCACATCCTCACAGTTGTATTTCTGTAGAACTGCACGTGCAGATTCCAAGAACACCCCGTTTACTTAGTTGTCTGCCCTTGGGGACAAAGAGAAACCTATGACTGTGTTGAATGCCTGCAGTGCTGACAGCTGGTATGTTTATTTAGCTGTGGAGGGGAGAGTTTGTTTGAGAGCTTAGACAAGAGTTTGTGCATGGTGGAGTCGAGCTGAAGCCCTTGCAGCTAAGAGGCTACTTTCCAAGGCCTTATTGGCAGCATATACTGATTTCCTTTTGAATGTGTTTGCTTTCTGGTTAGTAAAAATGATTCAAGTTAGGATGCAAAACCTAGCCACCTGACTCCCCTAATGTAGAGCCCACATTTCCCCGGTGCTCGCACAATCCCATAAAGCAAAATAAACTTCAAAACACACATAATTCTCTATGCAACAGGCTCTATGAAACAATAAATCTGATTCTGGGTCAGCTTTTCTTTAAGGAAGACCCTAAAAAGAGGACTCTTTCCTTTCACGCATTAATGTTTTTGAAGAATAGCCAATCTGCAAAGGAGGCTCATTTTTTGCAGGTGTGACTCCTTAAATGATTGTTAGATGGTGTACTTCACAGGTTACACATTTTGTTTCTGTAAAGATATATTGAAGAATGGACTAAAACAAGCACTGGCAAAGCGACTAGATCTGTATTTAATGTGCTAACATATGGAAACAGCATTTATGCATGCCTGTATTTGCGTGTCTTAGCTTATAAAAGCCAGGCTTATTAACTTTGGCAAAGATTTTGTGTGAAAATAGAGGACGAGAAACATTGGATAAGAGACAGATAGAGAAAACAACAGGGAAAATGGTAGAGGGGAACAAACAATGTTGAATAAATAGAAAGTGAATAGGAAAGCCGAAGCGGAGAAGAACAATGAGCAAAACACACAAGGAAAATATGCACACTGGTCCGACTAAAACATTTAAAAAAGTCTGCTGCAATGAAGAAAGAAAACGAAAAAAAGGATTGCTGTCTAGATGCAATGCATGTATGGCATAAATAATTTCCTGTGTAATGATTCAGTGTGCAATGCAAGCACTCTATAGAAGACGGAATGAACCACCAAACTGCAAGAGCATGATGACCAATGGGGATATTTCTCTGGTTGGAGTCAAAGCCCACTCTATGTATATTTTAAATAACTGGTAACATTAAGTCTTGCATAGAGCTGCGTTTTCCAGCCAGACCTAAAAAAAAGAGATGAGATGTTCCTGAACCTTGAGCCATAAAATTATTTTATTCCCGAGGCTAAGGAAGACTCCTGAGATACAATTGACCAAATTATCAAGATTGTTATGACTGTGAATGCAACTGAAATGCTCAAAAACTGACCACAGGGCAGAGTATGGCTGATCCTAAATCATCGACTCATGATCAGCAGACATTTGTTGGCTGCATGTAAGATTTTTCTCTCCAAACAATGTTTTCTGTTGGATTAATGACTTCCAGGGAAAGGAATGGGTGAGTTCCCACAAAGTAGCAAGACTGTGGGGACTTATTACTGTTTTACATGCCCTTTACCATGACCAGAAACTTACTCCTACTAAGAACAGGATTCTCTACCCCAGAGTACAAGAAGGATGTAGTGCAAAGGATTTCTCCGGGAGCTCTGGGGCGGGGAAGATGGGAATCTTTCCAATGGAGAAAAACAATTAGATGAAAAATGCGCTAATACACATGATCACCGGGGGGATCGAGGGGTGTAGTCTCATCGGAGTACTACTCCTGGAAATCCATGATTTCCCTGCCTATGAGGTGATGCGATTCTCAAAATCGCATAAGTCTATGATGCATAAATGTACGTATTTTTTTGTCAACCAAGCCCATATGGTTTACCACACACTTCAAGAACCAGCATTACCCTCTCAATGTATGGGGGTTACAGATGTAGAGTATTAAAGGGAGCTCACAGAACTGAGAAGGAGCATCATTTACAGGATGGGCCCTTTAAGGACCGTCGATAAAATACTGCAGTCTCTGCGTTTGACACGGGAATGGAGTGTTTGTCACCCTGCTAGAACATGGTGTGCAGACATTCTTCCTATAGACCGGTGTGCTTGGAAAAACAACTGGCAGAACATTATTATTTCTAAACCATGCAGGCACCCGCCGTGCCAAAGCCACCTTTCTAAATACCAGGCCAAAAAGGCAATGGCATTCCTAAGATTTACAATGGTGAGAACTGGCAGGAGAGCCCAGAAACACATCAAAGACTCTGCCCTCTCTGGAAACGAATCAAGCAAAACATGCCTGTCAGGTGGTGTGTGTTGAAATGGTTGAATACACTTCAGGAAAGGGAAACTCCCACCGTCTAATTAGGAACGCAGCACATTAGGACCTGAAATATCAACGACTAGGAATCTCAAACAGAGCAGAAATAAAGAAGCCAGGTATTGACAAAGCCAATCATTCTGGATCTTTAAAGGGGAAAAGAGTTTTTACTATCGCATAGCACAGATACAGAAGGGACAGCAGTAGCAGTAGCAGTGCAAAGTTCCCTAACACAATAACAGGTACAAGACAGGTGGCAGCAGCATCAGTGCAAGGCGTCACACACACACACAGTGCATGATCAAACACACACACACGTTAGGACATGTGTGGTAGTAGTGCAGGCGTCCTTTACATACCCAAAACTGTAATGGCAGAAACCACATAAGTGCATGCTTCCTCCTACACATGTAATAGGCATAGCATGTGTAACATGTGTAGCAGCAGTGCAAGCCTCTCTCACATACACAGAACAGTAGCAGTAAACTCACTAGCAGAGGAAGCAGTACTCAGAGTGACTGAGTGTGTGTGCATTTGTTTTTGTGGTGGTGCTGCATGTGTGTGTGTGTGTGGGAGAAGGTGTCATGGGATATGATGGTGTGTCCGAGGTGTGTGTTGATATGGTGTGATCAGGGGCGGCTCCTCCATTATGGCGGAGGAGCGTCGCCCCGCCTGCTACGAGTGAAGCAGGCACACACATTAATAAAACGGTATTACATACCATATTATTAATGTGTCCAAGACTCAGCGCGATGGCAGGGGGCGGGGCTGATCAGTGCAATTGCACTAGTAATGCAGCCCCCTGCCAGTGCGCAGGTCAGATTGGCCGCTGCCTACAGCCGACCAATCTCACATGCGTGCTTCAAACCTTGCAATCCCAAGGCTGAGAAACAGCTGAGGGATTGCAGCCGCAGGCCCTCAGCCTCAAAATGAGCGCTGGGTTAGCCTGCGCTGCAGCTCCAGGATTGGCTGGTTTCACATTCTAGGGCGGAAGTCCTTCCCTTTCTGCCCGAGCTGAGGAGAGCGCTGGGAGGAAGGAGACCGCAATCAGAGCCTGCGGCAGCGAGGACACAGTAAAGAGCGTCGGACGGCAGGTAAGTTCCTTGTATTTTATTTTTAATTTATATTGTCTGTTTTCCCCCGCCCCGCCACTCCGTCCCACACTAGCTGCTACTGGGTGTGATGTGGTAGTAGGTGCAACGGTGTGTTTTCACATGTTGGTGTGATGGTCTGCACTCCAGGCTATTTAAATGGTATAATGTGTCATGTATACACTAATTATTAGACTTGCAAGCAGCAGCATTTATACCACATTTTGTTAATTATACACTAAATTAAATTGAAGCTCATTTTCTGATTTAAACTATAAATACAATTACACTATGTTGGATCAAATTAAAAATTAAGTAATTTTTCTGCCAAAAACATGTTAATGTAATTTTATATTTTTTTATATTAATTGCAATAAATGTGCATAATAGCCTTCAAAGATGGTTGCTAAAGTTGCCTAGTATTTGGGAATGATATTTCCATGTAAGTCCTCTTTTTATGTCCATGTCAGGCCACACCCAGATAAGGGCTTTCTATTGCCCTCTTTGAACTGGTGGTGGCTCATACACGGGTGGGACTCAGGCTTTGGGGGTAGAATGATAGAGGTAGTGGAGAGGTAGACGGGGTCATGCACCATGGAAGTAAAGTGGCAGAACGGGGCACATGCTTGGCCAGTGGACACAACACAGGCATAAAAGCAGGGCAGAAGGGGGCAGGGTCAATATATGCGGGGCAGAACAGGATAAAAGAGTAGCTGCAGAATGGAGTGCAGCCAAGGGGCAGAAGAAAGGTGACAGAGGACCAGCTAGCTCCACGCTGTCAAGGTTTGTCCATCAGTGCACTATACCAGAGCCACCTGGAGCATCACTTCTCCTACTCAGGAAGGGGATGGGAACAACTGATACACAGACTATTTTAGGCGGTGCAGCATTTATCATCTCAAGATGTCAAAGCAGCCATTTGCATAAAGAGCATTAATGTGCACCCACTGAGGGGCATCACAAGGACACTGATACATACATACATGCAACATGCACTTACAAGATGGTGAACTCTGGTAAATAATATGCCATTGCATAAAAACAAGATATAGGTATTTTACTGTCAATAGTGGCTGCGACGAAAAAGTAGCCTTTAAAACAGAGACTGGCTCCTCACCACCATTGTTAAGTGGTTCTGAAAATGTTCTTATTATAACTTTCCCCTACCTATCCGGTAACATGATGAATGAATGATCAGTTGTCCATAGATTCTGAATTGATTTATTACTGAATGATTTTCTTGTAGACGTGTTCCTCTTGTGCTTTGGTAAAACTGAGCATGTGGTGCTTTTGATGCTAAACACTGTATTTTACATTGTTACATACTTCACTCAAGTATGTTACATACAATGTTCCTTTTTGTTAGTACATCCATAGTCCAATAGGTAAATTCATCAAACAGGATTTTCTATGGTATAGGAATGATGTAATAAGTGTCTCTTTCCAGTTTATCTCTCCATTCGGCATTAGGGATGGGTAGTGGTGAGAGTTATATTTTAAATAAACCACTTCCATGTTAGTATCTGCCATGAAGGTCACCATCCCAGGAGCCCACTAGGTCTAGGCAGCTCCCGCCATTAAGGTCACCATCCAGGAGCCCACTAGGTCCAGGCAGCTCCCGCCATGAAGGTCACCATCCCAGGAGCACACTGGGTCTAGGCAAGCTCCCGCCATGAAGGTCACCATCCCAGGAGCACACTGGGTCTAGGCAGCTCCCGCCATGAAGGTCACCATCCCAGGAGCGCACTGGGTCTAGGCAGCTCCCGCCATGAAGGTCACCATCCCAGGAGCGCACTGGGTCTAGGCAGCTCCCGCCATGAAGGTCACCATCCCAGGAGCCCACTAGGTCTAGGCAAGCTCCGGCCATGAAGGTCACCATCCCAGGAGCCCACTAGGTCTAGGCAGCTCCCGCCATTAAGGTCACCATCCAGGAGCCCACTAGGTCTAGGCAGCTCCTGCCATGAAGGTCACCATCCCAGGAGCCCACTAGGTCTAGGCAGCTCCCGCCATGAAGTTCACCATCCCAGGAGCACACTGGGTCTAGGCAGCTCCCGCCATGAAGGTCACCATCCCAGGAGCACACTGGGTCTAGGCAAGCTCCCGCCATGAAGGTCACCATCCCAGGAGCACACTGGGTCTAGGCAGCTCCCGCCATGAAGGTCACCATCCCAGGAGCACACTGGGTCTAGGCAGCTCCCGCCATGAAGGTCACCATCTCAGGAGCCCACTAGGTCTAGGCAAGCTCCCGCCATGAAGGTCACCATCTCAGGAGCCCACTAGGTCTAGGCAAGCTCCCGCCATGAAGGTCACCATCCCAGGAGCCCACTAGGTCTAGGCAGCTCCCGCCATGAAGGTCACCATCTCAGGAGCCCACTAGGTCTAGGCAGCTCCCGCCATGAAGGTCACCATCCCAGGAGCACACTGGGTCTAGGCAGCTCCCGCCATGAAGGTCACCATCCCAGGAGCCCACTAGGTCTAGGCAGCTCCCGCCATGAAGGTCACCATCACAGGAGCACACTGGGTCTAGGCAAGCTCCCGCCATAAAGGTCACCATCTCAGGAGCCCCCTAGGTCTAGGCAGCTCCCGCCATGAAGGTCACCATCTCAGGAGCCCACTAGGTCTAGGCAAGCTCCCGCCATGAAGGTCACCATCTCAGGAGCCCACTAGGTCTAGGCAGCTCCCACAGATTATGGACAATCTTCACTGCACCACAGAAGTGGGTGAGGCAGCCAAGATGTGGAATTAGATCCAGAGATCACAAGGTAGACAGAAAGACTGCTCCCAACCACATTTAGTGCGTACCACTTGTGAAGATGGCAGGCGCCAAAAGCTGGTGGATGAGTTCAGACAGTTACTGCACAGGGATACTTTTTTATCCCCAGACTTCTAGAGTGACATTAAATCTTTGACTAAACTGAAGCGTGTGTGCAGCGTGCGCCAGGCCTCTGCGATAGGAATGGCCTAGGTCCTCTTTGCAAGTTCCTTATTTAGCATCCCTGGGAGTTCTGACAGAAGGTGAAGTGCCCCTGCGTTTCCTTCCAGTGTCCATTGCCAATTTTGGGTGGTTTCCATAGTGGAGTTGAGTTTTATGTCCAAACGACCAAACCGTGGTCTTGATTTACAAAGATTTTGCTGTGACCTACTCTTGTAGTATTCCTGCCTGTAGGAAAGTGGGTTTCTGTTGCAGTAACCCCCCCACTTTTTGCCTGATAACTGATGCACTTTTCCTTGGTGTGCCCTGGATCCCTGCCAATCAGGTACCCAGGGCCTGTGTTCCTTCCCTAAAAACTGTACTCAGCCTAAACCCAATTGGCATCTCTGGCCACAGGTAAGCCCCTGGTAAATGGTACCCTAGGTACCCAGGGCACTGTGACCAGAGAAGACCCCTAAGGGCTGCAGCACTTATTGTGCCACCCTTAGAGGCCCTGTACCCTGACACACACACACTGCCCTTGCAGGCTGAGTGTCTTGGTGCAGAACAAAACAGAGAGTCGACATGGCACACATCCCTGTGTGCCATGCCCACAAACACACTGCCCTGGCATACCTCAGTCACCCCTCTAGCTGGGTGCCCTATGCCAGTGGTGAGGGCACAGGTGCATGAGCCCTGTGCCCCTACAGTACCCAGGCCCATTCCTGGGCACTGTAAGTGCAGGGCTGCCATTCCGAGTATATGGTGCTGGGAGGTCGTCAGCACGTACTCCACAGCACCATGATGGCTGCACTGAAGACTGAGAAGTTTGGTATCAAACTCCTCAGCACAGTAAACCCACACTGATGCCAGTGTGGGATTTACTGTAAAATGCACGTCAGAGGGCAACTTAGAGTTACCCCCTGAACCTAACCTACAATCCACGTCTTGTCTGAGGGGCTGCCTAGGCTGCCACACAGCAGACATGTTGCTGGACCCCTGGGTAGAGAGCCATCCGCTCTCCCGGGCCTGCAACAATGCACGTCCTGGGTGAGGTGCTAGGCCCCTCCCCCAGGATGGGCAGGGGAAGCTTCAAAGGCATTCCGCCTTTGTGAGCTTCCCCAGACCACTTGCTGTACTCAGCAACTGGTCCCCACCGGTTCCTCCCCCATCCTGGTGGGAAGACTGGAGGGAAACACCAAGGGAGGAAAGGGGGTGTGCCACCCTCTGCCAACCCCACCCCTCAGGTGGGGAGGCGAGGTGAAGCACATCTCCGGGCTCTCGCCATCTTGAAGATGGGGAGCCCTGCCCAATCAGGACTAGGCTCCTGCCCCCTCCCCACAGGAGAGTGGCAGGATAGGGGGTGTACCCACCCCAGGGCAGGGACCCATTGGTCCCTGCCCTTTACCTACCTGTAACGCCCCTAAATCTAGTATTTAGGGGCACCCTGAACCTTCCTTCCTTAGATTCCCGCAACCTAAGAAGAAAAAGGACGAAAGAAGACGCCCAGCAGAGGAGACTGCAGAGAACAACTGACTTGGCCCCAGCCCTACCGGCCCGTCTGCAGTTTCCAGAGATCCTGCGCCAAAAATAGTCTTGTCCTGCAGCCAGCGACCTCCAGAACCCCAGGGAGGACTGACTGCCTTCAACAAAGACCGGATCTCCTGTGAACAGCAGCTCTGTTCAAAAGAAACACCAAACAAAGACTCCGAGCCTGCTGAGGAGAAAGAAACCCGACGCCTGGAACCACCACTGCACCCGTCGCCTACAGCCCGAGTTCAAGTGGCCCACCGGTCCCAGCGAGGTCCCCCAGCTCTCCAGAGTCCGAGTCCACCGTGGGTTGACCCCTCCAGGACTCCCCGACGTCGCCTGCAGCCTCTGCACGGAGAACCCCCAACCGCGAGTGGCCCGGTAAGGTGAAATCCGACCTCAAAAGACACCCCTGCATCCAGACGCCCTGCGCCCTGGAGAAAGGAACCCGAGGTGCACCTACGTCCCCGAGCCCTCCAACTTACCTGCCCAGCTGTTGGTTCCTCCTGGAAGTCTTCCTGGACCGAGCCTGCAGCTGAAAACCAAAACCGAAAATTTCCATTGAAATCAACAGGGCACCCGACCTCAAAACAGCACTCTGCACCCGGCCGCCCTAGTGCCGCTGAGGGTGCCTCTTTGGTGCTAACTTGGTCCCCAACGTGCCCTGAGCTTAACCCTAGGAGCTTTGCTCCCACAACCCCGTGGCCTGCTTGCCAGCCGCCACCAACCGGAGTCCCCCTATCCTCCATAGGATAACATTGGGCCTCAACACTCTGCACCCGGCCGCCCTAGTGCCGCTGAGGGTGCAACAACAGTGCATCACTGACCCTGGGAGACCCCTGAGTCTAACCCCAGAACCCTAACTCAAAAGACCGATTACTTACCTCGAGACCGATAACTCATTTTTCCTCATAGGATAACATGGACACTTTTTCTTCCAAAAAGTTTCTAAGTGTCGACTTTTGAAAACAAGAATATTCTTTAAAAATCGTACAGACTACCAAAACGTAATTACTTACCTGTTTTAAGTAAATGTCCCAGGGCTGAACCTAGGAGTCCAGCACTGGATTACAAAAGTAACGTTAAAAGTAACTTACCGGCGAATTGAATTTTCTTACATAGGGATCCATTGACTGGTTTTCTGTGAAATTTCTTCTAAGTGTCCACTTTTGAAATACCAAAATATTGCTTAAAAATCACAACAGTAACGAATTCCGAATTACTCACCTACTATCAGGAGAGACCTCAGTACTGCATCTTTTAGTCCAGTACCGACCATGAAAAGTAATTTTTACCGTACTTACCAGTAACTGGAAATTCCTCTCATAGGATATCATTGCCTGCTTTTTGTTGAAAAAGTTTCTAAGTGTCGATTTCTGAATCATACAAATATTCTTTAAAAATCGTACAAACTACAAAAACGTAATTACTTACCTGTTTTAAGTAAATGTCCCAGTGCTGAACCTAGGAGTCCAGCACTGGATTACAAAAGTAACGTAAACATACTTTGCTTGCAAACTGTATTTCCTTCCCTAGGATAACATTGGTAATTTTACCCAGAAAAGTTTCTAAGTGTCAACTTTTGAAATACAGTAATATTCCTCAAAAATCACTACCATAACCAAAACGCTTTTTCTCACCTGTTTACAGGAAGTGTCCCGGGACTGAATCCAAGATCCAGTCCCGTGGTTAGAAAAGTAATCCAAAAAGTAATCTATTGCATTTAACCAGAAATTTCCATTGAGCTCAATGTATAATTGTGTTTAAAATTGTGTTGCATATTGCAACAACTGTAACTATTGCATTCAAAAGTCTATTGCCAATTGAACAGTAGTTAACTAAAGCATCTCATTCTGAGAAAGTATATTTTGACACCCATTGTTGGTTCTAAAATAAAACAACTATATTTTTATATACAAACCATTGGCCTAGAGTTCAGTTCTTGAGTGTGTGGCTTCATTTGCTGACTGAGTGTGTACAACAAATGCTTTACACTGTCCTCTGATACTGCCTTACTGCTCGACCAAGCTACCACTTTAGAGAGTAAGGTTATATCTAACTTTAGCCTCTGCCAAACCTCTGGGGACTGTGGACTCTGTGCACACTGAACCTTACCTTGGTGCAGTATATACAGAGCCACTTTCTTACATTGGTGGATCAGCGGTGGGATACAAACTTGCATTGTTGGACTACTTGGTTACCATCTGATCACACGACAGAACTCTTAAATTGCCTTTAGAATTCTGATTTTTTCAAATTGGCATTTTTACCAAATTACTAAAAGTCTTGTTAGAGCCTTGCTTAAGTCCCTTTAAAATTGTAGAAAATAAAAAGTCACTATAGTCAAGGGTAGAGGGGTTAGAACTTTTTGTTAGAATGTCTCAAGAAAACAACCCAGCTATTAGTGAAAATAATAATGACATACAGGACATGGTTGAGGAGCTCGACCTCACCCCTTATCTTCATTTGTCTTTCAAAGAGATAAGGTCCTTAGGTAAACTTAAAAATATACCAATGGGCCAGCATCCAACCAAACAAGGGCTCCAGGAGCTCCTGGCTGAGTATGCTAAGGCCCACCCCTCTGAGCATGGTGATGACCACGCAGAGGAGGAAAGGAGTGAGGAGGATGGGGATGGTAACCCACCTCCACCACTTCCTAGGGAAGACAGGGTCACTGCACCCTTATTTCCAAGAGTAAACCTCTGGGGACCTAGGGGCCACCTAGGTGGTTCAGGTCCCAGAGAGGACACTGAGGATAGCCTTAGTGAGGAGGACCACCTTTTAGCAAGGTTGGCCAAAAGACTGGACCTAGAGACCAGACTCCTGGCTCTAGAGAAGGAAAGACAGGAGATGGGTTTAGCACCCATCAATGGTGGCAGCAATACTAAAACTAAGGATAGGGAGGAAACTTCTGATCCTAAAATCCCCAAAGGGATTGTCCCTAAATTTGAGGAAGGTGATGACATCACCAAATGGTTCACAGCCTTTGAGAGGGCTTGTGAAATAAGAAAAGTAAAGAAACCTCTCTGGGGGGCACTCCTGTGGGAACTGTTCTCTGGTAACTGCAGAGACAGGCTTCTGACCCTCTCTGGGCCAGATGCAGGGTCCTATGACCTCATGAAGAATACTCTGATTGAGGGATTTGGGCTCACTACTGAGGAGTATAGAATTAGATTCAGGGGGCTCACAAAACCCAGACCCAGTCCTGGATTGACTTCGTAGACTACTCAGTAAAGACACTGGATGGTTGGTTAGCTGGACATAATGTGCAGGATTTTCCTGGACTTTACAATTTGTTTATGAAGGAACACATACTAAGTAATTGCACAAACGAAAAGTTGCATCAGCATTTGGTAGACCTAGGTCTAATTTCTCCCCAAGAATTGGGAAAGAAGGCAGACCACTGGGTCAGAACAAGGGTAACTAGGACATCCACTGGGGGTGACCAAAAGAAAGGGGTCACAAAGCCTCCCCAGAAGAAAGATAGTGAACCCCTTAAGGATAAAAGTAAGGAGTCCCAGGCAGCCCCCAAAAACCTGTCCAGGAGGGTGGGCCCAAAGACACCTCACAAACTAAACCAGGGTACCAAGGTAAGAATTGGGATCCCAACAGAATATGGTGTCACAACTGTCAGAAGTCAGGACACCACACCAAGGACCCTAGCTGTCCTAAAAACAAGATCCCTAGTACAGCCCCAGGGGTGACTAGTGTAGCCCCAGGAGTTGCCAGTGTAGCTCTGGAGGAAGGGTCCTCAGATGAGGAAGTCCTCCTAGCTTTCAACTGGAAAATGGGCCCAAGAGGTAAGCTGGAGATCCCAGAGGGGAGTAGACACTTCCACCGCCTACTGGTGAATGGAATCCCAGCCACTGCCCTGAGAGATACCTGTGCCAGTCACACTGTGGTGCATGACAGGTTGGTACTCCCACACCAGTATGTCCCAGGGGAATCAAGGAGAGTAAGGGCTGTCCCAGGGGAGTCACTGTTAGGCCTGTGGCTGTAGTGCCCCTAGTCATAGCTGGGTCCCTTAGATGGAGAAAGGTGGTAGTCAGTAAAGACCTCCCCCTTGATTGTCTCCTGGGGAATGACCACTTAGAGGTGGACCTGAGCCAAAGAGAGGCACTGGCCCAATGCCAGGCCTCACCCAAGAAACCTGGGGGGCTCAACCTGCAGTCAGTGCAGCTGAGCCCCAAAAGAGTAAAAAGGAACAGGGTAGGAAAGGTGGGCAACTGTTAGCCACAGTCCCAGAGGGCCAGGGAGATTCTATCCCAGTGAGGGAAAACTCCAGAAGTGGCCCTGGTAAAGCCCCCTAGCCAACAAGAAGACCTGACTAGTCAGGCAACTGTCCAGCCTGAGTTGGTGGCTCCTCAGCTGGCAGAACAAAGGGTGGAGGAAGGGTGCTCACTACAAAGTTTAGTGACCCCCCACCCTAAAGCAACAGGCAGACAGCCAGGACCCAAAGAGACCTGTAAGATAGCCCCTTCACTTGCCAGACAGGAGCTAAAGGTGTGGTTCTGGGCACTGACAGCTGTCAGCAGCCTCTGCTGGGTGTTAGCCTTCATGGCAGCCCTATCCTTGGCATGGTGGCCTAACCCCCTGCCAAATAACAAGCTAGGCCCCCTGACCCTATTGGTCATGGTGGGGTTGCTCAAACTGTGGGTGACCTCTGTGGGTAAGCTGGGCTTTGCCCTGGCTAAGTTAGACTTTGCAGAGGTGGGCACCTCTGAACCCAAACTTAAAAGATGGGGTGAAGACACTAAAGAGCAAGGAGAGGAGCTTTGGGAATTAGGTCCTGAAACTGATGAGGTAGGCCAGCTCCCCAAAGGGACTGACCTGGACAGAAGGATATAAGGCGGAGTAGGCCCTGCAACTTTCAAACCACTTCCCCAACTCTTCCTCGCCAGAAAGACTAGACAGGCTCTCCCAGCGTTGGCTGAGTCTCCTGGCCTTTGGGCTGGGGGGGCTTGTGTAGGAAAGTGGGTTTCTGTTGCAGTAACCCCCACTTTTTGCCTGATAACTGATGCACTTTTCCTTGGTGTGCCCTGGATCCCTGCCAATCAGGTACCCAGGGCCTGTGTTCCTTCCCTAAAAACTGTACTCAGCCTAAACCCAATTGGCATCTCTGGCCACAGGTAAGCCCCTGGTAAATGGTACCCTAGGTACCCAGGGCACTGTGACCAGAGAAGACCCCTAAGGGCTGCAGCACTTATTGTGCCACCCTTAGAGGCCCTGTACCCTGACACACACACACTGCCCTTGCAGGCTGAGTGTCTTGGTGCAGAACAAAACAGAGAGTCGACATGGCACACATCCCTGTGTGCCATGCCCATAAACACACTGCCCTGGCATACCTCAGTCACCCCTCTAGCTGGGTGCCCTATGCCAGTGGTGAGGGCACAGGTGCATGAGCCCTGTGCCCCTACAGTACCCAGGCCCATTCCTGGGCACTGTAAGTGCAGGGCTGCCATTCCGAGTATATGGTGCTGGGAGGTCGTCAGCACGTACTCCACAGCACCATGATGGCTGCACTGAAGACTGAGAAGTTTGGTATCAAACTCCTCAGCACAGTAAACCCACACTGATGCCAGTGTGGGATTTACTGTAAAATGCACGTCAGAGGGCAACTTAGAGTTACCCCCTGAACCTAACCTACAATCCACGTCTTGTCTGAGGGGCTGCCTAGGCTGCCACACAGCAGACATGTTGCTGGACCCCTGGGTAGAGAGCCATCCGCTCTCCCGGGCCTGCAACAATGCACGTCCTGGGTGAGGTGCTAGGCCCCCTCCCCCAGGATGGGCAGGGGGAAGCTTCAAAGGCATTCCGCCTTTGTGAGCTTCCCCAGACCACTTGCTGTACTCAGCAACTGGTCCCCACCGGTTCCTCCCCCATCCTGGTGGGAAGACTGGAGGGAAACACCAAGGGAGGAAAGGGGGTGTGCCACCCTCTGCCAACCCCACCCCTCAGGTGGGGGAGGCGAGGTGAAGCACATCTCCGGGCTCTCGCCATCTTGAAGATGGGGAGCCCTGCCCAATCAGGACTAGGCTCCTGCCCCCTCCCACAGGAGAGTGGCAGGATAGGGGGTGTACCCACCCCAGGGCAGGGACCCATTGGTCCCTGCCCTTTACCTACCTGTAACGCCCCTAAATCTAGTATTTAGGGGCACCCTGAACCTTCCTTCCTTAGATTCCCGCAACCTAAGAAGAAAAAGGACGAAAGAAGACGCCCAGCAGAGGAGACTGCAGAGAACAACTGACTTGGCCCCAGCCCTACCGGCCCGTCTGCAGTTTCCAGAGATCCTGCGCCAAAAATAGTCTTGTCCTGCAGCCAGCGACCTCCAGAACCCCAGGGAGGACTGACTGCCTTCAACAAAGACCGGATCTCCTGTGAACAGCAGCTCTGTTCAAAAGAAACACCAAACAAAGACTCCGAGCCTGCTGAGGAGAAAGAAACCCGACGCCTGGAACCACCACTGCACCCGTCGCCTACAGCCCGAGTTCAAGTGGCCCACCGGTCCCAGCGAGGTCCCCCAGCTCTCCAGAGTCCGAGTCCACCGTGGGTTGACCCCTCCAGGACTCCCCGACGTCGCCTGCAGCCTCTGCACGGAGAACCCCCCAACCGCGAGTGGCCCGGTAAGGTGAAATCCGACCTCAAAAGACACCCCTGCATCCAGACGCCCTGCGCCCTGGAGAAAGGAACCCGAGGTGCACCTACGTCCCCGAGCCCTCCAACTTACCTGCCCAGCTGTTGGTTCCTCCTGGAAGTCTTCCTGGACCGAGCCTGCAGCTGAAAACCAAAACCGAAAATTTCCATTGAAATCAACAGGGCACCCGACCTCAAAACAGCACTCTGCACCCGGCCGCCCTAGTGCCGCTGAGGGTGCCTCTTTGGTGCTAACTTGGTCCCCAACGTGCCCTGAGCTTAACCCTAGGAGCTTTGCTCCCACAACCCCGTGGCCTGCTTGCCAGCCGCCACCAACCGGAGTCCCCCTATCCTCCATAGGATAACATTGGGCCTCAACACTCTGCACCCGGCCGCCCTAGTGCCGCTGAGGGTGCAACAACAGTGCATCACTGACCCTGGGAGACCCCTGAGTCTAACCCCAGAACCCTAACTCAAAAGACCGATTACTTACCTCGAGACCGATAACTCATTTTTCCTCATAGGATAACATGGACACTTTTTCTTCCAAAAAGTTTCTAAGTGTCGACTTTTGAAAACAAGAATATTCTTTAAAAATCGTACAGACTACCAAAACGTAATTACTTACCTGTTTTAAGTAAATGTCCCAGGGCTGAACCTAGGAGTCCAGCACTGGATTACAAAAGTAACGTTAAAAGTAACTTACCGGCGAATTGAATTTTCTTACATAGGGATCCATTGACTGGTTTTCTGTGAAATTTCTTCTAAGTGTCCACTTTTGAAATACCAAAATATTGCTTAAAAATCACAACAGTAACGAATTCCGAATTACTCACCTACTATCAGGAGAGACCTCAGTACTGCATCTTTTAGTCCAGTACCGACCATGAAAAGTAATTTTTACCGTACTTACCAGTAACTGGAAATTCCTCTCATAGGATATCATTGCCTGCTTTTTGTTGAAAAAGTTTCTAAGTGTCGATTTCTGAATCATACAAATATTCTTTAAAAATCGTACAAACTACAAAAACGTAATTACTTACCTGTTTTAAGTAAATGTCCCAGTGCTGAACCTAGGAGTCCAGCACTGGATTACAAAAGTAACGTAAACATACTTTGCTTGCAAACTGTATTTCCTTCCCTAGGATAACATTGGTAATTTTACCCAGAAAAGTTTCTAAGTGTCAACTTTTGAAATACAGTAATATTCCTCAAAAATCACTACCATAACCAAAACGCTTTTTCTCACCTGTTTACAGGAAGTGTCCCGGGACTGAATCCAAGATCCAGTCCCGTGGTTAGAAAAGTAATCCAAAAAGTAATCTATTGCATTTAACCAGAAATTTCCATTGAGCTCAATGTATAATTGTGTTTAAAATTGTGTTGCATATTGCAACAACTGTAACTATTGCATTCAAAAGTCTATTGCCAATTGAACAGTAGTTAACTAAAGCATCTCATTCTGAGAAAGTATATTTTGACACCCATTGTTGGTTCTAAAATAAAACAACTATATTTTTATATACAAACCATTGGCCTAGAGTTCAGTTCTTGAGTGTGTGGCTTCATTTGCTGACTGAGTGTGTACAACAAATGCTTTACACTGTCCTCTGATACTGCCTTACTGCTCGACCAAGCTACCACTTTAGAGAGTAAGGTTATATCTAACTTTAGCCTCTGCCAAACCTCTGGGGACTGTGGACTCTGTGCACACTGAACCTTACCTTGGTGCAGTATATACAGAGCCACTTTCTTACATTGGTGGATCAGCGGTGGGATACAAACTTGCATTGTTGGACTACTTGGTTACCATCTGATCACACGACAGAACTCTTAAATTGCCTTTAGAATTCTGATTTTTTCAAATTGGCATTTTTTACCAAATTACTAAAAGTCTTGTTAGAGCCTTGCTTAAGTCCCTTTAAAATTGTAGAAAATAAAAAGTCACTATAGTCAAGGGTAGAGGGGTTAGAACTTTTTGTTAGAATGTCTCAAGAAAACAACCCAGCTATTAGTGAAAATAATAATGACATACAGGACATGGTTGAGGAGCTCGACCTCACCCCTTATCTTCATTTGTCTTTCAAAGAGATAAGGTCCTTAGGTAAACTTAAAAATATACCAATGGGCCAGCATCCAACCAAACAAGGGCTCCAGGAGCTCCTGGCTGAGTATGCTAAGGCCCACCCCTCTGAGCATGGTGATGACCACGCAGAGGAGGAAAGGAGTGAGGAGGATGGGGATGGTAACCCACCTCCACCACTTCCTAGGGAAGACAGGGTCACTGCACCCTTATTTCCAAGAGTAAACCTCTGGGGACCTAGGGGCCACCTAGGTGGTTCAGGTCCCAGAGAGGACACTGAGGATAGCCTTAGTGAGGAGGACCACCTTTTAGCAAGGTTGGCCAAAAGACTGGACCTAGAGACCAGACTCCTGGCTCTAGAGAAGGAAAGACAGGAGATGGGTTTAGCACCCATCAATGGTGGCAACAATACTAAAACTAAGGATAGGGAGGAAACTTCTGATCCTAAAATCCCCAAAGGGATTGTCCCTAAATTTGAGGAAGGTGATGACATCACCAAATGGTTCACAGCCTTTGAGAGGGCTTGTGAAATAAGAAAAGTAAAGAAACCTCTCTGGGGGCACTCCTGTGGGAACTGTTCTCTGGTAACTGCAGAGACAGGCTTCTGACCCTCTCTGGGCCAGATGCAGGGTCCTATGACCTCATGAAGAATACTCTGATTGAGGGATTTGGGCTCACTACTGAGGAGTATAGAATTAGATTCAGGGGGCTCACAAAACCCAGACCCAGTCCTGGATTGACTTCGTAGACTACTCAGTAAAGACACTGGATGGTTGGTTAGCTGGACATAATGTGCAGGATTTTCCTGGACTTTACAATTTGTTTATGAAGGAACACATACTAAGTAATTGCACAAACGAAAAGTTGCATCAGCATTTGGTAGACCTAGGTCTAATTTCTCCCCAAGAATTGGGAAAGAAGGCAGACCACTGGGTCAGAACAAGGGTAACTAGGACATCCACTGGGGGTGACCAAAAGAAAGGGGTCACAAAGCCTCCCCAGAAGAAAGATAGTGAACCCCTTAAGGATAAAAGTAAGGAGTCCCAGGCAGCCCCCAAAAACCTGTCCAGGAGGGTGGGCCCAAAGACACCTCACAAACTAAACCAGGGTACCAAGGTAAGAATTGGGATCCCAACAGAATATGGTGTCACAACTGTCAGAAGTCAGGACACCACACCAAGGACCCTAGCTGTCCTAAAAACAAGATCCCTAGTACAGCCCCAGGGGTGACTAGTGTAGCCCCAGGAGTTGCCAGTGTAGCTCTGGAGGAAGGGTCCTCAGATGAGGAAGTCCTCCTAGCTTTCAACTGGAAAATGGGCCCAAGAGGTAAGCTGGAGATCCCAGAGGGGAGTAGACACTTCCACCGCCTACTGGTGAATGGAATCCCAGCCACTGCCCTGAGAGATACCTGTGCCAGTCACACTGTGGTGCATGACAGGTTGGTACTCCCACACCAGTATGTCCCAGGGGAATCAAGGAGAGTAAGGGCTGTCCCAGGGGGAGTCACTGTTAGGCCTGTGGCTGTAGTGCCCCTAGTCATAGCTGGGTCCCTTAGATGGAGAAAGGTGGTAGTCAGTAAAGACCTCCCCCTTGATTGTCTCCTGGGGAATGACCACTTAGAGGTGGACCTGAGCCAAAGAGAGGCACTGGCCCAATGCCAGGCCTCACCCAAGAAACCTGGGGGGCTCAACCTGCAGTCAGTGCAGCTGAGCCCCAAAAGAGTAAAAAGGAACAGGGTAGGAAAGGTGGGCAACTGTTAGCCACAGTCCCAGAGGGCCAGGGAGATTCTATCCCAGTGAGGGAAAACTCCAGAAGTGGCCCTGGTAAAGCCCCCTAGCCAACAAGAAGACCTGACTAGTCAGGCAACTGTCCAGCCTGAGTTGGTGGCTCCTCAGCTGGCAGAACAAAGGGTGGAGGAAGGGTGCTCACTACAAAGTTTAGTGACCCCCCACCCTAAAGCAACAGGCAGACAGCCAGGACCCAAAGAGACCTGTAAGATAGCCCCTTCACTTGCCAGACAGGAGCTAAAGGTGTGGTTCTGGGCACTGACAGCTGTCAGCAGCCTCTGCTGGGTGTTAGCCTTCATGGCAGCCCTATCCTTGGCATGGTGGCCTAACCCCCTGCCAAATAACAAGCTAGGCCCCCTGACCCTATTGGTCATGGTGGGGTTGCTCAAACTGTGGGTGACCTCTGTGGGTAAGCTGGGCTTTGCCCTGGCTAAGTTAGACTTTGCAGAGGTGGGCACCTCTGAACCCAAACTTAAAAGATGGGGTGAAGACACTAAAGAGCAAGGAGAGGAGCTTTGGGAATTAGGTCCTGAAACTGATGAGGTAGGCCAGCTCCCCAAAGGGACTGACCTGGACAGAAGGATATAAGGCGGAGTAGGCCCTGCAACTTTCAAACCACTTCCCCAACTCTTCCTCGCCTGAAAGACTAGACAGGCTCTCCCAGCGTTGGCTGAGTCTCCTGGCCTTTGGGCTGGGGGGGCTTGTGTAGGAAAGTGGGTTTCTGTTGCAGTAACCCCCACTTTTTGCCTGATAACTGATGCACTTTTCCTTGGTGTGCCCTGGATCCCTGCCAATCAGGTACCCAGGGCCTGTGTTCCTTCCCTAAAAACTGTACTCAGCCTAAACCCAATTGGCATCTCTGGCCACAGGTAAGCCCCTGGTAAATGGTACCCTAGGTACCCAGGGCACTGTGACCAGAGAAGACCCCTAAGGGCTGCAGCACTTATTGTGCCACCCTTAGAGGCCCTGTACCCTGACACACACACACTGCCCTTGCAGGCTGAGTGTCTTGGTGCAGAACAAAACAGAGAGTCGACATGGCACACATCCCTGTGTGCCATGCCCCTAAACACACTGCCCTGGCATACCTCAGTCACCCCTCTAGCTGGGTGCCCTATGCCAGTGGTGAGGGCACAGGTGCATGAGCCCTGTGCCCCTACAGTACCCAGGCCCATTCCTGGGCACTGTAAGTGCAGGGCTGCCATTCCGAGTATATGGTGCTGGGAGGTCGTCAGCACGTACTCCACAGCACCATGATGGCTGCACTGAAGACTGAGAAGTTTGGTATCAAACTCCTCAGCACAGTAAACCCACACTGATGCCAGTGTGGGATTTACTGTAAAATGCACGTCAGAGGGCAACTTAGAGTTACCCCCTGAACCTAACCTACAATCCACGTCTTGTCTGAGGGGCTGCCTAGGCTGCCACACAGCAGACATGTTGCTGGACCCCTGGGTAGAGAGCCATCCGCTCTCCCGGGCCTGCAACAATGCACGTCCTGGGTGAGGTGCTAGGCCCCCTCCCCCAGGATGGGCAGAGGGAAGCTTCAAAGGCATTCCGCCTTTGTGAGCTTCCCCAGACCACTTGCTGTACTCAGCAACTGGTCCCCACCGGTTCCTCCCCCATCCTGGTGGGAAGACTGGAGGGAAACACCAAGGGAGGAAAGGGGGTGTGCCACCCTCTGCCAACCCCACCCCTCAGGTGGGGGAGGCGAGGTGAAGCACATCTCCGGGCTCTCGCCATCTTGAAGATGGGGAGCCCTGCCCAATCAGGACTAGGCTCCTGCCCCCCTCCCACAGGAGAGTGGCAGGATAGGGGGTGTACCCACCCCAGGGCAGGGACCCATTGGTCCCTGCCCTTTACCTACCTGTAACGCCCCTAAATCTAGTATTTAGGGGCACCCTGAACCTTCCTTCCTTAGATTCCCGCAACCTAAGAAGAAAAAGGACGAAAGAAGACGCCCAGCAGAGGAGACTGCAGAGAACAACTGACTTGGCCCCAGCCCTACCGGCCCGTCTGCAGTTTCCAGAGATCCTGCGCCAAAAATAGTCTTGTCCTGCAGCCAGCGACCTCCAGAACCCCAGGGAGGACTGACTGCCTTCAACAAAGACCGGATCTCCTGTGAACAGCAGCTCTGTTCAAAAGAAACACCAAACAAAGACTCCGAGCCTGCTGAGGAGAAAGAAACCCGACGCCTGGAACCACCACTGCACCCGTCGCCTACAGCCCGAGTTCAAGTGGCCCACCGGTCCCAGCGAGGTCCCCCAGCTCTCCAGAGTCCGAGTCCACCGTGGGTTGACCCCTCCAGGACTCCCCGACGTCGCCTGCAGCCTCTGCACGGAGAACCCCCCAACCGCGAGTGGCCCGGTAAGGTGAAATCCGACCTCAAAAGACACCCCTGCATCCAGACGCCCTGCGCCCTGGAGAAAGGAACCCGAGGTGCACCTACGTCCCCGAGCCCTCCAACTTACCTGCCCAGCTGTTGGTTCCTCCTGGAAGTCTTCCTGGACCGAGCCTGCAGCTGAAAACCAAAACCGAAAATTTCCATTGAAATCAACAGGGCACCCGACCTCAAAACAGCACTCTGCACCCGGCCGCCCTAGTGCCGCTGAGGGTGCCTCTTTGGTGCTAACTTGGTCCCCAACGTGCCCTGAGCTTAACCCTAGGAGCTTTGCTCCCACAACCCCGTGGCCTGCTTGCCAGCCGCCACCAACCGGAGTCCCCCTATCCTCCATAGGATAACATTGGGCCTCAACACTCTGCACCCGGCCGCCCTAGTGCCGCTGAGGGTGCAACAACAGTGCATCACTGACCCTGGGAGACCCCTGAGTCTAACCCCAGAACCCTAACTCAAAAGACCGATTACTTACCTCGAGACCGATAACTCATTTTTCCTCATAGGATAACATGGACACTTTTTCTTCCAAAAAGTTTCTAAGTGTCGACTTTTGAAAACAAGAATATTCTTTAAAAATCGTACAGACTACCAAAACGTAATTACTTACCTGTTTTAAGTAAATGTCCCAGGGCTGAACCTAGGAGTCCAGCACTGGATTACAAAAGTAACGTTAAAAGTAACTTACCGGCGAATTGAATTTTCTTACATAGGGATCCATTGACTGGTTTTCTGTGAAATTTCTTCTAAGTGTCCACTTTTGAAATACCAAAATATTGCTTAAAAATCACAACAGTAACGAATTCCGAATTACTCACCTACTATCAGGAGAGACCTCAGTACTGCATCTTTTAGTCCAGTACCGACCATGAAAAGTAATTTTTACCGTACTTACCAGTAACTGGAAATTCCTCTCATAGGATATCATTGCCTGCTTTTTGTTGAAAAAGTTTCTAAGTGTCGATTTCTGAATCATACAAATATTCTTTAAAAATCGTACAAACTACAAAAACGTAATTACTTACCTGTTTTAAGTAAATGTCCCAGTGCTGAACCTAGGAGTCCAGCACTGGATTACAAAAGTAACGTAAACATACTTTGCTTGCAAACTGTATTTCCTTCCCTAGGATAACATTGGTAATTTTACCCAGAAAAGTTTCTAAGTGTCAACTTTTGAAATACAGTAATATTCCTCAAAAATCACTACCATAACCAAAACGCTTTTTCTCACCTGTTTACAGGAAGTGTCCCGGGACTGAATCCAAGATCCAGTCCCGTGGTTAGAAAAAGTAATCCAAAAAGTAATCTATTGCATTTAACCAGAAATTTCCATTGAGCTCAATGTATAATTGTGTTTAAAATTGTGTTGCATATTGCAACAACTGTAACTATTGCATTCAAAAGTCTATTGCCAATTGAACAGTAGTTAACTAAAGCATCTCATTCTGAGAAAGTATATTTTGACACCCATTGTTGGTTCTAAAATAAAACAACTATATTTTTATATACAAACCATTGGCCTAGAGTTCAGTTCTTGAGTGTGTGGCTTCATTTGCTGACTGAGTGTGTACAACAAATGCTTTACACTGTCCTCTGATACTGCCTTACTGCTCGACCAAGCTACCACTTTAGAGAGTAAGGTTATATCTAACTTTAGCCTCTGCCAAACCTCTGGGGACTGTGGACTCTGTGCACACTGAACCTTACCTTGGTGCAGTATATACAGAGCCACTTTCTTACATTGGTGGATCAGCGGTGGGATACAAACTTGCATTGTTGGACTACTTGGTTACCATCTGATCACACGACAGAACTCTTAAATTGCCTTTAGAATTCTGATTTTTTCAAATTGGCATTTTTTACCAAATTACTAAAAGTCTTGTTAGAGCCTTGCTTAAGTCCCTTTAAAATTGTAGAAAATAAAAAGTCACTATAGTCAAGGGTAGAGGGGTTAGAACTTTTTGTTAGAATGTCTCAAGAAAACAACCCAGCTATTAGTGAAAATAATAATGACATACAGGACATGGTTGAGGAGCTCGACCTCACCCCTTATCTTCATTTGTCTTTCAAAGAGATAAGGTCCTTAGGTAAACTTAAAAATATACCAATGGGCCAGCATCCAACCAAACAAGGGCTCCAGGAGCTCCTGGCTGAGTATGCTAAGGCCCACCCCTCTGAGCATGGTGATGACCACGCAGAGGAGGAAAGGAGTGAGGAGGATGGGGATGGTAACCCACCTCCACCACTTCCTAGGGAAGACAGGGTCACTGCACCCTTATTTCCAAGAGTAAACCTCTGGGGACCTAGGGGCCACCTAGGTGGTTCAGGTCCCAGAGAGGACACTGAGGATAGCCTTAGTGAGGAGGACCACCTTTTAGCAAGGTTGGCCAAAAGACTGGACCTAGAGACCAGACTCCTGGCTCTAGAGAAGGAAAGACAGGAGATGGGTTTAGCACCCATCAATGGTGGCAACAATACTAAAACTAAGGATAGGGAGGAAACTTCTGATCCTAAAATCCCCAAAGGGATTGTCCCTAAATTTGAGGAAGGTGATGACATCACCAAATGGTTCACAGCCTTTGAGAGGGCTTGTGAAATAAGAAAAGTAAAGAAACCTCTCTGGGGGGCACTCCTGTGGGAACTGTTCTCTGGTAACTGCAGAGACAGGCTTCTGACCCTCTCTGGGCCAGATGCAGGGTCCTATGACCTCATGAAGAATACTCTGATTGAGGGATTTGGGCTCACTACTGAGGAGTATAGAATTAGATTCAGGGGGCTCACAAAACCCAGACCCAGTCCTGGATTGACTTCGTAGACTACTCAGTAAAGACACTGGATGGTTGGTTAGCTGGACATAATGTGCAGGATTTTCCTGGACTTTACAATTTGTTTATGAAGGAACACATACTAAGTAATTGCACAAACGAAAAGTTGCATCAGCATTTGGTAGACCTAGGTCTAATTTCTCCCCAAGAATTGGGAAAGAAGGCAGACCACTGGGTCAGAACAAGGGTAACTAGGACATCCACTGGGGGTGACCAAAAGAAAGGGGTCACAAAGCCTCCCCAGAAGAAAGATAGTGAACCCCTTAAGGATAAAAGTAAGGAGTCCCAGGCAGCCCCCAAAAACCTGTCCAGGAGGGTGGGCCCAAAGACACCTCACAAACTAAACCAGGGTACCAAGGTAAGAATTGGGATCCCAACAGAATATGGTGTCACAACTGTCAGAAGTCAGGACACCACACCAAGGACCCTAGCTGTCCTAAAAACAAGATCCCTAGTACAGCCCCAGGGGTGACTAGTGTAGCCCCAGGAGTTGCCAGTGTAGCTCTGGAGGAAGGGTCCTCAGATGAGGAAGTCCTCCTAGCTTTCAACTGGAAAATGGGCCCAAGAGGTAAGCTGGAGATCCCAGAGGGGAGTAGACACTTCCACCGCCTACTGGTGAATGGAATCCCAGCCACTGCCCTGAGAGATACCTGTGCCAGTCACACTGTGGTGCATGACAGGTTGGTACTCCCACACCAGTATGTCCCAGGGGAATCAAGGAGAGTAAGGGCTGTCCCAGGGGAGTCACTGTTAGGCCTGTGGCTGTAGTGCCCCTAGTCATAGCTGGGTCCCTTAGATGGAGAAAGGTGGTAGTCAGTAAAGACCTCCCCCTTGATTGTCTCCTGGGGAATGACCACTTAGAGGTGGACCTGAGCCAAAGAGAGGCACTGGCCCAATGCCAGGCCTCACCCAAGAAACCTGGGGGGCTCAACCTGCAGTCAGTGCAGCTGAGCCCCAAAAGAGTAAAAGGAACAGGGTAGGAAAGGTGGGCAACTGTTAGCCACAGTCCCAGAGGGCCAGGGAGATTCTATCCCAGTGAGGGAAAACTCCAGAAGTGGCCCTGGTAAAGCCCCCTAGCCAACAAGAAGACCTGACTAGTCAGGCAACTGTCCAGCCTGAGTTGGTGGCTCCTCAGCTGGCAGAACAAAGGGTGGAGGAAGGGTGCTCACTACAAAGTTTAGTGACCCCCCACCCTAAAGCAACAGGCAGACAGCCAGGACCCAAAGAGACCTGTAAGATAGCCCCTTCACTTGCCAGACAGGAGCTAAAGGTGTGGTTCTGGGCACTGACAGCTGTCAGCAGCCTCTGCTGGGTGTTAGCCTTCATGGCAGCCCTATCCTTGGCATGGTGGCCTAACCCCCTGCCAAATAACAAGCTAGGCCCCCTGACCCTATTGGTCATGGTGGGGTTGCTCAAACTGTGGGTGACCTCTGTGGGTAAGCTGGGCTTTGCCCTGGCTAAGTTAGACTTTGCAGAGGTGGGCACCTCTGAACCCAAACTTAAAAGATGGGGTGAAGACACTAAAGAGCAAGGAGAGGAGCTTTGGGAATTAGGTCCTGAAACTGATGAGGTAGGCCAGCTCCCCAAAGGGACTGACCTGGACAGAAGGATATAAGGCGGAGTAGGCCCTGCAACTTTCAAACCACTTCCCCAACTCTTCCTCGCCTGAAAGACTAGACAGGCTCTCCCAGCGTTGGCTGAGTCTCCTGGCCTTTGGGCTGGGGGGGCTTGTGTAGGAAAGTGGGTTTCTGTTGCAGTAACCCCCCACTTTTTGCCTGATAACTGATGCACTTTTCCTTGGTGTGCCCTGGATCCCTGCCAATCAGGTACCCAGGGCCTGTGTTCCTTCCCTAAAAACTGTACTCAGCCTAAACCCAATTGGCATCTCTGGCCACAGGTAAGCCCCTGGTAAATGGTACCCTAGGTACCCAGGGCACTGTGACCAGAGAAGACCCCTAAGGGCTGCAGCACTTATTGTGCCACCCTTAGAGGCCCTGTACCCTGACACACACACACTGCCCTTGCAGGCTGAGTGTCTTGGTGCAGAACAAAACAGAGAGTCGACATGGCACACATCCCTGTGTGCCATGCCCACTAAACACACTGCCCTGGCATACCTCAGTCACCCCTCTAGCTGGGTGCCCTATGCCAGTGGTGAGGGCACAGGTGCATGAGCCCTGTGCCCCTACAGTACCCAGGCCCATTCCTGGGCACTGTAAGTGCAGGGCTGCCATTCCGAGTATATGGTGCTGGGAGGTCGTCAGCACGTACTCCACAGCACCATGATGGCTGCACTGAAGACTGAGAAGTTTGGTATCAAACTCCTCAGCACAGTAAACCCACACTGATGCCAGTGTGGGATTTACTGTAAAATGCACGTCAGAGGGCAACTTAGAGTTACCCCCTGAACCTAACCTACAATCCACGTCTTGTCTGAGGGGCTGCCTAGGCTGCCACACAGCAGACATGTTGCTGGACCCCTGGGTAGAGAGCCATCCGCTCTCCCGGGCCTGCAACAATGCACGTCCTGGGTGAGGTGCTAGGCCCCCTCCCCCAGGATGGGCAGGGGGAAGCTTCAAAGGCATTCCGCCTTTGTGAGCTTCCCCAGACCACTTGCTGTACTCAGCAACTGGTCCCCACCGGTTCCTCCCCCATCCTGGTGGGAAGACTGGAGGGAAACACCAAGGGAGGAAAGGGGGTGTGCCACCCTCTGCCAACCCCACCCCTCAGGTGGGGGAGGCGAGGTGAAGCACATCTCCGGGCTCTCGCCATCTTGAAGATGGGGAGCCCTGCCCAATCAGGACTAGGCTCCTGCCCCCTCCCACAGGAGAGTGGCAGGATAGGGGTGTACCCACCCCAGGGCAGGGACCCATTGGTCCCTGCCCTTTACCTACCTGTAACGCCCCTAAATCTAGTATTTAGGGGCACCCTGAACCTTCCTTCCTTAGATTCCCGCAACCTAAGAAGAAAAAGGACGAAAGAAGACGCCCAGCAGAGGAGACTGCAGAGAACAACTGACTTGGCCCCAGCCCTACCGGCCCGTCTGCAGTTTCCAGAGATCCTGCGCCAAAAATAGTCTTGTCCTGCAGCCAGCGACCTCCAGAACCCCAGGGAGGACTGACTGCCTTCAACAAAGACCGGATCTCCTGTGAACAGCAGCTCTGTTCAAAAGAAACACCAAACAAAGACTCCGAGCCTGCTGAGGAGAAAGAAACCCGACGCCTGGAACCACCACTGCACCCGTCGCCTACAGCCCGAGTTCAAGTGGCCCACCGGTCCCAGCGAGGTCCCCCAGCTCTCCAGAGTCCGAGTCCACCGTGGGTTGACCCCTCCAGGACTCCCCGACGTCGCCTGCAGCCTCTGCACGGAGAACCCCCAACCGCGAGTGGCCCGGTAAGGTGAAATCCGACCTCAAAAGACACCCCTGCATCCAGACGCCCTGCGCCCTGGAGAAAGGAACCCGAGGTGCACCTACGTCCCCGAGCCCTCCAACTTACCTGCCCAGCTGTTGGTTCCTCCTGGAAGTCTTCCTGGACCGAGCCTGCAGCTGAAAACCAAAACCGAAAATTTCCATTGAAATCAACAGGGCACCCGACCTCAAAACAGCACTCTGCACCCGGCCGCCCTAGTGCCGCTGAGGGTGCCTCTTTGGTGCTAACTTGGTCCCCAACGTGCCCTGAGCTTAACCCTAGGAGCTTTGCTCCCACAACCCCGTGGCCTGCTTGCCAGCCGCCACCAACCGGAGTCCCCCTATCCTCCATAGGATAACATTGGGCCTCAACACTCTGCACCCGGCCGCCCTAGTGCCGCTGAGGGTGCAACAACAGTGCATCACTGACCCTGGGAGACCCCTGAGTCTAACCCCAGAACCCTAACTCAAAAGACCGATTACTTACCTCGAGACCGATAACTCATTTTTCCTCATAGGATAACATGGACACTTTTTCTTCCAAAAAGTTTCTAAGTGTCGACTTTTGAAAACAAGAATATTCTTTAAAAATCGTACAGACTACCAAAACGTAATTACTTACCTGTTTTAAGTAAATGTCCCAGGGCTGAACCTAGGAGTCCAGCACTGGATTACAAAAGTAACGTTAAAAGTAACTTACCGGCGAATTGAATTTTCTTACATAGGGATCCATTGACTGGTTTTCTGTGAAATTTCTTCTAAGTGTCCACTTTTGAAATACCAAAATATTGCTTAAAAATCACAACAGTAACGAATTCCGAATTACTCACCTACTATCAGGAGAGACCTCAGTACTGCATCTTTTAGTCCAGTACCGACCATGAAAAGTAATTTTTACCGTACTTACCAGTAACTGGAAATTCCTCTCATAGGATATCATTGCCTGCTTTTTGTTGAAAAAGTTTCTAAGTGTCGATTTCTGAATCATACAAATATTCTTTAAAAATCGTACAAACTACAAAAACGTAATTACTTACCTGTTTTAAGTAAATGTCCCAGTGCTGAACCTAGGAGTCCAGCACTGGATTACAAAAGTAACGTAAACATACTTTGCTTGCAAACTGTATTTCCTTCCCTAGGATAACATTGGTAATTTTACCCAGAAAAGTTTCTAAGTGTCAACTTTTGAAATACAGTAATATTCCTCAAAAATCACTACCATAACCAAAACGCTTTTTCTCACCTGTTTACAGGAAGTGTCCCGGGACTGAATCCAAGATCCAGTCCCGTGGTTAGAAAAGTAATCCAAAAAGTAATCTATTGCATTTAACCAGAAATTTCCATTGAGCTCAATGTATAATTGTGTTTAAAATTGTGTTGCATATTGCAACAACTGTAACTATTGCATTCAAAAGTCTATTGCCAATTGAACAGTAGTTAACTAAAGCATCTCATTCTGAGAAAGTATATTTTGACACCCATTGTTGGTTCTAAAATAAAACAACTATATTTTTATATACAAACCATTGGCCTAGAGTTCAGTTCTTGAGTGTGTGGCTTCATTTGCTGACTGAGTGTGTACAACAAATGCTTTACACTGTCCTCTGATACTGCCTTACTGCTCGACCAAGCTACCACTTTAGAGAGTAAGGTTATATCTAACTTTAGCCTCTGCCAAACCTCTGGGGACTGTGGACTCTGTGCACACTGAACCTTACCTTGGTGCAGTATATACAGAGCCACTTTCTTACACTGCCTTACTACTGAATTCCAGGAAAAAGCATGGACTACTTCTGGCTTACTCTTGGAATCAGGGTTTGTGCACCACTTGTGTTTCTGGTCATGGGTGTGGGTGTTGTTTGGGCTGTGTGTTAATAGTTACAGTATCTTTTCCCTCAGATGTTGGTTTACAAGCTTAAACAGCAGTATTTTCCTAGGTTACCCAGTTGTTTTTGCATCTTGGGTGTCTGTATAAGGATTGAATTACACCTTTCTTTAGAGAACTTTATATAATGAACAAAATGTAGTCCCTGGCATCACAAGAGGATTACGCAGGTCAAGAGAGTAATTTGCATGTTTAAAAGAAAAAAAACACAGATTGTGGTAGTGCTCAAACAAATCAACACATTTTGCAGGTATGTTAAAACTTTCTTTAGAATGGCTACACAGCACCGTGGTAGATATAGTCTTTCATTTTTTATTCTAATCTTTATTTAGCAGTAAAATACTGATTATTATTCAATGAAGTAATCTTCCTTTGTTATATTCCATATAGGTACCCCAATATAGGCTCGGGTAACATCCCGACCTTTCACCTATATTCGTCCCTACATTACATACATAACGGGCTGCTAGGACTGACTCTTTACCTAGTTACAGTACTGCTTACAGAACATGGGGTTTTCCCTGAACAATAGCCTCATCCATTATGCATGAGGATTCTTGGAAACTCAGCAGGACTACCATCTCCTGCATAATAACTATGTACAAGGTTCATTCCCGACGTCATCCTAAGTCCGACAAGTGGCACAGCAAGCTAGAACCCCCGGGGAGACCTTTGGGTATATAGACATCACATCTTGCTGAAATAGTAAGAGGAGATCAGGACTTCCCTGCCGACACACTGACGCGAGACGCTTAGGTTGCTGCATGCAGATACTCCAGCTCGCAGTGGTCTAACATCGCTTGCGGGGTGTCCAACTCGAGACCAAGACGGGGTCCCACAGTCTCTCACTTCAGGTAATGGGGTTGACTTTATCCTAGAGGGATTCTTGGCTTAACACCTACACACATGCTAGGTACACTTAGGTACATCTAGTTAGGGTAGCATGGTAGGAGTATGCATTTTATTGTCATGTATTTTATATACTTGCCTGTATTCATGATTATAGCAAAATGGTAGAAACTTACCATCCCTTTACCTTCTTAGTGCTTCTAATCATTTATATCCGTTTCTGTCTAGTGGTTGTTTCAGCACACCTATTTTACTGTAGAATAACGACTGTTCAATAAATGCTTATTGAAAAACATCCATACCGTTTATTCTGTGTATCTCTCTGAAACTAAGTGAGCACGAGTGACTGAGCGAAAAGTAGTACACTGTTTCCACAGTCCTGAGGATCAGGGTTGTCATGTTCGATAGTTGCCAAGAACTATTCTCTCCTTGGTAAGAGGAGTTTCTAGTGGCACTGTGAGCTAGCTGGTATACAGGCAAACATACCCGGTGGGGGTGTCTAGAATCAGTCTGACACCAATCCTGCAGTGTATGTTTTCTAAACGCGCAGATCCTATATAGGTTTATAGGAACTTAACGACACCTTCATTTAAACTGAGAATAGTTCGGTCTTCACTGAGATAATCCCCTGACATCATGTTGTTTGTCTTCCAGCAGAGCTCCTTAGAGGAATATAACGTCATTAAGTGCTGCTGACTTTGAATGCTGCACAACAATTCGAATGGCAGCATGCCAAAGTACCAGGTTCAGCAAGGATGCAACACCTGCTGCAGAACATTGCCTCCTGAAGTCCAAACCCAAGTACCAGATACAGAAAGTGAGCAACCACTGCCCCTTGAAACAAATACCCAAGTATCCGTTCCAGCAACAGTGCAGCACCTTGGGGCAGACCACTGCCCACTTGAAACAAACAGACCATTGCCCCCATGAAACAAACACCCCAGTATCAGTTCCAGCAACAGTGCAGCACCTTGGGGCAGACCACTGCCCCTGCAACCAATACTCAAGTACCAGTTCCAGCAAAGGAGCAACACCCCGGTTCAGCCTCTGCTCCAAGAGACCCATTTCCAAGTATCAGTTCAAGCATGGTTGAGATATGGATAAAAACAGGGCTATAAGTGGGATGAAGAAACTAGGGGGTATCTCAAAGGGGTGTGGCCGATGTAATTAAGGGCGTGGCTTAAAAACACTTAAGCTAAAAATCTGTGCTTAGCATACATACTGTGTCGCCCGACTGGTATTTTGCTGCTTCTGTCATTGCATCCAGATATATAATACAACAAGTAACATTACAGCTACAACAAGCCAGGACTGTTGGCTTTGCCAATGGTTGTTAGTTGCATAAGATAAATAAGCAACAACTATGGCTTTGTTGTATATAATATTGAAAATGCCTCAGTTCTTGTGGGAGAGATTGTGGCGTGACGTCTAAAGCAGGGTCAAGCCTTGGTGTCGGCTCAACATCCCGTGATTCAAAAAATGAATGTGTCCATGTGTAAAGCCTGGTGCTCATGTAAAGCGCTCCAATACCTTTGGATCGAGTTCGCGCTATATAAAACTGCAAAATGCACAAAACAAGTTCTGAAATGATAAGACTGTGAAAGCACTATAACGAGTGTGTTTGAAGTTACATCATAAGCAGTGAAGGGTGGCACTGCTGCAGAGAGTAGATTTTTTCACCCTGAGGGTGAGGGCAAAAATGTAGAGCCCGATAGGGACCCGTCTCAGCACCTGCTTCTTACAGCTGCCGGTGCTAAGAACCGGCAAGACCCGGCCCACTTAAAGCCTTGGATAAAAATGACACAGAAAAGACTTGGGGGCTTACACAGAGAAGACTTGGGGCAGTTTATAAAGATGCCATGCAATGCAGAGCAGCAACAAAAGTGGCTGTGCTGAGCTGTGTGAGAGGGAGAGAGCATGAAAATACCATGTCTACCTAGATATGGCACTGTCCTGCTCTCTCCACAGAGCATGGCACACAACCAGACTGCTTAGCGCTACGCACACCCCTTTGCACCATAGTGCATAGGTGTCTGCATCATGCCTAGCATAGGTTATTTGCCCAAATGCAAGGGAGACTACCTGAGATCTGGTCTGCAGATTTTTTTTTTACTTACTCTACTGATAGCCGTGGGCTTCAAGCTTTCACAATACTGCGGTATGGGTGAAGGTGCCATAAATAGGAATAAAGAAGAATCAATGCTTCAACACCAGTGCCATCCACCTTCATGCTAAACACTGCAAAGACTGCGGTTACTGCTGATCCTACTCTGTGGCATGGAGAGAGTCTTGAACATGGAGAGGAGTTTTTTGTTTTGGCAAATGCCTGTTGTTGAATTTTGGCCGTTTCCTAGAGGAGCTGTGCGGGGTGCGGCAATTTACATATTTGGCAAGTTAAGGATAGGACTTCAGTTCATCTCCAAGGGGACGGCTTATGGGTTCTTTGGGAAGATAATGGCAAGAGTATTTTACATTGTTAGGACCTTTACCGATGGTAAACTAGGAGTTCAGGATACGCTACTTCAGGGGTCTCCAACCTTTTCTGTGATAAGAGCTACTTATGTTCAATGAATATCATCCCGGGCTACTGTTAATACCATTGTACTATTAAGCATATAAGACACCCTATGTGACCACCCTATGCAAGATTAGCAGCAGTGATCACGTCGGTGACACAGACAGGGTTGTCACCAGTATTCTAAACAAGCATTGGTAAATTAATTTGGTTCCGCCTTTGTGATTAATAATGATTTTTTTTGTTGTTGCAAGTTTTAGCTTGGTGAGTTGTTAATATAAGTTAAAGAACTCCATAAAAGTGTTATGACTTGTTTTTTGTGAAAGGCAATATATTGTGCAGTAACTGGTGGTAATATAAAGCGCTCCTGTACTTTCGGGTGATGTTGGCGATATATAAAAGCGCTTCAAACATTAATTAAATAAAAAACATGAAACACACGGACCAACATTGATATGCATAATTAAGACACCGAAACCAGTTCCAAAATGTAGCCAGAAATACCAGCTCCTTCACGGCATTTTAGTTCAAGCAGGGCTTCAGGACCTGGCGTGGGTTTAAACATTCAAGGCATGTGCAGTATTTGTTACCCAATGACCTTAGTACTCCTTTTATCCACCTCGGAAGGATGAATGGCTGAGTAGACCCGAGCCTGGACTCAAACTCATTCTTGTACCAGTCTTTCCATGTACTAAATGACTTCTTCCTGGAAGTGCAGTAGATGGCTAAACAGACACATTGCAGAGACTACGTCCAGTAGAACCACTCTCAAAAGAACAACTGTTATTTTTTCGGAGCACAGTTCAAATCCATTTAGCACTTGTCAGCTGGCATACCCACCAATTAACGGAGGACATGCTATGTCAGGCAACATCATCCGTGAGTAAAAGGCTAGGCCCAGTGGCACCTAATGAGGTTGACGAAGCTCATGACCATGTCGACGTCGTTGAAAAGTTGGCGTCGTGAAGGCATGCCAAACAGCGGCCGCAGCGCACCCACCTAGCTGAGGCTGCAGAGAAGATGGTCGGGCGGGAGGAGCTGAGGAGAGCTCACTGAGAGGAACGGTGATGGACCAGGAGGGGCTGGGAGCATTGGCCGAGGGTGCGGAGGAGAGCCGGAGGGAGAGGAGATGAAGGGAAGGAGCCACTGAGAGGCCAAGTGAGACAGAGACGCCAAGAGGCGAGAGGGGACAGCTGAGGAAGGGACAGAAAGCAATCAATCGGGCATCTGAAAAGCTTCAGAGGGGAGAGAGGCTGGGCATGTGGAGAGCTGATGGGAGAGGCCGGCCCTGGGAGAACCGAGTGAAAAGAGGCCGGAGAGGGGATAACTGAAGGGAGCCAATCCAGAGGAACTGAAAGGTAGGGAGACCTGAGGGGAACAAAGGGGAGAAAAGAAAGAAACTACAGGAAGGAAGGAGAAGGAAAGAGAGTAACGACAGAAAGAACAGACGTTAAAATGAAATAATACAGAAAGTGTGGAGTGTGAGGATCGACAAACTGTTATCCGGTCGAACAAATACCTTTGACATGGCCGCAGTGGGGTCGGGCAAGCGCCGGCCTCTGCAACAAAAGGGAGCACTAGAGGGGGTGCCTGCTTTGGCTCCTGGGGACTGGTGAATGTGCGTTGCCCCAGGAGGACTAGTGAGTGCCATGCCGCAACTAGGATCACAAGGACGCCACCAGCACAGCGTGTGCTGTTTTTTCAAAAGCGGAAAGGAATCCTGGGTGTCTGAGCTAGGGAAAGTTTAGTGTGCAGCCAGGGAAGTTAAGTAAAGGCACAATTATGTAATGAAATGCGTGTTGCCACGAAAAGAATCCTTCAAATGCTTACGCAAAAGTAGTTCCAGCCATCAAAGCCGATTTGAAGCAGATGAAAATGGGTAATTAGGCCGCAGGAAACTGATAAGAGAAAGACACATGGCACAACAGGAAATAGAACGCCTACAACCAATGAAAAGGAGGAAAAGTAAAGTGACAAGCACACGGACCAGTAAGAAAGGAAGGCAGGATGTAAGTCCCTTTTACGATATATTAAATACAATATAATCCACATGCACAGTGCAGGCGAAACCTAAAAAGGCTTTATCAATTTGGAATGCCTCTACATGGGTAATACGTAACAGCCATAGCTGTAATACCCTTGGTACCAAGGTAATAATATGAGTCATAAGTCTCCTCAATGCTATACAATTTATCACTCAAATATCGTTTTTAAAGTTATTTTACAACGTGTATAATTTTTCTCAAAACATCAGCTTTGAGTTCTGAAAATACACACATTTTCATCTCGAATAAAAAAAAAATCAATTTTGGTATACATATATTGATTCAACTTAGCAAAAGCTTCTAATTTAGTAGGTAGGGTAGGCTGGGCTGCACACAGAAGAGCTCTTTACAGGTAACTGGAGAGCTACCATCATATCACGAGCTACTTGTTGGAGAAGCCTGCACTAAAGAGTACCAGAGACAAAACAGGTTTTTGAAAATATCTGCAGGGCAAACAACTTCTGGTGATCCAGAGGCCTTATTTTAATGGCCAGAAGACCAAAGTGTTCTGGGTCAGAGGGTAAAGGAAGGTTTCATTTACATGAGGTGTTATGCACCTCAACCTCATGCAGGGAAAAGAGTGACTTATATTGTAGCTTTCTTTGTAGAGAAACTACATAGTCTTGTCCTTTGAATGCCCTCCAACATCAGAGGTTTGCCTCCTAAGTCTCTTACTGACATTTATTTCTGTTATTTCTTAATATTATAACGATGTAGGTCATCCTACATAGAAATGATTTATTTATAAAGTAATTTATATAAGAGCTTCACTACCAAGGTACATATTCGTGCTTTAAGTAATCAATAAATCAATCAATCCTCCTGTTTTTATTGATCAATTTTAGTTCATTCTTTCATAGGCGCTTTCACAATGGCAAAATGATCCTGATGACAGTAGATTGGCCCTGAATTCTTTTCCAAACGCATCACTGCCTTGTGTTTGTAAAACGCCTTTTTACGAGATTTTTCATAAACTACCTTTTTCATTTTCACTCTTAAGTACGTCTTGTTATAACGCTAAAAACGACATGAAACCCAGTAATAATGCACATTTTTCTCCATGCTTGAAAAATATCTTTTACAATTGTTTTACCTCTGTGAAACCTAGTCTCTTTTGAGATAACTGGGCTCAGAATGTCTTCGAAATGCACAATTCAGCATCTGTTTTGTGGCATTAGTGAGACATCGCCTCCAAACATCACCACTGTAATACCTAAAACCCCTGTTGTCTTCTAACTTATGAGTCAGGCGGTATTATGATGATAGCAGGATACAGGGGAGTTCTCAACGCTGTAGGAAGTCATCAACCAACTTGACGCATATCTTGGCAGCATTTAAATGTCACATTACCTCACCTGTCTAAAAACAATTACACCGAAAACAAATTCAAAATCTAATTGCCTAAAACCGTACAACGGTTGTGATTATAATATGGAAAATATGGTTGTAAAATATACATAAATAAATAAATACATAAACAACAAGCATTGACAAAGCCATTCTTTCTGGCCTTGGCAAATGTGCATTATTTATTTGTATTTATTTACAAACATGATAGACGCAAAAACAATGACAAAAATCTAAATCTAAAGGAGTGACACACCAAAATAAACGTTCCAGCCCTGGGAGTTAAGTTCACTACGTTACAAACAGCTGTGAACATGTAACCAGGAAAACTGCCATCACTCACAGAGCAAGACAGCCAATGGATGAAGTGAGCTGACCCACTGGCCCATGCTGTATGCTGTGGTGGCCAGAAGCAAAATATGACTGACACTTGGAAAGGCCGATGGAAGAAGAGAGCTGACCCAAAGTCACTCTGTGTATGTGTATAGAGGGACTTTGGGTAAGCCCTCTTACAATATATGTATGCATTTTGGTATGAATTATTTGGAAAACATGAGGTTTGCTAGACAGCTAAAGCTGTCTGTAGGCCATACCTAAAAATAATGAAACAATGCCATAACCAAGATTAACACTCACCTTAAAACCATAACTCCAGCCATGACACTAAGCATAATGATGACCTCAAACTAACCCTCATTCCATGGCTTTGCCATAAAACAAATGCTGGTCGTAAGCCCACCTACGCCTAAACCTCGGCCTGAGTTTATCTTTAACATTAACCTATAGCCCTGACACTAAACCCAATGCTAACATACACCAATGTATGATGCGAATATGCCACTGGATGCATAAAAACTGTCTGAAACGCACCAAAGATAACAGAGAGGTCTCAGCAGAAACAATGGCCCACAAGTCTTGCCTTGCTCTAGCTGGCCCACAATCTTCGGTGCCTATCATGTTCCTTCACCCTAATCCCAACAATAAATCTGTGGCAGGTGACCCTTTTTCAGGTATACCTACTCCTTTACACATTTTTCATCCGCAAAAACTCCAAAGAGTCTAGAACGCAACTACATGAATGCTGTTAGTGATAAAAGAACTAGGCTATTTCCCTCAAGACATAGCAGTCCTGCAAGCACAGGAGCAAATATGATTTAAATCTCTTTGTTAAAGGGCTTTCTAACAAGGGGTTCATCTGTTTCTTGCAGCCAAATTCAATACAATCCCATCAAGTACCTTTGGTCATCTTCAAAGTTCCCTCTTTCTATCCCATGTTTCCATAATTCGTAGCAAGATCACCGCAGACAGTCAGGCCTTTGTGGATCAAGATTCTAATCTGTAGTATCTCTTACCTCTCTGCTGGTGCGCATCATTCCTAGACCACCAATCTTTCCCAAAGGCTCTAAAAACTTGGCACTTCCTGCTCTATTTTTTCTGATATATCAAATTCCTGTCCTTTCCTTTTTCTTGGGCTTGAAACCACCCTGTTCAAGTATTCCACCCTTAGAGCTTTTTTTTTGTTTTGTTTTTTTATATAGCGCGAACTAGACCCGAAGGTATCAGAGTGCACCAGTTGCGTTACAGAAGGACACATTCATTTTTTGTTAGGCACGGGGAGATTATGTGATTTGCCCAGTATCACAGAATGTTGAGCGTTCCTGCCGAGACTTGAACCCGATTCACCAGCTTCGAGGTAGACCGCCCTAGCCGCTAGGCCACATCCTCTCCTCAATGAGATGCCATGAACAAATACATAATCTTAAACAACCCCTAGCCCTGTGCCATGACCCTGTGACTAGTGATAACTCTTAACCATGAACCTAAGTATTACCACTAAATTTCCTCACAAATGTCAGCAATTTCAATTTGAAAAATATGCTTTCAACATAAAATATTTTAAAATCAAAATGCTTCAACTATAAATTTTCATTATTTGTGTTTTAAATGTTCGGTTAATCTACTGTGACTAGATAATGTTAGCAATCCGTCTGTGTTTAAATTCGTCCGGGGACAGTTATATGCTTGATCGTGGAAAGAGAAGTCAAGGTAAATGTTTTTTTCTGAGTTTTGGGTTTTCATTACCCTATGGTTGGTATAAATAAAGGCACCTTGCACATTATGTTTCGTTTGTTAAAAAAAGAAAAAACATTGTTACAGTGGTAAATCCAAACTTGAGTTAGCTTTGTACTAAAATCTTGATTTAAAATTCGAATGGTCTTGTGGTAAAAACAAAAATAGAATAGGGTAGTGTCTAATTTCCAAAGAAAATAATTCACATACAATTCGAAAACAAAGTGCAGTATTTAATGCTAAGGGGCCTATTACTAGGTCGGAGTCTTTACGACCGAGATCGTCGGTTTCAATTCCGACCGGCTGATTACAATGCAGCTGGTTGGAATTAAAACCAAGGAGCCCGTCAGCCAGTCGGAACCAGCCCGTAATCCATATGGACTTCGTTTTACGCGGTCCGGATTACGATGCACGGTTTCCGGCAGGCTTTCCATGCTGGGCTTTACGACATTGAAGGCCTGTCGGAAAGCGTATTTGGGGGCCCCTAGCATGGCCCCCTTCTATTTTTGGCCTCCAGTTGGGGGCTGAAGGGGCACCTATGGTGTCCCCATGTTAATCCCTGCACTGTGTGGCAGGTACCCTGAGGTGCCTGCCACGGGGTGCAGGGATTAACACAACCTCTCATATCCCTATCGGAGTTTGTGCTACGGCCGATTTACGGCTGTAACACATGCTCCCATAGGGAAATGAGGGAATGCGACTGCACCATGTGCAGTCGCATCGTAATTAGGCAGTCGGGACAGCCGACCGGAGGTCGGTCTGTCCCGTTTCCGCCACGGTGTCAGTTGGAGGAAACTCCGACCGACATTGTAATAAGCCCCTTATTCTAATGTAGTGGCGTCTACTGGTGTAAATTCATGGTAGATGAGGATAAAGACAAAAAAAGCAATAAATATAGCAGGAACCATTGGTGTGATGCTGTGTCACCAACAACAATATTAGCCCCCATATAAAACAAAGTGCCTTGAGCTAGAGGAAGGCTTGGAAGGAGCTACCTCTATTCTAAATCTAGCAACATAAAAGTTAAGAGCTTCCAAGCTCTGTTTTCTTCTTGGACATACCGCATTGAATCCCAGAAGGTCAATGGACACTCATCCACCAATATGCCAGGAAAAGGGAACATGACATCTGGTGATGGTAGTTTGAAAGCTTGTTTATAGAAAGGGGAGATTTAAAAACAACATACCCAAAAGAGTTAAATAAATCGGAAAGCTGGATATGCTTTCTGTAAAGCTTTGATATTCACTGCAAGAGAAGAAAGACTCTGGATACCGAGGAGGAGATGAAATACAAACAGCGGAAGGTGCAAATCATGAGACGGCAGTAATGGTGCATTACACACGTCTACAGTAGGAGCGTTTTTGTCCATTTATACAGAGTAACAGGTTTAAAAGATTTTTACTGTTATGAATTTGCTAAATGATGCCACAATATGTAAGATTTAAAAGGGATTGATTTTAAGAAACTCTTTTATGTTAATGAGATAAAATGTTTCAGATTTCCTCCAGATGAAGGACAGGGGGTTTATACCTTGAAAAGCACAGAAGATGATATGTTTGATTTTATGTAATAAAAATGGAGAAAAAATTTATAATAAATATGGTGAGCTATAACAAATTGATTAAATGAATTTCATGAAATACAGATGAACTGAGGGTACTAATTACTGTTCTAGAGTTTGGCGTGCCCCAGGTGGAAGGATTTTGTGTTGGGGATTTATTTGGCATGGCCTTCTGTCCTACCCTTAGCCTTGCAACTATCTTCTGTACGCTGCTAAGTGGCTAGGGTAACACCGACATATTGAAACTACAGAAAGTGAAAAGGGCCCTTACTGCTCCGTCTACTCTCTGTTCTTGTTTCCTCTCTGCCTTCTTGGCCAATGAATCCAGGTGTAGCAATGTCAGTGCAAGGAGTACCCCAGCGCCCCTGATTGACATGCATGGAAGTTGTAGGTGTAGAGAGCTGATTCCTAGAAGATATAAGTGTGTCAAGATTTCAAGCAGCCTACTTATGTGGCCCATCACCATTAGCACTTAATATGTAAAGTACCTAAAAAAAGAAGACCCCTCAAGCGCATATCCACTTTTGCAGGCTGAGATTCTGTTACTAAACAATACTTCTTGGCCCCCGGCATTTTTCATTAGGGCATGTTTTCTAATTATCCTTTATGGGAGGAACAATCCAGTTTTTCAGAACTGTTCATTTAATTTCTGTTTTATTTCCTTGCCCCACTTAAAAATGCATAATGTACTATGTGTTCCTGTGATGAGCATGATGACTGAAGAGAAGAAGCAGCGAGGTCAGCATGTTCCTCCTTTTTACTCAAAATGTTCCTCTATTAAATGTGTCATTGTTTTTTTTTTTTTACGGAGTTTTATATTGCGCAAACTTGACCCGGTATCGGGTATCAGAGCGCTTTACATAGCACCAGTTGCGTTACATGAGGACACATTCATTTTTTGCTAGGCACGGGGAGATTAAATGATTTGCCCAGAATCACAGGATGTTCAGCGTCATTGCCGAGACTCGAACCCGGTTCCCTAGATTCGGGGATCGGCCGCCCTAACCGTTAGTCCAACTCCTCTCCCCAATTGTTATCAAAAAGGTTAGGTTCTTACTGTGAGAGGCCCCAGGTTACCGCCAGGTAGAAAATAATGACAATGTCACCTTAAGGTCACAACAGGCTCTGAAAGATCTCCTACAGAATCTTGAAAGCAGAGCTCGAGCTCAAAGCCAGTAGCAACTTCCGTCTTCAGAGACTGGGGCAAGCATGTTGCTTTTCTCATGATAGGGATTCTCCCAATTACATTGCCCTTCCAGGCAAACACCGGAACACTCCTTCAGGATGTCATCCCTACATATTCTTCGTTGTCTACAGATGGAGGGTCCAAGACAAAATTCTCCATTCTGGAACCAGTACTAAGCTACATATTAGACGGCCTCACATGTAATAGTTCCAGATAAGTCATGAGACACCAATGGCAATCCAATTTTGTATTCAAATTACTTAATTTTTTTCAATTTAGGAGAAGGAGGACTACAACTCCCAAGTAATAAACGTCCAGGACTATAACATGGTGCGCCTTATGACATGGAGTCAGTGGTCAAAGTATATAAAGAACTGTGATCCTAGGTACAATAGGGTACGATGGAGGCGTGGTCAGAGAGTGTGGTGGAGGGGTCAGAGACGTGGCTGAAAAGAAGAAAATAGTCTGTAACTTTTTTGTTGGCTTTTCACCTCCAGGTATTGCATATAACATGAAATGCACACACCTTATATGAAAAATAAATGCAACTTAGAATCTGTAGGAAATGCCTTTTTTCTAGTAGGACAGCTTGGTTGGTTAATGCAATCACTTCAGGTTTCTGTGGGTGTAATCGGATGCTTACTGATTTGAATCCAGGTTGGGGTACTGGGGAAACATTGATGTGTAAGAAGAAAGTTATTAGTTTAAAAAATGTATTACACACAGTATGAGACAGGTTACATACACGCAGTGTAAAAATAGGCTATCACAAAATGGGCAAAAAGATTTTGTTTATATTTTCACAAACGCAAATTCCTGATTCCATCAATTAAAGCCTAAACTGGCTCCCAAGCCTTTAGATTTGCTGATTAACCAATAACATATATTTAAAAATTTTCAGATAGCAGGCACCTTGAAGAGAAGGTTTGTTTCTTATTTAGCTGCCTCACCTTTCCCTCACATCATGGTAGAGGAGCCCCCTCTTCTCCCCTTTCAACCATCGGAAACTCAACCATCCTGGAGTGGTTGTTTTTTAAATAAAAACTATGGGAACTGTTTTGATCAAATTAATAAAGCGTCGGAACATCGTTCCCCGTTCCCCTACCCACTTCGATCTCTGCATGGAGTAAACCTTACTCACAAGGTGATATAGTTGAGTTTCCAACCTCTCAGAGTGATGGATGTGAATTAAAGGAAAAATGAAAACTGAGAAACCACAATGAAGGAAACCAAATCATGGAAAGCCAATTATAAAAAAGGTATTTTTAATGAAATACAAATAAACTGAAAAATTAAAGGAAATATTTTAAAGGAAAGATAATTTTATGGAAAAATCTAAAATTACATTACACTTGGGTAGAGTTTAGGACTAGTGAGGGGTTTTTCAATTCAGGGATGGGTAAGGGTTAGGGGTGATCATGGGATTTTAGGAGTCAGGAATGGGTGGAGTTCAGGCATAGAAAGGGGTTTTTAGGGTTCAGGAATGGATGGAGTTTGGGGCTGGTGAGGGTTTTTTAGGGTACAGAGATGAGTTGAGTTTATGGGTGTGAGGTGTTTTGAGGGTTCGGGGATGGGTGGAGGGTGTTAAGGGGGATTTTAGGGTTCATGGATGGGTGGAGTTTAGAGCTGGTGAGGATTTTCAAGGTTCAGTGATGGGTAGAGGTTAGGGGTCGTGAAGAGTTTTTAGGGCTTAGGATTGGGTGGAGGTTAGGGTGGTGAGGGGTTTTAAGGATTCAGAGATGGGTGAAGTTTAGAAGTAGAAAGAGTTTTTGGAGTTTAAGGATAGGTTGAGCTTAGGAGTGGTGAGGGGATTTTTAGGGGTCATGGGTGGGTGGTGTTAAGGGCGGTGAGGGTTTTTATGGTTCAGGGATGGGTGAGTTTGGGTGTGGTGAAGGACTTTAGAGATGGTCAGGAGTCTGTCTACATATTAAACACATCCAAATTAATTAATTGACAATGTAAAAGATATTTATCTGAAACAATGTCCCCTGAAATAAAGAACTGAAATAAATACCTTTGACACAACTGTTTCTGAAAGTAACATCTGCAACCATTGTATTTACACCTTAAAAATAAAGCATGCAAAAGCCAATTATAACAAAAGACATTCTATGAATTGGTTTCTATGAAATTGTAAATGCCGTTCAATCTGAAAAATTTCCATTAAACAGTTTAGATTAAATGGTTTCTCAGTAATGTTATTCTATGAAATTGTTTTTCTATGAAATCACATACAACTTCTAAGAGACCTCCTACATTTCCCAGCAAGACACACACTATTCAGTTTTATAAGTAACCTAATTGCAAATTACCACAAGGTTATGGTAAGCATGTTCCCATCTATTCTACAAGCTCCAAGATAGCTCAGAGTGTTGTTTCAGCAGTCGGCTTTCCTACGTGGGGGCAAAAGGAAAAGTACAGCTTTAAGGAATAAAAACTGAACATTTACTTTGGATTACCTAAGTATGTTTTTACAACCAGCTCACCAGGTGCTTGATTTTGGATTATGTGCACTATCCCACTCTGCACCGTGGTGCCTTCCTAAGTCTGTGCACTGGGTGCAGACTGGGACAGTGCGCTGTATCACAATAAATGTTTTGTTGCGAGTGCTTATGCTAACCCGAGCCTGCGGTGGCAACAGCACATTAGCGAAAGATGGACTGGCTGTATGAAGACGCCAGTCAGTTTTTCACTGTGAGGATCACTGTTCCTGTCACATGCGCTAGGCCCAGCCACACAAGTGAGGTACCATGGTAGATGGTAGGAATTGTGTGAGTCTGAGCAGATTCCAGAAGTTTCCCTCACAGAAATGCGAGTAAAATGTGTGATTTTTGCCATAGTTTGAGGTTTGCAGAACATTCTGGGTAAGAAAATGTAGCAGAGTGTGATCCATACAAGTAACATCACCCTGGACTCCCCTGGGTGTCTAGTTTTAAGAAATGTCGGGTTTGGTAGGTCTACCTGGGTGGTGTCTGAACCTTGCCCTGAATAATGCAGCCACTCATCATGGCAAGAGAGGAAAGTAGGATTTATCCCCACTGTGCCAGACGTATGTCAAAACTACGCTTAAAATAATCTAACTCTCCTCTCACTTGCCATGGTAATAGCAAAGTTCTAGGTCCCAGGCAGGTAGAAAGAGTGTTGGGGCTTTAGGGGTGGAGGATAGGCCGCCCACCCACACCCCAAATACATATATATATATATATATATATATATATATATATATATATATATATATATATATCTCCACAATCCTGTCCCACCTTCTGCACTGAGGGGGGATTCGAAGCAGGTACGGACCACAAAAAAATCTCCACAGAATCCCAAAAAGATTTCGCAGTTCTTTTATTATATATATCACCACAAAGTGAAACAGACGAGTGTCCGCCCCAGACGCGTTTCGATCGTACACGGCAATCGAAACCCGTATCTGGTGACTAGTAGGCTTTCTTTCTGCCCTTCTGAGGGCAGTTTAGTGGTAACCCCCCCTCTCATATGACTGTAGGGCCTGCTCAGGATTTGGGGTTACAGCCCCATCCATGCCTAGGGTAAGGCAGAAAGACTTGGGCTTGTTCTGGGATGGAGGCACAGCCCGATGCCTGGGGGGCCAACCCCATTTATACTTTTTTCTGACCATCTTTTCCTGGCTTTTTACCTGCCTGAGGGCAGATTAGAGAAAAACTCCCTTAATCTTTTCCCGGGGGGGAAGGGGTATTGGGGGAGGGCAAAAGACTGAGGGGTATATTCTGGTGTGGAGGCACAGCCCGATATTTGGACGGGCCAAGCCCTACTTTTATTCTCTGATCATTTTTCCCTTGTGTCTAGTGAACTTTCTGCATCCCTTGGGTGATTATTTGGGAGTCCGTCCCTAAAGGGCAGGAGAAATGTTGTACCTGGGGGTGAAAGGGAGCATAGATCTATTTATGCCAAGCTTCCACCAAACAGTAAATGTAAACATTCCCTGGTGACCTGGGTGGGGCCAAGATAGATTGCTATGCCTGGGAGGCATGGCCAGACTGGGAACCGAAACTGGCCCTGGCAAACAGCTCGGCCGGCCCCCCTGTGGGTTGGGGGGGGGGGTGGCCGAGCTGTTTTCCAGGGCTGGTTTCGGGCACTTTTGTTACAGCGGGCCGATATTGCAGCAAAACAGCCCCCGGTAATAAAAACAACCCCCCAGGGGTCGAAAACCGGCCCCCACCCTGGCGGCCCACCGGGGAAACACCCGGTGCCCGCTTCGGCCAGTCCGGCCCTGCTGGGAGGTGGGGGTGCACAGGGCCATGCTCAGGAGGCTGCTCCCCCTCAAACAGTATCCCTGCTGTCCAGTGGGGTGCCTCCCTGCTTGGGGATCAAGTGCCTGTTGCGATCTCCAAGCAGCAATCCACTGGAGAGAGACAGTCCTGGAAAGGGAACCCAAAGCTGTCTCTCCCTTGTTGATTAAAATCTTCATTTTAGCACATCACTATCAGTTAAGCAATAGTGAAATTGAGAATATTATGATATATCAAACCTTCAAACAAATTTATAAGTCTCACATAATACCCTAGTTTCTTTCATCTGTCCATCTCGGGCCGAAGCTGTGCCCACCGGCACTGATCAAAAGTGAAAGTGGACCACAGTAATCGCACTCATTTTGCAGTCACATTTGCACTCTGGAAACATAAACTTACTCCATGCACTCTGTGGTGAGTAGAAGGAATTGAATGTGTAAATGGGCTGAGATGAGGGAGGGTAGACGGGGGAGGTAGTGGGGCAGTTGGCGTGTGGATCTCTAAATGAGGGCATGGCTGGTAGCCTATGCCATTTCTGTAGCTGCATCTTAATTAAGTCTTCCCCTTTACTTCATATTCAAGGTTTCCTTCATTATCCCATGTCTCGACACTCCTGCTAAATGCAGGAGTAAATGCCTCGCAAAAGTGAAAAAGAGTAGACCCCACTACCATACCTAATAGGAGGTTCTGCAGAAGGAAAAGTGTTTTCCATGTTGAGAACAAGGTCCCTGGACCAATGCACATCTAAGCACAATTTACTCGTGCAGGAACTTCCACTTGTTGAAAACCCGTGAGAACATTTTTGGTGGCAGGATTACGTCTAACAATCTACAACTGTGTTTCCAGGAGCAGAACTCGGATCCTTTGTGAATTCCCACAAGGTCAGTTATCTTTTCCAGATGTAGGAGGAAACCCATGGGAGTAATTTTGGTGTTTCTAAGCTGGGTTTGTGTATCTGGTCCAGAGAGTTTGCATATTATTAGAGTAACAACAAAAAACGCAATCCAACCATCTCTACTGTGGGTTGACCATGCCAGAGGGAAGGCAAGCACACCGACTGTGATGATGTTAAATAATGCATGTTGTGTTCTCAGGTCTATGAACCCACACAGCCCGGGGTGCATGCAGACTGCAGTGGCAGCCATGGGCCGTGCACCGAGCAGCCCTCACAGGTAAACACCGGTCGCACGTGAGGGAAGAAAGGCCCCATTGTGTGAGGCGGCCCTGTGAGCAGGTGCAGCCGGCTTGTTTGAGCTTGTGCAATGCTTCAGTGCAGCACTCACACACACAGGCACTACTATCCCAGGCGCCCCCACGCCCTCAACCAATGCCGCATCTCTTCCAAGAATAACAGCAATCCCACATAATGTGCAGTGCTTATAACCCTGCTCCGGTGTGATCTTCGGCTAGCAATGTGCGCTGCAGTTTTACAAAATCCTTCGCAGCACAAACCGGGATACAAATGTATACTTTCTTCAAAGCTTACAAAGTTATAGCCTCCCACTGCAGCAGGTCACATTACTGTGAGACATTAGAGAAGAGTGCGTGTGCTTCGTTTCTTCTATTCTTCAGAAAACAAATATACTGCCAGAAATGATACGCTTGTGATACTAAGATTACGGTAAAAGAGCTGGAAAGGAAACCCAGTGCAAGGTGTCCTATCCTGACACTCCAAGGAGCCTCAGCCAATGAGGAGAATCGTCTTAACTGGATTAGAGGGTTTGTGGACGTCATGTCCCTGCAGGTTTCAATGCAGAACTTGGGAGTGACGAAAAAACTCATGTGCATGCACAAAAGCAACTACAGATAAATGCAAGAAGACGTAAAACTGAGCTAGCTGGTGCTCAGCAATGGAGGCCTAATGCACTGATCACGTCCCACAAATAAGTGTTATGGATAACCATCACTGTTCCACTTCCTACAAAAGACAACATGAGAATAATCCTCTGCTGACGAGCCTGAAACAGTACCCCACTCCCAAAGGTGATGTGAACCCCAAGTTCAGCTTAAACCCCAGACACACAGTGGCTATAATTGTATTGTCTAATTAGGAGCCATGCAAGACATTCGAAGATGTCAGGAGATCAGTCACTTATTTCAATGTGCACAGTATATCCACGTGCAACTCAGTGTCCCTGCCATCTTTCTGTCACCCCATCCCCCTACTTAGGCACTGCCACAAGTTCAATTAGAGCACCCTTCCAAATCACAGACACAACACCCAAACTCTTCCCTTGTAGGCCACTCTACAACCCCACACTATGTATACCAGACACAACAAAGGGAGTAAACTCTTGAACACCTGAATGCGCTTCAGGTCATAGTGAGCAGTAAGAGGCGCTATACAAATGTAATACAAACACACATACATATCATTTTGGAAAGGGCCCACAGTCATCCAACTAACACCAGCCCAGCAACACTGTTTCTAGGGACAATGAGTTCATTTAGTCTGGTGAGTAAATGTGAAAACGGCTGCCAATAGCATTTGCGTCTCTTGTGACACCTGTTGCCATTAGCAGCATCGTGCAAATTGTATGTGCACATTTTTGGCACAAGAATTCACCACTAAGATTGCATCTGGTCCTAAATGTTTGTAAATTTGTAAGATTGTATCTGGTCTTTAATGTCTGTACAGAACCATGGGCAAAATAGATGCAAAAAAAGGCTGGTTCACCATCGTCATTACTGACTACCTAAACCATAATCAGATGCAAAAACACACCAGATACCCAACTCTAATGGTATTTGCACCAGAGTATTCTGGAATCTGTTATTACATCATTGGCCTCATCTTATCAATGTTTCACATTTTATTCATAGGCCTTAGTTTCTAGGATTAGCTATGAAGCAGACATTGCATTACCAGCAGTGACAATAGCCTGGAACACTCAAGTTCCCAGTGCTAGCTAATCTAGTCCAGGCTTTTTTCATTGCACACTAGGATTTATAGTCCTGTTTAACCGATTATAAAACCAGGCCAACAAGTCCAAGAAGGGTGACTCACACATGGAACTGGGAAACTTGAGAGCTCCAACAGCCCCCATATGTAAACCACCACGGTGAAGACCACGCCACTCGTCTTTGAACACAACTGGCCTGGACTGGGCAATCTGTAAACCATCACGGTGAAGACCACGCCACTTGTCTTTCAACACAACTGGCCTGGCCTGGACTGGCCCATTTGTAAACCATCACGGTGCAGACCACGCCACTCGTCTTTCAACACAACTGGCCTGGACTGGGCCATCTGTAAACCATCACGGTGCAGACCATGCAGCTTCTCTTTCAACACAACTGGCCTCGACTGGCCCATTTGTGAACCATCATGGAGCAGACCATGCCACATGTCTTTAAACACAACTGGCGCAGTACCGATATTTTGTAACATAGAGTTGTTCTAATAATGGCAGCACCCCGGTATCCGAGGAGAGCTTTCTCCCATTCTTCCTACTGCTGCTCATCAAGCCCAGAAAATTGAATTCTACTTGGTTTGCAAGTTTGGTCTACAGGCTGATGTACTGATAGTTCGGATGTTGTTTCTACAGAACGTGTAGGAAGGAACCCTCGGTGATAAAAAATAATCTAAGGAGCCTTACACGTTCCCCTACAACTAGCCTTATGGAACGTATATACATACACTTAACATTACTACAGTTCTGCATTGAACACAAGAAAGACAATTCACAAACTGTACTAGATGTGTACTGTAGAGACAGGAATGGTCGCCAATTCAAGCCCCTACTTGGGCGGTGTCATCGCATTGTGGACAATGTTCATCAGCGGGATTTGGGAACCTATCAAGTCTGCTGTGGTTTTCTTTTAACACAAACATCCTACTGCATTTTGTTATGAGCCTCATCCCTTTACAAAGTATCCTGCTCTCATTTTAGCACAGAGAGGCTGGACGTCAACAAGGGATGGACGCCACCAGCTACTTCTGACCACTTCAGACATTCTATGGCAATGGATGGTTTCTCGCGAGCGCCACTGCAGACCTTTGGAGGTGAGAACATTAGTTACAGGGTCAGAATGGTGGATAGCCACTCCGACAAGCGGGAGCTTTCAGTTTGAGGGGCAGTCAGGGGGCTGTTCACTGTTAGAGGTGGGGGCCCTCAATGACAGAGTCAAACTGGTGGATGAGCACTGTAGGAGGGCGGAGTCCTCAGTTACAGGGCCACTTTAGTGGCTGGCCAGTCTTGGAGGTGGGAGACCCCCAGACGTTCACTACTCTTCAGAAATGGAGCTCTTGCTTGCATAGTCAGTCTGGGGCCTACCCACTCTGAGAGCATGGAGCCCTCAGTTACAGGGTCAGTCTGGGGGCTCGCCGTGCTCAAAGGCTTCAGCCATGAGTAACAGAGTGAGGCTGGTGGCTCGCAGAGGTGGGAGCCCTCAGTTACAGGGTCAGCCTGTGGGCTAGCCCAGGAGCGTAGGTGCGGGGGGAGGGGGTGTTTGGGTTGTTACACCCCAATAATAAATGTATTCTGTATTAAATAGTTGGGTGCAGGTGCTTTAAGCCGAGTATAGTGAGGTGTTTGCCTGATTTCACTTGGGAAACACACACTCTCGTCACTGTTTTAAAGATCTTAAAAAATAGTTATTTTACAAAATATTGAGTTCAATCAATCAATCAATCAAGCATTTGTATAGCGCGCTACTCACCCGGAGGGTCTCAAGGCGCTTGGGGGAGGGGGGTCCGCTACTGTTCGAACAGCCAGGTCTTGAGTTGCTTCCTGAAGGAGAGGTGGTCTTGGGTAAGGCGGAGGTGGATGGGTAGGGAGTTCCACGTCTTGGCAGCCAGGTAGGAGAAGGATCTTCCTCCCGTTGTGGCTCTTCGGATGCGGGGGACGGCGGCGAGGGCGTGGTTGGTCGATCGTAGCTGGCGGGTGGGAGTGTAGAAGGTCAGACGGTCGTTGAGGTATCTGGGGCCTTGGTTGTGGAGAGCTTTGTGTGCGTGGGTGAGGAGTCGGAACGTGATTCTCTTGCTGACGGGGAGCCAGTGTAGGTCTCTCAGGTGTCTGGCGATGTGGCTGTGTCGGGGGATGTCCAGGATGAGTCGAGCTGAGGCGTTCTGGATGCGTTGGAGTCTTTTTGAAGTTTGGCTGTGGTTCCGGCATAGAGGGAGTTGCCGTAGTCCAGTCGGCTGGTGACGAGGGCCTGGGTGACCGTCTTCCTGGTTTCGGTGGGGATCCACCGGAAGATCTTGCGCAGCATGCGTAGGATGTTGAAGCAAGACGAGGAGACGGCGTTGACTTGTCTGGTCATTGAGAGGGAGGAGTCCAGGATGAAGCCCAGGTTGCGTGCGTGGTCCATTGGTTTGGGTGCGTTGCCCAGGGCAGGGGGCCACCAGGAGTCGTCCCAGGCGGAGGGTGATGATCCTAGGATGAGGACTTCCGTCTTATCCGAGTTCAGTTTCAGGCGGCTGTTCCTCATCCACTCGGCTACGTCCTTCATCCCTTCATGTAGGTTGGTTCTGGCGGTTGTGGGGTCGTTGGTGAGGGAGAGGATCAGCTGGGTGTCGTCGGCGTAGGAGATGATGTTGAGGTTGTGTTGGCGAGCGATGGCTGCGAGGGGGCTCATGTAGACGTTGAAGAGGGTGGGGCTGAGTGATGATCCTTGTGGTACGCCGCAGATGACTTCGGTGGCCTCGGAACTGAACGGGGGAGGCGGACTCTCTGGGTTCTTCCGGCGAGGAAGGAGATGATCCACTCCAGTGCCTTCTCTTGGATTCCGACGTTGTTCAGGTGTTGCACTAGGGTGCGGTGGCAGACTGTGTCGAACGCTGCGGAGAGGTCCAGGAGGATGAGGGCCGCTGTTTCCCCGTTGTCGAGCAGGGCTCGGATGTCGTCGGTGGCTGCGATGAGGGCGGTCTCGGTGCTGTGGTTGGCCCGGAAGCCGGACTGCGAGTGGTCGAGGGATCCATTCGTCTCGAGGAAGGCGGCCAGTTGTCTGTTTAAGTACCCCTTACAACCTGCACTCCCCTCCCTTCCTTCTGCCCCATCACACCCCCCTCCTGCCCTGCTTCTCATAGTACGCACTTTATGGTGCACCTCTTTTCGTCTCCGAGTGCTTGCACTTTTGAAGGTCTGACACTTTAAGGTGTCCTGGGGCCTCTGCCGGCGATGACACTCACTCACTCTCCCCTGGTCTCTGTTCAAAACACCCGATTCTCTGATAAAACATCCCCCCGCGCCGACGAGATACAGAGTTGGCATGCCAACTCTGTATCTCGGGGGGTCCGTGAGTCATTCAAATACTTTCCGAGAAATTCGAGAAATGTAAATACAAAACGCTCAGTTACAGTGCAAAGTGCCAGGCTTTCTACAAAGCAGGATACACGATCAGCTCGTCTGTGTGCAAAGCTTATGTTTGCTCTGTGCATAGAAAAGAAAAAGAATTCCGACCATGTATTCTGCAAGAAGCGAAAATAACATTCTTTTTATTTTTATAAATGTTGTTATCTTTTCAATACAACTGTCCGTATCCTCCTTCCCCACCGGGCCAATTTGTTTGTTTTTTATTTTATTCTTAACTACCATATTTTGGCCTCTAAAGAAATGCATGGGTATGTGCCCATCTAATCGAAATACCGCTTCCGCCTCCTGTCTGGCTCTGGAATAATTGCGCTTTTCATTCCGAATTTCGTCGCTTTCAGCCTCACAAAGGTGACATGGAAACCTGACACCCCCTCGAAATGCGCCTAGAAGCTGTGACTCACACAAAACCCATGTAGATGAGTGCGTGGGCTAATTTAAGAATGAAACATTTTGACGCGGGAGAAAATTTCAACAGTGTGGTGTCGCGCAATGAATTAACGCCGATAACGTGAGAAGATTTGGGGGAGTGCTAGAAGTGAACCCCCACACGTACCTCCGCGCGGCTCATCATCCTCCCGGCTGCTGCGCGTCCGCGCCCACTGCTCTGCAGCAGTCCCGGCAGTGAGGGACGGGAGCGGACGTTTCCACCTCAGGCGGGCACAGGAGGGGTGAGAGGTGGGGCTGGAGTGGTGCTTCAGCCTCACACGCAGAGTGCCGTCCGTTCTCAGCACGCCGTGGGTGGGAGGCCGGCCTTGTGCCCGTCGGCGCACCCCCTCAGCCCACGAGTGAATGCCATCCCCTAGGCCGCGCTGCTGCACGCTGCCGCCTGGCGCTCACGTTTCACCACTGACACTGCGGCGCACATGATAGCAAGAAATCCGAGTGCTTCGTCAATTGTGCTAAAGGCATTAAGCAATATCAGATGTGATGGAATCTAAACATGAATATGTGCCCTGACAGAGAGGTCATGAGCTAACCATGGGATTCATCGGTTGTCATGTCACGTGCCCTTTGTATATGGCCTATTTTTGCCCTACATGTATGCATACCTGTCAACTTGAAGAACCATCTCACCGTGTGAGGAGGGGGTGTAGCCTTGAAGGGACGGGGCCTCGTGCCGAGAAGTACCTACGAGGCACTTTTGAACCCCACCCCGCCGCAAGCCCCCTCCTCCCCTCCCCCAAAAAAGCATGCTGAGGCTAACGCTGATGTCCTGGGGTGTTTTGACACCAGTGGAGTAGCAAGGTGGGAGGGGCTCTCCAGCACTTACCCCCCCCCAACCCCCACTCCTACCTGTGGCTTTACAAGGGATCGCCACCCCCCCCTCTTACCTGCGGCCGTCCCGGGGCGGCAAACGCAGGGGCTGCCATGGGCAGCCAAAAGTCAAGCTGGAAAAACACTATTTACAGTGGTTTTCAGCTCGTTTTCCCTGCCACCGTGTCATATCGGCTCCTCACCGGGAGACCGTGTGATGGGAGCCGATATCGTGTGCCACAGAGTTGGCAGGTATGTATATGGCCTATATTTGCTCTATATGTATGGCCTGTTATAAATGTAGCAACATTATAGGGCCTGGTGATCAATTCTCAGCCACAAACTAGGGATGTGCGGTTTGCACAACGGACTGCCTTCCAAACGGGAATACTACTGCAATCTGACCTATGTACTAATAGACTGCACCGCAAATTGTATATTTGCAGAGAGAGGCAAAAAGTCTTGCCTAATGAACATTACAACATTGGAATGTTAGGTGCTCCATTGAAAACAATGGATTAGCTCCAGGCTTCTAATGGCTGGTAGATGCCCGGAGCATCAACATTCCAATGTTTTTTTACAGCTGTTGCTGTGAACAGAGGCCTCACAGAGCCTAAGGTGATTGCAACCCCCTCGGGCTCCGTGAGGCCTTTATTTTACATATTAGACCAATCTGCACTCTATGGGCGGAATGTTCTAATAGCCTTAAAGCCCTCCGTAGTGGGCTCTACCGGCCATTAAAGCCCCGCTCCCTTTAACGCTGGAGTGGGCTTTTAATGGCCGGTAGAGCCCGCTATGGCGGGCTCTAAGGCTATATTATTAATTAGGCAGGTCGCAATTTGTGACCTTCTGTGATTGGCTGCAAATGCAGGCATAGTGGCCTGGTAGGGATAGCAGACCTCTCTCCTAGCATTTGCATTTCAGATGGTAAACATTTTTAAAGGAAATCCATATCCATTTCAGGGACAGTTACTGCTTTAAGAAAAAAACCAAGTCTCCTTTTGTGGTACACATCGGCGCAGAGCAAGCAGCGTTCCCCTCCAGAGTTTGTTCCCCAGGACATTGCCAACATGATTCCACTGTCGAGAGATTGGGGGAAGGGTCAGTAACTGATCAATGGTTTGTAACCGCAACTGTAGTCACAACTTATTCATACAATCCATTTCGAATCTCACATCTGAGCGGGGCGACTCTCTCTTCCTGTGATTCCTAATGGATCACAAAAGCTCTTTACAAGTAGGAAAAAACGTTCCAACCTGTAAAAGAGCTATGATACATTTTTAAAAGGTATTTTGCGGTCAAAAAGACTTTGTTTTTGTGAATTTCAGACTTGGCAACTGCAAAACATATTTCTACATGAGGCCCATAGTCTATAAAAGCATAGACAAGACAGTTGTTCGTACAGCAGGCACTCTGAACTGAAATATTTCAAGGTGCTTTCAAATTTCAATATCAAAGAAAAGACAGCACAGTGAAGTTAAGTAGGTGCCTTGGATCACAGAATTTGTTCAGGCAGGAAAACCAGGATTGAACGCAGGTTTTCTGATAAAATATCCTGCAACCCAGACACTGGATGGATATATCCTCCTTTCCACTGTTTAACACCCAAATGCAGTGTTTTGTGTTTAAATTTTGAGAAGCATAGCCAGTGCACTGTGTTAGATAATCACACCTTAATTTAAGCTGACCCACCAGTCTTTCTAGACAAAAGTACAAAATTAAGGGAAGGCAGGAACCTCAATTTTTATGTTGACTTCATGGCTTCCATAGACTTAATAAAGAGAACGAGGGCAATCTGAATGAGTGCAGACTGCAGGAGACGCGCAACACTCCAGTGAAGGTAGTTACTTAAATTATTAGCAAAACAATGGGATCTAAGGGATTCAGAGCTAGAGGTCTTCACCAGGGCAAAAGTGAATAGATCAAGATGGCCACCGAGCAAGAAACTATGAAAGGAAGCTCTCAGGGTTAGGATAATTATTCCATAAATATCCTAAAAAGGTTAGTCATGGCAACAAGAAATACAAACTGAACGACATCGACCTACAACATCTTTGCTGCTTACCGTCTCGACGTTGCATCCGTCATTCTTTGAATATTGGCCATGACAGCAGCTTTTTCCATTCAGCCCTGAGCCTCGTCCATCGTTCCAGAAGAATGGCTTTGGCAGCAGATCATCATGCACGCCTTCAGCTTTTGAACTCCCAGGTATGGGTTGAATTGGGCTAACGTTGCTCTTATTCGTAGGAGAATTTCCTCTGAGCGTCCTTCCCGAGCGCTGCCTTACTTTCTTGTCGTCCCCGATTGCCGGAACCCTATCGGAGCAACCATAATCGGCATAGTAGGGTGGTCTTCTGCAGTCTCTTGCGACTGAACAAAACATGGTGTGCCGGTCAGCCTTAATAAACTGGACCGCCCCTTGAGTTATAAGGCAACTACTCTCTGCTTTCTGTAGCGGTATCGGAGACGCATGTTCCCCTCTCGACTCTACTGCTGGATGCCCCCTGGCCGCGCGCAGCCCTTGGAACAGGCACAGCGGTAGGTCTGTCACAGAGGCATTCGAGGAGCTCTGTTGGATATCCCTGATGGGCTAGCACCTTTTGATAGTACTCCTGGGCCCCCAAGGACTAGGACTTTTATGCTGCCCACCTTCTATGCTGCCCACCTTGCCGCGCACCTCCTTGGCCCCCTGAGCATGTCCGCTCTGATCGGATCGCAGCGTGACCAACGGTACTCATGGTGGCACTTTGTTCCGGTGCGGCCAAAACTATTTCTCATTGTGTTTAGGGCCTCATATGAGCATCTATATGGGGAGGTAATTACTGCGTTTGGCTAAACTTCCCACCCAAGGTAAGCGCTCCCGCCATTGTGTGAATTGTCTCAGCTCGGTGGCGTTAATCATTTTTGTGCCCTCCTGATGGGGTCGAGCGCGGATAGGATCTCGTCGCTTTACTTTTCTCTACTGTGCCTTTGAATAATGTCTGCAAAAGACACACAGTTGATGGACGGAATGCAGAACAAATCAAAACATTCACCCCCAGTCAAGAGATCTGGGTTAAATCCATCATTCTTTTGCTCACCATGTCACCCCAGTTTAGACCTGGCCATATGCAAATCAGTCTGAAATTTCATATCCCTTTGTGGACCCCCTCGCCCCAGACAGATACAAAATGGTGGTCAGCTCCTCACTCAGCTAAAAACTAACAAAGGACACAATCTAATCTAATACATAGAAACGGAAGAAGACTCATGTAACCTGCTCCCCATTTGACTAAAACTAAAAGAGTGTGTCACGAGGCGGGTCCGACCCAGGGGGGTGTAAAGCCGACTGTGGACTGGTGGGGTGTGTCACCCACCGTTTCCCCTCCTCTCTCACCGCAGCAGGACGACTGGAGCTGTCCAGACATACGGGAATACGAGGGAGACGAGGAGTCCGGTCTCGGCTCCTTTAACTGGGAGGACATCACTGGAGGCCCCGCCCAGAGGGATGACGTCGACGGAACCTGGCCCACAAGAACCCGAGGAACACGGAAGCCGGGGTGTGACAACACCGGAGGAGACGAGAGTGAAGAACCGGAGAGGAACGAAGAAGAGGATTCACGGACGGAAGCGAGCAGAGGAGAGGCGACGGAGCAGTGGAGAGACGCCAGCAAGCCAGGAGGCCAACGTCCCCGTGGTTCGCCCAGCCACGTTCCAGGAGGAGCGTGGCTTAAACAGGTACGCGAGCGTTTTGCGGGTTGGAGAGGAGGAAGGGAGGGACCCGATTCGAATGCATAGGGTGTCCCCTCTCCCCGATGTACCCATCCTGAGCACCTCACCTTCACTTAGGCTTGCCGTGGAAATTTCACCGTGTGCTCCCTCACTACCCCTCCCATTCACTATATGCCATTTCACTCTTACTGATACCTGGTATCTATTTCCTCCCTGCACCTCATCGCCTCGAACACCCGCCTCACCCGAACTGACGACTGCGTGGGTTCGTGCCGGACCGGATGAGGAAAAGCTGGGCCCCAACGAGGGATCGAGACTCCAAGGCTAAACCATCGTCATCCCCTGCTCCCTACAAGAAACCAGTTGTACAGAGGAGACGTATACTTAACCCAATAAAGATTTCTCTACCCCTACCTCGTCTCTGGCCCCTTTCTACCAGCCCGCTACAGAGTGTTACAGCAAACAAATGATGGACGGAATGCTGACAATGCAAACATTCTCCCCCAGTCAAAAGATCTGGGTTAAATCCATCGTTCTTTTGCCCACTATGCCACCCCAGTTTGGACCCAGCCATATGCAAATCAGTCTTGACCCTGTGCCCCATGGGAACAGTCCAGACCGAACAGCCAGGCCAGGTCCTCCCTGGACCGGAAACAAGCATCCTGGGACCGGTTTCAGGGTATGTCACCCTTCTTCAGCCAGGCTAGCTTGAATCCAGTGGCACAGTGAGCAAGGGACCCACGTCTGGGCATACCCATCCCACTTAGAGGCGAAAAGTGTTACAGCAAACAAATGATGGACGGAATGCTGACAATGCAAACATTCTCCCCAGTCAAAAGATCTGGGTTAAATCCATCGTTCTTTTGCCCACTATGCCACCCCAGTTTGGACCCAGCCATATGCAAATCAGTCTTGACCCTGTGCCCCATGGGAACAGTCCAGACCGAACAGCCAGGCCAGGTCCTCCCTGGACCGGAAACAAGCATCCTGGGACCGGTTTCAGGGTATGTCACCCTTCTTCAGCCAGGCTAGCTTGAATCCAGTGGCACAGTGAGCAAGGGACCCACGTCTGGGCATACCCATCCCACTTAGGGCGAAAAGTGTTACAGCAAACAAATGATGGACGGAATGCTGACAATGCAAACATTCTCCCCAGTCAAAAGATCTGGGTTAAATCCATCGTTCTTTTGCCCACTATGCCACCCCAGTTTGGACCCAGCCATATGCAAATAAGTCTTGACCCTGTGCCCCATGGGAACAGTCCAGACCGAACAGCCAGGCCAGGTCCTCCCTGGATCGGAAACAAGCATCCTGGGACCGGTTTCAGGGTATGTCACCCTTCTTCAGCCAGGCTAGCTTGAATCCAGTGGCACAGTGAGCAAGGGACCCACGTCTGGGCATACCCATTCCACTTAGGGCGAAAAGTGTTACAGCAAACAAATGATGCTCTCCATGCCACTGGAATCAAGCTATCCTGGCTGAAGAGGGGTGAAACCCCGAAACCGGTCCTAGGATGCTTGTTTCCAGTCCAGGGAGGACCTGGCTTGGCAGGTCGGGCTGGACTGTTCCCATGAGGCACAGGGTCAAGACTGATTTGCATATGGCTGGGTTCAAACTGGAATGGCATGGTGAGCAAAAAACGATGGATTTAGGCCCAGATCTCTGTACTGGGGTGAATGTATGACATTGTTCTGCATTCTGTCCATCAACTGTTGTTTTTGCATTTGTCACCCCGAGTGGGACGGGTATGCCCAGACGTGGGTCCCGTGCTCTCCATGCCACTGGAATCAAGCTATCCTGGCTGAAGAGGGTGAAACCCGAAACCGGTCCTAGGATGCTTGTTTCCAGTCCAGGGAGGACCTGGCTTGGCAGTTCGGGCTGGACTGTTCCCATGAGGCACAGGGTCAAGACTGATTTGCATATGGCGGGGTTCAAACTGGAATGGCATGGTGAGCAAAAAACGATGGATTTAGGCCCAGATCTCTGTACTGGGGTGAATGTATGACATTGTTCTGCATTCTGTCCATCAACTGTTGTTTTTGCATTTGTCACCCCGAGTGGGACGGGTATGCCCAGGCGTGGGTCCCGTGCTCTCCATGCCACTGGAATCAAGCTATCCTGGCTGAAGAGGGGTGAAACCCCGAAACCGGTCCTAGGATGCTTGTTTCCAGTCCAGGGAGGACCTGGCTTGGCAGTTCGGGCTGGACTGTTCCCATGAGGCACAGGGTCAAGACTGATTTGCATATGGCTGGGTTCAAACTGGAATGGCATGGTGAGCAAAAAGCGATGGATTTAGTCCCAGATCTCTGTACTGGGGTGAATGTATGACATTGTTCTGCATTCTGTCCATCAACTGTTGTTTTTGCATTTGTCACCCCGAGTGGGACGGGTATGCCCAGACGTGGGTCCCGTGCTCTCCATGCCACTGGAATCAAGCTATCCTGGCTGAAGAGGGTGAAACCCCGAAACCGGTCCTAGGATGCTTGTTTCCAGTCCAGGGAGGACCTGGCTTGGCAGTTCGGGCTGGACTGTTCCCATGAGGCACATGGTCAAGACTGATTTGCATATGGCTGGGTTCAAACTGGAATGGCATGGTGAGCAAAAAAACGATGGATTTAGGCCCAGATCTCTGTACTGGGGTGAATGTATGACATTGTTCTGCATTCTGTCCATCAACTGTTGTTTTTGCATTTGTCACCCCGAGTGGGACGGGTATGCCCAGACGTGGGTCCCGTGCTCTCCATGCCACTGGAATCAAGCTATCCTGGCTGAAGAGGGGTGAAACCCCGAAACCGTTCCTAGGATAGTTGTTTCCAGTCCAGGGAGGACCTGGCTTGGCAGTTCGGGCTGGACTGTTCCCATGAGGCACAGGGTCAAGACTGATTTGCATATGGCTGGGTTCAAACTGGAATGGCATGGTGAGCAAAAAAACGATGGATTTAGGCCCAGATCTCTGTACTGGGGTGAATGTATGACATTGTTCTGCATTCTGTCCATCAACTGTTGTTTTTGCATAAAACTAAAAGAGGACAAGAACTATTTAGTCACTTAGACAAAATATAAAGTCTATCTTGAATATCTCCCCCAAGCTTCATTTTCCTGGATTATATTAATTTGTAAACACATACTAGTATCAAAGGTCTATATCTAGTTTGAGATGCAGATAATAAAATAGGACCTACGTAGTTATTTATCTTATCACAATTTTAGCAATGAAAGTCACCATTAGGAATCATGGACTTTCTGACCCAGCACATTAGCTGGGCGACCATTTTGCAGCGTTACATGCACCTGTGATCGCCTATGAAAATGTGTTCTTCCTTTCCCTAAAAACCTACAAATTACTGACTTGCTCATATGATCCTCATTAATCCTATGTCCCTAATTAATTTCTGCCTAATCTAGATGACACACCCACGCGTAGTACGACATTTCTCTGTTTCCTTCACTGTATCCATCCTCTCTCCCATACTCATCTAGAAAGATGTGTAATTGTATCAATATCTCGCCTACACAACATACCTAAGGTTGATCCCTTTCATTATAGAACACCAAGTCGACTCATCTCGTTCTGATATGGATTCATTGATAACAACCAATACCAAACTAGAACAATCTGGCAAACAAGCTTATAAAATCGAGTACCCCACCGGACCTAACAAAAAAGGCTGCTAAGAATTTAAAACACAAACTTCTCAAAACTCATCCAGAAATTCTTATTTTTGACCCATACTTCTGCATGAATAACTGTACTATTATAAGCGACCTCATCCTTTATACGAGAAGAAGAACACACTGGAGGAAAGCCTTGCTCTCATTGATTCTGATTTCCTCAGCCAATAAAACTCCCCATGGTTTAAGACTCTCGGTAGCCCTCTCCTCGGTCTACAGAGCAGAAGCACCCATCTTGGTTTACAACAATGGGACAAACCTCATCCAATCATCAGATCGCAACATAGAATTATTTGAGGAAATATTCCCCCTCATCAAAAAAGCTGAAACCAGGAATATGCCCTCCCCCTCCCAAGCCCTTCCTAACCAGGCGCGCTACATGTACTCGCTTACATTTCCAAGAGGATCTGAGCCGAACTCTATCAATCGCAGTGCCACACCACATCCTCACCCCATACCTAGAATAACTACTTATGACCCACATAGACTTAAAAATCACTTAGTACCCCTGACCATTCCGCTGACCCCCCCATGTCACAGCTAATAGCATCCCCAATGTCTAAACCTAATATCCCGCTCCCCAACTTGTCACTGACACCCCCTCCTACTCTGCTCCCGAGCTCCCCTCCACCCACTTTGGAGCTCTCTGCCACCTCTGAATCCATGTCCCTACCATCACATCCCTCTGGCCAACAGCAGTACATCCCCACAGAAATCAATACCCCACCGTCTTTACTCCCTACACTTCAAGACCTCCCTTTTCCCATACTCCAAGACCCTACTACATCCTCACACATCCTACTAGCATCCAGGCTGGATGAGATTTCACAAACCCTAACTCAAATTAAGGCAGACTTACAAAGCCTTGTACATATCATCACTAAATCGACTACCAATCACTGGCCAATCAGGAATCTGAGTTTAACTACGCATAATCATGAACAACCTAATATCTATCCTACGTTGCGTCCAACAAACACCACAACCAATTTGATTTCACCCATCCCGAAGTGAGATGGAGAAACCTCCCCTGCCCAAATGCACCCTCTAGGCCCATCACATTAACTGACGCATACTCATTATCAGATGAAGCTATCCACTCCCTCCTAGTATCATATAACTCATCTCACCATGAGAGCACTGACAATCAGAGTTAAATCCAATCCATCTTTGAAAAACCACACAGAGAATCTAAACCAAACCATAGAGTGGTAAACAAACACAACCTCAAAAGAGCTACCCTTACCCAGACTCTCCGAATATCCCCAAATCCTTTCTGAAATTTATTCTACTCAATTGTAGATCGGCTGCAAGACATGCCGTGGACCTTGCGGATCTCATCCTAGCACATGATCTTGACCTCCTTATCCTGGCAGAAACTTGGCTAAAAGAGTCCGCTGCAGCTGTCCTTGACATACTAGTCCCTCCTAGTTGTGACATCACTAGACTAGACAGATCCACCAGACCAGGTGGAGGCACTGCATGTATTCACCGTTACAGCCCTTCAGTTAAAGAGTCATAGTCCCCTGCTCTATTGTCATGTGAATATCTTTGCATCGACATCGCCTGCAACAAAAAACCACTTTGCAAACTACACACATTCTATCATCCGCCTGGTGATGACCTCTCCTTCATAGACCAAAATATGGAAATCATCACAGTAAACAGTGGTCAACTTGGTACTCAAATCTTTCTCAGCGATTTCAACCTCCACTGGAATGACTTGAACGACCCTATAGTTAGCAGCCTCAAAACATTTCTTATAGACCTCAACTTGATACAAATCTGTGACAGCCTCGCACACAACAAAGGAGCGATCTTATATCTTGTCATCGCGAAAGATAATGCTATACAACTTGAATCTATCCTCCCTGTGACTGGTCTGACCATCACAGCATCACCTTCCTCATCAGTATAGCCCTGAGAACTACTACCGCACAAGGACTGAAACCTAAAATTTGGAAAAGAAATACGAGAAATATCAACATCACTAAACTGACATTCCTCAGGGATAACATCCTACTACCCCTTGAAGGTATGCTAGATGTCCAAGATCTCACTAACCACTACACTAGCGCCATGAAGAATATTCTTGACTCAACCGCACCCCTACAACTAAAAAGACTATCCACCAAAGACTCTAAACCTTGGAACAAAGGTAGCCTGAACACCGAAAGACGTAACCTGAGACTAGCTGAATGAAGATGGAGATTCTCTCCATCCCTTGAACACCTCAAACATCTAAGATCACTTAGGAATACTTATTACAAAAGCATTAGAAATTCCTAAGCAAATTTCTTCAGAAAGCAACTGGACCAAGCCAAAAACCATCCTAAAAAACTATTTGAGCTGGTTAAGCATCAATCTAATAGCCTACCCAACCTCTCCCCAGTTGGATTCTGTCTACTACCTAATTGCGAAGAATTTGCCTCCTTTACCTTGCTGTTGCCGTTCAGGAAAGCACTTAAGACCTGGCTGTACACGCTGTAGACTTCCCCCAGAATTTTATAGGCTAAGATTGGTTATCCGGACAGCCCACTACAGCGCCTGGATGCCCATGGGTAATTGTCGCACTCTAGAAATTGTAAATCAAATCAAATCAAAGGCAGACAATATGAAAAATGACTTGCAGATAGCCCGGGAGCACTGTCCTTGCTCACAATACACTAGGGTCCCCCCTCACTGATAGGGGGGCCCACATATCTACTGGAGCACATTCCCAAAAACAACGCTTCCTGGAGCTCTTTCGAAACATTTGATCAAAATGCAATTCTCAAAATTGTAACAGATTTGAAACCCTCAAACCACTTCAACGATCCACTTCCCCCCAACCTCTTCAACAAGATCAAAATGTTGTTACTCCCACTTTGGACTAAGATTGTAAATGAATTGCTGCTACAAGGCAAAATTAAGGACTAACTAAAATCTGAGTAGGTCACCCCTATCCTAAAATAAACAATGGCCAATCGAACCCACCTTAACAACCTTCGCCCCATTTCCAACATTCCAACTCTGGTGAAGCTTCTTGAAAAATGTGTTCAAGTCCAACTCTGTAACTACATTGAGCAATTCCGTCTTTTAGACCGATTCCGATCTCGCTTCCCCTCCGGGCATAGAACTGAATTGGCCCTGACACATATAGTGGGCGATGTTCTAAAAATGTTGGATCAAAAAGAATCATGCCTACTAAACCCCCTGGGCCTATCCTCTGCATTCGATACGATTAAGCATGAGTACCCACTCGACTTACTAGAACACATGCTGGGAATCTCAGGGTCCGTCCTAAACTGGTTCAACTCATTTCTTCAAAATAGAACGCAAAAAGTCAAGGCAAATCAGTCCCTCTCTAAGATTGCTGTGGCCACACTTGGGGTCCCACAAGGCTCCTTTTTTTCACCCACTATCTTTAACTCATTCATGGAGCCACTAACAGAAATCCTAAGGTCATCCAACATCTATCATTTGTACTACCTGCGATTACGGTGGCAGGGTATATGATGCTGCACCAAATACCAGTGTTTGTTATAGTTGATTCAAACAATGCTTCGTATGAAACCTAGCGACCAATGCCCACCTCCCGAAACCTGCCACCGACTAAGGTTTCAAATACATCAAGAAAACACACAAGATGAAAGAGGCATCGTTATTGAGAAAAAGTTCATCGGGTTCAAATCCCACACATAATGGAGGACAATGATGACAGAAAAGGACAGCCTTTCAAATAGTTGATTCTGTAGATTCTTTTATTCACAATTAAATACACAGCAGCCAACGCGTTTCACCCTTGCGGGCTTCTTCAGGGCTGCAATTAATAATACAAACATGAAAAACATACTGTTAAAAATAGTTTCAAGATATTGATTGCAAAACTATAAGTCACACAACAAAATCATAAATATAACAAACATTTCTGTATATAAAGTGCAGATGTGTACCACAGCCAAGGCAACATCATCAGTACAAGAGTCAAACATTGTGTTCATTAAAATATGTACATTTTGGTTACACAGTTTATATCCATTGATATTTTGGACAAGAGTATCACCACACTGGGTGACCATGTTTGCTTTTTTTCTTTATAAAATCGGTGACTGATTGCACGTAATGCGGCACATTTTGAACATACATGTTGTGTCCATTTAAGATCAAGAAATGGCTCACCAAGGAAGGAAAGAATGGAGGGAATAGAAAGGAAGTATACTCATTGTACACCCAAGGTCAATGCAAACTATGTAAGACAGGAGAAGGAAAAGGGAGAAAGAAAAATGTGAAAAGGTTAGCAAAAGACAAGAAGATGTAGATGTTAATAATTTTAAAGAGGAAGAAACAAGAACGCTAACAAGAAAATAAGTGTAGAAAACTAAACCCGGCAATCAACGGAAAAATACACCCACAATAGAGGCATAGACCCTGGATCAATACTACGTCAAAAATATAATTCACGGATCATGTTTAAGTCAGACAGTACATTACCCACCAAGCAATTTGTGTTCATACTGTTGAGAAGGATGTCCTACGGGCGATGGCCCAGTTCGATCGGCACTATTAAATTTTGTTCACTTTCGGTTGTTGAGTCTAAAAAATATGGGACAAGGCACAAATCCGATAAGGGCGTAAGTACCAAATGTGGAGACGTGAATCAAGCATGCACTCACTCTCAAAAATAAAATAAAAGACACAATGTACCTTAAAAAGTTATTCCACTGTATACTGGTCCGTAACAACTTGTCCCCTTCAGGGACATGAGTGTATTGCGCGCTTAATCGCCAGCCTGTAGTCAAAGTGAATACGTACAAATTACACAGAAGGCAGGGAATAAAATCTATTTAGAACGTTTCCATTGAAGGTAAAGACTAAACACCCTCATCAGATACCGGTCTACGGTTTCTGGTCACAACAAGTAAGATCACGTCTAACCTCCAACATGCCCTGTGTGTCTGCATCTTGGTCTTTAAAGCAGTAATGTTGTGGACGAGAAGCGTCTTTGAACTTCATGAAATGATAGTCTAGAAAGATCAGTTCATTATGCAAACTATCTACATATCAGTCACAATGTAGAAACGTGCATCATATTGCCAGTACATTACTCAGTGTTATTTTGACAGTGCTCAAGTACAAAGCGACAGGGAGATCAATTAAATTCCAGGTAAAGCACTGACAGTAAAGTGCCCACCGTGCATGGAAAAACGCCCAAACACGTACTAATTAAACATTACCCCTTATCACAGCCATACGTGAGACTTTAGTACATTACACTAAAGAATTTAAATAAAACACAAATCAAGCAACAACATTTGCAGGTGCTTGAATATAGAGCATCAAACAGCTCAATGTGAAGCGTAAGTCAAACTGTAACATTTAAGGTGCCCAGAGTGGAAAAACGCCAGAGCCCGTCCTAATTCAACATTACCTTTTCATGCGCCCATAAGGGAGACTCGTGACGCTTCTGGAGTTGCAGGAAAAATTCCTCGCCAAGCACAACCGAGTTTAAATAGACACATAAATAAGAAAACTCGGATCAGCTGTGTTATCAATAAATGAAGAAGTAAAAACTAGACTGCCGACCCCGGCATCCATGTTTGTACTTCCCAATGTTCAAAAGGCACGTTTACCTATCGGCATGAGTCTTTCCATCTTATGTAACACCATATCAATGATAATATCAGGCGTCCCAAAGTCACTTCATAATTACCATCGTATAAAAAACTAAAAAAAAACTATTTGTTATAAATACAACACTCTTACTAGAACCATTTCATTTACAAATTTTACCACTCATGCCAAAAACGAAGAATAGACCAGACTCGAACCCTGCTAGTGTATATACTGACAACCCCTGCTCAAAGAGCTGTGCTAAGCGAATCATGTTTTGGACGGTTAGATTTCATGGCCTGTTATTGTACGTGTTATTCATCTTCTTTATGTAAACCCAAAAAAGGACACTGTTCCTATGGCCAGGCACAAAAAGTCACCCGTGCCCAAAAAGACGAAAGAGGGGAAAAGAGTGAAAGAAAATCCTAGGTGAAGGACCCACTCAGGTAATGGAAGACCACTCTTTGTCCTCTGATGCCCTCACACACCCCATAGGGTGTCATGCTTCATCATCGGGCAGTGCTCCTCGTAGGGTCATGACCGACGACACCTGGGCATAGTGTGCCTCCAGGGGCTTATTTTATTTAGCAGTTAGATTCTGCTAAGGGTACATCTGTTCTACATCGGCTGCATGATGACCCTTTATTAATCTTCCACACAATTGCACGCACTGTTTTCAACCTCCACAGAGGACCCACTCCCCACACACCCGCATGCATCATTCGGCAGTCCTAAAAAGATCTCCGATAAAGTGACCCTTCGGGGGCCCGTAGGGAATTGCAGCGCCGGCCCTACGAGGAGCACTGCCCGATGATGAAGCATGACACCCTATGGGGTGTGTGAGGGCATCAGAGGACAAAGAGTGGTCTTCCATTACCTGAGTGGGTCCTTCACCTAGGATTTCCTTTCACTCTTTTCCTCTCTTTCGTCTTTTTGGGCACGGGTGACTTTTTGTGCCTGGCCATAGGAACAGTGTCCTTTTTTGGGTTTAAATGTTGTTATAGGGAGCATGGACACTGGACCTTAATTAGCTCTCTGGTCCCCCTTCTCTTTTTTGTGATACATTCATCTTCTTTAACCAGAAACTGATACAGAAAGATAAGTCCAACAAATTCCACAAAAAGAGGCATTATCCATAAAGTAGTGATAATGCAAAAAAAGGGGGAAAGAATTAATTTAAAAATTCAAACGGATAGGAGGGACTCGAACCCTGTCTATTGATGTAATGATCAGCGCTGCTCTGAGTGCTGTGCTATCCTGGCCCCACAAAATAACACTGAGTAATGTACTGGCAATATGATGCACGTTTCTACATTGTGACTGATATGTAGATAGTTTGCATAATGAACTGATCTTTCTAGACTATCATTTCATGAAGTTCAAAGACGCTTCTCGTCCACAACATTACTGCTTTAAAGACCAAGATGCAGACACACAGGGCATGTTGGAGGTTAGACGTGATCTTACTTGTTGTGACCAGAAACCGTAGACCGGTATCTGATGAGGGTGTTTAGTCTTTACCTTCAATGGAAACGTTCTAAATAGATTTTATTCCCTGCCTTCTGTGTAATTTGTACGTATTCAGTTTGACTACAGTCTGGCGATTAAGCGCGCAATACACTCATGTACCTAAAGGGGACAAGTTGTTACGGACCAGTATACAGTGGAATAACTTTTTAAGGTACATTGTGTCTTTTATTTTATTTTTGAGAGTGAGTGCATGCTTGATTCACGTCTCCACATTTGGTACTTACGCCCTTATCGGATTTGTGCCTTGTCCCATATTTTTTATACTCAACAACCGAAAGTGAACAAAATTTAATAGTGCTGATCGAACTGGGCCATCGCCCGTAGGACATCCTTCTCAACAGTATGAACACAAATTGCTTAGTGGGTAATGTACTGTCTGACTTAAACATGATCCGTGAATGATATTTTTGACGTAGTATTGATCCAGTGTCTATGCCTCTATTGTGGGTGTATTTTTCCGTTGATTGCCGGGTTTAGTTTTCTACACTTATTTTCTTGTTAGCGTTCTTGTTTCTTCCTCTTTAAAATTATTAACATCTACGTCTTCTTGTCTTTTGCTAACCTTTTCACATTTTTCTTTCTCCCTTTTCCTTCTCCTGTCTTACATAGTTTGCACTGACCTTGGGTGTACAATGAGTATACTTCCATTCTATTCCCTCCATTCTTTCCTTCCTTGGTGAGCCATTTCTTGATCTTAAATGGACACAACATGTATGTTCAAAATGTGCCGCATTACGTGCAATCAGTCACCGATTTTATAAAGAAAAAAAGCAAACATGGTCACCCAGTGTGGTGATACTCTTGTCCAAAATATCAATGGATATAAACTGTGTAACCAAAATGTACATATTTTAATGAACACAATGTTTGACTCTTGTACTGATGATGTTGCCTTGGCTGTGGTACACATCTGCACTTTATATACAGAAATGTTTGTTATATTTATGATTTTGTTGTGTGACTTATAGTTTTGCAAACAATATCTTGAAACTATTTTTAACAGTATGTTTTTCATGTTTGTATTATTAATTGCAGCCCTGAAGAAGCCCGTAAGGGTGAAACGCGTTGGCTGCTGTGTATTTAATTGTGAATAAAAGAATCTACAGAATCAACTATTTGAAAGACTGTCCTTTTCTGTCATCATTGTCCTCCATTATGTGTGGGATTTGAACCTGATGAACTTTTTCTCAATAACGATGCCTCTCTCATCTTGTGTGTTATCTATCATTTGTACACTGATGATATCCAACTGTACCTGAAAGTCTCCTCCCCTGAAGACATCTGATCCCTCAATTCAGTTCTTCAAAACACCCAAAATTAGCTGTCATGCAACCACCTCAAACTTAACACTCTAAAAACTGAATTCCTCCTAATCGCCCCCTCAGTCACCCACTACCAATGAATGGATGAAGCAACTTACAGCATTTGACTGCACACCACAAATTATTGATTGAGCCAGATCACTGGGGTTAACTCTAGACAAAAACCGTAATATGCAGAAGCACATTAGTGCTGCCACTATAACAGCAAACCTCCAAATGAACATATTAAGAACATTAAAACCCTTCCTCCCTCGAAACGACTTCAAGTCTGCCGTACAAGCCCTAGTGATTCCCAGATTAGACTATGGAAGTGCTACCCAATCTGGCCTGCCCAGATCCACAACAGTCCCATCGAGGGCTGCCCTTAACTCTGCTGCAAGACTTATCATGGAATCAAAAAGGAATAATCAGATCTCCCCTGACTTGAAATCCCTCAAGTAGCTCCCCTATGAAGCAATAATTAAACTAAAATTGCATGCATGATTCACAAAGCTCTATACTTCAATACCCCAAGATATCTCGCTAAGAAGCTTGAACTTTCTGGAGGCTCAAGATCCTCTAGAAGCTCCAGGCCCTTACTGCTAAAACCACACAAATTATTTAAAAAGAAAATCTACAATATAGCTTTCTCTGACATTGCCCTGAGAATTTGGAACTCCCTCCCCCCCCCGGAAATAAGAATGATCCCTTCAACTACATCTTTCAAGAAAGAAGTCAAACATTTATTTATGAACAAATTTCTCACATAGAACTTAAGACCTCCTTTATACAAGCATACTAGGATTCGGCAACTACCCTCATGCATACTGTTCATTTATGCTAATACTGTCTTTTTTTTTCACTGTGGATTTCTCTATTTCAAGCATTAAGGTGACAACACCATCATCTACCATGTTGCATGATCCTGTTAAGTTTTACACTAAGTCACTATTATTAATGCTCGCTCGGCATGCCTTTGTCGATTCAGATATACTTAATAGCAATATTTAAGATGTCACCACCCCATCTGTGATGCTGCCTTAGCATATATCGCTCTAGTGTTATGATACTGTCTCATCACAGCCAGACTTAAACAAAAAGCTCAGACTTTGCTTTTTTTGATATGAGATGGAGAGAGCGGTTAGTTGTCAGTTCAGTGCAGAGGAGCTTATCTTATCACGCCTCTTTCCAAGCACTTACACACCAGTTTACGGTGGGCACAGACTTGGCTCACCTTCAGCTGGAGGGTCCAAAAGGGCCTTGAGCTAAGCCAGAGCGAGGCATATGGCTCGAGCCTTCAGTGGCTCGCCCAGCTCTAGAAGTGTCTGCTTTACATGGGAATAAAATAAAGTGATTCTTTCCCCTGAACTCAAACATGTATTTTGCATTTCATGAGAGAATTCTAGTGCTACAGCAGGACCGTATCTTTTCAAAGTGAAAAAAGGCAGACGCTTTTGAAGCGCACATAGTGAAAAAAGGGGAACTGAGAAGCAGGAAAAGATACAACTATTATTAAATCTGATGATTACATCAATTAATCATAGATACAACTCGAAAAGTACGAGATCTTTCTTTTATTGGATCTCTCCAAGTATTCACATTTTATCCATGTTGGAATATAGTTACTGTAAACTGTGGTACATAAAACATTCAAATCCTTCTATATACAAAAATTAGACAAAATAGTACAAAACAATACAAAAAAATCGTACAAAGCCAAATCAGATCCCTATAAAAAATACTCCTATCTTCCACACATCTACTTGTGGGAGGCTGTGCATAAAATTCCTGCACAATCACTCTAAACGATAGTCTCTGAGGTCCATATGTATATGCAAAGCAAAAAATCATACATCTTAAAGCAACACACAGTGTATTTAATACATTATGTAATCCAAGCCTTCCAGAGACTTCATAAATGAGGTGTCGACGCGTTTCGGCCTTTGGCTTATAGGCCTCTTCAGGACATAATGTAATACGGAGCACAAAAGTGTATCAGACTCGAATCAGGTCAATCAAAAAAAGGGGAGGTAATCCTCAACCTCTAGGGGAGCTGGGAGGTATCACAAGACCACACTGGGTACCGGTAGACCAGATTCCTAGAAGGACCGTAAGGGGCGCAGCGTGGGCACGCAAGCTCCAGCAGGAGGCTCCGCTGCCTCCACAACAATCTACTCGTACTCTGTTTAGCAGCGCTGGCGGCACACAAGTCCAAACCTACGGGCGAAGGACAACGAGTTACCTTCGCGTCTTCTCAAAGCTCACGCCACAGCGAAGCGCACATAGGACATAGCATGAAGGAGTTTGGAGGTATTCTCCTTTCACAGAAAGTGGTGACTGGTCAAAGCACATGTGCCCATCTAGAGTGGTCCATTTCTCTCCTTTCTACAGCCGCGGTCCGTGCAGGTAACAGCGGTGGGGCCGGGTGGGGGGGGGGGGGATTTCGAGGGACGATGCAGAGGGAAAATTAAATAAATAATTAATTTTCCCTCTGCATCGTCCCTTGAAATCCCCCCCACCCACGTGGCCCCACCGCTGTTACCTGCACGGACCGCGGCTGCCTTTCTATAGTGCCCAGAAGGACTATTCAGTTTCTAACTTTCCTCTATCTATTTCCCTGCTTCTTCCTGTCATTTGTGAATGGTAGAATTTTTTCAAATGAAAAAGATAAAGAGTTTTAGATGGATTGTTAATGGGTTAAAAACAGGGTTGTTTAGCATCAGGAGTTCCAAGTAAAGCAACAGACAGGAGCAAGGCTCAACTAGTCTATGATGGCACTTACAACCCTGACGTTGAAATTTCCATGGTATTGACATGTCCCTTCCTTGGCAACCTGTTTCCATATATACGTTATGTATCCGGGAGAGGAGTAATAGGGTGCCATGTACAACTAACTCTTACGTACCACCTGTCACCTTTATTAATCATATCACCCATTCTAAAAAAATCAATATTTCTTGGTGCACAGTCACCCTCAGCAACATATTCCTCGTCATCAACCGAAAAACTAAAAAATAAATGACATCATGCTACATTCATCCACAGCCCACAGCCCACACTCCACTACTTCAAATGTAAAAAAAAAAATGCCTGGTGTCCTGTCATGCTCCTTTAGAAGTCCTTCCATCCCTTTCCAACTAAAGGCCATGCTCTCTTTTCTCCAGTGGCAGCTCCTTATCAGGGGCTTCAGAGCGTAGCACTGCCTTATATAAGGGCCCACATTCTTCCCCTTGCCTTTCCCGATACTGTACATTATTTAATTTAGAAGTGTTCATGAAAATACGACTTTCATGAAAACTGCAGTGCACAGGTCTGCTCTTTCAGTCAAGTATCCACACTCCTGATGACAGGAGGTGGAGGAAATGGGGGTGAGGTGGCTGATCGACGATCCATCTACAGAGTTTTGTTTAAAAAGGGAGCACTTTGTAGGGGGTGATTGGAATGCGCAAGTGAGGGGCATAGTTCAGCTACGATTCCCTCATACAGGCACACTCCATTTTATTTTGGAAATATACCCGGCATGCCTCAGGTAGTACAGTAGATCTGCTAAGATGTGGCTGTCAGGGCACACATCAGTGCATCCCTGAAGCCAATGAGGAGACTCACAGAGCAGCAGGGGTAGGATCCCCAACACTGTCCCAGCTTCTTATAAGGCTGTGCTCCCAGTCCTATCAAGAACCTGGGAGAAAGACTGAGGTGGGTCTTACCCTTTTCAAACCTGGCCTTGCTGCTATGGCTGGCTCCTCATTAAGAATCATGGCTTGCTGGTTTCAATGTTCAGAAGCCAGATTCCTGCTGTGCTGCTGCCATGGAGCCTCAGAGGTGCCAGCACAGGAAGCAAGGTAAGTAAAACAATTTAGTTTCTCTGTGCGTGTATGCATGTGAGTGTTTATATGAGTGTTTGAGAGTGAATGAGACTGAGGGAAAGTTTGTGTGCGAGTGTGTTTGACAGTGTAAAGGAGAGCGAAAGTGAGTGAGAATCAGAGTTTGAGAGGGTGAATGAATAAGTGAAAGGGAGTCCAAGGAGTGAGTGAAAGAATGTGAGTGAATTAGAAGGAGTGATTGGAGATTGTGAGAGGGAGTGAAAGTGAGTCTGGGGTGTAGCTATGAATTGTGCAGCAGGTGCGGTTGCACCAGAGCTCACAGTCAGTAAGCAGCGGTGGCTGGTGATCTTTGAAAATGGTGGGGCATAATATCTGCCATGAGTTCTTCCTATTTTCTTTCCAAAATTTGCTTTGAGAGTTCCCCATATGTCATGAATTACCTTCATTGTGCCAAAGCCAGCATTTTATTATGGGTAGCCCCTTTTCACAAGACTTTCATACAATAATTCAGTGCTAGATTTTTTCATTGATACTGCCCATATATTATGTGTGGTCCTTATGTCAAAAATTACCTCCAGTATTCCAGAGCCAGCATTTTATCATGTTTTGCTTCCCCCAACTCGCCCCTCAGCCCAAAAATGCACGGCTGCCCTCTCTCAGGCAACTAATTACCTCCAGTATGCCAGTAGTCGTATTTTGTTATAGATATCTCCTTATGTTCACTATTCCAGTATTTCTGGTTCTGCATTATGCCTTGAGTGCCTTCCCTTATGCCAAGAATTAACTGTAATGTCCCATCTCCAGCATTTTGTCACAGGTGCCCTCATTTCAAGAATTTAGCATGCAAGTGCCTGCCTTTTTATAGAGGGTGCCCTACGCCAAGAATTACTTCTAGTATGTCAGGGCCTTCATTTTCCCATGAGTGCCCATCCTTATGCTAATACTTTTTTTTAAATATTCTAGCAGGAGCATGTTACCTGGGATGCCCAGAATTATATTGAGTATAATCATAAAACATGCACTCTCTCCTTTTCACTCATACTCACTCCCTCTCACATTCACTCTAACTCACACATTCTCACTCATACTCACTCCCAATCACTGTTACTCACACACAAACATACTCATATTCACTGGTTTGCACTCACAAAAATACTCACCCTTTCACACTCACTGACATCGGTTTCAGGGCGCAGCCCTACCTCAGACGAGGCCCCACATTCTGCCCCTTGCCTCTCCCTACACTGTGCATTATTTAATTTAGCAGTGTTCATGAAAGCACAACTTTTGTTTTTTCATGAACACTACCAGTGTGCAGGTCAGCCCTCTCGGCCTAGTCTCCAGGCTTGTTTCTCCTCCTAGATGCTTTTCCAGCTTCCTTACATACATGATATGGAATCACCAAGGGTACCAGAACTTATTTTTGTCCCCAATTCCTGTCTTGTCTACCTCATCCCATCCCTGCTTCAAAGAGAGCATAGACTAGGATTTTTGCCACCATCGACAAATTGACTTTTTGCAATATTACAGGCACAGGGGCAAACAAGTTGCTTGTATGATCAAACCAGCACCGCTGCAAGTAGGCTGCAACTGTATTTAGGATGGACCTTATGATGCTCGTTTTTGCTATCAGTAATGCCCAATCCCACAGAGTGTTCGGACAAAATATTAAGGAAAGCATATCGTGTGGACAAAATATTGTGTCAAGAATATTGAAGACAAAAATATTATGAAGGAATAGCAAAGTTTTACTATAGTTAACTCCACATATACTTACCTTGACAATATATATATTAATATTCAAGGTATGTAGATGTGGAGTTAAGAATAGTAAATCTATACATAACTATTTCCATTCTCAATATTTTCCACCTCGATATTTTTGACACAATATTCTGTCCACACAATATTTTTGTCATTGATATTCTATCAGACATCCTCCCACACACATGCAGAGAGAAAACTAGCTGCATGTCAGTTCCACTGATTTTGTACAAAAACGGAAATAATGGCAAAAGGCTGGCCATCAATTTTGTCAAAAGTACTTCTGCCGCACTGGTGAGAGCACCTTCGTCAAAATTATTCCCTGCATGCACCTCTAAATATGGCGACCCATCTTGCATCATGGGTGTAGGCGAGGGCCTCCACTGAGCTCGTTTTTTGTGATTTTAGTTGCTAGCTCTTTGTAACAAAGACTTCCACCTCGACATTTTTTATTGTAAAGAACAGTAAGGTCTAGCTTGGTAGAGCTGGACATTAAAACAATGTAAAATTAATAAATACATTAAAAAAAAAAGTCTAGCTTTCTTGTAAGTATGGGCTTACCTTATGAAGGAACCCCTCCTTAGACGAGGACCGAGCCTCTGCAATAACTTGTGAAAAAGGGACGACGCACAGGAATTATTCACGTGACTCAGACAACATGGGTCCCACCATTCAGAGCCTACTCAGATCGGACCAAAAACAGGATCCGCCGAATTCTTTATACTGACTGCTCAAGTCGTAGCATCGCCAAGGGAAAGCGAGTAAGACCCGCTGGCGGCGTAATATCAGATCATATATCAGAGTACCCTCAGGGTACCCTAAAGACGATGACTCACAGTGAGCACAACTTACATCAATCAGCAGGTCAATTCCACCTTCCCTGACAAGCCTCCCTGATAGTGATGCTCACACATACTGTAGGCATGTACTCTCCATCATATCTCTTTCAAGGAAGGAGAAGTTATTTTTTTGCTGTTGTGTAATTATACAAAAAGTTATGATCTAACTACAATGGCCTGGAAAACTTAGGGGCAGTTCTAAACCTTTTTTTCCAGTGCAAATCAGACTTGTGTCTATAAATGCTGAATGTACGATTGTATTAGTTTGCATGATTGCGAAAAGGATTTAGATGATGAGCTACACACGCGTTTGGGTCCTGTGACAGTTTTCTGGACTGATGGAGACTCAATTAGTGTGACGTATAAGAAGGCTTTTTCCTTAATCTCAAAGGCGGTGCCAGGTCTGGTGAAATGGTGGTACCCTGGTAGGAGTAGGAACACCAGATAGATTCTTGAACATAGTACCGGAATAGAGTGAGATGAGATGTGAGGGACAGTTTTGGCTGGAGTGCGTTTTTTACTCTAGAGGTCCTCTTCTTTTAATACTGGAGTCTGTAATATGGTTCAAGAGAGACTTTGGAGAATTGAGATGGGTGCTTTTGTACTTCACACATGCAGTTCTGAAAACACAATGGGCATGTCTGGGGAGCTAGTCTAATGAAATACGGTTACACCATCTTGTACCTAACTGCAAGTGAAGGTAATACATGTTGTACAGTTCTACCTAAGACAAGACAGCTTTTTAAGAGGCTCATTAATAAGATATATTCAGAGATTGCTTGCTATTTGTTGAGATCAAGTAATCTCCAAATTGTTCCAATATATTTATTAATTAAAAATTCCTCTGAATCAAGATTTGTCAGAGCTGACAATTTATTCAGTAGCAATAGTTAGCCCAAAGGTGTTTCACGTGGGCTGACAGTATGCCTAGTTACTTTTTCAAGGTGATAGATAAGTCTTTATAATGACCCGTCCATCTTGAGTGATCATGTACGTCTATAGTTTATCTCTGGTAATAGATTAATATTGATAATGGTAAAGGAACAGGATAGGACTGCCCGGACCCCAAGACTGCCACTTGCCTTAGAATTCAGGAGTAAGTGTGGATGTATGACGATATCACGCATGCATTACATCGCATGCCATTAGATCGCGGTTTTAACAACGCAAGTCGTTACAACGACTTGCGTTGGAGGGCGCTGGACTTAGGAGTAGTTTAATTTACTATTCCAACTCCAGCCTAATTACAGTAGGGAAGGTGTTGGATAGTAATTTAAACTACTCCTTGTCCTATAGCGCCCTCCAGTGCGTAAGTGTTGAATGCAAAGAAGCAAAGGCTGTGGTCATCCTCAAACTGGCACCTCTTACACCAAAGAGACAAAAAAAATCAGTTTTATAGAACAAATGGTCTTGATGAGGAAAGACAACCTCTCAGAGCATCTCATTGCACTTGGCAACGTGGCTCTTGAAACAGGGCACAGTGAACTTACGGTAAATTTACTCAACTCGAAACTGCCCCAGAGATTGTCAAATAAAATAAGAACCCTGCCTCCCCACTTAATAACAACACACATGAAGGCTGTGGAAAGTTCTCCAGTTGAGCTCTTCCTCCTGTGATCCAATAATGCCACAGATCATAATACCACATTCTTCAAACTGGTCATTTTTATAGTACTTATTTCGGTGGTTTTGAGTTTCTTCAGCCAATGTTTCTAATTTGCATAAGGCTTTCTTATTTATTGTGATGAATTGTCTGAGCTGGTTCGAAGTGTGTGCTTTTTATTAAGTTAGACCTGGAAGGTTTAAAAAAATAGCCGCCCACCCAGAATCACCAATAGAACTTCACTCCTGTAATAACATCAGATATATCACTGTTTGTCATTAAAGAGGCCATGGCGGTCCTTGTAAGGAAAATGTTCAAATGCCGTTGACGCACAGGGAGAAAACTCCCTGGACGTAAGGGAAATCTATCTGCCTTTTGCTCTAGTAACAACCCTCAGCTTCGGAGGTTAGTTCCTGCAATGCAAAAGAGTGCAGAGTGTGTGGCTCCAACATGGCGGCTGGCATCTCATTCAAGAGCACCAGCAGATGCACTTTCATTTTATTATTCCCTGCCAGCAGATGGCGATCTGTAAATATTTGCAGGTTGTCCTGCGCCAATGAGACAGAGGACAAAGCCTCCACCAATCCATCAGACTCGCATGCACTTGCCATGTCCTAAATGAGCTGAGGAGAGAGAATTCCAACCGCAGATTTACATGTAATGAAATCCACTTGAAAATGCCCAATTCATACATCTTTTCTGCCTTGAACAAGCAGACAACTTAGTCAACACTTTTAATCTGTGAAATGAATACTTCATGGAACGGAAATTCAGAGAACAAAAGTGGCAAGCTATTTAAGAACCTGCTTAAAAACAGGAGCCCGGTGCACATCTCCCTGGATACTTAAATTTGAAATGCACTGTGGAGGTAATGTTTGCTTTACATTTCTGTCTTGCGACAGGGAAGGGGCCTATAATGCTGAAAAGGCAAAGGGGTATTGTGCCTTCCTGCCCTACTACTGACCCTTTGTGAAAACAAGGGAAATGAACCGAAACTTGTAGTTAAAGTAGTTACCACTCCATTAACAAGCTTTCATGTAGAGGATGTTTAGATGCTTCATCACTGAACATCCACATAAATATTGTGCACAACTCCCATAGGTTGTCAATGTTTACATGTGGTGCACAATCCTAGGCGCTCGTTCCACAAGCTGAAGGAAATACAGATTCGTTTGTGACCAAACCAGTATTGCAAAGAGTGCTCAAAATGTGCACTTTTTCCAGCACAAATATCACCAGGTGATAAGTTGCAAAATCTGTGCACCGCAAGACAGCACGATTCTGAGTTGTGTAGCTCGAAACAAGGAAAATGTGTGGCATTATCATTTTATCCCTCATTCTGAGATGTAGAGGGGGAGGTAATACCGCACCCGGTGGAATCAGCACTGGGATGGTATTATCTCCTCACATAACGAACAACCTGTAATGAGTCACACAGACATGCTCAAGCAAGCAAAACATAATTATATGGTGCACACTCAAGTGAGGTCGAGCCAGTGTGTAGACTGTGGTACAGTGATTTATAAATATGTGAGGTCATCATTACAAATAAACAAGTTAAGATTATGCACATCAAACATTTGTAACGACGTTTGTTGAACTTTCTGGAACTAGATGAGAGATAGAAAAGCAAAGTCCAACCTACTCGATTCAATGAGTACACCTGCAGCAAGGCTGAGCATAGGAAAAGAGACCGCTGCCGTCCCTATGACAATACACAGCGCTTTAACTACTCTCTGCTATTCGTATAAAGCTTGACTCCCCTCCTTCGATAGAAGAACGAGAAGAGTGCAAGAGAATTCTCCGAAACGACCACAGCCCATTCTCGTTAATGGAAAACAAGTAGCCCAAGCCGAAGCCCATACAATGAAACCTGGGAAGCTTGCTCCTAGATGTTCCAAGCTTCCCTCAGACAGGTTAATTCCTCATCAAGGGAGCAGAGCTGCAGAATTATCATGATTATCCTTGAGGATATCAGAGCTCATGAACCGGGCGAATGCATCTCATGGACTGGGATGTTAGGTCATCGATCCCCAGATGCGAGTCACACAGGTAATTTCCTGTTTATATCATGGATCCATCGATAACCGACAACCATTTCAAGGTTTGTGCATGTGTTTTTTGGCTCTGTTACATGTACAAGACTGAGAGCACGGCCACTGGAAGCCCTCGTGCCGCAGAACAAGCATGAAGCAGGCAGTGCAAATTTACAAACAAAGCCCTGCCTAGTCTTCAAGCCAACTTCGATGGATCCACTCCAAAGAGCAATAGAGTACTTCACCTTTTGGCCAGACCTAGCCAGCACAGCATTGCCTGAGCATCTTGGCGCTCAAGTAAGGGGACTAGTGAAGGTACTGACTGCTTCAAGGTGTCCGGTAGAACATATGAGTACGTTTTGCTGGTAGTTCCCCACTCATTAAATAACACAAAACTTGCTCAACCGTTTAAACAACAGCAGCACCTATACACAGGTGGCGGAACCTGCATCCCACCTGTGGTTGCACACAGAGGTCAGGTGGCGTGGGTGAAGGCAGAGGCACAGAAGACCTTCTTCAGATGCGTTGGGTCTCTATCTGTTGGGCTGTCACCATGAGCCCTCTGCTAACAGCGATGAGCGACCACACTGGTAATCCCCCAGAAACCCCAACCACACACTTGCAGCACACGCAGCAACAAAGGCAACAAGGCACCCAAATATATCGAACTAGGCCAAACAACATCAAAAATGGTACGAGATTTAAACTCTTGTAAATGCACTGTGCCGCAAGACTCCAGCACCTTCTAAGATGACTGCTGCGGTCCCTCTACAGCACAACCATAGTGCAAAAACAATGAACAGCAGTTGGAGAAGGAAAATAAGATGCAGAACAAACAGGAGTCTCCTTAAAGGAGACATTTACTGTACGTTATCCTTGAAGACAGACAGACAGACAAACACACACACACACGCACAGGCATACATGCACGCACATATACACACACAGCCACCACCTTCCTTGCTATCCTACTTACACAATAACAAACAGTAGACATTGTGCCAGATAGGCATGACAAGCTATTCAAAAAGTAGGTATAAACTTTTGTTTTATAAAGCTTGTCATAAGAAGCCCACTTAATTTAAATTCTTTGAAGGATTAAAAGAGGGTAGCAGATTAATATAATTTTCTGTTAAATTTGAATCCTGCTGTTTGAATACTGCCCCACTATATTTTCTAGGCTTTTGTCAAGGATCTGTCTATACAATATGATTATTGTGTACATTCGAGTTAATGCTGATATTGCTTATTTCCAGAACTCTCATTAAATTAATTAATAAGAAAACCATGATAAGTTCTCCTAATAGTCATGTCCATGCTCTTGGCATCAGCCAGGTCATACCAGGAGACACATATTATCAGCATGCCTTGTTCTTTGCAGAGATTAAATCTAAGGGGCTGATTACGATGGCGTAGCGGTGATTGGGCCAGACATGCGGCGGTCCCACCACTGCAATTAGGATGCGACCGCCATATTGGCAGGCGCATCCTGGGCCTTTAACATTGCGGGCGGTGCTGCTGGCTGCAGCACCGTCCGCAATGTGAAAGGTGCTTGCAACACATTTTCCTGCACCACGGTGCGATTCCCACCGGCGGAAAAGCGGCGGTCGGACTTTGCGTCCGCCGTGATACCCACCGCCATCCTAATATGGCGGTGGGTAATTCTCAATTTGATGGCGGAACGATCGCCACCGCCGGGCCGGTGGTGGCGATCGTTCCGCCATCGTAATGAGCCCCTAAGTTAGAATGTTCTCATAAAACCCAAGAAACTAGGTTGAATAAATCGCAGACATGCCACCTCTTGGGAATGTAAAGAAATATCTATTTCATTGTGAGGTGTCTTCTCAACACAAAACACTTAAGTTAACTATAACTAAGAATGCCATTCGGTACAGTGAATAAAATTCACATCACACTGTATGACAGAACTACAATCCTCCCCCAACCCCCATACTTATGTGATCTTTTTGTGCACATCTCTACAGCGCGGATAAAGTCCCAATAGACGGCCAATATAGCTGTAGTTTCCTATTGTGAAAAGACAGCAGCTACTGCAAGGCGATGTACCTCCATGATGTGAAGTCAATTCTGCATGACCTGTCAGTTTTGGTAGCGGTGGGATCAGATAGGCTTGTATCTCCACCAATCCAAAAGTAGAAGGCCTCCAAGGGTAGCACAATATTCACATGATGTTGCTGCCAGCCCCTCTGGTGTCAAACCTCAATATCTGGGTGCAGAATTACTGCACCACTGAGATACTGGGCACATTGGTTCTTTATTCATATTCTATTCCCAAGCACCACATTATCTGCACTGCTATTTAATCTGCCTTTAGCAGCACTGCAGGCAGCAACGTCTGGCACAATTGTATGCAAATATCCCAGAAGTTGGCACATTTGCTGACATGAAAGGATGTCAATCAGCAGTGGCAACCACATAGCAGCTCAAACAAATACATACAATATACACCGAGACTTGAATGTACTGGGCCTTCTGCATCTTTTATAAAAACGGATGTATTTTTCACTAGTTATTTTCGCACCATTGTTTGATGATTGCTATGGGTTTCTCACTGGAACAAAACTAGCAAAGGTCTTTGCCAAGAATCCTATTGGGAAGTCACGTGACAGTCTATTAAAGTTCCTTTAAAGAATTAGTCTGTCCTACTAAGACAGTTGTTAGACATTAGGTCATCACAGACAAGACTAGGAGGTGTGTCTTTTAGAATGTTAACAAAGAGGAGGTTAGCACAAAAATAGCCTGTTATCTTCCTATTAGATTTTTGTATTGCCATGTAAATCCCCTAAAATTACTACAAATCGTCTACATCTAGACTCAGGCATAGCTCAAGTGACCCTACAATCTTACCTGTTCGAAGCAGATGGTGCACTCCACGCAGAGCGCAATGGAAACAGCACACACTTTGTAAGATGGCTCCTGAGATGTAGGACACAGTACTCTACTAGATTCTCAGCAACTACAATCTGCACCCTGAAAGCAAACAAAAATATTGTGAAGAGAGGAAATGGGATCAGAAAAGTGATTTAATGCGATACCACAATTAATTATTTTGGCAACTATACAACATGATATGATGGTGAACAGAAGTACTAATACAGAAAACAAAACCTGGTGGGTGATAATTACACTTCATAATTTGAAAGAGATGTTGAGCGCAGATGATAATAGTGACAAACACAGCCACAGGTGGACCCCTGAAATTTCAGACTGTAAGTTAGTCTAAACACTGACACAGGGATTGGGAAAGTGAAAGCAATTCACAGATTGTGGCAAATATACATGGTTTTAGTATTCTGAAGACGATTCTATAAGAGGTGGAAATCCCACTAGAGCCGGATGGTACAATAATGGATTTTAGACCCGAAAGCCCTTTCCGAAAATGAAAAACTAAACTAAAACCAATTTGTCATGGACAACATGATAGTGTATGGTTAGTGTGCAAGGATGATGGCGTGTGTGTCTATTTCTCTCTCTCTCTCTTTGCATCTTTGTGTGAGATGTCCTGCCTTTAGGATGACTTCCTTGTCCCACAGCTGGTCTGCACAAAAGGTTGTCCAGTGGAATGGAGAGATAAACTACACAGATCTGGTTGACTTCAGAATTTCACCTGTGACCTTTTATACAGAAACTGCCCTCTCCCATGTGTCCAACTTTATAGCTTATTGCCATCACAATCACCTCCCCGCTTATACTTCCTGATCTTTCTACTATATTTAGCACAGTTGATCACCCAACTCCAGTAGCATCACTAACCACACTTGGTCTCATAGGCTTAGCACTGAGGTGTTTTCATCCAATCTCGTTTACCACTCATTCTGCAGCCTCACACTGCTCCTCGCTCTCCATCCACTGATGTCTGAGGAAAGGTCCCACTTGGCTCTATCTCCCTCTATCCCTCCCTCCCTTCTATACCTCTTATCTCAACAAACTCACAATTCCCTATGTCTTTTCTTATCATTTCTATGTTAATGGTACACCCATCTTTCTCTCTTGTACCACATCCCAGTGTCTCACAGCTATCTATCAATGGATGGCTATCATGTCATTTATGCTGAACTTATTCAAAACAGAAATATTCTACTTTCCAGCCACTTGGGCACCTTCTTCTCTCTCCTAGCCTATCCTCTTCAATCCAATTCCCTGCCTCCCAGGCCATCAGGCAGACATCTTAGAGTACAATTCAACCATTCAATGAACGGGGAAACATTCAGAACGAAATCTGCCAGAGCAGCTGGGGACATTGGACATATCTGTTGACGGATTGCCTTCTTCACAACCAAGAAACTGCTTCCCTCACTTGCACTTAGCAAATTTGACTATTGTGAAAGTCTTGTTGTGGGTCTTCCACTGGACTCTTTTACCCCATTAGCTGATGTCATAAAGTTTGCCACTATGACCCTGTATAACAGCCTAAAACCCATGCCTACCCCTACCATGCATCAACTAGTTTGCTGGCAGTCGGCTAGGAATGAAGCTCTCAGCAAGTTATTAATCCTGGTGTCCAAAGCCATTAATGCCTCCTCCTGGACCTTCCTACCTTCTAAGCGGGGATGTCTCTACTTGTAACATACGCTCAGTCAACCATAACCTCCTGGTCACTCCCAAACCACTATGAGTGGCTTCAAAATGTCTGTCCTTTTACTGGCAGCACTGCCCACTCTTGGCTGAAATGTGAGTTAAATATATCTGTTCACATTCTTCAAGAACACTCTCTAGGAACAACTCAAGCAACAAGAAACGTAATCATTAACCACGCTTTAACCTTAATTCCAGACCAAATCTGGCACTGCACAATTCTGAATACATGTGATATTTGTTTTCTGTACTGTTATGCTTCTGTTAAACACCCACCATCCACCTGTTCCATAACATGCTCTATATGTTTCCATTGTAGCTGCTAACTGCTTAGGCACAGTGGAACTGTTCCTAATTCAAGCATTTCTTGTTAAGATGATCCTACTCAAAGTGAATGCAGGCAAGTACAGTGAACAGAAACAATACAGTTCGGAAAGCATCAGGCACGCAGCGTGCACCAGTGCCTGCAAGGGACTGGTCAACTATACAAGATGCTATAAGAATAAACTAGTTTGATTCAGTCAACACTCTCCACCTTCTATTTAAATGTAACCACTTCCTTGGTAAAAGGAGCAACAAGGTTTTTGATTTTTGCCAATAAAGAATTCCTGATGCTCACTCCCTTTACTCTTTCAGACGTTCCTACATTTCCCATTTTAGAGTGAGCTGGGAGCAGGGTTAATGTTCATTTAATAAAAAAAGAGATGGTGTGAGGTTCAACATTCTGGGTGACATAGATTATTCTCTCCCATGCAAAACAGAGAAAGGTTTGGTCACTAGCCAATAGGAAAGGTACACGTGCTTCAAGCTGCAGAGAAGAAAGTTCCAGTCTTGCTAGTGTGGAAAACAAAAGATAAAATATTTGACAGTGATGCAGCCTTTCATGGAGCTCTAACGCACCTCAGCACACTCGTCTTTACGCATTACATAACGTGTGATTATAACGTGTAAAGCACACATTCAGTATTGGAATCTAGGAGCTGGATTATAGATGCTCGTCACTTATGTTATCGACCACAAAAAGATGAAAGCTAGAGTGGACTTACTGGCCCCAAAGTCAGATTCCTGCAGTGGTTGCATTAGTTCACTGAGCCAGAAGACCTTATTGAGTGTCCAGACTTAGCAAAAGGATGAGGTTTGCATCACTAGGAGAATTGAAAGTTCTGAAAAGGTAGGAGGAGCTATTTAGCTGCCATCTGTAAAATGTAGACTGTTTATGTAGGTGCACGAGCAGATGCTTGTATAGTCATCGTGAAGTAGTAAAACAGATCACCCTCCCTCTTCCATTTTGCACTCCTTTTTGTCATATCGTAGTGATGTGACCGGCAGCCATTCACTACTGCGCCGCATCTGTACTCACGCAAAGATCTCAGAGGTCCTGAAAACATCTGCACATCTATATGTAACTTCAGTCTATTATTTGCATTATCCAAATACATGGTATCACCACGTTCAACTCAACAAGATGATAATTAATCTAGATTACAAAGAGGTCTTGTGGTTTTGAGGCCGCAGAACTAGCAAACTCTGCTTTTATTAATAATATTGGAGCACAAAGTGCCATACAATATTGAATATCTTTAATAATATTAAAGAACTGTGTATTACAAAATTATCAAATATATCATTAAAAAGTAAAACAATTTATTCCAAATCTAACATCATTAAAAGATAAAAAAATGTATATAAAAATCAGAAACATATAGGCATAACGGTAGTACAGAGCATTACAATATTGCATGTAATTCATTTTATTAAAATTGTACAAACCACGTACTTTCTTTATCTGGTAAATTGTACAATCCAAAAACAGCAATTAAACTAAGTGAAACAGAGATTTTTAATTTTGTATGACACTCTGAGATCAAATATTATTATAAAGGAGAGTTTGCTTGTTTTGTTGCAGTGCACTGTATTGCAACATTTATATAGTGCCTACTACTCCGATATGGGGCGCTAGCCTCCAGGAGTGGCACACTACACTATATAAGGAGTGTGGTTGGAAGTGTGTTGTCTTTATTTTGATCCTATGTGGAAAATGTTTCCATGTCGTGCGTGATGACCACTGAGGCGCTGGTATTGTGTTATGGGATGCAGTGTTTAGCAGTGTGATGGGAGAAGAAGAGTGAGAGAGAGTTGTGCAGTTCATGGTTTTCAGTAAGCCGGCAGCTTAGAGCAGTTCTGCAGGCCCCTTTACAACATTTATATGATCACAGTCCACTCAGCTGGTTACTTCACTGGGTTGTCCATTCTGAGATATTTTGTTTAAAGTTTATGGTCCTGAACAGGTGTAGGGGGGAACGGTGAGGAGATCTGCTCAAATAGCCTTTTTTTAATATCATCCCATATCTAAAGGTCATTGTGAGTAGCCAAGAAGCGGGCACGGTATGTAGCTTGAGTGGTTTTATATACTCAGTCCCCTTTGGGATAGAAAGGTGACTCTAATACTTTGAGACACTGGTGTATCTGGCCAGGCGCGCCTTGTTGACACACTGATCATTCTACCCTTGCAAACCTTTTAAGTGACAACAAATGTTTTCTGGAGTGTTTGCACTGAAACATCTCATAAATGTATTGTGGCTACGAAAGGGTGCTGCCTTCAACTGATATCTGTAGTGAACAGTTTCATGCCTGACTTGTGTATAGTGAACACTTTCACCCAGACTCCGACCAGACTTAGTAATAAGTGATATTCCGGTGCCTTGCACCATGAGGCCGGACACGGAGACACCAGTGGCAGTCAATGTTCCTTATATGTTAGATCTAGAAACAGAAGTACACATGACTGCTACTCTGTCCTACACGTAGTAGGAGACACGGAGCTATCTGCCACTGTGCGCTACATGGCCCACCCAAGCCACGGGGCACCAGCATTGTGAGGTGCACGTTCTAGCCAGAGAGCTACTTCACACTACTTCACTCTCCTGCATAGTCTAGCTAGAAAAAGAGCTGCCTGTCTCAGGTATTGTGTCCAATACTTCCCTTGGGCCCTTTTGGTATATGCAATGGTCAAAAAATCCAAAATTAAGAGCAAGGAACTGAAAGACTTATACAGCAAGCAACAATATCTCCACTACTATACAATCAGCTGGCAAATCTAGTGATGCCAGCAACCTCGGGTCAAGGCACTGGAAATATTCTGGAAATGGCTTTCACTTTGCAGGTCTCTTCCCATTTGGAACTCAACAACCAAAGTGATCACCAATCCGGTATCGACCCCCTCTGCAGGAACAAAGACAACACACGAACAATAGGAAAAAACGTCTTAATGCCGTGGTTTGGCCTGTGTACAGATCTTCTGCAACCAAATCATGGTCAACACTACTGTGGACTACGAGGATCAGAATGGACACTACTCCAGGGGTTCGGGTATCCTTGGCAGTCAGACATACCACCCCTTTCTCGAAGGCACCATTTGACGGAGCATGTCACAGATGAGCATCACCAAATACTTTGCTCATTTCTTACAAGGCTTGCTTGATGAGCATCCATGGCAACAATTTTGGCTACTAAATGCACATAAGTATGTGAGATTATTTGAGGGTCTGAGTAACCATCAATGAGTGGGGCTAGGCTGGCTTTCCTTAAATGAATCCAAAACATGTCACGCTGGTCAGCCCCAATAGCCACATATTCAGGGCACAAGTCCTAAAAAAAGAAGTGTGGGGACTAACCTAGTTAGGCAGTATGCAAGTGACATCAGGGCGCGCGACATCATGGCGCACAACATCACGGCGCATGACATCACGGCGCATGACATCACACATGGCATCACAGGAATTGACATCATAGAAAGTGGCATCACAAGCCACGACTTTACAGGAAGTGGCATCACAAGAAGTGACACCAGATCTAAAGCCCTCACATATATGTTTAGCAGGTCTATCATGTGTACGTTTGAGCGCATTGCGAGGATAATAGCACAGTGAGCTACGGAAGATGATATGTGACTTCTACAACTTGGAATGCCCCAGTTTTATGTAACACATCCTGTACATTCATTTACAAACTTATATAACGTATTGCACATGTAATATGCACGTATTGATGTAAAGCGCTCTGACACCATGCATTGGAATGAACAGGGCTATACAAGAAAAATAGTGCTACTTAAATTATTTCAACGCCTCCTCATATATAAGCATTATAAATGCAATTTGTTTTGTTGTAAATACTGGGAAAGACCAACACATCTGATATTCTTACAGTGCATTCATATCTCCTAAACAGGGACTGAACCAAGTGAAAAGCTGCCTCTCAAGTATGTGTGAAGTGCTAACAAGGTGTGAGCCTTTGTTTCCCCTCTGCTTCATTTGCATCAGGTGTGAGGCTTCTGGCTGCTCCCAGCCAAGAGACTCGAACAAAAGGAGGCCTGATGACCCTTCAAATTCGGCCTTTGTTATGGGCCCAGCAGGAGCCTTCAATAAGAACGCCCCGTCCCTGCCTGCACATTGTTGCAGAAGGAAAGCAGACAACGTGCAGGCGCTGCTGAAAGTGTCCCGGTGTTTGGAAATTACACCAGGACGAGTTCAGCACATTATTCAGTGGGGCCCAAATTCTTGGCAGGGTGGACGGCGTTCACCCTAAGAAAAAAAAGTGGGTGGACGCCGTCCACCCACGTGTAACCCCGACTCGTGCCCTGCACATACTGCTTTCCTCTGACCTCTGCCCTCCTGTGCAACCAAACAATACCAATCACTTTGGTCTTGTTTCTTGGTGCACTTGTCATTAGTGGTACAAATCGAAGACAGCAAATACTATTTTTTATTCTGTAAAACAAGGAACACAAGGAAGATGGTTATTGCCCACAAAGAAACACCAATAACCCACCATCTCCGACTTCTTCTTCCTCCAACACCTTAATTTGTCTCCAAATCTTCTCTGAGGGGAATAAACGCATTTCAAGCTGGCACAGGCTCCTGCAGATTATGTCTGCCTGGTATTATGTGGGCAGCGGCCCAATAGTGCCTTATGGGAGAAGACCAGCATATCCTCGGAGAAGGGAAATGCTGCCCCAACTTGGTTAGTTGTTAATTCAAACTGTTCAGATGTCTTGAGATTGGCTGGCATGGAGCTTCTGCCCACCTGCCAAGCACTGAATTTAGACTGAAGCGCCAGTCCAGCCTTTCAAAAACCTCCATCAACAAATCCCAGCATGGACCTTGCTGCCAACCGGAGATCCTGCCTGGACAGAAAGCTGCACCCTGCCCAGTTCCACCAGGATAGGACTAGGCTTGATGCTCTGCGTAAGCTCCGCACAGCTGCCCTGCTGCTTCTGATGTCTGTGCCATGTGGCTGTCCCCAACCACCCCATGGAGTCAGAGACGCAGTCACAGAGTGACAAGAAACACTCTCTCCCACAGACTGAGATCAGATAAGAGCTGTTTAGTAAGGAGGTGAGTGATGTCCTGGTGGGCACATTCCCTCCCTGTACCACTGTTTGCTAGCGCCTTGAGTCTACAACCTGGGTGCCCTGGGTGCCTTAAGAGGTGTCCACGATCACTTGGGGATCCCCCGACCCTGCGCTGCCTTGCAAAGTTTCAGAACCTCAGTCGGTCCTAGGACAGGCCGCCAGATAGCTCAAAGAGGGCCTGCTTGACACTAGTGCACACTCTTGTGCCTACAGGTCACACACACCCTGGTTGCCACTGCTTCCTGGCTCCTATCAGTGCCAAGATATTTCAACCCTAAATGTGTTGCTGGGATCTCCAGTAAGGGAAATATCCACCTTTTTTTTAGGCACAAGCAAAACAACCACAAACTGGGAAGAGGATGTGGCATAATGGTCAGAGCTGCGGGCTTTGGAGCTGGGGAACCAGGTTCGAGCCTCAACATCCTGTGATTCTGGGCAATTCACTTAATCTCCCGTGCCTACTAAAAATGAATGTGTCCTTGTGTAACGCAACAGGTGCCCAGGTAAAGCGCTCCAATACCTTCGGGTCGAGTTCTCGCTATATAAAACTGCAAAAAATTCAAATAAATAACAAACCCGGGCTCCATAAGTTGTTTAACAAGGGCGCCTGGGAATGGCCTTTCTGCCTCAGCTGTATGTAATAGCCCAGTAGATGATGGGTGCCTCGCCGGTGACCGGTTTTCACCACACAAAGCTGCCCGTGCCCACTACTCTCCGTGCATTCTGCGGAAATAGCTGACTAAACTGAACTGCGCCAGGCTAGCCAGGAAAGGCGCGGTTTGGTTTGTTTGAAACATGAAAAGGCCTTCTTTCTAAGGCCAGCCTCGCTGCAGCTCCCGAGTCATCGACTCCTCATTAAAACCTATGTTTACTGTCTGCCGTCACCGGGGCCAGAAGTGGCTCGAGCCCAAGCCGGCCTCAAAGGGATGCTCGCGCTAATGACCTCACCGAGCACGCGGTGCCTTGTTGACGAGACTCGCGCAGTAACAGGAGTGATGGCGCAAGGGTGCTCGGGCCCTAGTGCGAGCAAGGGAAGTGTCTTCCCACCCCAACTGCTGGGTTCATAGTACAAAACAGCTAAAACAGGTGTGAAGTGTGCTCCTTAGGTCTCTGAGCCCCGGTGCCACTGCACCTGTTGCACCCTGTGTAGTGAGATTAGAGCGGTATTCAGTGCCTATGTGTTAACGTGCACGTGGGTGGGCAACACAACACGTCCAACAACTGCGTCTCATTGGTTTAAGCAACACCCATTGGTCACAAAAACCAACATCCATTGGTCACAACGATGCTCCGTAGGATTTTGCTTTCTATAGGCAAAGGACCTTTATAAAAAAAATCTTTCTATATAACGATTCACATCGCACTTCTGCCTTTTCTACGCGCTGTAAATAACAGGTCTTGCTTTTACCCAGTTAAATGGTACTGAATGTAGATGTGGAAACGCCAAGGCATTGTTGGAAGTCAACTTGTGTTCTGCAAATCACGGCAAATGCCAGCAGCGAGCGTTATATCACTGAACCATCTTTCTGGCTAACAATGGTTTCCATACAGAGGTACTACCAAGTATAAAATGTGTGTTAAACATATGCAGGCCCGGGGTGCACGGGCGTGCAGTACAAAGGTTCGCACCAGCAGCTTTATTCTTTTCTGTAGGGTGTGAGAGGAAGGAAGGTTGATGTTCTGACATAGAGGGACTATGCAGGCTAGTGGTGCAACGGCATGCCAGCAGGAAGGCGTGCACCGACACCCCCATTCTTTTGTGAGGGGGCCAGAGGGTTCCCTAGGAGGGAAGGGCACCCGCAGGCAGGTGGTGCAACAGCATGCCAGCACTAGCACTTGCACAGACACCTCCCTTTGTTGTCTGGGGTGCCAGATGGTTCCCTATGAGGGAAATCTCTGATGTGGGGGAGTATGCAAGCTGGTGGTGGAACGGGATGCCAGTACTAACACTTGCACCTATACCCCCCTTTTTAGGTGGAGCCTAGCGGCAGCGCGCATGCACTGCTCGCTCTGCGAGGCATGCAGTAGTCGAGTATGCTGTGGAAGCCTCGCCTTCTCTCCGCCCATATTTTTGATTGACTGGTGTCATTGTCCTTGGTAAATGCTGGCTTCTGATTGATAATGGGGCTTGTTAGTCCCTCCTTGTTACCGCCCTGTCGCCATTTGTTACCTCCCATGAGGACTGGATCTTTTACTTGTGGCGTTACACGGTCTCCTTCATAAGTCAGTAGGTACTATTTTTTTGTTTATTTGCAGAGCAGTCCGCTTTCACTTTAGCGGCCGCGCTTGTTTATTTAATTAATTTGCCGCACGGGCCGAAAGGGAGCGTTTCTACTCACTAATCTAACAAGCATTTGCAATGCAATAGGTCTCGCATTTACGCAAGTTTGAGCTATTGACATTGCAAATAACAATGCCTTTTATTTTTGTTTTCGTTTTTAAAACATAACTAAAAGGCATTGTCATTTACAATGCCAATAGCTTAAACTTGCGTAAATGCGAGACCTATTGCATTGCAAATGCTTGTTGTGTGGGGTGCCAGGGGTTCTCCTGGAGGGCGTTTTGAGCTCTGACATAGAGTATGTGTGATAACATGCCAGTACAACTCCATTTTTTGTGGGGGGCGCCAGAAGATTCCCTAGGAGGAAGGTCCAACTCTAACATGAGGGAGTATGCAGGCTGTTGGTGGAGCAGCATGTCAGTACTAGCACTTGCAACAACACCCCCTTCTTTTGAGTGAGGTGCCAGAGGGCTTCCTAAAAGGGATGTCTCTGACATGAGGGTTTGTGCAGGCTGGTGGTGGAACGGCATGCCAGTGCAGTGCAACGGCTTGCTGTGGTACTCCTATTCTTTAGTGTTAAGTGCTATGTCTTTTTTAAATGTTTTATATTGTCATGGTTTTAAGTAATCTATACAATAAATTTTGCATTACTATTAAAAAAAAAAAAGTGCTAGAGAGTCCCTGAGGAGGGAGAGTCTAACTCTGACATAGAGGGAGTGAGTGCGCCCAGCGGTGCAACAGGATACCAGCACAAAGACTTGCACCGCAACACCCCTGATCTTTTGTGTGGGGGGGCCAGAGGGTTCCCTAGGAGGGAGGGTCCAGTTCTGACACCGAGGGAGTGTGCTAATGCGTTCCAGATACTAAGAGTCTTATGCACAATCTCGCTTTCCAAGATCTTAGACGGATAAGTGATATTCGAGTTAGGTCTGTTTTTGGCCTGTATAGACTACCTTCAAGAGTGGGCGTGATGGTGGCATGTTTCATCAGTCTCATGAATCTGCTCTTGAGGAGTGCTGTATTCTCTAACCTCTTGAGGTTGATGTATGCACGGGTGGACCATCAGGTTTGATGATTTATTTTTGACGTGTAGCCCGGTGATATCTGATTCTTTCAGGGGATCTAATATTGTTAACGATGCCTGCAGGTTTAATGTAAGCATCAAAGAGCTTGGAAATGCTTCCAGATTGCTCCTCTGCCTTCCTTATTTTGGTTGTTTTAAATTTGAAGCATGCATGCCTGTCCTCACAATGGCATTGTGCTGCACATAGGGCATTCTTTAGTATCTCTGGACTGGTCGGCTTGCAGATGACATTGAAGAGTTCCCTTGGCAGCCTGGGTGCCTGATCACGTTTGTGAGAAGTTGGCCTGGTATATGCTGTCCACTAATTAAAGTGGGCACCTTGCACCAGTCCAAACGACCTTTATTGATGATTAGGTTAAAGACAACCTTTATTGAAAGCTATCCTAGTGGTAGCTATGGAGAGCAGCCTTCAGGCTAAGTCTCGAAGGAATGTAAAGCAGCTTGTTTTACCAGTATATAACCTCCTGAATGACCAAATGTAAGGAGAACCACACCAGGTATATATAAAATATATGTATTTATTACTAAACACTCTCTACTAACCTCTTTATGAGATTAGAAAACAAAGCACCCAATATTAAATCACTAGAACGACAGTAAATAGCACAATACACAGTGGGCTCCAGGGGGAGACCAAACCATATACTAAAAAAGTGGTATAACAACCACGACTTGACTAGACACAGTGCCTAGAGCACGTAGAATCGCTGGGACCCCAAGGAACCACCAAAGGTAGTGACACAGGGGACCCACGGAGGACGGGTGCAATGTGTGAACACAGGCGCGAGCTCCGTACAACTCTATGGGAAAGTCACGGTTGGAAATTTAAAGATTAAGGACACTTAGGAGAGGACTTTCAGCAAACCCAGCTAAACATAGAAGGTTCTAAGGCCAGCACCCTTGAGAGTACCGAGGTACCCGTGTTACTTATCCCAGAGGAGCCGGGTGCATAGGGGTCAAGTGGTGTCGGAAACCCTCGTCGTTTTCAATGGCGTGATGCGAAAAAGTACTGCTGCCGTGGAGAAGAAAAGTGTCCGGTGTGATCCAAGCCTGGACCGGAGATGAGAAGAACCTGAAAGCAGAGGGGACAAAGTCTGGGTCACTTCACGTGACCAGGAGCGGAGCAATCGAATGCCCACCGATGTCGGGTGCTTCAGGTGAGAAGAGGTGAAGCTTGACTCTGCAGCCACGGGGACCAGGAGGCGTCGACGATGACCACAGTCCGGAGGCGAGCTGTCCCACGAAGGATGTCGAGTGCTGGGGGGTCAGTGTCCGAATTGAACACCAACAAGCCTTGGCAACTGCAACCCACGCAGTCAGAGGAAAGAGGCTTCTGTGAGGACCAGCAAGGTCCTGAGGACTATCCAAGCTATGGAGAGTCAGGGCACGTCTTGAGCAACCAGGAAAGCCCACTGAAAGTCAAAGTCACCTTCACAGGGACCCACAGGCCAACGGACCAGGGATCGCGAAGGGACCTCGAGCTGAATCACTAAATACCAGCCCACGGAACACTCGTGGAGTGTAGGACGGAAATCTTCGGTGGAATTACTGCTCGGGGTCAGGACTACAAGTAGCCCAAAGCACAGCTTCAGGGAGCGCCGAAAAGCACATGCTGCTGCAAATGTACACGGTGCCCAGGGGTACGGGTTTCACGGTCCCCACGAGGGATACGGGCCTCAGGATTGCTGAGAGCGCAGATCGACCTCGGAGACCTCGGGAACCCACCTCCTGTGTTGCAGAAATCTTCGGAGTCCTTCAGGAGCTTCGTAGATGCAAACCGGTCAGATGCGTTTAGGTGCCTGCTCAGTAGGGGAGTAACTCCTTTACTCCAAGGGAGATTCTTCTGTCATCCAACGAAGTGTAGATCATCAAAAGTACTTGGTTTCTGTAGCAGAGTTTAGTCCAGGTAAATCCAAAGTCCTGTAGTCAGGGGTTCCTATTTTATACCCAAGGAAGGGGTGGGACAAACTCTGGGGACCCACCTATGGGAGGGTCAGGACAGAGGGGTGGCTACACCCATGTCCTTTGTCCAGTTTCGTGCCAGAGCAGGAGCAAATGGCTCCTGCAACCGGTTTGAGCTGGACTATGCACAGGGACACCAAATGTGCCCCCAGTGCAGACATCAAAGCACTCTCAGAGTGCACCCACCCAGCCCCAATACACTAAAGCCTGTCTGGGAGGTGGTCACACCTCCCTGTGACAGGAAACCTATTGTCAAACCTTCCCCTGCCGGAGTTTCGTCCAGCAGCAGGAGGGCAGACTCGTGTCTGTGGCTGGCAGCATCCATTTTGTGATGCTAGGGTCAAGAAAGCTGGTACCGGGTGTACCGGTGTTGTCATATTTCTCCTCTAGGAGGGTGGGATCATACCTCCCACACCAGTTACTGGTGTGGAGGTATGATTCCAAGGTGTTTGACACCAAACACGACATGTTTCCATGCAGCCATATTAAAGTTAGCATTTACCGCGAGGTTATAATGCACTTAAGTATATATGGTTGGCTGCATCACAAACAACCCCGGAATATAGGTTCCGAAGGCTGCAGAGGGCTCTGCTCATGCATGAGCACCCTCTCACATAAAACCCAGCACCCTGCCTTCAGGATTGATAAGACCTGCCATAGGGGTGACTGATAGGTTTATATGTGCAGTGATTAGGATAGATATAGTGAACCTATATCTAAGTAAGGGGTGCATGCACCACCTTACACAGGCTGCTGTAGCAGACCTGTTGTGTCATTTTGAATGGTCTCTCAGGGGTGGCATAATACATGCTGCAGCCCCTGGGAGGCCTCTGGGGTACCTATGCCCTCGGTACATAGTATACCATATACTAGGGACTTATAAGGGTACCCCAGAATCCAATCTGGAGTGTACCTAAAGTACAGGCACAACCAATTTAGGGAGTAAGTAGATAAACTGGGGTCCTGATTAGCAGGACCCCAGTTTATCTGCTTACTAGTCAAAAACCAGTAAAACACCAGAAAGAAAGTGGGGGTAACCATGCAGTCAGATTCCACCTTCCTACAACGTTGCTAGGGTAGTATGATCGTTTTACTCTCTTGCCACCTTAGTGACCCCTCTCTCTGGTGGTGGAGGGGTAGGTAGGCGGAGGCACATTTTACATTGGCCTATTTGAGGAGCATCAAACTCTGACAGATATAGCTTCCGCTTAGGGAAGGACATACGCTCTGTACGTTTCCTGCCATTAGGTCATTGTTTTGTATTTTGAGACTGAGGGTTCTTCGTGTTCTGGAGGGCGCCATCTTGGCTATAACGATAGTGTTTTGTGACTGTCCTTCTCAGTAAGGGGTCTGGGTCTTATGCCTGGCTTGGTGGTGTGGGGATCCAATCTGGGTGTGTGAAGACGATGGGGCACTGTTTGCCATATGGTGCTCCACCTGTCTAGTGATTATTTCTTGTGGTTATGGGAGTTTTTCGAGTGCGGTCTGCTTCGGTATGATTTGTATTTTGGTGTGTGAGGGTCCAGGATCTTGGGTCTGGTACTGTGGGTCTTGTCCTTGTAATGGACACTATAGGTATCTGAGAGGTTCCTTTCCTCACACATGGATGATGTCACCCATTCAGTCCCAGCTTTTCACTGTTGTATTGGGGTGTAACTACTACTGGGCCGTAGTGTCTGGGATGGGGGAGGGGGAGATTTATAGCTATGTGCTCCCCGAGGACTTGTGTTTGCGACATGATTTCTTTGAACATGCAATTTGTTTTTAAATGTAAGTGCAGGACATGTTTTGTAGCATGTGTTTAGGGCTCGGTGGTTTGACTTTCATCATCATAATAATAATTGTCATTATAATAAAAAATAACAACGATAATTACAGCAAAGAATACTAGTCAAATATTATTAATGCACATATGCTACTTATAATGATAATATAGTAATAATTGGAACAACTCACGAGAGGGTTTTCTGTACGAGTTATGTAAAACATGGAGTCATTTTGATGGACTATTTTGCTGGCCAGGTTTGGTACAGTTTGCGTGTACTGTTCTACAAAATCTTAACATGCATCTTTTTCTCCGCGCCTTACAACAAACCGTGCTATTTTCTAAGAGGAGCTAAACCTTCCATCATGTTTGTCCTGTTCCTCGGTACAAAACTCCAGCCAGAGAAGGAATCATCCACCATTAATAATTGACCAGGTTACAAATTAACCAGTTCAGGCGAATACTCCCTCCTGAGAGAAGGAAACAACCGAACCCTGTGCAAAATATGCCGCACGTCTGACCCAGGTGCTGTTAACTTTAAACTGACCTCCTCTCGTAGCACGAGTCTTGGAAAGGCCATTGCACGCGGCATCTGTTTCCTGGCAGTCATGCACTCAGGAACAGGCCCTGTGAAGCAGCATCACGCTGCTTTGTAACACTCACAAAGCGATACATGGAACAGGGCCGCTCTTCATCAGGAATAAAATCCCCACATACATTCAACAAAGGAACCTCCTAGATTAGCACCTCGCCTCAAAATCCCACCGAACAAGGACAAAAAAAGCATAGGTGGCACATCCTTCTCTGTTCAAGCAGCCAAACTATGGAACTCTTTACCCACGAACTTAAGATCCACGGATAACTACCTTATCTTCAGAAGACTACTCAAGAGTTGGCTCTTTCCCACATAACCACCGTACTCAAGCATAAATACAGCATATCCCTGTGTATATAAGCAATTATTTGGATTATATGTGTGTTGCTGGATATGTGTACTCCTTTGTATAAATGTATAAACATAATCATGTTTATTAATATTAATTCATTAGTTCAGCTTAACAAATGTACATATTACTTTTGGTTATATTATTCGATGTTTAACATGTATATAGGTCACTGCATAAATAAGTAAAAAAATTCATAACTATCCATCTACAATTGCTTCACTATTGAATACAAAATAAAATAATTATACAAATAAATAAATTAGCTCTAAGTACAGCAACACTTGAAAGCCTGAGTTTATTAAATACAACTTAAATCTAGATAAATCACGTTACTTATACATATATACCTTTCATGTACTTATGTATCTTTATATGTATTACTCTACTCCTAAATCAGCCTCTCCAATGCACTACCCTATTTCTCACCCTATACCTCTCTCAATATATCCTCTACCTCAACTCTCTGACTCATCCCAAACCCCATTCTTCTAACTACTATGACCCCCAAAATAACCATTTTTAGATTTTCTCTCCTCTCTCCTCCTTGCATCATCTCAAACCTCTTCTCCTATTCAGATCTCCCAAACAAGCCTTTCTAAACCCTTCCCTCTAACTCTTCCCCCTTCCCTTTACTCATCCCAAACTTCCTCCTGCTGATATGATCTCCAAATAAACACTTTCTAGACCCTCCCTCTTCTATCCCTCCAATATCCTTTTCAATCTAATTAACAGACTGACATGTCCACCACTCAAATTAATTTCATATTTCCCTATACTAATTCACCACTAATCCTGTTTGGGTTTCGGAGTAGCATGCTACTCACCAAAAAGCGCTCTGATGCCTCATCAGGGTAAAAGTGCTATATAAATGCAAACCCTTCCCTCTTCTATCCCTCCACTAACCCTTTTCAATCCAAATAACAGACTCACATGTCCACCACTCAAATTAATTTCATATTTCTCTGTATTAATTCACCACTAATCCTTTTTGGGTTCTGGAGTAGCATGCTACTCGCTGAAATCCCATTTGATGCCTCGTCAGGGGTAATAAGCGCTATATAAATGCAATTACAATCCTTAACACAGTCACAAGTGGTCTCAGCTCTAAAAGCAAGTAGCCATAATGACGTGCCACAAGAACATTACGATATCATGTACAGCTCAGCTCTAAAGCTAAGGAGCCATCATTACGTGCCACAAGAACGTTACAATATCAAGTACACTGGATCTACGTCTTCTCGCCAGCCAAATAAAACTCCCAAAACTAACCATGAGCTCAAACACAAAAGCTGTTTGACCAATTTGTTCAATCCCCAGTATAAATATTTCAGTTTCTGTCTTGTACTTTTAGCCATGATGAAATTCAAACATGCTGTCATAGGGAAGTGGGCACATTTAGGGTCGGTTTTATGACTGAGCTAACAAAGACGTGTGGTAGAAATATATGGTAGAAGGTGCCATGCCTTACTGCACTGTGCCAGAGCCAGGCAGGGCAAAGGTGTGCCTGCTCATGGCTGGCCAACATCTATGAAGCAGGTTCTCTGTGGACAACATGTATTTAGAATGACCTGGGCAGACAGTGGAATTGAGGCAAAGAGCCCAGGAACTAACGGTGTGATCTGGTGTGGAAGATGATTGAAACAACAGGTTTCCAGCTTCAAGAGTTTGCAGCGGATTCACCATCGGACCTCTCCTCTTCCAGCGAGACATTATGTACATGGAATCCATTTACCTCAACAGTGTACTTTTTTTTGTAGATCTGCTAGAGTCAAATGATTAACAATCTCGTCCCACAAACCGGCACAGTGTGCTAACATCCCAGGGCACCAGGGCTAGGCACGCAGGGAGTGGGACCAGTTTTTCACTGACTGATACCGTGGATCCCTACTCTGGATTTCAGAATTTCTGAGAGTGGGTCCAACCATGTCAAAGATCGGTAAATGTTGGTTTGTCCATGTCAGGCTCTCTGCCCAAGGTTTGGCGACACAGAGGTGCCATTCCACCGCCTCAATATTCAGAATTCCTTAGAATGAAGATATATCTCATCCAGTCTGATGTCTAGAAAATCCTTAATATAGGAGAGCCATTGGAAATTGATTGAATAACATTTGGTCTGATGATGAAGCCCAGACTGTTTATGGTGTCTACAGCTAGAGCCGACTGAATAGGAATACGTTGTGCAGTTGAAGCTTTTACACGTGCATGGCATCCAAATACGGCGTACACATGTATCCGACGGGGACGCAATCAGAATGTTCACAAGAGTAAGTACCGCTTCCTAGATCTGTCAACACCATTAATACGATTGTGTGCTACTTGAATATACTTTCAGGTATATCTTGATATACAGAGAGAGGACCAGAGTAAACGTGGTGACTGATGCTCAACATCCTGGCCCGATTCCATGAGAATGGCCTATATGCATGGCAGTTTAGCATAACTGGACTTTCAGGCCTACACTTATAATCTTTAAAACAAAACTACAAGACCCAGCATGTACAGTGTTGCATGCTAAAATACCAGGACTTGCTGAGTTTGCCCCCATGAGACGGGCCTATAAAGAAAGAGAACGAGAGGGGTGTCGTACTTGTTTATCTATTTTATTTCTTCTACAGCTCCACAGTGCCGAGACCCAAAACACAAACAGATAATGCCTAAACAGAAGGAAGGGTAACGAGAGAAAAGCAATTACCATAGGTGCCCCTGTCTGGTCAGCCAAACACACGCTGGATTCTGGGACTAAAAGTTTCACATTCCCCACTAGACGTACAAGTTAAGTGACAGTGCAGTACAGGCTGAAGACGACCTTTGTGACATGGGGCCATCAATGGCGGGTAGCGTGGCCACTTCCTTCCAGTTCATCACAGACACTGTTTAAAGTCTTGGGCCTACATGTGATAACCTAATGCATTTTGGGTCTTGTAGTTTTGTTTCAAGGGAACTGATTAGACAAACATACCTGAAAACAAGGATTTGTAGATGAAAATGTCAGAACTGGAGACAGTGTCCATAATGACCTGGAGTGAGGTGGTCACTCTAGTGGCGGCTCCTCCATTTCAGCTGAGAAGCGTCGTCCCACAAGCCCCAGAACTGAAAAACAAAATGGTAATAAAGTTTATTTATTACCATTTTATTTTTCAGCAACCTTTTGGTTTGCACTTTGGGACCCGTAATCCTGATTTTGTTATGGGGAAATGTCTAAATTTTTGCTCCTAGAGGCAGACTTGGACTGTCAGTTGTAGCACTTTGCACTGTATAACTTGCAGCTACAACTATTCCTTTATAGGTCTGTCTACACGTCCCAGCAGTCTAGTGTTCAAAAAGGCACCACTAGCTCAAGGCACCAGGCCGTGACGTGAGGCCGGTTCAGTTCTACTGCATGCTGCCCAGTGAATGGGATTTTCCAACATCTATTCATTACTAACTGCATAATGTTGCCAGGGTGTTAATGTATGGTGAGCCCCTGAAAGTCATGTTTGAAAGCTGAACATACTGAGAGGTGGCAGAGATTTCTAACTGGTCGGGTTCTGAGAGTGCTCAACGAGTACACACTCAATGAAGAGGGTTAAGAAAATGCTGGCGGATTGAAGAAACATTGCAGACCATTAAGTGAGTGCATAACCATTACTTATTGAAAGCAAACATTTCAAAGAAAGTTTAGAGACCTCCTTAATGTGCCAGTGAGTGCAGAAAAATTGCAGAGTGTTCAGAGAGCATAAACAGCTGTCTGTTGCTCACTGCTTACAAACTGGGGCGGCTCCTCCTCAAGAGTGGAGGAGCCTCGCCCCCACGTACTGCGAGCGCAGCAGGCACACACAAATAAGTAAAATGGCCCGTCAATGCCATTTTACTTACAATTGCAGGATTACAGCTGCCCCATCAGTGTGCATGTCGGGTTGGCCGGCTGGTGGCCAGCCCGAAATGCGCAGTGTGCACCTAGCAATCCCATGGCTGTGAAACAGCCGGGGGATTGCTGGCACAGGCCCCCATCCTCAAAACGAGCGCTGGGTTAGCCTGCTCCCACCAATCCTGGAGCTGCTCTCATGCTGAGCGCAGCTCCAAGATTGGTTGTTGTGTTACCCTGAGCAGGAAGGAAGTCCTTCCCTTTCCATGCTCGATGACGCTGATATGGGGAGAGAAGTGCCGCACCCGCGGGAGCAGTAAATATGGTGGGTTTGGCGCAATCGCACTCCACAATATTTTTATAGTTGTAGCCGCCACTGCTTACAAAGCCACTGCAGAGCTATGATGGAAGACTCCGTGAGTTCAGAACTACCGTTAAGTGCTCAGGAGGTCCAGGAAGTGAAGAGTAACTATGTAATGCTCGGTGAGTGCACGAATGCGTAGTGATTGCAATTACTCGGCAAGAACAAATTCTGTGAGCAGTGTGGAAGGGTTAGTGAATCACTGGAGGGTGCTCAGTGCGATAAATAAAACACAAGAACTCACTCAGGCAGTGCAGAAACACCACTTCTGAGTGCTTGGAGTGCACATAAGTGCAGTGAGGGCAGAACTGCAGTGAGATTAGAACTAATGAAGGATGCTCAGAAAGGGCAGAACTGCTGTGAAATTCTCTGGGAGTGGGAATCCCAGTTAGAGCCTAGACTGTGAGGATTGCACAGTTTGTGTGCAGATGCACTGCAAAGTTCTTGGTAAGTGGAACTATGTTGCAGAGTGTGTGGGGAGTGTAGAATGACTTTGATATGCTTGGTAAGTACAGAATCACTGTGGAGTTCTCGATGAATACAGAACCACCCTGGATTGTTTGCAGAGTACAGGACCACTGTGTAGTGCTAGGGGAGTAAAGAACCAATGTGGAGTGCTCAGTAAATGCAGAAGGACTTTGAGGTGTTTGATGAGTCTAGAAGTGCTTTGAAGTTCTTGGTGAGTCTAGATGTACTTAGGAGTAGTTGGTAAGTCTTGCGTTGTTTGTGATGCTTGGTGAGTCTTGGGGTACTGTATGTGTGGGGTATTTGTGTGGGTCGAATGTAGCCACGTAGCCAAAAGGCAGCGGGGCACTGTACAGGGTCAAATGCAAGCACACAGTCAATGAGTGATAGGAGAGGTAGCTGGATCCTCGGATCAGAAGTGTACTGTTCCTGCACTGTGATGTAGTGTTCTTTAAAATGACACATCTTCAACTCTTTACCAAAATGGAGCAGCCTTGGGGTGGTCCTGATGAATACTGGGACGTGTTCCCGATCCTGGATGCATCGATGATTATGGCCTGATGTCAGTATCCGTTCCATCAGAGCCTACTCTACCTCACCTTGTCAGTGTGTAGGATTCCCATAAGGGGATCCATGTGGAGTCTGGGAGGTCAGGAAGCACAACATCACCAATATCCAAGTGTGAGAGTGCAAGCACTTGAACACAAGTTTTGAAGCCGCTTCCTGAAACAAACAGTTCCGCTTTCTCTAGAAGAGAGAGTTGGCACAAGGTTGCCTCTGTTTTTTTTTGTTGTCAATGTGTTACTTGATGATGAGGCTGGTATCTAGGGTGAATCCAAGTACTCTAGGATGCTTGGTGAATCGACAAAGACTTTGCAGTACTCGATGTGTCTAGAAGAACTATGAGGGTTCTTGATCATTATAGGCGTACAGTGGGGTTCGTGATGAGTCAAAGGTCTACGAGAACTGTTTTTGAGTCTAAAATCAATGTGGGGTGCTCGGTAGGCGTTGTGCCTGGTAGGTCTAGAACGTCATGAGTTGCCAATAAGTGAAGAACATGGAGAGCGTGGTGGTAATGGTTTGAAAAGCAAAAATTCACATAAATAATACATTTGTAGATAACGCAAATTAAACTTTATTAAGCATTTTGGTAAAACATACCATTTTGCTAAACAACATTCCACTTCAAAAATAAATAATGAATACACATATGTTAAAATGGATGCCAAAGCAATATGGCTAAAAGTAGATTTAAGACACTAACCATGACACTATGCAGTCACTGATTGTAGTTACTGCATAATGGGGCCTACGGTATGCAAAAATTAAAACGCTATTAATCATCACCAGCATAACATGCGACTGCCTACATTCCCCCTTGATGCTAACAATCAAAAGATGTTGATCTTAATATCTTGAATGATCCAACATGAATTAAACAACCTTGTCAGACCGTACAAGTATTAACATAATTAGAGAAAATTCTAGCTTTGCCCATCAACACAGTAAAGCTGGGCAAATGATATGTTAACAAAAGCAGTGTTTCTTCTGGCAAGGCTTAAAGGTATCTTGCCACAAGTGTGCACATCAATAAATGTGAAACTATACAAAGTAGTGAATCTAGAACAATATGTTGCTGTTAGGAAATAATTATAAAATCACAGCTCATAGGTGGCACAGTGCTCAAGTAGTGCCTGTGTGATCAAAGTGACATTCAATGACACAAATAATCATTGAGAATCAAAAAGAGATTGGTCAAAGAAACAATTCAAGCTAGGAACAATTGTTTTTGTTTTTTGGTACCGCTTTTGCGATAATGCCCCATTAGTGGGATTGTAAAGATTTTGTTGTCCACTACAGGAAGTCGACATTTCAACCCATCAAGGTAGACATCCACAGGTCACCATCAGGACTAGATAAAAGTTATAAAGAAATTCTAGAAATAAAGAATCGAAAAACTATAATAAACTAATCTAAATCCACTAAAAATACACAAACAATTGTGTATAAGTGGTCAGAAAACGTGACTTATCAGTGGATTTGATGTCTCTTTACAATAGCCTTAAAAGTTCTCATCTACGAAAGACTTGAAACAGGATAAGCCAGTCATTAGACTAGAGAGAAAATAATACCGGAGCGCAAAGGAAAATGAAAAGTGACAAATAAAGGGTAAAGGGAATTGCCAATAGTTCTAGTTAGAGGTCATATTTTAAGGCGCAAAAGTCCATCAATCGGGAAAAACACAAAAAAAGAGGGCTACGTATCATCAAAGAAACTGGTAAACTAGACTAAATTTCAAAACCCTTAAAGCATGTGTGGAGCATCCCATTAGCACATCTGTGCTCAGCGGATCAATGCTGGCATTGGAGCAGAAGGCCACCATTTTAAGTTAAGATCACAAGCGTGTGCAAAGATCAATTTCCTGCGCCTGTCTCTGAAAACAATAACTTTAAATAATAAAATTCCTTAAAGGTGAGTTTGACTGTATAAATTGACGAAAATATTGTTTCAAACAAGATTTGCATTATATGTGATAAAAGTCTGTTTTCCATAGGAAAGGGAAGAAAGACTAAGAAGTGTCCCGATCATCACAGAAAATAGCACAACACTATCTCCATAAATACTTCATTTCAGAGATTAAAAAACACAATAACCTTCACAATGTAAACAATTTATTGTGCCATGGTTGGTAAATACAAAGAACAAGGCTACAACAACTATGTTTAAACTGCTATACACCAATGACAAAGAGTAAGAAGTATACGAGATCAGAACCCATTTCTAATAAGGTTACTAACCATCTAATATTAAGGAAGGAAAAGAATGGTACAATGCAGGTAAATAATGGCAAATAAAGTGCAAATCTTTCTTGTAAATTTGGAATCAAACCCTAGTAATGTGGTATTTAATCCTGCTGTTACATTGTAGGATTCTGCACTTGGCCTGCTGCATGGCTTGGACTATATATATATTTCCAGACAGGTACACCATTAACAACACATTTGCTGTTACAATTGGTATGTTCCTTCAAACCAAAGTGGAAGCCTTTGTACGCAAACCTATTTGTGTCAAAAACTCAAAACACATGCCCTGCATTTACTTTATTTTACAGTGCCCTGTAATTTACAGCAGGCCCCACGCGGTGGTAATGGAGGGTTCTGAGGCCATAGCAGAGTTCGCCTTAACCATGTGATCTTTAATGTTAGGGGCCCTCTTGAAAGCGAACAATGCGCTCTGTTCATTTATCTGCTCTGACCACATGCCAGTGTTATCACTATTTTCTGGACCTTGTTGCTCTGGGAGTTCAGTGTGGAGGCACAAACGAATGCGTCAGCGTGCACCGGTTTTTGGCTAGGCATCAGTACACCCTCCTGGTTGGCAGGGGGGTGGGGAGACGTAATACCCATTAACTTTTTCATGTCCTGCTAACAAACTACTCTGGGTAACCCCTTGAACGCACACTTTCAGTTACTTTGTGGAAAATTATTTTCCTTGTATTTGCAATTTCTGCGGATACGCAAAAGCTGTCCTTAGGGCACGTTGCCCCTAAAGACCCCAGAGTGATTACTTTGATAGAGAAGTAGCAGATTTCTCTGTGTTGGTTTAATGTCTAATATAGAGCATAATTTACTGTCAACATTCTTAATAAGAAATATCAAATAGAAGATGTTTGCATTACTGCAAAGTGAATTTAAACACTTCTTAAGGTGTTAATCTAGTTAAAGTACAAATGAAGTTCTTCCGTACGGCCAAATCGAAACATCGCCTGTGAAGCATTTCCATATTTTTAGCTGTGCTCTGCTGAAGGCATCAGTGTCAAGAAAAGTATCCTCAAATTTGGCAACAAACAAATTCTGCAAATCTGGGGCGACGCAGGCACCCACTGAAGTCTCCTTCACTTGAAGATATCATGTCCTCAAATAATTTCCCCTAAGGGCTATCTCAGTAAGGGCCACTATAAAGTCAGAGGGGACCTAACCTGGGACAGGGTGTTGTTCAAGCACTGCTTAATTCTTGGCAGAGGAAGTCATGTTTTGTTAACATAAGTATGGCAATAAAGCATCATAGCGGGATAAAGTTTTCCTCAAATAACACAATATTTGTAGCCCTGGCCACAGGGTAACAAGGGGAAGCAAGGTTTCAGGATCTAAGTTACACAGCAACAACTCTACTTTTGGGTTCTTACCCGTTTCACATTGATGTAATATCCAAAATGGCGAGTTGATGAAACCATATTTTCATACAGACTTGATCAAATATTTGGTTTTATTATGGGGCCAAACATTAAATTTTCCAACAAGGCTTTGTCCTTTTTAAATCCCACCATACGCACATTTTGCCTAACAGGTTTTTTTAAAACTCTGTTTGTCATCAGCAATCCCCAAGTTGCTTCCAAGCCATAACTAGGCCTGGGCGGTGAACTCCGCTCCGTCCTCTGAGTTTTGTGCACTCCACGGAGCACGCGGAGTTCTGAAAAACTCCACTCCGCAAAGCGGAGCAGTTTTTTCCTCGATCGCCCTCACCAATGTTAAGTTGACAAGAGCGAGCGGGGAAAATGCAACGCTACAGCACCTTCCCAGCGAGATTTCTCAACGCAGGCATCACAGATGGTCACGACCGCTCTCGTTGAGAAACCATCCGTTCGCGTTGAGGAAGCTGCCGCTCGAGTAGAAAATCTACTCGAGCTGCAAAAAGAAGCAGCGCCCTCTTGTGCTGCGCATGGTTCCATTTGCGCAGATTTTTCAGTGCGGGACAAACACCCAGCTCTAAAAATCAGCGCGAACAGCGCAACATAACGCACTCCGCGGCTTGCAGAACTCCGCGTAGCGTGGCAGAGTTTTTTGGTCACTTCGCGGAAGCGGAACTCCGCGAATTCCGGCCAGGCCTAGCCATAAAACAATAGGCACTGACTCAATATAAAAATTCTCACTTCCTCTGTCATCCTATATTTCCATATTAATGTAGACAAGGTATTATCTGGACTTTGACGTGTTAGTTTTAGGTAGTGCAACACCGCCATGTCCATTCTGTTAGTGACAGATGCTATGCCCAGTTCCAACTGAATCTGACACTGCCGAGTAGAGGGAATCAACTTGCACAGTTACCGAAGAACAGTCCATTCCATTTCGTCAAGGTATGCCCCAATAAAGTATATTAGCTACTATTTCGCCAACAGAGACCCTCAATAATTGTTCACATGGTGAATCTCCATAAGTGCTGCTAAATCTACTAAGCCGAGTTTGGGATCTTATATTTCTTAAGTGTACGTTATAGATATGGAATAGTTATGACATCAAACGTGGTATTTATACTTTGACATCACCTCACTCTATTCCCCTGCTGCATACTAGAAAGGTTTACCCCACCTATTAAAAATTATATTTTGATTTTTGTGGTATTCATTATTAATTTATGAACAGCAATATTCTTCCCTAAGGAGTTTAAAATTTCGTAGGAGCCTTGCCACTGTCTGGTCCAAATGCATTAGATTATCCACGTAGGCAAAGTTAAAAGTGGGGTAGGAACGACACCTAATTTATGGGGATCAAAAAGGGGAAAGGGAGCACAGAGTCTGGCATACCAGCACACATTCCTCCAAGATGCACTGTGGCATCCCACGACAACACCACATCACCCAGCACCTACGAGACCTCCACTGGCTCCCCGTCGAAAAGAGAGTGACCTTCAAGCTGCTCACTCACGCCTACAAATCCCCCCACAACACTGGACCCCAATACCTCAATGAAAGACTCTCCTTCTACGCACCCAAGAGAAACCGCCGCTACGCCGACCTTGCCCTGGCCGAAATCCCACGCATCCGCAGAGCCAGAACTGGAGGAAGAGCCTTCTCCTACATCGCGGCCAAGACCTGGACCGAACTCCCCCCCAGCATCAGACGAACCCCCACACTGCAAGCATTCAAGAAAAGCCTCAAGACCTGGCTCTTCGGATGAGACAGAGCTGCTCAAACCCCCCTTCCCCCCCAGCGCCTTGAGACCCTTACGGGTGAGTAGTGCGCTTCACAAATCCCTGATTGATTGATTGATTGATTGTAAGTCTTTCCAGTATTCACCATTGCTCCAATTGTGCCTACTTCTGCCTAGCTACTGTGACGTCAGAGTCGGTTCCATTAGTGCCTACTCCAACTCATTACTGTGATTTCATTAGGTCCACCTCCTGCCTCACTACTATGATGTCAGTGCCGGTTCTATTGGCGCCTGCCTTCTGTGACGTCAGCACCCGCTCCAAGAGTGCCTCCTGTGACGTCAGTGTGCATTCATAAGAGCCTACTCCTGCCTCACATATGGGATGTCAGTATCAGTTCCATTAGTGCCCACGCCACCTCATTACTTAGCCATTAATTCCAATTCTTATCTCTAACTTTCCACTCCGTGTTTTTATGTGTAGAGCGTAAACAAAAAAACATCGGATTATCCTAGCAAATATAAAAATGCAAACGGTGCCACATACATCCCAGTGTGTTCCAAAAACTAACTGTAAAGATTACCAAAGTATGTCTAAAAACAGATCAAGTTAGCAGCTGGAGCGAGTGCACACCATGTGTAACTAGTCATTTTACTAATGCATGAAATTCGAAACAAAAAGTGACATCTGGTAGTTCGGGCGATTATCCGCGTCTATGACTCCCTACAATGAAACGAGCCACAAACCCAGGTCCTAAATTCAGTAAAAAAGCAAGCCCTATCAGATTTGACACTGGGGTGTGCACACGTCCACTGGGTGCTAGGGCGTACTACTGTGAAACTGCACTACTTCATGTTACAATACAATGCGGGTCGCACTCGCTCAAATACTAAACCGACTTTAAAGCGCTTCGAAGCTGTTTCCGCTAGCCATAGAAAGTTGGGCGCTGGCAAACTTCAAACAGGAAATTCGGAATAGTTATTCTAACTGTAAGTTACATATTCAAATAGAAGCTACGCCGTGAGTTATAAAAGAAGTGGTTTACCTCCGAGCAGTCGCTCTCGTGCACTTGGTTCCCCATAGTGTTTGGTTTCCGTAGCAAAGGAGGCAGCCACCGAGCCGCACGCACGCAGAAGAACTGCCCTGCAGCCAGGTACCTGCTGTAAACAACAGAGCACCTGTTGTCTCAGTGCAGGGACTAGCTGAGCCTCGCGCTCCTCTGATTGGCCGACGAGAGAATGCGTCTCAGCGTGCGGCCCTCCACCGCGTTTAACCCTTCATCTCCTGGGTACTGAACCGAAAGAGCTGGAGGAGCCTGTAGGGACGTTAGCAGGACTTCAGCTACTGAAAGCCTGAAAGAGACATGGGTGGGCGAGCCAAGAAATTAACAGAGAGCCTAGGGAAGGCATAGCTGCCGAGGTTTCAGATTGCTATGAGTGACATTTTCATAATTTCAGTGTAATTATGCATAGCTGCCGAGGTTTCAGATTGCTGTGAGTGACATTTTCATAATTTCAGTGTAATTATGAGTGACATTTCAACGACTATGAGTGACACTTTCTCGCTAGCAAAATCAAGCAGGGAAGAAGAGGGAATCATATAAATGTCAGAAATTATACTCATTTGAGCATAGCTGCTAATGTTTCAGATTGCTTATGTGTGACATTTTCATAGATTCAGTGGATTTACGTAAGACATTTAACAACTAAATGCATGACAGTTAGAGCAACACTTTCTTGTGGCCATAATCATGCAATGAAGTCCATGAAAACAGACAAATTTCAGAAATCACACTGATTTGAGCAATAAGAAAGTCGAACTCTGTAGCAGGTGCTTTTAAAGCAATTATTTAATTTTTAAATAATCAGCACCCTCCACCCCAACCTCGGCTTCAGGTGCGGCTGAACCAAAAATCAAAGGGTTCTCTGTGACAAAAGCAGCAACCCACTGAGCTATCCACATATAATACAGTTCATTACAATACAATCTGCTGGCAGACTTTCTTTGCAGTATGCATATTAACCCTCTGCGCTACTTAATAGTGAGTGAAAACAGCCATGAGACAAAACTCTGACAGCTCTCCAGCGGGGATATTAATCATCTGCCTTATCTCTGACTAAGCAAGTCTCACAGTGCTGGGAAAATAAAGGCTGCTGCTTGTAGTACCAACCACTGTCAAGCAAGGATATTAAACCCTTTAACTAAACTAGCAGTTTTGATGATTTATTAGTGCAGACAAAACTCGGAGATGGCCTGCATTTACAGCACAAACAGACAACTTTAGTGTACCCATTTGCAAGGCGCTATGCTGCTGTGCTGGAGCCCCCTCCCCATTCTCTTAATAAATATTTTGAATTTCAGCAGCAGATTATTAAATTAATATCTGATTTACCTGGTGTGGGCTCTAGATAGTCAGAATGATCCACTGAGAGGATCTGCCTGCGTGTCACAACGGAGATCGTTAGCCTGTCTCTTCTTAAGAGAGTCAGACAGCGGGCCGTGCTGCACTGCAACCTCAACCTGCGCCACCTGCTCTCACTATGAGACTCACGCTTGCATGGTGAGCAGTGGCGGCTCGCATAGGGCGTGCTGCGGGGCGGTGGGGCAGGGCGGGGGAGGGGCAGGGTGAGGGGGTAGTAAACTCGGACATACGACGGAATGGAGGAATGTAATAATTACTATCCTCCGTTCCGTCGTATGTTCGAGTTTACTACCCCCCCAACATGCCCCTCCCCCGCCCCGCCCCACCGCCCCGCAGCACGCCCTGTGCGAGCCGCCACTGGTGGTGAGTCCGGGGCACTAGTTGGTCTCTGACTGCCTGGGCAGGGCACAGCAACAGTATGTGTCGAGGTCAGGAGGAGGTGAACAGAGGTGATCGATGCCCGAACACCGGCTTTCTCCTTTAACTCTGGGCCATGCAGCAGGGCGCGCAGAGGAACAGCAATTAATTCCTGGGTGCCTTGGGGCCCGGCTGGCGGGCAGGAAATTGAAACATCCTGTCACAGCCTGGGACAATCGAAGTAGGACCTGACGAGACCTGGGAACATCTACAAAAAGTAGGTTTGGCGCTAGTTTAAACAGCTTCTTTGGCATAAGAAAGCCTTCATTCCCATAACCAATTAATGCATTTGGTAAGTATGTGCCTCTGCAGAGTGGAGTTAGAGACGAGCAGCAGTAGCTGCGTCTCCTCTATCCTTTGTCCGTGCACCGACCCTCCCGTAGAGAGAGAAAAGCTGTCACACCTGCATTCGGGGGAAGTACGGGAAATGTGTGAATGACCCACCCTTGCCCTGACACCTTATAGCATTTATATGATAAAAACCAATACGCTGCACTTTCCACTACCTGGAAGTGCTGCACTTTAGAAATCACACAAGCGCACTATAGGCTTATCAGAGGAGCAATTTTAACGCTGTGCACAGTGATAAGATCAGTGCCTGCAACTTTATTCTAACTATAGCCGCCCGCCCGGTAACAAGTGGCGCCAACAAGTGGCGCCGCAACGTCATGAACGTGGTCATTAATCATGCTGCGGCGCTTGTCCGGTGAATTTCTGTCACATTGTAGCAGCTTATAGTTGCAGGCTCGCCCTCAAGACTGCAGGAATCAGCGTGCACAGCACGCTGCCACTCCAGAGAGACCAGCTTTAGTTGGTGCATGGTTACTTAGCGCCGCTGACGAGGCGCTATTATGCGTGACTTCGCATTTCAGTGCGGTGATGCGGACCACCACACTGAAATGCATTAGTCTAACACCTGATGCGTGGTACTTGGCAGGGCTGCAAAGGGTCTGGGTTGGCTCGAAGAGAAGAAATTAACAGAGAGAGCTGAGCAAAGGGTCCGGGTTGGCTCGAAGAGAGGTGGGCGAGCCAAGAAATTAAAGAGAGAGCTGAGCAAAGGGTCCGGGTTGGCTCGAAGAGAGGTGGGCGAGCCAAGAAATTAACAGAGAGAGCGGAGCAAAGGGTACAGTTTGGCTCGAAGAGATGTGGGCGAGCCAAGAAATTAACAGAGAGAGCCCAGCAAAGGGTCCGGGTTGGCTCAAAGAGAGGTGGGCGAGCCAAGAAATTAAAGAGAGAGCTGAGCAAAGGGTCCGGATTGGCTCGAAGAGAGGTGGGCGAGCCTAGAAATTAAAGAGAGAGCGGAGCAAAGGGTGTGGTTGGCTCGAAAAGAGGTGGGCGAGCCAAGAAATTAAAGAGAGAGCTGAGCAAAGGGTCTGGGTTGGCTCGAAAAGAGGTGGGCGAGCCAATAAATTAACAGAGAGCCGAGTGAAGGGTCTGGGTTGGATCAAAGCGAGGTGGGCGAGCCAAGAAATTAAAGAGAGAGCTGAGCAAAGGGTCCCTGTTGGCTCAAAGAGAGGTGGTCGAGCCAAGAAATTAAAGAGAGAGCTGAGCAAAGGGTCCCTGTTGGCTCAAAGAGAGGTGGTCGAGCCAAGAAATTAACAGAGAGAGCTGAGCAAAGGGTCCGGGTTGGCTCAAAGAGAAGAAATTAACAGAGAGAGCTGAGCCAAGGGTCCGGGTTGGCTCAAAGAGAAGTGGGCGAGCCAAGAAATTAAAGAGAGAGCTGAGCAAAGGTTCGGGGTTGGCTCGAAGAGAGGTGGGCGAGCCAAGAAATTAACAGAGAGAGCGGAGCAAAAGTTCCAGGTTGGCTCGAAGAGAGGTGGGTGAGCCTAGAAATTAAAGAGAGAGCGGAGCAAAAGGTCTGGGTTGGCTCGAAGAGAGGTGGGCGAGCCAAGAAATTAAAGAGAGAGCTGAGCAAAGGGTCCAGGTTGGCTCGAAGAGAGGTGGACGAGCCAAGAAATTAACAGAGAGAGCTGAGCAAAGGGTACAAGTAGGCTCGAAGAGAGGTGGGCGAGCCTAGAGATTAAAGAGAGCGCGGAGCAAAGGGTCTGGGTTGGCTCGAAGAGAGGTGGGCGAGCCAAGAAATTAAAGAGAGAGCTGAGCAAAGGGTCCAGGTTGGCTCGAAGAGAGGTGGGCGAGCCAATAAATTAACAGAGAGCCGAGCGAAGGGTTTGGGTTGGATCGAAGAGAGGTGGGCAACCCAAGAAATAAAAGAGAGAGCTGAGCAAAGGGTCCAGGTTGGCTCGAAGAGAGGTGGGCGAGCCAAGAAATTAACAGAGAGAGCTGAGCAAAGGGTCCGGGTTGGATCGAAGAGAGGTGGGCGAGCCAAGAAATTAAAAGAGAGCTGAGCAAAGGGTCCGGGTTGGCTCGAAGAGAGGTGGGCGAGCCTAGAAATTAAAGAGAGAGTGGAGCAAAGGGTCTGGGTTGGCTCGAAGAGAGGTGGGCGAGCCAAGAAATTAAAGAGAGAGCTGAGCAAAGGGTCCGGGTTGGCTCGAAGAGAGGTGGGCGAGCCAAGAAATTAACAGAGAGAGCTGAGCAAAGGGTCCGGGTTGGTTCGAAGAGTGGTGGGCGAGCCAGGAAATTAAAGAGAGAGCTGAGCAAAGGGTCTTGGTTGGCTCGAAGAGAGGAGGGCGAGCCTAGAAATTAAAGAGAGAGCGGAGCAAAGGGTCTGGGTTGGCTCGAAGAAAGGTGGGCGAGCCAAGAAATTAAAGAGAGAGCTGAGCAAAGGGTCCGGGTTGGCTCGAAGAGAGGTGGGCGAGCCAAGAAATTAAAGAGAGAGCTGAGCAAAGAGTCTGGGTTGGCTCGAAGAGTGCATGCACTAGCCGAGCCATGAATATATGTGGCATGTATATATTATGCAACAAAAAGCATGTAAAAATACCATAAAGTCAATTCAAAAGTGTATTTCTATAACATGCAGAGCGTTAAACTTTTGTACGTCAGATTCTATCACTGCATTGAGGGGCATTTATTAAGTCATACTTTTTAGACACAAACTTAGAAACATTCGACCTCCTCCTCCCCCTGCCCTGATGACAATGCGCCTAGTGAACTCAGAGGCATGTCAGTTATCCTATGTGGCACAAGCTCCTATTATAAATGGTGCAAAAACTATAAGGCCAGATTGCACTAAGGCTTTTTGCGGTTTCAAAGGGTCTGATTCCCACAACGGACCGTTTAAGACCACAAAATGGCCTCTTGGTATGTACCAAACACAAATTCCAATTTATTAACACAATGCCAAAATGCAATTTGGGTTTGAGACTCCATGCAAAATCGGTATTTGGAAGGGGCGTGTTTATGGCGTTCATTCCAAATAGCGATTCGGAAAGGGATGCATTCATGTTTTGCGATCAAAATCTTATTGCAAAACATTAATATTTTGCCGACTAGACAAAAGTAGTGGTAATCCATTCGCAAACAGGAAGGAGCCCCAGAGGGACCACTTCCTCTTTGTGAATGTTGAAAACATTTGTAAAACTTTTTATTTTAATTTTTAAACACATCTCTTTTTCTTTTAAGGAAAAAGGGCTGCGTTTAAAAAGAAAAAAATTGTTTCATTTAAAAGCAATCACAGACATAGTGGTCTGCTGATCTCAGCAGGCCACCATCCATTTAATGGCAGCGAATGGAAGAAGGTCGCAATTTGCGCCCTACCTCCTTAATGTTCATGAGGTAGGTTGAATTGCGACACTATGATTTGGTATTTTGCAGACCAACCTATTACTACGTAGGTAATTTTGCAAAATAACATACTTGTCACAAAAAAACTGGTTGGAAATTGTATCCACTATTTTTCTGCCAGTGTTTAGTACATCTGGCTTGTCTGTTAAATCATACCCAAGGTTTTTTTGTACAGTGCATGTCCTGAACTCACGCATTTGATGGTACTCATATATATGAAATTTAAAAAAAAAGGAGTCTCAGTGACATAAAATATTTGCCTAAGATCACATAATTTGTTCAGGCGAGAAAGCCAGATCAGATCCCAGAATTTCTAGTGTAATATTTTGCAGTTCAGCCTGTACATGGCAGTGTCTTTCTCTCACCCGTTTTATATCACTGGTCGCAGTCATTGTTTCTTGGTGCACAAGGTGAGAACATGGTGGCAGGCAGAAGACACATGAAAGCTCAAGAGGACCTCGAGCTGAGCCGAACCACACATCTGACTCAAGTTTTCAGTGGCTTGCTCACCTCTAAGCTGCAAACATGCAAAGTCTTACTGGACCTTGTTTTAAAGTCTAGGGTGAGCCACCTGGGCTATCCGGTCATCCAAAGACAGCACTGGGAAAACTACATACCGGCCAGAGGGCCTGACACGAAAGAAACTTTAAAAATTAGAGGTGGGCCCACCAGCAGATTAATAGGGAGTGCCGAGCCAGGGGTCAGGCTCGGCTCTAAGAGCATGTGCACAAGACGAGCCAGGAAAATAATCAGCATGTAAATCGTGAGTAGTATAAGGAGATACCATTCATCCCCATTCATGCCCTTAAAAGTGACAGGTCCCCCTCCGGTCCCCCCGCCCCTCGCTGTGTCCTTAAAAGTGACGCGTGTCCTTAAAAGTGACAGGCCTCAAACCCCTCACTGTGTCCTTAAAAGTGACGCATGTCCTTAAAAGTGACAGGCCTCAAACCTCTCTGTGTCCTTAAAAGTGACAGGCCTCAACCCCCTCGCTGTGTCCTTAAAAGTGAAGCGTGGCCTTAAAAGTGACAGGTCCCCAAACCCTTTGCAGTGTCCTTAAAAGTGACATGTACGTGTGGGTATTTAAAACCGAGGGCTGCTGTGTTGGCAGTTGGCGTCTGAGCAGGCATACCTAAGCCCCCACCAGCCCCCGGGGATATCTGGTGTTGTCTAACACATGGGTTTACGGTGCAGAGTTTTTTAAAAAGGGTCTTTTCTTTAGAAGCAGATGCTGCAGTTTGAAATGCATCCCTGTCGTAGCTGGGGTCAGAAAACTATCCATTAGGCTCCCAAGTGACAACGTGAAAACACAAGAACAAAAGGCCAGTTACCCTGCCAGAGCACCGTTGAGAACAGGCAGAACTAATCAGCCTGTCCTAAGCTTCCCACGCGTCTTAAATTGTATAGTACAGGGTTTCTTTATAAACATACGACCATCTTTCCCAGGAGCGCAACCCCCAACAGGTCCTAGGTTTAATTATCAGATGTCACAGGTCAAAGGGCCATCTAACAAAGTCGTGGGATGGTCAGAAAACGGTCCCAATATTGACCCTCACTACAATGCTCTATTACCAATAATGACACGTACTACAAGCTTCTAAACACTCCCCTCCGTAAAGGGTCCTCCTTCCAATTCTCATGCCCTACCAGGTATAAAAACCATACTTTAGAGCCCCGACACAAACAGCCATTCAAAAACCCATTAGGAGCGACCTTTGCTGCACAGCCCCATCATCCCTGAAGTTTAAAGCCATCAATGGACCAGCCCAGCTTCTCCCAGATCGACGCAGCCTGCTACACATTAATGGAGGTACGTAAATAAGGGGCTGTGTTACAGGGTTAAGAGTGTGTAGGGCTTAAGAGTGTATGGGCTTATTTAATATGTTGATGCATGTATATAAATGAGCAGCGTTGCATTTTTAAAGGGTGTTTAGCGCCAGGCATGAAGGTGTTTACGCTGTTTTAAGTAGGGGTTAAGGAGGTATTGGGGCAGGCTGCTTAAGGCGAATAATGCGTGTTGTAAAATATAGGTGTAATTTTAAAGTTTAACTATGCCTAGAAGTATTTTTACAATGTTACATACGTGCTTTAGAGGTTGCAGAGACCATAAAATTAACCCCCAAACAATTTTAACAATAAATAAAAACTGTTTAAGTACTCACCCGGGGGTCGGTCCTTGTGTCGCTGATGGCGAGGGGCTTGTTGAGAGCTATCTAGGCCCATTAGATGCGAGGCCCAAAAATGCTGCAAGTCAGCGCGGGGTCCTGGTCCCCTAATGGCTGCAGTGTTGTTGGGGCTGTGGTGTGGCTGTCGCCTGGGAGGCACTGCTCGGTGGTTATGGCATGGGGCCTGTGTATTACGGCAGCCCCAGAGCCCTTGATGGTCAGGGAGGGTCCTGGGATGTGGGGCCGGTATGGCGTGGGGCTCGCGACCCCTGAATTTAATAAAAAATAAAAGCCCCCCATATCCCTTCTTACCAAGGGCTCTGTGGGGGTCTCGAGGCACCGTTTTTCAAAATTAAATGCCACGCAGCCCGCTGGCTCCATGCGGGGCACCGTGGTTCTTGTGCTGCTGGGGGGTGGTGGTACCGATGGCGCCCGTGTGCGCAGGGGCGCGAGGCCCCGTTTAAAAAAAAAAAATTAAAACCCCAGAGCCCGCTATGCGCCATGCGTGGCTCCGGGGGTGCCGGTGTTGTTGGGGGTGGGGGCTCCGGTGGCGCATGGGTGTGCTGGGGCGGTAGGCCCCGTTTAAAAAAAAAATTAAAACCCCGGAGCCCGCTATGAGCCTCGCGGTGCTCCGGGGGTGCTGTTGCTGGTGGGGGGCTCCGAAGGCCCCAGGGTGCGCAGGGTCGGTAGGCCCCGTTTAAAAAAATAAAGACCCCGGAGACCGCGGTGTTCCAGGCGGAGCTCCGGGGGCTGTTGGTACTGCTGGGGTGGTTGGGGGGCATGGATGGGTCCGGGGCGGTAGGCCCCGTTGTGTAAATTAAAGGCCCCGGAGCCCGCTTGCAAAGGGCGCGGCTCCGGGGGTATTGTGCGGGGCTGGGGCGGTTCAGATGGCGCCGTTGTGCGGTAGGCCCCGTTTATTAAAAAATTAAATTCCCGGAGCTTGCTTGCACTGGGCGCTGCTCCGGGGTGCTGGCGTCGTTGTGGCTGGGGGCACCAATGGCACCTGGGTGCACAGGGGCGCGAGGCCCCGTTTGTTAAAAAAAAAAAAAAAACATCGGAGCCCGCTTGCAAAGGGCGCTGCTCCGGGGTTCTTGTGCGGGCTGGGGTGGGGGCAAGGATGCCGTCTGTGTGTGTCGTGGCGGTAGGCATCGTTTTTTTAAAAAAAAGGTCCCGGAGCCCGCTTGCAAAGGGCGCTGCTCCGGGGCTCTCGTGCGGGCTGCGGTGGGGGCAAGGATGGCGTCGGTGTGCACTAGGCCTCGCTTTAAAAAAAAAAAATAAAGGTCCCGGAGCTCCGCTGTGCTTCATGCGGGGCTCCGGGCTGTTTGTGGTGTTGGCGGTGGGGGTAGGGATGGCGCCTGGGTGTACGGGGCTTGAGGCCCCGTTGTAAAAATAAAAAAAGTAATTAAATAAGTCCCCAGAGCCCTCTTACAACCGGCGCTGCTCTGGGGTCCGTTGTAGGTGGCGTTTTCAGGGTCCACCACGAGGGTTGCAAGGGTGGCAGTATCATGGCTGCCAGGAGCTTCCCCTCCAGGTTTCACGAAGGAAGCTCCTCCCCTCTGTGATGACATCACGGTTGGGGAGGGTCTTCCTTGAAACACGGAGGGAAGCTCCCGGTAGGTATTCCCCCATGGGGACTGCCTCCTATCGATGTGCAACAAGACAGCAGCCTGGTCGTGGTGTCACCAGGGCTTTAAAAGGAATCTTTTTCAATATTATACACACGCCTTAGTTGCTGCTTATTTATCTTATGCAACTAACAATCAGTGACAAAACCGACAGGCCCCCCTCATGCAGTTACCAACCCCTGCCAAAACCAATAGACCTGCTGCTGGGACTTATTGTGTAATATATATATCTGGATACCTTGCCATAAGCATTTCATGCAAAAAAAAAAAAAAGTGTGTGTGTGTGTGTGTGTGTGTGTGTGCGTGCGTGCGTGCGTGCGTGTGTGTGTGTGTGTTTTCTTTTAATTTTATTTTTAAACGCAAATGGCAGCCCCTAGTTTTAAGGGCTTATTTATTCTAAAGGTACCAGCTGCCTATATTATTGGTGCATCTGCTTCCAGGGTAAAATAAATGGCTGAGTTTTGTTTTCAATTTAGATATTTATGTTAGCCCCAAACTTTAACCATGATGTTTAGCTGGGGTCATGTCTACAGTTTGTACACCCATAATCAGGGGCCTGTATTCCGAGGTACTGTTTTATGTAGACGCTGTGTAAGGGTGCATGTCTCTCTGCGTTGTGTATTGGCGCTTTCTAAGGCGAATGTATGAACTTGTAATATTATGTTTATGAAGTGTAGTTTTAAATCAACCGTTTCTATTTATCCAGACGCAGGACATGCCGGAATTAATCCTAACCGCCTCTGAAATGCTAGCCCTACAGACAGGTACATGTGTTTTGAGGTGTATAGGTCCGTGTAGTTTTGTTCACATATATCTTAGAAGTTAGGTGTTTCTAATGGTGTTCTCGTGTATGTGTAATTTTATAGGTCTGGATCCCGAACTACAACGGATTCTTGATGCTATAGAATGTCCCAAGGGTGGTCAAGACGCATCGCCATGTGTACAGGATAGCACCGTTCTTACAGGTAAATCAGAAAGGCGTTGCTTCTTTAAAAGGTCTAAACCATGGGGTGTCTAGATCCCAAAAGACGTAGTTGTGAACTACAGGAACGCGCCGTAGAGGGGGGCTACTAAGGCCTGGTATATACTGTAAATCTGATTATTTTTTCTTTACAGGGTCCATGGCGTCACACACGGAAGCAGTGATTGTGCAAGAGCCGGCGCAGCGACCAAAAGAAAAGCCTGTGAAAAGGAAATCTTCAACATCTAAAGAAGGCCCTGCGGCAAAGAAACGCTCTGTGAAAAGACATCTAAAAGGTGTGTTTTATACAAAAAGGGTGTGAAAAAAGAACTCTCTGGGTTGTATTCTCTCAAACAAAGGGGTGCACCGCCATGTAGTACCATATGTACTACTATGGGTATTGTAAGCATCTTATGTTCCTTATTGTTTCTAATATATATATATTTTTTATGTTACATTCTAGGAACCGTTCAAAAGAGCCACGGCGAAGATACGCCTAAGTCTAAGAGGTCTACAAAACCGTTGAGGGATATAACAAAGACCGTTCTGAACACCGGGTCTGCGGCAAAAGGAGTGAGTAGGCGTGTACGCCAGAATAAGATCTACACATACTACACCCACATGCAACAGAGAACCGACGTGGCCGATGTGTATCTGAACCCTCTCAAAGCCTCAAAAGGAACTCTAAGCTCAAACAAGCCCAAACTTAAGAAGAAGCAAATGGTCGCAGAACCACAGACATGCCCTTTAAACCTCAAGAAGCCGTCTTTGGGCCTGGAACCCCAAGCAGCCCCTTTAGACCTCAGCATGAAACGGGTGGTCCCGGAGACCCTAGCTACACCTTTAGATCTAGCATTAAAAAATGTTGCTAAGCAGGGGAACGATCCAACTACCCCAGCGCTCTCTTTGGGCCTCCCGGCTGTGAAGCCTGTTGTGGAAGCTATGTTACAAACTCAAACCCCTAAAGTCAACAAGCTTTCAAGAAGTTATCTTAAGAATAATCAAGGGGTACAGGCGTTACAAGTAGAAACATTGGCAGGATCCTTAAACAAACCGGCTACAACACAGGCCCCTGCCCATCCTATGACACCTTCTATAGTTTCAAATAAATTAGCGCCGACTGTAGAGGAATGCCCCGTAGAACAGACCTCAAAACCTTCTATATGCGTTACTGAGGGGTTTAGGGGCCCCGGGTCTGGAAAAGGGCAGCCCCTAGGAGGAGCGTGTAACACCAGCAAAAACTGTCTCAATACACTGGCAAGTATGGTAGACAAACTTGATAAAACCTCAGAAGCAGCGCCCGAGGGGCTTCTAGCACATACAGGGGGTTTTGCAGACCCCTGTTACACATTCACCCATCCCCGGCCCTGACAATAACTTAGCCGTTACCACCCTCGATTATTTCGACAGTCATTTAAATTCCCCGGCCCTTATGTCCCCTATTACCCCACAGGGAGCTTACGACCCAACCAGCCCAGCGTCCAGTGTAAGCTCCGCAACACCCCCGACAACATACAACACTGACAGTACAGGGTGGGACGACTGGTCAATTCATAGTACGGGGGTGACATTTAGTGAGGCGTCTTTCCCAAATGCCCCGGGATGTTCGCACTGGGATCCTATTTCTATGATCCCCTCAGGCCCTCAGTTACAGAATGGCGTTGGGGATGAAGGACCATTAGAGGCCCCTGTGGTGTTAAAGGCTGTTATACAGCCAAACACCGTATTCATACCTAACCCACCACAATACGATGCTGTAGACCCAAATCCGGTACTAGATGCGCATGTAAAGGATATACAAATGGCTGTCAGAAAGCTAAAGCGCCAGGCGAAAACCGCAAACTTAAAAATGGGGTTGGGGGTAGCGGCAACAGGTCCATGGTGGCGGCACAGCAGAGGATACTGCAAAGAGTTGGCCTGTGTAAAAGGCTGATCCTCAATACGTGCCAGGAAGCTGGCTCAGACATAGGGCGTATACATGCGTGACTAGGGCAGCGCCATACCCTAAAGAAACCCCATGCCAACGGTTCTAATAAAAAAGCACACACATCAAAATATAGCAGCAAGGTCCAAGCAGTACTGACAAAGTCCCTGCGCTTCTTACGCATACTCCAGCGTAAAAGTACATGGAACCATGCAGTCAGAGTCATACCCCGATGCCATCCATCCCCCAATACGTAAGTGTAGGAGGGATGGGTCCTGGGGAGGGCGACTGAATGATGTTGGCGGTAGAGCGCCAACACTACGCCACCAGGAACACATAGAGGTGCTGAGGGGTGGGTATGTAGCAGAGGCCTCCATGAGTACAGCGCACATAGACACACCCCATACTGTTCAGATAGGCGGGGGCCGGTTACCTAGAAAAGCATGGTCACGTAAAAAACAAAAGTGGGCTAATAGCGCCAAGCAGCGCCGCCTTTTAATAAGTAAATTAAAAAAAGCCCGAATATGTGCTACACGTGTGCTTAAAAGGCCCCCAGAGACCCTACTAAACCAGAACCCCCAAAATGATACGGCAGTAAGCTCCCCAACAAGTCAAATCCCTCAAGATGAGGATTCAGAGGTCGTCTATTTAGAGAGCATTAGAAGCTACAGGCGTGATGTAGAGAGATTTAATGCCACCGAGCACTACGAGGAGTTTAGGTTTACCAACCTCCACCAGATAAGGTCCTCCGATCACGGTGTTTTAGCTATACACCAGGCTGTGCAAACGCTCATAGAAAGGTTGTTACGCGATGTGGGTCCTAATGATTTTTTCCAACTACGCTTCCAGGGGCAGGGTTTTGACAGTCCATTGTTCACCAAACGGAGGTCCCGAGATGTGTTTGACGCCGTGGAATTTTTAGAAAACCTTTCGAGGCTTTTACAGAGCAAGGCTGAACTAGTAGCCTACGGTACTTTCCGTGTCATAGCCCTCATTGTAAGGGGTCGTGAGGGCGGTGTTTCAAGACCTTTAAAGAGTGTGCTATACAGTCAGATAATTGGTAAGAAACAGCGGTGGCTGCTCGACTTTAACAACGACACAACCAATATCTGTCTGGCGGCCAGCATCGTAGGATTGTTGATGGGGCGCAACACCACCAACGCTGCCATCCTGTCTAGAGCGGCTGAAGCCCACGCCGTTCTTGAAATACCACCACAACGCATGGTCGGCTTTGGTGACATAGGTCTTTTTGAGAACTATTTCTCTGTGACTGTGAAAGTTCTTTATCACAGCGGTTCTTGGAAGTACTTTACAACAGGGGACCGTGTGAGAAACAAGACCGTATATGTCCTTCACCACGAAAATCACTTTTACGGTATCTTGAACCTCAAAAGTTTTCTGGGTGTCAAGTACGTGTGCACACATTGTGACCACATATACAGCAGTAAGGACCGTCATCAGTGTGAAATGCATTGTAAGATGTGTCGGAGGGACGGCTGCGTCGTAGACGCTGCCCTGAAGGTGAGGTGTCGCACCTGTAAGATGTTTTGTCGCTCTCAAGACTGTTTGAGCAACCATAAGAAAACTGTTAAATGCATCCCTAAAATGGATTGCTTTGAGTGTGGTCGGTATGTGGCGACAGATCACAAATGCCAAGGTATGAAATGCCCCAGGTGTCAGACGTCTTTTGAGGCTGGTACCAACCATCAGTGCTACATGGTTAAAGGTAGACCCCAGACAAAAACCGAAGCATACATAGTGTTTGATATAGAGTGCACACAAGAGACGGGAGTACACCAACCTAACTATATTTACGCACACCATCTAACTTCCGACGCCAGCTGGGAGTTTGAAGGCAGAACGTGCGTTGGTGATTTCCTTAACACTTTCATTCAAACCAAATTCAAAGGGTATACCATGCTGGCCCACAACTCAAAAGCATACGACTCATTCTTTATTTTACAAAATATGATTCGTGAAAAGGTCCAAGTAGAACTCATCACTCAAGGGTCCAAGCTGATGTTGTTAACAGCAGTTCGGTTACAAATAAGGTTTATAGACACCCTGAATTTCCTGCCTATGAAATTGAGCAAGCTACCAAAAGCCTTTGGATTCCCCGGTTGTAAAGGTTATTTTCCACACTTTTTTAACACCTGGGCGAACCAGAATTATGTGGGTCCCATGCCACCTCCTGACAGCTACGGGGTTGAATATATGATGCCATCCGAGAAGGAGAGCTTTCTAGAATGGTACTCTGAAAACCGTGAAAAGGAGTTTCATTTTCAAACAGAGTTGAAAGCTTATTGTCAGGCTGATGTGATGATCCTACGACAAGCGTGCAACCTCTTCAGAGATGTTGTGGTGGAAATGACTAAGAAAGTCAGTATCCTGAAACCCAAGAAGTCTCAAATGACAAAGAAAGTCAGGATCATGAAACCCAAGAAGCCTCAAATGACAAAGAAAGTCAGGGTCTTGAAACCCAATACGCCTGAAATGCCGGAGGCTGTCGAATACATAGACCCTTTTCAAAACATCACATTGGCCTCCATGTGTATGTCCATCTACAAACACATGTTTTTAAGACCAAAAAGTATTGCACTAGTGCCTGTAGACCTCTATAATGGCAAACAGAAACGCTATTCAACCCCCTCGATCCGGTGGCTCATGTACATTTCTGAGAAGGAAGACGTACATATTCAACACGCCTTACAGGGTGGTGAATACCGTGTGGGTCCCTACTACCTGGATGGGTACGCTGTAATTAAGGGGGTGCCGACGGCCTTTGAATACAATGGCTGCTTTTACCACGGCTGTCCCCAGTGTTACAAACCCCATGAGTTTAACAGACTGATGGGTGTCAAATTTGAACACTTACACAGACGTACACTGTTGAAGGCGCAGTATGTTGAAAAATGTGGCTTTGCTATGAGGGTTCTTTGGGAGCATGAGTGGCTAGAGATGTTAACAACCGACACAGCGCTCTGCTCTTTCCTTCAGAGTCATGATTTACCAGAACCTCTGGAACCCCGCGATGCCTTATTCGGGGGTCGTACAAATGCCATACAACTGTACAGGGCCGTGGGTGAGGGTGAGAAAATACACTACTATGATTTCACCAGTCTGTACCCATTTGTGAACAAAATGAAGGTATACCCATTAGGACACCCCACCATCATATATAGAGATTTTAAACACATATCCGAATACTTTGGGCTAGTCAAATGTGAAATCTATCCTCCACGACAGCTTTACTTTCCGGTGTTACCATACCGAGTCGATGGTAAACTGATGTTCCCCCTCTGTCGCACATGTGCGGTGCTTAAAGAGGTTGACGCTTGTAGACACACCGATGAACAAAGGATGCTCACAGGGACCTGGTGCAGCATCGAGGTAGAAGCGGCCTTAGAGAAAGGTTACAGGCTCGGTAGGATACACGAGGTATGGCATTTTCAGAGGACCACGACACGTCTCTTTGCCCCATACATTAATATGTTTCTCAGAGACAAGCAGGAGGCCTCAGGGTATCCCGAATGGTGTACTAGTCAGGATGCAAAGCAGAAATACATCGCTGACTACTACGCTCACGAAGGTATCCGTTTACGACCCCATTTGATAGAGGTCAACCCTGCCCGCCGACAGTTAGCCAAGCTCTGCCTCAACTCCTTATGGGGAAAATTCGCACAGCGTACAAACCTGTCAAATACGACCTTAATAACCGATCCTGATGAGCTGTTTAAGTACCTGTTTGCCCCATGTTACGAGGTGGCCAGCTGCGGGTTTATCGATGACGAGACCGCAGCTGTGTGTTGGAAATACACAAAAGCGTACCCCACAACGTGTAACAACATCAACATCTTCATAGCGTGCTTCACCACAGCCCATGCCCGTCTAGAACTTTACAAGGTTATGGACAAACTCCAGGACCGTTGCTTGTATCACGATACCGACTCAGTGATTTTTCTGAGTAAACCAGGGGATGAAGACCCTCCTCTTGGGGATTATCTGGGTAATTTGACCAGCGAACTAGATAAGGATGAGCATATCATAGAATACACGTCATCCGGGCCTAAAACATACTCCTACCGCACAAACAAGAACAAAGTGTGTATGAAGGTCAAAGGCATAACCTTAAATGTCAGCAACACCCTAAAAATCAATTTTGATAGTCTGAAGAATCTGGTGCACGAATACGCGGCCTCCGACAAATGTGAAAATGCTAAAACCATAGTTGTGAACCAGCCGTGTATAGTCAGGTCCAAAAAGAAGTGGGAAATTACAACCCAGCCCTTACATAAGACATTACGGGTTGTTTTTGATAAAAGGGTCCTGACTGCCGACTATAAAACACTGCCGTATGGTTATTAGCCTCATTAGAGATACAGACCCCACACCATGGACACCAGATTACAGCATCCATTCGCATGCGTGTTAGCAGGGCCCTCAAACTGTGGTAAGAGCTACTTTATAAAAAGCTCTTAGAAAATGCTGCCTCTGTTTTATCCCAAACCCCTAACAATATTGTATGGCTTTATTCATGCTGGCAAGCTCTTTATACAGACATGGCCAGTCGTTTCCCCCATATCAGATTTATAGAAGGCATACCAGATAATCTCAACGATGATGAGTTACTGCCCCCGTCCCTTGTAAACCTGATAATTGTCGATGACCTTATGCGTGAAGGTGGGGATCATCCGGAGTTAGAGAGAGCTTTTACTCAATATTCGCATCATCGTAATCTAAGCATCTGCTACATTGTGCAGAACTTGTTTTACAAGGGCAAGAACAGCAGGTCTATAGCTCTCAACGCTTCATACCTTGTTTTATTTAAAAACCCCCGGGACAAACAACAAATATCAGTCATAGCTAAACAGATGTACCCAGGAAACACACACTTCTTCATGGAGGCCTTTAACGATGCTACAGCAAAACCCCACGGCTACCTGCTGGTCGACTTAAAAAATGAAACTCTAGAAGACTATAGACTGAGGGCTGATATATTTGCCCCAGATCTACCAGTCGCTTACACCCCTAAGCCCAAGGACCGTGCCTATAAAAAGCAGCGCTGATGACTTTTAGAGACATTTACAATCCGACCCCTTATAATACAAGGTGTTGACCATGTCGGCCCGCCTACGTCGCAATTTAGCTCTCCTGAAAATGCTTGTTACAGCCAGTCCCCAGCACCGAAAGGCCATCCTGTGCGCTGCTTCTGACGACTTAGTGTCTGCCATTTCTGAAATTGCCCTAAATACCCTAAAAGGCAACGTCCCTATATCAAAGAGTCAGTTACAGGTTCTGAAGAAGAAGAGGTCTCTTATCAAGAAGCTCAGTAATAAAAGGGCCTCACTCATTACCAAGAAGAAACTGGTGAAACAGTCTGGAGGTTTTATAGGCTCTTTGCTGGGCATAGCTATACCCATAATTACGAGCCTCCTCTCGGGACAGTAATGGATCATGCCACCAAGATGTATTTGGTTCCGAGGCAGCAAATGGACCAGCTGGGCTCTTCAAAGGACAACACTTGGGATATACGCCGAAATGAGACTCTGCGTCTGGATGCTGAAATTAAAGACATTTTGAACAGAACCGATCTAAACCCCTATGACAAGGCAAACCTTTACACCAGCACCCTTAAAAACTTTTTAAGTTCCTACAACCAATGGAATACCGAGAAAAATAAGCTGACTCTATACACCCCGGACTCTGAACAACCAGCCGTGCCTCCAAATGGCCCTCAGCCCCTGCAACCATCACAGGCCCATGCAGCACCCTCAGATGACTTTGTTACAGATCTCTTAAAAAATATAAGTCAAAGACACAGGGGGCCGCGCAAATGCTGATGAGTAAACTTACAACTTCTAAAGACCTGACATCCTGGAATGAACGAGGCGAATTTCTCTACAAGGGACAGCCGGTTGCAGGGTCACACATGTACGATCTAGTCAAAGGTCTCACGCACCCCAAAATCATAACGCCTCAAAACGCACCGCGTGGTTGGGATGCGTTTCTACGAGCCGCTGCTGAACTCAACATACCTTCCACGCTCGTGGGTAATAACGAGCACCGTCGTTTGCTTGAAAATTTGAAAGCCCCCGTACACCCATCACCAACAGGCTCTGACACACCCCTGCTATCCCCCTCCTGGAGTACCCCTACAACGATGGTTGTACCTCGAAAAAGGGCAATTTTCAAACCAAGTACCTGGCTTACACCCTGATGTTTCTTCAGACTTCTTTTTTTTTATAACTTTACAACCTGCCTCTGTTGTCTTTTAAAATGTTTTAATTATGTTGTATGTGGTAGCATAGAAATACAGAGTCTGAATACCGTATTTTTTTTAAAATAATGTCTTTTATTTTAGGCGTTCATCATTAAACATACACATGTCCCACGGACTTACAAATAGATGTTTGTAATAAAACACTTTTTTTATAACTTTACAACCGGCCTCTGTTGTCTTTTAAAAGGTTTTAATTATGTTGTATGTGGTAGCATAGAAATACAAAGTCTGAATACCGTATTTTTAAAAAAAATAATGGTCTTTTATTTTAGGCGCTCATCATTAAACATACACATGTCCCACGGACTTACAATTTTGACAAGCGACATATTCGGGTTTCACAGGTCTGACCGAGACCACTGTGTTTTCTTTTACATATTTCACAACTATATTGTCATTGTTAACAAGGTCACGCGAATATAGATTTAAGAAATTTCTAAACGACATACCCTCAGACATTTTACTGATAAAATAAATACAATGCTCCCCACATGTGATGGCTATGGAATCCTGGAGCCTCAGCTTGTTATACTCCAACCGCGCAGCGGCTTTTTTCACAAACTTGAATATAGGGGTTGTATAGATACGATGTTCTGGGAATTCACCGGCACTGTCAAACAATATAACCTTGTCACTGTCTATAAACAGGCCCACCCAATGTGTTCCGCTCTTGTCATGCGGGTCTGTGTTAAAGACTAGAGTGCGGGGCCTTTCTAACCCTATTTCAGGTGGTAACCCGTCGCTAGGGAAAACACCTAAAAAGTATTTCCTAGCGTCTTTATGCCTGCTTAAGAACGAGCGTATCTGCACAGTGTCCATTTCACAAAATGTTTTAAAGATAGTCAAACAAAATCTGTCTTGCGTGGTTGATCTGAATGATGCTGTCGAATACAGAGAATACGACCATGTTCACATTCGTCGGTAGCGGATTACTGAATCGTATTTCAGCTTTTAGATTCCCGTTTTTGACAAGGTTGTAGTGATCGCCGTCTTCCATGTCGGGGGTCAGGTCGAATGCGAACAGCGTGTACCCGTCCCCATAGCCTTCTCTTGACACAGCTACACCGCAGTCCCTTAGATGCTTCCCGGTTATTGAAACCAACCCCTGATATTCCCTGATGTAGTTGGAGGTTATAAAACTAGGGGTGTAGGGTTTTGCAGGAATCACAGTGCCCTCGTGGACCAGCGCCGCGTAGTTGATGTTGTAGTGTCTAAAATTGAAGGGGTTTAAGGCGTAGGTGCCGCTAAAGGCTGTATTGTCCACAAAACCGATGATGATGAGTTTGGGTAGTTGCCCTAGAAATAAATTCTGCTGCTGGGTTAAACGGGTACCGGCTGGGATGCTGAACACCTTCAGAGCTACTCTTTCCACAGCGTACTTGGCGTTTGATATTTGCAAAGCGTCGGCGTGCGCTAATCTGACGCTCGGGGACACTTTCACTCTCTTTACAAACAGGCTCGCTGCCAGGATGTCCAGCTTGTACTGGTCCGCATCCCCGCTGATGAGACAGAATGAGTCCTTGTTGCGTGTGAGCTTGATCTTAAGGTCAATACCATTGATAAGTAGTTTATCTTGGAAGAAGAGATCTGAATGTATGCGACCCAGGAGGTCAAAGTTGCGACTGCCTGCTGCAAACCTTGCTCTTTTTACAAAACCATGATTGGCACCGTCCAGAGCCGTGGTTTCAAACTGGCCGTATGTATCCTTGTAGAAGAGACCAGCTGAAAGCTGCGTGTCAAGGGCGTCGCTACTGTAATTTAGAATACTCTCGAGGTAGGCTCTGTAGGCGTACATGTTATCGTTCTGTGTGATGAGTCGATCGCCCAGGGTGATGTCCACCTGATTAAACATGGCCGCTAGGGGGTAAGCGATCGTTGCCACTCGAGCGTCTGCTGCTATGTCGGACCCATCCGCTTTTACGATTTTACACATAAGATGCAGCAGCGTGTTGTTGAGATCCAAATACATATCCGTGGACCCTGACACAAAAAACTCTATAGGGGCCAGCGGTGTCAAGGCGGCTAAAGGCGATACCTCCATGAAGAAGCTGTTTTCGATGCTTGTCTGCGTTGGTTTTAGAGTAAACAAGTCTAACTCGGATTTGGCGCACTCGCCAGATGCACAGTGTACGAAGGCCATGGTTTAGTTTACGAGGCTTTAAAAAATATTGACTTTAGAACCCTTTCTCTTCTTCGCAGCTCTCTTCCGTCTTGGAGTTCTTCTTTTCTGAGGGCGTTTTGAAGAACTCCTCCTTTTTTTATAGGGGACCGGTGGACCCCTGCGTCTCGAAGGCCTGCGCTTCCTTTTAACACTCGCGCGCGGCTTGTACAACAGACCCGCTCCTTCTTGCGGCTGTTTGTTCATGCGCTCTGCAACCGCCGAAGTAACAGACCCAACAACATCATGGGCAATGTTCGTAGCAGCCGTCTTAACATGCGGTTTTACAATTTCATAGCCTCTTCTCAAGAACGGCATAGCTCTTCTAAACAGGCTCCTGAAGAAACCCCTAAACCAGCCCCATACATAACCGGCGACCCTTGAAAGTACGGCGGACCTCCATATCCGGCTTGGTTTCTGTAATAGTCCCTGTACATAGACGGGTCCCCGTATGTTTTCACGACCACCATGATGCCTGGTTAATAACCGCTGTCGTGTCTCGGTCTTAAATGAAGCTTAACAATAACTTTCCCGTATTTAAAGGCCACCGGCTCAGACTGATCATCGTAGATCATAATTGAAATAGTGTCAAAATGGTTTTTAGAAACTGCGACGTAGTCGGGCTTGTTAAATTGAATATTAACCATCGTATTATTTTCACCCTGTACATGGACCCATCTTAACAGCGGTGAATAAGTATCACCGATCCTCTGGGCCTCTACAATGTCGCTATACACATAGAGCGTATAGAACCCACCGTTAATATCGGGGCATGTGTGATCCTGCTCCATCGGACTTTTCGCATGCAGCACGGTGCCTAAAACCCTTCTTAATTTACCGGAGCAGTTAAACGTCGTGGTACGGCTTGGTGCTTTAAGAAATACCTTCCTTCTGACGTTATCTAATGACAGATGCGTATTCGGATATGCTTCGAGGTTGGCTATGGCTTTGTTGACAGCATCGACAACACTTATAACGGTTGGGTAGTAACCGTATGGAATGCTCTCGTGCATGCTCACTGGATCCTGCTCACGCTTTATGTAAAACTTTGCCTCGGCCTGTGTGAATGTATTCCATGTTCTAGGGTATTGAATTTCTGTTAGGGCCACCTCCCAATCCCCTTTCAGGTCCACAGGCTTAGCCAGTTTCACGGTGTAATTAGAAATCTGGTTGTCGGGGAACATGCCCTTAGAAGCGTTGGATGGTAAGGTGATATAAAAGGGGGCTGTCTCCATCTTATTAGAGGATTTTAGACGGTCCTTAGCTCACACACCCTTCAGGGAGCTGGCCAACACCCAACTGTTAAATTTCTCCGGCCATCCCCTCCATTTGACATATGCCTGGCTGCTAGCCCCCTACCTTTCCTTTTCAGAACCTTTTCAACCCTATACACCCTGTTCGGATCATCAGGTACCATTTGTAACTCTTCCTTGTAAAACACCCCCGATACAGCTTCCCCAGCGTAGTCCTTTAAGCTGTAAATATACAGCCCTTCTTTAAGCTCCACATTATCCACTATAAATATCTCGTCGCTAAAAGTCTGGCGGTAGCCCTTCGTGAAGACCCCTTTCAATTTTGAAATCCTCACATGCGTGCCTTTTTTAAAAACAGGTTTCTTCACCTTTGTAGCAAAATTATGCCCGTACACCGTTCGCCAAACATCTAAAGAATTACTAGGAGTCACCTCTGCGGGTGATGTTTTGATGGTCCGGTGATAACTGGCATTATACACATCTAAAAAAGCCTGTAGAACATCCACGTATCTGTAGGTGTTGTTGGCCGTAAAATACCGCCACATCTTAGACTTTAAAGTTCTGTTAAACCGTTCTACAACCGCTGCTTTCACCTCCGTGTGTGTTACAAAATGTTGAACACCGTGGTTGTTTAATAATTTCTGAAATGTCTTGTTTAAGAATTCTTTACCGGCGTCTGTTTGTAGTTTTTGAGGAACCCTGCCCTTCGCGAAGATGGCTTTAAAAGCGGCCGTGGCGCTGGCCCCCCTTTTATCGCTTAACGGTTCTGCGTAGGCGTACTTGGACAGTACGTCTATGACTGTTAATATATAACAAACGCCGTTGTTATGTTCTGCTATATCTTGAAGGCTGATTATGTCAGCTTGCCACTGATAATCTATTTGAGCATTAACGATTGTAGGACGTCTCTTAAAACGGCTTCTGGCCGGCTTGTGGAGCGAATACGCCTCCTCTCCTGATAGCCATGTCTTGACCAGGTCTCTGCTCACGGGCTCGTTTTCATCTGCAGCCCTTCTGTATAGGGCTTCGACACTTCCAAAGCTACCAACCCCTCTTGTATCATAATAAAGTTTTCTTAACATAGCCCCCGACATGATAGCATCCGGTACAATTAATGAAATGAAAGACGATTGTTTTGTGTAAGGGCGTTTTATTAAAAAACATATAAACAATACTACAAAAACCTGAGCAAAAGATACTTTACATTTTCATAGGAAACGTGATAAGTACGTATTAACACATAACCACCTTGCGTTGTAACATTCCGCTTGTTTGTTCTAAATACACACTATCCTGTAACATTACATAAGAACTTAGGTAAATAGTCTTCGGGGGCCAAAGCCCCCTGAGATTATTTTTTTTATACATGTTACACATACGCCTTTCTACGAGTCTTTGTAGCAGCTTTCTATCAAGAGTCGGGCACATCTCCTGCATTTCAGGTAGTTTTACGCTCGGGTCATAGGCGTATTGGATCTCATTGAGTGCAGCTGTTAAGATCCTCAACATATCGGGGTGTACAGGTTTATTTTCAGGGTTCAGGCCGTACACCACCTTTAGCAGCTTATACACCTTGTACGGGTTTAACAAGCCACAAATATAGCGTATTGTTCTTGCTCTGTATGATTCGCACAAACATTCGTGAGCCGCCTGCTCTGGATCGCTTATTTGGTGGCCTTGACAAAGACTGTAATAGTCACGTTTGACACAGTTTAGTACTACCGCCGCTGCGAAACCCTTAACTTCACGCCGTTCAAAGAAGGACAATCCGACATCTTCATCTTTTTCACACGCGGCGCTCTTAGAACCGCATACGCATTTGTCGCAGCCCTCGCTGTTTTGGCACGTTGAGCTTTCAGCCTGTTTTGAACACCACAGACAATTAAAGATTACATTGTTCGCTTTTGCAGGTCGCCAGGCTCCAGCCGTTCTTTTTGGGGCTTCTATCTAGGGTTCAAAAAAAGATTGACAGCCCATTAGTTGAAGAAATAAAATACATCGTTATATAGATACAGGGGCATAACATTTTCATACTAACCTCCATATTTTCACAACCCTCTGCGGCAGCTCTGAAATCCTGAGAGTCGCTAATGTCCTGCGATGCCCCGTCATCTTCGACGCTTGTACCGGGCTGTTGCAACACGCCCTCCGCAGCAGCCGCATCCTCCTGAAGGTCCATGTCTTCGTAGACAGAGGTGTTAGGAGGTGCTACAGGCTCTTTACCATAGTGTTTTATGAAGTAGGTGCATCCTGCTGGTGTTACGCTCTAGGGACAAAAAGAAAGATTGATATGCCAATAGCTGAAGAAATAAAATACCGCATTTTTTTTTTTTTGTAACTACCGAGCATAACATTTTTATTTTTTTACTAACCTCTGCATTTTCACCGGCCTCTGCTGCGGTTCTGAAATCTTGAGAGTCGCTAGTGTCCCGCGTTGCCCCAACATCTTCGGCGACTGTACCCGACGGTTGCAGCACAACATCATCAGCATCAGGGTCCTCCTGAAGGGCCTTGGTTTCATAGACGGTTGTGTTAGCTGGTGCTACAGCCTCTTCAGATTCCTCCATATCCACGAAACTGGGGCCGGCAAACAAGCTGCCGCTACCAGAGCCCTCACTCGTGCTGGGGGTGCCCTTAACCGGAGACAGCAGGCATACGCAATCCTTGATATTGAGGTTTTGCACCCCCGACACATGCTATTACTAAAGCCAGTAAGGTCGCAGCCCCTATCCTTAGGTGTTTCTTGCTGAGCATTCTCGTCCATTACCATCGTTGGTAAGCTGCGGTAATATCTACTGATAGGGGGTTGGAGCAAACCCACATAGGGCTCTTCACAAGAGGGTTGTATCTCTTCATTTTGCTATGGGAACCTTCTTGTCTTCCGGCGGCTGCTTGCTGTACAACGCTCTTAAGGATGCCTTATATGTATCCTAAACAGCTCCTAAAAGGGGGCGTACCATCTATACATCAACAAGGCCTTAGAGGCGTCATAGGGCTCTGGCTCGCTGGTGGCTCCCGAAACAGCCCCGCCCCTAGCACCGCCCCTTGGACAAGCTGGCCACATGTCACTTTTAAGGACACAGAGAGGTTTGAGGCCTGTCACTTTTAAGGGCACGCGTCACTTTTAAGGACACAGTGAGGGGTTTGAGGCCTGTCACTTTTAAGGACACGCGTCACTTTTAAGGACACAGCGAGGGGCGGGGGGACCGGAGGGGGACCTGTCACTTTTAAGGGCATGAATGGGGATGAATGGTATCTCCTTATACTACTATCGTGCAACAAAAGTCATGTAAAAACAAAATAAAGAAGTTCCAAAATCCAAAAAAGTGTATTTCTTTGTAATGTGGGGGATTTCACTTTAGTACCTTAGTTTATATCACTGGATTGAGTGTCATTTGTTAGAAGTGATAGTTTCTAAAAATGAAGCTAGAAACATTCCCGGGCCCCTTCCCACCCCCAACGACAATGTCATTAGTGAACCAAGATGCAAGTCGGGTGTCATCAGGCCCCTGTGTGTAGCTGAGGGCCTTATTAAAGCTACGTACAAGAGAGGATTTTGTACAGCTCATACCCTAAAAACCAATGTATTTCAAGGTGCTGGCAAATGCAATGATGAAAGAAAGGGAGGCACAGCAAAATAAAATAATTGCAAAGGATCTCACAGTTTGGTCAAGTGAGGTCAGTAAGTCGGGATTGATCACAGGATTCCTGATTTGACAATTCACGTGAAGCACTGGAATGGACAGAGAACAGACAGCATGCATTAGGAGCAAAAAACACAAAGCGATATGTTAGAGCTTAGCATTCGTCTTTTAGGAATAAAGCCACATTTTGAAAAAGCTCCAACTTTGCCACTGAATTTACATCTTTGACTTTCATGTATTTTTTGTTTGTGAATTACATAAAATCATTAATAATTTGTGTATTTGTTTGATCTGTATTTGTTTCTGTATTTTTGTGCATTAGTTTGAGGTTCGAATCTTAGCAATTGCTTAGGTTGGGGTCCCTGGCTTCCAGTAGTGATTCATTGAGGATTTCCAGAAATTAAAATGTTAAGAACCACTGTTCTGCAAAGCCCTCTTTTGAAGAGGAAGTGATAATACATTTCAATACTTCAGTGATGGTCATAGTTATTATATCCCCATACCACAACATTATGTAGGAGTTTACACGTAAACGATAGGTCTGATACAAATCACTGAAGGCCAAATTAACTATTATTGATTAAAAATTAGCTAGTATCAAAAAAGTGGTCCATGTGGGGGTAGTGTAACCTCGTACTCCCATGGCAATAGTGTCATAACGAAACTTTTCTGCAAGTAATTTAGGTATGCGATAAGTGAATTTATTTTGCCAATTACGTTCTTATAACGCAAACACGGTTCATAATAATATGACACAATATTTACATTTTTCAAAAGACTAGGTGCTCCTACAAAGTGACGGTGCAGTGAGAGTGAATAGAGTGATAAAAAAATGCGCTTGTGCTATACAGAGAAATGTATACATGTGACTGATTGGGACGATATGCTGTTGTAAATTGCACTCATAATATTGGTGTTGCAAACCTCAATCAAAAATTAAAACCAGTCCACAAGTGTAATTGTTGACGTTTCAACCCCATAACACAATTACTTAGAACAGGGGTCATCATCAGGACAGAGTAAGAACAGGAGACACCAAAGGATTGGGGCAAAGAAACCCACAACCGTAGATGTGTCAATGGCAATTGCAGGGGAAAACCTCAGCGAATGGTATGAAAGTAGCAACGGACCTCGCTGTCATTTCTTACAGGCATGGCTGATATAGACGATTTACTGACGCTTGTGTTCAAATTGAAGGCAAAAATGAAATGTCAGATCAGTAAGTATCAAGACCCCAAACCATTCAGGGAAAATTATCACCTGCATGCAGTTAACGATGGTTATTTACATATGCGCCCTTCGTGCATAAATCAAGTAAAAGAGACTTTTAAAGGGTTGGCCGAGAATAAAATTATTTATATCACCAAGGAATGGGAATGTCCTTTGCAAAAGGAAGCCACTTGTTCAGCAGCTTTGCTAGAAGTTGCTGTTTGAACATGTGTAGGTGAATTGCTTGCGTGTCATGTTAGTTCGAAGGCTGCATGTAGACTCACAATTGAAGGACTGCCACTAGTTTGGAATGTTTTGGATACAGGTAGCGTGCCGCTGGATCTGTCTACTCCATCACAGCCTGATTACAAGTTAAGGCACTATTTATAGCCACTGACAAATACCGTGACCATGGGGTACGTTATTTATCGGGTGCAATAAATAGCACCTATTACGAGTTCATGGGAAATAACATGTGGATTTTGGTGTTTAATGCACCAAAATCCATATGATAGTGTAAATACTGTATGTTTCCTCCTGTTAAATTTTGGCAGGTTTGACCTGCCGAAATTTAACGAATGTTGAGTTATTTAACGCATCTGATAATTATCGAGAGCGTTAAATACCTTCATACTTGTCATTCCGACCCACGCCTAAACAGGAGTTTACACATGGGTCGGAATAATACGAGCACCTCATAATCAGGCCCTGAATGTAGAGAGGAGATTATGGGCTATGTGATAATTCTTAAAGAATGATGTCTGTTTTTATTTCTTCTGGGGTTATGTTTTACTGTGTGGTTATTTTTTACCCTGTTTAGCATAAGTAAGTTGTAAGTTTTTTTATTAATGAATTATATATAAGAAGGAAATAATATATACATTTAATAAACTACCATCACTGTATATCCGAATGTTGCTCAAATATTGCAGGGTGCAGCTATTTGCTTTATGAATTTCCCTAGTATTCAAGAGTGTTGCTAATACCAAGAATTCTGCACAATGTGGCAACATGTCGGGCATAATCACTGGCACTAAAATATACGAGGCATCTGGCACAAAACAAAGCTCAGGCTCCCTTGCCTTTCTAAAAAAAAAACACAACCAGTGTCTGCCAGGACCCACTGTATTCAAGCTAGCCTGGCTGATGAGGGGTTTTACCCTGAAACCGTTTCCAGGATGCTTGTTTCCAGGAAGACCTGGCTTGGCAGTTCGGTTGGACTGTTCCCATGAGGAACAGGGTCAAGACTGATTAGCATATGGCTGGGTCTGAACTGGGGTGGCGAAGTGAGCTACAGAACGATGATGGATTCAACCCAGATCTGTGACTGGGGGTGAGTGTCTGAAAAGTTTCAGCGCTCCGTCCATCATCTCCTTGTGTTTGCTTTGTTCGCCCTAAGTTGGCAGGGTATGCCCAGACGTGGGTCCCTTGCTCACTTTGCCACTAGATTCAAGCTAGCCTGGCTGATGAGGGCTGTTAGCCCGAAACCGGTCTCTGGATGCTTGTTTCCGGTCCAGGGAAGACATGGCTTGGCAGTTCGGGCTGGACTGTTCCCATGAGGCACAGGATGAAGACTGATTTGCATATAGCTGTGTCTGAACTGGGGTGGCAAAGTGACCTAAGAACGATGATGGAATCAACCAAGATCTGTGACTGGGGGTGAGAGTCTGAAAAGTTTTAGCGCTCCGTCCGTCATCTCCTTGTGTTTGCTTTGTTCGCCCGTGGCGGCAGCACCCATTATTTAAGGGGTGGGGAGGGCGTGTACTCCCCCCTGTCTGAGCCATATTAAGGCCCAGGGAACCCCATGCCCCTGGGGCCACCATTTTAATGAAGGAGAGGGGGTGCGTGGTCCCCTTCTCCAACCCAATACCCCGGGACCAAAATGCTTAAAAAAGGGGAGGGAGCCGTGCACATTCCCTCCCTGTTCCTAAAATGGACCCTGGTACCCCTTCCCCCAGGTGCGCATAGCTTCATGAAGGGATGGGGGTGCCTGGCCCCCTCCCTGAGCCTAATTAGGCCTCGGGAATCCTATCCCCGGGGCCGAAATGTAACAAAAGGAGAGGGGGGATGTGCGGCCCCCCACCTCTTTAAAATAATGTATGGCCCAAGGGCATGGGGGCCCGGGGGTCTAATTAGGCTCAGGGAGGGGGACTGCACAACCCCTCTCTCTATTAATTACTGGGCCCCGGGGGATGGAGTCCCTGGGGCCTAATAAGGCTTGGGGGAGAGGGGCCTCATGCCCCCCCCGTCATCTCTTTTTTTATTGGCTTTTGCCTAGAGCGATGGGGTTCCCAGGGCCTGATAACTCTCGGGGAGGGGGGCCACACGCTCCGTTCATCTAAGAATTCGGCCCTGGGTGATGGGATCCTCTGGGGCAAATCAAGTCTTGGAGAGGGAGGCTGCACACCTTCCTGCCCTTAATATATATGTTTTGGCCCCGGTGGATGGGGTCCTCCGGGCCGAGAGGCCAACCCTACGCTGTGTCGCCAAAGGAGGTGCTTGGCGTGGGGTTGACAGTCTGTAAGAGGAGTTGCCTGCCTTCGGGAAGGTTGACCACAGGGCCTGGCCACAGTCCAGGCCTTTGTCCAACCCTCTGCTGCACACAGCCGAAGATTGTCCACGGTGTGGGGTTAGCTGCCTGTGGCCAAAGGCCCTGCACAGCATGGGGTTGACTGCCTTTGGGGAGTGTTGGCCGCAGGGCATGGCCACAGCCTAGGCCCTTCCGCCAACCCTCTGCCAACTGTTCGGCCGTGTGCAGCGTGGAATTGGCAGCATGCCGGCGGCTGGCTACAGGTCAACCCCCGCTGCACACGGCTGAAGGCCCTGCGCAGCATGGCATTGACTGCCTTCGGGGGGGGGGGTTGCCAGGCCCTGCAGCCAACTTCCCGCTGAGCAGGGCCAAATTCTCTATAACTAGAACTGGTGAATTTTTGTGGTTTTTAGAGTTTAAAACAATATGTTGTAACTGAACAATTCACCTAACTATAACATTACTTTAACCTTTGTTTTTTCAGTGAATATATATATATATATGTGTGTGTGTGTGTGTGTGTGTAAAAAAAGAATATTTCACTTGAAATTGTAAGTAATTTTGAATTAAACATTAATTATTTAATAAACAATTATTTGGAAAAGTAAGGCACTTCACGTTGACGCACATACTCCAGAGATTCATGTGTAATATGCAGATTATATATTTCAACAAGCAGTGGCAAAGCCAATAGGTCTGATATTGGGTGCTGAGTTATTGGCTTTACCAGTGCTTGTTTCCCTTCAATAGTGTTTGGTAAAATAAACCCAAAAAAGCTGGCCAGCCTTAAGTGTGCATGTATGCACATGCATGGGTGGCCATCTTACAAATCCTTTTGACAAAGTATAACAAAGCCATTTAAAGATGGTTACCCATGCATGTGCACATTGGTGCACGTACAGGCAGCCATCTTGGAATGGTTTAGAAAGGCCGTTTCCAAGATGGCAGCCACTAGCCGTGCACGCATGAGATGTGGCACACTCCAAGTGGCAGCAAAGGCCAGTAGCAGTGTATGTAGATCTGCTGAAGACTTGCAAAAGAAAAAATAAAGTGGTAGAAAAGAGACAAATCTATATTTTAAAATAAAAAGGACACATTAGATCACCAGCCCCTGGCATTGAAGGAACTACTTATATGGCAAATGTGCACACAATGGCTGAATTCGGCTGATATTTTGCCCCATGCTTTATTGTGTGGTGGGTGGAAGCAAAATGTGAATGACACCACAGTAGGCAAATAGATGAAGACGGCTGAATGAAAGTCTCTTTATGTATGTATATCTATGTATTTTTAAGGATTTATTAAAAACTTCCTCTTTAATGCCAGACGTAAACATTTATAACGTAGTTCAGGCGGTTAGTGCTCCTTCTACAAAAACTGGGTATAACCTGCAGGTGATAGTTTATGTTGCAAAGTCATCCTGTGCCGTGGGCACCCCCCAACCTTTTGCTGACTGGTACTGGTGGTAACTGACTCTGACTGACCCTGGGCTCTGCCTAACCAGGCCCAAGGCCAGTGCTATGCTGAAAACACTTAGAATACAGTGAAAACACCTACATACACTAGGGTACACTAAGGGTTGGGGTACCCCTGTGATTGGCATGACCTACCCCATAGGGCCCTAGTACATAATAGGGCAGGGGGATTGAAACTACCTATCAGTCCCTAGTATATAATAGGGCATGGCACTTTTGAGGCCAGCAGACCTTTCTGCACTTGCATGTGTGCACTGCTGAAGCCTGATGTATTTTTAAAAGTGGCTCTGTGTGGCAGGACTGCTTTTAAAAAGTAAATTGTGCCCAAACTCGGCTTTTGTGCTTGGAGCACTTAAAAATGGTTAACCTACAATGTTTGGGCATAGTAGGTACCCCCAGGGACTCCCCTAGGTGTCCCAGGGGTGGGGGGTCAGGTATCTATAAGGTAGACCCTTATAAAATGAGTTTTATATGCCCTGGGTAAAGTGAAATTGCACATTTAATTCCCCACATTGTGATAAAGTGCTGCCCAAAATCGACTTTGGTGGTAGGAGCACTGTGGAGAGAGGATCTGCAATATTTTTACATATTCAGAACCCCTAAAGTCTCACCTAGGTGTTCCTGGGGTGGGAGTCCTGTAGATATATGTAGCGTACTTATAAAATATGTTTTTATAAGCCCTGGTGCTGGAAAAATGGCCCAAGTCACTTTTCCCATTGCAAATCCCATGCCATAGGTTAACATTGGTAAAGGTTATTAGTTAATAACTGGAGAAAGAAAAGCCATAAAACTAGGATTAAAGGACTCAGTAGAATGGTAATGATAAATCCAACAATATGGCATTGTTGAATTTATTGTAAAATGTACAGACAAGAAGTTATAAGACTTTTTTCGTCTGTAAGCCAAAATTCAACCCTGTACTGCTCTGCCCTGATTGGTCAGAGATAAGTGGGTGAGCCTGGCTGCTTTGAAGAGGTGATAAATGACCCCTGGGTTTAGGAAGCCTCTCCGGGAGGAGAGGTTGCTGGGCATAGGAATGCCAGAGCAGGGGGAGGAGTCGTAAACCATGGACTTCAAGCGAAGGGGAGGACCCCTGTTCACCTCTAGCCAGATGCTAGGATTAAGGAAGGAATGAGCAGATGCCAGGGGGAGGGAATATGGAGAATAGCCATCCTAGGGGCGTGTCTAGTCAGCTCTTCTCTCCCTGCTGAAAATTCTGACATATTGAATTTTGGAAGAATAGTGGTTTCTGGGTTAGCATTTTGCCACACTCTGCAGGAAGTGGTCAGACCTTTGGGTGGAACCCTGCAGCTCATTGGACAGGAGTGACCTCCTGCTTGACCCCAGAGAACACTGAATAAGTATCTGAGAAGGGCAGAGCCCCTCAGATCTGCTGCTTGAAACTTAAGAGAATCAGAAGGGTCTGCGCTGAAGTGTTTGATGTGCATTTCCAAAGGCCTGAACTCTGAAGATTGCGCCTTTTTGCACCATTTGAAACTACAGCTTTGTGGACTAACTGTGCTGAGTAAAAGAAGTCAAGAGTGGACTCCCTGCAGGCTACAGGTTAACAGAGCTCACCTGGACATCACCACAAAGAATCCCCAGCCTGGAGTACTACCAGTGGATTTGTAAGGGTTTTGTTCAAGTGGATTGCGGGAATTGAAGTCTCACACTTTCAAGGACCCTCTTGGAGATTCCAGAACCTTGGATTGTGTGTTGGATACTTTGGGACCCGAAAGAAGAACTTCAGGAAGGAGGTCTAACTGGGCCCAGCCTGCTGGAAGAGGCTGCACACAGTGGTGAGAAATCCTCCAGAACAACGGCTAAAGGTGAATGTGTCCCTGCCAGAGCAAACGAAATGACTAAAAGGGGCACTGTTGGTTTCTAAGCACTAGAAAGTGACTAATCTTTAAAAATTCATATCTCTGGTTCCCTACAGTGGATTTTTTTCGTTTTGGTGTCATTTAAAAGATAAAAATATTTCCTATTTTTATAAATTGGTGTTGGATTTTTATTTTTGTGTTGTGTCTAAATTATTTACTGAATTGGTGTTTTTAAATGCTTTACATACCTGTCTTTGAAGTTAAGCCTGCGTGCTCACAGTCACGTTACCAAGGGTTGAGCATGGGAATAATTTTCTAAGACCTATTCTGAGCCCTATACTGTGTTAGTGGCCTTATTGCCAGTGGCAGACCTACATTTGCCCCTACCAATAATCCACTTTCCAACAGTTTACAAAATCAATAAGATAATACACTGGGTTAATAAATATACTACAGAGATCTGTAGGTAACATGTCACTAGTAACATAGTACAGTAGGTTAGCATACATCCTGTATAGATTCATGAGCAACATCCAGGTCCGTGGGTTTAGTCCAAGTGAGGTATATCAAGAGGTCAATACAGCTCCTGATGTGGTGCGTGTATGATTGTGCTATAATTCCATTAAGATAACTCAATAGGTTGATGAGCCTTCTGCAGAGATCCGTGTGCACTCTTCATGCCATAGGGTCCAATACATGTAAAGTAGAATTTTGTGAATGTATCTGATGCATCACTTCTTTCCCCCTGACAAAAAGTTAGTTATTGCCCCAAGCTAGTGCAGTTTGTACTGCCCCTTTGGCACCTTCTCACTTCCACTCCAGGTTTAAATCCAAATTTTACATGGTATGAAACATTTTCCCACACAAAGTTAGCGAAACAATAGAAAATGCTTAAAAACAAATAGGCAGTTTTACATCAACAGGAAATAAAAATTGGTCCTGTATCTCTTAAGGCATTACTAAACACAGCCAAACCTTTCTTCAGTGGATTACAGGTAATGAGGCCCATAATCAGTCGCGGCCGGCATGACTCGCGGATGGGGGAAGGATGGCACGCGCGGAGGGAGTCGGGCGCGGGGAGGTTAATTTTAAATAAATAAAAATAAAATGTAACTCACCTTCGCGGCCCGCTCTGGGCTGGTCCCGCGTCGTCCCACGTCCTCTCCACACAGGAAGCAGACAGCCTCCCTCAAGCCAATCACAACGCTGCAATGGCTGGGACGCCGAACACACAGGCATCTATGAGGAGGCCGTTTTCTCCATGCAGGCTACATGCAGCCTACATGGAGAAAACGGAGCGTGCATGACTGGTTTGGTTGGCCCTGGGGCCGACCAAACAGTCAGTGCCCCCAACAGTGGGCAAGCCACTCCTCCCCTGCCTGGAGCAGGACCGCCCACTCCCAACCAAATCCTTCTGCTTTCTCGCAGTGTAAGATGCAGAAACATAAAATGGTATTCATAATACCATTTTATGTTTCTGCTTCTCACACTGCGAGAAAGCAGTGGGGCGACGCTCTTCCGCCAACATGGAGGAGCCGCCCCTGCCCATAATGGGGTGGTCTATCCAGTAGTTCATCAGTGGAGCCTACATTAGCCAATGCTGGCGAAGGGGTGAAAACAATGGGAACCGATTTTGGGAGTTTGGGTACTACTGGGCGTAACTGAGACATACTGAGCAGACATAAAATGGAAGCTCCAAAAGTGGTAATAGCAGAGCACCCCGGCAGTGCTTGTGGGCTAGGTAGCCATGACGAAAATGGAAATCAATTTGGAAAAGACCAAGGTGCTGAACTTTTCTAACTGTTATAAAAAGCAAGCAATATGTTATTTAGATGGAAAGTTGGAAACAGTCTCCAGGAGTTAAGTTTGATAATCGGGGAACTTTTAATTTACACCTGCAAGGAGTAAAGCTGTAGTGTAAAACCTTGTTGTTTACTTTTGCTAGGCTTCTAAAGAAATTAAGCTCCCCCTCTTCTGAACCTATTGTTAGACTTATTAATGCCAAGCTTCTTTCATCTTTGACGTATGGATTTGAAATCTGTAACGGGAAAGACGAACAATTGCTGGATTCTATACAAGTGTCTGTTTTAAGTATCTGTTTAGATTACCAAGGAACACCTCACCAGCCCAAGTATGCCTGGAGTTCGGGCCTGTGTTTCAACAGTTAGCCCGGCGAGGTGCATATTTTAAGCTCTGCAAAAGGGTGAAGGTGGCATCAGAATGTACATTGGACTATCGCATATGGCAGGAGAGGGTGCATCCTAGACTGGACAACTCCTGGCGCAAATATTTTGAATCTTCATTAACTGAGTTGGGTCTGGATAAACTTTGGTCTAAGGCTGCCTCCCTTGCCATTTTCCAATGGATGGTAAACAAAAGTGTAAAACTTTCCTCGCAACTATTTGATAAAGCTGTTTTAGCCAAAAAAGCTCATGGCTGGATTGTTTTAAATTCCTATACTTTACCTGTTTCACAACTATATCTAAAAATGAATTTTTCAATTAACTTGTAGCAAAATTTCTTCTACTTTAGAATGGGTAATTTTCCATCAAAAGATTTTATCCCTGCTTGGAAATGCACTTGGGTTGCTGGAAAATGCAGGCTTTGCGGTTGCATTGAAAAGTCTTTGTTGCACATTGTACAGATATGCCCAGTGTTGCTTGATGTATGTAGGAAATGGTTACCTGAGAGCCTATGTGTGCCTGGATGGGCCTTCACTGGCAGCCGCACTTGCACCTGAATAGGCTGTGTCCTGCCGCCACAGAAAGGGCAGCATACATCCTGCAGTTAGTCTGGAGCCAGGGTCATGAAGGTGGGGCATCTGTGCACTTCAAAGGCATGCCTCTAGAAATTTCTCCCCACTTCAAAGGCACAACTGTGTATAAGTACTGGACCTCAAAACCCAACTCTTCAGTACACTTCTGGACCTGTGAATACTCTGCCAGGAAAAGGACCACTGTGCTGTTCCAAGGACTGCCACTCTGCTGGACTGCTACTCTAAAGGAACTGCTGCCCTGCTGTACTGACCTGCTGCCTTCTGCCGTCTTGCATGGGAGAAAAGAACTGGACCCGCAACTTCACCTTGAACCCAGGACCCCAGAGTGAATGAAGGGGATAGTCTTCCGGCCTCCTGATCTGAGCCTCAGGGATACAAAGCCAGCTCCTGGACCCAGCTGCAGTAAGTTCCTGACCCCCAAGTGGTGCCTTCCAGGTCCTGGGCCCTTGGTGGGGCTCAAAGACTCTTAAAATCAAGCTTTGGGGCTCTTCTCAACCGCGAATGGGCCTGTTTGAACCAAGACGTGCCTCTCGCACTGAAATTCAGTGCAAGCCGCCACCAGCCCGTTTCTTTGCACAGCAAGTATCGATTGCCCGCAAAGGACCAGCCTGCCCGTCCGTAATGCCCGGCCCGCCCTTCGCACCACGCCGGCCACCATCTGCGACGCTCTCCTTCCTCCCAGCGACCCTCCCCAACACGAACGGGACTCGAGGCAGAAACCCTTCAACAGGACTGACACGCTCCATTGTGGTCAGCTGAAATTTTGACTTTGACCCGGTCCAGCATGACCAGATAGTCACAGTTGGCGCTTTCTGTTTTATTCTTTGGAAATTCATAACTCTGGGTCTACTGATTGGATTCTTGTCGCTTCAGTCTTGTTTTATTTATTACATTTTGTTCTATTTTTCCAACTTGCTGTGGGTTTTTTTTGTGTGGTGTTTTTACTGTGTTACTGTTTGAAGTGTTGCACAAATGCTTTACACATTGCCTTTAAGTCAAGCCTGACTGCTCTGTGCCAAGCTACCATGGGGTTGAGCACAGGTTAATTTGGGGTTTGCTTGTGCGTTAACCTGACAAGGAAAGTGATTGCTGCTTGACCAGGGTTCACATCCAAGTCAACCAGTAACCCAATTGCTAACAGAGATCTACATATGAAGATATCTTCAGGCCTAGGTGTTAGCACAACTATCCCTCTGGTTACCTCGACCTTAGTTCAGAAATAATGACATTCAGAATTATAACTAATTAAAAATGAAATCAGCATTTGAAACCACACCATAATGTGGAAGTCAAGACTGACAATATAATTATAATTTAGAACAGGCTTCTCCACCTGTAAGTGGCTCTCCAGAGTCTAGTCCAGCCTCAACTTTACAAGCTTTTGCTTGGTTGAATTAATATATGAAAATTGAAAAGTGTGTATTCGAGGCGAAGTAGTATGTATTTTCAGAACTCATAAGATGATGTTTAAAAAGAAAAGGTTGCATTTACAAACCACATTTAAAGCTTATATTTGAGTGATAAATATTATGGCCTTGGGGAGTCTTAATACTAATATTATTACCTTTGTGTCAGTGACACTGCAGCTATGGTTAATATGTATTCCACATTGAAAAAGCATTTTTTACATGAATGCTTGCAATTGTGCCTGATGCACTGGGGTTATAACTGCTGATAATCTTGCATGTAGTGGCTACAAATGTAATTTTGTCTAATGTGGTCTCTATTACAACTTAATAATATTAATGGGTCAAGGTGGTTTTCATTGAACATAAGTAGCTCTTATTACAGAAATGTTTGGAGACCTCTGTTTTAGAATAATTTGCGGTTTTGGCTTTACTATGATGCTCATGAAGTCATTATTTGGATTGAAATAAGTATTGCATAAAAGGACAGAGTTCTACCAAATTCCCGAGTTCTTAATATCGACCTCCACTTATATAGACATCCCAATATCGACTACTAATTTATCAAGGCAAGTAGATGTGAAATGAAGACTAGCAAATTATGAATGATTACCTTGAAGATATATTGTCGATATAATTGACCTCAATATTTTGACATACAACAGAAAAAAGAACACATTCCAATGGAATAGAATCTGATAATCAAAATAGAGGCAAAACCTATGTTAAAGCAACCAAAGAAAGAGCGCTCAACACTCTCCTTTGCAAGCCTGCACTCAAAATTCTTATACATGTCAATCACAAATTATTTAGTTGAATGGGGTGGGGTGAGATTTGGGCTCAGAATTCCAAAATTCAGCCCTGGAGCCACAGCAAACTGTCAAAGCAGCAAAGTGTGTCTCCTGGTGGACATTCCAGTCCTTTGCAGAGCACCTGCCTGTTTTGTCTACCTTCAAACTCCACACCTGCCTGGCAAGTTCAAACCTTTTCGCCTGTTCCTCTAAAGAACTGTAGCCTGTAAATTGTCTCTCTTTTTCTGTGTAGAACAAGCAAAATCTGGCACCTCTATGGGGTGGCTCCCTCTCTTCAGGTCATTACAGATATTGTTTTCAGTCCTGGACTGTTTCTGTTATAACCTAAAGTATTCTGGGTATTGTAGTGTTCTTTTGCTTCCATTGCACTAATCATATTGACACACCTCTAAACTGATTTGTAGGTGAAAAGTTCAGGACTGTAGACCACATCTGTAATGACCTAGAGTGAGGTGATCACCATAGGTCTCTGGAAATATATAGCCATAGCCTTAAATTTATGACTGAATTACCTTAAGTCATAGTGGATATCAAGCTCTGAACATTTTTCAGCTACCTCTTCTCCTGGGAACACCGTGTTAGCCAGGTCTCGGTATGCCACTCCTGGGAAGACCTTTGTAAACTAATAAACTTTTCAAGGCCTGGCTACTTACCTCTGCTTATATAGGGGCAATATTTTCTGTTTTTCTAACCTCGAGTGCCAAGAAGCACTCTCAGGGACAAAACTACATGTGATGGATTTTCCACTGCCATCCTAACAAATAAGTATATAAAAAAGTAATTGATGGAATGCCTGAACTAATCTCAGGCACTTGTAATTACCTAGTACCGCATCCCAGCCCATTGTTATTTTGCACACCATGCCACCTCAGTTTGGAACCAGCCAGTCACATCAAACAAAGGACAAGTGTAGCAAATGAGACAGCAAGAGAGTGGTAAGGGTGTGTTATGTAGTCAGTGGGACATTTTGGAACGTACTTTTGCAAATATATTACTTAAGCATAGTGTGGTAGTCCATTGTCATTTACAGACAGCGCATTTGCCATTGAAATGGCCACTAAATTAGTACAGACGTACTTTTACAGATAACAAATGGTAATGTGAAGAAATCGGGTTTCAGTGAATATTTATCATTTGCGCATCACCAAGAAAAAATGTCTTGATTTGTTTTGATCCTGTCAAAATATTTGCTTCCATCACACTTTAGAATTCATTACAAAAGAACGTGCTTCATTTGTGCTTTCCTAACTGATGATATATTTTCAAATATTTGTACAGTTCATGTTTTGTTGTGTGTTAGGAAAGAAATAAACATCCTACAGGCTTTCCTTTCACACTCAGCAAGATTGTCACATAGTTCACATTACAAAATCCTCTCACAATCCAGCCAGAGAAAGAAAAGTAAACGCCAATCTCCATGTTAAAAGAATAAAAGCAATTTGTCAGAAGACAGAGCCTGACATTTGACCTTTGACAAGATAAAATGAAAAGGCAATAATCAGGGCACAGTGGGCCCCTAAAGCCCCTGTACCCTGGTGCTACAGCACCTGCTGCACCAATAGAAACTAGGCCCCTGATGTTGAATCGATCAGGTCAAAGTCACATTCCAAAGAATTAGCACGCGGAACAACACACGTTTGCGTTATCACATGCACCATGAGAAATGACAACAAACCATTAACCTTATGGCTCCACTCCAGACATTACAACATGTTTACTCAAAGTAGTTTCCGAGAAGACCGAATGATGGCTGGCCAAAGGCTGTTTACACTGGTGTGTCATGGACTTGCGCAGTACAACCGATCATGGTATATTTACACAGTACCCTTTACAAGCACTCGCTAGTTCTTCTTGGCAGGCAGGGCGGCCTAGTGTATAGATTTAATTTTTTTTTTTTTTTTTAAATATCTGATGTAGTACGAACCTAAATCAAAAGAGCAGTGTTAGAGATAATATTAAAGTCCAGAATCACATGACTTTTTTAATTAAATGCCAAAGCCCCAATAAAGGGTTCATGTTACGCTGCCCAATCAGTTCGCTCAGAAAGAGAACATTGTTAGAGCAAGCATCGGCAAAGCCAATAGGTCTGGTCTATGCCTATAATTGTCTGGCAACAGCTGAGCTGTTAAGTCAGACCATAAAAAGGGAATGCAGGTCGTGGTTGGCATGGGAATAATAGGGGAATGGGTGTGGATGGAAGGAGAAAAACAGCCATAAAGGGTATGGGGGAGAAGACAAGAGGGAGAGGGCACCACTGAAGCCTACTAGCAAGAGAGAGGAACATGGAGCACGGGCTTAAGGGAGAGAAGCACACAGACAAGAGAGAGTAGTGTGGGGGCGAGAAGCACATGGACAAAAGAGAGGAACATGGAGCAGTAGGAAGGAGAGAAGCACACAGAAGATAGATGGAAAACAGATGCACTTGTGGAGTGCTTCATCAAAAAAAAAATGAGCGAGAACTCCATGGGGAAAGAAAGGCAGACGAACAAGAGAGAGCAACACACCAGGAGGGAGAGAGAGAAGCACAGGAGGGAGGTAGAATACATGCATGATTGTGGAGTGCTTTAGTAAAAATAAAAAAGTAGTACCCAAAAAGAGAGCAGTGGAAGGATACAAGTAAGGAGGTTATGCTCCAGGGGAGGGACAAGCATAGGATGGACGAGGAAAGCCATTGAATAAGAAGGAAGCAAATGAAAGTGACAAAGCCAACCAATGGTACGTAATGGGTGGGTTTTAAGCCGATGTAAAATCTTGGTTAGCTGGCGATATGTCTTTTGCAACCAGCAGCTCGCCCTGTCTAACAGGCTCGAGCTAAGCAGTGGAAGGGTACAATTCATCCTCCAAAGGGGAGGAACAAACAGAAGAAGAAGGAAAGGCATCGAATAAGAAGCAACAAATGAGATTGACGAGAAAGTCAACCAATCGTAAGCAGTGGGATGAAGTGTAGCCCATTGTAACTATTGGTATTGTCCACAATTGGTTTTCAAACATATGTCCTTACCTATGTTTTCATGTGTTGTCACATTAAAACTATGCCTATTTTTTTCCAGTGCTTGGTTTGTTTTAAGCAGCTGGAGTGTGCGCCCTTATATGTGTGTGTTTGTGCCTGTGGCTAAACATATATGTGACTCTCACAAAATTCCTGAACAAAATATTTAAAATCCAGCTGCGGTGAAAAACCCCCCAAAATGACTGTTTTATGTTATGTGTCAAATAACGATTATTATGTGTGATGATTCAGAGAACCTTTGAGATGTAAAATAGTCTCTCATGCGTTTCAATTCAAACATATAGCTAGCGGAAGGATACACCAAGTAGCCAACAGAATGATATGAGAAAGACATTCTTTACTGGCTGGACCCCACGTCATGTGCTAAAGCACAGAATACAGACTGTATCTATTACATATATACATGTGCATACATTATCACTGTTAAATGCTAATTCATGTACATGAATGTAAGAATGATGCATGCATCACATAAGTGAGTTCAATATACTGCACGTTTTCAGTGAGTGGAATATATTGTCACTCGAATTTTTTCTTTTAAACAGTCGCGTATATATCTGCTATTCTGTAACTGCATCGAAATAGTTTCCACTTATGTATTAGTACACCTTATATGATTTCTTTGTTTATGTCCATCACCAATTACCTTGTAAAGCGCTCTGATACCCGCAAGGGTCTTGTTCGCGCTATACAAAACCTTCAAAATAAATAAAAATAAAATGCTTTCAGCTGTAATGTCTGCGTTGATTGGCTCACTCTACCACACTTTAAGCCCTTCTTACGCCATATTTATTCGGGTGTGAGTTTGGTGCGAGTACCTAGTGCACTATTATATACTTGTGAGTACATCACAAGGTTGATTGTGTGACAAAAACTTGGTGTGCATGAGTTTTGTTGGCCAGTCCACGACTCTTCCATTTGGACGTACCTTTTACTATTTTTATTTTCCATTTTATATTTATTGTAGTTCCATTCTTGTCCCGGAGAAGAACGGTTCGGCGCCCGCAGGCCCGGAACACGTGCCGAGGCATGACACCTATCAGCAGTGACAGATGTTTACAGAAGCACATTGAAAAACGTAGCGCGCGCTTACGCGAGGACGCTGCACGCCAGGGCCGTTTCTAGGTGTTTTGCCGCCCTAGGCGAGAATTGAAAAATGCCGCCCCCTCCCTTTTACTACCATCACTCTCTCCCCCTGTCATCCCGGCTAGTTAATTTCATTTAAGTTAATTTATTCTTCAGCCCACCTCTCTTGGTTACCAAGTACTAGGGAGTGAATTCAACCAGTTAATATTGTCTAACAAGCAGCCAAGTCTGCAAAAAATCTAACACTTGGACGTGATTCAATAATAATTCATCACCAAATACGCTCGTAAAACTGACTGGTGAAGACTGAAGGACGAACTTGAGTTGGAACACACCCCAAAAAGGAAATAGAAATAAGTGTCCAGTTAATCAGCACTTCACCAGCCTTCATTCACTGTGCCTCAGCCCTCCCGCCCCCGCCCCCTCCTCGTCCTGCCCTCAGCGCTTCTCCAGGCTTCACTGTCCCTCAGCCCTCCCTCCCCCTCCTCTTCTGGCCCTCAGCGCTTCTCCAGGCTTCACTTTGCCTCAGCCCCCCCTCCTTCCCTCAGCGCTTCTCCAGCCTTCACGTTTCCTCAGCCCTTCCCCCCCCCTCATCCTCCTGCCCTCAGGGCTTCTCCAGCCTTCACTTTCATGAGCCCTCCCCCCTCATCCTCTTTCCCTCAGCGCTTCTCCAGCCTTCTCTCTGCCTCCCCATACCCCCCTCCTCAGCCTGCCCTCAGCGCTTCTCCAACCTTCACTTTGCCTCAGCCTACTTCCCCTTGTCCTGCCCTCAGTGCTTCTTCAACCCTCACTTTTCCCCAGCCCACCCCAACCTCCATCCTCCTCCTTCCCTCGGCGCTTCTCCAGCCTTCAGCCTGACCTTCCCATCCCTTCCCCCTCCTCCGCCTGCCCTCAGTGCATCTCCAACCTTCACTTTGCCTCAGCCCACTCTCCCCTCATCCTGCCCTCAGTGCTTCTTCAACCTTCACTTTGCCTCAGCCCACCCTACACCCTCCTTCCCTCGGCGCTTCTCCAGCCTTCACCCTGCCTCCCCATCCCTCCCCCTTCTCCTCCTCCGGCCCTCAGCGCTTCTGCAGCCTTCACGTTGCCTTAGCCCGCCACCTCCTCCTCCTGCACTCAGTGCTTCTCCAACGTCCACTTTGCCTCAACCCTCCCTCCCCCCTCATCCTCCTGCCCTCAGTGCTTCTCCAGCCTTCGCTGTTCCTCAGCCCTCCCTACCCTCCATCGTGCCCTCAGTGCTTCTACAGCCTTCACTTTGCCTCATCCCCCCTCCTCCTCCTCCTGCCCTCAGTGCTTCTCCAGCTTTCACTTTGCCTCAGCCCTCCATCTCCCTCCTCCAGCCCTCGGGGGATCTTCTCCTCACCTGTAGTCTGGGTTGCCGGTGCGTCGCTGCCTTGGGGGTGAGCGTTGAAGTGATCACGAGGCGAGAAGAGAGGTCCAACTCCGATCGGGTGGAGAGCGGGCGCGCACGTCCCCTGCCCGTGGCGCCGAACGTGACGTAACATCACGTCACGTCGAATTTTAGAAGGCTACCCAAATGTGCTTTCGAGGTCGAAGGCCGTTCACTCAAGGGGCAGGGCCGTTTCAACCATTAGGCAAGACTAGGCGGCTGTTCACTCAAGGGATACCCAAACTCATGTTTTTTGCCGCCCTCCCCCTTTTGCTGCCCTAGGCGGCCGCCTAGGCTTGCCTAATGGTAGAAACGGCCCTGCTGCACGCCCACTCTTGTTTGTTAATCATGCCCACTTGAGGCACGCACGCATTCTGAGCTTCTTCCAGATGGCAGTCACACTTACGACTGGAAAACTCTTTGTGACTCGGCGCGACAATGTTAATGAGAAGCCAAACATTGTATTGAGATTAGAGCACTTCCAAGCCCCCTCTGATTGTCCTCCTAAAAACCACTCCCACCCATGGGTGCCGGAGAAGACTGCTTTTGGCTTGTTTATTTTTAAACTAATCAGCTTTATTTAACGATATTAAGCTCTCCTGCATGAGATCTGTGTTTGGGATGTGTGTTTGGCATGGCCGGCGTCGGGCAGCAATGGGGCCTTTGTTTGTGAACCTTCCCATGTGTGTGAGGACTAGGAGTCTGCGGTCTCATGTCTTCAGACTGATCACTTCAATAAACATTATACAGGGAGGCGGCCAAGTGGCAAACCCATCAAACTCTTTAATCCCCTACTCATCACAGTATTGGCTGCCCCCGCCGTACATTCATGTTCAAGTTTCGCAGAAGACATGCTTTCTTTTTAATAGCAGCCAACTCTTATATATACCTTTTCACCTACTGTAAAAAAATAAAATCAGTGTGACTATCCAGTAAAGACACAAAAATTAAATTACAATCTTGTGGTTTATTTAATCATGCACGGCTTCTCGGCAAGGGAACCACAAATCTTGCCTCGCGGCACATATTATGGTGCCAAGGAAAGCAGAGTTTAACAATGATATACAGTGTGTGCCTGGCCTCGAACCCAGGCGGCTCGTCACCTCCTAGTTACCTGGTGATCCCTGAGTGCCTGCATCTGGGAAAGACCGGTTGGACGCAGTCCATACTATGAGCACTAAATGGATTGGGCAAACATAACCACATCACAACCATTTACTATAGTAAACAATAGTTACTTTAATGCCAGGCTCACTGAAAATCAACAGAACACACGGCCCAACTCATAGACGAGCCCTACCTTTTCAGAATTGGTCGCAAATATCTGGTGAAAAGGTTAAATCAACGTACTAATTTATTTGGCGGTTTTATGTAAAAGCAACAAGACCCTAATGGATAGCAGAGAGCTTAATGATGAAACAGTGGTGTAAATTACACATAATGTAAACATATTACCTATAATGTAACTACAATGTAAACATATACATTCAACAAAGTAAGCTTTTATTTAACAAAGGGAAATAAACATGTTGATGTCACATAGTTAAAAAATATATGTATTCTGTTTTCAGTTTATCTTTGGTAAGATAATAGGTTTCATTAGAATCCTGAAGTTGTTCTAAGGGTGAAGATGACTTTGCAAGGAAAGCATTTCCTCTCTTTTTTCAAAGGCTTCTCAGGGGGGACGGTCCTGACTGCAGGTGGGGCATAGTTCATCAATACCTTGTGTGCACCTCTTGAGACAGAATTATTTTAGCGTCTTTGTTTTTTTTTCTTCTTGAGGCAAGATCTCACCTGCTAATTTACCTACATTGTCTCTCCATAGCCAACCCCAGTAGAGGGACAGAGATGCAATCATAGTACTGGACCTCCTGGTTTAAGTCTCTATGGAAATACCTCAAAGTCTTTTTATGGGATTAAAATCTTACTACAGTCCTACCCTTCACTGTTAATGTTTCATTTGTGACTCACTGTTACGTTTGACGCTCTCCAATCACAACTCTGTTTAATTGAATTATCATTTTTTTGTCCAGTTTATCAAGCGGTATGATATGTTGAGGAAGACTACTGCAGGTAATGTCTTTGAGGTGTATAATTGTTGATCCTTTTCCCACTCAACCAAACAACAGGAAATCGCAGCACTCTTGCAAGGACCTTCCTTGGCACTGGGCTGCATTATTACACTTGCTCGTGTGATTAACAGTAATTTTGGGGGAAAATCGTACTGCAAGAGCACATTTAGCAAGCACGAGGTGCTGCTGACGCTGCTGTGTATTTTCTGTTGCGTTTAGCGCCATTTTCTGAGTGCAAAATGCATCCTTGAATCCATTTTGGACACGAGGGTGCATTTTGGACACAGAAACTAGTGCTAAATGCTGTGAGTGAGTAGGAAAACCCTACCCCTAGTGCATATTTAGCGAGCGCAAGCTGCTGCTCGCCCACGCTATTCCTGTTCTGTTGCATTTAGTACTATTTCTTAGCAGAAAATGCATCCTCGCTTCTATTTTGGACAAGAGGGGGCATTATTACAAGAAAACATTGCTAAATGGAGAATTACTCCTCTCGCGTAATTATGCTACACGGAATAACAGACGTTACGCACACCTCTAATTAATATCCATATTCTGTACACTGGCAGCAAGTGGGCCATCCTGTCACACTTCATGGGGTCAAAAGATTAGTGTATTTGTAAGAACTGGGCCCAGTGTTACAGAAAGAGAATCATGATGAACTGAATATTAATATTAAAATTAATTAATATTAAAAAGCTAATTTCTGATTCGAGAAATAATTTGCACCCAAGGTGAATGTGGTATTGGGACAGTGTAAGCTGTGCAACATAGTCACAAAGAACCAGGGGCCTGGGGTGTGGGACTGACTTGCAACATCTCACTACGACTTCAGAACCTGATAGGAGATATATGTCTGCTTCACGTGAATGTTAAAAACACAGGAAGAAAATCCTTAATTTGATAAGGCCACAACAATATCCAAACGTTTAGCCAATTGGGAGGATGCAGAAAGATGAGTCAAATATTCAAAATCATTATTGAAAATAATAGACTTGTGAGGGTCAGATCTATTTATTCAAACATATGAGCAATGGATAGTTTTTTGGGAAAATGTAGTAAATTGGAATCATGTATATAAAAAGTTCATGAGTGAAAAGAATGATACGGGGAGGGTAATTCATTTGTAGGGGAGTGATTAGAACGTTGCAGTAGTAAGGTTTTGTGCATGATATTCTATATTGAAATAAAATTATTCTGAGAAAAATGGATCTTTGATTAACATGTGATTGTTAGTCTTTGGTATATGAAGCATTGGCCCATTTATCGACTTTTGAAGTATTATATCGTTTTTAATCAAGATTTGTTCAACATGTTTTGGAAAGAATTTTATATTGTACATATGCTTTAACGCATACAATAGCATACATTAACAAAACACAACATAGGTATTTGTGAAACATATATTCACACCCAGGGGCATTTTGGATCTGAGATTTAGGTGTTTATCATTACCCAGAACAATGGTAACATGCCAATGTTCGCATACTAAGAAGCCCAACTAGGATTTATCTGATCCTAACAACTTCCGACCGATCACCAACATCATGACGCTAGCCAAACTGCTCGAGAAATGGGTCCACAAACAGCTCTGCAACCATATAGAGAAATTTCAACTACTTGACCTCTATCAATCCGGTTTCAGAGCAGGGCATAGTACTGAAACTGCTCTAACTCACATTGTGGATGACGCCCTGAAATACCTTGATCAAAATGTCCCTTGTCTTCTGATCCTTCTGGACCTGTCTTCTGCATTCGACACCATCAAACATGAAAACCTGATTAAGCTTCTTCAACTTAGGATGGGTCTCTCGGGACCGGTCCTAAAGTGGTTTGCCTCTTTCTGACATAACCGCACACAAAGGATTAAACTCAACCAATCCCTTGCATCCAGTACCCCGGTCAGGATTGGAGTTCCGCAAGGACCCGCACTCTCACCCACGCTCTTCAACCTCTTTATGGAACCTCTCACTGTCATTCTGAACCATTCTCACATTCATTACCACATGTATGCGGACGACACGCAACTTTACTCGAAGATCTCCTCTCTGGAGGACATTAAAACTTTAAATGAGGCTCTCTCGGAAACTCAACAATGGTTAGCCCAGAACCATCTCTTGTTGAATACCCTCAAAACTGAATTCCTGCTGATTGCCCCCACACAACCACTCTGCACCTACCCTGGAATGGCTAAAACAACTCACAGCAATACCAAAGGGGATGATGGACGGAGCGCTAGAGCAAATCAAACACTCACCCCCAGTCAACTGATCTGGGTTTAATCCATCATCATTCTTTAGCTCACTCCACCACCCCAGTTCAGACATGGCCATATGCAAATCAGTCTGACCCTGTGCCTCATGGGAACAGTCCAGCCCGAACTGCCAAGCCATGTCTTCCCTGGACCGGAAACAAGCATCCTGGGACCGGTTTCGGGTTCAAAACCCTCATCAGCCAGGCTATCTTGAATCCAGTGGCAAAGTGAGCAAGGGACCCACGTCTGGGCATACCCTGCCAACTTAGGGCGAACAAAGCGATACCAAAGGGGATGATGGACGGAGCGCTAGAGCAAATCAAACACTCACCCCCAGTCAACTGATCTGGGTTTAATCCATCATCATTCTTTAGCTCACTCCACCACCCCAGTTCAGACATGGCCATATACAAATCAGTCTGACCCTGTGCCTCATGGGAACAGTCCAGCCCGAACTGCCAAGCCATGTCTTCCCTGGACCGGAAACAAGCATCCTGGGACCGGTTTTGGGTTCAAAACCCTCATCAGCCAGGCTATCTTGAATCCAGTGGCAAAGGGAGCAAGGGACCCACGTCTGGGCATACCCTTCCAACTTAGGGCGAACAAAGCGATACCAAAGGGGATGATGGACGGAGCGCTAGAGCAAATCAAACACTCACCCCCAGTCAACTGATCTGGGTTTAATCCATCATCATTCTTTAGCTCACTCCACCACCCCAGTTCAGACATGGCCATATGCAAATCAGTCTGACCCTGTGCCTCATGGGAACAGTCCAGCCCGAACTGCCAAGCCATGTCTTCCCTGGACCAGAAACAAGCATCCTGGGACCGGTTTCGGGTTCAAGACCATCATCAGCCAGGCTAACTTGAATTAAGTGGCAAAGTGAGCAAGGGACCCACGTCTGGGCATACCCTGCCAACTTAGGGCGAACAAAGCGATACCAAAGGGAATGATGGACGGAGCGCTAGAGCAAATCAAACACTCACCCCCAGTCAACTGATCTGGGTTTAATCCATCATCATTCTTTAGCTCACTCCACCACCCCAGTTCAGACATGGCCATATGCAAATCAGTCTGACCCTGTGCCTCATGGGAACAGTCCAGCCCGAACTGCCAAGCCATGTCTTCCCTGGACCGGAAACAAGCATCCTGGGACCGGTTTCGGGTTCAAAACCCTCATCAGCCAGGCTATCTTGAATCCAGTGGCAAAGTGAGCAAGGGACCCACGTCTGGGCATACCCTGCCAACTTAGGGCGAACAAAGCGATCCAGGGAGGACCTGGCTTGGCAGTTCGGGCTGGACTGTTCCCATGAGGCACAGGGTCAAGACTGATTTGCATATGGCTGGGTTCAAACTGGAATGGCATGGTGAGCAAACAAACGATGGATTTAGGCCCAGATCTCTGTACTGGGGTGAATGTATGACATTGTTCTGCATTCTGTCCATCAACTGTTGTTTTTGCATTTGTCACCCCGAGTGGGACGGGTATGCCCAGACGTGGGTCCCGTGCGCTCCATGCCACTGGAATCAAGCTATCCTGGCTGAAGAGGAGTGAAACCCCGAAACCGGTCCTAGGATGCTTGTTTCAGTCCAGGGAGGACCTGGCTTGGCAGTTCGGGCTGGACTGTTCCCATGAGGCACAGGGTCAAGACTGATTTACATATGGCTGGGTTCAAACTGGAATGGCATGGTGAGCAAAAAAGATGGATTTAGGCCCAGATCTCTGTACTGGGGTGAATTTATGACATTGTTCTGCATTCTGTCCATCAACTGTTGTTTTTGCATTTGTCACCCCGAGTGGGACGGGTATGCCCAGACGTGGGTCCCGTGCTCTCCATGCCACTGGGATCAAGCTATCCTGGCTGAAGAGGGGTGAAACCCCGAAACCGGTCCTAGGATGCTTGTTTCCAGTCCAGGGAGGACCTGGCTTGGCAGTTCGGGCTGGACTGTTCCCATGAGGCACAGGGTCAAGACTGATTTGCATATGGCTGGGTTCAAACTGGAATGGCATGGTGAGCAAAAAAACGATGGATTTAGGCCCAGATCTCTGTACTGGGGTGAATGTATGACATTGTTCTACATTCTGTCCATCAACTGTTGTTTTTGCATAAAACAACTCACAGCCCTTAACTGCTCACCTCATGTGGTTGATTCCGCTAAATCGCTAGGCATTACCTTGGACAAATACCTTAATATGCAAGCTCACATCAGTGCCACTATTAGGGGTGCCAACTTTCATCTTAACACCCTTAAGAAAATCAAGACTTTCCTTCCGCCAGAAGACTTACAGCCTGCAGTTCAATCCCTGGTGATCTCACAACTTGAATATGGTTTGGTGACCCTTGCGGGGCTTCCTAAAGCGAGCTTGGGCCCTCTCAGAGCCACGCTCAATGCATCGGCCAGGCTCATCACAGGCTCAAAAAAACGCGATCGCATCACACCTGAACTTGTGCAGCTTAACTGGCTGTCTATTGAAGCCAGGATTCGTTTCAAAATAGCTTGCCTCACGCAAAAAGCCCTGCAGTACCACATTCCGGCCTCTCTGGCGAACAAGCTTGTTCTTTCTGGCTCCGGTCAGAACTTAAGAAGTACGTCCACACTACTCTTGAAACCTCCTAAATTCAAAAAGAAAGTACGTACAAACGTGCTTTCTCCGGCCTTGAGCCTAGAATTTGGAACGCTCTTCCTACGGAGATTAGAGCTAATCCTTCCACTGCCTCTTTCAAGAAACAGGCCAAATGGCTTTTCCTGAGTGAACATTAACTGCATCATCCTGTACTCTCTTTCAAGTCCCCTTGTTGACAGATTTGTCATTTATCCCAACATATCTTTCTATATTTATTTTTGATTGGTTGGTAAATTGTTATTTTACAATAGGGCCCTTCCGGAATTATACTAGAAGAATACTTCTTGGGCAGATTACAGATTTGTCATTTATTTTACTATGTTGTGACGAGCCACTCTATGATTGTTTTGCTGAATGTTACAAGAAATATATTGCACTATATGAGAAACTGAACTAGCGGGGCCCACTACCCGGTACCTGATTTTCATTGTTTACTCCTTGTTGTTTTACAGTGTTGACCTCCATTGGACTGAGTTTATTCATGCTTTTGCCTCTGTGTACAGCGCTCTGATACCCGCAAGGGTCATGTTCGCGCTTTATAAAACTTTTCAAATAAAATAAAATACTCCGAAGGATGAAAGGCTAAGTTGACCTGCCAGCGTCCCAAGATGAGGCCATAAGGTAAAACACAGATTTCTGCAGGGGATGCATGAGTCCATTGAGCTACCAGACTCAGCACAATAGAAGTGTGGATGCGAGGGGGGAATTTTACGAGAAGAAAATAGAGCTAAATGCTTGGGTAAAATAGGTGATAATTCTACCCCAAGAGCACATTTAGCGAGCGCGAGCAGCTGGCCTCGCTTGCTATTCATGTTCTGTTGCATTTAGCACTATTTCTTAGCATTTTTGCACTCATTTTGAAAGCCAGGGGTGATTTTTGCATTAAGAAATAGCGTTAAACACAGAATTACTCTTCTTGCGTAATTTTGCATAATTGTTAGGTATTTCCGTATGATTACGCTAAACTAAATTACGTGACTTATGCCCACCCTTAGTGGATATGGAGGTGTATCTGCCAGAAGGACATTCATGTTGGGGTCAATTCTAAATAGGAAAGTTTCAGTGTCTCAGGTATAGACTGTGAATATATCGTTTTTGGCATTTTCTCTGTTACCATTCTCTTGTAACTTAGTTAAGACACCTAAAATCCGAGGCTCAAGAGGTTTAAAAATTCATTGTGCTTTAAAGTGCACCAATTAAATGATCCTTTAAATGCGTACCTCTTTCCCATTTTAATTAGACCATAGACATGAAAGTCCGGTTGCCTCTGTAACTTCTGGAAAGTCCTTTCCATCAAGTGATATGACTGTCTGCTTTGAGTGAGGGCACCCCTCATCCTATTCAGGGGAAGCAAATGGAATGTGTTTTAAAAAAGATTTACCCATCACGTTAACTTTCTTGCATTACTGGGTCTATCCTGACCACAGCTGGTAGATTTCCTTTGGCTCTAAGAAACTAAAGGTATACCAATTTACTTTTCAGAGCAGGGGAAAACAGTTGTGTCCCATGAAACTGCAATAAATTTACCCAGAGGGAGTTTGAGTTAGGAACATAAAGTTACCTGTTAGAGACAAAGGCAGTTAAGTAGGTTCCCTTCACCTTTTATCCATAGAGACACACAGAACAGATTAGAAATCGAAACTAGCGTCATTATATGAAACCTTATAATTCAGACTCCTAATTTTCAATTTTTACTGATTTTTACTTATAAATATAGACAAAAACATCTATTTTTTTCAATGTCTGTATTTTTTTTTAAGTATAAAGAAATAGGTGACAGGTCTTCTTTTGAGTGACATTTGATGCTGTCAGTTGTGACTTCTAGGCCAATAGCTGTGCAGATTAAAACCTGGGGGACAATTTCTTTCTTATGAAGCACTGTTCAAGATGTGCATGCATATATACTAATGCTAACGTCCTATGAGTGTATTATATATGAGTGATGCTTTGTATACAGCTTCTTATAGCAGTCAAACCCATCAGGCATCTGATTGGAAGTCTGATCTATTTTATTGGTCAAAAAATGGGGATATATAGAAGGTAAAGGTTAATTGTTTCACAAAATAAATATGGAAAAATACATATAAAAATAGCAAATCATTAATATGGATAATTGCAGACAGAAATGTCTAAACAATAAATACAATAAAATTGCGGCCCCTAGTTATAATAGGTATTGAAAGAAGTGTGTCGTTTATCAATGAACAAAAAGTAAACAACATACAACTACACAGCATTTTATATTATATAAGTTCCCTATTTAACACAGTTCTGGCTAGCAATCATTAGCACAGATAGGTCTGTCATTGCATGGGGTGCATTACATTTGTTGCATACCTGAAAGCCAATGGTTATTAGCCGGGCTCCTGCAAGGACAAAATCTGTTTTGACAAAACCTATCACTTGCCCACACTCCTTGCATCAACCTAAGCAGAAGCGGAGGACAATCCTTATACTATACAACACTAGGTCTTATATGTCTATATGAATATTGAGACTAAAAGCACACTATCAGGACTGTGACTGCCCGCATTCATACGACAGCAACAGCGTTGGAAATAATGAACAGTCGTAAATTGAATAACTAGCAGGCAGGTGCACAATAAAAACACTTGACAAGTTGATGTCTTGGATAAATATGATGCAATTAGATATTTTTTTTCTAAATTTGTTTCTTCTTCGTCACTGTCCGCCCATTAAGTTCAAGTTAAATGTATTCCATTATTGTCTGCTCTTAGCCACACTTTAAATGCTATTTCCTGATGGTCGAAGAGAATCAGAGCACCAGAAGAGTTATTTCTAATAATAGAAAGAGTAAATAGACTAGGTAGCTGATAAAACAGAGCAGTCTCACTCCTTCTCGAGTGCTAATATCATGATTGTTTGCAGAAACAGCACAACTAGTATGATTGCACCTTAACTATACTTAACTAAGCTACCATTGAATAGTTTGTAAAAATGGACATATATGGAAGGCTACACAGCGATTCTTAAAGGGCTGAAGACTGCATTACATGACTGTATGTTTGCACAGGTATTTGTAGACTGCAAACATCGCTGGATAGCAACAGAGCACTGAACAAAAGTGAAAGCCCTGAGTTATGATTCAACATCAATTGCAATGAAGCAGGATGTTTGTGGGTGGTGAATGATATGGTGTGAGATCTCGCCTTCTTTGAAGAGATGATTCTTCAGCTCCTTTCTGAAGAGTTGAGACAATTCTAGAATTGATGGGGATTGTCATACGGTTCCTACTATTTCGTTAAGACTGTGCGTTTTGGGCAACATAAGCGTCAAAACTATGGGGGACTTAGTCCATGCACACCATCAGGCAATGTAGACCTAAGTCCTGGCTAGCTCACAGTGAACCATCTGGACCTTTAACCTTACAAGGTATCGGATGGTATGTGCAACCTCAGAACTTGACAACCCTGATTCCTCAAGGAAATCGTGGAAACAGGTCTGACTCTTTTGTTAGGGATTCCGGCATGCCCAAAGGGAGACACAAGAAATACACAAATTGGCATTTCGAACATTTATTGAAGCAATCGGATTCTTGTGTAAAATATGTGCGCTGCAATGATTAATAGATGGAAACAAAATAGAGTAATCTGCATTACGAGAATGGTAAAGAAGATGAAAATTGTGCTGTGACATTGATGATATGAATACATATAATTGTATATATACTGCTATCTAGTGCTTCCTAATCTAATAGGTGTGCGGATCTGCCAGAATACCTTAGAGTGGTCTAACTCCCCACTTACCTGAGGGTATGTGTCATCTGGGAGTCCGTCTTGGTGTAGAGCAGGCCGCTGTCCTTCCCAGGATGGTAACAGGATTCAGCTGGGCTGGAATTCCGGCATGGAGTGACCTCGACAATCCCATTGAAATGCTCCTCTGTCTAACCAAAGGGCTGGGACAGTTTTAATAACAAACTTCACCCATTCTCTCTATGCCGCAGTTCTAGTCTGACTGTCATTGTTATGTTTATTTTACCCTTGCAGAGTTGTTACAGAACGGACAACACACAACAACATTATGCGCAATGAACTTAGGGACAGATGTACGACGTAAAATTGCATGCGCAAACGGGTTTGCGACCCGTTTGCGCATGCAATTTTAGTCTGGGCCATGTACTTACACTATTTTGCGAGTCACAAATAATTTGCGACTCGCAAAATAGTGTTTTGCGACTCGCTATTAGGAAGGGGTGTTCCCTTCCTAATAGCGACTGCAGAGCCATGTATGAATGTTTTGCAACCGCAGTTGCGGTCGCAAAACACTCGCAAATTACTGCCCTCTTCAAGAGGGTGGTAATGAAGTCGCAAATGGGAAGGGGTCCCCAGGGGACCCCTTCCACTTTGTGACTGGCTCCAAAAATATTTTTTAAGGGCAGGCAGTGGTCCCAATGACCACTGCCTGCCCTTAAAAAATGAAACGAAAAGTTTCATTTTCTTTTTTTTAAATGCATCCCATTTTCTTTTAAGGAAAACGGGCTGCATTTAAAAAAAAAAAGCTGCTTTGTTTAAAAGAAATCCCAAACATGGTGGTCTGCTGAGCTCAGCAGGCCACCATCCCTGGGAGGGCCTGTCATTCCCAATGGGCTCGCAAATTGCGAAAGGCTCATTAATATTCATGAGCCTCGCAATTTGCGACCCCATTGGGAATCGTAAACAGTGTTAAACACACTGTTGTACATGCAAAATAGCACCTCGCAAATTGCAAGTCGCAAAAGACTCGCAATTTGCGAGGCGCTATTTTGCGCATCGTACATCTGGCCCTTAGTCCTTTTACAGAATGTTCAAGGGCCTGATATATGCCTACGAAGAAGTGTAAGTGTAAGCAAATGTATTTCTGAGAACATTATCCCATACGGGTGCCCAAGCAGCAAGCAAATGTGTGTCAAAAGTCGTCGTTTAAAAAAGGATGTCAGTTTTTAACGTGAACATGTAAAATGGAGGTGTTTTGTGCCCCGGGCCTATGTAACCTCATGACAGGATGTTGCATGGTGCTGTCATGACTTTTGAGGTTGTTTCACCTCTAAAGTGCTGAGATTTTCAGTAATTGTTGATGTGGAACAATCATCAGCCACTATTACGCCATCACTTTTCTGTCCCTCTAGGTCATTAAAGGTATCAGTGGCCGTAAGGGGTATGTGTGACCCCTTCAGCTAATCCTGACGTTACAGTCATCAACATTGTAACTATGAGCTCAATTCCTACCAGGCTCAGTGGGGTTGAAATGAAGCCAAGACTGGCTGAAGGTGGCACAGCTGACATCAACCCCCTTAGCAGCTTTGTGACGTCCTCTGCCATCATCAATACCATCTCACCTCTTGACACTCTCTTGAAATACTTTCTACACTCATGAAGTTTACAAGCCACTTATGACTATACAAGACGCTCTTTCAATAAACACTGGCAGTGGTCTCAGGTCCTGGCAGCCATTTTGGATTTTAATCAAACACAGAACGTTGGAGACTCTATATGCTGCTGGCTTCTGTTTGGCTGTGACAACCACAGGGGGCAGAGCTATCATGAATGCTGCAGGCAGAAGGCCTAATTTACGAGGCCCTAGTGGCACTTTAGCGCCACCAGAGCATCACTTATTTGATGCTCCGGTGGCACAATGTGCCGCAGCATATTTACAAAGCCACTTTATGTGGCTTTTCATTGCCTTGTAAATATGTGCCCCTTTCACGCAGAACACTGCGTGAAAGGGGCGTTCCATGGGTGTTGCTGTGGGTGCTCCAACGCAACACCCATGGAATCTGAAGCATTCCGAGATTTACAAGGATTGGGTCAGATTCTAACGCCACCCCAGGGATGGCGTTAGGAGGCGTAATGAGGAGAAATATCCTTATTTCTCATTGTTTTCTCCTTTATGTGTGCTGCATTCAACAACACACATAGAAGGAGGAATCACCTCCATTTATTGATTTTGTGTAGAAAGGTGTCTCTTCCTGCACAAAATCAATCATCCCCGCAACACAGGCACAATTGCAACATTGCACAAGGGTGCTTGCATTGGCGCTAGGCTGTTTTTTTAGTACCAGCACAGGGGTCAGTACAGGAATGCACCGTACTCTTGTAAATACTGCACATTCCTGCACTTTTAGAATGACGCGGCACTGCAAAATTGCTTGCGGCACCCCGCTGCGCCATTCTATTATAAATGAGGCCCAAAGTGGCACTGGGGACCAATGGTGTGTGCAGCAATATAAAAGCTCTCACCAAAAGGGAGGATGGGGGCATTTCTGTGCTTGCGTTAGGGCCAATGATATTTTACCCTATGTCACTGAATTCAAAATTATCAACTAATATTTGTTGACTGCTTAACTATACTCTGAATGAGGAATCTAGTCACAGCACCAGTTAACACCGTAGGAAAGGAAGCCACACAGTTCCATGCCTAGAAGTTTTCAACTTTGCTCCATGTCTAAATAGTGCCCTGAACAAACATCTGGGATTAAATGAGTCTGACTGAATAAATCGTGTGAGTCATTAGGTAGGCAAAGTGCCCGCCAGATTCCTCCTGCATATTGATTTTGAATTCTGGCACCAAAACTAAAGGCTGAGGGGCCAACTGGATACCGAAGAGTCCGACTCAAAGCAGAGGGAAAGGAGGCAGGGACTCAGGTGGACGTCAAAAGGAAATCAAGCTAGAGGTGAACGAGACACGGATGCGTTCAGTGCGCCAAACCTGGAAGTTATATTTTAGACACAATTCAAGAATATATGAGAACCCTTGTCTTCCTTGTTCTCATTTATCGAGGTCTTCTGGCTTTTACTAATCGTAAAAACGTTTATTTAAGCTTTAACCGAATACTTTTTAACTAGACGGTCTGCTCTGCTATAGGTTTCCTAAAATGAAGCTTTGACAACATCAGAATATATGAGCATGTGCTGCCATCTGCTGCTGTATGTAGGTATCACCGGTACATATCCCAGTATGTTTAACAGCCGGACACTTCTTCATGCACAAATCATGGTTATGTTTTTATAGAAGTAGGCCTTTAGGTCGTACTGTGCCACCATTGAGTGTTTTTTACATCTCTATCTGTGGGCTGGTGTTTATGTTGGTAAGGCAACTTCTAAGGTTAAGGCACCTTCTTCAGAGTTCTAGGTGCGCCCAGAGATGTCTCTGGGCGCACCTAGAACTCTGAAGAAGGTGCCTTATTGATATAATACTGGTAAGGTTAATGCCACTGCTGTAGTAATCTGTGTATAAAGAGTTGGTCACAGTTTTGAAACATCAAATATATCCGAGAGCAGCGGGTCTGTACCTGTGGTCCTGGGACCAGCTGGGGTCCGTGACGCCTACTCCGGACCTACTCTACTTTTCAAGCGGCTGTTAAAAAAAAGTAAATAATATTAAAAGCATAATAAAGTATGTAAAAAATAAAGAAGCAAAATTGAAAATTGAAATTTTTTAAAACTTTCTGTAAATGTGAAGGAATGTGAAATTGGTGGCTAAAAATGAAGTTGGTGTCCTCAGATTGATTAGTTGAGGCAGTGCACATGCATCAAAAGGAATATAATATGAGCTATGAATGGCCCCACTTGAATTTAGAAAAGCTCCCACCTTCCCATTAAAATGTACATTTTTTTTTATATCTGTTTGTGAATTAAATTAAATATTTCATCATTTATATATTTATTTGTGTATTGTTTTTCAGTTCAAATCATCGAAATTGCTTAGGCCAGGGTCCCTGGATTCCAATAATGATGCAGTGGAGGCGGGGATGTCCCCAGATTAAAATGATTCAGTGGGGTCCCCAGATTCCAGCAATGATTATTTGGGGGTCCACAGAAGTCAAAGGTTAAGAACCGCTTTCCTAGAGGCTTTGCATGGCTTCTGTTGAGCACCGCGTGTAATCTGAAAACCACACGTTCAAAATCCAAAAAGACTGCACAGTGGGTTCCAGCATTTTACCAGTGATCGTTATGTAAACTGTTGGTTTCAAGTTTATATCTTGGTAAATAGTTCAGTGGGTTATGTTCCTAAGGCAATCATTTGCATGTAACCAACAAGGTATATGTGTGCATCTCTGGAGTACCAGCTTAAACTTTCTTGACTTAGATAAAAGGGGTAGCATTGCTTGGGCATCTATTATTCGATCTCACCAATAACACATTTAGCATTTTGTGCTACCAAAATGGCCAGCATTAGTGTAATTACACCCAAATAACTGCATACAACTGCTGTATTGCATTACTGATTGCTCTTCAAGACAACGCAGATTTATGGGACTACTGTTGTAATTGCTGCTAAGGTACAGACTAAAATCTGGTCTACTAGATTCAGCAATGGAATTACAGTTAGTCTGGTCAACATCTGGAAGTTGGCAGTTCTAACCGGATTACCAAGATCAGCACTGCACTATATATTCACTCCCACCTTCTGCAAGCACCTCATTAACACCTCACAGCACCATACTACTACCTTTAGCACTGCACTTCAGTTATCAACAGCACACTCACTACCACCCTGACTATGCACTACACATGACCAACACTACTGCTGGCCTCCATAGAAAAACACTGGCCAGGCCATCAAAAACCAACGGAGGTGGCAACCCCACCCACAAACCCACACTACCACTCACAAAGATGCCACACTACCATACTGACGTCACCAAACTATCACCTTCTAGTGCTGTGCTGTCACACCAGACTCTGCACTACGACTTTAACACTGATTAACCCTCACAGTACTTAGGTACTGCCATCCTGCACCAGCACACAGCTACAACAAGCACTATCACAGCTCTTGATGCACTACCACCTTACACCACTAATCACCAAAGACACTGCACTGCCACGCTACTGCAACACCACCTACCAGCCCCTCACAACCACCCATACTTCACTACTACTGTCAGCACATTGTTACTGTCACCCAACGCCTATGTTACCCAATGGCACCACACTATCTTCTCCAACATGACTCTACCCCACTACTCAGCACAACACTATCAACATAAACACCACAGTCCCACAATGACCACAATCCTTCCACTATATTCCCATTGTAAATCCCTACCACTTCACAGCAGCACACTTCTCCATCCCACCTGGACATTACAACCCAACAGCACCACAAAGTCACATTGGAGCAATACACCACAATCCCATTACTGCACTATCACCCTCAAAACCAAAGTACTTTGCACCAGCACTAAACTACACCTGTTCACTGCCCTATTATACCCCCTGAGAGCACCATACACACAAACACACACACACACACAGCATAGTAACACTACCACGCCAGTAGAACTGCACCTCCAGCCCAAAGTACCATACAACCAGCACCCACCACCATATTACACGGACAGCACTACTGGCATTATACTTCTATAAACCCAAAGCACCACACTAGGACCTCAGATCACTACTAACTTACCCTACCACTCCCTACAATTCAATACTGTAATAAAATGGGTTATTAGATGGGGAGGATGTAAGTCCCACCCAGTAAACAAGTCCCAGAATATTGTAAGGTCAAACCCACAGTTTCAATAATTTAAACCTGGGCTCAACCCCTGGTAGCTATGGCACAGAGCAGATAGGCTCAAGTTAGGAAAACATGCAAAGTATTTTGCAACACTAAAACAGTCAACAAATCAAAACACAACTCAATTAAAAGTTACATGACCTACTGACAAATTAAGAAACATTTAATCAGAAAATTGACACCAAAACAACAAAAATTCAATAAGTGGGACCTGCGATATGAATTTTTAAAGTTTATGGCAAAAAGCTCCAAGAAAAAATAAATCATCAACCAGAAATCACTATTCGTGCTTGACCGGAACCTAGGTGCAATTTTAGACCGACCGCGATTGAGTGCAGGTTGGATGCACCAAGCACGTCGGCTCGGTCAAAGTTTTTACCTTCTGGTTGAGTCCTTTTTACAGAAGTTAAAATCATCCAGTGGGGCAAGGTTGAAGGCTGTATCCACCAGAGTCCTTTTAAAGCCAGATAGCCGCTGGACGAGCTCCCCCTGAAGCCACTGGTTTCAGCAGCAACAGCTAAGAGAAGAAAACTTTCAAATTTCACAACATACGAAGTCCATGCGTCAGGCGGATACTTTTCACTCCTTCACCTGGTCAAAATGTCCGCCTTCTGACTTGGTCTTTTTTATAGAGTCTAAAATCCTCCAGTAGGGCAAGCCTGAAGCTGTAGCTGGCGAAGTTACATTGAAATAAGATATCTTTGGTGCTAGGTCATGCTGAAGCTCTGAAGGTCTTGGAAGTCCAACATTTTCAGACTTTCTCAGGTTGTTCTGCTTAGCCACTTCTAAAGCTCCCAGGACCTCAGGGACAGCACTTAGGGACTCAGACACACTCTAGCATAGGCCACCAGCAAGGTCTTTGGCGGTTCTAGTTGTAACCGATCCATTGGGTACTCCAGAAAAAAGGTCTCTTTTAGCTTATGCCCCTGAAGCCATACAGGAGATCAGCCAACTGACCCTGAAAGTCGACGTCTTAGTCCAGGGTACAAGTGGGAGCTGGTCCAACCCTTTGGGTCTCCTCACAGGTTACAGAGAGCAGGTCCAGTTCTATTCTGTACTGCCACAGGTCCACAAAGTGTCCTCAGGAGCTTGGGCTAAGGTACTACTTTTCTGTTCAATTTACTAGCCAATGGATGGGATTGACTCTTAGACACTTCTTCACAATGGCAACCTTTCCCACGTTTGCAGCACAAAGGTTTGAGTCACTGCAAACGTTCCCACAGTGCACCATTTTCAGTAAAGTCTAACATGTCAAAATATTTGTGCCCATGGAAAGAGCTTGTGGCACATCTAGGGGTGTGTTTAACATAATGAGTAGTCCCCTCCCATTCTAAGCCGGTTCTGAGGCCAGCTCCCTCCTCCACTGAAACTAAATACAGGAGGCTAAAATGTGTTTTGTATTTGTTTCACAAATTGTATATCAGCACACAGAGTAGCTTTCTTCAGTGCCAGGACTACTTTAACCATGTGTGACCATATTTTTTTTTGCTTTTGGTCAATGTTGTTTCCTTTAATATTGGCAAGGGCCTGGTAGCTCCTCCAACAATAATGTTTTACAAAAACTACGATAAAACATACCAAGCCAAAAGGCTGTCAGCCAGACCGTTTGGCTTTGCAAACGCTTGTTAGCCTTGGTGACAGGAATGTGGAGGTTTCCTAAAGTGGGTGACTAAAGCCTCTCTGACCAGACTGTGAGGTCTCTGCAAAGCATTAGAGTCTCCGTTTTATCACTGTCAAGCTTTAGGAAAATCCGTCCAATCCTTGAATGGTGCAGACACATTCTCTGCATTCAGTGTTGTTGCTATCAGCATAGGAGAGTGCGTAAAGCAAAAGATCCGAATCAACTCTTTCAGCAGCTGAGAATAGATTGAACAGAATAGGGGTGAGTGCCAACTTCCAGAGGAGCGATATACACGTAGGCATCTTAGCAAAACTGAATAATCGAAGGACATTGCACCACATTCACCTTTTGTACGTGGTCTCTTCTGATGTTGTTTGTGGAGGTTTCCTGGTCTCTTCTGGGTCTCCTCTGGTCTCTTCTGATTTTGTTTGTGGAGGTTTCCTGGTCTCTTCTGGGTCTCCTCTGGTCTCTTCTGATTTTGTTTGACTTTCATGGATTCTATTTTTGGTGGTATTATGACTCTGTGCACTGTGACACTGTCAATAAGTATCACAGTGTGTGTGCTTTGTCCCTAAAACAGTGCTGCAAAATTGAGTTCCTAGTTGATTTTTTTAACTTTCCAGTAAGGCATGTATGGTGGTACATAAAATGTGCTAGTGGTGTGAAAGTTGTGTCATATGTGTACGGAAGTATATATTAACATCACCTCCTGTAAGAAATTGCATTATTTGTTGCGGGGGTGAAAACCCACTTCCTAGATTAATCACAATCCTTGTCTGGGTGAACCAAAAAAAGACGCTAAATAAACTGTGTTTAATCCTCTGAAAGCTTGGCACAAAAGCAGTCAGGCTTAAATTAGAGGCAATATGTAAAGTATTTATGCAGAACTCAAACAGTAATAAAGTGACAAGAAAACAAAAGAAGAATCCCAAACCAATTTAGAAACATAGAGGATATTTTAATAATTAAATGACACCAAAATGACAAAAATCCAATTAGCAGAACCAAAGTTATGAGTTTTTAAAGTTTAAGGTAAAAATAGTGACAAAAGGCATGAAGTGCCAACTATGGGAATCTGGTTGTGCCGAACCGGGACTAAGTTACAAGTTCAGGCTGGCCAGGATGGAGCACCCGCCACCTATGGGACCAGGGGGACAGGGGCATAGCTTAGTCAGTGAGATTCAGGGGTGTGAATCTCAAATTTTATGTCAAGACCGGAGGCTAATATTATTGCAAACTTCTTTATATAGCATACCACAGCCACTTTAAAGAACTTAGAACGTTGTAACAACAAAAAATTCCAACCTAATAAAAGGCCAGAACACTCATAACTCTTCCAACTTTTTTTGGCTGCCGCAGCTGAGATAAGTATTCCCTTAAGCTATACTATTTGTATTGCTTCTTTTCTCATTTTATCTCATACTTTACTCTAGTTTTTAAGTATCTTTCATTCTTTTAGCTTTATTACAATGTTACTTAATAGCGTAATGCTATTTTTGATGTTCTTTTATACCATTTCATTGCCTTTTATACCTTTTTCCTTTCGTGGTTCAGTTGGCTGTTTGTTTGTTTACTCTTAATTTTTCATGCCCTGCACCTTGTCTTTGCGCTTGTTTTCTTTTGGGCATGTAATCGAGGCTAATCTTATTGCCTTTTCTTTACATTTCGCATTGTTTTTATTTAACAATCCTTATCGCAGAATCCTTACCGCTCCTCGACGAGGGCGGCCAAAAAAAGAAGGAAGAGTTATGAGTGTTCTGGCCTTTTATTAGGTTGGAATTTTTTGTTGTTACAACGTTCTAAGTTCTTTAAAGTGGCTGTGGTATGCTAATTAAAGAAGATTGCAATAATATTAGTGTTATATTTGACTTGCGTCTATCTTTTCCCTGGCCGTGACTTCTCTGCTGCTCAGCTAGTGTGAGTGTCAGAATGCCTGATGACCTCATGGAATGTTGGAGTGCCTGGCTGGTGTGTGGAGTGGCAGTTGATGGCAGGCAGGCTGAGCGGCAGGGAGGCTGCTCCTGGTGGGGCTTGTCTTTTCTTATCTTCTACTCAACTTGGAACTAAGCGTGAATAAAGCTAACTTGTTTTATACACTTGGCGAATGGACTTTTCTATGTACAACAATTAGCCTCCGTGTCTTTAATAAAATCCAGATTTTCTGACCATCAAGTTTGGGGAAAATCTACATTTTCCAACTAAAACAACACTGGACAGCAGGGTGGAGAGGTGAGATGATTAAGGTTTGGGATGGACTGTTTCCATGAGGAACAGGGTCAGCATTGATTTGCATTAGTTGGGCCTCTGTCAAGAGTGGCACAGTGGGCAAAAAGCAACTGGTTGGAATGTACCCTGACTGATTGCCACTGGTTAAACTATGTGCAAGCATTCATCCCATCAAGGTTTGGGTGTTTGATTGCAAGTAGTTTGCCTGGAAACTTTAGGCTGGCGCAGCTTTCCAAGCTGACTACTGCCGATATTTGTAAATACCAAAAATGAGTACATTTCCATCTGTTCCAGGAGTACTTCTATGGGTGCAGATTTACTACTTGTTTGGTGAACCGGTCACTATATATATATTTAAGATCCCCATTCAAAAATGAACAAGTTAACACCTCTTAGTGAAATGATAGTGACAAAAAACAGACATAGCAGATCTTACTCAGGGCCCTCAGACCCAACTACCAAACCAGAAAAGCATTTGATGGGTGTCACACCCCAAACTCCCACACTGAAGCTATGCCCTTGCCCGTCCCACCTGGGTCTGGTGGTTCTCTTTAGAAAGCCATGACTACGGTGAAGCACAACACAACGACCTGGATGTCCCTGCCCGAGGGTCACTTATTTTAAATGGATTTTCTCTGGCAAGCACTCATCTTTCTCTCTGCTACAAGAAGCCTTGTTGGTAGAGTTGTCAAATCAGTACATGTGAGCAGGGATCCACGTTGCTAGTTCTCGCCTTTTACAAATCACTTTATCAACTAGCTGATGGTCCCATGTACTAAGTGCGAGTCGCAAATAGAGGATGGCGTGCAGGCAAATTAATAAGGTGAACCAAGCCAAAGCCGAGCAATTGGTCCGGTTTAGCCTCAAGCGCCCATGTATGAACCGAGCCATGAAAACATTTGGCATGTATATTGTGCAGCAAACATAATTTAAAAATACAATGCAATCTGTTCAAAATTCAAAAAAGTGTATTTCTTTAACATTTGGACTCGTTTCACCTTAGTATATAACATTATATTACTGCATAGACAGACATATATTCAAAGTGATAGTTTTTAGAAACATTCATGACTTGCCCCCAACGACAATGCCATTTGTGAACTAAGAGGCACGTCAGTAGTTATGTAAGCCCTAAATGTGGCCTAGATTCTCATTATAGATGGAGCAGCATTACGGTCTATTAAACAAAATATAGAAGGTGCTTGTACAGCGCACATCCAAAACTCAGGTTTTTAAAAGAGTGCTCATGTGTGATAATGAAGAAAAAGGAGGCTCTGTGAAATAAAATGTGTGCCTAGGATCACACAATTTGGGGAAGCAGGGAAGTTGACATTGATTCCAGGCTTTCTGGGTTTCACATTTTGAAATTCAGTCCCTACATGGGTATCTTTCTCTCCTGTTTACATCAAAGGTCAATGATGTGTTTTTCATTTGTGGCTCATGACGAGAAAAACTGACACAGAGATAGCAGACCTGACTCAGGGCCCTTAGACACAATAACCAAGCCATGAATACATTTATTTGGCAGGTGTTACACCCCCCCCCACCCCCAAAGCGACATCCCTGCAGGGGTGGTCCACTGGGAGTTGTACCTTTTGTTTTTGAGGCGGGGTTGCACTGTGCTGCGAGGTTCTGCATTGTGCTGCGTCGGGTCCATCGAGCTGCCGATTAGGAGGTGCACGGTGCTGTGCCATTGCATCGTCCTGCGCTGGATCTGGTGAAGCCACCAATTAGGGGCTAAGTAATGTTGCAATGTGAGACCATGCATTGTCCTGTGCCATTCGGCGTCAAATCCGGTGAAGCCACCGATCAGGAGATGTAAGGCGCTGCAATGCGAGGCCCTGCGTCGAGTTGTACCTCGCTGCATCAGATCTGGTGAATTTTTCAGTTGAGCAGAAAGGAGTAGACTCTGTCTCCAGCCAAGGGTCCAGGACCTTGAGGGCAGCACTTGGGTGGTCAGGACTCACTCCCACAGAGGCCAGCCAAGGGACCAGGTTAGGTCTGGTAAGCTGGAAAGACCACTGAAAGCTTGTTGTGTCCTGTATCTCAAACAGGAGGTCCTCCAACTGACCCTAGAGTCAATTCTGGGGTACTGCGTTCAAGGCAAGAAAGTTCAATTTTCTTTCTTCACACAGCAGGGCAGAGCTTCTTCTGAATCTTATCAGGTGTAGGAGTATCCTGATTTCAGGTTCTGAGAGTGCCACTTTTATAGTCAGTGCAAGCCTGTAGGTGGGGGTCACCCCCTTTGTCTAACCCTCAAACTAGTTCTGGTCAGTTCTTCCCTTCTCCATAGGTTTGGCTCCAGTGTGTCTAGTGAAACATACGGCAGACAGGCCCAGGTTTGAGCTGTCAGTGAACAGTTCCAAAATGTGTAGGTAAAGCTATATTTTCCATGAACAGGCCTAGTTATGAATAAAAGCCATTTTAATCATATCTTCGCCTTAGCATCCTCTGCCCAGACTTAAAGCGTTTCAGTTGTTGTCAAGTAGGCAATCTACAGATGCCTTGAGCTCTCTGATTGTGTCCTCTGCTTCAGAAACGCCCTTCAGCCTTGGTCATTCTGTCCATCACACAGCGCAGATCCTGCCCAACCAGAGCTACATCCATTCCTACTTTGCAAATCTAGGGCAGAGCTTGAGGCTTCAATGGCATAAAGTCGTGTGGCTGTGGATTAGATGTCCATTATCTGTGGGTCTCTCTGGCAGGGATTTGGCCTATTTATTAATTTTGGATTGTCCTTGGCCAGGGGAGGCTTTGTCCTTTCCCTTTTCACCAGTGTAGTGTTCTTGTGTTAGGAAGGATCTTTGCTGAGGCACTCCCACATTGTGACATTGTCATCAGGCCGGACAGTGGAGAGCACAGCGGGCTTTGAGTGTGGATGCGTGTCAATGGAGTTCGAATAACGTTGACCCTGGGAGCAGTAAGATCACTTTCAGTAGGTTTACTAGGACCACACCATTTGGTGGCGTCTAAGGGTTGGGGGGGAGGGTGGGGAGGCGGGATGTAACTGTCTGATACACAGTGCTCGTCTAGTTGTGCTGGGGTTGAGGCAGCTCCAATTCTGACAGTGACTTGTTGGCTGATTGATGGTGTGTGCCACAATGTTCATTAGAGAGCTGTTACAGCCGGTCCACACTGCACCCCTCATGTCTCTTACGCTTACTGTAAACCAGCAAGCAGGCAGTGAGTCAGGCTGGGAGCACGAGGATCCAACGTTGGTCTCTTCTGCCACACGGCCTACTCTGCTACCATTTTGTCAGACCCCATCACAGTAGCCAAGTGGTTAATATGCCTGATGAGAGGCCGCCACACACACCCTCATAACTGGCATTGCCAAGAAGTGCAACCCCTGTATGTTAGGCCACTGGCGACCCAACCCTACCCGATTGGCTGTCCTCCACGCTCAATTGAGCAAAACGTGCGGTTTCTATGGACTTCGTGAGGACAACCTTGGCGATCCGCCACTCCACAGGAATCAACTGAGACAGTCGATGGGCATTGCGCCTCCGCCCAGCCTGCCCCTCCATCGCACCAATCACAGTGAACTGTCTCCAATCCCGGGCACTCGGTGCTACCTTTAGGTCTCCATGATGGCTGTCTTGTGGGGGAAAGATTAGAATACAAACATCATTTTGAACATGCTTAGACATCAAGCATACTAGGTTCCATAGACTATGTTTTATAATCAAAATTAAAGGAACACACACATCTGAAATGTTATTGATCTTAATTAAGAATTCTTTTGGTGTTTTTTTTTTATTGTACCTTTTCAGAATTTGCATTCTGTAAACCCTCTTGAATTAATGCTTGTGTCTCCTAATGAGTATTTGATGGGTAACAATGACTATCATGAGATGGGCTCGTTTGACTCACCATACAGTGAATTCCAGTGAGGCTTTGAATGCATCCAAAATGAATATGTAAGAGAAATGTACATATCACAATTTGAGGAGAGATGGTTTGAATATTTTTGGCTATTTGGAACACACACCGGACCTCAGTACTCTTCTTTCTTTCAGGAATTAAAGAGAAACTTGTATCTTGTAAATGAAACTCAGAAGGGCCTTCAGATATTTTGCAGAATTCCGATCAATGACAGAGTACTTACGGAAACTGTTTTTACAAAATTCTAGTAAAAGTTTTTCAGCAAACACCGAGCCTGCAGTCAGCTCCCCCTAAAATGAGTTTATTTATAAATGTTCATGCTTCCAAGTAGGGACAGATCTTGTTTTGAAATCCGCGGTACTGTCACTGCGACCTGACAGTCGGTCTGCACCCTTCCAGCATGCACCGACATTCCTAAATTTAACCCCAGCACTGACAAAAATGTAACATCATCATCAATTGTAAAGCCAAAGAAAGAAACATTATCACTCACCTCTCATTGCGGATAGCTGCTGTATTCCTAGGAAGGAAAAATACAGAAGAAACATGTTTAGGTTTTGACATCTTCTCCACCTACAAAGATTTACACACATAACTGGATTGTGAACCGTTTTCTAGCGATGAAAACTAAGTTAATTTTAAAATACTGTAAATGTGTAGACAACAAAGATTTATAACACACCGGTTGTAGAGTGCCAAAACCTTTAGCTACTTTTTATTTGCAGATTTTATAAAAGAAACACACAGTCACTCTAGCACTTGAACACACATTTCTACATCTAAATCATGAAAGTGAAAAGGGTAAAGCTAATCTACAAACCAGGTACATAATTATAAAAAGCATTGACAAAGTCAAAATGTCTAGCCATCGCAGGTCGGTGCAATGGTTATTTTTCTTTTTTCATTTTTTTTTAATTGGAAGCCACAAAAATGAAAACAACGAAAATGCAAACAAACCGCCGCATAAACTTGACAGCTGTATGCTTGCAACAAAAAAAATATATATTTTACATACAAAAAAGCACTGCTCATAAATTTAATACAACCGTGTGGGTGATTCTTCCTGGCAAGGAGTACATAGAATAGGTTAAGGAAAACTGATAATGCATATCACAGTATAATAAGATTCTTGCTGGCACTGATAAAAGGCCCTGTTGTCTTTCAATAAACGAAAGAATGATTATAAAAATTAAAAATAACTAATGGAAACAAAAAAAGAATTAATAAAGTAAAATATTGAACAAACAGCCATTGTACTAAAGATAAATTAATTTAAAGTGGATTTCCACATGAGGTCACACAATATGCTGTCACTCAGTGCAAAGAAGCCTATGGCTGAAGTGTGCTGCCCACTGCCCCATGCTTTATGCTCTAGTGGGCGGAAGCAAAATGTGAATGGCAGTTTAACAGGCCAATGGATAAAAAGAGCTGACCCAAGCACCTTTATGTACGTGATTTTTTAATATATTTTTATTACATCAGGCAGGCGAGACAACTAAAGCTGTCTCTAGGCCAGACCTAAAAAATAGACAGGTCCCATTTTAATACGATTGGTAATGTATATGACACTGCCATATTTGGTCTGGTGTGTTCAAAGGCCAGACTGGAAGCTAAGACCAACCCTGGCAAACAATATTCAAAAGGGCCCCACACTACAGGATGCTGCGATCGAATGGGGCCATGAGGTCCTTTATCAGTGAGTCTTTACAGCCCTCCAGCTCTGGAAGCAGCACTTTGCCTGCAACACATTTGGAAAATGCCAGAGAGGCAGAAAAGCCGAACCGGTACTGGCCCGCTCTCAGGCCTAAAGAAATGGACATTTGTTGGCTTTGTAGCATCATCTCTCCAGTTAAATGTGGGGTCAATTAATGATTAAATTGGTTGCCAGGAACATAAAACAGGGTATCTTTAATATATATAAATATTTATTTACAAAATCTTGACATTTACACTTCCTTCAAAACTGCGTAATATTTATTAGAAAAGAAAAGCATTGGCTTTTCAGATGACGGTCAATGTGCCTGCTTCTCAGTATGGGGATGCACTCAAGACCAGACAGGGCATTTCTTGATAGACTGTTTTTAGATGTGTCAGGAGAGATTTAGATTCCGATTAGGATAATGCTTATGTTCAATCAAATTCGTTCTGGGGCAGATCGTTTTCACGCTTCTCACGCCTGGAACAATATTCCACATGCCCTCTGCTCCAGTAGGGAACTCCTCCCATATAAGAAATCTCTAAAAACATGGTTCTACTCTCTTTAATATGCGGTCTGCATGGTCAAGGGTAGCATGTTGCTGTTGCTAGTGCCAGGACATCTTCTAGGTATCAGTTGAGCTCGATAAATACAAAAATAAAATAATAAAATGAAAATTAGACCCCTTGGATCACTAATTTACTGGGCGGGAAAACCAATTCACCTTTCGGGATATCTGCAACGTATATGTGTGAGGAAAGTCAGTTACAGTAAATGTTACCTATTTAAAAACCCTAAATAGAGGCGCATGACTGAACGTGCGCAAGATGGCCACCAGCTAGCCGAGTTCCCGCTCCCCGGTCTGCTTTTTTCCTTCTTTTCACACCTGGAGGCGTTTCCTGCTTCACTGCATGTACGCAGCAGTTATCAGATGGTCAGGAGCCTCGGGCGGTGAGTCTTTCAGCATTTATTGAGCTCCCATCTGCTGGCAATCTGCTCCCCTTTGCCTCTGGTGGCCCAACGTGGTACTCGTTTACCACCGTCATGTTCTGATAGGATTTTTCAGTGCACGCACGCTCTCAGCAACACTTCGCATCAATTTTGCTGCTGACTTGTGCTTTGTCAGCTCAGATAATATCAACCCTCTGCTAACTGTGACTGTTTCTCTCCTGAGGATTTTCTTATCAGCTCCTTCAGACTCCTTCTACACCGAACTGGCTGTGACTTTGACTTTCATTCCATTTGGAGCATATTCATTTACATATTCAGTCTGCATTCTTTTCCTATCTTTAGACTTTTGCACTTGTCATTTTTTTTCTCATAATTTTTTCAACACGGCAGAGGAAGGTGGTGGCCCTACTAAAAGTGGTTCTCTTAATAATACATCTCCCATGTTACGCAAATAGAATTTAGGCAGTGGGGGCAAGAGGCTCAAAACAGACCCTGCTTCCCCCAGGAAATCACCCCTCCCTGTCACTATGGAGGATTTAATGGACACGCTTAGACTTCTGAAACCCTTCATGGTGGAAACTACCACAACCCTCCAATGCCTCAATGACAAATGGTCTTTCCTCAAATCCAGGGTTTCGGACCTTAAAATTATCGCCGCAGAGTCTCGTGACACCACCTCTAAAGTAATCATTATGACCAAAGAAACTGCAGCCCTTAAAAGACAAACTAAAAATTTAGAAAACGGAACCGGTGTAATAATTTTCGCCTTTATGGTATTCCAGAGGGCGCAGTAGGAAGAGACATGAATGCTTTTCTACAACCAAATCCTCTCAAGATAGTGGGTCTCTCCAGCAGTTCCTCCCTCAACATTCAAAGAACCCATTGACTTGGTCCTAAATATCCAGTGCCTCCTCCGGCCCCAAACCTAGAGGTATAATTATCCTCATCCTTCAATACACTGACAATGCAAGTTCTCACTGCCTCTAAGCAACGCAAAAAAATGATTTGGTCTGGGCACAGAATTTTTCTCTCACAGGATGTCTCCTCAGTCACAGCAGCTTATCGCAAAGAATTCCTAGTTCTACGTCCCCCTCTGCATGCCATGGGTGCTAGACATGGCCTTCTACACCCATGCATTTTCAAGGTCACCTACAAGGACAAGACCACTTCAATTGATTCTCCAGCTCAACTTAAGGACTTCATTCACCTTCACAGAAGAGAGGATATGGACACTGGTGGCACTTAAAGTCTCACCCTATATTTAAATGTATTTTCTCTTGTTCTCACTTCTCAAGGGGTGATTAGTTTTGCATAAATTGTCTTTGTAGTATTTGTTTGTTCCTTTTCCTAATAATGTCTTCTCTTCCTTTTTTCCTCAGGTCTCATGTTTATTTTCGACAGTTTTGTCCATTAGTGAATGTTCAATGGTTGTTTGTTTTCTTTTTGTGGAAAGTTCGTCTTTTGTGTCCCATCCTGACGGGTAAGCTTATTTTTATGGGCCATGCATGTTCTTTATTGTTTCTCTCCACTTCTGCCCCCTTCCTTCATTTCTTCTCTTCGCCTGGCTCTTACCTTTCTTATCTTTTTTTGGTTCTCTTGAACCGGTTCTCCGGCTGGTTTTTTTTGCAGGACGCTTCTCGGCGCTCCCTTTCCAATTATATTCCTTTTTTAAATTCTCCTTTTATGGTTCTGTTCCTTTGGACCCTTTGACATACTTCTCGGGCTTTTTTCCCTGTGGGTCTTTTATGATCTCTTTCCCTGTTCCTCATTTGCCTTCCTTTTTCTCCCTTTTTTGTTTTGCAATAAGGTTTATGGTTACTTTTCAGCTAACATTCTCTCTTTTTCCTTTTGCTTTATCTGACTTTTATTTGGACTCTTTTCTCTTTTTTCCTTCTCCCTTTCCTTTATTACTTTTTTCATCTTTTTTTTTTCTCTTGGTAAATTGTTTTGTATGCATATACTTTTTTTGCATTGTTTATATTGTAATGAGGCTGTTGTTATATACCAGAATCTTTCGTCTTTTTCATGAATAAACTCCAAATTATTTCCCGGAATGTTAAAGGGCTTTGGAGCCCTGTGAAAGGACAAAGAGTTCTTACATACATTTCTAAATCTTCATGTCATGTTGGCAGTAGTGGCCCATGGAGGGAGTTCCATGGGGCGGTGAGGCGGTGCGGGGGAGGGGCAGGGTGGGGGATAGTAAACACCGGAATATGGATGAACGGAGGTAAGTAAACAATTAAATAAATAAAACGAATTTCGTTGCGCGCGCTGCATCGAAAAATGCGATGCAGCGCCCACGGAACTCCCTCCACGGGCCGCTACTGCATGTTGGGCTGTTACAAGAAACCCACCTAGTAGAGAAAGATACTCACTTGCTCAAGAAAGGATGGGTCGGTTCTGTTTACTCTTCTCCCTCTGTTCATCATAAAAATTGTGTTATTATACTATTTCGTAAAACTTTATCTGTTAATGATCTAAAAGATGATATTGATGCAGAAGGTAGATTTATCCATATGGATGTGACAATTAATTGAATCGGAGAAGGGTTTAGATTAAGGACAGGAAGTAATGGCGCTTAGGCAAGTACGCAAAGGAGTCTAGGGTGTGAACAAATGAGTACGGTGCTACCAGGTCAGGGGAAACAAACCCAAACAAAACAACCCCTGCGAGCGTGTAGGTCAAGACCCACACTGTAGATATAGAACCAAGTCCTGTGCACACGTATTAGGTCGATGGTTTTAGTGTGAAAACCAATTTTAGCGAACTTTTCTTCCAGAAATAATGAAGGTCGACATCAGGAGTGCCTCAATGGGGATTTTAATATCAGTCCGGATCAAAACAGAAAGAAAAAACCAGCCGACACGTGTTTCGTCACAACGTGGTACAATTGTGACTCTTCAGGGCTGTAAAGAGGCAAAAGGTGGCATGAAAGTCGCAGTACCGGTGATAATTCCAACCCGGTACCGACACGGGTTAACCGAAAGAAGAGGACAGACGGGAAGGGTACAGGTGGTCCTTCCCCGGTGTCTCAGTGGTGCTAGAGACACGAGCGAGCTTCCCACTACCCAGGAAATTTAGACACGATTACTACACGCCGAAACCAGGGAGCTTAGATCTCCCATTCTTACGGACTGACACGTCCGCTCGCTCGTGTCTCTATTGGTTTTCACACTAAAACCATCGACCTAATATGTGTGCACAGGACTTGGTTCTATGTGACAATTAATGGTTGTCCTTATTCTTTTATGAACATTTATGGACCTAATGGTGTGGATCTCTTGCGATCAAATTATTATCAGTCACGAATGATAATCTTTTTTTAGGTGGTGAGTGCAATCAGCTGTTGGACCCAATATTAGATAGGAAATCAGTCTTTATATATGTCCCTAACAATATGTAAAAGGCCTTTCATAGAACTATTTCAAACAGAGGTCTAGTCGATGCTTGGCACAGTCACAACTTTTCTCCTATCCATCAATCCTTCTCTAGAATAGAATACATTTTTCTCAATAAAAACCCCAAATGGATTCTATAGTAATGTGGCTCGACAAGTCCAGCCTCAATTATAATGACACTTGCAGAGTCTTTAAAGCTAAGAACCACTTCCTATACTACAAGCCTGAAAAAAATAATAATATACATATGTCATATTCACATACCCATTTCCCTGATCTGCACTAGCACAGTTTGGAGAAAAGGCACCGTGGGTGTGATAGATGCAGATTACAGCACACCCATAAGAAATTGACACCCATACAGAAGACAAAGCCAAGCATAGGAGAAGTACAGCCACAGGAAGTGACAGATACTTCCCCTGTTTACATTACAGATAAGTACTGTACTTCCATGTGCTACATGAGTAGCGGTGTACTGATTTACATTCACAACCCTAATTTAATTGTAGAAAAGTATAGATTGATTGGGAAAGGCTCTTTAAAACCACTTAGTGTCAATTTTGCCCCCATGGAGGTTGTGAGTAAGGGGCAGATGGCTGCTGATATCAAGCAGCCCCATTACCGCGCCCATGTGGCACATGGGAGACAATGCATAACAAAATTGTGGGAGTGCTGTCTGCTTTGATGTTTGTGGATATGCGAGCACAACATCTGCACTTGCCCTGCATTTGCTCCCCCGCTCTTTCTAAGGCATATTGATGTGATATTGAGCTTGTTTTGTTACAATGCATAGTTGTTAATAAAGGTCTGACTATATGCACATACTAGGCCTTCTAAATAGATTAGGCGTTTTACTGTTTTACTCTTTGGAAAAAAACATAGCCTAGCAATGGTGACCGAGTTTTTCTAAGTTTACACATAGGTGCCAACTCACCCGGCAACCACTTAAAAAGTTTAAAGAAAGATGTGTTGCAGTGAATGCTATTGAGATAAGGGTCTTTTGGTGATGTGTAGGGGTAGATCTTGACCCAGAGATATCACCAGCATTTCAAAAGATGAAGGGTTGCTTCAGCTTAGTTGCAAGATTATTGTAAATGTCCAGAGTCAGGTAGTAATTAAATATCCTTTGATTAAATATCCTTTATTTAGGAATCTTCACCAAAATGTTGCACTGTCAACTGGCGGCTTAAATGACCTTCCTGAATTAATTACAGCTGTTCTTATACTGAACCTTAACTCTACATTGATCGCTCTTCAAATATCCCTCACACTTCCGCCTTGTTAAACAGAGAATAAAATATGACACAAAATATAATAGACTATATTTTCAGTAAAACGTAGGGCTTCTTTAGAGTATGGTGGACGGTCCCAAGTCTGACAGGTCAGCAGCGAGGTGTCCCACCCTCCCCTAGCAGAAGGCCACCCACCACACTTAAAAATCTCCACCAAGCATGCAGGGATCTTTGTGCCTTCAAGGGACTTGTCACTGCAACTCCTATGAGGGGACTGAAGCTTAACAGTGCCGGGGTCATGTTTTTCCTTCACTTTCTGTAGTTGTACTAAACTGGATTCGAAATTCCATAATATAAGCATATGAGAATATTGGTATAGTCCACAGTAGTTAAAACCATCTAAAGAGGTTAAAAGTTATTAAATACACTCCCAATTAAGGGCTTGTGCTGAATGTTAGGGCACATAATGAGGGTGATAGTGCAATGAACAACTTCTCAAGTCTTCAAATAGGCTATTAGCCCTAATTATAAATGTGATTTATTCCAGATATAAAATCATCCAATAAAGATTTTGCAACACTGCAGGTCACAGAAGGGTGCAACATTGCTGTTTGATTCATGCCTCATCTCCAACATCTGTAGGCCTAACCTAGACACATATGTATAAATATATATATTTATATAGCTATAGTTAGGTCTGCTTTTCGATAGACAGAGTGCTTTTGGGTTTGCTAATAACTTTGCCTTTGACGAATTTTCACAATACTTTCCAAAAAGAAAAGTCCATCCTCCTCAGCTACTTCCTGGAAGGTTTTGTGGTGATCTGTGAAGTGCGGGCGGAGAAAAAAAGGGAGTCCCAAAATGCAAAATCCACATTATTTTCCATAGACTTTTTTAGGCAGCGCTTCCGCAAAAACTGCTGAACTGAATTACACCAAATTAGCCAGGAAGCTAGATCTTGATCCAGAAAAAGTGCTTTTTGTGATTTGGTGTAAATCCTTTCAGTAGTTTAAAAAAATTAGGATACAAAAATATTTGTATATCTGGATGGTTGGGTTCAAGGGACTCTCGCAGGAGTCCCTCAAACCCAAGTTTAAACAAGCACTGGCAATGCCAATAGGTCTCGCCGTATGGTGGAGTTTATTGAGTGGATAGTAGTGAAGAGTAGTGTTAGGAATTAGGTTAAAGTGTTGTGAATTAGGTGGTATGGTAGGCAGTGAAATTATGTGGATAGTAATTATGTGGTATTGAGTGTACTGATATTATGTGGAGTGGGATTGTATGTCATTGAGAGTAATTATGTGGATTTGTATTTTGTGTTGTGGAGTGGTATGTAGAGGAGTTTAATTATGTGGTGTGCTGTTGAATTTTGTGATCTGAGGTGGAATTGTGTGGTGTGGATTGGATGCATGTGGTGTGTTGTTGAGTTGAATTATGTGATAATATGGGTTCTGAAAAATCAAAGCATTACACAAAGAACTCCTATATCAAAGGAGACATGCCCATTCAGCGGAAAATGGCGGGGGAGCAGTGTGTGTCTAGTGGCAATTTTTTCAGCACATTGTTCCAAATATATGACTGAAGCATGGTGCGGTAGCGGAATGCAATTTAAAGAAAGCTACATTTCCCATGAAAGTGCCTCTTGAAAGGGCCACTAAATTTGTATCAGGCAACTAGTTTTATTACAAAATGGTACAAAAACGGTAGAAATTGGATTGCTGTGCAATTTGTCATTTGTGCTTCACAGAAATAAAGTGTCTTGATCCTATTTAAATATTTCCATCAGATGTCAGAATTACAAAACATAATGAGCCTCATTGTACCTTCCTTGCTGCTGATTTATTTTAAAATATTTGTCAAATTCATTAACAAGTATTTACATTTTTCTTATGCATTAGAAAACATTTAACACTTACTTTACCCCAGCAAGATTGCCATTTGATTCACACTACACATTTCCTTGACTTTCCAATCAGGGAAAGAAGTAACTAAACACTAATCTCCATGTTAAACAAGAAACAGTTTGTCAGAAGATATCTCATAACACGTGACCCCTGTTGTTGAACTCGCAGCACACAGGACTCAAATATAAAGTGTAAACGCCTCTTTATTGCTCGTTCTCCTTCTGAATTTCTGCAGGGTTGTTTTGGATGTGCTGCAGCACCCATGCACGCCCACTTCTAGTGCCCCTGACAACGTGCGGGAAGGGGGAGCACAACCCTTACCCCAGCCACATACAGACATACCTCTCCTCAGAGGCCAGCCTCAGCATCTGCACGTCCAGAATCTGACCTCGGCATTGGCACGCCTATGCCATGCCACCCGCGTGCCCAGAGCACACACTGTGGCCAGAGAGGCCCGTCTGTAGCAAAACAAAGACAACCTGGAATATTTGCACTGAGAGGATGAACCGAGCTGCCTCTGGGAATCCACTGCTCCCCACTAAGTGGTACTCATTTTATCGGTCACAGAAGGATGAAAAGCGGAGTTGGCAGGCATCCCAACCGCGTGTTCAGCTCTATTAAAATAATTTACAGCCTGAGACCTGGTTCACAAAAGGTCAGTTTCTCTAGAATGTTGTATTTATGTGAAAGCATTTAGAGCATGCAATAATAATCACATATTAAGAAGCGTTCACCTTCACCAGTGAAAGTATCCTGGGGTTGACTTTGAAGTCCAGCAGTGGCCGCCATTTACACAAGTACAGCAAAGAGAATAAAGGTCATGTGAATGAAGAATACAAACAAAGAATGGGTAAATAATTCAATTGAGAATGACATAAGATAATAGTTTGCATGATACAACCCAGATGTCCTATCTTGACCTACTCGTGAGGACCTAAAACCATTTTGCCTTATGCGCCCTCGTTTCCATAATTGCAAAATATGGGAGCCTCTGACATGTTTCATAGGCGCTGAACTAAACAAATGCGTTCATATGGAGTCGAACAGATTATACGGCGCTCAACATAATAATATTTCTTATAATTAATATAGAAGACAACAAATGTAATGATCTCTTAAATCACAATAGCAGCGTCCTTGTTTCAGTCTTTCCAAGTTTGTGTTTGGTATCTGTTAGACCTGGTATCATTGGCGTGAGTCTTCCTTCCATTTTTTACTGATTGCCTCCTCTGTTTTGATATGTTTTTGCTGGTTTTATGCTTTGGGCACTGTGCCACTGCTATTCAGTGCCACAGTGCAAGTGCTCCCTATGTTAAATTGATGTATTCATTAGTGACTCCATGATTGGGTTATTTGATTTACTAGTATAGTGCACCATGTGTGCCCAGGGCCTGTAAATCAAATACTGCTGGTGGGCTTGCAGCACTGGTTGTGCCACCCACAGAAGCAGCTTGTAAAGTGTGTCTCAGGCCTGCCATTGCAGAGCCTGTGTGCAGTCTGTGACTGCCATGTCGACTTGGCAAGTGCACCCACTTGCCAGTCCCTAAACCTTCCCTTATCTTCATATCAGACACCCCTAAGGTAGGCCCAAGGGCAGGGTGCATTGTAAGTATAAGGTAGGACATGCCCTGGTGTGTGTGGCATGTCCTAATAGTGAATTACAGCCATTTTCGTTTTTCACTATTGCAAGGCTACCTGTTCCCCATAGGCCAGAATGGGCAGTTTGATTATTACATCTTATAATCCTAACTGACCCAGGGAACATGGTAGAAAAACGAATTTAGTACGCCTGAACTCAGAATGATAAAATACATCTTTTAGTGAAGTTGATTTTAACATTCTGTGTTTAAAAATACCACTTTTAGAAAGTGTGTATTTTCTTGTCTAACCTTCCAAACCTGCCTCTGCTAGGTTGTGTATTGTGTGTCTGGCTTTGTGAGTGACAGGGGCTGGGGGTGGCTCCAGGAGACAGGGTGAGTCAGCACAGGACTGAATAGAGAGATCTGCATCCAAGTGGTGGGAGGAGTAAGCACCTGGGTCTGAATAGGGCTGTGCCTGCCTTCCACAATGCTGGCTCCGCCTCCTGCTGGGCGACTGAGCACCCTGCCCCACATTCTGAAAGGCAAGAAGGAGTCCTGTAAACAAAGTGCTCCAGGACTGACCAGAACTGGTTTTGGACTAGGCAAAGGCCTCTCTGCCTTCAGAGAACAAAGAGAAAAGGTGTATAAAAAGGGGACCCAGCCCCCTAGGAAATTAGATCACTTCTGGAACAACAAGACGACCCTTTTGCCAAGGAGAAGAACCAAGGAAGCTGCAGGAGTTGGACTGCCCCTCTGCCAAGTGTGCTGTTTGCTGGGTTGGCCTGCAGTGGTTTCTTCATTGCCAAGGAAAGGAGAAGGAACTTTTAAAGAACTTTCATCATCTTGCAGAATATTACTCCAAGGGCTTGAATTTGGGCTTGCCTCCTGCTGAAGTCTCAGGGCCAAAAGACTTCACCACCAGCTCCCTCCTGAATTCCCTTGCTGGGGATTCTGTCTGCTGAGACCTGCGTGTCGCTGGGAGCTGGAAGCGCGACGCAACGAGAAGAAGTGTGTCGCCCTCGTAGCTGTTGCCGTCGCATCGCCGGAGACGCGTGTCGCCGCCACAGAGGCTGCCGCCGCATCACCAGAGAAGCGTGTCTTCGTCAACAGCCGCTGAGTGTCGCATCCCCGGAGAAGCGTGTCGCCACCGCAAGGGTCATTGTCGCATCCCCGGAGAGGCGCGTCGCAGGGCCTGTCGCGGCTCCAAAGGTACAGAGTTCGCCGCATGGCCTTCGGCGTGCACGCATCGTCTTCACATCATCGCATCAAGGGCGCCATCTTATCGCATCGCACCGGATCATCGCATCACATCGAGGCGTCATCTTGCGCATCGCAATCGGAACGCAGCACGAGAACCTACGCATCACCTCCTCTCCGGTAAGGATCAAGACGCATCCCCTACTCTGCGCAAGCATTGAGGCGCGACGCATCGTCTCCCCCGAAGCAAGGAACTGACGCATCTCCATCCCTGCGAACCTTTTGTTTGTTTTGCGTTACGCATCCAGGTACTTTTGTGAGAACTTTGTCGCATTTATCATCAACTTGAACTAAGTAACTTCACCATCTTTTAAGAGTATTTTCAGTACAGTATTGTGGATTTTTGTCGTTTGTGGTCTTGTGATAAGTCTATATAAAGAATACTTATTTTTATAAAACCTGTGTGGTGTCCATTTGTAGTGTTTTCACTGTATTACTGTATGTATTCACAAATGCTTAACACACTGCCTCTTAGATAAGCCGGCCTGCTCGTGCCAAGCTACCAAGGGGGTGAGCAGGGGTTATCCAGGTGTGTAACTCCCTTGCCCTGACGTAGAAGCAAGGGTCCCTATTCGGACGAAGGTGTATACCATTGCCAACTAGAGACCCCCAGTTCTAACATTGGTGGTCAGCGGTGAGGATTTGGACCTGCATTTGTGACTCATATACAGTGATTGGTGTACACTACTAGTGAGTGCAGACCAAACGCGACCACATACTTTTTGGTAGTATTTTTTTCCTTGGACTGTTATTTTTTCCTGAGAACTGCCAAGTCTTACTGCCATGAGCAGACCAGCATTTGTTGCATCTATGGATCTAGATTTTGAGGAGGAGAGGTTAGAAAGCTACACTTTGAAACAGCTCAAGCATCTCTGCAAGAAATTGAAAGTTGCTACACCAGGCATTTCTAAAAAGGATGACTACCAGAAGGCGCTGAGGGCCTGGGTAGAAGCAAGAAATGACCCTGAGTTGGTGGTGGAGCCAGCTGGGGATGCAGATGGGCAACTGGATAGGCCAGAGTTTCCAGCCAGGGGAGGGGTACCATCCCCACCTTGCAGTAGCATCTCTTCCAAAGACCTGTCCCCCAGAGAGTTGGAGGACAGGGAGAGAAATAGGGTGCACAAGCTGGAGATGGCAAGGCTCAAAATGGAGGGTCAGAGGGACCTAGAAAATAGCAGGGTGACCTTGGAAAGACAGAAAATGAGGTTGGAACATGAGAGAATGTTGAGGGAGTTGGAGCTGAAAGCGCAGGGCTTAGGAATCAACCCCTCTGGTGGCAGCACATCATCTGTGCCTGCAGAAGGTAAAGTTTATATTCCCAAAGATATCATCAAAGAGTTTCACAGACAGGAAGATATTGGGCAGTGGTTTGCAGCCTATGAGATAGCAATGTTGGCCCACCGGGTCCCTGAGAAGGATTGGGGAGCAGGGTTGTGGGGCCGCTTTGTGAGTGATGGGAGGGATACCTTGTTAAACCTGCCCAGTGAGAATAGGATGTCTTATGCCCATATGAAGGAAGCCCTTATGACAAGGTATGGTTTGACCCCAGAACTCTATAGACAGAGGTTCAGAAATTGTAAGAAACTGGAGGCAACTACCTGGGTGGAGTATCAGTCTTTCTTTTGCAGAGCTATGGATGGTTGGGTGAAGGGTAGCAAAGTAGATACTTTTGAAGCTCTCTATGATTTGTTTGCATGGGAGCACTTGTCTGCTAACTGTTTTCCAGAGCTACGCCAGCACCTTATTGATTGCAAGTTAACTAACCCTAGGAAACTTGCTGAGGAGGCGGACAGCTGGGTAAGCACCCGGGTCCACAAGGGTCATGTGGGAGACTCCGCCAAAGGTGGGCAGGGTCCCCAGCAGAAGAGTGGGGGGGACAAGGGTAAACAGAGGGAGTTCCAAAAAGGGCCCCAAAGTAATTCCCAAGGGAACCAAGGGAAGGGTTCCCAGCCTCCCCTGAGAAGAAGCAAGAGGCCCCGACAGGTAAACCTGTTCAGAGGGGCCCCTGTAAATGTTTCACGTGTGGTCAATTGGGCCACCGTTGGTATGATCCTCAATGTCCCATGAGAGATCCCAAAGCACCACCCCGTGCACCACCCCGTCAGATTGCCAGTGTAGCCCTGGGGGGAGGAGATGGGTGCCCAAGGTGGGTGGGATCCCGCAGAGATGTCCCTTGTCTCATTAGGAGACTTTGAGATGGTCCCTAAAACTCAGCTGCCTGATAACACTAAAAAGTACAGGCAGTGGGTGACCATCAATGGCCATAGGGTGGAAGCTCTAAGAGACACCGGTGCAAGTGTGACAGCTGTCAGTTGTCGGTTGGTGTCCAAAGAGCAGGTTGTCCCCCATGCATTCTTCCCTGTTGTTGCTGCAGACAACTCACAGAGCCAGTGTGAGGTGGCGCAAGTTCCCTTTGAGTGGGGGGGTCTCAGGTACTCTCCAAGTTGCTGTGAGGCCAGCCATGCCTGTTGATTGTCTGTTGGGCAATGATTTAGAGGACTCCCCTTGGGCTAAGGTGGAGAGAAGGTCTCATTTAGAGATGTTGGGTCTGCCTGAGTGGGCGTGTGTAACCACTCGGTCCATGGCGGCCAGTAAGGGTGATCAAGAGGTTCTGGAGCCTGAGAATATGGCCCAGACCCCTGCCTTAAAGAGAAGAGGTAGAGGGTGCGGGAAACCAGCCCCCATAGTTCCCACGGTCCAGGAGGAGGCAGACCTTGAGGGGGATGCCCTGGAACCTACAGGGGAACAAGTTGCTGAACTGGGAGACCTGCCTGAGCTGACCCATTGGCAGCAAGAAGGAGGTCCCTCCAGGGAGGAATTTTGTGAGGAGCAAAGGAAGTGCCCTTCTCTTGAGGGTTTGAGGCAACAGGCCACAAACCAGGCAGCAGGTGATCAGTCTGGATCATATTGGATCTACTGGGAGAACGACCTCCTGTATAGCGAGCCTAAGGTTGCTGAGCCTTGGTCAGCCTGTGTGCTGGTGGTACCCCAGCGCTTCAGAGCCTTCTTACTGGGTTTGGCTCATGACGTTCCTTTAGCTGGACATCTGGGGCAGAACAAGACCTTTGAAAGGCTTGTTTCCCATTTCCATTGGCCCCAGATGCGCAAGAGTTCAGATACTCATTGTAGGACCTGCCAAACTTGCCAGGCAAGTGGGAAAAGTGGAAGGAAGCACAAGGCTCCTCTCCAACCTTTCCCTGTAGTCAGTACCCCCTTTGAACGGGTGGGCATTGACATTGTGGGGCCACTGGACCCCAAGACAGCCATGGGCAACAGGTTTATCCTGGTCTTGGTGGACCATGCTACCCGGTACCCGGAAGCCATCCCTCTCAGGACAGTGACGGCCCCCGTGGTGGGACGTGCACTGATGGGGGTTTTTTCCCATGTGGGGTTCCCCCGAGAGGTGGTGTCAGACCGTGGTACCAACTTCATATCTAACTATATGAAGTCCCTGTGGAAGGAGTGTGGTGTTACCTATAAGTTCACCACTCCTTACCACCCCCAAGGTAATGGGCTGGTTGAGAGATTCAACCGGACCCTTAAGGGCATGATTATGGGTCTTGAGGAACCTATGAGGCGTAAGTGGGACGTCCTCTTGCCATGCCTGTTGTTTGCTTACCGTGAGGTGCCTCAGAAGTCCTTAGGGTTCAGCCCCTTTGAGCTGCTGTATGGTCACCCGGTAAGAGGACCTTTGAGTCTGGTCAAGGAAGGCTGGGAGCAATCTCCCAGGAAACCTCCCCAGGATGTATATAGCTACATGCTGGCCTTCAGGAACCAGACTCGGCGTTTCAGAGAACTCGCTCAGGCGAACCTGGAAGCCAGCCAGGAAGAGATGAAGCGGTGGTACGATCAGAATGCCACTCTGATTGAGCTTCAGCCTGGACAGAAAGTTTGGGTCATGGCCCCTGTGGAGCCCTGTGCGCTCCAGGACAGGTGGACCGGTCCATTTGAGGTGGTGGAGCGCAAGAGTGATGTCACCTATCTGGTGAACTTGCGGTCTCCCAGGAACCCTTTGCGGGTCCTGCATGTTAACCGCCTGAAGCCCCACTTAGAAAGGTCCGAAGTGGGCATGCTCCTAGCGACAGATGATGGAATGGAGGAGGAGACTGAGCCTCTTCCTGACCTCCTGTCTGCAGCGGAGCAAGATGGGTCAGTGGATGGTGTTGGCCTCTCTGCCACACTGACCCCTGAACAGCAGCAAGATTGTCGCCAACTGCTGGGGCAATTCCCTGATTTGTTCTCCCTGGTTCCTAGTGTCACTGAGTGGTGCGTCCATGATGTGGACACTGGGGACAGTCCTCCTGTGAAGCACAAGGCTTACAGAGTGACTGACAGGGTCAGAGCTTACATTAAGGAGGAGGTCTCCAAGATGTTTGCCTTAGGGGTGATTGAGTCCTCTAACAGTCCTTGGGCCAGCCCAGTGGTTTTGGTCCCAAAGGCTGCCGCGCCTGGTGCCACACCCGAACTCCGGTTCTGTGTGGACTACCGAGGACTCAATTCAGTCACCAGGACTGACGCGCACCCACATCCCCAGAGCTGATGAGCTCATTGATCAGTTGGGAGCTGCCCGGTACCTCAGCACGTTTGATTTGACGTCTGGGTACTAGCAGATTGCCTTAACTGATGGGGCCAAGGAGAGGTCAGCATTCTCCACACCAGATGGGCACTACCAATTCCGGGTTATGCCCTTTGGGATGAAGAATGCCCCTGCCACCTTTCAGAGGTTGGTCAACCAGGTGTTGGACGGACTGGAAGATTTCAGTGCCGCCTACCTGGATGACATTGCGGTGTTTAGTTCCACTTGGGAAGAACATCTGCGCCACCTCTGGGAAGTGTTGATGGCGCTGCGGAAGGCAGGCCTCACAATCAAGGCGAGTAAGTGCCAGATTGGGCAGGGTTCTGTGGTGTACTTGGGGCACCAGGTAGGAAGCGGCCAGGTGGCGCCCCTACAGCCCAAGATTGATACCATCCTGGCATGGGAACCCCCAAAGACTCAGACACAGGTGAGAGCCTTTTTAGGACTCACGGGGTACTACAGGAGGTTTGTCAAGGGGTATGGCAACATTGTTGCACCCTTGACTGAGCTGACTTCCAGGAAGCAGCCCAAGAAAGTGAACTGGACTGACACCTGTCAGAAGGCTTTTGACGCCCTGAAGACTGCCATGTGCACAGCACCCGTGCTTCAGGCGCCCAACTTCTCAAAAGAATTTATTGTTCAAACAGACGCTTCAGAGCTTGGTGTGGGGGCTGTTCTATCACAGATTAATGAGGAAGGCCTAGACCAACCTGTAGCCTTCATCAGTAGGAGGTTACTTCCACGGGAACAGAGGTGGAGTGCAATTGAGCGTGAGGCATTTGCTGTGGTCTGGGCACTGAAGAAGTTGAGACCATACTTGTTTGGGACTCACTTCCTGGTTCAGACCGACCACAGGCCCCTCAGATGGCTGATGCAGATGAGGGGTGAGAACCCAAAGTTGTTGAGGTGGTCCATTTCCCTACAGGGTATGGACTTCACGGTGGAACACCGCCCTGGTACAGAACACGCCAATGCTGATGGTCTGTCCAGATTTTTCCGCCTTAGTGAAGAGGACTCCCTAGGGGAAGGGTAGTTCTCCCCACATTTCAGCTGGAGGGGACACGTGTTAGACCTGGTATCATTGGCGTGAGTCTTCCTTCCATTTTTTACTGATTGCCTCCTCTGTTTTGATATGTTTTTGCTGGTTTTATGCTTTGGGCACTGTGCCACTGCTATTCAGTGCCACAGTGCAAGTGCTCCCTATGTTAAATTGATGTATTGATTAGTGACTCCATGATTGGGTTATTTGATTTACTTGTCAGACCCTAGTATAGTGCACCATGTGTGCCCAGGGCCTGTAAATCAAATACTGCTGGTGGGCTTGCAGCACTGGTTGTGCCACCCACAGAAGCAGCTTGTAAAGTGTGTCTCAGGCCTGCCATTGCAGAGCCTGTGTGCAGTCTGTGACTGCCATGTCGACTTGGCAAGTGCACCCACTTGCCAGTCCCTAAACCTTCCCTTAACTTCATATCAGACACCCCTAAGGTAGGCCCAAGGGCAGGGTGCATTGTAAGTATAAGGTAGGACATGCCCTGGTGTGAGTGGCATGTCCTAATAGTGAATTACAGCCATTTTCGTTTTTCACTATTGCAAGGCTACCTGTTCCCCATAGGCCAGAATGGGCAGTTTGATTATTACATCTTATAATCCTAACTGACCCAGGGAACATGGTAGAAAAACGAATTTAGTACGCCTGAACTCAGAATGATAAAATACATCTTTTAGTGAAGTTGATTTTAACATTCTGTAGTTTAAAAATACCACTTTTAGAAAGTGTGTATTTTCTTGCCTAACCTTCCAAACCTGCCTCTGCTAGGTTGTGTATTGTGTGTCTGGCTTTGTGAGTGACAGGGGCTGGGGGTGGCTCCAGGAGACAGGGTGAGTCAGCACAGGACTGAATAGAGAGATCTGCATCCAAGTGGTGGGAGGAGTAAGCACCTGGGTCTGAATAGGGCTGTGCCTGCCTTCCACAATGCTGGCTCCGCCTCCTGCTGGGCGACTGAGCACCCTGCCCCACATTCTGAAAGGCAGGAAGGAGTCCTGTAAACAAAGTGCTCCAGGACTGACCAGAACTGGTTTTGGACTAGGCAAAGGCCTCTCTGCCTTCAGAGAAAAGGTGTATAAAAAGGGGACCCAGCCCCCTAGGAAATTAGATCACTTCTGGAACAACAAGACGACCCTTTTGCCAAGGGGAAGAACCAAGGAAGCTGCAGGAGTTGGACTGCCCCTCTGCCAAGTGTGCTGTTTGCTGGGTTGGCCTGCAGTGGTTTCTTCATTGCCAAGGAAAGGAGAAGGAACTTTTAAAGAACTTTCATCATCTTGCAGAATATTACTCCAAGGGCTTGAATTTGGGCTTGCCTCCTGCTGAAGTCTCAGGGCCAAAAGACTTCACCACCAGCTCCCTCCTGAATTCCCTTGCTGGGGATTCTGTCTGCTGAGACCTGCGTGTCGCTGGGAGCTGGAAGCGCGACGCAACGAGAAGACGCGTGTCGCCCTCGTAGCTGTTGCGTCGCATCGCCGGAGACGCGTGTCGCCGCCACAGAGGCTGCCGCCGCATCACCAGAGAAGCATGTCTTCGTCAACAGCCGCTGAGTGTCGCATCACCGGAGAAGGGTGTCGCCACCGCAAGGGTCGTTGTCTCATCAGCGGAGAGGCACGTCGCAGGGCCTGTCGCGGCTCCAAAGGTACAGAGTTCGCCGCACGGCCTTCGGCGTGCACGTATCGTCTTCACATCGTCGCATCAAGGGCGCCATCTTATCGCATCGCACCGGATCATCGCATCGCAGGCGCCATCTTGCGCATCGCAACCGGAACGCAGCACGAGAACCTACGCATCACCTCCTCTCCGGTAAGGATCAAGACGCATCCCCTACTCTGCGCAAGCATTGAGGCGCGACGCATCGTCTCCCCAGAAGCAAGGAACCGACGCATCTCCATCCCTGCAAACCTTTTGTTTGTTTTGCGTTATGCATCCAGGTACTTTTGTGAGAACTTTGTCACATTTATCATCAACTTGAACTAAGTAACTTCACCATCTTTTAAGAGTATTTTCAGTACAGTATTGTGGATTTTTGTCGTTTGTGGTCTTGTGATAAGTCTATATAAAGAATACTTATTTTTATAAAACCTGTGTGGTGTCCATCTGTAGTGTTTTCACTGTATTACTGTATGTGTTCACAAATGCTTAACACACTGCCTCTTAGATAAGCCTGCCTGCTCGTGCCAAGCTACCAAGGGGGTGAGCAGGGGTTATCCAGGTGTGTAATCCCCTTGCCCTGACGTAGAAGCAAGGGTCCCTATTTGGACAAAGGTGTATACCATTGCCAACTAGAGACTCCCAGTTCTAACAGTATCCAAGAATTAGAATATCTCTCCATCCAGTCATGTGTGTATTCATCAGATACACAAACATCGAAAATAAATACAGAGACTCACTGGCCATATCTTTTTTTAAACCTTCTGTTGCGCGACCCATATAATGTGTCTTTTTATGGCTCTGCTTGTACTTTGTCTTTTAAAGCCATGTCTGGCGCAGTTCCTTCTAAGAAATTTGTGACGTGCCCGTCCCACCTAGCTACACATTTGCCCCAACTTAAATACAGTGTCCAGAACCTTGAAAAAGAAGCATGGGAGAAATCAGACATTCAGAAGCTAAGGCGTGGAAACATTGCAAAGCGGTAATGACTGTATGTAAACTAAGCAATTGCTCTTTTCCCGTTATTCTCTGGGTAGACTTTGGACTAGATCGTGTTAGAGTCATAACCTTAATCTGGGGTGCTCAAGGCTGTAGGTCACTGCTGTTGGTATGTTTCCTACTGGAAGGGCATGAACCGACTTGAATATCAGAAAGCACACAAGGGCAGAATTGTTTTCAGAGTAACACTGCCTGTCTTCGTTTCTCAGGTGGACAAGGACAGGAAGAAACTGATGACGGACAAAAGCACCTCCCATGGCTATCCTAAACACTATACCATGCATAGCTCAAAACAAACTAGTTTGGTGCTATGTAAAGCGCTCCAATACCTTTGGGTAGAGTTGATACTATATAAACCTGCAAAAAGTAAAATTAAAATAAACTAATGGGATTGTGACCGAGATGAAAAGAAGTGTTTACCTAGCCAGTGCCAGCGAGTATAGTACCGGTCCACAATTGATGACACATCGGTCGGCAGTAGCTTAAGTTCTCACAGCACGTCCATGGTGACTGCTGAGTGCTAGTCGGCAGACTGCTAGGGACCCTCCTGTTTGTCTACTGATGCGATAAAAAAGTGCATGATGTGTGAGTCCTTCTTCCATTATTCTGACCAGTCAAGATATTTTCAATAAAGTTTTTGTTTAAATAAAAAGTCTGTTGTTGCTAAGTTTTTCTTTTATCTCTATGAGGTACAAAATGTGACCAAGTAGAATAAATCGGAACTCATCGTTCCTAAATCGCGTCACTTATTGTATTGTGTGTGCATTCTGCTATTCGCTAGTAAGTTACTAGAAATGTCCTGATAGGTGACAGCCCCAAGGTTTGATGGCTCGAACAAGTGCGTATTTCAGCACTGCGTGCTAGCTCCTTTTGATAGGCTTATACTGTTAATCCTATGCATTAGGTTGTCATGGTGCAGTTGCTACATGTAATCGACCCTTTCTTAATGAGGAGGAGTTCACTTCCAGTCCTTTTTTTTGCTGCCAGACAGCCCGTTATGATCAATTTGTTCCGATGCGGGTGCGCCCTTGGTAGTCGCTTACCCGCCCAGTTTATTTGTTGGTGCGGGGAGGAGGTTTCCCAAGTGAGGGGTAAAAAGCACAGAATGAATGGAGAATTACAAAATAACAGCATAATGTAACAGGAGGAAGTGTAAGGGGCGCGTGAAAGGCACGCTGGAGTGGATGCCTGCTTTTGCCCCGGGGGGACCGTAGAGTGCGTGCGAAAGAAGCACTCTAGTCTGTCCCTGCTTGTGCCCCAGGGGCACTGTAAAGTGCATGCTAATGCGGCACGTCCATTGGCTAAATGTCCCCGAGCGCTTAGCGGTGCCAATGGCTTTATCAGGGTTATTACCATAAACATCTACATGCAGATCTGGAAATGAAGACTCGCACATTAACCTCAGTACACAAGCCTGGTCAGCTTTATGCAAGGAGCTCATTTGCCTGAACGGTGCGAATGAGTGTGCCACAACCACGTCCTGGCGAGAACCCACTGTATTTGAGAATGCAGTGACGAAAGCACTGCAAAGAAAGACAAGCTTTTCTGAGCACTTACATTGAGTACGTGCAGTGTGTCTGAAGGTGATTTCCATAAATTCAGGGACTTGGTCATTGTTGATCACAGTCGAAAGCCTTTGTTGGCGTGCAGCAGCCAGCAGGAGGAGGCGGGGCTTTGGCTGACACCATCTCGCACTGGGCCAGTAGAAACCGTGAACGCTGGATGGCCAAACAAAATAAACAATGTGTGAAATCGCCCAGGCGTCAAACAAGCAGCCAAAGGCAGGACAATTGAATGTATGGACCAATAGGAAGCCAGCATTTTAAAATGGCACAACAAAGATCCAATGGCAAGCGATGGGCTTGATTAAAGCCCATAGTGTAGATACATCAGATCTCGCAAAGCAGCGCATGCACGCTGATACTCTAGGCTGGACCTATCTTGATTGGCCCTGGGGCATTTTTTCCCTGATTGGTTAAGGTAAACTATAACTGGCACCCTCGCCATGCACTGCTAATTACCTCCCATATTACATCATTCATGATATGCTCTATGACACTGATAACAACACAGCAACATCTGAAATGACATCTTTGATGGTGACTATGCATGGCGGGGGTGCCAGTTATAGTTTCCTTAGGGCACGAGTTATAGTCAAAACATATACCCATAACTGATGAATTTCAGTGCTTTTTTGAGTTTAAAAAGTTACTTTGCAACTGAAATTTTCACCTAATTATAACGTCAGTTTAACCATGATTTTTTTCAGATTGTGTATGTATGTATGTATGTATCTATCTATCTATCTATCTATCTATCTATCTATCTATCTATCCATCTATCCATCTATCTATCTATCTATATTTAATGAAAAAAATGAAGGTTAAAGTTTAGTTATAGCTAGTAAAATAAACTCAAGTGGATGTGCATAGTGCAAGGGTAGCTTGTAAAAAAGAAAGAAAAAGGCACAGGCAAGTCTATTTCCTTCTAAGGCATTACACTTTTCTTTGCTATGTGTTCAGGGGAAGATCTAAACAGCCCCAGCTAACAATCTAATTTCCCTTTATGGGAATGATACAATTAGAACACAAGGGTATGCCTAGTCCAACGGATTAAAAAAATACTAATGGGCCAGAACTGAACACTGGATGTATTTATATCAGATGAAGGCTTAGTTTTGCTTCCTGAAGGTTCTTGATGGCAAGGCAATGCCGCAATATTGCATCTATTAAAATAATCTGAACTGAGAAGAGTTTTCATAACAAGCTTAAACTACACAAACTTAAAAAAAAAGAAAGTCATGGTTATAACTTTCATTTACAATGTATCCACCACGTTCAAATTATTATAAATAGCGCACCTCGTTACACACTCTTTTCAGCTCACTAACCAGATAACACTAACTGCATAAGGAATATGTTTTTTTTGGGGATTGTTGAGTACAGTTTTATTATGTGAGCCATACAGCATGTAAAGAAAACTTATGTAGATTAAGATGTATTCTATTTCTTATGTATTTGTTTATAGGTTTCCATTAGCATGTGACCATAAATGGGTCTTTCAGGAGTTCATGTAGTTAATCTGATACTTTACATATGCAGTCTAGTTTATTTTTTGGGCTTTCTTGCTACTTTTAGTAGTATTGTGCTACACGGATATCACTAAGTTGTTGGCCCTTATAACTTCAGAACAATTTTATAATATAACTTGCAATAGCAGAAATAATCCTTTTGCTGTGAAGCTTCCTTACAGTCCTTTCAGCCATTTTGCCGCAATGTGAAATACAAGTCTTAGTAAAATGCATTAGAGTGCAAGTGTGTTTTGGGACCCCCCTTTTTTCTTTGCACCCCCATTACCAAACGCCACCAATCTTTCAATTCTTCACCAATATAACGGGTGCAATAGGTCTGCAAAGTTTTGCGAAGATTCGTCAAACGGGTGCAAAGTTATTAAGGGACAAAAACCAGAGGAATTCCTATCTCTGGCAACCCGAACTATAACTACAGATTGGCCACCACCACTCTGTAACACACACATTTTTGTATGTATATATATATATATATATATATATATATATATATATATATATATATATACACACACACACACACACACACACATATATATATATATATATATATATACACTGAAAAAAACAAAGGTTAAAGTGATATTATAGTTCCGTATGGTTATAAGATCCTAGTTTATGTTAAAATAAAAACAGAAATTCACTGAAAAAAACAAAGGTTAAAGTGACGTTATAGTTAGGTGTTGAAAAGAACCAAAACATTAAGGACATTCAGAGGTTATAGTTTACTGAGCCAACTATAATGTGCAACCCTGCCATGCACTGCTTGTGACCTCACCTATTATATCACTCATGAAATTCTAAAAGACATCATTGATGACATGTCAAATCTTAGAACTGATGACATCACTGATAACATCATAATCACATACAACATAGCCTTACTGTGTGTACATCTGTTTGTGCAAGACTGGAAATAGCAAATCCCTGGAGACAACTGTGGTTGTGCAGCTTGAAAGCTATATTGTGCACCATTTACAAATCAGTAAAGTTTGGGGTGTGAGTAGTACTCTGTGTTTAACAAGATAAAGGTTGAGTGCACCTGATGTAGGTTTCAGAGGTATGTTTCAAAGTAGGTTGTAGCTTAAAGCCAAAACCTGTTGCAAAAATTCTGTGAGAGAAGTCAAAGCTTCTTTTGGCAATGGATTATCCACCAGTGGATGTCTGGGCACTTACCCATGTTAAATAGTTGTAAATAGTAACATTCTATTTAAGAAGGACATTTATAAGGTGTGTATGTTTGTTTCTAGAACATCGCTGGAGATTTTGAGGCATTCCAGATTGTTTAGTAATGTAGAATGTAAGGGTGAGCCACTTACAGGTGGTATAACTTCTACTGGAGTTGTAAGCATGGCTGTAAGGTTGTATGCCATTGTGTTAAACTCAGGAAAGTGTGTAGTGTATTTTAACAAACTATGGAGGGTTGTCCACTGGACCTAACAGAAAGCGTTGTATCAGTGGCAAATGCATACTTGTCAACCTTTTGACTTAAAATTGTGGTTCATGTGAAATCTTTAAGAAAGAGATCACACTAAACTGTCTAGTGTACACATTTTTTATTGGAGGTTGTTCAAGTTATAAAAAAAAGGGAGGTAACCACTTTAAAGTCCATGGTGGCTTTTGGTTTGTTAGGTGGGTGAATATCAGTAAAATGTGGATAAGAGCCACCAAATGTGGGTGACTTGACAGATATATTCTGTGTCCAGCATATGATCAAACGTTATATCCATTATCATGTGATTGGTGATAGAAAATTGCCCACAGGTGTAGTGTGTTGAATTACTTCAAGTCAACAAATCCTAGAGCAAGCTGTCACAATGACTGGATGATGTCTTCAATGATGTAATGTAACATGTCATGAGTGATGTAATATGTGACGTCATAATCAGTGATTGGCTGGGCCACAAGGTATCATTAGCTCAGTAAACTATAACTTGAGAATTTTGTGTTATTTTTGTTTTTAAATGTCAGTTTTCATTTCAACACCTAACTATAACTATAACATTACTTTATTCTTTGTTTTTTGTCACTGAATGCCTGTTTGTTTTTTAAAGTAAGATCTTCTTCCAAGACCTAACAATAACATCATTTTAGCCTTTGGATTATCTAGTGAATTGTTGGGAGTGTTTTTGATCATATTCAAACTTGAGTATATGCCTAACCCCCTCGGGAAATCTGACCCCAACGCCCCTGTTGAGCACGGGTGGATGGGGTATATTTTGGCTACAGGACATGGCTTCTCACAACATCATGTGCCCAATCCCCTAGCGGGTGGCCAACCCCCACTGTGCATGACATTTGACCTATTGAGCAGTAACCCTTTCATGCTCAACCGAGCTCCTCTTTAAACGCGAACTTCTTCAAAACAGCTCAACGAATCTACATCAAATCACAAAAAGTAAGCGATCTGAGTTTTTGCCAGATTTGCTGTAATTTCATTTCACTGTTTTGTCTGAATCAGAGAGAAAATTTTCCTATAAAAATTAACATGGGAAATCACACTTTTGCAATACCTCCCCTCTTTCTTTGCCCCTACTTGATGGAGCCAAGGTGGATGAAAGTTTCATGCAGATTTGATGTGATTGCTTCCTAAACACTCAATCATTAATCATGAAGTTGTGTGTAGTCTTTTCTCTTTCACAGGAAAAGCAAGTTAGGGGAGAGGATGTAGCCTAACAGCTAGGGCAGTCAATCTCAAATCTGGGGAACCGGGTTCGAGTCTCGGCAATGACGCTCAACATCCTGTGATTCCGGGCAAATCACTTAATCTCCCCGTGCCTAACAAAAAAAATGAATGTGTCCTTGTGTAACGCAACTGTGCTCATGTAAAGCGCTCTGATACGTGATACGTTCGGGTCAAGTTCGCGCTATATAAAACGACGGGAAAAAAAAAAGTCATGTAAACACTACTCTAGCAGCCTAAACCTATCCACTTTAATTTCAGGCAGACCGTACTTAAAATTTAGTACATCAAAGGCAACCATCTCTTCACCACCCACACCTGGCGAATAAAGCTATTTCCAGCCATTTTCTATTTATTCCAATTGAGCTTCTCTTCATTGGTACTCCACAATGATACGCCTGACATCTTTCTAAAGTGACATCTCATTACTTTACCAGCTGTACACCTGAAATTTTGTTACAGGCAATGAGTTAAATATTGTGCCAGTTTGTGATATAGTAAATGTAAAATATCATAACCAACGTGGGAAATAACCTCATTTTTGTCCTGTCCCCCCATTTTTGCATGTCCAATTTTGGATGGCTGTTTAACTCTGTGCACTTAACTTCTACTAAACAGTATTAACCTATTATGTGCTTCCCCGTAAAACCTGTGCTCTACATAGAAAATCCTAACTTGGCCTATTTATCTTCCCCATAAGTCAAATGTAGATGAAGTCTAAAATGAACCTATGGCATGGAAGGTTAAATGCCATATGTTGGCAAAGTATTTATTTACACTACCCACATATATGGCAAAGGTGCATGTTTGCCAGGAATTCCATTGTGCTCTAGATGGACAACACTTTAAATGCCCTGCATTAATCCATGACAAGGGAAAATAAACTTGCTACGTAGGAAAAGCCTATTTTATGTATTCATAAGTCACCCCCAAAGAGTGCCTTGTAAGGCCACATAGCAGACCGCTAATATATATTTATAAATATTTATATATATATATATATATCTTCATGGGCAAACTAGAGAACTGTATACTTGCTACTTATAGCATCAAACCACTGGTATGGCTAAGATACATTGATGACATATTTATAATATGGAATGCAGGAAGTAGAAGCATTGGAACAATTTACAGCTTATATCAACAATATCCATCCTACCATCAAATTTACCAGCAGCAATACTAAACAGAAGCATCATCTCCCTTTTCTGGATGTGCTACTCACCATTCAAGAACAAAAAATTACAACTGATCTGTACCACAAGCCTACAGATGCTCATTTGTATCTAAACTGGACTTCATGTCACCCACACCACACTAAACTGAGCATCATCTACAGCCAAGCACTCAGAATAAGACGCATCTGCAGCAATGAGGAAACCTGTAAAGACCATCTACAGGAGCTTGCTACATTATTTAAAAGACGAGGCTATCCTCTGCATATCATACAGCAACAAATTGACAAGTCTTTGCAGTTACCCAGAGAAGCACTTATTTGGAATACCAACGGCAGAAACAAAAGTGACAGAACTCCATTTGTGGTTGACTATCATCCATCAGCTCCCAACTACAGAAATATAATGCAAAAAACATTTCCCTTACTGTCTACTTGTGAAAAATTGCAAAAGGTTTTTCCAAAACCGCCAGTCATTGACTTACCGCAGAGCTCCAAATTTACGATCTCTTATTGTGAGAGCTGAACTCAAGCAAGTTGTAACAAATGCAGGGGTTCATTGCTGTGACTCTAAAAGGTGCATCACGTGTGAATACCTTTTACAAACATCATCAGTAACTAGTTCTGTTACAAGAAGGACCTATGGAATAAGACAGCATCTTACATGTCGCTCAACATGCATTATTTATGTGATTCAGTGCCAACGGCAAAGCTGTAAAAAACAATATGTAGGCCAAACAGTGAATGACCTCCGTACACGATTCAGGAACCACAAATCGGCAATAATTAATAAGAAAAATTGACCAGCCTGTAGCCAATCATTTTAACCTTGTGGATCATTTACTATCAGATTTGAAGATTTTCCCCGTGGAACATGTCTCAAAGGAAGAACTACTGGACTCCAGAGAAAACTTCTGGATGTACCGTTTAAAATCACTGCATCCAGATGGACTGAACATTACCGATAATACAACCTGATTACTGCATATCTCAAGAGCTCTCAGGACTGCATTGATTCCACATTCCAAATAGAATCTTCACTCATGATGCTTTTTGAAAATTCAGCTGTGTCATCTGTGCAGCCACTGAGCAAACCATCTTGTACTACCTGAGGAAGGCGGAAGCTGAAACGTTGTAGTTGAAATATATTTTTGTTCTTTGGTGAATCTATCTGTTTGAGTCACTTCTTTCTTGGATATTTTATTTCTTTGTGACTCATTGTATCCTTTGGGATCCAGATTTTTGCCCTGGCTGGCTGTTGTTTTCTTGTGATCCTCCATCTTCAAGTATACTCTTTTTGGGATTACAAACCTGTATCCTCCCCGGATCCGACACTCAAGCCAGAAGCAACCACCATGTCAAGAACAAATCTACATCCTAGATATGCGCTGTTCATCCAGGAGAAAATCAGTAAGTGCCAATTTACAATAGCACATTTACAAATCTATAAAAAACTTAACATCTATCCTATGGGGTTGGAGGTTAAGTCTAAGCCACCTTTTAAACTAACTAGTTGTGAATGGTCAGCTACATGGAATATTTTACTGCATAACTCATCAATGGCCCTACTATTGGCATCTATTAAAGTAACCATTCAAAAAATGCAAATGCTTAAAGCCAAGCTACAAAAAGAACTGGAACTTTTAAAGAACACAAAAGTGACTCTGAAGTGGCACACATAATACAGAGGGTTGCAGTAGTAAAAAGATGACTGCCAGGAATGCTATTGAAATTAAATCTGCAAAACTAAAAAGAGATATGTTAAGATTTCATATACCTCCTCTTCCAACTCACCACTTTCTAAATCATTCTGTTTTTGGAGATTTTCTTGTCAGTGTAAGCCCTGTGAGTAAACAGCATAAAAAAACAGAAGATTTATAAGACAAAAAAAGCTGCATAGCATCAGCCAGCTACAACCCTTCCAGACATCCGACCCAGTTATTGACTTGACTGGAGGGCTCCTATCACCAGGTGAATTGAACCTCTTGAGCAAAGGCCTCTATTTCTGTCCTGTACCGAAGGACCATAATATGGCCAACATGATGAGAGACCTAAAAACCTTCGAGAGAAGATGCAGACTTGCAGAATACTTTTACAATAATTCTAATGTTGGTCTGCCAAGCTACCTTCCAGATCCATTTAAGAAGTTCCGCCATCCCAAATCATGGACTCCTCAATGTGGTAGAAATCCTGTTCTTGATACATACATTTTATCCATCAACAAACTCATCAAGGAATCAACACCTAAGAGGATTTTTGATAACATTACCCGAGAAGAGAGAAAAGCTCTCCACCTCCTTCAACAGAGAATGGATGTCATTATAAAACCGGCAGACAAAGGTGGTGCAGTGGTTGCCTTGAAAGTAAGTGATTATATTGAGGAAGGAATGAGACAACTAATGGATACCAACACTTACAAACCTTTAGAAACTGATCCCACAGAAGACTTAAACAAAGAAATTAAGAACATGGTTGTAAGGTACAAGAGCTTAAACCTCATTGATGAAACAACAGCAGATATACTTGTTCATCCCAAACCAAGACCTGGGAGATTTTATATGCTTCCCAAAATTCACAAAATGAACAATCCTGGCCGTCCCATCATCTCTGGCAATGACACAGCTACTGAGAGACTATCTTTATTTGTCGACCTGCACCTCCAGCCCATTGTACAGGAACTTCCATCATTTGTTAAAGATACCAGTCACTTCCTTCAGATTATTGAAAAATTAAACCAAACCTACACATTTGATGATGATACTCTTCTGGCTACATTTGATGTTACATCATTATACACCAATATACCACATGAGGATGGGCTTATGGCATTATCTGAAGCTCTTAATAAAAGAACTGTGAAAAAGCCATCAACAAATGTGCTTACCAACTTTGCAAGAGTTATCCTTAAATCCAACAATTTTACATTCAATGGTAAACACTATCTGCAGATACAAGGGACTTCCATGGGCACTCGGATGGCTCCATCCTATGCAAATATCTTCATGGGCAAACTAGAGAACTGTATACTTGCTACTTATAGCATCAAACCACTGGTATGGCTAAGATACATTGATGACATATTTATAATATGGAATGCAGGAAGTAGAGACATTGGAACAATTTACAGCTTATATCAACAATATCCATCCTACCATCAAATTTACCAGCAGCAATACTAAACAGAAGCATCATCTCCCTTTTCTGGATGTGCTACTCACCATTCAAGAACAAAAATTACAACTGATCTGTACCACAAGCCTACAGATGCTCATTTGTATCTAAACTGGACTTCATGTCACCCACACCACACTAAACTGAGCATCATCTACAGCCAAGCACTCAGAATAAGACGCATCTGCAGCAATGAGGAAACCTGTAAAGACCATCTACAGGAGCTTGCTACATTATTTAAAAGACGAGGCTATCCTCTGCATATCATACAGCAACAAATTGACAAGTCTTTGCAGTTACCCAGAGAAGCACTTATTTGGAATACCAACGGCAGAAACAAAAGTGACAGAACTCCATTTGTGGTTGACTATCATCCATCAGCTCCCAACTACAGAAATATAATGCAAAAAACATTTCCCTTACTGTCTACTTGTGAAAAATTGCAAAGGTTTTCCAAAACCGCCAGTCATTGCTTACCGCAGAGCTCCAAATTTACGATCTCTTATTGTGAGAGCTGAACTCAAGCAAGTTGTAACAAATGCAGGGGTTCATTGCTGTGACTCTAAAAGGTGCATCACGTGTGAATACCTTTTACAAACATCATCAGTAACTAGTTCTGTTACAAGAAGGACCTATGGAATAAGACAGCATCTTACATGTCGCTCAACATGCATTATTTATGTGATTCAGTGCCAGCAGCAAAGCTGTAAAAAACAATATGTAGGCCAAACAGTGAATGACCTCCGTACACGATTCAGGAACCACAAATCGGCAATAATTAATAAGAAAATTGACCAGCCTGTAGCCAATCATTTTAACCTTGTGGATCATTTACTATCAGATTTGAAGATTTTCCCGTGGAACATGTCTCAAAGGAAGAACTACTGGACTCCAGAGAAAACTTCTGGATGTACCGTTTAAAATCACTGCATCCAGATGGACTGAACATTACTGATAATACAACCTGATTACTGCATATCTCAAGAGCTCTCAGGACTGCATTGATTCCACATTCCAAATAGAATCTTCACTCATGATGCTTTTTGAAAATTCAGCTGTGTCATCTGTGCAGCCACTGAGCAAACCATCTTGTACTACCTGAGGAAGGCGGAAGCTGAAACGTTGTAGTTGAAATATATTTTTGTTCTTTGGTGAATCTATCTGTTTGAGTCACTTCTTTCTTGGATATATATATATATATATATATATATATATATATATATATATGTACACTTCATATTAGGGTTAGTGTGTTCTCACAGTGAAATAAAAGCCATTATTTCTTATATCTGCTTGGATAAATGCTAGAAAAGTGCTCTGAAGTTATTTCTTAAATATGTTTTCATAATCTGATTTCATGTTGACATCAGATTTTTAATAACTGAAGTGTAAAAGTAACTTTGTAAAAATGTACTTTGTGCTACCTGAGCCACAACTAGCCTAAAACCAGTTTGGCCACTCTGCCTCGCTACAGCTGGAATGCAGATACTTTGATGGGACAGCTAACACACCGGGCTCACAGGAGAATAGCCTGTGTCTGAGCCCAGGAAGGGCAGATGGGTGATAACTGCTAACCACTTAGAAGGGACTAGCTATTTGAGAGCGAAGAGAAACAGTTGGCAGCACAACTGGCAGCTTTAGCATTCCCTATTTTGACTTAGAAATGCCAGGGAGTGGACTGTTATAATTTTTTCCACCTCTGGAGGACCAGGGACAATTTTTGAACAGAACGACCCAATTGATGTATCTGACCGCTGCTCCATTTTGGTCAGTCTGCAATCACACCTACGTCCTGGTCAACCGCAAACAGGGGCTTTTGATTGGCTCTTTACTTTTTCTTGATAATTTTGCCATAAGAGTTGAAAAATTCATACCTTTGATTCCCTTTATCTATTTAATTGATTCAGGAAATGTGTTGTGTTCTTTACATTAAAATTGTTAATACTGTTAAAACTTAACATCCATGTTGCCTGCTGTGCCATTACTACCAGGGGCTGAGCAGAGATTCTCTCAGAACTGTGCTTTGAACTAACTAGGGTGGATTTGTTGAGTTAGTAGTGGTACCACTCCCAAATTAATAACCCCACCCCTGACAACACTATTATATTGACTTTTAATATAAACCTAATCAGTTTTTTTCTGAAAGATGCAAACATATTGCATTGTTAAACTGTTTGAAAGTGAATGCCTGGTTATTGTTTCCCTGCAAGGAAAATCAAACTTATTCCTTGAGGTAAGTATTTGCAATTTTTCAAAGGATTTTGTTTTTTATATTCCATTTTTGGGGAGAAAAGAATATTTTGTTCAATTTGTCTGCATTTGCAGATTGAAAATCGGGTCAGTACATAACTAAAATATATGGAAAGCACTGGCTCGTTATTGTGTTTATTCTTTACCATATAACGGAATTCAACTTTTCCCACCTCTCAAGACCACACTATTTGTTCTTAAGAGTGGGTCTATATTCAATGATAACATATTTTCATTGACTACTGAGATCAAAATCACCAAATATTTCCTTTTCCTGTTGACCCACATATATCCATATTGATCAAAACAACCATTAAATCTATTTCTAGACAAAACTGAGCACTAGATTTCCTCCAATTAATCTTATACTCTAACAGCTCCCTGTTCCATAATAGGGATCACTAGTCATAGCAAAGTGGAATCTATTTCTGATAACTTCAACATTTTATCAGATTAAAAAATGTTTCATTTCTAAATTGCAAATTTTAACTCTTTTTATCATACCATGCCTCATCACAATTGTCAATGGTTCTATGGCTAAAGCAAATAAAAATGGAGGCAATGGACATCACTGTTTTATACCCTTTAATAAGCATACTGACTGTTTTAAAACCTTCAGCAAATAAACTGACTCAAAAAGTAATTAACTCATACATATTTTCACCATGATCCCATCATGCAAAGAAGACAATACTTTTCTGAAAGTTATCACAAAGTTCATAGTTTTGAATGCATACCATAGGCACTTCCCATATAAATAGAGGCTTTGCTTATGTAACAGGAGGCCACACTGATAAAAGACAGGACATCATGGTGACATGAGACAGGAGGTCTCATTGACATTTTCTGACCATAAACATAAAGATAAATTAATTTGTAGCTTCAGGAAACAATAAACAAGAAATGCATTATTTCTTTACAAATGTTCTATTATTTGTTAATATTCTTTATCATGGGCTTTGCCATCCAGATAATCAAAGGAAATTAAACAATAATAGAGTAATTTTCCAAATATTCTGCTTTCTGAGTAGTGATCATGACACATCAGCTAGACAGATGATTTATATACATAGATTTGCTTCTTTACTATATATTGCACAGTTACAAACAGATATATTAAATTCTACAGCAACATTGGATTAAAAAAAAAATATATAGTAAACTTAAGATTAGAAAGTTGCCCATCTAATACCTACAGATGATTACGAGCATTTAGGAATCAGTTGATGTGGTGTCCCACAATGAGAGATCCCCTAATACTTTGCTCACCAATCAGAGAAAAAGTTAAGCTCTGGATGTGAGGCATTTAAGAAAATAAACAATTAGAATCTTATTTCCAGTGTCACACTGTAATAAGGAATAAAATATTAGGACATTGCTTACTTGTTATTCAGAGTTTGTTGCCTGGGTTTTGGAATGCTTGTGTTCCAAGAGCTACTTAGGTAGAACTATATTTCAAGTAAAGAAAGTCCTTTTGGAGCATAGGCATCTGATTCTAAAGAAGGATGATACATATCATGGTGCACAGCATTTTCATTAGCACCTACAGGGAGATTGTGACCTTCTAACTCCTTATATGAGTGACAGGGTAAACAGTAATGTATGAGGAGGAGACCACGTACAGGAGTTAAGATAGTTAGACTATTAGTATATTATTCTTTTTATTGTTCTTATTCTATCATTTTTCTTTAAACAAAACACCCACGAAGCCTGTATATGGATGAGGAACTGGCAACATGCCTTTAAACACATATCAATATTTTTTACAGATGTATGATGCATAAGGGGCGGTTTGTGTTTAACAGCAGCCAAATAACTATGACTATCACTAGAAATTTGCCTACCAATTAAGGGTGAATCATCATGACTTTAATGTGTTCCCAACCTACAGGCTAATGTTCATAAATTGATGTACAGAAACAATATTCTCTGAATATTTTAATTTCCTATGATTATATAGATGGAATACTGTGCTATTAATTTTCAAGGTTAAGATGAAAATTAGTTATGAAAAATTGTGAGGGGATAATATATGGGTTTCAGTTTGTTTATTGTGCCTCTAAAGATGGAAATGAATTACTCTAAATGTTTTTTGTCAGAAAATATTTTCTTTATGTGTATGATGTGACAGCATTTATTGAGTGTCCGTGGAAATGTAATAGTATCGGTATGGATATATGTGACACCACCATGTATTTGTCTTATCATTTGTTTTGAGAAAGACACTTAATGGATCAGATAAGTGAATCTTCAGCCATATCAATGATGACTTTAAAGTGTGTATTTGTTTACATGCTGGGTCAATAGATGTATTTATTGTTGATGAGGGACTGTGGCAAAATTATTTGACTAACGGGTTGGGTATCCCATCACCAAGGACCAACTCTGCAAGGGCAGTGCATGTTCAGGTGCACATTTATGGGAGTACATTTAAGTTCACTTTTTTTAAATCTCATAAATTGCAGAAATCTATGGAAAATCTAATAAAAAACTGTAATATGTAGATGTCTCCTTTTTTACACTTTCTGAATTAGAAATTGATTTGTTGCAGCTTTATGTCAGTTTTAAAATTTCAAATATTTTTCTGGCCCTAGAAAGCAGTAAAATAACACAAATTAATGTTTTAAAGTATTTTTTTGTATGCTTGCATTCTTATGAATTAATTATTTGTATGAATCAGCTGTCTGTCATGTCTCTTTCCATTTTAGATTATAGCATAGGCCAGCAATAGTCAAGGTGGTAATTATTGCGTGTCTCATTTATCCGAGTGATAACTGGCTATCGAATTAACATGAAGACACCTCTTTATGAACGCAAATTACTGGTTGTCAATCAATCGAGCGATAGCACATATTTCCTAATAACAGGATATGTTTACTCTGTTAAAATTCAAAATGTGTTACCAGATTTCAAAATATTGGAATATAATATTCCAATTTCAAAATAATTTCTGGAAGTCATATATCAGAATAGAAAGTAAAATAATTGCAACACAAGTATGGGTACTATGTAGAAAATAAGTATATGGTCACCAGTAATTTCATATGACTAGTGTAAGGACTGTGGGGGGATCTTAACTAATTCTGGAAATATGGGAACAAACACCTCTGTCCCAGATTACAGAGGGCGATAGAGATTACGTAATGATCCCATACTTTAGACTTTAGATCACACCACCTAACTTTACCACTATAGTTTCAAGCAAGAATTTAAAGGCATTTTACAGTATGGGGAAGGGAATAGGTGAATTAGTTGTAAACATATTAGTTGAATGATTATATTGTGGAGTAACTCTTCTCAGATTTAGGTTACAAACTTTAGATTGGGACGAAACAGGCTGTTTACGTAGAGCTGTTATCTGCCAAGCATATTTATAATAATAATACGTTGATATCTGTAGGGATAGTGCAAACCTTTAATCAGATACGATTTTAATTCCATAAACCTATCAAATATTTTCTCAAATGTAATTTACTTATTTGGCATCCCACATATTTGTACTGTCTTGCTATATTTAATTATATGTAATCATCTTGCATTTTTCAGATCTAACACCACCTAAGTGGACAGAGGGACTGATTCACAAAGGTGAAACTACACTTTCATGTAAGTTTACGATTGTTTGCTATTCACAAAGGGATTTACGAGTAGTATCTTTACGAGTGCGGAGTCTACGTACATAAAAAGATAGGCACGTTTACCTTTGTGAATCGGGCCCTAGAACTTCATGTAGTTGAGTACAGGCAGAGATGTGGGAGTAGCCGGTCTTTCTGCAGAGATGTTAAAACATAGTTGTTTATCTCTCTTTTGAAAGGTAATTTTGTTGGACATGTCTATGCCCAAAGGCTTGCCAACAAACGGTGTGTTAAGGCCCTATTTAAAGTAGGAAAACCTCTATTGAGGTTTCAGTGTGGAGGTCAGAAATTTCTAAAGATTAGTGCCTTGAACTCTAAGATCATGTCACCGGGCTTCAACCAATTGTTTTTGAGGAGTGTGATGGACAGAGAGTGGCTGATTTTTAAGGCTCTAAATATAGTGTAATAAAGCAAGCATGGTCCATGCAGCCAGTAAGCCATAGCATGGGTGCTTTATGGCAATACCAGCAGGGGCAACCTTTTTGCTAAGTAAACATAGTGCATTTGCGAAGACAAGACACCACATTAATATAACTATGAAACCTTGCTGATACAAGACAGGAGATCTCACTGATATAGGAATGGACATCATACTGTTAATGGAAAGGACGTCTTATTGATATAAGAATGGGTCCTCACTGATATAAGACAAGAGGCTTTGTTGATATATAGCTGGAAGCTTTGCTGATATAAGACAAGAAGACCTGATGATATAAGATAGAGGTCTCACTGATAAGACATAGGGGGCCTCAATTGTGTAAGAGAGGCAGCCTTGTTCATAAAAGACAAAGCAGTTTCACCCTGCGCTTTGGTCTGAAACCTAATAGGCTGCACTGTAACGCTTTCATTGCTTCCAAAAAGCCATCACATTGTTTTGACTTCATTTTCTAAGATTTTGCTTGGGCACAACTGTTTTGGAATCAGCATATAATTGGAAAACTGCTTACAAGGTGCATAGGAAAGCATGTTCTAATGCATCGCTTCCTACACATTTTAGAACCAGGACCCACATTTTAGAACAACAAACTTTTGCGACCCACCTAGCCTTAATGGATGAGGCAGGCGATTTTTTTAAATGTAGCTAAAGTATCGTGTGGTAGTGCACTGGCATTTACAGACAGCACATTTTCCATTATGATGGCCACTTTGCACAGAGAGGGTTTTAATGATAAAACTATATTGCACACAAATGATAATGTGTGGAAATCAGGTTTCAGTGAATAATTATCATTTGTGCATCACTAAGGCAAGAGTCTTGATTTGTTTTGATCCTCATAAAATCTTTGTTTCCATCCCACTTCAGAACTACAAAAAATATGCTTCTTGTTTACTTTCCTAACTGCTGAATGTGTACACTTCATTTACAGGTATTTACCTTTCGTTGAGTGTTACAAACAATTACATCCTACTGCCTTTCCTTTCACACTCCCTATACCCTAGCAAGATTGTCACATAATTCACTCTACATTTCTTTCTCTGACTACAAAGTGAGAGGAGTTTGTAAACACCAAGGCCCATTTAAAAAAATAAGCAGCAATTTGTCAGAAGACATAGCCTGACATTTGGTCTCTGTCTTCGAAGCGTAGCAAATGTGACAAGATAAATACAGAATTTAAAGACATCTTTTTTATTGCTGGAACTTTGGCGACCCAACAAAAATCAGATTGGGCCACAACCCACAGGTTGGGAAACACTGCTCTAATGGGGTTGGGAGAAAGTGAGTATCAGTTTTGGAGGGGATTCCCCACCACGTTTACAACACAATGTCTTGCTTGATTACTTCGCAGTTCAATGTGAAAACTCTGCTCAACCCCCTTGTAGAATTGGCACAAGCAGCAGCAGGAGTCTCTGTAGATAAATGCATGGCAGGTTCAAGCAGCATGAAGCAGTATTAGATTCAAGAAAACTGCATAATAAAATTCCCAAAACAATTTAGAAAAATCTAAGAAAATCAAGGACAAAGTAAGAAAGAGAAAAAGAAGCAAGCAAACTGACACTAAAATGGTTTCAAAATGGATTAAGGAAAGTAGAGATATGGAATTTTAATTTTTTAGGGCAAAAGTGCCAATCAAAGTCAATTTACAAGGTAGACTAGGATCTCGGTGCAATTTCAAACTGACTATGATGGAGTGGGGCTTGAGTAATCCTGGCAGGTCACACCGGTCTAACATTTTACCTTGGGACATAGGGCGAGGTGTACATACTTTAAGGTTGCAAATGCTGGTCACAATTTGTGACAAATAGTTTTGCAACCAGAAAGTTTTATTTCTGAACTAACCTATGTATGAATAGGTCAGAAAGCAAAAAAAGGATTTGAAGTGGGTAGCAATCCAACCTACCTCAGTAATATTTATGAGGTAGGTCCTAAATTGGGCCTCACTGAGATTGGAGAAAATCACATGGATGGTGCCCTGCTAGGGTCAGCAGACCACCTTGCCTGTGACTGACTTTAAATGAAGTACCTTTTCTTTAAAGCAGCCCAATTTCCTTAAAGAAAACGGGGCTGCTTTAAAAGAAAAAGAGAACTTTCCTTTCATTAAACGTTTCTTTGAGATTTATTGCAGTGGCCACCCACTCATCCTGAAACATTTTGTAATTTTCACTTAGAGAAGTGGTTCCAAGGGGACCACTTCCGCTTTAGAAATGGGTTACCACCTCCTATGAGGAAATAATAACTTTCCAATTGTTTGCGACTGGAATTATGGTTGCAAACCATTGATAAATATAGTACCGAATCTCAATTCAGAATGGACGCCCATGACACATCCTTTCAAAATACAGATTTGTTAAGCTTTTCTAGACCTATTGGCATTGCCAATGCTTGTTGGAGACTGACATTTATTTTTCCTCATGAGACTTTGACCCAAAGCAAGAGAGGGAAAAACAAAAAAGGGGGAAATAGGGGGTAAGAGAAAGAGGGAAAAAACCCTGATGAGGGGGGAAAGCAGGAACCTGCAGGAGAAAGTGAAAAGGCTGGGTGTTTCTGTAAGTGGATTTTTTTGGGGGAGTTTTATATAGGGCAAACTCGACACAAAGGTATCAGAGCGCTTTACATGAGCACCAGTTGCGTTACAGACGGACACATTCATTTTGTTAGGCACGGAGAGATTTCGTGATTTGCCCAGAATCACAGGATGTAGAGTGTCCTGCCGAGACCCGCACCCGGTTCCCCAGCTTCGAGGTCAACCGCTCTAGCCGTTAAAGAGGCATGAGGTGGAATGAAGACTGGTGTTAGGCACGCAGGCTTCTGGGCAAAACTTTGGGCCCCCGCACTTTTTCTTTTCCAAATGAAAAACTGGATGTGTGCCTTTTTCCCCATTAACTTAAAGATTTGAAAATCCACTGGCCTGCAGTGGGATGCAGGTCAGTGGTTCCCCCTCATTCCTTCACAAACTCTGCAAATTTGGTCAGCCAGCATTTAGATGTACTGACCTAAAACATTTTGCTTTTAACTAATTTATGTCACACCTTTTTTTTAACTTTCTCCTTTATTCAGCAACAGTAATTAAAGCTTTGAAAAGGAGAGTGAAACTCACAAGTCACCAAGTTAAGAAAATGATGACACGACATATGCTCAGCAGAGGACAGATTGATTGACAGAATGTCAGACATATCAAATACATGGATTAGAAAGGGGAAGAAGAGGGATTTCAGCAAATTCACTCTTTTATTTGGCTGATCCACATTCTGCATGCCTGGCTGATGAAAGTAAAAGACTGTATGCCACTCTCATTCATGACGAAGTCCCTGGCTACAGTTTGCACGCATACATTAGTAATGGGGGACACTTTTGCATGCCACAATATTGCACTCATGGGCGGAGCTGTCCCCGCGCTGTGTCTGGCCATGTGTGAAATAGCAGAGTAAGGAGTGGAACAGCGGGAGGTCCATTTACAAAATACCTACACCTGCTTTGATGCCCTGTCAAAAACCTTTTAAACTTAGGCCCGGAGGAGCTCCTGTCATGGCTGGTCAGAGAGCTACTGTACACACTCGCACGCCGCAGGGCATGGCCCCGCTGTGCCTCGGTACAAAGACACTCGCCGGACTTAAAAGGGTCTCACTTAGAATTAAACGATATGTTTTAAGAATGGAGAAAAATCCCTGAGAGAGCCTGGCGACAGAGAAAGGCAAACAGTAACAGCTTCTGCAAATAAAACATTAAAAGCAAACTCTGGTGAGTGACAGAATATGTGATGCCTTCTCCAGATAAAGCTCAGCGTTATCATGAACATACATCCAACCTTTAGATGACCTCTGAACCATCTCCTCACAATTTTAGAGTGCCACATAAATACATAAATTATGCAAATTAAAGTAAAGCACTCTGGGATCTTGCCATTTAGGTGGTAGGCGTTCTCAACAAAACACATCTTGATCTGCCAGCAGCACTTCGCATTCTGTGTTCAAATGTCAATTTTCTGGCAGAATTGTAGGCAAAGCTATCTAAGTTCCGCCAGAAAATTATTTAAGCATACACCAATCCAAGGAAAATAATCTTCAGCATATGGGGGTCCCAGAATAGCACACATGCATGTCTTAAAGAGCTGTGCAAATCACGAAATGCGTTTTACAAAAAAGGTCGATTTAAGTACCAAACATGCAGTTTTCTGCCCTCAAATTAACAAGTTTTATAAAGTGTGTTGTGTTATTTGGTTACTTCAAACTCTGACAGCAGGAAAGGGATTCAGTTTATTGGTAGGATGGCAGGTGTAGTGTTGGGCCTCAGGCCCACATTACGCAAAGGATGGACACAGACACCAGGAGATGTGTAGCAGTAACTGGCCACGAGCAAGTGCACCCGGGCCCTTTTATTGGCGGGGCCACGTCACTCGTGACACCCGTGATGGATGGGTGTGGGGGTGCAGTGTGTCCAGCCCTCAAGGGAGTGGCTGGGGTTACAGCTTCCTGCCGAACACTAAAACGTGTCCGGCAGGACACTACATTCCTCCCCAACTTTATTGAAGAACAAATAAAACCTTAGTCCAACCTGTGGGGACAAAACAAACAGTTAACAGAAATACCACAGGGTCCATCAGTCTTCTGAGTCAGGTGGCGGGAAGACATCAGACATGGGCCGGGGACTCGGCCTGCAGCAGGACCATCTCGGCGGGCACTCGTAGTTTAACCTGAGGGGCTCAGGACCCGACCGCTGGCTTGGAGACGTCCACTGCATACCGTCGGCTCACAGATGACGACGTGTCTTGCAGTCTTGCATGGCTCCGCTCTGCTGACGTTGAGGAGGGACTGTGGTGAATTCTAACAGTTCATATAGTGGGTTGCGTCATGAACATGGATGGAGTCCCTGGTGAGAGTTCCTGGAAGTGTTGCCTGATCGATTGTCTCTATGGAACCGCTTGGCTGTAACCGATAACCTGTCGGTGGGGCAATGTCTCTTCTCGCTCTCCCGCCTGGGGAGACCCGTTGTCGGGGTTGCTGCGGGACTGCAGGAAGACTGCACTGGGGGTTGCTTGTGTGCCAACTGGGGGCAGCTGCAGGATGACCGAGGAGCCGGTACTGAGTCTCACGCACAACCCGCGAGGGTAGATGGGTCTTGGTTAAGACTTGCTCTCGCTGCCGCGGTTCAGGTGTGTGCCAGGTTCACAGGTAGCCTCTGGTTTCTTTTATTGGCTGGTGTGGCAACCAGGGGGGACTCCAGTCCATTGGTACTCTAGGAGTGATGTTGTGTGACGCATGTGCTGAGGGCTGGCATGATGGCGGAGGCCAGCCCGGTGGTGAGCCGGAATGACAGGTGGTGGTGACTTGCTGGGAGAGTTGAAAGTTAGGAGGGACTTAGCTGCCAGGTGTCTCCGTCGTGCTGAGATTGATCTTTGGTGGCGGCTTGGCACGGCGAGTGCGCAGATCTTCTCTTGCCTGACTTGGGGGCCACTGCCGACTCCATCTTGAGGCGGTGTGAAGAGGGACACTCGGTGCTGATCTCCACCCACGGCATCTGCGGCCTGGAGCAGGGATGCCGTTGACTTGGACTGCCGACACTCTGGGATGGACGGTCGCCTGGGGAAGCGTTGGGGAGAGACGCGGATTGCGCTTGCTGCGGCTTGTGCTTGGTTCTCCCGTGAGGCTGTGTCCAGAGACGTCGGTCCGCCTTGGTGGCTGTATGGTGTGTCTGGGTGTGCTCTTGGCTTGCTGTGTGAGTCCTCGGTCTTCTCCTCCTGTTGGTCTTTTCACCACACCTGTGTTCGTCCAGTTTTCGGTGTGACAGGGCTGTCACTCTTCTTCCCTTTTGTGTGAGATGGCTGTCACTCTTATTTTCTCGAGGGTGTTGCAGGGCTGTCACTCTTCTTCCCTTTTGTGTGACATGGCTGTCACTCTTCTTTTATCGAGGGTGTTGCGCTGGGACCTCGAGGCGGCGCTGTCGTGGCGCCTGCTTCTGCCTTTGTTCCAGCGTGCTTGTCAGGACTGGTCACTTCGTGTGACGTGCTCCTTGCTTGCTGTGCGACGTGACGTCCGGTCACGTGTCGCCATGTTGTCGGAGCGCCTGTCGCTGTGGCGGCCTGCCACGTGGGGTGTGCAACTCCTCTCTTGCCTGTCGTGGGTCACTGCCGACTCCGTCTTGAGGCAGTGCGAGGGAGGACACTCTGTGTGGTCTTCGGCCCACTGCGGGGTATCGCTGGTGCAGTAGAGATGTAGTCGTTCTCTGTGCAGCGTTCAGCAGTGCTGCTTTGTGGAGATGTCTCTATCTCCCGGGCGCCTGCCCGTGCTGTAAGGTTCGCTGGCGCGGCCTTCTGCGCACTTCGGACCTGGTGCGCTCCATCATCTTCTTGGGCGCTCTCTTCTGGCACTTGGTGTGCCTGTGGTGTGGTTTGCGGTTGTGCCTGTTCACCAGTAGGAGCGTGTTGGGCAGCCACGTGTGGTGCGTGCTCTGCACCAGTCTTTCTTGCGCTATTGCTGGGGGCAGCTCCCTTGAGACGTTGCTGTCTTGGCTGGTCGTCCACTCTTGCTAGTGGGGGTTGTCGTAGCGTCTCTGCTTGAGGTGGAGTCAGGCAGCCACCGGTGGTGCGCACTTGGCACCAGTTTTCCTTGTGTCTCAAAGGGTGGCAGCTACCTGGAGACATTGCTGTCTTTGAGGGTGTCCTTGCTGCTCTCACTTGCAGGGTGCAGAGGGACATTCTCTGGGCATTCCTCTCTGAGGGCACGTCTCGCTGTGCCTGGTGCAGTCGGTTTCAGCAATGGGCTTGAGCAGGCAATCTTTCTCCTAATGGCGGTGTGCACTCTTGAACCTGGTGACTGTTTTTTTGTTAGCAGGGCCTTGCGGTGCTTCAGGAACCACTGTGTTGCCTGCCTGCGATGAGAGGGGAGCGCTGGCGTACTCTTTGTTGATCAGGGTAAGGTTGCACAAGACTGTTAAAAATGTGTCCATTGATTTGTAGACTTGTGCTGTGCTCTGGTACCCTTGGTCTTTAGGTGGCACTGCAGACACAGTCCTCAATGCTATGCCTTTGACTGTTGGTCGCTGTGGGCAGTCAGCTTACTTAATTGTTCTGCGGGTCATGGCCTGGATCCACCTACCAGCATCAGTGTTCGTTTCTGCTGACTCTGCACCTATAGGCAGTGTACTGGTGCGGCAGGGCCTTTCATACGGCCTGTCTCTACATTCTGGGGAGAATAGGCTGTGAGGGCACTGCTGGCAGTTTGCTCAGGCCGGGCTGTGTGTTTGTTTCAGCACGTTGCTTCTGGGAGGCCACCAGGTGGCGCTGTGGTTGTTTGCTGAGAGAGTTTTCTGAGAGAGCTGGCCCCTTCCTCACTCTGTTCCCTTGGCCTTATACGAGGCATAGCACTTCTTCTCCTCTCATGGGTATGCTCGCCCACCTTTGCAGAGTTCCTCAGGCAGCATGCTGTGCAACCACGGACGGTGCATGGGCCGTAGGTTTATTCCTCCTGCTAGTGCGGGTGCCGCGGTTGGCCACTAGATGGCGCAGATCCTTTTCATGTGGCACTGGCAGCCTTTCTCCAGTTGCGTGCTGAGCCGCCCCACGGGATTTATGGGGCGGGCGTGGCGGCACTTCGTGCAGGGAGCTGCGGGTGTCGAGGTAGGTGCTCCCTTTTACTATTTTCCTGTTTCAGGCAGGCATGGGCAGCCTGCTGATAGGTCACTGAGAGGATGGGAGGTATGGCGGGAGGCAGCCGTCTGCTGGTGTCCTTGACCTACGTACCGGGTTTCATCAGTGAGTGCCGGTTGGTGCGCCGTCATTCATTTGATCCCGGCGGCTTAGATGCAGGGGGTGAGAACGGGGTAGTGGGGTGTTCAGACTGTGCCGCTTCTCAATGGCTTTGGACAACGCAAGCGGCTCTGACCTCAGGCTGCTGCTGTCGGTGCCGGGAGCAGTCGTGCAGTGCCGTGCCCCTTCTCCTGTTGTTGTTGGTGCCACAACTGCGGGCGGGACAACCGGTGGACGCCTCAGGGTATGGGCGGGGGAACTCTGAGGGTCAGAGCCCCGGGCGCTTCTAGCGCAGCACTAGCAGCGGCAAGTTCCTGCGAGTCTGTCCATTTCCTGGGCCACTGACCTTCCGCAGTCGGGCTGGCCAGTAGCAGGGCTGCAGCGGTGGCAGTATATGGGCACTCTGCCGGGACCTCTCCCGTGATGCCGGGTCAGGCGCTGGGTGGCCTCCTTCCTCCTCAGCACGGCCTCGATCGTCGTGCTAGCAATGGGCGTGAGGGAGCCTCCAGGCTGGCTACCTTGATCCTCCAGGGTCTAGGAGGCGGTAACTGGGTGACATGATCCCCTCCGCAGGCAGGGGGGGGCCATCACAGTTCTGGCTCATTTCCTCCCCATGAAGGGCGATGAAGCGCCGAGCAGCAGGCATGCGGGGTTGACTACCCGCCTCGTCGCCAGTGTAGTGTTGGGCCTCAGGCCCACATTACGCAAAGGATGGACACAGACACCAGGAGATGTGTAGCAGTAACTGGCCACGAGCACGTGCACCCGGGCCCTTTTATTGGCGGGGCCACGTCACTCGTGACACCCGTGATGGATGGGTGTGGGGGTGCAGTGTGTCCAGCCCTCAAGGGAGTGGCTGGGGTTACAGCTTCCTGCCGAACACTAGAACGTGTCCGGCAGGACACTACAGCAGGTAGAGAATTAAGATAGGGTAAATAACCATGTCCAATACTTTTCCATCACGAACCCTTGTTTTGTATTGAAAGGCCTCAAGAGATCACCTAGGCCCACATTAACTAACACTTTGTCCTGTTGCAAAGTGACACAAATCTTGGAGAGCGTTGCTAAACAACGCATTGGTATTTACTCTCCAGTGCAAAAGGTATTTTGCGTTGCACAGGTGCCCTTTTTTCGGCAGAAATAGTGCTCTGGGCTGCTTTGGGTTACTTTGTATCATGTCACTGATTGCATGTGTGCTGAAGTTCACAGCATATAGCCAGTGAATGGGATCCTTCAATGTTTGTCTAGACATAGGCCATTTTCCTGAAAGGGTACACTTCCAGTACAAATCCTATGATACACAGCACATGCTGACCTCTGCGAGGATGTGCATTGTGCAAGGCAGCCTTTGCAGGGCATAGCAGGGAAAGTCAGCAGGAGCAGGCTAGGCTTAACAGATATGGCCTTACACTGTTTTCCCACCTGCGCAAAGGCAGCATAGCAAATTTGGTTTCTGTGCTGTTGTAGGAAAATGCCCCTTTTTAGTGGTCAACCCTCATATTTTTGCAAGATTTTATTGCTGGTGTTTAGACTCTGCAGACTGGGATACTACTGTCCAGTGCCCAGAGTGTGTGCTCTGAGCAGTAAAACATGTAAAAATTGGCATACTTGTAATAGGCATATTTAACTTACCTAGAAGTCCTAAATATATCGTACAAATTGAACAGAGGGCTTGTAAGTTACATTTCATTAGTGGACTATAGCATTTATTGTGCCACCCACTAAAATGACAGTGAAAACATGACTGCAGGCCTGCCACTGTAGTCTGTCTGAGAAGTTTTTAAACTGCAAATTCGACATGTCAAAATAACCCCTTATGACAGGCCTAAACCCTCATTTTAAATATTAATAAGTCACCCCTAAGTGGATGTATGACGGAACCATGCATGCCATTACCATGCATGCCTTAACAATGTGGTCTTAACCACGCATTAATCTTTAGCACAAAAACATTTACCCCGCATATACCTTTACCACGCATTCTTTACAACTCAAATGTAAGTATTTCGCAGGTAACTATAAAGGGGCTGATTAGGATGGCTGGCACCCTATTGGAAAACGTGATCGCCCGACTTGCTGTCGGCGGTCCTGTCAATGCAATTACAATGCGATCGCCTCCAAGGCGATTGCAATGTCTATGTTTTGTATTGCGGCGGGTGCTGCGTGCTGCGTGCTGCAGCACACACCGCAGTACAAAAAATAGACATAACACATATCCCTTCACTACATGGCAGGCACCATGTGGTGCCTGCCACATGGTGCAGGGATATGTAGGGGGGCACCATAGCTATGGTGCCCCCACCCAAACTAAGGGCCAGGGGCGAGGGGGGCCCACTACGGGCCCCCAATGTCCCTTTCCGCCAGCCTTTTCATGACGGGTAGACCGCCATGAAACGGCTGACGAGGAGGGACATCATAATCCCTATCGCGGTGCCTGGCAGGCACCGCCACCATTGTAGGGATTATGTCTGCCTCAGACGCACTGAAGGGCTCCTTGAGCCCGTCGGAAGCGTGACGGTTGGGCTTTCCGACCGCCATCCATCCGCCTGCCATTGTAATATGGCAGGCGGAAACAATGCTTACAATGGCAGTGAGACCGCCATCGACAGGCTGTCGTTGGCGGTCTCACCGTCATTGTAATCAGGCCCAAAGTCTTTATTTATATATATAGATATATCTATCTATGTACATATAGATAGATATATCTATATATATATATATTGTTCCTCGTGCCTGAAAATAAATCATATTTTGATTAACTCAGACTGGAGTGCCGCTTTTTGTGTTCGGATGGGAAATGGAAACTAAACACATAATTGCATTGTGGCGGAGACGCGATCTGGCGGCACCCCTGACGGTTTGGCAGCACGCCCGAGCCCGCACTTCTGAATCAATATATATATATATATCCTCTAGTGTCTGCGTGTGGCGATGTGCAGCCGAATTGACGCTTTACATGTTTGTATCTGCCAGATGAAACTAAAATAAATTAAATCTACTGCACTACGAGGAGTGCCGTTCTTTTTAAAGAAAATATATATATATATGTATTATATATATATATATATATATATATATATATATACATATGCATATATTACCTACTGGCGGTTGCCAGTAGGTAGTTATAGTTAGGACCTTGTTTCTATTCAAAAAGCATTTTTTCTTTTGCCAATATCTTTGGCGCCATTTGACGAATCTTCGCGAAATTTCCAAACTAATGGCCCACTCACTTCAGCTGGTGTGTTGAAAGTCTCGGGGTGATTCGTCAAGCGGGAGCTGAGAAAAAGGGGGGACCCAAAATGCTTTTTCTCCATGTTAATTTCCATAGGAAACTGTTGATGCAGCTACACCCCGAACTGCTCAACGGAATTACACCAAATTTGTCAGAGAGGTAGCTCTTGGTCCAGAGTGCACTCTTTTTGTTAAATGGTGTAAATCCGTTCAGTAGTTCCTGAGAAATGTAAATATTTCTCAGATATACGAATATGGCCGCGAAGGATCTGCGAACCCCCTGATCTCAAGCTTGCGATCTGATTGGCTGCCAACACTTCAAACCAGGAAGTGTTGGCAGCCATCTTGTGACTCGGTTGAACCGAGTCACAAGACAAAAAGTTCAAAAAATGTTAAAAATTAAGAAAAGAGGGCAGGGTAGAAACACCCTGACCCCCTAGACCTGCTCAGGGGGTCCCACAGGGACCCCCAGGACCAAAAAAGCATTTTTTTTAAAAATTTCGACAGGATTCGCGTTAGATCCGCAAACCCAGCAGAAAAAAAAAAGCGTGGGCTCCCACTCTTCTTTTTCTTTAAGCCCCCGGGTGGGTCAGTTCCCGGTTGCAATCATTAAAATAGATGCGGGGGCCCGTGTGGGACCCCGCAGCCCCGGGGACCACCACCTCCCCGGGGCTTTGTTTTTAAAATGAATGCATGGGGGGCTCCTGTCCCCCCATCAAGCCCTGGGGACTGCCACCTCCACGGGACTAATTATGTTAAATGCAGGCCAGCCTCGGGGACCGCCACCTTCCCAGGGCTAAATTCAAATGATGTGTGGGGGGGGACTCCAGTCCCCCCACAGAGCCGCGGGGACCGCCACCTCCCCGGGGCTAATTTAATGTAATGCGGGGGGCCACACGTCCCCATGCAGCCCCAGCGACCGCCACCTCCCCGGGGCACAAATTAAGTAAAGGAGGGGGTCCGTTGTGGACCCCTGGCCTTGGGGACCACCTCATCCCCGGGGCTACAATGTGGATGGGAGGGGGGCAGTGTGGTCCCCCTCCAGGAGCCCTCCATGGCCCTGGACACCCCCACCCCCCAGGGCCGGCTCCAGCAGTGTCCCGGGGTGTCCACCCCCGGGACATTGCAGTGTGCTATGGCTTGCGCCAAGCCATAGCCAACTCTGCTTCACTTCATGGAAGCGAGAGCATGGAAAATGCTCTCGCTTCCATGAAGCGAAGCAGAATTGCTTTTGCCCAAAAGCAATGCCGGCTCCTGCAGGAAGCGGGGAGCCGACAGGGACCACGGGAGCCTTGAGGCTCCCTCCGCGGTCCCCAACGACCTAGCCATGCCACGGTGGATGCGGTCCCGGGGGTAATATGGGCCCGGGTAGGGGGGCCTTGCAGGCCCCCCTCCCTTTTCTTTATTTCAATTAAAAAAGGGCCTGGCCTTTAAATAAATTCTGAAAAAAAAAGTGAAATGGCCTGGCCCCAGGGGATGGGGTCCCCGAGGCTGAAAATGGCCCGGGAGGGGGGCTGTTCGGCCCCCCCCCTTGAAAATGATGAAAATAATGTCCATGCCCTGGGGGATGGGGTCCCGGGCCGAAATTGGCCTGGGGAGGGGGGCCGCACGCCCCCCTCCCTTTTTATTTAAATATAAATTAAAAAATGGGTCAGGCCCTGGGGGATGGGGTCCCTGGGGCCCAAAAGCGCCAAGGGAAGAGGGGTCAGACAGCCCCCTTTCCTAAATTAAAAAAAACAAAGCCGGCAACTCGCTGGAGGCCCCGCCCCCTTTTTCCACTACTCTGCAAACGCGCCTACTGGCACGCTCTTGGTTGGGGGATGAAGTCCCCTTCGCTGCTGAGGGTCCTTAGGGGCCAACAAGCCCATAAGGTACCTCCAGTAAGCCCCAAACAGTGGAATTGCTGAGAAGTGGTCGAAGGCCATGCCCCTTTATACACCACTCAGCAAACGCGCCTCTTGGTGCACTGCTGGTGGGGGGATGAGGTCCCCTTGTGTCCTGAGGACCTCAGGACTAAAGTGGACTTCATCTCCCAAGCAGCAGTGTGCCAGGAGGTGTGTTTGCAGAGTGGTGGAGAAAGGGGGCATGGCCTCTGACCACTTCTCAGCAATCCAGCTGTGTGGGGCTTACTGGAGGTAACAGGAGGGCTAGTTGGCCCCCAGGGACCCTCAAGAGGCAAGGGGACTTCATCCCCCAATCAAGAGCGCGCCAGGAGGAGCGTTTGCAGAGTGGTGGAGAAAGGGGGCATGGCCTGTGACCACCTTTCAGCAATCCCACTGTGTGATGCTTAGTGGAGGTAACAGGTAGACTAGTTGGCCGCTAAGGACCCCTAGCAGCGAAGGTGACTTCATTACCAACCAAGAGCGCACCAGGAAGCGTGTTTGCAGAGTGGTGGACAAAGGAGGCGTGGCCTGCTATCAGAACTCAGCAATCTTGCTGTGTGGTACTTACGGAGTTAATAGGATTAATAGTTGGCCCCCAACGACGTCCTTGGGGGCCAACTACCCCTCCTGTTACCTCCAGTAAGACCCACACAGTAGGATTGCTAAGAGGTCTTCAGGTGCCACGCCCCCTTTGTCTACCACTCTGCAAACGCAACTCCTGGCCCACTACTGGTTGGGGGATGAAGTCCACTTTACTGCAGAGGGACCTTGGGGGCCAAGAAGCCCTCCTGGTAACTCTTGTAAGTCCTACGCAATAGAATTCCTGAGAGCTGGTCGGATGCCCAGACCCCTTTCTCCACCACTCTGCAAACGTGACTGCTAGTTAAAAAACCTTAGAAGTTCACTGAAAAAACCACAAGTTTCAGGGACGTTATAGTTAGAAATTAGCATTTAAAAAACCTTAAAAATTCACTGAAAAAAACACAGGTTTCAGGGACGTTATAGTTAGAAATTAGCATTTAAAAAACCTTAGATATTCAGGGAACAAAACCAAAGGTTACAGCGACGTTATAGTTAGGCTAACATTTCACTGATACAAAACCAGAGAAATTCAGCAGTTATAGTTAGCTGAGCTAACTATAACTCGCGCCCTTGCAATGCTTTGCTTATGACCTCACATATTACATCTTTCATGACATGGTCAGTGACCTCACTCATGACATCACTGATGACATCTCAAATGACATCACTGATGACATCAGTGATGACATCATCCACAGCATCTCTGACACACCCACTCACACCCCTATAGAATCTTTTATACACCCACTGCCACTCCCACACAACCATTCACAAAACCGTTCACATAGCCATAGCAGTACCTACACACCCACTCACTGATTCATTGATCTATACACACATCCACTCGCTCACCCATACTTCATTCATAGACCCACTCACTCACTAAAACAGCCATTGACATATCCACTCATACAGGCGCTGACACACTGAGTCACCCATAGAACTGCTCACACACCTAGACACTCACCCATACAGTCAATCATACAGCCACTTACTCACCCAAACAGTTACACACCCACCCACTTACTTACTCATACAAATAGTAACACATACTCACTCAGCTATACAGTCACTTACAGAAGCATGGACTCATCTATATAGCCACTCTCACATTCACTCACTCACGCAAACAGTCACTCATATATCCCGTCACTCACATATGCTGCCTTTCACATACTCACTCACCCATACTGACACATGCACTCAATAACCAACACAGCCATACAGACACTCACTCACCTTTACAACTTCTCACACACACAATACCCCATACAGCCACTGACTCACCCACTCACTGATCCATACAGGCAGTCACACACCTCCTCACCCACAATACAGACACCCAGACAACCATAGACGTAGTCAGACAACTAATCAATCACCCATATAGCCATTCATGTACCCACTAATACACTCATACACCCACTTCGACATTAACTGACAGATACATACATTCACACAACCACTCACTCACCCATACATTCACTGAGACACCTAATCACTCACTTATACAGTCAGTCACGCACCCACTGAGTCATCCATACAGTCACTCATACACCCACTGATTCACCAATACACTTTGGTATATATATTTAATACTCATAAACTTTAAAAAAACACTCACAGTCACTGGATGATGTCAACAATAATGTCATTTGAGATGTCATCAGTGATGTCACTGACCATGTCATGAGTGATGTAATATGTGAGGTCATAAGCAGTGCATTGCGGGGGCGCGAGTTATAGTTAGCTCAGCTAACTATATCAGATGAATTTCTCTGGTTTTGTACGAGTGAAATGTCAGCCTAACTATAACGTCCCTGTAACCTTTGTTTTTTTCCGTGAATATCTAAGGTTTTTTAAATGCTAATCCCTAACGTCCCTGAAACCTGTGTTTTTTTCAGTGAATATATATATATATATATATATATATATATATATATATATATATATTTACATGCTTGTAGGGCAGCCATTTATGTCTCTTTTTTATACTAAGCACAGCAGCCTCCTTTTTGTATATACTTTTTAAGATATAACAATGGTTTATTCTGGTTTTTTGATTATTTCAATTTGTACTATTTTGCACTTTTTTAGCTCCAGCACTTTAAACAATTTAGTCTTGTTAGACTGGTTGTGTGGCATACGGTGCCCACTTGGGCAGTATTGTAAGTGAACACAACATATTAAGTGAAACAACAGTGGCCAGTCATGTATCTTTTGTTCCCTATATAGCTATTATGCAGCTCTACATGGTTTAATCCTGTTGATGGTGCAGTGCCATCATATCACATAATTTACTTTTTCTGATTTGCCTGTGGGCCTGTAGCATAATTTTAGGGTGGCTTTACCCACTTGGGTAGTATAAATTTTCAAAAGTGCCGGATTAAGTTACCAATTTGATCATGTTGTAGTGACTTAGAAAAGGAGACATTTTCTTTTTATGAAAAAATGTGAGTATTGCTATTTTTTTATTCATGTTGGGTTTTATATGCTTTTAGAGGAATATATTTTATCTGATTTTAGCATTATAAAACTGGCATTTTTGATGGGTTTCACCTGGCAGCAATATTTGTTAATAATGTGTGTTCTGCAAGCCATAGCTAAAAGATGAAGTTTTTCTTTTATGTTTGTTACCTTGTGCTCTGTGCTATCGTATCAATTTGCACTTGTCACTTTAAATTTTTGCACTTCTCAAAAAAAGCATCATGTGATCAAGGCCTTTTGCAGGCCGAAACGCGTCATGGCGGATTTCAAGGGCGTTTGAACAATAAATATATACCGCACCTTAATTCTGGGTCTGTCTTCGTTCATCCAGCAGGATTGTAGCAGCGGAGTCTTTTTCGCATATATATATATATATATATATATATAAAGTTATATATATGTGTGTGTATATATATTATATATATGTACACACACATATATATTTCGACATTTATACATATGTATATATATATACAAATATATATATATATATATATATACACACGCATACATATATATCTGTGTGTATATATATCTATATTCACATATAGATATATATAAAAACATACACACACACACATATATAAATTAATATTTATACTACCTTATCAACCCCAACCCCTAAACCTTACCCACCTTAAGCCCAAAAAATACCCTTGCCGCCCAAATACCCTTACCCACCTTAAACCCCAACAATACCCTTGCCACCCAAATACCCTCTACCCGGCCTAAACCCTAAAAATACCCATGCCACCCAAATACCCTTACCCACCCTAAACCCTAAAAATACCCTTGACACCCAAATACCCCCTAGCCATGCTAAAGTCTTAAAATATTCATGCCACCCAAATACCCTTAACCACCCTAAAAATACCCTTGCCACACAAATACCCTTACGAAGCCTAACAATACCTTTGCCACCCAAATGCCCACTACCTGCCCTAAACCCTAAAAATACCCATGCCACCCAAATACCCTTACCCACCCTAAACCCTAAAAATACCCTTGCCACACAAATACCCTTGCCACCCAAGTACCCCTACCCACCTTAACCTCTGAAAATACCCATACCACCCAAATACCTTTACCCACCCCAAACCCTACAAAAACCCTTGCCACACAAATGCCCCTACCCACCATAAACTCTAAAAATATCTTTACCCCAAACCCTAAAACTACCCTTGCCACCTAAATACCACTACCCACCCTAAATCCTAAACATACCCTTGCCTCCTAAATACCCTTACCCAACCTAAACCCTAAATATTCCCTTGCCACCCAAATACCCTTACCCCAAACCCTAAAAATTCCATTGCCACCCAAATACCCTTACCCACCCCAAAGCATGAAAATAATCCTGCCACACAAATACTCTTACCCACGCTAAACCCTAAAAATACCCTTGCCACCCAAATTCCCATGTGGAACTGGGTTTTATTTTATGTGGAATCCATCTTATGTTGTTCGTGTTTTCTGATATTCAATGATGACAAGGCCTGAACAATATGCGCAGAACAAGTAATATGCCCTAAGTTTGAACTTATGTCCTTTTAGCTCACACAACTCCTGTAGCAAGTTGCTGCCATACTTTTCAAGCATGAAATATGTCAATCTATATCCATATATATCAAAGACCAAATGCCGAACGTTGATTGCCCAAGTATTGTGTAAACCCCTGTCTAGATACATTTGATGCTCCCAGCCACCAGGATATGTAGACATTATTACCTGTCGCCAGCAGGTAGTTATGGTTATGATCTAGTTTCCATAGGAAAAGCGTTTTTTGACTTGCCTATAACTTTGGCACTGTTTGATGAACCATATCGAAACTTCCCCAAAAAGTGTCAAGTTGGGTTTTGTTGTGCATGGAAGTTTTGGGGTGATCCATCAAGCGGGGCCTTCGAAAAAGGACGGGTCAATAAAAGTGCATTTCCCATGTTAATTCCGATAGAGTCTTTGACAAGCCTGCAACCCGAACCGTTGGACGGAATTACACCGAATTTGGCCGAAAGGTAGCCTTTGGTTCGCAGATTACGCTTTCAGTTATTTGGTGTAAATATTTCAGTAGTTTGAGAAATTAAAGGAAATCCAACTTTGTATGGCTATGATCGCGAAGCGTTCACGAATAATGACTAGCTCGTGCAGAGATCTGCAGAGCTCTGATTGGCTGCCAACACTTCAGTCAGGAAGTGTTGGCCGCCATCTTGGGACTCGGTTTCAGCCGAGTCCCCAAAAAAAAACAGAAAAAAAGAAAAGGGGGCAGAGTAAGAATAACCTAGCCTCCTAGCTTTGGTCCTTTTGTCTCACAGGGACCTCCGCAGGGCAAAAAAGCATTTTTTTAAAAACACGGCATGATATGCAAATATTGCTGTGAATTAAAAAAAAAAGCGCAGTCTCTCGTGCTTATTTTTAATGTCACCCCCAGGAGGGTCATGTCCCAGGGGCACGCAGAGATTTATATAAAAAATGGACGGGGCGTACGGGGCCCCCCTCCAGTGGCTTATTTATGGCCCGGGGACCCTTAGTTCCAGTGGCACAGTATGTACGGGACCCATATCTGGGCATACCCTTCCCACTTAGGACGACACAAGCAAAAAGAACAGATGATAGACAGAATGCTGAACAATGCAAACATTCACCCATAGTCACAGATTTGGGTTTACTCCATCGTTTTTTGCTCACTATGCCACCCCAGTTTGGACACAGCCATATGCAAATCATTCTTGACCCTACTCCTCAAGGGAACAGCCCAGCCTGAACTGCCATGCTGGGTCCTCCTTGAACCAGAACACAAGCAACCTAGGACCGGTCTCACCCTAGTGAGGGCTCTTCAGCCGGGTATAGCTTGATCCCAGTGGCACACTGAGCCCGGGACCCAAGTCTGGGCATACTCAGTGCACTTAGGGTGTCAAATGCAAAAACAAGATGGATGGAATGCTTAAATTAATCTCAGCCACTGGCAATCTCTCGAGCCACATCCCAATCCATCGTTTTTTGCCAACCATGCTACCTCAGTTTGGATCCAGCCATATGCAAATCAGTCTTGACCCTTCTCCTCATGTGAACAGTCCAGCCCAAACTGCCAAGCAGGGTCCTCCCTCAACCGGAACACACACAATCTAGGACCGGTTTCACCCATATTTAGGCTCTTCAGCCAGGTATAGCTTGGTTCCAGTGGCACAGTGAGCCCGGGGCCCACGTCTGGGCTTACCCGGCGCACTTTGGGAGTCAAATGAAAAAACAACAAGGTGATGGATGGAATGCTTGAATTAATCTCAGCCACTGGCAATTGCTCTGGCCGTATCTCAGTCTATCATTTTTTACCCACCATGCCACCTAAGTTTGGACCCAGCCATATGCAAATCAGTCGTGACTCTGCTCCTCATGGAAACAGTCCAGTCCGAACTGCCAGTCAGGGTCCTCCCTGAACCGGATGAGCCCAGAACAAGGGTGAAACCGGTCCTGGGTTGCTTGTGCTCTGGTACAGGGAGGACCTGGCTTGGCAGTTCGGGCTGGACTGTTCCCATTGGAGCAGGTTCAAGACTGATCAGCTCCACTGGACCTGCCCTGGGTCCTGCTGGTGGTTTCAGCTGGAGTGCTTCTGCGATCCTGGAACCATTGACTGGTGTCAGAGTGTACTCCTCCTGCCTAACCCTAAAAGCTGGGCTTTAGAGACTTTCTACTAACCTTTTACCAGCAGAACCATCTGGTGACTGGGACCAACTTGTCCAGCTGATCCTATGAGGGTGCATTGCCACTGGGCCTGACTTCGCCGTAGCTCTAGTTACGTTATTCTCTCGACGCTAGAATTTGTCGATGTCAAACACTCTTCGGATCCAAATTGCAGGTTCATGATTGCCACCGTAAAAAGAGAACTGATCGATGTTGGAGACCTCGGGCAGGAAAAGATGAACTTCTCCTGCTGGAACTTTTCCTGCCTAAACCAACGGTTTTGCCGAAGCTCCATGCCAATGCCAGAATCTGTCGACGACAAGCCTTCTCTCCTAGTGCCAGCATACCGCTGATTCATTGAAGGCTGTCAATATCAGAGATAACTTTTCAACCGTGGTAAACCTCGTCCTTTAATCAGACCTGCACTCCAATGCGTGGGTACCGGTCAAGCACAACAAGATGACTGCGGTGGCCTTTATACTTCTTGGCACTATCTGCATTTAAAACTTTACAAATCCATGTCTCTGGTTCTCCATGCTGGATTTTGTTATTTTGGTGTCATTTTGTTTATTAAATTATTCTCTATTTTTAAACATTTGAGTGGGACTTTTATTGTGTTGTGTTTTCGACTTTTCAACTGATTAGATTCTTCAAAGTGTTTTACCCATCTTCTTAAGTTAAGCATGCCTGCTCTGTGCCATAGCTACCAGGGGTTAAGCTCAGGTTTAAATTACTGAAACCTTTCCTGGACCTGACAAGAATAGTGACATTATTACTGATGGTGGACTACCATATGACCAAATAATAATTCACTTTCTCACATCACTATAATGCTAATCCCAGCACTGTGTTAGCTGCGGGTACCATCTTGCCATTGTCCTATACAATATACCACAACTACCTCTGATAGTCCAAAAATCACAATTGTGGCATGCGCAGCATTGAGAAAGTAATGGTTACTATCGTGCAGTAGGTATACACTGCAAGACAAAAATGACCACTATGATACCAGGGCCAGCATTATTTTAGGAATGGGTACCATCATGCCAATGGACAACTGGCAAGACCAATCCTAAAATAAGGTATAGTCTCTGAAGCCCAACAGCCACTGATCAATGAGAACACTTTTAGCTAACCCCAACCAGTTCTCATGATTTTCACTTTGTTGACTCTTATGTAATTGTTTATGAACGTGTAGAGTTTTCTTCATTTTGAAATGTAATATGGAACCATCTGCATGGGTGGAATGTTATGCTTTGAATGTGAAGGGAGGTTAGAGCTGTGAAGCTGAAGTGCAAGCTGGAGGTGTTTTACTTTCTCTCGTACCAAATAAAGATAGTACTTGAACCAAACTTTACTGGAGCTCATCTTTACATTGGCGACGATTTGGCGAACCCGTACTGCGCAGGGGGCAGTCTACTATCACCTCTACCCCATGATTTCTACCACTACAACTACTGTGAGTGTTTACTACAAAGCCTCTTTGGCAGCCTCTACCTGCATGTGAGATTAACATTCATCTTAGTGAGCGTGTGAAGCTCTGCTGGATGATTTCGGCGACATCTCTACCAGCGCTGAGCAGTGTAAACTGAATGTAGCTGCTGCTTGATTTAATTTTGGCTACATTTACGCTAGCGCTGAATGTGTGAGGGAGCGCTGTTCTATAGCTGCGATCTAGCGGTGTTCAAGACAGAGGAAACGTCGTGAACAAATCCTTCGATTTCGAAGAGACCGTTGAGCGCTGAGCGGTGCGAACTGAATTGACCTGCTGCTCTCCTTGTTTAATGACATTTATGCTACGCTGAGCGTGTGAGGGTGTACTGTTTTGCTGCTGCGATATTTAAGGCAGAGAAAGCATTGAAGATAATTCTTCAATTTTGAAAGGACCGTTAGTCACGCTCACCATCTCGCGGGGTCCTCGTGCGTTGCTTCTGTCTGCATTCTTCGCGAGCTTTTGCTCTCGCGCACTGCTTCATGAATGCCTGACTCCAGCTGCCTAATGAAAACATACGTAAACCACGCATCGCGGCGGCAATTTTAACTCTTTGGGCTGGATTTTGCTTCACTACACTTCTGTTTCCTCTGGCGGCCATCTTAAAGTGGACTCTACTGCTCGACTACGTTTACTTCTAAACGTTTTGTATCCACGTTCTACAAAGAAATTGTCCACTCCTCACATCAATCCTCTTGAACTTGAACGTACTATCTTCAATAGAAGCAGATGACTACCAGTTTATTATTATTGTTGTCGTTATTTTAATTTTTTATATTAGTTCATTATTTTATTTAACCTATATTTTCTTACAGGTAGCCGACATTAAAGCGGCTGGCTATGGTGGAAAAATCATAGATATTGTGGGGATGAGATGGATGGTAATTTCCTTTAATGGTAACAAAGTTTTTGGACGTGTATACTTGACCAAACAGGGGTCTGACCTTTTAGGGTGGCGTCACCAAAAAGATCTCAATATCATTCTAAATCCCAACGCCACTGAACCAGTTACTACTTCAGTTGTACACAATGTTGATACGTATGAGGTGACTGTGATGGAGAAGTATCCTAAGGTGTTTTCTGATCATCTGGGAAAGCTCAAAGATTTCTCTCACAGAATCATTTTGGAAAATAATTCTAAGCCAGTTGTTCACAAGGTGAGGAGTGTGCCACATCTCATGAGAGAACCTCTTCATGAGGAACTTAAAAAACTCTTAGCGCAAGGAATAATAGAGCCCATTGAGGCCTCTGAATGGTTGGCACCCATTGTGGTGGCACCTAAGGAAGGAGGGAAGATTTGCTTATGTGTGGACTTGCACGACCTGAATAAAAATATTTGGGTTGATAGGCAGCCGTTACCCAATATTTCAGAGATGTTAACTGCTATGGGTGGGGGAGATGTATTTAGTATGATCGAAATGTCAGCTCCTTATCACCAAATAGATTTACACGAGGAATCTAGGCATCTCACGTCTTTTGTAACACCGCTGGGAGCATTTCGTTACTGTAGAACGCCTTTTGGATTAGCATCTGCCTCAGCGGTGTTCCAGAGAGTAATGCAACACATTTTTGAAGGGTTGAGAAATGTTCTTTACTTTCAAGATAATGTGTTAATTGTAGGAAAGGATGGTATGCATCATGATGAGATATTGGATGAGGTGTTGAGGAGAATGGAAGAGAAGGAGCTGACAAATAAGAAAGAAAAATGTCAATTGAAGAAAAATTGTGTGACTTATTTGGGGCACGAAATATCTAAGGTAGGGATCAAACCAAAGAAAAGTATTGTCTCTGCTGTAAAGAATGCTCCTATTCCCCTTACTAAGGATCAGTTGAAATCTTTCCTCGGTTTGGCGGAATATTGTTCCAAGTTTGTGGAAGGTTTCACTGAGATTGTAGAACCCTTGAGACAACTAATGAAGAAGGGTGTTCTATTTGTATGGAATGAGGCTTGTAGTGAAGCATTTGATAAGGTGAAAAGTTGTATTGCTAGGGCTCCGACTCTTGGTCATTTTCATGTAAATGCTAAAACGTATATTACCACTGACGCCAGTGCTGTTGGAGTTGGGGCCGTGTTGACTCAGATTTATGATGGTCAAGAAAGAGTCATTGGATTTGCATCTAGGAGACTTCGGAATGCTGAAACATCCTACTCAGTTATTGAAAAGGAGGCTCTATCGTGTTGTTGGGGCATAAATCATTTCAGATACTTTGTTTGGGGTCTACCCTTCAAGGTCTGTACTGACCACAAACCCCTTATTCATTTGTTTAAGGGGGGAAGGGGTTTAGAAGGTAGTGTAACCCCCAGGATTTCTAGGTGGATGTTATCAGTGCTGGAGTACAATTTTGAAGTGGAATATGTGAAGGGCTTGAAAAATGTAGTTGCTGATTGTTTGTCCAGGATGCCTCTTGATGTGGTGGAATTTGTGCAGGATGAAGATGCGGTGGATAAGGAGATTAGCGTAGTAGGGAGCGAAAGGGAGGAATTGGCTCTCGATAAGGTAGAGTGGGAATCCGCCACGTCTGAGGACGTTATTTTACAACAGGTTATGAAATTCGTATCGGAAGGTTGGGGTAATCATGAGAATGATGTCTGTTTTAAGAGTTATCATCATGTACATGACGAGTTGAGTGTGTGTCATGGGAGGTTGTTAAGGAGGAGTCAGTTTGTGCCACCAGTTGGGATTAGGAGGAGGATTATTGACATCGCTCATGAGGGTCACCTGGGAAGGAACATGACAAAGAGGAGGATCCGACAGTCTTTCTGGTGGCCAGGAATGGACAGTGACATTGAGGAGGTAGTGAAGGAGTGTTATGAATGTGCGAACAGTGACAAGACTAAGATTGTGAGGCAGCCTCCTTTGAGTTGCACTGCTTTTCCCAAACTTCCTTGGGAGAGAGTGGCAATTGATTTCTTGGGTCCGATTTCCAGACTTGGTTTTCGCAGCAGGTTTGTGATGGTTTTGGTGGACTACCACTCCAAGTGGTTTGTCATTGAAACTACCGATTGCATTGATACGGACAAGGTTGTGGGATTTTTTGAGAGGGTGTTCATGAATGAGGGGATTCCGAAGACCTTGGTGTCTGACAATGGGGTACAGTTGGTATCGAGGAAGATGGTGGATTTCTTGACTAAACTAGGAATCAAACATGAAAGGGTTGCTTTGTTCAGGCCCCAGGCCAATGGATTAGTAGAAAGAATAAATCGTTTGATAATGGATAATATACAGCTATCGCTGTCGAATGGATTGTCCTGGTTGGAAGAATTGAAGAAATTGGTGTGGTCGTATAGAGTGACACCACATTCTGTGACTGGTGTGTCACTGTTCGTCTCTCTCAAAGGGCGTGAGCCAGGTGTGAAGGAAGTACCTGGTTGGCTGAAGGATAAAGAGTGTGTGTGGGTTGATCGCACCGCTGTTGAGAGTGATGTGTGTCAAAAACAATGGGTCGCCACTAGTCATTATAATGAGAGAAAAGCTGTTAAAATACCAGACATAAAAGAAGGTGATTGGGTTGCAACCAGGAAGAGTGGGGTAGTAATCAAGGGTGAGAGCAAGTTTTCTAAACCTGTTTAAGTAAGAGCTGTAAAGAAGAATATTCTTATTTTAGCTGATGGCTCTGCTTGGAGCACAGGGAATGTCTGTAAATGTAATGCTCCTCAACCAATTCTCTGTGATTGATGTACAATTGGAGGTGACCCGCTTCCAACTTGTTGAGACAGTTATTTTTCTGTGTAATTGTACATTGTAATGTACTTGTAATTGTTTTTTTTATTTTTTTTTCATTGTGTACAAGGGGGAAGATGTGTAGAGTTGTCTTCATTTTGAAATGGAATATGGAATCATCTGCATGGGTGGAATGTTATGCTTTGAATGTGAAGGGAGGTTAGAGCTGTGAAGCTGAAGTGCATGCTGGAGGTGTTTTACTTTCTCTCGTACCAAATAAAGATAGTACTTGAACCAAACTTTACTGGAGCTCATCTTTACAGAACACCTGTGCATTTAAGCTGCGGTCCTTTGCGCTCGAATCTCAGGCAGATGTTATCTATCAGTAAACTAACATAGGCAATTACTGCAGTCTCAACTAGTAGACTTTCCAGGGATATTCTCAACATTTGGTCATCCTTGCCATGCAGCACAAAGAAAACAAGTAATGACAAACCCAATCAGTCTCACTTTACCAATGTTGGAATTAGCTTTACTAACACTTCTGCAGCACAAGCATTGGCAAAGCCAAGACTATCAAGTGACCAACTTGGGAATTCTATATTTTGTGTTGTTTATTATAGTTATACTGTTCCAAGATGACCACCACATTGTGTCATGGTGTATGTAGATGCACTGTTGTGGCTATCTAGGAGTGGGATAATTATCATAAATATTATAATAAATAGAATTCCTAGATGGTCACCACATTGCGTCACACAATGTGATGCAAAGTGGCGGCCATCTTGTATTTCTATTTTTCCATTTTTTATTATAGAGTTTTGTTATAATCTTATACTATGGTACATTCCGTCACCCAATCTCCCTGCCCCTCTTGGTATGTGCCTAGTGATTGTTGTTCAACATTCCACAGCTGATTCCAGCTGAGTGGAACCTGTGATGGTGAAAGGTACCTCCTTTGTAACATTGGTGACGATCCACCATGTGGGGACGGTTCACCATCACCCCCAACGTGTAATCCAGTGCCAGACATTAATTTCAACCTTACTACTGGAATTCGTGAGTACTGCGTTTACCTCACGTCCTGCGTTGCTGTTCCTCGATTCTGCTCTTGGCTTCTGGTGCTACCCTTTTGCGGCGTAACTGAGCAAGTTGTGTTTCTACATTATTTCCAAGTGTCAGCTGCCACCGTCTGCGTACTCAGAGAACTTTTTACTACTTTCTTTACTCTCTGAGCTTCCTACAGCCGGCGTGCTTACCCATGCAACTGCGTATTCAAGTACAGCTGACTGGAGATTTTATTGTCTTGTTCTTCTTGCTCACATATGTTTTTGCACTTGTAATTTCCGCAAGGGGGCACTTACTCACAGCCATTACTTTTACTGACTGCTGGCGAGACAATTATTTGGTTGCGATAGAGAAAGCTCTGTTCCTTGGCATCGGCACACCCTGTGGAACAAAATTGTTAATTCTGTACCTGCTCGATCTACGCTGTTCTGCTGACGGAGTCCTCGTGGTCAGCGGCTCCTCAACCTGCTCGGTCTCCGCTGTTCCACACTGAGTCTTCGTGACCAGCGTTGCCTCAGCCCTTTCCTGTCGACGCCAGTTGTCCTTAAGGCGTGTGGTACGGGGGCGAGGCAGTTGCCTGACCGGCTCCGTTTCCATTCTTCGTTCCTGACAGGATTTCCTGAGTCGTCACTCCGCTTCTTTCCTGGGCGGGAACTTTACAAGGACGACCCCCGGCTCCACCTTAACCATTTCCCTTACTTAGCGAAGAAGGCAAATACGGCCCCCGGCTCCGCCTCCTCATTTTCTCACAGAGCTAGGGCTATTAACCCTTGCATTACTATATTTTGCTCCAGTGCTCCTCTGCCTCAGAGTTTCTTTCGCTGACGGGCACAGCTACGTTGGTTGTCTGTCAATTTGGGGAAACTTGCATTTCTGCCGGCCTGTCATTGCACGCTGATGGGCACAGCTGTTCCTTAATCATACTCACAGTGTGGGAGCCTGACTGCTGTGAATTTCCATATTTAGTTTTTCTGCATCTTTCAGCACGCTGACAGGCACAGCTTTTCCTTTCCTTCTGACAGCATGGAAATTTGAATTCTTCTCGTAACGTTTCACTGCCTGTCACTCCACGCTGATGGGCACAGCTGTTTTTGAACTATTTTTGTTCAGCGAGGGAGCCTAACCCCACTATAAACGACTCTATAAATACTCATTTTTCCCCTGTTTCAGCTTGGGAACTAGTTTGCTTTTGCAGTTTCTTTGTTTCACTCTGCCTTACACCTCACTATTTGGCAGTTTTTTGCTATTATTTTGCTATTATTAATGTGTGTAACTACTCCGTCTGTCCTCCTCACACTTAGAGGCACAGTTGTCTGCAATTGGCCTATCTGCTACTAGTATTACCTACCTGCCATCCACTATTCCGCAGTTCCTTCTTCCATGCTATGGTGGCAATTGTTTTTCTTCTACTACAGTTGATCTAAGTGTATCATTATGGCCACAGCTAACATGTCACAACCACCCCCTTTTCTTAATGAGGGGGGTGAACCTCTTCTACCGTGGAAACAGTGGTTTGGTTTAATGGAATCCTACCTAATTGCTATTGGAGGGGAGAAATTCTCTCCTTTATGCAAACTACACACCCTACTCCACAATCTAGGAGTCGAAGGTCGTAAAACATACCATAACATTTCTGTCTTGATGGGTGGTGAGGAGGATAGTGAGGATGAGGATAATGTTTACCAAGTTGCAGTCACCAAGTTAGAAAAACACTTCGGGAAGAACATTAATGTTGTACTTGAAAGACATAAGTTCTTTTCATGAATCCAAGGTAGAAATGAGAAAGTCAAACCTTTTGTGGCTGCATTAAAGGGCCTGGCTAACACATGTGAATTTGAGTTTCTTCAGGATTCCCTCATCAGGGATCAGTTGGTCAGATGCACCAACAACCCAAAAATACAAGAAAGACTCCTGGTGGCTAACCCAGATCTCAAAGAAGCCATTGATATAGCAGTTGGGATCGAACATTCTGCTGATTGCATGGTTGCTATGAAGGGGAACGTAGATGAACAAGATGACGTCAATGTAATTAATAAACATGAGGTGGGAAAAGAGAGCAAGAGTAAAATCACTAATACATTTCCGTTGAGCACCAAACTCAAATGTTACAGATGTGGAAGTCCCACCCATTTGGCTAACAATATGGCTTGCCAGGCTAGATCCATTACATGTCACAAATGTGGGGAAAAGGGTTATTTGGCTAGGGTCTGCAGAAATCAGCGTTCCAAGTCAGTATTGTCTATTGAACATGACCCTCCTGCTGATACTAAATTAGTATTCCAACTACAAAACGTTGATAATATCACAAATTTCCCTTCATGTATGATCACTTTGGATAAAAAACCTGTGACTGTATTTTCTGACTCTTGTTCCCCATACACCTTAGTAGAAGCCAATATGTTCGCCAAACTGTTTCCCTCTTGGGAACAGGACATGCAACCTCCGGATATTCGTCCTGGTGGCTATAATGGTGACCCTATACCTTTGCTAGGGATGATTACCATGAAGATTGGGTTCAAGGGTAGAAGTACAGTGGGGAAGATTTATGTCACACAAAAAGGGTCTAATTTGTTGGGGTGGAAGCACCAAAGAGAACTGGGTATTAAGTTAGATCCCAACAGTCCAAATCATGTTCTTTTGGTGGATCCCTCAGTAGGTGGTATGGAGGTTTGCAATGATTCCCCAAAGTTTTCTCTGAAAAGTTAGGTCTCCTCAAAAACTACCAACATTCCATCAAGCTAAAATCCAATGCTAAACCTATTGCACACAAAGTCAGGCCCATCCCACATATGATGCAAGCCCCCCTTAAAGCAGAACTAGACAGACTTTTAACACTAGGAGTCATCAAACCTATTGAAAGCTCCCAGTGGTTGGCCCCCACAGTCCTCACCACCAAAGCTACTAGTAAGGACATCAGACTTTGTGTTGACCTAAGAGATTTAAATGAAAACATCTGGGTTGACAGACATCCCCTGCCACGCATACATGAGGTCCTTACTCTCATCAAGGGTGCGAGTTGTTTTAGCATCCTAGACCTTTCCTCCGCATACCACCAGGTAGAGCTCCACCCAGACTCCCGCCACCTTACTTCATTTGTAACCCCCCTCGGGGCATTCCAATACATTCGCATGCCTTTCAGATTGGCTTCAGCAGCCGCTGCCTTCCAAAGGATCATGCAACATGTGCTGAAGTACCATCCTAGAACCCTTTGTTTTCAAGATGACATCCTCATTTATGGAAAAGATGTGGACGAGCACAATACCATGCTAAGGTATGTTTCAACCAATCTTCAAAAGGCAGGTCTAACGTTAAAAAAGGAGAAATGTCGCATTGGAGTTGCGTCTGTTGAATACCTTGGGCACACCATCTCTCAAGACGGTATCAAGCCCAAAGTTGATCTTGTGGAAGCAATCCTAAATACTGCTGCTCCGACCTGTGTTGATGACCTTAAATCATTCCTGGGCTTATCCGAATACTACGCTAAATTAATTCACAATTATGCCAGCATTGTTGAACCATTGCGAAACCTACTTAAGTCAAGGACCCCCTTTGTGTGGAATAATGATTGTCAGGATGCTTTTGTTGCAGTTAAGGAGAGCATTGTTTCTGCCCCATCCTTGGGTAGATTCGATCCCACCAAATCCACTGTTCTTTGCACTGACGCCAGTAATAAAGGGTTGGGGGCTAGTCTTACCCAATACGTTGATGGCAAAGAACAAGTGGTTGCCTTTGCTTCTCGCGCACTAAAAGGTGCGGAACCAAACTACTCAGTGGTGGAGAAAGAGGCACCTGCCTGTGCTTGGGCAATTAAACATTTCCGTTTCTTCTTGTGGGGCATACCCTTTACTGTAAAGACCGACCATAAGCCTCTCATGTAAGCGTTCACCACGAAAGGGTCAGTCAAAACCACACCGAGAATTGCTAGATGGATTCTGGGACTAGAAGGATACAATTTTAGAGTCAATTATGTACCAGGATCACCAAATGTTGTAGCCGATTTTTTATCTCGCTCACCACCTGAGATTGATGATGGTACTGACCATGTTGAATCTGATGATATCATACTTAAATTGTCATGTTTGAATAAGGAGGAACGGAATAATTGTTTACTAATTGATGAGGAAATGAAGGCCCTTAAGGAATACATTAAAAATGGTTGGCCTGCTGATAAAAACGAAGTCCCAATGCCTTTGAGTAAATACTGGGATATGAGACTGGAATGAAACATACAAGAGGGAACTGTTTGTAGGGGCGAGAAAATCGTTCCGCCAGTAAAACTGAGGGAAAAAATTGTCGAGTTAGCCCACATTGGACATTTAGGGCGTAGTCTCACTAAAAACAAAATCCGCCTAGATTGCTGGTGGCCAGGAATGGATGCTATGGCAGAGAACATGGTGAGAGACTGTCTGGAGTGTAGTCGCTCTGATAAAATCCACCAAACCCGCAAGCCCCCCCTATCCCCTGTTGAGGTCCCAGATTGCCCGTGGTCAAAACTAGCACTTGACATTATTGGTCCCCTCAATCTTAAAACGTTAAATGAACGCTATATTTTGGTTTTGGTGGACTTTCACACTTGTTGGGTGGTTTTCAAGTGTGTGCACCAAATCAACACGGATGCACTCATTCAATTTTTGAAAGGTGTTTTTTTTTATGAGGGTATCCCTGACATCCTCGTCACTGATAACGGGGTGCAATTCACTTCGGAAAACATGAAAGAATTTTAATCTGATATGGGCATTACCCATCACAAAACTGCCTTATATTGTCCCCGTGCTAATAGGTTAGTTGAACGGATGAACCGTGTGTTCAAGGAATGCTTACAGAGAGCAGAGTTACTAGGAATCCCTGCTAAAGATGCTTTACAAGATACCATTTGGGCCTATCGTTCAACCCCCAATAGTGTCACAGGGGTTTCCCCTTTTACCCCCTTGAAAGGAAGGGTTCCCAAAACCAGACTTTCACCTCCAGGATTAAGAAAAAAGGGGGCGTGTATTCTGGACCACAATGAAATCACCAGGAGGGTGGATGCACACCAGTCTAAGTATAAAAACAGGTATGATCTAACCAAACATGTCAAATCCCGTATTTTTAAAGAAGGCGATTGGGTTCGTATTGACCTTCCCAAACCACGTAGGAGGGAGGCCACTAGATTTTCGGAACCAATCAAAGTAACTAGGGTGGGCAGTAATGTGGTCCATCTATAAAATAGTCAAACCTGGAGCATGGATAAGATTGTCCCTCACAAGCAAGTTGTGGAATGGAGGTAATTCCTGATCAAGGGAATGAGAGGTAAATTGTGGTTCTCAGGAGATCTCAAAGAAGCAAATCCACACCTGTGTGGGTTAAAGATTATTGTGTTAAATGACTTGGTTTTGCAGTTTCTCTGTGTGCACTGTTTTACTTTCCTATTGTGGTTCCTTGGGGATATCGATGAACCTAATCCTCACCCGGAGATGATAAACTACAGTGTTATATATTTTGTTTTGCAAGTTCTCTTTTGGTGCTATCCTTACCCCATTTCTATCCGATTACTTTCTTCCTTTTCTTCACCTTCGCTCTCTCCCCTCTTCTCCTCTTCCATCCTGCTTTCACTTCCCTTCTTTCTTTCGCCTTCCCTATGTAAGGTGTGTTATAATCTTATACCATGGTACATTCCATCACCCCCTCTCCCTGCCCCTCTTGGTATGTGCCTAGTGATTGTTGTTCAACATTCCACAGTTGACTCCAGCTGACTGGAACCTATGATGGTGAAAGGTACCAATAAAGAAGACTCTACATACTACCTATGCTTCGTCTTCCTTTGTAACAAGTTTCATGATGGCCACCACGTTGCTTCATGTTACAAGCAGGCTCAATGTGACACAATGCTGGGGCCATCTTGGTATTATATTTTCCCAAATGCTTACTATAGTTATGCTGTTCCAAGGTGGCAACTACATAGCATCTAAACACAGTGTGCTGCAAAATAGAGGCCATCTTGAAACAGTAAACCTATAATAAAAATACAAAAACAAAATTCCAAGCTGTCTGCCTGACAGTTTTGATTCTGCCAATGGTTGCTCAACAATTGTGCAAGCATTTGGAAAACTTGTAGTGATGGTGGCACTAAACTGCAAGGGTGGGAGCGTACAGGGGAAAGTGGGGAAAGACAAAGAGCAAGGGGGCAGGGATGAGATTGGGAATGAGTGACAAAGAGGAGGGGGGTAGGCATGAGATGGGAAATGAGTCAGCGGAGAGAGATTAGTGATCGCCAGCTCGGGAGGGAGAGCAAAACTGACACACTGGAATGACAGGTAGAGCAACCAAATGAAATGAAAGCGGAAGGCGCATGAATCCTATTGAGTGCTAAAAGTCAAATGCTATCAAAAGTTCAAAAGGAAAAAAAAGTTATTGGATGAGGTGTTTGAGAATACACCCCATCCAATGAAAAAACATGGCAAAGCAACAGTGCTCCAGGGGTGGGGCAAACACAAAAAGGGAAGCTATAAAATCAAGGACAGTGAATTGAGGATCACAATAAAACCATTAGATCATGATTAGGGAGCTGATCCAGTGTCCACTTTAAATATATTCTATTCAATGCAGTCTGCAACAGATGGCTAAAGCTGTCTGTAGTGAGACTGCAAAAAAAGCTCTCTAGAAGGACACACTCATCTATGGCATCACTGAAATGGCAAAGCCAGGGCAGAGATGATCCTCAAAAAGTCATTAATAACAGCTGCAAAACTAACGGTGTAATGTGGGGAAATCAACATGTGAATAACACTTACAACACCAAAAGACTGGCGGGGTGGCCTATTAACCATCTATTTGTGTATTGATGGTGTAAGTTCTGCGCCACAGCCTACAGTAGTCTCTAGTCAGACCTACAAATTTACACATGATTGTAGCGAGAATTTAAGTCATTTTAATCTAGATATTCAGAGTATCTGCAATTTAAAGTCTCACCAACATTTGAAACAGAATATCATTAGGCGGTTCAGTACACTACAGCATGGTTACAATTTTCACAAGACTGCATCAAAATGCAAACCTTAATGCAGTACATTCATTTTGTGAAGTGGAAGCAAAAGTCAATTTAAGGTTTGCTACTCTGGGAATCTATAGGCACTTCTGGATAAAGGGGAAAAGTAGTGAAGTCAAAATCCTATTCTCATTAGCCAAAAACTTTATCCATGTTTGAATTACACCACTTTGTTGCTACAGTTCCCTGTTCAATAAAATAGTTGTAAGAACATTCTCACTGAGAGATAGCAAACTTTTAATCTTTGCCCTTGGCCTTGGGCGAAGTTGGAAAATGTATCAGTATGTTTAGTTTTAGAAGTTTTCAGAGATTACCATCTTTTCCCAACTTTGGTTGCATAAGAGGGTCTTCAGGCAAACTGTTTTGAGGGAGGATTTGTGAGTTTAAATTGGCTTTTTGAAGTTTTATCCTGCATCCCTTCTTTCAGCAAGTGTTTTTCCCAATATTTGTTTTTTTAAATTGTTTGAATGTTGTTAAAAAATATAGCAAAGTATACAAAAAATCACACATTTACACAGGAAAAACTCCTACAACTTTTAGCACCTATTTGTTCTCACCACAATCACTATAGTGGCAGACCTGTTCTTTGCTTTACAATTTCGAAAGCTTCTTTTTGTATTGCGCTTTACCATGCCAGAACAAAGACTGCCCTTTTACCAAGACAGTCACAAAGATAGTTCATCGAGGTAACGTGTGTCTCTCTTCAGGAGTTGGTATGGTTGATTCTATGACCTGGTTGCTGGCGCTTAATTTATCAATAAGCAGGCCTACTGGAATTATGCAATTGTGAGGCGGTGGCATTTTTCACATAATTATAGGTTTGATGAATTTGCCACATAATTTAGCATCTGTAGCATAATCTGCAGATTTTAACAAAATAAATTGTTTCTAGCTCAAATGGCTCAAAAGTTACTAAAAACATAGTGGCCGATTCACAGAACTAATCTGAGACAAAATCCTAAACTTACTACTTTTGGTATTCACAAAAGGCATTTAGTAGTAGTAAAGTTAGGATTTTGTCTTAAGTTTGATTTAAGACAGACTTAAGACAAAATCCTAACTTTACTACTACTAAATGCCTTCTGTGAATACCAAAAGTAGTAAGTTTAGGACTTTGTCTCAGATTAGTTCCGTGAATCGGGCCCATAGCAACACACGCTGCTGCACAGTGACAGGCCCTTTGCAAAGGTGGACCGGACATCTTTCTGTTCTTTAATGCTATATTTGGGTTTTAAACTGGCATTACTAGTGAGGTGCAACCTATGCCCAGATAGTGGTAACTAGTGCAAAAATGAAAATATAAGGAAGCAATACTATCACAAACTGTGCTGCATATTGCTGCATAATTGTCCTTTCCTTGCCGCATACTTTAGTCAACCCTGCCTCATAATTTGTCCCTCGCCTGAAGCATAATTCCAGTGGCCCTATCAATAAGTGCCAGCACCCAAAGCTTTGCTCACAAACCAGTGGCTAGCGCTACGAATATCGGGGTGCCGAATACCAAGGCTGCAGAGTCTTGATTCCACCTCATGTCTCTTTCATCCACCACCAAGCACTCCCTGCACATTTATTTCACTCTTTGCAGCTTTTTCATCTCTTCTTTCTCCCTTTTTCACTGTTGTTCTGTATATGCCTTTGTTTCTCTTCCCCTTTTGTTTTTCTCTCTTTTGCTCTGGGTAAAATTCTGATGAGGAAAAATAACTGCCAGTCTCCATAATTAAGTGCTGGTGGCCAATTTCCATGTTTAAAATAGAATTGCTGGCTTATTGTTAACTTTGGTTATTTAAATCCTTCTAAGTCAATTTCATCTCCCCTGCTCGGAGCTGACTGCTGATGTGTAAATTAAGCTTTATCTGCTACTGTGTTGCCTGACTTGTATTTTCTTCCAGAATCGATGCCATTTCCTCTCATTATTCATTCGGTTATGACAACATATATCATGTGGTCATCCATTCAGTTGATGACTGACCTTTCATTTTACAGCTGATTTGGACCCTCATCCTTTTTGTTTCCACCTCTTTCAGTTTTGGCTAGATCCAACAGTTAGTTGCCAAAGATGTTGGTTTCTTTTTTATTAGTGAGCTGTTCTGTGAAGATAGTCATGTTACCTCTAGTCTTTGATGAGAAGTAAAGGCATCCATAATCACTACTTGAGGGTTGATGAAGATTAGAGCATGACAGCATCTAAAGGAAGAGCCAATTTGGGCATCACTTTTTAGAGTGCACCTATTGGCTCGATTCATATGATTCAAGTACATATGCTTCATCCTATATTATTGGCATAACAGACAGCTACGGTGGAGTAGGAACTGCTCCATACTCTGCAAACAGCCTCTTCATTTTGTTTCAATATTTGCAAGCCTGGACATGGCAATCTACAATGGGAATTGACCCATTTTCACTTACGTGTTGCCCTGCCCTCTTATATTCACTCGAATTAGCCTCGGTTGTCCAGCCCTAATTGTACTTCTTAATTAGGGATATCCTGATAGCATATATGAGGACAGCATCTGTTATAGCCTGGATTAGGTATAATGCATTCTCTCCCTAGTTGCCATGATACCTGCTGCTCAGCCTGTGTGTGATGTCATAGAATGTTTATGTATGCCTGAGTGATCAGTTGGTTAGAGCGGGATGAGCATCAGGAGGCTGCTCCTGGTGGGGCATTGATATAACATTTATATTACATTTGTAACCAGCAACCAAGACTTGTCTTCTAAAATAAACTTCATCATAACACCTACGTGACCAGCCTACAAAGAATACTTTATTAATTGCAACAACAGTCTTTACAGTATTGACAGCAGCATTCAGTTGTTTACTGATGAGGGATTACATTACCTATGAATTTTCACTGTTTATTTCTCTTTGTATGCTGTTGTGCACAATGTTCCGGAGTCAGCAAGAGCAGAGTCACCTGTCAAGTCATCATTGGAATGTTGAAGCTGGCGTTGAGGTGAATCAGTTGAAGACTAGAGGGAGGAAGTGAAGATTTGACCAGAAAAGAGACAAAGGCCATGAACCTTAGATTGATGCAGAAACCACTGGTGGGAGCTGTTGTGATGGAACGTCCAAATAACTACAGGAGAACTCGGTAAGTGGAAGTACGTGTTTAGTGAGAAACACAACCTGGCATCCGACCACCTCTGCAGTCAGCAGCAACTGAAAAACATCGAGTGCCGCCAACCTCACATTGTAGCACGAACACACAAATAAGATTCCAGGTAAGATGCCATCATAACACATCCTTCTCTTTTACAATGAAACAAAAAAAATAAAACAAGAACAATCTAAAAGAAATTTAAACTAACATAACAGCAGCTAAAAATAAAACAAACGCAAATTACATTCTAACATAATCTTGTAAATAAGAAAGTGGTCTACGAACTCTAACACCCAAATCGCCTCTCACCATGGGACCACCCTCAGTGCCCGGACCCCCACCACAATCATCCAAGCGAAAATCAGACACAGCACTGGGGTCCCTCAAACATGCACTGGAGGAACAATCATTATCCGGCATGAACATGGCTCCAGAACAACCTTCATCATCGCTACCTTGTTTAGGACACGTACCACCTCTCTGATACAATGCTACTCTACGCACATTCCACCTATCTCCCCCTTCAATGACTACATAGAACTTTCCAACCTTAACCACAGGAAAAGGTCCTTTAAACTTACTCAAACCACTTCTCACCCTGCCAGATCTCAACTTGACCCAATCTCCAACCTTGAATTTGGAAGGAGCATTCTTAAGTACTTGCTCACCTCCGCCAATTATCCAATCTTTCAACCAAGAAGGAACCAATCTGGAACCAGGCAGACGCCCCCTCACAAGTAGAAAAGGGCATTTATGAGTGACACTGTGAATAGTCGAACAATAGGCCCACAACATTTCATCCACAAGTTGTCTAGGAGATCAACCGATAACTCCAGTCGAATGGTCCCTTTCACCAACCTGTTGGCCCTCTCTACCATTCCATTGCCCATGGGATTATAAAGAGAAGTACAAGAATGTTTAACCCCACATTTTTCCAGAAAACGTTGCATCTCACAAGAAACCAACTGTGTCCCCTTATCCGTCAGCAAAGTATGAGGCACACTTTCCTCAAAAAAAACTTTCTCCAAAACTTCAATAGTTGAACTGGTAGTAATATCTCTCAAGAATTTAACGATTAACCACCTGGAATGAACATCAACAATTACCGCTGCAAAGCGCATATCAGCAGACAAATCAGATAGTGGGCCTATAAAATCCAGACAAATAGTGCTCCAAGGTTTACCTGGATCACTAATCTGCCCCATCAAAGGCCACACTCTTCCACCCACCTTCTGATTTGGTCATCCATTCCAGGCCACAAAAAGTCTTCTTTGACCCTCTTGATGGTCATGCCTTGCCCCAGATGTCCTTCATGAGCTAATTTGAAAATATGAAATCTCAAACCTACAGGAGGCACAAAACGATCCCCTCTCATGATCAGATCCAGACCGCTCACCGACAGTTCATTGATAATTGTCCAAAAAGGTCTAGCTGCTACAGACACCGTACTCTCTCTGCGAGCTCCTATCTTGATCATATTGATCACTTCCTTCAAAGTAGAGTCAGAACGCATACCATCCTCCCACTGCAACCTGGAAAACGCACCGAGATTGCATTCGTGCACATCACAAACAAACGCTACAGCTTCCTCAGACTCCAGCCTCTTCACAACACTCTTATCAACACCTTCCCAGTTCAAGGACATGCGTGACAAGCAATCTGCCTGTGAATGTTTCCACCCATGAATGAATTCCACATCATACAAATACTCTTGTAACCTGGCTGCGAACCTAGCTAAGCACACAGACCCTTTGCCAGCACCACCCGCAGATCAGTGGTTTGTGGTCTGTTCTCAACACAAATCTAGTACCCCACAAGTACACTCTGAAATATTCCGTAACCCACGCCGCAGCTAAAGCTTCCCGTTCAATTACGGAATAGTTCCTTTCAGCTTATGTGAGAGTCCGAGAAGCAAAAGCTATAGTTCTTTCAGTCCCATTCTGATGTTGAGATAACACCACACCAATACCAGTAATACTGGCATCAACCGTGAGACAAGACTTACATGTAGTATTGAATGAAGCTAAAATACCTGCATTACAAATCTCATTTTTGACTCTTTCGAAAGATTTTTGTTGTTTCTCCTCCCAAATGTACTTATTACCTTTGCGAAGAAGATTCCTTAAAGATTCAGTTATGCCAGCAAATCCCCTTACGAACTTGGAATAATATTCCGCAAGGCCTAAAAAGGATCTTAGCTGATCTTTATCTTTGGGACAAGGTGCAAGTTTTATTGCTTCCAAAAGATTACGTTTGGGCGCTATCCCTCCACTGGAAATAGTATAGCCCAGATACTCCACCTGTTCAGTTAAAAATTTGCATTTGTCCTTGTTTACTGTCAAACCCCCCTCCTCCAATTTCCACAAGACTTGTCTCAATATGGCATTGTGCTGCTCCACTGTCTTACCAGAGACCAAAATATCATCCTGGAAATAAACTACGCTACTCACACCTTCGAAAATGCTATTCATCATTCTTTGGAACACACTCGCTGCCGACGCTAGGCCGAACGGCATGCGAGTGAATTGGAATGTGCCCTCCGTAGTGATGAAGGCAGTTAGTGGTTTGGAGTCAGGATGCAGCTTGATCTGATAATAAGCCCTTCTCAGATCTATCTTTGAGAAGTACTTACCACTACCTACTGATTGTAACAATTCATTGATATTAGGCAAAGGAAATGTGTCAGTGACAATATCCCTATTCAGAGACCTCAAGTCAATGCAAAATCTCAATCGGCCATCAGCTTTCTGAGTTATGACAACCGGAGAAATCCATGAGGATGCTTCCACTGGTTCTATGACCCCTCCCTTCAACAAGTCTTGCAGCAATTCTTTGAGACCCTGTCTAACAGACAATGGCACTCTCCTAAGCTTATGCTGTACAGGACAGGCTTCACGTTTAAGGATAATTTTGTGCGTCTACCCTTTCACACATCCTAACCTATCTTCAAACACTTTACGTGCTTCATGCAAAACGTCTTCAATTTGTACACCATCATCCACTACCATAACCAGATTTGGGGACCTTGGATTTATTACAATATGAAGGTCGTATTAGTGCATCCAACCAAGAATGGGATGACCTTCTTTAGCAATGTAAACCTTGTCTTCCGTGCTCCTTGTGCCAATGCGAATGACACCAAACATGTATTCTAAATGTCAATAGTTTGACCTTGGTAACCAACGGGATTGATGTCTTTGTCAGTTAACAAGACATTACTCCACAATGTCCTAAACAATGCCTCAGGAATAATAGTGAACATCGATCCTGAATTGACCATGAGACTGATCTCTTGCCCCCACACATTAAATACTGCCTTGGGGCTAGTCAGCCTCCTTGAGTCTTCACTTACTTCTGAAATTGTGTTGTCTAGAGTTTCTTCGACCACTATCACTCTATCCGTACTCTTTCTAACCTCGGAGCACTCTTGTACCACATTGACTTTGGGTTTGTACTTATCAATACTATCACTCTGTCTACATACCCGTGCATAATGTCCCTTACGACCACATTTTCTGCACACTTGGGGGCCGATCCCGGTCGGAGGCGCACCTAATACCATTCGGCCGGGGAAAAAGCCAGGCGAATGCCTGTTTACCGACCAAGTCGCACATACGTCCGAACGAGCAAGTACGATGCGCACAACTGCCCAAATCCCGAACCAGTCGTACTCACCCAATACAGGTCCTGTTCTCCGACCGAGGCGGATCCGGAAACGCAGAATCGAGTCGCACGGAAGCCAAAATGCAGCCCCGTCCGGCCGGACAAGTACGATGCGCCATCCGTACGCGCCGAACCCGTCGCTACGCACGGCACGTCAAAGCATCCGGGAGAGGCGCACATAAGCTCCGATTCGCGCCACAAGACGATCCACGGCTACGAGACGAACACGCCAGCGACGAGGACGAGGCGAAGCAAAGAGAAAGACGAACGAGACGAACCAACCATGAATCCCATCGTGCCGATCCTACCAATATTCTACATCTATTACCGGAACTGGCACGGACGCGTACGACGCAGAAGGTAAGTCAGACACCCACCACACAAACAAACCACACGTACCCGACAAATCACACACACACATAGGGTTGCAGAAATTACTTACATCAGCAACAGCAGCACCATAGGGGCGGGATGGCTATCACTAATGCCACATATACACATAGGGGCCTGGATGCCAACCACTAACACCACCCCTACCCAGGGGTGCTAGATGCCTGTCACTACTACCACCTCTACCCATGGGGGGCTGGATGCCTACCACCACTACCACCCCTACCCAGGGGTGCCAGATGCCTACCACTACCACCACCCCTACTCAGGGGTGCCAGATGCCTACCACTACCACCACCCCTACCCAGGGGGTGCCAGATGCCTACCACTACCACCACCCCTACTCAGGGGGTGCCAGATGCCTACCACTACCACCACCCCTACCCAGGGGGTGCTAGATGCCTACCACTACTACCACCCCTACCCATGTGGGGCAGGATGCCTGTCACTACTACCACCTCTACCCATGGGGGGCTGGATGCCTACCACCACTACCACCCCTACCCAGGGGGTGCTAGATGCCTACCACTACCACCACCCCTACCCAGGGGGGGCAGGATGCCTGTCACTACTACCACCTCTACCCATGGGGGGCTGGATGCCTACCACCACTACCACCCCTACCCAGGGGGTGCTAGATGCCTACCCCTACCACCACCCCTATCCAGGGGGTGCCAGATGCCTACCACCACTACCACCCCTACCCATGGGGGGCAGGATGCCTGTCACTACCACCACCCCTACCCAGGGGGTGCCAGTTGCCTACCACTACCACCACCCCTACCCAGGGGGTGCTAGATGCCTACCACTACTACCACCCCTACCCATGGGGGGCAGGATGCCTGTCACTACTACCACCTCTACCCATGGGGGGCTGGATGCCTACCACCACTACCACCCCTACCCAGGGGGTGCTAGATGCCTGTCACTACTACCACCTCTACCCATGGGGGGCTGGATGCCTACCACCACTACCACCCCTACCCAGGGGGTGCCAGATGCCTACCACTACCACCACCCCTACTCAGGGGGTGCCAGATGCCTACCACTACCACCACCCCTACCCAGGGGGTGCCAGATGCCTACCACCACTACCACCCCTACCCAGGGGTGCTAGATTCCTGTCACTACTACCACCCCTACCCATGGGGGCAGGATGCCTGTCACTACCACCACCCCTACCCAGGGGTGCCAGATGCCTACCACTACCACCACCCCTATCCAGGGGGTGCTAGATGCCTACCACTACTACCACCCCTACCCATGGGGGCAGGATGCCTGTCACTACTACCACCTCTACCCATGGGGGGCTGGATGCCTACCACCAACACCACCCCTACCCAGGGGTGCTAGATGCCTACCCTACCACCACCCCTACCCAGGGGGTGCCAGATGCCTACCACCACTACCACCCTACCCAGGGGTGCTAGATGCCTGTCACAACTACCACCCCTACCCATGGGGGCAGGATGCCTGTCACTACCACCACCCCTACCCAGGGGGTGCCAGATGCCTACCACTACCACCACCCCTACCCAGGGGGTGCCACATGCCTACCACTACCACCACCCCTACTCAGGGGTGCCAGATGCCTACCACTACCACCACCCCTACCCAGGGGGTGCTAGATGCCTACCACTACTACCACCCCTACCCATGGGGGCTGGATGCCTGTCACTACTACCACCTCTACCTATGGGGGCTGGATGCCTACCACCACTACCACCCCTACCCAGGGGTGCTAGATGCCTACCCCTACCACCACCCCTACCCAGGGGTGCCAGATGCCTACCACCACTACCACCCCTACCCATGGGGGCAGGATGCCTGTCACTACTACCACCTCTACCCATGGGGGGCTGGATGCCTACCACCACTACCACCCCTACCCAGGGGGTGCTTGATGCCTACCCCTACCACCACCCCTACCCAGGGGGTGCCAGATGCCTACCACCACTACCACCCCTACCCAGGGGGTGCTAGATGCCTGTCACTACTACCACCCCTACCCATGGGGGGCAGGGTGCCTGTCACTACCACCACCCCTACCCAGGGGTGCCAGATGCCTACCACTACCACCACCCCTACCAAGGGGTGCTAGATGCCTACCACTACTACCACCCCTACCCATGGGGGCAGGATGCCTGTCACTACTACCACCTCTACCCATGGGGGGCTGGATGCCTACCACCATTACCACCCCTACCCAGGGGGTGCTAGATGCCTACCCCTACCACCACCCCTACCCAGGGGGTGCCAGATGCCTACCACCACTACCACCCCTACCCAGGGGGTGCTAGATGCCTGTCACTACTACCATCCCTACCCATGGGGGGCTGGATGCCTACCACCACTACCACCCCTACCCAGGGGGTGCTAGATGCCTACCCCTACCACCACCCCTACCCCTACCCAGGGGGTGCCAGATGCCTACCACCACTACCACCCCTACCCAGGGGGTGCTAGATGCCTGTCACTACTACCACCCCTACCCATGGGGGGCTGGATGCCTACCACCACTACCACCCCTACCCAGGGGGTGCTAGATGCCTGTCACTACTACCACCTCTACCAATGGGGGGCTGGATGCCTACCACCACTACCACCCCTACCCAGGGGTGCCAGATGCCTACCACTACCACCACCCCTACTCAGGGGTGCCAGATGCCTACCACTACCACCACCCCTACCCAGGGGTGCCAGATGCCTACCACTACCACCACCCCTACTCAGGGGGTGCCAGATGCCTACCACTACCACCACCCCTACCCAGGGGTGCTAGATGCCTACCACTACTACCACCCCTACCCATGGGGGGCAGGATGCCTGTCACTACTACCACCTCTACCCATGGGGGGCTGGATGCCTACCACCACTACCACCCCTACCCAGGGGGTGCTAGATGCCTACCCCTACCACCACCCCTACCCAGGGGTGCCAGATGCCTACCACCCCTACCCAGGGGTGCTAGATGCCTGTCACTACTACCACCCCTACCCATGGGGGGCAGGATGCCTGTCACTACCACCACCCCTACCCAGGGGTGCCAGATGCCTACCACTACCACCACTCCTACCCAGGGGGTGCTAGATGCCTACCACTACTACCACCCCTACCCATGGGGGGCAGGATGCCTGTCACTACTACCACCTCTACCCATGGGGGCTGGATGCCTACCACCACTACCACCCCTACCCAGGGGGTGCTAGATGCCTACCCCTACCACCACCCCTACCCAGGGGGTGCCAGATGACTACCTCCACTACCACCCCTACCCAGGGGGTGCTAGATGCCTGTCACTACTACCACCCCTACCCATGGGGGGCAGGATGCCTGTCACTACCACCACCCCTACCCAGGGGGTGCCAGATGCCTACCACCACTACCACCCCTACCCAGGGGGTGCTAGATGCCTGTCACTACTACCACCCCTACCCATGGGGGCAGGATGCCTGTCACTACCACCACCCCTACCCAGGGGGGGCAGGATGCCTGTCACTACCACCACCCCTACCCAGGGGGGGCAGGATGCCTACCACCCCTACCCAGGGGGTGCTAGATTCCTGTCACAACTACCACCCCTACCCATGGGGGGCAGGATGCCTGTTACTACCACCACCCCTACCCAGGGGTGCCAGATGCCTACCACTACCACCACCCCTACCCAGGGGTGCCAGATGCCTACCACCACTACCACCCCTACCCAGGGGGTGCTAGATGCCTGTCACAACTACCACCCCTACCCATAGGGGGCAGGATGCCTGTCACTACCACCACCCCTACCCAGGGGTGCCAGATGCCTACCACTACCACCACCCCTAACCAGGGGGTGCTAGATGCCTACCACTACTACCACCCCTACCCATGGGGGGCAGGATGCCTGTCACTACTACCACCTCTACCCATGGGGGCTGGATGCCTACCACCACTACCACCCCTACCCAGGGGGTGCTAGATGCCTACCCCTACCACCACCCCTACCCAGGGGTGCCAGATGCCTACCACCACTACCACCCCTACCCATGGGGGCAGGATGCCTGTCACTACTACCACCTCTACCCATGGGGGCTGGATGCCTACCACCACTACCACCCCTACCCAAGGGGTGCTAGATGCCTGTCACTACTACCACCCCTACCCAGGGGGTGCTGGATGCCTGTAACTACTACCACCTCTACCCATGGGGGGCTGGATGCCTACCACCAACAACACCCCCACTCATAGGATGAGTAATGCATGACACAACAAGCACACACCAACATAAGGAATGCAACAAAAAGACATCCCCCCCAACACCATGACAAGCGTGTGTAGACTGTGTCAAATGCCTACAACACTGAACATGACTTTGAACAAACAATGTGACCCCCTATCACATGTGTCACACATAAATGTGTGTGGCCCCCACAATGCAAGCAGACCATGACCACTGTGGCAATGGGGTCCAACCCCCATCATCACAGTGACCAAAAGGTAAGTGTGGGGTCCATAGCTGAAGCACATTTTGAATATTGTGGCAATGGGGTTTAAACCCCATCATCACAGTGACCAAAATGTAAGTGTGGGGCCCATAGCTGAAGCACATCTTGAACATTGTGGCAATGGGGTCTAAACCCCCATCATCACAGTGACCAAAAGGTAAGTGTGGGGTCCATAGCTGAAGCACATTTTGAACATTGTGGCAATGGGGTTTAAACCCCCATCATCACAGTGACCAAAAGGTAAGTGTGGGGTCCATAGCTGAAGCACATTTTGAACATTGTGGCAATGGGGTTTAAACCCCCATCATCACAGTGACCAAAAGGTAAGTGTGGGGTCCATAGCTGAAGGACATTTTGAACATTGTGGCAATGGGGTTTAAACCCCCATCATCACAGTGACCAAAATGTAAGTGTGGGGCCCATTGCTGAAGCACATCTTGAACATTGTGGCAATGGGGTCTAAACCCCCATCATCACAGTGACCAAAAGGTAAGTGTGGGGTCCATAGCTGAAGTACATTTTGAACATTGTGGCAATGGGGTCTAAACCCCCATCATCACAGTGACCAAAATGTAAGTGTTGACATTGAAAAAGCTGCAACTGCCAAACTGCATGGATGATTCCTGGTCACAGAACAACAAACACATCAGTGGCAAAGTAGTGCTTGTGTCCATTAGCAACATAGATTGGGGGAGGCAAACAGTGCAGTGCAAATAAGACATACCTTTGGCCATGTGCAGACAAACATCAACCATGGGGGCTGACACTGTCAACATCCATCAATGACACAATGACAGAAGTGACCATCATACTGCAGACCTACATATTTGCACCAATGGCCACACAAATGGAGATACCCTGTGGAGACTGTAGATGTGAGGTGAACAAATAACATACCATGGCAGCAATGGGACACACAAACAATGATCATTGTGCTGACTGATGACCTAGGAGTCCCAGGGACAGCAGGTGAAACCCACCAAACAACATACAGCCAATGGCACACTAAAGATATGCCAATGCAGTGGTGCAGATGCACAAACACAAACAGGCAGACCCACACTGCACATCAAACACAACAGGTGAGGGGGGTGCCAGTGTCCCCAGGCAACCACACAACACATGATGAGGCCTGATTACCAATTACACAGATGCACATACAGTGCCACACAAAAGTAACTCATGGATCCAAATCCCCTATGTGGGCAATCAGGCATTGTTAGATGAGAGGGAGCACAAATTACACATGTCACACAAGCTTGTAGGAACAGCAACTAACACAGCAAGAGACAGACCCACCACAGCACTACCCCCAGGGACCCCATATTGTGCTGACACTAGCCTGCATGATAATCCCACTGTGATGACAATGTCAGATGTCGTTCACACTGTGAACCCCAGCCATGTGTCCTGAGCAACTAACTACCATCACACCTACACAAGCTCCAATCAATCAGCACGGCCTGCAAGCCAAGGCCAAAATGGAGGTAGGGGTCTGGCCGTGCAACAACTCACTTTTGCACCCACTCAACACCACACACCCTGATCTCCACCAATGTGCAGCAGTGAAGCTCACATGGACTGGTGACATTGCACATGCACCCATGACAATACCAGGGGTGGTGGTGGGAACTAAGGTGCAGAAACCCATCACACATGGCCAGTCAACAAGACTCGTCAATGTGTGACACACAGCACAGTATGCCGTACATGGACATGATGTGAAATCCACCACAATCAATGGGATCCTGGCCATAGTCACACACCAATGAAGAAGCCAAGGTGACACACGAAGAACACACGTACACAACTACCAACATTGCAGCTCTGACCCTGAGCAGTGGCAGCAGTCACACACACAACGTGTCACAATCACTGAAAGCTAACACAAACTGAAAATCACATGACTCGTGTAAACAACAAGTGCCAAGGGGAATCCTGAATGTGTCCCATCTGCGTTTGCCCACATCCCCAGCACTGACAACAAAGACAACCTGGGATGACAACCTCATGAACATTAGTTTGCCATGCACCCACATCACAGAGAAACCAGGTCCAAGATGCTGGATGAACACAGAACAACTCAGCAAGCATCACAAACAGGAACATCCCTAGGGACACAGCTTGTGTAGGAAAAGGGAAGGGAACACGCACAGACATGCTTACACAACACAGGCCCACGCAATGTCAACAGATTACACACTGCCAAGAGGGCACTCCACTCCTGTGGAAAGTCCGCTGTGCCAAACCTTGTCTGTGCACGACCCAAACATGTCAGCAGAACACTCCGTCAGTGAGTCAACATCCACAACACACAGAAGGCTCTGCTCACATCAGCCTGGGTACAGGAGTGTCACGTCAGTCATCTGCACACACACCAAACACGTGTCAAGCAAGTTGCACTGTATACACAGATGAGTCCTTCGACATTGATGTGCAAAACTGCATGTCCAGTGGAGCTGGGCACACAGTCAGGGAAATCGAAACATTGAACAGTGGTAAGCCCACCAGATGTGCATCAGTGTAAGACAAAGATGTTCATTTACAAATGCAAAAAGGACATCCCTGTGTCAAATGCTGAACATTACACCCTCAGACTGTAGCAAAGGATGCCATAGATCCAGACTACAACAGGACACATATCCCATGGACCACATGGAGTCCATCACTGCAACACTTCTTCGTCCTGATGTGAACACTATTACAACTGCAAATGCAGGATGCTACTCATCCACATCATGTACATCAAAAGAAAACCCAAAAGTAAACAAAAAGGGGCTTTATTCAGCAGATGTCAGGGTAAACACGGAAGTCCAAAAGAAACTAAGGCCAATGGCCAGTCCAAAATCACAGTACCAACGGGGTGAGAAGTGACAACTGGTCACACATTGCTTGCCTGCACTGGTATGGTTGGGGGACATCCCCCTTGGGGGGGCATACAAGGGGCAGGCCAGGCACCGCAGGGACAGGATCAGGGGATGGCAGAGTGAGGCAGTGAAGGGGTGGTGGGTGCAGCAGTGTCACCGGCAACTGCAGTGGAGGTGTCTGACTCAGGGGGGGCCGGCACCACTGTGGTACACAAGTCAGTTGGTGTGGGTGCTGCAACCACTGCAGTGGGCTGGACTGATGTAGTGGACTGGGTACCCACTGCAGTGCCCGAGTCAGACGTGGTGGTTGTGGACTCCACTGCAGTGCATGACTCCAAGGGAGTGGAAGGGTGGGCAGATGAGGTGGGCAGGACAGAGGGGGGGGACCCGGTCCCCACAACAGTGCCACTAACAGGCAGAGCGTCTGGGTTGGGGGTGGAAGAGCAAGTGGCAGGGGGAGGGCCTAAGCAGTCTGGAGATGCGGTATCGGTGTGTGGGGGAACCTGGGGCAGGGTGTGGCGGGGGAACCTGTGCAGTGGTGGCCTGGGGGATGGAGGAGAGAGACTGGGCGCTGGAGCTGCGTGGTGGTGGTGGTGGGGTCTTGCTCTTCCTGCTCCGGGGGACTTCCTAATGGGCTCCTGTGTCTGCCTGCGCCTGAGGGAGGGTGTCCGGGGGCGAGGGGCACTCCTCTCTGTGTGGGTGGACTTCCTCTTCCCTGGTATGCTGGATCAGCAGGAATGGAGGGGAAGAGGCCGAGGTCACACAGGAAGATCTGCTGTGTAGGTGGGGTAGCAGGCGAGGCAAGGGAAGGGGTCTTGGAGGGAGAGGATTTGGAGGACTGCGGAGTGAATGTGGATGCCTGTGTGTGTGTGTGTTCCCCATCCCCTGTGTCTGTGGTATCAGTCCCCTGAGGATGCTTGTGTGCACGTCTTGCCTTACTCTTGGGTGTGTCTGTGCTGCTCGTGTCTGTGTGTTTGGTTGACTGTGCAGGTGTGCATGTGCTTTGGACAGGTAGGGGGGCAGGAAGTGTGGATGGGGCAGAGGTGGGAGGGGTGAGGGACTGTTGGAGGAGGGACACTTCTGCCGTCAGGGAGGAGTCCATGGACCTATTGCTCCTCTGTAGGGCAGACATACCCATCGAGATGCCCTCCATGAACGACACCAGCTGTGTCAACAGAGTGGTGTGTGCATGGAGGACACTCAGCATTGCTGTCTGCCCTACATGGAGCTGCCGAAGGAGGTACACAGACTCCTCACTCAGGGCAGCAGGGGACACAGGGGCAGGGGCTGCGGTGCCTGGCACGAAGGAGACACGCTCCCGAGCACGGGAGCCTCCACGGACCTCAGGAATGGGAGCCAATGGGAGGGCGGTGGTGGTGGTGGTGGTGGCGGGCCCAGACAGACTAGCTGGCCTTTGGTGGCTGCTGAGACCCGCCTCCACAAGGGAGTCATCCTCCAAGCTGCTGTGGTCGCCAGCTGAGGTGGATGGTGCTGAGGACTCCTCGGTGTGGCTCCCCTCGCCCTCCGTGCCACTGGGTCCCTCTGACCACTTGTCCGATGCTGACCAAGTCTGGCTCCGCTGCTCCTCCTGGTCCGTGGAGCTGTCCCCTCCTGTGGCCGTGGATGTATCTGCAAACAATTAGGGAAACAGACAAACATCAGTCACCTGCACTGACCGCACCCACCACAGTAAGTACAGCACATTACAGAGCAAGCCCTGGCATCCTTAGTTGAACATTGCCTAAAGTCCTCACACAGATTCGGGGAAGCCAATTGTCAGTCTGATGGTCAACCATGGGACTCACACCCCTCCTGACCTTGCACCCATCTGTCTGGTGCCTGTCTGATGGTAAGACCCCAGTGTGGACACATGCACCACCTACACAGTTGTTGGACATTGCAGGGAACACGGTGAAGTATGTGAACATGCACACATCACATCTCTTGCCACTGAGTCAGTGCAGGTGTCCAGATAAAGGGAAGGCCAGAGTCTAATTAGAAATGCATGTGATGCATACCAGCACCAGACACCATGATGCACCCATGTCCGGATAGTCAATGCCACAATGGGGTGCATGTTGCACATGTCACTCCCCTGCAGGATCAGTCCCAGGAAGTTTAATGCCATGACACAGGAATGCGTGCAAAGTCATACATTACTGTCTCAAGTCACATGGCCATGGCAGCCAGCCAACAACAGTCTGCACTGTGTCACAATCCGAGGGCATGGGGAATGCAAGTTATGTGACTGACAAGTGCACATGTCCATCCCCCAAAACCACATCATCTGTACTACTATTTGTCCACGTCATACCAACTGGACATATGGGGGACATGAAACACAACTCACTGAACATGAGCACCTCACAGTGTGCTGTGAATGAAAATACAGCTGCCTGAAAGTCACAGTCGCAAACACCTGTGTGCACAGTCAAGTGATCAGACACCTATAAGTCACAGAAGTATCGTCTATCATGGTCACATCTCATATGGCATGCTGAGCCCTACCGATAAACATACCAGTAGTCCTGACAACGAAGACACAGCACAATGAGACAGAGGCAGACACCTGAGGGTACATTTCACTGATCACAACATGCCAGATGATACACGGGAGTGGGAGTACAGAGTGTATTGTATGCCCTGGAGTAGGCATGACTGTCCAGCTCCACCTGTAAGAGGGATGAGTCCTGGACAGTAGGCAGGTGGCTAAGCATGTGTGACACACTGGATACACATACTCCTGAGGCCCAAACATTGTTCCCACCAGCAGCATGGGTGTGTGCCAAATTCCCCAGGGACATGTGGTGAGTCAGAGCAGCAAGCGGACCACATATCAAAGTTACACCCAGATCACATGTCAGAACTTAGGCATTGTGTAAGCAATTGACCCACCCATGAATCGCACAACATAGTCACGGGAACAAATGCTGTCCCCCACCTTGAGCAAAGCAAAATGCAATGACACAGTCCCCAAATGACACAATTTCCTGACTATAAGGGCCACACATATGCGTATCAGAGGAGAAGTGGGCATGTCACAAATGAGGGACATGGGTCCTGGACCACATGACTGATGTACTGTGGAAGTTTAACCAGGCCAGAGGAGGGCACATAGCATGTCAGACAAAGTGCACAGTGCAGTCATGGACTCACCCCCTCCTTGCTGCTGTCTGGCCTTCAGCTGCCCATCCAGATCAGGGAAGACCACCACCAGGATCCTGAGCATGTGGGGGGTCAGGGTCCGGTGTCCGCCCCTCCTGCGAGGAGGCGACAGCTTCAGCTGGACCCGTGCGATCCTCCGGGTCCAGCCCCGAAGGTCCTGCCACCTCTTCTGGCAGTTGCGGATCCGGCGCTTGTAGACCCCCACGGATCTCACTGCCCGGATGATGGTCAGCCATATCTGCTGCTTCTGGTGGGCATCAACCTGTGAGGATGACAAAGTGAAAAGCCCATTACTACACATGCAACATTTCCGTGCATCACACATTTGGATATACATGTCTCAATCACAGGGGCACATGATGTACACAGGCAGTGCAACGATGGCTATGAACAGTCTGCCAGCAGTTACTACATGGTATCATTGCCTGGGAAGTAAAACCTCGTTTAAATGCACTGTTACTGCACTATACCTGTTCAGTGCATGTAACTACATACTATGGGGGGTGACAACTACTCAGTGAGCCTGCTAGCCAGTGGCGTGCACACTGTAGGTCTTGCAAGTCAGACAACATGCACATTTAGTAAGGCAGTGGACAGCACACTCACCTGCTCCCCTGGTTTCCCATACAGCTTGCTGTACTGTGGAAGGAGGCTGTCCAGCAGGGCCTGGTTCTCCTCAGTGGTGAAGGCTGGGGCTCTCTCCACAGTACGTGCCATTGCAGGATCCAGAGGATGCAGATACAGCAGCAGTGGGGGTGGCAGATGTCGTCCTGGAGCATGTAGTGCAGGCAAGTGAGCTCTCAGGGGAACAGCCAGCATTATATGTGTGCTGCTGAGGCAGATACTGTCCCATGTGTCCAAAGTGATAGGTTCAAGTCGTTTGCATCTTCTGAATCTGGCCAATCCATGGAATTGCACCACTTACACACGCCCACAGCATCCTTCAAAGGTTCCACTTCATGAGACCCATGAATTTGCAACATTGTTGTGGCTGGCCAACTAAATTCACAGCATCAGACTCGTTAAAGGTTTGAAAACGCGTCCGTTGCCATGCCAGGCCATAGCCAATGCGTGCGCACCGATCGGTCCATTGCTGTACAACGCGTACATCGGATGACAACGCGTACCCGCTCACATCGTAAGCAATGGCCAATGCGTGCGCACCGATCGGTCCATTGCTGTACAACGCGTACCCGCTCACATCGTATGCAATGGCCAATGCGTGCGCACCGATCGGTCCATTGCTGTACAACGCGTACATCGGATGACAACGCTTACCCGCTCACATCGTATGCAATGGCCAATGCATGCGCACCGATCGGTCCATTGCTGTACAAAGCGTACCCGCTCACATCGTATGCAATGGACAATGCGTGCGCACAGATCGGTCCATTGCTGTACAACGCATACCCGCTCACATCGTATGCAATGGCCAATGCGTGCGCACAGATCGGTCCATTGCTGTACAACGCGTACCCGCTCACATCGTAAGCAATGGCCAATGCGTGCGCACCGATCGGTCAATCAATCAATCAATCAATCAATCAATCACGGCATTTATAGAGCGCGCTACTCACCCGGGAGGGTCTCAAGGCGCTGGGGGAGGGGGTAAGTTACTGCTCGAACAGCCAGGTCTTGAGCTGCTTCCTGAAGGAGAGATGGTCCTGGGTTCACCGGAGGTGAGTGGGGAGGGAGTTCCAGGTCTTGGCTGCCAGGTAGGAGAAGGATCTTCCTCCGGCGGTGGTTCTGCGGATGCGTGGTACGGTGGCGAGGGCGTGGCTGGTTGATCGTAGCTGGCATGTGGACTTGTAGAAGGTCATGCGGTCGTTGAGGTACTTTGGGCCCAGGTCGTGGAGGGCCTTGTGTGCGTGGGTGAGGAGTCTGAACGTGATTCTCTTGCTGACGGGGAGCCAGTGCAGGTCTTTCAGGTGTCCGGTGATGTGGCTGTGTCGGGGGATGTCCAGGATGAGTCGTGCGGAGGCGTTCTGGATGCGCTGGAGTCTTTTTTGAAGTTTGGCTGTGGTTCCGGCGTAGAGGGTGTTCCCATAGTCCAGTCGGCTGGTGACGAGTGCCTGGGTGACGGTCTTCCTGGTTTCAGTGGGGATCCATCTGAAGATCTTGCGGAGCATGCGCAGGGTGTTGAAGCATGAAGATGAGACGGCGTTGACTTGTCTGGTCATCGACAGGGAGGAGTCCAGGATGAAGCCCAGGTTGCGTGCGTGGTCCGTTGGCTTGGGCGCGGTGCCCAGGGGCCGGGGGCCACCAGGAGTCGTCCCAGGCGGAGGGTGATGAGCCCAGGATGAGGACTTCCGTCTTGTCTGAGTTCAGTTTAAGGCGGCTGTTCCTCATCCAGTCGGCGACGTCTCTCATCCCGTCGTGTAGGTTGGCTCTGGCGGTGGTGGGGTCGTTGGTGAGGAGAGGATCAGCTGGGTGTTGTCGGCGTAGGAGATGATGTTGAGGTTGTGTTGGCGTGCGATGGCTGCGAGGGGGCTCATGTAGACGTTGAAGAGGGTTGGACTGAGTGAAGATCCTTGTGGAACGCCGCAGATGACTTCGGTGGCTTCGGATCTGAAAGGGGGAGGCGGACTCTCTGGGTTCTTCCGGCGAGGAACGAGATGATCCATTCCAGTGCTTTCTCTCGGATTCCGATGTTGCTGAGGCGCTTCACTAGGGTGCGGTGGCAGACGGTGTCGAACGCCGCGGAGAGGTCCAAGAGGATGAGGGCAGCTGTTTCCCCGTTGTCGGTTAGGGTTCTGATGTCGTCGGTGGCTGCGATAAGGGCGGTCTCGGTGCTGTGGTTGGCCCGAAACCCGGACTGCGAGGGGTCGAGGGATCCATTCGTCTCGAGGAAGGCGGCAAGCTGTCTGTTGACGGTCTTCTCGATGACTTTGGCCGGAAACGGAAGGAGCGAGATGGGACGGTAGTTCTTGAGGTCGGTGGGGTCCGCCGTTGGTTTCTTCAGGAGGGCGGTAAGCTCGGCGTGCTTCCAGCTCTCCGGGAAGGTGGCGGTGTGGAAGGAGGAGTTGATGATGTCCCGGAGATGGGGTGCGATGGTGGCGTCGGCTTTGTTGAAGACGTGGTGTGGGCAGGGGTCGGTTGGTGATCCGGAGTGGATGGAGTTCATCGTGCGGGTGGTGTCTTCGGTGCTGATCGGGGTCCAGTTGCAGAGGGTGGTGGTGGCGGGCGTTGGTTCGGCGGTAGGGTGCGTGGTTTGTGCGTCGAAGCTGTTATGTATGTCGGTGATCTTGCGGTGGAAGAACGCGGAGAGTGAGTTGCAGAGGTCTTGCGAGGGGTGATGTCGTTGTTTCCGGCGCTGGGGTTGGAGAACTCTTTGACGATGCTGAAAAGTTCCTTGCTGTCATGGGCGTTGTTGTCCAGTCATTCTTTGAGTGCCGACTTCTTGGTGGCACGGATCCATTGCTGTACAACGTGTCCCTGTACAAGTCACTGGCATATGTCACCATGCCTGTCACAGGTGAACGTATGCCAGCCACATTTACTTCCCAGGGAGTGAGGGGCACACCTACAACACCACAGCCTGTCCACACTGTATCCTAGGGCATGTAAGGCTGCATTACCTTTTCCGTGTATGGGTGTCAACATATTGTTTTGTGGGTGGCACTTGGGGGCAGCCACTACCAGGCTGTGCACGTGTTCATGGGGACGGAATCCTTGGTGTGTTGTGCACATGACCACTGTGATGTGCAACTGTTCATTTCAGAGCATGTGGCATGGTCACATTTCACGGTTGTGTATGTGATGTCACATACCCCCTGAGTCCCATGTGGGACGGTATGTACGTCCCAGGGTGACCCATTGCCACAATTGTGATGGCCCTCCACAGTCTGTGTGCATGTTGTGTTTACAATGTCTCTGATTCCATGTGCACAATGGGAGACAGTCTCCACATCCACGTTGTTTGTGCATGGACTTTGATGTTGTGCGTGTGTGTGTCACAGACGTCCATGTCTGTCCTGCCGAGGCAACAGGGACCACTACCTGTGGGGGTCATGGTTGTTTAGCTGTGGTGTATTAATGATGCACCATGTCATGCCAGTGTCCATGTGGCAATACAGGGTCCCTGGGAATCTACCTGTCGATGAGCTGTGATGCCTGGGGCACATCTGTCCTCACATGTCACTGTGGTGTGTGTTTGGAACGTGACAGCAGTACATGGGTACTGTGACACAGCCTAATGATATCCCATAGCACAACCTGGGACTTGTTGAGGGAACATGTTGAACTGTGATGTTAGATGTTAGCCATGTAGGTGCCATACATGTCCTTACGGAACGGCACACGCATCATGTACTTGTGTCTCGTAATGATGTATCATGTGATATTGAGTCTGGTCTATGCCACATATGTGGGGTGACTGACAATCTTTCTTTCTTCACCTATGCACTGCAGGGCACCAGCTGTCCATCGGCCATTCCCTGACCTTGCAACAGTGGTTGAACGGGACTGCATCCGACGGTACCGCTTCACCAGGCCACTGATTGAGGAATTGACGGTGCGGTTGGCCCCACATTTGCAACCTGGCCGGACATACCCTACAGCGCTGACCCCCAAGGTGAAGGTGATGGCAGCCCTACACTTCTTTGCCACCGGTACCTTTCAACACACTGTGGCGTCTGCTGGTGGGATGTCACAGACCATGTTCAGCCGTGTGCTCCGCGATGTTTTGGAGGCTATGTTGAGATACCTGAACCAGTACATCTATTTCCCTAGACTTCAACAACTCACTGACATGAAGAGTGACTTCTATGCCCTGGGGAGGATGCCGCATGTCATTGGCTCCATTGATGGGACACATGTGGCTTTGGTACCACCACAGGCCCAAGAGCAGGCATACAGGAACCGCAAACACTACCATTCGGTCAATGCACTGGTGGTATGTCTTGCAGATATGAGCATCTCACACGTGTGTGCCCGTTTCCCCGGTTCTGCACACGATGCCTACGTGATGAGGAGTAGTCGCATCCCGAGGATGATGTCACTAATGCGGAACCAGCGTGCCTGGCTTGTTGGTGTGTACTGACTTTGTACCATTGTGTGTGTTCTGCAATGTAGTGTTCCACCCTCTTTTCCAACTCAGCTAATGTGCAATTGTCTGTATGTAGGTGACTCCGGATACCCCAACATGCCGTGGTTGCTGACGCCCCTCAGGAACCCTGTGACACCAGCCCAGATGCGCTACAATGAGGCACATGGTCGGACCAGGAGAGTGATTGAGCAGACATTTGGTCTCCTTAAGAGCCGCTTCCGCTGCCTAGATAAGACAGGAGGGGCCCTCCCATATGCCCCAGCAAAGGTGTGCAAGATTGTCATCGTCTGCTGCATGCTACACAACCTGGCAGTGCGGAAGGAGTTGCCTCTCATCCTGGATGACGATGACCAACATCCGCCACCTGTGGAGGATCCTGGGCTGGACCACGATGCCAGTGATGATGATAATGATGAGGGTGATGTCCGCACACAGCTCATCACCAACTTCTTCAGCTGAATGTGAGTATCCAGGGATGTTATGTCAATGATGTGAGTTTGCATGATATGTGTTGGTGGTGCTCTGGTGCTGTTTGAGTGTGTCCATGTGCTACTTGACTTGATGCGTGCAGCAATGTGTCCTTACAGGTAGTCTGTACTCCCCAACAGTGTTGGCATGCTAACTTGGTTCTGGGTGGGTTTCTTGTGACATGTATTGGGCATGAGTATTGCAGTTCTGTCCTGTTCTTCAGTGCTTTTGACTGTGTGTCATTTCTGTCCTTCACAGGGTACCTTCAGAGTTGTTTGGTCAACTGTGATCCCCCGACACCGTGAATCAACTTCCAGGGTGGTAGCTGTCGTTTCCCTACAGGTGATGTGCGCCACACCCATGGACTTCCTTCCTTCTACACTTGTTGACTGTGTGCCCGCTGCCAGGTGGGATTACCTTGCATCTGTAGTGGTTACAACATGTTGCAAATGTGTAATAAACCTGTGCTTCACTTTGTGATGTGCGTTGTCTGTGGTCACACATCTGACTGACATTTGCTTACTGCACCAGTGGGCTAGTTGACACAGACTGGGAATAGGTGTTGGGTCTGTGCATTGCACCGTATTTCCTGGCAACATCAGTGTAGGCGATGAGTCAGATGGCCCTGGTGTGTATGTGTTGTGTAGCCCTGGTGGTGTGTCTCCCTCATATGTGTCACCTTGCCATGACTCACATGCCGGTGTTGTACTTGCTGTAGCAGTTAGCATGCACAGTGTCATTTCACAGATCATCATCTCCACTTCAGAAACAACGTTGGAGTCACAACAGAGGCAAGTATGGTGTATTAGTGAGTTTATTGACATACATTTGTGAGTATAGTGCACAGGATGGTGGGTGCTGTACATTGTGATTGTAATCCAAAGTTCCAAGATGATTTGGAAGTCCTGGTAGCAGTAATGTCCAGAGTAAAGTCCACAGTCATCTGATACATTGGTCCAAGTTGAGCTCCCCATGTCATGTGGGAGAGTTGTGTTGCATTCGACAGGGTGAAGAGTTTGGGCACAAAGGTGATTTTCCAGAACAGGTGTTGGCTTCCTGGGGGTTGTGCATGGCCATCTGCCTCTCAGTTGTCCTTCCTCAGACGACCCCTCTTCTTTGGGGGACCCTCAAGTGCAGGCTGCTGCGGTGCAGGGGACTCTCCGCCAGAGTCATCCTCCCTCCCTGTGGCAGTTGCAGTTGTTGCAGCACCAGATGTTGTGGGCACACAGGGAGGTGTTGACATGTTGGTGCAAATCTGGCGGAGGCATTGCAATATGTCCCTATGCACCGCCGTCTGTTCTTGCACTGTGTCCCACTTGGACTCCATGCGGGACATGTGTAAGTCCAAGCGGGCATGATGGGCAGCCTGCTGCTGTTGAATGTCCCTGAGGATCCCCACTACCTGGCTGAACTCTCCGGTGCTAGTCTGGTATGCATCAGCTATGCGTACCAGTTGTGGGTCATCATGCAGTCCAGACCCCTCTGCAAGTAGCGACCTATGTCTACCACCCCTCCCACCACCCCTGGCAACACGTGAAGGACCTGCGGTGGCACGCACAGGTGACCCTGGGCCCCCTTGGGGGTTGTTGCTGGTGTTGTCCGTAGCTCCACGTTGGGCCGGGGTCCGTGTGCTATTGGTGGTGGTGGTCCTTGGTCTGTCCGTGTCGGCAGGGGTGGTCTGTGTGTTGGCAGTTGTTGGAGGGTGGGTGCAGGGGTGCAGCTGGTGGTCCTGCTGGTGCTGCATGATGACTCACTGCGGAGGTGCCAGGTAGGTCTTCGTCATCCAAGGTGGGCAGAGGCTGTTCCACACCAGTGAGCTCAGTGTCCCCCGGAGCCTGGGACAGGGACTCCTCAGCGTCTGCTGAGGTGTCCCCATCATCACCTGTATTTGGAAGAGACACACAATGTATGTAATGTTTCTACAGGCATCAATGGTTCAAACACCTGACAGTTGTGACTGTACCTCTGGATGCGGGCCTGTACATTGCATTGTCCTAAGTTGTCACAGTCAGCTGTTGATATTGGTGTAGCGCATTGTCCTGACAACATGAAGCATTTCAATGTGAATGTTGAGGTGTGTGCATGGCCAGCATTGGTGGTATTTGGTTGACATCCGGACATCCTTCTCCCTCCAGCCCAGTTATCCCACCATGAAGCATGCCACCCTTGCAGTGGGTGCAGGTTGACTCTCAGGATGTCAGTCAGTGGTGTCCTGCTGTTTGTTGGTGCCCAGTTCCCAGCAGGGCCTTGTGCTCCCCACAGCAGTACCCAGTGTCAGCCATCTTGTCAGTTGTTTTCCACTCCCTGTGATGTGAGCATGGTTCAGAGTGGTGTTGATGGGCCAATTGTGAGGGTGAGCAATATCTGTGACTACCACTCCCATCACGCTATTGCCTCCACCCCCTTCCCAGCATGCCCATACTTCCTTCCTTTTGAGTGTACTTCACTGTGTGTGGGTGTGACAGCAATGGCAAGATGGCTGACAGTGGTGTCCTGCTGTTGGTTGGTGGCCAGTTCCCAGCATGGCCTTGTGCTCCCCACAACTGAGCACCGGTGTCAGACATCTTTGATGGGGCTTTCCACTCTCTGTGAGGTTTGCATGCTTCAGTGTGAGCTTGCTGGGCCATGTGGTTTGGGGATGTTGAGCTGTGACTACCACTCCCATCATGCTATTGCCTCCACCTCCCCTTCCCAGCATGCCCATACTTCCTTCCTTTTGAGTGTACTTCACTGTGTGTGGGTGTGACAGCAATGGCAAGATGGCTGACAGTGGTGTCCTGCTGTTGGTTGGTGGCCAGTTCCCAGCATGGCCTTGTGCTCCCCACAACTGAGCACCGGTGTCAGACATCTTTGATGGGGCTTTCCACTCTCTGTGAGGTGTGCATGCTTCAGTGTGAGCTTGCTGGGCCATGTGGTTTGGGGATGTTGAGCTGTGACTACCACTCCCATCATGCTATTGCCTCCACCCCCTTCCCAGCATGCCCATACTTCCTTCCTTTTGAGTGTACTTCACTGTGTGTGGGTGTGACAGCAATGGCAAGATGGCTGACAGTGGTGCCCTGCTGTTGGTTGGTGGCCAGTTCCCAGCAGGGCCTTGTGCTCCCCACAACAGAGCACAGGTGTCAGACATATTTGATGGGGCTTTCCACTCTTTGTGAGGTGTGCATGCTTCAGTGTGAGCTTGCTGGGCCATGTGGTTTGGGGATGTTGAGCTGTGACTACCACTCCCATCATGCTATTGCCTCCACCCCCTTCCCAGCATGCCCATACTTCCTTCCTTTTGAGTGTACTTCACTGTGTGTGGGTGTGACAGCAATGGCAAGGTGGCTGACAGTGGTGTCCTGCTGTTTGTTGGTGCCCAGTTCCCAGCAGGGGCTTGTTCTCCCCACAGCAGTACCCAGTGTCAGCCATCTTGTCAGTTGTTTTCCACTGCCTGTGATGTGAGCATGGTTCAGAGTGGTGTTGATGGGCCAATTGTGAGGGTGAGCAATATCTGTGACTACCACTCCCATCATGCTATTGCCTCCACCCCCTTCCCAGCATGCCCATACTTCCTTCCTTTTGAGTGTACTTCACTGTGTGTGGGTGTGACAGCAATGGCAAGATGGCTGACAGTGGTGTCCTGCTGTTGGTTGGTGGCCAGTTCCCAGCAGGGCCTTGTGCTCCCCACAACAAAGTACTGGTGTCAGACATCTTTGATGGGGCTTTCCACTCTCTGTGAGGTGTGCATGCTTCAGTGTGAGCTTGCTGGGTCATGTGGTTTGGGAATGTTGAGCTGTGACTACCACTCCCATCATGCTATTGCCTCCACCCCCCTTCCCAGCATGCCCATACTTCCTTCCTTTTGAGTGTACTTCACTGTGTGTGGGTGTGACAGCAATGGCAAGATGGCTGACAGTGGTGTCCTGCTGTTGGTTGGTGGCCAGTTCCCAGCATGGCCTTGTGCTCCCACAACTGAGCACCGGTGTCAGACATCTTTGATGGGGCTTTCCACTCTCTGTCAGGTGTGCATGCTTCAGTGTGAGCTTGCTGGGCCATGTGGTTTGGGGATGTTGAGCTGTGACTACCACTCCCATCATGCTATTGCCTCCACCTCCCCTTCCCAGCATGCCCATACTTCCTTCCTTTTGAGTGTACTTCACTGTGTGTGGGTGTGACAGCAATGGCAAGATGGCTGACAGTGGTGTCCTGCTGTCGGTTGGTGGCCAGTTCCCAGCATGGCCTTGTGCTCCCCACAACTGAGCACCGGTGTCAGACATCTTTGATGGGGCTTTCCACTCTCTGTGAGGTGTGCATGCTTCAGTGTGAGCTTGCTGGGCCATGTGGTTTGGGGATGTTGAGCTGTGACTACCACTCCCATCATGCTATTGCCTCCACCCCCTTCCCAGCATGCCCATACTTCCTTCCTTTTGAGTGTACTTCACTGTGTGTGGGTGTGACAGCAATGTCAAGATGGCTGACAGTGGTGTCCTGCTGTTGGTTGGTGGCCAGTTCCCAGCATGGCCTTGTGCTCCCCACAACTGAGCACCGGTGTCAGACATCTTTGATGGGGCTTTCCACTCTCTGTGAGGTGTGCATGCTTCAGTGTGAGCTTGCTGGGCCATGTGGTTTGGGGATGTTGAGCTGTGACTACCACTCCCATCATGCTATTGCCTCCACCCCCTTCCCAGCATGCCCATACTTCCTTCCTTTTGAGTGTACTTCACTGTGTGTGGGTGTGACAGCAATGGCAAGGTGGCTGACAGTGGTGTCCTGCTGTTTGTTGGTGCCCAGTTCCCAGCAGGGGCTTGTTCTCCCCACAGCAGTACCCAGTGTCAGCCATCTTGTCAGTTGTTTTCCACTGCCTGTGATGTGAGCATGGTTCAGAGTGGTGTTGATGGGCCAATTGTGAGGGTGAGCAATATCTGTGACTACCACTCCCATCATGCTATTGCCTCCACCCCCCTGCCCAGCATGCCCATACTTCCTTCCTTTTGAGTGTACTTCACTGTGTGTGGGTGTGACAGCAATGGCAAGATGGCTGACAGTGGTGTCCTGCTGTTGGTTGGTGGCCAGTTCCCAGCAGGGCCTTGTGCTCCCCACAACAAAGCACCAGTGTCAGACATATTTGATGGGGCTTTCCACTCTCTGTGAGGTGTGCATGGTTCAGAGTGGTGTTGATGGGCCAATTGTGAGGGTGATTAATATCTGTGACTACCACTCCCATCATGCTATTGCCTCCACCCCCCTTCCCAGCTTGCCCATACTTCCTTCCTTCTGACTCTGCTTCCCTGTGGGGTAGTGTGCCTGTGCTGAATGGATGGCTGACAGTGTTGTCCTGGCGTTTGTTTGGCTACAAGTCCCATGTGTGTCACTGTGCTTCCCACAGCATGACCCAGGGATAATTAATTTTAGTGTGAGGCAATGCATTTTCCCAGGTGTGTTGTGTGTAGTTTGTGTTAGGGGTGTGTGTGGGGAGAGCTGCTGGTAACTATGGTCATAGCTGTCAGTCCTCCTTCCCACCCACCAGATATCCCACCATGGAACGTGCTTCCATTGCAGGGAGTGCAAGTTGTCTTTCAGGATGTCAGTCAGTGGTGTCCTGCTGTTGGTTGGTGCCCAGTTCCCAGCAGGGCCTTGTGCTCCCCACAGCAGTAGCCAGTGTCAGCCATCTTGTCAGTTGTTTTCCACTCCCTGTGATGTGAGCATGGTTCAGAGTGGTGTTGATGGGCGTATTGTGGGGGTGGGCAATATCTGTGACTATAACTCCCATGATGCTATTGGCTACACTGACTTGACCAGCATACACAGAATTCCTTCCTTTCTGTGGGATTCCCTGTGTGGTGGTTTTGTAGTGGTGGCTACATATCTGACAGTGTTTGTTGGTTATATTTGTGTCACTGCCTAGCTTTATTTGTTGTAGGGTTTGTACATGTCATGACACAGTTACATATCACTATGAGATGGCATGTGTTGTGTTTATCTGACTGACATACACATCTTGGGATGATTCTGTTTTTGTTGCTGTGTATTTGCTAAGGGTGCATGGTTTGACTATCCCCTTGACAGTGATGTGTGTGTATTGTCACACAATATTGGGTATATTGGTTGTGTACTCACCAGGCTCTGGGATGTTTTCTAGTCCATATACGCTCACTGGTGGTAGGATGGCCCGCACCTTCTCCTCCCAGTGCCTGAGGTATAGTGGTTTGGCAGGAGGGCCACTGCCGGTGTGTTGGCTCAAGATGTAATCCTTCTTCAGTAGGTCCCTGACCCTCCTGCGCACATCATACCACCTGTTCTGGATGTCTTCCTTTGTGCGCAAACATGGTGATTGTGCGTTCACCCTGTCGACGATCCTCGCCCACATCTTGGTTTTCTGCGACATGGGGGTCTGTTGGACCAGTGTACCAAACAGCTGTGGCTCTACCCTGAGGATCTCATCTACCAGGACTTCCAATTCACTATCTAGGAACTTTGGATTCTTCTTGGGGGCATGGTGATGGGTGGTGGTGGTGAGTGATGTGTGTTGGTGTGCAAGTGAGGGTGTGTGAGTGTGTGTTTTGCTGGGTGTATGTGAGGGTGCTATTTGTTGAGGTGCTGATGGTGTGTGGCTTGTGTGATGGCTGAGCTGTGAGTGTGTGTGTGGTTGCTGTCTGTTGGTGTTGTGTGCTAGCAGGTAATTTGAATTTGCAAAGGATCATGGTAGAGATTTGTGTCCTTTATATGAGTGGAGTTGTGGGTGTGTCTTTGTTCCCTGTTTCCCCCCCTAGTATTTATTGGCTTTGTAATTGCTTGTTTGGCCTTTTTTTTTGTGTTTTTCCCTTTGTAATTTTTGTGCATGTAGGAGACGTTCTTCTGACCGAGTCGGACCCTGCAGTTGTCTCGTGCGAGCTTCTCCGAGTCGTTCACGCTGGGTTTGTGCTGTTTTATGTGCTGCGTACGCGTCGGTCGCGGTGTATTGGGTTGCTTCGGCTCGCTGTTTTGTATGCGTGTCGGTCGTACGGCTTGTGCTCCGTGCGACTCGGTCGTGTTTTCCACGCGTTGCATCGTACTTGGCGGGTCGGAGTTCGCGGGTACGTTTCGTTCGGGATTCTTCCTGGTGCGTGTCGGTCGGTTCGATTCGTGTGCTTTTCCGGCCGGATAGCTGTTTTCCGCGCGGTTCGGTCGTTCAGTATTGTGTTCCGTACGAGTCGGTCGGATTTTGCACGCTTTTCATCGTACTTTGCGGGTCGGGCTGCACCGGTACGTGTCGGTCGGAATAAATTCCGGCTCCGAGTCGGTCGGTACGTTTTCCGGCCCGGATCGGAATCGGCCCCTTGGTCTATAGCAAAACATCTCTTGGAATCAGCTAAGTGGTATTGACTCCCACACCACATACATTCTCTCCCTTTGCTTTTGGGCATTGAATTAAAAGGACGTGTACTCTTTGTATTTTTTTTGGAGATTGCATTAATCTCTGTGTCATCTTCTTTGTAATTACATTCAAGACTGGCAACATCATTTGTGCTCCTATCCCTCTTCCCCAGCTCTTTGATACACTTCTGAGATTCCTCAATTACTTTAGCCATATCTACAGCTTCCTTCAACGAGGGGTCTTTTGCAGCCCACCGTCTTTCTTGAATTTTCCTTTCGCGACACTGTACAATTAATTGATCTTGAATTAATTCATCAGTCATCACCCCAAAACGACATTTCACTGAAAGTTCACGCAGCCTTGCAACAAATTTGTCTATGGAGTCATTGTCAGATTGAGGGTGTGTACAATTTATATCTAGCCATTACAAGATTAACCTCTTTAGCAAACCTAGTTTCTAATCTTTTGATGGCTTCTTTATACACATCATCCATAGGTTGGCTATTGGGACCCATGGCCACTGGTAAGTACTTGAAAACACGTTGTCCTTCACTGCCAAGGGCACTAAGTAACAATGCTTTCTTCCTTGCAGGTGAAAAATTGTGACCATCTAAGGCAGTAATGTAATTTTCTGACATCTCCACCCAATCCTCCCAGACTATCATGGGTGTACCGGGATGGGGAAGGAACATAGGCGGCATGATGACGTTAGACTGCTCTGCCATATTAAAGTATTATGCCTTAGTAGTTGTGCAGAAAAATAATGCCCACTACAATGTTCTTTGAAATGACGTATGATGAGTAGTTTAAGGTGTGCAAATCACCGGGAGTGCATCTGCACAAAAGTACTGATATATTGAGTAAGGGTGTGCAGATCACCGTAGATATGCCTGCACAAGTGTTGGCCACGTAGTACAGCTTAAATGCCTTAGATATCTTTAATTGCGGTTAGTGCGATGAGGCCCAAGATGTGCAAATCACCGTGAACGTGTTTGCACAGATGCGAGACGTGAACTGTACCTGAATACCCAGCTTAAATGCCTTTTCCAATTTTGATAACACGAACAGACAAAAGGTGTGCAAATCACTGTGAACGTGTTTGCACAGTTGTGAAAGTTAAAAATGGTACCTTGAAAATGGTGTGCCGATCACCTATTGTTGACCGGCAAAGACAATAAGCTTCAACCGTGAAGCCGCCGATGAATCACACCACTTGAAGGAATCCAAAATGGAGGCACGTAGGCGGTGTTACGTGATGAGATACGCACGCCGTTCCTGTGCGCTCCAGTGACGATGCACCAGGACGTCACAGAGAGGTGCTTGGAACCTTGGTGTGGACTCCTCCACGAGCTCCTGCGCGAGGCTTCAACTGCCACAGGAAGCACGGGAGCTAATTTCTTAATTTAATTAAAACAGTACTTTTTTCTACGCGAGGTAGCGGTACCTCACAGTTTCAGTGCAGCGACCTCGGAATCACGGCAGCAGATGGGAGACATCCGGGTTTCAGGAGGAAACTGGCAAAATGCAGTCAACGCGCTGCCAATACCGCCAGGTTGTGCTTCCCAGGTCTGACTTGGCTGGAGAAGATTGTCGCCAAAATGTTGTGATGGAACGTCCAAATAACTACAGGAGACTCTGTAAGTGGAAGTACGTCTTTAGTGAGAAACACAACCTGGCATCCGACCACCTCAAGAAGTCAGCAGCAACTGACAAATATCGAGTGCCATCAACCTCACATTCTAGCACGAACACACAGGTAAGATTCCAGGTAAGATTCCATCAACAGGAGCTTTCATACAGGCAGTCTGTTGTGTTGTTGTATTCTTCTATGGAGCTAGGCATGGAATGTATGTTGCATTCCACTGACAGATTCCAGTCCATGACATTCGTTTTACCGGAGGTCTTGGAGTGGAAGCTGTGCTGCCTGGCTCCTACCTGTTCCTGAGTGATTACTTGAATAAATCTTCTGAAGTGGATCTCTTATGTCGTGATTTCAACATAACACGGTCCCTGGCATAACTCATATTTTGAGTTACCCAAGACCTCACTGAGGTTTATCCCAAGAGAGGTCCCAGGTTCATGAGACCACAAATATGTTTCAGTGAACCAACATCCCATAATCAGTAAGAACACAGCTGAATGAGAGATGGGCCATGAGATGACTGGTAGCCAAATGAAATGACCCAGTTCCTTGGTTTTTGGTGGCCTTGAGGTCAGAGAGACTTAACAATATTTCCCGGATAAGCTTGTTAAAGCTTTTTCTAAATGTGCAATTTTGGGTGACAAATTTGATAAGATTCGAGGCTGGACATATATAACTCAATTAACAATATAAATTATTAAATACAAAAATATTAATTAATTAATGTATTAATTAATTAATTTAAATTAAATTACTTCCCACCCTATTCCCCTATAAACCCACAACCCGCTACAGAATAAAATTACGCAAAAATTAATTAACATATCATAAATTAATTCAAAAAAATTCTTAATTAATATATTATAATTAAATTACTTCCCACCCTATTCCCCTATAAACCCACAACCCGGTACAGAACTAAAATATGCAAAAATAATTTAAGATAAAATTCATTTCTTTTAAAAAATTCAAACATACATTACAAAAATAATATATACTTTTAACACATATAATAACATTTACAACACAAAAAAAATCGATATTTTTAACAACGATATTATGACTGACTATATTACTAACTTCGATATTATGACAATCGATATTTCTACCTGCATTTCGATATTCTGTACCACTTTATTTTTGACAGTCAATATTCTGTCCACTCAATATTTAAAACTCGATATTTTGTCATGTCGATATTTAAAATTCAATATTTAGACTGTATACCATGCCAGAGAGCTCATGGATACAATGTCTGTTAACGCATGCACAGCAAGTAGTGACTACAGTCTTAGGGAAGAAATGTATTTATGGTATGGGTGTGATTCTTGAAACGAACAGTTGAGTGTACAAATGCTGGACAACATACTTAGGATCAATACTCATAGGGCTTATAGTATATGATCAGTCGAAGGGAGAAAGGCAAAGCTGTGTATGTGTAAGGTCAAGAAGAGTCTTTGCCAGTTAAACGTTTAAATAAACAAAATAATGCTTACATCCAAAACAGATTGGGTGGAGAGTTTCTTATTAATGTGGTTCACATCCCTGCATACTTAGGGGCCGATTCCGATTCGGGCCGGAAATCTCTCCGACCGAGCCGGACCCGGAGAGATTTCCGACCGAATCGGACCCGTGCAGCCCGACCGAACGAGTACGATGCGTCCGTATGCAATCGTACTCGAGTCGGTCGGACTCCCATTGAAGTCAATGGGAGCCGGTCGTACAACGCGTACGCGGGCTCCCATTGCCTCAATGGGTGCGAGGCGAACAACGGCGACCCCTACAGCGGGTACGCGGCAAAGCGACTCGCGCCGAACACGCACAGGTAGGGGGACCCATGGGTCCCCCTGTGTGCGACTCGCGCGGCTACGCGTACAGGGGTCCGACACGGACCCCGAAGTACGGCTCTGACTGCTCTTTCGAGCCGGACGGTACGTGTCGGTCGGACTGCTCGCGGCGCGCATCGTACTTACCCGGCCGGGAACGTCTCCATTGCGCGGTGTGAGTCGTGTCCGAGCGAGTCGGTCGGTGCGGTTCGACCCGGGAACGAGTCGGTCGGAGCGGTTGGGACGCCCGAACGAGTCGGTCGGCGATTTTGCATCGTACTCGCTCGTCCGGACGCGCGAACGGATCGGTCGGGAAATAGGGCTCCGAATCGGATCCGGTTAAGCTGAATCCGATTCGGAGCCCTACCGGCCAAGATCGGAATCGGCCCCTTAATGTTCAGAGATGATGTTTTTTGCCATATTTCCTAGAATAGACACATATATAGAAATATACTTTATTTCAATGAGCAATGTGAAGTGAAGGTACTTTGGGCCTTTGGGTACTTTGGGCCTTATGTACTATTATTATTTCATCCTCAAGTAGATGTTGTAATTTGCACACTGATTTTTTTCAAGTGGAATATCATTTTGCAAATCAACCTACATATAACAGGCCAGTTAATAAAATACAGAATTCCAGTGGATAGCAGAACAACCTTCTTAATTATTATTCATTAGGTATGTCGCAATTTACAATCCTGTGGTAATCACACCAATGGTGGCCAGCAAGGTACAGGAGACCACCATTCCTATGATTTCATTACAAAAAGGGAAAACTGTTTTTTTTTTAAACGCCATATTCCTTGAAGGAACTGGTGCTATTAAAAAAAAAAAGTTTTGGGACACTTTAGGGGGCCACAGCCGACTTTCCCTTAAGCTGCCAACATGATTTCCAAAGGGGAAGGGGTTCCAAGGAGGACAACTTCTCCTTAGAGAATCAATTACCACCACAACTCATGGGCCAATAACTCATCCACGGTATGCAATTACAATTGCAGTCGCAATTGATGGATATGATCTTTCTCAGTCAGAAACAGGAGAGGGCAAACCCATTCACACCCCTTCCTATTTGAGATTTGAAAAGGATTGCAAACGTCCTTTTATGAGTTGGAAAGAATTTTCTGAACCGTAAAAGGGCATACAGAAAGTACGTAAAGAAACCCCTTTTGTGGTCGCACACAATGTGATTTTGAGAAAGATTGCAAAATACTTTTGTACATAATGCCATAGATTGTTAAAGGTAAATACTTACTTACTTATGCCTACTACCCCTCCTGGGGTATACGCTATCAACTAGGATTCTCCAGCTATCTCGGTCTTGGACTATTGTTTCTATCTGACTCCAGGTGTAACCCATCTCCTTGCAGTCAGCCTTGAGGCTTCGATCCCAGGTGTTTCTTGGCCTTCCTCTTTTCCTTTTCTCTTGAGGGTTCCATGTGAGAGCTTGCCTGGTGGTGTTTGATGCCGGTTGCAGAGGGTGTGACCTATCTATCCCCAGGGTATTTTCATGATTTCTGCATGAGGAGAGAGTTGGAAAGTCTGCTGCCATAGGTCGTTGTTGCTGATGGTGTTTGTCCAGAAGAATTGGAGGATTTTCCTCAGACAGGTGTTAAAGAAAGTCTGGACTTTGTTGGTGGTGGTCACTGTTGTTCTCCAAGTTTCTGCTCTATACAGAAGGACCGATTTTACATTAGTGTTAAAAAGCCTGATCTAGGTTTGCAGCAGTAGCTCCTTGGAGCTCCAGATCTTCTTTAGCTGAATGAACGTAGCCCTTGCTTTACTGATTCATGCCTTGATGTCGGCATCTGTGCCGCCCCGCTTGTCTATGACACTGTCCAGGTAGGTGAAAGGTTACGTGAGTAACTGTGCAAACTACAGAGGGATAACTCTTTTATTAACCCCAGTCAAAGTGTTCAACAGAGTCATCCTGAACAGAATGAAGGAACAAGTCAATGCTCAGTTACGAGACCAGCGTGTTGGCTTCCACAAAGAGAGATCTTGAACAGACTAGATTGCAACACTACACATCATCATTGAGCAGTCGATGGAATGGAACTCCCCCCTCTATGTCAACTTCATTGACTATGAGAAGGCATACAACAGCGTTGACAGAGAGACCCTTTGGAAACTCCTCTGCCACTACGGTGTGCCAGATAAACTCATAAGAATCATCTGGAACTCTTACGAGGGAATGACCTGTAAGATAATCCTAAAGGTAAATATGAACCCTTAAAATGTTTGAACAGTATTCAAGAGGCACAAAATATATGATGGAGTTCAAATAGCTCATGTGTTATAGACTGAGAGAGTGAGAACCAGCTCTTGTTAAGTACCTTACAGTACCAATAATTAAAATAACAATGGTTCTTTAGGAATTTACTAGCATTCAGAGATCTCGCACCACAGTGTAGGTCCTAGATGTAGTCAATTAATGGGAATCAGGTTGCATAACAAACAGGCAGACTGGAGTTCAGTATGATTTTGGTGTGGTTAATTGCACCTGCCAATTTCCGCATGCTAACACTACTGGAAAAAAGAAGTTAGAGCAGTGATTTGGGCCGCTTTACAGTTTATTATCTATTCTCTAAAACTGAAGGTACCGCCTTTGTTGCGCTGTGTCAGGGTGGTGGAAGAAGTTACTTGTTCTGTGTTAAGTTTTAATCTCTTTTTCTAAGACCACTTCCTGTTTATATGTAGCACTTCCTTCGTACACATTTCTATACCTGAACTACTTTGGTAGTAACCTAGCTCACAAATGCCAGAATGAATCCCAGGTACACGCTTGCCTTGCATGACATTAAAACCTGCATCCCATCCCAAAGTGTCACCCCTGTGATGCCATGGTCGCAGTTACAGCTCAGATGTAGCAAGCTAAACTGTGTTGTTAGCACACGCCAACAAATCAGCATCAACATTTTGTAGGTGTGTGCTCCAATAACCATTTCTGTATTTTAAACTATCATTGCATTGAAGAAGTTGCAGTCGTTTTTTACATAGCAACTGCCAGTCTCAATAGCTCAAATTCCAATCTACCTCATTAGTATTCATGAAGTAGGTCGAATTGCGACCCACTAAGATTCCGAATTTTAAGACCCAACATATTATTAAATAGGTCGATTATTAAAATTCTTTATTGGGCACATAAATACTGGTTGCAAAATGTGACCCAATATTTTGCAGCAAGTTTTTTTGTATATCTGGCCAATAATTCAGTGTCTCCAAATGTGTACGGCGTAATCAGAGTTAAGAAAAAAGGCAACTGCATATATCCAGAAAATCCTTCTCAGTACTGCTAAAAACATTACAAAGCATTTTTTTTTATAACTCTTTTTATTGAAGCAGTATTGCAAAGATACAATAGTATGACATAAAAACAAGAAAGCTCTTACATGCATCTGACAAGAGACTGCGATGTCACATTAAGCAGGCAAAATCACACATATTTAGGATTCACACTAACCAGTTGACATATCTTCATCAAGGGCGGGAGGGTAGGGAGCAGCGGGGGAACACATATATTTCTGCGATATTCATTCCATTTCACCCATACTTGAGACCATTTCTTTGGACACCCCCTGGATACATAGACTGATTTTTCTCTAAACATACACCAGTCCATGTCTTGCTTCCATGAGGCCAGTGTTGGGGCCTCTCTCGCTCCCCACAATCTAGCGATATTGCGTTTAGCTACCATGTGCCCCAGGGTCGCCCACAGCTTCTCTTTGCTGTTTAGATCTGTCGGTCCCCATATATTAAGTAAACACCTTCTGCCCTCCAGGTCGAGTTCGTGACCCAGCACCTCCGTCATACATCCTAACACCCTCGTCCAGTACTTGCGAATGATCTGATATTCCCACAAAATGTGGAAGAACGATCCTTCCCTTCCACATTCTCTCTTACACCTTGCGTCCTCTCCATAGCCCATGGTGGCCAGGGCTGTTCGTGAATAGTACGTTCTATGTAGTAGTTTCAACTGTACTAGTTTAAGTCTCGATGAGATTGCCACTTCCCGTGGAGACGCAAGGGCTTCCATCCAATCCTCATCGTCTAATTCTAACACGTCTTCTGTCCACTTCTCTCGCTGCTTTATCAGGGGATCTGTTGCATGGCTAATCAATTTATGATACATGAGGGACATTGACTTATTGGCCATATAGCCATCAAGGAGCCTGTCTTCCAGCGGTGTTGCTTCAGGTAGGGTTTCCCCTTTTGGGATGTGTGCGTAAAGGGCGTGTCTCACTTGACAGTATCGAAATATTTCTGAGTCTGCCATATCATATTCCTGCTGCAACGAAGAGAACTCAATTACTTTACCCCCTTTCCACATGTCTCCCACTCTTGACAGTCCTATCAGGTCCCACCTATCAAAGCCCCTAGAATTTCTAAGGGTGCCTAATAAATAGGAATTGCATAGGGGGGTGGCTTGAGTGAGTTTCTTGTCCCAACCAAGGCTCTTGTGGGCCATGTGCCAGATTTGGACTGAATGCGCCGTTGTCCCCGTGAGGTTCAGTTTGGCTGGTCTAGAATAGAGCACCTGTGTGTACGACCCTCCAGGCAGCAGCCACCTATCCATTAGATATCCTGGGTCATTATGCGGACAATATATACCCTGATTAATTGCGGCCAAGTGCGCCGCACAATAGTACCTTTTAATATCTGGGAGCCCTATTCCCCCATCATACCAGCTCTGCACCAACTTGGGAAGCGATATTCGAGGTGCACCCTCAGCCCACAATAGGGCTCTCTGCTCGCCTTCGATTGTAGTGAAGTAGGAAGCCGGGACAAGGGCGGGCGAATTGTGCAAAACATATAAAAAGCAAGGTTGGGACATCATCTTAAAAAGAGCCGCTCTGCCCAGTAGGGAGAGCAGAAGGGTCTTCCTGTGCTCCACATCACTCTGAAGCCGTCTCAATGGGGGCAAAAGGTTGCACTCATAATACTGCTTGGGATCTCTCGTGATGTAAATGCTGAGATACTTAAAGCCATCAATTGACTCCGTCACACTACACCCCCTGGGCAGAAGCGGGAACTTCCCTCTGAGCACATAAATCATCGACTTGGCCCAGTTGATTGCATAACCAGAGTACCTACCAAAGGCGGTGAAGATATCGAGAACTCTAATGATTGAGGCCCGCGGCGACGCCAGGTACAAGAGGATGTCGTCGGCGTATAGGGCGATACGATCCTCCCAGTCTTCCGACCATTTCAGGCTCCGCATTACTGGGTCCCCACGAATCCAGCTCGCTAGGGGCTCCAGTGCCAAGGCAAAAAGCAGCGGAGACAGGGGACATCCCTGCCGTGTCCCTCTTCCGAGGGTGAACACTTTTGATTTCCTGTTGTTCACAACCACCTGTGCCAATGGTTCCGAATATAGGAGTTTCACCCACCCAATATATCCAGGTCCAAACCCCATCTTCTCCAGCACTGCAAAGAGGTAGGGCCATTCGATCGTATCAAATGTCATGGCGGCATCCAAGGACACCACCACCGCATCTTCTCTGAGCGTATCTACTCTTCCGAGTACCCCTTGGAGTCAGCGCAGATTCAGGGAGGTATTTCTAGATGGCATGAATCCCGACTGATTCAGATGGACCAGATCGGAGATCACTCCGACCAACCGAGTAGCCAACAACTTGGCTAGGATCTTCACCTCGGCATTTAAAAGCGAGATAGGTCTGTATGAGGAGCATTGATCCCTAGGTTTACTCTCCTTATATATAACCACCACTGTGGCCAGTCATTGATCTTGGGGAAGCAGACCGGCTTCCAAGCTTTCCTCGTACATAGCCTTGAGATAGGGGGCTATTTTGTCAGGTTTTAGATTATAGAGTTCTATGGGGAGACCATTGGGGCCTATAGCTTTCCCGGACTGCAAATCTCTAATAGCTCGTGCTATTTCATCGTTCGTTAGCTTACTGTCGAGGAAGTCCCGGTCTACTTCCGACAATACTGGCAGTCGAATATCCTTTAATAAGACTCTCAACTCTTCTATTGGATAAACCGAATGAGATTTATATATCCGAGTATAGTATCTTGCGAATTCGTCTGCAACTAGTTGCACATCAGTGATTGTCTTCCCTACTTCATTAGTGATTTCCGTGACCAGGCGGTTGGCCTGTTCACATCGGTCTAGCCACGCAAGCAATTTGCTCGCTCTGTCTCCCAGCTCATATATCCTACCGAGTTTGTCCCTCTGTAATTCTTTAGCCCTGTCCGTCACCACACTTTTGTATTCTTCCTTCTTGAGACTTACTTTATGCACAACTTCCGGATCCCCGGATATCAACAATTCCCCCTCTAGTACCAGTATCTCTCCTTCCAGCTGTAATATAGCAGCATTTCTGTCCTTTTTTGCCCCAGCTATTTGTGAGATTGCTTGCCCACGCACCACGGTCTTAAAAGCTTCCCAAAGTGTACGGGCAGATCCCACAATCCCTCATTCTCCTGGAAATAATGCTCAATTGATAAAGTGATATTGTGCTTTATATTGGGGTTGCGTAAATGCCACGGGTTTATAGGCGCCACCCTACCCACTTGGTCATTGCTCCTACCCAAGTGTACCCATATTGGAGAGTGATCAGATATGTCCCTTGCCATTTGCCTGATTTCTGCTACCTGCCTACCTGATCTGCCGGCATGAGGACGTAATCAATACGGGAGAGACTATTATGTGCTCTGGAGTGGAATGTAAACTGGGAGTCCCTGGGACAGTAGCGGCCCGTGGTGGGCGGGGGGTAGTAAACTACGGAATATGGCGCAGAGGTAAGTACACATGCGCGCGCTGCATTGCAAAATGCAATGCAGCGCGCGCAACAAAATTCGTTTTATTTCTTTGTGTACTTACCTCTGTGCGCCGTATTCCGTAGTTTACTACCCCCCACCCTGCCCCTCCCCCGCCCCGCATCACCGCCCGGCAGGACGCCCACCACGGGGCGTTACTGCCCTGGGATGGCATATTCGCCATACATCAGCCAGCCCCGTTGCATCCAAAAAGGTGGACAGAACCAAATGAGCTAGTCCTAGGTCTCTCGGGGGATAGCGGTCACGCCTGCCACATACCACAGAATTGAGATCCCCTCTAATCATCAGCTTGCCATTTGGAAACCCTAGCATTGCTCTTCCTAAATCGCGAAATGCCATGGCTTATAAACCCGGGAGGACATAGACAGATACCAGGGTAAGTACCCCGCCCTCCCATCTTCCTGATACAGCCGCATATCTGCCCAACTCATCCGTCCAGGTGCGATCCATGGACATTGGAAGCGATTTGCGCATCATTATGCCCACCCCCCATGAACCCGAGATAAACCCAGAATGTACGACAAGTCGGTAACCATACCTGTCCAACGCTTTACATTTGTTTCCTACCAGATGTGTCTCCTGAAGCAAAACCACGTCTGGGGCGTGTTGTTTAATATACTGTAAGACTATTCCCCTCTTTAGTTTGTCGCCCAGACCATTTACATTCCGGGAAAGAAGTTTAAGTTTCTGTTCACCCATGGAGTCCTATGCCACCCTTCTCCTCCCTCTCTCTCTCACCCCTCCCGGACCCCGCCTGTTGACGCTTGCAAGCTCGTGTCTCGTTACGCACTGATATGCCACTGTTGCATGCATGTATCACCTGTGTACCATCTCTCTTAAGTCCTGCTTTGTAGTAAACCTGCTGATATCTCAAATGAACTAACTGAACCCTAAATCCCCAACTTCCCCCCTCCCTGCCTCCCCGCACTCTGGGCCTGAAACTGCCCATACCCCAATAGTGCAGAGTGCCCGTAGCCCTGGTTTCTAAACTAACTATGAACTCGGGGGGGGGGGATGACAGAACCCTCCCCACGACTGCCCGCCCGCCACAATATACCCCCTGACTGTTCATTAGGACGCAGTTACATTCAGTGTAAGTCACTTAGCGTGTATATTGTTGTCGTGAGCCAACAATTCCGTTCCTATGCGACCACCGAAGAAATGGCGCTCACAGTCCCGGTCAGGTCCCAAGAGCCAGTTCCATTCAGGAGGAGGGACCCCCCTCATCTTGGATTATGTCCTTTCGCTGGCCTCCAGCCCTCCAGCCACTCCTGCGTCGCCCCTGGACTATCAAAGAACCGTGTTTTATTGTCCGCCTCTACCCTCAGCTTGGCCGGAAACAGCATTGAATATCGGATCCCTTTATCCCTCAGTTGTTTTTTGATATGCAAAAAGGTTCTCCTCTGTCCCTGCACCACTATGGTGAAGTCCGGAAAGAAGGATATCTCGCTGTTTTCGAATTTAAGGGGAGGGCTCGTCCTAGCTGCTTGTAATATAATATCACGGTCTCTGAAATTCAGAAGTCTCGCTAGAATTGGACGCGGGAGAGCCCCCAGCTTGGGTCTTCCCCCAGGTACTCTGTGCGCCCTTTCAACCGTAAAGTTGTTTGAGAAGGTTTTTGGCCGGAGGTGATTCAGTATTAAGTCCTCTACAAATAGATCCACAGCCCGCCCCTACGCTTTCTCGGGAACCCCAATGATTCTAACATTATTGCGGCGCTACCTGCCTTCATAGTCGTCCAACTGGGCTTCTGTACGCTTCTGAGCAACTTGTAGTTCTTTAATCTCCTGTCGCATTTGCTTGGCGTCATCACTTAACTCAGTAGTCACCACTTCCATGGATTTTACTTTTTCACTTGTTTTCTGGAGGTTGGCTCTTAGTAATGTCATCTCGACCGTAATGGAATCCATTCTTTGTTCCTGCGCACCCCGCAGTGGCTGCCATCACATCTTTAAGCGTGGGTTCACCCATAGTTGGAGTTTGTGGTCCCTCCAATTCTCCTCCCCTTGCGGCGTCTGCCTCTCCCTGCTTATGCGTTGCATATTTATCCAGCTTAGTTTGGTGCGTGATCTTCTGTCCCTTGGTCCCAGACATCGCTGATCGAGGCTTCCGCGCTACAGTGTTCGTTAGGTGGGTCACTTGACTGTTGGTTCCCCACACTCTCCAACTGGTAGGTCAGTTGTTCCAAGCCGTCACTTTTAGTGCCTCAATCCCCTGTGCACTATCTCGGCGAGCAGTGAGAAATCTGGTTCAGGGCACCCAGTATTAACGACGTGTTGAGCTACTCATGAACCAACTGGCGCCTGGATGGTCATTCGCGCACTCTCATTAATTGGCCAGTGCGGCCTTATGTCCCCAGTTCGTGCCCTGCTGCTATGCGCCAGATCAGGCCAGTTCTTCAGCCCACGAAGTCCAGGTCCGCCTCTGGCCCGTTCCCCAGTCAGGGGGCCGCCACTCAGTACCTCTCCGCCCAGCCTGCCGCTGTCGCACTTATTGATATGCCGTTGGTAGGGTCATCAATCAGGACCGGACAGTCCCGCCGGCGCACCACCTGGGCACATCCCGGGTTATTTCCGCTCACGCCGTATTTTTCCAGGCGTGACGACTCCGCATTACCCTCACCACCTCCCGCCTCCAGGAGGGTAGGCAGATCCCAGCCCGATGCCACTCGGGGCCACACTCGATGGATCTCGGTTGCGGTCAGATGCGGAGCCGCAGTGTCCCCAGGACTGCGCACATCCTTGCACCTACGAGGCACTGCTGACTCCAGCCAAACACGAGCCCGGGGCTCCTCGGGCCCGCCCAGCGCCCGTGCCACGTCCACTCGAATACCTGCCAAAGTCCTTGCGTTGTCTCACTCTCACCCCGCTGAGGCGAAGACGTCCTGCATAGGCAAAGGGGCCGCCACCCGGCCCCCCTTGTTCTTGCGCCTGCAGCGGCTGCACCACGTTATCGTTTTCTCGCCCCACCGGTCCAAGCGCAGGCCGCTCCAGCGACCTCACTCTCCTGTAATTCACACCAATAAGGGAGAGAGAGATTGCGTCCCAACGGGTCCCGTCTGATGCCTAGAGTGTGGGCCGCCTGTAAAAAGCACGGGAGGGACCGCGATGTCCCTTAGCTTGCGGCTGCCTCTCGTGGGAGTCGCCACCGGCCGGTGCCAAACTTGAGCCTGGGGCTTCTCAGGCCCAGTCGGCACCCGGCTCACCACCGCTGTTATTGCGAACTTCGGGGCTTCGATTCGTGACCAGCGCTACTACAGAGGGTAGCGCTGTCACTACTCTCCTTCTCTGGGGTAAATTCGGATGTGTTTGGCGGATAATTCGGCGGGCTTAGGCCGTGGAAGGTGGGAGCCTCACTGACGTATGGCCATTCCAAACAGCACCCAAGCCACGCCCCTACAAAGCATTTTTTAGGCTGGGGTGAAATCTCACCTCCGATACAAAGACAAGGAACGGTCATCAGCACCATCACTTGGTTGGAGCTTTTTGAATCTCTACATACATCTAACCAGCAAGATTCCACCAGTGCTAGCCGAGATTTTAAATGCCTGCTCAGTCTCTTTCCAAATTTCCTGCATGCTGGACAAAGGAAATACTCAATTTTTGTAGCAAAAGCAGAACCAAGTGTGAAAGGCCATCCAGAGCTTTTGATGTCCTTGACAGCAATAGCTATTGATAGTAACAACTTTTCTATTTTTCTTTTTTGTGCTGATTCCATGGAATATTCAACCCTATTGAATCCTCACTGGATAAATCCTTGGAAACCCTCTCAAGTTGTCAAATTTGCATTGCATCAAAAAAACAAAGTCCCAACGTGACTTTCTTGTCTGGAGTGAAATACCCAACCTTGCTAATTTGTGTGTACTAATGAGCTGGATCTGTTTTGACCCTCCGTACCACTGAAAAAGGGACACTTATTCGGTCATTCAGAGTTTGATGGGTGAGAGCACCACCATAATTTGTTGGTGCTCCCACCTCACCAATCTCTCAGCTCCAACACCTCATTCAGATTCAGGCTTTCACACGGTGTAGCCTCAGCTGGCTCTGCCATCAGAAATCCTTAACTCCTCGGCTCACTAACAACAGGACCACCTGGTTGTGACAGCCCAACCCTATTTAGAGAGGGGTTACCATCAGTGATTTATTTCCTGATTGTGTCCACTATATGAGGCTTGGCACACACAGAGAGGGGAAACAAACAATAATCCTAACATGCAAAACGAAAACGCCCAGTGCTTGAGAGCCAATGATCTTTTGCCTTGAGTGTTTGTTTTAGAAAAGCAAAAAAGAATGCCAAGCGGGCTGTAAAATTATGCCACCCATGGAGTTCAGTTCTGTCTACTGTACATCTGCTGCACTGATGGGTGACTCTTTGTCCAGAGATCCCCGGCAGCAGGTGGGGATTTCAGATTATGGTGAGCAGTCCTCTGCTAGCAATATGGAGGCAAACGCTTCTCCAGAACTGGCAGACTGGTGGACCATCCGTTAAGTCAAGCTCTGCCTGTTTGTCACCCTTTCTAGCATTTTGACCATTCCCACTAGGATATAATTGCCTCCCATAGACTTTAATATAAATGGTTACACTCACTGACATCCATCAGAATGAGTGAACCTATTTTACTCCAGTTTTGCTTGATATTTTTTTCAGATGTGTTATGATAGTGACCTGATACATTTTTCGTTTGGAGTATACATTTCTTTTTTTAAGTCTCACTCATCAGACAGCTTTTAGTTGTCTGTATGCGAAAGGCAGTTGGGGAACATACAAAACACTTACAGTGGGCTTAGAGAGGCCCGTTGCTTACCACTGGTTGGCTTTATTGTCACTCTCATTTACGTGCTTCATATTCAGCGGCTTGCCTTCCTCTTCTTGCCTTAGTCCCTTCCCTGGAGCAGAGCCTCTTTACCATACATTTAATTGGCTGACTTGTATCCTTCCAGAGCTCACTTTTACTGAACTAATTTTTTCTTTTATTATTAAGCACTCCAAGACAGTGCATGTGTTTCCAGCTCTCTTCCTCGTGGGTTTCTCCACTGCCAAATCCCCTCACCCCCTCACGGTCTGTGTTGCTCTCTCCCTTGTGTGCTGCTCTCTACCTTGTGTGCTGCTCTCTCCCTTCATGTGCTTCTCTCCTGCCAACCCCCCTGTACTTCATGTTGTTCCCTCCCTTGCGTGTTGCATTTCCCTTCTTTCTTTAGCCTTTGTCCTCCACTGGCTTTATTTTTTTTTCATCTCCCACTCTCAGTTGTTTTCCTCTATCTATCCACTGTTTCTAGGCTACCCCTCACAGGCCTTTTAATATTAATTGGTAATTTTTTTTACATTTCATTGAGGCCCGGCAACTTCCACTGGCTACTCTGCCATGTAGAATCAGAAAAAAATAAAAGAAAATGGCATTGATGTCATCCATTACGTGTGCTCATGCTTGATGATGTGCGCACCCACATACGTCATCACATATTTGCGCACCTAGTGAATGACGCCAGTAGTGTCATGAAATGCACACGTCATGACACTTTTATTTATTTATTTTCTGATGTTGCACTACATATAGCAAAAGGAATTTTGCTTTTTACAAACGCTGGACAGCAATTCCAAAAAGCATTGACAAAAGCTAATAGCTTTCAAAGACAAGACCTATTGGGTTAGCCAATCCTTGTCTTCTGACTGAAATATTTATTTAAATGGCTGAGCCTTTCACCACAGATATATGTTGTAATGAAGAATACTTTGATGAAGATGAGCTATCACAAATAAGTAAGTTTAGGTTTAGATTAGATGAACTAGAATAAGAAAGTTGCTGTGATAAGGTCCTTGATGAGGTAAAGGCTTTTAAACCAATATTACCCATGCTAGCCATAACCTCCACCCTAGATCAATGCTAAACCTTAATTGGAATTCCTAACAGTACACTCAAGCTAATTCTAATCATAAACTTTCCTTTAAGTTAAATCTAACCCATAAACTAACACTATCTCTAAGTCTGCTCTACTGGTAATCATTTCCATTTCCAATGGCCTTTCTCATTTATTTTATGTCACATTGCATTTACTATTGACAAAAGAAATATTTTTTTAAATGTTATTTATATTTCCCTTTTGGTGACTAAAATAGAAAATTCTACTTTTATTTAGGAGGGGTGCCTTTTTAATGCTGTTTCTTCACTAAAGTTTTACCATGGTGACAAAATCCAAATTGCCATTCTCTTTCACAGCCTGCCATACAACTGTTTTACAAACACCTATGAAAATTGAAAGATTATAAATTCAGCACGTTTGGGAAAACGTTTTCTGGGGTTTTCTTTCACGTCTTAAATTATATTTTACACCAAATTTCTGGGCATTTTTTATAACTGGCTGTGACACTCAACATAGGGGCCGATTCCGATTCCGGCCGGAAATCTCTCCGACCGAGCCGGACCCGGAGAGAATTCCGACCGAATCGGACCCTAGCAGTCCGACCGGACGAGTACGATGCATTCGCATGCTATCGGACTCGATTCGGTCGGACTCCCATTGAAGTCAATGGGAGCCGGTCGTACAACGCGTACGCGGGCTCCCATTGACTCAATGGGTGCGAGGCGAACAAGGGCGCCCCCTACAGCGGGTACGCGTCCATGCGCATCGCGGCGTACATGCACAGGTAGGGGGACCCATGGGTCCCCCTGTGTGCGACTCGCGCGCCTACGCGTACAGGGGGTCCGACGCGGACCCCCAAAGTCCGGCTCCGACAGCTCTTTCGAGCCGGACGGCGCGAGTCGGTCGGACTGCTTGCGGCGCGCATCGTACTTACCCGGCCGGGAAACGTCTCCATAGCGCGGTGCGAGTCGTGTCCGTGCGAGTCGGTCGGAGCGTGTTGAAGCCGCGTACGAGTCGGTCGGCGATTTCGCGGGAGCTTGCATCGTACTCGCTCGGCCGGACCCGCGTACGATTCGGTCGGGAAACAGGGCTCCGAATCGGATCCGGTAAATCCGAATCCGATTCGGAGCACTACCAGCCGAGATCGGAATCGACCCCATAGTTTCTAATACGGTTGTTAATTAGATATCCAGAGAGATAATGAATATATTTTAACTAGAATACTTCATGCATAGATTAGGCGACTATAAGAGAGAGGGTATGATTCTGCAATCGTGCAATATGTAATTACACTTCGCTGCAGTCTCTTAAGAAAATGATATCTAAAGAGGAGTAATTAAGGCTGCATTGCACATCTAAATATTATTACATTCACCTTTAAATTGCATTACATCGTATTTTTTTAAGGTATACGCAGGGTCCTTTTTAATTTCAGGCCTACGAAAACAGTGCATGCAACTAATTTCTGCATGACAAATACTGAGCTTCATCAGAAAGTGTCTTCGTGTCTTGCAACTACTGTAGTGCCATTTTATTTCAAAGTTCCTGTAATAACTGAGAGGCAAACAGCATAAAGGACCAGATCACATCAATCTGCAACTGTGAAGTGTTATTTGGCACCAATGTTTGCACTGAGCAGCATGTGCAATAATACTTTTGCATCAACTGACTGTTGCAGAAATTGAGTTTTTGCATCCATCACATCAGTCTGTGCAAAGGTAAAGCCATTGCCAACTGAGGAAAACATTGATTTATAAGTTAATCTGTGTCGGATGATATAGAACTGTACAGGGTTTGTGGTGCAGTGGGGGATCCCTGAATGTTATCATTAGGAAATCCATTAAAGAGTCCATCCAGTGAATGACTTCACAACATGTCTCAAAACCCAATCTGACATCATCAAACATTGAGGACCTGATTTACAAAGGTAAACTTACACTTTAGAGTAAGTTTACGATTGTTTCCTATTCATAAAGGTATTTTACGAGTAGTATCTTTATAACTGCGGTGTCTCCACACATAAAAAGATAGGACTGTCATATCTTTTTATGCGCGCAGACTCCGCAGTGGTAAAGATACTACTCATAAAATAAATTTGTAACTTGAAAACAATCGTAAGCTTACACCTTTGTGAATGAGGCCCATAAAGTGTTCAGAAGGAAATACATTAAAGGGTCCACTCAGTGAATGACGTCACAATATGTCTCAAATCTGGCATCATCAAACATTGAATATGTTCAGTAAAAAATCAATTAAAGGGTGAGTCCGATGAATGACGTCACAAAATGTCTCAAAACCCAATCTGACACATTCAACATTCGGATTATGGTGGGCAGTGTGATATTCTGGAATGCCTGTTGCTGGTGATCGTTAGCAACGCAGGATTAGGTAAAGAGAACTGTCTTTTTCTGTACATTGGATGGCCCCTTTACGATAAGAGTTTGTTAGTAGTTTCATAACAAACCATAGTGCTGTGTATGTGGAGGTAGAGTTTGTTAGTAGTTTCATAACAAACCATAGTGCTGTGTATGTGGAGGTAGAGTTTGTTAGTAGTTTCATAACAAACCATAGTGCTATGTATGTGGAGGTAGAGTTTGTTAGTAGTTCCATAACAAATCATAGTGCTGTGTATGTGGAGGTATATGCTGTGTATGTGCACAAACACGGCACTATGGTTTATCTCCACAAACCTAAGGAAATATATTTCTTGATATTTCTTTAGAGTTCAACCAAATATTTTAAATAGTGAACGGGTGAGAGGAGCCACAATCCAATTAGCCATTACTTCTTTCAATTTTTAATGTGACTTTTTTTATCACTATGTTGCCCAGAAACAAACATAATGTACTTTTTTTCCTTCCAACTATAATATAATCTCTTGCAGTCGTGGAGAAGGAGCTGTGTGTGCAGTGAGATTTACTTCCGATTATAACTCCTGCCTACTTTCCTGTTGAATGCTGCTAACGACTATCAAGTACTGATTGAAGATGGTCTGTCTTCAAACTATCAGTCAATATCAATGTCAATGTTTATGCTTGTTTTCAAAATACAGACAGGTAATATTCACATTACATATACATTAAAGTACAAGGTGCTTTATACATGCCCAATTCATAGTACAGAAAGAAGAATGCTGTGGAATCAATGTTTCTCCACATAACTTGTGACTACAGATAGCAAATCAGAGGGTCTGATTCAAAAGGTAACTTTTGACTAATTTACACTTTTTGGCTATTCACAAAATACAAGTGTACATTTCCTCTAAAATAGTTACTCACATGTCTGCATCAAATTGAAAGACCTGGGGGCTATACAGGTTTAAGTAATTTACACTTTTCAGTAAGTATACTACTTTTAGCCTATTCACAAAAATATGAGTGTAAATGTACTACAAAAATATAACTCTGTGGTATTCTCCTACTGCTAGGTGTCCTCTGTGTCTACTACCAGCAGACAGTGAGTGAGATCCCTTAAGATGCCACATAAGTCGCCTGTCTCATGGTGTTCAGCTGATGTCTCACTCATTCACTATTCAGTGAAAAAATAAATACTAGCCATAACTTAGATAGTGTATGTCCTCTTTCTGCTAGCTACATACCACCATTAGTACTTGGCACCCAAAGGTGGGGGGGGTCTTATTAGCAGAGTGATATCTCAATGGAAATAAAGGCTTGCCCTCTAACATATCTGCAGCAATTATGGATGGGGAGTGCTCCTGGTAATAGACTTGTCAGAGGCTATTCTGAAGCCTGGGGCTCAACTTAATGCAGGGTCCTCTGGATACATCTTCTGTTTTGGTTACTTGTCATAAGCAGCATCTATTTCCAAGCAATGACAAATGTACCTCAGGGAAAGGGAAACCTTGGCATCCGGCGTCATCTAGGGAGTCTGCCAACAGAAGCAGCAATATTGTTGACAAAGATGGCAGGCTTGCTTGCAATTAAATGTATACATATTTATATAAATGTTGCTGGAGGAGGGTGGGGCCCTGGAAAATATGGGCATTATATTGTTCTTGTTAGTGGCCTCACCGATTCCTAGATGTAAAGTAATGCATCTTGACGCAACAACAGGTCAAATCTGTAAGAGTAAAATCTGAGCGTAAATTTACTACAAAAATATAACCCTGTAGTGTTCTCCTACTCTTAGGTGTCCTCTGTGGCTACTACCAGAAGACAGAGAGTGGGATTCCTTAGGATGCCACGTAAGTCGCCTGTCTCATGGTGTCCAGCTGATGTCTCATTCATTAATTGTTCAGGAGAAACCTAAATACTAGTCATAACCTGGATAGTGTATGACCTCTTTCTGCTAGCTACATTCCACCATCAGTACTTGGCAAGGTATGTCTCAATCTTTACTCTCATGAAAGAAGGATTGAATATATTAGCTGGACTGACACTCACAACTTATGCCTAATTTTGAGAGTATCTAAGACACACAAAAACAGCGTGATTATCTTATTGCAGAACGAGTTGCAGCCATAAAGCCAAGCCAATTCAAGATTAAATTCAATTCAGAATAATTAATCCTTTTTCAAAGCTAGTGAGGGAAAGGGTCTAAAGGTTCAATCCCATTCGCCTAATGATGGCTATGTCATGATATTGATTGCACAAACTCAATATTCTCTCTGACTCAAGGGTTATCAAATCACTTCTGCTAGGAAATTTAGAGGGCCCACCTCAGAGGTCTTCATGTATGTCCAGGAAGCCCAGATCAATTTCAAATTTTCAAGTTTATCAGGACTATATAATTTAGTTCCATTTAGGTTAATCCCATTGAAACACATTTTATTGGGATATCATCAATAACAGGCCTGGATCTGGCCCTCAAGCATCTACAACGGACATGTATGTCTTAGGACTTCTCAGAGGGAAGTTACCCTTGGCTTTAAATCAGCTGTAATTGAACAGACATAGAGAAAGAGTAAACAGAGTTGAATTCCGAGATTCAAGAAGGCCAGATGGGGAGGTAGGGCGTTCTCCACCGCTGCCGCCAAATTGTGGAATTCACTGCCGCAAGAGCTCTCTAGTCAGGGGTCACACTCTCAATTCCGAAAAGCATTGAAGACCTGGCTTTTTAAACAGAGCTTCCCCTGAGCATTACTACCCGGTCTACCATCTGTTGTCTCGCCCTGTTATCAGCGCCTTGACGCCCTTGGGCTAAGTTAGCGCTATACAAGATCATATTCATTCATTCATTCATTCATTCAGTTATTAGAAAACCCTTTAGCTCCTGATGTTCTAAGCGGGTGGGTATATCGATGCACTTTAAATGATGTGAATAATGATCAGAAGATTGAAAGAAGGAGCTACATCCAAAAGATTTCTCTAGGACAACTTGTTAAATGCTTTCACATCGAGGTATTTAACGGTACTTGTCTGTATTGTCTAACTTCTTCTTAAATCTAGGGCCCCAAACCATTACTTTGGATTTCAATATATTGAGTTTTAAATGATTTTTGGCACCGTATTTTCCATTGCGGTGAGTTGGAGAGCAGGACTTTTTGTGTTCTTACTAGAAGAATGAATTACAAGATCAATGGAATCCTTGTCTTGGAACATCAGAGAATAATGACTGGAATGCACTGCATATGCCGTTCATGTAAGAGTTAAACACAAGTCGGGCCAGAAAATAGCATTGTTTAACTCCCGTTCTTATCCCAGATTTGTGCATTTGAATCCGCATAGAGACCTATGGTTATTTTTAGAAGAGCCAAGGGTAGGCCCATGTTGTCCAGTTTACTCCCAAGTGATCAGGGTAATAGTCTGCAAAAAATCCAGGAAAGCCACACTTCTGTCTCTAAATGGGGAACTCATAGACGATTGGCTAGAGTCTGAACATCTAATCAGTGGTTGAGAACCCACCAGTAAAGCTACCTTGCATGGGTTTTTGATTGCTTTTTCCTCAGCCCAAATATTATTTTTTTGGTCCTTTCATATTGATGTACTTTATATATTATTTTAAAATATAGTTGCATATAATGTTGTTTATTGTATGTTATTTTTGTAAGCAATTTCCCGTGTAATTCCTTAAAAAAAATCTATGATGTACATTATTGTCATTCTAAAAGTTTTAGGTGAGCAGGTTTTGTAGGGGATTTGGGTGGGAAGTGTTTATTAACAGATTTTGTTTGTTTTTTGACAATTTTTATTTTTTTAAAAAGGTTTATGTGTTTGTGTTTATCATAATTAAAAGTTAATTTAATGTTTCTATTTTTTAATATTCTTAATTTGGACTGTTTATTTATTAGTTTATTTCATTTTTGATAAATGTTTTCAATTAATTCATATTTTTAAATAAAGGGTAACATTTGTTTAAAATTAGATTTTTTTAAATTTTGAATTCCGTTTTTGGAATTCTGCTTTTGAATATTGTTATAATTTGTCATTTTTAAATATTTTACTTTGTTGCCTTTGATATTTAAACATTTTTTAATTTGTAATAAATTAGTAATAATGCTTTTGGACACTTCACACGAACCTGGACACAAGCTTAAAGATTACAAGCCGTAACTCATATAATTACTTGAGATGGCTGACGAACGTCGTTCTAGGCTTCATGAAGTGGTAACCAGACTCCAGATGTGTCAACCAATGCCACTTCCTTTCTTTCAATTAGATGTAAGGTATCTTCAAGTCTTCGCAATTGGAGAGAGCACTCAAAGGGGAGATGGCTGGACTGCCCCATCCCATCCTCGTCGCCAGTGTTGTAAAGTAAGAAAGAAGGAGACCAAACTAGGTAAGTGTAGAGCCTTCTTCATTCAGCCATCCACTCTCCGACTCGTCTGTCAACTGTCAAGGTTCCAACATACCATGGCAAGCTCCCTTGGAATGTACAACTGGGGAACGTTACAGTGGGTGGGAAAAGGGGCATACCAAAGCCAAAAACAAAGGCACTAATGCAGAGGAGGAAATTTACAACAAAAATCTTTTGGTTTTAATATAATTTTTGCTGTTTTGTATGTAATGTGTAAGAATAAGGGGCCGATTCCGATCTCGGCCGGTAGGGCTCCGAATCGGATTCGGCTTTACCGGATCCGATTCGGAGCCCTATTTCCCGACCGAATCGTACGTGCGTCCGGGCGAGCGAGTACGATGCGTGCGCTCGCGAAATCTCCGACCGACTCGTTCACAGGACCCGACCGCTCTGACCGACTCGCATGGGGACGATTCGCACCGCGCAATGGAGACGTTCCCCGGCCGGGTAAGTAAGATGCGCATCGCGACCGCTCCGACCGACTCGCGCAGTCCGGCTCCAAGGAGCTGTCGGAGCCGCACTTTGGGGGTCTGTGTCGGACCCCCCTGGAAGCGTAGGCACGTGAGTCGCACACAGGGGGGAGCCATGGGTCCCCCCTACACGTGCATGTACGGTGCGACCCGCATCGACGTGAATATGCTGTAGGGGGCGCCCTTGTTCGCGTCGTGCCCATTGAGTCAATGGGAGCCCGTGTACGCGTCGTACGACTGGCTCCCATTGACTTCAATGGGAGTCCGACCGAATTGAGTCCGATAGCATACATGCGCATCGTACTCGTTCGGTTGGACTGCTAGGGTCCGATTCGGTCGGAAATCTCTCCGAGTCCGGCTCGGTCGGAGAGATTTCCGACCCAAATCGGAATCGGCCCCTGAGTGTCTTAGGTGTTTCTAATTGTAAGAAATTGGATTAGTTTTTAGTATAAATATTAATTTTTTTCTTCTAAATTTTTGACTTGATAGAAAGTGGTCGAGATTGAATTGTGGATATTAAATATTTCCTCATCCCAAAATGTAACACTTTCCCCGTGGTTAAGACTGGTATGCAAATAGCAAATGCAACCCCCCAACGTCCAATACTTTCCTCAATGTGCTTAAGGTGTGAGTGTGAATAATAGAGAGAGCCCCCTAGTCTAACACTTTCCTTAATGTGGGGATGTTTGGAATGTGAATAGTTAATTTTACCTTCTTCAAAGTCAACACTTTCCCCAATGTGGTTACATTTGGAGTGGGAATAGTAAATTAACCACCCTGCCCAAGGTCCAGGCTTAAATTTAGAGTGAGAATAGTACATCTGGGGGCAGATGTACTACCCGTTTGCGACTGCAAAATTGGTCAGCCCCATGTACAAACCATATTTTGTGACTCGCTAACCTATTATCGACTCGCAAAATATGGATTGCGACTCGTTATTAGGAAGGGGCGTGCCAAGGGCGTCCATTCCTAATAGCAAGTCTGACTGCAATGTAAATGCGGTCGCAAAACACTGGCAGTTTGCCACCTACATCAAGTAGGTGGTAAACCATTCGCAAACGGGAAGGGGTCCCCAAGGAACCCCTTCCCCTTTGTGAATGGGTGCACAAACATTTTTTAAGAGCAGGCAGTGGTCCCAAGAACCACTGCCTGCGCTTAAAAAATGAAACAGAAATGTTTCATTTTTCTTTTTTAAATGTATCCCGTTTTCCTTTAAGGTAAATGGGCTGCATTTTAAAAAAACTGCTTTATTGAAAAAGCAGTCACAGACATGGTGGTCTGCTGATCCCAGCAGGCCACCATCCCTGTGAGTGCTAACCATTGCCAATGGGGTCGCAAATTGCACTTGCCTCATGAATATTGATGAGGCATGCAATTTGCGACCCCATTGGGAATCGCAAACAGTGTCTGAGACACTGTTGTACATTCAGGTTAGCGAGTCCCAAATTGCGAGTCGCAATTCTGTGCAATTTGCGACTCGCTAAATTGATAGGTCGTACATCTGGCCCCTGATTTCCTAAAGTCCAAAATGTCCCCAGTGTTATTAAGTATTGGGAGGGAATAGTAAATGTAACTGCCCAAAAGTCCAATATTTTCTCCAATGTTGTTACATTTGGAGTGGGAATAGTAAACCTAACCCCCCATAGTCCAACACTTTCCCCAATATGGTCACATTTGGAGAGTGAATAGTAAATCTAAGCAGTCCAAAGTTCAACATTTTCCCCAGTGTGGTTAAGTTTGGAGTGGGAATAGTAAATCTATCCCTCGTCCACAAAGTCCAACACTTTTGTCAATGTGGTTAAGTTTGGAAAGGGGAATACTTAATGTAAGTCACATAAACAGTTTTTCATTTTGGTTAAGTTGGTTAGTTTGGAGTTAACACAATGTTATTTTATTTTGTAATAATATAAACCTTGTTTACAGGTTTTTCATGTTTCCTATTTTTAAACGCTATAATAAAAAAATAGTTTATTATAACAATTTTTAATGAAAGGAAAGGAATACATTTCTTTAAATACACATTTTCAAGATTGTAATCATAAATATATAGTTATTTGCATTTACATTTTTATAAACTTTTCTACACACATTTGCATGCATATTTTTAGTAACATGTTTTACAGAAATCTTTTAAAATGGTTGCATTTATATTTAAATTTTTCTATTTTTATGTATACAAGGTTCTGCAAATAAGCTTTTTAAATGTATTTAACAGTATTTTAATTATTTTAATTAAAGTCAAAATATTTTTATTCAGATTTGTTAAATCGATAAAAGTATTAAAAACTTTCTATGCTGTACAGGCATTTAATTAAAAAACACCACTATACAAACAATTACTAGTTAAAAATACAAAACAATACCTTTGCAAAAGCGCTTTAGAGATTTACAAGATCAATATGTGGCCATGACAAGATAGTTAGTAGACATTATGGAGTACAATAGTACTTGTGCAAGGAACGCTTTGTGTAAATCTTGTGCTAATCAGTAATGTGAGCAACATTAGTGCAAAAAGTACTTTGAATTCATAAAATCAATTAAAAATAAAAGGCTAAACAGCCATAAAAAGTTATATCCAGACTCACGGTACAGGTCAAGATATTCAGTTAGTCATATTCATGCCTTAAATTATCTACGGAGATCAGAATATTTCTTTTTTAATTAGGCATATAATAAAAGTATAAACATTATAACCGATTGCTTCATTCTCTAGGTTACACAAAAAGTTAAAAGCATCTTGATAAAACATGAATTTCTCCAGTAAGAATAGGGGGCGCAGCAAATGCTTTCCGATGTCTCTGTACAATCCACAAAACAACATGAAGTGAATAGCTGACTGTATGGCCTTCCCATCACAGAGGCATTTGGGTAAATTGTTTGACCATGCATCCTCTTTTGGGAATGCTACAAGGTGGTGTAGGATACCCAACCGCACCCTTGTTAAATAAAATCTCTGTTGGGTATTCGTAACCATTATCAAGTACCCCCACGCTCCCTGGGTGACAGGTCCTAGCATATATCTCGCTACAGAATGTTTTTGAAGTTCCCTGGTTTCTCTAACAGCCAGTCTATTATTAATGAACATACATTTCATTTCATTCTTACTTTAACGTAGAATATTAGCAGGATTGGTTAAAGAGACACCATCACGTATCTATTTTATTAACCTATCCAGGTTTGTCAACTACTGGATCTTGTTGTAGTGTCCAAGCGTGAGACAGTCATGTATAACATCTCTGGAGAATTTGGACCCTGGTTTGTTTCAAATGTTATGCCAACAAGTGAGCATATTCCGGAAAATTGTATCTCCAAGATAAGGCATATCCAATTCTCTGTGGTTAACAAAAGATGCGACAGAGCGTGGCAAAGGAACTGGTTTTCTTGAGTTTGTAAGATTCCGGTTCTGGTTGTGACCCACACTGCAGCTCCATAAGTAGCAGAAGGGATACATTTACTCCTGTAGAGCTGAGTCCATTCCTTTATTGGGTTGTTACCAATCTTGCTGGATAATCTAAACAAAGCCTCAATAGAACTGGCGGTTTTTAACTTTGTGGTATTTAGGTGTGGACCCCATGATCCGCAGTTGGAGAAAAGCACCCCTTGATAGAAGTTCTTCACTTCCTCCAGTTTACGGCCCATCACATGTTCTACTTTATTCTTTAGTTTTCTCTTCCCACAAACCATAATAAAGGTTTCCGTTAAATTAAGTTTCAAATCCCTTTGCTCCATATATACTGCTAACTTTTCGATCGGTAGTTGTAAACCATTTGCGGTTCTGGAAATCAGAACTGCATCATCAGCATATAGGAGCTGGGATTTTTCGAAAGTCGACCTTAGGGGTGTCGGCTTCTAGCTGCTGTAAACGTTTGTCTACTCCATAAATGTATATTGAAAATAGGAAGGGGGCAAGGACACAGCCTTGCCTGATCTTTCTAGTAACCTTAAAACCTGGGGTACAATCTCCACTCACCCCATACCTAATCCATGCTGTTAATCGTGCACAGAGCTGGGATAGATGTGAAATAATGTTAACCGGGGTACCAAGTTCAGCCATATACTTCCATAACTTTTCATGATTTACCGATTCAAAGGCAATGGTCAAATCTGCAAATCCGAGATGTATGTGTCCCTGTCTTGCTTCAGTGCATTTACCTATTAAAAGATTGAGATTGATACATTGTTCGGTGGTGGTGATATCCCTTCTAAAACCAAACTAGGCATCAGTTATCACCTGATTATCCAGTGCCCATGCCTCTAATCTTCCCAGAATTATTTGTGTCATGGTTTTTGCTGTCAAATCCAGTAGTGATACTGCTCGATAACACTTTGACTCCCTCTATTCCCCTTTTTAAAACTTGGCACAATTATGCTCTCTGAGCAGGTGGACGGAATGATCCCTTTTGCAGCAGCATTAAAGACCTGAGTTAGTATGGGAGCCCATAGATTTATATTGAACTTAAAGACATCTACTGGGACCCCATCAGGGCTGGGAGCTTTCCCTTTGGATGATTTTTCTATTGCACTAATGTCTTCCGCCAAACTAACCGGACTTAGGTGGGTCAGTGTTGAGGACTTTTGATCTTCTTGTATTTTATCCCTCTTTTTATTCTGAATTGAAAATGCTACCAAAATGGAAAAGACAATCAGATTGGGAGATCGTGGACTTGACCCTCTGGTCACTATTGTCTGTAAAAAATGGGGAATTTATTGTCCGCCAAAAGAGTGTCTGATCTCTACACTCCGCTGCCTGAACCAGTTTGGCCCATGTCTGATCCTGCGGTAACCTCTCCTTCTGTCCTAACAATTGTTCATAACAGTGTCTTAATTTTGTAACCTCCTTGCGGTTCCTACGTACTGTCTGTAGGGCTTTTTTTAAGTTACGATTTGCTCATGATCATGAGGTGTCAAACCAGCCTGTGGGCTTATTCTTAGTGCTCTTACTAGTAACTTTTAAGGTGTCCGAGATTGTAATGGTAATATTGTTAAAGGCATCTACAATCTTTTCAAGGGTTTCCTCTGGATCTGTACATACCATACAATGTTCTATATTCTTAATAATAACTGCCCATGACTGCTGAAGCATCAGCGCTTTACCATTTTAGGCTAATACCATTCTTCCTTGCTTCCTTTATATGGGAAGCTAGCTGGGGTGCTTGATGATGGTTAAGTTCTACTTTTAGGATTAGTGTTAGTGGAAGATGGTCACTGTAATTTGAAAAATCCCCATCAAAGGAGCTCAACATATCCAAACTATGGGGCCTATTAGGATGGCGGGCGGACTTCAGTCCACCCGCCACCCTAGCGGTGCTGGGACCGGCCACCAGCGGTGCGGCGGTCCAGCACCACCAATTAGGATGCGACCGCCACCGTGGTGCCTGCCACCTTGAGCATGGCAATGTAGGGCGGTACCATAGGTACCCCCCAAGTGCAGCCCACCACCGCCCCGGGGGCCCACAACGGGCCCCCGCAGCAATTCCCGCCAGCCCTTTCATGGCGGCATTGCCGCCATGAAAGTGCTGGAACCGCCAGGCATTGTGATATGGATGGCGGTGCCTTCCAGGCACCGCCACCATATTGGGCCTGAGTTCCGCCCGGCCAGCAATCGTGACGATTGCCGACCGGCGGAAAAGCAGCGGACGGACTTTCCGTCCGCCGCGGTACCCCCCGCCATAGTAATATGGCGGGGGTGAATTGTGTTGTGATGGCGGGCGGATCGCCACCGCCGGCCGGGCGGTGGTGATCCACCCGCCATCATAATGACCCCCTATTGTGGAGAGCAAGATATGGTCACTGCACAAAGTGCGCCCTTTCCCTTGGAAGGTGTGCAAGGGAGCATTTCCATTTTCACTACTTTGTTCTGAAAGTTCAAGGTTGCACTTGTGGATTACTTCATTTAGGCTATCTCCATATCTGGGGAAAGTGAGTCAGTGTATTCACTGATACATTGTTATATCCACATAAATTGGTCAGGGAGTATTTACACTTACTTAGGTTGAAACTGCCCACCCAGATGAACCCACACTCGTCCCTCACGCCCTTAGCAAAACCGTCCAGTTCCCTATCTAGTTCTTCCATAATTTTATACCTCGAGCTACCAAAAACTTTGTTATAAAAATTTATCAACACAAAAAACTGTTTTGGATCTGCCTGGAGAAGAGCCAGCTGGAAAACTGGAGTTTTTGGATATGTTTTCTTTAGTGTTACCGTACTGTAGTTGAGAGTAAGATTGCCAAGCCACCCTTTGCCCGCCCATGTGCTGATGGAATTGCAAATGTAGTGATTGTTACAAAACCATCAAGAGAGAAACTTTGGGGCCGATTCCGATCTCGGCCGGTAGTGCTCCGAATCGGAGTCGGATTTACCGGATCCGATTCGGAGCCCTGTTTCCCGACCGAATCGTACGCGGGTCCGGCCGAGCGAGTACGATGCAAGCACCCGCGAAATCGCCAACCGACTCGTACGCGGCTTCAACGCGCTCCGACCGACTCGCATGGACACGACTCGCACCGCGCTATGGAGACGTTCCCGGCCGGGTAAGTACGATGCGCGCCGTGAGCAGTCCGACCGACTCGCGCCGTCCGGCTCAAAAAGCTGTCGGAGCCGGACTTTGGGGGTCCGCGTCGGACCCCCTGTACACGTAGGCACGCGAGTCGCACACAGGGGGACCCATGGGTCCCCCTACCTGTGCATGTACGCCGCGATGCGCATGGACGCGTACACGCTGTAGGGGCGCCCTTGTTCGCCTCGCACCCATTGAGTCAATGGGAGCCCGCGTACGCGTTGTACGACCGGCTCCCATTGACTTCAATGGGAGTCCGACCGAATCGAGTCCGATAGCATGCGAATGCATCGTACTCGTCCGGTCGGACTGCTAGGGTCCGATTCGGTCGGAATTCTCTCTGGGTCCGGCTCGGTCGGAGAGATTTCCGACCGGAATCAGAATCGGCCCCTTTGTGTCTGCCATCTTTCCTGCAGGCACAATATGTGTGCTGTGCTTACATATTCTTACCACTCCCTATCACCTGCTTTGTTTTGTGTTCCTGCAATATTCCATGGCCTGACCACTAAGGTATTATTAAGTTCATTAAAGTTTGGTGCCTGTCCTCTACCCATGGATGCCACCCTATTATTCCCAAGATCTAACAGTATTTTGCAGTCAATCTTGCTCACCAAGATTTGAAAGAGGTGAGTATCTATTGGTTATCATGGTAGGAAGACCCGATCTGGGAAAACATGATCTATCGGTTGGCGGGTCACCCATTATTCTTCTCAGATGCGTTAGGAAAAATGTAAAAGAAGCTTTTTGGCACTATGGTATTCCTCCCCTCAAGTTGGCCTTGGTGCTGTTGTCTGCAATTTACATTACAAAGCAAGGATTTAACCACAGCTGTGTTTCTAAAGTTTATTACTATACAATCACCCTGGTCAGTCTTATGCCACTGCCCAACTCAGTTTACCTTCTGGCAGTGATGATTTCCTGAAATAGAAAATTTGTCAGAATTTTGATCCACCAACCAATGGGGAGTCTGACCAATTTTCTTTGGTATATGATTCAGATATAGGGATACCTTTCAATATGATAACAGATGTAAAGTGTCAGAAGTGGGTGCATGACAACATTGGTTGCCTTTAACAGATATGGTAGCCAGAATCTTTTGACGCTCAAGTCCAGGCTTTTTGTCAGATAGTTTTGGATGCTTTCTCTCTTTCCGTTTTTGGTGCGACTGGGCTGAGTTGGCCTGTATCCCAAGGTTGATGTTACAGTCTGGTCAACTTTCTCAGTACTATCAGTTATGCCATCAGTTGGTACATTTGGGGTAGACGCCCTGCTCTGTGTAGTAATAGTAGAGGTTGTACACATACTTTCTAGGGATAAGACCCTCCCCTTGATTTTCCTAAGTTCAGAAAGGACTTTCCAGGTTATCGAACTTCAAGTGTAATCTTTAAATCTTTTAATCAGAGTCTCGATGTTCTTAAAGCCCTGTATATCATAATCATTTGGCATACCCTTTAGCGTGTCACTTTGGATTGAAGATTTTACATTTTGAGCTCTTTTCGCATTTTTTAGGTATATCCCCAGTCTTTCCTACTGGGACAATTTTAATCAATGTTTACATATATTTACAGTTTTTAGACATTTTGTACACTTTTTTGAAAAAAACTACATTATTTATATTTTTATTTCCATTAAACTGCACTTTCACTTTTACTGCTTGCTTTATTTTGTATCCTGATTTTTGTTGTTTTGGGACTATCTGCAGGTTAGCAGTTCCTTATAGCTGCTGTCTGATAAAGTGAAGTTTAACTTTAATCTTTTTTCTTTACTTAATGAGTCTGGGGGAGGTGGTATATTGTCAGCAAGGTCATATTTGTATGTTTATGTGTTTTATGGGTTATAATTAATGGAAACGTTGCAACAGTTGTTTCTGGTTCGTACAGTAGGCATATTTATTTTAATTTTATATGTATTTTTATTGTTGATAAGCACATTATATTTGAACAATTTTAAGGTATTTTGACTTGTGTGTTAGTATTTAAGTGGGGCATACTTCTGTTAAGGAGGTGTTTTGCTGTGATTTCCTTTACAGGTTTTTTTAAATTGAAATTCTGTTTTTGGATGGTGAATGCATTTATTATTTTTTTGCAAGAAACAATTGTTGGGATACCTTAAACAACTGTTTGTTTTATTTTTTCTTATTTTTGCGGTTTTTTTTAGAGTGTTTTCTTTGTCCTTTTAATGTTTTCTGAGTTTTGGATGGCTTCCTTTTGTTTACACATTTTTAATGGATTATATTTTGTTATGGGTGTCATATTGTCTATGGAGGACCTCAGCTACAAAATTTTGAGTAATTTTATGTTTTAAATGTTTTATTTGTTGGCTGGGAAGTTTTTATTGCATTGTGTTTACTCATATTTTACTCTTTTGTAAATATGTATAGTTTTATTTTGTTTTGATCAAGATGTGCTTTATTTTATTAAATATTAGTTGTTTTATTTGGCGAATTTGTTTTTATAAATAATAATTATTGTCATTTTTTATCACTCTAAAACCTTGTTTCCTTTTATTACATATTTTTTAGAGTGATATTGTTTCTAAATAATTTATTTATAAAATGGTATACGTGATTGTAGTTTAATTTACTTAATTCCTGTTTAGTATTTTTCTGCTCAATTTTTTATATTAGTGTTCTGGCTATTGTTTCAAAATAGGGAAGGGATTGATTGCTAGTTAATAGTCACACTTTGCTTGATAGTGCATTTGTTCAGTTGTTTCTATGCTTTTGGTTTTAGGATTGTTAGAGATTGTTCCAGCCTTAGTTCTTGGTAGGTATTTTTTTTTTATTATTTCTGTTGGGTGGGTTCTTCCAAGTGCTCCTTGAAAGAAATTGTGCCAGCCCACCACTGCTTTGTCAGTTTTTGCTTCTTTAGAGATGGTGCTATTGTAGACATTCCACTATGGGATGTGAAATTTTTGTTGCCGTTTGTGTCCTTCTCAGTGCAGGTAAACAAGCCAAGTATCTTTGAAATAGTCCATTAGTAGTGAGAGTTTGCTTTTGTTAGTATGGGGATTATGTTAGCATGTCATAGTGTTTGCTTACTTCAATGACAAATCTTCATTTGTTCTTTACATATTCTATACTAAGGGCCTGATTAAGAGTTTGGCGGTCTGACCCCCGAAGACTGCGGCCGCGTCCTCTAGAAGACTGATGTGCTGGTGTTCTTCCGATAGCCATATTACGAGTTGCCTGCGGTGTGGCTGCGGCGGTCTTGTGGTGGTGGTGACTAGTTTTCCATACATATCGATGCCTGTGTGAGCAATTCGACTGCATGTGTCGAATACACACATATGCATGCTACATGTGGAAAAATACCACCTACCCATTGCCAGAGTCCAACCCATATTTGGCAGTCCAGGCAATGGTTATATGGTACAAAAAGCACTTACATGTGAATCGCCGCAGACATGGTCTTATTGGGGTGAAGCTGCTGCTGTGAAGGGGGGACCTGAAGAAAGGGATCCACATCAATCTCTGATGGGAAGAACAGGAAAGGGGTGAGTGTGAACCTTAAATCCTTAGTTTCCACTGACCTGAAGATGGGGGTCCCACCACAGTGGTTGGCTCATTGGAAAGCCAACTCATAATACGGACGGTGGTCAGACTCCTCTGTACCGCCATATGGCAGCTGAATTTCACCGAGTGCAGCGGTCTGCGAATGACATGCAGTATCGGCGGTTCAAAAATGGTCTTTGTAAAACCAATTCGACAATCTCGTAATACCGCGGTCAGACAGCCGTGCCCGCGGCTGTCGGACTGTGGCCACAGTGGTTCATGGACCACCGAACTTGTAATAAGGCCTCAAGTGCACATGTTTGTAGGTGCCTCCATATACTTTGGTTGAAGTGATAGTAGCACCCTTTATTGCTTTGTGTGGGTAAACTTTTAGGATAGTAGAAATCATAGCTTGTTCAAAACCAATAATGGCATACTGTTTATTTATTTAATCATTGCTCTCATCATAAGCCTTAACAATATAAATAATACAACATTAAAGTCACAAAAATACATTTGACAAGGATTGCATGATCACTTAGCAATACAGCAAATACATAAACAAGCAATAAACCACAATAAAATCAGTAATCTTTGAATAACTAAGATTTAAAATAAAGTTTACTAGTAACTACCACTGCCCTGCCTACTCAGTCCTCAGCTACAAATTCTGTTTAACCAGCATGATAAATTACATAATACAGTACAACAAATATTCATCAGCTCTAAGGTTCAACCTGATTTTCACGTATTCTTAAGTTTGCCAGTCACAATCCAAGCAGTCCACTTATACATGGAGACTGCATGGTAAGTCACAGTTTGATCCGTCCTACACAGGGCTAGGGCATCTGCCTCATTTGGACAAACAATTTGGTACGGACAATTGATGTGTTTGAGCAGAAGAACATAAAATGCATAGTGGTTTCTTTATCTCCCCGGGCACATTCACACAATTCATCATTATCCTTAGCATTTTTCTATCTGGTTGTATAAGTTTTCAATGACAGTATACCCAGACAAAACTTAATATATAGCAAATGCCATATCTCAGGGTATTTAACATCTAGTGAGAATTCAAAGCCAACAGGGTCTTTATGTTTAAGAAATCCATGTACAAGGGAGCCACTATTACACCACCAATAGGCCTCCTCAATTCTCATGAGTGTATCATCTTTAATGACAGTGGGATCCTGGTAGATAATTTAAATTGAGCAGTTTAAAAAATGCTTTGTACATGGTCCCACCAATGCACCCTAAATGTTCCAGGCTAGGAAACTACCTCCCTCAAGGATAAACCTGCATGCAGATTCATATGTAAATGAACCCAATATAATTGCGGGAAAACTGAAATGATGTCCAAGATGGGTTTAATAGCCAATTCCAAGTAGAAGGCAGTTAAGGGCAAACCCATGCCCAATAACAATATTGATCCTAAGAACCTATTCTCAATTTTCTTGATTGTAGAAACATTTATGTGACCTGATTTTTCTGCTCCATGTATCAAATCAGACACTGCCTTTGTTCAATAGACATGCAGATTTTTGGGGGCGTGTGATTATTTGCTTTTTATATGATTAGTGTTAAGAGTTTGTTATATTTTGCATGTTGCTATTTTGGCAGCAGTGCATATATTAAAGGGACATTTTTGTTACAGTATTGCTCGTGGATAGTGTATATTTGTGCACATGGTTGTGTGCACAATTTAAATGTTCTCTCCATCATCCATCTGTTGCACTGTGTTAGGTTTAGTAAATTATTGTTAGTTGCATATAGAAAAATTCTGTTGTCATAATTTTCTTCGTCATGCAGTATAATGTTTTGGTTAATAGGTGATATTTTTTATTGTTGGGGGGATTATATTTTGTCATGTTCAGCGACTCTTCATGCTCCGCTAGTGATTCTCCCTGTTCTACTTATTAGTCTTGTTAGATTTTCAAAGGAAGGGGTGGCCAGTCACCTCTTTAGAACTTGAATAATTATAATTTTAGTAAAGTTTCTGTGGGCTCTTATGAGCTTGTGCTCTTAGGACCCGTAGGACATTCCTACCTTGAATTTCAGTGATGTTTGAAGCGTGATTTGGTTTCTCTTACACTTTCAGTAATATTTTCTTTGTTTGTGTCTTTCCATATCAAGCATTGGGATAATATTTAATGCATTTCTAAGAAGTTCTTGCACTAGATGTGCTTTCTTTTCTATAGATGTATCCCCTATAACTTAATAGTAGTTTCCTCTTTTCTGATTTGACGAATGTTGCAGTTTCAGAGATTATATCAGTGGATTACAGAAGAAATCATTTAAATGTTTTATTTTTATATAAGCTATATATTATTTAAAACGTATTGCAAATTTTTTACAACATGTTTTTACGTTATGTACTTACATTTGTGATGTGTGTTTTTTTTTCCAGGTTGGTTGGTTCTGTGTTCTTTAAAGGGCTGTTCTTTATCTTCTTTTTGTTATTCTTTTTTACTAAATAACAGAAAGAGAAATGTTTTAATGATATTTATTTACATTTTTGGGCTTTGCATGCTATTGTAGCTATTATTAAACAAAATGTTTTTATTTATTCATTTTAATAGTTGATTTAATGTTTTCATTGTTATGCTCACATATTGTTTTGTCTTTTTTTTAAACAATCAATCAATCAATCAGGATTTGTAAAGCATGGCCAATCACCTGTGAGGGTCTGAAGGTGCTGGAGTTGCTAACTGTTTAATGGCGATCTGTTCATTCAAACAGCCAGGTTTTGAGTTCTTTCCTGAATTCTCAGAGCGATGAGATGGTCCTGAGATGTAGTGGAAGGATGTTCCAAGCTTTGGTCGCCAGGTGTGAGAAGGAACATCCCCTGTTGTTGCTTCTGCAGATTCAGCGGGTGTCTACGAGGAAGAGGGAAGCGGAACATGGGTGTTTGGCCAGTTGGTGGAAGATCATGCGTTTGTTGATGTATGCTGGTCCTTTGTTTGTGCAGGACTTTGTATGCGTGGGTCAACATCTTGAACTGGCATCTCATCTGGATCGGGAGCCAGTGTAGCTTCTTGAAGGTATGATGGGGTATGATGTGGGTCCCTCTGAGTAGATCGAGGATCAGTCTTGCTGCTGCGTTTTGTAATGTCTGTAGTCTTCTCAGGAGGTGAGCGGCGATTCCTACATAGAGTGTGTTCCCGTAGTCCAGCTTGCTGGTGACAAGGGACTGTGTGACGGTTCTTCAGGTGTTGACTAGGAGTCACCTGAAGATCTTGTGGAGCATTCGTAGGGTGTGGAAGCAGGCAGATGAGACTGCATTTGCTTGTTTCTTCATAGATAGTTTGCTGCCCAAGATAAAGCTGAGGTTGCGGGCGTGGTCTTTCAGGGCTGGAGACGGGCTGAGTTCAGCAGGCTACCATGCATCTTTCCATGGCAAGATGTTGTTCCCAAAGATAAGGACTTACGTCTGCCTGAGGCAGTTATCCTTTCTCAATTCTGCGATGTTCATCATACATCTGTAGAAGTTGGCTCTGGTGGTGGAGGGGTCTTCTGACAGCGAGTCGTCGGAGTAGGAGATGATGTTGAGTCCATGCAATCTGAAAGTATTGGCCAGAGGGGTCATGTACGCTTTAAAGAGGGTGGGGCTGAGGGACGATCCTTGGGGTACGCCGCAGATGATCTTCTTGAGTTCCGAGGTGAATGGTGGGGATGGATTCTCTGGGTTCTTCCAGTGAGGTATGAGGAGATCCACTTGAGGGTGTCTCCCTGGATTCTTTTTTTTTTCACAACAAAAGTTTATTGTCAACAGCCGTACCAAGCCTGGCTGGGCCAGGTTAACCAGTAGCACAATGTACAGAGTAGCAATAGTGATATCGACTTTTGAATTGCAATATAACATTTGAAAATTGAATACAATCAAACACATTCCGCCAACCATAAACAAGAGTGTCATATATCTAATAAACAATACAATGCATGCCCTTCCTCGCCACCCCAGTCGCATACCTATACAATGACAGCCATAATTTCCCATCCACAGTACAGCCTTTTTACCCATTACTAATCGAACGATTCAGTTGGGATAGGTTCCAAGTATAATCCCTGATAGTCTGCCCATCTCTTCCAGATCTTGGGATGTTTCTGGGGGCATCCTCTCGCTTTATCTATTGGTAATTCTAGACCTACGCAAAAATCAAGGCCCTTTTTCCATGTCCCGACCCGTGGTGGGGAGGCGTCTTTCAATGCCCTGGCTATATCCCGTTTCGCCAGCGTGAGGCCCAGGAGCAATAGGTGGCGTTTATATATGTTGCCCCCGATACCATCAGTAATGTGAAGCAAGACTAGCCGAGGCGAGTAAGGGATATCCCAGCCCAGGACTTCTGACAGACATGTGATTACGCCCCACCAGAACCTAGAGAGTGCATTGCACTGCCATACGGTGTGTATGAGGGTGCCGTCCATAACTTGGCAGCGCAAGCAGAGAGGGGACTCAATAAGCCCGGCACGCCAGAGCCTATATCTGATGTAATAAGCGCGATGCAGGTATTTGAATTGTATGAATCTTAATCGTGCTGCGATAGCAGCGCCGCATGGGGACTCCAATGCCTCCGTACAGTCGTTTTCATGCAGCGGGCCCAAATCTTCCTGCCAAGCCTCGCGTGTTTTACTAAGAGAAGTGAGGCTATTTGTCACTAATGTGGGATAGATCTTAGTGATCTTGTGTGCACCTAATTCCCCCATGAACACTTCAGCCTCTATGGGATTAAAATCAGGCAGAGCTTCCTGATGTGTAAGGTAGGGGAGAAGGCATGACGAAATTGAAGGTATTTATAAAATTGTGACCGGGGCATTTCATACTCATGCTGCAGTTCCTGGAAGGACTTTAAGGTCCGACCATGAAGAACATGTCCTATTGTAGATATTCCTATAGCCTCCCAGCCAGAAAACCCAGATAATCCGATCAGCTGAGGCAGACTATGCCAGAGGGGTGTTTCCTTTGTTAACCTACCCCACCACCCCATGTGGTGTAGTGACCATCTCCAGATCTTGAATACAATGGCAGTCGCCGGCGGGAACACTTTCCAAGTCGAGTGTGTATGGAGGATTGTGTGAAGTGACATATTGCCCATCAGCCAGCGTTCAACTGCATACGCGGGATCGCATCTGTCCCCGTACCACCAGTCATTGAGGATAAGAAGATGTGAGGCTGCATAGTACGCCTGGACGTCCGGTGTTGCTATGCCTCCGCAATATGCCGATTGGAAACAGGTTGCCAATGCTACCCGAGCTGAGCCCGCCCCACCAGAGGAAGTGTCTGAGGGTTGCATTCAGTTGCTTGAACCAGGAGGGTGATATTGGGTATGGGTGATTTTGAAGTTGGTATACTAGGCGGGGGAGGGAGACCATCTTGAAGATGGCGGATCTGCCCAGCAGAGAGAGCGGTAAATGTGACCAAGAGCGAGTCTGTGCCTTAATTTGAACCCATAGCTGGGCCAGATTCTTCTCCCAAGACACCGACTGGGAGGACGACAGATGTACCCCAAGATATTTAAACCCATCCCGGACAATTGTCACTTCGCCTGACCATTTGCCTATGTGACGACCGCCCCGCAGGGGCCATAGATATGATTTCCGGGCGTTCATATAGAGTCCCGATGTCTCGCCAAAAATCTGCATCATCCGAAGCAGTCTCGGTCCCAACCGGTCCGGTCGCGTAAGGAAGAACAGAACATCGTCCGCATACAAAGCTATGGGGTCGGAGACCTCCCGTGACCATTCAAAGCCCCGGATTTGCGCATCCATGCGCACCCAGGCCGCAAGCGGCTCCATAGCCAGAGCGAAAAGATAGGGAGAAAGGGGATAGCCCCGGTGAGTGCCCCGTCCAATGGGGAAAGCCTGTGACGTGGAGTCGGCAATGCGAACCGACGCGGTAATATCAATATACAGGAGTTGAATATACTGAAGAAGGTGGGGACCGAAATTTAGACGATGCAGGAGTGCAAAGAGATAGGTCCAACTAAGGGAGTCGAAGGCCCTGTCGATATCGGCCAGTAGAAGCGCAGCCAGCTCCTCCAGGCGGTCCACTGTCGCTATTGCATTGTGCGCGCGACGGATATTATGTCGTGTGGCACGGCCTGGCATGAACCCAGCTTGATCGGGATGAACTAGCTCAGTGATGTATGGCACAATGCGATTGGCTATGACTTTAGCGAGAAGTTTGGCTTCCACATTAAGGAGCGATATCGGGCGATAAGAAGCGTGATGTTCAGGAGGTCTGCCCGGCTTTAAGAACACCATGATTTCTGCATGGCGCCAATCACGTGGAAGGCGCTGCGCGTCGAAAGCGGCATTAAGTGCCGCTAGATACGGGGTCGTCAATAGGGATTGGTATTTCTTGTGGAATTCGCAGCGGAAGCCATTGGGGCCAGGTGCTTTACCAGTGCGCATCTCGGAGAGTGCCCTCTGAAGTTCCTCGATCGCTATTGGGACATCTAAGTCCTTACTCACCGAATCTGTAAGGGCCCGTGGAGGCATGTCATCTATGAATTTATGGACAAGACGAGATGGAATGACCTCTCTGGGGGCGTATAAATCTTTGTAATAATCTGCGAAGCTTGCTGCAATATGCAGCGGGTCGGTGAGTATCTCCCCGGTGGGACCACTAACAGCCGGGAGAGTTAGGGGGCAGAGCGCCCACTGACAGAGACGATGCAGCAGAGCACTGGACTTGTCACCCCACTGGTAAATTCTACTGCGGGTGGCCAACCTGGTCACCCGCGCCTCGTCCATCAGCTCACTGGCATATACCTGCTGCGCATGAAGCAATTGTCTGCGTGCCTCCCTGCCTTCCCCCCTCTGTCTCCCTGGATTCTGATGTGGTGGAGTTAGTTGATCATGATGTGATGGGATATGGTGTGGAAGGTGGCTGACAGGTCCAGGAGGATGAGGGTGGCCGTTTTGCCACGGTCCAGGAGAGCACAGATGTCGTTGGTGGCTGCGATCAGTGCTGTTTCGGTGCTGTGGTTGGCTCAGAATCCGGATTGAGAGGGGTCCAGGAGGTTATGTTCCAGGTTTTCGGTGAGTTGCTGGTTGATTGACTTCTCGAGAACCTTTGCTGTAAATGGGAGCAGGAGGATGAGCAGGTAGTTCTTTGGTTCTGCTGGGTCAGCGGAATGTTTCTTCAGGAGGGGCCTCACTTCCACATGTTTCCACTCCTTGGGTAGGGAGGCCGAGGTGATGGAGGAGTTCTGGACTTTCTTGAGTTCGTTGTTAACCATCTGGCTCTCAAGGTTGAAGATGTGGTGGGGAAAGGGGTCCATGGGCGCTCCTGTCCGCACCGTTCTTGGAAGGGGGTGATGTAATTCTTTGCAGCTGAGGAGTAGGAGAATTCCTTCACGATAGGGAAGAGCTCCTTGCTCTGGTTTGTGCTGGCTTTTAGCGGGCTGTTAGGGATTTCTTTCAGGAGGCGGTAGTACTGGTTAAGTGCTTTCTTGAAGGTTGTAAGGTCTCTTGTATCTCTGCTGGTGCACCACATTTTTTCCAGTTTCTGCACGTGGAGACATGGTTGTATTTGACTCTGTTAGTGGATGTAAAATGGGGTCAAGTGTGTGTCCTGAGGTGTGGGTCGGATCGGTGACAAGTTGCTTGAGGCTGATGTAGCTCATGCATTCAGGAGTTTGGTTGTGTTGGTGTTGCTGGGGTTGTCGAGGTGGAAGTTAATATCCCCTAGGAAGATGTAGTGCTGGGAGTCAATGGCGATCGGGGCGATGAGGTCAGTGATGGTGTTGCAGAAGCTGGGGCGTGGTCCTGGCAGTCTGTAGGCGAGGGTGCCTCCGATGGTGCTTTTTCCATCTGTGTAAAGTTGGAAGTTGAGAGGCTCCATTATCAGAGTTGAGTCATCTGAGGAGGTCGTGCAGTGGATGGTGTCCTTGTAGATGAAGGCAATTCCACCTCCGTGTTTGTTGGATCAGTCACGGTGTGTTATCTTGCAGCATTCGGGGGTGACAATGGAGATGCGTGAAGGTGGGGTTCGGCCAAGTCTCTGTGAAGAAAATGACAGCCGGGGTGAGGGATGAGATCAGGTCCCAGATCCCCGTGGCATGTTGGCTGAGCAATTGTGCATCAAGGTGAATGCACTGGAGTTGTGCCGTGGCAGTCTCAATCGGTGTGATGAACGCAGTCGTGTTTGCAGTGTCTCTGGCGTTGTTGGCTGCTCTGGTGTTGCAGGTGAAGCGGCAGTGCTTGTAGGAGAACGGTCCTCTGGTGGTGCGTGGAGCTGTGCAGCAGCAGTTGTTGTCGATGCTTCTGGGATCCAGGCCTCAGATCTGTGGCAGTGTAGCTGTGTGGGGTGCTTGAACCATGGTTTCTGGTGCTGGACACGGTCCAGTTGCAGAGGGGTGCAGACGGGCTTGCCTTTGGCATGCCTGCATTGCGCCCTCCATTAAGTAGGTCTGGGGAGGCATGTGGGGCGCTGGGTGCTGGAGCAGCGAATCAGGCATGTGAGGAGCGGGCGGCACAGTGACTCCACTCACAAGGACGGCGCGGTGCAGGAAAGAAAAACCAGTTATACAAAGTGCACTATCAGGTTTACAAATTAGGCTGTCTAACTTACTGAGGACACAAAACAGAAAATGGGCAGCATTTACAGGAAAGTAAGAGTTAACGCAACTGAGTCAATGCGGCTAAAATTAAGCTTAACAACTGGCTAAGCCATTATGGACACGGATGGCAAGGCAGCCCAAAAGCACAAAGCAGGTGGCTGGCAGCATCAGAAGTGCGAGGTAGAGTCCGAGGAGACCTGCAGCGCTAGGGGGGGGGGGCTTAACATTTTAATATTACTTTGCTGTAGTTTTGTGGCTTAGTTTTCTTTTGTATTGGTTGGCGATACTTTTTGGCAGTCTTGGTACCTTGTGTTTTGGAGATATAATTTTGAAATAATAGATATTCCTTTGTGTGTATTTTAAAATAGTTTGTTATTTTTGTAGTTAAGCATAAATTATGCTGTAATTCAGTACTTATTTTGTAAATGTAAGGGCTTTATTTCAGGAGAGTGTTGTAGCCTCTTAGGTTGTAGTTTGAGTCAGGCAGAATGATGCTTTTCAACAGTGTTGACTTCTTGTGCAGCAGTTACCTGCACATTTTTGTTTTCTTTTTGTACTATTTTTAATTAGGAAAATATTTCTATTCTGTATTTCAGGTTAAATTGTTTTTTTAATGAATTTTAGTGATCATTTGGTTCACAATATTTTTGTTTTTGTGGTTTTGGACATATTTCTTATGTTTTATTGTAATCATGCTATTTAATAACTCTATAGTTTATTTTTTTTATATTTAGCTATTTTTGATACATTTTACAGTGATATTTTTGTAGTCGATATCAGTGTTTTTTTGTTTTATGTATAGGATGGTGATATGTGTGTTCTCGATATTTTCAAAATTATGTCATAGAGGTACATGGTACAGATATCTTGCCTTTTGTATTGAGTGCTACAATCAAACTTGTTTCCCACAACTCTGGGAAACATAAATTTGTAGACACAAAGGGGCCGATTCCGATCTCGGTCGGAGGCGCACCCAATACCATTCGGTCGGGAAAAAAGCCATGCGAAAGCCTGTTTCCCGACCGATCCGTACAGCACACCGAACGAGCAAGTACGATGCGCACAACAGCAAAAAATCCGGCCGAGCCGTACTCACCCAAACCAGGTTCTGTTCTCCGACCGAGGCGAATCCGGAAACGCCGAATCGAGTCGCACGGAAGGAAAGATGCAGCCCCGTCCGGCCGGACAAGTACGATGCGCTTTCCGTACGCTCCGAACCCGTCGCTACGCACGGCACGTTAAAGCATCCGGGAGAGGCGCACATAAGCTCCGATTCGCGCCACAACACGATCCACGGCTACGAGACGAACACGGCACCGACGAGGACGACGCGAAGCGACGAGGACGAGGCGAAGCGACGAGGACGACGCGAAGCGACGAGGACGAGGCGAAGCGACGAGGACGACGCGAAGCAACGAGAAGGACGAACGACACGAACCAACCATGAATCCCTTCGTCCCAATCATACCAATATTCTACATCTACTACCGGAACAGGCACGGACGCGTACGGCGCAGAAGGTAAGCCAGACACCAACCACAAAACACATACAACACGTACACGACACATCACACACATACACGGGGATGCTGAATATACTTACACCAGCAACAGCAGCACCATAGGGGCGGGATGCCCATCACCAATGCCACATATGCACACAGGGGCCTGAATGCGCACCACCACCCCTACCCAGGGGGGCTGGATGCCTACCACTACTACCACCCTTAGCCAGGGGGCTGGATGCCTACCACTACTACCACCCTTAGCCAGGGGGGCTGGATGCCTACCACTACTACCACCCTCACCCAGGGGGGCTGGATGCCTACCACTACTACCACCCTCAGCCAGGGGGGCTGGATGCCTACCACTACTACCACCCTTAGCCAGGGGGGCTGGATGCCTACCACTACTACCACCCTTAGCCAGGGGGGCTGGATGCCTACCACTACTACCACCCTTAGCCAGGGGGGCAGGATGCCTACCACTACTACCACCCACACCCAGGGGGGCTGGATGCCTACCACTACTACCACCCTCACCCAGGGGGGCTGGATGCCTACCACTACTACCACCCTTAGCCAGGGGGCTGGATGCCTACCACTACTACCACCCTTAGCCAGGGGGCTGGATGCCTACCACTACTACCACCCACACCCAGGGGGGCTGGATGCCTACCACTACTACCACCCTCACCCAGGGGGCTGGATGCCTACCACTACTACCACCCTTAGCCAGGGGGCTGGATGCCTACCACTACTACCACCCTTAGCCAGGGGGCTGGATGCCTACCACTACTACCACCCACATCCAGGGGGCTGGATGCCTACCACTACTACCACCCACACCCAGGGGGGCTGGATGCCTACCACTACTACCACCCTTAGCCAGGGGGGCTGGATGCCTACCACTACTACCACCCTCAGCCAGGGGGCTGGATGCCTACCACTACTACCACCCTTAGCCAGGGGGGCTGGATGCCTACCACTACTACCACCCTTAGCCAGGGGGCTGGATGCCTACCACTACTACCACCCGTAGCCAGGGGGGCTGGATGCCTACCACTACTACCACCCTTAGCCAGGGGGGCTGGATGCCTACCACTACTACCACCCTCAGCCAGGGGGGCTGGATGCCTACCACTACTACCACCCTTAGCCAGGGGGGCTGGATGCCTACCACTACTACCACCCTTAGCCAGGGGGCAGGATGCCTACCACTACTACCACCCACACCCAGGGGGGCTGGATGCCTACCACTACTACCACCCTCACCCAGGGGGCTGGATGCCTACCACTACTATCACCCTTAGCCAGGGGGGCTGGATGCCTACCACTACTACCACCCTTAGCCAGGGGGGCTGGATGCCTACCACTACTACCACCCCCACTCATAGGATGGACAATGCATGACACAACAAGCACACCACAACCTAGGGAATGCAAGATAAAGACATCCCCCCACCACCATGACAAGCGTGTGTAGGCTGTGTCAAATGCCTACAACACCGAACATGACTTTGAACATACAATGTGACCCCCTAGCATATGTGCCACACATATATGTGTGTGGCACCCACAATGCAAGCAGCCCATGACCATTGTGGCAATGGGGCCTAAACCCCCATCATCACAGTGACCAAAAGGTAAGTGTGGGGTCCATAGCCGAAGCACATTTTGACCATTGTGGCAATGGGGTCTAAACCCCCATCATCACAGTGACCAAAAGGCAAGTGTGGGGTCCATAGCTGAAGCACATTTTGACCATTGTGGCAATGGGGTCTAAACCCCCATCATCACAGTGACCAAAAGGCAAGTGTGGGGTCCATAGCTGAAGCACATTTTGACCATTGTGGCAATGGGGTCTAAACCCCCATCATCACAGTGACCAAAAGGCAAGTGTGGGGTCCATAGCCGAAGCACATTCTGACCATTGTGGCAATGGGGTCTAAACCCCCATCATCACAGTGACCAAAAGGCAAGTGTGGGGTCCATAGCTGAAGCACATTTTGACCATTGTGGCAATGGGGTCTAAACCCCCATCATCACAGTGACCAAAAGGCAAGTGTGGGGTCCATAGCTGAAGCACATTTTGACCATTGTGGCAATGGGGTCTAAACCCCCATCATCACAGTGACCAAAAGGCAAGTGTGGGGTCCATAGCTGAAGCACATTTTGACCATTGTGGCAATGGGGTCTAAACCCCCATCATCACAGTGACCAAAAGGCAAGTGTGGGGTCCATAGCTGAAGCACATTTTGACCATTGTGGCAATGGGGTCTAAACCCCCATCATCACAGTGACCAAAAGGCAAGTGTGGGGTCCATAGCCGAAGCACATTCTGACCATTGTGGCAATGGGGTCTAAACCCCCATCATCACAGTGACCAAAAGGCAAGTGTGGGGTCCATAGCTGAAGCACATTTTGACCATTGTGGCAATGGGGTCTACACCCCCATCATCACAGTGACCAAAAGGTAATTGTTGACAAAGAAAGCTGCAACTGCCAAACTGCATGGATCATTCCTGGTCACAGAACCAAAAACTCATCTGTGGCAAAGTAGTGTATGTGTCCCATTGCAACATAAATTGGGGGAGCCAAATACTGCAGTGCAAATGAGACATTCCTTTGGCCATGTGCAGACAAACAACACCCATGGGGGCTGAGACCGTCAACAGTCATCAATGACACAATGACAGAAGTGACCATCAGAATGCAGAACCACATATTTGCACCAATGGGCACACAAATGCAGATATCCTGTGGAGACAGCAGATGTGAGGTGAACAGATACCATACCATGGCAGCAATGGGACACACAAACCATGATCACTGTGCTGACCGATTACCTAGGAGTCCCAGGGACAGCAGGGGAAACACACCAAACAACATACAGCCAATGGCACACCCAAGATATGCCAATGCAGTGGTGCAGATGCACAAACACAAACAGGCAGACCAACACTGTCATCATACACAGCAGGTGAGGGGTGGGGGTGCCAGTGTCCCCAGGCAACCACACAACACATGAGGAGAGCTGAATACCAATCATACAGATGTGCATACACTGCCACACTAAGGTAACTCATGGATCCAAATCCCCTATGTGGGCAAGCAGGCATTGTCAGATGAGAGGGAGCACAAAACACACATGGCACACAGGCACGTAGGAACAACAACTGACACAGCAAGACACAGACACACCACAGCACCACCCCCAGGGCCCCCACAATGTGGTGACCCTGGGCTGAATAAAAATCCCACTGTGATGACAAAGCTAAATGTCGTTCACACTGTGAACCACAGTCAGGTGTCCTGAGCAACAAACTACCATCACACCTACACAAGCACAAATCAATCAGCATGGCCAGTAAGCCAAGGCCAACATGGAGGCAGGGGACTAGCTGGGCAACAACTCCCATCTGCACACACTCAAGACCACACCCCTCGACCTCTAACAATGTGCAGCAGTGAAGTACACATGCACTGGTGACATTGCACATGCACCCATGACTATTCCAGGGTGGTGGGTGGGAACCAAGGTGCAGAAACACATCACACATGGCCACTCAACAAGACTCCTGAATGTCTGACACACTGCACACTACGCTGTACATGGACATGACGGCGATACCACACCAACCAATGGGATCCCAGCCACAGTCACACACCAATGAAGAAGCCAAGGTCACCCACAAAGAACACACATAGACAACAACCAACATTGCAGCCCGGACCCTGAGGAGTGCCAGCAGTCACACACACAACGTGTCACAATCACTGAAAGATAACACGAACTGAAAATCACATGACAGGGGCAAACAACAAGTGCCAAGGGGAAACCTGACTGTGACCCATCTGCGTCTGCACACAAACTCAGCCCTGACAGCAAACACACCTATGGGTGACACCCTGATGACCAGTAATGTGCCATGCACCCACATCACAGAGAACACAGGGAGAAGACTTTGGGGGAACATAGCTCAAGTCAGCAAGCATCACAAACAGGTACAACACTAGGGATCACAGCATGCGCAGATAAATGGAAGTGAACACACAGACATGCACATACAACACACACCTTGGGCGCAGGCAATGTCACACGTGTACACACTGCCATGAGGGGACTCCACTCCTGTGTGAGGAAAGCTGTGCCATATGTTGCCTCAGTAGGGCCCCATCATGTCAGCTGAGCACTTGGTCACACAATCAACAATTAGCACCAAATGAGGGCTCCCATCACATCAGCCTGGTCATGGATGTGCCAACGGAATCATCAGCACAGATCCAACACACTTGTATAGCAATGTTGCACTGACTACACGGATGAGTCCTTCCCCATTGATGCCCAAACCTGCATGTCCAGTGGAGATGGCAACACGGTCAGGGAAGTAGACAAATGCAACGATGGCAGGCACAAAAGATGTGCAGGGGTGGAAGCCACAGAGATGAAATTGCTAATGTAAGTAGGAAACCCATTGCCAAATACTGAACACATGACACCCTCAGATGCTGCAATTGATGACATGGATACACCACATGATAGGACACATTCCCCCTGGACCACATGGGTTCCTGCACAGTAACACTTCATAATCATGAGACCAGATATCACCATCACTGCAGCAAGGGCATGGTTAGCAGCACCAACAACATGTACATCTGAAGCATGAGCACTAGAGAAAAGAAAGTTGCTTTATTCAGCATATGTGTTGATTGAAAACGACGTCCAGAAAAAATAGAGCAAAGGCCAATGGCCAGTCCATTGTCAAAGTTCAAACAGGGTGACACTGGCAGATGTCACCCTACGCATGCCTGCACAAAACCAGGGACAATCCACTAGGAGGGGCAACCGGGGGGCAGGCCAGGCACCGCAGGGACAGGATCAGGGCTCACCAGGGGAGTCAGGGAAGGGGTGGTGGGTGCTGGAGAGCCACTGACAACTGCAGTGGAGGTGTCTGACATGGTGTGTGCCGGCACAACTGGGGGGCATGACTCAGATGTCGTGGGTGCCGGCACAACTGCAGTGGACCCTGCAGATGGAGTGGACAGGTCCGCCACTGCAGTGCCCAAGTCAGACAGGGCGGTAGTGGACTCCACTGCAGTGCCTACCTCCAGGGGAGGAGAATGGGGAACAGGCAAGGTGGGTTGGACAGAGGGGAGGACACCCTCACCACATCAGTGGCACAGACAAGCGCAGCGGGGGTGTGGTGCTGGGAGAGCAAGTGGCAGGGGGAGAAGGCCTGATGCTCTTGGGGATGGTATATCTGTGGGTGGGGGAACCTGGGGCAGGGTATGGTGGGGGCACCTGTGCAGTGGGGGCCTGAGGGATGGAGGACGGAGACCTTGTGCCTGAGCTGCAGGGCGGTGGCGGGGTCTTGCTCTTAGGACTCCGGGGGACTTGCGGGTGGGGGCCTCAGTCCGTCTGCGCCTGGGGGAGGGTGTCCGGGTGCGAGGGGCACTCTGCTCCGTGTGGGTGGGCTTCCTCTTCCCCCGGGATGCTGGAGCAGCTTCATCGGTGGGGAAGAGGCCGAGGTCACAGAGGAAGAGCTGCTGTGACTTTGGGGTTGCAGGTGAGGCAAGGGAGGGTGCTTTGGAGGGAGAGGGAACTGAGGACTGCGCAGTGCATGTGGATGCGTGTGTGTGTTCCAGGGCCCCATCCCCTGTGAGTCTGGCTTCAGTCCCCTGAATGTGCGTGCGTGTGCGTTTTGTCATTGGCGTGTGTGTCAGTGTGCTGGATGTGTGTGTGCTGGTGTGTGCCTGTGCCAGTGTGTGTGTGCTTGGGACGGGTAAGGTGCTGGGGAGTGTGGATGGAGCAGAGGCAGGAGGGGTGAGGGACCGTTTGAGGAGGGACACTGCTGCCATCAGGGAGGAGTCCATGGACCTATTGCCCCTCTGTAGGTCAGACATGCCCGATGAGATGCTTTCCATGAACGACACCAGCTGAGTCAACAGCGCGGTGTGCGCATGGAGGACACTCAGCATGGCTGTCTGCCCTACATGGAGCTGGCGAAGAAGGTACACAGACTCCTCACTCAGGGCAGCAGGGGACACAGGGGCAGGGGGTGCGGTGCCTGGCCCAAAGGAAACACGCTCCCGGACATGGGAGCCTCCACGGACCTGGGGAATGGGAGCCGATGGGAGGGCGGTGGTGGTGCTGGTGGTGGCGGGGACAGCAACACTAGCTGGGGTGTGGTGGCTGCTGACACCCGCCTCCACAAGGGAGTCATCCTCCGAGTTGCTCTGGTCCTCAGCTGAGGTGGATGCTGCTGAGGACTCCTCGGTGTGGCTCCCCTCGCCCTCCGTGCCACTGGGTCCCTCCGACCACTCCTCGGCTGCTGACCCAGTCTGGCTCTCTGGCTCCTCCTGGTCCGTGGAGCTGTCCCCTTCCGTGGCCGTGGATGTATCTGCAAACAATGGGGATACAGACAGACATCAGTCACCTGCACATAACGCACACACCACTGTGAGCACAGCACATCACAGAGCAAGCCCTGGCATCATTAGTTGTACATTGCTAAAAGTGCCCTAATTGAACAGGAGAAGTCAATTGTCAGTCTGATGCCAAGCATGGCACTCACATCCCACATGGCCTTGCACCCATCTGTCTGGTGTCTGTTGGATTGCAACACCCCAGTGTTGACACATGCACCAAGTACACAGTAGTTGGACAGTGCAGAGGACACGGTGTGGCATGTGGACATGCACACATCACAGCTCTTGCCACTGAGTCAGTACAGGTTTCCGGATGAAAGGGATGCCCAGAGTCAAATAGGAAATGCATGTGATGCATACCAGCGACAGACACCATGATGCACCCATGTCCTGATAGCCAGCGCCACTATGGTGTGCATGTAGCACATGTCACTCCCCTGCAGGCTCACCAATCAGTAGACACATGCCATGGCGGAGGCATGACTGCAAAGTCATACATCACTGTCTCAGTGATGTATGACTTTGCAGCCAGACTAACAACACTCTGCACTGTGTCACAATAGTAGGTCATGGGGAATGCAAGTCCTGGAGCTGCACAAGTGCACATGTACATCCCCCCACAACACATCCTCTTAACCCTCATCTGTCCAGGTCATACCTATTGGAGATATGGTAGACCTGTGACACTACCCTCTGAACCTGAGCCCCTCACACTCTGCTGTGCATGGGGAACAGCTGCCTGAACTTCACATTCACATGCCCCAGTCTGCATGGGCAGCTGATCAGACACCTATGTGTCACACAAGTATCGTCTCCTAGGGTCACATCTCCAGTGGCATGCTGAGCCCCTACCAAGAAACTCCAAAGCAGTCCTGGCGACTAATCCACAGCACACTGACACAGAGGCAGACACCTGAGGGGTCAAATCACTGCGCACAATGTGTCAGCTGATACACGGGAGTGGGAGTACAGAGTGTATTGTATGGCCTGGAGTAGGCATGACTGTCCAGCCCCACATGAATGAGGGATGAGCCCTGGACTGTAGGCAGCTGGCTAAGTATGTGTGACACACGTCATATACATACTCCTGGGGCCCAAACATTGTTCCCACCCGCAGCATGGGTGTGTGCCAGATACCCCAGCCACATGTGGTGGATCAGCTCAGCAATTGGACCACAGATCAAAGTAACACGCTGAATACATGTCAGAATACAGGCATTGTGTAAGCAATGGACCCACCCATGATGCCCACCACAGAGTCAGGGAAACAGATGCTGTCTCCCACCTTGAGTCAAGCAAACTGCAAGGACACAGTCCTAAGTGACAGAATTCCCTGCATGTAAGGGCCACACCTGGGTATCAGATGAGGAGTGGGCAGTGCACAATAGAGGGACATGGCTCCTGGACAACATGACTGCTGTACTGTGGCAGTTTAACCAGGCCCGAGGAGGGCACATAGCATGTTAGACAGAGTACACAGTGCAGTCTTTGACTCACCCCCTCCTTGCTGCTCTCTGGCCTTCAGCTGCCCATCCAGGTCTGGAAAGACCACCACCAGGATCCTGAGCATGTGGGGGTCAGGGTCCGTGTTCCGCCCCTCCTGCGAGGAGGCGACAGCTTCAGCTGGACCCGTGCAATCCTCCGGGTCCAGCCCCGAAGGTCCTGCCACCTCTTTTGGCAGTTGCGGATCCGGCGCTTGTAGACCCCCACGGACCGGACAGCCCGGACGATGTCCTTCCATATCTCCTGCTTCCGATGGGCAGAAGCCTGTCAGGATGACAAAGTGATAAGGCCATTACTACACATGCAACATATCCGTGCATGACACAGTTGCATATACATGTCGCAATCACAGGGGCACATGGTGTACACAGGCAGTGCACGGCTGCCCATGGACAGTTTTCCAGAAGTCACTACATGGTATCATTGCATGGGGAGTAAAACCCTGTTCAGAAGCACTGTCACTGCACCATACCTGTCCAGTGCAAGTCACTACACACTATGGGGGGTGACAACTACTCAGTGAGCCTGCTAGCCAGTGGCGTGCAGACTCTCAGCCTTGCTAGTCAGACAAAATGCACATTCAGAAAGGCAGTGCACAGGACACTCACCTGCTCCCCAGGTGTCCCATACAGCTTGCTGTACTGTGGAAGTAGGCTGTCCAGCAGGGCCTGGTTCTCCTCAAGGCTGAAGGCTGGGGCTCTCTCCACAGTACGTGCCATTGCAGGGTCCAGAGGGGCAGAGACAGCAGCAGTGCAGTGGCAGATGTCGTCCTGGAGCATGTAGTGCAGGCAAGTGGGCTCTCAGGGGAACAGCCAGCAATATATATGTGCTGGAGAGGCAGATCCTGTCCCTTGTGTCCAAAGTGATAGGTCCAAGTCGTTTGCATCTTCTGAATCTGGCCAATCCATGGAATAGCAGCACCAAAACACGCCCACAGCATCCTTCAAATCTTCAACTTCATGACATACATGATTTTGCAACATTGTTGTGGGTGACCAACTGAATTCCCAGCAACCGACTCGTTCGAAATTCGAAACGCGTCCGTTGCCAGGCAAGCCCATTGTCAATGGGTGCGCACCGATCGGTCCATTGCGGTACAACGCGTACAGGGGTACAACGCGTACCCGCACACATTGAAGGCAATGGGCCGGCCGGAGGCACCGATCGGTCCATTGCGGTACAACGCGCACAGGGGTACAACGCGTACCCGCACACATTGAAGGCAATGGGCCGGCCGGAGGCACCGATCGGTCCATTGCGGTACTAACGCGCACAGGAGTACAACGCGTACCCGCACACATTGAAGGCAATGGGCCGGCCGGAGGCACCGATCGGTCCATTGCGGTACAACGCGCACAGGGGTACAACGCGTACCCGCACACATTGAAGGCAATGGGCCGGCCGGAGGCACCGATCGGTCCATTGCGGTACAACGCGCACAGGGGTACAACGCGTACCCGCACACATTGAAGGCAATGGGCCGGCCGGAGGCACCGATCGGTCCATTGCGGTACAACGCGCACAGGGGTACAACGCGTACCCGCACACATTGAAGGCAATGGGCCGGCCGGAGGCACCGATCGGTCCATTGCGGTACAACGCGCACAGGGGTACAACGCGTACCCGCACACATTGAAGGCAATGGGCCGGCCGGAGGCACCGATCGGTCCATTGCGGTACAACGCGCACAGGGGTACAACGCGTACCCGCACACATTGAAGGCAATGGGCCGGCCGGAGGCACCGATCGGTCCATTGCGGTACAACGCATCACTGTACATGTGACTGGCATAGGTCAGCATGCCTGTCTCAGATGGACATATGCCAGCCACAGATAGCTCCCAGGGAGTGAGGGGCACACCTACATCACGACAGCCTGTCCAAACCTTATCATAAGGCATGTAAGGCTGCATTTCCTATTGTGTGTATGTTGGTGTACATGTTGTCCTGTGGGTGTCACCTGTGGGCAGCCACCCCCAGGCTGTGCACGTGTTCATGGGGACAGGATCCTGGGTGTTACGTGTACGTGACCACTGTGATGTGCAACTGTTCATATCTGTGCATGTGTCATGGTCACATTTCACAGTGGTGTTTGTGTATGTCATGTCACATACCCCGTGAGTCCCATGTGGGACGGTATGTTTGAGCCAGGGTGTCCCAGTGGCACAATAGTGATGGCCCTCCACAGTCTTTGTGCATGTAGTGTTTACAATGTCTCTGATTTCATGTGCACAATGGGAGACAGTCTCCACATCCACGTTGTGTGTGCATGGACTCTGATGTTGTGCGTGTGTGTCACAGACGTCCATGTCTGTCCTGCCATGGCAAGTGTGGCCACTACCTGTGGGGGTCATGTTTGTTTTGCTGTGGTGTACACATGATACTCCAGGTGATGCCAGTGTCCATGTGGCATTACAGGGTCCCTGGGAATGTACCTGTCGTTGAGCTGTGGTGCCTGGGGCACATCTGTCCTCACATGTCACTGTGGGGGGTGACTGTGACACGGCATCATGATATCCAATGGGCCAACCTGGGACAAATTGATGCCACCTGTAGGACCGTGTTGACAGATGTTGGCCATGTATGTACCATACATGTCCTTCCGGTACTGCACACTTCATGTAGTTGTGCCTCATGATGATGTATGTTGGGATCTTGAGTGTGTTCAATGCCGCATATGTGGGGTGACTGACGATCTTGCTTACTTCTCCTCTGCACTGCAGGGCTCCTGCTGTCCATCGGCCATTCCCAGACCTGGCAACGATGGTGGAACGGGACAGCATCCGACGGTACCGCTTCACCAGGCAGCTGATTGAGGATTTGGCAGTGCAGTTGTCCCCACATTTGCAGCCTGGCCGGCCGTATCCTACAGCACTGACCCCCAAGGTGAAGGTGATGGCAGCCCTACACTTCTTTGCCACCGGTACCTTCCAACATACTGTGGCGTCTGCTGGTGGGATGTCACAGACCATGTTCAGCCGTGTGCTCCGCGATGTTTTGGCGGCAATGTTGCTCTTCCTGAACCGGTACATCTATTTCCCTAGACTGCGACGACTCACTGACGTGAAGAGTGACTTTTATGCCCTGGGGAGGATGCCGCATGTAATTGGCTCCATTGATGGGACACATGTGGCTTTGGTACCACCACAGGCCCAGGAGCAGGCCTACAGGAACCGCAAGCACTACCACTCGGTCAATGCACTGGTGGTGTGTCTTGCAGACATGACCATCACACACGTGTGTGCCCGTTTCCCTGGTTCAGCACACGATGCCTTTGTGATGAGGAGTAGTCGCATCCCCAGGATGATGGCACAGATGCAGAACCAGCGTGCCTGGCTTGTCGGTGTGTACTGACTTTGTGCCATTGTGTGTGATCTGATCTGTAGTATTCCGCCCACTTTTCCAAGTCAGCTGATGTGCACTTGTCTGTCCGTAGGTGACTCGGGATACCCCAACATGCCGTGGTTGCTGACACCCCTCAGGAACCCTGTGACACCTGCCCAGATGCGCTACAATGAGGCACATGGTCGGACCAGGAGAGTGATTGAGCGGACCTTTGGTCTCCTGAAGAGCCGCTTCCGCTGCCTGGACAAGACCGGAGGGTCCCTCCCATATGCCCCTGCGAAAGTGTGCAAGATTATCATCGTCTGCTGCATGCTCCACAACCTGGCAGTGCGGAAGGAGTTGCCTCTCATCCAGGATGACGATGACCAACATCCGCCACCTGTGGAGGATCCTGGCCTGGACCACGATGCCAGTGACGATGATGATGATGATGGTGATGTCCGCACACAGCTCATCACCAACTTCTTTAGCTGAATGTGAGTATCCTGAGGTGTCATGTGAATGATGTGAGTTGGCATGATGTGTGGGTGGGGCTCTGGCGCTGTTGGAGTGTGTCCATGGGCTACTTGACTGGATGTGTGTTGCGATGTGTGGTTACAGGTGGGCTGTACTCCCCAACAGTGTTGACATGCTAACTTGGTTCTGGGTGGGTATCTTGTAACATGTATTGTGCATGAGTTTTGCTGTTCTGTCCTGTACTGCATTGCTTTTGACTGTGTGTCATTTCTGTCCTTCACAGGGTACTTTCAGATTCGTTTGGTCAACTGTGTCCACCGACGACGTGGTTGCACATCCAGGCTGGTAGCTGTTGTGTCCCTACAGGTGATGTGCGCCACACCCATGGACTTCCTTCCGTCTACAGTTGTTGACTGTGTGCCCGCTACCAGGTGGGGTTACCTTGCATCTGTAGTGGTTACGGCATGTTGCTACTGTGTAATAAACCTGTGCTTCACTTAGTGATGTGCGTTGTCTGTGGTCACACATTTGACTGCCATTTGCTTACTGCACCTGTGGGCTACTTGACTACAACTGGGAATGGGTGTGGTGTCTGTGCATTGCACCGTCTTCCCTGGCAACATCAGTGTAGGCAATGAGTCAGATGGCCTAGGTGTGTATGTGTTGTGTAGCCCTGGTGGTGTGTCTCCCTCATATGTGTCACGTTGCCTTTACTCACATGCCTGTGTTGTCCTTGCTGTTGCAGTTCGCATACACAGTGTAATTTTGCAGTTCATCATCCCCATAACAGCACCCATGTTGGAATCACGACAGAGGCAAGTATGGTGTATTAGTGTGTTTATTGTGATACATTTGTGTTAATAGTGCATAGGATGGGTTGTGCTGTACATGAATCTTGCAATCCCAAGTTCCTAGGTGAATTGAAAGTCCGGGTAGACAGGATCCCCAGTATCGGGGCCACAGTTGTCTGACACATTGGTCCAACTTGTACTCCCCATGCAATGTGTGGGAGTAGTGTTGCCGTCAACAGGGTGAACAGTCTGTGCACAAAGGCGAACATCCAGAACAGGTTCAGGCTTCCTGGGAGTTGCGCTTGGCCATCGGCCTCTCACTTTTCCCTCCTCGGACGACCCCTCTTCTTGGGGGGGGCCCTCAAGTGCAGGCTGCTGCGGTGCAGGGGACTCTCCGCCAGAGTCCTCCTCCCTCCCTGTGGCAGTTGCAGTTTGTTCGGCACCAGATGTTGTTGGCACACAGGGAGGTGTGGACTGGTTGCTGTTCATCTGGCGGAGGCATTGTAAAATGTCCCTGTGCACCGCCGTCATCTCATGCAGTACATCCCACTTGGACTCCACGCGGGACATGTGTGAGTCCACGCGGGACATGTGTGAGTCCACACGGGACATGTGTGAGTCCACGTGGGACATGTGGGAGTCCAAGCAGGCATGATGGGCAGCCTGCTGCTGTTTGATGTCTCTGAGGAGCCCCACTACCTGGCTGAGCTCTCCGGTGCTGGACTGGTACGCATCAGCTATGCGTACCAGTTGTGGGTCGTCATGCACACCAGCAACGTCTGCAAGCAGCGACCTCTGTCTCCCACCCCACCCACCACCCCTGCTGACATGTGCAGTGTGTGCAGTTGCACGCACAGATAACCCTGGTCCACCTTGGGGGTTGGTGGTGGTGGTGGTGTCCATGGCCCCAGGTTGGTCCAGGGTCACTGCGCTGGTGTTGCTCCTTATTCTGTACATGTCGGCAGGGATGGTATTCGTGGTGACAGTCGTTGTAGGGGTGGGTGCAGGGAGTGCAGCTGGTGGTCCTGCTGGTGCTGCAGCTGGTGGTCCTGCTGGTGCTGCATGTTGACTTGCACCGGATGTGCCAGGTTGTTCATCGTCCGAGGAGGACAGAGGCTGTACGACGCCAGTGAGCTCGGCATCCTCTTGAGCCTGGGACTGGGACTCCTCAGCGTCTGCTGCTGTGTCCCCATCATCACCTGTTTTTGGGAGACACAAACAATGTATGTCATGTTTCTGCAGGCATCAGTGGTTGACACACATGACAGTTGTGACTGTGCCTCTGGGTGCGGGCCTGTACATTGCATTGTCCTAAGTCGTCACAGTCAGGGGTTGATATTGGTGTGGCACATTGTCCTGCATTATTTGGGCATTTCTATGTATTTTCTGGGGTGTGAACATGGTCTGCATTGCTTGTGTTTGGTTGACAGCCAGACCTCCTTCCCACCCAGCCAGCCAGTCAGTTAACCCACCATGGAACGTGCTTGCGTTGCAGGGAGTGGAAGTTGTCTCTCAGGATGTCAGTCAGTGGTGTCCTGCTGTTTGTTGGTGCACAGTTGGCAGCAGGGCCTTGTGCTCCCCACAGCAGTAGCCAGTGTCAGCCATCTTGTGAGTCCTTCTCCACTCCCTGTGATGTGAGCATGGTTCAGGGTGGTGTTGATGGGACAGTTGTGGGGGTGAGCTATGTCTGTGACTATGACTCCCATCATGCCATTGCCTCCACCCCACTTGCCAGCATTCCCATACTTACTTGCTTTTGTGTGGAGTTCAGTGGGTGTGGGTGTGAGGGCAATGGCAAGATGGCTGACAGTGGTGTCCTGCTGTTGGTTGGTGTGCAGTACCCAGCATGCCCTTGTGCTCCCCACGACACAGCAACAGTGTCAGACATCTTTTATGGGCCTTTCCACTCTCTGTGGGATGTGCATGCATGAGTGTGAGCTTGCTGGGCCATGTGGTGGGGGATGTAGGGCTGTGAGTACGACTCCCATCATGCTATTGCCTCCTCCCCCTTCCCAGCATGCCCATGCTTCCTTCCTTTTGACTCTGCTTCCCTGTGGGTTGGGCTGGCTGTGCTGACAGGATGGCTGGGAGTGTTGTCCTGGCAGTTGTTTGGCTAAGAGTCCCAAGAGTGTCCCTGTGCTTCACACAACATAACCCAGGGTGGTGGTGCTTTGTGGGATCTTGTGTTAGGATGGAGGGCATTGCATTCTACCAGGTGGGTACTGTGGAGTTTGTGTTGGGGAGGGTGTGAGGGGAGGTGCTGGTGACTATAGTCAGTGCTGCAAGTCCCCCTTCCCACCCAGCCAGCCAGATATCCCACCATGGAACGTGCTTGCATTGCAGGGAGTGGAAGTTGTCTCTCAGGATGTCAGTCAGTGGTGTCCTGCTGTTTGTTGGTGCACAGTTGGCAGCAGGGCCTTGTGCTCCCCACAGCAGTAGCCAGTGTCAGCCATCTTGTGAGTCCTTCTCCACTCCCTGTGATGTGAGCATGGTTCAGGGTGGTGTTGATGGGACAGTTGTGGGGGTGAGCTATGTCTGTGACTACGACTCCCATCATGCCATTGCCTCCACCCCACTTGCCAGCATTCTCATACTTACTTGCTTTTGTGTGGAGTTCAGTGGGTGTGGGTGTGAGGGCAATGGCAAGATGGCTGACAGTGGTGTCCTGCTGTTGGTTGGTGTGCAGTACCCAGCATGCCCTTGTGCTCCCCACGACACAGCAACAGTGTCAGACATCTTTTATGGGCCTTTCCACTCTCTGTGGGATGTGCATGCGTGAGTGTGAGCTTGCTGGGCCATGTGGTGGGGGATGTAGGGCTGTGAGTACGACTCCCATCATGCTATTGCCTCCACCCCCTTCCCAGCATGCCCATGCTTCCTTCCTTTTGACTCTGCTTCCCTGTGGGGTGGGCTGGCTGTGCTGACAGGATGGCTGGGAGTGTTGTCCTGGCAGTTGTTTGGCTAAGAGTCCCAAGAGTGTCCCTGTGCTTCACACAACATAACCCAGGGTGGTGGTGCTTTGTGGGATCTTGTGTTAGGATGGAGGGCATTGCATTCTACCAGGTGGGTACTGTGGAGTTTGTGTTGGGGAGGGTGTGAGGGGAGGTGCTGGTGACTATAGTCAGTGCTGCAAGTCCCCCTTCCCACCCAGCCAGCCAGATATCCCACCATGGAACGTGCTTGCATTGCAGGGAGTGGAAGTTGTCTCTCAGGATGTCAGTCAGTGGTGTCCTGCTGTTTGTTGGTGCACAGTTGGCAGCAGGGCCTTGTGCTCCCCACAGCAGTAGCCAGTGTCAGCCATCTTGTGAGTCCTTCTCCACTCCCTGTGATGTGAGCATGGTTCAGGGTGGTGTTGATGGGCCAGTTGTGAGGCTGAGCAATGTCTGTGACTACAACTCCCATCATGCTATTGCCTCCACCCCCTTCCCAGCATGCCCATGCTTCCTTCCTTTGACTCTGCTTCCCTGTGGGGTGGGCTGGCTGTGCTGACAGGATGGCTGGGAGTGTTGTCCTGGCAGTTGTTTGGCTAAGAGTCCCAAGAGTGTCCCTGTGCTTCACACAACATAACCCAGGGTGGTGGTGCTTTGTGGGATCTTGTGTTAGGATGGAGGGCATTGCATTCTACCAGGTGGGTACTGTGGAGTTTGTGTTGGGGAGGGTGTGAGGGGAGGTGCTGGTGACTATAGTCAGTGCTGCAAGTCCCCCTTCCCACCCAGCCAGCCAGATATCCCACCATGGAACGTGCTTGCATTGCAGGGAGTGGAAGTTGTCTCTCAGGATGTCAGTCAGTGGTGTCCTGCTGTTTGTTGGTGCACAGTTGGCAGCAGGGCCTTGTGCTCCCCACAGCAGTAGCCAGTGTCAGCCATCTTGTGAGTCCTTCTCCACTCTCTGTGATGTGCGCATGGTTCATGGTGGTGTTGATGGGACAGTTTTGGGGCGGGCAATATGTGTGACTGCGACTCCCATGATGCTATTGGCTACACTGACTTGGCCAGCATACACAGAATTCCTTCCTTTGAGTGGTCTTCACTGTGTGTTGGTGTTGTTGTGGTGGCTACATGTGTGGATGTGTTTGTTAGTTCAATTTGTGCCACTGCCTAGCTGTAGTTGTGGTTGTGTTTGTACATGTGTTGGCACAGTTGGATGTGACTTTTTTGATGGCATGTGTTGTGTTTCTCTGACTGACATACACATTTTGGGATGATTCTGTTCTGGTTGCTGTGTGATTGCTATGAGTGCATGGTTTGACTCTCCCCTTGACAGTGATGTGTGTGTGTTTTGTGGCAGTATATTGTGTACATTTGTTGTGTACTCACCAGGCTCTGGGATGTTCTCTAGTCCAGTGGTTCCCAAACTCTGGACTCCCGAGGACCCCCATTGAGTCACCACTGGAAGCCGGGGACCCCCGAGCAATTTATGATTTAAATTTCAAGCATTAAAACAGTAATTCGAAAAAATAAACACACGTGTGCACACAAAACAAATACTCTAATTACTAAGGATTTTAGGGGCATATTTACAAGCCCCTAACGCCATGGGAACGTCACTTTTTGCGACGTTCCCGTGGCGATAGGGGCTTCGCCTTATTTACAAGGCAGTGTTAAGCCACTTAAAGTGGCTTAACGCTGCCTTGTAAATAAGGCCCCCTTTCACGCAAGGCTTAGCGTGAAAGGGTTGGGCCGTGGGTGTTGCGGTGGGGTTCCACCGCTACACCCATTGATTTTGACGCTGCCCCCTATTTACAAGGGCAGCGTATATAGGAGGCAGCGCCAAAATTAAGACCAGGGAAAACCTGGTCTTAACTTGGCGAAACGAGGAGAAATGCTTTATTTCTCCTCGCTTTTGCTTTTTCCGTGTGTGCTGCCTTGTAAAGCACACATGGAAAAAGCAAAACGCCTTGGATTGTTTATGTTCAGGAAGGTGACCCTTCCTGCACATAAACAATCTTTAAAAAAAATTACATTTTGTAACTTCCATGTGTGCTGCATGAAGCAGCACACATAAAAGTGACAAAACAGCATTTAAAGATTGTTTATGTGCAGGAAGGGTCACCTTCCTGTACATAAACAATCTTCCCCTCAACACAGGCACCCTTGCACTATGGTGCAAGGGTGCCTGCATTGGCGCTACACTGCTAAGCGTAGCGCAGGGGGAAACGCAAGGCTGCACCATATTCTTGTAAATACGGTGCAGCCCTGCGTTTCTGAAGTGGCGGAGCGTGTCGTTAAGCCAAGGAGGCTAACGAGACGCTCCGCCACTTCTGTTGTAAATATCCCCCTTAGTATTTTAAATTGAAAGAATTTGCAAAAACGAAACATTTTAATGGGAAGGTTGGTGCTGCATCTCCGAGACTAACTCTTAAATGGTTGGTTTTACATTGCAGTACGAGGCTCCTGCCAGAGCCAGCCTGGAAACCCAAAGCAGCCCTGGCAAATGTTTTCAGACCCGTCCCCATACGGTGCACACCAAGTGCAGTGAGTGAGCCTGACCACTACAAAGGGGGCTTTGCGAGGTTCTCCCCCCCAAAATGTAGGAAACAATGATGCATTCTACAACACATTTATCATTATATATTGAATTGTATTAGCTTTTAAAGAATAGTAAATGATGACCTTACCATGCACCAGGATAGGACAATCTTTGTTGGGGTTCTTCAATGATTCCCTTATTATCACCCTCCAACAGTGCCTCTCATCTCTCCATAGCCCCTCTGTCACATGTATTTCATTTGTTTTTATAGCATCTCTCATACCATTGTAGGATGTCAGAGCACTTTACATCACATACATATAGAGAAACTGAATCATTCGTGTAAATCAGTGTATAGAAAATGTTACATAAGGCAAAGGGGACTACAAGGTGTAGGATTCACGTCATTCATACTGGTAGGCATTTTTAAAGAGTGCTTGGTCTGGAGAAGCACAAACTCAGGATTCAGAACATAACAGTGGCTAGCATTGACTTTAACAATAAAAATGTATTTCCACCCAAATAAACCTTTTGAGCAGCATCAAGATAATGAAAGACTGGGAAAAAACATAAGTTACTAACTTGTACCATGCAGTTTGCAAGCAGCTCTTTGATGACAGTGTATAGGTCATTGTGCTAGATTACGATTGTCACTTATGAACTGTACAGCAACAAAAGAATCTGTGACAAAAGCAGTAACCCACTGACCTATGCACATAAAATACTGTTTTTTAAAATGCATGGTACATGTTCTTTGCAGTAGGCATATTAACCTTCTGTGCTACATTAGATAAGTCAAAGCTGCCCCTGGACAAAACTCTCATCTCTCTCCAGCAGGTACATTAATCACTGGTGTTATCTTGACACTTTTATTGTTGCTCGAAAACTGCTAACTATACAAGGAACTTTGCAGTGCTTTTAAAACTGCTGCCTGCGGACCCCCTGGAAATGTGTCACGGACCCCTGGGGGTCCGCGGACCACAGTTTGGGAAACACTGCTCTAGTCCATATACGCTCACTGGCGGAAGGATGGCCCGCACCTTCTCCTCCCAGGGCCTGAGGTATACTGGCTTGGCAGGAGGGCCACTGCCGGTGTATTGGCTGATGAGGTAGTCTTTCTTGAGCAGCTCCCGGACCCTCCTGCGCACGTCATACCACCTGTTCTGGATGTCGGTCTTTGTGCGCAGACATGGTGATTGTGCGTTCACCCTGTTGATGATCCTCTCCCACATCTTGGTTTTCTGGGAGATGGGGGTCTGTTGGACCAGTGCGCCAAACAGCTGTGGCTCTACCCTGAGGATCTCGTCTACCAGGACTTCCAATTCACAATCTAGGAACTTGTGATTCTTCTTGGGGGCATGGTGATGGGTGGTGATGGTGAGTGATGTGTGTGTTGGTGTGCAGGTGAGGGTGTGTGAGTGTGTGTTTTGCTGGGTGTATGTGAGGTAGGTATTTGTTGGTGTGCTGCTGGTGTGTGGCTTGTGTGAGGGATGAGCTGTGGGTGTGTGGTTGCTTTCTCTTGGGTGCTGGCAGTGGAATGGCATTTGCAAAGGCTCATGGTAGTGATTTGTGTCCTTTATATAGGTGGAGTTGTGGGTGTGTCTTTGTTCTCTGTCCCCACCCCCCAGTATTTATGGGCTTGGTAATTGCTTGTTTGGCCTTTTTTGGGTGATTTTTCCTTTGTGTTGTTTGTGTATGTTGGAAACGTTCTTGTGACTGAGTCGGACCCTGCATTGGTCTCGTACGGTGTTTTCCGTTTCGTTCACGCTGTGTTTGTGCAGTTTTCTATGCTGCGTACGCGTCGGTCGCGGTGTTTTGTGTTGCTTCGGCTCGGTTTTGTATGCGTGTCGGTCGTACGGCTTGTCCTCCGTCCGACTCGGTCGTGGTTTTCGCGCCTTGCATCGTACTTTGCGGTTTGGAGTTGGCGTGTACGTTTCGGTCGGATTTGTTCCGGGTGCGTGTCGGTCGGTTGGATTCGCGTGTTTTTCCGGCCGGATTGCTATTTTCCGTGCGGCTCGGTCGGTCGACTTGGTTTCGTTACGTGTCGGTCGGATTTTTCGCGCCTTGCATCGTACTTGGCGTGTCGGGCGCCACGGGTACGTGTCGGTCTGTATTTTTTCCGGATCCGAGTCGGTCGGTGCTTTTTCCGGCCCGAATCGGAATCGACCCCAAAATATAAACGCCTTGGCTAAGAGAGTTGACCATTCTTCAACAAAGCTTTTGAAGCACTCAGATGTGATAATATTTGGCCAGGGGACTTTGTTTACTATTTGTCCTTTTATCACTTCAGTTTTTTGAGGTGTGAAACAAACAATTGTGTTATCTGTATTTGCTTCTGCAAGACATAGATGAACATTTTTGGGCTGTAGGTGTGGTAATTGGTGTGGTTATTAGTGTAAACAATTTATTGGGAGTGTAAAATCCATTCTTCTGCTAAAATACTGGCTTTGACGTTGGTTTCCAAGTATTTGGTTCCATTTGCCACCAAAAGCCAGAATAACTTTGTTCCAGTTGCCACAGCTCCCTCAGTAAAAAGGTGCTATTGCTGCCTTTCAAATGTATATTTCTTGACTTAACTTTGTTTTTTTTATACTCCACTCCGATCTATTTGATGTCCAAAGCATCATTTTTCTTTAATGAGAGATGCACTGATTTCACTGAGCCATGAATGCAGCTTATACCACAGTTTTTTATTTTGGCATTATCTGCGGGATTGTCACCGGATTGCCTCAGCACAATGCTTTCTATAAATTCCTCAGAAATTCTATAAAAGATAATAGACTGTGGATCTTACAATATGAAATTTGACAATTTGTCCATGTTGACCATTTCTCAGCATAGCCTGATTTTATTTCTGACTTCCAATTCCATGTAGTGTAGGGTTTTTCACTCTGCCTTTTATGTTGAGTCAAATTTATGACTGGGTTTCGATGGTGGGCTCGAGTGGCATATTTATCAGAATTGTATTTGAGGCAGAATTTAGATTATTTTCAAATAGAAATTGTTTCAGGAACACGTTTTTTGTCTTTCCGTTGCAAGCTACCTAACATAGCACTATCTCACATGCAAATAATATTGTGTCTTTCTATAGTTGTATTCCCATGAAAAAGTGAACTTGATTTAAAACGTCCAATTGCTGCCTCTCCTTTTCTTTCAAATGAACCTCTCCTTACGTTCCAATCTATCCTTGCCTCCTCTCTCTGAGCACAGCTTACTCTAAGTCACATGGATGTTTCCCTATTATTGTACTTCTGCAAATTGCTGCAAATTGTCCACAACTCATTACAAAGATCACAACCTCTCCTTTAAAAGTCATACTTCTGCAACAATACCTATGGCCTGATTCACAAAGTTTTGTGTAAGTTTAAGATTTTTTGCTATTCACAAAGGAAAGTTATAAGCTGTCTCTTTACTACTGCAGAGACTCCACACATAAAAAGATGGGACTGTTCTATCTTTTTATGTGCAGAGACTCCGCAGTTGTAAAGATACTACTCGTAACATTCTTAGGTGAATAGCAAAAAAAATAAACTTACACAAATGTTTAAGCTTACCTTTATGAATCAGGCCCCGAATCTCTTAAATATAGATGTAAAAATATTGAGGGAAAAATATAGGAAAAATACAGAATATCGATTACAACAATATATAGATGTAAAAAATATCGAGGGAAAAATATAGAATACAAAAATATCGACTCCCTATACTGAAAAAGTTAAGTACAAAAATATTGAAGAAAAAAATATTGTTTACAATAATATAGTTGTATTAAATATCAATTTTAAAATATAAATAATGGAAAATATTGAAATAAACAAATTAAATACTAACTTTATTTTATAAAAAAATAATTAAATGAATATTTTACCAAATACAACAAATAAACTTTCTTTTAAAAATGTAAACACACATATATATAACTATACATATATAAAACATATAAACTAATATTTTAATGAATAATATAATTTTAAAAAACTTAAATAGCATAATATTATCAAATAATATTTAATAATACTGCCAACCATTTGCATGAATTCCCCCCACCCCCCACTAAAGATCCTAATATTTAATCTACCACATCGAAACTGGGGTAAATGCATGGAATGATTTCCTTAAGAGCACAAGACTAATCCCAATAACCAACTAAAAGCAGAGGAAAAACACCACTAACATTGTTTTTTTGATTACTAATTTACAAATGCTTCTATTGGCGCCTAATATGTAAATGCGAGTTTATTAAAAATTGCATGCATAAACTTGTAAATGTTTTGCAGGTTAAATGGAAATATGACTACAGAAGTACTACTACAGGAGTACTCTTTAATGTTCTCTTACATGCCTTTACCAATCAGCCCCAAATGTCCAATTCCCTATTAGTAAGAGTGCAAAGAGGGCAAAGCCCTTTTTATTTGTACTAATTGTATATGAATATTCACATTTTTAAAAGTTTGTGGCCAATTCACAAAGGCATGTACAAGAATACTACAGGAGTACTACTTTACCCCATCATGTATGGCCATCTGTAACCCTGAACATGCCTATTTATGGATTGCAAAAGATTACTCATGCCTACGGCGAGAGAATTTATATTCATTCCATTTCTTTCTTCTTTGTTTACAAGGCTGCCTACACTGTTTGAATTTGTTGGTGCATTTCATTCTGCTTTTCAAACAAAATGTACTACATTTAGGTGCAAGTTAGATGTGCCCCAAACTGTTTTGCTAAAGCCCATAAATATTACTATGATGTAGGTGTGCACAAAGTGTGCATTGCATACTCTGACACTCCTCTTACACAACACTGAAAATTTCCACTTCCTCAACTCCTACTCATGAAATATTTATGCAATGCTTCTGAACGTTACTTCTAGATATCATTTCAGTTACACCTCTGTAAATTATGCCTTTTGAGTGCAAGCTAGAAATATGCCTAGGAAGAGCACTGAAAATCAAGCTCTTTCAGCAGCCCTGCATGAACTAGAGTGTACCACCTTTAAGTGTGCAGGAGCAGGCAAGTCCATGCAGACCACGGGCCTAATCAGCGACATCCATGCTCTTTGAGTACCAGCTTTTGAAAACAAACTCCATCCTTGATGCTGGAATTGGGCAAACTTTGCGCCTCGGGCACTTTACAGAGTGCAAAGTTTCTCAACTGTGCCAAGCTGCAGTTGCTTGGGAGAAAAAAGAGTTTTTGCAAGCGAATATTCTCATAAACGGTTTCTGGTGCTTGAACTCCACTGATGGCCTCATTATGTATTATTGTGTATTGTATTGCAATTGCATTTATACAGCATTTACTAACTTGAGGGAGGTATTGAAGTGCTATATGCCGGACAGCAGGTTGCTCAAGAGTCTGCGGTTAGTGACGGATAAGGCCTGGAACAACCTCCCTCTGCACCTCAGAGCCTCACCATCGCTCCAGCAGTTCAGGAAGGTCCTCAAAACCTGGTTGTTCAACCAATAGGAGAAAAGGCAGCATGATCTCCCAGCGCCTTGAGACCCTCACGGATGATGCAGCCGCGCTCTACAGATCCTGATTGATTGATTTATGTTCTGTTTTTAGTTATGCTTGGTTATTGGGATTAGTCTTGTGCTCTCAAAAAAACATGCAATCCATTTACTCTAGTTTCTTTGTTGTAGATTAAATTAACAGGAGTTAGGTGTCTTTATTAGTGGGAGGAAGGTACAAGAGTTCACGCAGATGGTGGTAGGATTAACATGTGAGACAGAGGAGATTATGTATTGTTAGGTCAAAGAGGAGTGGTTGTGTTTTTTGACATTTTGGAATGAGAAGAGGGCAATTTGAAAGAGCACAATAATAAAGATTAAGGTAAACATGCATGTGACTGAGAGTAGGCTGTGCAGAGGGAGAGGACGCACGCAGGAGATGGAAAGTAAGAAGCTAGTCATTCCAAGGAAATGAGAGGGGACAATCGGAAGTTTTAAGTCAAGGTGAATATTTCATGAATGGTTTTGGGAATACAGAGGAGGCTTTTGAGACTGCATGCAATGTTAGGATGCAAAACTGTAGAAGGAAACGATGTCTTTCGGAAAGGCTCCGAATGGGACTCGGTATTGCAGAAACCGATTCAGAACCCTTGTTTCCGAACAAATCGTACACATTTCCCAACGACCGATTACAATGTCCGGAAACCGTTCGGGCACTCCGAATCGGTTCCGAAAGGCATTCGGACAACCCGAGCCTTTCGGAGCTGAACCGTACAGCTCTATGGACACGGTTTCCAACCGAACGATTACGATGACTGGTTTGGACAGTCGTTCCGATTCGGTCTGTCTGACACTCTTGGCTGTTGAAATCTGTCTTTGGGGGCCAGTTGTGGGCCCTTCACCTCGAGGAGTCCAATTGTGGCCCGTGGGGGTACCCAAGGAACCCCTCTTCCCAACCATGCACAATGTGGCAGGCACCATGAGGTGCCTGCCACACGATGCAAGGTTTTCCCCAACCACCCCTTTTTTCAATGCGAGCCTGTGTTTTCGTTCGGAACACAGGTTCCCATTGAAGTCAATGCGAGTCCGACCAAACGATGTTGGGAAGCATTGTAATCGGTCGTTCGGACTCGCAGGACCTGATTTATTCGGAAACGATTCCGAGACAGATTCGTTTGGAACAGTTTCCGAATGACATCGTAATCAGCCCCTATGTTGGTTCACTGGCAGAATATTGACCACAAAAATATAGATGTAAAAAATATCGAGGAAAAAATGTAGAATACAAAAATATTGACTCTCTATACTGAAAAAGTTAAGTACAAAAATAGCGAAAAAATATATCGTATATAATAATATAGTTGTATTAAATATCGATTTTAAAATATAAATAATTTAAAAGATTAAAATTAAAATAGACATAAATTAAATACTAACTTTAATTTATATAAAAAATAATTAAATGTATATTTTAACAAATACAACAAATAAACTTCCTTTTAAAAATGTAAACACACATATATATATAACTATACATATATAAAGAATATAAACTGATATTCTAATGAATAATATAATTTAAAAAAACTTAAATAGCATAATAGTATCCAAAATATATGTAAACATATTTAAATACACCAAAAACATAAAATATTAAAAAGGGAATCAATTTAATTTAAAATAAAAATTAAACAACACACATATTTTACAATTTAATTAAAAATAAGTTACAAATAAAGAATATTGCAAATTATAATTTTATTATTGTAATAAATCAAACACATAATTATATAAATTACAATATAAAACAAAATTACAAAATAAAATAAATACATATACATTTCCCACCACATTAAAAAGAAAACATTTTTCTACTAAATAAATATAAAAAATAATTACTGTAACCTAAAACAACACAACAGTAACACAATATTTTACACCACACAAAACTTAGGGGCCCATTAGGATGGCGGGCGGAAGCTCCACCGCCGTGCTGGTGGATGCAAAAAGCACCAGTTACCGTCCGCCCGCCACAGCACACACGCCCGCCCAATTAGGATGCGAAAAGACAGCCAAACACCGCCCGGAAGCCAGATACGCCCTCCGCCATCAAAGTGCGCCCGTCCACGGAGCGGCGCGGCCTAATGGAGACACAACGCCCGACGAAATCACGTACCGCCCGGCGTACAAATTACGATGCCAGAACCAAACAGTTCCCCCGGCTAAGAGACACCGCACGTGAAAGCAAGGCGGAAAACCGAACGCACAGTACGGATAGCAAAGAGGCGGACCCCCGAGCATGAATCCAGCACTGCAGGCCCTCCCCATGCTCTACCTGATGCAGCACCCAGGAGTCAACGCACCACGGCGACGCAGGTAGGCAGACACACAACAGGGGCACGCAAACAGCGCACACAGCGCAAGGGCGGGAAAACTGTATATGGCCCCCCCCGACAACCCTGCGTGGACACGACACATCCACCACTGCACCCACACATGCGCACAACGCAGAGGCCAACGGCAGCGCAATGCATGCGCCGCACACAAACAACACAGGGACACAACAAAACACCACACACACCAGCACCACCCAGAACGCACATGTCACGTGACAGCCCTGCCACAGTCATGTCCCCAACCGGCAATTCACTGTCGCCAACCTGACGTCACACAAGTGACCCGAACATGTCAGTGACGTCACGCCACATTAGGACACACCCCTGTGTGCAAAACACGGCGAAGCACACAGCGGAGGCAACATCACCCAGCAGAATATGGACCCCGTCGGGAAAAGGTACGCCAGTACCACACAGAAACACAGATGCCACCCTGCACCCAATAACAAGACATGCAATACGTAACATCAAAGATACCGGGGACAGACAACAGGTGGGACCAATTATAACACAAGGCCCAACGTATAGCGGAAACGCAGCCTGCTGCCCACACACGGGAGAGGAGACAGCACCGAATGACCTTCCATTCCCACTGTGAAACCACATCCCGACAAAACAAGCTGGAGACAACAGTCATTGCACCAAACAAAGCCCAACACAGGCATGCAGAGGGAAGCGGCCACAGGGCAGATAGCGCATAACACCAAAGAACATTCACAACGGAAAGAAGAAATGATAACACTCCCCCATGTGGTTCACATGCAAGTTATCTGGAAGGAGTCAGACACCACTGACCTTGACCATTCAGAGAAGCATGTGGGATGAGGGCCCGTGTCCTCTGCACAAGCCAACATAACACAAGTCCTGCCTCCCTACGACCATTACAGAATTCCCAGCAACGTCGGAGGTTGCACTCTGCAGACTGCACAGACAGCCGGAGCACGCCACCACAGCGCCCTGCAGCAAAATGTCACTTGCACCACACCTACCCAACTACGCCGGACAGATCAAGCTGTACAAACATAACCTGATACAGATATTGGGATGTGACAATCTGGCCTTGCTGAACGTAAGTTACCGACTAACTTACCGCATCGCATTGTTCAGCTGCGTCATCCCCGTCTTCTACTGTCGGAGGTGTCCCTTCTACTATCCTGTGGAGTTATGTCTCTCCAACCCGGCATGTCCAAGGGCGGACCTGCTACAACTATTCAACCCCTGGACGCCCACGACAGGGTCTGTTCAGCCTATGGGGGCATGGCGTATGTGGCGACTATCGGACCCACACTGCAATGGGACCACTGTGCCTCCACACGACGGATAATGGATTACAGTTACATCGAATGCCATCCAACATGTCCCATCATGCTCCTACAAGGGACAACTCACGACCAACACCTTGACAGCCACCATCCGCTACATTGGATGGCAACCATGTCCACCACCAATGCCATGGAAGCCCTGCTGGAAGGTATTGCATTCCTGACAACCTGTCAATTCGTCGGGCCCCGTCGCCATACCCCCAGTTGAGCAATGATGTCCCACACCGTACCCATGCTTGGCTTACGCACGGACTAGGCAGTTACCAGTACAACAACTATACCATGCAACCTGCAACTGACACCACAACAACAACAACACTGCCATGACAACTGTGTCTTTTCGGGACATGCACCCTGTTCCTCATCACATCCAGTAACTCTGCATGAACAGGGGGAGGCAGAGGCATGGGATTTGTGGATGGCAACCACATGGACAGAACTGCACGTACAACCATGCCATGATATGGATCCTGCGCCCATGAACATATGCACCGGTCAGTGGACAGTAATCGTCCTGCTGTAGTATGTGAGAGCTGTCACCTCACCTCCCTCTGAACTTCCGTGCCAGGAACGTTGCATGGACACCAAGTGCATCCACCAACAACATGAGCCCAGTGACCGTGACATGGCCAGTACCCACCACATCGCAACAAGTGGGACGCCGTTGCATGCACGTAAGCCCATGCCCTGATGTCACCTCCACGCACGTGTGTATGAGTAACTATAGCACCAAACCTGCAACATGGAACTGAGATGCACTGTGCCCATGATGACAAGCGGACTGGTAGGCTAAATGTATACTGTCTGTGTCAAAGTCAGCAGCACCACAGTAATTAGCAAATGTACATTAGCACACCAACGGCTAAGCAGTTGTAACTCTGAAGCCCACATCCCACAGTCAACAACTAATCACTGTACCCCTACACCCTATGCTATGTGTAATCATGCTGAGTATATCCTCCACATGCACCTCGCTGCCAGTAGTGTTCACTATACTGCATCACAGAGGACATAAGTCCCAATACATGGCTTGAAGCAAAAATGTGTCTCTGCTGATTCATTTCACAAGTACGAATGAGAGAGGATGAGAGTGTGTGAAGTACACGGCAGTCATGAGATGACCATGTAGTCCACTGTCATTGGATGTCAACGCAAATGAGTAGCACAACTGTGGGAGACACACATGTGTCATGTGAAGCGGGAGTTACGCATGGCTCAGGTGGGTGGGTGTGACGGGTAGGTGCGCACATGCAATGTTGAAACACGCTGTGTTGGGAGGACTCAGGAACAGTACATTGGCGCACTCCTGGGAATCTGTAAAGACCACCTGTATGGTGATGAATGTGAACTCGTGTGTGCACAACAGGCGGGCACACGATCAATGCCGCATCAAGTGTAGACGTCAGCCCACCCTCCGTGGACATGCCGGATACTGCTGCGCATCCGCCAGGCCCTTGCCAAGTCACTCACATCCCCTGTCGACCTGGTGTATCCCCAACATTGTCCACTTGCACAGGCAATCCAGGGCACGGGATGGCAGTAGAGCATGGTGGGTGAGAGGTCATGGCGCGCTCATCCTGGTCACATCACGCAGGCAACACATCCACAATGTGTAGTATGGCACAAGTCAAATGGAAGTAGTGGGGGACGCACACATCACAAGCAGGAGTGACGTCACGGAAGGTGGCTCGCACCATCCCACCCATTGACAATACACCCACACACGTTACATGCCATTGCAACAGAGAAGCCAGCGCGTGCACAAGCAGCTCCAAGCTCGCCCCAGAGAGGCCAAAGAGTGAATGTGTGGGGCCATGAGCTCCAGTTGGACGCGGACTGGCCCGCTAGGGCAGCTACAGCCTCTGTGTGTTGCAGGTGGTGTATCCGGACTGCGGAGCCTGTCATGCATTGTCAATGTTGCCCGGGTTTCGAGTCGGGGCACCACGCATGTGGACGGCGTCCCGCCACTTATTATACCGTGAGACAGACCACTTGTTCAACTGGACCCACACATACACTCCTTGGCCTCTCTGGGGCGAGCTTGGAGCTGCCTGTGCATGCGCTAGCTGCTCAGGTGCAAACGCATATTGGGGCGAGCGAGGGGAGGCCATGAGGACAGTGCAAAAGTTGACTGTTTGATTTTCAGCCAGTTAAAGGAATGACCCTGATGTGGTCGGAAAAAGACGTGTCTCGTGTGTATTGCAACTAGTAGATCAGCCGATGAACCACCCATGTCTTGCATGTAGCCCCGCACCCAGCCCCGGCCACTCGACACATTAAAATGAGTACCAGCACCACATACTACCCATTCGAAGCACTGACTGGGGGTGACAACCATTGGACAGTCTTGTGTAGTCCACCCACGCGTACATGTGGGCCCTCCATGATCCATGTCACCTGCAGCAAAGTGATGTCATGGGCAATGACGGAAGTGAGCAGAGCTGTCTGCCCCACACACAGATGGTGCATCAGCTCAACAGACCCAGCACTGAGTGCAGCAGGGGTCACATGTGCAGGGGCAGTTGTGCCTGGTGTGAAGGCACATGCATATAGACAGCACATCGAGCAATGTGTAGCCTGCCCACATCTACTGTCCATTGTGAGGCTGAGCTAGAAAAAGATCACAAGGCAACACATCTGTGTGGGTGTACCCACTGTGACCAACACTGCGCAACCATCAGCGTACTCGCCCTGTGCATGGCCCACCCCGCAACGAAGGTCACATTCAGTGCCACTATCTCTCACACACATCCCTATCACGAGTCATGGTGTCTCCAATCGACAGTGCAGAGTAAGCGCTCATCCGGGGGTCCTGAACAGGAGACACATGTAACCCACTAGGCAGTCTGTGTCGGCACCTACTGGCAATGTGCAGTCAATGTGCAGGCCAGGCCTGCTGGGACTGAGAAGGGCAGCATGGCCCCAGCCTGACTTCCACACGACCAACAAGTGCACTGAGACCTGCATTGCCAATTGTCTGTGTCACTGGATGTCTGACATGAAGTTGCCATGTACTACCACTCGGGAGGGACAGACAGGTCAAAGCGCCCGAGAGCTCACATACCCATGCCACCTGCAGCCAGCATGGTGAGCAGTGCATGTTTGTACTCCACAGGCTCTGACTCATAGTGCTGCGGAGCAACGACATGTGTGTCCCCCACATGCACACCCACACACACTGCAGTTGTCTCTCACACACAACTTTCGCAAGGAATAGCCATGTGCAGTGTGCGTGGAGCACGGAATCCAGGTTCTCCAGCTCCTCGCTGGTGAGTGGACCTGGACATGTCCTCAGCGTCATCCACGTGTAGGTGGAGTGGTGGCAGCAGCAGGTGTTGTCGAGGGGTGCCAGGCTGCAGTGCCAGGTAGCTGTGGTTATGCCTGTCCCACTCACACACACATATTACCCCCTGGGGCCGTTTCAGTGGGTACAAGCTGCTGCAATTCGTGTACCATGTCTGGCAGCTTCAATTGCAGACGTTGGCCTGCTCCCAGCTGGCCATGGACACCTACCTCCACAGTGGAACACGCAGGGTGCAACCGCGAGGGTCATTGGAGTTGGCCGTAAGGGCCTGGCCCATGCCGGGTACAGTCCGCTGATGCCATGTGCACCACACAGTATAATGTGCGCAATGCATCTGCAGGTGTGGCCATGATTTGCGTGTGGGTGCAGGTCCACAATGGACAGGGCCACAACATGCTGTGTGCATAGGCAGGGACGGCCAGTGCTCAGCCTCCACATGTCTGTAGGCACATCATCATGTACACATTGGCATGGGAGCATGGGATATGCATATGCACACACATGCCATCTTTCACTATGTACATCTGCCACTTGGCACGTGCAATGTTACGTGTCACTTGTGATGTGTAGTTGCAAGCACACAGCTGTGTTGGCATGGGGCTGTCAATGTGTACACCTGTCAATGTTTCTGGAGGTGTGATCCGTACAGTGCTGTACATAGGGTGCAGTAGGGACATCAATGACTGTCTCATATCCCCTCGTGCCACAGGTCCCACTTGTTTTGGCCGCTCAGCCAGTGTCCATAGCGTTGTTGGTGTGTGCCCTACACACCCAGCCTCGGAAGCAGTGTGATGCACAGCAGCTAGTCATGTTGCCGTGGTGTTGCAGCTTACCGAATATGCAGTCTGTTACCATCAGCATGCCTTACAAGTTGTTAAGGCCTAACTCCCCATGTGCATGCTCATAGCAATGGTGTGTGTAACTGCCCATTGCTATTGGTAGGGGACCTGTGTAAGTGTATTGTGGCTGTGCTGTCCCTACTTGTCAGCCGTTCTGTCATTCAATTGCCTGCTCAGTCATTTATGTTTTGTGTATGTGAATATGCCATGTGGCGTGTTGCTTTGACATGTGTCCACTTCCATCTTTCCTAGGCGGAGACCAAACATTCATCGCCCCTACCAATTGCTGTTAGACATGGTGGATGTGGAGGTCATCCGCAAATATCGTCTGGACCGACCCACCCTGCATCGTCTATGTGCCTTGTTGGAACCCCACCTCCGTCCTCGCAGGGTGTATCCAACAGCATTCACCCCCACGGCTAAGGTGATGGCTGCACTGCATTTCTTCGCCACTGGGTCATTCCAGCACACAGTGGGCAGTGGAGGTGGGATGTCCCAACCCATGTTCAGCATGGTGCTCAGGGATGTACTGTCAGCCATGATGCTGTACAGGAACAGATACATCCGCTTCCCCAGGGCTCGTGAATTGGCGGCAGTGAAGGGTGCATTCTATGCTCTTGGACGAATCCCCCACGTCGTTGGTGCAATAGACTGCACCCATGTTGGCCTTGTTGCACCACAGGCCACTGAGCACCTCTACCGCAACCAGAAGCACACGCACTCCCTGAATGTGCAAGTGGTGTGCCTTGCGGACATGGTGATTACACACGTGTGTGCGAAATTCCCAGGATCGGCCCATGACGCGCACATCATGCGCAACAGCATCCTACCACGACTGATGACCAATCTGCAACATGACCGTGGCTGGATTGTTGGTGAGTATGTGGAGTAGTGTAGCGTGCTGGCTGTGCGATGCTGTCTTGTGTCCAGTTGGAATTGCAACGGTTCTCTGTGTCCCTCACACCCAGGTGACTCTGCTTACCCGAATGGGCCCTGGCTGCTCAGCCCATTACGACGTCCTGGGAGCCCAGCTGATGTCCGCTACAATGAGGCACATGGGAGGACCAGACGTGTGGTTGAGCGGACCTTTGGCCTCCTCAAGTCCAGGTTCAGATGCCTGGACCGCACCGAGGGCGCACTGGCATACTCCCCACAGAAGGTGTGCCAGATAATTGTGGCTTGCTGCATGCTGCACAATCTGGCGATCCGCAAGCAGATCCCCCTAATTGTGGATGACGGAGATCAACCAGGGCCCCAGCCTGCAGACCAGGACAGCTCCAGTGAAGAGGACAGTGGAGAGGATGAAGCTGTGAATGTGCGTCAGCAGCTCATCGCCCGCTACTTCACTTGACGGTGAGTGACCATGTACGACGGCTGATGTAGCTGTAGTTGTGCAGGTGTATGTGTGCTCTGTCATGGGGGCCTTTTGTTCACTGAGTGCTGTGTGTCAATGGTCCATGTCCAGGTTGGTATGCCACTGACAGTGGCTGTAGCATTGTGCCCTGTTGCTCTGTGAGATGTGTGTGCATTGCTTGTAGTTGGTGACAAGTACTGTGTGATGAGTGTGTGACACACTCATTGAATGTACTCTTGTTCTGTTTTTCACCCCTAGGTCCCTGCAGCCTCTCCTGTCCCATCGACATGCCACACAGCAGATGCATTTCTGCTCATGGTGGCGATTGCACATCGTTGAATAAACCCAGGACACATAAAGCAGATTGTGATCAAGGTGTATTTATTTACAGCGGTGACATGTGATTGTGTGCAAGGGGATGACAAACGTGGTGCATGCTGTGACAATGAGTAGACGGTCATGGCTGCGTAATGGTCAAGGTGTACCCATGAAGTTCTATGTCCACAGTCCAACAGACACATGCCATTCACATGGCAGTGTGGGGTAGGATCGTATTACAAGTCAATGCAGTAGGTGGTCAAGGTGGCTGGCTGACTCACTGGCGTTTGGTGCGGGCGAAGTCCTCTCTGGACACCTGTTTCCTCTTCGGACGGCCCCTTCCACGTTTGGTAGGGGGGGTGTTGATGTTCCGCTGGTGGTGGTTGAGGAGTGCTCACTCGCTGTGGACGCAGGGGAACGCGATGCTGCACGAGCCTGTGCCACAGCAGGTGGTGGCGGAGGTGGTGTTGCTGGCCTTGCATGTGCCCTACCCCCCCACCACCAGCTGGCCCATGAGGGCCGTGATTTGGGCCATATGGGCGTCCATGGACCTCAACACCGCAAGGACCTCCCGCGTGTCGCTTGCCGACCTGGCCCATTCGCCTTGGGCCTCTTCATAGGCCCCAAGGACTCTGTCGATTGGCGGCAGGGCTTGGCTCCCAGGCACAGTTGGCGTTGGCCTGGCCCTGCTCCTCCTGCCAGTACTGCTGCCACCGACCTGCCCACTAGCCACATTGCTCACCACGGTCCTCGCTCTGGCTCCCAGGGTGGAGCCCGACGGCCGTGCCGAGCCTTGCGCAGGGGCTGTGGCGAGGGATGGCGTGGTGGTGGTGGTTGCGGCGGTGGTGGTGGTTGTGGCGGTGGTGGTGGCCGCAACGGCTGTGGCAGCAGGGGTCTGTGACTGGTCAGCAGCCCTGGGTGATGGGTTGGTGGGCAGGAGGGGCCCTGGGGAGCGGTTGTGCCCTGCCACTCCAGATGGGCCTGCTGGGTGGTCTGTGTCCGGAGAGGTGTCCAGCTCCTCTACATCCGTGAGTCCGGGTCGGGGGCTTGCGGACTGGCTGTGCTGGCTGCTGTCACCCTCTCCAGCATCCAGCAGTTCGGCACCTGTGGGGAGGATGAGATGGGTCATTGTGTTGCACCTAGCAAAGTATGTATTGGTTGTCTGACATTCACAGTTCGTGCACTGTCGTGCACAGGTTTCCCAGTGGCATGTGTGTGGATGTACGATGTGTGTATGCGTGGGCTAGGCAATGGGTCTGTGTGATGTGGACATGTGGCATGGGACGGATTAGCAATGCCGATGGGTGTGTGTTGCTATGCTCCTACATTTTGTGGCTCGTGTGTATGCATGCTCCAGGACCATCGACGATGTTGTGTTGAACGATGGTTTAGGGGGAGGGATGGAACGCTTAGGTACGCTGATGCCAAAAGGGGGTACAGCCTCCTAAACGCTCTTGGGTTGAAATATGCTTTTGGGGTACATGATGTGGGTGATGGGTGCAGAACGTGACATGTGTTCTGGCAACGTGACAGTGCATAGACAAAGGTGTGTGTCTGTCTCACATGGCCGGAATATCTGCTGACTGTTATCATTCATGGACATCACATTGGTAGCAATGTTGTGAGTTCGTGCTTGTTGTGTGCCACACCACGTGTTGCAGATGGGCCAATTCCTTTGTGTGCGTGCTGCCCTGGTACATGTGCATCAGTGCTGTGCTCTTGGGGTGTTGACTATATTATGTGTGTCGTTACTCGCAGTGTGACGTGCGCTTCAGTCACTGCAGGCACTTGATTTGTCATGGGCAGGTATCTTTGCATGTCTACTGTATGAGGGCCAGCTGTTCGGATGTCATACCTTTCATGACACTGTGGCTGAGAGGTGAGATGGATGATATGTTGAATGTGCATTGTGTGCCTGTGTGTTTCATGGGTCCAGTTGTCTTTGTGTGCAATATTGTGGTTCCAGGCTGTTACTTCTAGTACGGTCTGTCTTACGTGGGCGTTGTTGTACGATGTGTGGGTGACAGGCAGTGAGGACTACATGGACAGGACTTCGATGGTGTTGCTGATGTGTGTGATGGGTGGCACAGTGCCTGCCGTGTGGGTCTGTGCTCCAGTGGGACTTGTACATGCAGACGTGGCTCCTTAGGTGTTGCTGTATCTGTGATGGGTCATGTGGGGTTTGACTCTGTTGAACATGTCCGTGTGCACATTGGTCTCATGATTGTGACTGGGAGCAGTGCTGCGTGTTCCTCTGCTACGTGACATGTCCCATGTGTCAGTCGTAATACAGTCCTCATGCCTACAGACGCCCCGCCCTGTACTTTTTCCCACCTACAGGTTGTTTCTGAGTGCGCAATGCAATGGATGCCACATGGTACTGGGAGGGAGGGGTGCTCCACCTTGCTGGTCTGTGGTAGTGGGGGCCTGGTGGGTGTTTTACTTCAGCTGTCCCCCTCCGACCCACTGTCTTTGTGTTCCGGCTACTTACCTGTTACTTGTCGGTCAGTGCAGCTATGGCGGACACATGGATGTGGGGTGTGCTCCACCTTGCTGGTCTGTGGTAGTGGGGGCCTGGTGGGTGTTTTACTTCAGCTGCCCCCCTCCGACCCACTGTCTTTGTGTTCCGGCTACTTACCTGTTACTTGTCGGTCAGTGCAGCTATGGCGGACACATGGATGTGGGTGTGGGGAGTGCTCATTCTGGCGCATCTGGAGTACAAGGGGACCTGGTGGGAGTTGCGGTGCTGGCTGACTGTACACATGCCCCCATGGTTTTGTTAGTTGGTAGCTTTGGGCTGAGTGTGTGTGAGTGTCTGTTGCATGTGTGGGTGATGTCTTGTGTATTGTGTACGGGACATGGGGGTGTTTGTCCCTAGGAGCTATGGCATGGTGGTAGTGCATGTGATTACATAGCGGTGTGCTGGTATACGTTTGTTTGTACTTATCAGCCTCCACTCCCCCTGGTAATCCGGTGAGGATCTCCGGATGTATGATGACTCGCACCTTCTCCTCCCACGCCTTGAAGGTCTTGAATAGCGCTGGATTCCCTCCGCCAGTCCTGGCAGCCAGCTCTCGATTTTTGGTCTCCTTCTTCTTGACCACGCTTTTGAGGTCGTTCCACCTTTTGTTAATTTCTCCTCTGTTGCGTGGAACGTTCCCGACTGCATTGACCTGGTCTACGATCCTGCTCCACAACCGGTTTCTGGTGGATAGTGGTGTCTGTTGGACCTGGTTGCCATAGATTTGTGGGTGCACCTTGACGATCTCGTCGACCATGACCGTCAACTCGGTGGCAGTGAACTTGGGCATTCTGTGTGGTGCCATGGTGTGTGTTTTGGTGTTTGTGGTGCTGGTGCGGTGTGTGGTGTGTGATGTGCAGGGGGTTTGTGTTGCCGGTGTTTGGTGGTGGTGGTGGTGGTGATGGGTGTGATGGGTGCGTGTCTGTGGTGTGCTGCTGTCCTTTCTGTCTCGCTGTGTTGTGTGCTTTCGTCCTCAGTTTGTAATGTTGCAGGGGGTTGTGGTCTGTGAAGGGGCTGGTTTTGTACTTACCTATGTGGGTGTGTCATGATGGTCTGTTGTTTTCAGGTGTGTTGTGGCTGGTGTTCTGGGATTTGTAGTTGATTTGTTTGTCCGGGGGGGTGTTTCAGGGATGTGTACTGTGTTTGGGTTTCTGTGCGTGGGTTGCTGTGTGGACTTGTTAGCCATGTTGTGTGTGTTTGTTTTCGTCAGCGGATGGTTTCTGTGCATGGACGTGCCCGCCAGGGCTTCCGCCGTGTCCATTTTCGTCACTGTTGTTTGCGCTGGCGGGCGGTGTATTTGTGGATTTCCCGTGCTCATGTCGGTACGATCCTAATTTAACGGGCGGTGTTTCGGTCGTCAGGGCGGGCGGTTTTGGCTTGTCGTGCGTCTTTCCGTCCGTGGCGGGCGGTTGGACTTGGACTCGGACATGGGCGGGCGGTTTTTTCTGTTTATTTTCCGCATCCGGCGGTTTTCGGTTCGCGGCATCGTAATTGCTCGGTCGGTATTCAGACGGTGTAGGCGGGCGGATTTTCGCCACTGTGGTTGATGGCGGATTTTTATCCGCCCGACATCGTAATGGACACCTTAGATTTACTATTCGAACTACAATAAATATAAAATTACAAAATATTACAATTTACTGTTCCCACTACACTTAACACAACAACAAAATTTATAATTAACAAAAAAAAAGTAATTCCCGCTCCAGTCAGTGCAACAGTAGGGAAAATATTGGATTGCGGAGGGGTAAAATTTACAATTCCACCCCAGTCAGTGCAACAGTAGGAAAAGCGCTGGATTGCGGAGGGGTAAAATGTACTTTTCCCACTCCAGTCAGTGCAACAGTAGGGAAATCGTTGATTTGCAGAGGGGTAAAATTTACCATTCCCACTCCAGTCAGTGCAACAGTAGGGAAAACGCTGGATTGCGGAGGGGTAAAATTTACTATTCCCACTCCATTCAGTGCAATTGTAGGGAAAGCGTTGGATTACGGAGGGGGTCAAATTTACTGTTCCCACTCCAGTCAGTGCAACAGTAGGGAAAGCGCTGGATTTCGGAGGGGTAAAATTTACTATTCCCACTCCAGTCAGTGCAATAGTAGGGAAAACGCTGGATTTCGGAGGGGTAAAATTTACTATTCCTACTCCAGTCAGTGCAACAGTAGGGAAAGTGTTGGATTGCTGATGGGTACAATTTACTATTCCTACTCCAGTCAGTACAACAGTAGGGAAAGTGTTGGATTGCGGAGGGGTAAAATGTTGTATTCCCACTCCAGTCACTACAACAGTAGGGAAAGTGTTAGATTGCGGAGGGGTACAATTTACTATTCCCACTCCAGTCAGTACAACAGTAGGGAAAGTGTTGGATTGTGGAGGGGTAAAAATTACTATTCCCACTCCAGTAAATGCAACAGTAAGGAAAGTTTTGGATAACGGAGGGATAAAATTTACTATTCCCACTCCAGTCAGTACAACAGTAGGGAAAGTGTTGTATTGCAGAGGGGTAAAAATTACTATTCCCACTCCAGTGAGTGCAACAGTAGGGAAAGTGCTGGATAGCGGAGGGATAAAATTTACTATTCCCACTCCAGTCAGTACAACAGTAGGGAAAGTGTTGGATTACGGAGGGATAAAATTTACTATTCCCACTCCAAAAAGTGCAACAATAGGGAAAGTGTTGGATTGCGGAGGGGTAAAAATTACTATTCCCACTCCAGTGAGTGCAACAGTAGGGAAAGTGTTGGATAGCGGAGGGATACATTTTACTATTCCCACTCCAGTCAGTACAACAGTAGGGAAAGTGTTGGGTTGCGGAGGGATAGAATTTACTATGCCCACTCCAATAAGTTCAACAGTAGGGAAAGTGTTGGATAGCGGAAGGGTAAAATTTACTATTCCCACTCCAATAAATGCAACAGTAGGTAAAGTGTTGGATAGCAGTGAGGTAAAATGTACTATTCCCACTCCAGTCAGTTCAACATTAAAAACAAACAAAATATCTTCAAGAAAATAAAAAATATTTTAAAAACAAAGTAAATAGAAAAATATATAAATATGTTCAAAAATATATATATATATTTAATATTAAAAACATTGAAAATAAAAACATATAATGTTAAATACATATCACAACTACCTACAAATATTATTAAAAATAAAATACAAAAATGATTTTCATACAAATAAATATTTTTATTTAGAAATATTTAGTAAAAAAACCATTAATTATTACATACATTTAGTTTAGTTACTTCCCACCCTATAACACCACAAAACTCACAAACTGCACCTAAACAATTATTTACACTATTAATATAAATATTCATCCCACAAATTAATTTTCATTATTTAAATATTCATTATTAGTTTATTATAATTAATGTACTTCCCATAATATCCCCTTACAAAACACACAACACAATTCATTATTAAATTAATTATTATTATTAAAAAAAATTACATTATTAATTTCTTAAAATTGATTTACTTCCCACCCCATACCCTTAGAAAACCGACAACCCACATCTAAAATGTAAAATCAAAATTGACAATTAACATAATTATTTATCAATTAAGCAAATATTATTAATTAAAAACCAAATTATAATTCATTAAAATTAAGTAACTTCCCACCCTTTACTCCTATAATCCCCACAACCCGCACCTAAAATTGAAATTTAAAAACATTAATTACACAATTAAAATTAATTTTCAATTAAATAACTAATAGTATTTAACAACTAATTATATATTAAGTAAAATTAATTTACTCCCCACCCTTCACCCTTTTAAACCCAAAACCCACACCCAGAAACAATTTCAACAATTAATTAATTAATTAAAAATAAATTACTTTCCACCCTTTACCCCTATTAACCCCACAACCAGGACCTAAAACAAATTACACAATTACCAAAATTAATTATCAATTAATTAATTAATATTAATTAACAACTAATTAATAATTAATTAAAAATAAATTACTTCCCACTCTTTACCGCTATAAACCCCACAACCTGCACCTGAAAGAATTACACAATTACCATAATTAATTATCAATTACTTAATTAATATTAATTAACAACTAATTAATAATTAATTAAAAATAAATTACTTCCCACACTTTACTTTTATAAATCCCACAACCTGCACCTAACAAAATTACCCAATTACCATCATTAATTATCAATTAATATTAATTAACAACTAATTATTAATTAATTTAAAAAAAATTACTTCCCACCTTTTACCCCTATAAACCCCACAACCCACACATAAAATGTACCCCAAAAAAATTAAAAGCACAATTAACACGATTAAATATCAATTAAATAAATATAATTAAATAAAAAATATTCATTAATTTATTATAATAAAATTACTTCCCAGCATATTCATATATAAGCCCACAACCCGCTATTTTACTAAAAGACGCATAATTTAATTTAATTAAATGTAATAACTACTAAAAATGTAACACATATATTAAAAAACATAAACAATACTTATACAAAAAAATTACATCACATACATTTAAAAGATATACTAAAATACATAACACTAATTATAAAATCGATATTTTAAACAACTAAGGGGCCGATTCCGATCTCGGCCGGTAGGGCTCCGGATCGGATTCGGCTTTACCGGATCCGATTCGGAGCCCTGTTTCCCGACAGAACCGTACGCGGGTCCGGCCGAGCGAGTACGATGCGAATTCGCCGCCCGACTCGTCCGGGCGTCCCGACCGCTCCGACCGACTCGCTCCCGGCTCGAACCGCTCCGACCGACTCGCTCGGACTCGACTCGCACCGCGCAATGGAGACGTTCCCCGGCCGGGTAAGTACGATGCGCGCCGCGAGCAGTCCGACCGAGCCGCACACTCCGGCTCGAAAGAGCAGTCGGAGCCGTACTTTGGGGGTCCGTGTCGGACCCCCTGTACGGCGTAGCCGCGCGAGTCGCACACAGGGGGACCCATGGGTCCCCCTACCTGTGCGTGTACGGCGCGAGTCGCTTCGCCGCGTACCCGCTGTAGGGGGCGCACTTGTCCGACTCGCACCCATTGAGTCAATGGGAGCCCGCGTACGCGTTGTACGACCGGCTCCCATTGACTTCAATGGGAGTCCGACCGACTCGAGTCCGATAACATACGGACGCATCGTACTCGTTCGGTCGGACTGCACGGGTCCGATTCGGTCGGAAATCTCTCCGGGTCCGGCTCGGTCGGAGAAATTTCCGGCCCGAATCGGAATCGACCCCTATATTTTTGTAAATGATAATAATGACTTCTATATTTTAAAAATCGATATTACTTACCTTAAAATTGATATTCTTGTCCAAGAAATTCTTGCTCACAATATTTTTGTCACGATATTTCCAACTCGATAATTGTGAAAGTCGATATTACTGACTCGATCTTTTGTCTGAACACCCATTATGCTGTAACCTGTTATTTATATAATTTATCCTCGCCGTAGTATCTCAGTTCCCTGCTGCTCAGCCACTGTGTGTGTGATGGAATGGAATGTTGTCGAGTGCCTGAGCTGTAAGAGTGTTAGTTCGAGAGAGTGGTTTGAGCAGTGAGGATGCTGCTCCTGGTGGGGCATTTATATAGAACCTGTAACCTAAGAGTTATCTTCTTCAATAAATCTACATCTTATAATCTACGTGACTTGGCTACCTGACTCCTGTTTACTAAGAACAAATCTTTTATTTACAACACATTATGTGCTCTGTTGTAATTTCAATTCAGCAGAAACTCGAGTTTCCACCAGAATCAGACCATACATTGTGCGTAGGACATTGCCGCACCGCATGTTTTTCCCAGCACATTTTTTGTTAACTGGTAAAAATGAGTGGGGACACGACACGTGCTGAGCATTACAACTTGCAACATGATAACATGGGGTTTTAATGCATTATTTCCCATTGCAAACTGTACAATTCAAAATGTTGCGGGAATACAGCATCTCGGAAATACAGAACCCCATGCTGTACTGGGATTTCCCAGAAAAGAACGTTTTTGAGAGTTTTTATCTTGTAAACCAGCTTTTAATGGACGTTTTCTCCGGCTGATATTGTCTCTTTCACAAACTTTAGAAATTGTTAAACTGATGGAACGATGAAATAAGCTACTGTTTCAGTTATTGCAACATGCAGGACATGTAAGCTGTTTTCTTTGCTTTTGAACATTTGGATGTGAATTCTTTCAGTCTGGAAAGCCGGTACCCGGAACTTCTGTTTAGCAGAACTATTGTCTTGCATAGCACAGTGATGAAACAGCACGAACATTTATGTAATGCCAGTGATACGAAATGGGGCCCGACATGAAGTATTCCTTGGGTTAGGTGTAGTGAGAAACACACGTTACTACAGTTTACAGTAGTGTAAGCATCAAAGACTCAATAAATATTTAGATGTTTCAACTTTCCTTAGGAAAAGAAGTTGGCCCAGTCTCCCGGGGTCTATCTTACCTATCAAGCCTCTGTTTTCTATTCTAGTTAAATGTTTTTTTAATAAAACTTTGTATTTATTTTATACAGTGACTCGGAGGTATAACCCAATCCCCTCGCTAAATGCTTTTGCCTGTAACTACTACGCATGAAGAAACAACACGGCAGATTCAAAGACAGCAATTTATATCTATCACCATTGCTACCGGAAAAGGTGCATCCGGCCTATGCATATAACATAGTACAAAACTATTTAGAACAATCAACTCCGTTTTACAAACAATTACTAAACTTGCCACTCAATACATTTGTACTAACCCTGCCAAACCAAACACGACAAATCAATGGAAATTCCATAACTCGCAGAAAAGTGCGCCTAGAGTAAGAAAGTGCTTTGGTCCCATACTAATAGTAAGAGGCGCTACACCAATGCAGATAACAAAACATGACCCACTCCTTGATTTGCCTCTTGCAAAGCATAGCTCCTCCCCACATTCAGCGCTGGGAATAAACAGCTTATTATATTCAGTACAACTAAGTACATGCTGTACCCTTAAACATAGTGGGAAATTGTCAAACTCTGCAAATAAATAAAAATAAATAACAATAGCCCAAAGATCTAAACTCACCGCAAGTGGGTGGTGACTTGGTGTTGACAGCCTTTGAAAAGAAGGTTTTGTACAAAGAGTTTGTTTCTCAAAAAAAAGGACAGAATAAAGTCATTCACAAAAGTAAAAAAGAAATCACAGGCCCTCTGAAGATACTGATGACTCATGACTTGACCTCCTTCGGTGCTGCTATTTTGGGCAGATAGGAGCTAAATGCGCCCAGATTAAGCTTAAGACGTGCAGTTTCTGACACGGACAGACCTGAAGGTTCTCCCGGCCTTTGAAATCTTCCCAAGCGTTTTACAGACCACCGTTCACAGCACGTGGCGCGTAAAAGCCATCGCCTTTTCCAGGACACGATTCTGCAATGGGCTTATATTTAACCACCAGGCTTTGACCCGGGAAGAAACAGGAAGGCACTAAAGGAAGAAAAAAAGTGGAAGAGGAAGATAGGAAAACAGTGACTAAAGGCGAAAACAGGGATGGAAAAGGGTCAGATATACAGACAGGAAGCGTTGGGTGGTGTAGACCTGAGATAGAGGCAAGACTAAACCATGATATTAGCAGAGCTGGTGATGGGTTCCGAAGGACATCTTTCAGCCCCTTCACTTACGTTTTTTTACACATGATGTACTGAATTTTAGACACTGGAAATTAAGGGCTGATTACGATGGCGGGCGTATCGCCACCGCCGGGCCGGCGGTGGCGATTCGCCCGCCACCGTAACCTGATTTATCCCCCGTCATATTATAATGGCGGGGTATCGCGGCGGACGCAAAGTGCGTCTGCCGCTTTTCCTCCGGTCGGCAATCGTTCCGATTGCCAGCCGGGCGGAGCTGGGGCACAGTATGGGGGCGGTGCCTAGCAGGCACCGCCATCCATATTATGATGCATGGTTTCAAAGGCCTTTCCATGGCAAAAGGCTGGCGGGGATGTGCTTTGGGGGCCCGTTGCGGGCCTCCAGGGGGGGTGGGGTGGTGGGGGGTGCACTTGGGGGGTACCCATGGTACCCCCTCCATTTCCATGCACAAGGTGGCAGGCACCGTGCGGTGCCTGCCACGTTGTGCATGGAAATGCACAACATGGCAATTTGGCATTGCGGCGCAGCACCCGCCGCAATGTCAAGTATGAGGAATGTGACCGCCAGGGTGGCGGTTGCATCCTAATTAGCGGTGCGGGACCGCCGCACGTCTGGCGGCCGGTCCCAACACCGCGAGGATAGCGGGCGGACTCAGGTCCGCCCGCCATACTAATAAGCCCCTAAATATTTGTGATCAGGGTAGTCTTTGTCAATGGGATCAAATAACTGGGCAGGTCTGAGGTTTCCCGACACCCATCATGGTTTGCACAACTAACAAGCATTGGTAATGTATCGGTTTTACCTATGTAAGGAATAAAGAGCTGTTTTTATCAATCATGCTCTGTACCAGAGCTGCTGACTGGGAGAGCTGGGGATCCGGGTTCCAGTCGGGGCAGCACCGCACAACATCCTGTGATTCTATGCAAATCACTTAATCTCTCCAGGTGATAAATTGTTTACATATATGCTGCAAGAGTGAAAGGCAAAACTTTATGAAAATATAGTTCCACCAAAGTGGATGTTAACAGTATTTCGGTGGCGGGAAACTGCTAAAAGAAGCAGATGAGGAACAAGCATTGGTAATTGTAGGAAAATATGCTACAGTCAACAGAAATGGAGGAAAGGTAAATGACACGCACAAGAACCAATGATAAGCCAGGAAAGAGAGGAGGTGGGATGTAAGTCCCTTTTACGTTTATATTAAAACAATAGATTTCTCAAGCACAGCACAAGCGCTGTGCAGGCGAAACCTAAAAAGGATGGTGCTATAAGGAAGCGTGGGTGGGGGTAGGAGCAGGATTAAGGAGATGTAAATTTGAGGATAAGATTAAGGGTTCCAATGGGAGTGATTTCAATATTCTAAAAAGAAAAGAAAATGTATGAATCTCTTCAAACCTGACCAAGCAGCTAGTAAACATATTTGATGGATTAATGCGCCTACTGCACAGTGAAGGATGGGGGTGTAGGGAACATGGTAAACATTTATTTTTAGTTATTTATTTGCTCTTATGTAAGCTTAATTCCAAGGAGCAATTGAATGCTTCTAAGAAATGTAAAAAAGTATATTTGAAAAAGCTTTCAAATTGATCCATCTGAGGCACTTTAAAAAATGCATTTTATACAGCATGGCTGAAAGGATCAGTGCATCACTGTACAGATGAGAGTGTCATTTTAACAGGAATAGCTCCAACGTGAGGTAAACAGTACATCACTTTGGACCCGATTCACAAAGGTTTTTGGTGCATCTATGTGTAAATTCACAAAAAATGCCCTTTGTGATTCGAAATTCCGTATCCTGGGACACAACCGGAGGCAGCAATAACACATTTACTGCGCTGAGGGACCAGTTCCAAGCTGCACCCATGGGCGTCCGCCGCCCCAGTCCCCCCCCCCCACCGGCTTTTTCACTTGCCCTTTAATGACTATGCCCCTGCCCTTTGACATTGTCAAGAAGGTTCGGAGGATGGATGATGTTAAAATTATGCTACCCCTCCCCACCCCCCCCGAAAACATTTCTGCAGACGCCCATGGCTGCACCTGGAGGAATCTCCATGTCAGTTGATTACATAGTTCAGAAACTTTATCCAGTCGAAACTTTTGTAACTGTCCAGCAGGAATTCTACTAGAAAGCCACAGCCACCCACAGTTTGACAATGTTTTTTATATTAATAAAATTCATGATCCCATCTGTTTCTATGTTCCTAATCCTGTTCCACTTCACTTTTAATTCATTTTCACTATTCTGTGCCAGAAGCACTATTTTGACCAAGAGCACTAAAGATTAGCCTACCAATAAATGAAAAAATAATATTTTTTTCTCACGTGTAAGGAAACAACTATTTCTCCACTGATTGACGAATGTAGGAACGTAATTTTTGTCACATGAATATTCCCCACCCTCAAGAGATGTGGGGTTGCAGGAGGTCACAGAATTACCTGATCTCCGTACCTGGGTGGCGACGGCTCTGGGTCTCTTCAAACGCCAGAAGCAACATAGAGTGTGCATCCGCTGGCGCTTCTCCTAGCCAAGCGTATGCTTACACTTCAGTGGCGATTGTCGACGGCCCGTTGGTGATAGCCTGGTATGGGGCACTGCTCAAGTGGGGATAAGCGGAGGTGGATGCCCTTTGCTACGAGGAGGTGTGACATCTCCACAACCGTCCCATATCTCCACAATGAACTACACTTAACACAATTCCTTCAACTAGTCGAACAAGATGAATCCCCCCCGTGCCACACAGTGATCACTCCCATTTCCATGACACACTAGATCTGACAGACGCGGAGACGCTTATTCGATGACCTGGACCACTACATACCGCTGTTCCTACATCCAGACTTGTGTTGGAACAAACGCCTGGGGAAATCACTCCCCTCCTACCTTGCCTCCCTCTTACCCAACCACCTGGCCCACCGAGCTTTGTTCGATCATGTCTTCTCCTCGCACCTATTAGCAAATTCCACACCACTCCCTCGCTACAACCCATATGCCACAGCCAACCCTTGCATATATCCCCTCCCCTCTCCAGTTCTCGTTTACCCCCTGTGAGTGTTTATATGATGAGATACATGCAATACGCTCCTGTCTCCATCGCAAATTTTCACCTGGTCCCTCGCTCCAACAGACTGGGCAACAACTAAGGGGTCGATTCGAATAGGGCCGGAAAACGTACCGACCGACTCGGTTCGGGAATTTATTCCGACCGACACGTACCGGTGCTGCCCGACCCGCCTAGTACGATGAAATGCGTGCAAATTACGACCGACTCGTACGGAACACAAGCCGAACGACCGAACCGCACGGAAAACAGCTATCCGGCCGGAAAACCACGCGAATCGAACCGACCGACACGCACCAGGAATGAACCCGAACTAAACGTACCCGCGAACTCCGACCCGCGCAGTACGATGCAATGCGTGGAAAACCCGACCGAGTCGCACGGAGTACAAGCCGTACGACTGACACGCATACAAAACAGCGAGCCGAAGCAACCCAATACTCCGCGACCGACGCGTACGCCGCACATGAAACACAGCACAAACACAGCGTGAACGACTCGGAGAAGCTCGCACGAGACAACTGCAGCGTCCGACTCGGTCAGAAGACTGTCTCCTACATGCACAAAAAGTACAAATGGAAAAATACAAAAAAAAAGGGCCAAACAAGCAATTACAAAGCCAATAAATACTGGGGGGGGGGAACAGGGAACAAAGACACACCCACAACTCCACCCATATAAAGGCCACAAATCCCTACCATGATCCTTTGCAAATTCAAATGACCTGCCAGCACAGAACACCAACATACAGCAACCACAGACACACTCACAACTCATCCATCACACAAGCCACACACCATCAGCACCCCAACAAATAGCACCCTCACATGCACCCAGCAAAACCTACACTCACACACCCTCACTTGCACACACACACACACACATCAATCACCACCACCACCATGCCCCCAAAGAAGAATCCAAAGTTCCTAGACAGTGAATTGAAAGTCCTGGTAGATGAGATCCTCAGAGTAGAGCCACAGCTGTTTGGTACATTGGTCCAACAGACCCCCATGTCGCAGAAAACCAAGATGTGGGAGAGGATCGTCGACAGGGTGAACACACAATCACCATGTTTGCGCACAAAGGAAGACATCCAGAACAGGTGGTATGATGTGCGCAGGAGGGTCAAGGACCTACTAAAGAAGGATTACGCCTTGAGCCAACACACCGGCAGTGGCCCTCCTGCCAAACCGGTATACCTCAGGCCCTGGGAGGAGAAGGTGCGGGCCATCCTACCACCAGTGAGCGTATATGGACTATCAAACATCCCAGAGCCTGGTGAGTACACAACAAATAGACCCAATATCGTGTGACAATATACACACATCACTGTCAAGTGGATAGTCAAACCATGCACCCTTAGCAAATCCACAGCAACCAAAACAGAATCATCCCAAGATGTGTATGTCAGTCAGATAAACACAATACATGCCATTTCATAGTGATATATAACTGTGTCATGTCATGTACAAACCCAACAACAAATAAAGCTAGGCAGTGGCACAAATCTAACCAACAAACACAGTCAGATATGTAGCCACCACTAGAACACCACCTCACAGGGAAGCCCACAGAAAGGAAGGAATCCTGTGTATGCTGGTCAAGTCAGTGTAGCCAATAGCATGATGGGAGTCGTAGTCACAGATATTGCTCACCCTCACAATTGGCCCATCAACACCACTCTGAACCATGCTCACATCACAGGGAGTGGAAAACAACTGACAAGATGGCTGACACTGGCTACTGCTGTGGGGAGCACAAGGCCCTGCTGGGAACTGTGCACCAACCAACAGCAGGACACCACTGACTGACATCCTGAAAGCAAACTTGCACTCCCTGCAATGGAAGCACGTTCCATGGTGGGATATCTGGCTGGGTGGGAAGGAGGACTGACACCTCTGACCATAGTTACCAGCAGCTGTTCTCACACACAGCCTTAACACAAACTCCACACAACTCACCTGGGAGAATGCATTGCCTCACACTCTAATTAAATATCCCACAAAGAACCACCACCCTGGGTTATGCTGTGGGAAGCACAGGGACACACATGGGACTTGTAGCCAAACAAACGCCAGGGCAACACTGTCAGCCATCCATTCAGCACAGGCACACTACCCCACAGGGAAGCAGAGTCAGAAGGAAGGAAGTATGGGCAAGCTGGGAAGGGGGGTGTAGGCAATAGCATGATGGGAGTGGTAGTCACAGCTCAACATCCCCCACCTGCATGGCCCGGCAAGCTCACACTGAAGCATGCACACCTCACAGGGAGTGAAAAGCCACTTCAAAGATGTCTGACACTGGTGCTCTGTTGTGGGGAGCACAAGGCCCTGCTGGGAACTGGGCACCAACAAACAACAGGACACCACTGCCAGCCATCTTGCCATTGCTGTCACACTCACACACAGTGAAGTCCACTCAAAAGGAAGGAAGTATGGGCATGCTGGGAAGGGGGGTGTAGGCAACAGCATGATGGGAGTGGTAGTCACAGACATTGCTCACCCTCACAATTGGCCCATCAACACCACTCTGAACCATGCTCACATCACAGGGAGTGGAAAACAACTGCCAAGATGGCTGACACTGGCTACTGCTGTGGGGAGAACAAGGCCCTGCTGTGAACTGTGCACCAACAAACAACAGGACCACACTGTCAGCCATCATGCCATTGCTGTCACACTCACACACAGTGAAGTCCACTCAAAAGGAGGGAAGTATGGGCAAGCTGGGAAGGGGGGTGTAGGCAATAGCATGATGGGAGTGGTAGTCACAGCCCAACATCCCCCACCCACATGGCCCAGAAAGCTCACACTGAAGCATGCACACCTCACAGGGAGTGAAAAGCCACTTCAAAGATGTCTGACACTGGTGCTCTGTTGTGGGGAGCACAAGACCCTGCTGGGAACTGGGCACCAACAAACAACAGGACACCACTGCCAGCCATCTTGCCATTGCTGTCACAATCACACACAGTGAAGTCCACTCAAAAGGAAGGAAGTATGGGCATGCTGGGAAGGGGGGTGTAGGCAATAGCATGATGGGAGTGGTAGTCACAGCCCAACATCCCCCACCCACATGGCCCAGCAAGCTCACACTGAAGCATGCACACCTCACAGGGAGTGAAAAGCCACTTCAAAGATCTCAGACACTGGTGCTCTGTTGTGGGGAGCACAAGGCCCTGCTGGGAACTGGGCACCAACAAACAACAGGACACCACTGCCAGCCATCTTGCCATTGCTGTCACACTCACACACAGTGAAGTCCACTCAAAAGGAAGGAAGTATGGGCATGCTGGGAAGGGGGGTGTAGGCAATAGCATGATGGGAGTGGTAGTCACAGCCCAACATCCCCCACCCACATGGCCCAGCAAGCTCACACTGAAGCATGCACACCGCACAGGGAGTGAAAAGCCACTTCAAAGATGTCTGACAATGGTGCTCTGTTGTGGGGAGCACAAGGCCCTGCTGGGAACTGGGCACCAACAAACAACAGGACACCACTGTCAGCCATCTTGCCATTGCTGCCCCACTCACACACAGTGAAGTCCACTCAAAAGGAAGGAATAATGGGCATGCTGGGAAGGGGGGGTAGGCAATAGCATGATAGGAGTGGTAGTCACAGCCCAACATCCCCCACCCACATGGCCCAGCAAGCTCACACTGAAGCATGCACACCTCACAGGGAGTGAAAAGCCACTTCAAAGATGTCTGACAATGGTGCTCAGTTGTGGGGAGCACAAGGCCATGCTGGGAACTGTGCACCAACCAACAGCAGGACACCACTGACTGACATCCTGAGAGTCAACCTGAACCCACTGCAAGGGTGGCATGCTTCATGGTGGGATAACTGGGCTGGGGGAGAAGGAGGGCCGGATGTCCACCAAATACAACCAATGCTGTCCATGTACACACCTCAACATCCACATTGAAATGCTTCAAGTTTGCAGGACAATGTGCCACACCAATATCAACCCCTGACTGTGTCAACTTAGGACAATGCAATGTACAGGCTTGCATCCAGAGGTACAGCCACAACTGTCAGGTGTGTGAACCATTGATGCCTGCAGAAACATAACATACATTGTGTGTGTCTCCCAAAACAGGTGATGATGGGGACACAGCAGCAGACAATGAGGAGTCCCTGTCCCAGGCTCCGGGGGACACTCAGCTCACTGGTGTGGAACAGCCTCTGCCCTCCTCGGATGGCGAAGACCTACCTGGCCCCTCCGGTGTGAGTCATCATGCAGCACCAGCAGGACCACCATCTGCACCACCTGCACCCACCCCTCCAACAACTGCCAACACACAGACCACCCCCGCTGACACGGACAGACCAAGGACCAACAATTACACCAGCACAGTGACCCCGGCCCAACCTGGAGCAACGGACAACAACACCAGTGACAACCCCCAAGTGGGCCTAGGGTCACCTGTGCGTGCCACTGCAGGTCCTGCACGTGTCGCCAGGGGTGGTGGGAGGGGTGGTAGACATAGGTCGCTGTTTGCAGAGGGGTCTGGACTGCATGATGACCCACAAATGGTACGCATTGCTGATGCGTACCAGAATAGCACTGGAGAGGTCAGCCAGGTAGTGGGGATCCTCAAGGACATTCAACAACAGCAGGCTGCGCATCTTGCCCACTTGGACTCACACATGTCACGTGTGGACTCCCACATGTCCCGTGTGGAGACACACATGGCTGGCATGGAGTCCAAGTGGGACACGTTGCAAGAACTGACGGCGGTGCATAGGGACATATTGACATACCTCCGCCAGATTAGCACCAACATGGCCACACCTCCCTGTGTGCCCACAACATCTGGTGCCGCAACAACTGCAACTGCCACAGGGAGGGAGGATGACTCTGGCGGAGAGTCCACTGCACCGCAGCAGCCTGCACGTGAGGGTCCCCCCCCAAGAAGAGGGGTTGTCCGAGGAAGGAGAACTGAGAGGCCGATGGCCATGCACATCCCCCAGGAACCCAACACCTGTTCTGGAAATCCACCTTTGTGTGCAAACTGTTCACCCTGTCGCATGCAACCCAACTCCCTCACATGACATGGGGAGTTTAAGTTGGACCAATGTATCAGATGACTGTTGACTTTACTCAGGACATTTCTGCTACCAAGACTTCCAACTCATCTGGGAACTTTGGATTACAATCCCAATGTACAGCACCCACCATCCTGTGCACTATCCTCACACATGTATGTAAATAAACTCACTAATACACCATACTTGCCTCTGTTGTGATTCCAACGTGGTTTCTGTCATGGAGATGAGGATCTGCTAAATGACACTGTGCATGCTAACTGCTACAGCAAGTACAACACCGTCAAGTGAGTCATGGCAAAGTGACACATATGAGGGTGACACACCACTAGGGCTACACAACACATACCCACCAGGGCCATCTGACTCATCGCCTACACTGATGTTGCCAGGAAATACAGTGCAATGCACAGACACCACACCTATTCACAGTCTGTGTTAACTAGCCCACTGGTGCAGTAAGCAAATGTCAGTCAGATGTGTGACCACACACAACGCACATCCCAAAGTGAAGCACAGGTTTATTACACATTTGCAACATGTTGTTTCCACTACAGATGCAAGGTAATCCCACGTGGCAGTGGCCACACAGTCAACAAGTGTAGAAGAAAGGAAGTCCAGGGGTGTGGGGCACATCACCTGTAGGGAAACGACAGCCTCCACCCTGGAAGTTGAATCACGGTGTCGGGGGATCACAGTTGACCAAACAACTCTGAAAGTACCCTGTGAAGGACAGACATGACACACAGTCAAAAGCACTGAAGAACAGGACAGAACTGCAAGACTCATGCCCAATACACGTCACAAGATACCTACACAAAACCAAGTTAGCATGTCAACACTGTTGTGGAGTACAGACTACCTGTAAGGACACATCGCTGCACGCATACAGTCAAGTAGCACATGGACACACTCAAACAGCACCAGAGCACCACCAACACATATCACGGAAACTCACATCATTGACATGACATCTCCGGATACTCACATTCAGCTGAAGAAGTTGGTGATGAGCTGTGTGCGGACATCACCCTCATCATCATCACCATCACTGGCATCGTGGCCCAGGCCAGGATCCTCCACAGGTGGCGGATGTTGGTCATCGTCATCCAGGATGAGAGGCAACTCCTTCCGCACTGCCAGGTTGTGTAGCATGCAGCAGACGATGACAATCTTGCACACCTTTGCTGGGGCATATGGGAGGGCCCCTCCTGTCTTGTCCAGGCAGCGAAAGCGGCTCTTCAGGAGACCAAATGTCCGCTCAATCACTCTCCTGGTCCGACCATGTGCCTCATTGTAGCGCATCTGGGCTGGTGTCACAGGGTTCCTGAGGGGTGTCAGCAACCACGGCATGTTGGGGTATCCGGAGTCACCTACATACAGACAATTGCACATTAGCTGAGTTGGAAAAGAGGGTGGAATACTACATTGCAGAACACACACAATGGTACAAAGTCAGTACACACCGACAAGCCAGGCACGCTGGTTCCGCAACTGTGACATCATCCTCGGGATGCGACTACTCCTCATCACGTAGGCATCGTGTGCAGAACCGGGGAAACGGGCACACACGTGTGAGATGCTCATATCTGCAAGACATACCACCAGTGCATTGACCGAATGGTAATGTTTGCGGTTCCTGTATGCCTGCTCATGTGCCTGTGGTGGTACCAAAGCCACATGTGTCCCATCAATGGAGCCAATGACATGCGGCATCCTCCCCAGGGCATAGAAGTCACTCTTGACGTCAGTGAGTTGTTGACGTTTAGGGAAATAGATGTACTGGTTCAGGTATCTCAACATAGCCTCCAAAACATCGCGGAGCACACGGCTGAACATGGTCTGTGACATCCCACCAGCAGACGCCACAGTGTGTTGAAAGGTACCGGTGGCAAAGAAGTGTAGGGCTGCCATCACCTTCACCTTGGGGGTCAGTGCTGTAGGGTATGTCCGGCCAGGTTGCAAATGTGGGGCCAACCGCACCGTCAACTCCTCAATCAGTGGCCTGGTGAAGCGGTACCGTCGGATGCAGTCCCGTTCAACCATGGTTGCAAGGTCAGGGAATGGCCGATGGACAGCTGGTGCCCTGCAGTGCATAGGTGAAGAAAGAAAGATTGTCAGTCACCCCACATATGTGGCATAGACCAGACTCAATATCACATGATACATCATTACGAGACACAAGTACATGATGTGTGTGCCGTTCCGTAAGGACATGTATGGCACCTACATGGCTAACATCTAACATCACAGTTCAACATGTGTCCTCAACAAGTCCCAGGTTGTGCTATGGGATATCATTAGGCTGTGTCACAGTACCCATGTACTGCTGTCACGTTCCAAACACACACCACAGTGACATGTGAGGACAGATGTGCCCCAGGCATCACAGCTCATCGACAGGTATATTCCCAGGGAGCCTGTATTGCCACATGGACACTGGCATGACATGGTGCATCATGAATACACCACAGCAAAACAACCATGACCCCCACAGGTAGTGGTCCCTGTTGCCTCGGCAGGACAGACATGGGCGTCTGTGACACACACACGCACAACATCAAAGTCCATGCACAAACAACGTGGATGTGGAGGCTGTCTCCCATTGTGCACATGGAATCAGAGACATTGTAAACACAACATGCACACAGACTGTGGAGGGCCATCACTATTGTGGCAATGGGTCACCCTGGGACGTACATACCGTCCCACATGGGACTCAGGGGGTATGTGACATGACATACACATACACAACCGTGAAATGTGACCATGCCACATGCTCTGAAATGAACAGTTGCACATCACAGTGGTCATGTGCACAACACACCAAGGATTCCGTCCCCATGAACACGTGCACAGCCTGGTAGTGGCTGCCCCCAAGTGCCACCCACAAAACAACATGTTGACACCCATACACGGAAAAGGTAATGCAGCCTTACATGCCCTAGGATACAGTGTGGACAGGCTGTGGTGTTGTAGGTGTGCCCCTCACTCCCTGGGAAGTAAATGTGGCTGGCATACGTTCACCTGTGACAGGCATGGTGACATATGCCAGTGACTTGTACAGGGACACGTTGTACATCAATGGACCGATCGGTGCGCACGCATTGGCCATTGCATACGATGTGAGCGGGTACGCGTTGTACAGCAATGGACCGATCTGTGCGCACGCATTGGCCATTGCATACGATGTGAGCGGGTACGCGTTGTACAGCAATGGACCGATCTGTGCGCACGCATTGGCCATTGCATACGATGTGAGCGGGTACGCGTTCTACAGCAATGGACCGATCAGTGCGCACGCATTGGCCATTGCATACGATGTGAGCGGGTACGCGTTGTCATCCGATGTACACGTTGTACAGCAATGGACCGATCGGTGCGCACGCATTGGCCATTGCATACGATGTGAGCGGGTACGCGTTGTACAGCAATGGACCGATCGGTGCGCACGCATTGGCCATTACATACGATGTGAGCAGGTACGCGTTGTCATCCGATGTACGCGTTGTACAGCAATGGACCGATCGGTGCGCACGCATTGGCTATGGCCTGGCATGGCAATGGACGCGTTTTCAAACCTTTAACGAGTCTGATGCTGTGAATTCAGTTGGCCAGCCACAACAATGTTGCAAATTCATGGGTCTCATGAAGTGGAACTTTTGAAGGATGCTGTGGGCGTGTGTAAGTGGTGCAATTCCATGGATTGGCCAGATTCAGAAGATGCAAACGACTTGGACCTATCACTTTGGACACATGGGACAGTATCTGCCTCAGCAGCACACATATAATGCTGGCTGTTCCCCTGAGAGCTCACTTGCCTGCACTACATTCTCCAGGACGACATCTGCCACCCCCACTGCTGCTGTATCTGCATCCTCTGGATCCTGCAATGGCACGTACTGTGGAGAGAGCCCCAGCCTTCACCACTGAGGAGAACCAGGCCCTGCTGGACAGCCTCCTTCCACAGTACAGCAAGCTGTATGGGAAACCAGGGGAGCAGGTGAGTGTGCTGTCCACTGCCTTACTAAATGTGCATGTTGTCTGACTAGCAAGACCTACAGTGTGCACGCCACTGGCTAGCAGGCTCACTGAGTAGTTGTCACCCCCATAGTGTGTAGTTACATGCACTGAACAGGTATAGTGCAGTAACAGTGCATTTAAACGAGGTTTTACTTCCCAGGCAATGATACCATGTAGTAACTGCTGGCAGACTGTTCATAGCCATCGTTGCACTGCCTGTGTACATCATGTGCCCCTGTGATTGAGACATGTATATCCAAATGTGTGATGCACGGAAATGTTGCATGGGTAGTAATGGGCTTTTCACTTTGTCATCCTCACAGGTTGATGCCCACCAGAAGCAGCAGATATGGCTGACCATCGTCCGGGCAGTGAGATCCGTGGGGGTCTACAAGCGCCGGATCCGCAACTGCCAGAAGAGGTGGCAGGACCTTCGGGGCTGGACCCGGAGGATCGCACGGGTCCAGCTGAAGCTGTCGCCTCCTCGCAGGAGGGGCGGACACCGGACCCTGACCCCCACATGCTCAGGATCCTGGCGGTGGTCTTCCCTGATCTGGATGGGCAGCTGAAGGCCAGACAGCAGCAAGGAGGGGGTGAGTCCATGACTGCACTGTGAACTTTGTCTGACATGATATGTGCCCTCCTCTGGCCTGCTTTAACTTCAACAGTACATCAGTCATGTGGTCCAGGACCCATGTCCCTCAATTGTGCACTGCCCACTCCTCATCTGATACCCAGGTGTGGCCCTTACAGTCAGGAAATTGTGTCACTTGGGTACTGTGTCCTTGCATTTTGCTTAGCTCACGGTGGGGGACAGCATTTGTTCCCGTAACTCTGTGGTGGGCTTCATGGGTGGGTCCATTGCTTACACAATGCCTGAGTTCTCACATGTAAACTGCGTGTTACTTTGATATGGGGTCCAATTGCTGTTCTGATTCACCACATGTGCCTGGGGTATTTGGCACACACCCATGCTGCGGGTGGGAACAATGTTTTGGCCTCAGGAGTATGTATATCAAGTGTGTCACACATACTTAGCCACCTGGCTACTGTCCAGGGCTCATCCCTCATTCACGTGGAGCAGGACAGTCATGCCTACTCCAGGCCATACAATACACTCTGTACTCCCACTCCCGTGTATCAGCTGACACGTTGTGCTCAGTGAAATGTTCCCTCAGGTGTCTGCCTCTGTGTCATTGTGCTGTGGCTACGTTGTCAGGACTACTGGGGTGTTTCTCGGTTAGGGCTCAGCATGCCACCGGAGATGTGACCATAGGAGACGATACTTGTGTGACATATAGGTGTTTGATCACTTGACCGTGCAGACTGGGGTATGCGAATGTGAAGTTCAGGCAGCTGTTTCCCATTCACAGCAGATTGTGAGGTGCTCAGGTTCCGAGGGTTGTGTTTCAGGTCTCCCATATGTCCAATTGGTATGACGTGGACAAATAAGAGTTCAGATGATGTGGTTTGTGGGGGATGGACATGTGCACTTGTCAGCTCCAGGACTTGCATTCCCCATGACCTATGTTTGTGACACAGTGCAGACTGTTGTTGTCTGGCTGCCCTGCCCATGTGACTGGAGACAGTGATGTATGACTTTGCAGGCATGCCTGTGCCATGGCATTAAACTTCCTATGAGTGATCCTGCAGGGGAGTGACATGTGCTACATGCACCCCATTGTGGCATTGACTATCAGGACATGGGTGCATCATGGTGTCTGGTGCTGGTATGCATCACATGCATTTCAAAATAGACTCTGGCCATCCCTTTATCCGGACATCTGTACTGACTCAGTGGCAAGAGTTGTGATGTGTGCATGTTCACATACTTCACCGTGTTCTCTGCACTGTCCAACTACTGTGTAGGTGGTGCATGTGTCCACACTGGGGTATTGCCATCCGACAGACACCAGACAGATGGGTGCAAGGCCAGGAGGGATGTGAGTGCCATGGTTGACCATCAGACTGACAATTGGCTTCTCCTACTCTGTTTGGGCACTTTTGGCAATGTTCAACTAAGGCTGCCAGGGCTTGCTCTGTAATGTGTTGTACTTACTGTGGTGTGTGCGGTCAGTGCAGGTGACTGATGTTTGTCTGTTTCCCTATTGTTTGCAGATACATCCACGGCCACAGGAGGGGACAGCTCCACGGACCAGGAGGAGCCGCAGAGCCAGACTGGGTCAGCAGCCGAGGAGTGGTCGGAGGGACCCAGTGGCACGGAGGGCGAGGGAGCCACACCGAGGAGTCCTCAGCACCATCCACCTCAGCTGAGGACCACAGCAGCTCGGAGGATGACTCCCTTGTGGAGGCGGGTGTCAGCAGCCACCACACCCCTGCTAGTATTGCTGTCCCCGCCACCACCACCACCACCGCCCTCCCATCGGCTCCCATTCCAGAGGTCCGTGGAGGCTCCCGTGTTCGGGAGCATGTCTCCTTCGTGCCAGGCACCGCACCCCCTGCCCCTGTGTCCCCTGCTGCCCTGAGTGAGGAGTCTGTGTACCTACTTCGCCAGCTCCATGTAGGGCAGACAGCAGTGCTGAGTGTCCTCCATGCCCACACCACTCTGTTGACTCAGCTGGTGTCGTTCATGGAGGGCATCTCATCGGGCATGTCTGCCCTACAGAGGGGCAATAGGTCCATGGACTCCTCCCTGACGGCAGCAGTGTCCCTCCTCCAACAGTCCCTCACCCCTCCTACCTCTGTTCCATCCACACTTCCTGGCACCCTACCTGTCCCAAGCACATGCACACCTGCACATTCACCCAAACACAGACACGGGTAGCACAGACACACCCACTCCAAAAACAAGACGTGCACGCAGGCATCCTCAGGGGACTGATACCACACCCACAGGGGATGGGGGACAGACACACACACAGGCATCCACAGTCACTCCGCAGTCCTCCGATACCTCTCCCTCCAAGGCCCCTTCCCTTGCCTCACCTGCAACCCCACCTACACAGCGGATCTTCCTCTGTGACCTTGGCCTCTTCCCCTCCAATCCAGCTGATCCAGCATACAGGGGGAAGAGGAAGCCCACCCACACAGAGGGGAGTGCCCCTCACCCCCGGACACCCTCCCCCAGGCGCAGACCAACTGACGCCCCCATCCGCAAGTCCCCCCGGACCCGGAAGAGCAAGACCCCGCCGCCGCCCTGCAGCTCAACCACCAAGTCTCCTTCCTCCATCCCTCAGGCCCCCACTCCACAGGTGCCCCCACCACACCCTGCCCCAGGTTCCCCCACCCACAAATACACCATCCCCAAAATGATCCGGCCTTCTCCCCCTGCCACTTGCTCTTCCAGCACCACCCCCGCTGCGCATGTCTGTGCCACTGGTGTGGAGACGGTGTCCTCCCCCTCTGTCCTGCCCACCTTACCTGAACCCCATTCTACTCCCCTGGAGATAGGCACTGCAGTGGAGTCCACTACCACCACGTCTGACTTGGGCACTGCAGTGGGGAACCTGTCCACTCCATCTGCCCAGCCCACTGCAGTCGTGCCGGCACCCACACCATCTGACTCATGCCCCCAGTTGTGCCGGCACACCCCATGTCAGACACCTCCACTGCAGTTGTCAGTGACTCTCCAGCACCCACCACCCCTTCCCTGCCTCCTTCTGGTGAGCCCTGATCCTGTCCCTGCGGTGCCTGGCCTGCCCCCCCGTATGCCCCTCCGAGGGGAATGTCCCTGGTGTGTAGCATTGCAGGCATGCAAAGGGTGACATCTGCCACTGTCACCCTGTTTGGACTTTGTTATGGACTGGCCATTGGCCTTTGTTGTATTTCTGGACTTTAACTTGGTTAACACACAAATGCTGAATAAAGCTACTTTCTGTTCTCTAGTGGTTTTGCTTCTGATGTACATGATGTTGATGTTGCTAACCGTGCCCTTGCTGCAGTGATGGTGATTTTTGATCTCAGGAAAAAGAAGTGTTACTGTGCAGGACCCCATGTGGTCCAGGGGGAATGTGTCCTTTCCTGTTGTGTATCCATGTCATCCTTTGCAGCAATATGAGGGTGTCATGTTTTCAATTTTGTCAATGGGATTTCCTACTTACATTTGCAATATCACATCTGTGGCCTACACCCCTGCACATCTGTTGTGCTTGCCATTGTTCAATTAGTCTACTTCCCTGACCGTGTGACCATCTCCACTGGACATGCAAGTTTGGGCATCAATGGGGAAGGAATCATCTGTGTTATCAGTGCAACTTGCTATACATGTGTGTTGGATCTGTGCTGATGATTTCGGTGACACTCCCATGACCAGGCTGATATGACGGGAGCCTTCATTTTGGGCTAATTGTTGACTGTGTGACCAAGTGTTCTGCTGACATGATAGGGCCCTACTGAGACAACGTATGGCACAGCTTTCCTTACACAGGAGTGGAGTCCCCTCATGGCAGTGTGTAATTCTGTGACATTGCCTGAGCACAAGGTGTGTGTTGTGTGAGCATGTCTGTGTGTGTTCACTTCCATTTTGCTAGGCAGGCTGGGATCCCTAGTGATGTTCCTGTTTGTGATGCTTGCTGAGTTGACCTATGTTCCCCCCCAAGTCATCTCCCTGTGTTCTCTGTGATGTGGGTGCATGGCACATTACTGGTCATCAGGGTGTCACCCATAGGTGTGTTTGCTGTCAGGGCTGAGTTTGTGGGCAAACGCAGATGGGACACAGTCAGGATTCCCCTTGGCACTTGTTGGTTACACCGGTCATGTAATTTCCAGTTTGTGTTAGCTTTCAGTGATTGTGACACGTTGTGTGTGTGACTGCTGCCACTCCTCAGGGTCAGAGCTGCAATGTTGGAAGTTGTCTATGTGTGTTCTTTGTGGGTGACCTTGGCTTCTTCATTGGTGTGTGTCTGTGGCCGGGATCCCATTGGTTGTTGTGGTATTGACGTCATGTCCATGTACGGCGTACTGTGCAGTGTGTCAGACATTCACGAGTCTTGTTTACTGGCCATGTGTGATGGGTTTCTGCACCTTAGTTGCCACCACCACTCCTGGGATTGTCATGGGTGCATGTGCAATGTCACCAGTGCATGTGAGCTTCACTGCTGCACATTGGTGGAGATCATGGTGTGTGGTGTTGAGTGTGTGCAGATGAGAGTTGTTGCACGTCTAGACCCCTGCCTCCATGTTGGCCTTGGCTGACAGGCCATGCTGATAGATTTGTGCTTGTGTAGGTGTGATGGTAGTTTGTTGCTCAGGACACATGACTGTGGTTCACAGCGTGAACGACATCTAGCTTTGTCATCACAGTGAGATTATCATGCAGGCCAGTGTCACCACAATGTGGGGACCCTGGGGGTAGTGCTGTGGTGGGTCTCTGTCTTGCTGTGTTAGTTGCTGTTCCCACAGGCCTGTGTGACCTGTGTAATTTGGGCTCCCTCTCATCTAACAATGCCTGATTGCCCACAGAGGGTATTCGGACCCATGAGTTTCTTTTGTGTGGCACTGTATGCACATCTGTGTGATTGGTATTCAGGCCTCCTCATGTGTTGTGTGGTTGCCTGGGGACACTGGCACCCCCCCCCCTCACCTGTTGTGTTTGATATGCAGTGTGGGGCTGCCTGTTTGTGTTTGTGCATCTGCACCACTGCATTGGCATATCTTCAGTGTGCCATTGGCTGTATGTTGTTTGGTGGGTTTCCCCTGCTGTCCCTGGGACTCCTAGATCATCAGTCAGCACAATGATCATGGTTTGTGTGTCCCATTGCTGCCATGGTATGGTATTTGTTCACCTCACATCTACAGTCTCCACAGGATATCTACATTTGTGTGCCCATTGGTGCAAATATGTGGGTCTGCATTATGATGGTCACTTCTGTCATTGTGTCATTGATGAATGTTGACAGTGTCAGCCCCCATGGGGGATGTTTGTCTGCACATGGCCAAAGGTATGTCTTATTTGCACTGCACTGTTTGCCTCCCCCAATCTATGTTGCTATGGGACACAAGCACTACTTTGCCACTGATGTGTTTGTTGTTCTGTGACCAGGAATCATCCATGCAGTTTGGCAGTTGCAGCTTTTTCAATGTCAACACTTACCTTTTGATCACTGTGATGATGGGGGCTTAGACCCCATTGCCACAATGGTCAAAATGTGCTTCAGCTATGGACCCCACACTTACCTTTTGGTCACTGTGATGATGGGGGTTGGACCCCATTGGCACAATGTTCAAAATGTGCTTCAGCTATGGACCACACACTTACCTTTTGGTCACTGTGATGATGGGAGCTGGACCCCATTGCCACAGTGGTCATGGTCTGCTTGCATTGTGGAGGCCACACACATTTATGTGTGACACATGTGATAGGGGGTCACATTGTATGTTCAATGTCATGTTCAGTGTTGTAGGCATTTGACACAGTCTACACACGCTTGTCATGGTGTTGGGAGGCTGTTTTTTTCTTACATTCCTTATGTTGGAGTATGCTGGTTGTGTCATGCATTACCCATCCTATGAGTAGGGGTGGTGTGGGTGGTAGGCATCCAGCCCCCCATGGGTAGGGTGGTGGGGGTAGTGGTAGGCATCCAGCCCCCCTGAGTAGGGGTGGTGGTAGTGGCTGGCATCCAGCACCCCATGGGTAGGGGTGGTAGTAGTGACAGGCATCCAGCCCCCCATGGGTAGGGGTGGTAGTAGTGACAGGTATCCATCTCCCCAGGGGTAGGGGTGGTGGTAGTGGTAGGCATCTAGCACCCCAAGAGTAGGGGTGGTAGTAGTGACAGGTATCCAGCCCCCCATGGGTAGGGGTGGTAGTAGTGACAGGTATCCAGCCCCCCATGAGTGGGGATGGTAGTAGTGGTAGGCATCCAGCTCTTCATGGGTAGGGGAGGTGGTAGTGGTAGGCATCCAGCCCCCCCTGAGTAGGGGTGGTGGTAGTGGTAGGCATCCAGCCCCCCATGGGTAGGGGTGGTAGTAGTGACAGGCATCCAGCCCCCCATGGGTAGGGGTGGTGGTAGTGGAAGGCATCCAGCCCCCTCTGAGTAGGGGTGGTGGTAGTGGTAGGCATCCAGCCCCCCATGGGTAGGGGTGGTAGTAGTGACAGGCATCCAGCCCCCCATGGGTAGGGGTGGTGGTAGTGGTAGGCATCTAGCACCCCAAGAGTAGGGGTGGTAGTAGTGACAGGTATCCAGCCTCCCATGGGTAGGGGTGGTAGTAGTGACAGGTATCCAGCCCCCCATGAGTGGGGATGGAAGTAGTGGTAGGCATCCAGCTCTTCATGGGTAGGGGAGGTGGTAGTGGTAGGCATCCAGCCCCCCCTGAGTAGGGGTGGTGGTAGTGGTAGGCATCCAGCCCCCCATGGGTAGGGGTGGTAGTAGTGACAGGCATCCAGCCCCCCATGGGTAGGGGTGGTGGTAGTGGTAGGCATCCAGCCCCCCTGAGTAGGGGTGGTGGTAGTGGTAGGCATCCAGCCCCCATGGGTAGGGGTGGTAGTAGTGACAGGCATCTAGCCCCCCATGGGTAGGGGTGGTAGTAGTGACAGGTATCCAGCCCCCCATGAGTGGGGATGGTAGTAGTGGTAGGCATCCAGCTCTTCATGGGTAGGGGAGGTGGTAGTGGTAGGCATCCAGCCCCCCCATGAGTAGGGGTGGTGGTAGTAGTAGGCATCCAGCCCCCCATGGGTAGGGGTGGTAGTAGTGACAGGCATCCAGCCCCCCATGGGTAGGGGTGGTGGTAGTGGTAGGCATCCAGACCACCATGGGTAGGGGTGGTAGTAGTGACAGGCATCCAGCCCCCCATGGGTAGGGGTGGTGGTAGTGGTAGGCATCTAGCACCCCAAGAGTAGGGGTGGTAGTAGTGACAGGTATCCAGCCCCCCATGGGTAGGGGTGGTAGTAGTGACAGGTATCCAGCCCCCCAAGAGTAGGGGTGGTAGTAGTGACAGGTATCCAGCTCCCCATGGGTAGGTGTGGTGGAAGTGGTAGGCATCCAGCCCCCCCTGAGTAGGGGTGGTGGTAGTGTAGGCATCCAGCCCCCCATGGGTAGGAGTGGTAGTAGTGACAGGCATCCAGCCCCCCATGGGTAGAGGTGGTGGTAGTGGTAGGCATCCAGCCCCCCCTGAGTAGGGGTGGTGGTAGTGGTAGGCATCCAGCCCCCCATGGGTAGGGGTGGTAGTAGTGACAGGCATCCAGCCCCCCATGGGTAGGGGTGGTGGTAGTGGTAGGCATCCAGCCCCCCATGGGTAGGGGTGGTAGTAGTGACAGGCATCCAGCCCCCCATGGGTAGGGGTGGTAGTAGTGACAGGCATCCAGCCCCCCATGGGTAGGGGTGGTAGTAGTGGTAGGCATCCAGGCCCCTATGGGTGTATATGGCATTGGTGATAGCCATCCCGCCCCTATGGTTCTGCTGTTGCGAGTCATTTCTGCATCCCTATGTGTGTGTGTTATATGTCTGGTACGTGTCGTTTGTTTGTGTGGTGGGTGTTTGACTTACCTTCTGCGCCTTACGCGTCCGTACCAGTTCCGGTAATAGATGTAGAGTATTGGTAGGACCTGCGCGATGGGATTCATTGTTGGTTCGTCTCGTCCGTCTTTCTCGTTGCTTCGCCTCGTCCTCGTGGCTGGCGTGTTCGTCTCGTAGCCGTGGATCGCCTTGTGGCGCTAATCGGAGCTTATGTGCGCCTCTCCCGAATGCTCTGACGTGCACGGACGATGCTGTATTTTGGCTTCCGTGCGACTCGATTCTGCGTTTACGGATCCGGCAGGGATCAGGAGCTGCATTGGGTGAGTACGGCTGGGTCGGGATCGGGGCTATTGTGCGCATCGTACTTGTTCGTTCGGACGTATGTTCGAGTCGGTCGGGAAACACGCATTCGGCTTGGTTTTTTTCCTGACGAATAGTGTTAGGTGCCCTTCCGGCCGAGATTGGAATCGGCCCCTAAGTGTAACTTTGTATTCTTGATTACAACACTGTGTTCCTTTCCGATGTATTGTTTCATTCCCATTATGTACCACAACGATCTGTCTTGTCACGTACTGTTTGCAATGAAAAACCCAATAAAATTATTTTACAGAAATAAAAAATGAGATGTGGGGGAACTTTTCAGCAGAAGTGTATGCAAGGAAAAGCATAACTTTTTCTTCTAACTAGTTAATTTCTCTGCTACCTACCCACCCCCATTAACAACACACAGTCAAAAGACATGCCTCAAATTGGCTCTGCCATGGTCTCACTCAGAATGTAGCCTTAAGTGAAAAATTCTGGAACAAGTGGTATAGCATCCAGTTTTACGCATAGCATACATTACTTGTTTCACTCACATTTTATTCAGTCACAGGTTTTTGCATGCACATTTCCTTTAGGTACTAGGAAAGATGGAAGGGGGTTAATTTTGTTGCATAGAGGTGATAGACTGGCGCAAGATGTTTAGCATATGCTGGGGATAAGCACTGAATTAGATGACTCAGTCTGATGCGCTAGTTTTTCTCTTTCTGGAAGATGTAGGGTCCAATAAAAAGCAATTCTTGATATATGCAGGCTCTCCAGCATTAAGCTCACAGAGCGTGAGGGAGGTTCCCAAAGCCGCCTGATGAGCACACAGTTCACAAGGCCAGCATTCTAGTGGTGTTAGAAATTGGGCTCCTGGTTGACTGGGGTGTGAGTGCTGGTCAAGCAGTAACCACAATCCCAGTCAGGCTAAGACACAAGCAATGCCCAAATTAACCTGTGCTCACCCCTTGATAGCTTGGCACAGAGCAGTTAGGCTTAACTTGAAGGCAATGTATAAAGTATTTGTGCAACACTTCAAACAGTAAACAAAGCGAAAACACCATACAAAATGGGCCGACAATAGTTTAGAAAAATATAGAATATTTTAATAAATAAAACAAGACCAAAACGACAAATATCCAATAAGTAGAACTTGAGATATTATTTAAAGAATAAACTGTAAAATCGCGCTTAGAAGCAATAAGTGCTTACTTGAGATATCTGGTCACGCTGGACCAGTACAAAGTCAACAGTTCAGGCTGACCGAGAATGAGCACTGGCCGGCTACAGGGACAAGGCTTGGCCCACTGAGCAAATATACCTTAGTCCGGGATGCGTTGACATCAAGGATCCTGTCAACGACAAGGATGCGGGTTGCAGAAGAGGTGATGCGTCAGCTCTGATGAGCACAGGGGCTGCGATGCGGAGTTCTCGATGCCGTTGTCAAAGCTGCCATCGCAGGGTATTCAGTGACTCCGATCCATGCAGATGTGGTGATGCGCCAGTTCAAATCTATGCAACAGCAGCGATACATCCCTGCTGACCCACGCAGTGGTGATGATGCACCGGTTCTGATCCACGCAACAGCGGTGATGCGTGGTGCCGACCCACGCAGTGGTGACCATACGCTGGTTCTAATCTCCGCAGCGACGGTAATGCATTGGTTCTGCAGGAGCAGCACCTAAGGCCCACTTCCAAGAGTCAAGGACTGGGGTGGCATCGCTTGGCAGGGCAGACTTACAGATGGCAGAGTCCAGGAGCTGAAGCAGGGTGGTTGGAAGTATTTTATGTCCCTGAGACTTCAGATCAGGAGGCCAGCCAACTAGCCCTTAGAGTCAGTCTGGGTTCAAGTGATGCAGACCCAGTCCTTCTCACCCAGGCAAGAAGGGCAGCGGTCCAGCAGAGTGGCAGTCCTTCAGCAGCACAGCAGTCCTTCTTCCTGGCAGATTATCCATAGGTCCAGAAGTGTACTGAAGTGGTGGAGTCTGAGGTCCAGTTTTTATACCCAGGGGTGCCTTTGTAGTGGAGGAGACTTCAAAGGCCGGCATTCAAAGGGCACAGAGGTCCTCACTTCCTGCCATAGCTCCAGACACACTACAGGGCATATGCAGTCCTTTGTGTAGGGACAGGACATAGTCTATTCAGGTGGAAGTGAAGCAGTACCCAGCTCCTCCCTCCCATCCTGTCAGGATGGCCTATCAGGTCACACCTAAGCTCCCATTATGTGTGGCGGACCAGAGGGAATACACAAAGCCCAGGGTGACAACCCAACCCAAACATGCAATCAGAGACAGGCTGCAGGCACACAGGGAGAAGAGGAGGGAAATGCCAACCTTCTAAAAGTCCCATCAAACAAACAAAGTGACCAGGTAGGTTGTTATAATCAAATTGAATAGAACCCTAGACAATCAATTCTAAAGTCTGCGTGCTTTATTTCACTTTGACTTCAAACTTTTTGAAGAGCAAAATTCACCCAATCATTTCATGTCATGAGAAGGGCGACACATCATTTGGATGCACATTGTAAGTGTAAAACATTAACATAAAATGCACATGAACACGTTAAAACAACTCAGTTGGTCACTTTGTTTGTTTGATGGTATTGTAGTGGTCCAGGCCAGGTAGTGACAGGACCCAAGCCTTGTTCGTTTATATAACCTTCTAAAAGTGGCATTTTCAAAATTGTAATGAAAAATTCGAAATTTGCCATTAAAGAGGGTTTGTCATACAATTCCATAGGTACCGAACATGACAGATCTACCGCCTCTCAATTACGAATTACAGCTTATTAATTGTAATGAGGAATCCCCAATGTTATCCTACCGGAGGGGAGGCCTCTCAGTAGTGAAAAACGAATTTGGGAATTTTTCACTACTAGGACATGCAAACCTCAAAAGTACTTGTCCTACCTTTTAATTACATTGCACCCTGCCCTGTGGGCTACCTAGGATCTTCAATAGGGGCGACTTATATGTAATAAGAGGGAAGTTTAAGGGCTGGCAAGGGGTTTTAAATAGCAAGTCGATATGGCAGTGTAACACTGCATTCAGGCTGCAATGGCAGGCCTGGGGCAAGTTTGGAGTGGGTGGCACAATAAGTGCTGCAGGCCCACTGGTAGCATTTCAGTTACAGGCCCTGGATATATGGTGTACCACTCTACAGGTGACTTAGAATTAAATTAAATACACCAATGAAACCATGTTTAGGGGAGTGAGCACAAGCACTTTAGCACTGGTTAGCAGTGGTAAGGTGCACAGAGTCCTAAGGCCAACAAAAGCAAGAATCCAGCAAAATTGGAGGCAACCAGGCAAAAAGTTTGGTGGAAGACGATCCTAAGGCTGACAGGTCTAAAAAGTGGTACACAGGTATTCTGGCTGTATAGGAAGGACTGTCTGATCTGAGCTCCTTGTTGACTGATGCAGATTGAAGTTGGACATGCTTGCACATTGGGCAGGTGTTCACTGCACTTTCCTTTCAGCTTATACACTATCAATGCCTCATGCAAGCTGCTAGCATTCCATTTGTAATGCATACGATCAATGGAACTGAGTCTAGAAGTGAGTGGTTTATTTGTAATAAATAAATAACTAAATAAGTGCAGAGCCCAAAGTTTTTCTTAGGTGCCCACTGCCAGTGCTGCTGATTGCCAGTGCTGCTGAATACCAAGTCTGCCTAGTCTTAAATACACCTTAAGCCTCCTTCTTCCCCCACCTCGCTCTTCCTGTCTTGTTAAGTCACTCTGGCAGATTTTTTATATCCCTGGTTCTCTCTTCATCATCCTGCCTTTTTCCGTGTTGCTCTGGGTCTACGACTAGTTCAGGTTCATTGAAGAAATGTAAGTTGCACTACTCAAAAATGAGTGTGGTATCCGCTACCTGGAACCACTGGCAAAAATTAAGCACTATTGCTATCTATTCAACATGTGGAAGGGAGCGAAGGACAACTTCCACATGTGATGAGGGTTAGTTAGATTCATGTGGGATATCTCTACAATTGAAAAGTTTTGTTTGGGCATTAAACAGAGACCATTAAACAAGCTTCAGGTGTTGCAGGTTACAGCCTGTGCTTACTCAAGAAAATTCCCTAGTTCAAGTCCATAACGGGGTGCACTGGCGTAGCTTCACTGGCTCTCTGTCCGGAAAAGGATTGCTTTTAAGGCCTTATGTCTGGCACACAAAGCATTGCATGGGTTTGGACCAGAGTATAGCAAAAGCAAATTTAGTTGGAACTCGTCAAAAAGATCACTACGATCTGCTACTTCAAGATCAGTAATCATCCCTAATATTAAGAAGGCAGCATTAGGCGGTCGCAGTTTTGTTCATTCCACTTGTAACCTTTGGAATAGTCTGCCCATGCATCTCAAAAGTCAGGTTAACTTTCTTTGCTTCCGCAAGCAGTTAAAAACGTGGTTGTTCTCCGTTTCTATAGAGCCATCATTGTTTTATTGTCAATAGATTAGGCGGGACGTAAGATGTAGAATTATGTTAGGGTCAAGCAGGCGCGGCCCGTGCAGATAGGAGTGTTGAGGCGGGGTGGAGTCGACAGACAATGAGGGAAACTTAAATTTTAAAAAACTGAAAACACTTACCTTTCGCTTGCCACATCGCCGAGTTGTCGATGTGGCGAGCGCAAGGTAAGTGCTTTTTGTTTTTTTTAATTTAAGTTTCCCTCGTCTTTGTCTGTCGATTCCCCACCACCCTACCCCACCGCTCTTACCTGCATCGGCCGGTATCAAGTAGTCCGAGGTCAATCGCGTGCTTTAGAAAATATTAAATCAAGTCAAATAAGAAACACTGTGTTCTCCTGTTGTATGTATGCATGTATGTGGCACTGGTACGGCTTATATCTCTCTTAAAGGGGAACAGCCAACGATTGGGGAACAAAGGCAAAAATACTATCAACAAGTGATTGGAAGGGGTAATGGGTTCTGAGATAACATGCAAACTGTTTCTGTGAGGTGATGTAGTGTTCTTTAAAGAGGTGTGTCTTCAGGGTGGGATCTTAGAAAGTGGGACATGGCCCGCACTATCTTAAAAAACAGTTGCATCTTTTACAAAGACATCACGACCGGCACCCCGCTTATCATACAGAGTAGCTCTTTATCTCTGGTGGTCCTCTGTACAGCAGCAGCCAGGATATTATCAGACTGCAGATTAAGAAGTGTACAAAAAGAAAAAAAAATCACAGGCCAGCAGACCTTTTCCATCTTTGCACCCAGATTCTGGAACAACATCCCTCTATCTGTCAGGAGCGCCCCAACGCTGCTCCAGTTTAGGAGAGAGCTGCAATCACACATCTTTTCAGAACACTGCATCACAATGCAGCTACAGTCCAATAACTGGCGACCTCTCTTATCACTCATTGATACTATGCTTGCTTTGACCCTCTAAGGGACCCGGCGCCTTTCCAGATAGGTTCATACTATACAAATACCATATACATACATATAGGAATTGGCCTGTGTGTCGATGTACACCTGCAAGCACTCTATTACAGCATTAAATAACACAACACCGTTTATATTCCTTGATGTTTTTACTCGTCCTGTTGCGCACTGCACTTGATTTGCTCACCACGTGGCTTACTATTCTGTAAGCTCTTTTCAACATTTACCTATTTATTGATAATGATAAAAATATATTTTGTTAAAAACATTTGTGGCAGAGGAAGCTCTACAACTCGATGTTTAACACATAAGCATCATATTTTGGGAAAGAATGGCACCCAACTGAAAAATCGGAAGTTTAGACTGAGGAGTTGTGTCATGCCTAAACCTCTGTAAATAACATAACGCGCATTTGTAAAGGGCACGCTCACCCAAGGGTATCTTGGCGCTGAATAACCCTGTATTGTTACCCACCTCAATGGTACTTATTTTATGGACCTGAGAAGGATGAAAGGCTGAGTGGACCCGCTGGGATTTGAACCTATGACCATGAGGTTGAACACAGACCCCATCAGTAGACGCATTAGTCCACTAAGCCACCAGACCCGGCAAAACAAACCACATGGAAAATCCACAGTCTTCTAGGAATCTGTGATGTCACGAGTGATATTTAGAACAAAATCCAGCGCACGAAAGTCTTTTGACTTCCTGCCACCGAGATTCAACGTTTTAAAACGGTTTTTTTCAGGCTTTAAACCTCTCAGAAAGATTTAACTGGATCATTTCATGTAGTACTCAGTGGACAACCCCAAATAATACCAGATGGTTAACCTATATCTCCGAGCGCATATTTGGGAAGGGGCCTTCCTCCCCACTCCAACGAATCTCCGTCCGACTTCCCCTCCCGAAGCACGCCGCACGTGCATCGCAGGGGCGCCATAAATGATCGCCCTGGAGCCGTCTGCGGCCGGGCCTGTCATTAGAGATCTTTCAGATTCGCGGAAGACGCTATCATTCTGTCGTGAGCGTGGAGTTGCCATGGATACGGGATCCCCCCAATCCCAGACTGCCAGGTCAGCTCTCACCACTCTTACAGCATCCTGCATTACGTCTTGTGAACTCGACGGTTCTATTTTTGGAGCCGGTTCCTTCCAGCGTGAGGGAATAATTTTCGTCTTCGCCTGACATTCTCACGCAGAGCCTCATTTCCATGTCGTCCACGGAGCGCCGCGAGGGTTTAAGCGCGCGCGAAATATTGATCATCGGCCCCGCGATGACAGGATTATTTGAATTCAGAACTGGGACCCCGCTTTGAAGAAGCATAAAACCCTGTCGCTCAGAACAAACTAAAATGCTGCATAAAGCTTTTGCATCTTTCTGCCCTGTAACTGACATTCAAATTTGCATATTAGGTAACTAAATCTGCATAGCTGCCTGAAGCTCAACACTCTTGAACACAGTTAAAACCGTTTGATTGGTTTGCATATCGTTCAGTTTCCAAATCGTCAGTCAGTTATCATATAGATTTGCATTTCCACATAAAATAATATGATTTTAAGGTTGGAAAATTAGCATCTTCTGATCTCACGTCTGCCCTTGTACTAAGCTCCCCTGGCTTCTTATCTCTTGCGATGGCAAGCACTGCATTTTAGAAATCATAAGCGACAAGTAAACTGAGTAAAACAGGGGTGGCCAATGTTGGTCCAGGAGGGCTGTACCTGTGCCAGATTTTCAAAATGGTAACATAAAATACATTTGCATAAAAATAATTTACGTTTTCTCATTTATTATATATCATTTATTATATATTTCTGATCCTGAAAACCTGACAGGGATCTGGCCCTGCCTATCGCCCCTGCATTTAGAAGGAACATAAAATTCAAATCACGTCAAGCTTGAATGTAAATACTACCAGTCATCTCGCTTCACGCTAAACATTACCAGAATCATACCGGGTGAAGGGGTATTGTGACTGGAAATACATTCAAGAAACGGTCTGGTTGCCAAACATCATGGCTCTCGAGCTTCATAAGATGTTCAGCTCAAAGTCTGAGATTCATAATAAATCCTACTGCTGGCAACTTTGCCAAGGTTGTATGACTTTACAACGCATTCTGTTGTAACGCATGCCTTTACCACGCATGCGTTACAACGCGAATGCCATCACCACGCATATCCTTTACCACGAAAATGCCTTTTACACGCATACTTTTACAACGATTTTCGTTGTTAAAATATGCATGTTAATGGCATTTTCATGTTAAATGATATCACCCTAAAAATGTACCCTTTAAATTAATCCCTGCGCGACACCACCCCCTCATTCCCCCTTACCTCTCCTCTCCTTGATCTTCCGAGGTGACGTTGCACATCGTTGAGGAAGCGGAAGTGTCCTTCCGTTTCCTCTAACGACGCCGATTGCCTCCACATCTTTTTCTTTAAATGCCGTAAAAAGGTGCGTTTTTTCTAAATTTTATTTTGGGGGTGCCCCCCAAGCCCCCTTTTTAAATCCCACGCTTTTTTTTTTTCGGGGGGGGGGAGACTTTCCAAGCCCCCCCTTTTTTTTTCTTTTAACTTTAGCACACATGCCTTTACTACGTATCTCGTAGTAAAGGTATGCGTGGTAAAGGCTATTCGTTGTAACCACGCATGCGTTGTAATGCATGCGTGGTTATGGTTATGCGTGGAAACGGCCGCGTTGTAGTGGCCGTCTCCCCTTTGCCAATTGTGTGCGTGCCTGTGAGCATATCAGTGAGATCTTAGCACATGTATGTGAGTTCAGGACCCTGGTCAGCTGCTGTAGCGTCTAGAAGTTGCAAACGGGTACGGAGAATTAGGAGGTAAGTAAGTACACACCCGGGTAATTAATCCCGGAACAATCCGCCCTGCGATTGTGATGTAACCTGCTTATGACATCACACAGTCCACGTGAATAACAAGCTTCCACACCAGACTAAGGGCCGGATTCAGAGTTTGGCTGCCAGGTTACTCATCACAAACGTGTGGGATATCTTGTCCCCCGTATCACAAGTCCCTTGTAATACGACGGAAGGGGATATCTATCATGTTTGTGGCAGAGTCACCTGCACGCCACACTCTACATCAGGCCCCAAAACCAAGGCCCCTGGAATAATGCAGCAGAAAAGGACCAAATTATGCGGCAGAGTTGACTAAATTATACAGCAAGAAAAGGCACACCTTGTGATACTATTACTGCATAATTTTGTCATTATTTCACATGCTAACACTGTCGGGGCAAAAGTTTCACCTCCTTAGTACCATTTTAACATGCAAATACAGTAATAAGCAACTGAAAGACGACTAGTCAAACTTTGCATAGGGTGATTCACTGTGCGGCTACACGGGTCGCCGCAATTTTAGTAACTTTTGATCCACCGCAGCTAGAAACAGATATTTTTCTGGTTAAATCAGCAGATTATGCAGCAGATATGGATTAAGTGGCAAACGTGGCAAATACATAATTGCGAGAAAAATTCTGTGGCCGCAGGATTGCATATTTCCAGTGGCCCCGCCTAAGACAGAAGACGGGAAACCATCACTGTTGAATGGTTCTGTGAATATTGAATCATTACCCCATGGTTTCATGTGAAAACATTGCAAGACTGATTCACAAAGGCATTTACAAGTACATGAAGTAGTACTCCTGTAATATTGGTTCACACACTCATATTGCCATCTAAAATGGATATAAAATAGGAATGTACATGGAATATACGCAGTTAGTATAAACTGAAAGGACGGTGCCCTCTTTGTGTTTAACTAACAAGGAACTCAACATTTCAGGGCCAATTCATAAAGGCCTTCATGAGTACTTCTGTAGTAATACTTCATGTTCTCTTAATAGCCTTTGTGAATTGGATCCAGAACATCTAAAATGAGACTATTCAGGCAGTGGCGGCTGACCCCAATGCAAAGAGTTAGGGCGGCAAGGTGGGGGGCGAACATAAATGCATGAAAAAACATATAAAAAATCAATTGCGACTTACCTGATGATGCGTCTTCCTCCTCTCCCGATCCCCGACTGGCACACACTGCACAGGTTCCCAGATGCCAATCTCAGTGCTCCTCTCATGCTGGGAATGCTATTCCCAGCATGAGAGCAGTGCTGGGATTGGTCTGAGTGGCCTGCTTCACCGCACAGACAGGCAGTGGGAGTCTGTGGCTTTTCTCCACCCGGCTGTACAACACAGCCGGGTGGAGAAATGCTAAGTGAGCATGAGGGTTTGGGCGACCTAAAATGGCCAGCCAAACCATCATGCGCACTTAGTAGTGCTCACAACTCCTCCTACTGAAGCTCAGGAGGATGGCCCTGCCTCGCCCGTAACTCGGCTACCCAGCAGAGGCAATAGTAAAAAAAAAAAATGATGATTAAATCATTTTATTATAATTTTCTTTTTCACTATTGCCTGTGCTGGGTAGCAGCAGCGGGGCGATGCTCCTCCGCCATAGCGGAGGAGCCGCCCCTGTATTCAGGGAATATACATATGTAAGTGGTACAATAGAAAGAACTGAGCCATCTTTGCACTTTTAGTACCCAGGAGTTGGACAATTTACAGCCAATTACTGCAAGAACACATGTTCTGAAAAAATAGATCCATAATATAAACTTCAAAATTCTCGACCTAGTCTCTCAATAATTTCAACCTAGATTCAGTTCCTGAATACAGCCAAACTAGGTTCCCACATTTCCTAGAATTGGATCAAATAATTAATCTGACTCCATGTGAGAAGCTGGCCTGGTATATGATGTACACTTATGTAAGTGGTCACCCTGCACCAGTCCAGACAACCTTTATGGTGATTTAAGAGGTCTTAGACAACCTTAGAAAGCTCTCTAAGTGGTAGCTGTGGAGAGCAGCCTTCAGACTTTGTCCAGAAGGAGTGTAAAGCAGCTTGTTTTACCAGAATACAATCTTATGGTATAGATTAAGTGAAAAAGAACCACACAAGGTATTTATAAAAATATGTATTTATTATATAATACTCTCTAACACATAGAAATATCTCCTACCCAGAAATATGCACAATGCACACAATACTTTAGCAAAGAAATACAGTAAATAGCACGAAATACACTGTGGGCCCCAGGGGGGACCAAACGATATACTAAGAAAGTAGTATAAGAACCACAACTCGGGTCAAGACAAGGTCGAGAGGACGAAGGAGTTCTGGGGAGCCAAGGAACCACCCAAGGTGAGTAGATAGGGTCCCCACGGTGAGGGTGTGCATTGTGGGAACACGACCGCGTGCTCCGTACAACTCTACGTGTAAGTCTCGGTTGGATTTTTTAAGGATTAAGGACCCTTCCCAGTGGACCCTGAAGAAACCCCATGGAAGACAGAAGGTTGGAGAGCCACCCCACTCGTGGATACCCTAGTACCCGCGTTACCTACACCAGGGAAGCCGGGTGCATAGGTGGGAAGTGGTGTCGGAAACCGCGGTCGAACCCAATGGAGGACTTCGGGAAAGTGCCGCTGCTGGAAGAGAAGAAAGTGTCCGGTGGAATCTGAAGGTGGATTCTAGACGAGAAGTACCTGCAAGCAGAGGGGACAGAGTCTATGTCACTCAGGAGTGACTAGGAGACTTGGAAGACGAATGCCCTCCTATTTCGGGTGTTGCAGGAGAGTTGACGAGGACCTTGACTCTGCAGCTGTGAGGACCAGGTGACTTTGAGGAAGACCAGGAGCCATGCACGAGCTGTCCTACGAAGGATGTCGAGTGCTGAGGGGTCGGTGTCCCGCGGGAGCACCAACAAGCCGTGGCAAATGCAAACAATGCAGGAGCTGAAGAAGGAGCAACGTCGGGGCCAGTAAGGTCCAGGGGACTCGCCACAAGCAGGGGAGTCAGGGCAGGCCCCGTGCAACCAGGGGAGCCCAAAAGAAACAAGTGTGACCCTCAAGTGCCCACAGGCCGGAGGCACTGGAGTCACGAGAGGACCTTAAGCAGCTCATCAAAAGATGCAAGCCACGATGCACATGATGAGGTGTGGCTGAAGATTCTGATCACAGGAGATGCTCAAGGTTGGGGTTACTTAGAGCCCAAAGATCTTCTTGGAAGGAAGTCAACAAGCCTTTGCAACTACAAGTTGACACGGTGCACATGGGTTCGGTTATTGCAACCCCCACGAGGGATACTGGCCTCAATCTTGGTGAGAGGGCAGGGCAGGCCTCGGGAGCTGTGGAAGACCACCACCTGTGTTGCAGAACCTTTTGGAGTCCGGAGGAGCTCAGGATCAGCAGACTGGTCAACTTAGTTGCGGTGCCTGCGAATGCAGGGGAGTGACTCCTTCACTCCAAGGGAGATTCCTTCAGGTGTCTTTGATGCCCACAAGCCTTGGAAGGTTCCTGTATGGTGCACAGGCACAGATGATGCAGCAGACTGGAAGGGAGACGAAGTCGAGTCCAAACGAAGTCCAGCGAAGTCTAGAGTGCCCAGACGTTAGAAGAAGAAGTGGTGTCTGATCTGAATCTTATCCCACGATGAATCTAGGGACCTTCACCCAGGTAAGCCCTTAAGTACCCTAGGGAAAGGGTTGGGAAGATCCAGGGGACCCTCCCAGAGGAGGGTCTGGACAGGGGGGAGGTTACTCCCATGTCCTTTGCCCAGTTTTGCGCCAGAGCGGGAGCCAACGGCTCCCAGGACTGGTTTGAACTGAACTATGCAAAGGGACACCAAATGTGCCCCTCATACAGACTTAGTGGCACTGGCAAGCGCACCCACCCGGTCCCAATACACTAAATTCTGTCTGGGAGGTGGCCACTCCTCCCTGTGACAAATTGCCTATTGTTCTGCCTTCCCTTGCTCAAACTTGGCTCAGCAGCAGGAGGGCAGAAATGTATCTCTGGTCGGCAGCAACCAATTTGTGCTGTCCGGGTCTAGAAGGTTGACACCGGGAACACTGAGAGCCTAACGGAGAGTGCATGGGATCATACCCCCACACCGTTTCCGGTGTGGGGGTATGAATCCAGCATGTTTGATAGCAAACATGATAGGATTCGTTGCAGCCAGTTTCGTGATGGTCATCGTGTAATTACGCGGTGCCCCTCTATATGGTATATGGCTGCTTCACTGACAACCCGGGAGAATGGACTCTGTAGGCTGTAGGGGTGTCCTGCTCATGCAGGGGCCCCGTCTCACTTAGAACCAAGCACCCTGCTTTCAGGATTGCAAAGGCCTACTATAGGGGTGACTTATAGGTTTTAAGTGCAGTGACCCTAGCTATAGGAAACCTATATCTTTAGTAAGTGGTGCTAGCACCAGCTTACACAGGCTGCAACGGCAGGCCTGTAGTTCCATTTTGAATGGTCTCCCATGGGTGGCATAATGCATGCTTCAGCCCATGGGGGACCCCTGGGGTACCTATGCCCTGGGTACCTTAGTACCATATACCAGGGACTTATAAGGGTACCCCAGTATCCAATCTGGGATGTACCTAAGTACTTGTCATAACAATTTAAGGGAGAAAGCAAATAGACTGGGGTCCTGATTAGTAGGATCCCAGTCAGACTAATCAGTAACAGCCTAGCACCAGGCAAAAAGTGGGGGTAACCAAAGAAGCAGATCCTACTTTCCTACACAACCCCCCCCTAAACATAAGGAGATGAGATTAACCTTGCCCAGTTGAGTCTTCATTTTCTAAGTGGAAATATCTGACAAGTCCATCTGCATTGGCATGGTTACTCCCAGGTCTATGTTCCACTGTATAGTCCATCCCCTGTAGGGAAATGGACCACCTCAAGAGTTTGGGGTTTTTACCCTTCATCTGTTTAAGCCATAAGAGGGGCTTATGGTCTGTCTGAACAAGGAAATGAGTGCCAAACAAGTATGGCCTCAACTTCTTCAGGGTCCAGACCATAGCAAGGGCCTCCCTTCCTATAGCTGACCAACGTTTCTCTCTGGGGGTCAACCTTCTGCTGATAAAAGCTACAGGTTGATCCTGGCCTGCATTAAGTTGTGTCAACACAGCCCCTACCCAAACTCAGATGCATCTGTTTGGACAATGAATGTTTTAGAGTAGTCAGGACTTTGCAGAGTGGGAGCAGTGCACATGGCCTGCTTAAGGTAATCAAATGCCTTCTGACAGCTAACTGTCCACTGAACTTTCTTGGGCATTTCCTTGATGTAAGATCATTCAAGGGAGTCACTATGGACCCATATCCTTTTACAAATCTTCTGTAATACCCAGTCAGGCCCAAGAAAGCTCTCACCTGAGTCTGGATAGTTGGAGCAACCCATTACATTATGGTCTGGATTTTGCTCTGTAGTGGTTGAATCTGGCCTCCACCTACCAGGAGACCCAAGTACACAATCTTACTCTGCCCTATCTGGCACTTAGTAGCCTTGATAGTGAGGCCTGCTTTCTGCAGAGCCTCCAAAACATTCTTCAGGTGAACCAGGTGATCCTTCCAGGTGGAGCTAAAGACAGCTATATCATCAAGATATGCTGCACTATAGGCTTCCAGACCTGTGAGAACTTTATTTACCAACCTTTGGAATGTGGCAGGTGCATTCTTCAAGACAAAGGGCATTACAATAAATTGATAATGCCCACTAGGTGTTGAAAATGCTCTTTTTGGTTTGGCATCCTCAGCTAATCTGATTTGCCAATAGCCAGCAGTGAGGTCAAATGTGCTTACAAACTTGGCTAAGGCCAAAGTGTCAATAAGCTCATCTGCCCTAGGAATTGGGTGAGCATCAGTCCTAGTGACTGCATTGAGTCCCCTGTAGTCTACACAAACCCTCATCTCTCTTTTCCCACCCTTGGTGTGAGGTTTGGGTACTAGGACTACTGGGCTAGCCCAAAGGCTATCTGAGGGCTCAATCACTCCCAACTCCAGCATCTTTTGGACCTCTGTCCTGATGCAACCTCTGATATGGTCAGGCTGCCTGTAGATTTTATTCTTAACAGGTAGGCTCTCACCTGTGTCCACTTCATGGGTACACCAGGTGGTTTGAGTAGGGGTCAGAGAAAACATATGCCTGGATTGGTTGAGGACCTTCCTGCAATCAATCTGCTGCTGATCAGTGAGGCTGCCTGCCAAGGCCACTCCATCAACTGATCCATCATCAGGGTTCTGAGAGAGGAGATCAGGGAGAGGGTAACTCTCTTCCTCCTGACCCTCATCAGTTGCCATGAGCAAGCCCATGTCAGCCCTGTCAACAAAAGGTTTTAGCTAGTTCACATGAAGTACCCTATGGGGACTTCTGGGAGTGCCTAGGTCTACCAAATAGGTGACCTCACCCTTTTGTTCAAGTATGGTGTGGGATCCAATCCATTTGTCCTGGAGAGCTGCTGGGTCCACAGGCTCCAACACCCACACCTTCTGACGTGGCTGATAAACAGCCAGGACAGCCTTTTGGTCATGCCAAGCTTTCTGGAGTTCTTGGCTTGCCTCAAGGTTTTTGCGGGCCTTCTTCATGTACTCAGCCATGCAGAAGTGCAGGCCAGGTACATAGTCCACTATGTCCTGTTTGGGAGGTTTGAGAGGTAACTCCCATCCCGCCTTCACCAGACACAAGGGACCCCTAACTGGATGCCCAAACAGAAGTTCAAAAGGGCTGTAGCCAACCCCCTTCTGAGGGACCTCGCTGTAGGCAAAGAGAAGGCAGGGTAGTAGGACATCCCATTTTCGCCTAAGCTTTTCTAGGAGGCCCATGATCATCCCTTTAGAGTTTTGTTGAATCTTTAAACCAACCCATTGCATTGAGGATGGTAGGGTGTGGTGAATTTGTAATTCACTCCACACTCTTTCCACATTGCAGTTATATAACTTGACATGAAGTTTGTACCTCTGTCAGTTAAGACCTCCTTAGGGAAGCCCACTCTGGTAAAAATTCCTAAGAGGGCCCTTGCCACCACAGGAGCTGTAGTGGTCCTAAGGGGAATAGCTTCTGGATATCTAGAGGCATGGTCCACCACCACTAGAATATAACTGTGCCCAGAGGCTGTTGGAGGGTTCATGGGACCAATAATATCAATTCCAACCCTCTCAAAGGGAACCTCAACCACTGGAAGTGGACTTAAGGGGGCCTTTCTGATGCCACCTGACTTACCACTGGCTTGGCAAGTGGCACAGGAGTGACAAAACTCCTTTGTGTCATCAGACATATGGGGCCAGTGAAAGTGTAGGACAAGCCTGTCCCAAGTCTTGCTTTGCCGTAAGTGTCCTGCCAGAGGAATATCATGTGCCAGGGTGAGTAGGAAACCTCTAAATTTCTGGGGTAAAACCAACCTCCTGGTGGCACCAGGCTTGGGGTCTCTACCCTCTGAATAAAGAAGCCCTTCATCCAAATAGATCCTATGGGACCCACTGATATTCCCTGAGGCCTCAGCAGCAGCTTGCTGTCTGAGGGGTTCTAGAGAGGGGCAGGTTTGCGGCTCCAATCTCAAATCTGCTCTGGAAGGGCCCCTTGCCCCCAAGAACTCAACCTTATCAGGCTCAAGTTCATCTGGGGCAGTTCCTCCACAGAGGCTAAGATCATCTCCCTCAAGAGATTGATCCTCACTCTGAGTCTGGGGGGAAGGCACAGCCTTACCCTTCCTGCTCCTTCTCTTGGAAGGCACCTGGTCCATTGTTCCAGGATCCAGGGCCTGTTCAGTGGAAAGTTGCTCAGCTTGTGACCTGGTCACAGCAAACACACTTGCAGAGATGCCCAACATTTCTGCATGAGTCCTTAGCTCTACCTCAGCCCAGGCTGAAGTTTCCAAATCATTGCCCAACAAACAATCAACAGGTAGGTCTGAAGATACCACAACCTTTTTAGGTCCAGTTACCCCTCCCCAGCTGAGATTCACAACTGCCAAGGAATGTCCAATCCTGACATTGCTAGCATTGGTCACTTGGTACATTTGTCCAAGTATAATCTGGTCAGGAGACACAAGATTCTCTGTCACCATAGTGACACTGGCACCTGTGTCCCTGTAGGCCAGGGCCTCTTTTCCATTTATTAAAGGCTGCTGCCTCTACTTTACCAGCAAGATCTATGCCACCATCACAGATCAAAACACCTTGAGCTGGAGGTCTGACTAGGTCAGAACCCACCTCAGAACCCAAGGTTAACCCCACTAATCCGTTGTTTGCTGTACTACCACTTGTACCTGTGCTAGGGGGCGCAGTTGCCTTAGGGGCAGTGGTAGTAGGAGTATTTTCCTTGGCTTTTGGACAGTCAGCATCTTTTGTCCAATGGGTTTTCACCTTACAAAAGTAACACCAAGGTTTCGTCTTGCCTTTCTTGGATGTTTGTGACTCCCCCCCAGATGCATGTTTTGGGGCCCTTGGGAAGACTCTTTTTTTTTATCTTTGCCCTTGTCCCCACCCTTATCTTGAGTTTTAGAAGAATCCTGTTTATTCTGGTCACACCATGGCTCTGATTTTTCTGCTTAACCCTGGTTCTGACCCACTTATCTGCCTTCTTTCCCAATTCTTGGGGAGAAGTCAGATCTGAGTCCACCAGGTACCGATGCAAAAGCTGGTTCTGACAATTATTAAGGATCTGCTCCCTCATAATCAAACTGTACAATCCTTGATAGTCCTGCAGTTTGCTGCCAAGCAACCAACCAACCTTCCAGAGCCTTAATGGCACTATCCACAAAATCTACCCAGTCCTGGGTTTGTGCTTTCTGGGTGTCTCTGAACTTAATCCTGTATTGCTCAGTGGTTAAGCCAAACCCATCAATGAGAGCACTCTTGAAAAATGAGTAATTATCAGCATCCTCTTCTCTAACAGTGAGGAGCTTATCTCTCTCTTTTTTTTTTTTACGGAGTTTTATATAGCGCGAACTTGACCCGGAATCGGGTATCAGAGCGCTTTACATAGCATCAGTTGCGTTACATGAGGACACATTCATTTTTTGTAAGGCACGGGGAGATTAAGTGATTTGCCCAGAATCACAGGATGTTCAGCGTCATTGCCGAGACTCGAACCCGGTTCCCCATATTCGAGGTCGACCTCCCTAGCCGTTAGGCCAACTCCTCTCCCAACTCTCTCTCTCTACCTTTGTCAGCATTGCTCTGACGGGACCCTCTGAACTTTACATGCCCTTTGTAAAGCAGTTATCCATTTGTGGATGTCATCCCCAACATGGTAGGGAGGGACAATCTTTTTCAGGTTCCTATGTTCAAAAGAATGTTCTTTAACTCTAGGGACACTGTTGCTGCCACCATGGGACTCCAGTCCCAATTTCTTCCTTGCTCTCTGGACTTCTAGGGACTCTCTGTCAAGGGCCAACTGCTCTTGCCTGAGCCTAAGCCTAGCTTTCTCAAGCTCAAGAAGTTGGTACTCCCTATCAAAAGAGTTACCCCTCTTATTAGAAATGGAGGTCCCTGCGGACTGTCCTGAGGCATTGGATTCTGAAGAGGAGGATCTAGACCTCCTTGGTCTACTCTGCACCTTCCCAGGAGGATCAAAGGAGGCATCCTCTAAGCCACCTGTGTTCTCCTCTGGGAGGTCTGAATTGTCCAGGTGGGAGTCATCAGGCTCCACCTGGTCAGGGTTAGACGCTAGGTCAAAGAGAGGCTCCCCTCCTGGCCTATCTTTATTCCCTGCCCACCCACTCTTTCCTGTTCATCTGACCCTCTGGTTTTCCGGAGGTCATCTAACAGTAACACCTCTAGGAGGCGTTGAGTGTTGGCTCCTTTCCCTTTCTTCAACTTTCTAGAGGCACACAGTGCTTTCAGTTCTTGGAACGAAAGTTCACTGTATCTAGTAGTCAGATAGCCACTGGCATCTCCTTTGGAAGACATACTAAGTGTGGTGTTGCACCTACCTAGCGGGAACTAAACTCTCTGAGGTTGGAGAAAGGGTGTGCTATACCCTTAACTACCCAACCCTAAGTTCAGTAGAACTTACTTATTCTAAGCTTGTATTATATGTGCCTAGTATTAGTGATGGTTTTCCAATTAATCAACACAAAGATTTATTTGGTAAAACAATGCAGGCTTGAATTCTACCGCTGCCACCAATGTGAGAAGATGGCCTGGTATATGATGTACACTTATGTAAGTGGACACCCTGCACCAGTCCAGACAACCCTTATGGTGATTTAAGAGGTCTTAGACAACCTTAGAAAGCTCTCTAAGTGGTAGCTGTGGAGAGCAGCCTTCAGGCTTAGTCCAGAAGGAGTGTAAAGCAGCTTGTTTTACCAGAATACAATCTTATAGTATTGATTAAGTGAAAACGAACCATACAAGGTATATATAAAAATATGTATTTATTATATAATACTCTCTAACACATAGAAATATCTCCTACCCGGAGATAGGCACAATGCATAATACTTTAGCAAAGAAACAGTAAATATCACGATCTACACAGTGGGCCCCAGGGGGGCCAAAACCATATACTAGGAAAGTGGTATAAGAACCACGACTCAGGTAAAGACAAGGTTGAGAGGACGTAGGAGTGCTGGGGACCCAAGGAACCACCCAAGGTGAGTAGATAGGGACCCCAAGGAGAGCATGTGCAGTGTGGGAACACAACCACGTGCTCCGTACAACTCTACGTTTAAGTCGCTGTTGGATTTTTAAGGATTAAAGACCCTTCCAAATGGACCCTGAAGAAACCCTGTGGAAGACAGAAGGTTGGAGAGCCACCCCACCCGTGGATACCCTAGTACCCACGTTACCTACACCAGGGAAGCCGGGTGCATAGGTGGGAAGTGGTGTCGGAAACCGCAGTCGAACCCAATGGAGGACTTCGGGAAAGTGCCACTGCTGGAAGAGGAGAAAGTGTCCGGTGAAATCCGAAGGTAGATTCTAGACGAGAAGTGCCTGCAAGCAGAGGGGACAGAGTCTATGTCACTCAGGAGTGACCAGGAGACTTGGAAGACGAATGCCCTCCGATGTCGGGTGTTGCAGGAGAGTTGACGAGGACCTTGACTCTGCAGCTGTGAGGACCAGGCGATGCCGAGGAAGACCATGAGCCATGCACGAGCTGTCCAATGAAGGATGTTGAGTGCTGAGGGGTCGGTGTCCGGCGAGAGCACCAACAATCCTTGGCAAATGCAAACAACGAAGGAGCTGAAGAAGGAGCAACGTCGGGACCAGCAAGGTCCAGGGGACTCACCACAATCAGGGGAGTCAGGGCAGGCCCACAGCATCAGGGGAGCCCAAGAGAAGCAAAGGTGACCCTCAAATGGACCCACAGGCCGGAGGCACTGGAGTCGCGAGAGGACCTCAAGCAGCTCACCAAAAGATGCAGGCCACAATGCATACGATGTGGTGTGGCTTAAGATTCAGGAGATGCTCGAGGTTGGGGCTACTTGGAGCTTGAAGATCTTCTTGGAAGGAAATCAACAAGCCTTTGCAACTGCAAGTTGACGCGATGCACAGGGGGTTGGTTATTGCAACCCCCACGAGGGATACTGGCCTCAAACTTGGTGAGAGGGCAGGACAGGACTCAGGAGCTGTGGAAAACCACCACCTCTGTTGCAGAACCTTTCGGAGCTCGGAGGAGCTCAGGATCAGCAGACCGGTCAACTTAGTTGTGGTGCCTGCGAATGCAGGGGAGTGACTACTTCACTCCAAGGGAGATTCATTCAGGTGTCTTTGATGCCCACAGGCCTTGGAAGGTTCCTATATGGTGAACAGGCACAGACGATGCAGCAGACTGGAAGGGAGATGAGGTCGAGCCCAAACAAAGTCCAGCAAAGTCCAGAGTGCCCAGATGGTAGAAGAGGAATTGGACTCTCATCTGAATCTTATCCCACGACGAATCTAGGGACCTACACCCAGGTAAGCCCTTAAGTACCCTGGGGAAAGGGTTGGGAAGATTCAGGGGACCCTCCCAGGGGAGGGTCTGGACAATGGGGAGGTTACTCCCATGTCCTTTGTTCAGTTTCGCGCCAGAACGGGAGCCAACAGCTCCCAGGACTGGTTTGAACTGGACTATGCACAGGGACACCAAATGTGCCCCTCATGCAGACTTAGTGGCACTGGCAAGCGCACCCACCCGGTCCCAATACACTAAATCCTGTCTGGGAGGCGGTCACACCTCCCTGTGACAGGATGCCTACTGTTCTGCCTTCCCTTGCTCGAGCATGGCTCAGCAGCAGGAGGGCAGAAATGTGTCTCTGGTCGGCAGCAACCATTTTGTGCTGTAAGGGTGTAGAAGGTTGGCACCGGGAACACTAAGAGCCTAACGGAGGGGTGTTCCATTGCTTGGAATCATACCTTCCACACCGTTTATGGTGTGGTGGTATGATTCCAACATGTTTGATACCAAACAGGATAGGATTAGTTGCAGCCAGTTTCGAGATGGTCATCGCGTAATTACGCAGTGCCCCTCTTTATGGTATATGGCTGCTTCACTGACAACCCGGGAGAATGGACTCCGTAGGCTGTAGGGGTGTCCTGCTCATGCAGGGGCACCCTCTCATTTAGAACCAAGCACCCTGCCTTCAGGATTGCAAAGGCCTACTATAAGGGGGACTTATAGGTTTTAAGTGCAGTGACCCTAGATATAGCAAACCTATATCTTTAGTGAGTGGTGCTAGCACCAGCATACACAGGCTGCAATGGCAGGCCTGGAGTTCCATTTTGAATGGTCTCCCATGGATGGCATAATGCATGCTTCAGCCTATGGGGGACCCCTGGAGTACCTATGCCCTGGGTACCTTAGTACCATATAAAAGGGACTTATAAGGGTACACCAGTATCCAATCTGGGATGCACCTAAGTACTTGTCATAACAATTTAAGGGAGAAAGCAGATAGACTGGGGTCCTGATTAGCAGGATCCCAGTCAGACTAGTCAGTAACAGCTTTGCACAAGGCAAAAAGTGGGGATAACTATAGAAGCAGATCCTACTTTCCTACACTCCAGTCTTAGCGTATTTGGCAATGGGGTTCCCAGGGCCTAACAAGGCTCGCAGAAGGGGGCCATGCAGCCCCCCTCCCCTTTTATTTTAGGTGCAAGTCCAATGTTTTTATACCCATGTAGGTATCTATTTAAGTTCGAGATTTTGCTAGTCTAAGTTCTGGACTCTATATTTTGGGAGAGGAAGTTTTGACAGTCTTCGTCTTGATAGGCTATTGGTTAGTCACTCTTCAATTATTTGGCTCTAACAGAATGCTCTATATGAGCCTCATTTTTAATACTGGGTAGGCTACTTCATGTCTGCTTATATGAATACATCAGCAATTCGGTCAATGTCTGCCTCGCTTTCAGATAGCTCTTGTTGGGTCTATTCATTGGCTGAAGATGCATAGTATAATGAAAGCCTGTAGTTAGCATCCTACGAGTAATCGCATGAGTTTCATTCAAGGGCTTTCATGAAACATACAACTCTCATTCTCTTTCTAAGAACGATCTGAACAACTTTCACTGAAATTCACACCTCTATTACTTTGAAAAGCCACGTAAGAAATTAGGGCCTGATTACGATGCCGGTTGGACCGCATTCCGCTGTCCTGTTGGAGGTGGTTGGACAGTCGAAGGTCTCTTCGGAAGCGGTCGGTCCAACTGCCGGATTACGATGCATGCATCGTGTACTCCGACTGACCGCTGAAAGACCACCAACAGCTTTTCTCCAACTGCTGAGATGGCGGTCGGAGACAAACTGCATCCATAGAGCTGTACAGGGATCTACGACCACCGTTTACGATGTGGGTTTCCGACGACCCGACAGTGGTAGTCCGACCGGCTGCCTTGAGTCGTCGGAAACAAAGGAAAAGGGGTTAAATACTCAGTTAATTTCCCTTCTCCCCGGCGGACTTGCGGGGTGCATCCCTTCCTCCAGGTCCCCTCTACACCTCAGCAGCTGCACCCCGAAGTGGACGGTCATGTGGGCGACTGAATCCAGGTAAATCATCAGGTGGCATGTGTCCCCATTGACAGGACTGTGCACGTATCGCCACACTCCAGCAATGGGGTACATGGTGCACAAGGCATGTTCCCACATGTGTCATGCATGTGTGTACAACTATCATAAACAAAGGGGGGAGGTAGAGGCGAAGAGAGCGGACCCGTCCTCCAAACTATGTATAGATAACCAAAAAGAGCCCCCTCAAAAGGAAAGAGATAATAATAATGACGACACGAACCTCGTCGTCAACGGAAAACGTTTTCCTTTAAAGTAACCCTCACCCACCAGGGTTACCCCTTGGTGGAATGCTTCATCATAGGATCATCCATGATCTGCTACGGAGAGGGGCGTGCTGCGACCTGAGACTACACAGGAGCGCTGATTAGTGATGTTCATATACACGTATGCTGGTTCAGATGGTAATGGAGTGGGTTATATAATACACACAAAGAAAACTCTAAAAATATCTAGCAATCGGGAGAAAGATAATTTTATTCGCTCCCCTGGCTGATATGATTAAGAATTGGGGATGTGGGGAAACCACCAGGGTATATGACCCATTGTTTCCCTGGTCAACTAGTTTCAAGCCGCACCCCAAGAATTTTCTTCAGGACCGTAAGGGATTGTTCCCACTCCTATAGTTATTTCATTACTAGCTAATAGCGAAGATAATGATGCACAATAAGGAATGAAAAAAATATATACAGCACCAAATTAGTCTGTTCTCAGAATGCCAAGTTACTGTAGAGGTTGAAGAGACAAAGGAAAATCATTAAAAATATGCACAACCCATAGGCCTTATAAAAGCTTTTTACTGCATGCGTGCTTATTGTGGATAGTGATATATTTTGCTCAAAAAATTGTGAACACGCTGTGCAGTGTGATAGTATAGAATGACAAACAGAAACATACAATACACCAAACACAACACATAACGACAACTCGTACTGGATCCCAATAGGTACCCGCATCTAGTTAGAAGACAATTATGTACATATACGTGACTATTACCATCTTAACCAGCATAGGTGTATAGGAATATCACTAATCAGTGCTCCCGTGTAGTCACAGGTCGCAGCACGCCCCTCTCTGTAGCAGGTCAGGGATGAACCCCATGATGAAGCATGCCACCAAGAGGTAACCCTGGTGGGTGAGGGTTACTTTAAAAGAAAACTTTTTCCTTTGACGACGAGGTTTTATTATTATCTTTTTCCTTTTGGAGGGACTCTTTTTGGTTATCTATACATGTGTGTACAACTACACATGTTTCCTGTGCATTTGTAGCCACTTGTAGCTACATGTCCGGGGAGCAGGACAAAGCCGATGATGAGACCTGTGCAGTAGCAGCGGTTGCATCGTAATACGGCGGCAGAGCTTTCCCGACCTCGGCGGTTGGAATCGGACCGTGGCAGTCGGACGGACAGTCCGACCGGCATCGTAATCAGGCCCTTAGTCTCACAGTTCTTGATCCGTTTCAAGCAGGGGTTTGTCTGGACCATATTGCAAGTATGAGAGCCTTTAATATAGACTTTCTTTTGCTTTTAGGCAATTAGCAAGAAAAGATACATGGTCCCAGTGGCACTAATTAGAAGCCTCAGGAGGAAAAAGTAAGAAGGGGAATGAGACTGGGTGGTGGGCAAGGGGAAAGAGGAGCACACATGGGAAAGAAGGAAGGGAGTGAGGAAAAAGGATAGAGGGTGGTGGGGGAAAGAGAAGCGCACAGTGGAAAGCGGAAGGAAAGATGGTTAGCATTCAGGGGGAACAAGGATCACACAGGGGCAAGAAAGAGGAACAGGAGCTAGGAAAAAGATAGGATGTTTGTTGGGAGAAACGAAGAGCAAGATACACAGGAGGACACCACCAGGTGTTCATAGTGATTCCCACAGTTATAAAGTAGTGCCTAATGAGGTTAAATGCAAGCACTAACAGCCAAAAATATCGCTGAGAGAGAAATACTCCTTTGGGCTCAGTCAAGAAGGAATTGACAAAGTATCGAACCAATGGCTGAAGAAGGCTGGTTATTTTAAAGCCAACAATTGAAGGAGGCGGACCCAAAGGTCACTCTAAGCATATTATAAACAAAAGTACTGTGTGAGAGCGGTGCTTTGAAACCACATGTGAAAAGTGGATGGAGGTGCCTTAGCTGTTATACCGGTCTACAGCCTTTGATCCAACTATCCATGCCATTATCACCACTGAATTGGTTGGAGCAGACATTTCAGGCCATAGATTAAGAATCCTTCTTAGAAGACAGATTACAGTTGTTAATTCATCATCCCTTCAGCTCTGGATCCCAAAGCCTGAACTGAATTTCACCCTTTCTACTTAACACATGTGCAAACGTGCGCGTACACACACACACACACACACACACACACTTTCTCTCTCTCTCACAACAGTTTAAGGGATGTTGTAATTAGGTGAAAATGTCAGTTAAAACTTACTGTTTTAAATTAACAAAAACCACTGAAATTCACCAGTTATAATTATCACAAGTAACTATAACTCGTGGCCTCAATTAATTATAACTCGCGCCTCATGCATGCACTGTGTTGCCATCAATGATGTAATTTCAGATGTTGCGTTGATGTTATCAATGGTGTCATAGAACATGTCAAGAATTATGTAATTTGTGAGGTAATTAGCAGGGCATGAGTTACAGTTAATTTAGGGCACCAGTTATAGTTACTTGAGTTAACTATGAATGGTGAATTGCAGTGGTTTTGTTAGTTTAAAATGGTATGTTTTAACTGACATTTTCACCTAACTATAACGTCCTTTTAACCTTTGTTTTCCTCAGTGAATTTCTAAGGTTTTTTTCTAATGTAAATTAAGATATTATTACATAACAACAATGTGACTTTAATCTTTGTTTTTTTTCAGTACATTTCTAAGGTTTTTTTAACGTAAAGTAATATTTTACCATACGTAATGCCAACCACCTGCCAGGTTTGTTGCAGGGCTTTACCTGCGGCCAGGTCCTGTGTCTAACATCCCCCCAGACGACAACCTCATGCCATGCATGGCCGTTGGCCGTGTGCAGAGGGCGACAGGTGTGCACAGTAGAGTGTGGAGACGCACTGGCCTCTCCCCTGAGACTTCTCCCCAGTGCGACGGGTGTGCAAAGTAGGGTGTGGAGAGGAACTGGCCTCCAACTGACACCTCTGCCCAAGGTGATGGCCGTGCGTAATAGGGTGTGAGGATGGGCTGCCCTCCTCACTGAGACCTGTCCCCTAGACAATGAGTGTGCATAGTAGAGTGTGAGTAGGGACTGGCCTCTCCACTCAGACCTCTCCACAGTGTGACAGGAGTGCGTAGTAAGGTGTGGGGAGGGAGTGTCCTTCTCACTGAGATCTCTCACCAGGGAGACCTGTGTGCATAATAGGGTGTGTGGAGAGGCTGAACTCTTCTGAGACCTCTCTCTAGCACGGCGGGCTTGCATAGTAAGGTGTGAGGAGGGACTCTCTTCCTCACTGAGTCCTCTCCCTAGGGTGCCTGGTGTGCATAGTAGGGTGTGGGGAGGGCCTGACTTCTATACTAACACCTTCCCCCAGGGCAAGAGTGGTGTGCAGTAGAGTGTGTGGAGTCTGTGCCCTCTCCACTGAGACCTCTCACCAGGGTTGTAGGAGAGTAGGATCTGCTTCACATGGGTACCCCCACTTTTTGCTGATGCTTCAATGTTTTTCGACATTAGTCTGGCTGGGGCCCTGCTAATCAGAACCCCAGCCTAGCTGCTTCCTCTCTAAAATGGTTTCCATGTGCCTTAGGCACATCACTGATTGGGATCTGGAGTGCCCTTATAAGTCCCTAGTATATGGTATACTATGTACCAAGGGCATAGGTACCTCAGAGGCCTGCCAGGGGCTGCAGCATGTATTATGCCACCCCTGGAAGGCCATCCAAACTGACACCACAGGTCTGCTACTGCAGCCTGGGTAAGGTGGTGCATGCACCCCATACTGTGATATAGGTTACCTATATCACGAAATACATACCACATATAAACCTATAAGTCACTCCTAAGGCAGGCCTTATCAATCCTAAAGGCAGAGTGCATGGTTCCTATGTGAGAGGGTGCCCCTGCATGAGCAGGGCCCCTCGGCAGCGTTCGGAGACCATCTCTGATGCTGTTTGTAGTGCAGCCTGACCATAAACTCTTAAGCGCATTATATCCTCGCGGTAAAATGCTAACTTTGGAATGGCTGCACCTAAACATGTTGTGTTTGGTGTCAAACATCTTGGAATACTACCCCCCCTGCCAATCCTGGCGGCGGGGGTAGCATTCCACCCTTCTAGAGGGAAAGACATGTTAACTCTGACGAGTCCGGTAACTTCTTTCCAGAGCCCTGGCATCACAAAATGGATGCTGCTGCCACAGACACGAGTCTGGCCTCCTGCTGCTGGACGAAACTCCGGCAGGGAGGCCTGGACAATAGGTTTCCTGTCCCAGGGAGGTGTGACCACCTCCCCAGACAGGATAATGTGTATTGGGGCTGGGCGGGAGCACTTTCGGGTGCTTTGAAGTCCTGCACTGGGGGCACATTTGGTGTCCCTAGTGCATACCCCAGTTCAAACCGGATCAGGGGCTTGCAGCCCCTGCTTTGGCGCGAACTGGACAAAGGGAAAGGGGTGTAGCCACCCCTCTGCCCTGACCCACCCATAGGTGGGGCCACAGAGTAGTCCAACCCCTATTTTTAGAATAAAGGTAGGAACCCAGTCCTTAGGACTTTAGATTATACCTGGACGAAACTCTGAAACTGAATCCTGGACCTTCGACGCTCTACGACAAGATTAGAGGACTGAAGAATCTCCCTTGGGGTCAAGGAGTGACTCCCCTGCTTGGCAGGCACCAAAGAAGCATCTGTCCGGTTCGCATTTCTGAAGCTCCCGTCGGACGCCGAAGTCATCGCATCACCAGAGGTGGATTCTCAGACTTCGCCGAGGCTACCCTGAGTCCCCAGCAAAGCTGAGGCCTGTGGCTATCGTGGGTGACTTGAGACAGTGACCCCTAGACATCGAGCACATTTGCAAGTGCATCATCTTCTGGGTCTCCCAAGAAGTCGTGCTTTGGACTCCGAGTAGCCCTAGCCTCCAGCACCACCTGCACCGAAGATCACTGGCCCCCACTCCACGAGTGTCCTGTAAGCCAGATCCACGTGCGGCGTCATGAGGCTCCTTCGCGGTCGCTAGCCCGTTGGCTAGTAGCCCTTAACGAAGGCCAATACTTTCTTATTTGGCATCCTGGTTGCTCCAGGCCTGCCCTCACTTACCTTCGCTGGGTGAGTTCCACAGACCTTGCTGGTCTGCACCATCGACGATCTACATCTTCACCGAGACTTGCCGTTGCCAAGGCTTGTTGGGTCCAATCCGGTCGCCAACGCCTCAGCACTCGACAGACATCATGTACCAGCCCGAATCCTGCTCCTGGTCACCGACAACGCCTCCTGGACCTCGTGGCTGAAGAGTCAAGACGACCGTCTACGCACCTGAAGCACTCGACATCGGTGGGCATCTGTCCATCGCCTTCCTGGTCACTGGCTAGTGACCCAGACTCTGTCCCCTCTGCTTTCAGGTTCTTCAGAACTCCGATCCACTCTTGGATCCACTCGGACACTTTTCTCTTGGCCGCCAGCAGCACTTTGCAGCAGATCGCCATTCGAATCGACGACGAAACCCGACCCCGAAAGGCACCTATGCACCCGGCTTCCCTGGGTGAGGTAACACGAGTACTCCGGTGCTCCCGTGGGTAGAGACTCTTCAAAGTCCTAGATCTCAAAGGGTTTTGTCCTAGTCCTCTTTTAAGTGTCCCTTTTCTCTATTTTCCCGATCCCGACTTTCTCCATAGAAGTCAACGGCGTATCGCGGTTGTGTATTTACCCTGCACGCGTCTCCCGTGGGTCCCCTGTGTCACTACCTTGGGTGGTTCCTTGTGGTCCAAGCACTTCTAGAGGCTCTAGGCCTAGTGTCTAGTTCAGTCGTGGTTCGCATACCACTTTATTGGTATATGGTTTGGTACGCCCCTAGGGCCCAAACGTGTATTTGTGCTATTACTGTGAATTAATAACTTATAACTTATGTACTTCGAACTCTAGCCTCATAAAGAGACTAGAGGGGTGTGTTTAGCAATAAATACATATATTTTGAATATATACCTGGTGTGGTGCTCTTTCATTTGGTCACTCAAGAGATTATAGACTGGTAAAACAAGCTGCTTTACATTCCTTCAAGACTTAGCCTGAAGGCTGCTCTCCATAGCTACCACTAGGATAGCTTTCAATAAGGTTGTCTTTAACCTATCTCCAATAAGGGGTTGTTTGGACTGGTGCAAGGTGCCCACTATAATTAGTGGACAGCATATACCAGGCCAACTTCTCACATTGGTGTGCAGCGTGTGGGATTCCAGCTTGCTATTGTTTTACCAGATAATCTCAATTGAATTGATCAACTGAAAACCACTAAAGGTACCTAAGGTACATATAATTTAAGCTTAGAATACAGTAAGTTCTACTGAACTTAGAGTTGTGTGTTAAGGGATAGCACAACCCTTTCTACAACTCAAGAGAGTTTAGTAGGCCACACTAGAGTAGGTAGTGCATACACCACACCACACTAGTAATGTCTTTAAGGGCAGGATCCAAAGAATCCTTGCAGGAAGCCATTGAGCTTCCACCCTCCAAGTATGATACACTCCCATTCTTGGAATTGAGAGCTTTATGTAACTTGAGAAAAATAAGGACAGGCCAAAGCCCCACCACCCAACACCTCAAGGAGTTGTTGGTGGCTTATGACCTTAGTAAGCCTGTAGGGACTGAAGGGGTAGGAGCTGAGGGTGGGGCAGACGAAGAGGACGAGGCCAGGGGTACCAGTACCCCCAGCCCCCCTCTGAAACTGGCCAGGAGGGTGACAATGACCCTGACCTGGAAAACCCAATCCCTCCTGTGGATGATGATGAGGATGAGCAAGATGATGCCCTCTTTGTCCCCCAGGAAGGATTAAGAGTGTGCCCAGGAAGTCTAGATCTCCTTCTCAGGAGTCTAACCACTCTGGCACCTCTATAGGGAGCTCTGTCTCATCTCACAGGAGGGAATCCTCTCATGAGAGGAGAACCAGACTGGTCCAGTATGAGGAAACTCAGCTGGAGATCAGAAAAAAGCAATTGGCTTTAGATAGGGAATCCCTAGATCTCCTTAGAGAGAGAAGAAAGTTGGGACTAGAGTCCCATGGTGGCAGCCATGTCCCTAGAGACAGGGAAAGGTCCTATGACCATAGGAACTTGAGCAAGATTGTCCCTCCCTACCAGAGTGGGGATGATATCCACAAATGGATAACTGCCTTAGAGAGGGCCTGTAAAGTACAGAAGGTCCCTCAGGAGCAGTGGGCAGCAATCTTGTGGCTCTCCTTTGCTGACAAAGGTAGAGATAAGCTCCTCACTGTTAGAGAGGAGGATGCTGATAATTACAAGGTCTTGAAGAGTGCTCTTATTGATGGGTTTGGCCTAACCACTGAACAGTACAGGTTGAAGTTCAGAGACACCCAAAAAGCACAGACTCAAGACTGGGTAGACTATGTGGATTGTTCTGCCAAGGCTCTGGAAGGCTGGTTGATGGGCAGTAAGGTGTGTGACTTCTCAGGATTGTACAATCTGATAATGAGGGAGCAGATTCTTAATAACTGTCAAAATCAGCTGTTGCATCAATACCTGGTAGACTCTGATCTGACCTCTCCCCAAGAATTGGGAAAGAAGGCAGACAAATGGGTCAGAACCAGGGTGAAGCAGAAGGTACAGAACCAAGGTGGGGAAACCATGAAGCAACATGCTAAGAACTCTGACAAGGGTGGGGAGAAGGGTAAAGATCAAAAGTCTTCAGCAGGCCCCCAAAAATCTTCTTCTGGTGGGGATTCACAGTCTACCAAAGGGAAAGGCCAAAGAAAACCATGGTGCAAGGTCTGTAAGCAAAAGACCCACTGGACCAGTGATTGCACCAAGTCCAAAGACTCCAGTCCAGCACCCACCAATGCCCCTAAGGCACCTGTTCCCCCTAGTACAGTTGGTGGAAGTGCTCCAGCAAAGGGTTTAGTAGGGTTCACCCTGGGAACTGAGTTGGGCTCTGACTTAGTCAGAGAACTGACTCAGGCTGTGTTAGTCTGTGATGGAGGCATGGATGTGACCTCCACTGTGAGTCCCAGTAATCTGGGCAAGTACAGACAACAGCCTTTAATTAATGGACGTGAGGCTTTGGCATTTAGGGACACAGGGGCAAGTGTCACAATGGTGACACAAGACCTTGTGCTACCTGGGCAAGTTATGCTTGGTGAGATGTACCAAGTGACCAATGCTAGCAATGTCAGAACAGACCATACTCTGGCAGTTGTTAACTTCTCCTGGGGAGGGGTAACTGGCCTTAAGAAGGTTGTGGTAAGTGCAAACCTACCAGTCGAATGCTTGCTTGGCAATGACTTAGAGACTTCTGCTTGGGCAGAAGTGGAGCTCAGGACCCATGCAGAAATGCTGGGGATCCCTGCAGATGTGTTTGCTGTGACCAGGTCACAAGCCAAAATGTCTAGCACTGAACAGGCCTTGGATTCTGGAAGAATGGACCAAGTGCCTTCCAAGAGGAGGGGTAGTAGGGTTAAGGCAGTGCCTTCCCCCTTGGCTCAGGAGGAAGATCAGTCCCTTGAGGGGGATGATCTCAGCCCTGAAGAAGGAACTGTCCCAGAGGAACTTGAACCTGACCAGGTTGAGTTCTTGGGGACAGGGGACCTTCTAGGGCAGATCTGAGCCAGGAGCAGCAGAGCTGCCCCTCCCTTGAACCCCTCAGACAGCAAGCTGCTGCTGAGGCTGCTGGGAAAGCTAGTGGTCCCCATACAGTGTATTGGGATGATGGACTCCTGTACTCGGAGAGTAGAGACCCCAAGCCTGGTGCTACCAGGAGGTTGGTAATACCTTTGAAGTTCAGGGGCTTCCTATTGACCCTAGCCCATGATATTCCCCTAGCAGGTCACCTGGGCCAGAACAAGACTTGGGACAGAATTGTCCCTCACTTTCACTGGCCCCACATGTCTGAAGACAGTAAGGAGTTTTGTCGCTCCTGTGTAACCTGCCAAGCCAGTGGCAAAGCAGGCGGCACTACAAAGGCCCCCTGATACCACTACCTGTGGTGGGGGTGCCCTTTGAAAGGGTAGGGATTGACATTGTTGGTCCCATGGATCCCCAAACAGCCTCTGGGCACAGGTTTATCCTGGTGGTAGTGGATCATGCCACCAGGTACCCAGAAGCTATTCCCCTCAGGACCACTACAGCACCTGTGGTGGCAAGGGCCCTCCTGGGAATCTTCTCAAGAGTGGGCTTTCCTAAGGAGGTAGTATCAGACAGGGGTGCTAACTTCATGTCTGGGTACTTAAAAGCAATGTGGAAGGAGTGTGGAGTGACTTATAAGTTCACCACACCCTATCACCCACAATGCAATGGTTTAGTTGAGAGATTCAACAAAACCTTGAAGGGCATGATTAAAGGGCTCCCAGAAAAGCTTAGGCGTAGATGGGACATACTCTTGCCCTGCCTTTTATTCGCATATAGGGAGGTGCCTCAGAAGGGGTTGGTTACAGCCCTTTTGAACTTCTGTTTGGCCACCCTGTGAGGGGTCCACTGTGCTTGGTGAAGGAAGGATGGGAGTTACCTCTCAAGCCCCCAAAGCAAGATATAGTGGACTATGTACTTGGTCTCCGCTCCAGGATGGCTGAGTACATGAAAATGGCAACCAAAAACCTTGAGGCTAGCCAGGAACTTCAAAAGGCCTGGCATGACCAAAAGGCTGTTCTGACTGTTTACAGAGCCAGGACAGAAGGTGTGGGTGTTGGAGCCAGTGGCCCCAGCAGCTCTCCAAGATAAATGGAGTGGACCCCACACTATTGTTGAGCAGAAGGGTGAGGTCACTTATTTAGTGGACCTAGGAACACCCAGGAGTCCCCACAGGGTTCTCCATGTCAACAGGTTAAAACCATATGTGGACAGGGCAGACATGGGCTTGCTCATGGCTACTGATGAAGGGCAGGAGGAAGAGAGTGACCCACTCCCTGACCTGCTCTCACAGAACCCTGACGATGGGTCAGTTGATGGTGTAGCCTTGGCAGGCAGCCTCACTACCCAGCAACAAACTGATTGCAGGCAAGTCCTCAATCAGTTTAGACATATGCTTTCACTGACACCCAGTCAGACCACCTGGTGCACTCATGAAGTGGACACTGGGGACAGTCTGCCTATTAAAAACAAGATTTATAGGCAACCTGACCATGTCAGGGACTGTATCAGGACTGAAGTCCAGAAAATGTTGGAATTGGGAGTTATTGAACCCTCAGATAGCCCTTGGGCTAGTCCAGTGGTCCTTGTACCGAAACCTCACACCAGTGGTGGAAAAAGAGAGATGAGGTTTTGTGTGGACTACAGGGGTCTCAATGCAGTCACTAGGACTGATGCCCATCCAATACCCAGGGCAGATGAGCTCATAGATACTTTGGCCTCTGCCAAATATCTCAGCACATTTGACCTAACAGCTGGCTACTGGCAGATCAGACTAGCTGATGATGCAAAGCCAAAGACAGCATTCTCAACCCCTAGTGGGCATTATCAATTTGTGGTGATGCCCTTTGGTCTGAAGAATGCACCTGCCACTTTCCAGAGGTTGGTGAATACAGTTCTCACAGGACTGGAAGCCTATAGTGCAGCATATCTAGATGATATTGCTGTCTTTAGCTCCACCTGGGAGGATCACCTGGTCCACCTCAGGAATGTTTTACAGGCCCTGCAAAAGGCAGGCCTGACTATCAAGGCCACTAAGTGCCAGATAGGGCAGAGTCAGGTTGTGTACCTGGGCCACCTTGTGGGTGGAGGCCAGGTTCAACCTTTGCAGAGCAAGATCCAGACCATCATGGACTGGACTGCTCCCACTACCCAGACTCAGGTGAGAGCCTTCTTAGGCCTGACTGGGTACTATAGGAGATTTGTCAAGGGGTATGGATCAATAGTGACACCCCTGAATGACTTAACTTCTAAGAAAATGCCCAAAAAGGTTCAGTGGACAGTTAGCTGTCAAAAGGCATTTGATGACCTGAAGCAGGCCATGTGCACTGCTCCAATTCTGCAGAGTCCTGATTACTCCAAGAAGTTCATTGTTCAAACTGATGCATCTGAATTGGGGGTAGGGGCTGTACTGTCACAATTGAATGAAGAAGGTCAGGATCAGCCAGTAGCTTTCATTAGCAGAAGGCTGACCCCTAGAGAGAAACGTTGGTCAGCCATAGAGAGGGAGGCCTTTGCTGTGGTCTGGGCTCTGAAGAAGTTGAGGCCATACTTGTTTGGTACACACTTCCTGGTTCAGACAGACCATAAGCCCCTCTTATGGCTAAAACAAATGAAGGGTGAAAACCCCAAACTGCTTAGGTGGTCCATTTCCCTACAGGGGATGGACTTTACAGTGGAACATAGGCCTGGGAGTAACCATGCGAATGCAGATGGACTCTCTAGGTATTTCCACTTAGAACATGAAGACTTAACTGGGCAAGGTTAGTTTAATGTCCCTACGTTTGGGGGGGCGGTTGTGTAGGAGAGTAGGATCTGCTTCACATGGGTACCCCCACTTTTGGCTGATGCTTCACTGTTTTTCGACATTAGTCTGGCTGGGGCCCTGCTAATCAGAACCCCAGCCTAGCTGCTTCCTCTCTAAATTGGTTTCCATGTGCCTTAGGCACATCTCTGATTGGGATCTGGAGTGCCCTTATAAGTCCCTAGTATATGGTATACTATGTACCAAGGGCATAGGTACCTCAGAGGCCTGCCAGGGGCTGCAGCATGTATTATGCCACCCCTGGAAGGCCATCCAAACTGACACCACAGGTCTGCTACTGCAGCCTGGGTAAGGTGGTGCATGCACCCCTTACTGTGATATAGGTTACCTATATCACGAAATACATACACACATATAAACCTATAAGTCACTCCTAAGGCAGGCCTTATCAATCCTAAAGGCAGAGTGCATGGTTCCTATGTGAGAGGGTGCCCCTGCATGAGCAGGGCCCCTCGGCAGCGTTCGGAGACCATCTCTGATGCTGTTTGTAGTGCAGCCTGACCATATACTCTTAAGCGCATTATATCCTCGCGGTAAAACGCTAACTTTGGAATGGCTGCACCTAAACATGTCGTGTTTGGTGTCAAACATCTTGGAATACTACCCCCCGCCAATGCTGGCGGCGGGGGTAGCATTCCACCCTTCTAGAGGGAAAGACATGTTAACTCTGACGAGTCCGGTAACTTCTTTCCAGAGCCCTGGCATCACAAAATGGATGCTGCTGCCACAGACACGAGTCTGGCCTCCTGCTGCTGGACGAAACTCCGGCAGGGGAGGCCTGGACAATAGGTTTCCTGTCCCAGGGAGGTGTGACCACCTCCCCAGACAGGATAATGTGTATTGGGGCTGGGCGGGAGCACTTTCGGGTGCTTTGAAGTCCTGCACTGGGGGCACATTTGGTGTCCCTGTGCATACCCCAGTTCAAATCGGATCAGGGGCTTGCAGCCCCTGCTTTGGCACGAACTGGACAAAGGGAAAGGGGTGTAGCCACCCCTCTGCCCTGACCCACCCATAGGTGGGGCCACAGAGTAGTCCAACCCCTATTTTTAGAATAAAGGTAGGAACCCAGTCCTTAGGACTTTAGATTATACCTGGACGAAACTCTGAAACTGAATCCTGGACCTTCGACGCTCTACGACAAGATTAGAGGACTGAAGAATCTCCCTTGGGGTCAAGGAGTGACTCCCTGCTTGGCAGGCACCAAAGAAGCATCTGTCCGGTTCGCATTTCTGAAGCTCCCGTCAGACGCCGAAGTCATCGCATCACCAGAGGTGGATTCTCAGACTTCCCGAGGCTACCCTGAGTCCCCAGCAAAGCTGAGGCCCGTGGCTATCGTGGGTGACTTGAGACCGTGACCCCTGGACACCGAGCACATTTGCAAGTGCATCATCTTCTGGGTCTCCCAAGAAGTCGTGCTTTGGGCTCCGAGTAGCCCTAGCCTCCAGCACCACCTGCACCGAAGATCACTGGCCCCCACTCCACGAGTGTCCTGTAAGCCAGATCCACGTGCGGCGTCACGAGGCTCCTTCGCAATCGCTAGCCCGTTGGCTAGTAGCCCTTAACGAAGGCCAATCCTTTTCTTACTTGGCATCCTGGTTGCTCCAGGCCTGCCCTCACTTACCCTCACTGGGTGAGTTCCACAGACCTTGCTGGTCTGCACCATCGACGATCTACATCTTCACCAAGACTTGCCGTTGCCAAGGCTTGTTGGGTCCAATCCGGTCGCCGACGCCTCAGCACTCGACAGACATCGTGTACCAGCCCGAATCCTGCTCCTGGTCGCCGACAACGCCTCCTGGACCTCGTGGCTGAAGAGTCAAGACGACGGTCAACGCACCTGAAGCACTCGACATCGGTGGGCATCTGTCCATCGCCTTCCTGGTCACTGGCTAGTGACCCAGACTCTGTCCCCTCTGCTTTCAGGTTCTTCAGAACTCCGATCCACTCTTGGATCCACTCGGACACTTTTCTCTTGGCCGCCAGCAGCACTTTGCAGCAGATCGCCATTCGAATCGACGACGAAACCCGACCCCGAAAGGCACCTATGCACCCGGCTTCCCTGGGTGAGGTAACACGAGTACTCCGGTGCTCCCATGGGTAGAGACTCTTCAAAGTCCTAGATCTCAAAGGGTTTTGTCCTAGTCCTCTTTTAAGTGTCCCTTTTCTCTATTTTCCCGATCCCGACTTTCTCCATAGAAGTCAATGGCGTATCGCGGTTGTGTATTTACCCTGCACGCGTCTCCCGTAGGTCCCCTGTGTCACTACCTTGGGTGGTTCTTTGTGGTCCAAGCACTTCTAGAGGCTCTAGGCCTAGTGTCTAGTTCAGTCGTGGTTCGCATACCACTTTATTGGTATATGGTTTGGTACGCCCCTAGGGCCCAAACGTGTATTTGTGCTATTACTGTGAATTAATAACTTATAACTTATGTACTTCGAACTCTAGCCTCATAAAGAGACTAGAGGGGTGTGTTTAGCAATAAATACATATATTTTGAATATATACCTGGTGTGGTGCTCTTTCATTTGGTCACTCAAGAGATTATAGACTGGTAAAACAAGCTGCTTTACATTCCTTCAAGACTTAGCCTGAAGGCTGCTCTCCATAGCTACCACTAGGATAGCTTTCAATAAGGTTGTCTTTAACCTATCTCCAATAAGGGGTTGTTTGGACTGGTGCAAGGTGCCCACTATAATTAGTGGACAGCATATACCAGGCCAACTTCTCACAAGGGTGACAGGTGTGCACAGTAGGGTGAGGAGAGAAACTTGCACATCCACTGACACCTCTTCCAAGGATGACAGTTGTGCGTAGTAGGCTGTGGGAATGGACTGACCTCCTCACTGAGATCTCTTCCCTAGATGACAAGTGTGAGAAAAACCATGTGAGGAGGGACTGGCCTCTCTGCTCAGACCTCTTTCCAGGATTACAGGCATGCGTAGTAGGCATGTGGGGATGGACTGCTCTCCTTGCTGAGCCCTCTCACCAGGGTGACTGATGTGCATAGTAGGGTGTGAGAAAGAACTGGCCTCTCCACTATCACCTCTCCCCAGAACAACAGGAGTATGTAGTTGGGTGTGGGATGGATGGTCTCTCCACTGACACCTCTCCCCTAGGCAATAGGTGTGCATAGTAGGGTATAGGGAGGGACTGGCCTCTCCATTTTTTTTTAAGATCCCGCAAGAGTTTCACAAGGGTTTTCCACGGACTCTTGCGGGATTGCAACATTTTTCTAAAATAATTTACAGTTTGCTTCATCACACAACTAATGCCTCATAGATCTCCTCTCAATTACTACTGGGTCAGATGCCTATACCCTGCTTCCTTATATAGCCTTTTCTGATAATTTTCATACCAGTAGGATTTTTCCTCATATTCAGTAATGGCGGCTATTTAATTTCTTTTTCGCCAACATTTAGCCAATCAGAGCGCTAGATCCCAGGAAAACTCTCCCAGGAGAGCGAGTTGGCGGACGACAAAAAAGCCTTCTCGACAAGATGGCTCCATTTTTGATTTTGCACGATCGCGGGACTCTCTCGAGGCGCTTGCGCACCTAACCATCCTGATATACAAATATTTTAAAACCAAGTTATCTGCAAACCAAATAATCCATTTCCTATGTAAATGTGGTCCTACCTATAACTACCCACTATGGACCACCAGTCCCAAAACTAAATTTCCTCATGCAATTTCCATAGGGATATTTGGAACGCTGTACAGGCAAAACACCTAAACAGAATTACACCAAATTTGCCAGAAAGCTAGATCTTGGTCCAGAAAGCATGATTTTGTGTAAACCTGTTCAGTGGATTTGGAGAAATTAAGCTTAAAAATGTGAGTATATTTCACACTGCAGAGGATCCGCAGATCTAGCAAGGAGTGCCCAATAATGCCCTTTTTGGACTAATTACATATATTTTGCTGCTAGCAGAACCCCCAAACTGGGCAGGGACACCACCAGCATATTTTCTGGAGAGAGCAGGGAACGCAGCAGCCCCCGCAAATACTTAAAAAAATAACCCTATGTTTTCTGGGGTATAGAGAATATGACCCCGGGAAACGTAATTGGTATTTTCAAGCATTCACAGTTATAGTTAGGTATTCAAAAAAACCTTAGAAATTCACTGAAAAAACAGGTTAAATTAAGGATATAGTTGGGTGATAGGTAAAAATGTCAATTAAAACATACATTTTAAACTTTCAAAAAAACACTCCAATTCACCAGTTATAATTACTTCAACTAACAATGACTTATGCCCTACAGTAACTATAACTCACAGCCCTCACCATGCACTTTTAATAACCTCCCATATTACATCACTCATGACATGTTGTATGACATAATTATTAACATCACTTCAAAACCTGAAACCACATCATTGCTGACAATATACCATTCCAGATCACGAGATTTTGGAAACCAATCTCTTCTACCGACTGCCTCTCATAACTTTACTCATATCTTTTTCTAAACTAAATCCCTCTAAGAAGGAATTGCTTTAACAATGCTTGGTTTGACTCTCTTGAAAGAAGTCTGTGGCTTCCTTTCATGGGTCAACTTCTGCCCGCAGCGAAAACTGTTTGAAACCTCAGTATTCACTCTGAAAGCAACTTATCCTTGATAGCTGAAGTTGAAGGTAGCTACTGCATGCTTATTTTTACTTAAAATACTTAGAATCTAAACCTACACAGAATCCACACGTCATGTCTTTGTCACAAGTGTTCTACCTAAATATTGATTTATTTACATTACACTGTATATACATCGACTCGCAGCATAGACTATCAACATATCGTCAAGATAAACAGATGTGGAGTTAAGTCTAACGAATCTATACTTTCCTATGCATGCTTACCTTGACAATATGCTGGTAGTCAATATTCTGAAATCAATATAAATGCTGATCAATATTAGTGATCTCAATATTTTGACATACAATCTTTTTTATCAATGTCTTGGTTCACTGTAGATTGGACTATTTGAATTTTGCATGTCTAGCAGCCACAGAAAGGCTTTTAAACCTTCTCCAAGTGGTCCAAAATACAGCTGTTCACCTATTTAGAGACCTGTCCAGATGTTATCATATTTCCTCTGCTCTGCAGTCGCGCTACTGGCTACTTATCCTAAGTAGTATTTTTTTTAAATCCTATTGATTGTATTATTGACTTAAGATGGCCCTGCGCTGGCTGCCACCCACTTAATCAGTAACACATACAACTAAAATATTTTCAGTCAACTATTTAAAGTTATGGGGAGCCAAGTGCTTTAGAACTTTTCAACTAATAAAGAAAATGTTAGAACACCTTTCTCTTCTTTTTATATTTTTATTATTAAAAAGCTATATCTTCTAGTATTAACTTAAAGTACAAAAATACATAGTATAAACCTCAATTTTTATCTACAGAAGTAATAAATATGATCAGTCCGTATTCTAAGCCATCTTGTTCCACACCAAATTCATCATTAATTGCAGCAGGACTTCTTGTGTTTACATAAGCATGATACAGTATAGTTCTATTCTATATATTTAATGAAACATCCTCCTTCACCAATACAGCCGCAGTCAACACGTGTTTCGCGGTAATAAACCACTTCTTCAGGGCTTGAAACATTACGAGGATGATTGGTACTTCAAAATGTAAATCAGTTTCCAGTAAATAGACACAATTCACATTTGCTGCCAATTTCTTTTTAACAAACCCTGTAGCTGATACAGTATGCTCGTGCCATTCGATTCCACAGTGAACCGAACATGACTGTAGCACAAACCTGCTCTATTACTACTTTGTCAGGTCATGCCACTTCGTGATAGGAATGGACATGGCCAATCTAATGTTCCACCATAGTAATCACTGCAGTACCCAGTACAGTGTTCAGACCTTATGGTAAGGCAAATATCTTCTAATGTGGCCACAAATAAACACAAATTTAAATTACCAGGTTTCAGAAGTATTTACACCTCAGTTATAAACAAGCATTGGCAAAGCTACTAGGTCTGGCGTTGGCCGGCAGCCTTTTGGCAATTCTTTTTTTTTTACTTTTGTCATGGTTTTGCAAAACCTTACTGTTTGGGTAGCTGCTGTGACCTCAATAAATCTGAACAAAAATATTGGCTAAAGACAAAAGTGTTTTTCTGGTCCCAAAACTACACTTTACCATGGAACACCCAGCACTGTAGGGAACGTATATGTGTATGGATATGCTTCTTGTGAAAGGGCAGCATGCCGTAACGCATAGTGAGGTCAGTCAATGGCTGAAGTGGGCTAACGGTTGCCCCTTGATGCGTGCATGGAGTGAGGGGAAGAAAAATATGAATGACACAATCACAGACTAATGGATGAAGTCTGACTGAAAACCCCTATAACTAACTATGTTATACATACTTTTAGTAAAATCAATGGCCTTGGCTATCGCAGACCTAAAAAAGCCATTGGTCTTCCATAGATGCTAGCCTCACCTTTGATAAAGAAGGCAAGAAAAAAGGGAAGAACGAAAGGAAGGAAAAAAGGAAGGAAAAGGGCCCAAAAGGAAGGAAGGAAGGAAGGCAAAAAGGAAGGGAGGAATGAAGGGGTTGAAAGTTTATTTAATGCTCAGTTAATTAAAAAAAAAACATTTCATATACTCACATAAAAAATGTGTTCATTTACCTGAGACCCGTGAGCAATATACAAAGATAAACTGTTTAAAAAGCTTCCATCACCAAAAGTGGTTAAGTTAAAACATGTGATGATTTTACAATATTTCATGTCAGTTTTTAAACTTGGCTTGGAAAAAAGGAAGCTGACGATTTCTATCATCATGTTAATGTCATGAAAGTATCAGCAGTTTAATTGTCCAATAGCAGGCTTAACAGACTATAGGAGTTGACAGGTTCAGGAGGAAGGAAGGGAGGCAAAAAAAAGAAAGAATGTAAAAAGGAAGAAAGGAGGGAAGGAAGGCAATTAGAAAGAAAGAAAAAATTACAGATGGCAAGAAAGAAGGAAAAAAAGGAAGAAAGGTAGAAAGAAAGAATATAAACGTAAGATTGAAAGAATGAAAGAGTGCAAAAAAAAGTGAAAGGAAAGAAAAAAGAAACAAAAGGCAAAAAAGAGAAGGAAAGAAAGAAGGGATAAAAGGTAGGCTGAATGCAGAAAGAAAGAGAAAAGAAGGCAAAAATAAAGACAGAAGGAATGAAAAATAAAAAGAAGGCAAAAAAGAAACAAAGAAGGAAAAAATAAAGAAGAAAAGAATGGAAGAAAGAAGGCAAAACAAAGAAAGAAGGAAAAATGGCAAAACGAGAATTAAGGAACAAAGGCAAAAAGAAAGTAAAAAGGAAAGAAGGCAAAAAAGAAAGAAAGAAGGAAAAGGTAAAGAAGTAAAAAAGTCCAGAAATAAAGATACAAAAAAGAAAAGACAAAAGGAGAGAAAAATAGGAAAAAAGAAATAAAGGAAAGAAGAGAAGAAAAAATGAAAGATGGAAAAAAGAAGGAAAGAATTAAAGAAAGAATGAAAAGAGAAAAGTTGGCAAAAAAGAAGGAAAGAAAATGAAAGAAGACAAAAGAGAAAGAAAGAAGGAAAAAAGAAAGAAGGAAGGAAAGAAAGAAAGAAAAAGAAGGAAAGAATGAATGAAGGAAAAAAGGGAATCAAGTAAAGAAAAAAGGAAAAAAGGAAAGAAGAAAGAAAGAAAGAAGGAAAACCGGTTTATAGTATAAAATATTGGATACTAAAATCCAAATTACAACCCACCCATGTTTAAATAAAACTTTTACAAATGTGCTGCAAATGAAACACAAAGTTTGGTTTTCTTCCTGGGCAAAGATTATTAAAGAACTATTTGTGAAACTGAGACCAGGAACACAATATGGTATGCTGTTAAATAGCTGAAATCCACTTCATAAGGAATTTACAACGGCATTGGAAGGAGACAGGAACTGATAAAGCTGGAATGTGCTCTGTGGTCACTTCAAATGTTTCCTACTATCACATCAGGCAACATGGGCACTAAAGGTAACTAAATAAACTACCTTGTTTGTGGATGTGCTCATTGAGAAAGAGAAAAATGAAGTTACTGAAAGTGACGTTAACCAGAGGCTTAAGTAGGCCTACCCATTGCCCCATGCTGTATGCTGTAGTGAGTAAAAGCAATCCAGGAATGGCACAACAACAGACCAATGGGTGAAAAGAGGTGGCTGAAAGCCCCTTTAAGTAAGTATATTATACATATTATTTTAGTAAAATCAAAAGGTCTTGGCTAACGGCAGATCTGAAATCACACTGTGTTGTCATAGAAGCTTCTCGATAACTATTACAGTTCCTAAGAACTTTATTCATGTGATGTTCATGATAAGGACTGTCATGAGATAAAAAAAACATGCTTAAACTTTGTAATGAACCATTCCTTGCAGCTAAATCTGCTTTAATGTATGTTAAGTCTGCCACATCCACTCAATACCCCTTTGCAGGAAACATTTGTATGATTCCAATGTACTGTTGTGCCATCAGGAGGGTTGTCTATGTAGAGCCTTAATATTCTGCTATCAGTACAGAATAATGTGGTGTTTTTTTGGCAGATGTGGTATGCCCTGGGATAGGATTGATGTCAAAGGAGTATGAATGGTACGAAGAGGCAGTCATGGGGTACGGCATTCGAACCATGGTACATCAAGTGATGCTTGTCGGGCTAACTCAGGGTGTCGCATACAGCAATCAGGTTGGCAGAGACTAGTCTTCGCCACCTTGCCGGAGGACCAACCACCACTTTTGGTGATTTCCACCTACCTTGCCCAGATCTTTCTGCCTTCAGTGCATCCGCCAGTGTGGAATATGTACTGAAGGAACAGATGAATGCTAGTTAGGCACTCTCTTTATTTCATCTCAAGATTCACTTTTTGTTCGACTGAAACAAAACTCCCAAAGCCAGGAGTTAGGTTCAGTAAAACAAAAAAGCATTGGCCCAGCGCCTCAGGTAACTGGTGATGGTGGTCCTGTTTCTGCATAGGGCAGGGCTACAGCCACTGTGCCTTGGCTCCCCTGTGGTGAATGGATTGCCAGATCAGGGGTTTTCAATGCCAGACCCAGCCAAGATTCTGCTGTTGAACACCTTGTGGTTTCCCAACTCTACATGAGGTAAGGGGAATGCAAGATTGAAGGGGTAGACGTGAGATGGAGAGATGGGTATGGTCTGTGGTCTGACACCAGGGTAGGCTAAAAGGCGAGAAGCAGGTAAAAAATGACCTTATTTTTAGTTCAGGTAACTTCTATAAATTAGTGAAAAAGTTAATTATTTGCTATAAGAACAGGTTAAAATATTTGCCTAAAAGGAGAAATTGGAGAGAAACAACAGTTTTTAAAAAGGGGAATAGTTTAGGTAAAAAGCGAAGGATTACTGGAAAAATGTTAATAAAACCCTCAATTTCTCCTATCTGAGTCTTCAACCTCGCTTTCTAGCTTACTTTTATGAGGACCTCAGCCTGGGATATGGCCAGTTCCATTTTCTTCCATATTACTAGCCAAGGACATGCAAACAAATTGCACGTTTACCAGAATGCAAGAGAAGTGTTAACGAACCTCGAGACATGCCAAAAAATAATAAGAGTTATTTTGCCTGAAGCTCTCTAGCTGCTGCTTTCTCAGAATATTTCTGCACATCTTCACAGCATGACATTTTCCGGGAACCAACTGAAGGAAGCAGAAGCTCTTCAGTTTTGTGCATAATAACAAAAACACGACAATTTTCAATGTTTTTATCTTTTAAGAAGTGCTGTGCAATTACTAAAATAATTGGTGGCGAAGCTGCTTTCTATGATGTTCTTCGGTAAAAATATAAAAGAGATTTTTTTGTCTCCACATTGAAGATCTTCTCAAAAATGCACGTGTGAATCAAGCTTTCGTCCTCTGTCTTCCTCATGTACTAGCCCTATTTAAAAGACATTCTCCCTCATAGTGCCATGAGCGTCGCCCCTCCTCCCTTGGACTGAGGGTTCTCTTAAGTGGTAGTCTGCAAAGAACAATCATCTTCGCTGCAAACCAGGCAGCCTTCTTATCTACTCTGGAGTTGTTGTCTCCCCCTAGCTGAATCTAATATAGCCTTATGGCCTGCCATAGAGGGCTATACCAGCCATTAAAGGCCTGCTCCAGCTTTAAAAGCCCGAGCCGAAGGCGACGGCCTTTAACAAGGGAGCGGGACTTTAATGCCGGTAGAGCCCGCTACGGAACTCTCTAAGGCTATTAGAACATTCCGCCACTTGAGGGTAGAATGTTCGAATTAGTAAAACAAAGGCCTCACCGAGCCTGAGGGGATTTGAGGCCTTTGTTCACAGCAACAGCTGTGAGTGACAGCATTGGAATGTTTATGCTCTGAGGCTTCTACCGGACATTAGAAGCCCCGAGCACCTCATTGTTTTAAATGGAGCTCCAACATTCCAATGTTCGAATCATCCTTCAAGGTTTCAAAGTCCAACAGTACATTACACTACTTGGTGAGGGTGCACCCTCTCTGTGTTAAACTAAGCACCCTGTCCCAGTTGTCCTGAGGTGGAAAAATGACTACGTTTCAATCAGTTCTTGGTGCTAGAAAACATTCCTGGGCACTCCTACAGCCCCTTAGTACTCCGGTTAGCATTCTAGACACCAGGTTTCTCTTCAGCCAGGATTCTGGCATGGTCTGGTCCACAATGATCAGCTAGGCCTTCTTGGAGTCATGATTCCTTCTGTAGTTAACAAGAGAAAAACCACTTAGGGTGTCCACCTCACTCCAGGTCATTGAGAGCACTGTCTACAATCCTGAATGATTCACTTCTCCATAATTGAGTTCTTTCATGTTCGTCTAATTAGTTCAATGAAAGCAAAACAAGGCAACAACACACAATGCATTATGCTGTCCCACAAAAGTTGGATAGTAGAAAGTGTCCGTAACTGGCCTTGATGGAGGTGGTCACCCTAAAATCACTTGACCCTTGTAGAGCAGATCCAATACTTCGGTGCCAGCAGGAGTCAGAAGTCTTTTGTCTTCTTTCTTCCAGGAACCCAGCAGAATCTTCTTTCTCCAGGATATTTCTTCTCAGGTCTAGAAATATTCTGATGAGGTGGTGGTGGTGATGAGGTGACATTTGTATACCATGCACTAGCCTTTGATTGGAGAATTAAAACGTGCAACCCTGACTACTTCCTCACAGAACTTCAACCTCCTTTTTCAGCACTTCCTTTCTCAGTTTACTACAAATCTTTCCAGAATCCCTTATCCAAGACAACCACAGCCTTCTGCCAGCTACAGAAGTCTTCACCCTCATCTTAGACACTCCCCTATCAGGATGGGGTGTCCTCCCTCCTGCCAGTGCTGGAAATGGTTTTCCATCCTAGGCTGGCACTGGAAATGAATGGTCCCTGATAACCGCATATGGGATCTACACCTCAAAAGAAGAAGAGTGAAAGTTGCCCCTTGTGTTACAAGCTGTTCCTGTCCCTCTCCCATTTGCTTATTCCTACTAATTGGGACAATGAGAAAAGCAGTTCTAAATCAGTTTACTCTCAGGCAGCACAAAGTTCAATTTTATAATGTTAATGTTCCACTAAAGTTATTAAACATCTACTTTCACAATTTAAATTCGATTTTTAAATCTTAGTGGAAAATAACTTACAAAGGTCGCACTGGTATTTTCCATGGCCAAGATGCAATAAAGTGACTTTTATTCACAATGTGCCTGTTTATGGCAAAAGTACCCTTACTTACATAGGGACAACCCTATTTTTAATTGTTTACTGGGGTCATACTTTTCCCATTACCTAGCATGCCCCACTTTCAGATATTAAACACACAGCCCTATTGGCCAACAAGGAAGACTTAAAGGATGACACCTAATGGATAAAAATGTTTTTTTCTACATGACAAAGGCATTTTTCCTGCCATCATTTGGGAGCTCAGTTAGTGACTGGCGGGGGATCATCGGTCTAGGCGTCTAGAAGTAGAACCTGCAGCACACGCTGTTATCAAGAAAAGTGGCAACATAAAAAGTTAGTAGGCAATTCTGGCCATCCAACGCTGCTGGTCTGTGATCCACTTAGAGGCGATGCAATCCCTAAACTTGTGGAAGTTGTTGGACATCAACAGTATCATCCAGAGCGTTACAGAGACCTTAAGGGGCCCATATCACTGTGGTCAATGTGGATAGCCTCACAGCAAAGATTCATGGAACTGGCAGAGCAGCTCAGTTTTTTTGTCTTTGGGCAGAACTCAACCTTCACTCCCTATGTCTCATTAAATTCTGGTTGTGGAGAATGTCATTTAAGACCCTGTGCAGGGTCTTTCCCCTTTGTTAGATTCTTCCCTGATGTGAAAGATGTTCTACCTGATCTGCCTGATGTTCAGACTCTGGCGTTAGCCCTGTTTGCCTTTGGGGACATTGCTCAAGTTCCCTCAGCTGCTCCAGGGCATAGAATTCTCAGGCATGCAGTTCATTATGAAGAGGCACAAAGGCACTTTCCCTCCTTCCCATTGTCTTACTTTGTTCTTTTCACAATCAGCACTGAGGGGGATTGTTTTGGTGGACTTGGTTGTGCCCATGTGCTATAGATAGCCTAATTACTCCTCTTTCTTATGATATGGGCTCTGGCATGGGTGTTGACATGGCCATGGCCTCACAGATGAGATGGCTCTCAGTTTGCGTTTAAAGGCCTTGAGTCTGAATGGCTTGGTTTCAAGAGTAAGAGGTTGGTCAGGGAAGTAGCCATTTCTATACATCAGTCTAGATGACCAGGGATGGTTAAATCCTATCATTGTCTCTGGGATTTGTTCTGTCCCTATGATCTAGCAAGTCTATTTTTCCCTGTGTCACTCTATCCCCGGGAGGCATTCCATGGGTGGAGTGTGGGTGTTCCCACATTTCCAACCATGGATTTTGGTGCATTCCAAGATTTACCATTATTGGTAGACCTGGGAATGCGTCAAAATGCTATGCCTCCCCAGGTGAGAGATATCTTTGTTTCTCCTAGTTTCCCCCCCTTTTTCTATGTTTGCTGCATCCAGCAGCACACTAGAAATGTGGAAATGCCTCAGAGGATTGTTTTTGTGCAGGAAGGTGCCCCTTCCTGCACAAAAACAATCTTGCTTACAACCTAGGCACCCTTGCACCATGCTGCAAGGATGCCTGTGTCGGCGCTAGGCATCACCTTGTGCACCAGTGCAAGGAAAGGACAGGAATGCATGGTATAATGTTAAATACGGCGCATTAATGCCCTTTTCCTTTCATGCAGCGCAGCAACATGGCTTGCTGCGTTGCGCGAATTCCTGATAAATCTGCCCCTCAAAGTGGATTTTCTGTCTCCTAGGGCAGGGGTTCTTGTACAATGCACTGTAAATAAGTGATCCATGCTACACTACATATGCACAGGTACAGTATTTGATTTGTCTATAATGTGATTTATAAGGAGTCTGACTAATACATTAAGAGTGTGACTAGGAAGAGGTATGATGTAATAATGCCCTGATTACTTATCAATAATCCACCTCTTACTGTGCTATCCTCTTACTCTGATCATCGGAGTACTGCTCTACAATACAGCAAGGGAGTTTCCTGGAAAATGTACCTAGGTAGGCCCAGGTGCCCCACAGAGAGAACTGTAAAATAAATGTTCTCACTAAGGGAAGCTTTCTGCACAATGTGTTTAAAGAAATTATTTTACAATAGGATGCAGCTTGTTGCACTGTTTCCTGGAGGTGGCCAATCTCATAACATTAGAACTGTTCAGTGCTAAATTAGAGCCAGTGGTTTCCGGTGCTCAGCACCAGCACTTAATTGTCAACACCAGCACTTGTGACAGCCTGCCACATGGTGGCGATATTTGTGTAATTTGGAGATGGGAACAACAACAGTTGTTTATTAGTTCAATATACATTAAAAATGACTAATATATGCCGCCCAAGCCGTTCATACAGCTTTGTTGGCCTGGAATGGCCTGCATTGTCACCTGTAGGAGTGTGATGGTTAATAGTTGTGCTGTTGCTGGTACTGGCTGCACTGGTGGGGTCAATAGGTGATGCAAGCTCCTGATGAGGACCCTGGCACCTACTTTATTTTTTTTAACAAATTAAGCACTGGAACTTTGTTACATAATCAGTTTTTTTCTCACTGTGTTTAGTGGTCTGGTGCTGCACCCAGAGGCAATGGCCAGGGAACCTGAAACCCTTTTTTCAGATTTGGGCCTAATTAGACACAAGCATTCACTAATAGTCTGTCAGTGTGACTGTCGGTGTTATAGCTCGATCTGTGGCACAGAAATTCATTTATAATCAGTAGCGGTCGGTGGTGGGAGTGCCGCCGGGCGTTGACGTGGGGCAGGGGAGGGGCAGGGTGGGGGGGTAGTAAACTACGGATTACGGCCGATTACAGGTAAGTACACATATAAATAAATAAAACGAATTTCGTTGCGCGTGCTGCATCGCATTTGGCGATGCAGCGCGAGAAACGAAATTCGTTTTATTTATTTATATGTGTACTTACCTGTAATCGGCCGTAATCCGTAGTTTACTACCCCCGCCCCACGTCAGCGCCCGGCGGCACTCCCACCACCGACCGCTACTGTTTATAATGTATCTAGAAGTTGTGTTCATTCTCCTGGGCTAATTAATAAAATATATACTGCTTTACAATGTTTCTGTGGGTAACTCTGTCATCTGTGTTATGAAAATGTATTTATGATTTGCACTGCTCTTATTCTTGTTTGCACATACCGTCTGTGGCTGTTGAGAACACTGTTATGTTGGGACAAAAATGTTTCTGAGGATAATCTCTCAATTTGCAACACTGTGGGTTCTAGGGGAGGAGGATTTAAGATGGGTTGTAAAAGCTACTGCAGTTCTTTCCTTCATCTCCATTCATTCTATAATAGGTGGCTACTGGGGCACTGGATTAAGGATGCAAGGATTAGGAGGCCTGTACGAGTTCAATACCAACTCAATCTAACTACAGTAGCGAGTAAGGTGAAACTTCAGCCCGTGGTCTTGACTGTCAGAGAGAGGAAGCCAATGTGGCTGAGACTCCTTTTCAATTACTTCTTTGGGTCAAAGGTGAGGTGACCATAGCAACAGATAGTGCAGGTCTCACAGGGACCTGGGCACATCGGGACATGTCTACAATTCATGACAGATCTAACATGTTTCATCAGTTCATGGCAAACCTAAATGATAACAATAATTCATGAAAAGGCCCAACGTCCTACCTAATGAGGCAAACAAATGATAAAATAACTCGAATTTTAATTTCCAGGACAAAATAACACTTTAGGAAGTCTGGAGGCTATCATTCTCAACAAAAACCAAACACCACCCAATAGCATACAGACTACAGAAAGGACATGTATGTAAAAATATATGTAAAAAATAAGATGCTAATTAAAAATAAAAACCCTAGTACCCCTTTTGACAGAGTCCCCTGCAAGCGGTACCGCTGCAGGATGCCTGGAATTCAGAGAGTGCCGCACACATTAGATGGTTTATACAGTAGCGGGGCGGGGGGCGGGAGTAGGGAGACAGATGATGACACTATAAAAACAAAAACAAAACACAGAACTTACCTGCTCTGCTGCCTGCCACATGCCGCTCTTCTGCTCCTCACTGCAGCACAGGCTCCCAGGCTCCTCTGCGGCCAATCCTGACGCTGCTCTCATGCATGAGAGCAGCGTCAGGATTGGCTTCAGCGCCCTCGATTTGTGCTCCCAGGAAGACTGGAAGCCTGTGCTTTGCTTTCTCCAAACTGGCAAAGCTGGAGGCAGCTCAGTGCCCATGTCGGTTTGGGCAGCCTGAGACGGCCGGCCAAACCGGCATGCGCACTGATAGCAGTGCACTACCACTTCTCCAGGTGACTGCCCCTGCGATGGCTCCGCCCCCAAGACTCGGCCCGGCCCAAAACTTGAAAGATAAAACCATAATAAACCTGTTTTATTATCTTTTTATTTTTCAAGTGTTGGAGGCTGCTGGCGTGATAGCGGGGGAGCCACCGCTGGGTTTATATCCAAGAACTCACAGGTGAAAATAACCCACAGAGAGCGAGCAGATAGCAATGGAGGGAAGGGTGCTGGTGTGAGGATAAATGGGGTGATGTCATGGCGGTGGAGTAAGTAAAAGCCGCAAACTCCAAAAAACAAACAGTCAATATCAATCATTTTGGTTCTTGTTTACAACAAAGAATTTTACCAAGATTCATAAGCACACGACAGAGATACAGCAGGGTCAGAAGCATTACAAGCGTTCATAACACAACAGAGTGGCACAGCCAAGGCCATTGGAATTATGCGGTAGGGGATGACCAAATTCTGTGGTGGAGTTGACTTAATTATAAGGCATAAAGAGGCACATTTTGTGATAGCATTACTTCTTTATTTTGTCATTGTTCCATATTTTAACACTGTCTTGGGAAAGGTTTCAAACATAGCAATAAGCAGCAGCAAAAGCCAAGCTTTACGAATGGCCTTCCACTACGTAGCAACAACACCTTTCAGAGTTTTTAGTAAGTTTTGATCCGTTTCAGCTGGAAACATTGTTTTTTTTTGCTAAAATCTGCAAAGTATGCATTATGTAGCAAATGAGGCAAATTCATGAATTTGCTGAAAGCGCTGCAGCCGCAAAATTGCACAATTTCAATGGTTTTGTGCAGAGAGCAGGCGGCAGCAGCCCAGGCTGTCCTCAAACACTTGTACACATACACATGTACACACACACAAACATCATACATGCCAATAGACACGATTTAGGAGGCAGACTCGCGATTTTCGAACCCAAAAATGGCTTTCTTTTGGCTGTCTCCCTCCTGAAATTGCCTCTTCTTCAATGAAAGTCAACGTGGGAAATGCATTCCCCCCGATTATTTTTTTACATCTCCCACTTTCCTCTTCTAAAATGTTGGCATGTATGAGACATGCGCATACACGCACACATACCTACACTTGCTTTCCAACAAACGCGCTAGAAACATGGACTTAGGGTAGTTTAAACTGTTAAACTGAACAGATGCAGGTAAATATTTTAACCGGTCCAGCACATCGCTTCTCTTGCTTGCGTTCACTTTGTCACTTAACGAGCTTCAAGTAGGCCTATACCGACATGTTACGTCTGAGGAAGTCACAACGATTCCATAAGTACTCATAACTGCGACTGTGCTGCTTTCGGAAATGTGGAAATTCCTGCATGCGGAAATGTGATAACAAAGTGCAGTTTTACACTGTCATTTATTTTTTTGTTTCCCCAAGAAAATATTCGTTTTTCCCCGTGGAGAAATCTCTTTCCTACCCTCCAGTCATTCTGGTGGTAATCCCTCGCCTTTCCCACCCTGAAAACGGATTTACACCTGTCTTTGACTGGATTAAATGGGAAACCATCTGCAAAAAGTTCGTAAACAGCCACAAGCCTGCAAATGGGTGGGGTTCCTCAACATTTGTAGATGGCCGGACCTTGGCACACCCACAGACTCCTGTGACAAGTGCTTAATTTTGTAAAAGAATGAGTGCTGTTGCCCAAAGCTCTGCTCAGATGCCTGCGGTCGGTGCAATTAAATGTTGGTGCTCCAAATACCAAAGCGGCATAGTCTTAATTTCACCTCATGCTTCTTTCATCCACCACCAGACACTCCCTGCCCCTTTATCTCACTCTTTCCTTTTATTACGGTTTTACAGTTTTTCTCTTCCTCCGTCTTAAAGCTTTGTTTATCCCTCTCTTGCTCTAGGCAAGTGCTGGCACCCGAAAAGGAGTGCCAGTGGGTCCCACTGGCAAACACCGGCTCAAATTAAGCCCTGCCTGAGACAAATTTTAGTAACAAGGAAGTTCTAGATGCTGAATGACACCTAACACTTTGTGTCTGAACCTGTTCTCAGCACCAGCAAGACTGACTGCTCTTCTGGATTTCTGCTGAAAGATGCCATTGAAAGAGGGATGGTAATTCGCTTATCCGTAAGGACTGAGCTAGGTTTTCATTAAAATACTCATGATGAGGTTGGGACAAATGGAGCAAAATGTTTTAGATAGCATTTTGGTGACCTAAATCTTCTCAGCAGCACTCAAGAAGTAAGGAGCATCAATGCATCATTTTGTTTCATTTCAGAATATCAGGGTGAAAGCTGAAAACCAGTGTGACGGCTGCAGTGCTTAATTTGAGCCGGTGGTGGTAGGTGGGGCCCTCCGGCACTCATTTTTGAGGACCAGCAGTTATTTATCCTCTATAGACTTTGATCTAAAGTAAGAGAGAGAAAAACACAAAAAGGGGAAGAGAAGGAGAAAGATAAAGATGGGCAAATTAGTGACAAAGGGAGAATGCAGGGATGAAAAGAATCTGCAAAGAGTGAGAAGTTGAGACAGGGAGTGTCTGATTAAAGAGTCATGAGGTGGAATCAAGACTAGGCAGCCTTGGTATTCAGCACCCCGACTTTCAAGAGTGCCGGGTGTGGACTTCTGAGCAAAACTTTGGGCTCCTGCACATATTCATTTACAAATTAGGCACTGGAAGGCTGCGAAATTGCTCGATTTTCTAGAGTCAAAGATGAGCAGGCGTTTTTTTTTTTTTTAGAGTTTTATATAGCGCGAACTAGACCCAAAGATGTCAGGTATCAGAGCGCTTTACATGAGCACCAGTTTCGGTACAGATGGACACATTATTTTTTGTTAGGCACGGGGGGATTAAGTGATTTGCCCAGAATCACAGGATGTTGAGCGTCGTTGTCGAGACTCGAACCCAGTTCCCCAGCTTCGAGGTCGACCGCTCTAGCCGTAAGGGTACATCCTCTCCCCTTCGGTGTTAAATTCAGTTTAGGCAAGAACATCTTAATATTGGAAGTCTTATGCTTGGTATATTTTTAGTGCGTTCCAATTACTATGTTGTGTTACTGAATGCCTGTTCATTTGTGGGATGTAGTATAATTTTTAGCAAGTGAAGTGGACTGCTTAAGACCCCGTTGAGGTGTCTGCCAGCTCATATAGTGTTTTCCTTTGATGATCATGCCTTCCAGCAGGGTTTTAAGTCATTGACTGATTCTCCTCATGCTAATAATAAAAGTGGCCCACTATTTGTACTAAATTTGAAGCAGGTTGGTTCTGATAACTTATCAAGGTCCGTGGTACCACTGCATACTCTTAAAAAATATTGGTGCGCCTACATTCACAAAGGGGAAAGGGTCCCTTGGCAGCCTCTTTCCGTTTCAAATGGACTACCACCTACTTGAAGTAGATGGTAAAATGCAAATGTTTAGCAACCACATTTCGGACGCAAAAGATTCTTACATACCACTGCGATTCGGTATCTGGGAGGGACGCCCTAAGCACGCCCCTTCCTAATACCGAATCAGTATGTATTCGCAATTCCAAATTGCGATTCGGTAACATGTTACCGAATCGCAGTTTGGGAATGATACATACCAAAATGCATTTTTCCGGTTGCAAACGGCTCTATTCTGCGAAATGGGACGTTTGCAACCTGAAAAATGCTTTATACATCAGGCCCTTTGTGTGCTGCAGCCCTTATTAGCATAGGCCTCTGTTCCTGTTAGAACAGCGTCAGTCAGCCTCTATTCCTGTCCAGCTTATCCATTACATTGGACTTTGTTGTGTTGTTTCTTTTGTCATTTCTTGCTTGCTTTTGTCTTTATTTTGTTTTATTTACTTTGTTACCGTTTTCCAGCCTGTTGTACAGCAGGCCGGCCCACCTTGCTGCTTGCTTCCCGCCATTTCTTGCTCTGATCCTGCCTCCTGTTTCCTGCCACAAAGCGCCCCGCCTCCCTCCCAGGACCTACTTACTATAGGCCACAGCATGACCCCATTGAGCAGGTCCTGTGCCAGCTCCCCCGCGCTTAAGTCAAGCAGGTTGAACTCCGCTCTGTGTGCTGCTGCGTGCATTCGCCTCACTCTCCCCCACTCTCGGCCATTTGCTGCTAGTCAGCATCGTTATTTTGTGTGCTGCTGCTCTGATTAGCATAGCCCTCTGTTCGTGTTAGCACAGCGTCAGCCAACCTCTATTCCTGTCCAGCTAAGCCATTACATTGGACTCTGTTGTGTTGTTCCTTTTTCCATTTCTTGCTTGATTTTACCTTTATTTTGTTTTATTTACTTTGTTACAGTTTTCCCGCATGTTGTACTGCGAGCCGGCCCACCTCACCGCACTCTTTCTGCTGTTTCTTGCTCTGCTCCCGCCACCAGCGCCCCGCCCCCCTCCCAGGACATACTTAATGGAGGCTGCAGCATAACCCCAACTAAGCAGGTCATGTGCCAGCTGCCCCGCACTTCATTCAAGCAGGTCGGACTCTGCCCTGTGTGCTGCTGTGTGCACTCACCTCACTCTGCCCCGCTCGCCGCTGTTTGCCACTAGTCTGGATTGTGATTTTATGTGCTGCTTCCCTGATCAGCACAGCCCTCTATTTCTGTTAGCACAGCATCAGTAAGCCTCAATTACTGTCCAGCTTAGCCATTACATTGGACTCTTTTATTGTTGTTTCTTTTGCCAATTCTTGCTTAATTTTATTTTTATTTACTTTTATTTATTTTGTTAGTTTTCCCGTCCATTGTACAGCAGCCGGCCCGCCTCGCCGCTTGCTTCCCGCCGTTTCCTGAGCTGCTCAAGACTCCTTGATGCGGCCACCCAGTGCCCGCCCCCCTCCAATGACCTACATAGTGGAGGCCGCAGCACGGCCGTGCCACCGGCACGCCAAAGGCGTGCCAAACGCAAGCCTGTCTGCACCTGCCCGCAAATGGACCATGCCCAGCGCCAGGAACCCTGGCCGCACTGCCACCCACAGATACTTCGCCGCAGAACACTGAGTTCTGGACCACAGACACTGCAACAACGAATGCTGCATCGCATCTCCTTGATCAACGGTAGGACCGTTCAACTGCCGCCGCTGTCTCTTCACCTACAACTCAGGACCTCCCGTCTTCATAGAAACCCGCTCCACTCCTACTTCATAGACCTCCACTGCCCCGGAACCACTCTATTGCCTCCTGCTTAAAGCCTGATCTCTCTGCAAACACACTACAGAAATCTGGGACACCATTACAACCCACGGCCATGAAGTGATCGTCATCACAGAGTCTTGGCTCAACCCCTCCTCCACCCCTGACATCACTACTGCAACACCCAATGGCTACAAGTTGACACACCGGGACCACACCAACAAACACAGAGTAGGCATTGCCATCATCTGCATAAGCTTGTACTTCTTACATCCCTTCCTAGCCGGCATTTCTTTCTGCTTTCAAACCCCCATCTCCCTCAGTTGTTTGCTCATTCATATTTTCACTATCCATCCCCCATGTGCTCTATATTCTAGCCTCCCTCACCAGGGCCGGACTGGCCGTAGCGGGCAGCGGGCGTTTACTCGGTGGGCCGCCAAGGTGGGGGCTGGTTTTGGACCCCTGGGTGGCCGTTTTTGTTACTGAGGGCCAGTTTTGCAGCATAGCTGCAATATCGGCCCCCTGTAACAAAAGCGGCAGTGGTGAGGCGGGAGTGGTGGTTTCCACTAGCATCCCCACGGAGCCAGCTGAGCTGCTTGCCAGGGCCGGTTTCGGTTCCCAGTCCGGTCGTGTCCCTCACTCATTCTTTGGCCACTAGTGCTCCTTTTTTAAAATATTTTTTTAACAAGAGCCCGTCAGCTGTAAAATACTACCAGGCTGCTCGCTACATTTTGTTTTCCACCTCCTGCACACTGTCTTTTTACTTTTAATGTACCAGTCTAAAATGGAAAGGTAAATTAAAAAAATGCTACATTGGCCTCTGGTGTCTTAAGGTGTATACACATGCATGCTTACACATTGGCGGCCATCTTGGAATAGCTTTTATTTACTAGAAAACCAAATCCAAGATGGTCATCCATGCATGCACGTGTCTTGACATCTAATGCCAATACAAACATGCATTGCCAATAGCTCGGCCTTTTCAGGTGCGACCTGTTGGCTTTGCCAATGCTTGTTGTCCTTGCTGCTTTTATACCTCCTGAGTGCGGGTAACTTAGGACTCCACTTTTTATGGACATGCATAACGGAAAAAGAATCTGTGTAGTATCACATGCACCTGCATCTCCGTAGCAACATATATGTGTCACAATAGCATCGTATATGGAGAACAGGTTAACTGTGGAATCAGTACTGCATTCCTGGCTACGCCACTTGACCACATTGAGTGCTCCTCGACAAATCACTTTATTTACCATCCCTCATATCACTTGTCCATCAAATTCAAAAGGAGGTGAGAACAGGCTACATTATATCATAAATGAATAACTGGTAATTTACTTGAGAGTGTTAACCTTGCCTAAAATACTACATTTATTCATATCTGGACTCCCCTTCAGTTATTCCGCATAATTTAATAACAGGTCTGAGAGGAATGATTAATAGAACTCCGTGGTGATAGACACGAGGGGACTGGAAATATCACACATACGTAATTTTGGTCCACTTCCAAGTGCTTCTGGAAAATATGTTTTTGTGGGGAAGATTAAACGGAAACTGTGACTTTCTCTGCCCACTCACACAGGTCCTTGTTATTTCGTTAAGGCTTGGAGTCCCACCCCACCAGCATGCTGCTTCCTGGTACTGCAAATAGCCTGTCTAGCGCGATGATGGTGGTTTCATCGCTCTCAGGAAGGATGCAGGAGTGGGCTAATCTGATGGGAGGTCAACCTTGCACCTTCATGTCTCACACACAGCAGAGACAGGTGCACACTCCCACTCGGAGAGAAAAGGCGAGATCAAGAAAGAGAGAGAGAGAAAGAGGCGTGTACACGTATGCACACACTCGCACACCCACACATAAACACGCATAAGAGATGGGAGACTGAGACTAATACAAGAGAGGGCAGAAAGTTAAGTGAATATCTGAAACTCTATTCCAATTTTTCTAAAGATAATGGTAAAAGGCTGTGAATGTGAAAAGCGCCAAGCCCACTTCACATTTCTAACAATGGTAGCTAAAAGCATGAAAGACAAGCCCCAGTTCTTCCAACAACAGAAACGTAAAATAACTGGCAAGTCTAAAAACCACAGTATGTACAAGGACAACATTTGTTTAAAGCTCAGTTGTAGACGTCCATTAGACCTTCTCTCTTTGAGAAAGCAACAGTATCACTGCAAGTCATGTATGCACATTGCCTCAGCACTGAAGATGTCCCTAATTAGCTACATTCACAGGTGCCAACATGTGTTGGCCAGTGAAGTCCCTACCCCAGCAGTTTTTCAAGTTTACCCATTCAATGGGCAAACTAGGACCAACAAGGTCACAGTGAGCTTTCACTTTTTTCACTTTGTTAGTCCTAGCCTGGCCTGCGTAAGGCGCTGAATAGTCTATTCAGCGCTTCAGGCAGGCGGGGCTAGGATTATAGCACATACGGCTCTGAAGAGTCCTCTCTGTGTCTCTGGTCCCATGAGGCTGTGAAGTGACTCTGGGGCATCAGCACTTGATGCATGGACGCTGTCTTCACTATTTAGCAAAGAAATATCACTCAGCATTTAATTTGTAGGAGTCAGATGAGTTAGTTCATTCCTTTGTTGAATTTTCATTCCATAAATCAAGCTGCATAAAAGCAGTGACTTTGGTTATCAAAATGTTCTCTCACTGGAATGCTAGAGAAAACAAGCTGTATATGAGAGAGAATGCCCACCAAAGAAATACTTTGCCTGGTTATTAGCAAACAAATTACTCCAAGACCCAGGTGTAAAAAGCAACATATCCTCCCAGAGACACAGCAGGTGTTTGCACTGTTGGGCAGCAACGGCATTACCGAACGGACCACAGATGCTTGCGTGAACCTTTCTGTACTACGGATCACAGGGGTGCACATTTAGTGCCAGTGCAATCCCAAGGTGTGTGTGGCCCCATGCAAATGAAGGAACCCTTCGCATTTGCCCCATATTACCGAGGCGGGCTCAGAGGCAAAGAGGCATCAGGAGGCAGGGAGATCTATGCCCCAACTGTTATGTTTCATATAGATACCCCAATATAGGCCCAGGTAGTCACCTAACCTTTCACCTATATTCTACCCTACCATTACACCACATAACGGTTCTTGGGACTGACCTTTTACCTTGTTACAGTACTGCTTACAGGATGTAGGGTTTTTCCCTATAAACTAGCCTCATCCATTATGCATGAGTATTCTTGGAAACCCAGCAGGACTACCATTTCCTGCATAATAACTATCTATAAGTGTCATTCCTTCCGTCATCCTAAGTCCGACATGACACAGCAAGGTAGAACCCCTGAGGGTACCACTTTGGGTATATAAACACCATATCTTGCTGAGGTAGTCAGAGGGAAAAGGACTTCTATGGCGACACACTGACGCGAGACGCTAAAGTTCCCGCCCGCAGACACTCCAGCTCGCAGTGGTCTGACATCCCTCGCTGGGTGTCCATCTCGAGACCAACACGGGGTCCCACAGTCTCTCACTTCAGGTAATGGGGTTGACTTTATCCTAGAGGGATTCTTGGCTTTTACACCTACATACATGCTAGGTACACTTAGGTACATCTAGTTAGGGTTGCATCGTAGGAGTACGCATTTTACTGTCATGTATTTAAATACTTGCCTGTGTTCATTGTTTTAGCACGATGGTAGAAATCTACCATCCTTTTACTTTGTTAGCGCTTATAATCATTTATATCTGTTACTGTCTAAAGGTTGTTTCAGCACACCTATTTTACACTAGAATGACGCAGGTTCAATAAATGCTTATTGAAAAACGCCCCTACTGTTTATTCTGTGTATCTCTCTGACAAAGTGAGCACGAGTGACTGAGCGAAAGGTATTGCACTGTTTCCACGATCCTGAGGGATCAGGGTTGTCATGTTCGATAGTTGCCAAGAACTATTCTCTCCTTGGTAAGAGGGGCTTCTAGTGGCACTGTGAGCTAGTTGGTATACAGGCTAACATACCCGATGGGGTGTCTAGAATCAGTCCGGACACCAATCCTACACTGTATGTTGTCTAAACGCGCAGATCCTATATAGGTTTATAGGAACTACACGAGACCACCTTTGAACGGGAGGAAGGGTTTGCCACTCCTGCGAAGGTGGACCAGCAGCTGCAAACAGCAAGTCGCCATTCATTAATATGATGTTCCCAGAGTAGGAAAGAAAGAGAGGGGGAAGAAAGAGGGTATGGAGAGAGTGAGATGCATACCGTCAGAGAAAAGGATAAAAGGAGGAGAAACAGAAATAAGGCGAGTATAAATACAAAGAGGAATAATGGGGACACTAACAAACAGGAGAAGGCGGTCTAAAGGGAAGGGTTGTTAGACAGGGCACCAGAGCGGACAGGAAGCTAGAAAGTGTGAGCAGGATATAGAATTTTGAAATAGAACTCAAATAGAGAGAGAAGAGAACGAGGTGGAGAGAAAACACTGAAAATGAAGAAACAGAAAGGTTATGAGGAATTGAAAAAGTGAAAAAATTACAGGCAGATACACTGAGAGGCAGATAAGAATGCAGACCAGACATGAAGTACATGCATCAGCAGTTAGCATTACATACATTACTACAGCTCGGATGATGGGGACGTACCTCACTAACTTTCCTTTCTCTCACCCTCCTGTAAGTATTAGTGCAACACTACACTGTCCACTTCTGTAATCTTTGCTAATGGATTTGAAAAGAGTGAGATGGTGGGAGATTTGTGAATGAAACACTAGGGGCCTCTTCACAAACTGCATTTTGTTGTACCTTTAGTTGTACCACAAACATACTGCAAAATCCTATCCATTAACCTACATGCTGAGGCCTCCGCCTCTCCTATCTTTTTTGTGTGGAGATCTTCATTCATGTGGGCATATGTTTGAGTAGTAAATGTGGGAGGGACAGGAGGGAGTAGCTGGAAAATGGGGAATAATCATGACTAATTGACAGGGGTTTAGGGAGTAGTAAATCAGGGTTGATGGAGAGTTAGGGAGAGGTTTATGTAGGGACATAAACCCACCCACAAAAGAGTAAGCCCAATCTTTTTCATAAACTGCACTTCTATTCTTACTACAGTCAAAAATACCCAAAACAGTTTCACTTCAGCTCAGAGCTGGACAAGTCCTACGCCACACATGGCCAACCACTGGTAGTGAAACACCCTCCTAATAGGAAATAATGAAGGCAGGGACTTAAAATAAAAGACCGCATGAACTAGTGCTACATTAATTCAAATTATTATAACTTTAAAAATATATATAATTAAATAAAATATAATGTTAACAATATTATACATTAAAAAAACTTAAATATTAATTTATTATAAAATATGTTATCACATGTTTAAATGTAAACATGAATGTAATTTTATGTTTTAAGTAAATAATTAAAATATTTTAAATAATTTCTATACATAATTTTAAATAGTCATTACTACATATTAAATAAATATGCAATATATACGTTAGTTGGGGATTTTATTAATATATTAAAAATATTTAAATATTTAATTAAAGATTAAGGGCCATATGTAGGTAGCTAAATACCGGTCGGTAACGGCCGAAATTCGGTAAATCTCCCGTTACCGACCGGTATTTAGGCGATTGAGATGTAGGAGGCCAAAAGAAGGAATCGGTAATTATGAATCGGTAAATACCGATTCATCATTACCGAATTCAAAATACCTATTCGGAAATCACCGAATCCTTATTTACCGAATCGGTAAATAAGAATCAGTAAAAACGAAAAAGAGATGTAGGTAAATTCGGTAATACCGAATTACATGAAATTCGGTATTTAAGAGTCGGTAATTAACACTGACTGAAAGCAGGTGGTAATCATCTACAGCGAATATAAGCAATCCCAAAATGCAACAGTGTGATCACTATGGCGGCATTCTATATGATTGCAAGGCGGCTACGTCTACAGGCAGCAGGAGTGAGGATCTGGAGAAGGGAGGAGCGCATTTACAGACAGCGCATCACAATCTTCCAACAAACTGAGGCTGAGATCCATGAAAGGTACAGGCTACACCCCCACACCATCCTGGACTTGATAAGGGACTTGCACCCACTCCTGGAGCACCCAACACCAAGGGCGCACACCATACCACCACATGTGCAGGTGCTCTGTAGCCTACATCTACTCGCATCTGGCAGTTACCAGGGGTGATAGCTGCGGTAGGCGGGGTGTCTCAGAGTTGCCTGTCCCGCTTCTTCAGAAAGTTCCTGGATGCCATGATGCAGAGAATGCACCACTACATTAGCTTCCCAAACACACATGCGGAACTGCTCAAAACCAAGACAGACTTTTACCAGATGGCACAGTTCCCGCATGTCATAGGCTGTATTGATGGCACACACATTCCAATCTGCCCACCAGCAGCCACTGAGCATATCTACAGGAACAGAAAGTCCACCCACTCCATAAATGTGCAGGTAATCTGCGATGCTGCCAACATTATCACTGACATCGTGGCCAAATTTCCTGGGAGCACCCACGACTCATACATCTTCCAGAACAGTGGGATCTACACACGCCTGGCTGCGGGAGAATTTGCAGAAGGATACCTGCTAGGTAAATCACTGTGACACTCACCCATACTTACTGCCGATCAATGTGTATTGGTGTATGTGACTAATGGCACTCTCTTCCTCACCTAGGCGATAGTGCATATGCCGTCCGGTCATTTATCCTCACTCCCTACCTAAACCCATCAACCCTGAGTGAGAGACGATACAATGTGGCACACAAATCAACACGCAACGTTGTGGAGCGCACGTTTGGACTATTGAAAAGCAGGTTCCGCTGCCTCCACAAAAGCGGAGGCGCACGTCAGTTAACACCCATCATCTGCTGCAAAATCATTGCAACTTGTGCAATGCTGCACAACCTTGCCACAAAGAAAGGTACAGAAGTGGAATTAACTGATTTTGAGGACAATGATGATGAATTAGCACAGCCAGAGCCCAACGCAGCAGGAGTGCCACCAGCAACAGATGGGAGACAGAGACGGGCAGAGATCACATGCAACTATTTTTAAGTAAGTAAGGAGACACAGCCAGTTGTTGTATGTAATGACGTAGTTTTAATTTCTGGGCACTACGCCACAACACAAACGGCCAAACTTGGCATTCCAATTTCTGACATCCATAGTAGGGAGTCATGGGTTACTTCACCCAATTCTGTCCTGTTAGTGTGGGCTGCATCAGCGTCTGCGGCCACGCACAACAGTACTGGATGCCATTAAGTGACTGTCCTCACTGGCTGTGGAACCAGTGGCAGCCCCATGCCGTCTGCTGCTCCTCCGGGTGTCTGTTACAGGGGGTAATGCTGCTCCGACTGGTCGTGTCCTCGCTGTCCCCAACTTCCACAGCACCAGTAGTGGCAGACTGACTTGTCAGCAGCACCTCAAGAGCATTGGTCACCTTTACCAGCCCCCTAGTGACATCAGTGCTGCAGTGCGCCAGGCCCTCCTGCATGGCCACGGAGCGCCTGCAGAGCAGAGAAGTGGCAGTTGCTAGGCGGTTCACTGCCCTTGTATGTTGCTCCATTTTCTGCCTCTCCCTGCGCCGTGTAACTCTGTCCTCATCCATTTTGCTGCACAGCAGCATCACAGACTGGGACATGTCCCGCATGCCTGCAGCCATCTCCTTCATGCCCTCAGCCATTGTGCCTATGCCCTTGTCAATGTTGGTCATGTTGTCATTGAGGCGCCTCATTTGTCGCTGGACTGACTGTATTGCCTTTCCTTGTAGGCGCTGCACCTTCACCATGCTTGCCTCCAGCCCTCCAAAGACACCATGGCTCTCACCCTGTGGAGGTGGACTGCTCACACGAGCCCTGCGGCGGCGTCTGGCACCTGTGTGTGCTCCCTCAGTGGTGGACAGCACTCCAGCATTGCTACCATCCACTGGCACAGTGGATGTTTCCCCCCCCCTCGAGTCTTCTGAGGAGGACTCAAACTCCATCAGTCTGGCAACAGCACGCCTCATAGGTCTCAGCACTGCAGGTGGTGTTGATGCTGGTGAGGCTAGCAGTAGTGGCGAGGCTAGCTGTGGTGGTGAGGCTAGCAGTAGTGGCGAGGCTAGCTGTGGTGGTGAGGCTGACTGTGGTGGTGTTGTGTGCCCTGCACTCGTACTGGCCTTCTCAGTGATGTCCTTCCGGGTGCCCTCTCTCCCTTGTCCTGAGGAGTCCTGCGCGATGTCTCGCCTGTGGACAGAAATTGTACATTAGCTCAGTGTACCTGCAGCCCTGCATAGCAAGAATAAATATACATTTCTGCCACACTATCTCATTGTCTTCTGCCTGCTTATCGCTGATGTGTGTCACATGCCTTGTTGTTCAGTGCGATTCCTGTCATGATAGGGGTTTCACTGACTACATCTCCCATAATGCATTGCTGGTTTGCACTGAAATCGGTTCTGGAGTGGGATTCACAGAGCCCAATTGGGGATTTGGGATAGGGGAAGGGGGGCACAATGCTGTGCATGCTTCTTACCTTGTTTGGAAGCAGCCCTGGCAGAGCTGTCTGCATCCCCGATCCCACAGACACTTTCTGGCTCTATCGTGGACTCCACGAGCCGCTCAAGTTCAGTCAGGGCAGGTGCCCTGTTCCTTCCTCCTCCTGTCAGCCTGGCTTGTTTCTTGAGATCTGCCATCTTCTTCTTGGTGATGCTCCTGATGTCATACCACCGCTTCTTGAGCACATCAATGTCCCGGGGGTCACTCCAATGGCATTCACCTGTGACTGGATTTCAAGCCAGATTCTCCTTTTCACTGACTCTGCAACTTGCAGGGACTGCTTTCCAAACAGCTTTGCATTTTGCTTCACTACCTCCTCCACAAGGACCTGCAGTTCCCTCTGACTGAATTTCAGTTTGCTCTTCCTTTCCCCTCCTTCTCTTTCTGTGTCCTGGGTGTCCATTGTGCAAGATTTGCAGGCGAGGTTCAGGCAGTGGCTCTGTTGCTCTCCTCTGCACTCCCAGCCTCTCCAGAAGGTTCTGATTGTGTGCACCTGCCTGGGTGTGGCCACTTCCTGGTTGGGAGGGGTGGTGGTTGCACAGGATTGGCTGATTCCTCAATTGCTGTTTTTTTGAATTACCGAATCTGTATTTACCGATTCGGTATTTACCGATTCGGTATTTACCGATTCGGAAAAACCGATCGGTATTGTGGATTCGGTAAATATTTACCGATTTTTACCGATTCGGTATTATTTACCGAATATTTACGTACATCGGGAATACCGATTCATAAATACCGATTCGGTAAAATTCGGTAATTAGGAATCGGTATTTCCAGATTACCTACATATGGCCCTAAGTTACTAATGATGTAGCAAAAAAATGTTTTTCTAAATTTTGAATAAATAGGTTTAATTAATTTCCATGAATGTTTAACATTAAAATATTTTTACTAATTGATTTTGTGGTTGAACAAACTTTTAAACTTTTCCCTATACCTTGCAATATGAAGATCTCTGCCACAGTATCGGAGACCTCCACCTATGTGTGAAAAGAAGTAACTTTACTCTCGTAAATTAAGCTCTACCCCCAAAATTCAGGAGGTGTGGACATGTAAGCCTACATTTTTGAGTAACTTTGCACTCGTAAATAGTGAATAGCGAAAAATAGTAAAGTTACTCAAAAGTGTAAGAGTACATTTATACATGTAGATTTACTTACATGTAAGCTTAGTTTTTTGAATAGCCCTCTGTATCTTTTGGGCCTGATTCACAGAACTAACTTACGTCAAAATCCTAAACTTACAACAATTTTGGTATTCACAGAATGAACTTACACATTTGGGTATTCACAGAATGAACTTACACATTTGGGTATTCACAGAATGAACTTACACATTTGGGTATTCACAGAATGAACTTACAACAATTTTGGTATACACAGAATGAACTTACTCATCCTAACTTTATGTCCGCCACCGGGCCGGAAATTCCGGCCCGAGTGCGGACATAAGGTTAGGATGAGTAAGTTCATTCTGTGAATACCCAAATGTGTAAGTTCATTCTGTGAATACCAAAATTGTTGTAAATTCATACTGTGAATACCCAAATGTGTAAGTTCATTCTGTGAATACCAAAATTGTTGTAAGTTTAGGATTTTGACGTAAGTTAGTTCTGTGAATCAGGCCCCTAGATCCTATCTTTTAAGGTATCTGTTATTTGGTTGCTTAAAGTCATAAGCCATATTTTAGAGAGTAAAGAAGTATGCCACTCCGCACTCATAGATCAAGGATTTGTGTTTCATAGAATTGCAATGCAATGTACTGAACAATTTTGCCATTTGAAGTAAAATTATATATCTTTTTATCACTGTCATTATTCATATTGTAATGAGTATCAAAGAGAGAGAGGAACAGAGTGGCTAGTTCTCTTCCCCTGGTATAAATATTAATAATCAAGAAGAACTAGCCCTTCAAGGTTGCTCAAAAGTATGTGTGTCTGAGGAAAAGAAAACACTTGTTTCTTATGAAGGCCCTCACTAGGTTGGTGGGTGAGGGCCTTCATAAGAAACAAGTGTTTTCTTTCCTTAGACACACATACTTTGAGCAACCTTGAAGGGCTAGTTCTTCTTGATTATTAATATTATTCATATTGTCACATCAAATTCGTCCTGGCCTTAGCTAGAGCTACAGGGCAATCCCTTAACCTCCACAGATTTTTCAAATTTAAAATATATTTTTATATTTTTCCGGTTCATGTTTACTGGAGTTCACTCACCAGGACATATTTTACATTTTCTCAAGGACAGTATGGAGTGTTATTGCATGGAGTATTTTAGCAATTATTTCATGTTTGCATTATATGGGAAATGTAATATTATCATAACTGAACTGTTAAATTAAAAGTTAAAACAACAATGGTTTTAAACTATTTGCGGTTAGGGTAAGATGATGAAAACCCCAAACTATGTACATTTTACCGTGTTTTTGCCATGTCTGCAGCTAAAATAATATTCTTGTGTCCTGCAGCTTTGTACCATACTCTTCCCTATTTTGTTCCTGCCACTGATCTCGTACCTCCTATGAGATTCTAGATTATCAACTGGAGAAGTGCAAAGTATGTACTCCCACAAAGTTAGTAGATCGGTGCCTTCTTAGGTAAATACATTTAGGCTTACCCTTTCTAGCTTTTGCACACAGCAACACACTTTTCCTCAGAGAATTGTGATTAAATTATTTAAGGAGCACTAAACAAACATTAAAGTAAATAAACTAATCAGCAAAATTTCCAACGAACTGAATAAAACAAGACAATGCAATGATCAAAACACATGTAAACTAGATAAGGGGATCAGAGGATCGCCATTTTGAAGAGAATGTAAAAAAAAAGTCGCTTGGCCAAAATATGGGTATAAGACTCAATATTACTTTTTGTGCCTTGCAGAAAATGGCCACTGGAGGCCACTTTTTTGCCAACTCCCCCCACCCCCACAAATTATTTTTTTTTACCAGCAATTCTCAGTGTCTCACACTGCCAGGAGGCCAGAGACAATTACCTAGCAGGCTAGCACACACTGCTCCAGGACCAAATCCAAAAGTACTGTCCCAAATTTTCATGTGGCTGAATACCTTCATCCTGGGCACTTCTAATGTTTCCAAACTGCAAGGGACGGTTTCCATGATTCCAGGACACAGACAGAAAGGGGACACAGGCTTAACTATTGTCTTCAGCTAGATCCACCCAAGGTCGAGCCCCAGTTTCTAGGCTGCAGAATATCTTTCTTGCGATATCTCCTAAAGCTCCACAACCACGAAGAGCTTCCGAGATACCAGGCACACACAGCAGTGGGAAGCAAACTCAAACTCTCAGGCCATTCAGTGCTTCAGCAGAGGTCCCAGTTCCAACTAGGATAGGGGTTCATGTGGAAAGATGCCCTTCCTCTTGTGTATGTGCCTTCCACCACAGTAAGCCAGCGAATCTGACCCTTAAGAAGCCCCTCATCCTTGAGAAGCACTTCCAAGCTTGGATACAGGGGAAGGCAAGTTGTGAGACCTTGTTCCTTTCCCCCAGCAGACAAAGACAGCAGACAAATTTTTTTCTGGTCTTCTCCAAGTATAGTCCTGTTCTGAGGTGCTGGCTGTAGAAGTCCCAAGAAATAGTAGAATATCAGTAGTGGCTGCTGGAGGTGACTAAGCCTTTCCCTGACAAGTTCCTACAATAGGCCCTATCCCCCATTTGGCTTCCTCTGACTTTCAACAAAACTATCCCACAAGGCACTATGCGTGAGGTAGGAGTCAAGTGTCACTGTCTAAAACTAAGAGTTCTCTTCTAAGGAGTATCCAATTATAATGATGCAGAAAAAGCAATATTGAGTCTTATACCCTCATTTTGGCCTATGGACTTTTTTTTACATTCTCTTTAAAAGCCCTGGAAAAGCAACTCAGGATAGCTCTTGGATCAGGCCTGCTCCTGGGAAGACAGAACTGGCCTGGCTGTGAGCAGTCCATGATTTAGGTTTGCACCAGAGACCTTCTCTCTATAGAAAATGGCGTCCTGGAAGTTCCTGCAAACCTTTTGTGGTGCCAGTTTCTTGTACCTGTTTCCTCCCTTAACATTCCAAAATAATGTGGGTGGATGACCAGTAATTAAGCTGCTCACGCCTTCCTGGCAGAGGTCTGCCAGCAGACCAGCTGCTCACAAAGGCAATTTATCCTCTAATGGGAGCCACTTCACACCCTGGCTCTGCTGGGAAAATGCAAATACTGTCACTGCAGGAGAGGGAGCCGTACAGAAACATTCTGGGGTCTGGCCAAGTTTCAGACGGAGGTGCGCAGCTTTTATCAAACTCACCTTTGGAGCATATTCACCAAAGATATAACTTAACCAATACATTTGATTTTTGAAAAATATTACAATTGTGAGAAGATATCAAACATATGACTTGTATTTTTAAGTTTGTTTTCCAATAGGGACATAATGAAATAACACAATGAAATAACTTTCTGAATTTTGCTGCTCCTTGTCCTACTTAATTTACACAATATTTACCTAAGTCTTGTGAACTTCAAGGCACTACTTATGTTAGATAATTTTAAAGATAGCTTTTCTGTAGGTCTTAAAGGTTTAGGGCCGGATGTACGACCATTAAGTTTAGCGAGTCGCAAATTGCGCAAAATTGCGACTCGCAAAATTGCGACTCGCAATTTGCGACTCGCTAAACTTAATGCAATTTGCGACCCCATTGGGAATTGCTAGCACTCCCAGGGATGGTGGACTGCTGGGGGTCAGCAGACCACCATGTCTGTCACTGCTTTTTTAATAAAGCAGTTTTATTTTTTTTAAATGCATCCCGTTTTCCTTAAAGGAAAACGGGATGCATTTAAAAAATAAGAATGAAACTTTTCAGTTTCATTTTTTAAGGGCAGGCAGTGGTCCCTGGGACCACCACTGCCTGCTCTTAAAAAATATTTGCAAACCCATTCATAAAGGGGAAGGAGTCCCTTGGGGACCCCTTTCCGTTTGCGAGTTGCTTACCACCCTTTTAAAAAGGGTGGTAAACTGCGAGTGTTTTGCGACCACTAATGCGGTCGCAAAACAATCATACATAGGTTTGAGACTCGCTATTAGGAAGGGACGCCCTTGGCACCCCCCTTCCTAATAGCGAGTCGCAAACCATATTTTGCGAGTCGCTAATAGGTTAGCGACTCTCAAAATATGGTTGGTACATTGGGCAGACCTATTTGGAGGTCGCAAACGGGCAAAATGCCCGTTTGCGACCGCAAAACATGGTCGTACATCTGGTCCTAAGTGCTTAGAGCACTTCAGCTTTGCAGAGACAGTATAGGGACATATTTTTGAAGTCAGTCGTGTGGGTGGTGTAAGCCCACTCTGCAGTCCACAGGTGACCTCTGACATTTACACAACTGACTCATTTCCTATGCCAGTGTACTGCGGTCATATCTAAAAGTAAAATCTGCTAAATGGGGTTGGTAAAATATTTTACAGAGGCTAGGGTCAGAACACATGCACCAGAAAGTGATTAAAGTCCAAGTATTCTGAGTCCAAATATGCCATCAAATACATCCCTTAGCAACAAATCTAGCAAGACTATAGAACAAGCATTTGCAATGCAATCGGTCTCGCCTTTGGGACCTTATATGTATTTAGCTATGCAGCACATTAGCCTGGGTGCTGAAACCTCTACTGTTCTTTAACATGGAGGGAAAGTAAGCACCAAACTGCGTGACACGCCAGGTATGGGAACACATGGAGAGAAATATTGCCTTTTAGTGGGAAATGGTATAGTCCAAAGCTCTGTTTTTAATATAAAAGGAGGGCCTTCGGTGGTTATATCACTGAAAATACAAGATTTGAAAATAATATTATTGTCTACGGGTGCTTGTGGAAGACAATTTCTATGGACTGGAATCTAGAGAATGCTAAAGTGATTCTGGTATTTTACTGACCTCTGCTGGTTGTTTTCTATCAACAAAGTTAAATAGAGGCAGTTGCCAGAAAAATAAAAAAAAGAAAGTCCCTCAGCAGAGGCTCGACCTAAAAAGGCAGTCAAGAGGGGCACTGGGTCTGCTCCCTGGAGGTGCCCCTTGTAAGGAGGGCGCGAGTTTCCATGGACCCTCCAAGCATCTTATCGCATGCAGGTGTAGTCACTCCCCGTACCTGCCTGTAGAGGGACCGCTTCCCTCCCCTTTGAACTGGAGGCCAGATGCCTCCTGCAGGTAAAGACAGACTGGTGGTTTGAAACACTTGCCTACCTTTCACTAATGCGCAGTTTCCAGTGCAGGCACAAGTTCACACCTAAACTAAGAACAGCACATTTGCTGTCACGGTCTGCCGCAGGCATTCATACTTAAGGGTGTGCCCCGGCTGTAATGTGGCCCTTGTTTGTTTCTTTTGGATATGTTGATTTTCTGTCTGTTTAGGTTTCATATACAGTGAAGATTCTCCACTCCTGTCACTTCTAAATCTTCCTGTGTTTTGTTTGCAACCTCTGATAAAATCGGTGCTGCCTGGAAATTAGGGGAAAGGTAGTGCTGTGGTTTTTCGTTTCGTTTTCGCTTAGAAGAAAACAGATGTTTGTTTTGCAGATGTTTTCTTTTCTGAACAAGTACCTTTCCAGTTTGGGGAGTAGCACTGCCAGGCCCCACCCAAGGGATGCCACTCACCCTCTGCTGTCACCCAACGCACACGCCAGCAGCATGCAGGCTTTACAGCCACACTTTACAGCCACAGCACCAGCACAGAGATGGATGGCAGCGGCAGTGCAACCCCCAACGCCACCACCGCGTGATATCACACAAGAGAAGGGACGACAGGCGTGAACTGGTCCGGGGTGAAGCGGGAATGACAGGAATGCAAACAGGGTAAAATGACCCTGGGTGTTTAAAGATAGCAGCATATTCCGAAGCCGCCCGTCCGGAGTAAGCAGAAAAGCTCACGCCGGTCCGGCTGTATTTGTCCTTGGCAGCTCACGGTAGGGCATCTATAAACTGCGTTAATGAGGAGAGAAGTGCACTAAGGGCCGCCTTTGCAATAACAGGACTATCTCTTCTTTGGTAACTGCTCCCACCAAACAAACAAAAAAAGCAAGCGCTCGCCATTCCCGCTGTTTATTTTTGCATCGCGCTTTCACTTTAAAGTGAAAGCGCGATGCAAAAATAAACACGCGGCGCCATGTCTCCTTTTTTGTCCGGCCCATCCGGACTGGATCGCAGGGCTTGTTTACATAACACGCCTCTGCGATAAGAAACTGCTTCACGACAGCCGTGAAGCAGGCGATCCAGTCCGGATGGGCCAGACAAAAAAGCCAAAAGGAGGCACCCTAGAAACCTTATTTCCAATGGCAGGCCACCGTTTAACATATACGGTGACGCAAGCCAATGGAAATAAGGGGCGGGGCTTCAAGCCCTTTTGTAAAACTCCTCATCTGCAATAAATCTCGCTGAGCGAGCTGCGCATGTGCGCAGCAACGCTAGGCGAGACCTAAAAAGGCACATTTTCCACTTCCCAGTTTTCTATATAGTGCTCTGTTGCTGAGTAGATCGGATTTGTAGCAAAGTCTCCTTTTCTTTGTGGTCACCCCGTTTTTTTTTATTTTTCCTGGAACCTAATTTTATTTGTATGACTACTGTCTGTATGTATACTGTTATTTAGTGTCACAGTATTTGTAGTTCACTCCTCTATTTGAGCTGTTGAAACTGGTTTCCCCCAATTGGTCTATTTAGCTATCATGTAAGGACATAGTAGATGTTGTATGAATTGTGCCAGTGGCGTGCAAGTTAAATGCCATTTGTGGACTGCAGTGTGTATTTACATCAGCTAATGACAACAATTCCTGGCTGCCAGGAGCACCACTGTGCTCTGGCTGGGTTGTGATTTAAAAACATTGCAGTGACACATAGAAAGGAAAGTGCCTCTGCCATATAGGGAAACCTAAAGAGTGCCTTGTAAGCTCAGAGGGGCGGGTGACTAATATATTAAAAAGTGTCACATATTAAAAATGGTGTGCCCTCGCAGAGACTAAATATCTAAAAACTGTTTTCACTCTATATGTCAAGGTAGATTCTCCATGAACATGTTTGGGCATGATTAAAACCTGGAAACATATTGGAAAGATTATTATTTTACAATTAGTTTTAAACATCTAGTTTGATGGTGAAGTACTTTTTTTGATAACTTTAGTCGAAAAGTAACTTTATAAAAATGTACATGTGCTTGCTGAGCTTAAACTGCAAAAAGTAACTTTATAAAAATGTACATGTGCTTGCTGAGCTCAAAGTGACTTGTGGCTGGTTTCGCCATTCCTGTCACTTCCAGAGGACCACATACATTCCTGGCTGGAGTTAACAATCCTGCTCTCCAGCAGACAATAGCCTGGTCTCGAAGCCCAGGAAGGCAGAGGTGCTGTCAACGATTGGGACTTAACAGTGATTAGACATCTGGGAGTGGAGAGGTTACACTTGGCTGAACAAAAGTCAACCTTTACCCTTCCTCTTTTGACTTGGAGATGACAAATGGAGCTGACAGGATCTTCTCCCATTCATTCTCGTGGCACGCCAAGACTTTAGGGCTCTTGCCCTAGCAGGGAGAAAAAAGTTCTTGGTCCTGACAGAAGGAAGAAGTCTCATCTAAACAGGGGGGACTGGTAGGAAGGAATGGTTTAGGGAGAGCGAGAGCACCTTGTAATGTAAGAAAGTGGTATTATTTTTTAATTTCGGGCTTTTGTGGATTTTTACTTTAAAGTAGAGAGGAAGTGCTACTGAATGAGGTAGGCACAGGAAATAAAGTAGACAGGATTGGTTAGGACAAAATCTCCAAGTGTGTGTTACAGCACAGAATGAGATATGCACTAATCTCTTCTTTGCCTGCTTTAGGGACACAAAAAGCAGAAGGACTCCTGACTCAAAGGAGGCCCAGCTGACCACTGAGTACTGTACCAAACAAGAGCCATGTCTTGATAGAGACCTGATATCTGGAAGCCTTCCCTTTTCCATTAGTTGAAGAAAAGTTGGTCTTAGTCATGTTAGCCACCTCCAGAGGACTGGGGCAAAGTGCTTAGGCTTGCCCAGGGAGCTCGCACTCATTGGGGGATGATGCACAGATTTGTCTGACTCTGAGTGTTTTGCTGTGCTGAAAATGTGTTTGTGGAACCTCACTGTAAAGTTATTTGGCCTCGTGGAACTATGGCTAGCTACAGCTTCCAGTCTTGCCCTGCTAGAGGATTTTCAGAATCAAAAAAAGTGACACTGAACTGGATTAAAGTTTGGCACGCGGGCCCTCGTCCTCCAGGGGAATGGAGGTAATAACCTCTGCTGCCTTGGCAGACTACAGCCCGCCATATTTGAAGATCTCCACTGGCCTGCCATGGCGACTCCTCTGAAGGCACTGAAAGTTTGCTGAGCAGCTGTCATATTTGACACAGCTACTCAGCAGACATTTTTGTTTCACAAAAACAAACTCCCAAAAGGGGCGTTTGTTTCTGTAAAACAAACAAAAATGAATGGTCATAACACTTTGGGAGTTTTCTCTCAGGCTGCGGGAGTAATTTTTCCTTTTTTTTAAAAAAATCTTTGAGACTGCCACGCCTTTCCTAGTGGTCCCAAAGAGAACAAAAGTATAATACACTGTGTGCTCTGGAGGGGGGTGCAGTCTGATATACTTATGCCGACAGCTCCTAGTCCATCTCGCTGTTGGTGTAAGCCGGCCGGTGCAGCTAACAAGGGCACTTCTGTCAGAAACAGGATGGTACGTCCGACTCTAACGAGAGCAGGTACACTATCACTTTGGTGGACAGGGTACTTCCACATCTGTGGCGGACTACTGAGTCCGACAAACTCTAAATCAGGCCTCAAGTCCCAAGGTAAACATTGGACCAGGGTGAAGTGGCAAACCTTTCTCAGCAGCAAAAGGATGTAGGTAGCTATGAAATCCATCTTTTTAGGTCGTAGCCTACCAGACAGTGCAGCTGTCTGGTTTGCTAAAGACATCTTGGGGACATTCAGAAAGTTGAAAATGGAATGCATTCTGCCCATTGCTTGCCATTGGCTTTATGGTTTGCAACTCACGTTTTCTTGCTTTCCATTTGCTAGCTTTATTGGTTTTAGGCTGTCCAGCTTGAGTTCATACCTTCCATAGCCCAAACCTTAGTTACAGTATCCTTCTGAATGCTCCCTTTCTGTAAACTGGCCTGTAAATCTTGTTCTTATCTTATCACATTTGCTGTGTGTTAGACCTGGCACCATTGGCGTGGTGCCAGGTCTAACACAGGTCTTCCATTTTTCTGCCTTTACCTCCTGTGTTTTGCTGTGTGTTGGACTCCATTTTTGCTGGTCTAGATGCTTTGGGCACTTTGCCACTGCTGTTCAGTGCCAAAGTGCAAGTGCTATCTTTGTAAAGTATTGTTATGGATTAGTGATTCCATGATTGGCTTATTTGATTTACTTGTCAGACCCTAGTACAGTGCACTATGTGTGCCCAGGGCCTGTAAATCAAATGCTGCTGGTGGGCTTGCAGCACTGATTGTGCCACCCACAGAAGCAGCTTGTAAAATGTGACTCAGGCCTGCCATTGCAGAGCCTGTGTGCAGTCTAGGTCTGACATGTCGACTTGGCAAGTGCACACACTTGCCAGTCCCTAAACCTTCCCTTTTCTACATATTAGTCACCCCTAAGGTAGGCCCAAGGTACCCCTGTGGGCAGGGTGCATTGTATGTGAAAAGTAGGACATGCCCTGATGTGTGTGGCATGTCCTGATAGTGAAATACTGTCAATTTCGTTTTTCACAATTGCAAGGCTCTCTGTTCCCATAGGACAGAATGGGGAGTTTGTTTATAACATCTTATAAACATAACTGACCCTAGGAACAAGATAGAAAAGTAAAGTTTAGTATGCCTGAACTCAGAATGTTAAAGTGCATCTTTTAGTGGGGGTGATTTTTGCATTCTGTGTTTGAAAATACCACTTTTAGAAAGTAGGTATTTTCTTGCCTAACCATCCAGTGTGCCTCTGCTAGGTTTGTGTATTGCAAGTCTGGATTTTGGATGACAGGGGCTGGAGAGGGGCAGTGGCTCCAGAAGTCTGATGAGTCAGGGCTGGGCTGCATAGACCTGGGCTGCATTTAGAGTAGGGGGGAGGAGATTTCCTTTTCACCTGAATGGGCCTGGTCTGCCTACAACAATGCTGTCTCCACCTCCTGCCAGGAAGCTGCACCAGTGAAGACAGAACTGGTTTTGGCTGTGTACAGACACTGTTCTGAAGTCCCAGGGACACAAAGACTTCATCCCTTCTGTCTCTCTGCATCTGGAACTGCTGTTTCAGCTGCCACAGAAGGAAATTGCAACACCGGCGAGCGACGCCGTACCTGCACCGAAGCCGCGGGCACAGCTCGTGAAGAGCACGACGCACCGCCCCGACTTGCACCGTAGGCTTGACGCCTGCCAACGCCGTGCCGCATCGACTCCGAAGCCGTCATCGAGCCGCTGCCTGCACCGGAGCCCCGACTTCACCGACGCCAGTGCTTCATCAACGCGAAGCCGATCCTCGATGTGGGTGACTCCCGAATCCATCAACATCGCACCGTCGTAAGGAACCGACGCCTCGCCGCCATCCGTGATGTCACCTCCCCGACACAGTAAGGAATCGACGTCACACCTCTCCTGCGCTGCAGTAAGGAACAGAGGCATCACCTCCCCTGGGGTCGTAAGGAACCGACGCCGCAGGCGCCAACGAAGCATCACCTCCCCGACGCCGTGCAACGTCTTTGCTTTCATCAATTCCAAGGTACTGTTCTTTGGGGGTCTGCTTGACTCCGGGCCCGACGCCGCGCACCTCGCGGTCGGCGCCGTTCTTTGGGATTTTCATCTGTCACGACGTCGTAATAACTCCAGGTGGAGTTATTTGTTGCTAGAAGCTTAATTTGAGTGAATAACCTATTTTTAAGGATATTTCTGATACTGTATTGTGGATTTTTCTCGTTTGGTCTTGTTTTGGTTTAGATAAAGATTACTTACTTTTCTAAACTGATGTGGTGTCCATTTGTAGTGTTTTCACTCTATTACTGTATGTGTTCACAAAAGCTTTACACACTGCCTTTGAGATAAGCCTGTCTGCTCGGGCCAAGCTACCAAGGGGGTGAGCAGGAGTTATTTTAGGAGTGTATCACCCTTACCCTGACTAGAAGCAAGGGTCCCTATTTGGACAAAGGTACCTACCTCTGCCAACTAGAGACCTCCATTTCTAACACTGTGCATTCAAAGACCGAGGTTAAATGTCAGGAGCTGTCTTCCGAGAGCGCTTGTTTACTTTCCTTTTTCTGACTTCAAAGTGAAAGGATTTATGTGACAACCATGCTGAATACTAAGGATAGGTAAGAGGTTTTTTCTAGCACATGACAACATTTAAATGAACTGTGTAAGCATTTCAGAATATATCTGAATTAGGAAATCAAATGAAGCACATTTTTTGTTATTTCTGAAGTGTGTTGGAAACAACTACTTTAATATGATCAAAACAAATCATTACACTAGGTGATGCAATTTCCACACATTTTCATTTGTGCACTGTATAGGTTTATTAGTAAAACTGTATGTCTGTGCAAATGTAATGGCCATTTCAATTGAAAATCTGTTGTCTGTAATGGCAGTGCACTACCACACCATGCATACTCCACTCTATGCCACTCCTCTCTACTCTACTCAACACCACTCCATACCACTGCACTCTACTCTTCAGCACTCCACTTTGCACCATGCCACTGCACTCTACAGTACTCCACTCTATGCCACTGCACTCTATGACTCTCTACTCTACCCTGCACCACTCTCCTCTATGCCAATGCACTCTTCGCCACTCTACTCTACACTACTACTCTTCGCCACTACACTCTACACCACCAATGCACTTGACGCCACTGCACTCTATGCCAATACACTCTACTCCAAAGTACTTTACTCTGTAAACCTCAACTCTATGCCCCAGCACTCTAAGCCAATTCACTGTACGCCACTATAATCTACTCTGTGCCACTGCACTCTAAACCAATTTACTCTATGCCACTCTATGCAACTGCACTCTACCCTGCACCACTCCACTATATGTCACATCACTCTACCCTAAACGAATCTACTCTACGCCACTGAACTCTACGCCACTCTACTCTACTCTCACCACTCCATTCTATGCCACTGTACTTTATGCCACTCTACTCTTAACCACGGCTCGCTACACAAATGCACTCTGTCACTGCACTCTATGCCACTGCACCCTACTCTGCATCACTGTACTCTAACCCATTGCTCTCTTTGCCACTCTACACCACTGCACTCCGACACTCTACTCTGCACACTGCACTCTGGGCCACTTAACTTTATGCCACTACACTCTACGGCAAAATATTCTACTCTGCACCACTCTATGCTACTCTACTCTGCACCACTCTACACCACTGCACTCTATGCCACTCGACTCTACTCTGTGCCACTGCCCTCTACATCACTCAACTCAAGGCCAATCCACTCTGCACCACTCTACGCCACTACAATCTACTCTGCACCACTTTACTCTGCGCCACTGCATTCTGCTATGCACGCTCTAATCTACGCAACTGCATTCCACGACGCTGCATTGAATGCCGCTAAATTCAATGCCACTGCACTGTATGCCACTATATTCTGCAACACTCTACGTCAATGCACTCTACACCTCTCCAATCTACGCCACTGTACGCGACTCAGCACTATGCCACTCCAATACATGACACTCTCTGCCACTCCACTCTACTACACTCTACTCCACACTATGCCACTCTCCTCTGTGCCACTAACATTTAGCCATGCTGAACAGCAGTCACGCTGGTCTACAACATGGCTAAAGCACACTGGCAAAGCCAATAGCTCTTGCATAGGTGAGACCTATTGGCTTTGCCAAGGCTTGTTTCTAATTGGAGCTTTTGGCACCAAAATGAATGGCTTTAGGGGGTCCTCGATGATGACTTATACAACTTCAAAGAACTCTGCTGGCTTTATCCTTAAACACTGCCCTGCTGGAAGTTTTTGTCCTCCAAAAAGACTGAGAGAAGATAAAATCTTTGAACGGGATTACCCGCTGGCGTTTCCACCCTCCTCCATTCCATCATGCCTATTTCCTGGTCAATGGTGAAATGATATTTTTCAAAGCCACTTTACTTTTTCTAGCTACTTCTTGGTTTAACATTTTTATAAAAAAACATATCTCCTTTTACCCATATCCGATTTAAATTATTTTGGTGTCTTTTCTTAATAATTTTGGAATTTTATTGTGTTGTTTTCTAGACTATAAAATTGGTAGCACAACTTAAGTTAACAGGCATGTAACAGGACAGTGAAGCATAAACAGGCCTTAAGGAGTGCTTGGTCCAGTCACAGTGGGAGCACTTCCACAGGTTGGAATATATTCCTGTGTAGACAATTTTAGCGTTAAGGTACCACCGCTTAGTAATTATTTTCCACTCTCACCATTATCTGTCGGATTCCGGAAATGAGAGGTTAGGGCTCCCGGAGGGGGGGGGACGCGTGCTTTGACAACCGTAATACAAGGTGTACTGCGCCCTTTCATCCCGTCCCTACCTGGCGCAGGCTCATTGCGGCGCGCAGTTCATTTCGCGACACACAAGCTCCGCGCCCATGAAAACACTGGTTCCTCGCAGCAAGGTGCGCCGCTTTACTCGTCTCCCGCTAATCACATCAATTTGATTTGTATGAGTAAAGGCCCCGCTCATTAGCGGCGGAGTTTCAGCTCCGCGCGCAGGCTCGGGGGCTGCCGGGGCTCTGTTCTATTTTTAGAGCCATCGGGACCCAGCAGTCTCCTCCGGCGAGAAACATGAGCTCATTACGAAGTGTGACTCCGCGCACGTGAGGGGAGGGCAGAACCATTACCGAGCACGTTGCATAAAACCCTTCTAACGTGCCACGTGCTCCAGCCTCGTGTCATTTCACGCGCCTCTCCCCTTCAGATGGACACCTAAAACGTTTAAACCATTTGCGCATTTCACTGAACGCTGTGATTAGGTTTTGATAGTATGATCTAATACACGAATGCAAAAACACCAAATGCTATCTGAAATAAAATGACATGAACTTTAGGAGACCAGGGCAATTCTTCATCGCTATCTCTGAAGTTAAACTTAAGAACAAAGGTGGGGGGTCACGCTTCCTGCAAGGCCCATATTCCCCACCCCAGACGTGGAGAGTCAGCATCTTTGACTACCTCTGAAAACGAGCATTGGCAAAGCCAATACGTCTAGCGTTAATGTGCTAATGCATGCAAGCACAGGCTTGCACAAATGCATTAATACTTGCGCTGCATGATCAATTCCTGTCTGTCACAGAAAAACCTGCCGTTCTGGCTTGAACAACGCTCGTAAAAAAGAATCAAAATGATTGTTTTCTGTATAGAATGACTCCAGGAGAGCAAGAATTGGCTGTGACAGGCCTTAAGGAGTGCTTGGTCCAGTCACAGTGGGAGCACTTCCACAGGTTGGAATATATTCCTGTGTAGACAATTTTAGCGTTAAGGTACCACCGCTTAGTAATTATTTTCCACTCTCACCATTATCTGTCGGATTCCGGAAATGAGAGGTTAGGGCTCCCGGAGAGGGGGACGCGTGCTTTGACAACCGTAATACAAGGTGTACTGCGCCCTTTCATCCCGTCCCTACCTGGCGCAGGCTCATTGCGGCGCGCAGTTCATTTCGCGACACACAAGCTCCGCGCCCATGAAAACACTGGTTCCTCGCAGCAAGGTGCGCCGCTTTACTCGTCTCCCGCTAATCACATCAATTTGATTTGTATGAGTAAAGGCCCCGCTCATTAGCGGCGGAGTTTCAGCTCCGCGCGCAGGCTCGGGGGCTGCCGGGGCTCTGTTCTATTTTTAGAGCCATCGGGACCCAGCAGTCTCCTCCGGCGAGAAACATGAGCTCATTACGAAGTGTGACTCCGCGCACGTGAGGGGAGGGCAGAACCACTACCGAGCACGTTGCATAAAACCCTTCTAACCTGCCACGTGCTCCAGCCTCGTGTCATTTCACGCGCCTCTCCCCTTGAGATGGACACCTAAAACGTTTAAACCATTTGCGCATTTCACTGAACGCTGTGATTAGGTTTTGATAGTATGATCTAATACACGAATGCAAAAACACCAAATGCTATCTGAAATAAAATGACATGAACTTTAGGAGACCAGGGCAATTCTTCATCGCTATCTCTGAAGTTAAACTTAAGAACAAAGGTGGGGGTCACGCTTCCTGCAAGGCCCATATTCCCCACCCCAGACGTGGAGAGTCAGCATCTTTGACTACCTCTGAAAACGAGCATTGGCAAAGCCAATACGTCTAGCGTTAATGTGCTAATGCATGCAAGCACAGGCTTGCACAAATGCATTAATACTTGCGCTGCATGATCAATTCCTGTCTGTCACAGAAAAACCTGCCGTTCTGGCTTGAACAACGCTCGTAAAAAAGAATCAAAAATGATTGTTTTCTGTATAGAATGACTCCAGGAGAGCAAGAATTGGCTGTGACAAACAGCATGATGGCTGACGGTACTTTTCAGATGTAAGATAGCCAGTCCTGCCAAGTATCACGCATCATGTGTGACACTAACGCATTTCAGTGTGGTGTTCCGCATCACCGCACTGAAATGCTTTGTCACGCATTTTAATGCCACTGTCTTGGGTGCTACTACTAGCACGCCGCCGCTCTGCTGCTCCCAGCAGAGTCACTTGCCGCCATGCCGCTGAGCGCTCTCTGGCTCATAAACAGTTAAGGATCGCAGCTCTGGCTGGAAGTCAGAGTGCTGCAGTGCTGCTAGCTACATTTGTTACAATTTGCGGCCTCAGGCGCGCCTGCCAGGCAGCCTTAATTAATATTCCCGGCCCCGCCTGCGGCGCCGCGCGGCAGGCTGTGAAACTGACACACAGCCCACACTCACCATGGCGCCGGGGCCTGCCCATTATCCGGATGTGATTGGCTACTACCTAGCCTGGGGGTGAGGTTTGTGGCACAAAATAGGAGGTGCGGTCACGTGACCTCCTGCTGCCGCGGCTGCGCGACGAGCGGCCAGTTAAATTGAAAAGTTTGGGCAAACAGCAGCTACACTGGCTATGGCAGCGCTGCTCCTTGCATAGCGCATTAATTATGTAAAAATAATCCAGCAACTGAATGAAGGGAGCCGTCCGAGGCGCCGGCGGACGAGTGAGCCGGTGTCGGAGCAGAAGTTTACACCAAAGTGCAAGCAGAGTTGCGGAGCCAGGCCCAGAATCGTGGCCGAGCTGACGCTTGCCACTGGAGCAGTTGCCGCGGCCACAGTAGGAGCAAAACCAAGTAAGTGACTGATTCACTTAACATTTACCCAACCATGATAGCGCCAGCGCGCAGCCACACCAACGCCGGTCCGTCTAGCTCTCCGCATGGCCCGCTGCGGCGACAGTTAACAGCCCGGTGTTCAGCTTGGAATTACCTTGTGACAGCCGCAGCTCGCCAGCGCGATCCGGCACTGCGGGGCCGGGCAGCAGGCAGTGATGCACTACCCTTCAAGGCCAACATAACCTGCCAGGCCACAAAACCGCTTGGCACAATCTCACGAACCACTGTGGGCAGCACATAGATTCCTACAGAATTGGCCTGAGATACCTCCTACCAGGACCAAGATGGCCCCCGAGGCCCAGGCAGCCCTAATCAGTGCAGACAGCGCCAGCGTGCAGTGACCACACTGGTGCCTGTCAACTTTCAGCGCGGCCAGTACCAATTAGTTTAAGTCAAGAGCCTGTATATAGTAGCTCTGGGACTGCCTTACTCGCAGCATACAGTAGATCTGGTGCTGTGGGGCTGGGCAGCAGGCAGTGGTGTTCCAACTGGGGCGGACACCGCTCAGCAGTGCTGGTAATCACTTTTATTAGGGGTGAACAATCACTAATATAGTTAAGGATAAATACAGTGTCCTGGTTGTCTGTAATGTGTGCCTCGCACTCCTTATTTCTGGTGTTTTCCAGCAGTTTTAAGATCTTAGAGTTTCTCGTTGCTCAAATGGGTGTCATTTCTGATATTTAATTATGTTTCCCTCGTCTTCATTACTTTGATTTTGCTTGCGTCAAAGTGTCACTCATAGTCGTTGAAATGTCACTCATAATTCAAGTAAAATTATGAAAATGTCACACATAGCAATCTGAAACCTTGGCAGCTATGGATAGCCCTTCATGAATTCCCTCATGCACTCCTTGGGAGGTGGAATGATATACTCAATAGCCTACAGCATAAAGTCACAGAATGATGCTCTTTTGAGTGAAGTATATTTTAAAGAATTGGTAACAATACATCTTGCAGACGGCTGCACGGCCAAACCAGTCCTAAAGCCGCTTCCTAATGTCTCATCTATGCTTGGTAACGCTAATGTCCAGCTCCAAGAAACGCTCTGGGTAACATGCAGCATAAAAATGCAATTGTTCACATATTCATTAATTTAAGCATGTGAATAACTATACATATTTTCAAATCACTATCTAGCCTCTTAATTATGGCCATCATAATCGAAGGAATGCCCCTCTCATTCTGCTGGTTTGGCCAGATGATAATATTCACAAATGCAAATGTGCAAACTTCCTTATTACCACAATATGTAATGGATGAAATCGAAGGTAAGTGCCTCAAGTTGTTTGGTTTTCCCAGGCAATCTTATTCCCCAGGTCACACTGCCACACTTCTTATCTACCACAATCAACAATAGGCTGAAACAAAGGAAATACCTCATGTCCTTTAGGTGTTTTCTCAGTGCTTAATTTGTAAAGTATTAAGTGCCAGGCCCATCGTCAGGAGGCCACTGCAGCTTGCACCACCAATTGCAACTGCCAGCACTGCCAATGACATTACCAACACAACTACTGACCATCACACTCATACAAGTGTGACTGTTCGAGGCCCCCAAAGCTATAACAATGGCTTGGCTAGCAGATGTTAGTTGTTTTTAATGTATATTGAATTAATAAACAACTGTTATTCCGCTTGTCTTTAAATTACACAAACAGCGCCACCATGTGGCAGCTGTCATAAGTGCTTGCATTGACATTTAAGTGCTGGTGCCGAGCACCGGAAAACCACTGGCTCAAATTAAGCATTGTGTTTTCTGGATAGTCGGGCGACCTGCTGAAAACTTTGACTCTAGTAACACAAACACTAGCTATCACCCAAGGACTCTTCTAAGGATTGGAATAAATCACTTACGTTGTTGAATGTGTAAATCACGTGTACTAAGAGATTTTTTATTGGGGAGGGGCTAAAAGTACATACTTGGAGTTTGACAAAGGGTCATACTGACCTTTATCCAGTGTCAAATTTCACCTCTCAAAAACAAAAAAACAAATAACTTGTTCTTAAATGTTAGAGGTTAGCAGTGGATGTGGAACACTTCATAGGGGATTTAGGGTGGGGTTGGATTGTTCTCCTCAGATAATGCCATTGGATGATTTTGAATCACACGAGGCCAATGCCATTGGTTAACTTGGGAAGTTATAAACATCTGTCTATAAAGGGAGGCGGAAAGCTGTTCCAATTAAAAAATAACAAAATTTTGAAAGGATTTGAAAACACTCTACAGAGTGTTTGGGGGTCCTATTCTAGTACGTTTTAAGAACATGGCTGTAAAATTGCCCAACCTCCAATGTTCATGAAGTATTGAAATATGTCATTATCTCCGTGTATGCATGTCTCCTCCCAGTCTTACCAGTGAGGTAGCCCACCCCCGGACAGCCCACAGAAGCGCTTCAGTCCTTAAGTTTTAGTTTCTATTGAACCTATAATAATCCCTCACTTTGTTATGGCGTCCTGCCTGTTTTCAAGTTATAGGTTACTGTTGCTGCTAATGAAGAGAGGGAGGGTGGTATGTGACTGGGACGTTGTACCCCAGAAACGCTTCAGTCCTTAAGTCTTTTTTTAGTTTCTATTGAACCTATAAAGACCCCTCCCTTCATTATGGCGTCCTGCCTGTTATCAAGTGATACGTTATTGTTGGTGTCAATGACGGGAGGGAGGGTGGTATGTGTCTCGGACGAGGAGAACCTTAGCACAGGGTGATGAAGATTACTGGTAAGTAATTAAACATTAGTCCTCATGCCCACAGTAAAAGCCCCTCTGCAGAGGGATAAGGACCACTCCTTCTGCTGGCTGCTTGGTGCACTTTAGACCTGGTACGACGCTTTTCCAACAGGTGATTTTTCTTCCCACTCCAGCCATACCAACTCTATAACGTGAAAATTATATTATTTACATGATTATTAAGGCATTGGAGCCACCAATGTGCATAGGTATTATTTAGATCTTACTCAGAAGAAAAGAGAAAGTGCACTTCACAACCCTGTTACTAGAGGGCAGGCTCCTTCAACATCAAGGGCACATTTTATGCAGGTGAAAAAAAATCTAAGTATATTGGTGTACTGAGGCGCAATACATTATCATAGGTCATGAATGACAATTTGTTTTACAAAGTTTTTCATATCGCAGTCTGAGTGCTGTAAACAACAGCCAGTGTCACTCTTACTTATCAACCTTGGAGTGATTGCACCCCATGCCTCCAGTTAACACTAGACGTTCGCAGCAATATCTTAACCTCCTGAGCCGTCCTGCTAGCCTCCCATGCAAAGTGTGATAAGGATATTGTTCGCACATTCGAAAGTAGGCATTGTAGCAGTACATGTATTTATTATAATTATTCTGCCTAGAAAAGAAGAAATTGAGCTCTACACGGTTTCATCACTAGAGGGCATTTTCCTACAAGTAGCTCCTGCTTCCAGGTACAGCTAAATAAAGTACAATACGTGATTACATCTCTATCATTTGGCAAGGAAATTATTTGTATGGTACCCATCCAGCACCTCTTTTTCAAATTCTTGATTGTATAAAACAGGATCCAGTTTAGTGCAAAATATTCAGTACCTTGTCTTGCTACTAGAGGATATGCTCCTTGAATAACATTAAGACTCATACCAACTAATTTGCATCCAGGCTCCCAGAATCCTTTGGTGAGAGGATTATGTTTTCCAACCAAGCCACTGATAAAGGTGTATTATTGCTTTTGGTGTTAGATAGGCAGCTAGAACTAATAAAACATGTTTGCAGAAGCTGCAAGTGTGTTTAGGATTAGCTACTGTATTATATTTGTGAACACACTGTCAGGCGTGGCTAGATCTTGATGACAATATTATAAGGAATGCTGTTAAAAATGATGCTGAGTGTTTCAGGCGTTTTCTTGCTGTGGGTTGTAATTTGCAGACCAATTGTGTTTTTATATGGCCAGTGTGAACAGTGGAAGGCAGGGGACACCTCTTCTTTTGGGGCTATGGAAAATGGTCTGTTAGGCTGCACATGGCCTCCTCGGTCTATGATGAGTTGTGGACTAGATGACTGCAGACGTCTACATGTTCTGCCCTTGTTAATCGACAATGGATTACTTCAACACAATGCATCAGGGTTGTAGGTCTGTCAGTAGTAAAATCTGTTCCGCTCTACTAGACAGATTCTACCGGAGCTCCCAATAACCCCAGCAGAAAGTCTGCAACCTGAAAGTCTTGTTTGACTCTGTCCTCCTTTCCACACCCCTGTACAGACCAAAGTCCCTACATGCCTAGTAAAGCTGTGCCATTATGCTCCCTTTCTGCTACTTTTTTCTGCAAATTTTCTGATCCTCTACACTCTACAATCTGTGAGCCAAATCGTGGTGCACCACAATATTATGTACCCACAAAAATTACCCAAGATTTAGTTGAGGATGGGTACTGCCTTCTCATTATGGGGCAAACCGGATGATTGGTGGGAGCTGATTATAGTTCAGGTGCTTTGTAAAAGCTACAATGACCTGGAAGACACCTGGCCTGTCCCACACCTTCACTGAATTTCAAGGAACCCATATTCATTTCTGTTCATACCAAAAGTAAATTTTTTTTTTTACTATACTCTAGGCTTCAAGGTACTAATACAAATACACATATTAGGAAATCTTAATTTTTGATGTACTAATAATAAATGAAGCCAATAAACTAATTAGTTAATAAATACACGTTGTTCTATGATTTACCCAATGCCAACACTTTACATCTTTGGGCTAAAATTTGAAGGTGTGTCAGGCAATGGCGACATAATTATGTGTTTCAGGACAAAAAAAGGGAGAGGAAAGGTTGCAATACTAAGATGATGCGCATAAAGGGGCTTATTACGATGTCGGGCAGACACCGTCGCGGATACGGGTCCGAACGACCTCCGGTCGGCAGTCCAGACCACCTAATTACGATGCGACCGCACATGGTGCGGTCGCATATTCACATTTCCCTATGGGAGCATGTGCTACGGCTGTAACACGGTCGTAGCACAAGCTCCCATAGGGAAATGGGAGGTTGTGTTCATTCCTGCCCGCGTGGCAGGCACCTCAGGGTGCCTGCCACATGGTGCAGGGATCAACAAGGCCCCCAACCTGAGGCCGCAAACAGAAGGGGACCCTGCTAGGGGCCCCCAAACTTGCTTATCGACAGGCTTTCCATGTCAGAAAGCTCGGCATGGAAAGCCTGCCGGAAACCGAGCATCGTAATACGGACGGCATAAAACAACGTCCAAATGGATTACGGGCTGGTCTCCCAGCCAGAATGACCGGCCAGTTTCACTTTCAGCAGCCTATATTGTAATTAGGCGGTCGGAAGTGAAACCGACGATCTCGGGTGGAAAGCCTCCGACCTAAGGTCGGAGGCTTTCCGCCCGAGATCGTAATTGGCCCCATAATGTAACATATATGGCCTCAGTCACAGAGAAATGAACAAATCTGTACCCTTGGATATACACCCTCGCATACGGGTGCAGAAGAGTACTTCTGCAGCGGCGGCCCATCCTTAAGGGCGGAGGGGCCTCCCTTTCTCCCAGCATGAATAGTGTCTGTCAGGCTGAGCAAAGGTCAACCTGACAGACGCTCTTCGTGTTCAAGTCAGGCAGGCAGGGAGGTGCTGTACATGCACTAAATGCGCAGGCGCCTGGATTCTTGAGCTGAACTTTGCCGGGATGAAGAGGTTACAGCCCTATGAGCGTGACCTTCTCAGCCCAGCAAAGAGCTTGGTGGTCCTCCCCCTCATGATGAGGGGGAGTGTCACTGATAGTCTCGGACGTGGGCACTTCAGTTTTAAGCCCTGAGTGTCTATCAGTGACACCTCGTCACAGAGTGGGGTGGTGTTAGCAGTCTCACTGACCCCATCCCTCTCTGTGATGAGTAAAGGACTGCCGCCTCTTCTCATTGGCTGATCCATAACAAGGTTGGGCAATGAGAGGGGGTGACAGTCTCACTCATCAGGAACCACCGAGGCTTCCCTCCGAGATCACAGCTGTGGCCCGATAAGTGTTGTTTGTTTTAATGTTTGGTGGGTGCGTGCATGTGTGAATGATTGTGTATTTGTGAGTGCATGCTGTGAGTGGGGGTGTATCTGTATGTGAATGCATGGGTGTGCGTCAGTGAGATAGCACGTGTGTGGCCCACCCACCCCCTCCCTGCTCCAATCACTGGCCACCACTGACTCCTGAATTCCACTGACAGTCATGGGCTTCCAGACACCCTCCTGGAAAGGTTTTGTAAATTCCAATTTGCATCTATGTGAAAGTGGTTCTTCATGGGTAATTCTACTTAGTGTACAATTGCACATGGAAAAAGATATTTACATTAGTGTAATTTCACGTTTGTTTTCATTGACAGAGACAAACATTTCTCTGTGGAGGAAGCCCTTCCCTTACACTCCCCCAAATTTTGGGAGTGTTCCCTACTCACACCTACAATAAGAAAAGATTTGCTATTGATCAGAGCAATTCTCTGACTGTTTACCAGGTGGGAAATTGTTTATATGGATATTTTTGAATAAGCACAATATCTCGAGTTTTTGGGTGTGCCCTGGAACACCCACTCCCCGTCCCTTAGAGAAAATGTGCCATGTGTTATATATCACACCATACTGGGGTAATATCAAAATTGAGTAAATCCTTTTACAATCCCAAATTCACATTTTGTTAGTATAAAAATTGAACTTGCTCACTTAACTTGAGCAATTGAGCCATTTACCTTAAAACAGTTAGGTTTGGAGTTTACGCCTGTCTATTTGTTCCTGTTCTCTGCAATTACAGATCACAAGTGAAGTATTTATGCTTAGTATATGACTGGCCTCCTAATGACATTTCTTGATGTAGAATGCAATCTTGCGCAATATTGCACGGGCATTCTATGCTGTCTGTCAATAGAGGTTCTGAGACGCGTCAGTATTGGAAAGGCCCTTCAATTTTAGGTAGCGCACCACTTTAATTTCAAATGAGGGAGTCCAAGAGCCTCTCCCTGTGCCTTGCTCAAAGGCTGGCTGAGTAAGATGTGTTCTGTTGATCCATCTCATGCACACTTCAACAACACGTCTTTTCACTGTTGATACTTGCGGAAAGCAATATCCAGTTTTCAAGCAAAGTCTTGTCGCCATGGCGGGATCAATATTGTTACAGAAAACACCCAATAGCTTTCATGAATAATATATTTATATACAATACATGGCGCCATCGGTGTTGTGGTTCGTTTATTATTGATGCCTGGTCTTGAGGGTGGTTACATAACCTCTTTGGGTCACCAAGTGTACCGTGGCTTTATCCAGACAGTGCATGCATTCTGCACCTGCCGCTACACCTTCTGGGGCTTTGGTAATTCTGGTTTTACGGGGCCATAGCAAGTTAGATCCTGACAAATGTAGAATAAATGTGGAAAACGTTGTCACTAAAGTGTTACTCCCCATTTTTTATATATTTCTTATTTGTGCCTATCACTTTTGTCAAAAAGTCCAGGGAGGGCAGACCGATTGGGGTGCAGTATTTTCCCATCACTTGTAACCTGGTGCAGCCGTGAACTCTTGTTCCAGTTTAAGATTACCGGCTTCCCTTGTAATAAAATTCTATGCATTTCAATCCTGTGGCAGTAGTTCAGCACTGGGCCTTGCTATAAGGTGAAATACTTTTCCGAGCTTTTATATATTAGCAGGAATACACAATCAAACAAAATGCACATAACTGTTTTGGCAGGGCAATTATTTTTGAAATAATGTGAATTTGTGATGAAGTTGTTTATTTCAGGTGTCTTTCCCTTTGATTGCTTCAGTGATGTAGGCGTGGTTAAGGTCTAGCATGCGAACACATAACAACTCATTTTCCAGATTCGTGGAACAATAGTTTTCTTAGTACTATCATCAAAGCAATAATTCGTGGGTGCACATACATTTGCATTATCCAGGTTTTAAGTAACATTTAGGCTGAATGTGAGGTTAGTCCAAGCCTCTACTGTAGTGTTGGCACAGTGGGCATGTTATCTAAATCTCCACTGACATTTGAAAACAAGAGAACATTTTCAAAAATATTAGGGCACAAGGAGGATTGTGAGTCTTTTTCATTTTTATGTCTTGGTGTGAAGAAGTCCTGGTTGAACATTATTTTAACAGTGGGACCTTCTTGGCCTGGGCACATTTTCAGCTATATTTCAAGATTCCAAAGCCGGGTGGAGGTCAAAGGTTCTGAAAGCACGCTAGAGGGAGTCAAGGGAGCCCTTCCAAATCTGTGTGCTGTGTTTTAGGAAGGTCATCGGAAGGAAGAAGACAGCAGAAAGTCTCTGGCTGCTGCAAGCTCACCAGGCAGGGTCATAACTACATGATGCTCATCTGCACTTCATATTTCTTGTTGTCACCCTGGTCTTTTGGATTTCCTCCCACACCACACCTTCCTCTTTTGTTTTTTGAGACCAGCAGTGTAGAAGTAACTTTTGGTCTGAGCCTACTGCTCCTTGGTGCCAGATTAGTGTAACCTGAGGGTTAATGAAAAACAATTCGTGTTACTGAACATGCGAGTAGAGTGATTGAGCCAAAGTATTCCCTCCGGAGGGTGTGGATAATATCTGCAAGACTTTTACTGTACAGCGGGCTCTATTGTTGCATTTCGAAGCACATATTATTAATTCTAAGGTCAAATATGGTACAGACATGGTGGTATGGGAGTGCCGGGTCATCTATAATGAGAACATTTTCCATTGAAATGGCGCATGGATGTAGTCACCAAAGAATCTTTCGTGGGCCAGCTCCTAAATACTTTTAATACATTGCCATGGTCTATTTAGAAGACAGATCTAATAGGGATCTCATAGGACTATCTAATATTACTTTCACTAATTTCCATATCCAGAAGTAGTTGTTCACCATCGCTCAAAACTTGTTCATATAATCTGCCCTAGTGGTACCTAGAAATCACTACAGTGAGATATGTATCAGCAGACGGTTCTCCTCGTCAAACACTCAACCACAGTTAAAGCAATGCACTTTGAGAATAAAATGTCAGATAAAGTCATGAATATCCATAAGAACATTTGGACCAGATTCACAAAGGTATTCGCACACCTGAGATGGATTTAGGAGCATAAATACCTCTATGCACGAGTCAAAAGTCATGCATTATAGTAAAACTCTAATTTACGTTTAGAAATATATTTATACGAGCATGGTGTGATATTACCTGGAAGCTAAATTACTTATTTGGGTAGGATCTGGGTGTAGTAGAGCAAACTCTGAAATTTGTGGAAGTCAAAAACATTTGGCAGGCACAATTCCACTATTGGTATGCGTTGAGATGTATTACTATTAAGGAAGGAGTAAAGTTGCATCCAGGGTGGGAACTGGGAGCCAACGACTGAACAATGGTGGGGTGAAGTAAAGGTCTCTTCAACAGGCGAAGCCTGAGCTCCAGTTGTGCATCCTCTATATGTCAGTTTCAAGCATTCTTGTTATGAAATCAAAACATTTGAATGGGCTGGACAGCGTAGATCTAGATGCTCATTTACATTCAAATTACTTTCAAATGAAATTTGAATATCAAGTTACATTGGACTGCATAAACACCCTCTACTGTAATCAAAATTGTGTCAAGTTTCACCTGCTTGTAGATTTCTCTGCTGTGTACAATCTGTTTTCTTGTAAATATGTATACCATAAATTGGGTTATTAATTGGGAGGATGTGACCCCTTCCAATTTTACAAACACAGTTTTATTAGTCGAAAACACAGTTCCTAGAGAATCTCTCTTCAACCGTTGGGAGCTATGGCACAAGCAACCTTAAGAGATGAATGTTTTCAGTTCCAGAGGTACCAAAATTGTTAAAGCAAAGAATACAGCACCACAAAATTACCAAACCAATTTAGACAAATAAAGAAAAATATAACAAGCAAAAGGACAGGATAATGGGCACTGGGTATATGATTTAAAAAAAAAAAAAAAGTAAGGCCAAACAGCCTTGGAAAAAGTAGCGCTCTATTGAAATGTTTATTGTTGACCGGGATTTAGCATGATTTCAGGCCGATGCAATGGAGGGATCAGAAACACCAAGCAAGTTATCCCAGCCAAAGTTTTTGCCTTAGGACTTAGTCTTTGAAATGGAAGTCTGACTTCTGCACAGGGGCAAGGTCCAAAGCTGAAGTTGGATACATTGTTGTCACGCTTCCACGGTAGCTATTGCCTTTAGAGTCAAAACCACCAAGGGGGCTAAAGATGAACATAGCCGCCAAGGGCAATTTCATCATTGGGATGGATTTGCTGCCTTGGTTTTATCTTTAGACTTGGTCACTTTTTTAGTTCTCAAAATCCTCCTAATGTGAAGACTGGAAACTGGGCAGTGTTTTGTGAGGCCAAATTGTAGCAAAAAGCTCCTAAAGAAATGAGCCTGTTTGTTTTTCTCACCTTGACTGCGATCTCATTGGGCAGGCCTCTGCACATTAGGCAGGTCATCCACAGTTGTGAAAAATGACTAAGTCCCACTTTCTCAAACTACTGGGAAAGTTCTTTCTGGTCAGTCCTGTAGCCCACAGATCCTCAGCGCAAGCTTCTTGTCACTAGATCTGTTTCCAGCTAGAATACATGCAAGGTCCCGTACTCTGTGGTCAGTTCAGCCCTCTTCAAATCAGGGAGCTTTCTCCTTTTTAGGTCGAGCATTCGACACCTCTTGTATATACTTTAGTATATACTTATTTTATACTTATATGTGTATGTACTATGTGGGCTATGGAGATCAGCCCTAGGACTTGTCTGCTTCCGCTTAGGGACTTTTTTTTCTGTTCAACTGCCTCTATTTAACTGTCTTGAAAGAAAACGACCAGCAGAGGTCAGTAAAATACCAGAATTGCTTTCTGCTGAGAGACTTTCTTTTTTTAATTTTCTGGCAACTGCCTCTATTTAACTTCCTTGATAGAAAACGACCAGCAGAGGTCAGTAAAATACCAGAATCACTTTAGCATTCTCTAGATTCCAGTCCATAGAAATTGTCTTCCACAAGCACCCGTAGACAATAATATTTTTTCAAATCTTGTATTTTCAGTGATATGACTCACCGAAGGCCCTGATTTTATATTAAAAACAGAGCTTTGGACTATACCATTTTCCGCTGAAAAGCAATATTTCTCTCCATGTGTTCCCATACCTGGCGTGTCACACAGTTTGGTGCTTACTTTCCCTCCATGTTAAAGAACAGTAGACGTTTCAGCACCCAGGCTAATGTGCTGCATAGCTAAATACATATAAGGTCCCAAAGGCGCGACCGATTGCATTGCAAATGCTTGTTGTTTCCCTGGAGCAGGCCAATAAGAGGCCAACCATTGATCATTTGAGAGCACTTCACATCCCTGGGTGCCAGCAGGAGTCAGTGAATCCTCTTCTTCCAGAAAAGATCAGGAATATTCTTTCTTGCAGAAGGACCTTCTTCTTCAGTTGTCTTCCCAGGTATTCCGAGGTTCAGGAATGCCCTGAGGAGGTGGTGGTGAGGTGTAATGTTCTCTAGCTAATCCTGGCTATTTCACACATTGCCCACCTACGTTTGCAGCACCCTATCTTTGCTTTCCTTTGAAAATTGCAAGAACCATAAATTCAAGATGACTGAAACCTTTCTTCCCTCCGAAAGCGCTCCAGGCAAGCACCTACCTAGCAACACCATAATTTGATGAGATCTCCTCTGCCATGGTCAGAATTGGCTCTACCATTTGCAGAGGCTGGGTGCCAAAGGGTTTAGGAAACAAATCCAAAAAGTCCCATTTGGGATCAGCAAGTCACAAGAAGAAATGTTAAGGCTGTCCTTTTTCTGCAAACTGTCCTATATCCCTCCTGGGTGTCTAATCCCTGCTAAGTGGCCAGTTGTTGACAACACTTCTGCCTTCATGGGTCCAGAAGCTAGGCTATTTTCCTCTGGCACCCATTACAATCTAATGGGGTAACCCAGTGGACCTCAGGACCTGGGTAACATTTGGTACATTCAACAAAATAGTCTTGTCGGTGACAGAAGCAATTCCGGAAAATCAGTAATTCTTAAGGTAAACCAGAAGCATTACTCAACATATGAAAGAAAATAGAAAAAGAAAACACAGAGCCAGGAGGGAAATTACTGCACAAAGCATGTATTATGGCGAAAGTACATGAAACTCTATCTATGTACATGGCACTAGAGGTTGCTCCAACATGTGCAGAAATGTGACAAAAGTGCTTGTGCAAAGTTCCATGTGAAGGGTAAGGTGACTGAATATATAAAATACAATAAAAAATATGAAATTTGCAGTGCTCAAGTTGCCTGCCAGCTGTCTGTCAGGTATAATTCAATCCAAATCACAAAGGGAATCTAGAGGATTTTCTTAGAGGTCCACTGGGGGAATTTACAACAAAGTACAGATGCTTAGAGAGCATCGACGTTTTGACCCACATATGTTGGAGCAACCTTTAGTGAGATTCACATAGATAGTTTTATATACTTTCTCCATAATACATGCTTTGTGTAGTAATTTCCCGCCTTGTTGTGTGTTTTCTTTTATTTTTTCTTTCATATGTGGAGTAATGCTTCTAGTTTACCTTAAGAAATACTGGTTTTCTTGAATTGTTTCTGTCACCAACAGGACTATTTTGTTGAATGTACTAATTGTCCTCTGGCAGGCAGAGTCATTGGCAGCAGCTAGAAATGTGTTGTGGCCTCCGTAGGTCTGAGTGGTAGAAATGGTTTTAAGTGAGTTCTGGCTCCGGCAGCACAAAGTACATTTTAATGAAGTTAAATTTCTACTAAATTATAGGGGTGGGCAATATATTTCACTCAGTCCGTGGAATTTTGGCCACTCCGCGTTACGCGTGTAAAGCAGAGTTCCGACCAAATTCCGCCAACTGCCTTGTGCCAGAGTTTTTTTTCTCGCCCAAGGCTTGAAAACGGTAAGTTGGCGAGTGTATTTGGCATCCTCTAGCGTGATTTTCAGTCGCTAGGAAAGACCCCGGTGAGATTTCTCCACAACGGGCAGTCGCGACTGTTCTCGATCAGAAAGCTGCCGGTCGAGCAGAAAATCTACTCGAGCAGCAGCAAAATCAGCTTAAGAAGCTGCGCCCTTTAGTGCACCATGTGGTGCCGCTCGTGCTGATTTTTAGTGAGGAACAAGCTCCTGGCACTAAATCACAGCAGTGGCAGCGCAGCGCAGCATGACAATTTCCACCCGTTTGTGGAATTCTGCGCAATCCTGTGGAGGTTTTTTGTAACTCCACTGAATTCCGCAGAGTGGAACTCCAAGAGTTCAGCCCAGGCCTACTAAAATATCAAAAATCTAGTTTTTAAAAATAAGTGAAAAATATCTTTTAATGATTTATCTAGCATTTTCCCAACCAAAGGTGTAAAGTTAATATTTTAATCACACCTAGGCTTGTCTATAGAACATCAAACAGAACCTATAGTGAATAGGGTTGTTAGGCTTCTGTCACTGTGAGGGCACCTACTTCAAATAGTGTGCCATTTTTAATGACAAAATGACTTTTCCTTACCACATTCCTTAACTGCTTTATTAACTGCTGTCTAGCCAGAAAACAGTGGTTCTCTTGTTAGCTATATATTGCTTGTTATATATATGGATGTTATAAATATACACTGCTGCCCACTTACGATATTTTGCCTCCGGTACAATTTCTGCATCATCTAAAATGACTTTGCAGGAAAGTTATATAGAGCAATTGAGTGAATTTTCTTTTACCAAAACCGTTTTAGAGCCACAGCACATCCTTTGTGGCACTGAATAGCACTGTCACAGAGCACATAGTTATAATACCAGCAAAATATAGGGACCAGAAAAAGTGAAAACCAAGGGTGGCCACGCTGAAAAGGCAGATGTCTTCCAATTTGGTACAATGTATAATCTGTTTTTGTGAATAATTGAAATCCAGTGGCATCATTGAACATGTCAAGATTTCACTATAACAAAGTGAAATAAAATTAATTTAATTTGGCCTATTAAGTTTGTATGTTTGAGGTTTTTGTATAGTGTGAACCAAGCCAAAAAGAAGTGGACCGCTGTACAGGGTCAAAGGCAAAGGTACAGTGAGATTGATAGATAGAGTAGAGTAGAGTGATTGGATAGGCACTTGGGTTCTGCGAGTAGAAGTGGACTATGCTGCTTTGTGATGCAGTGGTTTTTAATGAGGTGTGTCTTCAGCTCTTTCCTAAACTTGTAGATGGTTTAGGTGCAGGGGTCTGATGAATATGGAGATATTGTTTCAGATCGTAGTGATTTTTTATATTTATTAAAAAAAAACTTTTTACATAATATGTACCCTTTTTCACTAGTGTATGGTGTGTTTTATTTTATTAAATTGTTATCCTTATAATTAACTTGGTTTAGAATGTAATGTTTGTTATAACATACTTGTATTAGTGTTTGGTCCTTGCCCACAAAGCACAAACATTTTCTCTTGGATCGTTTTTCTGACAAGCTACCGATAGCAAGTCAAGAATTCTTACCTACACCAGTTCAACTCCAGGGGTCATATTGTTTGGGACTTGTGGGAGCTCAAACAGGGCTCAACAGGGCTCACATGAATACTGAAGCCTCTCTCTCCTACATGGTAACATTATGATTCCCTACAGTAGTCTTGGATGCAATACACAAAGTAATCTGGATGTGTCTGAATTGCCTTTGACCCTATTTAACATATTTGTATCTAATTTTTAGGTCGAGCCAGAGCCAGCATACAAGCGCTGCTCTGGCGATCTGTTGTAGGTAGAGTACGGAGGAGAAGCCCCGCCCACTACCCGCCCATATTTTTCATTGGCCTGTGTCTTTGTCCTTCGTAATTGCTGGCGTCTGATTCCTTAATAGGCGTGTTCGTCCCTCCTTAGTACGGCCATGTCGTCATTTGTATTCTCCCATGGCTACTGGTCCCTTTACTTTGGTTCTTACACTGTAAGTGTTATTTTAGTGTTGTAAGTACTATTTTCTTGATTGAGTTTGTCCTACTTGAGGCACGACGACGTGCTTTGTTTACATTCAGCACGCTGTGCGCGCTTTCACTTTCGAAGCTGCCGAGACAATCGCGACCGCTTGGTTTTTTATTTTCACATGCGCGAACACCACTCATGGGATGCTGTTGTTTCATTTATAGTACATTTCCCTGTGCCGTGTTTGACCACCCCACCACCCCTCCGAGATTGCTGCTTTTTTTTCTTTTCAGCTCTGCACACCACTCGCGGGACACCCGGGAATCTGCATGGCTGAGTTGACTTTACTGTTTTAGGGACGTTGTGGAGGCCGGGCGCTAGGGCTGCTCCGATGCCATCGCTGCTGCTATCCCAGTGCTAAGGCTGTGCTGCTGTCTCCCTTGTCCCTTCACCAACAGAGGTATCATCTGCCCTCTACGCCCCCTCACAGAGGGTGCTGCTGCTGAGCATACCTCGGGAGCAGGGCCGGCATCTCTCTCGGCGGACTCAATCGGAAATATTAAACTTTTTTTACTCATGGGATTGCAACCACGGGAGTTCAGCGACTGCTACCTGGACAGTCCCTGGTTGCTGGAAAGGATACGAGCTCACGAGGTGGAGCTGGAAAAAACAACAAGGGGCATATTAGCAAGGGCCTTTTCACCGCTTTAGCGGCACTTTTTGCCGCTAAAGCGCCGATATTTCTATCGCCCTATTAGCAAGCTGTCGCTAACAGCTGTTAGCGACAGCTTTACGGCGAAAGCGACCGTTTTGGTGCCGCTTTGCATGTCAGCGATATATATCGCTAATGACATGCAAAGTAGGCGTTCCCAACTAAAAGCGACTGAAAACAGTCGCAAACACAACTTCCCCCTATTAGCAATGCCCGTGAAGCGATAAAAAATTTGCGCTAACCGCGATTATCGCTGGAATCTAACACCTGCTAAAAACCTGACTTAACCATTATATTCAATGGGAGGTGGATTGTAAGGTTAAGTCCTCACCTGCCTATTAGCAAGCTTTTCATTAGCGCGTTGAATTTATCGCTGGATTTCCCGCGCTATTGCTGGGTTTCGCCGCTATCGCTGGATTTTTTATCGCCTTGGAGATAAGAGTTGATAATAACGCGTTATCACCGCGATGAAATCCAGCGATAGCCGGCGATAGAAAAAACAGCGCTAAGCGCGCTTTGCGATAATTATCGCAATTTCTTGGTAATATGCCCCCAAGTTTATTAAAGACCGGCTGAAAGAGGACAAGAACCTGACCTCTGCAACCAAAAGTAAGTTTAGATGAGTTCTGCTGGAGCAGTAGCAGTGGAGCACAGCTGAAAGCGCATGGCTCCAGAATAAGGCGCTTGTTTTTTTTTTGTGCTGCTGCCTTTCCCAGTCCCTCGTTGCTAATGTCTCCTTCTGCTTTCGATAGTTACCCTTTTTCTGCATCCTTCCAACTTTGTTTTTCAGTCTTTTCGTACTCTGTCTTTCTCCCTCGTCCTGCTGTCCGTCTGCAATCTCTCTCCTTATGCCGATCTCACCTCGCACTTTTTATTCTTTCACTGTTTCTTCTCATACTTCTTCTCTGTTCTAGAGACCTGCCTCCTTTCCTTTCGGATTTGTATCTCCCCTACCCTCCCACCACCCCAGCATTTCGCCTCTCCTACCTTGCCCCTGCCGGACTCGCAACGTGAAACCGGCTGCTTCCTTGAAAAGTATCAATTGTATTTTGCTAAAGCGGGGCTCTTTTAACTCCAGTTAATGTTCTATTCGAAGAAATAATGCGAGTTGTTAAACTTACAATACCTCGTCAAATTCGTTCATTCAAAAGAAACAGCTTCATATTTCCTACATGTTTACATTTTTTATATGTATTTTTTTATAATACTGATGAATCATATCTGAACAGGGACGACCCTTTTCGTTATTGCAATCCACACTTTAACTGTGTTTATATAGTGATGTTGTGGCCTCTGTAACCCTCTCTGTGTGAGATCAGCTTATTCCTTAATGATAGTTAAGAACTTGTTGGAGGAACATCTTTTGTTATCATGTCATAAAGATTAAGCCAGAGCTGTTGTCAACTATTACGTTTTTCAGTAATTGTGCATGTATAAGCGGATTGTTCGATAAAAAGCAATATAATGAATAAATAAATATGTGGCATTAACCTGTGCTTCGGCAGTGATGCATTAAATTGTTGTTTACTTTGTTTATATTCTTGTGAAGCAATTAAAATGTTTAAATACATTACTTTATCAATTATCGTCTTGGGCTATGACTCCCAAACTGAAGTCAAAGATGAAATCAGGAGATGAGGATAAAATGTGGAGCAAGACAACCATGTTCTGTATAGCTAAAGCAGTTATTTTCAGCACCAGAACCATTATGTCCGGAGTACTTGCAAGAATTATTTTTTCAGGTTTCTTAAGTTTCTATCTAAATATAGGGATATAAATGGCTACTGCTCTGCCATCAGAGGCGCAGCCATGAATAGTGCAGCAGGTGCAATGCCACAGAGGGCCTGCTGGTTAAGGGGACACTGTATATAAATTACAGTTTGTTTGTTTTTCAAACTGGGGGATGAGGGCCATTTTCCCATGCTTTGCCTAGAGCCATGGAAACCTTGGTATGCCACTTTGTGCCATAACCAGTCAGGCACACAGGTCCTACTTGGCAAAGGTGTGACATAGAGTTGCCTGCCTCCCAACAACTTTGGATGCACTTTCTCTTGAATCCCTGAATCTTGCTCTTCCGAGAAGTTATGCAGGAAGAGCAGGCAGCCCCTTTCATATTCCCTGCCATTGCAAGGTGGATGCTCTGCACGTAACATGGGGCATCATTTCACAGGATGAGTTAAAGACCATCGGAGCGCAGCTTGTCTTTTGTCCAGGTGTCATGTAGTCCTGTTTATTCCATTCTAAAACAAGACTACATGTCCCAGGATTCAAAGAAAAAGCTGGACAGGAGCAGCATATCACGCATAGAATTTGTAAACTTGGCAGCTATGCACCCCTGGTTCTCCTCTACACCCACCATCCAGCTTCAAGTTCTATCTTCCTTATTTCCCCTTTTTGCACTTAGTGCTATGAAGCATCCTTAGTGTAGTCTATGCACAAGAAAGAACTATGCAATAATACTGTGTTCCCTTCGTCCCCGTATCTTCCTTTGCTGTTATCCAGTCCCTTCCCACTAAGCCCTTTGAAGTGGCCTACAGGGCAGTCTGTGTCTGCACAAAAACACTTTCATGGCCTTTGACAGTGTATTGACCTTAGAAATGCAGCTTCTTAAATGGCCAGATGGGTTTCAGTTATGGATTCCTTCACTCCGAAACCTACAACTTCATCAAGGGACATCTAGTGACAGCCTGTGGTACTGCACCCTTTCCCTGCTTCTTGCACATTAGAACAGTAAATGTTGCTGTACCCACAATAATGTGCTGCATAGGTAAATACATATAAGGTCCCAAAGGCGAGACTGATTGTATTGCAAATGCTTGTTACTCCTAGTGGTGGTATAACAATTTGAAATGTTTCAGAACTTTAGACATGGAGTTATGAAATGGTTTCTTTATAATTCTAGGGTTTAGTAAAGATTTAACATTGCCATTTCCTTTCACTCTTGTCTGACCCATGCTCAAATCCCAGAGCAGAGCTCAGGGTGAAACCTTCAGGTCACAATTTAGATTTCTAACGGTGCAAACTCAAGGCTTTCATCTTTCCATGGCCAATAAAAGTAAACTCTGCAAAGTTGGGTAGTAATAACGTCTCTTATTTATAGTTCTAAAATATATTAAATCGGAAGTAAGCACACTATCAACAAACCCAAGTTAATATAATGATATTAAAGTTAATAGCGGCTATTACAGAAAGTATTCAAATATGCTGAGTTTTATACCCAGTCATAGGTAAACTGATCCTCATCAAAGATGAATCTCTCAAATTGACTTTTCATTTGATATTCACTAGGCCCAAAATTTGGCATCAAGTAGGGTTGGCACAGTGCCATCTTATGGATTTTGTTGGCCCCAGGCAAGAAATATTTACGATCCGCTGTTTAGAACAATTTTGAATTTTATTTCCTATTTTCTATGAATTAAAGCCTCATGATGCCAAACTATATTGACTTATAAGTCAAAGGTTGAGATTGAGAAATAGACATAAGGGAGATATAAGATAATTTCACTTTAGAGGGGCCCCTGGATAATTGCCCACTTTGCTCATGCCTTAAAATGTTTCTGGGTGTGCACCTGCTGCGAATATAGCACGTTACAACGCGTGCATTCACAACGCGGTAGTTTACAACGCGGTTGTGACAACGACGCGTTGTTACCACGCGTGTCATTACATCGCAAGTTGTAACAACGACTTGCTGTAGGGGGCGCGGTGGACTTAGGAATAGTATTAATTACTATTCCTACTCCTTTTGTGCAATAGCAGGGAAGGTGTGGGATTTAAAATCCAACACATTCCCTGGTGTTGCACGCCCCCTACAGCAAGTCGTTGTTACGACTTGCGATGTAATGGCACGTGTGGTAACAACGCGGTCGTTGTAATGACCGCGTTGCAAACTACCACGTTGTGTTTACAGCGTTGTAAACGCTGTTTCCCCCTGCTGCACACAATGCCTTGATTTCAGCTATGCCCTTTATTTAATCTATGCGAGGGAGGGTTACAAGACTTATGGAAGTACAACAATAAAAAAATAGAAAGACATTGCTCCTCAGTCCCTCGTAGCCCATTTAAAATTGAGATAGTAAAGACTATAGAGACAGTAAACAGACTACAGCTACCAAGGAGCAGATGACTTCTCATCCGCCTTACTTGCAGATAAGTAACTATTTGATTTTAAGGGCTGTACTATATCTTAGAGCCTTGCCTCAAAAGTAGGAGTTGGCTGCTCCCATGGTGCTTCAAAAACTAAAATGGTACATTTCTCTGTGGGGGCCTGCACATTTGTCAGACCACATGCTTTGTATTTGCACTTGCAATCTGACTCCGTAGGAACAAATCTAGTGCTATTCCAAGTACTACTTACAATACTACTTACAAAACTAGTGCTATTCCAAGTACTACTTGCAAAACTAGTGCTATTCCAAGTACTACTTGCAAAACTAGTGCTATTCCAAGTACTACTTACAAAACTAGTGCTATTCCAAGTACTACTTACAAAACTAGTGCTATTCCAAGTACTACTTGCAAAACTAGTGCTATTCCAAGTACTGCTTACAAAACTAGTGCTATTCCAAGTACTACTTGCAAAACTAGTGCTATTCCAAGTACTGCTTGCAAAACTAGTGCTAATCCAAGTACTACTTACAAAACTAGCGCTATTCCAAGTACTGCTTGCAAAACTAGTGCTAATCCAAGTACTACTTACAAAACTAGTGCTATTCCAAGTACTGCTTGCAAAACTAGTGCTATTCCAAGTACTACTTGCAAAACTAGTGCTATTCCAAGTACTACTTGCAAAACTAGTGCTATTCCAAGTACTACTTGCAAAACTAGTGCTATTCCAAGTACTACTTACAAAACTAGTGCTATTCCAAGTACTACTTGCAAAACTAGCGCTATTCCAAGTACTACTTGCAAACTACCAAAATATTGTATTTAGGATCAATTACTCCGTTAGATGACATGCTTCCTTGTATGATTGTTTGGTTTGCTTTTTTGCCATTACATTTGCCTTGCTCTGTTTTTCTTAGCTTTGGTTTCTTCTTGCTTGGGTTTGCTATAACTTTCAGTTTTTTTGCCTTGGCCTGTTAACCCTTTGTTTTCCATTTTCTAGGTTCTCTTACCCCTTTTCCTTTACTTTTTTATGTTACACATTGTAGTCCCATGATGTCCTCAATAAAATTAACGTGTAAAAATGGATGCGTGGGAACACATAGAAGCAGCTTCCTAGGTTTAATTTTCACCCACATATGCACTGTTGACTATTGTCACTCCCTTCGGTAATTTTATTTTGTACTACAATGTCAAAGGAGAATAAGAAAGAGGTATTGGTATACTATATTTTCTAGGAGCACCTAGCGCCAACCTTGGCCTAAATAAATATAAACTGTGACATCTGGATAATATATTGGCATTCTTTTCAGCAGGTAGGTACCGCTCCTGGAAGTTATTGGTGATTGTTTATGTGTAGTTTTTATTGCTTCCCGTACTATCATATTTGGAAATGTTACTAATATTATGGGGTAAAGATGCATTAGGCCCTGCGCTGGTTCCTATCCACTACGTCAGTAACCCTACTGACAGATAAAGTACAAAGTTCAAATCTACATTTTTCAAAATGGAATAAGTAGGACTGTGAAGCAGAACTGAGTTTTTTTTCTTTTTCAAAAACGTAAATTCAAATTGAAAATCTGTTAATGTTTATGAATCAATCAATGTGAAGAAAGTAAGTTGTAACTCCCCACTGGCTAATCAAATATTTAGAAATGTGACTAATATGTTCAGGTAAAGAAACAAAAATCCGCCAAAACTGACAAACCCATACAGACACCAATAAGCTGTTTAAAGATGCAACTAGATATTATGGGAGATTTTTCCACAGTAGTACAAGAGATGGACCCTAAAACAACACATTCATAATAGTTGAAACTGGCATTTCCACCGGGGATAGTAGCTCCAGGTGAACCATGAAGTGTTCTGCTAACAAAAGCATGTGCTAACTGTGAATAACATCACAGTGTTCTCCAATTTCCATTTGTGATAATGCTTGTGACATGCAGTAAAAGCATTGTTATTGATAGATATTTGAAAATGTTATAAGACATATATGAAAAAAAAACAATTATGCATTTTAGACAATAATGATGAAACATTAAATTAAGCTTTTGAGGGCCAATAAAAAAATCTGAATTCAGGGAAGCATTTCGGAAGCAGATTGAGAATAGTGGATGAATTTTAGCGATTAAAGGAGAGATTTCTGATAATAATAGATTATGTAATCATAATGGGTGTCAAATTCTTGAAACCTTAATCATGCAAATTAAATAAGTAAAATAAACTAAAAAGAATGTTATAACAATATTTAAACATCAATTAAGGTGAAGGATCACATAATATTATATAAATTCTTTCTGTGCCATATGGCTGACATAACATGCCTTGCACAAGCCAAGCTAAGATGTTTAAGGGTAAAGGAGTGCAACCGAGGGCTATTTATGCCACTTCATTGGATAAAGCCTTACCATGCTGAACACCATATTGAAAAAATACATTGCTTGATTTAATAGTTTCAGACGCCCAACAAATAAATAGTGGTTAATAGGCTTTTTTTCAATTTCCTCCATTAGGACATGGTATGTTAAGTGCATTTGTAGAGCACATTCCCATCTTTTGTGTGGGTCTGAACCACTTGCTGAACATAGCAACCAGACAGTTCTGGGAATCTGGTTTACCGAAGTCAAGGATGTATTGTTGAGATTGTAGTTGCTTTTGTTTCCACATCATGCCATTTAAATAAGGAAGAATCATATCATCTCTCTTTGATATCCTATGGGATTGATATTATCCATTTCAGAGACTATATTAAGACTTGGACCTCAGAGATGAGTCTGCAAAAGACTGTGTTCTATACATTTTCCACTTTTCTGAGGATAAAAATCTCAGATGGACAGCGCGGGATGCACTAATGTTACAAAATAACAAATTCAGCCCCCCCAAGTGGTACACCATGGCTGCAGCAAGTAGTAAGCATGCTCTCCTCTTATAGTGCGAACTACAGCAGCGAGGATTAGCTACATTGATAAAGAAAACTAATGATCACAGATATCTATGATTAAAAATTGGACCGTTTATAAAATGGACTGACAGTATGGGCATCGATAACAGGGAAAGGAAAAGAGACCCCATAACATGTGACAAATAATGAGTTATAGGAACCAAAAAGCTGCTCAATAAATAACATGGGGAAATCATAGGACTGGCTCCAGTTTCACATTACAATGGATTAGAACAGCCGTGGAACCAGATCCTGCAATGCAATGAAAGGCATAGATTAACTTTTTTTTATTTTATTGTATTTGTCCTTCAAATAGTGTGTCACCAGCTCCCACAAGATGCGCATTCCAGTGTTGTTCCATTATCACCATTACTGGAGGGATAACATTACTCATGATTTCTAGGAGTCACTTAAAGAAATTATTAAGGTACATCTGGGATATGTCGGAGTCCTTACAGAGCCACCCCACCAGCACCAACAACTTCTTATGTCCCTTAGAAACCATGAATATGTAACTGAAGCATTTAGTCAATCTGCCTTGACTGATTATGTAATTTGTTAAGACACTGCTACTGTATAAGTCTCCTGGTAATGTAGAAACAGCTAAGCCAGATGGCTATTCACTAAACAGTGAGTTAGGAATTTACAAAAATGGAAGCGAAAAGATGGCTAAACAAAGTTGACCCCATAACATAGCAGCCGTCGCCACCAAGGTACGGTCGCCCACACAGAAACAGTTGAATTTGGGAAATAGCAGAAATGTTGATGAAGAGGAGTACAAGGTACACACGGGGACAGAAGGTACACATTTAGACCTGAAGTAGCGAGGGCCCAATTGATGAAGGCTCTGTGAACTGCATAAAGTGCCATCAAGAAGTAATATTTTCCCCATTGGTAGTCAGTGCAGGTTGGAGAGAGGAAATGAGATAGAACATCAACAAGGAAGACCAAGAAGAAGACGTGCTGCACAGTTTTGTCCACGTAGACTGATTTACCGTAATCCATTTTCTGAGATCTACCAGGTGGCATACAGATTTTCTGTCTTCTGGGTTCAGAAAAGACAGAATTTTAAATAAGGTTTTCAGAAGCGGAGAGCAAGCTGAGATCAGCTTGCTTTCTTGTCGAACAAAAGATGGGGACTTTCCAATTAGAACATCCAAATTTCTGATCTTGGAGGGTTTGCTCCTGGTCACGTTTAGGCACAGGAGGTTATACTCATTGCTCCCGCTTGGATCCCATGATATAATCATATGATCTATTTTCATTTAACCATGGGTAATATAACTCCCTGCAATATAGTTGTGAAAATGTTTTTTTGTTTCCATGTGTACTGGAAAAGGAAGGTAACCTAGAGTAACTTTATTTATCAGCATGGAGGACTAACTGCACTAGTAGTAACATTAGTGTCATGCACTAGTTATGTTATGTTATATAGTATTTATAAAGCGCAGCTTTCACTCCGGGGAGCTATGCGGAGCCCTAGTAAACACACACAGCCATAACTAGGAAATCAGATGAGTAATCTACAGAGAGCATCGGGGGCATTAAAGATCCATGTTTTTAGAGCTTTCCTGTAGATAGTCTCTGTTTGAATGAAACGTAGATGACTAGGAAGCAGGTTCCAGGCTTTGGTCCCTAGGACCTTGTGATACATCTAAAACCGGGGGCTCAAGAAGGTTCGCAGATGAGGATCTGAGAGGGCGGTGCGTCACATAGTGAATAAATCTGGACCGAAGATAATAGGGACCTGAGGATCTGAAAGCTCTGTGGGTAATTACCAAGATCTTGAAAAGGACTCTTTTGTGGATAGGCAGCCAGTGAAGTAATTTTAGGGCAGCAAGAGGCTGAGGAGCATCTGGGCCATTTTAATACTAACCGTGCGGCTCCATGTTGAACCATCTGTAGTTTGTTTAAGATGGACTTGTTGGTCCCTTCATATAGGCTGTTGCAGTAATCGAGTCTCGAGGTGATTAGGGCCACTGCCACTGCCTTTCTCGCCGTGCAGGGGAGTAGATCGAAAAACGTTTTGAGGGACTTTATCAAATGGAAACATGTCCCTTCCACTGCTTAGGCTTGCTGGCGAAAAGAAAGTGATGAGTCAAATTTAACCCCCAAGTTCTTTACTACCTTCACTATATTAGGAGGAGGAGGGATGTCTATGGGCCACCATAGGTTGGGGGAGAAAGTGTTGGATTTCCCTAATGGCATAATCTTCGTTTTTTCGGAGTGACACTTTAGGTGATTCACTTCCATCCATTGAAATACCACTGTAAGACAATGTAAATTTACTTCAGCCTGGGTGGAGTGTTCGTCTAATACCAAAATTAGCTGTGTATCGTCAGCATATGAAATTGTCTCAATGTTGAAAGACGATATCAGGCTGACGAGGGGTGCCACTTAGGTGTTGAAAAGCACTGGACTTAGAATGGAGCCCTGTGAAACTCCACAAAGCAGGGGTTTTTCTGCTGAGTGATAGTGACCGAGAGTGACAACTTGACTTTGGTTCTGCAGAAAAGATTTTAGCCAAGCCAGGGCTAGATGAGAAATGCCATAGGATTTGAGACGGTCCAACAGGATGTCATGTGAGACCGTATCAAATGCGGCTGATAAATCTAGTAAAATAGGCACAGCATTTTTTCCGTGGTCTAAAGCAGATTTAAGGGTTTCTGCAGTATAAAGTAACGCTGACTCTGTTGCGTAGTGGGGCCTGAAACCTGATTGATTGGGATGTAGGATATTCGCCTCTTTTAAATATGACATAAGTTGAGTATTGACTAGTTTCTCTGTGATTTTACTGAGGCACGGAGGCAGGGAGATAGGATGAAGATTTGAAAGAGTGGTAGGGTCTGCAAGTTGTTTTTTCTGAAGGGGTTTAACTGCTGCAATTTTCCATTCCCTAGGTTCTTCTGCTTGTAAAAGGGAGGAATTAATTATCTTATTAATGACTGGGTTTATAGTGTCAATAATAGTATGCAGAATCTGTGGGGGACTAGTAGTAACATTGGTGCTATAAGGTAAGAAAAATCCCCGAGGCTGATAGGTCACAACAATATTTATAAGAAGATATGATCCATACCACAAGGAGCAACAAGTCATGAAGAGGTCTGTAGGTGCCCACCAACTCCCAAATTCAACCACTAGCCCTCCACACTTTCTACCCACCATGTTCTATGACTCTAGCTCCGATTCCCTTTACCCACTTACACAATCAGGTCTACCAACATACACAGTTGCTGACTTCGTAGAAGCACCGCAGTTGGGCAGATAACTTTGGGGTCCACAGGATCCCTAAAGGATACATCGAGCATAATGGAGATGGTTTGAATTATATATGTGGCACAAACCTACATTTTAAAATGTTGTCTACTTTAAATAAATCACACAGCTCTGTCACCATCACTTTGTGTGTTGTCCTTTTGCTCTCCATGACTCTCCATGACTAAGCAGGTCAACGCCGTTTCCTCATCCTGCTTCAACACCCTCCGAATGCTCCGCAGGATCTTCAAGTGGATCCCCACCGAAACAAGAAAAACAGTCACCCAGGCCCTCGTCACCAGCAGGCTGGACTACAGAAATGCCCTCTACGCAGGAACGACGGCTAAGCTCCTGAGACGGCTGCAACGCATCCAGAACGCCTCTTCACGTCTTATCCTCGACATCCCCCGACGCAGCCACATCACACCCCACCTGAGAGACCTGCACTGGCTCCCTGTCAACAAGAGGATAACCTTCAAGCTCCTCACCCACGCACACAAAGCACTCCACAACTCCGGACCAGCCTACCTCAACAGACGACTCAGCTTCTACACCCCCACCCGCCATCTCCGCTCCACCAGCCTCGCCCTCGCCACAGTCCCCTGCATCTGGAAAACGACCGCCGGCGGCAGATCCTTCTCCCACCTCACCGCCAAGACCTGGAACACCCTCCCCACCAACCTTCGGCAGACCCAAGACCTACTGGCCTTCAGAAGACTCCTCAAGACCTGGCTCTTCGATCAGTAGCAGCACCACCCCCCTCTTCCCCCAGCGCCTTGAGACCCTCGCGGGTATGTAGTGCGCTTTATAAGTGACATGATTGATTGATTGATTGCTGAGAATGTTCTCTCTCAAGACAGAGGTGTTGCCATCAATATAGTGTAGAATGAAATATTTGTGTTCCCTCTTGTCGATATAATTTCTAGAGATTATAAAGTAAACTAGACAAAGACATATCTATTTCAGGAATTCCTGTTATGATGTATGGTGCTTATGACTGCCACCCTAATAGATTCTACATTCTCCTCAGTCTCAACAGAGGAAGAGTATGACACCCTAAAAAATGTAAAACTAACTGGCTGCACTTATGATACTGCTGCAATACTGGCATTATATTATTTCTGCAAAATATTTTTTCCAAGGTCTTTGTAATCACACATGTTTTACAATGTATCATGAATCAAGAAGTTCATGTGTCACTATCTCTCAAACCAGCCACTATATCTCCTCTGATGAAGAAACAACATATAGACCCTAAACTCTTGAAAACCTATTGATGCATTGCATCGGGCACTTGTGAATGTTTTTTTTTATTTTAACATATTCCATTCAAAGATGGCGGATGCACACACTTTGCCAGCTGCCATTTTTTAACAGAATTTGTTAAAATAAACCAAAATGCATTAAAAGATGGCCACAGTGGGTGTGCACATGCACGGCGGCCATCTTTTATTGCATTTTATTATGTTTTTAAATGTGTTCCAAGATGTCCGCCACAGATGCATGGCTATCTAAGCCATGTAAAAGTCAATGTTTCATAAATTTTCTTTGCGTGCTATCATAAATAGGGAGTCATCAATGAATATCTAAATACGAGTAACAGCATCATAGCTAGTCATTTATTCATAGTTGTTTATATTAAAATCGAAGAAGTTAAATAATTAGGACAAATAAGGTAAGGCATGTGGTATCCTCGGGTGGGTGAAACATTACGCTCTACCAGCAGAGTTTGCAGCATTTTGCACACTCTACATTACGCTTGGAACGCGGAGTTCCAGCAAAACTCTGCCAACCACTGCGTGGCAGTGTTTTTTCTTGTGCAAGCGAGAATTTGCATTCCCTTGCGTGATTTTCAGGTGCTATAACACTTCCTGGTAAGATTTTTCAACGCGGGCGGTCGCGGCAGGTCGGGACCGTTCGCGTTGAGAAAGCTGCCACTGGAGTAGAAAATCTACTCGAGTGGCAGAAAGAAGCCTTGTGTGTGGTGCCTTTCGCGCTGATTTTTTCAGCTTGGAACAAGCCCCAGGTACTAAAAATCAGCGCGAGCAACGAGTTGTGCCGAATTCCACCCGCTCGCCGAACACCGCTGAATCTCACGGAGTTTTTATGTAACTCTGGGGAATTCCACAGAGTGAAACTCCGAGAGTACCGCCCACCCCATTCCTGGCCAGGTGCCCGACGTAAGCTCGAGCTCTTATGTCCCTTTCCATTAACCAATAGTGTACCCTTTCATCTTTAATAATCTCTGTTAGTCATATATTGCGTTTTTATGAACAAACCTTTCAATTTACCAGGTCAAATGCTTTTTCAACAACTGATAAAAGAAATGCAGCTGGGATTTGTTTTGTGGAAAACATCTATAGCTTGTATAAAATTTTGTGCGCTCAATGTCACTAGGAATGAACCATTGTGAAATAGATGTATAAGAGGACTTACATACTGTATCAGGTGATTTATCAAAAAGTAAAAGAAAATGTTAAGCGTATTATCAGTGGTGATGTAATTGGCATAATTGAGGCACATTCATTTTCAGGTTCCTCTGATTTAAAAACAAATAATTCTTATCTATATATCTGGGGAACAATCCCCAATTCCCTAATTAAGTCAAAACGATGGGCAATTTGAGGTACTATGAAATTTCAGTAAACTTACCGCACAGGAATGGTTATTTCACACTGTGCTTATTAAATGATTTATGCACCCCAAGTAAAACCACAATTGAAATCACAGTAACCTCACAGTTGATACCATAGGACAATGTGGGTTACTTTCTAGATATGCTGTTAGGCAAGTGTGGTCAAAATGATTAAGGTTTCACTTTCATTATTCACAACTCTCCCAACCCACCCTTTGTAGAAAATCTCCAAGTAACTAGTCTCTCTGTAAAGAGATTTTCCAGACAGAAATTCATAGCCATAGAGAGCTGGCAGATCTTGGTCCATACTGGTCTAACATTAGTTTACCTTTGCCTGCTTAAATTCTTGAAAGTAGTATGAACAACCAACTGAGTTTGTCAATATGAATCTTCTCAATGATCACCAGTCAAGCTTTAGACCTGGTTGTAGCACTGAAACAGCAATTCTGCAAATTATTGATAACAATTTGTACATTTTAGAATATGGTGACTTTTGATTGCGGATTCTACTCGATCTATTAGAAGCTTTTAGTATTTTTAACATTATATCTTCTTTCACACTCTGAAAGAATGCAGGGTTTTAATGGAAGGCAGTACATTGGTCTAACTAACCTAACCACTCACAACTGCTTAAAAGAAGCAACTCTATCTCCAGTCCTGTTCTAGGTCCACAAGAAGTTCCTGCAGGGTTCATTTTAGACCCTGCACTCTTCAATCTTTACCTTGTACTTGCTGGCTACATCTTTAAGAGTCAGTAATATGTTATCATCAATATTCTGACACTTCTTGAATGTTTCCTCTCCTGCTGATATCTCCCTGCTGACTTTGACTCTTGAGATCATACAATCCTGGATCACTGCTCATAACCTCAAATTCAAATGTAACAAAACTGAGTTCCTACTTCTTTTGCCCCCTTCCTTATCCACCCTAAAGCAAAACTGTCTTGACTCCACACATTTTTTAAACTGCTTCACGGCCATTACTGAAAGCTCCAAATGACCTGGATTTAGTCTTGACAATCTACTTACTCTCCAAAAAACATCAGAAACGTGGCTAAAAATGCTAATCATCTCATGCTTATCTAAGGAATCAAACCTTTCTTACCAGTATAGGACTTAAAAGAACTAGTCTACGCCTTGGTACTCCCTAGATCACACTAATGGAATGGCAACCTCTTTGGTATCTCTAAGACTCATCTTGCTCCTTTCAAAGCCGCCAAGTAGGGCGCAGCACACCTGAGCTCACCGATGGACCACTTTGATCACATTACTCCTTTTCTACACTCTTTGAGATGGCTCCATATTGAGAGTAGATTTAAATATAAGCGTGCTTGCTTAGTGTCAAACCTCTTACACACCTACCAATGCCTATGCAGGTGAAGATTTCAGGATGGTCTAGCTATAAATTGTATATATCTGTGAATGAGCATTCATTATTGTATTTATAGTTTTGATATTATGATGGTTATGTTTGCTGTATTCTCATCTGTACAGTAGCTGTGTTCACATTTCTGACAGTTTTATTCCTCTTACTGTGTTCTATATAAAGTGATGTGGTGCTCTTTGACTTTGTAGTTGCTATATAAAAACACCAAATGGGTAATAAAAAATAAATCAACTAGATATAACAATAAATACCTCCAAGGTTGCGCCACTTATGCTCTACCAAATTATTAATAACAGTCACACATAAGGAATCATGCATAAAATACATGTTCAGGGATATTTTACACAATAAGGGTCTATAAGAAGGGGAGACATGCTGCCTTATAAACAGCGGTTACTGGTGAACTGAGTGCCTCCAAGAGATATGTCACTGAAAACTCAGCAGGTGATTGGCCGGCAGGTAGCCAATATTGATCTCCTGATTCTGCTTGTGGGTGGAGGAAAGGCACAAGAGGAAAATAGCATAGAAGAGGGTAGGTGATTATTTTTAGATACTGTAGACATTAAATTGGTAGAAAACTGGTTTAGTATTTAAAAAGGGCTTGAAGATACACCAGCCCTATTCCATGTAGAGTGAAAGTTGTCTAGGGATAGGAAATGAAAATGGCCAGGAGATCTGGCATGGACCTGGGAGATTTAGAGAATTATTAGAAGATAAAAAGGCCAGAGGAGTTGAGAAGAGGATGAGTTAGAGCCAGGTGATGGAGGGTAAGCTGTTTATGGGTTAGAATGACACCTGTATATGAGTTTCACCCTTAGAAATTGAAAGTAGTGTGCCAGGCAATGGAGGACACTGATGTAAAACTGTGATTTTTATATGACCTGGGTAATAATGTGCCATTTTACAACTTTAATGATGTGACTATGGGTCCTCCACTTTATCACCCCAAAACAACAAAGCTGTGCCACAGACTGTATGGAGTCTTCCTCTTTCTCAATTATGTTATTTAGTTCTGTTGTCTGTGTGATGTTATATCACTTTTATCCTCCCTTACTGGTGGACAGTGTATTCTGCTAATGAACATTCAAGTGTTATCTTATGAGCCTAGTTACAGTTCCTGCCTCCTCCCTGGGCCCTTGCAATAACTGAGTCCTCCATCTCTCCTTTTCAATAAAACACCAGAGAGTCCTGTGTAGATTGTCCTGCAGTTCTTTAACACCACCGGTCTCTATGGACAGGATACACACTGCCCCGTTCTATCAGAAAACCCTAGTGTAGTGTCTTATACCACACTCAAGGCGTGTATTATGTAGACCACAAACGTATTGTAATGCTTTGTCATCCATACATGAATTTGACAAATGCTTCAGGACTCGCGAGTAAAAACGTCTGACCATTTTAACAAAAGCATAAAACATGGTAATCACCTATTTATACATAAATCAGCTCAGAAGCACATTCTCCACTGTTCATCAAAAATATAACTCACTATGAGAGGTTGACTGGATGGCTTTGGAGGTGTAAGCATCACTTTATCAAAATGACTGCAGATTCCGAGCATACAAAGAAATCCGCTTTTCACCTGAACATATAATCTTAAATCTCCACTGGGTGATGGCAGCCCGCGTGTGAGATTGTATCACAGATGAAAGCAGGAAATTTCAAGGAACAGAACAAAGAGGTTGGGAGGAATAAATAACCTTGTGTGAGCACAGCAATATCTCTCTTACTGGGAAATTGTTCTCCTGTTTATTAGAGTTGCTCAAGTAATAAAATTACAGGTTGAACCAATATGTGTTCCCATCTCTGCGGCGAGTGCACCACAAAGTTCTCCTGCCCCTGAAGGTGAGTTCATCTTTCTTCTCACAAAGTTTGCATTTTGTAAATGCCTCAGCAAAGTCAGGTGTGATAAGACTACATGTAACGGTTTATATATGTAATGTAATTCATGAAATGTGTTTTTGTCTCATTGCATGGGATAGTAATGCAATTTATTTACATTTTAGGTTTGTAAGTGATCGATTTTATAAATGTAATAGAACGTAATGATGTTCAGCATTTTCTAACTGCATTCGGGGCTGCCATTTATAACACTTCACCAATATGGCGGACACTGTCACACCAATATGGCGGACACTTTCAGCATGTGCAACAGAAGGTGTTTCCTGGGTAATGTGAAGTGTTACTCCTTGTGAATCCTACAGAATTGACCCTTAAAGACAGTCGGGAGGAAGGCCAGCTTGTCTTTGTGGCCCCTTGTAGGTCTGGAAAGAGAGCCTTCTGGACTTTTCCACTCTGTGTGAGTTATGTTATGTGTATTTTTATACAGAGTGGGGGTGCTGCCATCAATGTTACTTTACTGAAGACATAGGGATTGTGAAAAATTCATGTGTCACGCAAAGAAGAGCAGTAGCAATTGAGTCACGCCCATTGAGCAGGAGAGTGGTAAGGCTGTGGTATGTAGCCAGTGGCGGATTTTGGAGCACACTGTTGCCAATATATTACTAATGCATGGTGTGATATTACACTGTCATTTAAAAACAGCACATTTTCTATTGAAATGGTTACTAAATTTGCACAGACATACAGTTTTACTGATGAAACTAATTAGGTCACAAACAATAGATAATGAGTAGAGTGTCAGCAAATATTTATCATCTGCAAGTAAAGTGTCTTGATTTATTTTGATTGTATTAAAACATTTGTTTGCATTACACTTCAGAATTACGAACAACTGTTCATTTGTGCCTTCCTAACTGCAGATAAAGTTTGAAATATTTATAGAGTTCATCTACTGGTGTTTACATTTTTTTGTGTGTTAGGAAAAAATAGGCATCTTACATCTTTTCCTTTCTAGCTCCCTGTACACCAACAAGATTGTCACATAGTTCACTTTACAAAATCCTCTCACTTTGTAGCCGGAGAAAAAAAAGTGAACACCAATCTTCATGTTAAAGAAATAAGTAGCAATTTGTCAGAAGACTGTCTTTGATCCACAGCAAATGTGACAAGATAAAATCTAAATTTATCTTCCGAATTGCAGCAGAGTTATTCTGGGGTTGCTCCATGATAGAGGGAGAGACTTGTGTTTTGTGGAATCTCCCGCCCGCCTTGCCGTTCATCGCGAGTAGCAGGAGCAAGCCCGCGGAACAATACCGGGCATGAGGAGCGGCCTGTGCTGATCCCTGGTTTGACCAAATGAGATATAGCCTGTTGTGTAGGGAAGGATTCATCACTGCGGCACAGCACCCAGACTAAAAGATTGGAATGCCCCCAGAGAATGCAAGGGGGAAGATCTTGGTGACTCAAGGGGCGAAGGCTGCTAAAAGTTGTGAGACAGTTTGGGCATTCCACGCTTCATACACCACCTTGGGAAAGGTTTGGAACTCTTGGCCCACACACTGAGGCCAGCGACACTATCAAATATCAAACTGTTGCCATCTGTTGAGAAACCAAAGTGAGTCCTACAGACCTCATTATGGTACCCTCCCTCTCTGATGGTCTTGCGGAGGTGAAGTGATGCAACTGGAGCAAGATCAACCCTAGGCACCTCAAAGCGCTAAGGAAATTGTGGTGGAATAGCCGGAATATCCCACAGGTGGTGGAAAGTAGACATCCTTAGTACATGACACAACACCGACAATTCCATTGAGAGGAGACTGGTAATGGCCTGCATTGGCACTTGTTGAATGCAGCACTACTCGCCACATTGGTAGTCAAAGGAAACCCATCCAGGCATTATGGTGAAAGTTGGTGGGGCCCGACATCCTTGTAGGGGAAGATTAAGTAGTTTACCAGGCCTATAGCGCGGTGCAAAGGTCACAGACCAGAGGAGCCACAGCAGACCAGCAGCAAAAAGAGGAAGACTTGACACCCTCGGCAGTGATACTGCAGGCTATAGAGGACTCCTTGCACCCCTAGAAGAGAGGATATATGGTGATGGTTCAGAGGTCTCCCTGCTGCATCAAGACCTGCAAAATGCAGTAGATCGCATGTACGAAATACATATCTGCCAACTTGAACACAAATCTCACTCTGTGAGGAGGGGGCGGGGCCTTGGAGGGGCAGGGCCTCATTCCGAGAAGTACCTAAGAGGCACTTTTGAACTCCACCCTACCCCCAAACCACCTCCTCCCAAAAATAAAAAGATTTCCGAGGCTGGTGCCGATGTCCTGGGGTTTTTTCACACCCCCTTAATAGGCGTCTGCAGTTCAAAGCCTCAGAAAACGAGCTGAAAACCACTATTTACCGTAGTTTTCAGCTCGTTTTCCCTGCCATTGTGTGACATCTTGGGTCCCAGATAACAAACTATCCTCCTGTATTTTATGTGAAAGGGCACACAAGTTCTTGACTCAGAAGCCATGATCGGGGATTCCCCCGTCCTGTCATCCTCCAGCTGCTTAATTACTTGGACAGAGATGCAATACTTGGAGTAGTCTGAGCCCGATAGACGGTTTTGATAGACAGCAATGAGAAAATGGGTAGAGAGCGAGCGCTCAGTACCAGTGAGCAGAAGAAGCGAGCGCTCAGTACCAGTGAGCAGAAGAAGCGCACGCTCAGTACCAGTGAGCAGAAGAAGCGAGCGCTCAGTACCAGTGAACAGAAGAAGCTAGCGCTCAGTACCAGTGAGCAGAAGAAGCGAGCGCTCAGTACCAGTGAGCAGAAGAAGCGAGCGCTCAGTACCAGTGAACAGAAAATACTGGGGTTTTAATTATAGACCTTGAAAATTTCCAATGTGACAGGCTATTAATTTTTAAACATAGACGAGGCCGTAGAGCAACAACCCTAAGGTCTGAGAGGTCGATAGGGCAGCAACAGTGAACCCTCAATCCAACCTAAATTACAGTCTTTGCATACAGGCCAACAGACCTGATTCCGACGGGAAAATCCCGATTTTTGAAGCAAAAATGACTTTAATTTAGCTCTTTCCCACCTAGAATTGACTCTGCTTCAATATAAGTGAATGGGGAAAGTACACTGCCCCGATTGTTTTTCAAAACCTCCCACTTTCCTCTTCTAAGGTGTTGGCATGTATCCCACTGGGGCATTGAATTCACTGCCTTTTCCACCAACTGATTCCAGCAAACTATTCACAGCAACTTGATCAACTCTCACGTCGCAATCGCTTAAACCATTTAATGACAATTCAACAAACCTTGTCAGTAGGTAGCTTTCCCTCACCGCACAGCTCCGCCTAGTAGCTGTGGCCCCTGACCCATCCAGGCCCCGAGTTCGAGGCCCTCCTCCACCCACAGGCACCCTCCTGCACCTCTTCCCTGGTGGTCCAGTGGGGAGCATCTCTGCTTTGCTGCTGCTTAGCCCTCTATCTCTCTGCTTTCTGCCTTCTCTCCTGATCTTTTTTCTTCCTTTCATCTTTTCTGCTCTCTGCCACTTCCTTTCACTTTCTGCATTTTTCTGCTCTTCTGTCACATTCTTTCTGCATTTTTCTGCTGTTCTGTCACTTTCTTTCACTTCTGTACTTTTCCACTTTCCACTTTTTCCTCTTTTCACTTTTGTACTTTTCCTCGCAGTGTCCCCGCCTCTACTTGTCCACCACGGCCACGCCCCCTCCGGTGCAGCTTTCCTGCTTCCAGCTTTTCCCACCTCCCACCTGTCCAGCCCCCCTCTCATGCTACTTAATGGCAGCTGCGTGCAGCGGGCGTGCCGCTAGTGTGCCAAAGGCAAACCCGTCAGCGCCCGTCCACGTCTGGACCGCACCCAGCGCCATGGACCCTGGTCCGCGGACCATCCACTTGTACGACGCCAACACCCTCCACGTCCTCAACACCGAGCGCCACACTGCCTGCCGCCGGGTGTCGCCGAATGACACCCAGGGCCCGTTTTCCTGCCGAAAATGCCTTTGCCTGCCTCTGCACACCAGCCACACACACACTGCTTGACTGACAAAGACCGGACCCGACCGCATCAGCTGTATCCTGCTCAACACACGCTCCCTCCACAAAGACTGTGTGGAGATCTGAGACCTACTCGACTCCGTCCACCCCAACATTGCCTTCCTCACAGAAACCTGGATAAACTCCACCTCCGCCCTGGACCTCGTCACCGCCATCCCGGACGCCTACAATATCCTTCACAAGGACCGCATCAGCAAACTGGGTGGAGGCATTGGCATCATACACAAAAGCACCCTCCGCCTCACCACCCACACAGACGACAACTCAACCAACATGGAGCACTTCCACTTCCAGGTCCAGACCAGCCTGAACACCACCCTCCCGCAGCAGCATCAGCTACAGACTGGACTCAAACAACTGGTCACCTACCAAACCCACTCAGCAGGACACACACTCGACCCCATCTTGTCCACCAGCGACAACATCACCTTCAGCCACACCTCCGAGCACCTTTGGACCGACCACCGCTGCGTCCACTTCTCCTTCACCAAATCCACCGTACACCACCATGCCCACTGCTACCCTTGCAGAAGTTGGAACAAGATCACCGAAGAACAGCTCACCACCTCCTTCAGCAAAACCCTACCACCGACATCCGCAGACGCTAATACCTCAGCACGCAACTTCCACCGATGGATCTCCAACTGTGCCGACACACTGGCTCCCCTCAAAAAAGCCCCATGCAAGCGACACTCCAAGAAAGCCAGCTGGTTCACAACCACCATTCATGAGTCCAGATGCACCTGTAGAAGGCTCAAGAAGAGATGGAGAAGCAGCAAGACCCCGGAAGACAACTCAGCCTTCAAAACCGCTGTCACTGAACACCACCAACTCATTAGAACAACAAAGAAAGTGGCCCTACAAGAAAGGATCAAAGCCAATGCACTCAATAGCAAAGAACCTTTCGCCGTGGTCAAAGAATTCACCAAACCCAGCACAGAGACAGCAGAAAACCCACCCTACCAAGACCTCTGCAACAACCTTGGCACCTTCTTCCACCACAAGATTAAGGAGATCTATGACAGCTACGAAAGCCTCGAGACCCAACACCCTCACACCCCACCTTCAACTGCACCCAACGACACCGGACCCCAGCAGACCCTGCTCAGCTGGACCACCCTTACTGCTGACAAAATCCTCAAGATAATGAAGAGCATCCATTCCGGAGCATCCTCAGACCCCTGCCCGCACCACATATTTAACAGAGCCGGCACCTCCATCGCACCCAAACTCTGCCGCACCATCATCTACTCCATCAACTCTGCCACCTACCCAGAAAACTGGAAACACACAGAGAATAACACCTTGCTGTTGAAACCCTCTGCAGACCTGACGGATCTCAAGAACTTCACACCCTTCTCTCTGCTCCCCTTCCCACCCTAGGTCATCGAGAAGGCCATCAATGCCCAACTTTCCGAGTTCATCGAAGCAAATCACATCGTGGACCTCTTCCAAGCTGGCTTCCGAAGCAACCACAGCACCAAGACCACCCTCCTCACTGCCACAGATGACGTCGCACCCTCCTCGACTGAGGCGAAACTGCAGCCCTCATCCTCCTGGACCTCTCGGCCGCCTTCGATACCATCTCCCACCGCACCCTATGCACAAGACTCCACGACGCCGGCATCCGCGACAAAGTCCTAGAATAGATCTGCTCTTTCCTCACCGACTGAACACAAAGAGTCAGACTTCCACCATTCTACTCAGAGAGATCAGCTGCAGAGTGCATCGGGGCTCCTCCCTGAGCCCCACTCTCTTCAACATCTACATGGCCCAACTCACAGTCATTGTCAGGAACCACAAACTAAACATCATCTCCTAATCCGATGACGCTCAGATGATTCCCTCCCTCACCAACTAACCCACAGTCGCCAAGAACAACTTCCACGACAGGATGAAGGCTGTCGCCACCTGGATGAAGGAAAGCTACCTCAAGCTCAACTCAGAGAATACTGAAGTCCTCATAATGGGCTCCACCCCCTCCACCTGGGATGACTCCTGGTGGCCCACAGCACTTGGAACCCCCCCCCCACACACAGACCACGCATGAAACCTATCCATCATCTTGGACTCCTCGTTCACCATGAACCGCCAGAACAACGCTGTCTCATCATCCTGCTACCACACGCTATGCCTGCTCTGAAAGATCTACAAGTGGATCCCCACCGTGTCCAGAAAGACAGTCACCCACGCACTCATCAGCAACAGACTAGACTACGGCAATGCACTCTATGCCGGCATCACCCAGAAACCCCTCAAGAAACTGCAGAACATTCAGATTGCCTCCGCCAGACTCATCCTCAATATCCCCCGCCGCAGCCACATCACCGGCCACCTGTTGGACCTCCACTGGCTCCCAGTCAACAAAAGAATCACCTTCAAGCTCCTCACACATGCCTACAAAGCCCTACATGACACGGGACCTGCGTACATCAACCACCGCCCCACATACTACGCGCCCAGCAGAGACCTCTGCTCCCCCCCACTGGCCCTGGCCACCATCCCACGTATCTGCAAGACCACGGCCGGAGGAAGATCCTTCTCCTACCTCGCAGCAAAGACCTTGAACACCCTGCCTCTACATCTCAGGCAATCCCCGTCACTGCCTCAATTCAGGAAGAACCTCATGACCTGGCTCTTCGACTGAACCACAGTGCCCTCGATGGATAAGTAGTACCCTGCCCCCCCCCCCCAGCACCTTGAGACCCTTATGGGTGAGTAGTCGCGCTTTACAAGACACTTGATTGATTGAGTGATTGATTGATTGATTGACTCAGTTAAAATTGTGATTTTCCTGCATGAGTCTAGCAGCAAAGGAGGACATTCGCTGAGGTGAAGGCCAAATTAGGAGCCATGCAAATTAAATATAAGCTTCTTTCCTCTGTGTGAGAAATTGTGTTGTTGGTTGGGGGCAGTGAAACCCTAATCAAACAACAGCCACAATCCTTGTCAGGGTGAACCACAAAAAGTCACTAAATTAACCTATGCTTAAACCTCTGATGTCTTAGCACAAAAGCAGTCAGGCTTAACTTAAAGGCAATGTGTAAATTATTTATGCAGCACACAAACAGTGATAAAGTAAAAACACAACACAAGAAAAATCCCACACCAATTAAGAAAAATACAGTAAAATGTAAATAAATTATTTGACACCAAAACAACAAAAATTCAATCTGTAGAACTGGAGATATGAAACTTTAATGGTTTTGAAGAAAAGTAGCGCTTAGAAGCAAGAAGTGTCAATGGAGATCATCCAGTTACAGTGGACCGGGTCCAAGTCACAAATTCAGGCCACCCGAGATAGAGCACAGTGCAAGGTACTGCACTGAGGTGCGTATTGTTGTGTCACTGCCGGTGAAGTCGTCGATTAGGAGCCGGGATGCCGGCGTCAAGGTGCGTCACGCTGCGCTGAGGCGGAGGAAGCCGATGGTACTGTGAGGACCTGCATCGATATGTGTCGAGTTGGGACAGTTGTCGGTATTGAGATGCATCACGCTGGGTTGGTGCCTATGAAGCCGCCAAACAGAACCTGCCATGCGCGCTCCTGCGTTGAGAGGTGTCGAGCTGAGCCGGGTGTCGGCAGCAAGTTCTATAGCGATGGGTCGGTGCTTGTGTAGCAGCTGAAGAGAAGCTGTGATTCGCGATCCTGCGTCTAGATGCATTGAGTTGTGTCATTGCAAAGGAGCCTGTTTTGTCCCTGTAGCTTAGAACAGTAGGCGATTGGAGTCACTTTGGTGGTCCTGGGTTCAAGGTGTTGGTTCAGTCCTTCTTCCTTAATTAGCAGGGCAGCAGAGCAATCCTTATTGCAGACAGAGCAGCAAAGCATCTGGGCAGTTCTTCTTGCAGCAGGGCAGCAGAGCAGTACTTCTTCTGAGTCTTCCACAGGTCCAAAAGTGATCTGAACAATTGTTTGGAGGGTCCACTATTTATACTTGGTGCCCACTTTAAAGTGCAAGAAGCTTTTAGAGTTTTTCCCCCACAGATGTGTCTGGAATTTCCTTCCCTGTCCCCAGATTGCCTGGAGTCACAATAGACTAGTGTGAAATCCTTTGTGACTATGTCAATTGACTAGTCAATTGAGGTGCAAGTTTGGTAAGTGACAGCTTCATGCCCTCATCAAGCCAGAGCTGATCCATCCTGCCAACACCCAGACCCTCTATTGTGATACTGTCTGGGAGGAATACACCAAGACCAACTGCCAACTACACCTAGTCATGTGACCTAAGAATAGGCTGTAGACACCAGGTGGTTATGAAAAGAAAATGCCAACTTTCTATAAGTATGGAGAAAACAAAGGCAACCCAGTACTCCCTCTGGGGCTTGGGTGAACGATAAAATAGTAGATTAAAGTGCCCGCAAGGGATTTGTTTAACACAAATAAGTTTATCAAAATTATGTTTGTAAAACAATTCCATATGTCAATTTATGACATCAATAATTGAATTCACAGTTATTCAAAAAATCAATCCAGATAGAAAATTATTACTTTATAAGGAAGAAAATACTTTTAAGGCAGATGTGTAGGTTAAATCAAAAACTTTTTTTATAATAAATATATATATAGGGGTTCACAAAAGGAAATCTTAATGGCACATTGACACATTGACAACGGTTATGAATAAGCTTTACACATCTTGAGAGGCCACAAGTCAATGTGTTGAATGTCCAAATCCTATATACAATATATCATTGACTTACAGCTACAGAGGCCGAAATGTCAACACATTGTCCAATTTCCTTTAAAAATCTATGGTCCAGGGCGCTATCTGTAACTTAGCTCTACTCTGTTAGACAGTTTCAAGTATTGTGTATAGGATTTGGACGTACAACACATTGACTTGTGGCCTCTCAAGATGTGTAAAGCTCATTCATAACCATTGTCAATGTGTCATTAAGATTTAACTTTTGTGAACCTATATATATATATATATATATATATTCCAAAAAGACAAACTCTTCTTATTACAGAAAAGCACTCGAGCCCACCAGCCAGTATGCCATCAAACTGCTTTTTTTTCAGATGTCCATGTGCACCAATACGCTACGCGTTTCGACCTCCTACTGGTCATTTAAATACACTGTGCATGAACACTATAGAAGGACTTATACATGGATTTGGTCAGCTGATATTCATTTCGTTTTAGTAACTGCATGATGTAAATACATTGATAACCAGTGAAAATTACAATGTTAAGTACTCTGGTCTCCATTAGACCATTTATGTTCCTGAAAGTAGCATTGTATATATATATATATTTATTATTTTTAAAAACTTATCGCTTAGAGAGGTTTGGGTCCATCATAGTGTTGAAATGACCTCTGGTACCATCACCCTGGTGGGTATCTATGTTAGTTGAGTGCCTAATGAGGACAATTAACAGCCAATCAATGCTGGGAGATGAGCGCTGGTAATTGACCAGGAGTGCCCTTCAAGAGAGCTCACAGTTGTAACAAACTGGCCCAACGGGTTGATGTGAACTGCTGATATGACCAGGGGGAAGGAGATTTCCGAAGCAGTATAGCCACCCCTCTTCCCCTTGTGTATACCTCACATTATTCACCCACTTATAGCCATGTCTTCCCAAAAAAATGCACTTATTACTCAATGAATGGGTCTCCTGTAGCAGGACCTAACCTGCACCTAAGGATCTTCACCTAATCTCTTGGCATGATTAAGGATCATGGCTCTCTTGAATTTGCTATTTAGCACGTTGACGTTCCAGTTAAGGATATTGTGGTGTGGGGGAAATTGTGTGTGGCAGTGGAATAGAATGAATGCTGTTATATGAAGAAAACTAAAATGGAAAATTCCTCCAACTGGGGGTGCAGCGGGCACCCCTCAACAAACTCTCCACCCTACACTTCCATAAGCAAAGCATCTGTCACCCCTCGACATAACTTTCCCCAAGTATTTATCAACAGCTACAATTGTGAACATGGGATGTGGCCACACACACTAGCCCTAGCTGTTAACTAGGGATGGGAACTAGAGGCACAGGGCCTAGGGACTAGCCAGCCTCCAAACTAATATGTAAACACAAATGGGGCTGTCCCTAGTAGGAGATTCTACAGGATTTTTTAGAGATGCGTGTCCAGTGGGGGCATCTCACAAAAAGTGAAGGACTGGCCTCACACACCACCTGGTGTCATGCTTCATCATAGGCCGTCCTCGCCCTCTAAAAACTTTGTTTGATAGAGGGCGGGCATACACCTGACGACAGGGATGCACTTCTAAAACTAAGTGGTGGCCCGTGAGTTTTTGTGAAAAAGTGATCTAAAAACCATTCCAGTTGTCAGTGACTGATTTAATAGTTTCTATATAAAAAGACAACTGCATGGTATTAAAAGGAAGTGGGCGGTGATTTGGGAACTAATTATCCCATCACCGTGCTAAGAAAGGTCAACATGTTTCTGCTTAGGGTCCCCGGAGGCTACATAGCATTCGTCAGGACCAAATATTAGTAGAGGGCTCCGCCTTTTACACTTTGTATAAAGGATCAACCACTAAAACAAAACCGGGGGTTGTAAGGATCAACTGCCCCGCAAGCCTAATGCTCACTCGTGAAACCTGTAGAAAAACAAAAAAACAACAAATACATACCGAATGTGTAAGTATCCTGATTGTAATGTTGCATTACATACATCCCCACACTTCTAAAGCGCGCTTGGTGGATTCTAAGTGAAACACGTTTCACTCATACGTGTCAGCACTGATCAGGGGAGGAAAAACCTGATCTACCATTATCAGGCCATGATTTTATGTCTCTCTTTTTCAGAATGTCACAGTAGGCCCTTCCACCCTCGACCTCCTTTGGAGTAAGTAGGATAGTGACCTAGGGTAAGCGGCGAGAAACATGTTTTTCCTCCCCTGATAAGTGCTGACACGTATGAGTGACACGTGTTTCACTTAGAATCCACCACGCGCGCTTTAGAAGTGTGGGGATGTATGTAATGCAACATTACAATCAGGATACTTACACATTCGGTATGTATTTGTTGTTTTTTTGTTTTTCTACAGGTTTCACGAGTGAGCATTAGGCTTGTGGGCAGTTGATCCTTACAACCCCCGGTTTTGTTTTAGTGGTTGATCCCTTTATACAAAGTGTAAAAGGCGGAGCCTCTACTAATATTTGGTCCTGACGAATGCTATGTACCCTCCGGGGACCCTAAGCAGAAACATGTTGACCTTCTCAGCACGGTGATGGGATAATTAGTTCCCAAATCACCGCCCACTTCCTTTTAATACCATGCAGTTGTCTTTTTATATAGAAACTATTAAATCAGTCACTGACAACTGGAATGGTTTTTAGATCACTTTTTCACAAAAACTCACGGGCCACCACTTAGTTTTAGAAGTGCATCCCCTGTCGTCAGGTGTATGCCCGCCCTCTATCAAACGAAGTTTTTAGAGGGCTAGGACGGCCTATGATGAAGCATGACACCAGGTGGTGTGTGAGGCCAGTCCTTCACTTTTGTGAGATGCCCCACTGGACACGCATCTCTAAAAAATCCTGTAGAATCTCCTACTAGGGACAGCCCCTTTTGTGTTTACAACATGGGATGTGGACCACTTTTCTGAATAGGCAGTTCTGAGGCGATGGGTATGACTACCTCGCCCAACCGTCTTCAGCCCTGTCCTGGCCCCAATTAGAGCCATCTTATTGCGCAAGTCTTCCGTTTTATCCTTAGTGACTCCTGAGACTGCCCTGGTAGAAAGCAACCTCGGAATAACTCTGGTGTCTCCTCCCACCCTCTCCAGGAGCTGCTTTCCCCTCTCTGCATCATCAAATCATCCTACAGGCCGTGAAGTCCCTGGGGTTATAATTACGGCTGATCTACCTAAGGGATCATCCCAGTCTCTTGGTCACCACGTTGTTCAGTCCAGGTACCTGGATCCTTTCTTTTGATTTTGACAAGTCTCTAGCTCCATCTGGTCTACCTGGCACCAACTTGGCCCAACCATGGCACCTAGTCCTGGGCGTAGGCATGATTTTCCAAGAGTTTGGTTCCTGCGGTGGGTGTCTGCACCTGGTGGTCTTCTTCTACCCATTGCCAGGCCTTGTTAGAAGTGTCAAAAATTGTGTTTTCCCTTGATAAATTGCTTTAAGTCTTGCAAGGTTTTGTACTTGGCCCTCACTGCAGGGTCATACCCAAACTTTTTTGCCTTCACTCCTATTTTGCTGAATTAATTTTTATTGGCCTTAGGACTCTGTGCACTTTACTTTACCACTGCTAACCAGTGCTAAGGTGCTTGTGCTCTCTCCTTTACACATGGTAAAGTTGGCTTATACCCAATTAGAACATTTAATTTACTTGTAAGTCCCTGGTAAATTGCTACTACATGTACCTGGGACCTGTAAACTAAATGCTATTAGTGGGCCTACAGCAATTGTGCCACCCACTGAAGTAGCCCTTTAAACCTATCTCAGGCCTGCCACTGCAGGCTGTGTGTGCATGTTTAAACTGCCATTTTGACCTAGAAAAACAGACCTGCTGCCAGGCCAACCCTTCCTTTTTTAATAAATATAAGCCACCACTTGGGTAGGCCGCAACAGCCTATAGGGCAGGGTGCAGTGCATTTGAGTTTAAGTTTTACATGTCCTGGGAGTGAAAAACTCTACAATTAGTTTTTCACTATAGTAAGACCTACCTCTCTCATAGGATAACATTGGGTTACCTTATTACATTTAATGAGTGATAACTTTTAATTGGGAGCAGGTAGGAAAGTCATGTTTGGTGTCAGGAATTATAATTGAACCCTCTTTAATGTTAAAGTTGGATTTTAAGTCACAGTTCTGAAAATGCCACTTGTAGAAAGTTAAAATAGTAGATTAAAGTGCCTGCAAGGGATTTGTTTAACACAAATACGTTTATCAAAATTATTTTTGTAAAACAATTCGATATGTCAACTTATGACATCAATAATTGAATTCATAGTTATTCAAAAAATCAATCCAGATAGAAAATTAGTAATTAATAAGAAAGAAAATACTTTTAAGGCAGATGTGTAGGTTAATTCAAAAAAGTTAGTCCTTGGCTGCCAACCCTGCTGACTAGGGGACAGGGTACCATTGCCTAATTTCTTCACCTAACCCCTTCAGCAGCCCACTGGCCTTTAGGACAACCCTTCTCAAAACAATAGACTCCTGCACTAATGCTCTTCTTGCACAGCCCGACAAAAACTCTGAACATCAGGAACACAGTACAATAGCGCTGCTGCTACTATCATTAACAGTTATTGGAAACCAAACAGTGGTACAGCGCACAACAGAACACTAGGAATTATTAATATCAGTAATTAATAGTGCAACAAAGCTAGCACTATCAAGCGCACCGAAGGGAGAGCAGATACTGACGGCGGCAGGGAAGATGCACACAGTCGAAGGACTAGGATTGGAGTTTTGCAGATCCCATAGACTGACCTTATCTATACAGCAAGCCACAAAACAGGCTGGGGGCAATAGGGCACACAGATATGTTTACGAGAAGGGCACAAACTGTGTGCCACATTCACAGGGCAGAGGTCATGTACCACCAACGGGCAGAGCTGGCGCAGACAGCAGCGGAGTAGAGATCGTGGTCCGAAAACACTAGTAGACAAAGAATATACATATTGCAGCAGAACCGAGGTAGGTGAAGAAGGCAGAGACACTCTGTCAGCAGTAGTAGGGCAGAGACTGACGCACAGATTTTCTAAACTTTAATGCAGTGCCATGAAGAACGGGTGCTTGCTGCACTGTGTTGTATGAAAGGAAGGGAGCAGAAATGTTCCGTATTTACAAACGCTCTCCTTGCACTGGCGCACTTGTGGCAGTATAGCGACAATGCAAGCACCCTTGCACCACCATGCAATGGTGCCTTTGTTGTCGCCAGAATAGTTTTGTGCAGGAAGGGATATCTTCCTACACAAAAACATCTTTAGATGCATATTCCTCTTTGTATGTATGCTGCAAAATGCAGCACACATGCAAAGATGAAGTAACGAGGATAAATAAAGATATTTCCCTTTATTACGCTAGCATAGGGCAGGCGCATCGTGCTAGCGTAAAGCCAGGTTTACTGACTTTAGTAAATCTGGTTTTGTGTCAAAATCCATGGGTGGATGTCCAGGAACGCCCTTGCTCCGCTGATGACATGCCTCCCAGATGCAAGGTCATTCAAGACAGAGCTGTGCACTGTGTTAATGTTATTTCACTAAGCCCCGCAAATTGAGCTTTGCATGGCTTAATAAATCCATTTTGTGTAGGACTGCGTAAAAAAAAAAGTGACATAACCCTGACGCAAAATGTTAGTAATTCTGGGCCCAGGTATACATTGCTTAAAGCAGAAACAGATTGCAGTAGGCTGTACAAAGGCCATGTAAGGCAGCTGTAGGGCAGATATATTCAGCAGAGAATGCTCAGCACCCATGAAGACAGGATCAAGGCAGCAACGAACAGCACAGGCCTGGAAGAAGCAGGCAGATTAAGATAGCAGCAGAGCAGATATAAACAACAGTACGACAGATACAAGCAGCAGCAGGCCTCACATAGACAGCAGCAGGGCACATACAGACAGCAAAACAACAAAAAGTGATAAAGTTCAGCAGGACACACGCATACAGCAACACAACAAATACAGGCAGCAGCAGGGCACATATAGACAGCAGCAGGACACATACAGGCAGCAGCAGGACACATCCAGATAGCAACAAAAAAAATACAGATAGCAGCAGTTCACGCATAAAGGCCACACAACAAATACAGATATCAGCAGGTCACACACAGAAAGCAACACAACAAATACAGGCAGCAGCAGGGCACATATAGACAGCAGCAGGACACATACAGGCAGCAGCAGGACACATACAGGCAGCAGCAGGACACATCCAGATAGCAATATAAATACAGATAGCAGCAGTTCACACATAAAGGCCACACAACAAATACAGATATCAGCAGTTCACACACAGAGGTCAACACAACAAATACAGATAGAAGCTGGTCACACGGAGAGAGCAACACAACACATACAGATATCAGCAGGTCACACGCAGAGAGAAACACAACAAATACAGATAGCACAGGTCACACGCATTGGGCAACACAACAAATACAGATAGTAGCAGGTCACATGCAGAGAGAAACTCAACAAATACAGACAGCAGCAGGTGACACACAGAGAGCAACACAACAAATACAGACAGCAGCAGGTCACACGCAGAGGGCTACACAACAAATAAAGATATCAGCAGGGCACACGCAGAGAGCAACACAACACATACAGATATCAGCAGGGCACATGCAGAGAGCAACACAACACATACAGATATCAGCAGGGCACATGCAGAGAGCTGCAGGGCACATGCAGAGAGCTGCAGGGACCATACAGACACCAGCAGTAAAGATATATAGACCACAGCAGGGCACACCGAGACCGCTGCAGGACACATACAGATTGCAAAACAAAAAAATAGAAAAAAAAGCAAACACAGCCTGCTACAGGGCACACACACAGAGCAACACAGCAAATACAGATAGCAGCAAGGTACATACAGACAGTAATCTGGCACATTGACAGAGCAGTACAGGTACAGGTACTGGCGGCAACAGGGCACATACATAGAGCGACGCAATTACAGACAGAGGCAAAAGGGCACAGTCAGCTGCACGGCCAAGGCCTAGGAGTCCCGGGGTTCGAAGGGCCGAGGCACGTACTGGCAGAAGACAGGTGATACGGACAGCAGCACAGAGAGCAGCGCCGTGCGCTCTTAGTAGGTGAGAGCATTCCTACCTTTCTACAATCACTCTCAGATGCGATGACGTAACCCACACAGCCGACACCCCCGAGCTGATACTGCGGGCAGCCCCCAGAGCCGGTGCTGTCCCCTGAGCCCCCTCTGGAAGCGGCGCCGGTGCGTCACGCAGAGGAGTGTGCGCCTCCTGCAGTGATCTGTGTGCACCTGTGCTGTTCGTGTGCCTCTCGCAGTGATATGTTTGTGCATGCCCCCGGAAGAGTAATGTATTGTGCGTGTGTGTATGTGTGTGTGCGCGTGTGTGGTCTTCTACCGCAGTGAGGTATTGTGTGTCTTCTGCTGTGAAGTGCGTGTGTGTGTGCATGTGCTTGTGTGTATGCATGTGTGTGTGTGTGTGTGTGGAGGGGGGGGTGATCTACTACCGCAATGATGTGTTTTGTGTGTCTTCTGCTGTGGAGTGTGTGTCCGTGTGCATGTGTGTGCTGGAGGGGGTGGGCGGTATTAGCCGTATTTGATCACGGCGGGGCTCTGGCACTTACTTGTGGTGTAGGCAGCTTGGCAGGCCGGGCATGGTCCGTGCGTCCGCTGCATGCCCTGCGTGCGCCCAGGACCGGCTCCCTCCTTCCTGGACGCTCTTCAGGCGGCTGCGTGTGCTGAGTCCGCGGTACTGATGTAGAGTGGGGCCGGGCAAGGGCCGGGTTTATCCGGGGAACTGGACATCCTTCTCCCAGCGCTGCAGGGACCGGGCATTCTCCGAGCCTAGGCCGCGACCGCTGCACACCGAGGCACCGTGCAGTGCTGGCGCTGTGCTGTGCTGCAGTGCAGCCCTCCTCCGATGTAGCCACGTCCGTCCTCCCGCAATGCAACCGCCCAACCTTCCAAAGTGCTGGCACCCCTAACCTCCACCAGAGCAGTCACCTATTACACCCCCCAGCGCAGTCACCTCACCCTCCTCTAGTGCAGTCACCCCAGCCTCCACTAGTGCAGTCTTCTCAGCATCCACCAGTGCAGTCACCCCAGCCTGCCCCAGTGCAGTCACCCCAGCCTCCTCTAGTGCAGTTACCCCAGCCTCCACTAGTGCAGTCACCTCACCATCTACCAGTGGTCACCCCAGCCTCCACCATTGCAGTCACCCCAGCCTCCACCATTGCAGTCACCCCAGCCTCCACCATTGCAGTCACCTATTACTCGCACCAGTGCCGTCACCTCACCCTCCTCTAGGGCAGTCACCCCAGGCCTCCACCAGTGCAGTCACCCCAGCTTTCACCAGTGCATGCACCCCAATCTCCTCTAGTACAGTCACCCCAGCCTCCACCAGTGCTGTCACCCCAGCATCCACCAGTACAGTTGCCCCAGCCTTCTCTAGTGCAGACACCTCGGCCTCCACCTGTGCAGTCACTCTAGCCTTCACCAGTGCGGTCACCCCAGCGTCCACCTCTGCAGTCACCCCAGCCTCCAGCAGAGCAGGTCCCCTAATCACCAGTTGTGCAGTCACACCCAACCTCATCCAAGCGTCACCCGTGCAGTCTCCAACCTCCTCTAGTGCAGTCACAACATCCTCCTTCCGTACAACCACCCCAACCTCTGCCTGTGCAGGTAGCTCCAATCACCTACAGTGCAGTTATCGCCAATCTCTTCCAGTGCAGTCACCCTAGCCTTCTCCAGAGCAGTCACCCGAACCTCCCCTTGTGCAGGCAGTCCCTATCACTTGCAGTGCAGTCTCTTCAACCTCCGCCAGTGCCTTAGCCCCAATCACCGGCCTTCTGCAGTGCCAATATGTCAGCCTTGTACAGTTAATCAGCCCGGCCTCCTGCGGTTGGATCCGCCGGCCTCCATCACTGTGTTCCTCCAAGAGCAGAAGCAACTTGGTGTGAGGCAGTGTATTCACGGCCAGCCGCTGCTCGATCACGTCACTCCCTGCAGCGCAGTTACCCCTAACCTGAATATGGGAGATCACATCGACATCCCGAGGTGCAACCACCTGGGTCACCTGCAGTGCGATCCCTGGTCTTCCGTAAGTGGATTCACTGCCAGCCTCCCGTAGAGTGGTCCCCGCCAGGCTCTTGCATCACAACCGCCTGGCGCGGCGAGCTGCACCCCCGCCTTCTGTAGAGGGATCACCTGGACCCTGCAGCGTGACCCCCTTCCGCCTCCTGCTGCACGCCCCTCTGCCCAGCCGGGCTGCAGTCCCTTCGGCAGGGCTCCGGTGCTGATGCTGCTGCGGCGCGAGGCGAAGCGCGCGCTCCAGATAGGCTGTGCGCGCCCAGGTGTCAGAGTACTCACACTGCGGGCCCCGGGGACTCTCGCGACCCGGGTGTCGTGCGCAGCCAATCAGCACGCGGCTGCTCTCAGCATTGCCCACCAGGTGCGTTCACACAGAGAGGACACGCTCAGTTCGTGAGACGAGCGGTTTGTAAAACACTGGTTTCCGTCGGCTAATTTGCACCCCCCGCTTTCCACATAACATGGTCCGCCCCTGAGCCAACCCAAGCGTAATGCTCTACTCCTGCTTCTTCGTCTCGCCTCCACCGCACTGGAACTTTCCGCAGACCTATGGTTTTGTTCATAGAGACCGTTGGTTCTACCCAGCACTCGGTAGTCACGTGACCTCGCCTATACGGACCGAGGCCTCTGTCTTGCACAGCACAGTCTATACAATCATGGCGAATACTTGTGAGTAAACTAAAGACTGTTCCCATGCACAGCATTTACTATAATGCACATTGGAGAAACTGTGTGGTGCCCCCCTTTCCTTTGCTCAGCTATGCACTTACTAGCTGACTAGTCCCTATGGTGCGCCTCCACAGGCTGAACATAACCTGGAAAGATTTTGAGCAGCATTTTCTATTTTCTAAGGCCCAGCAAGTAGTGGCAGGTACTGTCCAGCTGTACCAGAGTCATGCTGTCCATCTGTTGTAGGGGGATGCTGACCAACTGGTTGAGGGGGATGTTGTTAAGGTGGATTTTGGTTAGGCTGATGTGCAGCAGATCAAGAAGGATGTCGTGCATCGAATGAAGTAGAATAAGGGTAATCTGGTAACCAAAGTCTAAGAAAAGGAGACATGTCTAGCCAAGGTTTGCGTTTAAACAGAGCTTTATCTGTTATATCATGCGTCTGAAATATGCTCACAATATAATCAGAATGATAACATAGGTGTAAGAAATTGAGTTATTAGTTGAGAGGGATGAGACCCCACCTCAAATAATAAACACAATCCTTGTCAGGGTGAACCATTTATGCAACACTCAAACAGTAATACCGTCAAAACACAACGCAGGAAAAATCCCAAAGTAATTTGAAAAATAGAGTAAAGTTTATTAATTAAAATAACAAAATAATGAAAAAATCCAATCACTGGAGTTATGAAGTTTTAAAGCAAGAAAAAATAGCGCAAACAAGTATTGAGCGCTAACTGTGATCATCTAGTTGCACAGGACTTGGACAAGGGTAAGTTTAAAGGCAGACCGCAATGGAGCGTGGGACAGACACTAGGATCAGGTTGGTCACAGTCCACAAAATTACTTACACACTTAGAAACTTTTATGGAAGTCAAAAGACTTTACAGGAACCAGGCTGTAGCCGAGGAGGGGCTTGTCGACGACGGATTGCTGGAAGATGGGGTCTATGTGAAGCCGTTGGTTTAGGCGGTTAAAGCTCAGAGCAGCAAATGTTAGAATTTTGTACCCAGGAAGCCCTCTCTTTTGATTGGATCTCCTTCGTCATTGGCACCGGTGAATCTTTCTACTTTCGGCCTTAGAAACTTTTCTGGAAGTCAAATTCCTTCAGCAGGCAAGGCTGCAGGCTGTAGACAAAAAGGTTTCAACGTCATCAGTTGCTGGTCAACAGCGATCCCGCTGAACTAGATTTGCTGCTGCGAAGAAGAACGTAGCGAGGACTATGGAAAACTCGCCCAGAGGCGATGCACCTTTGTCGGATCAACGTGGCATGTTGGTAATAGTTATGCAGGTAAAAAGTTGGCTAAAAATGTCTAATTCATAGGTGTTAAGATTAAGCGGGAGGAGTACGCTCTGACACCAGCCATGGGTTCAGGAACTTTAGGACAGCACTTAAGGCTTAGAACACACTCCAGCAGAGTAGTGTCCAGTGCAGTTCCAGTTGAAACTGGTCAGCTGGGAATGCAGGAAAAGGTCTCTTGAAGCATGTTGTGTTACTGTAGCTCAAATAGGAGGTCAGGTGTATGACCGTTGGAGTCACTTCTGGGGTGCTTGGTACAAGGGAAGCAGGTCCAGTCTTCTCACGTCTTCAGACAGCAGGGCCGTCCTCTTCTGAATCTTCCTACATTCCAGCATTGTTCTGAGTAGGGTACTGGGATGCCACATTTATGCCCAGTGCCAGCCTGTGGGTGGGGGGCAATCTCTTGGTCACTCCCTAACCAATATGGTAAAAAATCCCAGGGATTATTCTACCCACTTTTGCAGCAACTCCTCTGTGTTTTACTGTAAACTATCCCAAGGTGCCCTTTTTTCCCTAAATCCAACATGGCAGGTCCTTCATAACTAGGGCTCCCGGTTTTATGGTATTTATTTTTTTGCCATTTCCGTCTGTATTTATCCATATTTATTTTTGGGGCATTTTTTCTGTATTTATCCACATTTATTTTTGCCACAAGCAAAAGACGACGCTACAGCTAGTATTTTTCCACATTTATTTAAATTGACAATACACACATGCGCTCGGTTGTTATGTGAGGGCACTGCCACCGTCAATGTACGAGAGGGGAGACCTCGGAGGGCAATAGCTGCTTGCAAGGATGAAGGAATCCATTTTGAGGAATTTCAATTAATTGCTTGGCTAGGGCTCTGCTGGAGGGGATTAGTGTTCTATTTGGTCGAACTGTGAGGATGAATGTACAGATCTGTAGGTAGCTGTCTCCCCTGCATTGTTTCACAAACCAGTCAAAACATCCATGCCAAGCACTCACATTGCGCTGACTAGTTTCCAAGTGATCAGACCTCATTAGCATGGATTGTACAGGTTCCCAGGTTGCACAGTGGGGCCATCTCTCCCACCAGGCACGCAACACCCATTGGGCTCAAAGGGCTTCAGCCCCCCCCGTCGTGTGTGGCAGCCCGTGCTGAGACAGCTTCCCGGGCAGGGCCGGACTGGCCGTAGCGGGCACCGGGCGTTTCCCCGGTGGGCCGCTAGGGTGGGGGCCGGTTTTGGGCCCCTGGGGGGCCGTTTTTGTTACCGGGGCTCGGCAATATCGGCCCCCTGTAACAAAATCGGCCGAAACCGGCCCTCGCAAACTGCTCGGCTGCACTCCCCTTCACCCCAGGGGGGGCGACTGAGCAGTTTGCCAGGGCTGGTTTCTGTTCCCAGTCCGGCCCTGTTCCCGGGCACACACACACAGACAGTTTTTGAGCTGCCAGCCGCACCCGAGTACTTTACAGGTCTTTAAAAAGACCATTCACTTGTTAACGAGGCTTTGTTGTTTGTTTCACCCCTTCTTAGAGCTTAGAAACGGGAGTGTCATTTAAGCAAGGGATGCGCGTCTCCCACCAGACTGCGGGCAGTGTCTACAGGACCCCCTGTGCTCAGTGGCTTAAACACCGAAAAGTAAAGAGCTGCCTTTTACAAGGGACAGCAGAATTGTTTATTTGGAATGTGGGTGACTCGGGTTGCAATAAACGACATGTTCCTCAGCTGAAACATCGGCGGATATTATTACACACACCTATGCTTTCTGCTGAGACACATCGTGTTCTCAAATTATAACTCCGAATAATGAAATGACAGGGCCTTTCTTTTTAATGTTGCACTGTTTGGGTCTCAGATTCCTTTACTACAGTTAAAGCAAGTCCTTTCGCTAACCTTGCAACCCATTAAACAAACATGAGAATTTTGCTCACATTTCTGGGGCCTCTGATTGGTAGCATAACCCTCTATTATTTCAAGGAGCAGTTACATTCAATAAAAAGTATAATGTGCTGGCCAGCTTGGGGCATATGTGTCTTTTCTAACTGATAAATATCTTGCTTTAGTGCTTACAAAACAAACATGCTGCCTCTTGCCTCAACAGTTGATCTCTTTAAAATGAACCTTGAACCTGTAGAAAACATTTAGAGGCATTGTTACATAATTGTTTATTAACGTCTCTGCTATTTCTGCTAATTACTTTTGCTGTGGCAGTAACTTTAATTCCAGGGGTGAGAAAATAACCTTGATTGCAAGTTTTTGGGCAATAACGTGAGGATTGATCTTATCACGCTGATTCTCGCATGCTTTCCCCCCGAGTTTTGCACTGAGATTTCCGCTTGCTTTCTGCAGATAATCTCTGTGATAATCCTCGACTCCTAATTCCGAAGAGCCCAGTAACTCCGGTTAACAGGCTCAACTGAATTCATAGGACACTCGCACTCCAGGCCTTAGCTGTGTGTTTTTCATATGTTCTATCCAGCCCATTAAAGAATGCCTGAAAATTACGTCATGATCAGCTGTGGCTATGACTGCCCTGGATACCATCGGTTTGGCTGCTGTTGTGGAAGTTTGGGCACCACTGATTTTTGCGGATCATGAAACTGTGGACTGCAGATCATGCTTGCAAGCTTGTGTCACAGTGTATTACATGATGTACACGGTCTTGTGCACTGCAGCTCGGCAAAATTTGCTAGTATTTTGCCGTTTCTAAATATAAATACAGACAAAGGAAATATAGTTTTCCGTCTGTATTTATATGTAAAAATCCGTAAAAACGGAAAACCGGGAGCCCTATTCATAACCTGATCAGACCTCTCTGTGTCCATTTAGGGGTTGTGGTTATAAAAACAGATAACCCATACTCTGTGGTCGCTTTAAACCAGTTCTGGGGCAGCTCCCTCTCCCACTAGAATTGGTGTGAGCCTGACTATGGGGAGAATAGAGGGAGTGGGTCAGGTGTGCGATACATCCGCCTGTGCAAGGTGAGGCCTCCTTGAAGTTAATCAAGGTACTGAGCACAGCCCCCAGGCCATCCTGTCAATGGAATGACAACACCTCCCGCACTGAAGCTCCTTTGTCCCTGTCCTGGGAGCAGTTCATACTTCACCACAAGGGAGCCATCATCTGCCAGGTGACAGTTGGAACACTTACAGAAAGGCCTTAGAGGCTTTAGGCAGATAAGTGGCAACTTTATAAAAGAGCCTTTTGCTCTATAGTTAGACACAATTCCACTGTACCATTACATTGGATATTGAATAACTAATAAAAAAGAGTCCTTGAATTATGTTACTAGTTGCTACCAACACAAATTTAGCATTAGGAGGGATAAGAATGCAATCTGATGTTTTCCTACAGGAGCAGCCGTCCTTGCTACAGTGAAAATAACTTTTAGGCCCTTTCACTGTAAGGACATGTGTAACATTAAACTTTTGAATGTCCTACTTTTAAATGCCATGCACCCCACCCTATTGACACTAAGGCCTTCCTTAATGGTGACTTAATAATATTTAAAAGGAAGGTTTAGGCCTGTCAAATGGTTTATTTTGACAGATCAAATTGGCAGTCTTAAACTGCACTACCAGGCTGTTCTTTTTCTATACACTAGCGTGTCGCCCTAAGTGGGACAGCTAGTGTGTGAATGACTGTATCTGTCTATCAGTTGGGGTCTAAGTGGCTGTATGGGTGTATGAGTGGGTACATGAGTTTCTCTATGGGTGAGTGATTGGTTGTCTGAGTACCTCTATGGGTGTCTGAGTATCTGTGTGGGTGGGTGAGGGTGTGTGTAACTGCCTGTATGGATGAGTGAGTGGGTGAGTCAGTGGCTGTATGACTTAGTGAGTCTATGGGTGAGGGGCTGTATGGGTGAGTGTGGGCTTGTGTCAGTGACTGTATAGGTGAGTGGGTCCGTGTTAGTATCTGTATGAGTAAGTGAGTGTGTGTGTAACGCTATTGGTGAGTAAGTGGCTGTGTAATTGACTGTATGGGTTAGTGAGTAGGTGTGTGAGTAGCTCTATGGGTGACTGACTCAGTGTGTGAGTAGCTGTGTCGGTGTATGAGTGGATATGTCAGTGGCTGTATTAGTGAGTGAGTGTGTGTATGAGTGGGTGTATGGGTGAGTGAGTGGATGTGTGTGTTGATCTATGAATCAGTGAGTGGCTGTGTAAGTACTGGTATGGGTGTGTGAATGGTTTGAGAATGGTAGTGTGGAAGTTGGAGTGGGTGTATGACAAGTTATATGGGGTGTGAGTGGGTGCGTCAGAGATTCTGTAGATGATGTCATCAGTGATGTCATTTGAGATGTCATCAGTGATGTCACTGACCATGTCATGAGTGATGTAATATGTGAGGTCATAAGCATGCATTGCGGGGGCGCGAGTTATAGATAGCTCAGCTAACTATAACTGCTGTATTTCACTTGTTTTGCATGAGTGAGACCTGAGCCTAACTATAACGTCCCTGTAACCTTTGTTTTTTTCCTTGAATTTCTAAGGTTTTTTTTAATTCCATTTCCTAACTATAACGTCCCTGTAACCTTTGGCTTTTTTCAGTGAATTTCTAAGGTTTTTTAAATGGGAATCCCACTGTGTAGGCCTTACAGAACGTACCAGGAGGGCTTCTTGGCCCCCTAGGTCCCTCAGGAGTAAAGTAAAATGGACTTCATCCCCCAACCAGTAGTGCACCAGGAGCCACGTTTGCAGAGTAGTGGAGAAAGGGGGTGTGGCCTCTGAAGACCTCTTAGCAATCCCGCTGTGTGAGACTTACTGAAGATAGTAGGATGGGTAGTTGGCCCCCAAGGATATCAAGCATTTATAATTTTATTTTTTACCAAGCATTTATAATTTAATTTTTTTTAAAGGAGGGGGCCACGCGGCCCCCTTCCCAGGCCGATTTCGGCCCCTTGGACCCCATCCCCCAGGGCCCGGCCTTTTTAAAAAAAATAAAAATAATTATAATAGGGAGGAGGGCTCGCATTGCATCCCTCCCTGAGCCAACTTCGGGCCTGGGGACCTCATCCCCTTCGGCATGAGCTCTCCGTTGGGAACCGCGGGGGGAGCCTCAAGGCCCCTGCAGTCCTCCCTGCCTCCTGCGGGAGCCGGCATTGCTTTGGCAGCCAGGGAGCTGCTAACATGCAGCTCCCTGGGTGTCAAAGCAAAGTGTTTGTTTCCCTGCTCACTTGACAGCGAGCGGGGAAACAGACACTGCTCTGCTTTCAGCAAGCGAGAGCATTTTTGCTCTCACTTGCTGAAAGCAGAGCAGGTTTGCTATTGTATTGTATTGTATTGTAATTGCATTTATATAGCGCTTACTACCCCTGACGAGGCGTCGAAGCGCTGGCATGGCAGGAGCTGTGCTCCCACCATGCCATAGCAAACTGCAATGTCCTAGGGGAGGGCACCCCGGGACATTGCTGGAGCTGGCCCTGGCAGTCCCCAGGACCATCTAGGCCTCCAGGAGGGGGGGCCGTGCGGCCCCCCCCACCTTTGTGAATTAAGCCCCAGGGAGATGGTGATCCCAGGGGGTCTGCAATGGACCCCCTTAATCATTGTATTTGTGCCTTAGGGAGGTGGCAGTCCACCAGGCTGTGGGGAAGGCTGTGGGGGAGGCTGTGGGGCCTCTCCCGCATTGTTTTTAAAATTAATTAATGTTGTGCCCCGGGGAGGTGGTAGTCCCTGGGGCAGCGGGGGAACCGTGAGGCTCCCCTGCATATTCTTACTGCCCCGGGAAGGTGGTGGTCCCCGGAGCTGCAGGGGAGGCCTAGGGCCTACCCTGCATTGTTTTTTAAAATAAATTAATGTTGTGCCCCGAGGAGGTGGCGGTCCCTGGGGCAGCGGGGGCGCAGAGCGGCCTCCCCGCATTTAAAGTATTCAGTTTCCTGGGGAGGTGGCGTTCTCTGGGGCTTAATAAAAGCCTAGGAGGGGGCCCCATGAGCCCCCTTCCTTCATTAACTTTATGCCCCCTAGATTCTGGTCCACCAGGGGTTATTGCAAATTTTGTCTTGGATTCGCGGATCCACCCACGAGTCCACACTAAAATAAAAAAATAAAAAATGCTTTTTATCCCTGGCCGGGTCCCTCAGGGACCCCCCACTCTATCTGGGGGGTCAGGGTATTCCTACCCTGCCCCCTCTTCTTTTTTTTTTAACTTTGTTTGCAGGACCCGGCTTCAAGCCAAGTCCCAAGATGGCTGCCAACACTTCCTAACTGAAGTGTTGACAGCCAATCAAGTGTTAGTAGGATTTGCGAGTCCACTGCAAGGACTCACGTCCCCAGATATCTATCTTTTTTAAAGATAGATATCTAAAAATCTACTGAACGGATTTATACCAACTCACAAAAAGCACGCTTTCTGGACCAAAGTCTAGGTTTCTGCCAAATTTGGAGTAATTCCGTTCAGCAGTTCGGACTGTAGTCGTGTTAAAAAAATGAAAAATCCCTATAGACTTAACATGGGGAAAACGCGTTTTGGGACCCCCTTTTTTCTCGGCCCCGCTTGATGGATTGCCCCTAAACTTTCAATACAGCAGCTGAATCAAAAATGAGAAGTTTTGTGAAAATGTTGTGGAGATTCGTCTAGCGGCACCAAAGTTACTGGCAAAACAAAAAACGCTTTTCCTATGAAAACTTTGGTCCTAACTATAACTACCTACTGGCGACCGCCATTAGGTAATATATATATATATATATATATCAGCAAACAATGTGGTTAGATGCCAGAGCGCTCAGCAGCGGGTGCCGACGTGAGGCCAAAACCAAGGCCTGGATCAATTTTACACCAAAGGTACGTCGCACACAGAAATCCTTTTCCAAGATGTTTATTTTTACAGAGCCAGTCTCTCACCGACGCGTTTCGGCCACACAGGGCCTTTCTCACGGTTGGGAGACACTACTTTTGCAATCTGTTAAATACCATTTCCTGTCCTACTTCTCCCATAGACTTCTGGGAGTTGTAGTTTTTGCACTATTTTGCAGTTATTACTATATAACCCAAAGACAGATAACACTTTTTGTTGTTACAAATTCTGTAGTAAAAACGACCATGAATTGATTTGCATTTGGATATGTACATTAGTGCGACAATTAATTTATAAAGAAAATTAAATTTAAATTAAAGTTCTGTATGCAACATGTGTTTATTCATAGTTCTTAATGTGACTTTTGGTTCACAAGTTTGGTAGGAACGTTTCCTATTTTACACCTTTACACACGTTTGTGTGTTTGTCAGAGTTAATGTAATGGCTTTATTCAGATATGGTATCTGTGCCTTTACCTCTTCGCACTATATTATTTGTTTATCAGAGTTAATGTGATGACTTCATTCGGATATAATATCATTTGCATCCTCTTATCCTCATCGAGTTTTGCTTTGAGTAAAGTTCTCGAGTGACCTGAGGGTTCTTATTGTGCTTAGGATCTGTCCTACTACTTTAATTTCATGGTATAGTACCCATGTATGATGTTTCTGTTGATTTATGGTATAGTACCCTTGTATGATCGCATATGTTGGTTTGCGCACTGTCTGCAATGGAGCTCATTATGGGCATTCGATGGTATGTGTCCTCTTGAAGATGTTCTGAGTTTATTTTCTTAGTATCTTCATAGGTGGATATGTAATTCCTCATCGTTGTTCAGACCTCTGGGAGTCTTTGTGCGTAGTCTGATTATATATTTGGATTCTAGTTGTCTTAACTTTCTTTTTCTATCGCCTGCTCTTTCATTGGATTGAATAGTGTCTAGGCCGAAGAATTCCATTTGTCGCCAGTCATTATTTTGGCATGGCGCTAGATGTTTGGCTGTTGCATAATTGGAATCTTTGTTTTTCACTGCTCGTATGTGCTCCAGAATCCGTTTTTTCAGCATGCAAATTGTGCTGCCAATGTACCTCAGTCCACATGCACATTGTATGACATAAACCACGAACTGTGTGGTCCAAGTGATCGTGTGGTTTATTTTGATGGATCTACCTTCCGAGTCTGTTATTTCTTTCATGTTCACTCCAATTTTGCAGGCTTTGCAGTTGTTGCATTTTTTAAAACCCAATTGTTGTTGTGCCAGCCAGTTTATCTTTGGTTTTTCTTGGAAGTGACTTTGGACTATTTTATCCTCAAGTGAGACGGCCTTTCTGTATGTTACTTGAGGTTGTGTTCCAATTATCTTTCCAATGTCCTGATCTTGCTTCAATAGGTGCCAATATTTTCTAATGATTTGAATGATCTTTGGGCTTTCCTTGCTGTAGGTTAAGATTAATCTAGGAGTTGTTCTTTCTCCTTTTTGCTGTTTTTTAGAGCTTTGGTCATCAGAATTTCCGTGTATGTTGCTTGTTCGATTTTTTGTATGCTTTTGTTGAGATCTCTTGGTCTATATCCTCTGTCTTTTAGTCTCATTGCACTCTCCATGATTTTATTCTTTGCGTCGTCAACTTTGGAGCAATTTCTACGTATTCTTACGAATTCTCCATATGAAATGCTGTTTAGTAGTGGTTTAGGGTGAAAACTTGTGGCATGTAAGATGCTATTTGTTGCCGTCTTCTTTCTAAATAGGGTTGTATGTATCTGTCCTTGGTCTATATAAACTGTGGCATCTAGAAAGTTCACCTTTGTGCGACTTGTTGAGCAGGTAAAGGATAGGCCAATATCATTCTGGTTAAGTTGATTAAAAAACTCCATGAATTCTTCTTTCTTACCGTTCTAGATCAAAAACAAATCATCGATATATCGAATCCAAAGTACGATTTTGTCCAGTGCTAGATGATTTGCAGGTCCCCATGCGATTTCTTTCTCCCACCAGCCCATCGTGAGGTTGGCAAAATTCGGTGAAAATGAGATGCCCATGGCAGTGCCACACCGCTGTTGATAAAGATCGTGATTGAACAAAAAAATGTTGTTTGTAAGGCATAGTTCTATCATAGTGAGAAGCATGCCAGAGTGTTGCAGTTCTGTGATTTTGCGTTGTCTTAAAAAATAAGCGCATGACTGTAATCCAATCTTGTGTTCAATTGAGGTGTATAATGAAACAACATCGATCGTGGCCATGAGGTAATTCGAATTCCATGTGGTGTTTGACAAGGTTCTTAAGAAATCACTGGTATCTTTAATGTACGAGCTGAGATTCTGGACCATAGGTGCAAGGTAGTGGTCTACATATGTCGATATGTTCTCATATAGGGAGTCGCATGATGATACTATTGGCCTGCCTGGAGGATTGATCTGGGTTTTATGAATTTTTGGCAGGAAATAGATAGTTGGTATGGTGAGATATTCTTTGAAGAGGTATTGTCGTTCATTGACGTTAATGAGATTTAATGCATGCCATTCATCAAGGTTGTTTTTTAATTCCAGAATCATTTTGTTGATAGGATTATGGCCCAATCTTTTGTACTTAGTGGGGTCATCCAGTTGTCGATGGGCTTCTTTGACATAGTCAGTTTTGTTTTGGATAACTATATTTCCGCCCTTATCAGCCGGCTTTATGATTATCTGGTTGTTTTCCATTAAAGTTTTAATCGCCATGTTTTCTCTGACTGATAGGTTTTCCCTTTTCCTGTTGTTACGTGTTTTTTCTATGTCATCCAGCTCTTGCATCACTGCGTCTGAAAATAAATCAATTTTATTTCCAGGTGATAGTTGTGGGCAATATTTGGATTTGGTTTTTAGGCCGCTGCTTTGATGTTTTGTTGTGTCAATGCCCAGTTCTTGGAGTACTTGGCTTTCTGTGGTTTCCTCTTCATTGAGGTCACTCGCTAGATCAAATAGATTTTTTAAATCCGAAATCTGGTCTATAGTAAGTGCTTGTCCTTCATTATACTCTTCACTTGTTGATCCTGCTTGTCCTTCATTGTTCTCTTCACTTGTTGATCTTGTGTTTTCTTCTACTTTTGTATGACATGCATGTGTTTTTGTTAATTTTAATTTGCGTATATATTTGTATATGTCTATTTTCGTGTTTGTATATTCAAAATGTCTTTCAGGGCAGAAGGAATGTCCTCTGTTCAATACTGCGCACTCTTCTTTAGTGGGTGTATAGTCTGAGAGATTAATTATCAGATTCGTTTCATTTAGACTCTGTGGTTTCGACTCCGTAAGGGATAATGATTTTTTGTGCTTTGATCTTTGGGTTTTTCTAGTGCTGGGGAAGATTTTGTATTGCCTCTTCCACGCCCTCTGCCTCTCCCTCGTCCCCGATTTCTTGATAGGCTCTGGTCTAAATTTACCAGTCGCATCTTCTCTAAAAAAGTAATCCTTTTGGATGTGCTCGCTCCACCGGTGGCCTCGTTTTCACTTATGTCTGATTCACTTGTTGTATCTCCTGCTGTTTTAGGCGGATTTTTTACAAAGTTTGTTTTCAGGGCGTCAAATCTTCTGGCGAATGTCAGAATCCTTCCTTGTCTGTAATCTGTTTCGTCCCGTATATATTTTCTGTGTTTACGTTCTTGGATCTCCTCCTCGTATTTATCGATGCGGGTTTCCATGTCTTTTCTAAGTTTGTTTGCTACCTCTTTGTTTTGCGATGCTATTTTACTTTCCAATTCTTTAATCATTGTATATGTTTCCTCTAAGTCAATGTTCGCATATTTGATTAAAATTTTCATCATGTTCTTAGAACAATCCATATTATTAGCCCCCATTCTTCCAGCATGTCCGTTCTTGTTTCTGGATGTGTGGGCATGGTGAAAATCCTCAATCCTCTCGGGACTCTGTCTATTTCCTGGTATTTTTGGAGTGCGATTATTTCCAAACTTTTATTGAGTTCCCTTTTATACTGCCGTTCTAACTGCAGAAATATTTGTTTTAAGGAGGGGTCCTGTTCTCGTTGTGTTCCCTGACTTTCAATGGTTTCCGCCTGTATACTAGTGTTAGTGAAAACGAGGCCACAGGTGGAGCGAGCACATCCAAAAGCATGACATTTTTAGAGGAGATGCGACTGGTAAATTTAGACCAGAGCCTATCAAGAAATCGGGGACGAGTGAGAGGCAAAGGGCGTGGAAGAGGCAATACAAAATCTTCCCCAGCACTAGAAAAACCCGAAGATCAAAGCACAAAAAAACATTATCCCTTACGGAGTCGAACCCACAGAGTCTAAATGAAACGAATCTGATAATTAATCTCTCAGACTATACACCCACTAAAGAAGAGTGCGCAGTATTGAACAGAGGACTTTCCTTCTGCCCTGAAAGACATTTTGAATATACAAACACGAAAATAGACATATACAAATATATACGCAAATTAAAATTAACAAAAATACATGCATGTCATACAAAAGGAGAAGAAAACACAAGATCAACAAGTGAAGAGAACAATGAAGGACAAGCAGGATCAACAAGTGAAGAGTACAATGAAGGACAAGCACTTACTGTAGACCAGATTTCGGATTTAAAAAATATATTTGATCTAGCGAGTGACCTCAATGAAGAGGAAACCACAGAACGCCAAGTACTCCAAGAACTGGGCATTGACAAAACAAAACATCAAAGCAGCGGCCTAAAAAACAAATCCAAATATTGCCCACAACTATCACCTGGAAATAAAATTGATTTATTTTCAGACGCAGTGATGCAAGAACTGGATGACATAGAAAAAACACGTAACAACAGGAAAAGGGAAAACCTATCAGTCAGAGAAAACATGGCGATTAAAACTTTAATGGAAAACAACCAGATAATCATAAAGCCGGCTGATAAGGGCGGAAATATAGTTATCCAAAACAAAACTGACTATGTCAAAGAAGCCCATCGACAACTGGATGACCCCACTAAGTACAAAAAATTGGGCCATAATCGTATCAACAAAATGATTCTGGAATTAAAAAACAACCTTGATAAATGGCAGGCATTAAATCTCATTAACGACAATGAACGACAATACCTCTTCAAAGAATATCCGACCATACCAACTATCTATTTCCTGCCAAAAATTCATAAAACCCAGATCAATCCTCCAGGCAGGCCAATAGTATCATCATGCGACTCCCTATATGAGAACATATCGACATATGTAGACCACTACCTTGCACCTATGGTCCAGAATCTCAGCTTGTACATTAAAGATACCGGTGATTTCTTAAGAACCTTGTCAAACACCACATGGAATTCGAATTACCTCATGGCCACGATCGATGTTGTTTCATTATACACCTCAATTGAACACAAGATTGGATTACAGTTATGCGCTTATTTTTTAAGACAACGCAAAATCACAGAACTGCAACACTCTGGCATGTTTCTCACTATGATAGAACTATGACTTACAAACAACATTTTTTTGTTCAATCACGATCTTTATCAACAGCGGTGTGGCACTGCCATGGGCATCTCATTTTCACCGAATTTTGCCAACCTCACGATGGGCTGGTGGGAGAAAGAAATCGCATGGGGACCTGCAAATCATCTAGCCCTGGACAAAATCGTACTTTGGATTTGATATATCGATGATTTGTTTATGATCTGGAACGGTAAGAAAGAGGAATTCATGGAGTTTTTAAATCAACTTAACCAGAATGATATTGGCCTATCCTTTACCTGCTCAACAAGTCGCACAAAGGTGAACTTTCTAGATACCACAGTCTATATAGACCAAGGACAGATACATACAACTCTATTTAGAAAGAAGACAGCAACAAATAGCATCTTACATGTCACAAGTTTTCACCCTAAACCACTACTAAACAGCATTCCATATGAAGAATTCGTAAGAATACGAAGAAATTGCTCCAAAGATGACGACGCAAAGAATAAAATCATGGAGAGTGCAATGAGACTAAAAGACAGAGGATATAGACCAAGATGTGAGAAGTTGGCCTGGCATATGCTGTCCACTAATTATAGTGGGCACCTTGCACCAGTCCAAACTACCCCTTATTGGAGATAGGTTAAAGACAACCTTTATTGAAAGCTATCCTAGTGGTAGCTATGGAGAGCAGCCTTCAGGCTAAGTCTTGAAGGAATGTAAAGCAGCTTCTTTTACCAGTCTATAATCTCTTGAGTGACCAAATGAAAGAGGACCACACCAGGTATATATTCAAAATATATGTGTTTATTGCTAAACACACCCCTCTAGTCTCTTTATGAGGCTAGAGTTCGAAGTACATAAATTATAAGTTAGTTATCTACAGTAATAGCACAAATACACGTTTGAGCCCTAGGGGCGTACCAAACCATATACCAATAAAGTGGTATAAGAACCACGACTGAGCTAGACACAGGGCCTAGAGCCTGTAGAAGTGCTTGGACCACAAGGAACCACCCAAGGTAGTGACACAGGGGACCCACGGGGGACGCGTGCAGTGTATGAACACAGCCGCGAATCGCCGTTAACTTCTATGGGGAAAGTCGCGATTTGAATTTAAAAGAAAAGGGACACTTAGAGGAGGACTTGGAGCAAACCCTTTGAGAACTAGGCTGTTCTAGTGTCAATACCCACGGGAGGACTGGAGTACTCGAGTTACCTCACCCAGGGGAGCCGGGTGCATAGGTGTCTTTCGGGGTCGGGTTTCGTCGTCGCTTTCAATGGCGATCTGCTGCAAAGTGCTGCTGGCGGCCAAGTCGAAAGTGTTTGGGTGGATCCAAAGGTGGATCGAAGATCTGAAGAACCTGAAAGCAGAGGGGACAGAGTCTGGGTCACTAGCCAGTGACCAGGAAGGCGATGAGCAGATGCCCACCGATGTCGAGTGCTTCAGGTAGGTTGACGGTCGTCTTGACTCTTCAGCCACGAGGTCCAGGAGGCGTCGACGACAACCAGGAGCTGGATTCGAGCTGTCCCACGACGTCTGTCGATTGCAGGGGTGTCGGCGACCGGATTGGACCCAACAAGCCTTGGCAACGGCAAGTCTTGGGGAAATGGAAGAAGGACGATGTTGCAGACCAGCAAGGTCTGTGGGACTCACCCAGTGAGGGTAAGTCAGGGCACGCCTGGAGCAACCAGGGAGCCCAAGCAGAAGAAGATTGGCCTTCGGGAGGGCCTACTAGCCAATGGACTAGCGACCGCAAAGGAGCCTCGAGTCGACGCACGTGGAGCTGGCTCACAGGACACTCGTGGAGTGGAGGCCAGTGATCTTCGGTGCAGTTGGTGCTGGAGGCTGGGGCTATTCGAAGCCCAAAGCACGACTTCGTGGGAGACCCAGAAGAGGATGCACCTGCAAATGCGATCAGTGTCCATGGGTCATGGTTCCACGTTACCCACGACAGCTACGGGCCTCAGCTTTGCTGGGGACTCAGGGCAGCCTCGAGGAAGTCTGGAAATCCACCTCTGGTGATGCAAAGACTTCGGCGTCCGGCGGGAGCTTCAGCTTTGCAGACCGGACAATTGCTTCTTTGGTGCCTGCCAAGCAGGGGAGTCACTCCTTGACCCCAAGGGAGATTCTTCAGTCCTCTAATCTTAAAGTAGAGCGTCGAAGGTCCAGGATTCTGTGTCAGAGTTTCGTCCAGGTTAATCTAAAGTCCTAAGGACTGGGGTCCCATACTTATACTAAGGTAGGGGTTGGACATACTCTGTGGCCCCACCTATGGGAGGGTCAGGGCAGAGGGGTGGTTACACCCCTTTCCCTTTGTCCAGTTTCGTGCCAGAGCAGGGGCTGGAAGCCCCTGAGCCGGTTTGAACTGGGGTATGCACAGGGACACCAAATGTGCCCCCAGTGCAGGACTTCAAAGCACCAGAGAGTGCTCCCGCCCAGCCCCAATACACACTATCCTGCCTGGGGAGGTGGTTACACCTCCCTGGGACAGGAAACCTATTGTCCAGGCCTCCCCTGTCGGAGTTTCGGTCAGCAGCAGGAGGCCAGACTCGTGTCTGTGGCAGCGGCATCCATTTTGTGATGCCAGGGCTCTGGAAAGTCAGTACCGGGTATACCGGTGTGTACATGTCTCTCCCTCTAGAAGGGTGGAATGCTACCCCCGCCGCCAGAACTGGTGGGGGTAGTATTCCAAGATGTTTGACACCAAACACGACATGTTTCCGTGCAGCCATCCCAAAGTTAGCATTTAACGCGAGGTTATAATGCGCTTAAGAGTATATGGTCGGGCTGCACTACAAACAGCATCAGAGAAGGGTCTCCGAACGCTGCAGAGGGGTCCAGCTCATGCAGGGGCACCCTCTCACATAGGAACCACGCACTCTGCCTTCAGGATTGATAAGGCCTCCCATAGGAGTGACTTATAGGTTTATATGTGTGTATGTATGTAGTGATATAGGTAGCCTATATCACAGTAAGGGGTGCATGCACCACCTTACCCAGGCTGCAGTAGCAGACCTGTGGTGTCATTTTGGATGGCCTTCCAGGGGTGGCACAATACATGCTGCAGCCCCTGGTAGGCCTCTGAGGTACCTATGCCCTGGGTACATAGTATACCATATACTAGGGACTTATAAGGGCACTCCCAATCAGAGATGTGCCTAAGGCACATGGAAACCATTTTAAAGAGGAAGCAGCTAGGCTGGGGTTCTGATTAGCAGGGCCCCAGCCAGACTAAGGTCGAAAAACAGTGAAGCATCAGCAAAAAGTGGGGGTACCCATGTGAAGCAGATCCTACTCTCCTACACAACCCCCCCCAAACGTAGGGACATTAAACTAACCTTGCCCAGTTAAGTCGTCATGTTCTAAGTGGAAGTACCTAGAGAGTCCATCTGCATTGACATGGTTACTCCCAGGTCTATGTTCCACTGTGAAGTCCATCCCCTGTAGGGAAATGGACCACCTAAGCAGTTTGGGGTTTTCACCCTTTATTTGTTTTAGCCGTAAGAGGGGCTTATGGTCTGTTTGAACAAGGAAGTGAGTACCAAACAAGTATGGCCTCAACTTCTTCAGAGCCCAGACCACAGCAAAGACCTCCCTCTCAATGGCTGACCAACGTTTCTCTCTAGGGGTCAGCCTTCTGCTAATAAAAGCTACTGGCTGATCCTGACCTTCATCATTCAATTGTGACAGTACAGCCCCTACCCCCAATTCAGATGCATCTGTTTGGACAATGAACTTCTTGGAGTAATCAGGACTCTGTAGAATGGGAGCAGTGCACATGGCCTGCTTTAGGTCATCAAATGCCTTTTGACAGCTAACTGTCCACTGAACCTTTTTGGGCATTTTCTTGGAAGTTAAGTCATTCAGGGGTGTCACTATTGATCCATACCCCTTGACAAATCTCCTATAGTACCCAGTCAGGCCTAAAAAGGCTCTCACCTGAGTCTGGGTAGTTGGAGCAGTCCAGTCCATGATGGTCTGGATCTTGCTCTGCAGTGGTTGAACCTGGCCTCCACCCACAAGGTGGCCCAGGTACACAACCTGACTCTGCCCTATCTGGCACTTTGTGGCCTTGATAGTCAGGCCTGCTTTCTGCAGGGCCTGCAAAACATTTCTGAGGTGGACCAGGTGATCCTCCCAGGTGGAGCTAAAGACAGCAATATCATCTAGATATGCTGCACTATAGGCTTCCAGACCTGTAAGGACTGTATTCACCAACCTCTGAAAAGTGGCAGGTGCATTCTTCAGACCAAAGGGCATCACCACAAATTGATAATGCCCACTAGGGGTTGAGAATGCTGTCTTTGGCTTTGCATCATCAGCTAGTCTGATCTGCCAGTAGCCAGCTGTCAGGTCAAATGTGCTTAGATACTTGGCTGAGGCCAAAGTGTCTATTAGCTCATCTGCCCTTGGTATTGGATGGGCATCAGTCCTAGTGACTGCATTGAGACCCCTGTAGTCCACACAAAACCTCATCTCTCTTTTCCCACCATTGGTGTGAGGTTTTGGCACAAGGACCACTGGACTAGCCCAAGGGCTATCTGAGGGTTCAATAACTCCCAAATCCAACATCTTCTGGACTTCTGTCCTGATACAGTCCCTGACATGGTCAGGTTGCCTATAAATCTTATTTTTAATAGGCAGACTGTCCCCAGTGTCCACTTCATGAGTGCACCAGGTAGTCTGACTGGGTGTCAGTGAGAATATGTGTCTGAACTGATTGAGCACCTGTCTGCAATCAGTCTGCTGCTGGGTAGTGAGGCTGCCTGCCAAGGCTACACCATCCACTGACCCATCATCAGGGTTCTGTGAGAGCAGGTCAGGGAGTGGGTGACTCTCTTCCTCCTGTCCCTCATCAGTAGCCATGAGCAAGCCCATGTCTGCCCTGTCCACATATGGTTTTAACCTGTTGACATGGAGAACCCTGTGGGGACTCCTGGGTGTTCCTAGGTCCACCAAATAGGTAACCTCACCCTTCTGTTCAACAATGGTATGGGGTCCACTCCATTTGTCTTGGAGAGCTGCTGGGGCCACTGGCTCCAACACCCACACCTTCTGTCCTGGCAAACAGTCAGTTCAGCCTTTTGGTCATGCCAGGCTTTTTGAAGTTCCTGGCTAGCCTCAAGGTTTTTAGTTGCCTTTTTCATGTACTCAGCCATCCGGGAGCGGAGACCAAGTACATAGTCCACTATGTCTTGCTTTGGGGGCTTGAGAGGTAACTCCCATCCTTCCTTCACCAAGCACAATGGACCCCTGACAGGGTGACCAAACAAAAGTTCAAAAGGGCTGTAGCCAACCCCTTTTGAGGCACCTCCCTGTATGCAAATAAAAGGCAGGGCAAGAGTATGTCCCATCTTCGCCTAAGCTTTTCTGGGAGCCCTTTAATCATGCCCTTCAAGGTTTTGTTGAATCTCTCAACTAAACCATTGCATTGTGGGTGATAGGGTGTGGTGAACTTGTAAGTCACTCCACACTCCTTCCACATTGCTTTTAAGTATCCAGACATAAAGTTAGCACCCCTGTCTGATACAACCTCCTTAGGGAAGCCCACTCTTGAGAAAATTCCCAGGAGGGCTCTTGCCACCACAGGTGCTGTAGTGGTCCTAAGGGGAATAGCCTCTGGGTACCTGGTGGCATGATCCACTACCACCAGGATAAACCTGTGCCCAGATGCTGTTTGGGGATCCATGGGACCAACAATGTCAATCCCCACCCTTTCAAAGGGAACCCCCACCACAGGTAGCGGTATCAGGGGGCCTTTGTAGTGCCACCTGCCTTGCCACTGGCCTGGCAGGTTACACAGGAGCGACAAAACTCCTTGGTGTCTTCAGACATGTGGGGCCAGTGAAAGTGAGGGGCAATTCTGTCCCAAGTCTTGTTCTGGCCCAGGTGACCTGCTAAGGGAATGTCATGGGCTAGGGTCAATAGGAAGCCCCTGAACTTCAGAGGTATAACCAACCTCCTGGTGGCACCAGGCTTGGGGTCTCTACACTCTGAGTACAAGAGTCCATCATCCCAATGCACAGTATGGGGACCACTAGCTTTCTCAGCAGCCTCAGCAGCAGCTTGCTGTCTGAGGGGTTCAAGAGAGGGGCAGCTCTGCTGCTCCTGGCTCAGATCTGCCCCGGAAGGGCCCCCTGTGTCAGGGTCTAAATCCCTTTTGCTGTCTGAACCACACAGGAGCAGAATGACGCTAGGTCCCAATACCCTTCTCAGAACCAACCCTGCTAGGTCTTTTAGTATTCCATTGCAGGTAAGTTCTAAGGGGGAAAAGGGGTTGGGGACAGAGAAGAGACTGCTCCAATATTCTGCCTGTTCAGCTACGTCTTCTTCTTCTTACTGGACTGCAACATTAACATGTAAAAACCTTTATTTATTGTGCCTTTTAACTTACTGTTTTTTTCTATGGTGTATAAATAACTTATCTTACCAGAATGTTTACTGAAGCTTACTTCTCTTCTACTTCTCATGTATTGTTTGCTAGGTTGTATGAGAAGTCTTCACTCAGATCTCTTTCCTTTTCGTTCTCAGGTACAATCTGCACTTGATCCTGCTATTCCTTAATGTAAGAAAGATAAGGTAAGTATTTATTTCTGTATTCCTAATTTATGTATTATTTGGGTTTCTCTTTCTTTCTATTAACTCACTGTTAAGAGACTGGAGTGGGCCTTGAACTGGGGTTTCTGTAGTAGGATGACTGGTTTTCTGTCTTTAATTAGTTTTTTAAACAATGCTTCAGAACTTAGGTTAAATGTTAAAAGGAAGCGTTCCTTTTATTCAGGCCTTTGGTTTTAATGTTTGCTGGAAGCACTGCCATACGTGAGGAGAACATTACTGGAGTTCTTTAACACATGGCATGAGAAAGAAACATGCCGGGCCTTTGACCCTGACTTCACCTTTTAATTAATTCTCAGAAGAGTGAACAAGTTTCAGTCTAAGAAGACACTGCGTGTTGAAAGGTCACGCCTGCGTCTGACAGATTCTGGAACAGCTGAAAAAGACAGCTGATTCAAAAAGCTTTTTATTTAATCTTCTCAGCTAAGGAAAGCAATTACTGAAAAAAGTATTTCCAGTTTTCAAACGAAGGAAAATATATTCTGACTTGTTTCCTTTTTCTCTTTAAATAGAAATTTACCTCTGACACAATAACCTTTTCTCACAGAATGTTTTATATTAGCTACAAGTTTAACACTAACCTGATTAGTGAGGGAATGTAGTTCCGACGAAGCTAACCCCGATTTTATCGCAACTACCCTAACTGACTTCCACGACGCTGGGAAAACAGGTGCTCTTCAAATTATTTCTTCAGTGAAGTGCACAGTGGAATGTTGAAGCACACTTCACCTGATGTCATGAAGCCTAAAAGACTAGACTGCTAACAGTGGTGTGCTGTCGCAGTATGTGCATGTTGGCAGCCATCTTGGAGTTCCATCGGTGCCAACAAGCACTCCAGCTTGAGGGATTATCTGACTTTTGGTAAGTTTGTAGGGGGAAAATGGTAGCCAGCATACAGTTAGAAGGAGGAAACCTCCCGTGAGTCCTGACAGTACCCCCTCCCAACGGGGTTTCCTCCGGTCGTGGTTTGGCAGGGAATTTGGCATGAAAGGCTCTAATTAAACGGGGGCATGGACATTAGTACTCTTTTCCCAGGAACGTTCATCAGGTCCATAACCTTGCCAATCAATGAGGTAGAAAATTTCATTGCGGATGAGTTTTGAATCCAAAATTCGTTTAACTTCGTACTCCGCCTCACCATTAACCATCAGAGGATCAGGAGGGGAAACCCTACGCAACCCCGGTTGAATTGGTTTAAGGAGAGAAACATGAAATACTGGATGAATTTTGGTAGAACCAGGAAGAGATAGTTGATAAGTGACTGGATTTATGACCTTCTCAATTGGATAAGGACCCATAAAACGAGGCTGAAATTTACGGGGACCTTTGAGTCTGAGATTTTTTGTACTCAACCAGACTAAGTCTCCTACATAAAGCTCAGGTTCTTTTTTACGTTTTCGGTCAGCGAAGTGTTTGTAACGATCCTTCGCGATCGACAAATTCTGGGTTACTGAGTGATGAATTTTAGTTAACTGTCGGGCAATATCTTGAACAGCAGGAACATTAATATCATCAAAATTAGCATGAGAATTGGGATGTCTGCCTGAGTTTATAAAGAAAGGGGAGTGGCCAGTGGATACATTTAGAGCATTATTGTGAGCATACTCCGCAGTCCATAAGTGGTCAGGCCAGTCACCCTCCTCATCTAACAAATAAAGTCTGAGGTGTTGTTCTAGGTCTTGGTTAATGCGTTCAGTCTGACCATCAGTTTCTGGGTGAAAACTGGTGGAATAACGATGGTCAATATTAAGGCCTTTGATGTAAGCCTTCCAAAATCGTGATAGGAACTGAGAGCCCCTGTCTGAAACGAGGACCCTAGGAATCCCATGAAGGCGAATAACATGTTGATTGAAAAGTTGGGACAATTGTTTAGCAGTGGGTGTACCTTTGAAGGGTATATAATGTGCCATCTTACTAAAAGTGTCGACAACTACAAGAATGGTATCATACCCATGGGAAGAAGGTAGATCAACAATCAAATCTAAGGAGACTGTGTGCCAAGGATATGGGGGGTTGGCATGGGTTGTAGGAGACCTTTAGGAGCTTGTCTGTCCGATTTTCCCCGTGCACAAATTTCACAGCCTAACACATATTGACGGACGTCTCGGCACATGTATGGCCACCAGAAACGACGTTTGAGTAATTCTTCGGTTTTCACAACACCTTTGTGGCCAGCCAGAGGGTTGTCGTGACATTCCTGCATTGCCTTCAGCTGAAGCTCCTTGGTGGGTAAATACAGGGTGGTACCTAAATAGGGGAGGCCATTGCGAATGAAACGTTGTGGATCTTCTGTGGCCCAGTTCTCCATTTCAAGGTCGGTCATCAAATTTCGAACGTGATGTTCAAAAGGTTCTAAGGAGATAGTTCCAATGAATTTTCCATCAGGTATGATTTGCTGGTTTTCAATGACTGAAGTTTGATTTTCTGTGTCGAGTCTAGAGAGGACATCAGCCTTTCCATTCTTGGATCCGGGACGAAAAGTGATAACAAAATCAAAGTCCGCGAAGTAAAGAGACCAACGCAGCTGACGTGGTGTGAGAGTTCGAGCAGATCGCAAAAATTTTAGGTTGCGGTGGTCCGTAAACACCGTTACAGTGTGTTTTGCCCCCATTAAGTAATGCCTCCAATCTTTGAAGGCATCTTTGATTGCCAAGAGTTCTTTTTCTGTAATCGTATAGTTGCATTCCGCAGGGTTGAGTTTGCGGGACCGATATGCCACCGGGTGTAACTGTCCCGTGTCCTTGTGCCTCTGAGAAAGTATTCCCCCGATGGCTAGGTCCGATGCGTCTGTCTCCAAATAAAAAGGCTCAGAGGGATCTGCATGAAGCAGCACCGGTGCTGTGGTGAAACTGTCCTTCATCAACTGAAAAGCTTCTTCTGCTTCTTCTGACCATTGGAACGGAACTCCTTTCTTCAGAAGACGAGTCAGCGGAAGTATCTTATTGGAGAATCCATTAATGAATCGTCTGTAAAAATTAGAGAATCCGATAAAGCTTTGAACCTCTTTGATACTGGTAGGAGATTTCCAGTCTGTTATCGCCTTCACTTTTTGCTCATCCATTCGAACTCCTGCAGGTGATAACACAAAACCTAGGAATTCTACTGTATCTGTGTTGAAGAGGCATTTCTCCAATTTAACGTATAGAGAGTTCTCTCGTAGACGTTGTAAAACTGCTCTGACCTGGTTGTGATGTTCTTCAACCGTGTTGGAATAAATCAGGATGTCATCTATGTATACTATAGCGCATCGGTCAATGAATTCACTTAAAACATCATTGATAAAGTACTGGAAGGCCGCTGGTGCGTTACAGAGACCATATGGCATCACAAGATACTCATAAAGGCCAAATTTGGTCCTGAACGCAGTCTTCCACTCGTCGCCTTCCCGGAGTCTAATCAAGTGGTACGCTCCTCGTAGGTCTAGGCGAGTGTATATCTTTGCTTCCTTCACTTGATCAATTAGTACTGAAATGAGAGGCAATGGATAACGATTCTTCACAGTTATCCTGTTAATCGCTCTAAAGTCAATACAAGTCCTGAGATCTCCCCCTTTTTTCGGCACGAAAAAAAGTGGGGAAGAGACAGGGGACTGCGACGGTCGGATAAATCCGTTCTCCAGATTCTTAGCTAGGTATTCCTTCAAATGGATGTTTTCCTTCTCCGTTAATGCGTAAACTCTGCTGCATGGTAGATTAGCCCCTGGTTCTAGATCAATTTTGCAGTCATAGGGCCTGTGGGGGGTAACGTCTCTGCCTTTTTCTCATCAAAGACGTCTGCAAAGTCTTGGTATTCATCTGGTATCATGGTAGTTTGGATCGCACATACCGAACCTTCACACAATTGGGTGGCAGCGCAGATTACAGAAGAATGTGTCTGGTCGTCGAAACAATTTTTGGTGCAGTAGTCTGAATTTAATTGAATAGTTCGGGCTCCCCAATCAATTAACGGGTTGTGTTCCGTTAGCCATGGTAGACCTAGAATCAGTTGAAATTGGGGGCGTCTATTAAATTAAATTGCAAGGTCTCTTGGTGTCCTTCGACAGTAGTCATGTGTACCAATTCAGTATGACTGGTTATGGGCCCTGAAGTTAAATCCGTACCATCCACCGCTCTGACCTTCTCACTTTTCTCCTTCTTGATAGCTTGTAAACCGATCAGGCTAGCGAATTTGTGGTCGGAGAAATTACCTGTTGCCCCAGAATCTACCATGACGATGATTCCTGTCAAAACCACATCTCTAAACCTTAAGGTCACAGTCATAACCAAATGGGGAGAGGAGACTTGTAGTGTGTTTGCCAATTGGTGATTTGTTGGAGTCGTTTTTCCATTCGCATCCACAGGTCCAACTCCCCTTACCTGTGGTGCCTCTAGTTTTCCTTCTCCTTAGCAGGCAACTTTGGTCTTTTTAAGCAATTCTTGACAAAATGTCCACTTCTTCCACAATATAGGCACAGTTTGTTCAGCCTTCTCTTTTCTTTTTCTTCTTTAGAGAGTGGACCTCTGACTACACCGATTTGCATGGGTTCAATTCCCGAAGAACTCTCTACTGTCCGTGTGGATTCTGTTTTGACACGGTCAAAACGAGGAACACTTGGTCTAAGCTCCTTCCGCCGTTCTCCTTTCCGCTCACTTTGCCGATAATCGATCTCTAAGGTTAAATCCACTAAGGCAGAGATGTCGGTGGGTCGATTAGGGATTTGAGATAGAGCGTCCTTCAATTCCTCTCGCAATCCTCTATAGAATACTGCTGCTCTTTTATCCTCGGGCCAGTTGGTCTCGACCACTAGTTTATTAAATTGGGCTAGGTAAGACACGAGTTCTCGGTTTCCTTGCTTTAATTCCAACAGTTCGTTGTCTGAAGCTTGAGATGCTGTTCTTCTATCAAAAATTCGGAGAAATTCCTTCTTGAAGTCATCTAAACTGTACAAAATTGGGTCATCCTTGGTTACTAGTGGCATGGACCATGAGGCGGCGTCCCCACTAAGGTAGGACAAGATAAACGCCACTCGGGATTGAGCATCGGGGAAGATCGTTGGACGGCACATAAAATGCAGAGAGCATTGGGTCAAAAAAATTTGCGCTTTCTGCGGGTCTCCATTAAATCGCTCTGGAGGGGCAAGAGGAATTACTGGGGATAATGAGTGGATTACTTGTGTGGGGGCAAAGGATGAAGTGCTGATGTTAGGACTCTGGGTTTCAAAGGATGCGGTGCTTGGCCTAGATCCCAAAGCTGGTGTTCCCGTTTTAAAGGTTATTATCTCCTGTCTTAGTATTTTATTTTCCTCTCTGACTGCCTCCAAGTCCCTTTGTATATTACTCAAAATCTCGCCCAAATTTTTTAAATCAAGTCCTTCTGCCATTCTGCTCAGGTGCTTGTACCAACGTGGGCACTTCACTCTGTCAGGGTCTAAATCCCTTTTGCTGTCTGAACCACACAGGAGCAGAATGACGCTAGGTCCCAATACCCTTCTCAGAACCAACCCTGCTAGGTCTTTTAGTATTCCATTGCAGGTAAGTTCTAAGGGGGAAAAGGGGTTGGGGACAGAGAAGAGACTGCTCCAATATTCTGCCTGTTCAGCTACGTCTTCTTCTTCTTACTGGACTGCAACATTAACATGTAAAAACCTTTATTTATTGTGCCTTTTAACTTACTGTTTTTTCTATGGTGTATAAATAACTTATCTTACCAGAATGTTTACTGAAGCTTACTTCTCTTCTACTTCTCATGTATTGTTTGCTAGGTTGTATGAGAAGTCTTCACTCAGATCTCTTTCCTTTTCGTTCTCAGGTACAATCTGCACTTGATCCTGCTATTCCTTAATGTAAGAAAGATAAGGTAAGTATTTATTTCTGTATTCCTAATTTATGTATTATTTGGGTTTCTCTTTCTTTCTATTAACTCACTGTTAAGAGACTGGAGTGGGCCTTGAACTGGGGTTTCTGTAGTAGGATGACTGGTTTTCTGTCTTTAATTAGTTTTTTAAACAATGCTTCAGAACTTAGGTTAAATGTTAAAAGGAAGCGTTCCTTTTATTCAGGCCTTTGGTTTTAATGTTTGCTGGAAGCACTGCCATACGTGAGGAGAACATTACTGGAGTTCTTTAACACATGGCATGAGAAAGAAACATGCCGGGCCTTTGACCCTGACTTCACCTTTTAATTAATTCTCAGAAGAGTGAACAAGTTTCAGTCTAAGAAGACACTGCGTGTTGAAAGGTCACGCCTGCGTCTGACAGATTCTGGAACAGCTGAAAAAGACAGCTGATTCAAAAAGCTTTTTATTTAATCTTCTCAGCTAAGGAAAGCAATTACTGAAAAAAGTATTTCCAGTTTTCAAACGAAGGAAAATATATTCTGACTTGTTTCCTTTTTTCTCTTTAAATAGAAATTTACCTCTGACACAATAACCTTTTCTCACAGAATGTTTTATATTAGCTACAAGTTTAACACTAACCTGATTAGTGAGGGAATGTAGTTCCGACGAAGCTAACCCCGATTTTATCGCAACTACCCTAACTGACTTCCACGACGCTGGGAAAACAGGTGCTCTTCAAATTATTTCTTCAGTGAAGTGCACAGTGGAATGTTGAAGCACACTTCACCTGATGTCATGAAGCCTAAAAGACTAGACTGCTAACAGTGGTGTGCTGTCGCAGTATGTGCATGTTGGCAGCCATCTTGGAGTTCCATCGGTGCCAACAAGCACTCCAGCTTGAGGGATTATCTGACTTTTGGTAAGTTTGTAGGGGGAAAATGGTAGCCAGCATACAGTTAGAAGGAGGAAACCTCCCGTGAGTCCTGACACCCTGTCCCCAAGAACTCAACCTGGTCAGGTTCAAGCTCCTCTGGGACAGTTCCTTCCTCAGGACTGAGATCATCCCCCTCAAGAGACTGATCTTCCTTCTGAGCCAAGGGGGAAGGCACTGCCTTTACCCTACTACTCCTCTTCTTGGAGGGCACTTGGTCCATTATTCCAGAATCCAAGGCCTGTTCAGTGTTAGACATTTTGGCTTGTGACCTGGTCACAGCAAACACATCTGCAGGGATGCCCAGCATTTCTGCATGGGTCCTGAGCTCCACTTCTGCCCAAGCTGAAGTTTCTAAGTCATTGCCAAGCAAGCATTCAATGGATAGGTTTGCACTTACCACAACCTTCTTAAGGCCAGTTACCCCTCCCCAGGAGAAGTTAACAACTGCCAGAGTATGGTCTGTTCTGACGTTGCTAGCATTGGTCATTTGGTACATTTCACCAAGTATAATCTGCCCAGGATTCACAAGGTCTTGTGTCACCATGGTGACACTTGCCCCTGTGTCCCTAAATGCCAAAGCCTCTTTTCCATTGATTAAGGGCTGTTGCCTGTACTTGCCCAGATTACTGGGACTCACAGAGGAGGTCACATCCATGCCTCCATCACAGACTAGGACAGCCTGAGTGAGTTCTCTGACTAGGTCAGAGCTCATCTCCTTACCCAGGGTCAACCCTACTAAACCCTTGGCTTGTGTAGTCCCACAACCAACTGTAACTGTACTAGGGGCATTGGTGGGGGCTGGAGTAGAGTCTTTGGACTTGGTGCAATCACTGGTCCAGTGGGTCTTTTGCTTACAGACCTTGCACCATGGTTTCTTTTGGCCTTTTCCCTTGTTAGACTGTGAATCCCCACCTGAAGAAGATTTTTGGGGGCCTTGTGAAGACTTTTGGTCTTTACCCTTCTCCCCACCCTTATCAGAGTTTTTCGAATCTTGCTTCTTAGGGTCACCACCTTGGTTCTGTACCTTCTGCCTCACCCTGGTTCTGACCCATTTGTCTGCCTTCTTTCCCAATTCTTGGGGAGAGGTCAGATCAGAGTCCACCAGGTGCTGATGCAACCGCTGATTTTGACAATTGTTAAGGATCTGCTCCCTCATGATAAGATTGTACAATCCTGTGAAGTCACATACCTTACTGCCCAATAACCAACCTTCCAGAGCCTTGGCAGAACAATCAACAAAGTCCACCCAGTCTTGAGTCTGTGCTTTTTGGGTATCCCTGAACTTTAACCTGTATTGTTCAGTGGTTAGGCCAAACCCATCAATTAGAGCACTCTTCAAGACTTTGTAATTATCAGCATCCTCCTCTCTAACAGTGAGGAGCTTATCTATACCTTTGTCTGCAAAGGAGAGCCACAAGATTGCTGCCCACTGCTCCTGAGGGACCCTCTGTACTTTACAGGCCCTCTCTAGAGCAGTTATCCATTTGTGGATGTCATCCCCACTCTGGTAGGGAGGGACAATCTTGCTCAGGTTTCTATGGTCATAAGACCTTTCCCTATCTCTTGAGAAATTGCTGCCACCATGGGACTCTAGTCCCATCTTTTGTCTCTCTCTATAGAGATCTAGGGACTCCCTGTCTATAGCCAATTGCTGTTTTCTGAGCTCAAGCTGGGCTTGTTCATACTGAAGCAATCTCTTTCTCCTTTCATGAGAGGATTCCCTCCTATGAGAGGAGACAGAGGTCCCTATTGAGGTGTCAGAGTGGTTAGACTCCTGAGAAGGAGATCTAGACCTTCTGGGCACACTCAGTACTCTTCCTGGGGGGACAAAGGGGAGGTCATTCTGATCCCCCTCCTCCTCCTCCACAGGAGGAATTGGGTTATCCAGGACAAGGTCATTTTCACCTTCCTGGCCAGTTTCAGAGGGGGGGGGCTGGGTTTCTTCACCCCTGGCCCCCTCCTCATCTTCTGCCCCACCCTCTCTGCCTACCCCTTCAGACCCTATGGGCCTGCTGAGATCATCAGCTAGTAACACCTCCCTGAGGTGTTGGGTGCTGGCACTTTTGCCTGCCTTCAACTTCCTAGTATTGCATAATGCTCTCAATTCCAAGAATGGGAGTTTATCATACTTGGAGGCTTCTGGCGAGGACTCACTGGGTCCTGGCTTTGAAGACATTACTAGTGAGGTGTGGTGTATGCACTACCTACTCTAGTGTGGCCTGCTAAACTCTCTTGAGTTGTAGAAAGGGTGTGCTACCCCTTAACACACAACTCTAAGTTCAGTAGAACTTACTGTATTACTAAGCTTGATTTATATGCACCTTAGGTACCCTTAGTGGTTTTCAGTTGATCAATTCAATTGAGATTATCTGGTAAAACAATAGCAAGCTGGAATCCCACACGCTGCACACCAATGTGAGAAGTTGGCCTGGCATATGCTGTCCACTAATTATAGTGGGCACCTTGCACCAGTCCAAACTACCCCTTATTGGAGATAGGTTAAAGACAACCTTTATTGAAAGCTATCCTAGTGGTAGCTATGGAGAGCAGCCTTCAGGCTAAGTCTTGAAGGAATGTAAAGCAGCTTGTTTTACCAGTCTATAATCTCTTGAGTGACCAAATGAAAGAGGACCACACCAGGTATATATTCAAAATATATGTATTTATTGCTAAACACACCCCTCTAGTCTCCTTATGAGGCTAGAGTTCGTAGTACATAAATTATAAGTTAGTTATCTACAGTAATAGCAAAAATACACGTTTGAGCCCTAGGGGCGTATCAAACCATATACCAATAAAGTGGTATAAGAACCACGACTGAGCTAGACACAGGGCCTAGAGCCTGTAGAAGTGCTTGGACCACAAGGAACCACCCAAGGTAGTGACACAGGGGACCCACGGGGGACGCGTGCAGTGTATGAACACAGCCGCGAATCGCCGTTAACTTCTATGGGGAAAGTCGCGATTTGAATTTAAAAGAAAAGGGACACTTAGAGGAGGACTTGGAGCAAACCCTTTGAGAACTAGGCTGTTCTAGTGTCAATACCCACGGGAGCACCGGAGTACTCGAGTTACCTCACCCAGGGGAGCCGGGTGCATAGGTGTCTTTCGGGGTCGGGTTTCGTCGTCGCTTTCAATGGCGATCTGCTGCAAAGGGCTGCTGGCGGCCAAGTCGAAAGTGTTCGGGTGGATCCAAAGGTGGATCGAAGATCTGAAGAACCTGAAAGCAGAGGGGACAGAGTCTGGGTCACTAGCCAGTGACCAGGAAGGCGATGAGCAGATGCCCACCGATGTCGAGTGCTTCAGGTAGGTTGACGGTCATCTTGACTCTTCAGCCACGAGGTCCAGGAGGCGTCGATGATGACCAGGAGCTGGATTCGAGCTGTCCCACGAAGTTTGTCGATTGCAGGGGTATCGGCGACCGGATTGGACCCAACAAGCCTTGGCAACGGCAAGTCTCGGGGAAATGGAAGAAGGACGATGTTGCAGACCAGCAAAGTCTGTGGGACTCACCCAGCAAGGGTAAGTCAGGGCACACTTGGAGCAACCAGGGAGCCCAAGCAGAAGAAGATTGGCCTTCGGGAGAGCCTACTAGCCAACGGACTAGCGACCGCGAAGGAGCCTCAAGTCGACGCACGTGGAGCTGGCTCACAGGACACTCGTGGAGTGGAGGCCAGTGATCTTCAGTGCAGTTGGTGCTGGAGGCTGGGGCTACTCGAAGCCCAAAGCACGACTTTGTGGGAGACCCAGAAGAGGATGCACTTGCAAATGCGATCGGTGTCTAGGGGTCACGGTTCCACGTTACCCACGACAGCTACGGGCCTCAGCTTTGCTGGGGACTCAGGGCAGCCTCGGGGAAGTCTGGAAATCTACCTCTGGTGATGCAAAGACTTCGGCGTCCGGCGGGAGCTTCAGCGATGCAGACCGGACAATTGCTTCTTTGGTGCCTGCCAAGCAGGGGAGTCACTCCTTGACCCCAAGGGAGATTCTTCAGTCCTCTAATCTTAAAGTAGAGCGTCGAAGGTCCAGGATTCTGTGTCAGAGTTTCGTCCAGGTTAATCTAAAGTCCTAAGGACTGGGGTCCCATACTTATACTAAGGTAGGGGGTTGGACATACTCTGTGGCCCCACCTATGGGAGGGTCAGGGCAGAGGGGTGGTTACACCCCTTTCCCTTTGTCCAGTTTCGCGCCAGAGCAGGGGCTGGAAGCCCCTGAGCCGGTTTGAACTGGGGTATGCACAGGGACACCAAATGTGCCCCCAGTGCAGGACTTCAAAGCACCAGAGAGTGCTCCCGCCCAGCCCCAATACACACTATCCTGTCTGGGGAGGTGGTTACACCTCCCTGGGACAGGAAACATATTGTCCAGGCCTCCCCTGCCGGAGTTTCGGTCAGCAGCAGGAGGCCAGACTCGTGTCTGTGGCAGCGGCATCCATTTTGTGATTCCAGGGCTCTGGAAAGTCAGTACCGGGTATACCGGTGTGTACATGTCTCTCCCTCTAGAAGGGTGGAATGCTACCCCGCCGCCAGAACTGGCGGGGGGTAGTATTCCAAGATGTTTGACACCAAACAAGACATGTTTCCGTGCAGCCATCCCAAAGTTAGCATTTAACGCAAGGTTATAATGCGCTTAAGAGTATATGGTCGGGCTGCACTACAAACAGCATCAGAGAAGGGTCTCCGAACGCTGCAGAGGGGCCCAGCTCATGCAGGGGCACCCTCTCACATAGGAACCACGCACTCTGCCTTCAGGATTGATAAGGCCTGCCATAGGAGTGACTTATAGGTTTATATGTGTGTATGTATGTAGTGATATAGGTAGCCTATATCACAGTAAGGGGTGCATGCACCACCTTACCCAGGCTGCAGTAGCAGACCTGTGGTGTCATTTTGGATGGCCTTCCAGGGGTGGCACAATACATGCTGCAGCCCCTGGTAGGCCTCTGAGGTACCTATGCCCTGGGTACATAGTATACCATATACTAGGGACTTAAAAGGGCACTCCAGATTCCAATCAGAGATGTGCCTAAGGCACATGGAAACCATTTTAAAGAGGAAGCAGCTAGGCTGGGGTTCTGATTAGCAGGGCCCCAGCCAGACTAAGGTTGAAAAACAGTGAAGCATCAGCAAAAAGTGGGGGTACCCATGTGAAGCAGATCCTACTCTCCTACACAAGAGATCTCAACAAAAGCATACAAAAAATCGAACAAGCAACATACATGGAAATTCTGATGACCAAAGCTCTAAAAAACAGCAAAAAGGAGAAAGAACAACACCTAGGAATAACTAAAAAACAAACAACTCCTAGATTAATCTTAACCTACAGCAAGGAAAGCCCAAAGATCATTCAAATCTTTAGAAAATATTGGCACCTATTGAAGCAAGATCAGGACATTGGAAAGATAATTGGAACACAATCTCAAGCAACATACAGAAAGGCCGTCTCACGTAAGGATAAAATAGTCCAAAGTCACTTCCAAGAAAAACCAAAGATAAACTGGCTGGCAGAACAACAATTGGGTTTTAAAAATGCAACAACTGCAAAGCCTGCAAAATTGGAGTGAACATGAAAGAAATAACAGACCCGGAAGGGAGAACCATCAAAATAAAGCACAAGATCACTTGTACCACACAGTTCATGGTTTATGTCATACAATGTGCATGTAGGCTGAGGTACATTGGCAGCACAATTTGCATGCTGAAAAAACGGATTCTGGAGCACATACGAGCAGTGAAAAACAAAGATTCCAATTATGCAACAGCCAAACATCTAGCGACATGCCAAAATAATGACTGGCGACAAATGGAATTCTTCGGCCTAGATACTATTCAATCCAATGAAAGAGCAGGCGATAGAAAAAGAAAGTTAAGACAACTAGAATCCAAATATATAATCAGACTACGCACAAAGACTCCCAGAGGTCTGACCAACGATGAGGAATTACATATCCACCTATGAAGATACTAAGAAAATAAACTCAGAACATCTTCAAGAGGACACATACCATCGAATGCCCATAATGAGCTCCATTGCAGACAGTGCGCAAACCAACATATGCGATCATACAAGGGTACTATACCATAAAATTAAAGTAGTAGGACAGATCCTAAGCACAATAAGAACCCTCAGGTCACTCGAGAACTTTACTCAAAGCAAAATTCGATGAGGATAAGAGGATGCAAATGATATTATATCGGAATGAAGTCATCACATTAACTCTGATAAACAAATAATATAGTGCGAAGAGGTAAAGGCACAGATACCAAATCTGATTAAAGCTATTACATTAACTCTGACAAACACACAAACGTGTGTAAAGGCGTAAAATAGGAAACGTTCCTACCAAACATGTGAACCAAAAGTCACATGAAGAACTATGAATAAACACATGTTGCATACAGAACTTTAATTTAAATTTAATTTTCTTTATAAATTAATTGTCGCACTAATGTACATATCCAAATGCAAATCAATTCATGGTCGTTTTTACTACAGAATTTGTAACAACAAAAAGTGTTATCTGTCTTTGGGTTATATCGTAATAACTGCAAAATAGTGCAAAAACTACAACTCCCACAAGTCTATGGGAGAAGTAGGACAGGAAATGGTATTTAACAGATTGCAAAAGTAGTGTCTCCCAACCGTGAGAAAGGCCCTGTGTGGCCGAAACGCGTCAGTGACAGACTGGCTCTGTAAAAATAAACATCTTGGAAAAGGATTTCTGTGTGCGACGTACCTTTGGTGTAAAAAAAATATATATATATTTACACACACATATATATATATATACATTCACTGAAAAAACCATAGGTTTCAGGGGCGTTATAGTTAGTTGGACATTTCACCCGTACAAAACCATAGAAATTCCCCCGTTATAGTTAGTTCAGCTAACTATAACTCGCGCGCCCGCAATGCACTGCTGTGGCGTCACATATTACATCACTCATGACATGGTCAGTGACATCACTCATGACATCACTGATGACATCTCAAATGACATCACTGATGATATCATCCTTGTGATAGAGTGGCAGACCTCCTCTCACCCTAATATAACCTTTGATACACACACTCAAAAATACAAACTAACATTTTCAAAACAATGGACATACCAATACCAGTTACAACACACCTATTCAGTAATTCCAAGATCTACACACACATCCACTCATTCACCAACAGTCCCTATACAGTCACTCATACATGTACTCACTCATCATATGTACTCATACACCTATACATCCTGTTACACACCGCCACTCATCCATAGAGTTACTCACACACATAGTCACACATGCAAACAAAGTATCAAACATCCATTTACTTGCATATACAGTTATACACACACTACCACACTTACTTCTACAGAAACTTACACATACTTACTCTCTTAAACAATCACTTATAGAAACACCTACTTATTTGTACAGGAACTCTTCCAATCTCTCACTCTCACATATACTCACTTATATACACCAATACTCACATATACTAGTTTAAAACATATGTAGTTACTCATAAAGACACTATTGAGACAGTCATTCACTCACTAACACACCCATACACATACTCATCCACCTATACAGTCCTGCACACATGCTGTCTTCAACACGTACAAACAGTGAGTCACTCATTCATGCATCTATGCACTAAGTAATACCCCCCACCGAACCATACAGACACTCAGACACTCATACTGATACTCAAAAAACCAACTAATAACCCATATAGACACTCATGTAGCTACTCACCAACCCATGCAGCCACTTATACACAAAGTGAGAGACTGATACAGATATTTTCATATTTAAACATTACTCACTAACCCATGTATTCACTAAGATACACTTAGTCAGTTATACAATCAATTTTACAAAATAAAATCATCCATTTAGACACTTATATACCCATTTATTCTTCCATCGACCTTGTGATATACATATATAAAACATATTTAATTTTCAGAAAAACACACATTCACTGGATGATGTCATCAGTGATGTCATCAGTGATGTCATTTGAGATGTCATCAGTGATGTCATGAGTGATGTCACTGACCATGTCATGAGTGATGTAATATGTGACGTCATCAGCAGTGCATTGCGGGCGCGTGAGTTATAGTTAGCTGAACTAACTATAACGGGGGAATTTCTATGGTTTTGTACGAGTGAAATGTCCAACTAACTATAACGCCCCTGAAACCTATGGTTTTTTCAGTGAATTTCTAAGGTTTTTTAAATGCTAATTTCTAACTATAACGTGCCTGAAACCTATGGTTTTTTCAGTGAATTTCTAAGGTTTTTTAAATGCTAATTTCTAACTATAACGTGCCTGAAACCTATGGTTTTTTCAGTGAATATATATATATTTATTATACTATGTATACATGTGAAAATGTCTCGGTCCCCTGTTTGCCTCTGTGGCACGGAAAAAATGGGTGGAACTGACGTCAGCACGCCGACGAGGTCCTCTTATGGCTCCGATGACATCATACGGTGTCGCGAGCGGAGCCGTGCTATTATGACGTCCTCGTTGACGTGGGAGAGCTAGGAAAGAATTTCCGTGGAATGCTGGTGCAGGGGATATTCACCTAAGTGTTCAGGCTAGTCCTTTGGGAGCAACTGTTTATGTTGCCACTCCAGAAACCGAAACCAGTGATCCGAGGGCAGAGGCCCTGCAGATGGCACACAAGGTGGGGTGCCCAGTCGTGTACACCGGCGGGGCAGCGAAGTGACAAGCACCACAACCCACTAAAAAGGTAACGAGGGCACTGAATAACACAGGATCTTCTCTTTGTATCTGGCAGGAACAACGAAGTTAAAATGCCCTAGTACCAAAATGTAGAATTAGTGCTACAACGGTCTTCAAGAGGACCTGCGATGCCGCTTCTGCCTCCTGTACCCTGGAGGTGGCACATGGGTCACGCGGTACGGTCATACTGCGGTGGGACGCATACTCATTGACCTCTCATGGCACTGCTCCACACTTCAGGGAGGACGCTTTCCATTAGCTATGTTTTCTGATGACATGTCGCGCCGGCCCCGTCCAACAACAGAACTCCTTTAGATCCAAACAGACTCTTCCACTCTCTCACCGGAAGTGAAACCAGGCCACGCAGACACTTTCACAATACAACAGCCGGGAATGCACTTTTCGGTAAAAAAACCACATTCCTTCCTCCTAATTAATCAAATAAACGTCTCACTGAAGAACAGGGGCCAGCTTCGATCGGTAAACAGCCGTTACAACGACTTTTTACTTTGCGATACCATTACAACGCATGCATTACCACGCATGCGTTGTACATCACGAAGTCATTACTACGCATTTTTTAGAACGCATGGTCATTTACCACACATGCCTTTACAACGAATTTTGTTGTAAAGGTATGTATGGTAAATGACCATGCGTTCTAAAAACATGTAGACGATCCATGTCGTTGTAAGGAAACAGAGGCTGTTCCGTTTCCTCACAACGACGTGCACCGCCCCTCAGAGACGACGTGAAGCAGGAACCACGAGGAGAGAGGTACCACGAGGAGTGAGAGGTAAGGGGGATTGGGCATAGGGTGGGGGTTTCTTTTCTAGGGTTTAGGGTAGTGCAGTGGTGTTTGGGTGGTATGGGGGTCGTGCTGGGGGTAGTGTTTTAGGGATTAGGGTAGTGCAGTGGTGTTTGGGTAGTGTAGGGGGTCGTGCTGGGGGTAGAGTTTTAGGGTTTAGGGTAGTGCAGTAGTGTAGGGGGTCGTGCTGGGGGTAGTGTTTTAGGGTTTAGGGTAGTGCAGTGGTGTATGGGTAGTGTAGGGGGTCATGCTGGGGTAGTGATTTAGGGTTTGGGGTAGTACAGTGGTGTTTGAGTAGTGTAGGGGGTCATGCTGGTGGTAGTGTTTTAGGGTTTAGGGTAGTGCAGTGGTGTTTGTGTAGTGTAGGGGGTCATGCTGGGGGTAGTGTTTTATGGTTTAGGGTAGTGTAGTGGTGTTTGGGTAGTGTAGGGGGTCGTGCTGGGGGTAGATTTAGGGTTTAGGGTAGTGCAGTGGTGTTTGGGTAGTGTAGGGAGTCGTGCTGGGGGTAGTGTTTTAGGGTTTAGGGTAGTGCAGTGGTATTTGTGTAGTGTAGGGGGTTGTGCTGGGGGTAGTGTTTTAGGGTTTATGTTAGTGCAGTGGTGTTTGGGTAGTGTAGGGGTAGTGCTGGGGTAGTGTTTTAGGGTTTAGGGTAGTGCAGTGGTGTTTGTGTAGCGTAGGGGGTAGTGCTGGGGGTAGTGTTTTAGGGTTTAGGGTAGTGCAGTGGTGTTTGGGTAGTGTAGGGGTTCATGCTGGGGGTAGTGTTTTAGGGTTTAGGGTATGGCAGTGATGTTTGGGTAGTGTAGGGGGTCGAGCTGGGGGTCGATTTAGGGTTTAGGGTAGTGCAGTGGTGTTTGTGTTGTGAGGGGGTCGTGCTGGGGGTAGTGTTTTAGGGTTTAGAGTAATGCAGTGGTGTTTGTATAGTGTAGGGGGTTTAGGGTAGTGCAGTGGTGTTTGTGTAGTGTAGGGGGTAGTGTTTTAGGGTTTAGGGTAGTGCAGTGGTGTTTGTGTAGTGTAGGGGGTCATGCTGTGGGTAGTGTTTTAGGGTTTAGGGTAGTGCAGTTGTGTTTGTGTAGTGTAGGGGGTCGTGTTTTAGGGTATAGGGTAGTGCAGTGGTGTTTGGGTAGTGTAGGGGTCATGCTGGGGTTAGTGTTTTAGGGTTTAGGGTAGTGCAGTGGTGTTTGGGTAGTGTAGGGGGTCATGCTGGGGGTAGTGTTTTACTGTTTAGGGTAGTGCAGTGGTGTTTGTGTAGTGTGGGAGGTCATGCTGGGGGTAGATTTAGGGTTTAGTGTAGTGCAGTGGTGTTTGGGTAGTGTAGGGAGTCGTGCTGGGGGTAGTGTTTTAGGGTTTAGGGTAGTCCAGTGGTGTTTGTGTAGTGTAGGGAGTCATGCTGGGGGTAGTGTTTTAGGGTTTAGGGTAGTGCAGTGGTGTTTGGGTAGTGTAGGGGGTCGTGCTGGGGGTAGTGTTTTAGGGTTTAGGGTAGTGCAGTGGTGTTTGTGTAGTGTAGGGGGTCATGCTGGGGGTAGTGTTTTAGGGTTTAGGGCAGTGCAATGGTGTTTGGGTAGTGTAGGGGGTAGTGCTGGGGTAGTGTTTTGGGTTTACGGTAGTGCAGTGGTGTTTGTGTAGTGTAGGGGGTCGTGCTGGGGGTAGTGTTTTAGGGTTTAGGATAGTGCAGTGGTGTTTGTGTAGTGTAGGGGGTAGTGTTTTAGGGTTTAGGGTAGTGCAGTGGTGTTTGTGTACTGTAGGGGGTCGTGCTGGGTTCTAGTGTTTTAGGGTTTAGGGTAGTGCAGTGGTGTTTGTGTAGTGTAGGGGGTCGTGTTTTAGGGTTTAGGGTCATGCAGTGGTGTTTGGGTAGTGTAGGGGGTCATGCTGGGGGTAGTGTTTTTGAGTTTAGGGTAGTGCAGTTGTGTTTGGGTAGTGAAGGGGTCGTGCTGGGGGTAGTGTTTTAGGGTTTAGGGTAGTGCAGCTGTGTTTAGGTAGTGAAGGGGGTCGTGCTGGGGGTAGTGTTTTAGGGTTTAGGGTAGTGCAGTGGTGTTTGTGTAGTGTAGGGGGTCATGCTGGGGGTAGATTTAGGGTTTAGGGTAGTGCAGTGGTGTTTGTGTAGTGTAGGGGGTCATGCTGGGGGTAGTGTTTTAGGGTTCAAGGCAGTGCAGTGGTGTTTGTGTAGTGAAGGGGTCGTGCTGGGGGTAGTGTTTTAGGGTTTAGGGTAGTGCAGTGGTGTTTGTGTAGTGTAGGGGGTTGTGCTGTGGGTAGATTTAGGGTTTAGGGTAGTGCAGTGGTGTTTGGGTAGTGTAGGGAGTCGTGCTGGTGGTAGAGATTTAGGGTTTAGGGTAGTGCAGTTATGTTTGGGTAGTGTAGGGTGTCGTGCTGGGGGTAGTGTTTTAGGGTTTAGGGTAGTGCAGTGGTGTTTGGATAGTGGAGGGGGTAGTGTTTTAGGGTTTAGGGTAGTGCGCCCAACCAGCCACAATATCCGTGGACAAAGGGGATCCTGACTCTTTGGAACGCTCCGTCAATTGAATAATTTGGGTCAAGGGCCCTACCACGTCCAAGACCTATCAATTCCTTTCTTGGGATCCCTCATATACTTGGAGAAAAAGGTACATAGTTTCTCATCAATTTCAGGTGTGTGTGCCACCTTCCCCTTCAGTGAGGGCCTGGGGCATTCTCCCCTCATCCTATTCCTGACCTCCCTTTCAAGGGTTGATGGATTTTCCCCACCACATACTCTGCGACTTTGGCGTCAGGTGTCCACTCCGCTGACCTAGGATGGTAAATTTGGGTAGGCTCGAACATGTCCGAGTGGACCCCGTCCCCAACCGGGGACTGAGAGGAGTGGGACTTTGGACGCCAGGGACGCCCTGAGTCCTTATCCTCATCGGAGGAGAAATCGTCCTCCGATACACCCTCTCCCTCTAAGGGAAACCCGCCGTCGGGGTCTACAATAGTGGTGACAGTGTCGCAATTTTCTCCGGGCCCCTCCTCCTCCCGGCAGGGTGCATGTTTTAGCGTTCGCGCACTCTTGAGGAAGGTCTCCGTAAGTTTATCAAATCCTTCCAAGTGCCCCGCGTAATGCTTAACGGCCCTTTTATCCCCCATCTGGGAGCTACTGGGACCCGCCACCACCAGATCTGGGTCACTGAACACCCCAGGGATGCTTTTCGCCAGCTTATCAACCTGATCCCTAAGAGGAGCCAGCGCCCTAGAAATAGCCAGAGAGAGGGCTTGGTCCACTGCTGGAGGGAGAAGTTGGGGGGCCATTCCTCCTCCACTTCCTGGTAGGAGGAGTAAAAATGGTCTTCTGGAGAAGACATGATAGCAGAGGGTGTGAGCACAGAACAAATGCCCTTAAAATCCTTAAGGCAGCCCCCTCGCCGGTGCTCCAACAGCTGGGCTTTCCCCGAAGCTGTTATAAGAATAGACTGAGGCGCAATACCAATTACCACCACCAGGTGGCGCTGGTCACTAACGTGGCCGTGTGGGGATATCACCGTGTAGCGGTGTCAAAATTTGGCGAGGGTTGGTCGGGAATCAAGCGGACACTAAAGGAGTGACCGGATTCCCAAACACGCGTAAAGACCAGCGGGAGCGCTCGACGGAGCTGCCTCGCTCGGACCAGACGCGCCTGACAGGATCTCACCGCGTGCAGAGCACACAGCGAGAGAAACTGCGAGGGGAGAACGCGCTCGGGCAAGAGCCTGCTGCGCAGGGAATATGAAACAATACCAAGGCAATAATGCTAATAACGTGCACAAGAAACCGCTATACAAACAGCAACAACGTCAGATTAAGCCAATAATGTAAGGAATGCACTTAACTGACGAGCAGTGAAGAAAGAGGAAGCGGAAGGGACGTCACGATATTATATACGATGGACTGTGATATGATTGGACTATAGTTGCCTTGGAGACTACCCCCTAATGGTTCATGGGTTGTGTAGTCTTTTGTTTAATGATTGTTGTGTTACGTTTTCTTTGAACTGCTATGCAAATAAAGTGAGGAAAGATATGCATAATCCTCGCCTCCGTCCTGCCATAGAATTCATTAAACTTTATTTGATCTGATTTAGAAACATAGATCATAAAAGTGTACATAAAAACAGTAAATCCTCTTTCCTAATGCAATACAGTGAGAATTAATTAAAACCAGTAGGTAAAAACGGGTGTTACAAAGCCCGGTTCAGAGCAACTTCAGGTTAACAGAATCGTAAAGGTCAATGTTTCGCAAGATCAATCTCATGTACTTCGTGCAAAATACGCAATAAGGGGTCCAAGTAAGATGTAACGCTCCAATACCTGACCAGTTTGCACTAAATAAAACTGCAGAAAAACTAAAAATAAAAAGTGTTTTGCACACTTCTGTCATTGGGCTATATGTGGGCTACATCTGGGTGATATTTGTGCTACATTTGGGCTCTTTTTTCTCTGGTGGCCATCTTGGGAGACTTATTTGTTATGAAGTTTCCTAATTTCGTCATTTACTGCAGTCTCCTCAGTAGGAAATGCTTTCAGTTTTTTACTATGATTCTATCAAGAAGGCATTCAGATGTGTCACACATTTGCCATAAATTCAGAATGTTAGCACTCTAGTTGTTCATTAGATCACTGTAGTAAAGCTACTGCTCACCAGGGAGTTAACTGGAAGTCTACTGCTGGTATTGAAAGTGATTGTTTCAGTCTGCATGTCAGAAATTTCTAATGAAATAGAAGAGGATTTGAGATCTCATTTAAAACATGCCCTAAATTTTCTTTCTGCAGCACTAACCATAATTTCTATGGCAAAATGAACCCCCTCATTTTGTTCCTTTTTAAATTAAATGTTTTAAGTGTTACCAGTTTATTCCAATCAAGATGGCTTCAGGTGTGCCATACTTTTGTCATAAGTAAGGCTGGTGGCACTCTAGTTGTTCTTTAGAACACTCTGGGAAGCTGCAGTAGAACACAAAGGCATCAACTGACAGGCTGCTCCTGTTGAAATATAACAGGAAGATATTTGAGATCTCACTTAAAACATGTCCTAATTTTTCTTTCTACAGCACTAACCATAATTTCTATGACAAAATGAACCCCATCATTTTGTTCCTTTTTAAATTAAATGTTTTAAGTGTTACCAGTTTATTCCAATCAAGATGGCTTAAGGTGTGCCATACTTTTGTCATAAGTAAGGCTGTTAGCACTCTAGTTGTTCTTTAGAACACTCTGGGAAGCTGCAGTAGAACACAAAGGAATCAACTGACAGTTTCTGCCCTTGTTGGATGTACATGTTTTACTGAGAATATCAGGCTTCATTCTCACATGACTGAGAAAGATAATGTGAATTTACAGAAAATATGCTCTCATTTTAGCTTCTGGAGCACCTTCCAAAACTGTATGGGACAAGCATGTGAAAATAGTTTTCTCTCAAACATGATTCATGATATCCCAGCAGAAGGTTTTTCACAGGGTAAAATCACCTTAGAACACACCACAATTCCTGAAATTAGTATGGTACCATCAACAAATGAATTCTAATGTAACTAAAGTCTGTTATCACCCTTTATAGTTCTCCTTTTGGTAACCCTCAAAATCTTTGATTCACTACAATGCATTTCAATGGGGTACTATCATTTATATTGGTCCCAAGATGGCTGCCAGCAATTCCAGGATGAAGTGCTGACAGCCAATCAGATCTCACGATGACATGTGTGGTTAGGCTCCGCCCAGATATATTTGTGTTTTTACTTTTGATTTTCTCAGGAACTACTGAACGGATTTATACCATTTAACAAAAAGGGTTCTTTCTGAACCAAGAACTACCTCTTTGCCAAATTTGGTGTAATTCCGTTCAGCAGTTCGGGCTGTAGCCGTGTCTAAAATTTCCTATGGGAATTAACATGGAGAAAACACGTTGGGACCCCCCTTTTTTCTCGGCCCCTGCTTGCCAAATCACCCCAAAACTTTCAGGATAGGAGCAGACCGGAGCGCCCCACGAGTTTTGAAAATTTCGCGAAGATTCATCAACCAGCGCCAAAGTTATTGGAAATAGAATGTTGCGAATTTCCTATGGAAAATAGGTCCTAACTATAACTATCTACTGGCGACCGCCAGTAGATTATATATATATATATATATATATATATATATATATATATATATATATATATATATATATATATATATATATATTCACACACCAGGATCCTGTCTGCCTATACCCGGCAGAACCAACAGGCACGGACCTCAGCCAAACTCGGAAGAAAGTTATTAGGACTCGATGTCGTGGAGAAACAGTGCAGTTTATTTCCAAATTAGTCCATAGAGATACACAGGCATAATGCCTGCATTGACGCGTTTCACTCGACACAGCGAGCTTGATCACATGACGCGCTTCATTTCCGGGAAACTTTTTTTTAAAAGAGACAGACCTAACAAAAGCGTGCACGATTGGCTAAAAACATAGCCACACCAAATATGTGAATACAGAAGACAGACTAATGTTCATAAAATGGGAGCAAAGTGATAAGGAATACATATAAACCAATATTTAGTCATAAATGTAAAGAAAAAAGCCTAGACATTAATTAATTTCAATGCATCAATAATAACAAAGGACAGTGCTACAATGTTAAAAATACATGAAAAATACTAAGCTTGATTTATCCTACATAGAGTTAAAATACGTCAATTGAATAGAAAAAAACTGGTAATATGTCAATCACAGATGTTCAACTCACTTAACATACTGCAACAAATAATATTCCAATTCAGAATATAAAAATAGACAAAAATAGGCAAAAATAGGCAAGGTCAAATGGTGTATTAAGGACTGACAAACCTACTAACAAATAGAACAATAAAATAGAATAGAATAAATAGTGCATCATGTAAATAATCCTTGGTGTTCAACACAAAAAGCTATCAATAGCTGATAATACAGATGCATAAATTCAAACACAGGAGAAGTAGACACCTATTAATCCATAGAAGGTACAATGCTAGTGCAAGTTCAGTCTACTAATCTCCTTATAGCAATAAATGATAGTAGCTGTCAGAGTACACTCCCATTGTTGGGCAATTACAACCTAGCCATACGTCTATATCGTTGTACAGTATGTGAACAACGTCTGTACTCTTAAATAACAATGTAAAGTGCAAAGTGCGACAAAGAAGTGCAAAAGAGTGCTGTGCAAACTGTAATAGCAATAGCAGCTTAAAAATCATTGAAGCCTCAATGATAATAAAGTGCAAGTGCCAATAAAGTTATAAAATTCACAGAACCTTAAAAAATACCTCCAATACACAATACCAATATAAGAAAATACAATAAAATACATGATAAAAATGACAACTACTATAAAGATGGGTAGCAATACCATTAGAAGCAGGAATAAAAATACTAATAAGGCTAGAGACTAGAATGAAGCACTTGATGACAAACCTTAATATGCCAATTAATTAAAGGAAATTATGAAGATCTTCACTCATGTTAAGGCCATTCAGCATACGGGTATCGAGGGCTAATATAAAATGAGATTCTCGTTGTCTTAGCATTTTCTCACGGTTCCCTCCCCGTCCGGGGATGGGAACAGCCCCTAATACAGTGTATTGGAGATCTTTCAGTTGATTTTGATGGACTAATTTAAAGTGCCTGGCGACTGGATAATTGGGATCTGAGTTAACAATTGCTCGTATATGCTGTAAAATACGTTTGTGTACAGGGAGCTTAGTGCTCCCTATATATTCAAGCCCACAAGTACACCTAAGTTTATAGATAGCAAAATCTGTGCGACATGTAAGATGTTCCTTAATTTCCATATCTCTATCACTGAAGGCTGTCCTATAATGGGTTGCATTCATAGCAAAAGTGCAGGCACGACAAGAATTACATTTAAAAAAACCAATTTGTTGAGCCAAGTGCTCCTCACTTGCACTTCAGGCATCGGCCTAACTAATGCATCTCTCATCGAAGGTGCCCTTCTAAAGGTAATAGATGGTAATGCTGGAAGAATCGAACCTAAAGTAATGTCTGTTAGTATAATGGGCCATTCCGAATAAATAATCTTACGAATTTTTTGTTCTTGTTGGCTGAAAGTTGTAATCAAACGAATAATAGGTTTGTAAACATCAGAAACCTCATCTGTACCAGTGATTCTAGTCTGCTTAGGCTGCAATAAAACTTCTCTAGATTGATTATTAGCTTTTGTCAAAGCTTGGTTCAAGTGGGTTTTTTATATCCTCGATCTACAAACCGACAGAATGCTTCCTGCTGACATTGTTTGGAAACCGCATCAACACTACAGATTCTGCGAATACGCAGAAATTCTCCATAAGGTATGCTTTTAATTAAATGATGTGGGTGGGAGCTCGCAGCATGTAAAATTGAGTTACCTGCAGTTGACTTGCGATGAAGCCTAGTATGTAACAAATCCTCACTAATATAGACTAAAACATCTAGAAACTCAACACTGGAGTTATCAATGGTAGCAGTAAATTTAAGATTAAGTCTATTGATGTTAATAGCTTTCACAAAATCAACAGCAAACTCTTTAGAACCACTCCAGATCAAGAAAATGTCATCTATATATCGCCAATAGTGTACGATATGTTTATACCATTCCCTATGTGTGGTCATGAGGACACACCCCTCCCACCAGCCAACATGCAAGCATGCGTAACTGGGGGAGAAGCATGCCCCCACAGCCACACCCCTTAGTTGCTGGTAAATATCACGATTGAATGCAAAAAAATTGTTCAACAGACACAATTCGATCATTGCTAAAAGCATACAATTATGATCTTTCAAGTCAATATTTCTGTTATCTAAAAGTATTTAGTTGCAGCTATTCCATCCACATGATTTATACTTGTATACAGAGACTCAATATCCATAACCACAAGCCAGTAGTCAGGATGCCAAGTCACTGCATTAATCTTAGTCAAAAAATCTGTGGTATCCTTCAAATATGAAGGCAAAGAAGTAACGTGTGGCTGCAAAAAGAAATCTACATATTTAGACAAATTTTCGCTCATGCTATTTAGTGCATATATATATATATATATTAAAATAGTTTCCTCGAGGGAAAAATTCCAGTCGCACTCACGGTTGTTCTCATAATTTCAAATTTAGTTTTCACAGCAGCAACATGTAAGCCAGAATCAACAAAACAAAGGCCCTACGCGTTTCGGTCTTAAGAAGACCTTGTTCACGGGTTACAAACGCAGCATTTCACACGCAGTTTAGGTGTTGATACATCACTTCCTGTTAGCACGCCGCTTTGCATTGTGGATAATGTAGTGTGTAAGTGAATGAATAAAATTGTGATTTTAAGTGTGCTGCCCCTTCGACATCAGATAATGACAATTACATATGTGCAACAAAACAAAATACGCTCCGGATTCGGCTTGCTTAATACCATATAGTTGGTATTTGGTCCTATACATCATTGTTCATTAATGCGACGATCGCTTTATCCTTAACAACAATTTTTTCCCCATCATGCCATATCATGCCATATCATTTATATTATTGAATTAATTGTAAAACTGTGAATTTCAACCTCATTTAGTCCATGGGCTTCAATTTCAACAAGTATATCAAATTAATTGTGCACGATTTGATAAGCTAAATAATACTGTTGATTTAGGCTATCGGAGATTGGACAATAACACTATCTGACACCAATTCATTTGGTGCATTACAATCATGAACCTCATTATCGGAATAGTTCCAATTGTTATTAGTTACTAACCCTCCGGTGGGTACACACATTATTACTTGTCCAACCATATATGTCCCTTTCCTTTAATATATATATATATATAATAATAATATTTTGAAAAGAAGGAGTGTTCGTCGCAATTATTGTAAGCAATCGGTCAACCCTTTGCTTGTGTCTAAAAGTGCTGTCCAGTGCAAGTGTCAGGTGCATTGTTCCAACAAATTTTGTAAAAACATGTCAGGGAAACCGAAAGGGATCATGAGGGGAAGGAAATTATTTACAGATGGGAGTACAATTCTTCATCCTGATTCAATCCATTTGGGGCTAGCGTACGTTAACCAAGGATATGTCGTGACTCTTTTTGCCTTAGGGTGCGTTCACTATCGCCACCTCTCAAGTGGCGTTCCACTGATTCAGTCGCATAAAACTTAAACTTTTTCCAGTCTACTCCATGGTATTATTCCATGTGTTTTGCTACAGCATTGCTGCGATCTGTATTAATTGTTGCTCTTACATGTTCTAGAATCCGCTTTTTAAGTCGCAAATAGTACTCCCCACATATTTAAAGGCACATGGGCATTCAATTATGTAAACAACAAACTGGCTTTTGCACGTTATCAATTGATTGATTTTCCAGATTTTGTTGTTGGCCATTCTGATCTCTTTTGTGTTCTTTGCAATTTGGCAAACCTTGCAATTGCTACATTTGTAGAAGCCCTTTGGTTTTAGCCACCCTTCTTGTTTCTTTTTATATTTAAAGTGGCTGTGGACTAACTGATCTTTCAAATTTCTTGCTCTCCGAAAGGTGATGCTCGGATGTTTGCCTGCAATCTTTGATACTGTTGGGTCGAGATGTAAGATGCCCCAATTGTTTTATAAAATTTTATTGATTTGCTTAGATTCTGTGGAGTAGGTGGTGATAAAGGCAAATTGTGTCATCTAATTTAGTCTTGTTTGGATCTTTTTCTTTATCCTTTATTAACTCCGTTCATTGTTTTACTGAGGTTTTTTGTAAACAAGTTGTTATTACATTACTATTGTAATTTCTTCTTTTGAATCTGTTGAATGTTTGCTTGCTGTTTTTTTGCCATTCATCCTCTTGTGAACATATCGTCTGTATCCTCAGGAACTCCACGTAGGGAATGCTATAAATCAGGGTTGGTTGGTGAAAGCTCCCTGCATGAAGGGTTGCATTTGTTGCTGTTATTTTTCTGTGCAACTTGGTATGTATTTGATTGTTGTGAATGTAGATTTCTGTGTCCAAGAAAATAACCTTGAATTTACTAATTGTATATGTGAAAGTCAAATTTGCATGAGTGTTAATCAGAATCCTGAAATATTCATTGAAATCCTCATCAGTTCCATCCCAAATGATAAAGAGGTCGTCGATGTATCTCAACCACATTATAGTCTTGTTGACATATTTGTCATTATTCGGGTGCCAGGCCAGTTGTTCCCACCAACCCATTGTCAAGCATGCATAGCTTGGACCAAAGGGAAAACCCATGTACCCCATGTACCACCCAGGGCCGGCTCCAGCAATGTCACGGGGTGCCCGCCCCCGGGACATTGCAGTTTGCTATGGCATGCTCCCGCCATGCCATAACAAACAGTGTGCTCCGCTTTGAGCAAGCGACAGCATTTTGCTCTCGCTTGCTCAAAGCAGAGTACTTTGCTTTTACACACAGGGAGCTGCATGTCAGCAGCTCCCTGTGTGTAAAAACAAAACAGGCTCCCGCAGGATGCGGGGAACCTGCAGGTACCGTGGGGGCTTCAGGCTTCCCCCGGGGTCACCAACGAAGTGGCCTGGCCCTGAATGATGGGGCCCCCGGGAGGGAGGCGATTGGTGCCCCTCACTTTAAAGAAAAAAAAAGAAAAGGCCTGGCCTCAGGGGATGGGCCGCACAGTGGGTCCCCGGGGCCCAAAAAGGTCCAGGAACGGGGGGCCGCGCAGCCCCCCTTCCTAAACCTCCCCCCAAAAAACCCCAAAAGCCGGCAACTTGCCAGAGGCCCCACCCCCTTTCTCCACTACTCTGCAGACACACCTCCTGGCGTGCTCCTGGTTGGAGGATGAAGTCCCCTTCGCTGCTGATGGTCCTTAGGGGCCAACAAGACCTCCTGTTACCTCCAGTAAGCCCCACACAGTGGGCTTGCTGAGAGGTGGTCAGAGGCCATGGCCTCTTTCCCCACCACTCTGCAAATGCGCCTCTCAGTGCACAGCTGATGGGGAGTGAGGTCCCCTTGCCTCCTGAGGGCCTCAGGACTAAAGTGGACTTCTTCCCCCAATGAGTAGTGCGCCAGGAGCGCTACTGCTTGGGGGATGATGTCCAATTTACTACTGAGGGACCCTGGGGGCCAAGAAGCCCTCTTGGTACCTCCTGTAAGTCCTACACAGTGGGATTCCTGAGAGCTGGTCGGAGGCCCAGCCCCCTTTCTCCACCACTCTGCAAATGCGACTACTAGTTAAAAAACCATAGAAATTCACTGAAAAAACCAAAGGTTACAGGGACGTTATAGTTAGGAAATGTAATTTAAAAAAACGTAGAAATTCACTGAAAAATTCAAAGGTTACAGAGATGTTATAGCTAGGCACAGGTTTCACTCGTACAAAGTCAGAGCAATTCAGCAGTTATAGTTAGCTGAGCTAACTATGACTTGCGCCCCCGCAATACAATGCTTATGATCTCACATATTACATCACTCATGACATGGTCAGTGACATCACAATGTCCCTGTACCCTTTGGTTTTTTCATTGAATATATATATATATATATATTATCTACTGGCGGTCGCCAGTAGATAGTTATAGTTAGGACCTATTTTCCATAGGAAATCCGCAACATTCTATTTGAAATAACGTTGGTGCCGGTTGACGAATCTTCGCAAAATTTTCCAACTTGTTGGGGCGCTCCGGTCCGCTCCTATCCTGAAAGTCTCGGGGTGATTCGTCAGCGGGGCCGAGAAAAAGGGGGGTCCCAAAACGTGTTTTCCCCATTCATTTTTCCATAGGAACCTTTAGTCGCAGCTACAGCCCGAACTGCTGAACGGAATTACACCAAATTTGGCAAAGAGGTAGCCCTTGGTTCAGGGTCGTGCCTTTTGCTTAAATGGTGTAAATCCGTTCAGTAGTTCCTGAGAAAATCAAAAGGAAAATCACATATATATCTATGGCCGCGTCGGATTCGCGCACCCTGAGCGCGCGCTGCGCGCACCATCCCGATCACGAGCTGCATGCTAATTGGCTGTCAAGTGGCTGTCAACACTCCAAATCAGGAAGTGTTGGCAGCCATTTTATGCCTCGGTAGAACTGAGGCACAGAAACAAATGCGCGAAACGCACAAAGGGGGCAGGGTAGAAACACCCTGACCCCCCTAGGTCTGCTCAGGGGGTCCCACAAGGACCCCCTAGGCAGAAAAAAGCATTTTTAAAAAAAAAAAAATCGGCGGGGTGCACTTAGGGTGCGCGGATCCCGCCGAGAAAAAAAAAAACGAAGCGCGGTCTCCCGCGCTTTGTGGTTAATTGGCCCCCGGGTGGGCCAAGTCCCGGGGGCATGCGGGGGTTTAATAAATATTATCATGGGGGGCCTCTAAGGCCCCCCAAGCCCTGGGGACCGCCACCCCCCGGGGCTTTAAAAAAATAATGGCGTGGGAGGGCTCTCGGCCCTCCCGCAGCCCCGGGGACCGCCACCCCCGGGGCTTCTTTTTTTAAAAAATAAAATGACCTGTGTAGGGGGCTCGAGCCCCCACATGCCCCGGGACCGCCACCTCCCCGGGGCACTAAATATTTCAATATGGGGGTCCGTTACGGACCCCGAGCCCGAGGACCACCACCTCCCGGGGCTTTGCCAATGGAGGGAGGGGGGCCGTGCGGCTCCCTCCTGAGCCCCTGTTGACCCTGGGGACCGCCACCCCCAGGGCCGGCTCCTGCAGTGTCCCGGGGTGCCTACCCCGGGACACTGTAGTTTGCTATGACAGGACGGGAGCCTCGCGGCTCCCATCCTGTCATAGCAAACTGCTTTGTTTTGGAAGAGAGAGCAGGAAACCTGCTCTCTCTTCCAAAACAAAGCATATTGCTTTTCCACACGGGGAGCTGCATCTTAGCAGCTCCCCATGTGGAAAAGCAATGCCGGCTCCCGAAGGACGCGGGGAGCCGGCGGGACCGTGGGGGCATTGGGGACCCCCCCCACGGTCCCCAACGGAGAGGGCCAGCCCCGGGGGATGGGGTCCCCGGGGGTAGTAGTGGCCCATGAGGGGGGCCACGCGGCCCTCCTCCCCAAAAAAACAATAAAAAAAAATAAAAAAACAAAGGCAAAGGCCGGCTCCGGGGGATGGGGTCCCCGGGGCCATTAGAGGCCTCAGGAGGGGGGCCACGCAGCCCCCCTCCAAAAAAAATAAAAAATGGTGGCATGCCCCGGGGGATGGGGTCCCCGGGACTGGAATAGGCCACGGGAGGGTGGCCCACGAGGACCCCTTCCCGTTTTCAATTTAAAAAAAAAAAAAGGGTCAGGCCCTGGGGGATGGAGTCCCCAGGGCCCAAAAAGTTAAAGGGGGCCACACAGCCCCCTTCTTAATTTTTATTTTAAAAAAAAGACCGGCATTGTGCCGGAGGCCCGCCCCTCCCTGCAGCAGTCTGCAAGCGCGCCCCCTGGCGCGTTTTAAGAAGGGAAGTAATTCCCCTTGAATACTGGGGTCCCTGGGGCCAACTAGCCCACCAGGAATCTCCAGTATGCACCAGGGGGCTGCATTGCAGAGAGGTGTACAGAGGCCACGCCCCTTTTACACCTCTCTGCAACGCAGCTCTGTGGCGCTTTTGGAGGTACATGGTGGGCTAGTTGGACTCCAGGGACCCTCAGGATTTAGGGGACTTAATCCCCCAACTTAAAACGCGCCACGGGCGCGTTTGCACAGTGGTGAAGGGAGGGGCGGGGCTTCAGGTGACATGCGTGCAAACAGGCCCCGTGGCGCGTTTTAAGATGGGGAATTAAATCCCCTTCAATCCTGAGGTCCTGAGGGCCAACTAGCCCACCAGGTACCTCCAGTAAGCGCCACGGAGCTGCGTTGCAGAGTGTTGTAAAAGGGGCGTGGCCTCTGAACACCTCTCTGCAATGCAGCTCTCTGGCGCATACTGGAGGTATCTGGTGGGCTAGTTGGCCCTAGGGACCCTCGGGATTGAGGAGGAATTAATTCTCCAACTTAAAACACGCCACAGGGCGTGTTTGCAGACATGTCACCTCAGGCCCCACCCCCTTCCTTCACCATTGTGCAAATATTCCTCTAAAATCAGCCGAACTACGAATTCAGATTTACTCACCTGTTATCAGGAGAGACCTCAGTGCTGCATCTTTGAGCCCAGTTCTGATCCTGAAAAGTAATTCTAACCGTACTTACCAGTAACTTGAATTTCCTTCCATAGGCTAACATTGACTGGTTTCACTTGGAAATTCTTCAAAGTGTGGAGTTTTGGAACTTTATAATATTCCTCTAAATTCAGCCGAACTACGAATTACGATTTACTCACCTGTTATCAGGAGAGACCTCAGTGCTGCATCTTTGAGCCCAGTACAGATCCTGAAAAGTAATTCTAACCGTACTTACCAGTAACTTGAATTTCCTTCCACAGGCTAACATTGACTGGTTTCACTTGGAAATTCTTCAAAGTGTGGAGTTTTGGAACTTTATAATATTCCTCTAAAATCAGCCGAACTACGAATTCCGATTTACTCACCTGTTATCAGGAGAGACCTCAGTGCTGCATCTTTGAGCCCAGTACAGATCCTGAAAAGTAATTCTAACTGTACTTACCAGTAACTTGAATTTCCTTCAATAGGCTAACATTGACTGGTTTCACTTGGAAATTCTTCAAAGTGTGGAGTTTTGGAACTTTATAATATTCCTCTAAAATCAGCCGAACTACGAATTACGATTTACTCACCTGTTATCAGGAGAGACCTCAGTGCTGCATCTTTGAGCCCAGTACAGATCCTGAAAAGTAATTCTAACCGTACTTACCAGTAACTTGAATTTCCTTCCATAGGCTAACATTGACTGGTTTCACTTGGAAATTCTTCAAAGTGTGGAGTTTTGGAACTTTATAATATTCCTCTAAAATCAGCCAAACTACGAATTACGATTTACTCACCTGTTATCAGGAGAGACCTCAGTGCTGCATCTTTGAGCCCAGTACAGATCCTGAAAAGTAATTCTAACTGTACTTACCAGTAACTTGAATTTCCTTCCATAGGCTAACATTGACTGGTTTCACTTGGAAATTCTTCTAAGTGTGGAGTTTTGGAACTTTATAATATTCCTCTAAAATCAGCCGAACTACGAATTCCGATTTACTCACCTGTTATCAGGAGAGAACCCAGTGCTGCATCTTTTAGCCCAGCACTGACCCTGAAAAGTAATTCTAACCGTACTTACCAGTAACTTGTATTTCCTTCCATAGGAATCCATTGTCTGGTTTTCAGCAGAAAAGTTTCAAAGTGTCGATTTTCACAAACTACAAATTTTCCTTAAAAATAGCCTGTATGATTTAAACGCATTCTTTCAACTGTTTACAGGAGATGCACCAGTGCTGGATCCAGGATCCACCACTGAGTAAGAAAAAGTAACGATAACACTACTTACCTGCTAAGTGAATTTCCTCCTATAGGATAACATTGGTGATTCTATGTGAAAAAGTTTCTGTCAACTTTTAAAATACAATAATATTCCTTAAAAATCACTACTGTAACCAAAACGCTTTTACTCAACTGTTTACAGGAGATGTCCCAGGACTGAATCTAGGATCCAGTCCTGTGGGTAGAAAAGTGATCCATAAAGTAACTAATTGCATTTAACTAGAAATTCACATTGAGCTCAATGTTGCATTGTGTTTGAAATTGTGTTGCCCATTGCAACAACTGTAACTACTGTACTTAAAAGTCTATTGCCTATTTGCAAAGTATTTAAACTAAAGTAATTCATTCTGAGAAAGTATATTTTGTAATATAATGTATAATGTAATTACAATGTAATTTAAAAAATAAAATATCTAAAAATAAATAGTTTAAAAAATGTAGTAAATCAGTATAAAAAAATAAATATAACAATTAATACATTTAAAAATTGTCATTTACAAAACCTTTGAAATTCACTGAAAAAAACCATAGGTTTCAGACATGTTATAGTTAGGAATTAGCATTTAAAAAACCTTTGAAATTCACTGAAAAAACCATAGGTTTCAGGCACGTTATAGTTAGAAATTAGCATTTAAAAAACCTTACAAATTCACTGAAAAAACCATAGGTTTTAGGGACAGTTAAAGTTAGTTGGACATTGCACTCGTACAAAACCCGTGAAATTCCCCCGTTATAGTTAGTTCAGCTAACTATAACTCGCGCCCCCGCAATGCACTGCTGATGACGTCACATATTACATCACTCATGACATGGTCAGTGACATCACTGATGACATCACTGATGACATCTCAAATGACATCACAGATGACATCATCCAGTGACTGTTTGTTTCTGTAAAGATTAAATATTTTTAATATATATAGGGAAAGGCGTATTGAAGAATGAGTGGGTGTATAAGTGTCTGTATGGATGATTTAGTAGGTGCGTGACTAACTCTATAAGTGAGTGATTAAACGTATCTTACTGAATGCATGGGTTAATGACTAAACTGGGTGAATGTCTGTATCCGTCTGTCTGTTGCTGTGTAAGTGGCTGCATGGGTTTGTCAATAGCTACATGAGTGTCTATATGAGTTATTGATTGGTTGTCTGAGTATCTGTATGGGTGCCTGAGTGTTTGTGTGGGTGGGGTGTGTGCGACTCTGTGCATAGATGTATGAGTGGGTGATTCACTGGGTGGATGGTTTCAAGAGTGCATCTGTGATAGACTGTATGGGTGGGTAAGTGTGTGTAAGAGTGTGTTAGTGAGTGAATGTATGTCCCAGTGGTACATGTGTGAGTAACTACATATGTGAAAGGCAGTATATATGTGTGTTGGAGTATATAAATAGCTATAAGCGAGAGTGTGTGATTGTGAGAGTGACTGTATGGATGAGTGTGTGCTTGTATCAGTGATTGTATAAGAGCTTAAGAATGTGCTAGTATTTGTATGAATAAGTGAGCTGGTGTGTGTATAACTGTATAGGTAAGTAAATGGCAGTGTGTTTAATTATTTGCATGACTGACTAGGTGTGTGAGTACCTCTATGGATGAGTGGCGGTGTTTGAGTGTCTATATAGGAGTATGAGTGCATATGATAGTCCTGTACTGAGTGACCGTAAGTATGAGTGACTGTACGGGTGAGTGAGTGGATGTGTGTGTAGACCTAAGAATCAGTGAGTGGGTATGTAGTTATTGGTGTTGGAGTGTCTATGGTTTTGCGAATGGCAGTCTGTAATTTAGAGTGGGTGTATCAAAGGTTATATTAGGGTGTGAGGAGGTGCATGAAATTATCATGTGGATGATGTCATCAGTGATGTCATCAGTGATGTCATTTGAGATGTCATCAGTGATGTCATCAGTGATGTCACTGACCATGTCATGAGTGATGTAATATGTGACGTCATCAGCAGTGCATTGCAGAGGCGCGAGTTATAGTTAGCTGAACTAACTATAACGGGGAATTTCACAGGTTTTGTACGAGTGCAATGTCCAACTAACTATAACTGTCCCTAAAACCTATGGTTTTTTCAGTGAATATATATATATATATATATATATATATATATATATATATATATATATATATATATATATATATAGCCTCCAATGTGATCCCTTCACGGTTCGGCGCGCTCAACAGCGGGTGCTCAGCGTAGGGGCCGGATCCTGGCCCTAAATTCAATTTTGTACAACAAAGGATGCGGCACTCCAGAGCTGGATTATGCACAATTTATTCTTGGCAAAACACTCAAACCAAGTGTTTTGCCAAGAATAAATTGTGCATAAATCAGCTTTGGAGTGCTGCGTCCTTTGTTGTACAAAAATATATATATATATATATATATATATATATATATATATATCCTACTGGAGGTTGCAGTAGGAGGTAGTTATAGTTAGGACCATGTTTCCATAGGAAAAGCGTTTTTTGACTTGCCAATATCTTTGGCGCCGCCTGACGAATCTTCACAAAACTTTCTCAAAAAAGTGTGTCGGTGATTCTAGTTGTGCATGGAAAGTTTCAGGGTGATTTGTCAAGTGGGGAACGAGGAAAAAGTGGGTCAAAAAAGTGTGTTTCTCATGTTAATTCCCATAGGGATTTTGAACATGACTACAGCCCAAACCGCTGGACGGAATTGTACCAAATTTGGCAGAAAGCTAGCTTTTGGTCCAGAAAGAGTGCTTTTTGTTATTTGGTGTAAATCCGTTTAGTAGTTTTAGAGATATTTAAAGAAATCTGAACTTGTATGTATAGGGACGCGGATCCTCCGAGGATTTGACAGCACCCGTGCTCAAATCTGATTGGCTGCCAACACTTCAACCAGGAAGTGTTGGCAGCCATCTTGGGACTCGGCTTCAGCAAAAAAAAATGTTAAAAAAAGAAAAGGGGGCAGGGTAGGAATACCCTGACCCCTTTGCTCTGGCCAGGGCATAAAAGCATTTTTTCTTATTTGCGCCGCGGAAACGTGATGGAGCTGCAAATCCGCTGCAAAAAAAACCCAAAAAAACCAAGCGTGGACTCTCGCGCTTGTTTGAAGAAACACTGCCTCTTGCTGCTCTTAAACTCTCCCTAAATGATCTCTCAACATGTGTGTTTCTTTATGTTCTTCTTTACCAGGGTTGATGCACATAGACACCCTTGCGGTGAGTTTGCTATTTATGCAGTGTCTTTCACCCATGCTCTTCCGAAGGCATAGAATGTGCCTAATTCTTGACGGAGGGTTCCCATCTCCCTCAGTCACCAGCAGCCCCTAGGAGTGCAGTCTATGTACCCGCGAAAACCTGAGGCATCCTTGAGTTGCCGGGCCACTCTCCCCAGCTCACCTCGGCAGGCCTGAACCCCAGCGGGGACAGTCTTTGCACCCAAAGTGCACAGTTTGAAGATCTCTTCTGGGTAAACAGAAGTGACAAGAGACAGTTCTTATTTTGGGCTGGCAGCAGACTGGTGCCATGGGCCCTCCCGCGGACTGGCCCCCGTTAATCAGGAGCAATCTGTGAAGGGCCCTCATGGTGGGGGCTTCTGGGGCTGGGAAGGTGCGAGCGTGTGTGCAGCAGTGTGTATGTGTGTATATAGAACGCTTGAGTGGTGTGTGTCTGTGTGCGTGCAGTAAAAGGAAAGGAATATGCAGGTTGTGTGAGCATTAATGCAGGGTGTGTGCAGGGGTTTCCAGAGCAGTAATTGTGCTACTGTCTAGTATGCTGTGAATAAGGCACAGTTGTGTCCATAGTTAGTGTTCCTGTGTGTGCAATTGTGTGTGTGACTGTGTACAATGTGCAGTTTAAGTGCTGTGTGTGTTAGGAACAGGTGTCTAAGATGTGTGTATTGTGTCTAGTGTGTGTGTTTATTTGTGTACGCACAGTGTGTGTGATTGTGTGCAGCAAGCATTGCAATACAGGGAGGGCTGGGGTGGGCTGAGGTGTTGGGAACCAGCACAGCTGCAATGCAGCACTGCAGTGCAGAAATGTGCAACTATGCAGTGCAGAATTCACAGGGCTGCAGGGTAAAATTTGCATCAATGCACAGCCTGCAGATCTGTAGCACCGACAGAAGAAGCTGCAGGTTACGAAGTGTGCAGTTGCATTGCAGTAAATATGTAGCTGCAGTGCAGAATGTGCAATGCTGAAGTGCAGTGACATGCAGGGCTGCAGCGTATTAACGTCCAGAGCTGGGGTTGAAGAAATGTTTAAAGTGGACATGCAGCACGTCCAGAACTCCAGTGCGGAATGTAAAAGAGTGCAGCTGTAGCTGCTGAGTACTGGGGACCAGGTTCGAGTCTCGGCGTCGGCTTATTATCCTGAGATTCTGTGCAAATGAAAATGTCCCTGTGCCTAAAAAGTTTAAATAGTGCTCACGTAAAGCACTCCAATGCCTTTGGCTCGAGTCTGCACTATATGAAACTACAAAAAAATGTAATAAAACAATTTGCTGAGTGGCAGTGCAGGACGTACAGCACTGCAGTACAGGGTCGTGCAAATCTGCAGTGTGTGAGTATGCACGGATGCTAATGGTGCATACCTGTAGCTGAAAAGACACAGAGCAGAAACATGCAAAGCTGTAGTGTAAAAACCTGAAGCTCACAGCGTGTGCCTGCGCCATATTTTAAAAGCATGCGATAATGCATAATGCATTTTTTATATATAGATGTCAAAAAATAATGGGCCCGATTCACAAAAGTAATCTGAGACAAAATCCTAACTTTACGACTTTTGGTATTCACAAAGGGCATTTAGGAGTAGTAAAGTTATTTAAATCCTAACTTAAGTTTAACTTAAAGTTTAATTTAGGATTTTATCTTAAGTTTGCCTTAAATTTTGGTCTTAAGACAAAATCCTAACTCAAGTTTAACTTAAGTTTTACTTAAGACCAAAACTTAAGACAAACTTAAGACAAAATCCTAACTTTACTACTACTAAATGCCTTTTGTGAATACCGAAAGTCGTAAAGTTAGGATTCTGTCTCAGATTACTTTTGTGAATCGAGCCCAATATTCGCACAAAAATAGTTAACTTTATGACCTATCCCTGAAAAGGGATTTCCACGTGTAGTGCTAGAGGGCGACATCTGCGCAACCGACAAGGGGCTTAAACATTAGCCCCCAGGGGTCTAGGCCCTGAATGTGCAGTGAACCCATACGTGCGCAAGCTCTGTGAACAGAGTGTAGTTTGTTCAACATGTTGGCACATTAGCTTCCTGGCTCTATGGTGATGTCGCTCAGCAGCGCGCGCTGAGAAGTGGCTGGCTGCTGTCGAGGCAATAGCCACACAAATAGTGCATATCAGATAGAACGTGTGCACCCTTCATTCAAATACTCAGAAGATTATAGTGCATTGTGTCTGGTGGATTCAGTCTATTGTGCACACTTTGTAGGATCATTTGGGCCTAGCTGTCCTTCAGAGAACATATTGTGTCCCAGAAGGAACAGAGCTTTTCAGACAGAGGTGGGTGACAGGCTGTATTCATGTCTGCATCACAGACTTCAGGGCACTTTTTAATTTAAAGTTGTCAAGAAAGCTTGTCAAAAGCGGCTGAGGCCCAGCTGAGCGTGGGTCATGTCCACCTGGGAGAAACCCATTTAAAGGTGAAAGGCACAGAGTGAGGAGGAAAAAAGACAAACGCACATAGTGGGGGTCTGCTTTTGCGGGTTTGTATTTGGATTACAGGGTCCCAGTAAGTGTTATAAAATTAACTTATATTGGTTTTTTTGGGGCAGGGGTTGAGGGTATGGACTGTCACAGTTTCCAAAGCACACACGTGCATACTAAACCCCACAGCATTCTCTCTCTCTGTCATGGTCTGCATGTCTTTATGAGCGTGAGCACCTCTTCAGGACAGACATGATAAAAGTGCAGCTATTTTTCACGTCTGATAGACTGAAGTCTTGGGCTGTTTACATTTGTTAACAGATAGTACTGGGTGCAGTTTGTGTACATTGAGCATTCAAAGCCGCAGTTTATAACCTTGGTCAGAAACTAGCAAAAAGAGGCAAAATAAAGGTAAAAAAATGAGCAGAAAGAGGCAAGATAAGGGTCAGAAATGAGCAGAAAGAGGCAAAATAAAAGTCAGAAACGAGCAGAAAGAGGCAAAATGAAGGCCAGAAAGGAGTAGAAAGAGGCAAAGTAGAGGGCAGGAGCGAGCAACGAAGAGGCTGAAAAACAGGCAGAAAATGAACAGAAGAGGCACCCAGTGTGCCCCCTCCTTTTTCAACACACACACACACACTCACAGACTCACTCATACAGGCACTCACTCTCTCACAGATCCACGCATGCATGTATGCACCCACTCACACACAAGCACCCACTCACAGACCCACTGAGAGTGTAACACACCCACTGAAAGACCCACTCAGATACTCATGCACCTACTCACAGATCTATTCAAGCACTCATGCACCCACTGACAGACCCACTCACACACTTGTGCACCCACTCACAGACCCACTGAGAGATACACACACACTCACAGACCAACTCAGAGACACCCACACACCCACTCAGAGACTCACACACCCACTCGGAAACACATATTCCCATTCACAGAGCCACTCAGAGACTCATGTGCCCACTCTCTGACCCACTCATAGACACATGCACCCACTGACTGATCCACTCAGACACTCACTCACCAACTCACAGACCCACTCAGAGACTCACACAACCACTCACTGACCCACTCAGACACTTATGTACCCACTCACTCACCCACTCAGGGACTCATCCACCCACTCGCAGACTCACACAGAGACTTAGACACCGACTTACTCACCCACCTAGAGACATCCATCCACTCTCAGACCCTCTCAGACAATAATGCACCCACGCACAGACCCACTCAGAGACTTATACACTAACTCACAGACCCACTTCGACACTCATGTACCTACTCACAGACCCACTCATACACTCACGCACCCAGTCACAGACCCACTCAGACACTCGCACACCCACTTACAGACCTCCTACTAAGACACCCACGTGCCCACTCACAGATCCACACAGGTACTCACACACCCACTCACACAGCCATGTACACATCCATACAGTCACACACACCCACTCACAGACCCATACAGCCACTCACACACTCACAAAACACTCACATACCCACTCAGAGACCCATACAGCCATTCACACACCCACTCACTAACCTATGCAGCCACTCACACACCTACTCCCAAAAGTCACAAGTTACAGTTAGTAAATAAAATGTAAAAAGCTGTAGAACTTTACTGAATAAAACAAAGGTTACAGGGACGATACAGTTAGGCTGAGATTTCATTCATACAAAACCAGTGAAATTCAGAAGTTATAGTTACCTGAGCTAAATTGAAGTGGCTGGTAGCAACAATCACCCTTGCAAACTGCACACATTCTACCACCCGCCTCGCGAAAACCTTCCCTTCATAGAACAGATCATGGACATTATCTCGGCTAACGCAGATTTCCATGGCACTCAGATCTTCCTGGGAGCTTTCAACCTGCATTAGAACGATGTGAATGATGTGGTGGTCAATAGCCTTAAATCATTCCTACTGGACCTCAACCTAATCCAAATCTGTGACAGCCCTACTCATATTAAAGGAGCTACCTTAGATCTTGTCATTGGTAAGCCCAACTCCATCCTTCTGGATTCGATCCTCCCGTGTGATTGGACAGACCACTACTGCATCACCTTCCTCATCCTAGAGTCGGTAAGAACTGATAGCTCCCTATGTAATCTCTACCAAAAACTTTTTATTGTTGGGAGATTTCAATGTACACAGTGAATGCAGTGCTAATGCCGATGCATCGGTACTTCTAGCAGACCTCGCTCTTTTGGGCTTAGTCAAGCTCAACGATGGCCCGACACACACAGCCGGTCACACACTAGACATTATTTTTTCTAACTCACCCAGCATTTCGTGTGAATCCCCCCGGCCGTTGACTTGGACGGATCATGCTTGAATTGAATTCCATATTCAGGGTCCCAGGGTGCATGACGCACCCCGTCCTGCCTCTCACTGTGTCCGCAGACAATGGCACAAAATCTCCCCGGACCTCTTCCAGACTGCTTTTCAGGCTCCTTGGAACGCAGAACCTAACAACATAGAGGATGGTCTAGCCAGGTATAACTTCGCTGTTAAATCCGCTATCGATCAGCTTGCGCCCCTGAAATCATTCCCCAGCTCGACTAGGCATCCTCAGACAGCTTGGTTTTCTCCTGAGCTCCGTGCCGAAAAATGGCAGTGTAAAAATCTGGAAAGACGTTGGCGCCGAACTGATGATGAGAGGGACAAAAATAGATTTAAGACAGCTCTCTCCCACTACCACAAAAGTATAAAGACTGCGCAGAAAGCCTTTATCACTTCACAGTTAGCCCGGGCAGGAAATGCTCCTAAAGTCCTATTCCAGATCCTTAAGCCCTTCACCAATCCCAAAGCCTGTGACAATATAGAGGCTCCCTCCCAAGCCCTCTGCGATGACATTGCTCAGCACTTCACACAGAAGATTGAGCTTATTTACGATAAGATCACTTCTGTAGGGAGCCAGCAACCGGATGCTACGTTCTACATCCCGTTTGCATCCGCAAAAACACTGATGCTGGAGATCTTCCCCCCTCTGACTTCTGAGGATGTGGAAGCGTTACTACGAACAGTAAAATCTGGCTCCCCCTTGACATTATCCCGGCTAAAATCTCTGCTTCCTTAGCTAATCAATTGTCCTCTTCCATAGGTACTCTTTTCAATCTCTCTATGAGTGAGGGCCACCTTCCTCTGGATTGGAAGGCAGCACAGGTCATCCCTATTCGTAAGAACACCAAGGTCCCTATGGACGACCTCTCCAATCTCCGTCCCATTTCTTTACTTCCTCTCCTGAGCAAGCTACTGGAAAAATACATCAATAAACATCTGTCCAACCATGTCGAATTTACTGGCAGTTTGGATCCCTCTCAATCCGGTTTTAGGCCCTTATATAGCACAGAGTCTGCCCTGGTGGCGGTCACGGATAACATCAGGATGACCTTAGATAGCGGTCAATCTACGATTCTTGTGCTATTGGACCTCTCTGCCGCATTCGACACGGTCTCTCACCAGATCCTCCTCAGGAGATTGGAGGAAGTTGGACTTAGAGGACCAGCCCTGCAGTGGATGACGAGCTTCCTTTCCTCCCGTTCTCAGACCATTAACTTAGGCCCTTTTCGGTCAAAAACGATGGAATTGACCAAGGGAGTACCTCAGGGCTCTTGTTTGAGTCCTACCTTGTTCAATATTTATGTGGCTCCCCTAGCTAATCTCCTTAGGACCTGTGGCTTTACCCCTATTTCATACGCTGACGACACTCAGCTTCTTTTTTCATTTAACAAATCCACTCCCTCGGTTCAGGCTACTTTCTCTTCTGGAATGAGAACCATCTCCAATTGGATGAGAAGTAATTTTCTCCAATTCAACGTAGGGAAGATGGAGATAATGCTTTTCGGAGAGGCACCTTTGCTGTGGACACCAGAGTGGTGGCCGGCGGACCTGGGTGCCCCTCCTGCCCCCAAGACCCTTGTTAAGAACCTGGGCATCCGCCTTGATCAGGCACTGACTTTGAAGGAGCATACAGCTTATACTGCTGGCTCCTGCTTCCACGTGCTGGGTCTGCTGCAGCGAGTTTTTCCTCTCCTCCCAGATTCCACACGTAAAACTCTTATTCAGGCAATGGTCTTAAGCCATTTGGACTACTGTAACGCTCTCCTGGTCTCAGCCAATGAGTCCTCGTTGAGCAGACTGCAGGTGGTTCAGAACACCGCAGCATGCCTGGTCCTGAATGCCACCCCGAAAACTGCTTCCCTTCCTCTCCTTCAACAGCTTCATTGGCTTCCTGTTCGTAAGCGGATTAAGTTTAAAACCTGCTGTACCATTCACAAGGCCCTGCACAACAATGGCCCTTCTTATCTCACTGAGAAACTTAATCACTATGTCCCCTCCAGGACTCTTCGCTCAGGCGCCAAATCCCTTCTCTTGGTCCCCCGGGTAAGGAAAACAAGGTAGGGCGGGAAGGCTTTTTCCTATCTTGCTCCCCTTTTTTGGAACCAGCTCCCCATTCATCTCAGACAATGTTCTGACTATCTCCAATTTAGAAAGCTTCTCAAGACTGCCCTGTTCTAAACACTGCCCCGTCAGTCTCTTGCAGCACTGTTTGAAGCGCAGAGATATCCCTTCAGGGGTGATTCAGGCGCTATATAAAACATATAAATAAATAAATAAATAAATAAATAAATAAATAAGAGCTAGTAGAGCCCAGCCTAAGAACCCCAAACAACTGAAAAGATGTCTACGGAACATCAACTTGCACGATCTGAATGCTTTCTGCGATAACATCTTGCCTCCTCCTATGAACATGTCGTATGTCCTTGACCTTACAGCCCATTATAACCCCTCAATGACTAATGTATTAGACTTGGTTGCACCACGACAGCTTAAAAGACTGTCCTCCAAACTCTCCAAACCTTGGTTCAATGATAGTCTTAATACCGAAAGAAGGAATTTAAGACTTGCGGAAAGATTGTGGCGATCCTATCCCTCCCTTGAACATCTCTACCATCTGAGATCCCTAAGAAGAATCTACAACAAACGCATCAGATGCTCGAAGGCCACCTTCTTCAGAAATCAGCTAGAGCAAGCAAAAAACCGTCCAAAAAAACAGTTTGAACTCATCAAGTCCCAAGCTAACAGTCATCCTAATCTCTCGGCACTGGGTCGAGAGACACTGCCGAACTGCGATGAATTAGCTGATTTCTTCACAGATAAGACCACTAAGATCGAACCTGAACTATGCTCTGCCCTTTAACACCTGTCGATCAGTCCGCTGAACACCCTCCTGCCTACTTGGTTGGATGTCACTGTCCCTGCGCAGCCTTACCTCCCCAAAAACAACGCATCCTGGAGCCTTTTCCAAACCTTGGATGAAAGCACTATACGCAAAACGCTGGCTACTCTGAAACCTTCTAGTCACTACAACGAGCCCCTGCCATCGAACCTCTTCTCGGAAGTTAGAACCTCCTTACTCCCACTTTGGACTACGATCGTCAATGCATCACTTTGGCAAGGTGCTATTCCTGATTGCCTAAAATCGGGTCAAGTTACCCTGATTCTAAAGAAACCATCTGCAGATCCCACGGACCTTCATAACTTTCGCCCAATCCCTAACATCCCCATTTTGGCAAAGCTCCTGGAGAAATGTGTGCTTTCCCAACTCTGTAACCACATCGATCACTTCCAACTCCTGGACCAATGCCAATCTGGTTTCCGCCCGGGCCATAGTACAGAATCTGCGCTAACTCACATTGTCGATGTTGGATCAAAATGAATCTTGCCTACTGATCCTTCTCGACCTTTCGTCAGCATTTGATACGGTCCAACACGATAACCTAATTGACCTCCTGGAACACAGGATGGGGTTGTCTGGGCCTGTTCTAAACTGGTTCTCCTCATTCCTTCATAACAGATCCCAAAGCTTCAAGGTGAACCAGTCCCTGTCTCATCCTTCGCAGGTCACGTTGGGGGTTCCACAGGGTTCAGCGCTCTCATCCACGCTCTACAACCTGTTCATGGAGCCTCTAACAGAAATTCTGAAATCATCCAGCATTCACTATCACATGTATGCAGATGATACCCAATTATACCTGAAGATCACCTCCCCTGAGGACATCTGGTCCCTCAACTCTGTCCTTCTGGAAACTCAAAGCTGGCTGACACGTAACCACCAGTGGCGGTTTCTGAGCCAGGGCGTCGGGGCTCCGCCCCCTTTACTTTTACCCCACAAAGCCCACGTGGCACATTGCCAAAGTTAAAAACACAAACTCTTTTTCTTTTTTTAAAACACAAACTCTTTAATATGATTTTTTTTTAATTATGCACACTGCACACGCAACTTTCTTGGGGCCGAGGCTGTTTGTTTTTGCTGTGCAAAATCTGCTGCCTGTGGGCGAGGCCAGAGCCTAATGTATTTGCCGGGCGGACGAGCTCACATCCCTGAGGCTTGTAAGGTCATCACCTCGGCAAAGACAATGCCTAAAAGGCCAGTCTCCACCCCCTGACGGTGTGGGGATAAAATAAGCCCCGGGCGTTTTAGACTGAAGCCCTGATTCACAGGGGCTTCACGTCAGTCAAGGAGTGGAGAGGCTGGTCACCCCACCTATTCCCAACTCGTCACAGTAGGTGGTCCCACCCCGTGACGAGTTGGGAAAGGGTGGGGTAAAGGCTGCAGGCAGGCGGGAAGCAGAGAAATCGAGTCTGCGCAGTTTGTCATCAGAAATTTTGAAGACGCACTGCCAAACTCGAGTTGTTTGCTTCCCGCGCTGCTGTTAACAGCTGGACCGTGTGGACACCATTGTTTGAGTTCCACTAGTGTGTGTGCTTCACTGGACCTGCACTGGCACCGAGTAGCGGAGAAGCAATGACAGTCCCGTGTGAGTGTACTACGGCACCAAGCTACTCGGTAAGCGAAAAAAAAGCTTACCAAGTATCCAGGCACTGGCAAGCTGAATTGGATGTAATTCTGTAAAGCAAGTAAAATACTTCAAAAGTCACAGGGAGCTGAGTCCGTACTGAGGGAGATAATTGCTTGCTACACTACACCAAGTGTTTGTTTTAATCATCTTGACAGAAAATGACCTCATGGCCTGCGAGTGCAAATCTGCCCCCTGGCCTCTCAGTAAAAGAGAAGACAGTGGAGGGGGGTGGGGCAGGCTGACAGAGGGGAAGTCCTCATGTAGATAGCACAGGCCGTAAAACCACTCACATGTGCCTGTCTGCAGACCCAGCCACAGCATCTCCGGGTAAATGATTGTGAACAGTTCTGGTAATGAAGAAAGTGCAATCTTGACAAAAGGCAGCACCATATTTCAACTATATGCATAAAGGCCTTTTCCGATATGAGACAATCTGAGAACTCACCCACAGATAGATTTTGATTCATAGCTTCATGTTTGTGTAAAAATGGCTATTAAAATCCTGTCTTTCAAACAATGTTTATGTCATGACGCATAGCTTATTAGCCACCGTGCAAATCCTACTTTTTGTTTGAGGCAGTGAATGTCTATGATGTTGCATTTGACCCTTGCGAGATTATTTCCTCTATCAGCTCTAAAAAATAATTAGAAGCTGGAACATTCATGTTGGCACCGAATGTTGCAAAATCCTGTAGCTCTTCTGTTCACGTGTAGGCTTCAGGGCCCTTAGGTGTACATTCAGCAAGTTTTCAGTTTTCTTTCAATGTATTTGGCAACGGGACCGAAACGTTGTCAAAGGTTGTTATATGCTAATGCAACTGTACAGGATCAAAGTATTTCCCTATTATTTTATTTTGAGAAAAATGTGTGCCATATCCACAGTTGAATTTTCATATTGGTCCTTGCCATAAGTGTTGAAGTTATTCAGAGAGGCTCTCAGGGACAGGGAAGTGGCAGGGGTTAATGTAAGACTCAATCAGTGGGAGCTGTCTGCACTTATAAGAACTACACGTGCTGCTGCCTGGCAATGTACTGGAATTGGCTGTTGCCAAAGCCCACGTTCTCTTGAACTTTCAACCGCAAATGGTAGGTAGAATGCTGCACTGATAATGTTTGAAAATGATGATTAATGCAGCCCTGATCTCCTCAAATTAATTTCAGGTCCTGTGTCCTAAATGTTTAAGCTGAGACTTTCTTGTGATTTTGTACTTTGAACATGTCATATTTCTACAGTGAAATACTGAGTGCAGACAAAAGCTTTTCCTGTTATAATTATATTATATTTGATTGGCTATCATCCCTATGTAGTAAGTGCAGTATTTAGTGAAATATCTTAATGTATTTTTTTATGGCGTCCCACAACTGTTCAGCAGCCACCAGTCAAATTAACATAAATCTTCCTTTAAACTTCCAAGGTTACTCAATAGAGGACTGCAGTGTCAAGATGGGAATTGATCCTAATGTGCCACTTGCAGAAATGGTTTGTAAAGTTACCATTCAGTAGCACTTAAACTCAGAAGATGAAGCCTGCCACGTCTTACCACAGTTGTCTTGTGGTTGCATCTATCCAACGTTGATGTTATAGCATAACACATTTCAGCTTTTTATTTTACTATATAAGTACAACAGTCAATTACCTATGTATCTCCACATTTTCTAGAGCTATAATTCTGACTGTCCTTTGCACAATTGTGGCGAAAATCCATGTCCTATGAAGATCCCTCTTGCTTGATGATAATGTAAAATGGATGTAAAAGGCAGAATCTGCAGATGTCTGACGGTGGTACGTGTGAATACTTGAAAAAATTGACTGAATTGATATAATTTAGCAGCATAATTCTTATAAAAGAATGTGGCATTTGTGTAGCACTGCTGGCTATAGCCAGTATTTTGAGATGTGTATTAAGTTGGTTTTACCACATTATCTTTCCCAATTAGTGTTTTTGTTGTAATAGATTAGTGATAAAGTGCTTGGAAGCTGCAGGATGGAACAATGAAGAGAAGACACTGCCATAAACATTTTATTTAAAAAAAAGATGGTCCTAGTGTAACTGTATACATAGATTATTTAAACCTAGTCTTATATGCATATTCTTTCAGCTAATTTCCAGGAAAATAAGCTACAAGATCCACTGTTCCACAGCCATTTATAAGAGGTCTCCTTGGGAAATACAAACTTTAACACTGCTTGGGAGGGTAAGGTTTGCCTGGCACACCACAAAATATTGGAATATTTTGTTAATGATTCTTCAGAACCTCTGGAACTGTAGCCAAATAGTGCAATGAAATATGCTATTTAAACCTGTAATTTCCGGAATTTTCTCTGGAGATCTCTACTGCCACTCCGAGTAGAAGTGGGGCCTACTTGCTGTACCACATTTGAGACCTATTATCCTCAGTGTCTCAGCCTGACTTGCATTCACATGGAGTTAAGAGAATTAATTTTCCAAACATTTTGTGAGGGGGATACCAATCACAAAACACCTTTCGCCCGCTGCACACATTCCTTAAGAAGGAACTCTGGCTTGCCTATTAAGCCAGGAAATTTCCAAGATACTTTAAGAGTGCTTTTTAAAAACATATAAAAAGCTATTGCTTTTTTTTCTTTTTCTTTTATAGCATTTTTCTAGAAAATGCATTATGTTATCCCATTGGTTTTTAAGAAAAAAAAGATTTGCACAGGAAATGGTGACTGGCCTCCCAAAAACCGCCATGTCCCCTTAAAGTGAACCCCAACACTGCCCCGCACATTCCAGCCCACCACTCTCAAATTTCACCAGCCGCCACTGGTAACCACTTGAAGTTAAATGCTCTCAAAACGGAATTCCTCCTAATCGCACCACACAAGCAATCTCTGGTCATTGAACAATGGTTGAATCATCTCACTGCTCTTAACTGTAGGCCGCACCTTGTCGATTCTGCAACCTCTCTGGGAATTATGCTAGACAAAAGTCTGAACATGCAGAAGCACATCAGTTCCCTCACCAAAGGAGCAAACTTCCAACTCAGCATACTAAGGAAACTCAAACCTTATCTCCCTGCTCATGACCTAAAGGTGGCAGTGCAAGCCTTAGTGATCCCAAAGCTGGACTATGGCAGCGCAACCCTTTGCGGCCTGCCTAGAGTGAAGACTGCTCCTCTTAGGGCTGCCCTCAACTCGGCTGCTAGGCTCGTAACAGGCACTAAAAAATACAACCATATCTCTCCTGACCTGTTGTCCCTGAACTGGCTTCCATATGAAGCTCGGATACAGTTAAAAATTGCATGCATGGCACACAAAGCCATTCACTACAATACCCCGCTATACCTCGCTCAGAAACTGGAGCTCTCATGTGGTTCGAGAGCCTCCAGAAGCGCCAGCACCCTATTGCTCAAACCACAAAAATTCAAGAAAAGAAAAACCTACAATCGAGCCTTCTCAGGTATGGCACAGAGGATTTGGAACTCCCTCCCCCCCAAAGTCAGGGTGAATCCTTCCACTGTCCTCTTCAAAATGGAAGTCAAAGTGCTCTTGATGTAGAAATTTCTGCCTCAGACTGGCTATTCCATTGGATATTGAGGTCACAGTCGCAGATTTGAGGCCCAGCTGCCAGGGTCACGAGAATGCCTGGTTTTACAAGACTGTGAATTTTTCGCTTTGTTGGTTTTGTTTTCATTGCTTGTATTCCTCTTGATGTATAAACTGCAAAGCGCTCTGATACCCGCGGTGGTCATGTTTGCGCTATAGAAAACTTTCTAAATAAAATAAAATAAATAAATATAACTTACACACCCACAATGCATTACTTATGACCTCACATATTACATCACTCATGACATGGTCAGTGACATCACTGATGACATCCCAAATTACATCACTGATGACATCATCCACAATACTACTCACACACCCACACAACCTCTCACACACCCACTGACATACCCATACAACTGCTCACACACCCACTTACTCATCCTTAGAGCCACTCACACACACATTCATTCACACTCCCAGCCACTCACCCATACACCTACTCACACAGCTACTCACTCACCCATACAGTCACTCACACAGCCCCTTACTCTTCCGTACAGCCACTCACATACCCACTTACTCACAATATAGCTACTCACATACCCAATCACTCACCCATACAGCCTCTCAACAGAGCCACTCACACACCCACACAATCACTTACTTATCCATTCACACATTCATACAAACACTCATATGTCTACTCACTCACCCATACAGACACTCATACAGTCACTCTCCAATACAGCCATGCACACTCCCACTCCCACTCAGTTAATCAAACACCCATGCCCTCACCTATACAACCATCACACACCCAGTCACTTACCCATAGAGCCACTCATACAGCCACTCACTCACCCATACAGCTACTCACACACCATTTCCAAAAAAGCAACAGCAGTAGCGTTTCTTGGATGGCATAGGTCAGGTATCCCAATCCTTTAGTTATGTATGCAAACTCCTGGAATTCTGACTGCCCCAAAAACTCGATCCTTGGTAAAATATTTTCCTATTAATAGGAGGGCAACCCATTTTCCTCGTTCACATTGACCTTTCCAATTCAAATTGCTTGTATCTGTAATCACTGTTTTACTTTCAGTTAATTTCCATATCACATTTTTCAATTAATTCCCAGACGTTGCTGTCTTTTTCATATAAATATCTTTTTTATTAAGCATCCGATTCTTATTAACACCTTAAACAGACTCAGCCACCGCATTTCATCCCCTATAGGGACTTCATCAAGGCCTAAACAAAGATTTAAAATACATATAATCAATACTTTTCACTTATTAAAATCATCAGTTCTGGTTCATATTTTTTCATTACATTTTCTTTAAATTTTCCTACTTTTTTTTGGTAATTTTAATATGACATAAAACCTCTTCTATTTCTATGAGTTTATTCTGCAAAATCCTGTACAACCAAATTCAGATATACAGACTAATATATACACAACCGTATCCTCATCCAATTGATCTGTGCATTCCTTAAACCCAAAGACATCAACTAGTAAAGAGTGATTGCAGTTGCCATATGCGTACCACAGAGCTTGTACCTCTAGTATCCTTCAAATGTGCATACAAGATCACTATTTTACTTACTATTTTGTCTATCCTCCTTTCTTTCATCCTCTCCATTCGATCTCCTGATTAGATTTCTGGTCTCCTATTGTCTGGAAAACGTAAGTTTCATGTATCAATATGACTGTGACCTTTCCATCTCTTCCTCTTGTGTACTAGTTTTTTCAGCATCTTTCCCTTAGTCTTCCATTCTAACTAACTTGCTGTAAGGAGTTCGGACCAACCTTTAATCATCCTCTAACCCAATTTACTCTACTTTCACTTTCTGGCATATTCCTCGCACTACTCTTATATCTCAGGTCATAATCAGGGAGTAATCTTTTTCTCCCCATTTCGCATATTTATTCTCTCAACCACAGGTTTCCCACTAGCCCTTTCCTGCATTTATTTTATTCCTCGACCCCAGCTCTTGACTGGGGGTATTCCATTTCAAACATTCTTTCACCAACCGATCTTTCCCTTTAAACAACTTTTCCCAAAGGAGCAATTGCCTTCCCATTCTATTAAATCCAACCCATTTCAGACCATCCTATCTTAAAACTTTTCCACATATCTTTAATCTATATCAACCTCACCATATACAATCCCTTGGACCCCTTGTATATTCCTAGGGCCTCCGTCCGTCCCCATTGGATTATCCTCTACAATTCCCTGTAGTCTTTTACCTTTTGCATAGCCTTTCGGCGTGTGTATTCTAGTCCCGTCTGATCTACCTTTCTGTTTCTCACTTCTCCCACCTCTTAAATACCCATCCAATCACGGTGACGGATTTCAGCTGTGCCCTGTCAGAGTGCCGGCTTCCGCTCCCTTCTTAAAAGGCAGCTATCTTGTGAGGGTTACCCAGGGTATTCATCCTTATAATCGCATACCAGTTTAATAAAGTTCCACCCAGTCACTCCCTTTCCTTTCACATAGAATGTGTGTAACTCTGTCTGTCCTAAACGTTTGTACATTTACTGCATTTCTAAACGTCGGAGTCCCCATTCCCAATACATCTTGTAAGGGCTATCAAATATGTTACCATGAATTATACACCATAGTTTTCAATCTATAAATTATAGCTCGGACCCCCAACTCATGAGATGAATTGAAAATTTCCATTCTCATTGTTTATGTATATAAATATAATGTGTGTAACTCAGTCCCGTCCTAGTCGTTTACACATTTGCTACATTTCCAAACGCCGGAGTCCCCATTTCTGATATATTCAAGTGTGGTGGCCATCTTCTGAGGGCTATCAAGTATATTCCCATTGAACTATACACCGTCGTTTTCAAACTCTAAAGTATAGCTCAGAACCCCACCTTGTTAGATGTATTCAAAATTGCCATTCTCATTGTTTAAGTGTAGATTACTAGTCCCAATCATATAGGATCCCCTTTATATTTGTTCTCTAAACTTACTGCCCTTAATCAATCGGCAACCAACTATTTCCAGTTATGGAACTTTGAGCTCCATCTTTTTTTGGCTTTATGCCCTTCAGTAATACTATAACCTCCGTTGTTCCCTTATGTTAAGACTTGTCCCCATATACAGTATTCAGCACTCAATCTTCTCCTTTCTCATCTGGTACTCATTTGTAACTTCCCCATACCTTAGTCACATCAATCTCTACAAGCCTTATTTCTAGGCGTATGCAACCCCTGTCCATTCCTGGTCAAGGGATTCCCTAGGGTGTACCTAATTCCCATCGAATCACTGTTCTTGTCACTGTTCCTGTCATGGTCTGAAAGTCTGGTTCATACTATTAATATCTTCACACATCAGTTCCATTACGGAACATTCGCTTTTCACTTGACTTTTCTAAATATGTAGTTGGAATGAAAGTGGATTCCCATAAATCCCATATGTTAACATCACAACTGGCGTACTTGCCGTGCCCTATCCCAGCACCCTATCATTCTACTAGCACACAGTACGCTCGATTATCTTCCCTGCAATATTTCCAAAACCCAACGTAATTCCTATTATGTATCAACCTGGTTAGTGTAAATCAACCAAATTACTTCCTATAATTTATTTCTTTTTCCCATCTCACCTGGATCGGAATCTTAAATTCCATTTGCTTTCAGTCCTCACCCTCTCTTACTGTTAATGTGCAGAGCCCTGCACACACAAACAGGCGTATTGCACCATACAGTGAAATATTAAAGGAAGTAGTGAAGTTCCTGTTCCGTATTCAACCCTCTTCTCTACAGACCAAAATCTTGCTATCCATTTAGCCTCAGCCTTTCTTAACAACAGTTCCCGATCTCCTCCCCTAGGTCTAGAGGTTCAGTCTTTGGATACCATGGAAGGTGAAACTCATGTTATTCGGGTGTTCAACTCGCATGTGTTGATAAATCAAGCTTTTAGCTATCCCTATTCTTCACTGCTCTTTGATGTTCTTGCATGCGTAATTTCAGCATCCTGATGGTGCTCCCTACATACATTTTCTTGCAGTTGCACACAATTATATAGACCACATGAGTACTATTAAAGTTTATAAATTCATTCACATAATACTTCCTTGCCGAGTTGTAGCTGACGTCACTCATTCTGTTTAGACCCATCTTACACATACTGCAATCTAAACAGACATAGTTTCCTTTCGGTTGTTCAGGTTTCCAATTCCCGCCTCTGTCCCTAATGGGAGGTGTGTAGCTACGTGTACCAAGACTCTTAACTATAGCCCCCCTCCTGTAGGTGACCCTTGGCTTAGCGGTGCTCCCACCAAGCCATAGCAAACTGCATTGTCCCGGGGTGGACACCCCGGGACAGTGCTAGATCTGGTCCTGGGGGTTGGCAGTCCCCAGGGCAATGCAGGGCTCCTGGAGGGGGGCCACGCAGCTCCCCTCCCATATTCTATTTTGCCCCGGGGAGTTGGTGGTCCCCAGGGCTGCGGGGGGCATCAGTTTGTGAAAAGCCCCGGGGAGGTGGCAGTCCCCGGTGCTGCGGGGGGTTTGCGTTTCCCCGCATTATTATCCGCAAAGCAACGGGGAGGGTAGGGGGTCCAAGAGGCATTAATTAAAGAAACAAGCCCCGGGAAGGTGGTGGTCCCCAGGTCGTGGGGGTGCTGTTTGGGCACACCCCACATAAATAATTTAAAAAGAACTCAGGGAGGTGGTAGTCCCCGGAGTTTTATTTACCCCATGGAGGGGGGCCCCATGCGCCCTCCTCCTTTATTTTTACCATGCCCCCAGGATTTGGCCCACCCAGGGGCTTTAGAAAAAAGACACGCGGGAGCATGTGCATCTTTTTTAAAATGTTGCTGCGGATTCACAGCAAATTTAAAAAATACATTTTTAACACCAGCAGGTTCCCTGTGTGGACCCCCCACCATATTTGGGGGCCAGGGTATTCCTACCCTGCCCTCTTTTCTTTATTTTGTACTTTGTTTGTGGGACTCAGCTTCAAGCCAAGTTCCAAAATGGCTGCCACTACTTCCTGGTTAAAGTGTTGGCAGCCAATCAAATTTTAGTAAGATTCGAGAGTCCACTGCAAGGATTATATTTTTTAAAGTTAGATATCTCAAAAAGTACTGAATGGATTTACACCAAATCACGAAAAGCACACTTTCTGGACCAACTTCTAGCTTTCTGCCAAATTTGGTGTAACTCCGTTCAGCAGTTTGGGCTGTAGTCGTGTTAAAAAAATTAAAAATCCCCATAGACATAACATATAGAAAAGACGTTTTGGGACCACCCTTTTTTCTCGGCCCCGCTTGACGGATCACCCCGAAACTTTCAACTCAGTAGCTGAACTGAAAAGGGTACGTTTTGTGAAAATTTCATGGGGATTTGTCAAGCAAATTTCGTAAAGTTATTGGCAAAATAAAAAACGCTTTTCCTATGAAAACTTTGGGCCTAACTATAACTACCTTCTGGCGACCGCCAGTAGGTAATATATATAATATATGTATATCTATATCCGCATGGAAGAGCAAACAGCAACTATAGATCCACTCATGAAAGAACTTGAATCAGTTCAAGAACAGGAGGAAGTTAAAGTACTTCTCAAGAAAATGGAGGAACATATTGAGAAACATGAGGAGACATGTATATGTAAGGCTCACAAATTCAACAAGTTGTATTACCAATTTGGGAGGATCTACACATTTGCCAAGAAATATGAGCCTTTCAGAGCCAAGGAGAGATTGAATACAATGGGTCATAAAACGACGAATGTCATTGATACAGAAGAGAGCTCCAAACCAGGGTCCTCAGCAGATGAAGGACCCAGAGAGAAATTGGATTTTCAGGAGGAGATGTGGCTCCTGAGGATAGTGACGCCTCAACGAGGCAGGGGGCAAAATCGAGGCGGAGGGCAAGGGAATGCAAAACGAGGAGGGGTAAAAGGAAAAGGAAAGGTGAAAGTGACAAAAGAACCACAGGATTGACACCTTTTAATGGAACTGAAGAGTTTGCGGGTAATACTGTAATTAACATCTCAGGCATTTCCCTCACACCAAGCCAATCAAAGATTTTGAATTATGGTCTAAGCTTTTGCCCCTCAGTAGGACCTGACTTTGTTAATTTGAGGATAGAGGCCTACAAATTTGTCAGGGAACTGAAATTGCGTAAACATTTTGCAATGGAAAGCCCCGTGAAAGTCACCAATACTGGATATTCTGCCCCAGCCTCTGTACATTTTTCTATCGGCGACATTCCGGACATATTGTAGAGTAATAGCCTGGATATGGGAGGTTTGACAAGTAGCCCTATGGTGGCATCTAATGAAGTTGATATTCCCTTACTCAACCAAATGGGGTTTACAACAGATTGCATTATTGAGAGTGGACTGAAACCCGGAAGTCGGTTTATACCGCAACTGCCAACTGGAAACCTGGAGGATGTGTGCCATGAACTATTAATAGATTACATCAATACATTGAGAGCAGTGGAACGATGGAGGAACCATAACAAATTCACGCCACAGGACTGGCGTTAATTAAATGCATTGAGGAACAATAAATCTATCATCCTCAAGTCTTCAGATAAAGGCGGCAATGTTGTCGTTTTGAACACCAGCGAGTACACCAGGGAGATGAACAGGCAGTTGAGGGTGAAGGAACACTATCAAAAACTGAGAAGTAACCCCTTCTGTGACCATCAAAGAGAATATCATGCAATGCTCAGTGAATGGGCTGAACAGGGGCTACTGCCAGGCCAAGAACACCTGTATTTAAAGATTGATCACCCCAAAACACCGGGCATCTACTGTCTCCCAAAGGTGCACAAGGATCTTCAAAACCCTCCAGGGAGGCCGATTGTCAGCATGATGGGGAGTCTATTAGAGAGCAGTTCTAGGTTCCTGGATCTATTTTTAAGCCACAATGTCACCAGACTTGCGTCATACATACAGGACACTAATGACTTTTTATGCAAGGCCAATAACATCCCTTGGTGGAATAGTTATATAATGGTAACAATGGATGTTTGCTCTCTATATACATCCATCTCCCAAGATTATGGTATAGAGGCATGCCGTTACTTTTTAAGATCAAGATCCCTGGCACTTGCACAACATACTATGATGCTTCTCATGATGCTCTATTTTTGCCTAACACACAACACCTTTCTCTTTGATAAAAAAATATACCTCCAGAAGCAAGGCACAGCGATGGGGGCAGGATTTGCCCCCATGTATGCGAACATTTATATTGGCTGGTGGGAGAAAGAAGTTGCATGGGCGGAGTGTAGTGCACACCACATTAGTAAGATCACAATGTGGGTGCACTTCATTGATGATTTGTTCATCCTGTGGGATGGAGATGGGACATCGTTGATTGAATATGTTGCAATTTTAAACACTAATCCTTACAACAGACAGTTGACAGTAAAATGGAGCCTGTGTGAAATTGACTTTCTGGATGTAAAATTACAAGTAGTTGGTGACTCCAGCCAAACTAATGTTTTTCGGAAAAAGACTGCATGTAATTCTATCCTGCATGGCAAAAGTTGTCATCCCCACTCCTTAAAATAGAGTAGACCTTGCAGTTAACTGTTAAGGGCACGTAGGATCTGCTCAACTGATGCATTATTGGAAACAGAAGCCAGGTTGATGATTGCACGGTTCTCTGAGAGAGGATATCCAGCTAGTGTTCTCAGAGAAGCTAAACAGAGGGTTCTGAAGAGAAATCGGGAGCAACTGTTGTTCATGAATTCTCAGGCCAAATCCACAACCACACCAGAGGTCACAAGTGACCAGGGTCAAGTGATACGTTTTTTATGGGCTACATCATGGAATATGGGTTCATTAGTTCCTTGATCAAGCGTAATTGGCATGCCTTGAAACTTGATGAACACCTGAAAGATGTCATAGGCCAGTATCCCAAGATTATGTATCTTAAGGCACCATCTCTGGGAGAAATGTTAACTAGATCTATGTTTTATCAGGAGCCAGACTGACTGACTAGTAGGACTAATGGTTTCAAGAAATGTGGCACCTGTAAAGCCTGCACATTTGGAACTAATTATACAGAGTACAAGACATTTGAAGGCAGCCAATGCAAGATCAAGGAAAAAAATGACATGTGACATGGAGTTTGTGGTCTATGTTATGGACTGTGGTTGTGGAATGTATTATGTTGGTAGTACCATCAATAGGCTGAGATTAAGGATTTTGCAGCACATTAGGGCTATAAAGCATCAAGACCGAGCATACCTCATGGATAAACATGTTTGGGAAGTACACCAAGGCAATGTAACATCTCTGCAATAATATGGTATTAGGCACATTAAGATCCACACACCTAGAGGCAACAAGGAATTGGAACTATGTCAGTGCGAATCACGGATGATTGTTCTCTTGGGCACTGAGAAGCCATGGGGACATAATCTCCTACTGAGCTTCACTTCCATTTATGAACAGTCCTATATGGGTATTTTATAACCTGTGTATATATATGTATTTCATGCCTGAGTTTTTATTGAAAGAACATTGTTGGACCATCTATAATTTGGGCACTACGAGACACTTGCTGAATATAGACTGTCTCTGATTTACACATTTCCTAGTACTGAATGACACTTGCACTTTTCTTATATACATAGTAGGAAGGGACATGCATAAGCCTGTGAAACAGCATCCTGTAATAGACACAAGGAGCTCAGCCACAGCGTTAAGTTGCATGCAGTGGGATATATGAGTGCTATTTTGATCCTTCCATGACTGCAAAAGGAAATTATGTTCTTATGCATCCGCACTTTAGATACATACATGGAGAGTGATTAGTTTACATCTACCTATTTGTGCAATATTGATCCTAAAGAACTGAGAGAAATGTACTTGCACGTGCACTTTAGTGACAATTAAAGAGCAATTATAGTCATGTGTTTACCAGTGGCAACTGCACTTTACATGGGACAATAATTGAGGCTCAGTAGAGAGATTTATATGAGCACCATTTGATCCGTATATAATTACCATGAAAAGTGGGGTCTTTCGCATTTGCACTTTATATGCACACATGTGATTGCACTTTACACATGTTCTTGATTATGCATTTGCACTTTAGATGAGAGGAATGAGAATATAAGAACAGTCTCTGACAAGCACTTGCACTTTATGTCTAGGACCATGATTCCCTGTGGGATACTGTTTTGAGATAGGCATTTTCACTTTATGGGGCTCTGTGCAATAATACTGTGATGTAATCAAGGTGGCAGCTAGGCATCACACCGTTGACTGTATTAACATCTCGAGTGCCACTATTGGACATATAAATTCAAAACACGCAATATTGAAATTGAGAGACAAAAATGTACTAGTATGTACAATACAATAAGTGTGTACATACTTTATAGAAACAGTGACATACATAATTGACACAGCAGGTACTTATAAGGATGTGCATGAGTCCAGCATAATGAATCTGTAAATGTTGAGTTTAAACTTGAATTTAAACTCGAATTTGTAAATAGGTCCTTAATAGACTTGATATGGTCGAGAACAACATAGTTCAAAACAGGATCTGGTTATGGGGATCTTGCTACTGTATTCAACGAATAATACTTACAATGTGGCTGCTCTTGTGAGACGTGAAGCAAAGATAGGTGGTCTAGATGCTGTGGACAGAAAGTAAGCAAGGAGGATGTGCGAGTCCCCTTTTTCTTTTTAAATACGATGGTTGTGAGTCATGGGATTGTCCAGTTGAAGGCGCAAGGCGAAACGTGTTGGTGTTCCATGTTGGGTGTTGCTGCTGAATGAAAATTGTAAAATAAACATTGAATAAAACACCTGAAATTTGAGTAGCACCTCTGTTGGAGTTACGGGGGAAGTGCAGCCAAATCATCCAAGAGTGGTGGTTTTCGTGAAGGAATATATATATATATATATATATATATATATATATATATATATATATATATATATATATATATTCACTGATAAAACCAAAGGTTAATGTAACGTTACGTAAAGGTAGGTGAATATGTCAGTGACAATATTATTGTTTTGAAGTAAAAAGAAACACAGAAATTCACCAGTTGTAGTTAGCAGAGCTAACTATAACTTGCTCCGCACCATGCACTGATTATGACCTCACATATTACATCACTCATGATGTTTTATGACATCATTTATGACATCTCAAACTGCATCTTTAATGCCTTTGACCGTGCATGGCAGGGGGCTGGCCACAGGAGTTTATGTTTTTAAAGGGGAGAGGTTCACGTGCCCCCTCCCCGAGCCTTATTAGGCTCTGGGGACCCTATCCCTCAGGTCCTTTTTTATTTGTTTTTTAAAGGGGAGAGGGGCTCGGCGGCCACCATCCACCGCCCACAAGCCTTATTAGGCCCTGGAGACCCCATCCCCAGGGCTTTCTTTTATGAAAAGGGAGGTAAGTCGCATGCCCCCTGTCCCCCAGAGCCTTATTAGGCCCTGGGGACCCTATCCCCCAGGGCTGTTTTTTTAAATTAAAGAGGAGGGAGTCCGCGTGGCCACCCCGAACCTTGTTAGGCCCTGGGGACCTTATCCCCAGTACCATTTTTAAAATTAAAGGTGATGTTTGCAGCATGGAACCCTCCCTGAAACTTATTAGGTCCTGGGTACCCCAGGGCCCTCTTTTTAAAATTAAAGCAGAGGGGGGATGCGTGGTCCTCTCCCTGAGCCTTTTACGTCCTGGGGACTCCATCCCCCAGGGTGGTTTATTTGAATTAAATGGGAGGGGGGCCACGTCCTGCTCGGTCCAACGTCCAACTCGCCCCAGGCAGCCAATCCCCGCTGCGCACAGCCATGGCAACAGGGCTTGGCCTGCCGCCAGGCCCCATGGCCAAATCCCCAGCAGGCTTCCAACCCAATGCCGTGCACAGCCTTTGGCGTGCACAGCGTAGGGTTGGCCTTCGGGTTCTGGGGACCCCCATCCTTGGGGCCAAATGATATATATTAAGAGGAGGTGGGCATGCAGCGCCCCTCCCCGAGCCTTAAAAGGCAGTGGGAACCCCATCTCCTGGGGCCAAATGCAATTAAACTGGGGAGGGGGCTTGCAGTTTCCCTCCCAAGCCTTTTTGGGCCCCAGGGACTCCATCCACCGGGGCCAAATATAATAAAAAAGGGGAGGGGGCTGATTGTCCCCCCTTCCCAAGCCTTTTCAGAGGACCCTATCCCCTGGGGCCAGACATTTTGTAAAGGGGGAGGGGACTGTGCAGCTCTCTTCCCAAGCCTAAAGCATTTTTCTCATGGTGCTCTCAGCCAATCAGAGCACTCGCTGCTGCAGCAGCATGTATCCAATGGGAGCAAAGTGGCCCAAAGGAAAGAAAAAACTTCCTGGGCCAATTAGAATGCTTTATTTTTAAAAACTGCATTCGAGGGACTCTCGCAAGAGTCTCTCAAACCCAACTGTCCAAATATACTAATATATTTGGAGCTTACTATTGCCAAAACTACTGAACAGATTTACACCAAATCACAAAAAGCACAAACTGTGAACAAAGAGTTTCCAAAGTGAGGGTGTTCTTGTTACTCTAATAACCTTGCCAATGTTTCATAAATCTGCAAAAATCTGCACAAAACGTTTTTTTAAAAGTTAATCCTCATCGGCTTTGTAAAGGAAAGTTTTGCACTGACTGTCAGGTGGGGACTAAGAAAAAGGTGAGGTGGTTCCCAAAATGTTGATTTCCCATATTAATTTCTATAGGAAACTTTGCTCTACATACAGCTGCTTTGTCTCGTGATACAGACAAAACAGTTGAATGGAATTTCACCAAATTTAGCATAAATTTAGAACTGTACTCACAAAGTGTACTTTTTGTGGTTTGGTGTAAATCTGTTCTTCTGGGCTTGAGAAATTAGCATTTAAAGATGTGTTTAGATTGGGCTTGATGGGTTAAAAGTTAGAAATCTGGACAGTTGGCCCTGCAGGTGTCTTGCATTACTGTACTGAAAATTAAAAAAAATAGGGCCTGTTGGATAGCTTAGGAAGGTTTTTCTATGATTTCTCCAGCTGTCCATCTTGGTACCGCGGAACAGGTCGAGGTCCTGGTCCCACGAAATTGTTATAAAGCAACTTGATTGGCTGGTTGTAACTCAGAAGAAAATGTTCCGCCCGCTATTACAGGATGAAGGGACACGGTCTTTTCATTACTTTGGTCAACCTTCCAACTTAGAGCCGGGCCTTAATGTAGAAACAATTTCAAAAGTCCCAATCAGTGCAAGGCATCATGTAAAGGGGGCTCAAGAAGGAAGAAGGGCCACCACTTCTTCTTCTGTTGGATCAAATTCAAATCATGCGCAAAGCTTCGAGCACTCCTGAACAATTCAGCGTAGACCTTGTGATAACATACTTAGCTTTGATATATTCTTGATTAGGTAAACAGATATTTAGTTGGTCACTCACATATTGGTGGTAGACCTAAAACATCGACTACTTCTATTTTCTACTTTTAGACAATCTTTTGCTATGCTGTTATTCTGCCCTCTGGGATACTTTATTGGTGAGTGCCAATGGTAATCAGATGTACTTTGATTATAATCTAATATGTTTACATCTTTTGATACTCCAAGATATGATTTCTTGCACATGTGGTGTTCTTGTCAGTGTGACCTGGGTAACGGTTCTTTGGTCATTCCCGTTCCTGGGATGAGTCTTGTACGTTTGTCATTGTAGCCCTGATGAATTCTGCTGTCACATCTGCAGCATAGATGAAACACGTGTTGGCATGGTATAGAATTGCTAGACGCTTTTGAAAAAATAAAGGCTGTTTGTGGAGCATTTACTACAGAACTCTACGTTGAATTATTTAGGAGAGCTCGAAGCTTTGCGCTTGACAAACAATGTAATTTGTTTCTTATTTTAAATATCTTTAATAACAACCTTTTTTAGTTTTTAGGGGTTCAATTAAAAATGACAAGAAAGCACAGTATCTAAATGCATCACTGACCCAATATCGTGGTAAACAATAAAGTTGACAACATATTGTGTCAAAAATATCATTTACTATAATATTGTGCTCCTACACCTGTAATGAATAGTTGATACTAATATCTTCCTAAAATAGACACAAATATCGTTTTTTTAATTATAAATATATTTTAAAGTAGTAAATGTTAAATATTTTAATACATAAATTGAATATAATGTAAAATAAATATATTCCTGTAATATTTAATACTATATATACATATCTACTGATTGTAGGACTGTGGATTATTATGCAGTGAGGCTGGTTAGGCTTCACTATGTAATACTCTCACTGTACCCCAAAATAGGTTCTTTGGTTTCACACTAATAAATCCCTAGCTCAGTTCTGGCAGTGAGGCACAGAGCAGTCAGGCTTTACTAGAGGAACATGTGTTAAGCATCTCAGAGTACCAACATGGACGATAAGCAGTTGACACCAATTTATAAAAATAAAGCAGATTTTAAAATTAATTTAGACACCAAAACAAAGACAATCGGATGAGTATAACCAGAGTTATGGATTTTAGAAGGAATAAGAAATCAGTGCAATACAATACTGCAGTCCTTTAACATTGCGGTTGATGGTAAAAAGCGATAGTGACAATCGGTCGCTTGCAGATCCAGTTGCGTCAAACCCACTGGGGGGTAAGGTGATGCGGGTTCCAGGACCAGGCTATGACAGTCAGTTGAATTTTACCTGGCTGGTAGGGCCCGGGTGCATAGTTGCTTTGGCTGTCCCTGGTGCAGAAGCGGGAGCTGTGGGGGTCGGTGCTGGTGAAGAAACGGATGCAAAAAGATGACAACGGGCTACTGAGGTGGTCAGTTGAAGGTGCTGTGGGGTTCCCTTGTGGTGCAGAGTCGAGTAAAGGTAGTGGTTGATAGAGTGGCCACCAACAAGCCTTGGCAGGGGTAAGGTCAGTGATTAGATATTTCGACGTCCGGCGGACCGGAGGAAAACATTAGCCAACTGGAACTTGCTGGAGATCAGGACTACATTTCCCACAGTGCATTGGACCATCTACTTTTGGGCGATACCTCAGAGAGCCTGACGGCAAGCGATTCTTTGGTTGGGGGCGTTGTTTTTACCTGAGGATTGCAGGGGACTAGTGCCACTAGTCCAAGGGAGTCTGAAGTTGCCTTTGGCACTCAAAGGGGTTCGTCTGTCTGGGGGAACCGGTCTTTGGTCCGGGATGAGTCACATTTGTGCAGTCTCAGGATGGTTGCCACAGGTGCAGAGTATCGCACCTTTCAGTCAATCAAATGGGATTTGTATAGCTCTGCTTTTCACCCGCGAGGGTATCCTGGCGCTAAGGTTTTCTGTTGCTGGGGGGCAGTCAGTCCCTTTCTGAATTCCTGCAGGAGGTGGAGGTCCGGAGTTGGAGGGGGAGGCCATTCCAGGTCTTGGTGGTAGAAAAAAGAGTGACCACCGCTCTTGCTTTGGTGGAGCTGGGGGGTCTGGGCGAGGGAGAGGGATGGGGGGCACTGTTGGCTGAAGGGCTGGTAGAAGTTCAGCTGGTGGTTGATGTATGCTGGTCTCTGATTGTGAAGTACGGGCGTGGGTTAGCATTTTGAACTGGCACCTCTTGTGGATGGGGAGCCAGTGGAGCTTCCTGAGGTGAGGAGTGAAGTGGGCCTGTCTTGGGAGGTCAAGGACGAGTCTGGTGGCTGAGTCCTGAATGGTCTGTAATCTCTTTAGCAGGTTATGTTATGTTAGAGACATTTGTAAAGCGCGACTGTTACCCTAGGGTGTCCTGGCGCTAGATACAAGCCTCCGAGTGAAGCATAACTTAAGACCGGGTTATCAATCAAAAAGCCAGGTTTTAAGGCCTTCCTGAATACAAGCAAGTCAGTGATGCTCCTCAGATGGAAAGGGAGGTCATTCCAGGCTTTTGCCGCACATGCAGAAAAGCTTCTGCCTCCCCAACTGGCTTTTTTTGTGAGTGGTACTGTCACCAATTTTGCTCCAAGGGAGCGGAGTGATCTTTTAGGCACATACCACTGGAATTGCAGCTTCAAATGATCAGGTCCTACGCCTTGTAGGGCTTTGAATACCATACAGAGGGATTTAAACTGTACTCGTTTCTTGACGGGTAACCAGTGAAGTCTTCGGATTTCACTGGAGACAGATGCAAATTTAGATGTACCGGTAAGCAGTCTAGCGGCCACGTTCTGCAGAAGTTGGAGTTTGTGCAGAAAGTGATCCTGAATGTTCAGGTATAGACTGTTACAATAGTCTAACTTAGACATAGTTAGTGATGTAATCACCTTGGCAAAAAAGGCAGTATTTTCTTGCATGTTCTAGGGACATAAGACGTGGCCGAGACTACTGCATTGATTTGGTCACCAAAATTGAGACTATCGTCTATAAAAACTCCCACGTTTTTTACTTTCCTAGTGGGTGTCGGGAGAGAGCCCATAGAAACCGGTCACCAGCTTGGGGTCCAGAAATTGGGATCATTCCCAAACAAGATAACCTCCGTTTTACTAGAGTTGAGTTGTAGACAATTTTGAGACATCCACCTCCCCACCGCTTCCATACAATCATGGAATCGTTTACCTATTCCATTTTCCTGCCCCGGTAGCAACGACACCATGATTTGTGTGTCGTCAGCGTACGAGGTGAGGCAAAAGCCAAAGGAGTCAATAAGGGGGGCCAAGGAGGACACATACACATTAAAGAGTGTGGGGCTCATGGACGACCCCTGTGGGACGACCCCTGTGGGACTCCACAAGGCAGTGAAAATGGTGTGGAGCAAAATTCACCTAATGAGACAATTTGCAATCTGTCCGAGAGGAAGGACTTCAAGAGTTTCCATGCTCTACCCTGGACTCCGCAACCCCGCAACCGGTCCATCAACAAATCGTGATGGACCGTATCAAAGGCCGCAGAAAGGTCCAACATAATCATAGCAGCCTTGCCTCCCCGATCTAGAGCTACCCTGATCTCTTCCGTAGATTTTAGGAGCGCAGACTCCGTGCTGTGTCCCTCTCTAAAACCATATTGAGTAGGATCCAGGGCTTGTGCTTCTCGCAAATAAGTGCTCAAGGTGTGAGGTGATTCCTACGTAGAGGGTGTTGCCGTAATCCAGGCAGCTGTTGATGAGGGACTGGGTGACGGTACATCTGGTGCTGGTAGGGAGCCACTTGAAGATTCTTTAGAGCATGCAGAGAGTGAGGAAGCAGGCTGAGGATACTGCATTGATCTGGTTTTTCATGGCGAGTTTGCTGTCCAGTATGATGCCGAGGTTCCTGGCATGTTCTGTGGGTGTGGGTGAGGGTCCCAGTTCCACTGGCCACCAGGAGTCATCCCAAGAGGATGTGTTGCTCCTGAAGAGGAGTACCTCTGTTTTGTCGGTGTTGAGTTTGAGGCAGTTGTCCTGCATCTAGTGGGTGATGCTGGTGATGCACAGGTGGAAGTTGGCCTTGGTGGTGGCAGGGTCTGAGGATAGGGAGAGGATGAGCTGAGTGTCATCTGCGTATGATATGATGTTCATTCCATAGGTCCTGACCAAGTTGGCCAGTGGAGTTATATAGGCGTTGAACATGGTGGGGTTGAGTGCGGACATCACAGTTGATGTTCTTGGGGTCGTAGGTGTAGGGTGGAATGCGGACACTCTGGGTTCTTCTGGTGAGGAAGGATGCAATCCACTTGAAGGCGTCCTGTTGAATCCCCATCCGTTGGAGCCTTTTTAAGAGAGTGTAATGGGACATGATGTCGAAAGCTGCCGAGAGGTCGAGGAGGATCAGGACGGCAGTTTCTCCCAGGTCTAGGAGAGTCCTGATGTCGTTTAGGGTGGTTTCTATGCCGTGGTTCAAGCAGAACCTTTTTTGTGTGCAGGTTCTGTCACAGACTCAGGTCTCTTCTTTGTCCTCTGTTGCAATTTGAATCAGAACTCCTAGATTTTGGGGCATTAGGGGTGTGGGTGCGAGTGGCCAATGAGCTACTGGCTCCAGCAGCTAATCCACCCCTGAGGTGACCACATCTGTGGGTGTGTATCACATTTTCTATCTAGAACCCTCGATTCTACCACTTTAAAAAAACTGACAGAAACCTTCCTTGGCTTGGCTGTACAGACCAGGTAGGCTACCTTAGGGGTATGGCTAGCCTTCTGGGGATGTACACCTCCTAACTACATCATTTCCCCACGTGCCTGGGTGCACATGTGCCTGGGGGCAGTGGGAGGGCTGTTTCTTCTTTTGGGAGGCAGCCTGGATGCATATCAGAGGTGGTGTAAGCTTTGAAGCTCACCACCTTGATGTGCCACCTCACTAGCCATCCTGTCAGGGATGGAGGTGTCACCTCCTTCCCAGGCAGGCCTTTGTTTCTGACTCCCTGAAGTGTTCACACCTCCTGGCAGGGGTCAGATTCTTGTCTTGGTGGCAGCAGTTCCAGGGTACAGGATAGGCTGGGGAAACTAGGTGAGAAACCTCTAATCTGGCCACCTGGGTGCATGTCACATCAACTCTGGCATGAGAATCATGTCAGGAGTGATGAGACAAGTTGTTTGATACCAAACATGACATATTTCACTGAGACCATAATGGAGCTGGCAACCTCGGGGTGCCCAAGTGCCACTCCATGTTATCCTCTGGCCCCCTGATCACTAATATTATCTTTTAATGGAAAGAGGCTACTATAGGAACATATAAGCATGCACTTATATGTCCACATCTTTAATATAATGCACCCTGCCTCCTGGGCTGAGGAGGCCTACCTTAGGGGTTTCTGGCATGTATTAAAATAGTGCATTGACCTTGCCACACATGGGGAGGACAAAGTCGAGTTTGAGCAGTTTGCACTGCTCCTGCAGTCTGCAATGGCAGGACTGCTGTCATCTGTTTACTTGGGTCACTCAGCGTGGCACAAACAATGCTTCGGGCCCTGGTCACCCCTTTACCTCCCATGCCCTGGGTACTACTGGTACCATTTACCAGGGGCTTAAAAGGGGGTTAAAGTTCTTGCCCATTCACATATATCAGTTTTAGCACTAGGACCTGGGCAGAGGCTCCAGTGCGCTTTTAGAGTCATAACAATCAGTATTGGGGCAAAAAGTGTGTGTGGGGGGAGGGGGTGACCATACAAAAAGGGCACTTTCCTATACTTATATAAACACACAAACACATATATAAGTGTTTGTATATATATATATATATATATATAATATATATATATAATATAAACACCAGGTTGCCCCACTGGAGAGGTCCCACGTGGAAGGGAAACAGCACACAACCTCCGGCCGCAGCATCTGCAGCGTAGCCTCGTCCTTCACCTTTGCACTCTGCCATACGCGTTTCGAGCCCACAATAGCTCTTGGTCACTGGCTGCAAGAGATTCACGGAAACAGCAATGTTGTGCTCAACCATATTTATTCAATTAGGCACAGTCCCGCCCAAGTGGGCGTCAGCCACATGGCATTCTGGTTAAGGTAGTCTCTGTGTATCAGGACTCGAATACCAAAAGGTCCCCAGTGGGTATTGCTGACTCCGTATGCTTCAAACCCAAGTGGGATAATTAAAATATATATATGTATATGTATATATATATATATTTGCAGTAATACATTTAAAATATGAATAACAATATAATGTAAAATACATATTTTTATTCATTATGTTACACTAAATATAAAAAATGAAAAACACCAAAAACACATTTACAAAAACTACTATAAACATTAAAGTCCATTTTTTAAAATAAAAACAAATATGATAAAAATATAAAAAAATAAAACAATTTTTGCAATAAAATCTATTTAACCAATATTATGAAAACTGTTTGAGAGTTTAAGAATATTAAATATGCTATTCCCACTCTAATTTATACAACAATAGGGAACGTGTTGGACTTGGAGGTGTTAGATTTACTATTCGTACTCTACTCACCCCAATAATAGGGAAAGTGTTGAACTTTGGAGGAGTTAGAATTACTATTACTATTAGCATTGGACTTCGGAGGGGTGAAATTTAATATTCACACAACAGTCTAAGCAACAGCAGGGAAAGCATTGGACTTTGGAGGGGAACATTTACTATTCCCACTCCAGTGTAAGCTACAGTAGGGAAAGTGTTGGACTTTGGAGGAGCTTAATTTACTATTCCCACTCCAGACAGCTCAATAATAGGGAAAGTGTTGGATTTCTAAGGGGTAAAATTTACTATCTCCACTCCAAACAGCACAACAGTAGGGAAAGTGTTGGACTTTGGAGGGGTAAAATTTATTATTCTCATTTCTGCCTCTGCAACAGAAGGAAAAGCTTTTGATTTCGAAGGGGTGACATTTAGGGGCCTATTACGATCTCGATCTCAGGTCGGAGGCTCTCCGGCCGAGATCGTCGGGTTTCAATTCCGACTGGCTGATTACAATACAGCTGGTCAGAATTGAAACCGGCTGGTCATTCCGGCTGGATTTCGACGGGCTCCTTGAGCCCGTCGGCCAGTCGGAAGCCAGCCTGTAATCCAGATGGACCTTGCAGCCCACAACTAAAATATAAGTAAACTAAATAAGTATTCTGTAAATTACATAATTAAAAATCAAATAATCAATTACTTAACGAATAGTAAATAATTGTTAATTATCTATTACTTAACTAACTTCCCACCCTTCAACCCTCCAAATTTTACAGCCAGCAAATAACATATAACAAAAATAAATCAGTATCGCATAAATTACAAAATAGATATCAATCATATAATCAAATAAAATGTATTAAATAATTCTTAATTAATTATTACCTAATTAACCTCCCACCCAACCGCATACAAACCCAGAAACCTCCTCCTACGACACCATAGCTTACTATCGAGGGCCTGATTACGATGTCGGGTGGACTTCAGTCTGCACTACACCATCTCGGCCCTGGGACTGACCGATCTCCGGTCGGCAGTCCCAACCGGCTCATTACAATTCGACATGCTCCCTTTTCTCAATGGGAGCTCGTGGTATGGCCGTAAACCGGCCATAACACAAGCGTTATGAGTTCACCCCTGCACCCTGTGGCAGGCACCTAAGGTGCCTGCCACAGGGTGCAGGGATCAACAGGGGGGTCCCATAGGTGCCCCCTCGGCCCCCAAGCACACAAGCACAAGGGGGCCCTGCTGGGGGCCCCCAAGCACACTTTCCATCATGGTTTCCATGTCGGACAAGCCGGCATGGAAACCATGCCTGAAACCGTGCATTGTAATCTCAAGGGCGGAAAGGACCACCCTTGAGATTACTGGCCGGCTTCCGTCTGGCCGACGGGCTCTCGTCAGAAGCCAGCCGGAGTGATCGGCCGGTTTACTTTCCGACCACCTAGATCATAATTGGGCAGTCGGAAAGTAAACCACGGGGCCGATTAGGACGCGGCCCTGAAGGCTCCGACCATCGGTCGGAGCTGTAACGGGCCTCATCGTAATCGGCCCCTAAATATTAATAAAAACGTCTAAATCACTTAAAATTACAAGCCTATTACGAGTTTGGCGGTCCACGGACCGCCAGACTCATGGAGGTGTGATGATGGCGGTCTTCCGACCGCCCTATTAGGACCAGGGTGGCTGGGCCTCCCTGGGACCAACGCAACCGCCAGGGATCAGAGATCCCTTGCAGTGGCACGGCTGTCTTGAGGCCGCAATATGCTTGACAGGTCTGCTGCAGCCCCATATTACGAGTTTCCTCACTGCCACACTTTTCATGGCGGTGCGACCCCCATGAAAAGTATGTCGGTGAGGAAACAAAGGGAGCCCTACAGGGCCCCCTTGTGCCTCTGCACCATGTGAATGCACAACATGTACTCCCTGCGACAGTCCATGCCGTGTAGGTACTGCCTTTGACGTTCCGATTGCGGTGCCTATTTCATAGACAACCCCCTGGGAATGCCAAAGAACCGCCCGCCAGACAGGAGAAAACTCCTGATCTGGCGGGTGGTTCCTAAATGGGTTCGGCGGTGCAAGAGCGGGGCGGTCCCACTCCCGCACCACCAAACTCATAATAAGGCCCTATGTTTTAAAAACAATTAATAACATATATATAAACAATAGTAACACATAAAATTAATATATCAACTAAAACACATTATAATAATTAAAAAACAATATTTTATACCACTATATTAGTGAAAATTATATTAAAAACATTGATATTATTTACAACGATATTACTTACCTCAAAAAAGTTTTAAAAAACGATATTCATGTCAACGATATTTGTGCATCATGATATTTGTGTGTCACAATATTTAATTCCTGAATATTTTTAAATCAATATTCTGTCATACACCATCCAAAAAATTAAAAAATAAAATATTTTTTGCAGTTTGCTTTGTGAGCAGCAAATAGTTGGTCTAGCGCTGCTGTACTCTGTTTTCCAATAGAGGTTATTTTAGCACATTTTTTGCAATACAGATCAATATCCACATATGACTGCTTGGTGTCTTAGGTGATGATGCGAGCAACTTCCTCACAAAGAAAGTCACTAGGATGGAGAGCGTGGAATGGAGTAGATAATGTCAAGGTTCCCTCGTCTTTGTTATGTCTTCTCTTGACAACATTGTACTGAGTGGTGTCAGTCATTCAGGTGTTTTCTCATTCCAGAAGTCCAGAATAAGTATTTCTTCCAGTTCGCCTGAAAAATTTGCAGTGGCAGATGTTGCATGCTATTAGCATTGCTGACGCATTCTTCTCTCATGGAGGGACTGAAAAGAAGTACAAACAATGAACTGCTAAGAAATCATATCCTCCCCCGATCTTCCTGCTGCTCTGTATCTCCCTGTGCCCTTCTCCAGATGCCCATTTTTAATTTTGTTTGTAGAATCTGCCAAAAAACCTTGAAAGATAGAACAAAAACTGAGGATAGAGAGTGTTAATGCACTCAAGTGCCTCCACCTAATTGGGAAGAAACTCCGTCAAAATACATCAATGCAATCATATTACCTAGTGAGGTGTAGTTTCACTATGAGTTTCAGGTACTGCAGTACCACATTTTGCTACTGCGGTACCGCAACACCTAAATATCTTACTTATCTGTGCCTGTGAGCAAATATCTTGCTTATTTGTGCCTGTGAGCAAACCCTTGGCTCAAAGTTTAAACAAAATGACCCCTTCATAGAAAAGACAATTATTTTTAACTTCTAGGGCTGGTGGTACTCCCGCAGGTCCTAGAAGCATGAGTAAATGCCTTGCAGGAGTACCACACACTGTCATTGGCTTCATGGGTCCCGCAGGAGTACAGCGGTACCTTATGGGACATTAAAAATAAACAGAAAGCAGGCAATTCATTGACTAGAAAGTAGATAGTAATGTAATTGAGCCCATAAGCTATAGAAACAAAAAGGAATTAACTTGAATTCAATTTGCCATTGCTAACTGACACAGGCAGCTGGAAAAAATAGAATCCTGATCCACTATGGCATCTAAAGAAACTGGGAAGAACCACTCAACAACCAGTGCAAGCACTGATCCCAGCTTAACATTACCATCACAGGATAACGATGTAATTGTGGTGCCTACAACATCCTCAGTATCACCACTGACGTGCCACCACTATGAACAAGGTTGTCATCAATGATAGCATTTCAGATGTTGCAGTGATGTTATCAATGATGTCATAGAACATTTCATGAGTGATGTAATATGGGAAGTAATTGGCAGTGCATGGCGAGGGCACAAGTTATTACTTTATGGCGAGAATTATAGATACTTGAGATAACTATAACTGGTGAATTTCAGGGTGTTTGTTTGTTTAAATCAGCATGTTTCAACTGACATTTTCACCTAAATATAACGCCCCTTTAAACTATGATTTGTTTTTTTTTGCATAAAGTAAGATGTCTATTGCCGTGTGTGGTGTTGGGTGCAGGGCCTGGCAAATGGCCAGGCCCTGCACCCATCCCCCTGCAGGCGCCCAGCCACACATCGAGTTTGGCCTGCATGGCATGTGGTTGGGCACAGGTCCTGCACCCAACCCCCCACCGGCAACCTCCCGCCACCACCCGCGGCCGAAAGAAAGTGCACGTTCTGATGTTGGGCATGTACAGCTATGTCATGTAACAACATAAAGGGTCATTTTAAGTAAGGCAGACCTACTTGCTTTATCAAGAGGTCAAAACGGTATTCGGACAAAATATTGAGTAAAAATATTGAGATACAGAAATATCGAGTTTTTAATATTGTGATCCACAAATATTGTGCTGCAGGAATATCGTTGACAAGAATATTGATTTTCTAAGGTAAGTAATATCTATGTCAAAAATATCAATGTTGTTAATATCGTTTACAAATATATCTATGTTGTTAATATGGTTTGCAAAAAAATTGTTTTTAATAATATTGGGCCTGATTACGATGGCGGACGGACTTCTGTCCATCCACCATCATCCCGGGGATGGGGTCCACCCGCCGATAAGGCTGTGGTCCCGCATATGTTATTACAATGCGGCTTCCACCACGGCACCCGCAAAAGGCATTTTTTCCATTGCGGCGGGACTATTCTTTAAAGTATATGTCAGGTGCGGGTTGTTGGGTTTGTAGGGGTACACGGTAGGAAGTAAATTAATTGTAATTATTTAATAATTGATTACAATTATTATTCATTATTTAATTGATAGCTAATTATGTTAATTGTGTAATAAAGATATTTTTTTAATTATATGTTGGTGCAGGTTGTTGTGTTTTTAGGGTTACAGGGTGGGAAGTTAATTAAGAAATACCTTATTGATTATTAATTATTACATTAATATTGATTATTTATTCGATAATTATGTTAATTGTGAACTTATCATATTTGTTAATACATATTTTAGGCTTGTGTTGTTCAGTTTGAAGAGCAATGAGGGGAGTTCTTTAAGTAATCATAAATACATTTTTTAAATTAATTTATTATTATTTTTGCTATTATTTAATATGTTAATTGTGTTATACTTTGTTTATTCCGATTACATTTTAATTGTTGTCTGTTATTTTTGTGGAAATATAGTGGAGTATTTTAATTATATTATTAATATTTGTGTTAATTCATAGCAATTATTAAAAATCGCGCCGCTGCCCACTTTCACAGCGGTCAGGAGACCACCCGACAAGCAGGCGGTGGTCTGACCGCCCAATTACGATGCGATTGCCGGGCTAGCAGTCGCAAAGTGCTCAGTTTTACTTTGCAGTGGCCCACAAGGGACGGGGGCCCTGTTTGGGGCCCCCAAAGTCCGTTTCCAACAGCCTATACATGGCAGTGTTCCTGCCATGACAGGCTGTCTGAAAGGGATATCGTAATCCCTACGGCGGTGTCTGGCTCGGCATCACCTCCATTCAGGACTATGATTCTGATCAACGCCCCATAGGGATCTAAGATCCTGTCGGAGGCGGCAGTCTGTCCACTGACAGAATTGGGTCTGACCGCCAGCATTGTAATGTGGCGGTCGGACCGAAGGGATGTTGATGGTGGGACCACCATCGACATCCTGCCACCATTGTAATGAGGCCCTATGTGTTTATAAATGTAATTTAATTTTTTTGTGTATATAAATGTATGTAATTTGTAACATATTTTTGGTAAATCGTATTTTTATATATTGTTTGCTGTTTTACGGATAATTAAATTAGAAATATTTTACATTCGGGGCGCATGGCCTAGGAGCCGAGCAAGATGGACGCGCAGTAGTGGAGCCAGGACACCCCGATATCCGCATAAAAATCCGTTCCTGCGGCAAGTCAAAGATAACCATCTGTGGAGGAAGACCAGAGGACTCCAAAACTCCCCAAAAGAATGAGGAAGACGAGGGCGGCGACGCTCGGGAAGCGAAGCCGGGGCTACCTGTGCAGCTTGCGGCGAAGGCCCAGGACGGGGCAGGCCAACATCCGCTGCGGGTCGGCTGAGGGAAGCAGACGGAGAGATGCCGGTGATGGGAGCAACCCTCTAACCCCTCCCGATAATCTAAGAGCAGGGACCGAGCGTGGGATAGTGCTTGGCAGCGGGGATCTGAGATGGGACAGCTGCACATCTGCTGGGGAGAGACAAGGGAGAACAGAGGGAGTGGCGTCGGCGAAGAGGTACCTCCGTGGTGTTGATGGCCTCACTCCACTGAGTCTGCCGGAGAAAGGAGGAGGGTCTGTCCAGATCCAAAGAAGGCCAACGGAGGGCAGCAGCGAGGGGTGCCCCCCCGCTGGGTGAAGGAGACCCCCTCGGAGGAGCAATACGTAGGCCAGGAGTGCGTGTTCAGCCAGACTACGGCCCGGATGCGGCGAGCGGCAGTGGAGACAAAATGGCAGTGGTTTGCTCCACGACCATGAGGGGGAGAGGCGGCGAGCACTCGGTGGCCTCAGTGGAAGAGGAGAAGCGGAACACGGCGGCATATATATTAAGAGACCGGAGCCACCACTAGAATACAGGTACGAAATCCGGGCTATGCTCAAGCATGAAGACTGAAGGGTGCGCAGACACAGTTACATAGTTCCTACCACAGGAGGGAGGCCACAGACATTTGGATCGGGAGCTGGCTCATAATTGCACACCTACCCGGGTTGCTCTCTAGACGTCCATCCTGGGCATTGTGCGGTAGACTGGGCCCTAGAACCATGGGGTGGAGTAAACGCCCACTCAGTGGCGCGAAGAAAGGGGTGCAGTGATCTGGACACAGAGGTCCCCCTATAGCGATGGCCTCTCTCCCTTGAGATTACCTGGGCGATCAGAAGCACCACCAGATGCTAGACACTTGGGACAAGGTCAGGCACCAGGAACAAAGGGGGCCCAGGCATGGTAACCTGGTCTCTACTACAAGAGGAAGGCCATGGACAGGAGCCCCAGTTGCTCACTAGAAGACTGCTCTAAATACGGTATGACCAGCTGGGCCCGAGAACTATAGAGCGGAGTGGGCGCCCTCAAAGTGGTGCGAAGACGGGGAAGCGGTAAACCGGACAGGGGCCTGGCCTAGCCTAACCGCAGATCTGGGATAGGGCCGGGGCAGAAGATTAAAGCCTGCGGGGAACTACTTGATCTCCCAAAGTTACGTAGGATTGCAGGGAACTGTGGCAGTGCTCCATGAGACCTAAAGGACAGTTGGGGGCACAATCCATTAAAATGGATAAGTACGCGGTCCCCAAACAAGCAATGGGGACCCCGGAGCAACAGCCAGATGCAGCGGCGGAGCCCTCATTAAGCAGCATCATGGCGGCGATCACTGACCTAAAAGGGACAATAGAACCTAAACTCGATGCTGTAACGGTGAATGTGAATCTTTTGAGATCCGACTTCCAAGGAATTTCGGACAAAGTTGCTGCAACTGAAACAGAGGTGGAACAACTGAAAATCAGCATGAAACGCCTGAAGGAACAGGTGCAGACCCTTACTAAACAACAGGAGGCCATGGAGGGGAGGCTGGTAGACCAAGAAGGGAGAGCACATAGAAACAATATTAGGGTGGTGGGAGTCCCGGAAGGAGTGGAGGGACCGAGTGTTGATCTATTTCTGGAGGACTTGATTCTTAATCATCTTAAACCAAAACGGCTTTCCAATTATTTCACGATAGAGTGAGCACATAGGGCCCCTATACCCAAGCGAAACCGGGAGCACCACCCAGAACTATCATAGCACGGATCCTGAACTACAGGGACAGGGATGCTATACTGCAGACAGCACGTGCAAGGGGGGACCTTCAGTACAACAACACTGTAATTCGGTTCTTCCCAAACCTTACGCTACAGGTCCCGCGGCAGAAGAGAACCTTTGAGGCAGTTAAGAGGGAACTGCGCAGTAAAAAGATCAAATACATGATGATATTCCCTGCAAAACTAAGAGTCATGGCAGAAGGAAAAACCTGGTACTTCAGCACTCTAGAGGAAGTGTGGGACTGGCTGGAAGGATGGCGTACAGTGGGACGAAACACCTCACGAGAAGGGAGACAGGGTCTACAGAGGGTTCAGCATGCAGAAAACAAAGAAGGTTCAAGGCACAACCCAGATGAAGACACCCCCGGATGACGGGACTTGGAGACAAAGGAACTGCACCTAAACTAAGGACATTATTAATGACCGGGGGCGGCTGTTGTTCCTGATCAAGGCGGACGTCTGCAACTTATATCCTTTTACAATCAATGGGGGGGGCGGGAGGAAGAGGGGGTATTTGACTTGTGGATCCATGCCCCACAAGTCTGAATGTCGCTAGCAGGAACTGCAGTAGGTCGATGATACGGTGGGTGCCCGGGGTGAGGGGGGAAGCTCCAATACACTACGAGGCCCAGGCCTACCCAGTTTTAGTTACTAAGGTTCAAGGGTCGACAGGCACTCTGCAAGTTGGGGAGGTGGGTGGTTCTTATCCCGCCTAGCAGGCTAGCAGGGAGGGGGATGTTACATAGTTGGAGAAAGCAGGAATGTTCCCAGTATAGAGGGACTGTTAAAAGTTTGTTATTGAAACGTCAAGCTGCGGAATTAAGGTGTCCAGAGCATGGGAGGAAACTACGACAGCCAATTGGTTCAATGAAAGAAACTTTGATTCCCAGACTGAAGTTCCCAACCAAAGTGCCCAGAGACAGGGGGGGAGCAAGGACACTGTTAGAAGGTGGTTCTGACCATCTGAGCCGCCCGGATTTTTCGCTTTTTGAACACCTAATTTTTGAGCTTTTACTGTGGGAGAGCTTCATAAGCTGGGACTCACCATGAACTCATGATGAAATAGACTGCATGTGGATTTCATCGGTGTCCGTCTTGTGAGAGAAGGCCGCTGCGCTGCAGCCAGGGTAAGGGGCACCGGACTGGTTACATGTAGACATGTGTGCACACGCGTGTGCACCCGTGTAAGGGCTGCGTGGGGGAGATTCCTGTCGTGCGCAGCCCAGGAGCAGGTACAGATAGAATGATGTGGCAGGAATTATGCAGAGTTGGGTGGTGACATGGAATAGGCTTTATAATGTGGGGAGACACATGTAAGGGAAAGTCAGTGTGCTTTACTGTTTCACTGTGGGAACACTCCATTACTCTCCTATGAAGACAGGGACCACATGGGTTAGTTTCGCTTCCCTAGGGCCTACAAATTCCAGACACGCACCAAAGTACACTGTAAGTTGTGTAAAAAGAAGTATTCTGCTGAATCCAAAGCCATATCTGTACTGCTTATGGGTCATCCAGAAATGTCATATTCCACTGACTCAGCTCATAACCAGAGCCTGGCCGGGTGTGACCCTGCCAGGCTGGATTAATTACCTTCCTCCCCAAGCTGTAGCATCAGAGGCCTAGCCCTTCACTGCAAGCATTCCCAAGGGCGAAGGTCTTCTCTCCAGGAGGGAGAGATGGGGGTGAAGCTGCAGGTTATCCATCATCAGCTGTCACCGGTGCCAGGCACCAGGCCTGCTCCGGGCCCGGGCCATGAAGTCAGCAAGGGGGGAAGGGGGCTTTTCAGAGACCATGTGGCATGAGACCTTTGGACGACGCCATTTTGAAGTATCCCAGAGGCCTGTGCAGGAACGAGGGAGCAGGGGCAGAGAGGTGATTTGTCGCTGCAGGATAGGGCAGAGTGCTTTCCGGCCAGCCCCCTCCAATTTCTTTTAAAAGGTCTTGCACAGGAAGAGGAGCTCTCTCTGGGGTGTGGTCTTGCTGAGGAAGACTGGTGCTGGAGCCTGGCGCCATGGGCAGTTGGAAGGAGGAAGCCCCTGACTGTCCCAGGACTCTGGACTGCGCCTTGGAGTGAGTCCACAGCCAGTGAGGAGAGGCTTGGGCCTCTGCGCAAGGAGAAGAGAGGCCCAGAAGGAGAGCCAGGTGAAAGGCTGGCACAGGGAGCCAGTGAAGACAGCTCCTTGCAGAGTCACCCTCTTGGAGGCAAGGAGGGTGGTGAAAAGTGCTCCAGGTGGCTAGGGCTGGTGACCAGCAGCAAGAAGATGCCAAGATTGTGGAAATCGGTCCCCTGGGGGCTTAGATATGCCCCCCAGAATGTAGGCGACCTTTGACTTCTGATGAGACCGACGACGAAGCGCGTGGGGCTCCGCCGCCGGTCTTGGATGTGCACCCGGGGTGGGTCAGGTCCTGGGGGCTACCCCCAGAAGAAGGAGATGCCGGGGAGCACATTCGCACCCCTGGAAAGGTGCCTACGGGGCCGAGGCTCTCCATCCTGGGCCCCGAGAAGTAAAGTCGGGGAGCGCCGTCACGCTCCCCGTGAAAGTGCCCTTAGGGGGTGCCAGGAGGCCGCCCTGGCCCCGACGAAAAGAGAGGTAGGGGAGCGTCGTCGTGCCCCCCCCCTGGAAATGGTGCAAGGGGCCCGGTACCCTCAACTCCGGGCCCCGCAGAAGTCGGGGAGCGCCGTCGTGCCCACGTGAAGAAAGAAGATGGGGAGCACCGTTGCGTTCCCCGTGAAGAAGTTCCTGGGGCCCGGGACCCCCAACTCCAGGCCCTCCAAAAAGGAAGCTGGGGAGCGCCGTCACGCTCCCCGTGAAGAATTCCCTGGGGCCCGGGAGCGGTGTGAGCGGAGAAGAGGGGGGAGTGCCACCGCACTCCCCTGTGGCAAGAGGACGGAGGGGGGAGTGCCGCTGCACTCCCCTGAAGCCCCGCCCAACCGGCTGCCTCGTCCATGTCTCCCCGCAGGAGCAGGCAGACCAGAATGGAGAACCGGCTCCCGCTGCAGCACGCGAGGGTGCTGGCCAGTCGGGGAGCCGGCGAGAGCAGCCGGGGGTGGGCTCCCCGAGCTGATCTCCAACCTCACCTGGATGCGGGGTGCCTGGGTGGGACTGGGCCCCCGAGGGAGCAGAGATGCAGCATAGGGCCGCCGACGGAGGCAGTGCGGCTCTCTCCGGAGCAGCGGGAGAGCCGCTGCTATAAAATGTGCAGGTTGAAAGTGTCCCATAATGGCTTTGCAGGGCCTGGGAAGGCCTGCGGAGGAAACCTGCTTGTTGGTGGAGTGTGGTGACCCCAGGAAGATGGGGTCACCGCCAAATGCATGAAAGGTGCAGGGGGAGCTGCAGGAGCAACGCAGACTCCCCCAGCACGATAGTGAAACGCCCCCACCCTCAGTCTCTGGGGGACTGGAACAAAACAACCCCCCAAGGGCTATTCATGTTTGTTAAAGGTTACCTAATGCTGGAACCTTTGTTCTGCAGCTGATGCTTAGGACTGCACTGAAGTGTGCGAGGTTAAACATGGATTGTCATTGAGGTGACGCCCTCCAGGGGGGGAAAGGTGTAAGTGCACAAGTGATGCATTTACATAATGTTGTTTCTTTTGGGGACTGGAAGTCACATGTGATATGTGAAATAAGTGAATGTGGATTTATGTTGCTAGGCATTCCTGCTAGGGTGCCTGGTCGTAAACGCTTAATCCTGTGATTCTACCTGTGATGCCTTTTAGGGGCTTTAATTGCCTTGCATTATAACTGTTATCAGATATGATAAGTACCTGTCATTCTAAGGGATGCTTAGACGTGTATTCTTGATACTGCGTTAGTTGAAGAACAACCGAGACTGTCAGCCACTGTGATTCAAGGGTGTCTGTATGGTCAGTATGAGATGCTCAGTCAGGGTTATTTGTCACTATGGCAGGTGTTCCCATTATAAATGCTTGTTGAGATACTGGGGTGGGCCGCCACTGGGATGGGGAAGGGCCCTCACTCCAGGTTATGGTCAACCCACTGCATTTGGGGGCAAGATGATGTGCATACATGGGAGTGGTGGTACTAGACCCCTCCCCCACGGGAGGGGGGGGAATGTTATGCAATGTCACAAAGTATTTCTTTCCAACAGCTTATGTATATTTGTAAATTGATTCATAGTATTGAGTAGTGTGTGTGTGTAAAAAATGTACTCTTCCTTTTTATAAAGAAATGTACAGACTGGAAAATCAATTATTGAGTGTTATTTCTGGATACCTGTAAATGGCGATCACTAGCCCACACCACCTCCCTTGAGTAAGCCTTAGACTGCTCTGCAACGCTACCCTCTGAGAGTCAAGCGCTACAATGGGGTGTTTGTGTCCCAGTGAAGGACAAATGTAGACATATTGTTTGTGCAGGCCTCACAAATAATGCCTCGTTTGCCAACAGACACCAATCGTCTAAAAATTCTGTCCTGGAATGTGCATGGATTGGGGAATCGCATAAATCGCACAATAGTACTGCAATATTTACACAGACACGCCCCTGACCTAGTGCTGCTTCAAGAAACACACTTGAAGGGCAATAGATATAAGGCTCTAGATAGGTTTGGATATAAACTCATAGCGCACGCAGGGTACACGACGGGATCGAGAGGGGTTGAGATACTAGTTAGGAACACCCTTGGGATACTAGTTAGGAACACCCTTCCGTTGACATTGAAGGAAATATGGCATGACCCACTCGGTAGATACGTAGCGTTATCCAGGTCGTGGGAGGGGCGTGCATTGAATATAGCCTCCATATACGTACCACCAGCCTTACATACAGACACATTCCCGGCATTGGGTGCCCTCCTAGTTGAGCTTCCATGGGGAACTTTGATCTTAGGGGGAGATTTGAATTCAACTATGGAGCCAGAAAGGGATAGAGACTCCAAAGCAACCAGAGGAAGAGGCGGGGAACCACTAAAGGCATTCGTAGAGGCTCTGGGCCTAACAGACCTCTGGCGTTTACATAATCCCTGTGAAAGACAATACACGTACTACTCAGTGGTACATGGAAGCCACTCCCCTTTAGACAACATATTGACACACTCGGGGAGCGCAGGACTGTTCCGAAATACGGTGCTTAAAGCATTTCAGACCACTCACCAGTGTGTTAGAATTAAATTAAAAGTCTGATCTGTGCTACCATATGTAATGATGGTTAAGTTAGCCTTTGCAGCGCCATTTTATACTTAGCCGCTAATTCTAGGCCATGTTTGCAATTAATTGTTCCCTGGCTCTGCAAGTAGCAGCTGTGTAGAATTCCCTGTGCCTCTGTAAGTTGGGCCTCGCTGTATAAATTAATACACTGTTTGTACTGGTCCTGATGACCCAAGTGACCCATTTTTGGGCCATTTCCTTCAGTTGGCACCCGAACGTGGAGCCCCTCCATCGGGTGTCCCATCCTCACCCATAATCGGGTGTAAGGAGGATGGGGTTGTGTCTGGTCGGATGGGCGGATCAGGGTACCCTACATGATAGCGTTTTGCACTCGCAGCTGCCCGCCTGTCTGATCGGGCGGCTCCTTGTCTAGTGGACCCGGGCTGGGGTCCTGAGAAGGCGGAACACTTGGATCTGACCCTTTGGTCTGAAGAGTTGGCAGTGGAGAATAATATTGCTCGACCTGAGTGCACCAGGTGAGTGATTTGAATTCTTGGAAAATGTGGCGCCATGGTTGAATGGCACGAGCCTACGGGCTGTGTCTGGTACAGTCTCCGGACTGTCTTGTCTTGATCTTGGTGGGTTTGCGGACCCTTAAAAGATACAGAGTGTTTGTGAACAGTCTACCAGGCCAACTGGAAATTTGGCCCACTCTTGAAAAGGTCTGGGGCTGTTTGCGAACAATCTGCCAGGCCAACTGGAAATTTGGTTTACTCTTGAAAAGGTCTGGGGCAAGAGCCTATCTACTTGTCTTGGTGCAGTCTCTGGACTGTCTTGGTTTTGGTGCAGTCTGTGGACTGACTTGTTTTGGTTCAGGCTAGAGCCTGACTTGTTTTGGTTCAGTCTGAGGACCGACTTGCCATGGCGCAGTCTGAGGACTGCTCTTGAGAGCTCTTTTTGTCTGTGAGTCTGTTTTGTGAATATGGTGCACCATCAGTTTGTTTTTGGTACGGTCTGAGGACTATCTTTTAACAAAAAAAAAAAGAACAAGCACTTGCACAATGAATTTTGCTCCTTTTTGGAAATGCCTGGAATGAGTTTCTTGTTGTCATTGTTGTTCTGCAGATGCATGATTGGAAGAAGATCAGCCGGCGCAAATAATAGTAATAATATATATGTTTGTTTTTTGCATAGGATGAATGGTTTGAGAAAGGACGAAGGAATGCGTAATGGGGAGAATGTGAAGTGAGACAGTTAGAGAGCATGATGTAATAAAAAAAAAAAAAGAGAAAAGAAGGGGTGCACTGATGGCGCCCAGATCTCACATTTAGCTTTGGACATTGCAAAATGATAAAAGCTGTTTTGAGCTACAGACATGATGTTGTATTTTTAAAGTTTGGTACATGAAAGTAAAAAATTAATGAATGGGCCTTGCGCAGATGCTGATGTGCTTAGTTTGGAATTGACCTCGCAATATAACGTGTATTTAATTTGGAAAAGGTGATTTAAGCATTTCAGGCAACACGCATTTATGCTGAATAAAAGGGATTTTCAAAGTTGAAATACACAGCTTGTGTTCAGCTTGGTTTGGCAGACTTACTGCAGCCTTTTTGGCATTGAGATAGGAGTGGAATTTCTCTCGATGGTACTGTTCGTTTTTTTTGTTGTTTTTTTCTTCATGAAAAGGACGCATGCAGACATACACGGCCTTATCTGTAGAAGGAAAAAAAGGAGGCAGTCTATGTTAGATTTCTTTTGAGCATGGCTGAAGGAGGTTAATAGAGGCGAAAAAGGATGGAATGGAGAGTGGGGCTTGCTTGGATGTTTCAGCCTGATGATGCTCAATTAATTAATTAATTCATGATCGATTTGAGTGTGTTGAATTTAGATTTGACCTCATTATAAAATGTGCATTTAATTAAAAAATGTGTTGTGAACATTCAAGGTGGTGTATATTTGAGCTGAACAGACACGCATTTTCAAAGTGCAGTAGGAGAGATGAAATACACGCTCGTGATTCACGTTGGAAGGGTTGCTGTTTAGCCTTGAGATAACAAAGGAATTCCCAAGGAGGGGGCTCATCGGGCAGAGAGACGCAGAGCAGCAGACAGAGACATGAGAAAAGAAGGAAATGAGTTTGAAAGGCAGATGGATTTAGAAGAGAAAATATGATGGTATAGAGAGGGTTTGCTTAGAAAAGGTGTTTGCAGGGAGTGAAAGTGAGTCATAATGTGTTGTTTCACAAGCAGAAATACAAGGTGCTATATAAAGGTTGTTGGAGTTTTAAAAGGAGAAATTACAAAATATGTTTTAGAGAGGGTTGCAGCAACAATAGGTTCATTTGAGAAAGGTTACAAATTTGTTGTTTGTGACTCAGGCCTGACAGGAAAAGATTTGTTTTGCGAATTAAAAAGCATAGATTGCCTCTTTCTGTTATGTATTTAACATAGCACAGTGCTATGAGTGTTTTGGTGGGTGTTTCAGACACATTAGTTGTAGCATATGTTTTGCGCTCTCTTGCTCTGATTATTGGTCCTTTTTACAGTGGATTTTCTGTTTTAGTTAATGTCCACTTGTGGTGAGCATGTGATGGGTTTGGCATCCTACTATTACTGCTCTCAGGCAGGTGAATGTCTGATGATGGGCCTTAATGTAAGTAGTGAATAGTGTTTGCCCCCCCTGAGTTTTGCGGATGTGTCATCCACTTTGTGGGCAACAGGCGATGTAGAGCTGGGATCCCTACAGATTTCAGGAGCCTTGTTGTGTATGATACAGGATTTGGTTGAGGAAGGTGTTGGTGAGGAGACGACTGGTACACGGTAATAGTCCCATTATTTTGATTGTGTTTACAATTTTGTGGCTGATTGGTGTGAAGTTCATTAACAGGTGGTTTTCCAACATCCTGCTGTGCTAGCCATTGCTATGCTTCTGCTAATGGTTCTCTCTACTGCTCAATATCTTTTCTATCACTGATGTAAAAAACATTTTTTGGAGGTACTATTTATTTCAATGATAGGTCTTTGATCGGATTCACATAGACTGGTAGGGGTAATAGGTTCTGCTGTGCTTCTTAGGACTACGAAGAAGGACAGAGCATCCATAAACAGGTTTAAAAAGGAGATAGTTACTTGTTCATTGTTTCAGACACACAGCAGAGTTGTAGGGACAGTGCAGTTAAATAGTGTGCGACATGGCATCCTTGGCATGGTTTTCCTTGACTTTTTGCCTCTACCCCCTATATTTTTGATGCTGTACTGGATTTCGTTTTTGCTGCCTTAGATGCTTTGGGCACTTTGCCATTGCTGATCAGTGTCACAGTGCAAGTGCTTTCTGTGTACATAGATATTTTGCTCGGTTCTCCCTGATTGGCATATTTGTTTTACTAGTAGATCCCTGGTGAAGTGCACTGATTGTGCCAGGGTTGGTAAATAAATTGCAACCGTAGGCTTGCAGCGCTGATTGTGCCACCCACATGAGTAGCCTGGAAAAGATGCCTCAGGCCTGCCACTGCAGTGCCTGCGTGCTGTTTGTACATAGGACACACGTATGGTAGGCCCACGGTACCACCCTAGGCAAGGTGCAGTGTATGTGAAAGGTAGGGTATGTACTGGTGTGTGTAACATGCCCTGATAGTGACATACTGCCCATTTTGTTTTTCACTATTGAAAGGCTATCTTGCACATAGGACGGAATAGGGAATGCTTTGCAACATTTTACAGGAATATCTTCCCATAGGGATAAGATAGACAAAAAGGGTGTTGTGTGGTTTGTAGCCTCCTGGTCTGCCTTGCTACGTTGGCCTGGGCCTAGCTGCCATGAGGCCCTTTTTGCGCACGTTCCTTTGTGCCGTTGTTTTTCGAGCCTCTGCTTCTGCCCGGCTATCTTAGCACTGTCTGCATTTCTATCTTTCACCTTGTCTCCTGTTCCCTTTTGGGCTACTGTCTGCACACCATGTACAAGGTCGATAAACAACGTCCCTTGTTCCTGCTGATTTGGCCAGTCCCTCGAACTTAGACATAACACTCTATTTACAGCTGCCTTGGAGAAATTCGTGTGCTTTTAATATTGTGTTTTTTCACTGTTAGACACACTTGGAGAACAACCTTTCCAGAGAGAAGAGCTGTTTGTATCTGATGATGTAAACCTTGCATCTAGATTTTGAGGTATGGGGGTTCGCTAGTCAAAGCCCAGAGGTCTTCTATTTTTCTAATAAACTAGCTACTAGCACGGGGAGGGTGGTAAGGTCATTTAGCCTTATATCCATTGCTTTATGAAATGCTTTCCCCGTTTGTATTCTATGGAGTTGTAACTATGCTGCTTAGTTTATCATTATGCATTATGCTGATAGTACTGGCACGTGTACTGTATCTTAGAGCACGTTAGTTGAAATAAACATTTTAAACTATACAGTGTCTCTTCTTACGCGCGTTGTGGACAGGTCCGAGTGAGTTCTGAAAGGGTGTTCTTGCTACTGCGAGTCCTGAGAGAGAGAGATACCGTGTTCTGGGTTGTCTAATCATTGGTAGCTTTGTTGCTAATGAGACGCTACAGCTAGTCGGGTTAGGGTTTTAGGTGCTAAGGTTTATGGTTGGCTCACCACTATATTCCGAGGTCCTATTATCCTGTGCATAGCTCTGTATATGTGCAGAATCCCTACAACATGGCGCAACCAACGAGTGGGGCCGCTTATCTGCGAGTCGCTTGAGTAATATTTGTGCTTGTCCACAACTCCCTTCACAGGCGCTTCCGGAAGCGTGTGTGACGGTGATACCTCCTATATTGACATTTTTATAGGTTCTTTCAAGCTTGAAGTTGTTAAAAGGTTTCTTAAACAACATTAGGTTGTCCAGAACTTTTAGCCTGAAATGGCTGTTCAAATTGCGGCACATAGCCGCGCAGCGCTCCGGGCACACTTAACAGTGTATGGAGTGCCTGACGCGGGTGTTGACTTGATCTTTGTGGTACAAGCAGATCCAGCTTACCACTTTGAGGTGTTCTACTCTTGGGTCACCTTTCCGGCGGTTGATGGGACTGATAATTTGTTCCATGAATACGAAGCCACCGTTGTTCCTATGCACTATAGACCGTATATGAATCTTGAAGTACCGCTCACGGCTTGGCAACACAGTGTTTGGTTTGATGGCGCCCTCCCCCAACCGGTAACCACGGTTCGTTTAGGCCCATTATCAATTGATGGGGCCACTTGGCCAGTTTTGGCCGGGTATATACCACATCCGCGTTATATGACGGTGACAGTCGCTGAACTGCGACATATGCATTCGTCTTTGATACGAGTACATAGAGCTTTAGTACAATATGTTACAGGCAACATCCAGAGAGCCCCGCCTGTAGTTGCGGCCCATCCAGCTGGTGCAGGCGGTGTAACCATAAGTCCTGTCATGGTGAATTCGGTGATGGGCAAGCGCCCACAGAATAAGGATGATTTTCCTTATTGGCTTGCAGAAAAATTTGACCAGCTGGAGGCAGTTTTTCCAAATACTTCTCCCGTGGAAAAGCATAGGATTCTGACGATTAGTTTTCCAAAAGACTTAGTACCCGAGTTGGCAGAATGCAACAACTGGGGTAGGGTATTCGCTGCAGTATATGCGAAGTGTTTCGGCACTCCTTCCATGACAGTTCTCCCCTCTGTGATTAATCGAGTACAGGATGAACATGGCCCTGAAGCGGCTGTGGAATTAGGGATGAGACTGGTGGGAGTGTTCGACGTAGTAGCTGAGTTGATCCTTGCGAATGTCAAGGGCAATGCAGTGAACTTTCAAGTAGCTAATGCTTTGGCTTTGGTCCCAGAATTGGACAGGCCTCGCGAATTTCCGAAAATAATTGCTCAGGCTTACAAAACCATTGGTCGCAATAGCCTGGGAGTTAAGCCTTTTGCTAAAACGCAAACACAATCGCAACAACAACCAAAAACTCAGCCTGAGAAGGATGAAAAACCAGTTTTTACTAAAAAGAGCTGGAGGTTGAAAAAACAGGGTAAGCAACAGAAGAAGCCGGGGTCGCGAGGTGCATCCCCGGTTTCCGTCTCTTCTGAACGCACTTATGATTTGCGTGATAGGGCGAGAATTAAATCTCCAGAGAGATTTCAAGTCCCTGATTCGCATTCTCCTCGTTCTTCACAGGCACCAACATCTTCGCAGGCTGGTGGAGGAGATCGCCAGGATAGAGGAAGGGGTCGAGAGGATCCACAGGGACGAGACCAACCTCGACAACAAGTCAGAGGGAAACCAGACGATTTTCAACGTTCTCGCCCACAATTTCAGAAGAAAAAAGTTGCCGCTGTAACAGCGAGATATGCCACAGACGGTGAGAACGAGACTCCTGGATTGGACGTGGGCAGTGACCCTCCTAGACAGCGCCGCGGAAGTTACCATAGTGCGGGAGGCGCTACGTCCTCATGTGGAGGCGACAGCAACTAAAACATTCATTACTGTCGAGACAGCTGACACCAGAGTGGCTCCCCCTGACAGATTATATAATATTGTAATTCAAATCGAAGGTGATATACAGCGTGTTATAAAAGGGATTTTTTGGGAAAATCTGACCTCTTCGTATGACATTTTGTTAGCGGAGGCGGATTGGCCGCCCCCATTCGTACTTGCTGCGCGTAAAGGGGAGGAGGTAATCCTTCCGAGCTTTTCTCAACACGTCCCAAAAGACAAAGCAGAGGCTCTTGCAGCTGAATGGGCTGTGTCCCTGGTTCCAGCGTTATACCGCAACCATGTGGGCTGGGATGAAGAATCACCACCCCATGAAATACCTCTGCGGTCCCTGCCACAGCCACAACCCCAATATCCCATCAAACGGGAAGCTAAAGGTCCCGTTTCCGAAATTCTGACCCAGTTGGAATATCAGGGAGTGATTGAAACATGCGAGTCACCGATGAATAATCCCCTTTTCGCTGTTTCTAAACCCGATGGATCGTACCGCTTAGTTTTGGATTACCGACATTTGAACTCTCATTGTCGGACCTTTGCGGTGCAAAACACACATAGTTCTGCGCTAGTAGACAGTCTTGTTCGTAAAAAATATAAAACGACACTTGACCTATCCAATGGATTCTACACGCACAACTTAGCCCCGGAAAGTAGCCAATGGAGCGCTTTTACCTCCGGTGGTAAATTATTCAAATTCAGGCGTTTACCTATGGGTTACAAAAACAGTCCAGGCGTATTCGCTGCTCGTGTTGTCTCATTGTTAGATGGCATAGACCCAGATGCATGTTCGTACGTTGATGATATCTATCTGACTGACGACAAATTATTCCCGCATCTTTCCCGAGTGGACCGCATTATTCTAGAATTTGCGGTTCTAGGTTACAAGTTTAACTTTGCCAAATCTCACATTGCTGAATTTACCGTTTTGTTTTTGGGCTATGAGCTCAACAATGAAGGTAAGGGCTTAGCCCCCCATTTTCTGGAGAAATGTGCACTTCTGTGCCCTCCTACTACTCTGAAGAAACTTCAGTCTTTGCTGGGTTTTCTGAACTTCGGGCGTACTTACATTTCCGAATATGACCAGCGTATCAAGCCACTGTATTCCTTGATACAACCTAACTTTTCGAAGTCATGCTGGCTTCCGGAGCATTCCTCCATTCTGCAGTCTTTGCAGACAGACTTACTTGAGTCTAAATACTTGTTGACTCGTGATAACCACACCAACCTGGTGATTAGAATAATTCCAGGGGCAGTGGGTTTCACGTACTTGACCTTTAACGAAGGTGACACCGTACCGATTGCATACAAGTCACATCTATACACTTCAGCAGAAATGCGCTTTTCCTCTGTGGAGAAAGTTCTAACTGCAGTGCAAATGGCGATTCTGAAGGAACGCGCACTGGCACAGGGAAAACGCATTTTGGTGGTAACACCCTATCCTGCCCTAGAGGCAGTGACGAAAGCAAGTGTTCCGAACTCTAAAGCTTTGCACCCCCGTTGGATTCAATGGGCAACATCTTTGACGTCTCCAGATGTCACTTTTATCTTTGATTCTTCTCTTCAGACTCAGGAGTTTTTACAGTATGAATTCGTTCATCCTCCTCCTCTGTCGTTGCTACCGCTTGAGGAATACGAAAGTATTATTTATACCGATGGCTCGGCACAACCGGCCACGGGTTCCAAGCATGCTTATTCAGCCGCATGTGCTATTGTTGCAGGTTCCTTTGTGAACGGAAAATTTAAATCAACTGTGGTGCATACTCAAGCACTGGGAGACAGTACTGCACAATTGGCCGAGCTGCGCGCATTGGTGCTAGCACTGGAGTTTGCTAATCCGGATGTGACCACTCTTATTGTATGCGATTCCTACTACTGTGTTCAGTCTTATAATGACAATCTCTTCTTTTGGTCACAAAATGACTATAGAGACGCAAAAGGCAGCACAATTAAGCATAAAATGCTTTGGGTTCGAGTGGCGGATTTACAACAACGTCTGCCTCTCACACAGGTGGTACACACTCTTGGCCATCAGCGTGTGGGCGCACATGCTGTCGGTAACGGCTTGGCAGATGAAGCTGCCAAGTCAGCAGTAGCCACGTGCTCAGTCGCAGCAGTTACCAGATCCATGTCTAAAATCGATTCCGATATTCTAGCAGCTATTGCTGCAACAAAGGAAGGTGCTAATTACCCACCGGGATTCCCTTCCAAATACTGTTATCAATTAGGTCCCAAACAGGCTCCTTAAGTAAGAATTCCAGACGTTGGTGATCGGCTAATTCCCAACGCGGACCGCAGGCTTTCCTTGATTACTGCAGCACACGAAGGCATGGCTTCGGCTCATGCTGGGGTGTCTGCGACAGTTTCTATCTTGCAGCAGCGTTACTGGTGGCGTGGTTTATACAAACAAACCCGTACTTATGTGCTTTCTTGTGACGTTTGTCAGCAGATTAAGCCTTCCACGGTTACACGGCCACCACAGACCTCACTCTGCATTTCAAACAGACCTTTTGGGTGTGTTTACCTGGATCACTGCGGTCCATTCTCTTCAGACACTGCATATAAATATATCTTAGTTGCAGTGGATTCGTGCACACGTTTCATCTGGGTCTGGCCACAACGGAGTGCTGACGCTCGAAATGTCATAAGGGATTTGCGTGTCTTTGTGGGAATTTTCGCCTGCGGCACCTTCCATTCTGACCAAGGTCCAGCGTTTGCCTCTAAGGCTTACAAGGACGCAATGGGTTCACTGGGGGTGCGGGTGAAATTTTCGTCACCATATCGGCCTGAGGGCAATTCGATTGTTGAACGAATGAACCGTGACTTAAAGCAATCCTTGACAGCTAGAGTCTTAGGTACTGGCAGGAACTGGCTGGCCCACTTGTATACCATACAACGTGCACTTAATAACCTCCCGAGAAGACCTCTGGGTGGGCGGACCCCATACGAAATGCTCTTTGGCATAAGAATGTTTGTGCCTGACCTTGATGGTCTAGACATGGCAGCGCAATCCGCCATCTTTGATGTAGATAACCATTCTACTATGTTACAGGACTTACAAGAAGCCCGAGACAAACTTGCGATTGCACATTTACCTTCAGCCACAGACCCTGCACTGCAGATTCCGGTTGCCGGCTGGCTTCCGAAGATTGGAGATCTGGTTCGAGAGAAGGTGGAGATCAAAAAAGAATTCGGCCCCTCTTATCGTGCACCGGTTCCAGTCCTTGGCTTGAAGGGAACTCGTACAGTCATCTTACCACCGCTTCCTGGTCGCAAGGAGAACAGATACATCTCGGTGGAAAATGTCAAGCTACAACATCTGGCCGATCCTGAATAGTGTTACACCAGCGGTCTCTTGTCCTTTCATTTACCGGACGAATGTTCGTGGCCCTCCTGCACGAACGGTCACTGATGTTGCTATCGAGATGGTAGATTTGCCTGATAACTTGCACGACTGCCTGGATTCCCCCTGCAACGAGGAGCCCGAGTATATCTACCCCGCAACCGAGTCCGTGGCTCATTTACCTACAACGCCACTGAGCCCAACACGTTATTCCTTTGACTCGGATTCCACTCCATCACTTGTCCCATCCAAATTCAGTATTTTTGTATCCTGGTTCAGAGACAATTTTTTGATCCCCCCATGGACATACATTTGGTTGGTACTTTTCCTAATTTTTTGTTCATGTCTATTGGCTTTGTCACAGTGTTTTTTCTGCTCATCAATGGACACTATTTGCCAGAACGCTCTGCGGTGAACTCTGTCGCTGGAACTTTGGCTCCACATTCTTCATCGCACATCATGAAGCGAGACCACACATTTGTGAACATTTCAGCATTTCCAGTTGCTGATGGCATCGTTTGGGATGCGGTGAACTTCCAAATTCATGGTCCAACCGAAATTATTAATGTACCAAATGTCCTTCGCGTTTCAATGGGTGATGTCGTAAAAAGTAATATTCATTCTGATGATTGGGATGTGCATGCGGTTGAAGCATTATTTACTGAATTGAAATATTATGCTGCTTTTCATGCTGAAGATCTGTACATGAATTCTGCAAATTATGCTGATTTGTATTGTTACCGACATTGGGGCAACCATTTTCTCCAAAAACCCAGTACCCTTCGGGGTCTTTTTAATTACACCCAGTGGGAACATTGTCCGACCCCTTCGCCAGGTAGCTCCCAGACTCTTAGAAATAAGTTTACTTATTTTACAGATTTTAATAGATCGAACCCTGGGTCCTATTTCTTTAAATTAAACACTTCCTCTACACAGAAAATAATGTTAACCCATACAAAATTGCTATATTCAGGCTCCTTTTTAAGCGCCTTGTCTGTTGGTGGGTATGAATACTGGCGTGACACCATAGACTTAAAATCTATTTGGGGCACAAAAGCATGGCAGGTGCAGGGCACAGAAGCCTTGCACCGTGCTTGCCTCATCCCAGCCCAAATTCTATTTTTAAATTGGACCGTTTATCAAACGACATGTTGGGGTTTGGCTACGTCCAAACAATTAAATGCACCATCCTTTCCTGTCTTGTCTTCCACTCCCAACGAAAGCTTGTACTTTAATAAGTCCCTTACCGAATTGCAGGTTTTGTTTCAGAACAATTCGTTTAATGTCTCTGCGTTTGTTCAGTCACCCTGGTTGGCTTGGCCCATTGCATCCAATGCCTGCCAACTGCGTTTTCATAACCCAGATACTGGCTACATACAAGACAAGCCAGATCCACGGTTTTCTGACTCTCGTACTGTTACAACATATTCTGTTGGTAAATTATGTAAACAGTGGTTGCAGCACTCTTCCCTAGATTCTGTTAAACAACATTTATCGCTCCTATCAGGCAACATTGATCTGTCCGATTTTGTTCTGGGGCCTCGTGGTCCTCGACCTAAGAGATTCATTTATGAAACTTATAATGAACTCTGGAAGCATTCGCAAATTGAAGCTGCTTCCCGTCTGCGGGAAATCGATCAAGCAAATTTGGAAAAGGTGCTTGCTGTTGTTGACAATAGTATTAATACCCTGTCTTCCCGCATTTACACCTTAGAGAATATTATTTCCTCTGTTGTTGATATTGTACAGGATGATGTTTCTGTGTTGTATCATGGTCAGGATCAATTGCGTTCAGTAATGCAGTTTGCATGGACTTTGCAAACACTTAAAATGGGGAAAGTTCCTTGGCAATTTTTGAACACCTCTGCCTTATTTTCGCCTTTTAATTTGACTGAGAAACAGCGATTCATGTCCATGAAGGATGCAACATACACTCTGTTACATATTGAAAAGATAGAGCCCTTACCATTCTCTATTGCGGAATTGGATTCTGCTGTGTGGCTAGTACACGGGGTCATCGCTTTGCCTTTTTCATTGTTTGAATTTAGTTCGTGCATGAAGCATTATCCCGTAGGCCGTTTCCAGCCTTTGGGCAGTGCCTTCCTGCATGAACTTTGGTCCCTGCCTTTCATGTTTAAATGCCTTAGAGACGGGAGGGAGGTTTTTCTCATGGGGGAGTCATGTGATTCAACTGTGGGTCATTCCCTTATTTGCAAACACATTAAGTTGCACGGAGCTTGTAACGTTTCGGCTCCGAATCTTGCTTGTGTGTTGAAGGGTATTCCAGCTCCTGCTATTTCTCCTACTTTCACTGTGCTTGCTAATGGTAGCTATTTGCTTTTGAATAACCAAGACTGCTGTGGCCTGCTGGCCGGCATACCATATATTGTTACTGTTTCCTACAGGGTTGTCTGCTGCAAAAATGTGCTTTTTCCTCCCCCGCACGACATCATATATAGTTCTGTGTGGCCTTCCATTCCTACTCTGAAGGCGGATTTCAATAAATTGAGCAGAATAAAGGCGCTATTATTGAACCAGGAGGTTATGCTCACATCTGCCCGGGAGACGTTCATTCTCCAGGTGGCTAGTACCCACAGTGAAATACAGGCCCTTTTGAACACTAACCTCCCACAACATTTCGGTGAACTGATTCACCGTGTTTTTAATGCGTCCCGCACTGAAGGTCTAGTGCACTTCTTTAAAGTTGTGGGATCTGGCCTTGTGACCTCTTTTCAAACTATTTTTGGTGTAATACCGGCTTTTATTCATTCCATCTTTTCCAGCGTCTTTGGTGGCTTTCCACTGATCCTCGCCCTGGCGGCTGGTGTCCTGCTGTTGGTCTGTTTCCTACGCAATGGCTGCACCTCCATGGGCCCTTCTCGAGCCAGGTCGGCTCCAGATGCTCCGTGAACGCCTCCTCGCTGGCTTCGGCGTCCTGCCGTTGGCGACAATGAGTGTGTCCTATACACTTTCTTTTCGCTTTGCGTATTTCACTTGCGTGCAACCTGTGATGTCTTGCATCAGATGTCCATTCTTGTGGGCCATGGATTATTGCCTCTCCAATACGTCTTTGTCTGTTCCGGATTTTGTTCAGTTGGTGGGTCCCCTAGAGGCCCATGAACGGGACTGTTCCGCTGCAGGCTACATGGCGCGTGCGGCTGCACTGGGGATTTTGGCACAATGGGATATCTGGGCGGCTGCTCAGAATCTCCTACAACAGAGTTATATTGAGTATCACGCAAGTTGTCCCGCATTGCTGTTTGCTGCTCCCTCTTGCGAGGATCATGACTGCAGCTTTGATTTACTTGACTGGATGGCGTCGCTTTTTTCCGACGATTCCAATGATGTCCTCTTGGAAGGTGTGGCGTTTTGTTGCACGTACACTCTTTTGGATTGAGAGGGTTTTCGCTTTCTGTGACCTGCCTCACTGGATGTGTGTCCGTTTTTGTTTGTTTTTGATTTTTTAGTCCAAGTCTCACAACATTCGTTCTGTTCTGCTCAGTTTATTTGGACTCTGTCGTCTTCTTGAACGTTGGACTGCCCAGGGGAGGGTGTTGTGTGGTTTGTGGCCTCCTGGTCTGCCTTGCTACGTTGGCCTGGGCCTAGCTGCCATGAGGCCCTTTTTGCGCACGTTCCTTTGTGCCGTTGTTTTTCGAGCCTCTGCTTCTGCCCGGCTATCTTAGCACTGTCTGCATTTCTATCTTTCACCTTGTCTCCTGTTCCCTTTTGGGCTACTGACTGCACACCATGTACAAGGTCGATAAACAACGTCCCTTGTTCCTGCTGATTTGGCCAGTCCCTCGAACTTAGACATAACAGTCTATTTACAGCTGCCTTGGAGAAATTCGTGTGTTTTTAATATTGTGTTTTTTCACTGTTAGACACACTTGGAGAACAACCTTTCCAGAGAGAAGAGCTGTTTGTATCTGATGATGTAAACCTTGCATCTAGATATTGAGGTATGGGGGTTCGCTAGTCAAAGCCCAGAGGTCTTCTATTTTTCTAATAAACTAGCTACTAGCACGGGGAGGGTGGTAAGGTCATTTAGCCTTATATCCATTGCTTTATGAAATGCTTTCCCCGTTTGTATTCTATGGAGTTGTAACTATGCTGCTTATTTTATCATTATGCATTATGCTGATAGTACTGGCACGTGTACTGTATCTTAGAGCACGTTAGTTGAAATAAACATTTTAAACTATACAAAGTCTCTTCTTACGCGCGTTATGGACAGGTATGAGTGAGTTATGAAAGGGTGTTCTTGCTACTGCGAGTCCTGAGAGAGAGAGATACCGTGTTCTGGGTTGTCTAATCATTGGTAGCTTTGTTGCTAATGAGACGCTACAGGTAGTCGGGTTAGGGTTTTAGGTGCTAAGGTTTATGGTTGGCTCACCACTATATTCCGAGGTCCTATTATCCTGTGCATAGCTCTGTATATGTGCAGAATCCCTACAACAAGGGGTCTGGTATCCCTGAACGCCGGATTTTATAACACGTCTTTTAGTAAGAGTGGTTTTAAAGTCTGTGTTTGTGTGCTTCTGCCTGATTGTGGATTGACTGTTTGGTTTCAGTGTGACAGAGACTGAGGATGTGCATTTGGTGTGGTGTATTCTTGTGGTGTTTTCACTGTGCTACTGTGAGTGTTGATACAAATACTTTACGCATTGCCTTTGGGATAAGCCTGTCTGCTCGTGCCAAGCTCCCAAGGGGGTGAGTAAGGGTTATCTAAAGTGTGTATTCCCCTTACGCTGACTGGTGGGGTCCCTATTTGAACAAAGGTACCTACCTATGCCAACTAGGGACACTCATTTCTGACAAATTGTTCTTATCTTTAGTTTTGACTGATCAGGGAGTTTGTTTTTAAAAGGGGTAAGTATTTTCGACGGGAGGTTTCCTTCTCAGGTCACCTACTGTCGAAGGGGGGTAAGAGATTAGCTCCCTGGCAAACTAACACATTAAATGAGGAGCATGGGGTGCATGAGCCTTAACTCTGAATGCCTAACACTTGAAACTGCGCTTTTTTTCTTTGGCTTCTGTGCTTGGTACATATATTGTTGTATGCTGTTTTGTGTTGTAAGTACACAAGAAGGCTTGTTGTGCGCTTTCTGTCTTTTGAGCCCGCCCGAGCTGTCTAGGAACGGTCATGACGGTGGCCATTTCCATAAGACAATCGGTTGGACTCGCTTTAGCCACTCATTTCACAGGATGCTGTGAACATGCCCTTGAATAAACAGAGACACAGCACCTCACCAGTGCACGTCTAATTGGCTATATAATAACACTAAAATAACAACAAGAGAGAGAGGGAGAAAAAAATGGAGCCACTCTTGGTCCCCCTAAACAGTATCAAAACAACGAAAGAGTGAGGCCAAACAGAAAGAGAGCCAGCCAGAGGAGTCACTTTTGTTTAAAAGAACCCTCACTCACCAACCTAGTTGGTGACATGCTTCATCATTGGGTTCCCACCAGAGAGGCCGAGTGCCTCTCTGGTGTGCTACAACGCCTGACTACAGCGGAGCAGGGTTTTGTTTGTGTGTGGCGTGAGTGAAATGGTGAAAAAATGTGATTTAAAAGATACCTTGGTTTAATCCCAAAAAGTTTTAATGGTGGAAAACCAGGCACCAATAAAAACAAGTGCGTTGGATGTTTAATACCTGGCTAAATTGACCAGATACATCCTACTATCAAAAGTGCAAAAAATTGGTCAACATGTTTCTGCTTCAAAATGCTATTGGCGAAGCATTCATCAGGAGCAGCCCACCACGGCGGTATGCGCACGCTAAGGCGCACCCTAACCTGTGGTGGAAATGAACCGAACAAACTCACAGTTATCTATTCGAACCTTCAGGATTTCCGAAAGCCAATAAAATCTGTGGGAATAAACAGACATACAGACAAACAAACACAACTAGTCACATGGCATAAAAGTACGTCATAGCTAAAGTGTTTGTACATAATCCGGAGTGTTTAAGCTCATGCTGCTATTTAGTGCTCTTCGAAGTGCAGCTATATCGTTAACATACTCTTGTGAGGCATCCGTGTCAGTGAAATATGAGTTAACACTAACACATAGTGCTATACAGGTGCTTGCGAGAAGTGCTCATTAACCGTATAGCATGAACGCTGACATCTTAGGGTGCAGGTCATGATGGACTCCTCTGCAGAGTATTTCTAATAAACATGTAAGTTTGTATTCTCTACTGTCTGACCGACTCTTCATTCTTGGGAAGGCATAGCAGGTGGTTATAAGTAACCCGGGTGGCCCCTAAGGGCCACTTCCTTCACTCCGGTGCTCCCCTGTGCGAGGAGCCAAAATAACAAACATGTAGACAAGAGAAACTGGTGCTGTATAAACTTGGGAATGCACAGGATACTTCTCATTCAGGGAGTAGGATGTCCCTAACACTATTATTAGCACAATAACAACTATGGATGCAACTTGTACTTTCTATGTACTGACCCCGCTCTGAACAGGGAGGTGCAAAAGGGCTGTTTTCCTCGTCAATTGGGGAACCAAGCGGATACATGGTGATTGGGAGAGAAATGCAACACAATGGAATTGGTGGCCCAGGAACAAGAGGATGGGCAAAACTCTTCTTTCCAGTGTCTTTCAGAGAGCCATCACTGGTAGGCTCCTATTGTTCATCTAGCGTAGGCGCTATTGAGCACCGGTGGTGGAGCTGTACGTCTAGCTCGGATCCAGATCCCACGTTGCAGGGCAAGGTATTTCTCTCTCTAGAATCACAGTCCCTTTGCCCCGTTCGTTGACTGTCCAAACAATGCACCAAACTCTCTTCCTCCACTCTATCGCTGGTAACTTAGACAGGGCACCCGCACCCTATTCTTCATCCATGAAGTCCATCCCTACTAATCCTATTCTACCTTGGTGCAGTTTTCCTCCGTCTGGCATACATTGTACCTTGCACAAAGGGGTCAAGGGAAGAAGGGGGGTCAGACTCAAGAGGGACCAAGGGGCAGAGACTCAAACACAGGCAAGCCCACAGACTAGGCTCAATGGGCTGGGACTCAGGCACAAGTAGACCAACAGGCTGGGGCTCCTGGATAGCCCTTCTCTCTGTTTGTTTTCGGTGATACTGCCTCGTCCACCACCTCTTTGCTCTGCAGCTTCGCCTCAGTCGTATTCATAGATGCTCCATAACAAGCAGCCAGGCTGTGCATCACGTCCGACCCCTCTCTCTCTCTTTGTGACTGCAGGGCGTCCCGGACCTATTAGCGAGTATAATATGAACTTTTAGTTAACTGGCAAGGATAAAACTTTATATAATTTATTTTTCTCTCCCAATGCCAAGTAATGGGGTAAGCCTTAATTCATTTACTAAGCTCTGAAAGAACAATTCAGACATACTTTGGATCGTTGCATCTGTCCATTCATATATTATTTGTCTGAACCTCAAAAAGGGAAATGTGTGGTGCGAAAGTATTGGGGGGCATACAGGTACCCTTCCTAGTAATGTGCATCATGTGCACCATACAGTACACGGGCTAAGCAATGCCTCATCCTGACAATGTGCCTTACTTCCAATGTAGACATCTTTATTTCTAGTGCCAACCTAGCAGGGCCTACTACAAACATTGTCTCATTTTATTCTAATCATTTTCTGCAAACGCATTATTCCTACCCACACCATCTGTTGCAACCCAGTTACTCAGGCTAACTAATAAAGGATTTGTGAATTCTCTACAACTGTATGTAGCATTGCGGTATCATGAGCAATAATGGTGGTGCCACCTGGGTATTCAAACAAAAGCCACCGACATATAGTTCCCCTTAAGGATCAAATTAGGGAACATCAGTCTAGTCTACCTGTCCTTTCATCTCCATCTCAATTCCAATTCCATCAATTTACAGAAAGGAGGGGCAGTAACATGGCGTACTTCAAGGTGACACATTTTTCTAATCATGACAATTTTCTTTCAAACAGTGGTATTCTATAGCCAATTAGACGTGCACTGGTGAGGTGCTGTGTCTCTATTTATTCAAGGGCATGTTCACAGCATGGATTACCATATCTGTGAAATTAGTGGCTAAAGCGAGTCCAACCAGTTATCTTATGGAGACGGCCACCGTCATGACCGTTCCTAGACCGCTCAGGAGGGCTCTTGTGGTAGCGTCAAAGACAGAAAGCGCGCACGACAAACCATCTTGTGTACTTACAACACAAAACAGCACACAACAATATATGTACCAAGCACAGAAACCAAAGAAAGAGAAAAAAAAAAGGAACGCAGTAACGCAGTTTCATGTGTTAGGCATTCAGAGTTGAGGCTCATGTATCCCATGCACCTTATTTAATGTGTTAGTTACCCAAGTTACCCAAGGAGCTAATCTCCTACCCCCCTTCGACAGTAGGTGACCTAAGCAGGTGACCTCCTGTCGACAATACTTACCCCTTTTAAAAACAGACTCCCTAGTCATCCAAAGCTAAACACAAGAACAATTTGTTAGAAATGTGGGTCTCTAGTTGACAGAGGTAGGTACCTCTGTCCAAACAGGGACCCTTCCCTCCAGTCAGGGTAAAGGGAATACACACTTTAGATAACCCTTACTTACCCCCATTAGTAGCGTGGCACAAGCAGACAAGCTCATCCGAAAAGCAATGTACAAAGCATTTGTTCCAACACTTACAGTAACATAGTGAAGACACCACAAAAGGACACTACACCAAATGCACATCCTGTTCTTCTGTCACACTGAAACAAGAAAATCAATCCACAAAAAGACAGAAACGCACGAAAAAGTTGGACAAAAAAATATCTGCTTCCCAAAAGTGCTGTTGTCAAACACAGTCTTTAAAAACCATACTTACTAAAAGATGTATTATCAAATTCTGAGCTCATTCCTATATTCTATCTTATCCCTATGAAGGATATACTCGGAAAATGTTACAAAAATGCCCCATTCCGTCCTAGCAGCAGGATAGCCCTTCAATAGTGAAAAAGGAAAACGGTATCTTTTCACCACCAGGACACGCTGCACACATCAGCACACATCCCACCCCTCACATACACCACGCCCCACCCAGGGGGGGGGGCGTGGGCCCACCATAGGAGTGCCCTATGGACAAACTGCTCGCAGGCACTGCGGTGGCAGGCCCGAGACGTCTTTTCCGGGACATTCATGTGGATGGCACAATCAGCGCTGCAAGCCTACTAGTAGCTATTTATCTACCAGCCCTGGCACAATCAGTGCACTTCACTAGGGATCTACTAGTAAAACCAATATGCCAATCAGGGGGAACCAAGCACAATATCAATTTACACAGAAAGCACTCACACTGTGACACTGATCAGCAGTGGCAAAATACCCAATGCATCTAAGCTAGCAAAAATGAAAACCAGCACAGCAGCAAAACATAGAGTGTAGAGGCATAAGGTCAGGGGAAACCACGCCAAAGATGCCATGTCTAACACTATGTAACTGTACTGTCCCTACAACTTTGCTGTGTGTCTGAAACGATGAGCAAGTAACTACCCCTTTTAAACCTGTTTATGGATGCTCCGTCCTTCTTCATAGTCCTAAGAAGCGCAGCAGAACCTATGACTCCTACCAGTCTATGTGAAATCCGGACAAAAACCTATTATTGAAATAAATAATACTGCCAGAGAATGTATTTTAGATCAGTGATAGAAAAACATTGAGCAGCAGAAGGAACCATTAGCAAAGGCATAGCAATGGGTAGAACAGCAGGATGTAGGAAAACCACTTTTTCATGAACTTCACACCAACCAATCACAGAATTGTAAACACAATCAAAAGAATGGGACTATTAACACCTTTCTCAACCAAATCCCGTACCATACACAACAAGGCTCATGAAATCTGTAGGAATCCCAGCTCTATATCGCATGTTGCCCATAAAGTGGATGGCATATTTGCAAAACTCGGGGGGCAAACACCATTCACTACTTACATTGAGGCCCATCATCACACATTCACCTGCTTGAGAGCAGTAATAGTATGTTGCCAAACCCATCACATGCTCACCACAATTAGACATTAACTAAAACAGAAATCCATTGTAAAAAGGACCAATAATCAGAGCAAGAAAGCGCAAAACATGTGCTACAACCAATGTGTCTGAAGCACCCACCAAAATACTCATAGCACTGTGCTATGTTAAATACGTAACAGAAAAAGGCAATCTATTCCTTTTAATTCGCAAAACAAATCTTTTCCTCTCAGGCCTAAGTCACAAACAACAAATTGGTAACCTTTCTAAAATGAACCTGCAACCTTCTCTAAAACTTATTTTGTAATTGCTCCTTTTAAAACCCCAACAACTTTGATATTGCACCTTGTATTTCTGCTCCTGAAACAACACATTGTAACTCTCTTTCACTCCCTGCAAACTATTATTCTGAGCAAACCCTCTCTGTACCATCATATTTTTTCCTTTTTCTTAAACTCTTTCTACTTCATTCCTTGTCCAGCACTATAGTACCCTTCATCCTTCAGTATACCATCTATCAACTTTCTTTGAAAACAAACCAATATTTACTGCACGTGAACCTTAATCTGATCAGAGAACAATAATCCAATAACCAATTGAGTCACAAAGAATCTCATGCCACCGGCTCCAGGACATTCTATTCCACAGTGTTGTGGAACTCTAGATACACACTTCCACAAAACTCATGAACCAATTCTTTTAGCTCCTGTGTTGTTCTTTTAGTCTGTTCCCAATTAACATCTTTTGCTGGCACTCTGCCCTAGGAAAGTCCACGCTGCGCATCCCTGCCTGTCTGTGTCAGGAGCTAGGCATGGCCCCCACCTCCCTTTTTGGCTTCATGGAACTCTCTCCCCAGCGTGAGCCCCCTCCTTGGGAATTCCTTCCTGACCTCCCCGAAGGCCATAGGAAGCCTGCCACACACTGAATTCACAAGCTATTTTTTCAACTTTGAGAATCCTTTTTATTCAGCATAAAGACACACTGCCGGGAGTGCTTGAAACACTTTTTCCAAATTAAATACACGTTCTATTGTGGGCAAATCCAAATGAAACACACCGACTCAAATCAATCATACGTTAACTTCTGAGCATTGCACCGAATTTCTACGTGCCAATTTCAGAATGCAGTTCATGTCTGAAGCTGGAAAGCTCTAAGTACCAACACACTGCTCCCTTTTTCCCTTTCCAGAACTCCTGCCCCTCCCTTTCATGGAGAGACCGAACACATTCAGCGCTACTGAATTACGAGCGTGCATTTCACCTCTCCTTACTGCACCTTTAGAATGCGTGTCTGTTCAGCACAAATATACATTACCTGGAATCATCACAACACTGTTTTCATTTTAAATGCGCATCCCTTCCTTACACTTTTCTCATGTTGTACTCTTCCTATGTCAAAACAAATATACATTCTTGCTAGTATTTCTGATCAAACCAGGTTTTTATTTATTTATTATTCTTTCCATTCTTCAAAATTTAAAGGGCCTGATTCACAGAACTAACTTACGTCAAAAACGTAAAGTTAGTACTTTTTGGTATTCACAGAATACACTTACTCATTTTGGTATTCACAGAATGAACTTACTCATTTCGGTATTCACAGAAGTTAGTAGTCTTAACTTTAGGACTCCTAAATGCCTTCTGTGAATACCGAAAGTCTTAAAGTTAGGATTTTTCTCAGTTTAGGAGTAGTAAAGTTAGGACTTTACTACTCCTAAACTGAGAAAAATTCTCAGTACTTGTAAAACCAATTCTATTATATATTTTCAGTTCACATGGAGGTGTGAGGCCAATTCATCACTTAAATTATGGCCCCCCGGGAATTGCACGCTCTTGTTTGCCGTACTTTTCGTGTGAACAAGACAGTAATTGTCGAAACGCGTAACGAGCAATAAATGAGCTTCCTGCTTGGCATCCAAGACTTTGAGAGTGCGTTTTACTTGGAACAATTTTGGATATTAATAGCCGGTTTTGGGTTTTCCGGCAGCACGCACCACCTAACAATGGGCTCGTTCCCGGAATGATCCTTCTTCGTGGATCTAACTATATATATATATATATATATGTCCAAAGAAAGCTCGTTGTGAGCAGCCGCTCACCCTCCTGTCGACGGCGGTGCCTGCAGCGGTCACAACACCGCTAAATATATTTTCCCACGAAGAAGCACAATCCGGGACCTCCCAAATAACTTCCAGCGGCACACCAAAGGACGAGCATTTTTTTTTTTTTTTTTGTTTATTTACTCCAAAACAGCTCCGCCATTACGCGTTTCGTATATATATATATATATATATATATATGTGTGTATGTAAAACTATATTTTTTGTTCAAAATTTTTGTACTTACCATTATATTTATAGAAAAACGATATTTTTGACACAATATTTCTGTATCATGATATTTTTGATTTCGATATTGTGTCAGTGATCTGGTCAAAATACCCAAATATAAAAAGCAAGAGGCCTGTTGTCTTTACCAAGGGGCCATCACAACTTATAAAAAGCAGACCTATTGCCTTTGTCAGAAAGTCACCACAAACTATAATCAAATGTTTATTTTAGAAATTCGCACATTACAATGTTTAATCAATCAATCAATCAACCAATCAAAAGGCTTTATTTGATTATTTAAACACAATCATAAAAGCTTTACGTACATCAATATCGCTCATGATTGAAAACATGGATGCACTTAAAATACAAAACATTAAAAAAGGGAAATATCAGATGGCAATCCATTTTGTCTACATAAGGCTGACTTCAAGAAAGTCCCTACGTAAAAACGAACCAAAGGATTCGAGAGCATACACAAGAAATACAAGCATTGGCAATGCCAATCGGTCTCGCCATTAGGATCTTATATGTATTGCCTGCCGATCACATAATCTCCCCGTGCCTGAATGTGCCCTTGTGTAACGTAACCGGAGCTCATGTAAAGCGCTCCAATACCTTCAGGTAGAGTTCGCGCTATAGAAATCTGCATAAAAAAAATAAAACACTGTGCCAGCCTGCCTCAAGCGCTCCTCCCGAGCAGCCCTGCCTGCCGATCACATAATCTCCCCGTGCCTGAATGTGCCCTTGTGTAACGTAACCGGAGCTCATGTAAAGCGCTCCAATACCTTCAGGTAGAGTTCGCGCTATAGACATCTGTATAAAAAAAAATAAAACACTGTGCCAGCCTGCCTCAAGCGCTCCTCCCGAGCAGCCCTGCCTGCCGATCACATAATCTCCCCGTGCCTGAATGTGCCCTTGTGTAACGTAACCGGAGCGCATGTAAAGCGCTCCAATACCTTCAGGTAGAGTTCGCGCTATAGAAATCTGCATAAAAAAAAATAAAACACTGTGCCAGCCTGCCTCAAGCGGTCCTCCCGAGTAGCCCTGCCTGCCGATCACATAATCTCCCCGTGCCTGAATGTGCCCTTGTGTAACGTAACTGGAGGTCATGTAAAGCGCTCCAATACCTTCAGGTAGAGTTCGCGCTATAGAAATCTGCATAAAAAAAATAAAACACCGTGCCAGCCTGCCTCAAGCGCTCCTCCCGAGCAGCCCTGCCTGCCGATCACATAATCTCCCCGTGCCTGAATGTGCCCTTGTGTAACGTAACCGGAGCTCATGTAAAGCGCTCGAATTCCTTCAGGTAGAGTTCGCGCTAAAGAAATCTGCATAAAAAAAAATAAAACACCGTGCCAGCCTGCCTCAAGCGCTCCTCCCGAGCAGCCCTGCCTGCCGATCACATAATCTCCCCGTGCCTGAATGTGCCCTTGTGTAACGTAACCGGAGCTCATGTAAAGCGCTCCAATACCTTCAGGTAGAGTTCGCGCTATAGAAATCTGCATTAAAAAAAAATAAAACACCGTGCTAGCCTGCCTCAAGTGCTCCTCCTGAGTAGCCCTGCCTGCCGATCACATAATCTCCCCGTGCCTGAATGTGCCCTTGTGTAACGTAACTGGAGCTCATGTAAAGCGCTCCAATACCTTCAGGTAGAGTTCGCGCTATAGAAATCTGCATAAAAAAATAAAACACCGTGCCAGCCTGCCTCAAGCGCTCCTCCCGAGCAGCCCTGCCTGCCGATCTCATAATCTCCCCGTGCCTGAATGTGCCCTTGTGTAACGTAACCGGAGCTCATGTAAAGCGCTCCAATACCTTCAGGTAGAGTTCGCGCTATAGAAATCTGCATTAAAAAAAAATAAAACACAGTGCCAGCCTGCCTCAAGCGCTCCTCCCGAGCAGCCCTGCCTGCCGATCACATAATCTCCCCGTGCCTGAATGTGCCCTTGTGTAACGTAACCGGAGCTCATGTAAAGCGCTCCAATACCTTCAGGTAGAGTTCGCGCTATAGAAATCTGCATTAAAAAAAAACACTGTGCCAGCCTGCCTCAAGCACTCCTCCCGAGCAGCCCTGCCTGCCGATCACATAATCTCCCCGTGCCTGAATGTGCCCTTGTGTAACGTAACCGGAGCTCATGTAAAGCGCTCCAATACCTTCAGGTAGAGTTCGCGCTATAGAAATCTGCATAAAAAAAAAAACACCGTGCCAGCCTGCCTCAAGCGCTCCTCCCGAGCAGCCCTGCCTGCCGATCACATAATCTCCCCGTGCCTGAATGTGCCCTTCTGTAACGTAACCGGAGCTCATGTAAAGCGCTCCAATACCTTCAGGTAGAGTTTGCGCTATAGAAATCTGCATTAAAAAAAACACTGTGCCAGCCTGCCTCAAGCGCTCCTCCCGAGCAGCCCTGCCTGCCGATCACATAATCTCCCCGTGCCTGAATGTGCCCTTGTGTAACGTAACCGGAGCTCATGTAAAGCGCTCCAATACCTTCAGGTAGAGTTCGCGCTATAGAAATCTGCATAAAAAAATAAAACACCGTGCCAGCCTGCCTCAAGCGCTCCTCCCGAGCAGCCCTGCCTGCCGATCACATAATCTCCCCGTGCCTGAATGTGCCCTTGTGTAACGTAACCGGAGCTCATGTAAAGCGCTCCAATACCTTCAGGTAGAGTTCGCGCTATAGAAATCTGCATAAAAAAAAATAAAAACCGTGCCAGCCTGCCTCAAGTGCTCCTCCCGAGCAGCCCTGCCTGCCGATCACATAATCTCCCCGTGCCTGAATGTGCCCTTGTGTAACGTAACCGGAGCTCATGTAAAGCGCTCCAATACCTTCAGGTAGAGTTCGTGCTATAGAAATATGCATAAAAAAAAATAAAACACCGTGCCAGCCTGCCTCAAGCGCTCCTCCCGAGCAGCCCTGCCTGCCGATCACATAATCTCCCCAGGCCTGAATGTGCCCTTGTGTAACGTAACCGGAGCTCATGTAAAGCGCTCCAATACCTTCAGGTAGAGTTCGTGCTATAGAAATCTGCATAAAAAAAAATAAAACACCGTGCCAGCCTGCCTCAAGCGCTCCTCCCGAGTTGCCCTGCCTGCCGATCACATAATCTCCCCGTGCCTGAATGTGCCCTTGTGTAACGTAACCGGAGCTCATGTAAAGCGCTCCAATACCTTCAGGTAGAGTTCGCGCTATAGAAATCTGAATAAAAAAAAATAAAACACCGTGCCAGCCTGCCTCAAGCGATCCTCCCGAGCAGCCCTGGCTGCCGATCACATAATCTCCCCGTGCCTGAATGTGCCCTTGTGTAACGTAACCAGAGCTCATGTAAAGCGCTCCAATACCTTCAGGTAGAGTTCGCGCTATAGAAATCTGCATTAAAAAAAACACTGTGCCAGCCTGCCTCAAGCGCTCCTCCCGAGCAGCCCTGCCTGCCGATCACATAATCTCCCCGTGCCTGAATGTGCCCTTGTGTAACGTAACCGGAGCTCATGCAAAGCGCTCCAATACCTTCAGGTAGAGTTCGTGCTATAGAAATCTGCATAAAAAAAATAAAACACCGTGCCAGCCTGCCTCAAGCGCTCCTCCCGAGCAGCCCTGCCTGCCGATCACATAATCTCCCCGTGCCTGAATGTGCCCTTGTGTAACGTAACCGGAGCTCATGTAAAGCGCTCCAATACCTTCAGGTAGAGTTCGCGCTATAGAAATCTGCAGAAAAAAAAACACTGTGCCAGCCTGCCTCAAGCGCTCCTCCCGAGCAGCCCTGCCTGCCGCGTCACCTGACCTCAGAGAGGGGCGCTGGCTGCGTGTCTGCTGCTGCGGACGAGCATCACACGCCGACAACCACCCTATGGGGGGGGAATCGGCACTCATAAACATCAGTGCAGCTGAAAAAATATGTGTGTCTGTACACGATCGCCAGAAGTTTGCACTCGATCAACATCACACGCTTGGCTTAAACAAGTCACATTAAATAAAAACTCAACACACGCACCTCCTACTTCCCCAGCTCCTTCTTACACAATGTACTGCCTTCGCCCATCCCACCCCTCCTCGACAGTCCTTCATTCACCTACTCATCCTACTAAGAAATATACACGTAACACCACTGCCTCTACCACCCGCTGCCATTTCACATGAAGCCCTGAGCCCCGAGTTTTACCCCCCGTCCCCTCTGCACCTCTGCAAACACTGATGCAGCATGATCGGAGCCAAACCTCTGACTGCAACTTCCACCTCTGCTGTCCGGGCTCGGACCCATGCCAGGTCCAGCGCCTCGCCATGCATGGAGGAAAGCTCCTCTGCCCAGGACCACTCAATGTGCTCCGGTGAGCACAGTCCTGCACAAGTACACTGCACCTCCAGCCGGTCGCGGGCAGGCAGACAGGCTCCGCTCACACACACGGTTCGCCTACCTCATAAGAACAAGTGTGCGTACATATCACCAAGTTATAACAATAACCAGCACGCACTTTTTTTCTAACTTTAACTCCGAGCGCAGTGTCCTTTATGCGGGCGCTGAGCTCAGTGTTAAAGTGAAAAAAAAACACACAAAAAACAGAGCGCGGTGTCCCTGAAGTGGACGCCGTGAAAACACAAATAAATAAGCAAGAGGCAGAGGCAGACTTTTGGCGCGCATGCGTACGATGTATAGTATCGCGCGCATGCAAGAGTCTAGGTCAGGCAAAATAGAGTGCGAATGCAGCCAGCCAATCAGAGGGGCAAAAAAGCATTTACAAATGCAATAGGACTCGTATTTACGCGAGTCCTATTGCATTGTAAATAAAACTGCGGTCGTCGAAGAAGGCAGGAACAGGAGTGGGTGGGGGGGGTTGTGGTTGGCAGAGAAGTGACGGACTGCGGGAGGGAACGGGGGGAGGCAGGGGAACAAAACAGTTTTAAAAGTAAAGGGGCCAATAGCTATTGAAGGAGAAAAATGACGACATGGCCGTCAGGAGGCGGGATTAAGTTGAGGAAAACGAATCAGATTGCAGCATTTAGGAATTCGGCCAATCAAAAAGATAGGCGGAAAGTGGGCGGAGCTTCCCCCACTATACTGTATACAGCATCTCTTGACGAGACAGCGTATGCGCTGCCTAGGCGAGACCTAATAAAGCAGGCTTGCCTGGTGGAAACCATATAGCTTAAGAACCGGTTTTAAAAACATGATAGTTTGAAATTCATAATATTTACAGAAAAAAACAAAAGGTTCCAGGGTTTGTACAGAGACCTCATCACAAGGGCAAACTAAAATGGATGCTTTTTCATATTGGCCCAAGGGAAAGCAAAGTAAGGATCTAATGGTTGCCATCCTAAATTTGGCTAAGAGAGCTCTTTCCTAAGGCCTCAAGACCCAGGTCAGATATAGTTCAAGGTCAGGTGATGTTTGTACAGTAGTGTAATCATGCAGCAAAAGTTTCCTCAGTTCCTCTTGCTCCGTAGATGTCACTCTATGGCTTGTATTAACTCTGGGAATATCCACTTTAGTCAAAGAATCGGTTGATGTAAACAATTCATTCCGTTCTATGGCTTTGGAAGAGGATTGCACATATTTCAGCCAAGGGATAGAAATGCCCTTCTCATAAATTATACAATCTAAGATAATCTCCCGATTGAGTTGTATGTTTGTTAGACCAGACAGAGACCCAGAGCAATAAAGGTGCAACCTTAATTATATCAGATGCATAGGCCAAGCCCAATTTCTCAAGTAAGGAAAGTGCAGTGTTGATAGGGGAGGCCGAGCAAGCGTGGTAAAATTGATTCTCCTCCGCCTGTACTTTGGTGGCATCCCGATAACCCCAGTTTCCACCACCAAACGTTAAAACAGGTAAACATTTCTGCATGTAGACCTCTAAGAGAGGGTGGATTGGCTAATTGCCTACTCTTTTGGCGAAATCAAACAAGGCACCAACGGAATGTTTAAAGCATAAACAAGGGTTTGCTACACAAGGTAACCACTAGCATTTAGAATCAGACATAATTCCAAGAATTCCAAGATAAGGAAAGTTGGTAACCTGCTCGATACACTTACCCTTAATCCAAAATGAACCTGCTTTAACAGCTCTCGGGCTACATATCTTACATTTAATTTTGAAAATGTTAGTTTCCAAATCTAAGTTGTGCATAAAGGCGACAAAGCTGTTCAGTAGGGCCCTCAGGCCATTGGGGGTACGAGACTTCAAAACAGCATCGTCTGCATGAAGCAGAGCCGGTAGTGAGGTGGAATTAATCTTGGGCATATCTTTCCCTGAGGTTTGCAGACTGGCAATGCTTAATTATAGTGATTGTCACAACATGTTTCCAATAAAGCATTATTTAAAAGAAAAACCATAAAAAATGTCTTTGAGTCTTATTAAACATTTTTCCTGTCTCAAAAGGCAGTCATAGGACCAAACACAAGGGGTCCCAGTACTCCAGTTGAAGAGCATACAGCTTGAGCTCGGAATACATTAAAAACCATACGGTAAACTCTCTTGGGGTCATAGATTCAATGACCCATGAGACTTCTAGTGTTTTTATCAATGTTGCTGGGGGCTCCTGTGCTCCCAGCAGCCCTCTACAAAACAAAAAAAAGATTGGTGGTGCCTCCGCCCCTTCTAGAGACACCACTAGGATCCCAAAAATGTGACAAAAAAGCCCTGACAGGGCTTTATGGGGCACTCCTTGCCAGAGAAGCGAATAATAATTGAGCGACTCCTGACACTCATTTATTATGTATATTCTTGTTTTTTAATTTATTTTAGGTGCCCTGGTGTGGGAGGGAGCCCCAAAGGCCCCCCCCCGGGCCTCTGCTGGCTCCCCAGCCAGCACCCCTATTGGGTGCCTGCGGGACCCAGCATTTCGTTTAAAGTGGGTGCCCCAGTGTCTGCCCAGGGCACCTATGAGTTTGTAAATAGTTGGCCTCACATTTGGTGCTGGCAGGAGCTGGCTCTTTAACTTTGCTTTTGTTTGGGCGGGAGCTGCTTTTTTCTCTGCTCCTGCCTTGGTGTAAATGCCCTCACTCTCCCGTGCAGGAGACAACAATGTCCCAGGGGATGGGGTGCCCAGGACAATGCTCTCATCAGATCCTGGAGGATGGGTTCCCCAGAGCTGGTGACTAGCTTTGGGAGGGGGGCCATAGACCCCCTCCTCTAAATTGTAAAGTCAGGCCAAGGCGATAGGATCTCTGGGGCCACAAAAAGTCTTGAGGAGAGGGCTGCACTTCCCTAAATATGATTATCAGCCCCAGGAGATTGGGGTCCTCTGGTCCTAAATAAGGCCCGGGGAGGGAGGCTGATCGCCCCCTCCACTAATTATGATTATCAGCCCCAGGGGTGGGGGTTCCCAGGGTCTCAAGGCACAGGGAGGGGAGCTGCATGCCTCCTCCTCTAATTAAGACTATGGGCATCGGGAAATGGGGTCCCGGGGCTTAATAAGCCATGGGTAGGAGGGGCCATATGCCTCCCCCCGGCCCTGGCACACCCCTGGAGGCTTATGTTTAAAAACGCTGGAGGCTGAAATGTTTTTCTCAGCGCCCTGGATCCACGGATGTGCGGATTCTTTGCAGATCCGCAGGCTCAAGAGAGAAAAAAAATACTACACTGCCCCCATATGTTTTTTTTAAAAGTTTTCTTTTACAGGACAGGGGACTGAGTTCTGAGTCCTAAAATGACTGTTGTCACATCTTTTTTGATGTAGTGGCAGCCTGTCAGATCTCAGCTTGAGATCTGCTGGCTCCACAAATCTTCCATGGCATGAAATATACATACAAACTACTGAATGGATTTGCACCAAATCACAAAAAGTATGCAAATGTGACAAGCCCACCCTTGCAGGTCCATACTTCAAGCAAAAGCGTACCAAAGAATCCTCCCCAGTGTGTAAAAATAAACATTGTAAATGCAAAACAGCAAAAAGTTACAGTGTCCCACATTGCACTTTCTTCTCCTTCTTTTTTTTTGTTTTGGTAAACCCACTCAATTTGTCAGTGTACTACAAAAGAAAAGCACATTTTGGAATGCATTTAAAATTTGAATTATAATAATGCACATTGCTGCACTAAACACATTTTAAATATTAGAATATTATCAGCAGCAAACAGCTAGAGTTGAACTTTATGTAAAATATGTTTATATATGTGTTTTACACTTTGTCAAAAACACGCAGTATTCGCTACTACCGACGTCATTGCGACCTCTGGTGTCGCCGCGAACAAGGAAAATGCATTTTGATGTTTTTTCGACAAGTGAATACAAAGGGGAAAGTTAAATTAATATCTTACTAAACAGCTAGAATCAAACTTTATGTAAAATATGTCTATATATCTGTTCTACACTTTGTCAAACCACACGGTATTCACGGTGTGTCCATGGCGATCGCGACATTGTTGCGAAAACCAAAAATGTCTTGAATTAAGATGATTAGTGTACTTTTTATGGAACAAATCTATTTTATTATTAGTGTACTTTTTAAATAAAAAGTTGACAAATACAACAGTAAGTGGTGCACAATGCAGATGCAATATTCAATATCTAATTATAGAAAAAAATAGAAAAGTTATAAAAGTTCACCCAAAAATGAAAAACAAGGGTAAATTTGGACATTAAAGTTAGTTAATAAAATCTTAAAAACCTTAATAAATCACTTAAAAACCAAAGGTTATAGAGATGTTATAGTTAGGAATGAGAATTAAAAAAACTTACAAATTCACTGAAAACAAAGTTTACGAGACGCTATAGTAAGGAAACAGAATTTAAAAAACCTTACAAATTGAGTGAAAAAACTAAAGTTACAGGGACGTTATAGTTTATGAAATAGAATAAAAAAAAACCTTAGAAATTCACTGAAAAAACCAAAGCTTACAGAGACGCTATAGTTAGGAAATAGAATTTAAAAAAACCTTAGAAATTCACTGAAAAAACCAAAGGTTACAGAGCGGTTATAGTTAGGAAATAAAATTAAAAAACCTTAGAAATTCACTGAAAAAAGCAAAAGTTACAGGGACATTATAGTTAGGCTGACATTTCACTCATACAGAAGTGAAACTTACCTGAGCTGACTATAACTCACACACCCGCATTGCACTGCTTATGACCTCACATATTACATCACTCATGACATGGTCAGTGACATCACTGATGACATCTAAAATGACATCACTGATGACATCATCAAGTGAGTGTAAGTGTTTTCAAGAGTTTATGGGTGTTAAACAAATATACTAACCTACTACAAAAGTTAAATTAGTATATTAGGTGCACTACTACTGAGTAATACTACTTCTAACATATATTATGTGAGTGGCTGTGTGACTGTATGTATCCTTGTGTGTCTGGGTGTGTAAGTGGAAGTATGGGTGTATAAGTAGGTGTTTGAGTAGCTAGCTTAAACACCCATTTACTCACACATACAGCCACTCACACACCCACTCACTTACCCATACACCCACTTACACACCCATTGATGCACCAAGACAGCCACTCATGTACTCTGCCACTCGCCCATACAGACACTTATGTACCTGCTCAAACACCCATTCAGCCACTCATGCACCCTCTCATTCACCATTTACAACCACTGATACACCAACTCAGTCAACTATACAAATACTCACACAGCCACCCACTCATACACGTACTGACACACCCACTCACTCACATATACAAAAACTCACACACCCACTGTCTCATATATACAGTCTGTTATATACCCAGTCACTCTTCTATACACCACTTACACACCCTCTCACTCACCCATACAAGCACTTCCACACCAAGTTACCTTAGCATATATGTTTAACTCTCAGTAACTTTTAGTAAACAATCACTGGATGATGTCATCAGTGATGTCATCAGTGATGTCATTTGAGATGTCATCAGTGATGTCACTGACTATGTCATGAGTGACGTAATATGTGAGGTCATAAGCAGTGCATTGAGGGGGCGTGAGTTATAGTTAGCACAGGTAAATATAACAGCTGAATTTCTCTGATTTTGTACGAGTGCAATGTCAGCTTAACTATAACGTCCCTGTCACCTTTGTTTTTTTCCATGAATATATATATATATATGTATAGATACACATATATACAAAAATACATTTAAATGTATTCATAGTTATTTAAATCATACGGAGTAGTGCTGGAGTATTTATAGATTTGGAGTATTCATTCTTTGTTTAGCTTTCAAGAATTGCCAGCTTTATATAGAAATATAGAGAGTTGGTTACGTAGAGATATTACTGAGGTATTTCCATTCACTATTACAATAAACAAGAGATCCTTTAATGAAAAGTTACTTAAGATATCTCTTTGTCTTACAGTTATCCACTATTGCAGACCTCCTTGGACAACAAAAGTGACTAGTCATAGTGATGGAGTCCTATGTTTCTGTTTTCTCTATTATGTCATTCTCCTTTCCCTGCTTCATCCACTGATTGTCCTCCCCTTTTGTATATGGTCACTGGTTGGTGTGCTGAGAGACGGTTGTCATATGATATGAATGGGCATGTTATTTTACTAACCACTTGGTAAATTCCCTCCAAGGAGTGATTTGAGTTTGCTGTTGAAAATTTTCAGAGTAGGAGCTTTTCTTATGGTAGTATGTGTGACACTAGAGATCTTGATCTTCCTAGACAGGTTGTTCAGGGTGTTTAAATGGACGGCCATGTAGATATAGTAACAAGTTTGAATTTACATCTTTGTTCCAGTGAGGGAGCCACTGAAGGTTGTTTAGCATGGGGTTTTCGATGACCCTTTGTAGTGTGAATGCTCATAGAAAAATAAAATAATAGAAACCAATTTCTGAGAAATCAAATATTTGAAAATCCATTTAGTGGAAAAATATATTAATAGAAATATACCCAAGTCAAAAATAATAGAAAAACAAGAGCAGTTGAAAAATAAATTAATACATGTTAGTTAACCCCTCCAGTGCGTTGGACGGCCAGGAGCCGTCCGACGCATTAGTGCTCATGTGCGTCGGACGGCTCCCGGCTGTCCGCGCACATGGTACTGGAAATCCCTCTGATGCGGGCCCCAGAGGGATTTCTTTGAGCCCTGAACAGCCTCGGGAGCTGGGGAAGGGCTTACCCAACTCCTGAGGCTGTTCTGCTGATTTCAGGGAAATGCCGATCAGCGCACACGTCGCGCTGACGTCATTTCTCTGAAACTGAAACTGAAATGAGTCGATAGGCTCAATTCAGTTTCACTTTCTACGTGCTCAGGGTGCTATTTCAGCTCCTCGAGCACGTAGAAAGACAGGAGAGGTATCATTGGAAAGGGGAGAATCTCCCCTTTCCAATGGTACCCCTCCCTAGTGGATCCCTGCTTGGGGATCACCTCAGGAGGGCGATCCCCAAGCAGGGTTCCACCCACTGGACACCAGGGAGGGGAGCGGCCCCTTGGGCAAGGGCCTTTGCTTCCCTCCAATTGTTCTTGGGCATGTTCAGTCTTTCTGCCCCCTAGGGGGCAGATGGGCAGTAGCCCCCAATCTGCCCCCCTGGGAGGGCAGAAAGCACATTAGATGCCAGGGATTTTTTAAAATTGTATTTAGGGGTGGGGGCTGCCCGAGATGGGCATGCCAATGCCTCCACCCCCTGCAAAATTCCAGTCTTTCTGCCCCCCCTCGGAGGCAGATGCGGGCAATAGCCCCGATCTGCCCCGGAGGGGCAGAAAGCCCACTAGATACCAGGGATAATTTTTTTATTGTATTTAGGGGTGGGGGCTGCCTGAGATGGGCATGCCAATGCCCCCACCCCCCAAAAAATCCCACATTCTTTCTGCCCCCCCAGGAGGCAGACGGGGGGATGGAAAGCCCACTAGGCACCAGGGATTGTTTATTTTTATACATAGGGGTGGGGGCTGCCCAAAATGGGCATGCCAATGCCCCCACCCCCTCAAAAGAATTGCCACAGCCTTTCTGCCTCCCCTGGGTGGCAGATGGGGCAATAGCCCCCAATCTGCCCCCACTGGGGGCAGAAAGCAGACTAGGCACCAGGGTTTTTAAAAAATGTTTTTAGGGGTGGGGGCTGCCCTAGATAGGCATGCTAATGCCCCACCACCCCCAAAAAATTCCACAGTCTTTCTCCCCCCTAGGAGGCAGGTGAGGGCAATAACCCCTGGCTTGCCCCAGAGGTGGGGGCAGAATACCCACTAAGCACCAGGGATTAGTTTTTTTTATACGTAGGGGCTGTCCAAAATGGGCATGCATATGCCCCCACCCATCCAAAAAAAATTGCCAGAGACTTTCTGCCTCCACCAGGAGGCAGATGGGGGCAATAGTCCCTAATCTGCCCCCAGGTGGGGCAGAAATCCCACTAGGCACTAGGGATTTTGTTGTTTTTTTATACCCAGGGGTGGGGGCTACCAAGAATGGGCATGCTAATGCCCCCACATCCCAAAAAAGTCTTTCTGTCCCCCCTGGAAGGCAGATCGGGGCAATAGCCCCTTATATATAGTGGAGAAGTGTGGCTCAATGGTTAGAGCGGCAGACCCTGATGCAGAGATCTGGCCTGGGACCAGGGTTCAATTCCCGCCTCGGCGGGTCTTGGGCTCAACTTCCTCGGACCTGATAATTCTCGCCTCGGTGCCTATTCTAATCATGGGTCCCACTCTGCAACTCTGGGCAATAGCTTGCTTAATCTCCACAACGGCCCCACCAGTGCTGGGATGCCTGGCTTCACCTTGGGGGTGCCCAGGAGTGGACATTTCACAGGGAAAAGCCAGGAAGGGTTCCACAGCGGTATGCGTTCAGCGCCAGGAAGCCTCAGGGTAGCAGTGCGCTTTACAAGTACAAATTCATTCATTCATTCATATACCCCCCGGGGGGGGGGCAGATAGCCCACTAGGCACCAGGGATATGTTTATGGGCATGCCAGTGAGAAACCCCACAGGTAAGGGTCGCTCCCTTTTTTTAAGGCGCACATTTTGGCTGTTTCAGTGATATTTTTAGTCTCATCTGCACCCAAGCGGGGGCAGAAAATCACTAGAAACCAGGGAGAGTTTATGTGTGTGTAAACTGGAATTTGGCTGACGGTCTGCGTGTACTGACTTTTGGCTGGCATTTTGCTGGCTGTGTGTGTGGACCTGCACTTGGATACTTGTGTGGGTGGACTCGAGCTTGATGACGGTGTGTGTAAATTGGTGCTTGCCTGGTGGTGTGCTTGGAGTGGCACATGGCTGGTGGTGTACGTGGACTGGTGCTTAGCTGGCGGTGTGCATGGATATTGCTTGGCTGATTGCATGGATAGCATTTGGCTGGCGGTGTACATGGATGTCGCTTGGCTGGCAGTGTGCATGGATGGCGCTTGGCTGGCAGTTTGTGTGGATGGCGCCTGGCTGGCAGTGTGTGTGGATGGTGTTTGGCTGGTACTGTGCATGGATGGTGGTGTGGATGTACTGACTCTTGGCTGGCGGTGTGGCTTGCATGGATCCCCCAGCGTTTTCTTACCCAGAATCCCCAGTAAACCTCAAATTTACTTACAAAGTCACATTTCCCTCACATTTCTGTGTGGGTAAGTTGTAGGATCACCGTGCAGGCACAAATTTCCTACTACCCAGCATTCCCCTTGGTCTCCCGAGAACAATGATACCTTACTTGTGTGGGTGCCCAAAGTAGCGTCAGCCTAAAAACATATAAACAAACTGCCCTTTTGGATGCGCTTTGGGCCCCCCTCAATCACTACATGTTTTTGGCCCTTTCATGTCATAGGGACTTGGCCCATCCACACAAGTGAGGAGACTGAGGGGAATGCTGAGTGGTAGGAAATTTGTGCCATGCGGTGATCCCAAAACTTTCCCACACAGATATTAGAGGAAAATGTGATTTTTTTGGCTAAATTTGAGGTTTGCAGCGGATTCTTGGAAGAAACATTTTGGGGATCAATGCAAGCCACACCTCCCTGGACTCCCACGGGTGTCTAGTTTTTAGAAATGTCTGGGTTTTTTGGGTTCCCTTAGATATCTGCAAACCCGGGACCAAAAACACAGGTGCCCACCTATCTATCACAAAACAAGTTGGTTTTACAAGGGGGGTCACCTGGGTTTTTGTCCCAGGGCTCGGCGGCCAAGTAGGGAAACCTACCAAACCCACACATTTCTGGTATGTCTTGCATGGATCCCCCAAAGTTTTCCTACCCAGAATCCAATCACATTTTTCTCAAGTTTCTGTGTGGGATAGTTGTGGGGTCACCAGGACGACACAAAGTTCTCACCACCCAGCATTCCCCATAGGTCTCCCGATAAAAATGGTACATTACTTGTGTGGGTGGGCCAAGTACCCGCGACAGGCAAGGGCCCAAAACATATTGTGGAGACATCAAAATTACCAATTACAAAACGACCTGGTTTTGCAATGGGGGCACCTGTGTTTTTGGCCCCGGGTTCGGCGGCCATCTAAGGAAACCTACCAAATCCACAGATTTCTGAAAACTAGACATCCAGGGGAGTCAAGGGAGGTATGGCTTGCATGGATCTCCCAATGTTTTCCTACCCAGAATCACCTGCAAACCTCAAATTTAGCTGAAAAAAATCACATTTTCTCACGTTTCTGTGTGGGATCACCATGCCGGCACAAATGTCCTACCACACAGTGTTTCCCTCAGTCTCCTGAGTAAAATTATACCTTACTTGTGTGGGTGGGCCAAGGGCCTGTGACTGGGAAGGGCCAAAAACATAGGGATTAAGGGTATAGCACAGCGAACTCTAAGCGCTATATTCCCCCAAAATTTTTATTTAGGTGATTCTGTATTGGACACCCACACAAGTGAGGTATAATTTTTATCGGGAGACCTGGGGGAACACTGTGTGGTGGGAAATTTGTGTCGGCCCAGTGATCCCACAACTTTCCCACACAGAAACGTGAGAAAAATTTGATTTTTTCCAGCTAAATTTGGAATAAAGAATAGGAGGAGGAGGAAGAGAAAGTGTAACCACTGAAAAATCAATAAAATCATGAACTGTCACTTGGTAACAAGACTTGAGAAGTGAGAGAGGAAGAGAAAAAAATTGTAGAAAAACAACTAGGGGCGGGCAGTGAACTCCGCTCCACCAGCGGAGTTAGCGGAGTTTTTCCAACTCTGCGCTCCTCTGGGAGCACGAAGTTCGGCAAAAAACTCTGATTCTGTCGCGTGGTGGATTTTGCCCCAGTAGCCCACGCCTAAAGCAGAGAAGAAAGAGAGAGAGAGGCACGAGAGAAGTAAAGGAGAGAGAGAGAGAGATGTGTGTGTGTCCCAAATTATAAAGGTTTAGTTATTGCAGATTGTCCTGTAAAATAACGAATAAACTGCATACGAGCCGCTCTTCAGAAATGACACATTTTGCATTAATATCTTTGCTGCAGTCACAGATTGTCTATCCAAAGCACACAAAATTTTAGAGCGCCCTGAAGCAGCATAAGAAGTGTGCTTCGGTTGAGTCGACTTCCATCCCATAGGAGCCGGACTTGCGAAAAACAGTATTATAGGCGAAGAAAAGTTTGCATCCTTTTAGATTGAAACCCGCCCTTCCTACGCTCCACCCCTCCCAGCCCCCAGAAGTATCTAATCAGTCCACCCAGAGGCAGATGATGGTTTTAAATTAAAGTACAAATGCATTCAAATTGTGTTCTGGCCACCAGGCAGCTGTAAGCACTGGTGTCATGTGAGCCAATGCATGCATTAGCTGTCCTTAACAATCACTGACAAAGTCAGACGAGCTGGCTTTTATACAATAAAAACTGTGATAGGAACAGTACTAAGATGAGTTGTGTGTGAAATTGTGTGAGGTTTTTTTATCTGAAGAGGGACTTTTAACTTGTTGGTAGCCTCAACAGTAATGACATATTCCTGGTGGTAGAGTGCCAGGACCTCTCAACAGAGTTGTTATTCTTTTAATTCTGCAGTATGACATCTTCTGAGCAGGGCTGCTATACGCCTCATATTACAATACCGATAGCTGTTTTCAGTCTCAGCAAAGAGGCCAATATTTGAATGGGCCTGGAGTGAGGTCTCTCCTTGTGCACTCCGTACCTGCCTCCCTGGCAGCTCACTGTTATTCCCTCATACGTCACTGTCCTGCACAGCATGCAGTGGTTGCCAGGCAACTGACGTGCATTGTGCGCGCCATGTCCTGGTTGTATGAGAGTGAGTTTGTGCAGCTGCTGCTCCCACCGCTTACACCGTGCCGACCACATCCCCATGCATCTCCAGGGAGCCCCACACGGGGCAGCAGAGGTTGCAGCAGGAGCCCAATGTAGCACCACCACCTGCATCCATCTTCTTGGGCAGTGAGGCGCCCCTTTCAGCATAGATCACTGGGGAGAGGAGGCGGCGCTGAGAGGTGAATTTCGGGGGCGAGGGCGACCAGTGGCTTCTGTAGTAACATATGTACAAGTGGCCAGTTATTCACTTTAGTGTCGCCAGTTCGCTCTTCTGGCAAATGAGAGTACATGTTATTGTCCATGTTCTGTTTCCTTGCTTCCACTAAGCAAAGCGTTTCTTTTAACAAATTTACCCTTGTCATCATTATCTTGTACTTAGCAGAAGTTCTATGCAAAGTAGGTCAACTTAGCCTGTTGACATAATTCTCTTAGCAGAGAGTTTTTTTCTTATGCATCATGGTGTTAGACCAACATTTATAGCACCTTTTAATTTATTAGAGCATTAAAAAATTGTATATGTTCTCATGTGCTCATTCTCTCTGTCATCAGTCTGCAATGTGTCCACTATGTAAAGCAATTACAAAGTTAAGTGAAACCAAAACACTAGGAGTTGTCTGAAAATACTAGATATTGCATTGCCACATGATTAATTGCAACGATCCTTTTGTATTGGGAAATGGGAATTTTGGTTTTTGAAACCTGCAGTGATTATGGCGGAGTGTAACTCTGCGGAATTCCACAGAGTTTTTAATGCAACTCCACGGAATTCCACTTAGTGCAACTCCGCGAACTCGGCCCACCCACTAATTGTTACTTCAGGAACTTATCAGAACTAAGGGTGTAGGTGTATTTGGGAGGAAAACCTGTAGGAGGTTTCCCACCTTGCTTAGTTGCATGTATGGCTGTTAAAATATCTGTGTCACTGATGGCCCAAAGAAAGCTTATCTTGTAAGACAGCTATCCTACCTCAAAGCCTTTTACTCTATATAGGTTTTCCCTTTGAATCCTTGAGTGCTTTCAACTGCCAATGCTGCAAGTCGACATTGTAACCTTGTATACAAAAGGATGAGTCATACACAATAAGTGTGGGAACTGACTTGTCAGCCTTTTTGCAATGCAAGTAACAGGGCATGTAATTCTGCATGTTGTGCAGTACGGGCACCTAACATTTTAATGTGGGTGCACTGTGGGATGAATTAAACATCCTTCACTACACCTTGTACTGCTGCGCAGGCTTTGGAGTACTTATATTTTGTTCCTACCACAGGTTGGCCATAGCCGTCCATATAGATTATGGGGCCAGATGTACGACCATTTTTTGTGGTCGCAAATGGGAAATCGGCCCGTTTGCAACAGCAAAATAGGTCTGCCCCATGTACAAACCCTATTTTGTGAGTTGGTAACCTATTACCGACTCGCAAAATAGGTTTTGCGACTCGCTATTAGAAAGGGGCGTGCCAAAGGCAGCCCTTCCTAATAGCGATTCGCACTGCAATGTACAATGGTTTTGTGACCGCAATTGCGGTCGCAAAACACTCGCAGTTTACCACCTGCTTCAAGTAGGTGGTAAGCCACTCGCAAACCGGAAGAGGTCCCCAGGGGACCACTTCCCCTTTGTGACTGGTAGCGAAAATATTTCTTAAGAGCAGGCAGTGGTCCCACGGACCACTGCCTACTCTTAAAAAATGAAACAGAAGCGTTTCATTTTTCTTTTTTAAATGCATCCTGTTTTCCTTTAAAAAAAACGGGCTGCATATAAAAAAAAAAAGTTTTATTGAAAAAGCAGTCACAGACATGGTGGTCTGCAGACCTCAGCAGGCCACCATCCCTGGGAGTGGTAGCCATTCCCAATGGGGTCGCAACTTGCTCCTGCCTCATGAATATTAATGAGGCAGGCAACTTGCGACCCCATTAAGAATTGCAAACAGTGTCTGAGAGAATTACATTTTGCGAGTCGCAAATCACAAGTTGCAAACATCTGGCCCTTGGTCTGATAAGACTCAGTGGGTAAAGTGGCTGCAGTCGGAGCAACATCCTGTTCATATTGGAGAGAAGCTTGTGTATGAAGAGAAGGATCATACTGAAACTTCACATCCACTGAACTTAAAGAAGAGGCCCACTGTACCCATCTTGGGTGTAGGGTGTGAGCATTAGGAATACTTGCCTTTGTGGCCGCTTCTAGTGCTGATATGGGAAAAACAATAAAGATATGTTTTCCATGCTCCAAAGGGCACTCCTTTAAAATAGCTGTTTGCACAGCCATCAGGATCTTTTTGATGGATGTCCTAATCATCAGATAATTGTGACCAAACATCCGCTTTAATAATATGTGGCATGTTCCCTTCAATTTGTATGTTTAGATTGTGAACCCTATCAAGAGGATTCAAATGTATATCTAGAGTCTCGATCTGTATAAAATTCTTCAGTTGGATTTGCACCTAGAAACCTCTGAAGCATCTGATGCAATATTGTGACTTCTGCTGTGCTGTCTGGAAGCGCTCTTGCTCAAGTCCTGTTGCACAGGAGGACTCGTAGCTGTTTCTTAGAAAGCCCTGCTACCTTTTTCTTCTTTACTAGGGTTTTAGAGTCCAACCCTTTCTCTTCCCTCTTTACACTGACGCCTGTCTCATGTCCTGCTTCACTTTTCCTACTACACTCCTCTTTTCTTCGGCTCCCCCTCTGTTCTTTTACCATCAGTATCTTGGAAAGAACGTGAAGAGTGGCTAACAGAATACTGATACGGTTAAGATTTATAAATCTTTTTCATGGTTGCTTAAGTTATAACTTCCCCTGTGGGATTCCCGAGAAGTGGGTGATCCAGTCTGTCTCTTTTCTTTGTCCGTCTGTTTCTTCTTCCCTTCCATTGCATATTTCTTTTTAGTGGAACCCTCAGAGTCATTTTTAGGTTTTAAATGTGGCTTAATGGGTCGAGTACTCAAGGTATCTCTACCCACTGTAGTGTAAACATCCACGATTATTTTTGGTAGTTCCCGTTCTTGAACTGGAACTGCTTCCAGTCTCTGATGTCTAGACAGAACCGAAGCCTCTCGCCTAATATTGCTTAGGACGATAGAGGGCATTGTAGAGAAGTACCCCATTAATGTAATTCCTAAGTCCAGAGCTGGTGCATCTCTGTGCTCATTCTGTACCTCTATAAGTACATCAGGTAGAACTGCCAATGAAGGTGTGCCAGGCATACTAATGTAAATGCATGAAAACATGCTTCCCCAGGTATTACACTCCTCTATGAGGGGGGCACCGTTCGAAGAGGGAGACCCATAGTCAGTATTCTGTATTTGTCCTGGGAGGTAGTGTATGGATACACAGCTTCCAATTCATTGGTCTTACAAGCAATTCAGAAAGCCTTTTATTCACAATTCATGGGCGCTTTTACCATGATAGCGTTGATAGTCTGTAGACTAATAGTTTGTACCTGTTCAGGAGCGGCAGGTCTTGCTGTGACAGTAGGTCTGGAGCTCAATGTACGTTGTATGAACTGTACGAGTCTCCTGGATAAGGTAACTGTGTAATTTAACACCCCTAACACCTCGGATAGGTGTTAAGTTGTCAGGGCGAGGAACACGAGTGTAGCCAGCCAAAACTGGTCACGTAGCCCCTTCATTGCTCAGGAGCCCCATATGGACATTTCTGTGCAAGTGTGGCATTGAACAGCAAACCAGTTCTGGTGTTCCTGGTAAGTTAATGGGATTTCCAAATCTTGGTAAGTCCTATAGTGTGCCTGCGGGTCTACCACTGTATAAGCACGAAACTGACCTGAGGCACCATCGATAGGCTCAACTCCACCCAGGAGTAAAATGACTTAAAGGCATACGCTGCATGTACAGCTATTACAAAAGTAGCCCCCCCCCCCCCACTGGAGACACCTCATGCCTTGAGATGCTGAGTGACTGCTTCTCTGTAATTGGCCCCTATCACAATAGGCACCACCATAGTGAACGGATTCAATTGAAAGTTGGAATCAAAGAATTAGAAAACCCACAGAATGGAGAAAAGCATTTAATGAGTCAAGCTTGACAAACCTACGGAAATAGGTGCTCCCTTATCCTCAGTAGGAGGCAACCATAATTACTACAGATGTCTCCGTAATGACATAATAAAGTGTGTGTGTGAATAGTGAAAAAAGGACTCGGGCATAACCGTAAGATACGTGCTACACATTGGGTGCCAACTGTTGAGGAAACTATGACTCTGGCATAGTTCTACATCGTGTGCCTTCCCAACCACAGGTGACACAGGGGAACTGGGTTCAATACACCAACAATGAATGTGAAATACAGGTTATTGTAGCCCCACAGAACACTACTCAATGGGGCATATTCACAAGGACTTATCGCTGAGTTATCGCCACCTTGACGCATCAAAAGTGGAGATAGATTTAACGCCCCATTCACAGCGGGTGCAAACTGCAGACATCCCCAGTATTCCAGCGATAACTGCCGCAAAATTTATCTCCACGGGTGACACCACCAACTAACCCTAATGAGATGCAGAGTAGGCGTTCCCGTGCAAAAACTCACGAAAACACCACTACACCACTTTCACAACGAACTGCCAGATCTGCGATGCGAACCAAAAACAGGCGATAAGCCGCGGTAGCAGCAGGGAATTAACACCTGCCTGTTGCTGGTGTTAAGCAGGACGACTACCTGCAGCATGAAAGGGAGTCCAGCCAAGAGCCACATCTGAAGACCCACAGATGCCATGGAGACAATGATCATGCAGCTCGGAGACCCATGAGGGCCACAACACTCACCGCCACCACCCCCAGGCCCGCCACCACCCCCAGGACCCGTCCCGCCCCCCCCCCGGACCACCACAGAGGCAGCGTACACAAAGACAGCGGACCCACCTTAAACACATCAGCCGCACAGACCCAACGCCCGAGGAGGACATTGCCCACTACAGGCCCAGAAGGACAACCATCCCCCGCATCCTGATCCACATTGCCCACCTGCTGACGGTACCAACACAGCGGACAACCAACATCCCTCGGCAGACAAAGCTGCCGGCTGTGCTGCACATGTTGGCCTCTGGAACCTTCCAACCCACAACTGCCAGAGTCGGAGGAGTCACACAGCCAGCCCCATCCAAGTTCATCACACCTGTCCTGGATGCCATCATCAGCCTGGTACCCCAGCACCTCCACTTCACCCACACTGCGCAGGAGCAGCTGGAGACCAAGCAAGGCTCCTATGCCATAGCTGGATTCCCTCACGTGTCGGGGGCAATTGACTGCACACATGTACCCCTCGTGCCCCTTGCCGACACTGCAACCAACTACCGCAACAGAAAGCACATGCATCCCATGAATGTGCAGGCAATAGTGGACCACCCGGGACTCCTCAACAATGCCGTGGCCAACTCCCCAGGCAGAGTGCATGATTCCTACATCTCCCGACAGTCCATCATCAACCAGCACTCCCAGGATGGCACCTATGGAAATGCAGTGCTAGTTGGTAAGTACCAAATGAACACCCACACACCTCCACCCCACAGTCATGCAACTCACGACACTGGCATTGGGCACGCAGCAGAACTACATGCAACATGCCACACAACATGCCAACCGACCAGACACGACAACACGATTCCATTGGGAACCTGGGCTTGTCATGCACACAACCCAGCCACGGCATGGCACCACAGCCCAGGTTCCCACAGCCCAGGTTCCCAATAGCAGAATGTGAGGAGAGGCTTGGAGCAGGCAAGTGCGAGAGTGGCAAATGACTAATGAATGAGAACCTACCGAATGCCAGGTGTGGCGTGGAGGTGCCGGACAGACTCCAATGTGCAAACCACGGAAATGGCCATGTGGACATTAACTGCTGGTGCATGGAGTGTAGTGGACAGTGGACGCTACCATGTCCCCACAGGCTGCGGGGCAGAACGCAGAAATGTTGCACGTTACGTCCCCCCCTGTATGCGCGAGCGGAGTGGGTTGGCCCTGCGTACGCCAGGCCTGCGTAGGGGTGTGAATAAAAACCCCGTCGCACTGGGCGTGGTTCTCTTTCGGAATGGCCAACGTGTCTGCCAGGGCGGCGCCTCTCAGCCCACCATGAGGCCGGCGCCGTGCGCGGCGGGGCCTGCGTCCCTGTGCACCTGCTGCACCCCGGGCCGCTGGTCCCCAGACCCGTCATGCCTGCCCCAGCGCACCAAGGAGGCTCCGCTCACCTGCCGACACCGGCGTGTGTCAAAGAGGGACCACCACGTGCCGGTGCAAGCTCCAAGCCCCAGTCCCGCGACCTTTGCAGCCTCCGCAGACCATCGCTGGCCTCCACGACGCTGGCCCACTGTACTCCTTTTTCATTGACATACTCCACCGGCGTACTTTTCGGCACAGTTGTTGGCTCATGTTGTACTGAGTCGTGAGTTAAGAATGGCAGTGACCCCAAGTCTGTGGCAGCATCCACATCACTGAACTCCCTCCGATCAGTGAAGCCAAAGTCTGCATCGCAAGCCGGCGACACGTGGTGCCACTAACCCTGTCCAACGCAAGCCGGCGACACGTGGTGCCACTAACCCTGTTCAACGCAAGCCGGCGACACGTGGTGCCACTAACCCTGTCCAATGCAAGCCGGCGACACGTGGTGCCACTAACCCTGTTCAACGCAAGCCGGCGACACGTGGTGCCACTAACCCTGTTCAACGCAAGCCGGCGACACGTGGTGCCACTAACCCTGTCCAACGCAAGCCGGATACACATGGTGCCACTAACCCTGTTCAACGCAAGCCGGCGACACTTGGATGAGGGCTCAGGCCTACACTGCGGCCCAGTAGGTCCCACATGTGGAACTGTGTCCTGAGTCTTGAATGGCAGTGACCCCAAGTCCGTGGCAGTGTCCACATCACTATACTCCCTCCGATCAGTGAAGCCAAAGTCTGCATCGCAAGCCTGCGACACATGGTGCCACTAACCCTGTCCAACGCAAGCCGGTGACACGTGGTGCCACTAACCCTGTTCAACGCAAGCCGGCGACACTTGGATGAGGGCTCAGGCCTACACTGTGGCCCAGTAGGTCCCACATGTGGAACTGTGTCCTGAGTCTTGAATGGCAGTGACCCCAAGTCTGTGGCAGCGTCCACATCACTGAACTCCCTCCGATCAGTGAGGCCAAAGTCTGCATCGCAAGCACACAACACGTGTCTGTGCGCCCGTGCTGACCGCTGCACCCGGCCTACACTGCGGTCCAGTAGGTCCCACATCCAGCACTCAGTCTTGATTCATGAATGGCAGAGTCCATACCAGTGAACGCACGGAGAGGAGTAAGAGGAAGATGCAACCCAGTCCAGATGAAAGCCGGATCGTCGTCACGGAGGTGACCGAACACTAGCAACAACTGACCTGGTGCCACCAACCCTGTTCACCGCAAGTCCACGTCCCGTGGTGCCACTGAACCTGAACTACGCAGGCCGGTGGGACCATCCAACGTAAGCCGGCGACACTCGGTGAATGGCCCCTGCTGACCGCTGCCTCAGGCCTACACTGCGGTCCAGTAGATCACACATGTGGAACTGTGTCTGGAGTCCACACCATTGGATACGCCTCATCACAGGCGGCATCCCCAATCAGCACTGGTGCCACTAACTCTGTGCGCAATGAGTCATGGGCACTTTCTGGTTGGACTTTGGTGGCGTCTGAGTCCATGGCCTGGGGGTTGTCTGCATCATCATCTGGCTGGGCTGGACTTGGGGTTCGACATGTGTCTGTTCCATTCATCTCCACCATAGTGACTGTTTCAGCGTGGTTCTGCACTCTGCATCATGCCCAGGGGGTACACCTTCCACTGTCCACCGAGACACTCCGAGACAACCCCCTTTGTCATCTACGAGAACCTGCTCTGCTCTCATGACCCTGCCCCAGTGCACCGCAAGTCAGCGGCCCGTGGCGGTAGGCCCGTGCATGACGCTGTGCATCCGGGGCCACTAACTCTGTGCAGCTCAAGTCATGGAGCCTTTATGGTTGAATGGTTGTGTCCTTAATGATGTACACTGTTGTCATTTTTTGACTGCAGCAGGCACTCCATGACAGCTGGTGTACACACACCCCACACACATCCAACACAGGTGTCACTCGAAATGTGAGCCTGCTAATAAAAGTGGCCGGGCGCATGTGCCCGTAGCCATTCACACCATCTAAGCAAGTGTGTCCGTGTGGTCATTATGTCAGCATGATGGGCCCGAGCCCTGCAACATCACAGTGTGCTGTCTTCAGCGGACGATACCATGTCACCTCAGTAGTGGCTGAGACCTTGGACATGTAGCTTCGCCCGCCCCCCCCTGCATGCACAAGCGGCGTGTGCTGGTCCGGTGTACGTAAGGTCAGCGCAGTGGTGTGCTGATTCGGCAGGGGGATCAGGGCGTGGCTCTGGTCTGGCCTTGAGCAGGAAGTGCGGTAAGCGTGTCTCTGTGTTGGAGTGTTGTCGCCACCAGGGCCACAGTAGTCGATGTTGCAATGTAGCATGCACCCGGAGGGCGGGCCCGCATGTACAGGGAAATGTAGGAGCGCAAGACCGCTCGGGGTCTTGGCTCATGCATGCCAAGTGTTATGTGTATCAGTCCTGTGGCTGCATAAGTCAGATGCCTAGCCTCAATCGCAGCGTGATCACAGCCAGCAATGGACTGTACACCTGTGTCCGCCTTGTCTGGACCATTGGCATACACTCACGTGGCCGCACACCCTCAACGGCCAGCTTCACGGTGTTGTTGGCATGTCGCTGGGCATGCGCAGACAGGCATGACAATGGTGTGCCGTAGGAGTGCAAGTGATACAACCGCGCAGCGCACACAAGTGTGGGGGCTCGTGGGAGGGAGGAGCAGCTGTGAGGCAATGTAACACACAGTGAGGCCGCTCATGTGCCACGTGCTCGGCATATCATCCATGATTCCCTGGGTCGCAGACATCCCACCCCACCCACGACAGGCCTCTGTACATCTCCTGTATGCAAGCAGATAGTAAAGTTACTGTAGGGATGAAAGGTCCTTTGTCTGAACTATCAGGCGGTAGCACATCTGCAGCTCCGAGCTGGGACTTGCATGTGCCCAGCACCCCCTGACAGATACGATATCATTTGCTGCCGACTCCCACACTACGCACTGCCCGACGTGAGACCAACGTGTACACATCCCACACACAGAAGTCCTTGGTCGTAGTTAGCGTGCGTGAAATGGCCTTCACACGTACTCCAACCAATCAATCAATCAATCAATCACGGCATTTATAGAGCGCGCTACTCACCCGGGAGGGTCTCAAGGCACTGGGGGAGGGGGTAAGTTACTGCTCGAACAGCCAGGTCTTGAGCTGCTTCCTGAAGGAGACATGGTCCTGGGTTCGCCGAAGGTGAGTGGGGAGGGAGTTCCAGGTCTTGGCTGCCAGGTAGGAGAAGGATCTTCCTCCGGCGGTGGTTCTGCGGATGCGTGGTACGGTGGCGAGGGCGTGGCTGGTTGATCGTAGCTGGCGTGTGGGCGTGTAGAAGGTCATGCGGTCGTTGAGGTACTTTGGGCCCAGGTCGTGGAGGGCCTTGTGTGCGTGGGTGAGGAGTCTGAACGTGATTCTCTTGCTGACGGGGAGCCAGTGCAGGTCTTTCAGGTGCACGGTGATGTGGCTGTGTCGGGGGATGTCCAGGATGAGTCGTGCGGAGGCGTTCTGGATGCGCTGGAGTCTCTTTGAAGTTTGGCTGTGGTTCCGGCGTAGAGGGTGTTCCCATAGTCCAGACGGCTGGTGACGAGTGCCTGGGTGACGGTCTTCCTGGTTTCAGTGGGGATCCATCTGAAGATCTTGCGGAGCATGCGCAGGGTGTTGAAGCATGAAGATGAGACGGCGTTGACTTGTCTGGTCATCGACAGGGAGGAGTCCAGGATGAAGCCCAGGTTGCGTGCGCCAACCCCACCCCAGGCCTGCCCCAGTTGCACACAGACACTGCTCATTGATCCGAGCTGTGCCATTTCATCCACAGGACTGGCGCGGGTCAGCACGGTGCCGCTTCAAGCAGAGCCACTGATGCAATGGCAGACCATCCCGGACACATGCACAACTCCAGTCACGTGGACTGGTACCGTGCACGTCTGCTGCATGTACTGGGGGCACTGCCATTGGCAGTGCTGCGGATCAGTTACCGGCTAAGCTTCCGCCTTGCCAACGTCACCTGCGTCCAGCCTGTGTTGCATTGTCGCTCGTGCACATTCGAGTGGACCATGGATGTCTGCCTCTCCAACGTCACGGTAGCTGACCTGGATTTCGGCGTGTGTGTGCGCCCCCTGTTGGCCCACGACCAGGAGTGTCACTGTGATGCCCGTTTATGGCATGCCTGGATGATTGGCATGCATGCTGGCAACTGGACCTGGGAGATTGCACGTGTCGTCGTGTGCAGTGACCACATTGAGCCGCTCCCCTATTGGGCTTTAGTGCCAATTGGGGCCAGGGGTTGGAGTCAGCACATCTGTCTGGGACAGCTGATGGGTTACATCGCCGACATGTTAGATCTAGTCGACAACGAGCTCTCATTGGAAATGTTGGCCTACGCTGCTGCACTCGCGTTCATGGACGAGTGACAACGTACCTGCAGCCACAACTGAATGTGACCCATTGCATGTGTCCCGACGCCTGGTTGCATGTTGGGGATCTGGTCACATGTCCCAAGACGACAGTGGACATGGCTGCATTGGCCTGGACTCCGGATCCATGCGCGGACAACCAACGCAGGTTGGCACTCACTTGTGTGGGTGATGGACTCCCCCAGGGTGGACATGGGCGCTTTCCAACGTTCCTCATTCAGACATGCTGCTGCATTGGTCTGCATGTCGTGGCACTTCTCTTGGCCGTACTGACACGCAATTGTTGATAAAGTTTCTGCACCTTCACTTGTCTCCAACTGTGATGAGTGTTGATTTGTATGCCAATGTGTGTGTCACGGCCTATCTGGGTCCCTGCCATACATGCATTGCTACCCCATCAGGGCTGTGGGTTTGTACTTGTGCATTATCATGTCCCTGTTTCGTGCTTTGCCAGATGCGTATGGCCATTTACCGGCCACAAGCAGGTGCACTTGTGTCCTGTGTTCGGTTGTGCAAATGTTGCTGTTTGTACCACATTGTGTTCGATGTTGGGGTGCTCTGCTTCCTATGTGTGTGTGCTGCATTGTGTGTGAGATGTCCCTTCAGCTCTGATTTGGCTCACCCTTCTCCCTTTCAGGCAGTGTGGTTTTCACTTATGTGCTTGTTCAGTGGTGTGATATTGCCGAGTTGTGTGAATTGTGCTCTTGCTTGGTGTTGTTACTCTTGGGCATGGTTTGTCTGCAGTTGTGCTGTGCTTAATTGTGCATGTGTGCCATTGTGCCCATCTCCCCCCGTCCCCCCAGTCCCTGGTCGTTCCTCTCCCTGTTGCTGTTGTGTCTGTTGATTTTGAGCAGTTTCCGGTCCCCGACTCCTGCCACCATCTCCAGACTGATGTGGTGGACACCATTTCCTCCATGTCATCCAGCTCCTGGTGTGGCGCTGGACTCCCACCTCCGGTGTGCATTGCTGCCTTCTGGTTGTTGGCGTGTTTCTGTTTGTTTGTGCGTTTCGCATCATTCCAGCTGTTCTGGTTTTCTTCCATTGTCCTCCTCCGCTCTCCGGCTGCATTCACCTTGTCCACGATGGACTGCCATGTAGAATGTTTTGTTGCCAATGGGGCTTGTGGGGTTGTGTACTAGCTCCGGCTGCCTCCATTGTGCTTCGCTGTTGTTTTCTGTTTGGTTTGTCTTCCTTTTCCTGCTTTTGTTGTGCTTATTCCCGCCTGCCGTGTGTGTGTCGCGGGCCTGGCGCTGCTTATCGCTGCTTTCCTCGTCGCGAATGGGCTCATCGCACGTTTTTTGGTGTTGGGGTTTGTGTTTTTATCTCCGTCGCGGTGGTTGTATCGCGGACATTGGCCGCGTTTTCGGCAAACTATCGCATGGTACCGCCGTGTTGTGATTTCCACGTTAACACGGGGTTATTTTCCCGCGATAGACTGCGATGTGTAAAGTTGCGTTAACGTTTTTTGGAGATGTTTAGCGCACGTTCTTGTGAATATCCCCCAATGTGTTATTGAAAAAGAGTTATTGCTTTTGGGTTACTAACAATGCCTATCTAGTGATCAGTAACAAACCTTTTTCATTATGAACAACATCACACACCCATTGCACTAAAAAGAATGATCATGCTTAAGTAAAAAGTATTTATTACTACAGGAACAACCTGTTTCTCAGTACATTAAAACAACTACACAGAATTTTATGAAAACAGCTAGAAGGCACATTATAAAGAATGAAAAATAAATGTAATTTATAACCTAACACCCTAACATCTACTGCTATGCGCTACATTAAGAGAGAATGGAAGGCAGAGCAACTTGCATTCTAGAGTTTTTAGGAAGAAGAGAAGCACTGAATACCTTATTGACAGCAAAGGTTGTCTTTATCAGCACAGGCGTGAAGACAGTGGTCATACGAATTTAAAACACACACTGCAGTAGCAGTTTTCCTCCAGGACATGAATTACAGGTTGTGTTAGAGAAAATATAGGCAACCCAATGAGAAAGTATTGAGACGTTGACATCAAGGCAGAAAATAAAGGCATGGACCATATAATTTCACCAAACTCTTTCACAATGTCATCTAATTTCTCCTAAGTTGCAAGAAACCAGAAAGATGTTTTTCACTTCTGATGTTCCTTCCTCTTACATCATTGGTTTCTTGACCTAATCATAAAATTTAACAAAAAGGGATTACATAAAACCTCATAATATCTGTCTTCCAATAAATAGCTGACCACCTTCTCATATTGCTGAATTCTTGTAATGTGATTAATTACTAAACAAAGAAATATCCATATGTTGGCAAAATAAAATGCATGTTTATTTTGCCCAAAAGCAACATTACATGTACACCTTCCCTGGAAGATGTTTGAAACATGGAAGATCATAAATACAGAAATTGCAACATTCAAACTGCACTTTGCTCAAATATAATTCGCCAAAACATAGTGGACAATATTAGCTCCATGAATGCTTTAGTAGATTACACAATGTAAAAGAATGTTATGAAATGTATGTCCTCACAGTTTCGTTATTTTCCCGTGCTACCTAGATAAATTGGAATCACTATATTACGTTAATGGTTATATTTTAACATCTAGGTCCACTCAGGAACCTATCATGCAAGTAATTCTAATGAAAGACCATTCCTAATGCATTAATTTTGATCCAGTCAGTACTACGCATTTTGAGGTAAATTTGTGTCTCTAGTGACTCTCATGGCTAGACCAGAAATTGACAAAGAAAAGTGACTATACTCTGCACACCTTCAGGAAGTGCCTCAAGACCTGGCTCTTCGACTGATCCGGAGCTGCACATCCCCCCCCAGCGCCTTGAGACCCTCACGGGTGAATAGCGCGCTCTATAAATCCCTTATTGATTGATTGACTATTGCCTTTCTCCTCAAAGTATTGCGCCGATTCCTTTAGGAATAACGTTTTGACTTTCTTCCACAGAACAGAGCAACAAGAGTACAAGTCCATACCATTTCAAGCTGTCACTATTTTGTATAAGGTATCTAAAACTCTTCAGCTTGTTTATGGCCAGTGGAAGCTAAAATATTTACTTTCATATCAGCTTTGTGATGGTCAGATTGATTTAGTTCCAGATAAAATACGGGCACAGTATATAACTAACTATCTGTAAACAATGAAAGAGATGGTCCTTAAAGGCACCATTAAATATGTCAGAGATGCATGTATTTAATTTTTGTATAAGACCTACTTTCTTTAATTCTAGATCTTAGTCATCAAGTCCAAAATACCTCTATTTTCAGAAAGCTGAATTTAATAGACGCCTTTATTTTGGCCTGCAAGGCTAACAACGATGAATGGAAGACAGCATTCAAAACCAACTATTTTATTTCAAAATATCTTGCTATGTTATTTGACTTCAACAACATCTCTAAAGATAAACACGTTTTATAGCTGGCGTTCTTCTAGACAACCTATTTATTCATTCATAGTCTCTGACAAATTGTGAAATGTGCTCGAAATTCTGTCACACTTATGGCAACTAAGACTACATACTTCCTGGCAAAGTCGATGGGCCCGATTCACAGAACTAACTTCCGTCAAAAACGTAAAGTTAGTACCTTTTGGTATTCACAGAATACACTTACTCATTTTGGTATTCACAGAATACACTTACTCATTTTGGTATTCACAGAATACACTTACTCATACTAACTTTATGTCCGCACTCGGGCCGGAGATTCCGGCCGTTTGTGGAGATTCCGGCCCGGAGGTGGAGATTCCGGCCGTTTGTGGAGATTCCGGCCGTTTGTGGAGATTCCGCCACCGGCCGGAATCTCCACAACCGGCCGGAATCTCCACAAATGGCCGGAATCTCCACAAACGGCCGGAATCTCCGGCCGGAATCTCCACCTCCGGGCCGGAATCTCCACCTCCGGGCCGGAAGCTCCACAAACGGCCGGAATCTCCACCACCGGGCCGGAATCTCCGGCCCGAGTGCGGACATAAAGTTAGTATGAGTAAGTGTATTCTGTGAATACCAAAATGAGTAAGTGTATTCTGTGAATACCAAAATGAGTAAGTGTATTCTGTGAATACCAAAGGTACTAACTTACGTTTTTGACGTAAGTTAGTTCTGTGAATCAGGCCCAATGTTTCATACTATGTAAGCAAAAGTATTAGGGCATGTATTAACACCAAAAGGAGAAGTGGTGGACGGAAGTAAATACAAACCAAACTGTGACCAGTGCCCATAAAATATCTAGAAAGTATAAATGGTTTTGCTATTCGACAACTTTTATCATTATTTAATTCTTGATATGTGCATTCAATCATTCCATAAACTAAGCCCTCGAAGAAAAATACTTTTCTTTATGGAATATGGAGGCTAAGAAATCTGACAACAATTTAATCTTTTAATTTGTTCTGTATCAAATTTGCCAAGCTGTATGTGGTATATGTGCTCGATCATGACAGACACATCAGATACTGCTCTCTGAGCTGTATTATCATCACAACATTATGTGAAAACATAATATTGTATTTACATTACTTTAACACCAATGTTTCTCTGCATTTGCATGACACAATATGCACTGACACATTTATAATCAAATATGAATGTTGCTGTCTGGTTATTCTAAAGCTTCCTTTAACCTCAACATGCCTGCTAAGTTTCATGACTTCAGAAGGCCTAGAAACCATTTTGTTTGAGGTAGTACATTTGCACATTTCCTGCATCTCGTAGTAAAGTGTGGCCTCGCTTTCAACATTGGCAGCCAGTAGCACACTTTAAGGGAAGTAATGAAGTCAACAGTGTATTTATGTATTGTATCTCTGCTTCAAGGGTGTCTCACATTTTCTCTGTAAGAAGATCCTGCCACCTGCTCATTAGATAAGTTTTGCTGAAAATAGCAGGAGTCTGTTAAGTGTTTGTACCCCATAGAACTGTATGGAGAGACAAATGTATATAAACCCTTCAATTTTGCATGCACTGTAGCAATATATACTTAAACTGACTATTTTGAGTGAGAGCTCTAGTTGTCTGAATAGACGATTGTCTGATAGGTCTTTGCTATGCTGCTCCCTATTTTTGCTTTAATCACATATTAGACTTTTGGCTTCCCGATCTGTTGTGTTTTATTTTAACAGATGGTGCATTGGCAGTGAAAAATCAACTCTGCTAGTAGTAGACAATTGAGCGCAGGACCAGTCTCCACACAGAGTTAAGGGAAAGGGTTCTCTAAGGGGGCTAAGGACTGGACCTGGAGAATAGGCTAAATGTGTGAGTACAATTGAACGAAAATTAAATGTAGGTACTATCTAACTGTACGTTTGCTTGCTTTGCATGGCCTGTATTGTTTTATGGTTGTGAATGTGTTGTTAAAAAGAGGGTGTGCTCAATTGTCTTCCAGGTAGAAGACAACATGGAAAACAAATGATTGGGCAGGTAGAACTGGGAGGAGTCGAAGGAGAACCCGAAAATGCACATAACTGTGAATCCATGGTTTAGAGCCCGAGGGCTCTAGAAATAATGTGGGAGATAAGCAAAAGCGCCAGGACATAAAGGAAAAAACGTTGAGGAGGAATGTGTAAGGGAAAGAGGCTCCCTGATCCCTTCAAGAGCCCCATAGGAAATGCATCAAACTCCCCTCCACAAAATCTGTTTTGTAGAAAGTAGAGAGGTAACTCTATCCCTTTTTTCTGTCTCTTTTCCTACTATCCTCCAAGGGATGAGCTTTGGGCACAAGACTGGCAGACCCTTCATTGTTACCCAGGCACTAGAGAGTAATAAGGAGTAGAGATGGGGGCAGAAAAATCTAACTGTAGTGAGCCCCTACTGAAAGGGACTTCTGCCCCTACTATGTACCAACAATATGAGAAAAGCCACGTGCAAGTATTTATGAGAGTAGAAGGGACCCAGTAATAAGAATGGAAAGAAGTCCTTTCCTGAGCATGGTACCTCTGCAAAATTATAGAAGAAACTGAAAGATCTTAAAAATAAAATAGATGCTGAGCAATTGCCTCTCTTCCTACAATGGCATGAGATGGCACACACGTTTAAGCATGAATCCCACATCTGGGGTATGAGAAATACCCAGGAGAAATTAAAGTACCAAGTCTGTCACCTTAGGAACAGAGTTAGTGCTTGTGCTCCAACTGCTCCGCCTCCCTCCATATCTATCCTCCCAGATCACCGAACCACAAGAAAAAGAACAAGCATTTGCAATGCAATAGGTCTCGCATTTACGTGAGTTTAAGCTATTGGCATTGTAAATGACAATGCTTATTATTTTTGTTCTGTTTTTTGAAACATAAATAAAAGGCATTGTCATTTACAATGCCAATAGCTTGAACTCGCGTAAATGCGAGACCTATTGCATTGCACCATTTGACTGTTGTAGCGGAGCAGGCACGATTCACAGTCTCCGTGTTTAAAACCATCTCTGATTGCAGACGGAGATAAGGAACGACACCACTGCGCAGGTGAGAAAACCACAATCTGCTATATAGGAAAGAAGTAACATTTAATAGCGCACCGTGGCTGCTTTCCAAAGGAGCAGCCCTTCGTAAGACAATGATCCAGGTCCGGCCTTTAGTTTTCTCGATGACTTCGTTTTACATTTCATGTTAGGATGATAAAGGGCCTTCAAGTCCCAGTATACAAAGCCGGGCGTGGATTGATCGGTCACACGCACGGCTAAACTTATTAAAGAGGAGGACTTGTGATGGCAAGCTTGATGCCAAAGCTTACTTTGCATACATGTCAGTCCTACGAGATGCAAAACGTTATTTCCACAATGGGTGAATGAAAAGCCTCGGGTTACGCACACAATGCCTCTAATGTTTTTACAAACGTCAGCGTGTGCATGCACAGGACATGGTTTAGGGGTATCACTAAGAAGCTATAGAACGACAAGAGCTGTGCACGAAATAAATGCAGACCTCGGGTTTCTGAGGTCCCATGTCTGAACCGCTTACCCAGTTCAGCTTTTGTATTAGGCGAGTTGACCTGTTTATTCTATTATATAGCAGGGACTACAAGTCCCAGAGTGCAAAGCAAAACCCTGAACCAAGTTTGCTACTCGCGCACAGAGCTAGAAAACCTGAAATACCTGCAAACATTATAAACAACATATACTAAAAGACCATGATGTACTCACAAGTTCAACAATCTGATGATGAGAAGGCACCGAGCAGCACGACCGGGCCAGGCCTCCGGAAGGCTGCCGTAGCGGGTCAGAACTCTCGGTTAACTCTGCGAGTTCTCAACAGCAGCTCTTGACAACAGCAACAGTCGATCCTTAGCCCAAGCACTAAACGCAACAGTGCATCTGTCCCAAAGCACGGCTCTGATGCAACTCTCGGCTTGGCTGTAATAAGAAAAATATTGTCCTTGCATACTACCCCTGCCGAGGCGCTGAAATAATATTTGAAACATTTCAATGCGGAGCCGATCACTTACTTTTTGCAATTCTTCCCAGGTTTCCTTCTAAATCCAGAGCCCACTGATTCAGGGCAAACGTGGCCACGGTCACCTTCCGCCCTATTCCTGATTGTAACCGTGACGATTAAAATATATCTATATTGATTTAAAAGGACAAGGGCTGCGAGCATGCGTCTTCTGCAGCAGGTTTCTGCTTTCGAGGAGCTCTAGACTGCAGCTTGCACTTCCGAGCCTGGCAGACTGTGCTGCCGCCGCCACTGCTTCTAATCCGATATTGGCAGCCGAAGGAGACCCAGGAATGTGACCTTCTGGCGGGCATGCGTACGATGTAACTAGTGACCGGGCATCGCGTGCATGTAAAATTTAAATGAATGCGCATGCTTCTGCACAGACACTCTACCATCCTGTTCCAGCTCTCTACTCCTCCTCAGCACGAACTACTTTAAAAACAAGCATTTGCAATGCAATAGGACTCGCATTTACGCAAGACCTATTGCATTGGAACCGGGACTGCGGGCGGGCAAAAAGGAACGAACGGGAGTGGGGGGGCAGGGGGCCGAGAAGTCATGGACTGCGGGAGGGGAGGGGGGGGGAGATATGGGAAGAAAATATTGTTGAAAGTAAAGGGGCCAGTAGCCATGGAAGGATACAAATGACGACATACTCGTCATAAGGAGGGACTAACAAGCCTAAAACCAATCGGAAGGCAGCATTTAGGACCTAAGCCAATGAAAAAGATGGCGAAGAGTGGGCGGAGCTTCCACGAAGCTTCCACACTATACTGAATACTGCATGCCTCGCAAAGCGAACAGCGCATGCACTGCAACGCTAGGCTCGACCTAAAAATAGAGCAAAACACGAGGGAGGAGGATCTGCTTGAAATGTTCCCATGCCAGCTGAAGGGGCTAGGAATGCAGCTGCTGAGGCTCCTGTAGTCGGAGTGCAATTCTGAGGGAATGCCAGCGACAGCAGCACGAGGGAGTAACGCACTAGCAGGTGCTGCGGTGCGACTGACTGACAGTAAAACGCATGGTAGAGGGTTGCAAGCAAGTAGGCAAGAGGTTGATCGACTACCGTGGATTTGTGTAGGACCCAGGTATGGGCTATGCTGAGACATGGAGACTGGAGAGAATTAAGTCCTATTATTAATCTCAAAAGCTTGAGACAGACTGCAGAATGATTGTCTTAGAGTCATTCATTTGACGCTGGTGATGATGACCCTTCCTCTTCACCCTTCTTCACCTGAGCGACTGCCCTGCTACTGGGAGCAGAAATATGGTCTACTTTCCTTGGACCCACTCTGAGGTAGTAGACATTAAGAAACAATCTCCAAAAATCCAAGAAAACCCCACTCAGTTCTGATATGAACTGCAGAGTGTGACTGAAATAAACAGACCTAACTGGAGGGATGTGAATCAGTTATTGCAATTAGTGGTGCGAACTGAGGTGAGAGGAAACATTGGTAGAGAAGTCGGCGTGTCTGAGGGTTGTCCCTGGTAAGGAAGAAGAGTTGAGTGCAGCATAGGATGCGCTGTTGAGTGCAATTGCGATGTGTGCCTGGTGAAAACCGATTGCACAAAGATTTTGCATTATAAGCAAAATAGTGGTGTAATACCAGAGGATTATTTTGACTGACTTAAAGATGTGTGTAAGAGATACTCAGGTATCCTACGGACCCTACAGAGACATCTCAGGAAGCTGTTGGGGCTGCTTTTGTGCAGGGATTGTTACAGAATGTCAGGAGTTAGTTGATGACAATCCTCATTGGATGGCAGACTAAGAAGTTGGTCGAATTGGTGATAGTCACTAACAATTGTGTAGCATCAAAACACAGAAAGAGAGAGAATGCAGAATCTAAACTGATCTAACTGAAAATGCAGAACATGCAGAGAACTGTGAAGTGCATGGGACAGAGAGGCCTCAAAAAGAGGGGAGAGAAAGGGAGAAGGTGGAGCTAGGAGAGGTCAGTGGAAGTGGCATTCTAATATTAAGCGGACACAAACATTATATAATAATCAGCTAGCAATGACAAAACACTAAATAATTCATTACCATCCCTTTCACATGAGCACAAAGCAGCTGTGACAACGTTTTGGTACTGACATCCACTGATAATCCTCAGTCGTAGTTCTACATATCTTCTACATACCTTGCACCTTAAATTGAAACAATAATTGACCTACCTGCAAGTCCAGAAATTAGTAATCACTTGGGAGTGAGACCTCCATAATTATCCCCATATTTGTGGTTTTCGTAATTTTTAGATGCTTAAGACTTGCATTTAACCATAGCTGTGAAATTACTAACTTCTCTGCATGGTTTCTTCATTAGCATAATTTTTATTCTAGCACCAGTGTTAATTTCCATGTAGGTCTTCACAAACAATTTAGGTGTTCGGAGAACACAAACAGTAGCACTCCAAATCTCATCTTCATAGCTGAGACTATTCTATTGATTAAATTATATAAAGCTTAGACAAAATGTAACATACCAAATTCACCGGTATCTACTCAATTGACCCTTAGGCTACATGGCCTTCACCACTCACTGGTTCAGCTTCACAGTCAGAGCTGGCAGCAGTATTGAGGCAAACAGTGAAAACCTGACAATCCATGAAGAAGAAATTGAGAATCTATTCCCTGGAGTCTATGTTTTTATGTTGGGACAATTCCATCCAACAATGTACCTGCTGTGATGGCTCTTTGAAGCTTCAACCAGTGATTGACAAATGGTTTAACTCTGGTGGTGGCCCTCATCCTGGATGGCAGAATGGAAATGTCCTTGTGCTGCTCATGAATTCCCAGAAGGTATGCGCTGATTCCAGTTATTTCTGCATTGGTCAAACTACCTTGAAAGTATCTGTGGCAGTACAGTATCCCCACCATCAACTAATCCAGGAGGTAACTCCTTTATTGAGGATGCATGCATGATTTATGTCTTTTTTTATGAAGATGTAAACTGTTTAGGCAATGTTAGTCTCTGACATTGCGAGGGACACACACTGTGATAGATCAGCTCCTTCCTGACTTGAAAGACTGAGTCAGTCATCCCGGCACCGTACACCTCGGACACCCTCAACCTCATGTGCAGAGTTCCTCAAGGATTTACCCTGGGCCCAACCCTCTTCAGCACATACATAATCCCTCTAGCCAGCATCTCACAACATCAACATCCTCTCCTACGTAATGCTTGTTAATAAATATGGCTCTGTGATTCTTCCTCCCCTTTCCACAACTCAGCACAGCAATATTTCCCCCTGTTTTTATAGGGGATATGTGCCTGCAGCTCATTTTAGGGGTAGCCAGATGCTAGAGGCTGAGTATGCAGCGTTGGCTGCAGCACCTGCAGGAAGACATTTCACTGATACAGTGCATGCACATCACACCAGATCACAGCACCGCACAAGAACTTGTTCCTGGCTTTAAAGTCAGGTCTCTTGGCTGAGGGTTGTAGTGATGTGATGGAGCAGAAATCTCATTTCCTTCGTAAGGGTGCATCATAATCATATGTAGAGCGCACCCACACATAATCTTGCAGTTGTATTAACGTGAAGGGTTAGAATTGTGAGATGTATTAACACAATTTCGTGACATGTAGCATGGAGAATTAACGTAGAGAAATGAATGTAACTAACAGAAAATGTTAACAGGAGCAACTTGTGATGTGGAGTTAACATCTCTTATATACTGAATGTGTTTAACAATGGTTTCTATAATTTGGTAAATGTGTTGGTTAAACTGCAATATAATTATGCTAATATGAAATGCCTAAAGTAATGTGTTCTTATGTTAGCTTAAATCGTAAGCCGAAAATGCAAGTCCCTGAAAACTCTTGCTTTAGAATTAATGTTCTGAATTTCATGTGCACTGTGGAATCTGTTATTTCTCATGTCTCATTGCAGGGGGAAAAGTATTTGTTAGACAAAAAGTAATGTCTTTGTTTAGGAGCTGGGATAGGAGAAAAGAAGTTACAGTTATATGGCCGAAGGTGATAAAGACGGAGACAAATTGGTATGGGAGAAGGCATGGGAACCAAGGACAAAATGTTGTGAAGGCTGTACATGGAAAACATTGTGGAGAAGCATTCTCATGACTGTGCCTATTGTGGACCAAGCTCATACTGTGTATTATGGGAAATCTACCTGTGGATAACAGATTTTTGGAACTAGGGAAAGAGCCCCACTCCTTTCTTGCCTTGGAAGAGAGAGCATCTCAGATCGAGATCTTTCTTTACGATAGTGGCTTTATGCTGCTTGACCCATCTGATGGTGGAGAAGCTTCTTAGGAGGACTCCACATACTGACACCTTTTCTTTTTCCACTGAAGATGCTTATGTAGGGATGTCACCTTAGCGGTAGTGTAGGGATCGATTTAATGGTTTTTACTCATCAACCATCAATCATCAATACAGGGGAACTTGGACTCATATTTCCAGATTCTATGTATCCTACTTCTTCAATTAATAGTTTTGTTCATGCTGCATCATTTAAATTAGATGCGTAGATTTGGCTTCATGCTAATTCCTTTGTATTTTTATACCCTCGTGTCGAGGTGTCTCTATGTCCAGTTATTATTGGATTTGTAAAAAGAGAAATAACCTTATATAGTTGTCCACAAGTTATTATGTATCAAGGAGGGTTAAAGGCTAATGTATTGTGAACTAAAGATTTTGCCTTTCCTTAACACTTTCATGCTGTGAAAAAGAACCATCCAAGTGTGTCTCTAGAGAAGGTCTATAACTAATGGGCCCAGCCCTTTCAGATGTGTTTCACTGATTCAGTCAACCTTGGCTGAACCATTTGAGGCAGATTCTAGGGTTTGTCTCTATTGCTCTTTGTTAGAAGAGCCAGAACCTCTTGTTTATAATAGGAGTGTACTGTTGGGATCATGCTATGCAGCAGAATAACTGTGTTGCTGTTGTTAACAAAAGGTGTAAATTCCTTAAACTAAGCTATTTTTCCTGGCACTGAGTGAAAGTTTGCATATGTTTCATATAATTCTCAATTCACATTCCTTTTCAGTACGACCACTATGTTTAGTATATAAACGTGTTGATGCCCAGGGGCAAGTGGCCCACAGAGGAGCAAAAGACACTTACACTGATGCAATGAAAGAAGTGAGTTCCATCATTTCCAAAGCCTGAAAAGAAAAGAGAAAATCTGTAGTCACATGCCCGTAGAAAAAAGCTGATACTTTTATCCTGAATTTCAAAGTTTGATATTTAATTAATTACAATGTACTAGTACATTTTAAAAATGTACTCTAAGTGAAAATGCATCACTTTCTTAGTGCCTTTGGGGATTCAGAACCACTCTCTCTTACCTTGTAATCACCCGCCCTCAAAATTCCTCGCAGTCACACTGCTCAATAATGTAAAGTTTCAATGAAGATAACTGTTCTCATGGGTGTTCAATATGCAAGCGATCAAACTAAAAACAACGCAGGGGTGGAAATCAAAAGAAGCAAGCAGAATAGTAAACAAGCACTGTCAAAAATAAATTTAAAAAAAAGAAAGTGAAGTGCTTCTTGCTAGGATTGTGTGTGCCTGTGTGAATGAGAATGAGTCATCGGCTGGGTAGATGAAGTTAGTGCTAGAATGGATGAATGCGTGAGTAACTGGATCAATAGATGACCGATTGAGTTGGCGAGTGGGCATCCAGAAGGTGCACCAGTGCTGCTGCATTTGAATGGTGTTTTCAGGTAGGCAATGCACACTCACCTCTCTGCAGCAGAGGATTTAGAAATGGAGGTTTGCATGCTGTATGTTGAAGCTGCCGGCTACTGCAGGGGGCCCAGTGAATGTCCAGGCAGCAGCGGGGAGGTATGAGGTGGCCACCCAATGCAGTAGTCACAGACTGCCCGACTCCTGAGTGTTACTCAGCTATGCTATAGCAGAGCTTTATGCGTTAGAATGCGTGTTAACTCACATGCTTGGCCACAATTGGCAGATGGTGGCGAATGAACCACCCACACGTGAATTTCTGCAGGCGCTTTGTACCATAGGCAATGGGTGACATCTTGCCAAAGCATTGATGTCCACACTCAGGCTCCCCTTGGGGTGTTGAGCGCGGAATGGGAAGGGGATTTCAATAGAGAGCTGCATGATTCTGAATGGAAGAGCGCTTTCTCCCATCTATTCATAGTCTGTAGAAACGCCCGGCTATCACTTATAAAGTTCTGTGTCCTACACAGGGCTTACCTGACCCCAGAAAAGATTTTTAAAAAATGTATTTCCTGGTGCTAACTCCTCCTGTCCCCGATGCCAAATGGTATGCACTGATTTTTCTGGCAAGGCCCTCAGGCCAATATTATGCATCATCTCTTTTATTGCCTCTTACACATCAGCAACAAGAACATAGAATTAGAATAACAACAATACTCTCGAGCCCTTAGAACATGCATATATTCATAGAACGCGCAGCCATCTTCCTTGTTTTGTTGCTGCTCATACACAGATAAGTACATTCTACTGTTCTTAGTAGTGTATGAGAGTTTGGAGAAAGAGGATGATTTATGCACAAGATATGGGGTTTTTGTTTGAAATTTTGAATGTGTACTGGGAGCAGGTCTGTTTGGGTAAAAGAATGAGGAGTATATTTAAGTGAATTGTAAAGAATGAGTTTGTAGTGTTGAAGGCAGGTCGATGTTGAGGATGAATGAAATGGACTTTCTAGAGCGTAGGTGTTTATTTTAGAGGAAATGAGCAATGTTTTTTTTAATGAGGGTAGTTATGTAATAACGAAGTTGAATGCGATGGTTCCGCCAATTTTAAATGTAAGCGCATACCAGTCAACGGGGCGCGTGTATACCGGCTGCGTGTCAGTGGGGTGCACATAGATCGGTAGCGCGTGTGAGGAGCCCTGATCGCATGAGCTGTTGGGGCGTCTTCAGATTGCACAGCAAGGGGCGCTCGCAGACACAGTCACAGGTGAGGAGACTGGTTTGGACAGGCAGATCTGCCATACGCGCTGCATGCAGCGGTCATTTTGAGAACCTGGAAAGCTGTTTGTGGTGGACAATGGTGGCATAGGGCGGCCCTATTTTGGGGATGACGTGATCGCGTCTTAAGTGTTTTAGGACTTGCCGGCAGTTTATTTTTCCAGTCAGCTGTTAGGTAGGAGTGTGTATCATTGAGTCGGTTACCAGCAGGTTTTGCCTGTTACAGTCAGTTGCAAAGGTTAATTAAGGTTATTGTTTAGTAGACAGAGAACAGTCTAAAGGTTGTTATCGAGCAGGCTGAGGAGTCAGGTTTTGAAGGTAGAATGAAGCAGTATATGGGAAAATTGTTTGGTGATTTAGCAATGACTAGGGATAATAAAATAGAAATTTGTGTGGAGAAGCGTTTCAAAGAACAGGGTTATAGACTGAAGGAAGTAGAGGAGGAAAGGTTCTGGTCTACGGAGGAGGTAGAACCAGTAGCCAGTGGATCATGTTTGGAAGGTTCATTGCAAAAGGTACAGAAGGACATGATAAAGGTTTTTGGTATGGCCGGGAGAATGCAAGGTCAAGGAATCACTTGTGGGTCTTTCTCCCTGGGTTTCAGACCCTATGGCTATGGCTATGGCTGCAGATCAGAGCAAGGTGGATTTTATCCACAGAGGCAAAGGGCGAGGTCACATGGAGCCCGGAATGAGAGAAGAGGAAGAGGAACAGCAGGTGAGTTTAAGCAAAGACTCTTTATGTATGCATGTAAAGCTGGGTGGCAGACTAGCTCAGTTTGTTACAAGATGGAAAGTTCAAAGAAGGCACACAGAAAGAAAGCACATGGCTGTGCAGAAGGAGAGTAAGGGTTTGGGCATTCGGCACCAAAGGAAGAAGAAGCTATAAAGGCTAAAGAAAGGAGCCGCAATGTGGTGGCACGTGACAATTCATCCACTAGTGGGGATTTGGAGTTGACATGTTCCTCAGATTTTGAGGATTCAGATGTTGAGGAAAAAGATTGTAAGAGACGGAATTTAGATCAAAAGAAGATGAAGTTAGAGGTGGGGGATTTGGGTATCCCCTTGGAGAGGTGATGTTTGATCCTCTGTTGATTCAGCACTCTTTGTCGCCACAGCGGTCACCAGCAGAGCATGTGGTTCAATATGTGAGTTATTGGATTCGCAGGGGAATTCCAAAGGAAGTAGGGGTTCGGCTCAGGTCAGAATGCCCAAGACCTACCCTGCAGTCGAAAGTCGCATATACACAGGAGATGGATTAAAAAATTATGAGTTTTCTAAACAAAACAGGGCGAGACCCAAGAAAAGGGTTTGAAAGTGTGCCAGGATAGATTGTTGGACGTTTTGGGACCCCTGACAAAGGTTTTTAACATGTGCAAGGAAAGTTAATAATATGGGGGTAGACGTGGTTGAGTTACAACAATGGGTTCAGAGAGCAATTTGCCTGTTGTGCAACTCAAATGCAGCTTTGTGCATAGAGAGAGGCAAGAGAATTCTAATGAACATTGACCCCGAGTTGGCGGAGTTGGCCAGCAAGGAGTTTGGGGTGCAAAGTGAGTTATGTGGGGACCTTAAATTCATTGCAAAAGGTACAGAAGGACATGAGAAATGTTTTTGGTATGGCCGGGAGAATGCGGGGTCGGTTCCCTGGCCAAGGTCAAGGAATCACTTGTGGGTCTTTTTCGCAGGGTTTCAGACCCTATGGCTATGGCTGCAGATCACAGCAAGGTGGATTTTATCCACAGAGGCAAAGGGCGAGGTCACATGGAGCCTGGAGTGAAAGAAGAGGAAGAGGAAGAGGAACAGCAGGTGAGTTTAAGCAAAGACTCTTTATGTATCCTTTTAAAGCTGGGTGGCAGACTAGCTTAGTTTGTTACAAGATGGAAAATAATTACTCAAGACTCATCGGTTTTGACTACGATACAGGGTTATCATATAGACTTTGTAGGGGTTCCGCTTCAGGAGGAGTGTCCAAGATTGTTCTCATGGGATCAGGAGGATTTACTGACTCTAAAAGTAAAGGTGCCTTCGGAAAAGGGGACAATAGAGAGATTGGAAGAGCTACCAGGGTGTTTTGTGAGCAACATTTTCTTTGTCTAAAAGAAGGACAAAGGGATGAGACCTGCTATAAATCTGAGGGAATTGAACTTTAAGATGGAAGGAGTACACATGTTAATAGATTTGTTGAAGGAAGGAAACTGGTTGACAAGGTTGGACTTAAAGGACGCTTATTTGATGATTCCAGTGTGTCTCTCTACAGTTCAGGTGGAATGGGAGTCGATGGAGCATCAGGAGTCTACTGTTTGGGTTGATGTCAGCCCCATGGTGCTTTACGAAAGTGATAAGGCCGTCAATGGCATGGTTACGATCAAGGGGTGTCCATCTGATTGTGAATCTGGATGATTTTTTGATAATGGAGGAGGAGGAAACAATGCTGTTAGAACAGACAGAATTTGCTGTGCGGATGCTGGATGATTTAGGATTTGTGGTGAACAGGGACAAGTCTTGTTTGAAGCCAGTGCAGGAGATTACGTTTTTAGGTTTCCAGATACAGACCTTGGAAGGTGTGTTGAAGTTGCAGATGGAAAAAGTGAAGATGATTCGCAGGGAATTGAATAGAGTAAAGAATTTGGATTGGATAAAGTTGCGTTAGTTAGCGAGTTTAATAGGTTTGCTATTGGCTTCGATTCAGGCAATATTTCAGGCTCTTCTACATTACAGGGCTCTTCAAAGGTTGAAGAGTTATCATTTAAGGTTAGGGGTGAAGTATTCCCAAAAGGTGAGAATGAATAAGGATACTATGGAGGAGTTGGAATGGTGCTTGATTAACACGGACGCATAGAGTGGAAGGGCGACTTTTGGGGAGGTTACGGAAGTGGTAATCGAATCAGATTCAAGTCTGTATGGTTGGGGAGCAAGATGTGGCACTATAACAACAGGGGGACAGTGGTTGAAGGAGGAAAAAGGAGATGCATATCAACTGTCTGGAACTCTTGACGGGTTCTTTCGCAGTGAAGAGCTTTCTGAAAGATCAGGCAAGATGTTGTGTACTGTTGAATATGGACAATGTGTCACCAGTGCGCCATGTCAACAAGTTGGGGGGACCTCGTTCAAGATGTTTGGTGGGGACAGCGAAAGAATTTGGGAGATTTTGTTTAGACAGGGAGCTCATGGTGCAGGCTCAACATATTCCAGGGAAGAACAATTTAGAAGCGGACTGGAACTCGAGGTTTCTAACAGATACAAGCAATTGGAGGTTGGACAGGGACGAGTTTATGAGATTGGAGAAAAGATGGGAACCATTGGAAGCAGATTTGTTTGCGGACAGACTGAATGCACAGTTGCAGAGGTTTTACAGTTGGAGAACTGATCCCGAAGCGATCGGGGAAGATGCTTTTCTACAGGATTGGGGGAAAGGAAGGATGTATGCTTTTCCCCCTTTCTCAATGGTACAGAGAGTGCTAATGAAAGTAAGGAGAGAGAGAGCGGAGTTGGTGTTGGTCACTCCGTTCTGGCAATCTCAGATGTGGTTTCTGGATATGATGAACTTGTTGTTGGACAATCCAGTTTTGTTACCATGCTTCCCTTAGATTCTGTTGGATCCCCAAGGGAATTGTCACAAGATGTTAGTAGCAGGACAGCTGATGTTGATAGGTTGCCTGATTTTAGGAGAGTGTGGCAAGTGTCTGGGTTATCACAAGAGGCTATGGAACTTATCAAGGAGTCTTGGGCACCAGGCACAACTATGGCATACAGGTCGGTATGGAGAAGATGGTATAGTTGGTATGTTGCGAGGGACTTGGATCCCGTATCAGCTTCTGTAGTGGAGGTACTAAATCATTTGACTGCTTTGTTCAGGAAAGGTCTGACATGTAATTCAGTGAATTTAAGTAGCTCTGCAATTTTAGCAGGACATGAATTGGTGGATGGAATGCCAGTTGGTCAGCATGTATTGGTGAAGAGAATTGTTAAGAGTGTACATATGGAATTTCCTCCCAAAGCGAAGTACGCTTCCCTACGGGATGCTTCTCAGGTGTTGAGGGAAGTTGAAAATTGGGGAGGAAATTGTTTTTCTCCCCAGACATTGTTATCTTGGAAAATGACGATTTTACTTTGTCTGGTTTCTTTTAGGAGAGTTTCTGATATTAGAGCCTTGGAGGAAACTTCTAGTAGTTTCCAATCTGAGAGTGTGTATTTTGAGTTACGGAAGAGGACTATGTCTAGGATATTTTTTTATCCTAGCATGGAGGGACATGACAATTTGTGTGTGGTATGTTGTTTAAAAGAATATGCTAGAAGAACTGAGAAGTTGAGGGAGAGAGGATGTTCACAGATATTGATTTATTTTAGATAGCCCTTTAAGGCTGTGTCGGCACCTACTCTGGCAAGCTGGGTTAAGGAGGTAATGAGAATGGCAGGTATTGATATAAGCGTACTTGGGACGTATTCAGCTAGAGCGGCAATGGCTAATAAGGCTTTTTTGACAAGTTCCAGTCTGAGTAGTACTATGAAGGCTGCAGATTCGTCTCGTGATTCAACGTTTAAAAGGTTAAACCTGTGGAAAATGCTGCACAGAAAGAATTGGATGAGCTTTGAGCATGCATAATATTGGCCTCCGGGCCTTGCCATAAAATGCAGATATTCCACAGTTTTAATGGGAAGAAAATCATGATTTTATTAAGGGTACGGAGGCTAATATTATCCCTCCCTTGTTTGTGCCCAGCTCGTCTGATGTGTTTGATTTTGTGCTTTCAGATCAAAGTTAAGAAGACTTACTTTAACGAGGATTATCAAGGATGTAGATGATTTTGTTTCCAGTGGAGTTACAGTTTAATATGAAGATGAACTTCTGGTTTTCTTCACAGCAAGAAAGGAAGGAAGATGGCTGCGCGTTCTATGAATATATGCATGTTCTAAGGGTTCTAGAGTATTGTTGTTATTCTATATTCTTGTTGCTACTGTATGAGGCAATAAAAGTGATGATGCATAATATTAGCCTCCGTGTCTGTAATAAAATCATGATGTTCTTCCTATTAAAACTGTGGAAAATCTGCATTTACAGCCCATACTCTGGTCATGTCCAGAGCTTATGTGCTTCTGAACTGAAGTCACTGATCAGCTACAAGACTTATGCGGGTACGAAAGCTTCCACCAATGGGAGGTTTCTGTCCTGGGACCCTTTGCGCGCCCTAAAAAACAGAAGACTCTTTCCCCCTTCTTTCTTGACTTGGCTATCGTACTCGCAATTTGATCGGTTATGTGTCTGTGGAATGTTGCATTACCACCTTCTGAGGTTGCGTGGCAATGGGGTTGTGGCTATGGCAGAGGCTGAGAGCACCCTGCCCCGTTGTGAGGAAATATCTACTCTCACTGAGCTGGTACAAGCCCCGTGAAACTTTCTGCGCTCAAAAAGAAGATGTGTTCCCACCAGAGATCCAAATTGTGGAACTCCCTCCAAGGCAACCTGGGTGCTTGACACTACCTTTACTCTGTAGTGATTTGTTTGAGATAACTTGGATTCTCAAAGTGTCACTGTGCTGGCAGATATTTCTTCACTTACTCCTTCTAAGGCCACTACTGTAGTTATTGTTTATCCTATTTCCTCTGGTTTAATTGCATGCTTCACTTGCAATGTTAATATTTGCCAGTTGGCACCTCCATTATATCTCATAATGCTTTCATCCAGCCTGTCCTCCCTCCTGTACTTATACAATGTTCTGTCACACTGATGCATCTGCCCATCGCCTTCCCAGTTTCAATGTTGCTCAGCAATTTTGACCTGTTCCCTCTAACATGCTGCAATAGCACACAGTGCTGTCTACTAATCACGACATGAGGTGCTTCTCCCTACTGTTGATAATATACCCTTCCCTCTGTCTCCTAATGTTGCGAACCGCATGTAAATGCACACTGAATTAAATACACATAGGGCTGAGAGCACTTGCTTCCTTACAAAATGGACAGAAATGTCTGATAAGCTGAAATGTAAAAATCCAGTCATCCTCCTGGAACCCATGCCTCATGTACTTGAAACACACAAGCAACCTGGTGACATTCTGTACTGTGGCAGAATCTGAGCATTTAAACTCGGGCCCAGATTTACAGAGACCTTGCATCGGGTTTGCATTACTTTTTAAACCAGGCCCGACGTTGTATTAGAGCCCAAAGCCTTGTGTGACTTTGCGTCAAGGTGGCGTTCCATGGGTGGTGAATGAATGTTCCTTTGCAACCACAGATGGTTTTTGACACAAATCCCTATCTACAAAGAACTGTAGACACAGAATTGTGCAAAAATCCTGGCTCTCCCTGAGACAGCAGATATGGTGCAATTTTGCTCTCTCTTGTTGACGCTATGCAACGCAGGACAGTGCAGCACTTTACTAGCTGTGCTGTGTTACGTGAATTCTTTGTAAATCTGGCCCTAGGTCTCTATTCCTGCAACATCAAATCCTGTGCATGTGTGCCGGATACTGGGATATGTGGTCCTTCAGTGCACTCCATCAGCGCTTTCCTCCTTTGTTGTCACTCAAACTCCGAAGAATTTTGTCTGAGGGCGCCACATTCCATGACATCTAGACAGTTGGCACCTTTGGTCTTTAATTATAAAATCAACACAAAGTAATTATCCAACCTCTGTCAAACGTTGTGTTAATATTTATCTTAAAGTCCCGCTTAATCGGATTGTGCATGAAACGATAAGTAGGTACTAAACAGGTGCCTTGTTGGGCCCTAAATTTGTTCCCTCAGATAGCTTCTTTAATTTGGGTGGACTTCCTAAAATAACTCGTCACTAATATGTAGTGACTATGGCTGGACTGGGGAACCTAAAGCAGCCCTGGTAAAAATGCTTAAACCAACCCCATTCCCTTCGTCTCCTCGCGCAATCTCTCTCATTCCATCCATCCATTTTCTGTCTGCTTCTGTCCCCATTTCTTCTCCCTCTCTGATCGCTTTCTCTCTACCTGATGTAATATATGTGAGGTCATAAGCAGTGCATTGCGGGGCATAAGTTATAGTTAGCTCAGGTAACTATAACTGCTGAATTTCACTGGTTTTGTACAAGGGAAATCTGAGCTTAACCATAACGTCGCTGACACCTTTTTTTTCAGTGAATTTCTAAGTTTTTAAAAATTCTATTTCCTAGGTATAATGACCCTGTAACCTTTGTTTTTTTAAGTGAATTTCTAAGGTTTTTCAAATTCTTTTTCCTAACTATAACTTCCCTGTAACCTTTGTTTTTTTTAAGTGAATTTCAATGTTTTTTAACTAGAAGTCGCGTTTGCAGAGTGGTGGAGAAAGGGGGGGGGGTCCTCCGACCAGCTCTGAGAAATCCTGCTGTGACGGACTTACTGCAGGTAACACGAGGGTGTCTGGGCCCCCAAGAACCCTCAGCATTCAAGAGTACTTCATCCCCCAACCAGCAGTGTGCCATGAGGCACGTTTGCATAGCGGTAAAGAAAGGGGGCGTGGTCTCCAAAGTCCTCTCTTCAATCACGCTCTATGGGACTTACTGGAAGTAACAGGAGGGCTTGTTGGCCCTCAAGGACCCTCAGCATCCAAGATGACTTCATCCCCTAACCAGCAGATGGCCAGGAGGTGCTTTGCACAGTAGTGGAAAAAGGTGGTGTGGCCTCCTGATGACCTCTCAGCAGCTCCACTGTGTGGGACTTACTGGAGGTAACAGGAGGGCTTTTCGGGCCCTAAGGACCCTCTGGAGCTAGGGGGACGTCATCCCCCAACCAGCAGTGCGCCAAGAGGTGTGTTTGCATAGTGGTGGAGAAAGGGGGCATGGCCTGCAAAGACCTCCCAGCAATCCTGCTGTCTGGGATGTACTTGAGGTAACAGAAGGAGTTCCTGGCCCCCAAAGGCCCTCAGCATCCAAGGGGACTTCATCCCCCAACCAGCAGAGTGCCAGGAGGCGTGTTTGCAAAGCAGTGGAGAAAGGGGGGGCGGGGCCTCCAGCGACCTGCTGGTACTGCATGTTTTTTTGTATTTTGTATGGGTGGGGGGCCCCATCCACCTGGGCTGGGCCTTTTTAATGGGGCAGGTGGGCCGTGCGGCTGCCTCACTGGGCCGATTTCAGACCCCAGGGACCCCATTCCCCGGGGCCTGTCCTCCCTCCTGTACTTATACAATGTTCTGTCACACTGATGCATCTGCCCATCGCCTTCCCAGTTTCAATGTTGCTCAGCAACTTTTACCTGCTCCCTCTAACATGCTGCAATAGCACACAGTGCTGTCTACTAATCACGACACGAGGTGCTTCTCCCTACTGTTGATAATATACCCTTTCCTCTGTCTCCTAATGTTGCGAACCGCATGTAAATGCACACTGAATTAAAGACACATAGGGCTGAGAGCACTTGCTTCCTTACAAAATGGACAGAAATGTCTGATAAGCTGAAATGTAAAAATCCAGTCATCCTCCTGGAACCCATGCCTCATGTACTTGAAACACACAAGCAACCTGGTGACATTCTGTACTGTGGCAGAATCTGAGCATTCAAACTCGGGCCCAGATTTACAGAGACCTTGCATCGGGTTTGCATTACTTTTTAAACCAGGCCCGACGTTGTATTAGAGCCCAAAGCCTTGTGTGACTTTGCGTCAAGGTGGCGTTCCATGGGTGGTGAATGAATGTTCCTTTGCAACCACCCATGATTTTTGACACAAATCCCTATCTACAAAGAACTGTAGACACAGAATTGTGCAAAAATCCTGGCCCTCCCTGAGACAGGAGATATGGTGCAATTTTGCTCTCTCTTGTTGACGCTATGCAACACAGGACAGTGCAGCACTTTACTAGCTGTGCTGTGTTACGTGAATTCTTTGTAAATCTGGCCCTAGGTCTCTATTCCTGCAACATCAAATCCTGTGCATGTGTGCCGGATACTGGGATACGTGGTCCTTCAGTGCACTCCATCAGCGCTTTCCTCCTTCGTTGTCACTCAAACTCCGAAGAATTTTGTCTGAGGGCACCACATTCCATGACATCTAGACAGTTGGCACCTTTGGTCTTTAATTATAAAATCAACACAAAGTAATTATCCAACCTCTGTCAAACGTTGTCTTAATATTTATCTTAAAGTCCCGCTTAATCGGATTGTGCATGAAACGATAACTACGTACTAAACAGGTGCTTGTTGGGCCCTAAATTTGTTCCCTCAGATAGCTCCTTTAATTTGGGTGGACTTCCTAAAATAACTCGTCACTAATATGTAATGACTATGGCTGGACTGGGGAACCTAAAGCAGCCCTGGTAAAAATGCTTAAACCAACTCCATTCCCTTCGTCTCCTCGCGCAATCTCTCTCATTCCATCCATCCATTTTCTGTCTGCTTCTGTCCCCATTTCTTCTCCCTCTCTGATCGCTTTCTCTCTACCTGATGTAATATATGTGAGGTCATAAGCAGTGCATTGCGGGGGCATAAGTTATAGTTAGCTCAGGTAACTATAACTGCTGAATTTCACTGGTTTTGTACAAGGGAAATCTGAGCTTAACCATAACGTCGCTGACACCTTTTTTTTTCAGTGAATTTCTAAGTTTTTAAAAATTCTATTTCCTAGGTATAATGACCCTATAACCTTTGTTTTTTTAAGTGAATTTCTAAGGTTTTTCAAATTCTTTTTCCTAACTATAACTTCCCTGTAACCTTTGTTTTTTTTAAGTGAATTTCAATGTTTTTTAACTAGAAGTCGCGTTTGCAGAGTGGTGGAGAAAGGGGGGGGTCCTCCGACCAGCTCTGAGAAATCCTGCTGTGACGGACTTACTGCAGGTAACACGAGGGCGTCTGGGCCCCCAAGAACCCTCAGCATTCAAGAGTACTTCATCCCCCAACCAGCAGTGTGCCATGAGGCACGTTTGCATAGCGGTAAAGAAAGGGGGAGTGGTCTCCAAAGTCCTCTCTTCAATCACGCTCTATGGGACTTACTGGAAGTAACAGGAGGGCTTGTTGGCCCTCAAGGACCCTCAGCATCCAAGATGACTTCATCCCCTAACCAGCAGATGGCCAGGAGGTGCTTTGCACAGTAGTGGAAAAAGGTGGTGTGGCCTCCTGATGACCTCTCAGCAGCCCCACTGTGTGGGACTTACTGGAGGTAACAGGAGGGCTTTTCGGGCCCTAAGGACCCTCTGGAGCTAGGGGGACGTCATCCCCCAACCAGCAGTGCGCCAAGAGGTGTGTTTGCATAGTGGTGGAGAAAGGGGGCATGGCCTGCAAAGACCTCCCAGCAATCCTGCTGTCTGGGATGTACTTGAGGTAACAGAAGGAGTTCCTGGCCCCCAAAGGCCCTCAGCATCCAAGGGGACTTCATCCCCCAACCAGCAGAGTGCCAGGAGGCGTGTTTGCAAAGCAGTGGAGAAAGGGGGGGCGGGGCCTCCAGCCACCTGCTGGTACTGCATGTTTTTTTGTATTTTGTATGGGTGGGGGGCCCCATCCACCTGGGCTGGGCCTTTTTTAATGGGGCAGGTGGGCCGTGCGGCTGCCTCACTGGGCCGATTTCAGACCCCAGGGACCCCATTCCCCGGGGCCTGTCCTCCCTCCTGTACTTATACAATGTTCTGTCACACTGATGCATCTGCCCATCGCCTTCCCAGTTTCAATGTTGCTCAGCAACTTTTACCTGCTCCCTCTAACATGCTGCAATAGCACACAGTGCTGTCTACTAATCACGACACGAGGTGCTTCTCCCTACTGTTGATAATATACCCTTTCCTCTGTCTCCTAATGTTGCGAACCGCATGTAAATGCACACTGAATTAAATACACATAGGGCTGAGAGCACTTGCTTCCTTACAAAATGGACAGAAATGTCTGATAAGCTGAAATGTAAAAATCCAGTCATCCTCCTGGAACCCATGCCTCATGTACTTGAAACACACAAGCAACCTGGTGACATTCTGTACTGTGGCAGAATCTGAGCATTCAAACTCGGGCCCAGATTTACAGAGACCTTGCATCGGGTTTGCATTACTTTTTAAACCAGGCCCGACGTTGTATTAGAGCCCAAAGCCTTGTGTGACTTTGCGTCAAGGTGGCGTTCCATGGGTTGTGAATGAATGTTCCTTTGCAACCACCCATGATTTTTGACACAAATCCCTATCTACAAAGAACTGTAGACACAGAATTGTGCAAAAATCCTGGCCCTCCCTGAGACAGTAGATATGGTGCAATTTTGCTCTCTCTTGTTGACGCTATGCAACACAGGACAGTGCAGCACTTTACTAGCTGTGCTGTGTTACGTGAATTCTTTGTAAATCTGGCCCTAGGTCTCTATTCCTGCAACATCAAATCCTGTGCATGTGTGCCGGATACTGGGATACGTGGTCCTTCAGTGCACTCCATCAGCGCTTTCCTCCTTCGTTGTCACTCAAACTCCGAAGAATTTTGTCTGAGGGCGCCACATTCCATGACATCTAGACAGTTGGCACCTTTGGTCTTTAATTATAAAATCAACACAAAGTAATTATCCAACCTCTGTCAAACGTTGTGTTAATATTTATCTTAAAGTCCCGCTTAATCGGATTGTGCATGAAACGATAACTACGTACTAAACAGGTGCTTGTTGGGCCCTAAATTTGTTCCCTCAGATAGCTCCTTTAATTTGGGTGGACTTCCTAAAATAACTCGTCACTAATATGTAATGACTATGGCTGGACTGGGGAACCTAAAGCAGCCCTGGTAAAAATGCTTAAACCAACCCCATTCCCTTCGTCTCCTCGCGCAATCTCTCCCATTCCATCCATCCATTCTCTTTCTGCTTCTCTCCCCATTTCTTCTCCCTCTCTGATCGCTTTCCCTCTACCTTCTTCTTCCCTGCCTCTTTTTCTCTCTTGAAGCCTCCCATTGCCTGCTGCAATTAATCGCCCTATTGGGACTCCAGTCAACAGGGGAATGTCCAGAGGAATAAAAAGCCTGTCTGGCCCTGGTTTGAACAGTACATGAACAGGAAGGAGCCAGCCACAGCAGCGAGACGAACACTCTAACTGACAGAGATCCACTGGGGGCCGCTGCTTCTTGTACAACGTCCCATAAACTATTAAAATGCAAAAGTTGTAAACAAGGTAACAGCTATGCAGCAGTTCTTATGGTGGCAATTTTTACTGCTACTTTATTCATGATAGTAAATAACGCACTTAAGTTTCAGTTACGCAACCTCATAAATAGTGGAAAATCATACAGGGGGCTTAAGACTCACTAAGCATGGCCTCATGCGTCTGCCCAGGCTACTTTGACATGTCCATGGAGAGGAAACAGCCTTTACAAAGCTGCATTTACCATACAATGCTTTTACAATGCAGTATTTACCACGCAATGCCTTTACCACGCATTGCCATTGCCAGGCAGGTCTTTACCATGCATATGCCTTTACCAAGCATGCCTTTACAATAAAATGGTCAGTATATATCAGGTAAGTGTATATATATATGTTGCAAAGTCATCCTGTGCCCTGAGCACCCCCACCCCCCCAACGTTTTGCTAACTGGTACTGGTGGTAACTGACTCTGACTGACCCTGGGCTTTGCCTAACCAGGCTTAGGGCCAGTGCTATGCTGAAAACACTTAGGGGCATATTCTCAAGGACTTATCGCCGAGTTAGCGGCACTTTATCGCAGCCAAAGTGGCGATAGATTTATCGCCCCATTCACAAGCTGGTGCTAACAGCCGATATCGCCAGTTTTCCTGCGATAGCAGCCGCAAAAAACATCGCCACGGATGACACCGGCAACTAACGCTAATGAGATGCAGAGTAGGCGTTCCAGTGCAAAAAGCAGCGAAAACACCACTTCGCAATATTCTCTACGACCAGCAAGATCGGCGATAAGATCCCAAAACAGGCGATAAGGCGCGTTAGCAGCAGGGATTTAACACCTGCTCTTACCTGGTGTTAAGTCGGACGACAACCTGCACCACAAAAGGGAGCCCAGACCAGAGCCACACCTGAAGAGCAACAGATGCCATGAAGCCACGGATCATGCAGCTCGGAGCCCCAAGAGGGCCACAACACCCACCGCCACCCCCCCAGGAACCCCCCCGGGCCCTACCCCGGACAAAGATATTTTACATCAACTTTACGAAATCATGAACAAAACAATTTGCCTGATGTCGCACAAGTACAACAATTAACATTCATGTGTGGCCAGAAAGAGGAGAATCATTCATTCATCTTTGAATTTCCAAACAAATTATTTTATTCAAATTTAACTCAAAACAACTATTCGGAAGAGTCATGGCGGGTCTTCACTGGACAATCTGTAAGACACAGCCTGCAACACAAAATTCAAGATAAGAAGGTGTGTCATGCGCTCATTAAAGGACAGAGAGAGAGAGAGAGAAAGAAAGGGAGAGAGAGAGAGAGAGAGAGAGTGAAAGAGAGAAAGAGAGAGAAAGGGGGAGAGAGGGAGAAGAAGAGAGAGAGAGAAACAGAGGAAGAGAGAGAGAGACAGTGAAAGGAAGAGAGGGAGAAGGAGAGAGAGAGTAACAGAGGAAGAGAGAGAGACAGTGAAAGGAAGAGAGGGAGAGGGAGAGAGAGTGCCGACACTGCGGACCCAGGCCTCACTGCTCACCTGCTGCCACCGGTGTGTCTCCAACCACGTGCTGGTATACACTGCAGTCCACCAGGTCCCTTATCTGAAACAGAGTCCAGATTTATGAATGGCAGAGTTCATATCAGTGCACACGCCATAATCGCTTGGCCGCCCCTGCGCCCACAGGCTGCTGCACCCCAGCCCCTCCCACCACCCAGCGGTGTTTGCCCGCCCCTGCGGACCCAGGCCTCACTGCTCACCTGCTGCCACCGGTGTGTCTTCAAGAGGGCCCACCACGTGCCGGTGCAAGCTCCAAGCCCGGGGCCCGCGACCTTGGCAGCCTCCACATCATGCAGCCACCAGGTCACACACATGATTCTGGGTCTTGATTTCGCAATGGCAGAGATCATATCAGTGCACACGGCATCATCGCAGGCTGCACACCCGCTCAGCCCTATAGGTGCCACTAACTCTGTGAACTGCGAGGCAATCCCATGTGGCGGTAGGCCCGCGCTGCCCGCTGGCTCAGGCCTACACTGCGGTCCAGCAGGGCTCACACAAATCCTTACCAGTCCGGACCTCCAGGACGGTGCATCATCGCAGGCTGCACACCCGCTCAGCACTTAAGGTGCCCCTACCTCAGTGCACCGAAAGTCACCGTCCCGTGGCGGTAGGCCTGTGCCGGCCGCAGTGTATCCGGTGCCACCAACTCTGTGCAACGCAAGTCATGGACCCTTTATGATTGAGTCTCGCGATATGCCACGTGGACGCAGCCATGTCACCTCCGGCAGTGGGGAAGAACTGGGACACGCAGCGTCGTCGTCGTCCCCTTTAAACGTAAGCCGAGTGGGCTGGGTCGGCGTACGCCAGGCCAGCGTAGGGGTGTGAATAATTATCCCTGGGCTCTGGGCGTGGTTCATTTCTGGGCTGGACAGGAAACCAACTGTTGCAGTGTCTGCGCCACACGGCCCGCAATCGACAATGTTGCAATGTTGCATGCACCCGGAGGGCGGCCGCGCACGAAGGGATTGTACAAGGAGCGCAAGGCCGCTCGGGCTCTTGGCTCATGCATGCCAACTGTTGTGTGTGTATCGCTATTGGTGCACCATAAGCCTAAGGCCTAGCCTCAATTGCAGCGCGAAAGCCACATCACATTCCCAGAATGCAAGCAGTAGTCAGACTAACATTAGGGATGAAAGCTCCTTTGTCTCAATACATAAGGCAGAAGGACATCTGCACCTCCGACCTTGGTCTTGCATGCGGCAGGCACCCCCTGAGAGAGATACTATAGCAGATGATGACGACTCCCACACTACGCACAGCGCTACTGATAGACCAACGTATCCACACCCCACACACAGAAGTCCTTGCTCGAGGTACTCTTGCATGGAATGCCCTTGACACTTACGTACACAACAACCCATACGTCCAAACGTTGCACACACATACGACTCATTGCTCCGAGCTGTGGCATATCAGCCACATAACTGCCGCAGGTCAGAAGAGTGCCGGTTCTACGAGAGCCACCAACGCAATGGCAGAACATCCCGGGCAAATGCACAACGCCTGTCACGTGGAACTGTACCGTGACCGAATGCTGCCTGTTAGTGTCTGATGCATTGGTCTGCATGTTGTGGCCCTTGTCTTGCCCGTACTGACACGCACATGGCAATAAAGTCTACGCAACTTCATTAGTGTTCAACTGTGATGAGTGTTGATTATAATGACAAATCGTGTGCCTCAATGAGCATTGTCCGTACACAGGGAGGGACTGACTGACGCATTTCACTTAGGGGTGAGTCCCTATTGCCAGCTCCACCTCTGTGAGCCAGACATAGTGGTTGGGATAGTTGCTGATAGACCTGTGCTCTTACATGTCTTCAGCAATGTGAGTATGGTGTCCATATTCTTGCCATGTGGATCAATGTGATCCATCACTACAGGCTGTGTCCACCCAGTTTAGTGTGAGTAGGTATGCGAAGAGATGTTCTGTTGTCATATGTGATGGGGGACACTACTTTAGGCCTGCCAACGACTTTGACATTTCATACCCAGCCCTATTTCTAACATTGCGTGGGGCAAAGTTGAGGAATTGCGCGATTGTTGTTTCAGAGCAATGAGGCCACAGCTAGTGCACACATTCCCAGTCATCTCACTTCCTATGTGTGTCACGGTCATACATGCGCATTGCTTTCATTTCCCAGGGTGTACCTTTTTGGGCAATCAATGTCCTTACATTCATCCATACTTTCATACTTGATCGATTATGGACATGACACATCTGTGTGAATTTGAATGATTTATTCACATTTGGTGGAGTGTCGGAGCTGGAGCAGTACATGGCCATGCAAACCCCACATTACATTGTAGCCCAGTGGAGGGCCAGCCAGAGTCATTTAGGGATTGACAAGTACATCGGAAGAGGAAGAGTACAGTCCGCAGTCTGATTGCTGTGTCATTGGTAAGCAAACAAAATATGGCAGTCCATGTCGAGGTCCAAGGTGAGTGTCGCAGAGTGTTTCGGGGGACAGTGGGAGGTGTTGTTACAGGGCATGATGCAGAGGGCAGAACCAAGCTGAAACAGGGCATATGGCGGAGAAGAATGCTACTGGCTCCTTCTTACTACAAAGGTGGAATCACCCGCATCTTCGTCCTCTATGTCATCTGTCTGACATGTGGGTGCTGTTGTTTGGTCTGCAGCACTGTGTGCCACTGACACATCAGGGGCCGGAGATGTGTGTGTAGAAGTACCAGCAGCATTCATCAGCAACTGCCTTAGTGGCAGCAATGCGATGATGAGGATCTGCAGGGCATGGAAGATCCCAACAACTTTTCGCTGGTGTGCATCTGTGGCAGCCATTCTTTCCGCATGCATCCGCTCCATGTTCTCCATTACCCTCAGCATCTGTGCCAACTCTCGGCTGACATCGCTGAGGCCACTCTGACTAGACAGTTGGTCTCCTCTCAGAGTCATGACTCCAGCGATGTCGGGCATGGATTTTTGGACATCATGGAGCGAACTGTGGGTGTCCGTTAGGGAGTGTAAGTGGTCCCTGATGGGACTTAGACACCCACGTATGTCATCTAGTTTGGCTGCCATGAGGTCGAACCCCACCCGCACCTGTTCAGCCACCTCCTTCTGGCAGTCTAACGCATGGCCTTGGAATGCGATGTGTTCTTCGGTGAGGTGCTGGAGCCAGCTGTGATGGTGGGTGCTTCCTGCTGTGTGGTCTGTGCAGGGGGTGGGGTCTCCTCGATGCAGCTGGGCTGCTCTGCTCCTGGAGGTGGGTTGCCATAGCTGTCCATGAGCTGTTGTAGGGCGTCAGTGTCGAAGGTGTGGAGGTCCTCTTCATCATCACTGATGAGTTGTCTGGTCTGCTCTGCAGGAGGTGTTGATTGTCCCTCTGCAATGTGAAGGGGAGATGCATTTTAACTTTGTGTTGACATGTATGTTGACGCATTGTTCAAGTTTACATACAGACTGCATGACAATGTACATTGTGACTGTTTCGGAGGACCTGACTATTTGATGCGGGACAGTGGACATTTGAACTACATCACGGATGTGAGGTTGTACACGTACATTGTCATCTCACAGTTTCCTGCTATGCCAGATGTGATTGGCCAGTTTCTACGCACAAGCGGAACCAGTTGTGTCCTCTGTTCTGTAGTGAGAGTGTTGCACTTTGTACCACATTGTCGTCAATGATGATGTGCTGTTATTGCTATGTGTGTGTGCTGCATTGTGGGAGAGTCTCCCTGCAGCTGTGATTTTGCTGCCCCTTATCCCTTTGAGGCGGTGTGCCTTTGACTTCTGTGCTTCTACAGTGCTGAGATGTTGCAGACTTGGCTAATTTTGGCTCTGGTTCGGATTTTGGACTCTTGGGCATGGTTTATCCGCAGATGTGTTGTTGACGTCAGGGGTTGTTTGTGCACGTGGATGTGTCAGAGTGTGACCTGCTCCTTTACGGATGTGTTCCACACTCAGCCACCTCAGTGTCGTGGCGTGCACCATGTCATGATAATTGGACTGCAGCCATGCTGTTCGTCATGCAGTGTCACTTGCATTGTCAGTGTGACTCACAGACACGCAGCTTTGCTGGTTTTGACACATGTGCATGGGTTGGTTGTGAGATTGGTGCTGTGTGGGGAGGGACCCCTTTGTGCCCATGGTGGACGGGGCCTACTTGCTGTTTGTATGTGTGCTGCAGTGTGCCAAGGGGATCAGGGACATGATCCAGAGTCATTGTGGGTGTGCAGTGTGCTCTACTTAATTGTGCATGTGTGCCATTGTGCTCATCTCCCCCCGCCTCCCCAGTCCCTGTTCGGTACTCACCCTGGTGCTGTTGTGTCAGGTCATGTTGAGTAGTGTCCGGACCCCCAACTCCTGCCACCGTCTCCCCACTGATGACTGTGGCCACCATTTCCTCCATTTCATCCAGCTCCTGGTGTTCCACTGGACTGCCACCTCCAGTCTGCATTTCTGCCTGATGGTTGTCAGCGAGTTTCTTCTTGGTTTTGCGCTTCGCATCATTCCAGCGCCTCTTGACCTCTCCAATTGTCCTCCTCCTCACTCCGACTGCATTCACCTTGTCCAGGATGGACTGCCATATTGTATTTTTATTTGCCAATGACACGTTGGAGGTGACGAACAGTTGTTGGTGGTGTTCTATCACCTCCGTGATGATGATCCTGTTTTCCTGCGGACTGAACCTCGTCTTCCTCGTCTTCTTCTCCTTGCCCTTCCATGACCCGGAGGTCCCAGGCTGGTCCTCCTGGGGGCTTGTGGGGTTCTGGTCGTCCTCTGTACTTGCTCCGGCCTCCTCCATGGTATTGCACAGTTTTAATTATTTTGTTTGTGTTTTTCGGTGCTTTTATAGTGCATTTTGCTGCATGACGCATGGGAATTGCAGGCCTGTCGCTGATTATCGCTGATTTTTTTATCACAGTTGGCCACATTGCCACTTTTTTCGCGTTCGTGTTTTGCTTTTTTTTGCCGTCACGGTAATTTTATCACGGTCATTTGACGCCTATCACATGGTACCGTGGTGTTGAGAATACAACGTTAACACAGTGTTATTTTCCCGCGATGGACTGCGATGTGCAAAGTTGCGTTAAGCTAATTTTGCGATAATTATCACAAGTTCTTGAGAATATCCCCCTTAGAATACAGTGAAAACACCTACATACACTAGGGTACACTAAGGGTTGGGGTACCCCTGTGATTGGCATGACCTACCCCATAGGGCCCTAGTACATAATAGGGCAGGGGAATTGAAACTACCTCTCATTCCTTAGTATATAATAGGGCATGGTAGTTTAGAGGCCAGCAGCCCTTTTCTGCACTTGCATGTGTGCACTGCTGGGCCTGAGGTCAGTTTAAAAGTAGCCCTGTGCTGCAGGACTGCTTTTAAAAAAGCAAATTGTGCCCAAACTCGGCTTTTGTGCTTGGAGCACTTAAAAATGGTTAACCTACAATGTTTGGGCATATTAGGTACCCCCAGGGTCTCTCCTAGGTGTCCCAGGGGTGGGGGGCCAGGTATCTATAAGGTAGACCCTTATAAAATGAGTTTTATATGCCCTGGGTAAAGTGAAATTGCACATTTCACTCCCCACATTGTGATAAAGTGCTGCCCAAAATCGACTTTGGTGGTAGGAGCACTTTGGAGGGAGGATCTGCAATATTTCTGCATATTCAGAACCCCTAAAGTCTCCCCTAGGTATACCAGGGTGGGTGACCTGTAGATATAGGCAGAGTACTTATAAAATATGTTTTTATAAGCTCTGGTGCTGGAGAAACGGCCCAAGTCATTTTCCCCATTGCAAACCCCCTGCCACATAGGTTAACATGGGAGAAAGTTATCAACTAATACCTCTTGATAGGAGAATGCTAAAAGTACCACTCAAAGACTTCCCAGAATGGTATTAATAAATCCAACAATATGATATTGTTGAATTTGTCCTAAAATGTACATACAAGAAGGTATAAGTCTTTCTTGTTTGTAAGTTCAAATTCAGCCTTCCAGTGGTCTGTCCTGATTGGTCAGAGTTAAGGGGATTAGCCAGGCTTCTTTGAAGAGGCCCTGGGGTTGGCCAGCTCTGCTGGGAGGGCAGGGTCCTGTTGCACAGGAATGCCAGAGCAGGGGGAGGAGTAGTAAACAATGGACTTCAAGGGAAAGGGAGGACCCCATTGTCATATACAACTCTACCCTTGTGAACCCAAGCCAGATGCTAGGATTAAGGAAAGAATGAGCAGATGCAAGGCGGAGAGACTATGGAGATTAGCCATCCTAGGGGTGTGTTTAGCCAGCTCTTCTCTCCCTGCTGGAAAATCAGCCATTATGAATTTGGAAGAATTGGTGCACTCTGGGACAAAATAGTGCCAGACTCTGCAGGAAGTGGTCATACCTTTGGGTGGAACACTGCAGCCCATTGGACAAGAGTGACCTCCTGCTTGACCCAGAGAAGTTGGAATAAGTATCTGAGAAGGGCAGAGCCCCTCAGATCTGCTGCTTGAAACCTAAGAAAGCAAGACGGCCATGCTGGAAGTTTGATGTGCCTTTCCAAAGGCCTGCACTCTGAAGACTGCACCTTCTGCACCATCTGCAACTACAGCCTGTGGATTACTTTGCTGTAAAAAGACTAAAGAGTGGACTCCCTGCAAGCTACAGGTTAACAGAGCTCACCTGGAACATCACCACCAAGGATCCTCAACTTGGAGAACTACCAGTGGATTTGTGAGGGTTTTGTCCAAGGGGAACTTTCAAGGACCATGTTGGAGATTCCAGACCCTGAGAGAGTTTGAGACACTATGGGACCCTTTTGGGAACTTCAGGAAGAAGTTCCAGGAGTTTGGAGAACTTTAGAGCAACTTGGAAAAAAGCTCCATAAGGGGACCAACTCAACCTGGCCAGCCAAGCTGCCTGCCTTCAACCGCGAGCCAGCCTGCCGTCCAGGTTCGTCCCGCTGAAAAGCTCCGTAGGTCCTACTTCCGGAGTTTGACTGGGAGTAGGCAAAATCCGAGGCCAGCGAACCCTCACCGAATCCGGCCTGGTGAAGAGCATCGAGGGACCCCGCTGGAAGTTTGATGTGCCTTTCCAAAGGCCTGCACTCTGAAGACTGCACCTTCTGCACCATCTGCAACTACAGCCTGTGGATTACTTTGCTGTAAAAAGACTAAAGAGTGGACTCCCTGCAAGCTACAGGTTAACAGAGCTCACCTGGAACATCACCACCAAGGATCCTCAACTTGGAGAACTACCAGTGGATTTGTGAGGGTTTTGTCCAAGGGGAACTTTCAAGGACCATGTTGGAGATTCCAGACCCTGAGAGAGTTTGAGACACTATGGGACCCTTTTGGGAACTTCAGGAAGAAGTTCCAGGAGTTTGGAGAACTTTAGAGCAACTTGGAAAAAGCTCCATAAGGGGACCAACTCAACCTGGCCAGCCAAGCTGCCTGCCTTCAACCGCGAGCCAGCCTGCCGTCCAGGTTCGTCCCGCTGAAAAGCTCCGTAGGTCCTACTTCCGGAGTTTGACTGGGAGTAGGCAAAATCCGAGGCCGGCGAACCCTCACCGAATCCGGCCTGGTGAAGAGCATCGAGGGACCCCGCGAAGAAAAGCTCCAGAAAAGTTTCTAAGTCCCAAGGTAAAAACTGTGACCCGGACCTACCGCGAATGGTAGCCGAGCAGGGCTCCATCGCCGTCGGCCTGAAACTTTGACTTTGACCCAGTCTATCGCGACCAGATGTCCCGATAGAGTGCTATAGGTTTCTATGTGCTAGAAATTGCTAAATCTTTTAAAATTCATATCTCCGGTTCCCTACATGGGATTTTTGTCGTTTTGGTGTCATTTTAAAGATAAAAATATTTCCTATTTCTATAAGTTGGTGTTGGATTTTTATTATGAGTTGTGTCTTAATTATTTTCTGAATTGGTGTTTTTAAATGCTTTACATACCTGTCTTTGAAGTTAAGCCTGCCTGCTCGCAGCCAAACTACCAAGGGTTGAGCATAGGAATAATTTTATAAGACCTATTCTGAGCCCTATACTGTGTTAGTGGCCTTATTGCTAGTGGCAGATATACATTTGCCCCTACTAATAAACCACTTTCCAACATAATATATATATATATATATATTGCATCGATCGTCAAAAGACAAAACGCTGCGCACTCAGGCTCATTGATTTTTAGAGTTTTAATTCGTGCTTCTCGTAGTTTCAGCTGCCTGGCCTTCGTCAATGTCAGTTAACAATCGCATAGTTTCACCTTATAACAAGAAACAAATTCATTGGTTTACAATTCATAGTGAAAATAGTGAAAGGACTCAAAAAAGGGTGAAATATTTACATCCAACGTGTCGGCCATTTTAGAACATGCCTATGGAGCATTCTAAATATGCTAACAGCCTCCTATTACCCATATTCATTCGGTGTGCGGGGGTATGTTGTTGCATCAATATTAAACCAATATAGACATTCTGCAACCCCCTACTCTTCAACCATGATGATTTAACCATTAAAGATTATTGAATATAATCCATTATTAATCAGTTTACACGGATCAGTACGACTTAATGCATGCAATTATGCCCTGTATGGGCCAATTCACAAAACGGATTAATCGCTCCTCGATTCTGGTTGAAAATCAAAAACACGTTAACAGCTGATAGCAATCCTCAGTTCAGTAGTGAACAAATTCATTTACCACATGTTGAAAAATACATATACATATATGTATAGAGAACCTACGAACAAATAGCGCCCTTTATGGGCCTATGATTCCCGAGACATTCTCAACCGACAAATGACCATAGTTCCTCCTCACTGTTTAGCCCCCGGGGTGTTCGAGTACGCAGCTCAACTATGTATCTAGCCTCTAGTTGTCTCAGTTGCTTAACTCTGTCACCTCCCCTCTCTTGCAATGGGACTTGATCCAAACAGAAATAACGTAATTTGTCACTTCTGGAGCTGTGGACTTCAGCAAAATGTCGGGCCACGGGATAGGAATTATCTTGGTTGCCTATTGCTCGTGCGTATTCCAATACACGTTCTACTTTGTGCTTTAAATTTCAATGGTCTAGTTTTCAGAAAAGATTCAAGAGAAGACAGACCCTGGGAGTGCACAATGCATGTGTAAAGACTTGTGATGTCCAGAGTAATTAATAGAAAATCTGTTTCCCAATGGATATTTTGCATTAACCGAATAAAGTCTGTGGTGTCCTGAAAAAAGGAACTCAGATCCTTCACCATAGGGAAAAGAAAGAAGTCCGCATAGATGGATGCTTTTTCCAACAGACTTCCTTTGCTGGACACTATCGGTCGTCCCGGTGGTTTCATCATATCCTTATGGATTTTGGGTGGATGATAAAATGTGGGGATAGCTGGAAAATCCACTTCCATGTATTGATATTCATCTTCTTCCAAAATACCATTAGTTCTCCAGTTGTTGAGCAACTCATAAAAAGCCAGGACACTTGCATTGTAACTTCTCTATTGATTTTCTTGTAACTGTTTGTATCGCGTAAAAGACGTAATGCTTAACCTCTGTAGAGATCTTTGGACATTACCACGACATTACCGCCTTTGTCCGACTGTTTGATGACCAATGATGTGTCGTCCTTCAATGTTTTGACAGCAGCCCATTGCGCCCTAGGGAGGTTATATTTTCGTTTGGCTGTAGGTTGGATGAATGATGTTCGTAATTTATCCAAGTCATTGACAATGGCCTCATGGAAGCAGTCTATTGCATCAAAAGGTGTTTTGGGGATGAACTTCGATTTAGGTTTGAACTGACTTTTGCCACTCCTCTGTTCAATCCCCAAACATTCCATTGTCTCAAGTGTATTGCCATTGCTGCTCTGTATGATATCCGTCTGGGAATCCTGCAATTTGTGTAAAGTTTGCAGTGCCTCAAAATCATGTCCGGTGAGAATGTCAGTCGGAGCTACAGATGCTCCGGCCCCGTGCTCAATTCGTCTTGGGTGTTGGACAAAGATTTTCTTTAATTTTAATTTTCGGACAAATTGATAAAGATCTATTCATGTCTGGGTGTAATCCCATTCTGTTGTTGGGCAGAATGTTAGTCCTCTTTGTAATACTTGAATTTCAATGTTGGATAAAGGTCTTTGCGACAGGTTGACAACAGATAGCTGGTTTACTTTTTGTTGTTGCCCCTTTTGCTCCTCGTCACCCGAGGTTGGAGATTTGAATTTCCTGTTCTTGCCCCCTCGCCTGATTTTCCGATGCCTTGTTCTGGTGGGCAAGTTCTTTGGGGATACCTTCTCCATGACTCTTTGATGAGTTGGTACTCCTGGGGAAAATGTGGTTCACTACTAGTGGAGGCTCCAGCATCTCTTCTAGAATTCTGAGGTATCTCTTGGTGCTCCTTGTCTCCTGCAATGCCCTACGTGGGGCATCGTATTTCTTAGCAAATGTCAGGACTCTACCTGTTTCATAGTCCCGCTGGTCCCGTGCAAACTTCTTTTGTGAGATGTCATGAGTGCTGTCATCAGTGATGTCACTGACCATGCCATGAGTGATGTAATATATGTGAGGTCATAAGCAGTGCATTGCGGGGGCATAAGTTATAGTTAGCTCAGGTAACTATAACTGCTGAATTTCACTTGTTTTGTACAAGGGAAATCTGAGCTTAACCATAACGTCGCTGACACCTTTGTTTTTTTCAGTGAATTTCTAAGTTTTTTAAAATTCTATTTCCTAGGTATCATGACCCTGTAACCTTTGTTTTTTTAAGTGAATTTCTAAGGTTTTTCAAATTCCATTTCCTAACTATAACTTCCCTGTAACCTTTGTTTTTTTTAAGTGAATTTCAATGTTTTTTTAACTAGTAGTCGCGTTTGCAGAGTGGTGGAGAAAGGGGGCGGGTCCTCCGACCAGCTCTGAGAAATCCTGCTGTGACGGACTTACTGCAGGTAACACGAGGGCGTCTGGGCCCCCAAGAACCCTCAGCATTCAAGAGTACTTCATCCCCCAACCAGCAGTGTGCCATGAGCCACGTTTGCATAGCGGTAAAGAAAGGGGGCGTGGTCTCCAAAGTCCTCTCTTCAATCACGCTCTATGGGACTTACTGGAAGTAATAGGAGGGCTTGTTGGCCCTCAAGGACCCTCAGCATCCAAGATAACTTCATCCCCTAACCAGCAGATGGCCAGGAGGTGCTTTGCACAGTAGTGGAAAAAGGTGGTGTGGCCTCCTGATGACCTCTCAGCAGCCCGCTGTGTGGAACTTACTGGAGGTAACAGGAGGGCTTTTCGGGCCCTAAGGACCCTCTGGAGCCAGGGGGACGTCATCCCCCAACCAGCAGTGCGCCAAGAGGTGTGTTTGCATAGTGGTGGAGAAAGGGGGCGTGGCCTCCAAAGACCTCCCAGCAATCCTGCTGTCTGGGATGTACTTGAGGTAACAGAAGGAGTTCCTGGCCCCCAAAGGCCCTCAGCATCCAAGGGGACTTCATCCCCCAACCAGCAGAGTGCCAGGAGGCATGTTTGTAAAGCAGTGGAGAAAGGGGGGGGCGGGGCCTCCAGCGACCTGCTGGTACTGCATGTTTTTTGTATTTTTTATGGGAGGGGGGCCCCATCCACCTGGGCTAGGCCTTTTTTAATGGGGCAGGTGGGCCGTGCGGCCCCCTCACTGGGCCGATTTCAGACCCCAGGGACCCCATTCCCCGGGACCTGGCATTTTTCTTTTTTTTTTTTAAAACAAGGGGAGAGGAGCCTGTTTTGGTCTTTTTAGTGGTGAAGACCGGGGAGGAGCCTCAAGGCCCCCGTGGTCCCTGCCAGCTCCCTGCCTCCTGCAGGAGCAGGCATTGCTTTTACGCTTAGGGAACTGTTAACATGAAGCTCCCTGTGTGTAAAAGCAATTGTGCTTGCGGCCCCTCTCCCCGGGCTGACTTTGGCCCCATGGAGCCCATCCCCCGGACCTGGTGGAGTTGGAGAGGGCACACGGCCCCACCTTCCCGGGCCAATTTTGGCACGCACTTTTAAGTTTGAGGCCCCTGTGGGACAGAGTACCCAGGGCCAAAATTAGCCCGGGGAGGGGACTGCGAACCCCCTCCCCCTACAAAATGTCAATGGGCCTCGGAGGAGGGGGACCCCAGAGACAAAATTGTTAGACTTGTTGGGGAATGCGGGGGAAGCCCCAAGGCCCCAGCCGGCTCCCCGCATACAGCGGGAGTCGGCATTGCTCCTGTCTGCAGTGAGCAGCTACTAATGCTGCTACCTGCGGGTGGGAGCAACATTTTGTTCTCTTTAACCTGTCCGCATCACTGTGGGCAGGGAAACAGATCAAATGTCCACTACCAGCAGGCAGGAGCATTTTCAAAGCTCCCACCAGCTGGGAGCCGACTTGGTGTTTGCTCCCGCTATGCGGGAGTTCTGAAAATATTCCCACTAAGTGAGAGCAAGCACAGGTTTTCCAGCACATGTAGGTGTGGGCAGGGAAAACCGCTATTTCATGAGAGTGCGCTCCCCGAGGCCTCTGATGGCTCTGTGAGGGGGCCACACATCCACCCTCCCCATAAACATTGTTTTCAGCCCTGGGGTTGGGCCTCCCAGGGCCTCTGGAGGCTCGGGGAGGAGGGTCACTCAGCCCCCTCCCCTTTATGAATACAGCCTCAGGGGTGGGCTCACCGGGGCTTATAGTAAATAAAGGCAACCCTGCATTTTATGCTGAATTTTTTCTTTCTTTTTGATGCCAAGGGGGGTCCCTCTGGGTCCCCCCTATGTGGCCTAGGGGGTCAAGGATCCCTACCCTGCCCTCTTATATTATTTTTTTTTAACTTCAAGACAGGGGACTAAGTACCTGAGTCCTGTAATGGCTGCCAGTAAAATGTTCTCATGCTGCTGGCAGCCAATCAGAGTGCTCGCTGGAGTCTGACTTGCACAAGAACAAAAAGGCCCAAGGCAAATAAAGCTTCTTGGGCCAATTAGAAAGCTTCATTTTAAAATTGGAGCTCCCATGAGAGTCTCCTAAGACCCTCGCGGACCCAACTCAATCAATCAATCAACGTCTGTAAAAGCGCACCACTGCTTCAAACAGAAGCACCCCGGCGCTCAACCAGACAACAGAAAGCTAGCCACGTTATCTTAAAAACTAGACAGAATCGAACAACCTGGCTTTGAGTTTCCTTTTGAAAGTGGTCAGTGATTCAGACCAGCACAAATTAGGTGGCAAGCTGTTCCATAGCTTAGCTGTAAGAACTGTAAAAGAGCTTCCTCCGCCCCATTTCCAGAAAGGAGCTGAAATGGATGAACATTGTTATGGGAAAGTTTTGTGATGATTCGTCAAAGGCAGGCAAAGCTATTAACAAACTAAAAAACTTTCTTTCTATGGAAAAGCAGACCTAACCATAACTATTGCCACTAGGAAATATATATCCATATATATATATATATATGATGACACACAAATTATTTTTTCCTTCTCATCTGCACAGTGACAACCCCGGGGCCATTAACTTGTGTCTGAGTTGGATTTCCACTTGCATGAACAGCAACTCACTCAGACTCAATGGAAATAAGACCAAGGTAATGGTCTTGGGCAAGAATCCTCGGCTCTGGGGTCCCCAGCACTGGCCGGAGTCCCTTGGGGTCCTCCTCGAATTGTCTCTTAAGGTCAAGAACCCTGACTTCTGGCTGCACAAGAGTCTCTCCATGAAACCTCAGGTGGTTAAGGTGGCCGCCACCTGCTTTGCTGTGATGAAGTGGGTCAAAAAAATCATCTGGATGATTCCACATTCAGCCCAAAGGACATTGATCCAGGCTCTGATACTCTTTAGAATAGTCTATGGTAACATTCTGTACCTAGGAATAGATAAGGCATCCCTCTGACGCTGTACAAGTAGTATAGAACTCTGCGGCCAGACTCATATATCGCCTCCCAAAACATACCTCTCTATCAAACCTCCTCCCCGAGCTTCACCGGCTCGCTGAGGAAAAGCAAATACACTTTAAAGCCTTGTGCTACATGCACAAGGCTAAATCTGGCATAGGCCCACGATATATTCAAGACTTGGTGGTGCCTTATCAGCCCACATGCGCGTTGCGATCACTTAATTGGGCCCTGTGCACAGAGGCCAGAATCTGATTGGCTCGTATGGGAGGCCGATCCTTTTGTATACCTGAGCCTGAATTTGTGGATAGCCCTACCTGAGAACCTTGAGAACCTGCACATAATTGTCCGTGTTCTGTAAGAACTTAAAGACGGTCTGGTTTGCCCTACATTTGTCTAGTGCCGGGAAACGCTTTATGCTATAATAATAAAAATAATATGTATATATGTATATATATATCGAGAACCACAATCCTGATGCTGAATCCTCATAAACACGGGAAATCAGGTACGGACCACCAAATAACTTAAATAATGCTGTGCTTTATTGTGTTTATCAGCAGCATGACGCGTTTCGACCGAGTTTCCCCGGTCTTGATCACATGACATGCCAGGACCCAATGACATTTATATACAAGTGCAACATGAGAGCAATCCCTCCCATTTCCTTCATAGAGCTAGACAACAGACTTATTATTTCATAATGTTCAAGATGTTACTTATCACGTGGTAGTATATATCAATTTAAATACAAAAAATCATTTTTTCTTTTCTCTTTGTTGATAGTAGATAAAAATCAATACACAAACTTACTACCAAAAATTCAGCTAATATAAAATACTGTTTCTACAAAATGCAGGGCCAGTGCCCAAAGATACGGTAGTTTCAAGTAACCAAACTTCCTCTTAACTCTCATTATGACTCACATCTGTTGATCTACTAAAATGCATAATGCAAAATTAATACCCAAAAAAGTGCAAATAGTGCTTAATAACTATAATAAAAAGTAAAAATGAATCAACTATTAAGACATAGTTGATTCACTTATTAAAATAATGAAGTATCATAGGATGGCTGGACATGAGCTCAGAACCTTAATATCATAGATATAAAATGCAAGTGCAAAACATAATAAATATACACATCAATGTGTTATGCCTAATACCTGAGACCTATATTATATCAACTTCATTAGTAGCCATATATTTCATTTGCAATTTTCACCTTTCATTAAAGTGTGCAAAAAACAGTAGTGCAAATACGCAAATTGGAGATAATCAAAATTAAAATTAAAAACAACTCATTCCAATACATTTCATTTCACCCTAATAAAACATCAGCAATTGATACAACTCCACAGCTCAACCAATAATCACCAGATCATACACCTCACACACACCAAATAAAACCAGTAAAACCAGTAAAACCAGCTAAAACACGGTATGAATAAGGCCAGAATCCACCTAAAAACTAGTCAAGCCAAAAAGATGCACAATTACTAAAACCTCATATCATATATATAGCAGCAATGGAAAACAACACATGAAAAACAGAAAATATGGATAAAGAACTAGATGCAAGTCTTTGATTAGCGAATCTCCATATGGATAATATCCTTTTAATAAAGTCTTATTCATTAATAGCGATATTGTAAACAATGTTATAAAAAATTATAGAGATCCTCTCCAGTATTCAGGCCATTTGGTATCTTAGTATCAAGTTGTAAAATATATTGGGTCTCCAACTGCCGCAGCTTTCTTTCCCTGTTACCCCCTCTTATGGACCTGGGGACTGCATGAATTACAAAATAACAAAGATCATTTAAATTATTCTGATGGACAAGTTTAAAATGGCGAGCAACTGGATAACTGGGATCTGAATTTACAATCGCACGCAGATGCTGTAAAATACGGTTAAAAACCTGAAGCTTGGATGCTTCCTACGTATTGAAGATGACATGTACATTCTAGTACGTATATCGCATAATCCGTTTTACAAGTAAAAAGCCCATTGATTTTGCATGGGGTATGTGCGAAAGCATCCATATACTCATGTTTATTAATCCCGAACTTGCATGCCCTGCAGGAGATACATTTGTAAAAACCTGTCCTTGTAGAAAGTCAATGTTGAGTATTGCATACTTCTGGACTAGTTTTCACTAGAGCATCCCTCATGGAGGGTGCCCTTCTGAAAGTAATTGCTGGCCTTTCATCCAGTAATGGGGCAAGAGTAATATCAGTTTTCAATATAGGCCAGTTTTTGTTTATGATATTTCTAACTTGTTTCTCATGGCAACTATATGTAGTTATTAAACGTACCGCACTGTTCTCCCTGTGCTGTTTGCTTACTCCTCCCCTTAGTACTTTGTCAGTTATATTTGACAGGACAGTTTCACTCTCTATGTTGTTCACTTTTGTTAGAGCTGTTTGCAGATCCCTCATATCATATCCGCGGGCCTGAAATCGTTGTACAGAATCAGCTAAGCATTCTGTAAGATCAGTGTTGTTGCTGCATATTCTTTTAATTCTTAAAAACTCACCATACGGGATGCTTTTAATGAGGTGTCTAGGGTGAGAACTACTCGCGTGTAAAGTAGAATTCCCAGATGTCACCTTTCTATGGAGCTTGGTTTGAATAATTTTGTTCTCAATATAGATTTCAACATCAAGGAACTCTACCCTTTCATTACTTATAGTAGCAGTAAACTCAAGATTTAAGGTGTTCACACTGATAGCATTGACGAAATTCTGAGCCGATTCTTTGGACCCATGCCAGATTATACACACATCGTTTATAAAACGCCACCATCTGATAACATGGTTGGCAACCAGCTCCCTGTGAGTCAGGCCGAGGACATGTCTCTCCCACCAGCCCACGTGCAAACACGCATAACTGGGGGAAAAACATGCCCCCATAGCCACCCCACGCAGTTGCTGATACACCTCCCTGTTAAACAAGAAAAAGTTATTGCGTAAACATAGCTCAATCATTTTCAACAACATTTTATTATGCTGATTAAATTGCACATTCCTACTGGATAAAAAATGTTGTACTGCATTTAACCCATCACAATGATTAATACTAGTATAGAGGGAACATATGTCCATAACTATAAATTGATATTCAACATTCCACGTTACCCCTCTAAGTTTACTTAGGAAATGGCCTGTGTCCTTAATATAAGATGGAAGATTTTCCACATATTCATGTAAATAGAAATCCACATATTTTGACGTGGCTTCAAGAAGGCTTCGTTGTGCCGAAATAATTGGACGTCCAGGCACAGGGAATGTTTGTTTATGTACCTTAGGAATGAAATATAGTGTTGGAGTAATTGGATGATCGTTCTTCAAAAAATCGTACTCATGTTTGCTGATCAATCCTTCTCTTCTCCATTGTGCCAACTCTTTGAATACTAGATCTTTTACTTTTTTAAGTTCTTGAAATGAAGCTTTTCTGTAGCACAATGGATCCTTCAAATGTCGTTCAGCTTCCTCTAAATATGCAACACGAGGCCACAACACTATATTTCCCCCTTTATCAGCTTTATTAACAATAATATTGCCATTGTCACTGATTTTACGCATAAGTTTGGAATATTGTGTCTCTAAATAACTTCTATGTTTTTGCTTCAATACAACAGTGCGATTAAGTTTCTTAAAGTCCTCTATTACGCAATCGCTAAAAGTATCTATCGCATCTTTGGGCATAAGAGGAATGAAAGTTGATGGTGGGCGGAAAGGACTTGCAGCTGCACACCAACTTGTAATGCCCATTTGTTGTAACTCTGACTGTGTATCCAGAATGGTATCTTCGGTGTGTCCTGCCAATGCATACATAGATCTTAATGTAGAGATATCTGCTGTTTGTAGATTTATACTTGGTTGTTTTGCAGCAATGACAGTAGCCGCTGTTTCACTGGCTTTATTCAGCTTGAAATGTTTAATCAATTTCAGTTTGCGTATAAACTTAAAAACATCAATACGTGATTGCACATATTTGAACCCATTTTTAGGGCAAAAAGATAGTCCCAATGCCAATAGCTGTGTCTCAGCAGCATTTAATTCAATCTCAGTCAGATTAATGACAGTATTAGTGGTACTGATCGTGTTCTTTACTACAGGGGCCGTTGGTTCCCTCTCCCTCGTACCCCTTTCCTTCTGCCTCCTCTGTTTGCGCCTTTGTTTGCGGCATTCATTAAGCCTGCGTCATTTTTCTTCTGGGGTAATCTCGGCCTGAGTGTGTGTCGTCGATCCTCTATTATAAACCCCAATTCCTCAGATGGAGTAAAATTACTTTGAGGCTCCACACGCTGAACCGCTAAAATGCCATCGTCAGAATCAATGCTGCTTACCAGGGAACTTAAATGCGTGTCAGATGCCTCTGTACTGCCTTGATTCTGTACAAGAGCCATTGGGACTTTCGTGACTAGTGCTTGCCTTTTAACTGATTCAAACTTTTTGGAAAAAGTAAACACTCTGCCCATCTCGTAGTCCCTCTTGTCACGCGCAAATTTAAACACCTTGCGTGCTTTTATTGTTTCTTCATGCTTATCAAGGCGCTTTTTGATTTCATCTCTTTCCCTTTTAACAGCTTCCTGTTGTTCCAAGGCATCCAGTTGTTGGTTTAAAATGTCGATTTGCTTTAAAATGTCATTCCTGTCAATTTCTGCATACTTAATAAGTATGCAGACCATGTTCATGGACGCCTCAAGATTATTAGTTGCCCATTCTTTTAACATTAAGCTGGGGGTCGCGTAACTAGTTAGCATGGAGGAGTCTCGTTCGTTATCGGAATTAACCAGACAAATCCATCCACCAACTAAGAACGGCCATGCACCACCACCCACAGAATCGAGAAAGAGCTATCAATCTGTCAATCCTTTCCGTGTCCGGGCCGGGTGAGGTTTATTCAACTCACGAGGACTCCCGGCTTTCCTTCCGACCACTTCCACCAAGCGGGGTTGGTGCCGACAGGCGGGCGCTGGACCAGCTATTGCATTTGCATATCCTTACATCTCTCATCCATAAGGCAAAGTCGCACTCAGAATTTAGTAGGAAAAGAAAAGTTTTATTGACTGACGCGTTTCAACCCAACGGTCTTTGTCAAAGTCACTCCGTAACCCGGAATTGGCTGTGTTTAAATGCATTCTCAGGGTCAAATAAACATAGAAAACATATGCAAGCATTGGAGTCTCCATACATCTGAGAACAGACTCCGGTCATGTGATAAGCATTTAAAAAAAATTTCAAAGCTTAGTTCAACGATTCTCAAAATTAAGTATGAAACAATAGTGCATATTATATATCATTTGCGGGGGTGTCATAATAACAAATCAAGTGATTACCAGCCTGACCTCGCGATGCCACCACGAGTCAGCAAAGTGAAAGGCGAGTGCTATTTCACGCTGTCAGCCCAGCAACGCACTGCCACCACGTGTGAGCAAAGTTAAAAGCTAGTGCTTCTTGAAAGCTGCCATCATTATAAAAAACGCACGTTTTTCAATCATGGCTGAGCCGAACTGGCAATGACTGCTATCTTACACGATACAAGGCAAGGCCTATGTACCAAAGATGCGCCTCTCACACCCTGCTAGCTGTGACAGCCTGCCCTGTGGCGCTATGCTTGTAGCGTGTATTCTACCCTGTGGCACTGTGCTCCTACCGGCCGGTTGTGCACTCGTCTAGTGGCCCCTTCTGATATGAAAATTGGAAAACCCCACATCTATAAAAGGAGAATGCCCTTACAAAAAAACACACTAACATAAACCCACCCTAGGTGCTATAAAAAGAGAGGTGTGTGAATTTCAGACACTCGTTGTCAAAGCAGCCGCTTTGAGGAAGTGAGATCCATATTTACAAGTAACGGAGGAGATGCAGGTGGAGCATTAAGTTAGAAAAAGAAAAAGAAGCGGAGTAAAAACCCCGAAAGATATATATATATATACAGTGTCCAAAATACATGGAAGGGCACCAAAGGTATATGATATCTTCTCTACCCTAGATGCACATGGAGGTCCTCCTCATGGTTGAGGCCACCAGGGATCTTGCTCTGTAGGCGGATAATATACTCGGATTCCAGGCGTCGCAGGCTGCATTCCCGATCTCCTCCCCGGGCTTGGGTTGGGATCCTGTCAATACCAAAATAAGACATTTTAGAACTGATATCAATAACATTCCTGTGCTCCAAATCGCAGTGCTTGGCCACTGTGTAAGTCAGGTCCCTATTTCTAATGGTGCGCAGGTGTTCCAAAACTCGTCTCTTCACTGGGAAGATCGTGCTCCCAACGTAGCGCAAACCACAAATGCAGGTCAAAACATAAACAACAAAATCTGTGTTACAATTGATAAAGTTACGTATTTTTTCACTTTTACCTGTTGGCAGATTGTATTTCTTAACATTGCAATTGTTGCTACAGGCCTTGCATCACCCACACTTATGGAAACCCGGGAGTTCCCTCAACCAAGTTCCTTGGGTTTTGCTACCCCGTGTCAGGTGACTATGTACAAGTGTGTCCCGCAATGAGTCACATTTCCGGTATGTGATATGTGGTTTCGGGCTGACCAGCTTGCCTATCACCACATCACTCCTGACTAGATGCCAATGTCTGCGTACTATTCTTTGGATTGCCTGTGAGGCGTTATTAAAAGTGGTTATCAGTCTCACCTCCTGCTTAGTCTTATCCTTTGTCTTAGGAACCAGGAGGCTATTCCTATCCCTTGCTGAGACTTTCTCTACTGCTATTCTGATAGTTTTGCCCGTGTAGCCCCGTGTCTCAAAACAACCCAGCATGTTCTTCTGTTCCTTAACATAAGCCTCTATGGAACTACAATTTCGCTTTGCCCTGAGGAGCTCACCATAAGGGATGCTCCTCTTCAAACCATCTGGGTGGTGACTCTGGGCATGTAGTAAGCTGTTCCCCGCAGTTGCCTTTCTGAACAAACTTGTGTGTAATACTTCATCTTTAACCTCAACCAGGACGTCAAGGAACTCAATCGTGGTGGTGTGAACCTTACTAGTGAACCTAAGATTTAAAGTGTTGTCTGATAAACCTGTGATAAACTTGTGTAACAAATCCTGTGGACCATCCCACATCAGAAAAATATCGTCAATGTAGCGGGTCCACAGGATAAGGTTGTCCATGTAAGATTCGTTGTCCCTGTGCCATAGGTGCTCCACCTCCCACCACCCCATAAACATACAAGCGTAGCTGGGAGGAAGCAACTTCCCATCGCAGTCCCTGTGTATTGCTTATACCATTTATCCTCAAAAAGGAAACAGTTATTATGTAAACAGAATTGTAGCATGTTTAACAATAGCATAGTGTGATCATACATAGAGAGGGGCCTGTCTCGAAAGAAATATTTGCATACCTCTAGTCCCAAACTGTGCGTAATACAAGTATACAGGGACACTACATCCACTGTAGCAAGAATAGACGAGTCCTTCCAAGGGATTCCCTGTATTTTTGAGAGGAAATCCATGGTGTCTCTGCAAAACGAGGGCAAATATATATATATATATATATATATATATCAAAACAATACCCTTTCAGGCATAGACTGACGCATAAATTATGCAAAAAAAAGCAGAGAACTCTGGGTAGTTCTCAAGTTTAGGTGGAAAGCAGCTCCTGTATAGAGCACTCTCAACACCAGCGACACTCTAGATCTGCTCACCTCAAATGTCTGCTTTTCTATCAAAGTCTTTAAGCATAGGATTAGCACAGTGCCATCCACGGTGAGATAGAAAGAGACAAAGTATTTTGCCATTTCTACAGCAAAGTCTTTAAGCATAGGACTAGCACAGTGCTGTCCATGCTGAGCTGTAAAATGACAAAACCCACTCTCTCTGCATTACAGCCACTCACACAGATATTCATTCACTAATACAGCCACTCACACCCACTCACTTACCTATATACACACTCAAACAGCTACTCACTCACCCTTACAGCCACTCACACGCCCATTCCACCACCCATCCCATACAGCCACTCAGTCACCCATACAGCCACTCTCACACCCACTCGCACACTTATGCAGCCACTCACACAGCCACTAACTCACCTATACAGCCACTCACATAGCCACTCACTCACCCATAAAGCCACTCACTCACCCACCCATACAGCTACTGACACACCCACTCACTCACAAACTCAGCCGCTCACACAGCCACTAAGTCACCCACATAGCTACTCAGACAGCCACTTATACACCCATACAGCCACTTACACATCCACTCACACCTGTACAGCCACTCAAAGAACCGCTCACACATAGATACACAGTCACACAGCGACTCACATAAACTATGTTAAGAAAGGAATCACTCATTAGTAGTACACAAAATATACTAATTTAACTTTTGTGGTGCCTTAGAATATACGTTTAACACACAAAATGTTTTAGAAAACACTCACAATCACTGGATGATGTCATCAGTGATGTCATTTGAGATATCATCAGTGATGTCACTGACCATGTCATGAATGATGTAATATGTGAGGTCATAAGCAGTGCATTGCGGGGCGTAAATTATAGTTAGCTCAGGTTAACTGTAACTGCTGAAATTCACTGGTTTTGTATGAGTGAAATCTGAGCCCAACTAAAATCTATTTTTCAGTGAATTTCTACTGTTTTATAATCTATTTCCTAACTATAACATCCCTGTCACATTTGTTTTTTTTAAGTTAATTCGTATGGTTTTTTAACTACTAGGCGAGTTGACAGAGTGGTGGAGAAAGGGAATGGATCCTCCTACCAGCTCTCAGCAATCCCGCTGTGTGGGACTTACTGCTGGTAACAGTAGGGCTTCTTAGCCCCCAAGGACCCTTAGCATCCAAAGGGACTTCATCCCCCAACAAGTAGTGTGCCAGGAGGTGCGTTTGCAGAGTAGTGGAGAAAGGGGGCGGGCCTCCCACAAGCTCTTAGCAATCCTGCTGTGTGGGACTTACTGGAAGGAACAGGAAGGGTTGTTGGCCCCCAAGGACCCTCAGCAACTAAGGGGACTTCATCCCCCAAACATTAGTATGCCAGGAGATGCTTTTGCATAGTGGTGGAGAAAGGATGCAGGTCCTTTGATCACCTCTCAGCAATCCTGCTGTGTGGGACTTACTGGAGGAATCAGGAGGGGTTGTGGGACCCCAAGGGCCCTCACCAGCCAAGGAGACTTCATCCCCCAACAAGTTGTGCGCCAGAAGGCTCCTTTGCAGAGTGGTTGAGAAAGGGAACCGGGCCTCTGGTGACTACCCCTGGTTTTTTAATTTTTTTTAAATTTATTTATTAGGAAGAGGGCCACGTGGCCCCCCTTCTGAGCCAATTTTGGTCCCAGGGAACCAATCCCCAGGGGCCCAGCGATATAGGAAATGGGGGAAGGGGCCACACTGCCCCCTCCTCAAGGCAGATTTCATCCCTGAGTACCCCATCCCCCTGGGCCCAGGATTTTTTTATTTTATTTTAGTAGGAGAGGCTTCCTTCCCTTGGCTGATTTCGGCCCAATAGACCCCATCCCCTGGGGCCCGGCCTTTTATTTTTTTTAACTTTTAATAGGGGAGGGGGGCCCCGTGGCCCCTCCCCTCCATTTCTATATGGCAGGGCGGACCCCTGGGGATGGGGTATATATATATATATATATATATATATATATATATATATATATATATAACTTAGTGGCTTTTGCCAGTAGGTAGTTATAGTTAAGACCCAGTTGATATATATATATATATATATATATATATATATATATATATGTGTGTGTGTGTGTGTATATATATATAAATATGCTGAAAAGGAAAGGCGGGAAGTGGTCATGAAAATAAAAGAACTGAATAATATTCTGGGAAAATGTGAAGACAAAACTAGAGTGAATAAATTTAAAGATGACATGAAAACTAGGCTGGATAAGTATGAAAGGCGTATAAAGGACAGAAAGGCTACTAAATTTCTTCGTGATCGTCTGGATTACGAATCAGGACGAATTTATACGTTTGCAAAAAAATTCGACCCTGAAAGAAGACAAAAAATCCAGAGTGGCTTCATTGATCAACAAGCTACTTCCCTCAGTGAAGTGAGTTCAGATACGGGCTCAGAACAAGAATTAGAAATTCTTTGATGCCCGATGGGGAGAAGCAGTTCCTATGGATTTCGGGCAAATTGTGCACTTGGCGGCCATTGTGGACCGATTGTTTGTTTTGGGCTTATTCCAATTTTGGTGTGAATGCAGGCTGCGGGACATACTACAACTCCCAGCAGACACTGGGATGCTCATTTGAGAGCCCATTGGAGGGCAACTATTTAAATGGACATGCCGCGCAGCAATGCAAGTAATCTAAGCCACGTCTTTGAAAAAGGAACTTTCCGAAACGCGTCAGGCGGACTTACAGGATTTGAAAAGTGCGCTCTGTTGCCTGGTGGTTAATAAAGAACTGTTCTTCTGCTTCTCGAGTGCGCCCTCAAGTTGCTGAGCGACCTGTTTTTGATGTATTCACGGCCGTGGAGGGCCGTGGAGGGCCGTGGAGGGCGCACCATCCTAAGGATGTGACAGGGGCCCCGGGGCTCGGAATTCTTCGATGCCCGATGGGGAGAAGCAGTTCCTATGGATTTCGGGCAAATTGTGCACTTGGCGGCCCATTGTGGACCGATTGTTTGTTTTGGGCTTATTCCAATTTTGGTTTGAATGCAGGCTGCGGGACATACTACAACTCCCAGCAGACACTGGGATGCTCATTTGAGAGCCCATTGGAGGGCAACTATTTAAATGGACATGCCGCGCAGCAACACAAGTAATCTAAGCCACGCCTTTGAAAAAGGAACTTTCCGAAACGCGTCAGGCGGACTTACAGGATTTGAAAAGTGCGCTCTGTTGCCTGGTGGTTAATAAAGAACTGTTCTTCTGCTTCTCGAGTGCACCCTCAAGTTGCTGAGCGACCTGTTTTTGATGTATTCACAGCGGTTTCAGGCCGTGGAGGGCGCACCACCCTAGGGATGTGACAGGGGCCCCGGGGCTCGGAATTCTTCGATGCCCGATGGGGAGAAGCAGTTCCAATGGATTTCGGGCAAATTGTGCACTTGGCGGCCCATTGTGGACAGATTGTTTGTTTTGGGCTTATTCCAATTTTGGTTTGAATGCAGGCTGCAGGACATACTACAACTTCCAGTAGACACTGGGATGCTCATTTGAGAGCCCATTGGAGGGCAACTATTTAAATGGACATGCCGCGCAGCAACGCAGGTAATCTAAGCCACGCCTTTGAAAAAGGAACTTTCCAAAACGCGTCAGGCGGAGTTACAGGATTTGAAAAGTGCGCTCTGTTGCCTGGTGGTTAATAAAGAACTGTTCTTCTGCTTCTCGAGTGCGCCCTCAAGTTGCTGAGCGACCTGTTTTCGATATATGTATATATATATATATATATATGTACTCTCCCGGTTGCCCAGTTTTGAGGATGCACTCCACTTCAGGTAAGTAACATACTTTATTGAGCAAACAGGCGACTTCTCATCCCAACTGTAAAGTCCTTCAGCCTGACTCGTTTCTGAAGCATTTGCGCTTCTTCATCAGAGGCTAGCATCGGCAAACATTAGTAGCTGCAACCACGTTGTTCTCTGCGTACTTCTATTTAATTGGCCTCTGGTGTGCCTCACGATGATGTCATTATCCCCAAGGTACGCTGGGACACGTAGTTCGTAATTATGCAAATTTATTCCCTCTGGTGGGTTTGTTTGCCGATGCACAGTGTAGGACACATTCCAACCCTTCAGTGGGTCTTCCGAATGAGACTTCGCCTGTTTAAAATAAGCCACCTTCCGTGCCTGCAAGACAAGAGGAATTGTTCCACTCCTGCGGACCCGTTTCCATTTCTCGGGCGGTGTGATCAACTCCACGGCCTGGAACCGCCGTGCTTACATGTACTCTCCCGGTTGCCCAGTTTTGAGGACGCACTCCACTTCAGGTAAGTAACATACTTTATTGAGCAAACAGGCGACTTCTCATCCCAACTGTAAAGTCCTTCAGCCTGACGCGTTTCTGAAGCATTTGCGCTTCTTCATCAGAGGCTAGCATCGGCAAACATTAGTAGCTGCAACCACGTTGTTCTCTGCGTACTTCTATTTAATTGGCCTCTGGTGTGCCTCACGATGATGTCATTATCCCCAAGGTACGCTGGGACACGTAGTTCGTAATTATGCAAATGTATTCCCTCCGGTGGGTTTGTTTGCCGATGCACAGTGTAGGACACATTCCAACCCTTCAGTGGGTCTTCCGAATGAGACTTCGCCTGTTTAAAATAAGCCACTTTCCGTGCCTGCAAGACAAGAGGAATTGTTCCACTCCTGCGGACCCGTTTCCATTTCTCGGGCGGTGCGATCAACTCCATGGCCTGGAACCGCCGTGCTTACATGTACTCTCCCGGTTGCCCAGTTTTGAGGACGCACTCCACTTCAGGTAAGTAACATACTTTATTGAGCAAACAGGCGACTTCTCATCCCAACTGTAAAGTCCTTCAGCCTGACGCGTTTCTGAAGCATTTGCGCTTCTTCATCAGAGGCTAGCATCGGCAAACATTAGTAGCTGCAACCACGTTGTTCTCTGCGTACTTCTATTTAATTGGCCTCTGGTGTGCCTCACGATGATGTCATTATCCCCAAGGTACGCTGGGACACGTAGTTCGTAATTATGCAAATGTATTCCCTCCGGTAGGTTTGTTTGCCGATGCACAGTGTAGGACACATTCCAACCCTTCAGTGGGTCTTCCGAATGAGACTTCGCCTGTTTAAAATAAGCCACCTTCCGTGCCTGCAAGACAAGAGGAATTGTTCCACTCCTGCGGACCCGTTTCCATTTCTCGGGCGGTGCGATCAACTCCACGGCCTGGAACCGCCGTGCTTACATGTACTCTCCCGGTTGCCCAGTTTTGAGGACGCACTCCACTTCAGGTAAGTAACATGTATATATATATATATATATATATGTATGTATATAGGGATTTTACTCATCTTATGTAAAGCTACCATTTTAGCATTTCATTGTAAAGGCATGCGTGGTAAAGGCATATGTGTTGTGAAGACTTGCTCGTTATCCGTCGTACCTCAGTTCATGGTGAGTCCTGGAGGACCCAATTCATTCTCAGGGAGCTCACAGAAAACAGGCCATCCATATCTGCCTCACAGCCACACCTCACAGTGGCTTTTACCATGTCATTTATTTTTATGCCTCCAGTTTTTCAAAACCTCTAAACAAAGATCTTTTTGTGTCCATAAGGTCTGCAAATTACATTTATTAGTGATCTGCATCCCGCTCATTCTTAGGCTGAAAAATGCACTTAAGCAGAATTGTTACTTTTACGCAGCTATACAATATGCATTTTACCGGGAGTGCCAGACTAAAAATACAACAGTTGTATGCATCTCATTAACCTGCTTTTTTACTAGATCCCGTGCAGCTTCAAAAGCTTGTCATTATTCATATTGTCATGAAGACATATATTGTGTAAATAAATATGTAGTGTGATCCATAATGAATATCAGAGGCAATATTTGTTGTGCATCTTCATATAAATATGTTGTGTCTGCCCTGCTAAACACCTAGGTAATTTATAATGCAGTAAAATGCAAATGCACATTGTTTTGTCTTCTGTCGTGAAACGCAAATGCATTTTTTAATGTTTAAATACAGTAAAACGCTAATGCATTTTTTATTTTTTGCAGTATAATACTAATGCAATTTTTTATTGTTTGCTAATGCAGTAAAATACAAATGCACATTCCTCAAGGTGCTGTGCACACCAAATATTAAACTAGAGAACACATACATTTATCTATATTTCTTTGGGTTGTGATGTTGTCACATCTGCATTCTATGCTGTGCAACCTCAGACTGTAATTTGTAATAGGATGGAGCATGGAGGGAGGGGAGACCACACCCTTGCGCCTGAGATGCTCCAGATAAGTACAACAGGTTTGCCATTCACTGGACTCAGTCCTGTCTAGGTATCCACAGGGTTTGTCGTGTTTATCACAGTGCAGGGTTTCACGTCTGCAGAGTTGCTATCCCAAAGGGCCCACACCAAGCAGGGAGATTAGAGCAGAACACCGCTGGTGAGATGTTGTTTTTCAATGCTACTGCTCCACATCAGAGGGCTGTTGTTTGGTGTGGTGATAGATGAGGTGCTGTGAGCCCAAGCATGGGTTCCTGAGCCGCGCCAAAAACATATCCTCCCATACAGTGAATTATCAGCCCCTCGTGCTACCAGGAACGATGCAGTCTTAGTCCAAATGGCCATATGGAACAAAAAACAGGTGTATATCATCAACAAAGAGAAAAGCTACTGCACGCGGAGAGCTGACGTTCATAGGTGTGACAAATATGTATCAACGAGTGCAGTCAGTGTGGAAATGATGCTCACGCACGAGACCCTCACAGCACCAGATCAACCGTGCTCGGCTTGCACGAGACTGAGCCATTGTTGTGTAAGAGTATTCTGCAGCACTCACCCAAACAGAAATGGATAACAAACAGTTCGCAACTTTAGACTCAACCCTAGACCCATGAAGACACAAACCTGCAGCTACACATATGGGGGCATTGAACAGATCCCTCTAGCCGGGACTTTTGAGTCAGATACAGCACAAAAATAAAGTCATGTGATAAGTTCTCTAAAATCTTAAACTGTTGTAACATAGCAGAAGCGATTACATGTAATACTGACTGTGCACATGTGCAAACACCATGACTACTTCTGAGTAACGCCATCAGTGTTCAAGTATGGGTTGGCTAAATGTCTTACCAGTTCACCCACATATCGACCCCATGGCCTCATGCACAGTTGCTTTCCCTTTCAAATTCGAAAATAAATTGAAGCAAAACTGAAGAAACTAGAAGATGAAAGGGGTAATGGCAAAAGTGGTTCATCCTTCCCATGAATATCCCCAGTTATCATCACAAACAAACGGCAACAACCTGGTGAAGTAAGACTTAGAGTGGATATAGGACTCCAAAACAAGGCCATTTAGTCCATGCCCTTACTGTAGACCTAGATGTAACAAAATCTTGTTCCAGGCTTAATCTCTATGCCGGTGCCATCAGCACCCTTTAGAGGAGGTGAGCAGCTACAATACAACATTCTCCACTCATGGGATTACGAGGATAGCAGCAGTGAAGATTTAGAATATCTGCTGCAGCAGAGGGTTCTCAGAATGCAATATGGAAGGCACTGGCATGCTTGGATTCTGAAATGAACTTAAGCAACAACATATTATTGTATGCCACCACAGTATGCAAACACCACAGAAGGCTACCTCAGTGCAGTCTGACTGCGCAAGAAAAGGTGTAAGACAATATGGAATTCTTTAGCTATATCTTCTCCAGTAAGGGCATATCATTGACCAAAAGAAGCTTCAGGACATTAGTGTGTCCATTCACATAACCACATAATGCAACAGGTTCATCCCAAAGGTGTCCATTATAACTAAACGGGTGTGCAAACTGGTGCGGAGCAAGGTGGAATGGTCTTGGTTGGAACTGAGAAAGTCCTCGGCATGGTAATGGACGTGCACCAACTGTGATGGTGTCTGGATGGTAATGGACGTGCACCAACTGTGATGGTGTCTGGATGGTAATGGACGTGCACCAACTGTGATGATGTCTGGATCCCTAGTACTGATTCTTGTTGTCAATAATCAAACATGGATCATGCTTGTGCGCCACAACATAGGCCTGTCTCAAAGATTGCGGTCTTGTTGGACCAGGAGGGGCCCTCAAAGCCCTACCCTCATAGTGTTGGAAGGCTACTGCCTTCAACAGGAGTTAAGCATCATGCTCGCAGTGGCAGCATACCATGTAGTGATCAGTAGGAGTGAACAGGGCCTTTTTAACCTGGAGTGAGGCCTACAGGCTCACTAATTTTAAAGCTCTGACGCTGTTTACTTAACTCAGCCTTGGCCTACATCAGTTTGTTGTGAAGTGCTGCGCAGTACATGAGTGGTGTATCTGTGCTGGGCATATGTGTGCCTGTGAGTGCCTGTGAGTGGTACAATGCAGGTATAATACAGTATGGTGCAGTGCGTGCCTGGTAGATGCATGTGCTGAGTGTATGTATGCCTACGAGTGGTACAATACAGAGGATGTAGTGCTGTGTAGTGCGTACACAGTAAATGCATGTACTGGATATATGTGTGCCTATGAGTGGTACAATATATGAAGGATACAGTGCTGTGCAGTATGTGTAGGCTATGTACATGCACCGGTTGTATGTGTGCCTGTGGATGGTACAATACATGGAGAGGGCTGGGTTCCACTTTGGAAGATCCAGGCCTGCATGGTGAAACATGAGGAGAGAAGGTATAGAAAACCTCTCAGACAGATTTGTGTATTGCTGCATTCCTGTAAGCTGGGTGGGATACACACTGGGGAGGGGAGGACCAGGCCTCCCCTGTACTCTTCATAGGGTGCCATTTGATTCAGTGAGAGGTCACAAGGAAGGGGCATGGGCTAACCTTTTGATGCACATATCACTGTGGCTGACATCCAGGTGGTAACTCTGCCCACTTCCTTGAACTGTGTTGTAGGGCTATCAGCTTTCCTGCCGTGACAGACTGCTTTGAAGAGGAAGAAGAGGGCAGAGGAGTGGGCACTTCAAAAGAAGCAGACACACAAGCTAAACTTCAAAGAATCAGACACTAAATCACATTTGGTGTCTGGAAATGGACTATAAAAAGATGGGTTTGAGACCCTGAAAAGTGTCATCTGCCAGATGGGCTGTGTGAGGAGGGGAAGCTCTGCAAGACTTCTTACTGTGACCGGGAGTTGGGGCCAAGACCTGCCAGTCTCCTTGCTGGTGAGGGGACGTCACCCAGGGACTCCAAGACTACTTACCCTGGAGCACCAGGGCTTGCCTGCTTGCCAAGACCAGTTTGCCTTGTGAGAAAGAGGAAAGCGTTGGAGGGAATGAGGTCCAGTGGAGTCGAGTAGACTCCTGTTGTGAGGTGTGAGGAAATGGCTACTGCACTGATCAGATCGCTTCCCATGTGCAGGACAAAGTTGGCGATCCTAATATGTCAGGAGGGCCACTGTGAAATTTGTTGCGTGAATCACTGCATTAATTGGGTTGGAGCCTGTGCATAGTGAGGAGATGTGACCCCTTATGCTTGGGGGGGCCGCAGCGTGAAGATTTATATGTTGGGAGAGCTGTAGCCCTTGAGCCATGGTGAGCCACGCCCTCATATGCCAAAAGAGGCCACCGTGTGAAGATTGCCATGCTGGGAGGGTCGTAGCCCTTGAGTCATGGTGAGCGCGAGTCTGTATGCCAGGAGGAGTCACCACAAGATACTTCGTTGTGCCGCGTGGGCTGGAGCCCATGTACAGGGAAGGTACGGTGACCCTGTATGCCAGAGGGGCCACTGGGGGCAACAAGGCATGCAACCTAATCTACAACCCCCGCCAAAGAAGTGAGGCCGCCATGCTGCTTCAGGACTGTCACATCACCCCCCCCCCCCCACACCGTGGGATGGATTGGAGACATACCCTGCAAGGAAAAGCCACAAAGAACCTCCGGTTGCTTCAGTGGCCCGAATGAGTATGAGGAACTCTGCACCCACTGAGTGCAGCCCGCCTAGGCCTTGTGTGGCAAACTCACCTGATTCAGCTGTTGCCACTCCAAGCACCCATAAACGGGGATGGCTCAGGAACTCCAGACACTCCAAGCCTGCAGGTAAGATTGATTACGGGCCGTCGTTTCCAGGAGAACTTGCTGCTAGTTAGCGCTGTAGCGTGGGAACACTGTTGACTTGAACATAGAGTCATAGTGGACTCTTGAGACTCGGACTACTAGTGGGGCTTATCCTGGATGTTGCCTATAGAGAATGGGAAATAACCACTACCACTAGAAGCGAAGAAGGAGTAGGAACCGGGGGAACTGCCTAATGGATAACTAGAGCCCTGACCTCAGGGAGACTGTGTAGTTATTTGTGAATGTCGTATTGTTTCTATGTGTTGTTAATGGTAGAAATAAAATACTTCTCTTTTTTCATAAAAGTGAGTATTTGGCTGGATAATGACTTATTGCTGCTGATGCGCACATTTTGAGTTGTGAGCCTGTGTTCATTCCGCTGTATCCACACCTCCCCCCGATGGAGCCTTGGACTCCTTGGACCATGCTATTCCTGAGAATCAAGTGCTGAAGGTGTACTTAGCCCAGTTATTCAAGATCCAAGTTGGTCGGGCCCAAGGACATCAGGAGTAATAGGCCTCAACCTCAACAGTTGGGCCCAGTAACCGTGTGGCCCTCTGAAAGAGGTTCTTACAATTGATGACAGCGGTGGGATGCCTAACATTTGGGAGCCTGGATACAGGTGTGGCATTGGCTATTTCCAATTTGCGCCGGTAGTACAATATGCCGAGTTTTTTCTACACACAAAGACATCACGAATAGACAATGGAAAACACAGGGTTGGTAATTGCCCTCAGCACCATATACATAGATCAGAGGAAGAATTTATGTAAGGATAGAGGGTGAAGGATTCCTAGGAATGGGGGCAGAGAGGTCCTTGATAATTTCATTAGGGACCAGTTTAAGATACTGGATGAAAGGGATGTGGCTGTAGTTGACTCTGGGGTGGGAACCATAGTAGGAACCCTGGAAGACAGCACTGTGTATTCAGACTTTAAGCTCCCCTTAGGACAGATCTATCCAAGACACACACTAAGTATGACCCCTAATGCATTTTTTTTCCAGAGTTTCATCAAAACACTTACCACCTATTGTTTCTAGAATACCTCAGGTTTGTACACCACCTGAGATTTCTAGGGGACTACTGTCCCACGTCCAGGAGTAATTCTCTTGGGTTGGTTGAGTCTAGCAGAGACCCTGAGCTTGCAATTGGTGCTTCAGAAATCTAAGGCTGAGAGAGATGAGAATGCCAGAGAGTGTTCGAGAGGGAGAAGCCAAGTGCTAGTCTACTGGGAACAAGATGAGAGGAGATGGGAAAGACAGGAGGAATTGGCCCGGGAAGTGAAATTGTGACAGAGGGTTGAAGAACAGAGAGAATGGGAAGAAAAACAGCGAGAGTGGGAGGAGAAACAGAAGGAAAGGGAAAAAGAGCTGGTAAGAGGAAGGATAGCCCTTGAGAGAGAGAGAGAAACGTAGAAGGGCAGCAATGATAACTCCATCTGGGATAACTGACTCTACATCCAGTTCAGGCCAGGTTGTGGCCAAGGTTCTAAAAGATCTTGTGAATGTGTAAGTGGAGGGTCGGGCTTTTTGGAATGGTTTGTGAGCTTTGAGGTTGCTTGTAAGGCACAGGCCTAAGGCAGCTGCCTTAATGGGGTGCATGCCATTGGAAAGGACAGCCGTCATTGGGAGAATGCCTGTGGCAAACCAGATGGTTTATGAGCAAATGAAGGAAGCTCTGATTTGGCGGTTTGGGTGGAAGCAGATCAGTACCTTCAGAGATTCCAGAACTACAAGAGAGCGGATGGTGTTCCCTATGAAACTTGGAGTCATGGTGCATTGTGGGATTGGAATGAGTGGGTAAGAGGTAAGAGGTATGGAGGACGAAAGCTTTCAGTCCCATAACCAGTTGATGGTGACAGAGCAACTCTAGGAGGTTTGCTCTACCCCACTTAAGCAATAACTATCTGATTTGACAAAGAGGGATAGCAGAGAAACTTTCAGTGCTGGCTGACAAGTGGTTAGCTAACAGGGTTCACAAAGGGCTAGAGTAGCATGGTTCTAAGCCCAAGGGGGAGAAGTAGTCTCCACAGACTGGTCGAAAATTGGAGGTTAAGGGCTAAGCTGCGACCTGCCAGGCAGAATGCAGGGAGAGTGGCTGGTTGGATGTTGCTGAGCACCCTGAGACCCAAGGACCTGGATGGTGTGTGCCTGCCCTGTCTGCGTTGGGGCCTGCTTTGTGGTCAGCTGTGCTGGTGATGTGACTGGGCCGGAAGGAACGACCGGCTGAGCCTGAACAAGCGGCATACTGTGCGTAGCAAGGAGGCCATGAGGGACTGCCTGCTGATAGATGGGGCCACACTGGGGTGGCAGCGGCCTCTGGACCCCTGTCATGAAGCTGCCAGGAGCTGGGATGGGGCCGACACCTGGTCATAGGCATTCCCTCCCCGTGAACAGTGTGGGTGCGGCCAACACCTGGACATGGACCTTTCTTCCATGTGATGAATGCATGGGAATCCCTATATCTTCGATCGGTTCAATCCAAGGAGCATAAGGTAAAGCGCTGGGTCACCCACATGTTGAACTTGTTTGGGGGTTCGTTTAGGTGTCTCACCCTGACCTGTATGACTTGGGGGTCACCTCGTGAGCTGTTTGTGACATGGCTGGTAGTTCAACCACAGTGCCAGGCTGGGACATTGTGAGGCCTTCGGGCTGTGGAGGGATAGGGCGGCACTCGAAGAGGAAAAGGCCTGAGGGTGACAGACCCGGTGAGTCACTGCCCCCTGAGAGGGAAGATCCAAAGGAGCTCAGACCCCCTGCGAAGGCCCACCTCCCATAAGGCCATCCTCCTGGCCATTCCAGAATCTAGGGAGGCCTTGCAGAAGAAAATGACACTGTGGTGGCTTACATTAGCCTCTTGCGGGATGATCAACGGAAGATGGCTGACAGTATCAAACACAAAAAGAGTTCCTTGGCGGTTTTTGAGCCCCTAACACACACTCTGCAGGAGCAACACCAGGGGTTTTGAGGGGCAAGTTTGCGTAAGGAACACCGGGCTGAGGATGCAGAGGGCAGGGCTTGACGTAATAATATCTGCATTGTAGGGCTCCCTGAGAGAGTAGAAGGTGCGGACATGGTTACCGTTTTGGAGCCCTGACTTCAGACAGAGGTGGTGCCTCAGGGCCTCTCCTCCTTCTTTGCTTTAGCCCTCCTGGGGCACCTCCGCGGCTGGTGGTGGAAAGATTGCTCCATTTTAGGGACAGAGATCACATCCTGACTAACGTCCGTGAGAAGGGGGACCTGATGTTGGATAATGGCAAGGTAATGATTTTCCCTGATTTTACAATGCTTCTTCAGAAGCAGAGGGCCTTGTTTGTGGATGTCAAGAAACGGCTCAGGTTGATGGGCCTCAAATATGCAATACTTCACCCAGCCAGGCTGAAGGTTACTACAATGGAGGGTGCTGAACTGTACTCACAATCTACATGGACACAGACTCCATAGTGCATTCAGGTTCCAAATTGGATGGGCCCCATCTGACCCCGTAATTTGTGGATGACTTGGTGAGATTTATGATGGGATTACTGTGTTATTTGCAATGTATGATTATACCTAAGGTTCATGTCCTAGGAGTTGGCCTACTGTTTGTGGGGGGGGGGGAGATGGCCTCCTGATATGGGGGCCACAGGGGGAGAATGTTTCTGTTGGATTTTCTGTCTTTATTGGTGGGTTGGTTGCAGTGTGAGTGAGTCGCATTGGGTCTACTGAGCCACCACTTTCCCTCTTGTGTGCCTGTCTGTTGTTGGCACAATAGTTGTGTGATGTTTTTCATGCCTGGTGCGGATGTTGCCTTACTGTCCTGGAGTGGGGGTGTTGGGGTTTTTGTTGCATTGGGCTTGGTATGGTGTTCTAATGCTGCTTGTAACCAAGGCTGGGGTGCGGTTGAGAGGCTGGGCTGCTGGGGGAGGTTGATGAGTATGCTCATGGCAAAGACCCTTGAGAGCTATAAAATAATCTCTTGGAATGTTCGGGCCTAAATAACATGACCAAACGCTGTAAATTTCAAGCATACTTGAAACATAGGGGGGTCCAGATAGCACTGCTACAGGAGACACATTTGACTGCGGCAGAGGGGATGGCTCGCTGTAAAACGATGACACGGGTAAAAAACTATACCACCTACTCTGCTTTTGCGTGGGGGGGTTCACATTTGGGTGCACCCCGGGGTCCCCTTTCAGGTCACGCAACAGTTTATAGATGCAGCAAGATGATATGTCCTCATTAGAGGGTGCTTAGGCAGCACGGACCTTACGCTGGTTAATATCTATGCCCCTAACACGGATCAGGCCCAGTTCTTAGATGAGCTCTCATGAGTGTTGGCCCCCTATATGCCTGGGGCAGTATTGGTTGCAGGGGACTTCAATGGAATGGCAGATCCCCTGCTGGACCGTTCTCATCCCCCTCTTCCTGGTGCCCCAGTGGTCCGGCTTTGCGAAAAAATTCATGGATTGGCAGGGTCAGTGGGAAATGGTTGACACTTGGAGGGTGGCCCTTCCACGCACCCGCAATTATTCCTTCTTCTCTGTACTGCACGAATTGCATGTCCGATTGGATACCTTTCTTTGTACCCCGGATGTCCATGCAGCAGTGGGCCATTCAGAATATTTAGTCAGGACAGATTCTGATAATAACCCTATTATTATATCTTTGGCCTGGGTTAAGGTGCAGACTGATATTCCTTCTTGGAGGTTGCGTGTTGAGAATCTGGAGGACCAGGTCTTCCACCACACAATCGGAGAGAGGATTCGGAATTATTTTGAGGACAACGCGGGGACTGATATTTCAACGTGGGTAGAAAGGGACGCCTTTAAGACTGTGATTATGGGGCAATCCATTGCAACAGTGGTGGGGGTTCATCGAACACTGGTGGAGGCAAGGTGTGCTGTTGGAGGAGGAGGAGAAGTTAGCAGAACGGATTGAGAGATAGGGCTGACACATTTTTGGCATGGTTGGCAGGTCTCACAGAAGAGGCCCCCAAGTCAACTATAAAATACTGTATATGACGCGACTGATCCATGCTGACTAGGAGGGTTTTATACGGGGACGAAGCACAGCACTTCATATACAGCTACTGATTTCCATACTCTTGGATGCCTTGGATATAATCCCTGATGCGTTTTTCACGTCTGTTGATATTTTGAAAGCATTTCTCAGTTTGGACTGGCATTACCTGTAAGCCGTGATGACCCAGATTGGCCTTGGTTCTGGCTTTTTAAAGTTGACGCAGTTGTTGTATAGGGACCATGCGGCCCAGGTACGGATCTGTGGGGTAATCTCTGCTGCTATCGGGTGGAGAGGGGCACCAAGCAGGGTTGCCCGCTATCCCCACTAATATTTACACTGGCGGTGGAACCCTTGGCAAGTGCGTCTCGCACTGGTACATATTATGACGTGGTACTCAGCCGCCGTGGCATGCATCATATTGCGTTATACGCGGATGACATGTTGCTCTTTCTTCGGGATAAGGAGTCTGACTCCATCAAGGCTATTCAGCTTAAGGACTGCTTTGGGAATATTTCAGGCCTGCAGGTTAGTTGGGGAAAGACCTGCCTGTTTTCGATCCAGCTGAATGTGGATGCAGTACCACTGCGGAAGGGTGTCGCCTGGGAGCCTGTATCATTTAAATATCTTGCCGTCCGTACATATTGGTCAGCAGATGACATAATGGAGGACAACACAGGTGCGGCACCGACCTACCTACAGGCGCTGATGTCCTTCTGAAAGACCCTCCTAACCAGGATTATAGACATGGCCGAATAATGCCACCTCAACCAAACTCTTGTGGATGTCGCTCTTCTCAGGGGTTGGAGCCAGAGGGCCCTAATCCTGCTAAGTAATGCTAATGTTAGCATTACCGCCGAACAGCGTAGAGTTATCTTGACCAAGATAAACCTCAAGCTGGGGGACCTAGCCGTTCAAAAACCATCCGAAAACCCCAAAGACCTCCTATTCGGGGAATGCATGATTAAATCACTAGGCAAATATGTGGCTACCTTTACCGCACTAGATAAGGCTCAATACAACTTGAGGAGGGTCTTTAACCAAGTTGTTTGTGGACATGCCGGAAGAAGTGGCTTTCGGCCGGCTGTAGCTTATACAGGCCCAACTTCAGACAAAGAGGCTCCGGTAGAGGCTTCCAACCAGGATTACCAGCATCCTTCTACCCACAAGGTGGATGAGGCTCCCGATCAAGAGGTTTCTGGGGGCGTGGACAAAATGCAAACAACTTTAACATTGAGTACCAAATTTCAACCTTTCTCCTCTTTCAAGAAAAAAGTAGGGGGGCGCCACAAGCTCTTTTCCGAAACATGGCATTTAATCACTCGAGACCCTTAGGTACTGGAAACTATCCAAGGGTTCAAAATAGACTTCCTACAACTACTGCTTCTGTCTCACTCCCTGAGAGAATTAAGTGTATCCCAGGACCAACAGAGGGTAGTAGAGGAGGAATTGTCCTCCGTGTAAAAAAAAGGTGCCATCTTAGAGGTCCCAAAAGATCGGAAAGTCTTTGTAAGCACACTTTTTTTGGTGGAAAAGAGAGACAAGGGTTGGAGACAGTTATAAATCTCAGAGAACTGAACAGGTTTCTAATATACAGACACTTCAAGATGGAAGATATCCACCTCTTAACCCTTTCGCTGCTTCTGTCGGCCAACGGCCGTCGCGAGCACTACCTCCGTAGTGCTGCGCACGTCCATTGGCCGACGCGGCCCCGCCCACTCTTCAAAGCCGCCGCACCGCGGCGAAATTTCGGCCGCGGTAAAGGGGTTAAGAGATATTATATTGGAAGGAGACTGGCTAGTAAAACTGGACCTCAAAGACACGTATTTAACTATCCCAATGGCCAAAGAATGCCAATGTCACTTTCTGTTCTTTTGGCAAAACCATCTTTTCCAATTTCAGGCACTTCCCTTCGTTCTGGCGTCAGCTCCCTGGTGCTTTACCAAGGTAATGAGAGCGGTCATGTCTTTCCTCAGAGAGAGGGGAATACGGCTCATTATCTATCTGGACATCATTCTCATAATGTCCCAATGTCAAATTCAAATTCTCAAAGACTTAGATACGGTCATGTCTCTCTTGGAGAGCTTGGGTTTCATTATAAACAAAGAGAAGTCTATTCGAACACCCTCAAAATCCCTAGAATTTCTGGGCTTCACTATAGATACATTTAAAGTCTATTCTACTTCTCCCTTTGAAGAAAATTTCCAAGATCCGCAAGGAAATACGCTTTGCATTAAAACAACATTCTCTAACGCTGAGAGAATTTGCCAGACTCTTAGGCCTCCTGTCCTCTTCAATCCAGGCCATATTTCTGGGCCCCCTCCACTACGGGGCTCTCCAGAGAATAAAAGCAAACGTTTGTCGTATGGGAACAAAATCTCTTTGGATCAGGAGGCAAATCAGAGCTGAGTTGGTGGTTGGACAACCTTGATGCCTGGAACGGACATGCAATCTTGGATCGTCTCCGGATTACATTCTCGAATCCGATGCGAGCCTCCTGGGATGAGGTGCTCGTTTGGGAACAGAGAATATCGAGGGACTGTGGTCCCAGACAGAGAGTTCTCACCATATAAACCTTCTGGAGTTAACCGCAGGTCTTTATGCACTGATGAGTTACACTCATTCCTTACAGGGCAGATCAGTACTACTGAAAATGGACAATGTTTAGGCAGTAGCTTACATAAACCATCTCAGTGGCATGAAATCCACAGACCTATCGGCCCTGGCCAAGAGACTTTGGATGTTCTGTCTGGAACACAACATCAAGCCCCAAAGCAGAATATTTACCCATGGAAGCCAATAGTTCAGCAGATTGGAATTCCAGGTTCTTGAGAGACTACAGCGACTGAAAGTTTCAGAAAATTGTGCCTCCCATGGGGTCCACTGAATTTGGACTTATTTGCAAGCGGGCTCACCTTCCAACTGTAGAAATATTTTAGTTGGATGCCAAACCTGGGTGCTCTAGTGGTGAACACCTTCTTACAATCCTGGAAAGGAACTCAGGATTATGCATTTACCCCTTCACAATGATCCATAGAGTCCTCAGAAAGTCAGACTGGAGATATGCTCCCTGGTTTAAATAATTCCCTTTTGGCCATTTCAGGCATGGTTTCCAACGACATACCCTTTCTTCTTCCCTCAGAAGAAGGACTCTTAAGCAATGTGGATGGAGAGGAACATCCTCTGATCTTGACAGGGACTTTGAACCTTCTTGCCTGGAAGGTATCAGGAGATCTGAAGAGATGTCAAGGCTTTCAGGAAGAGCTAAGGAGCTCCTCAACGAGTCCTTGGCCCCAGGGACCCACAAGAGATACAACTTAATATGGAAAAAATGGGTCTGTGGGTGCCTGGAAAGGGATTTGGATCCTGTGGAGGCACCTATAGTTGACGTAGCTAACTATTTAGTAGAACAGTTTGATGAGGGACTTAGCTACACTTAACTGCTACAGGTCTGCAGTATCAGCTGGCCACGCTTTGATAAATGGAAGAAGTGTTGGGAACAACGTCATGGTGTGTTGAATCCTTAAAAGTATCAGGTGTAGAACCACCTAAACCTAAGTGCGAGACTCTCTGAGACGTGATCAGATCATAAGTTTTTTCAGTTTCTTGGCCAAGTAATAGATTTCTAAGTGCCTGTTTTCCTGACGACACATTTCGGATATGATAGCTTTAGCGGTAAGCAACAGATTTTATGATGCCTTTGGAGTGAAGTTCAAGATCATTAGAACGAAAACAATGTCTGACTCAGTCTTTTATCCCAATTTTGACTTTGCTAAAAATTGTGTGTGATTGATTGTGTGAAAGAATATGATGATAGAACGAATGAACATCGATCAGACAGTGTTAATCAGCTCCTCATTTCTTTTGTTAGACCTTTTAAAGCAGTGACCTGTGCAGCGACAGCTCGATGGGTTAAAGGAACCATGCAACTAGAAGGTGTCAACCTTAATAGATTTCAACCACATTCTGTGATGGGCGCTATGGTTAGTCAATCCTTCTGGAAAGGTGGCAGACTAGAGGACATCCTTAGAGCCGCCGATTGTTCAAACTGTACTACATTTGCAAAACACTATTGTAAACTGATTGAACACATGTCAAACATAGTTTTGCAAAGCTACCAACATGCATAATGGTAGCCTCCAGTCTTGGAATGAAATAGCGATTCTCCTAATTACTATGTCAAGAGAAACTGAATTTCATTAAAGACTTGGCGGCTAACATTAACCCACCCTCCCATCACTGCAATGAATAAAGAATTAAAAAAAAGAAAAAAAGGGGAAAGGGGGAGGACAATTACAAATCTAGAGGAAGTTAATGGTATGTAATGCTTTAATAAGATTCCAAGTTATGTTACATGCATTGTTAACTTTACTGTGAAACCTCTTACACTTATGTCTGTAGAGGATATTCTAATATTCTTCTTTATTTTCAGACAAGTTTCAGTAGTCCTGTTCTTTCGCCCTATATTGCCGGGAAGACACCAAGGGGTCGATTCCGATTCGGGCCGGAAAAAGCGCCGACCGACTCGGATCCGGAAATAATACCGACCGACACGTACCTGTGGCGCCCGACACGCCAAGTACGATGCAAGGCGTGAAAAATCCGACCGACAGGTACCGAACCCAAGTCAACCGACCGAGCCGCACGGAAAACAGCAATCCGGTCGGAAAAACACGCGAATCCAACCGACCAACACGCACCCGGAACAAATCCGACCGAAACGTACACGCGAACTCCAAACCGCAAAGTACGATGCAAGGCGCGAAAACCACGAGCGAGTCGGACGGAGGCCAAGCCGTACGACCGACACGCATACAAAACCGAGCCGAAGCAACACAAAACACCGCGACCGACGCGTACGCAGCATAGAAAACTGCACAAACACAGCGTGAACGAAACAGAGAAGACCGTACGAGACAAATGCAGGGTCCGACTCGGTCACAAGAACGTTTCCAACATACACAGACAGTACAAAGGAAAATTCACCCAAAAAAAGGCCAAACAAGCAATTACCAAGCCAATAAATACTGGGGGGGTGGGGACAGAGAACAAAGACACACCCACAACTCCACCCATATAAAGGACACAAATCACAACCATGAGCCTTTGCAAATGCCATTCCACTGCCAGCACCCAAGAGAAAGCAACCACACACCCACAGCTCATCCCTCACACAAGCCACACACCATCAGCACACCAACAAATACCTACCTCACATACACCCAGCAAAACACACACTCACACACCCTCACCTGCACACCAACACACACATCACTCACCATCACCACCCATCACCATGCCCCCCAAGAAGAATCACAAGTTCCTAGATTGTGAATTGGAAGTCATGGTAGAGCGAGATCCTCAGGGTAGAGCCACAGCTGTTTGGCACACTGGTCCAACAGACCCCCATCTCCCAGAAAACCAAGATGTGGGAGAGGATCATCAACAGGGTGAACGCACAATCACCATGTCGGCGCACAAAGAGCGACATCCAGAACAGGTGGTATGACGTGCGCAGGAGGGTACGGGACCTGTTCAAGAAAGACTACATCAACAGCCAATACACCGGCAGTGGCCCTCCTGCCAAGCCAATATACCTCAGGCACTGGGAGGAGAAGGTGCGGGCCATCCTTCCGCCAGTGAGCGTATATGGACTAGAGGACATCCCAGAGCCTGGTGAGTACACAACAAATGTACACAATATACTGCCACAAAACACACACATCACTGTCAAGGGGAGAGTCAAACCATGTACTCATAGCAATTACACAGCAACCAGAACAGAATCATCCCAAAATGTGTATGTCAGTCAGATAAACACAACACATGCCATCAAAAAGTCACATCCAACTGTGCCATCACATGTACAAACACAACTACAACTACAGCTAGGCAGTGGCACAAATAGAACTAACAAACACATCCAGACATGTAGCCACCACAACAACACCAACACACAGTGAAGACCACTCAAAGGAAGGAATTCTGTGTATGCTGGCCAAGTCAGTGTAGCCAATAGCATCATGGGAGTCGCAGTCACACATATTGCCCCCCACAACTGTCCCATCAACACCACCATGAACCATGCGCACATCACAGGGAGTGGAGAAGGACTCACAAGATGGCTGACACTGGCAACTGCTGTGGGGAGCACAAGGCCCTGCTGGCAACTGTGCACCAACAAACAGCAGGACACCACTGACTGACATCCTGAGAGACAACTTCCACTCCCTGCAATGCAAGCACGTTCCATGGTGGGATATCTGGCTAGCTGGGTGGGAAGGAGGACTTGCAGCACTGACCATAGTCACAAGCACCTCCCCTCACACACACCCCAACACAAACTCCACAGAACCCACCTGGTAGAATGCAATGCCCCCATCCTAACACAAGATCACACAAAGAACCACCACCCTGGGTTATGTTGTGTGAAGCACAGGAGCCACTCTTGGGACTTTTAGCCAAACAACTGCCAGGACAACACTCCCAGCCATCCTGTCAGCACAGCCAGCCCACCCCACAGGGAAGCAGAGTCAAAGGAAGGAAGCATGGGCATGCTGGGAAGGGGGTGGAGGCAATAGCATGATGGGAGTCGTAGCCACTGATATTGGTCACCCCCACAACTGTCCCATCAACACCACCCTGAACCATGCTCACATCACAGGGAGTGGAGAAGGACTCACAAGATGGCTGACACTGGCTACTGCTGTGGGGAGCACAAGGCCCTGCTTGCAACTGTGCACCAACAAACAGCAGGACACCACTGACTGACATCCTGAGAGACAACTTCCACTCCCTGCAATGCAAGCACGTTCCATGGTGGGATAACTGGCTGGCTGGGTGGGTGGGAAGGAGGACTTGCAGCACTAACCATAGTCACAAGCACTTCCCCTCACACACACCCCAACACAAACTCCACAGAACCCACCTGGTAGAATGCAATGCCCCCCATCCTAACACAAGATCCCACAAAGAACCATCACCCTGGGTTATGTTGTGTGAAGCACAGGGCCACTCTTGGGACTTTTAGCCAAACAACTACCAGGACAACACTCCCAGCCATCCTGTCAGCACAGCCAGCCCACTCCACAGGGAAGCAGAGTCAAAAGGAAGGAAGCATGGGCATGCTGGGAAGGGAGGTGGAGGCAATAGCATGATGGGAGTCGTAGTCACAGCTCTACATCCCCCACCACATGGCCCAGCAAGCTCACACTCACGCATGCACATCCCACAGAGAGTGGAAAGGCCCATCAAAGATGTCTGACACTGTTGCTGTGTCGTGGGGAGCACAAGGGCATGCTGGGTACTGCACACCAACCAACAGCAGGACACCACTGTCAGCCATCTTGCCATTGCTCTCACACCCACACACACTGAACTCCCCACAAAAGCAAGTAAGTATGGGAATGCTGGGAAGTGGGGTGGAGGCAATAGCATGATGGGAGTCTTAGTCACAGACATAGCTCACCCCCACAACTGTCCCATCAACACCACCCTGAACCATGCTCACATCACAGGGAGTGGAGAAGGACTCACAAGATGGCTGACACTGGCTACTGCTGTGGGGAGCACAAGGCCCTGCTGGCAACTGTGCACCAACAAACAGCAGGACACCACTGACTGACATCCTGAGAGACAACTTCCACTCCCTGCAATGCAAGCACGTTCCATGGTGGGATAACTGGCTGGCTGGGTGGGTGGGAAGGAGGACTTGCAGCACTAACCATAGTCACAAGCACCTCCCCTCACACACACCCCAACACAAACTCCACAGAACCCACCTGGTAGAATGCAATGCCCCCATCCTAACACAAGATCCCACAAAGAACCACCACCCTGGGTTATGTTGTGTGAAGCACAGGGCCACTCTTGGGACTTTTAGCCAAACAACTACCAGGACAACACTCCCAGCCATCCTGTCAGCACAGCCAGCCCACCCCACAGGGAAGCAGAGTCAAAGGAAGGAAGCATGGGCATGCTGGGAAGGGGGTGGAGGCAATAGCATGATGGGAGTCGTAGTCACAGACATAGCTCACCCCCACAACTGTCCCATCAACACCACCCTGAACCATGCTCACATCACAGGGAGTGGAGAAGGACTCACAAGATGGCTGACACTGGCTACTGCTGTGGGGAGCACAAGGCCCTGCTGCCAACTGTGCACCAACAAACAGCAGGACACCACTGACTGACATCCTGAGAGACAACTTCCACTCCCTGCAATGCAAGCACGTTCCATGGTGGGATAACTGGCTGGCTGGGTGGGTGGGAAGGAGGACTTGCAGCACTAACCATAGTCACAAGCACCTCCCCTCACACACACCCCAACACAAACTCCACAGAACCCACCTGGTAGAATGCAATGCCCCCATCCTAACACAAGATCCCACAAAGAACCACCACCCTGGGTTATGTTGTGTGAAGCACAGGGCCACTCTTGGGACTTTTAGCCAAACAACTGCCAGGACAACACTCCCAGCCATCCTGTCAGCACAGCCAGCCCGCCCCACAGGGAAGCAGAGTCAAAAGGAAGGAAGCATGGGCATGCTGGGAAGGGGGTGGAGGCAATAGCATGATGGGAGTCGTAGTCACAGACATAGCTCACCCCCACAACTGTCCCATCAACACCACCCTGAACCATGCTCACATCACAGGGAGTGGAGAAGGACTCACAAGATGGCTGACACTGGCTACTGCTGTGGGGAGCACAAGGCCCTGCTGCCAACTGTGCACCAACAAACAGCAGGACACCACTGACTGACATCCTGAGAGACAACTTCCACTCCCTGCAACGCAAGCATGTTCCATGGTGGGATAACTGACTGGCTGGGTGGGTGGGAAGGAGGGCCGGCTGTCAACCAAACACAACCAATGCAGACCATGTTCACACCCCAAAAAATACATAGAAATGCCCAAATAATGCAGGACAATGTGCCACACCAATATCAACCCCTGACTGTGACGACTTAGGACAATGCAATGTACAGGCCCGCACCCAGAGGCACAGTCACAACTGTCATGTGTGTCAACCATTGATGCCTGCAGAAACATAACATACATTGTTTGTGTCTCCCAAAAACAGGTGATGATGGGGACACAGCAGCAGACGCTGAGGAGTCCCAGTCCCAGGCTCAAGAGGATGCGGAGCTCACTGGCGTCGTACAGCCTCTGTCCTCCTCGGACGATGAAGACCAACCTGGCACATCCGGTGCCAACATGCAGCACCAGCAGGACCACCAGCTGCAGCACCAGCAGGACCACCAGCTGCACCCCCTGCACCCACCCCTCCAACGACTGTCACCACAAATACCATCCCTGCCGACATGGACAGAACAAGGAGCAACACCAGCACAGGGACCCTGGACCAACCTGGGGCCATGGACACCACCACCACCACCAACCCCCAAGGTGGACCAGGGTTATCTGTGCGTGCCACTGCACACACTGCACATGTCAGCAGGGGTGGTGGGAGGGTGGGAGACAGAGGTCGCTGCTTGCAGACGTTGCTGGTGTGCATGATGACCCACAACTGGTACGCATAGCTGATGCGTACCAGTCCAGGACCGGAGACCTCAGCCAGGTAGTGGGGCTCCTCAGAGACATGAAACAGCAGCAGGCTGCCCATCATGCCCGCTTGGACTCCCACATGTCCCACGTGGAGTCACACATGTCCCGCGTGGACTCACACATGTCCCAGTGGAGTCCAAGTGGGATGCACTGCATGAGATGACGGCGGTGCACAGGGACATTTTACAATGCCTCCGCCAGATGAACAGCAACCAGTCCACACCTCCCTGTGTGCCAACAACATCTGGTGCCGAACAAACTGCAACTGCCACAGGGAGGGAGGATGACTCTGGCGGAGAGTCCCCTGCACCGCAGCAGCCTGCACTTGAGGGCCCCCCCCCCAAGAAGAGGGTCATCCGAGGAGGGGCAAGTGAGAGGCCGATGGCCAAGCGCAACTCCCAGGAAGCCTGAACCTGTTCTGGATGTTCACCTTTGTGCACAGACTGTTCACCCTGTTGACGGCAACACTACTCCCACACATTGCATGGGGAGTACAAGTTGGACCAATGTGTCAGACAACTGTGGCCCCGATACTGGGGATCCTGTCTACCAGGACTTTCAATTCACCTAGGAACTTCGGATTGCAAGATTTATGTACAGCACTACCCATCCTATGCACTATTCACACAAATGTATCACAATAAACACACTAATACACCATACTTGCCTCTGTCATGATTCCAACGTGGGTGCTGTTATGGGGATGATGAACTGCAAAATTACACTGTGTATGCGAACTGCAACATCAAGGACAACACAGGCATGTGAGTAAAGGCAACGTGACACATATGAGGGAGACACACCACCAGGGCTACACAACACATACACACCTAGGCCATCTGACTCATTGCCTACACTGATGTTACCAGGGAAGACGGTGCAATGCACAGACACCACACCCATTCCCAGTTGTAGTCAAGTAGCCCACAGGTGCAGTAAGCAAATGGCACTCAAATGTGTGACCACAGACAACGCACATCACAAAGTGAAGCACAGGTTTATTACACAGTTGCAACATGTCGTAACCACTACAGATGCAAGGTAATCCCACCTGGCAGCGGGCACACAGTCAACAACTGTAGACGGAAGGAAGTCCATGGGTGTGGCGCACATCACCTGTAGGGACACAACAGCTACCAGCCTGGAAGTGCAATCACGTCGTCGGTGGACACAGTTGACCAAACGAATCTGAAAGTACCCTGTGAAGGACAGAAATGACACACAGTCAAAAGCAATGGAGTACAGGACAGAACAGCAAAACTCATGCACAATACATGTTACAAGATACCCACCCAGAACCAAGTTAGCATGTCAACACTGTTGGGGAGTACAGCCCACCTGTAAGCACACATCGCAACACACATCCAGTCAAGTAGCCCATGGACACACTCCAACAGCACCAGAGCACCACCTACACATCATGCCAACTCACATCATTGACATGACACCTCAGGATACTCACATTCAGCTAAAGAAGTTGGTGATGAGCTGTGTGCGGACATCACCATCATCATCTTCATCATCATCGTCACTGGCATCGTGGTCCAGGCCAGGATCCTCCACAGGTGGCGGATGTTGGTCATTGTCATCCTGGATGAGAGGCAACTCCTTCCGCACTGCCAGGTTGTGGAGCATGCAGCAGACGATGATAATCTTGCACACTTTCGCAGGGGCATATGGGAGGGACCCTCCGGGCTTGTCCAGGCAGCGGAAGCGGCTCTTCAGGAGACCAAATGTCCGCTCAATCACTCTCCTGGTCCGACCATGTGCCTCATTGTAGCGCATCTGGGCTGGTGTCACAGGGTTCCTGAGGGGTGTCAGCAACCACGGCATGTTGGGGTATCCCGAGTCACCTACGGACAGACAAGTGCACATTAGCTGACTTGGAAAAGTGGGCGGAATACTACAGATCAGATCACACACAATGGCACAAAGTCAGTACACACCGACAAGCCAGGCACGCTGGTTCTGCATCTGTGCCATCATCCTGGGGATGCGACTACTCCTCATCACAAAGGCATCGTGTGCTGAACCAGGGAAACGGGCACACACGTGTGTGATGGTCATGTCTGCAAGACACACCACCAGTGCATTGACCGAGTGGTAGTGCTTGCGGTTCCTGTAGGCCTGCTCCTGGGCCTGTGGTGGTACCAAAGCCACATGTGTCCCATCAATGGAGCCAATGACATGCAGCATCCTCCCCAGGGCATAAAAGTCACTCTTCACGTCAGTGAGTCGTCGCAGTCTAGGGAAATAGATGTACCGGTTCAGGAATAGCAACATTGCCGCCAAAACATCGCGGAGCACATGGCTCAACATGGTCTGTGACATCCCACCAGCAGTCGCCACAGTATGTTGGAAGGTACCGGTGGCAAAGAAGTGTAGGGCTGCCATCACCTTCACCTTGGGGGTCAGCGCTGTAGGATACGGCCGGCCAGGCTGCAAATGTGGGGACAACTGCACTGCCAAATCCTCAATCAGCTGCCTGGTAAAGCGGTACCGTCGGATGCTGTCCCGTTCCACCATCGTTGCCAGGTCTGGGAATGGTCGATGGACAGCAGGAGCCCTGCAGTGCAGAGGAGAAGTAAGCAAGATTGTCAGTCACCCCACATATGCGGCATTGAACACACTCAATATCCCAACATACATCATTATGAGGCACAACTATATGAAGTGTGCAGTTCCGGAAGGACATGTATGGTACATACATGGCCAACATCTGTCAACATGGTCCAACAGGTGGCATCAATTAGTCCCAGGTTGGCCCATTGGATATCATGAGGCCGTGTCACAGTTCCCATCTCCTGCTGCCGTGTCACAATAACCCCCCACAGTGACATGTGAGGACAGATGTGCCCCAGGCACCACAGCTCAACGACAGGTACATTCCCAGGGACCCTGTATTGCCACATGGACACTGGCATTACATGGAGTATCATGTATACACCACAGCAAAACAACCATGACCCCCACAGGTAGTGGCCCCACTTGCCACGGCAGGACAGACATGGACGTCTGTGACACACACACGCACAACATCAAAGTCCATGCACACACAACCTGGATGTGGAGACTGTCTCCCATTGTGCACATGAAATCAGAGACATTGTAAACACTACATGCACAAAGACTGTGGAGGACCATCACTATTGTGCCACTGGGACACCCTGGCTCAAACATACCGTCCCACATGGGACTCACGGGGTATGTGACATGACATACACATACACCACCATGAAATGTGAGCATGGCACATGCACAGATATGAACAGTTGCACATCACAGTGGTCATGTACACGTAACACCCAGGATCCTGTCCCCATGAACACGTGCACAGCCTGGGGGTGGCTGCCCACAGGTGACACCCACAGGACAACATGTACACCAACATACACACAATAGGAAATGCAGCCTTACATGCCTTATGATAAAGTTTGGACAGGCTGTCGTGATGTAGGTGTGCCCCTCACTCCCTGGGAGCTATCTGTGGCTGGCATATGTCCATCTGAGACAGGCATGCTGACATATGCCAGTCACATGTACAGTGATGCGTTGTACTGCAATGGACCGATCGGTGCCCCGGCCGGCCCATTGCATTCAATGTGTGCGGGTACGCGTTGTACCCCTGTACGCGTTGAACTGCAATGGACCGATCGGTGCCCCCGGCCGGCCCATTGCATTCAATGTGTGCGGGTACGCGTTGTACCCCTGTGCGCGTTGTACCCCTGTGCAGCGTTGTACTGCAATGGACCGATCGGTGCCCCGGCCGCCCATTGCATTCAATGTGTCGGGTACGCGTTGTACCCCTGTACGCGTTGTACTGCAATGGACCGATCGGTGCCCCGGCCGACCCATTGCATTCAATGTGTCGGGTGCGCGTTGTACCCCTGTACGCGTTGAACTGCAATGGACCGATCGGTGCCCCGGCCGGCCCATTGCATTCAATGTGTGCGGGTACGCGTTGTACCCCTGTACGCGTTGTACCTCTGTACGCGTTGTACTGCAATGGACCGATCGGTGCCCCCGGCCGGCCCATTGCATTCAATGTGTGCGGGTACGCGTTGTACCCCTGTACGGCGTTGTACTGCAATGGACCGATCGGTGCCCCGGCCGGCCCATTGCATTCAATGTGTGCGGGTGCGCGTTGTACCCCTGTACGGCGTTGAACTGCAATGGACCGATCGGTGCCCCGGCCGGCCCATTGCATTCAATGTGTGTGGGTACGCGTTGTACCCTGTACGCGTTGAACTGCAATGGACCGATCGGTGCCCCGGCCGGCCCATTGCATTCAATGTGTGCGGGTCACGCGTTGTAGCCCTGTACGCGTTGAACTGCAATGGACCGATCGGTGCCCCGGCCGGCCCATTGCATTCAATGTGTCGCGGATACGCGTTGTACCCCTGTACGCGTTGTACTGCAATGGACCGATCGGTGCCCCCGGCCGGCCCATTGCATTCAATGTGTGCGGGTACGCGTTGTACCCCTGTACGTGTTGTACCGCAATGGACCGATCGGTGCGCACCCATTGACAATGGGCTTGCCTGGCAACGGACGCGTTTTGAATTTCGAGCGAGTCGGTTGCTGGAAAATCAGTTGGTCACCCACAACAATGTTGCAAAATCATGTATGTCATGAAGTTGAAGATTTGAAGGATGCTGTGGGCGTGTTTTGGTGTTGCTATTCCATGGATTGGCCAGATTCAGAAGATGCAAACGACTTGGACCTATCACTTTGGACACAAGGGACAGTATCTGCCTCTCCAGCACATATATATTGCTGGCTGTTCCCCTGAGAGCTCACTTGCCTGCACTACATGCTCCAGGACGACATCTGCCACTGCACTGCTGCTGTCTCTGCCCCTCTGGACCCTGCAATGGCACGTACTGTGGAGAGAGCCCCAGCCTTCAGCCTTGAAGAGAACCAGGCCCTGCTGGACAGCCTACTTCCACAGTACAGCAAGCTGTATGCGACACCAGGGGAGCAGGTGAGTGTTCTGTGCACTGCCTTTCTGAATGTGCATTTCGTCTGACTAGCAAGGCTGAAAGTCTGCACGCCACTGGCTAGCAGGCTCACTGAGTAGTTGTCACCCCCCATAGTGTGTAGTGACATGCACTGGACAGGTATGGTGCAGTGACAGTGCATTTGAACAAGGTTTTACTTCCCATGCAATGAAACCATGTAGTGACGTCTGGCAAACTGTCCATGGGCAGCTTTGCACTGCCTGTGTACATCATGTGCCCCTGTGATTGAGACATGTATATACAACTGTGTCATGCACGGATATGTTGCATGTGTAGTAATGGCCTTTTCACTTTGTCATCCTGACAGGTTAATGCCCATCGGAAGCAGGAGATCTGGAAGGACATCGTCCGGGCCGTCCGGTCCGTGGGGGTCTACAAGCGCCAGATCCGCAACTGCCAGAAGAGGTGGCAGGACCTTCGGGGCTGGACCCGGAGGATTGCACGGGTCCAGCTGAAGCTGTCGCCTCCTCGCAGGAGGGGCGGAACACGGACCCTGACCCCCACATGCTCCAGATCCTGCCGGTGGTGTTTCCAGACCTGGATGGGCAGCTGAAGGCCAGACAGCAGCAAGGAGGGTGAGTCAAAGACTGCACTGTGAACTCTGTATTACATGCTTTGTGCCCTCCTCTGGCCTGGTTCAACTGCCACAGTGCAGCAGTCATGTTGTCCAGGAGCCATGTCCCTCTATTGTGCACTGCCCACTGCTCATCTGATACCCAGGTGTGGCCCTTACATTCAGGGAATTGTGTCACTTGGGACTGTGTCCTTGCAGTTTGCTTCACTAAAGGTGGGGGACAGCATCTGTTTCCCTAACTCTGTTGTGGGCATCATGGGTGGGTCCATTGTTCACACAACGCCTGTGTTCGGACATGTGATCTGCGTGTTGCTTTGATATGCAGTCCACTTGCTGAGCTGAGCCACCACATGTGCCTGGGGTATGTGACACACGCCCATGCAGCGGGTGGGAACAATGTTTGGGCCCCAGGAGTGTGCAGATTACGTGTGTCACACATACATAGCCAGCTATCCACTGTCCAGAGCACATCCCTCATTCATGTGGAGCAGGACAGTCATGCCTACTCCAGGCCATGCAATGCACTCTGTACTCCCACTCCCGTGTATCAGCTGACACATTGTGCACAGTGATTTGACCCCTCAGGTGTCTGCCTCTGTGTCAGTGTGCTGTGGATTAGTTGCCAGGACTGCTGGGGTGTTTCTTGGTAGGGGCTCAGCATGCCCCTGGAGATGTGACCATAGGAGACGATACTTGTGTGTCACATAGGTGTTTGATCAGCTGCCCGTGCAGACTGGGGTATGCGAATGTGAAGTTCAGGCAGCTGTTCCCCATTCACAGTAAATTGTGAGGGGCTCAGGTTCAGAGGGTAGTGTCACAGGTCTCCCATATGTCCAATAGGTATGACCTGGACAGATGAGGGTTAAGATGATGTGTTGTGTGGGGGATGTACATGTGCACTTGTGCAGCTCCAGGACTTGCATTCCCCATGACCTACTATTGTGACACAGTGCATAGTGTTGTTGTCTGGCTGCCAAGTCATGACTTAGCAGTCATGCCTCTGCCATGGCATGTGTCAACTTATTGGTGGTCCTGCAGGGGAGTGACATGTGCTACATGCACACCATTGTGGCGATGGCTATCAGGACTTGGGTGCATCATGGTGTCTGTCGCTGGTATGCATCACATGCATTTCCTATTTGACTCTGGGCATCCCTTTCATCCGGAAACCTGTACTGACTCAGTGGCAAGAGCTGTGATGTGTGCATGTCCACATGCCACACCGTGTCCTCTGCACTGTCCAACTACTGTGTACTTGGTGCATTTGTCCACACTGGGGTGTTGCAATCCAACAGACACCAGACAGATGGGTGCAAGGCCATGTGGGATGTGAGTGCTATGCTTGGCATCAGACTGACAATTGGCTTCTCCTGTTCAGTTAGGGCACTTTTAGCAATGTACAACTAATGATGCCAGGGCTTGCTCTGTAATGTGCTGTGCTCACAGTGGTGTGTGCGTTTGGTGCAGGTGACTGATGTCTGTCTGTTTCCCCATTGTTTGCAGATACATCCACGGCCACGGAAGGGGACAGCTCCACGGACCAGGAGGAGCCAGAGAGCCAGACTGGGTCAGCAGCCGAGGAGTGGTCGGAGGGACCCAGTGGCACGGAGGGCGAGGGGAGCCACACCGAGGAGTCCTCAGCACCATCCACCTCAGCTGAGGACCAGAGCAACTCGGAGGATGACTCCCTTGTGGAGGCGGGTGTCAGCAGCCACCACACCCCAGCTAGTGTTGCTGTCCCCGCCACCACCAGCACCACCACCGCCCTCCCATCGGCTCCCATTCCCCAGATCCGTGGAGGCTCCCATGTTCGGGAGCGTGTCTCCTTTGGGCCAGGCACCGCACCCCCTGCCCCTGTGTCCCCTGCTGCCCTGAGTGAGGAGTCTGTGTACCTCCTTCGCCAGCTCCATGTAGGCAGACAGCCATGCTGAGTGTCCTCCATGCGCACACCGCACTGTTGACTCAGCTGGTGTCGTTCATGGAGGGCATCTCATCGGGCATGTCTGACCTACAGAGGGGCAATAGGTCCATGGACTCCTCCCTGACGGCAGCAGTGTCCCTCCTCAGACAGTCCCTCACCCCTCCTGCCTCTGCTCCATCCACACTCCCCAGCACCTTACCCGTCCCAAGCACACACACACCGGCACAGGCACACACCAGCAAACACACGTCCAGCACAGAGACACACACGCCACAAACAAAACGCACACGCACGCACAGTCAGGGGACTGAAACCAGACTCACAGGGGATGGGGCCCTGGTACACACACACGCATCCACGGGCACTGCGCAGTCCTCAGTTGCCTCTCCCTCCAAAGCACCCTCCCTTGCCTCACCTGCAACCCCAAAGACCCAGCGCCTCTTCCTCAGTGACCTCGGCCTCTTCCCCTCCGATCCAGCTGCTCCAGCATCCAGGGGGAAGAGGAAGCCCCCACACGGAGCAGAGTGCCCCTCGCCCCCGGACACCCTCCCCCAGGTGCAGACAGACTGAGGCCCCCACCCGCAAGTCCCCCGGAGTGGTAAGAGCAAGACCCCGCCGCCACCCTGCAGCTCAAGCACCAGGTCTCCTTCCTCCATCCCTCAGGCCCCCACTCCACAGGTGCCCCCACCACACCCTGCCCCAGGTTCCCCCACCCACAGATATACCATCCCCAAGAGGCTCCGGCCTTCTCCCCTGCCACTTGCTCTCCCGGCACCACACCCCGCTGCGCTTGTCTGTGCCACTGATGTGGTGAGGTGTCCTCCCCCTCTGTCCAGCCCACCTTGCCTGTTCCCCATTCTCCTCTCCTGGTGGTAGGCACTGCAGTGGAGTCCACTACCACCCTGTCTGACTTGGGCACTGCAGTGGCGGACCTGTCCACTCCATCTGCAGGGTCCACTGCAGTCGTGCCGGCACCCACAACATCTGAGCCATGCCCCCAGTTGTGCTGGCACACACCATGTCAGACACCTCCACTGCAGGTGTCAGTGGCTCTCCAGCACCCACCACCCCTTCCCTGCTTCCTCCTGGTGAGCCCTGATCCTGTCCCTGCGGTGCCTGGCCTACCCCCGGTTGCCCCTCCTAGTGGATTGTCCCTGGTTTTGTGCAGGCATGTGTAGGGTGGCATCTGCCACTGTCACCCACTTGTGACTTTGTTGATGAACTGGCCATTGGCCTTTGTTTATGTTCTACCGGACTTCTACTTTTAATGCCACATATGCTGAATAAAGCAACTTTCTGTTCTCTAGTGCTTTTGCTTCTGATGTACATGATGTTGATGATGCTAACCATGCCCTTGCTGCAGTGATGGTGATATTTGGTCTCATGATAATGAAGTGTTACTGTGCAGGAACCCATGTGGTCCAGGGGGAATGTGTCCTATCCTGTGGTGTATCCATGTCATCCATAGCAGCATCTGAGGGTGTCATGTGTTCAGTATTTGGCAATGGGATTTCCTACTTAGATTGGCTATTTCACATCTGTGGCTTCCACCCCTGCACATCTGTTGTGCCTGCCATTGTTCAATTCGTCTACTTCCCTGACCGTGTGGCCATCTCCAGTGGACATGCAGGTTTGGGCATCAATGGGGAAGGACTCATCTGTGTTGTCAGTGCAACATTGCTATACAAGTGTGTTGGATCTGTGCTGATGATTCCGTTGGCACTTCCATGACCAGGCTGATGTTACGGGAGCCCTCATTTGGTGCTAATTGTTGATTGTGTGACCAAGTGCTCAGCTGACATGATGGGGCCCTACTGAGGCAACATATGGCACAGCGTTCCTCACCCAGGAGTGGAGTCCCCTCATGGCAGTGTGTACTCCTGTGACATTGCCTGCGCCCAAGGTGTGTGTTGTATGTGCCTGTCTGTGTGTTCACTTCCGTTTAGCTGTGCATGCTGTGATCCCTACTGTTGTACCTGTTTGTGATGCTAGCTGAGTTGAGCTATGTTCCCCCAAAGTCTTCTCCCTGGGTTCTCTGTGATGTGGGTGCATGGCACATTACTGGTCATCAGGGTGTCACCCATAGGTGTGTTTGCTGTCAGGGCTGAGTTTGTGTGCAGATGCAGATGGGTCACAGTCAGGTTTCCCCTTGGCACTTGTTGTTTGCCCCTGTCATGTGATTTCCAGTTTGTGTTATCTTTCAGTGATTGTGACACGTTGTGTGTGTGACTGCTGGCACTCCTCAGGGTCCGGGCTGCAATGTTGGTTGTTGTCTATGTGTGTTCTTTGTGGGTGACCTTGGCTTCTTCATTGGTGTGTGACTGTGGCTGGGATCCCATTGGTTGGTGTGGTATTGCCGTCATGTCCATGTACAGCGTAGTGTGCAGTGTGTCAGACATTCTGGAGTCTTGTTGAGTGTCCATGTGTGATGTGTTTCTGCACCTTGGTTCCCACCCACCACCCTGGAATAGTCATGGGTGCATGTACAATGTCACCAGTGCATGTGTGCTTCACTGCTGCACATTGTTGGAGGTCGAGGGTGTGGTGTTGAGTGTGTGCAGATGAGAGTTGTTGCCCGGCTAGGCCCCTGCCTCCATGTTGGCCTTGGCTTACTGGCCATGCTGTTTGATTTGTGCTTGTGTAGGTGTGATGGTAGTTAGTTGCTCAGGACACATGACTGTGGTTCACAGTGTGAACCACATTTAGCTTTGTCATCACAGTGGGATTGTAATGCAGCCCAGGGTCACCACATTGTGGGGGCCCTGGGGGTGGTGCTGTGGTGTGTCTGTGTCTTGCTGTGTCAGTTGCTGTCCCTACGTGCCTGTGTGACATGTGTGATTTGTGCTCCCTCTCATCTGACAATGCCTGCTTGCCCACATAGGGGATTTGGATCCATGAGTTACCTTTGTGTGGCACTGTATGCACATCTGTATGATTGGTATTCAGGTCTCCTCATGTGTTGTGTGGTTGCCTGGGGACACTGGCACCCCCCTCACCTGTTGTGTATGATGTGCAGTGTGGGTCTGCCTGTTTGTGTTTGTGCATCTGCACCACTGCATTGGCATATCTTGGGTGTGCCATTGGCTGTATGTAGTTTGGTGGGTTTCCCCTGCTGTCCCTGGGACTCCTAGGTCATCGGTCAGCACAATGATCATGGTTTGTGTGTCCCATTGCTGCCATGGTATGGTATCTGTTCACCTCACATCTGCAGTCTCCACAGGGTATCTGCATGTGTGTGCCCATTAGTGCAAATATGTGGGTCTGCATTCTGATGGTCACTTCTGTCATTGTGTCATTGATGATTGTTGACGGTGTCAGCCCCCATGGGTGTTGTTTGTCTGCACATGGCCAAAGGTATGTCTTATTTGCACTGCAGGATTTGGCTCCCCCAATTTATGTTGCAATGGGACACATACACTACTTTGCCACTGATGTGTTTGTTGTTCTGTGACCAGGAATCATCCATGCAGTTTGGCAGTTGCACCTCTTTCTTTGTCAACACTTACCTTTTGGTCACTGTGATGATGGGGGTTTGGACCCCATTGCCACAATGTTCAAAGTGTGCTTCAGCTATGGACCCCACAATTACATTTTGGTCACTGTGATGATGGTGGTTTGGACCCCATTGCCACAATGTTCGAAATGTGCTTCAGCTATGGACCCCACACTTACCTTTTGGTCACTGTGATGATGGGGGTTTGGACCCCATTGCCACAATGTTCAAAGTGTGCTTCAACTATGGACCCCACACTTACATTTTGGTCACTGTGATGATGGGGGTTTGGAACCCATTGCCACAATGCTCAAAGTGTGCTTCAGCTATGGACCCCACACTTACCTTTTGGTCACTGTGATGATGGGGGTTTGGACCCCATTGCCACAATGTTCAAAGTGTGCTTCAGCTATGGACCCCACACTTACATTTTGGTCACTGTGATGATGGGGGTTTGGACCCCATTGCCACAATGGTCATGGCCTGCTTGCATTGTGGGTGCCACACACATATATGTGTGGCACATGTGCTAGGGGGTCACATTGTATGTTCAAAGTCATGTTCGGTGTTGTAGGCATTTGACACAGTCTACACACGCTTGTCATGGTGTTGGGGGATGTCTTCTTCTTGCATTCCCTAGGTTGTGGTGTGCTGGTTGTGTCATGCATTGTCCATCCTAAGAGTGGGGGTGGTAGTAGTGGTAGGCATCCAGCCCCCTGGCTAAGGGTGGTAGTAGTGGTAGGCATCCAGCCCCCTGGGTGAGGGTGGTAGTAGTGGTAGGCATCCAGCCCCCTGGCTAAGGGTGGTAGTAGTGGTAGGCATCCAGCCCCCCTGGGTGAGGGTGGTAGTAGTGGTAGGCATCCAGCCCCCTGGCTAAGGGTGGTAGTAGTGGTAGGCATCCAGCCCCCTGGGTGAGGGTGGTAGTAGTGGTAGGCATCCAGCCCCCTGGCTAAGGGTGGTAGTAGTGGTAGGCATCCAGCCCCCTGGCTAAGGGTGGTGGTAGGCATCCAGTCCCCCTGGCTAAGGGTGGTAGTAGTGGTAGGCATCCTGCCCCCTGGGTAAGGGTGGTAGTAGTGGTAGGCATCCAGCCCCCCTGGCTAAGGGTGGTGGTAGGCATCCAGCCCCCCTGGCTAAGGGTGGTGGTAGGCATCCAGCCCCCTGGGTGAGGGTGGTAGTAGTGGTAGGCATCCAGCCCCCCTGGCTAAGGGTGGTGGTAGGCATCCAGTCCCCCTGGCTAAGGGTGGTAGTAGTGGTAGGCATCCTGCCCCCTGGGTAAGGGTGGTAGTAGTGGTAGGCATCCAGCCCCCCTGGCTAAGGGTGGTGGTAGGCATCCAGCCCCCCTGGCTAAGGGTGGTGGTAGGCATCCAGCCCCCTGGGTGAGGGTGGTAGTAGTGGTAGGCATCCAGCCCCCCTGGCTAAGGGTGGTGGTAGGCATCCAGCCCCCCTGGGTGAGGGTGGTAGTAGTGGTAGGCATCCAGCCCCCTGGCTAAGGGTGGTAGTAGTGGTAGGCATCCTGCCCCCCTGGGTGAGGGTGGTAGTGGTGGTAGGCATCCAGCCCCCCTGGCTAAGGGTGGTGGTAGGCATCCAGCCCCCTGGGTGAGGGTGGTAGTAGTGGTAGGCATCCTGCCCCCCTGGGTGAGGGTGGTAGTGGTGGTAGGCATCCAGCCCCCCTGGCTAAGGGTGGTGGTAGGCATCCAGCCCCCTGGGTGAGGGTGGTAGTAGTGGTAGGCATCCAGCCCCCTGGCTAAGGGTGGTGGTAGAGCATCCAGCCCCCCTGGCTAAGGGTGGTGGTAGGCATCCAGCCCCCTGGCTAAGGGTGGTAGTAGTGGTAGGCATCCAGCCCCCCTGGGTGAGGGTGGTAGTAGTGGTAGGCATCCAGCCCCCTGGCTAAGGGTGGTAGTAGTGGTAGGCATCCTGCCCCCCTGGGTAAGGGTGGTAGTAGTGGTAGGCATCCTGCCCCCTGGCTAAGGGTGGTAGTAGTGGTAGGCATCCTGCCCCCCTGGGTAAGGGTGGTAGTAGTGGTAGGCATCCAGCCCTCCCTGGCTAAGGGTGGTGGTAGGCATCCAGCCCCCTGGCTAAGGGTGGTAGTAGTGGTAGGCATCCTGCCCCCCTGGGTAAGGGTGGTAGTAGTGGTAGGCATCCAGCCGCCCCTGGGTGAGGGTGGTAGTAGTGGTAGGCATCCAGCCCCCCCTGGCTAAGGGTGGTGGTAGGCATCCAGCCCCCCCTGGGTGAGGGTGGTAGTAGTGGTAGGCATCCTGCCCCCCCTGGGTAGGGGTGGTGGTGCGCATTCAGGCCCCTGTGTGCATATGTGGCATTGGTGATGGGCATCCCGCCCCTATGGTGCTGCTGTTGCTGGTGTAAGTATATTCTGCATCCCTCTGTGTGTGTGTGATGTGTCGTGTACGTGTTGTATGTGTTTTGTGGTTGGTGTCTGGCTTACCTTCTGCGCCGTACGCGTCCGTGCCTGTTCCGGTAGTAAATGTAGAATATTGGTATGATCGGGACGAAGGGATTCATGGTTGGTTCATGTTGTTCGTCCTTCTCGTTGCTTCGCGTCGTCCTCGTCGCTTCGCCTCGTCCTCGTCGCTTCGCGTCGTCCTCGTCGCTGGCGTGTTCGTCTCGGAGCCGTGGATCATGTTGTGGCGCGAATCGGAGCTTATGTGCGCCTCTCCCGGATGCTTTGACGTGCCGTGCGTAGCGACGGGTTCGGCGCGTACGGAAAGCGCATCGTACTCGTTCGGCCGGACGGAGCTGCATTTTTCCTTCCGTGCGACTCGATTCTGCGTTTCCGGATTCGCCTCGGTCGGGGAACAGGACCTGGTTTGGGTGAGTACGGCTCGGCCGGATTCTTTGCTGTTGTGCGCATCGTACTTACTCGTTCGGTGTGCTGTACGGATCGGTCGGGAAACAGGCTTTCGCATGGCTTTTTTCCCGACCGAATGGTGTTGGGTGCGCCTCCGACCGAGATCGGAATCGGCCCCCAAGAATTGGGTATCTGGCTTCTTGGCTCCTGCGACGCAGTTTCTTCCATTACAAGGACCCTACGTTTTCCTGTTTTACTATATTGTCCCGATTCCTTTCATAATACGTGATGAAGAAGTTTATCCCACATTTCAAAGAGGCAGATTGTACTGAGTGCATGCCTATAATAGCCTAGCTGAGTTATGTTTTAGAACAATCTTTATTGTGATGTAATACTTCAAAGTAGCTGTGTGGAGTTGCCATTAAAAGATTAATGCATAATGTTAGCCTCCGAGTCTTAACTCAAATTCAGATTCTCTTGGCATAGTAATTAGGAGAATCGCTATTCTCCCCATAGTTGCACCACTTGCAAGCCTACTTATCAGGTACATGTTTTTTTTAAATCTTTGTCCTCCACCATTTACCTAATCTCCCCACTTTATAATACCACTAGTAACAGCACAATATATTGTCTTTTTGTACATAAACAAGTCATAACACTTTAACAGACTTTCTGTAACTTATATTGTACAACTACTCAGCAAACTACAACTTACAACAAAAACAGCTTATTATTAATCACATAGGCGAAACCTAATGCATTTACTAATGCTTGTTTCTGTTCCTGCTCCAATAAACTGGTCCTATTCAGTAAAGGAAAGGGCTTACCCAATAATGCCCTCTGCATCTGCTGCTGGATGGTTTCCCAAATGTGGTGCAGAATGACTGTGCAATTTAGGCCTACATTCACAGTTCAGTCTGTATCACTGAATATTGACTTATGTTCTCTTTCAAAATTATGAGCTGTTTCTTGAACTGCACTTACCACTAACTGCTCTTGCACAAGTGTAATATATGAAGCATCGACTTGTCGTCCCACAGTGTGTCTGGCTCCTGAAGCCAACCTATTTATTCTGTCACTAAGTCCAGCTATTTCGGCTGACCTGAATTGTGTTAAATCCTCCCCACAATGTTCTTTTCTTGACCTTTTTGCATTTCCTCTCGTCTTCCTATATTTCTGCATTCTGTTTGTAGTTAGCAAGGTGTCCAGTTCCTGTTCTCTTGGCATATTCCAATCAGAGAAGACTATTCTCACAGTCACATATGAATTTGCAACATCAAAAACAGCTTTCTCATCAACCTTATGTACAATTATTCCATCCTTAGGCCATTCCTCTCGTCTTCCTATATTTCTGCATTCTTTTTGTAGTTAGCAAGGTGTCCAGTTCCTGTTCTCTTGGCATATTCCAATCAGAGAAGACTATTCTCACAGTCACATATGAATTTGCAACATCAAAAACAGCTTTCTCATCAACCTTATGTACAATTATTCCATCCTTAGGCCATTTGGGTTCATAAATACTGCAATTTTCCCAAATTTGTTCCTGGGTACTTGGAACCATCAGGGTTGTGGCCAGTGTGGATTGTGTCACCATGTCCGCTGTTATTCTCTCATCTTTGCATTCCCACCACAAAGTGGTGTTTACTGTGGCATTGATCCACACCACAGACCACATGTATTCAAAACTTTTCATTATCCTTACTTTATCAGTGGTCTGAGGATATTTTTTTACCATTCTGTTCATTATGTTAAAAACTAACACACCCACAGTTATGTTAGGCCATACATTTGCATCGTTAATTGTATATTTGGAATATCTTGACAATCACTGGACACGAATACAGAAGCAAGTCTTCCTTTTATTTAGATGCAAATATGGACTTGGATCTTCTGCAAAACCTTCCTCTAATAATAGAGGAGGCCATTGTGTTTTAGCTGTTATATACATAAACTGGACTATACAGGGAAATACATAAATGCTTGCCACACAGAAATACATTTTCAAAATCATTTATTACACGCAGAGAAAAGGGGAAATATCCAATTATATTAGTACTTGGCGTAATCTTCTTTTCTTATGCAGTGCCAGATGTCTTCTAAAAAGAACTAATACAATATTTACAACCAAGAAAACATATCTTTCTCGTTTTTTGGCATATCAACATGAACATTGCCTAGGTACATGTTTCACTGCATAATTGCTGCACAAACAGGTCTTATTATTATTTCAGGCCATAAGGGGAGTACACTGGTCATTTTTTGTATGTTTCTTGTTTTTGCAGGTTTCCTTTGTCCAATGCGGATCAAACGATTCGGGTTTATTTCAGGGATGTGTACTTGCTACACAGCAGGGGACAATGTGTCTGTGATGACATATGCCACTGAAAAACCTAACGCTGGAGAGGGGATGTATTTCTAAGAACAGTTCATCATAGATTCATCTCCACTATTCATCTGCCTAATTTCTGAATGGATGTCATATGGGAGTTTCATTTCTTCTTTCATTTGCTGGTCTGTAGAAGCTACAGCTGCATGTGCCTCTGCTAATCTGTCAATCATTTCCTGTACAAACGCTTTCGTCACTACTTCCCATTCGTTTGTAGCACCTACATCTGCAGGCATGGCAACATTAACCCACCCTTGCATTGGTATTGTGTGCAACGAAACTGATGGAGACACTTCACTCAAAGCCTTGCCTTTCTTCAGTCTGAACTGTTTGTCCTGTCTAAGTTAACGTCTGCATCTGCCAATATGTGCTTGCAAATCTTTGTTCCATGATTTCCACCAACCGAGTGCCAGTAGTGCATCTTCAGCAGTGGTGCTTTTGAGGTGTGGGAACTGGCCGCGCGCCCAATGCAGACACAAGGATTGCAGTTTGCTGGGTACCACATGTTGCACATCTATCACTCTCCATTGGACAACTTCCTTAGCTGTGTGAACCTCATCTACAGTATCAGAGATTCCTTTTTTTCCGCCACGTTATTCCATATGCCAAGAAGCAAGACCCATACCCAGGAATTTGTTTTAGCTATTGTGTAGTGGCACATTGGTCAAATGTGGGTCCCAGGACTAAGAGGGTGATTATGATGGCGGACGGACTTAAGTCCGTCCGCCATCATCCCGGGAATCGGGACCGCCCTCCCATATAGCGGCAGTCCCGCACATGTAATTATAATGCGACCGCCACTGTTGCGGTCGCATCGTGCAGGTTTATCACTGCAGCGGGTGCTGCTGGCTGCAGCATCTGCCGCAATGGCAAAAATGCATGTTGTGCATTTCCCTGCAATACGTGGCAGGCACCACGCAGTGCCTGCCACCTGGTGCAGGGAACTGTAGGGGGCACTATAGGTGGCCCCCAAGTGCACAATTCCCATGCCCCTGCACAAGGGGGGCCAGCAACGGACCCCCAAAGTACATCTCCACCAGCCTTTGAATGGCGGTTGAACCGCCATTGAAAGGCTGGCTTGAAGCAGCATCCTAATGTGGCGGACGGTGCCTGCTAGGCACTGCACCATTCTAGGTATGCTGGCCGGGTCCGACAGGCAATCATAACGATTGCCTGTGTCGGACCCATGGCGGACGGGCTTACAGTCCGCCAGCACACCGCCCGCCATCCTTATCTGGCGGGCGGTATTTGGCAGCACGATGGCGGTGAACCCGCCACCGGCAGGCTGCCGGTGGCGGATTCACCGCCATTGTGCTGCCAAATACCGCCAAATGCAGCTATCATAATGACCCCCTAAGTCATCTTGTTGGCAGCCTGAGATGTTGATAGCTGTCATGCATCATCTGGTCTGATGCTGTCTGGGCACGTCACTGGTGTGTTTATTGTTCTGTGAATATAAGGGCATTTTGGAGGTATGCTCCCCTTGCTAGCTGATCTGCATACACATTACTTTTGCAAAGGGGCCTGTTGTCTTAGGTGCCCTGATTGTTACAATGTTTACTTGTGTAAGAATATGTAATATATCCTTACAATAGGGAAGGATGCCCACATGTATGTCAATGTGCCACTGGGGGTTCACTGACATAATATTGACACCCAAAATATCCCCATACCGCAATATCGAGTTTTAAATGTCGATGTCAAAAATATCGACATCCTATATTTATAATGGTAAGTACAAAAATATCAGAAAAATAATATTGATGTAAAAATATAGTTGTACAAAATATCGATATTTATTTATATATATATTATTTTTCTGATATTTTTATAATAAATATTAAATATGTTAATTAATAAAATTAATATAAACAAGTAGATTTAATATACATTTTAAGAAATATAACAAATAAACTTATTTAAAAAAGTTAAACACACATACATAATAATTAATATATATTTACTTTAAAACAATTACTAAACTAATAATGTAAATTTATTTTATCATTTTAAAATTATATAAAAATTTACAAATATATATATATGTATATATACCAATAACATAAAATCTAATAAAAAAACATTTTATTATAAATTAAAACAAACTATTTTTTAAAATCTTTAAACTTAAATTTCCCACTTCAGTCAATGCAACAGTAGGGAAAGTGTTGGATAGCAAAGGAAAAAATTACTATTCCCACTCCAGTGAGTGCAACAGTAGGGAACGTGTTGGATAGCAAAGGGGTCAAAATTACTATTCCCACTCCAGTGAGTGCAACAGTAGGGAAAGTGTTGGATAGCGGAGAGGTAAAAATTACTATTCCCACTCCAGTGAGTGTAACAGTAGGGAAAGTGTTGGATAGCGGAGATGTAAAAATAACTATTCCCTCTCCAGTGAGTGTAACGGTAGGGAAAGTGTTGGATAGCGGAGGGGTACAAATTACTATTCCCACTGCAGTGAGTGCAACAGTAGGGAAAGTGTTGGATAGTGGCGGGATAAAATTTACTATTCCCACTCCAATCAGTGCAACAGTAGGGAAAGTGTTGGATAGCGGAGGGGTAAGAATTAATATTCCCACTCCAGTCAGTGCAACACTAGGGAAATTGTTGGATTGCGGAGGGGTAAAAATTTCTATTCCCACTCCATTCATTGTAACTATAGGGAAAGTCTTGGATAGCGGAGGGGTAAAAATTACTATTCCCACTCCAATGAGTGCATCAGTAGGGAAAGTGTTGGATAGCGGAGGGGAAACAATTTCTATTCCCACTCCAGTGCGTGCAACAGTAGGGAAAGTGTTGGATAGTGGCGGGATAACATTTACTATTCCCACTCCAATGAGTGCAACAGTAGGGAAAGTGTTGGATTGTGAAGGGGTAACAATTGATATTCTCACTACAGTCAGTTCAAAATTAAAAACAAACAAAATATTAACAACAAAAATATTTAATAAACAAAATAAATAAAAAATATATACATATGTTAAACATTAAGATACAAATATATTTAATATTAAAAAAAAACATATTATAATGTTAAATACATATGACAAATACCTACAAATATTATATTAAATAAAATAAAAAATAATTTTCAAACAAATAAATATTTGTAATTACAAATTATTTAGAAACAAAAACATTAATTATTACATACATTTACTTTTTTTATTTCCTACCCTGTAACACCACACAATTCACAAACCACATCTAAATTTAAAAAAAATGTACTTCCATAATTAACATAATTAATTACCAATCAAAGAAATATTATTAATTAAAAAACAAATTAAAACTCATAAAAAATAATTCACTTCCCACACTTTACCCCTCTGATCCCCCCAATGCACAGCTAAAATTAAACTGTTAAAAAAATTAATTACAAAATTAAAACTTATTTTCAATTAAAAAACTAATAGTATTTAACAACTAATTATAAAGTAAGTAAAATTAATTTACTCCCCTCCCATTACCCCTATATAAGTAAAACCCACACACAAAAAATATAAACTAATACCCTAATTAAATATCAATTATTTAATTAATATTAATTAACAGCTAATTATTAATAAATTACAAATAAATTACTTCCCACCCTTTACTCCTATAAACCCCACACCCCGCACCAAAAATTAATTACACAATTTCCATAATTATTTTACAATTAATTAATTAATATAAATTAACAACTAATTAATTAATCAAAAATTACTTCCCACCCTTTACCCCTAAAACCCCACAACCCACACCTTAAAATAATTACACAATTACCAGAATTAATCACCAATTAATTAATTAATAATAATTAACAACCAATTAATAATTAATTACAAATAAATTACTTCCCACAATTAACACTAAAAAATCTAAATTAAATAATTATTATTAATTAAAAATAATTCATTCATTTATTATAGTTAAATTACTTCCCACTCTATTCCCCTATAAACCCACAACCCGGTACGGAACTAAAAAACACAAAATTGAATTAAAATAAAATTGCTAAGTACTAAAAATGTAACACATATATTAAAAAACAAACAATTTGGATACAAAAAACATACATCACATACATTTAAAATATAAACTAAGGGGCACATTACGATACCCGGCGTAAAAAAATCCGCCAGGCATGGAAGCGGCAAAAATCCGCCCGCACACACCGTCTGAACACCGACCACGCCATTACGATTACACAAACCGAAAACCGCCATCGGCGGAAAAAACACACAAAATACCGCCCGCCAACGTCCGAGTCGGAGTAAAACCGCCCGCCACGGACGGAAACACGCACGACAACACAAAACCGCCCGCCCTCACGGCCGACACACCGCACGTGAAATTACGATCGCACCGCCATGAGCGCGGAAAAACCACAAATATACCGCCCGCCAGCGCAAAGAACGCCGATGAGAATCGACACGGCAGAAGCCATGGCACCCACGTACCTGCACAGAAACCATCCGCTCACAAAACCAATAGCACACAACATGGCCAACAAGTCCACACAGCAAGGCACGCACAAATACACAAGCACAGTACACATCCCGAAAACACCCCCGGACAAACAAAAAATACAAAGGCCAGAACACCAGACACAACACACCTGAAAACAACAGACCATGAGGACACACCCACATAGGTGAGTACAAAAGCAGCACTCCCACAGACCACAACCCCTTGCTACATTGCAAACCAGAGAGGAGAGGAGAGGACACAGTGACACAGCAAGGACAGCAGCACACCACAGAAACGCACACATCACTACCACCACCACCACCACCACCACCACCAAACACCGGCACCACAAACCCCCTGCACATTACACAACACACACCGCACCAGCACCACAAACACCATGGCACCACAAAGAATGCCCAAGTACACGCCCATTGAGCTGACGGTCATGGTCGACGAGATCATCAAGGTGTACCCACAAATCTATGGGAACATGGTCCAGCACACACCACTAGCCACCAGAAACAGAATGTGGAACCGGATCGTAGACCAGGTCAATGCAGTCGGGACCCTGCCCAGGAACAGAGGTGAAATAAACAAACGTTGGAATGACGTAAAGAGCCTGGTCAAGAAGAAGGAGGGCAAAAACAGAGAGCTGGCTGCCGTCACTGGCGGAGGGAATCCCGCGCTCTTTAAGACCTTCAAAGCGTGGGAGGAGAAGGTGCGAGTCATAATACATCCGGAGATCCTCGCCGGATTAGCAGGGGAGTGGAGGCTGGTAAGTACAAACTAATGTATACCAGCACACCGCTATGTACTCACATGCACTACCACCATGCCACAGCTCCCAGGGACAAACACCCCCATGTCCAGCACACAATACACAACACATCACACACACATGCAACAGACACCACCACACACAGCCCAAACAGAACAACTGTAACATACGTGGGGACATGTGTACACTCAGCCAGCCACGTAACCACCAACAGGTCCCCAAATATGCCAGAAGCGCCACAACGAGCACCCACCACACCCATTTGTCCGCCACAGCTGCACTAACCGACAAGTAACAGGTAAGTGGCAGGAACACAAAGTGCAGTGGGTGGGAGGGTGGACAGCCCAAGTACAACACACACCAGGCCCCAGTCCCACAGCACAGCAAGGAGGAGCATCCCCCACACCCCACAGCCACGTGTCAGCCACCGCAGTGCACAACGACAGCCGAAAGGCAGACATCACGGTCCACAGCAATCGGTGTCAGTGGGTGTCCAGCCACCCCCACGACCCACAACACCCCCCACCCCCACAGACCTGCAACATGGAGCACCCCCGCTTAGAGCCATGTGGCATCCAGTACAGTGCACGCACGAACAACTTGCAGGTGGGAAACTGGACAGGGCTGGATTACTGGAGGCATGAGGACCATAACACGACCAACACATGGGACATGTCACGTAGCAGACGAACACGCAGCACCGCCCACCGTCACGAACAAGTGAACAATGTGCACACGGACATGAACAACAGACTCACACCCCACATGACCCATCACATACATAGCAACACCCAAGGAGCCACGTCTGCATGCACAAGCCACACTGAATATAGTACCACACGGCAGCCACTGTGCAACTCATCACACACAACCGAAACACCATTGAAGTCCTGTCCATGTAGCCCCTACTGCCTGTCAACCACACACCCCACAACTACGCCTATGTAAGACAAACAACACTAGACGCAACAGAGCGGAACAACATAAATGCACACGAACACCACTGAACCCATCAAACACACAGACACACCATGCACATACAACATACCATCCATCCCATCCGTCAGCCCCAGTCTCATGAAAGGCATGTCATCCGCACAGCTGCCACACATACAGCAGTCACGCTAAGATACATGCCCATGACCAACCATGTGCCAGAAGTCAATGAAGCGCACGACACACTGTGAGCAACAACACACAACATGGGCCACACCCCCCGAGCACTGCAGTGATGCACATGGCACAGGGCAGCACGCACACCAAGGAGATGGGACAACTGCAATACGTTTGCTGGCACACAACCATCACTCACTCATAACGATGCGTCCAATGCCATGTCCAGTAATCACAACAGACAGCAAATATGCAGGCCATGTCAAGCATGCACACACCTCAAACCATGCACTGTCATGCTGCCACAACACATGTCACGTTCGGCACCCATGGCTCACAGCATGTACCCCAAAAGCATATCCCCTCCCAAATGCGAATCTGGGGCATGGCCCCCATGTTGCCATATGCGTTCCTAAGCGTTCCATTTGAACCCCAAAAGCATATCCCCTCCCAAATGCGAATCTGGGGCATGGCCCCCATGTTGCCATATGCGTTCCTAAGCGTTCCATTTGAACCCCAAAAGCATATCCCCTCCCAAATGCGAATCTGGGGCATGGCCCCCATGTTGCCATATGCGTTCCTAAGCGTTCCATTTGAACCCCAAAAGCATATCCCCTCCCAAATGCGAATCTGGGGCATGGCCCCCATGTTGCCATATGCGTTCCTAAGCGTTCCATTTGAACCCCAAAAGCAAAGTACAAACCAGACCCAGGATGGGCCAGGAGCCCGCATACACCAGAGTCACAATAAGTAGGGGCACAGCAACACACCCATCGGCATGGCCAATCCGTCCCATGCCACATGTGCACAGCACACAGTCCCATTGCCAAGCACACACAACTACAAATGCTACAGCCACACACACGCCTCCGGGAAACACATGTATGAGATTGCACGAACTGTTAATGTCAGACGACAAATACATACTTCGCCAGGTGCAACACAATAACAAATCTCATTCTCTCCACAGGTGACGAACTGCTGGATGCTGGGGATGGAGCCAGCAGCCAGCACAGCCAGCCTACAAGCCCCCAACGAGGACACACGGATCTGGAGGATCTGTCCTCCTCTTCGGACACGGACCACCAAGCAGGCCCATCTGGTGTGGCAGGGCCCAGCCGCTCCCCAGGACCCCTCCTACCCACCAACCCATCATCCAGGGCTGCTGAACATTCCCAGCCCCCTGCTGCCACTGTCGTTGCGGCCACACCCACGGTCATTGTGGCCACTACCACTGCCGCAACCGCCACCATCGCCGCACCGACCACCACCGCCGCCACCACCACCACGTCTTCGCTGGCACCAGCCCCAGCGCAGGTGGTGGCCCGGCCGACTGGATCCACCCTGGGAGCCACAGCGAGGACCGTGGTGAGCAATGTGGCTAGTGGGCAGGCCGGTGGCAGCAGGACTGGTAGGAGGAGCAGGGTCAGGGAAACGCCAGCCTCCCCTGGGAGCCATGCCCTGCCTCAAATGGCCAGAGTCCTTGGGGCCTATGAAGAGGCCCAAGGACAATGGGTCCGGTCTGCTTCAGACACGCGTGAGGTGCTGGGGGTGCTGAGGTCCATGGACGCCCGTATGGGCCAACTCGTGGACCTCATGGGCCAGCTGGTGGTGGCGGTGAGGTCACTGCCAGGGACAGCAGCTCCCCTCCGCCACCACCTGCCGGGGCGCAGGGTGGAGCAGCAGTGTCCAGTTCCCCTGCGTCCACAGCCAGTGAGCACACCTCAACCACCAGCATGTCGCAAGCAGGCACCCCCTCGCAAACGTGGAAGGGGCCGTCCGAAGTGGAAACAGATCTCCCGGGAGGACTTCGCACGCTCCAAACGCAAGTGAGGCAGCCAGCCAGCCTCCGCCAGCCTTCCTTGACCAGCCACTGCATTGACTTGGACTACGATCCCACTCCACACAGCCATCTGGATGGCATGTGTGTGTTGGACTATGGACATAGAACCAGTGGGTACACCCTGAGCATCACGCAGCCATGACCGACAGCTCATTGTCACTGCACGCACCACTTTTGTCATCAACTTACACACAATCACATGTCACAGTTTGTAATAAATGCACCTTTTTCACTAACTGCTGTTTGTGCCCTGTGTTTTATTTGTACGGAATACAACGGCCACCTTGGGCGGAAAGGCACCTGATGCGTGGCATGGCAATTGAATCCGGAGGGCCTGTAGGGACCTAGGGGTGGGAGACAGAACAGGAGCACATTCAATGAGTGTGTCACACACCCATCACACAGTACATGTCAACAACTACAAGCAATGTACACACATCGCACAGAGCAATAGGGCACAATGCCACAGCCACCAACAGTGGCATACTACCCTGGCCATGGAGCGTTGACACACAGCACGCAGTGAACAAACGGCCACCCTGACACAGCACACACACACCTGCACAGATACAGCCACATCAGCCGTCGTACATGGACACTCACCGTCAAGTGAAGTAGCGGGCGATGAGCTGCTGCCGCACATTACCAGCTTCCTCCTCTCCGCTGTCCTCCTCACTCGAGCTGTCCTGGTCTGCGGGCTGGGGCCCTGGTTGATCTCCGTCATCCACGATGAGGGGGATCTGCTTCCGAATGGCCAGATTGTGCAGCATGCAGCACGCCACCACTATCCGGCACACCTTCTGTGGGGAGTACGCCAGCGCACCCCGGTGCGGTCCAGGCACCTGAACCTGGACTTGAGGAGGCCAAAGGTACGCTCGACCACACGTCTGGTCCTCCCATGTGCCTCATTGTAGCGATCATCTGCTGGGGTGCGAGGATTCCTCAATGGACTGAGCAGCCATGCCCCATTCGGGTACGCAGAGTCACCTGGGTGTGAGGGACACAGAGAACCGTTGCTATTCCAACTGGACAGGGGACAGCATCGCACAACCAGCACGCTACACCACTCCACATACTCACCGACAATACAGGCACGATCCTGTTGCATATTGGACATCAGTCGTGGCAAGATGCTGTTGCGCATTATGTGTGCGTCATGGGCCGAGCCTGGGAACTTTGCACACACGTGGGTGATCACCATGTCCGCAAGGCACACCACTTGCACATTCAGGGAGTGCGTGTGCTTCCTGTTGCGGTACAGGTGCTCAGTGGCCTGTGGTGGAACAAGGCCGACATGTGTGCAGTCAATGGCTCCAACGACGTGTGGGATTCTGCCAAGGGCATAGAATGCACCCTTCACTGCCGCTAATTCACGAGCCCTGGGGAAGCGGATGTACCTGTTTCGGCACAGCATCATGGCTGCCAGTACATCCCTCAGCACCTTGCTGAACATGGGCTGGGACATCCCTCCTCCAATGCCCACTGTGTGCTGGAATGACCCAGTGGCGAAGAAATGCATGGCGGCCATCACCTTAGCCGTGGGGGTGACAGCAGTCGGATACACCCTGCGGGGACGGAGATGGGGTTCTAACATGGCACACAGTCGATGCAGGGTTGGCCTGTCCAGCCGAAACTTCCTAATAACCTCTGTATCGTCCATGTCCGCCAGCAATTGGTATGGGCGGTCAATGTTCGGTCTCCGCCTAGGGACAATGGCAGAGGACACATGTCAAAGCAACACGACACATAGCAATTTCGCATACACATCACTGACATGACTGAGCAAGCACATGAGCCACAGCCCAGCTGTCAAGCTGGGACGGCACGGCCACAATACACTTACACAGGTCTCCCAACAATGGCAATGGCTAGTGATACAAACCACTGCCATGTGCATGCACATGGGGATCTAGGCCCCAATGACTTGCGGGGCGTGCTGATGGGGACTGACTGCATATCCGTCAAGCGGCAACGCCACGGCAACATGAATGTCTGCTGAGCATGGAACTGCTTCCGCGGCTGGATGAGTATGGCACACGATGACGACGATGTGGGCACAGGCTGAGCGGCCAAAACAAGTGGGACCTGTGGCACGAGGGGACATGAGACAGTAGTAGGTGTCAGCACTGCACCCTATGTACAGCACTGTACGGATCACACCTCCCGAAACATTGACAGGTGTCCACATTGACAGCCCCATGCCAAGACGGCTGTGTGCTTGCAGTCACACGTCACAGGTGAGAGGTTACATTGCACGTGCCAGGTGGCAGACGTACATAGTGGGAGCTGGCATGTGTGTGCATGTGTCTCCTGTTCAGGATCCACCAGATGGGCGCTGACTCTGTACTGAGCATTGGACACAGCATGTTCCGTGGAAGGCTTGTGTGTGTGGGATGGTGGCACTGGATGTGCCTCCGTTGGGTGGGGGGCCATGCACAGGGCGGGTACGTCGATGATTGCGCATTGTTGGTCACGGTGGGTGCACCAACTAGGATGTGTTGCCCTGTGTTCAATTCCTATGTCCGCATGATGATGGACTGTAGATGTGGGCAGACTACACATTGGTCGATGTGCTGTCTATATGCATGTGCCTTCACACCAGGCACAGCTGCCCCTGCACATGTGACCCCTGCTGGACTCGCTGCTGGGTCTGTGGAGCTGATGCACCTTCTGCGCGTGGGGCGGACAGCTCTCCTCACTTCCCTCATTGCGCATGTCATGACTTTGCCGCAGGTGACATGGATCATGGAGGGCCCACATGTACGCGTGGGTAGGCTACACATGATTGTACACTGGTCGCCACCCCCAGTCAGTGTTTCGAATGGGAAGGTTGTCGTGCTGGTGGTATGTTCGATGTGGCGGATGGGCGGGCCTAGGTGCGGGCTTACATTCCGGACATGGGGGGTAGTTGGATTGGCGACTAGTTGCAGTACACACGGGACACGTCTCTTCCTTTCTACATCTGGGTCATCCCTTGTACTAACTGACAGTGATACAGTCATCTTCGCCCCAGCCCTCATGTCCTCCCCTCGCTCCCCCAATATGCATGCTCACCTGCGAGGCTAGCGCTTGCACAGGCAGCCCCAAGCTCGCACCAGAGAGGGCAAGGAGTGTATGTGTGGGTCCAGTTGCACGAGTGGGCTGTCTCAGGGTATGATGTGTTGCGGGACGCCGTCCACCTGCGTGGTGCCCCAAATGGAGACCCGGCCTGCATGGACTATGCATCACAGTCTTCGCCTTCCGGATCCGCCACCTGCGACACCCAGTGGCTGTGGCTGCCCTTGCGGCCATGCCGCGTCCGTCTGTGACTGATGGCCCACACATTCACTCTTTGGCCTCTCTGGGGAGGGCTCGGGGGTGGTGGCGCACGCGCTTGCACTTAGTCGCAATGGCATGTGGCGTGGTTGGTATGATGGGCAATGGATGGGATGGTGCGAGCCACCTCCCGTGACGTCAGTGCTGCTCGTGCTGTGGTGCATCCCCCTACACTTCCATTTGACTTGTGCCATGCTAGACGTTGAGGTTCTATTGCCTGCATGATATGACCAGGAGGAGCGCGAGGAGACCTCTCACACACCATGCTCCACTGCCATCCCGTGCCCTGTATCGCCTGTGCGGATTGACTATGTTGGGGTTACACCTGGTCGACTGGGGCTGTGTGTGCCTTGTCAAGGGGCATGGCGGGCGCACAACAGGATCCAGCTTGTCCACAGAGGGTGGGCTGAGGTGCGCCTGGTACCGCTTTGTACGTGTGCCCGGCTGCTGTGCACACACGTGTTCACTCCCCCGACAGGTGTCCTCTCACAATGCCCAGGGAAGCGGTGGTGTACTGTTCATGACCCCTCCCAACACGGCGTGCTCCAACTTGGCATGTGCGCATCTACCCGTCGCACCCACCCACCTGAGCACTGCGTCCATACGACTTCACACGACACATGTGTGTCTTCCACAGTAGTGCTACTCATTTGCGTTGACATCCAATACCAGTGGACTACATGGTCATGTCACGACTGCCGTGTACTTCACATACTCTCATCCTCTCTCATTCGTACTTGTGAAATGAGTCAGCGGAGACAGTTTTGGTTTCAAACATTATATTGAGTCTTCTGTCCTATGTGATGCAGTATAGTGGACACTACTGGCAGCGGAATACATGTTGAGGATATACTGAGCATGATTGCAAATGGGATAGGGTGTGGGGTTACATGTGATTGGCTGTTGCATGTGGGATGTGGGCTTCAGAGTGACATCTGCTTGGCCAAGGCTGTGCTAATGTACATTTACGTATTGCTGCGTAGCTGCGGACTTTGACACAGACGGTATACATGTAGCCTACCAGACCGCTTGGCATCATGGGCACAGTCCATCTCAGTTCCATGTGACAGGTTTGCTGCGGTTGTTCCTCATGCACGCGTGCATGTGAGATGACATCAGGGCATGTGCTTGCGTGCATGCAGCGGCGTGCCACTTGTTGTTGCACTGTGGTGGTTACTGGACATGTCACAGTCACTGGGGTCGTGTTGTTGTTGTATGCACTTGTCGTCCATGCAAAGGTCCTGGTATGGGATTCCCGGGCGGGGGTGGGAGGGGTGCAGCACCCACAGACTCCAGGCGACCTATTCATGTCCACTGAGCGGTGTGTGTGTCCATGTGCGCTGGATCCATGTCGTGTCCTGGTTGTTCGTGCAGTTCCGTCCATGTGGGTGCGATACACAGAGCCCATGCCACTGCCTCCCACGATGCATGCGGTGTTCCTGGATGTGATGGGGAACAGTGTGCATGTCCCGGTCATATCCGATGTCATGGCGATGTCGTTGATGGTGTGGTTACAGTTGCCGGTCGTTTGGTATGGCTGTTGTGGTGGTGACTGGCCAGTCCGTGCGGAAGCTAAGCATGGGTGCGGGGTTGGACATCATAGGTCACTCGGGGAACCTGCGTTGTGGTCCGACGAATTGACAGGTTGTCAGGTATGCGATGCCGTCCAGCAGGGCTTCCATGTCATTGGTGGTGTACATGTTTGCCAGCCAATGTAGCGGATGGTGGCTGTCAAGGTGTTGTTCGTAAGTTGTCCCTTGGAGGACCATGATGGGGCATGCTGGGTGACATTCGATGTAGCTGTTCTCGATGATCCGTCGTGTGGAGGCACAGTGGTCCCATTTCAGTGCGGGTGCGATGTTGGCCACATACGCCATGCCCCCATAGGCAGAGCAGGCTCTGTCGTGTGCGTCCAGAGGGAGGAGTAGTGGTAGCAGGTCCGCCTTCAGACATGCCGGGTTGGAGAGGCATATCTCCACGGGATGCTGGTAGGGACACCTCCGACAGTAGAAGACGGGCATGACGCAGCTGAACAATGTGATGCGGTAAGTCAGTCGGTAACTTACGTTCAGCAGGGACAGGAGATCGCATCCCAATGTATGAAACAGGTTGGTTTTGTACAGCTTGAGCTGTTCGGCGTAGTTGGGTAGGTGTGTTGCGGTTGCCATTTCGCAGCGGTGCGTTGTGGTGGCGTGCTCCGGCTGTGTGTGCAGTCTGCAATGTGCACGCTCCGAGGTTGCTGTGAGCTCTGTGTAGTCGTGGGGAGACAGGACTTGTGTTCTGTTGGCTTGTTTGGAGGACACGGGCCCTCTTCCCACATGCTTCTCAGACAGTTCAAGGTCAGTGATGTGTGACTCCTTCCAATTAACTTGCATGTGGCCGACATGGGGGAGTGTTTTCTTCTTTCTTCCCCGTCCGTTGTGTGCTTCTGTGATATGCGCTATCTGCCCTGTGGTCGGTCTCCTCGGCATGCCTGTGTTGGTCTATTCTTGGACAATGGCTGTATTCACCGGCTTCTGTCGTAGGGCTGTGGTTTCGGAGTTGGAATGGAAGGTCATTCAGTGCTGTCTGATCTCCCTTGTGTGGGCGGCAGGCTGCCTTTCCGCTCTGCGTTGGGCCTTGTGTGTGAATGTTATTCTTGGGCCACCTGTTGTCGGTCCCCGGGCTCTTTGGTGTTCCGTTTTATATGTCTTGTTCATATGTGCAGGGTGGTATGGGTGTTTCAGTGTGGTACTGGCGTTCCTCTTCCCGAAGGGGCCCTGCTTCTCCTAGTTGGTGTTGCCGCCGCTGTGTGCTACGCCATGTTTGTTACACTGGGGTGTGTCCTGCTGTTGCGTGTCTTCACTGACATGTGTGCGTCGGTTGTGTGGCGTTGGGTGTTGTCCGTGAATTGGGCGTTGGGGACATGTCTGTGGCAGGCCTGTCACGTGTCATGTGCGTTCGGGGTGGGGCTGATGTGTGTGCTGCTTGGTTGTGTCCCTGTGTCTGTGTGCGACGCATGCATGGCGCTGCGGTTGGCCTCTGCGTTGTGCGCATGTGTGGCGGCGTCATCGGCGCTTTGGGGCCGTGACGGGGTGGTTGGTTCCTAGTCCCAGGTGGTGTGTACACATGTGTTACGCGATGTTACGATTTGGCCTGTGTGTCATATGTGGATGCAATGGTGGATGTGTAGTGTACACGCGCTGGTGGGGGTTGTCCGCTTTTTCCGCCCTTGCACTGTGTGCGCTGTTTGCGTGCACTTGTTGTGTGTGTGCCTACCTGCGTCTCCGCGGTACGTTGAGTCCTTGGTGGTGCATCAGCAGGAGCATGGGGAGGGCCTGCAGTGCTGGATTCATGCTCGGGGAGCCGCTTCTTCGTTATCCGTGCTCGGCGTCCGTGTTACCGCTTCGGTTTGTCGTACGGTATCTCTTGGCCGTGGGAGCCGTTTGTTTGCGGCATCGTAATTTATGCGCCGGGCGGGACGTGTTTCGTCGGACGGTGTGTGTCAGTTGTGCTGCGCCGCTACGTGAACGGGCGCACTTTGATGGCGGACGGTGTTGCTGGCTTGCCGGCGGTGTTTGGCCTACTTTTCGCATCGTAATTGGGCGGGCGTGTGGACTGCTGCGTGCCGGCGGTAACTGGTGGTTTTTGCATCCGCCAGCACGGCGGTGGTGCTTCCGCCCGCCATCGTAATGGGCCCCCAAAATACTTAACACTAATTAAAAAATCGATATTTTAAACAACTATATTTTTGCAAACTATATTAATGACTTTGATATTTTTAAAAACGATATTTCTTACCTTAAATTCGATATCCTTGACCACGATATTCTTGCTGTCGATATTTCTGTGTCACGATATTTACAACTCGATATTTGTGTAGGTCAGCATTTCCAACTCGATATTCTGTCTGCATACCACCACTGGGGGCCATCTGTGTGACATGACTGGTCCTGTACAGGAAGAGTAGCTGGCTTATTCATGTAATACTTCCATATGTTGATTGCTTCTTCTTGGGATATGGGGTTGCCATATGTTTCAGAATATATTTTTTGCCATATGGCGAGTAAATGCATTCATTGAAGTAGGTTCTCCTTTTGGAAGTAGGGTAAACAATATTTTCTGCCTTAACAAGGCATCTGCCTGTGTCTGTCTATGCTCTGGGGTAGGTAGGGGGACACTTGGACAGGAGGAGTGACAGGCCCATGGGATTGTAATTTTAAATATTTAGCCTCAAAGTGGTTGCGTTCTGCTGTGAGTTTTTCTATATAGTTCAGTAATCTACGAGCATCTTTTTTGCATGCTCTAATGACTTTTTTGTTCACCTGTTTTGCAAACCCTTGTATTTCCTCTGGTTGGTATACTTCCTTTCCATTCAGGACTAGGAGTTGGAGTGGGAGAGGATCACTTTGGTGTACTATAACCCCTTTTAATGTACCTAAATCAGGATGTAATTTTCCTGACACTTTCTGTTCTGGATGGCCCATGTCATACCTGTCCAAGCTGACCTGTAAATCATGGTATTTCCCTCATAACTCTAGGAGTTCTTCTCTCAAAGTATCACAGTTACTCTGTATGTTAAGTACTGTAGAACAAAGTTGGGCGCAGTTTATCATTGAATTTTGGGTGTTCTCTTTTTTATTTGCATCTCTTTTCTTTAACACCTGACTACACAAGGTGGCCATTCTCTGAAAGTTTATCCTATGAATCATACATACCCTCTATAGTGCCTGCACTATTAGTCAGGGCTTATGTTTCTTGGAATATTTTGGGTTTAGGGTATACAAAATCTGTTGGTTCATTTTAACTGGGGTCTCTGGAATTTTTTCCATGTTACTCCAAGGAACTGAGGGGCATATGTACAAGGGGTTAACGCCGCGTTATCGGCACTTTTCCGATGGTTTTGCGGCGATATTTGTATCATCGTATGTACAAGCTGTCGCTAACCTCTGTTAGCGGCAGTTTTCCGGCGAAAACGTCCATTTTAAAGATCGCCACTTCTGTTAGCGATAATGACATGCAAGGGAGGCGTTCCCGTGCAAAAACGACCGCTAAACCCACTTCGCGATATTTACAAGGGAATTCTTGAAGTGTGGAAGACAAAAAAAACTGCCTCTAACTGCAGTTAGAGGCAGTTTTTTAAGACAGAAAATAGCTGGTCTTAAAAATGGAGATAACACTTGGAGCCTCATTTCAGCAGGTTTTGGTGCTGGACCGCGCTGCAAGAAATGTTGCTGCGCTGCCCTGCGACAAAACTACAGGGCAGGAATGTGCACCATCAATAAGATAGTGCGCATTCCTGGGCCTCACTCATAAAAAGTGTTGCAGCGCTGCGACAAGACAGCGTTGCAATACTTTTCACTATGCCCTTCTTGCGACACCATGGATGTGCTGGATTCACTGGACAGCGCTCCATGTCGCAAGTAATGACAGATACGTCTGGAATCCTGACGTATCTCTCAACGCTAACGTCACGCATTGCTTCAGTTGTGTCACAAGCATGACGCAACTCCAGCAATGCATGGGGCCAGCCTATCCCTGTGGCACTGCGTCACCCTTACGCCTGCCATCAGGCAGGCGCAAAGTACTGACGCAGTGCCGTCCTACAATTGTCACAGTGAAATCTGATGGATTTCACTGTGCCACTCCTATGAGGCCTTGTTGCATGGGAATGCACACCCTGCATACATCATACCTGATGCAGGTATGATGTGGAACCGGGCTTCACAAGGTCACGCATATTCCTACATGCGTCACTTTGCAAATACGGCGCAACGTGGTGCTAGATTTTGCCTGGTCTGTTCTTGAGGGGTGCCAGGGTGTCGGCGCAGTTGGAGATCCATCTGTGGCAGTTGCGCGCTGCGGTGTTGTTATCTTCCATATAGGTACCCTAATATAGGCCCAGGTAACATCATACCCCTTCAACTACATTACCTCCCCTACACTACACTGTAACAAGCCTTTTAGGATTGAACCTTTACCTAGTTCTAGTCCTGGGTGCAGAAGGAGGGTTTCTCCTAAACAATAGAGTCCTATAACTCCATCAATAGACTCACACAGTATGAATGAATATTCATAAGGGTTCTTAGAAACCAGGCTGGGGCTACACCACCTTCCTCCCCATATCTACGTACACGGTTCATCCCATACGTCATCCTCAAATCCAACAATGGCTAATACAAGCAACAAGGGACAAAGGAGCCCTAGATACTTTCTGTATAAATACAGCACCTCTTGCTAGTGTTAGTTAGAGGGAACCGAGACTTCCAAGCCGACACACTGACCAGAGATGCTGAGGCTCCTGCATGCAGAGACTCCAGCTGACAGTGGTCTGAACATCCCTCGCGGGGTCCAACTCGGGACCAAGAAAGCTCCTACATTCTCACACTTCAGGTAATGGGGTTCGACTAAATCCTAGAGGGATTCTTGGCTTCACACCTACTCACATGCTAGGTACACTTAGGTACATCTAGATAGGCATCGTAGGAGTACGCACTTTCTTTTATCCTGCATTTTATATTCATGTATTCATTCATGCATATTGCAAGATGGTAGAACTGTACTATCCATTTATATTCACTGTACTGCTAATCATATATCTTTGCTACTGTCTAATGGTTGTTGCAGCTCATATATTCTACACAAGAATAACGACTGTTCAATAAACCCTTATTGAAACGCCCAGGCTGTTTATTCTGTGTATCTCTGAGAAAAGATAAGAGAGCACGAGCGACTGAGCGAAAAGTAGTACATTGTTTCCACGATCCTGGGGGATCAGGGTTGTCATGTTCTGAGGTTGCCAGAAACTATTCTCTCCCCGATAAGAGGAGACACTAGTGGCACTGTGAGCTAGCTTATGCAAACAGGCTAACATTTCTCGGGGGGTGTTCAGAGTCAGTCTGCCACCAAGCCCACAGTTCATGTTATCCGAACGCGCAGGTCCTGTATGAGTAATATTGGAACTACACGACATGGCACCGCCAACGTTGGTTGGGTACTTATTTAACAGTAGAATCTGAGTAGTCTAGTCGTGCTAATTCTCAGAGACCCCTACTCACAAAACACCAGAGACATCTGGAGTGGGTGGGCACAAAACTCCGCCACAGCTGAGTAGGCGAAATATCCTATTTATTGGCTGCTGGTTAATCAAGCTTGAAGGACATTTTGTTCCTGAAATTGTGCATAACACCTTATCTTGGTTCCCCTGAACAAACTTCTCCTTTCCAAAATGACTGAGGACGCAACCAACCCAGATAACCCGGTGGTGGCTAGATGCCTCTCAGTAGGAGATGAAGAGGTGGATGGAATTCTCATTGCACCTAAATTCAGACGTACTATCACCCTAAAATTACTAGAATATGGAGTGCCAATTAGGGGTGGCTTAGTAGCTTTCGTGATTGAGGCACACAAATCAAATAAAACAGAGGTATTCTATTCATGGGATACATTCCCAGAAGCAGATGCAAGAACACAGACATTCCCCTACTACGTAGCAGGAGATGCACCACAGGAATATGGTCCTTGCGAGGACATAGAAGTTCAACTCACGTATCAGGAACACCTATACTGGTTTAAAGGCGCCCTACCCCATATAAGACACAGAGTAAGATTAGGCCCGCTCGGAGGAGACGGGGCAACATGGCCATTATTAGCGGCCTACACACCACATCCTGACATTGAAACAATGCCACAGGCAGACTTACTCATACAACACAAGGATTTAATTAGAATCTACAGAAACTTGACGCAATGCGTCATGAGGACTTTCACAGTCTAACCAGCATCAGTTGCAACCAATGGAACTCAATCTCAGGGTACAGCAACTAAAATCACACCACAAACGTTACACGCGGTAATGGGCAAGATGTCCACGAAACGTTAACAAATGCCATTCTGGGTAGCTCAGAAAATAACTCAGCTCGAGGCAGTATTTCCGAATACTACCCCGTTTGAAAAACACAGAATACTAACAATCTGCTTGCCCATGGGGATAACACCACAAGTAGAGGATTGCACCTCTTGGGGTACAGTCTTTGCTGCCATTTATACCAGACAACAGGGGCAAGTTCCCGCAGGAGAACCACAGAGAGATCCAGACCCGTCAACGAACATACAGATGGTAATGGATACGAGGAGTCCCATCATCAATCTTTCCACTTATGGGCTCTCTGACAATGAAACCAGTGTTCTAAGTAAAGGCCTTTCATTCGTGTCTACTACCTATCCGAACCGTTTTAACGTCAAAACTGAACTGCATCGATTCTTCCGGAAGGTCAGGTTAAGACATTACTTTAAGCACTCCCTACCAATATCGTCTACATCACACACCGGACTCAGAGTACCGTCCATGTTTATGCCTCCTGCGCATATGATGTCACACAAAATACTTGCCTTTGAAAGTGTGGTACTCCGAGATGTCATGCAAGTGTGTTCGACCAAACAATACACCAAGCATAATGTTACCAAGGGAGAACGCGAGGCCCTTGACACTTTGAAGAACAACAGGATGATAGTGGTCAAGCCGGCGGATAAAGGCGGAGCAATTGTTGTTCAAAATACACAAAACTGCAAGGCTGAAATCTATTCCCAACTTCGAGATGGCACAAGCTACGCCACCCTCACTGTGGATCCTACAAAGGACGTAAGGAAATTGATCCTAACCATCACCGAAAAAGGTAAAGAAGCAGGATTTCTTTCGGACCATGAGTTTGAATACCTTAATACCAAACAACTATGCCTTCCAACGATTTATACTCTACAGAAGGTGCATAAAAACTTTCAGCACCCCCCTCGGACGGCCCATCATCTTTGGATGTGGTTCACTCCTTGAGCCAGTATGCAAGTATATTGACTTCTTTTTCAAGCCACTGGCTGAATCAACTAAAGCATACCTGCGCGACACTATGCAAGTGATCGATGATATGCCTTTTGACCCCAAGACACAACTACTGCTGACACTGGATATAGTGTCTCTTTATATGAGCATCCCACAACAACCAGCACTAGAAGCAATGACGAAGGCACTGGGAAGAAGACCTCACCCAGTCTATGTCCCCACAGAATTTATTGTGGAGCTACTAGAAGTAGCCATGATGAAGAATTTTTTCCTGTTCAAAAATGAATTCTTTCTCCAAACCAAAGGAGTGGCGATGGGGGCAGCCTTCGCCCCTGACCTGGCCATCCTTTTCATGGATGACTTCGAGGGACAGTTCATCTTTAACCATAATAACCCCTACAAAGACAACGTGACACAATGGCGACGCTACATAGATGACATTCTCCTGATCTGGACAGGCACTGTGACAGAACTCCAAGGTTTCTACGAGTGGTTAAATGCCAGATCACAGGACATTAAATTCACCATCCATTGGGATAAGAACACCATTGATTTTTTAGATAGCTCAATAAAAACGGAGAATGATCACCTATACACTATGTTATACAGAAAACCAGCAAAAAGCAACACGCTGTTGAGATATTCCAGCAACCACACACGAGGCCTCCGTGATAACTTGCCATTCGGGCAGTTTCTCCGTATCCGGAGAAATTGCTCCCGCAAAGATGATTTCTTTAGGGAATCAGAAGACCTCATCAACCGCCTCACGGGGCGAGGATATCCTAAAAGGTTGGTCAAGCGGGCTAGGAAGAGAGCCTGGTACTATGATAGAGATGCGCTCCTCACTCCCAAGCAACGCCCAATGAATACTCAAAGAATGATATGTGTAACCACATTCTGCACCAGGAGCAACGAAATAAGGCAAATTATTGATGGATACTGGAAACTGATATCTGACGATCTTGAGATTCCAGATCCGCCGATGCACTCTTTTAAGAAAGCAAGAAGCATCAGAGATCATGTGGTTCGATCTCTACTCGACACGCCCCCTCAGCCCACCATTCAAACACTTTGGAAACTTCCAGAGATAATGGGACATTTTAAATGCTCGAAATGCAAAGCATGCAAACTAACCATTGAGACCAAGAAATTCTGCTACAAACAACACACCATAGACCTAAAAGCACACTCAAATTGTAACTCAACAGATGTGATCCATGCCATCCTGTGTCCATGCAATGAGTTATATATAGGTCAAATGAGACAAAAAGTAAAAATTAGGATATTGCAACACTGCAGTAGGATCCGGTTTGGTACAGTTGGAGCCCCCCTTGTTGAACATTTTATCGCGAAAGCACACAAACCAGAATCAATAAGATGGCTAGTTCTGGAAAAGGTGTCACTGGGCATTAGGTGTGGTGATATCAGCTCCATTCTGAATGTGCGAGAATGTAAATGGTTGCATGTTATGGACACAGTGAATAATGGCCTTAACGAACTTGATGGCACTAATGCACAATTTTCCATCCTCAACATTGAAAAATGTGCATTAATCGTGACAGCTGTGACCCGTCACCGAAAAATACTGTGGCCAATATGACTGCCCTTCATCTGTATATTATATGCTTTACATTTTTTCTGTTTTGTAATGTGGGGTTTAGTAACAGACATTTCACCTGTTCAAGGCTCCCCTGTACATACAACGCCTTTGTGGGGTCTTACCACACTACAGTATATGAGACATAATTAGCACACACATCATGTTCGTGCATCCTTGGAACTGTGATTGTTAACACCATGGCTTAGTTTGCCCACCCCACAGTTCGAATTACTTCAGGAGTACACACTATATCAATGCTCTATCTGACATTATGACACACCGCTTTGTTCTATCCATTGAAATACTCCTTAAAAAATACATGTCTCCTCCTTCCCCACCCAATGAATAGCCATGAATGCATCTATGCAACCTTGTACGTTTTTGGTCGACTATAGCTGCTTTTAGTTATCCCTGACAATCCGCTGCCTCGCAGTGACAGGCTCCCGGGCTTACACGCTTAGATACGTGGTGACAACGAGCTGCTGCACCTTACGTGCACGTCTCTGCTCGCGCCGGTTAAATGCAGAAGGTAAGCGCCGCGGATCACTTCCTCTCGAGGGTTGGAGCCGTGAGTTTACTTTTGAAGGTATGTGACTTGTGCACCCAAGTTCCTAACGATGGACCACCCAGGGGAACCTGATACCCCCTTTTATTAACCAGAGTTAGTCTCCCCGGGTGTATCCCCATCCCAGTCTTTGCTGATGCCTGCCACCTCCATTGGGCGATCAAGCACTAGTACGGCAGCTTAAGAAGATTTTTTGATTGTTTGATTTATGGGTTTATAAAGGGTTTTGCCTCAACGAGGTGCGCTCGCAGATAAGGCTCCAAGCGCGCTCTCTTTTCCTTCCCCCCCACCCCCGTTTTTGCTAATTTTAAGGGTAGGCCCATTAGCAATAACTACCATGTTTCGAGGCGCCATTGATTGATGGTTTTCCTTGATGGTGGAGCGCAGGAGTTTTCCGCGCCCGGTTCATTTTAAGTCCTCATCCATGTTAGGGGCCTTTGAATACAAACAGACACGCACAACGTAGTTACGGGATCTTGTTCCCATTGTATCATCTTTACTAGGCAGCATCTCTACAGAGTTGTATTGTTTGTTTTTTAAGGTAATCGTTCAGTCCTGTGAATAGATGGCATCGCCTTCAGACTATTTATAGAGCATTTCATGGATGTTGGGAACCTCCCCTTGTTTCTTAGTTTGTTTTTCTTTATTTGTTAGATTTATCCTGTCACTGCGAGGGATCTTTGTGACCCACAGTTGTTATTCAGAAGCTCGTGCGTGCACGTAAGGCCGTACATCTCCCTCTTTTAGTAAGTGTCTCTGATACGGGGAAATATAGTTATTGTCCCCATTTGACGGAACAGCTCGCATTTTGATTATGTGTTCTCTCTGTATTTTGGAGCTCTGTAGAGCCCACTCTCTTTGACTGCCCAGCCGGATTGCACGCGCTGGATGAACATTTAGGTAATCCTCAACTTCCAGTATGAGCATTCACTACTTACCTTTTTAATCAGACCCCCCTAACACGGAGTATCCAATTGTCTCTAGGTGCTCCCCATTCACACAGTCCTGATGAAGACCCCACTCTAAGGCTTGAATCACCTTGAACATCTTAGCGGTCGAAACGTTGACTACTACCACTGCACAAGCTCCGACGTCTGAAATTCATTATCAGTGTCTTATTAATGCTATGTGTTATAATTGGAACAATTGACCTGTGATAGGCCGGATTGGTCTCACCATGTGAATTTGATGTATATATGTCACATCACCTTTCCCTTGTCCACCACCTTCACTTTCTCACTTTGATCCCATACACCTTGACCTGTCCTTCCCCAACACTAGAGCACCTTTTTTCTTTAAAAAAAAATTCTTTAAAACTTTATTAAACCGTAGATGGAAGAGCAACTGTGTTGCCACAACTGAAGTGCATATTGCTTTGAAAATAAATTGCATTCACTGCAGACTAGGATACATTGGTATTGTGAATGCTTGTTTCTATTTCTTTTGTTTTAAAAATTGTTGCTACTGTGACCAATCGTTTATTGTACTGCCAGATATACCAGAACACATGGTATTCCTTCATTAGCGGTGATACCAGATGTATTAAGACAAATACAAAATGAGTACGGAGCAGAGCCTGCTCTGAACTTAGGGATGAAGTTACTAAATAACTATGACCAGGTATCAGCCATAATACTAGCTAATATTAAAGGGGAAGCAGCATCAGTGGCAATCCGCCAACGCCTAAGGGAGTTCAGTCTGTTAGATCAACAACACGAACTGCCCAAAATAATTATAACTGCGTATGCAGAATTAGGCAGAGACAGTTTGGGTGGGAAAGCTTTAAAACCTCAACTAATGGGCAGTCCTGAAAAGGACACTTCCAAGCAGAACCCTACTTCTTCTAAAAAGAAGTGGGATAATATAAAACAACAAAACTTTACAGAAAAGAGATCTCAATCCCGAGGTAGATCTCCTCCACGGAGCCCTCTGAAAAGAGGTATAATGTCAGGAATAGGGATAATATTAGGAAACCTGAGAGGTATCAGGATACTGATACATGTTCCTCTCGTTCCTTTCAGGGCTCGACGAAAAACTCAGAGAGAGAAGGACGGTCAGAACACAAAGAAGAGCGTACAAAGTCCAGAGACCAGCAGCACGCTCAAGACTATACTTCCAAAAAAGACGAATAGCCAAAATCAAAACCTCAATTTAAGAAAAAGAAAGTTGCAGGTCTGAAGATCAGACATGCCCATAATTCTGAGGACGCAGCTTCTGAACGGGGAATGGGCTCTGACGATGCTAGACAGTGCGGCAGAAGTAACAATAGCTCGCCAGAACCTGATGGAATTTCTGGTAACAGCGGACTTGAATGATTACATCACTTGGGAAACAGCAGATACAAGGGTGAGCGTCCCACATAAGTTACACGAAATAACACTCCAAATGGAGGGGGACAAGCCCAGAAAAGTTAAAGGTCTCTTTTGGGAAAATCTGTCATCTGGGTATGACATCCTATTAGCAGAACAAAATTGGCCGCCAGCATTTGTTATGGAGTGCCCTAGGGGAGAAACGGTAATTTTTCCAGCATTCTCCGACCTCGTTCCCATACATCTTAAACATGCATATGCACAGGAGTGGGCGGTTGCCCTAGCTCCAGCACTGTACAAAAATCATGCCGGTTGGGATGAGGATTCAACCCACCACGTGATCCCGCTAAAAGTTTCGCCAAATGCTCCGAGGGAATACCCAATAAAGCAAGAAGCTAAAAAACAGGTCAGGGAGATCTTAGATCAACTTGAATACCAAAGGGTGATTGAAACATGCACCTCACCAATGAACAATCCTTTGTTTCCTATCATGAAACCTGACAATACATATCGTCTAGTTTTAGATTACAGACATCTAAACACTTTTATAAAGACATTCGCTGTCTAAAATGCACATAGTGCCACATTAATGAATAACATTGTGCGGAAAAAATACAAAACCACACTTGATATCTCAAATGGATTTTTCTGCCAAAATGTAGCGCCTGAAAGCAGGTATTTGACCGCATTCTCAGCGTTGGGGTCCCAACGACAATTTTGTTGCCTCCCCCAGGGGTATAAGAACAGCCCGGGGGTATTTTCAGCACTACAAAATTTTGACAAGGAAGCATTGTCCTATGTGGATGATGTTTATCTGACGGATGATGACTTAAAAAGGCTTGACCAGGGTGAGCACCATTATTATGGGATTCGCCTCTGAGGGCTACAAATTTAATTTTAAGAAATCAAAAATAGCCCACCTCAATGTCCTGTTTTTAGGATATGAGCTTTCAAGTGAAGGGAAGAGCCTGGCAACTAACTTTTTAGAAAAGTATGCGCTGCTTCAACCACCAAAATCATTGAAAAATCTACAATCAATACTGGGATTCCTAAATTTTGGTAGAACATACATTTTAGATTACACAGAAAAAGTAAAACCTTTCTACGACTTAATAAAACCTGACTTTTCAGTCAGACATTGGACACAGGAACACACAAACATCCTATGTTCACTACAAGAAGACATGATAGCTTCCAAACACTTACAGACACGCGTAAACGTACGCAACTTGGTGATCCGTGTAATAGCGGGTCAATGCGGGTACACTTACTTAACCTTCAATGAAGGCGAACTGGTACCAATCGCATACAAATCACACCTGTACACAAACGCAGAAATGCGTTTCACTTCAACAGAAAAAATCCTGACAGCAGTTCAGACTGCTGTAGCAAAAGAAAGAGCACTGGCTCAAGGGAAATGCATAATTGTCGTAACCCCGGTACCGGCTTTAGAAGCTGTTACAAAGGCTAGAATTCCAAATCCGAAAGCCTTACATCTGAGATGGATACAATGGGCTAATTCTCTTACTGCAATGGATGTTGAATACAGATTTGATCCAAGTCTAAAAACACAGGCATTTGTGCAATACGAACAAGAATATCCTCTGCCTAATGAAATATTGCCTCTAGATCAGTATGAATATATTATTTACACTGACGGATCTGCTCAACCGGCCATAGGGAGTAAGCAACAATACAGCGCAGCATGTGCTATTGTTAAAGGTCGCATGCGGGATGGAAAGTTCCATCTGAGTTGCACCAAAACGCAATCTCTAGGAGACTGCACGGCTCAGTTGGCAGAGTTAAAAGCACTGATACTGGCACTTGTAAATACGGATCACGAATTCCCCACACTAATTGTGTGTGATTCCTTTTACTGTGTACAGCCATACAATGAATATTTACATCATTGGGAACTAAACGGGTTTAAAGATGCAAAAGGTGGCACAATTAAGCATAAAATGCTATGGAAACAGGTAGTTGAGTTAAAGAACGAACTACCGAGGGCTCACGTGATCCATACACTGAGTCATCAACGTGATGGCGTCCACGTTAAGGGAATTCATTGGCTGATGAAGCCACACAGGGGGCTGTGCGAATGGCTTCCGTAGCTGCAATCACTCGTTCTAAAACGAGAATAGACGGTGAAATTATGGTGGCTGTCATTGCTTCGCGCAAAGGCAGCTCAGCAGTACCAAAGAAATTTCCACTCAAGTACTCCTACAAGTTAGATGCAAACAACATTCCATATGCTCAGATTCCTGGAGTGGGGGATAGAGTAATACCAAATATGGATCGTAGGCAAGGTTTAATTATTGCTGCACACGAGGGTTTGGGTTCTGCACATACAGGCGTTACAGCGACAATTTCGCTACTGAAACAGCGCTATTGGTGGCCAGGTCTAGCAAAACAAACTAAAAACTATGTCTTGAAATGTGACATCTGCCAGCAGATGAAGGGCTCCACCATATAACGCAGACACCGCTACTGATATCTGACAAACCTCTTGCATGTGTGTATCTGGACCACTGTGGCCCCTTACAATCTGATGGGGCTTACAAGTATATTATGGTTGCAGTGGATTCCTGCTCTAGATTCCTATGGGTATGGCCTCAGTGCTCGGCTGACGCTAGAACTGTTATCAAAGATTTGCGAGTCTTTATAGGGACATACGCAGTTGGCACATTACATTCTGACCGTGGCCCGGCGTTTAGCTCTCGGGCTTACAAAGAGGCCATGGAAAGTATGGGCGTTGCATTGCGGTACTCCTCTCCGTACCATCCTGAGGGAAATTCGGTTGTGGAGAGGAAAAACTGGGACTTAAAGCAATCTTTAACAGCTAGGGTATTAGGCAAGGACGGTAGTTGGGTCAATCACCTTTATGGGGTACAAAGAGCACTCAATAACCAGCCAAGAAGTTCTCTAGGGGGTGTCACTCCATCTGAGGTCCTATTTGGGACAAGAATGTGGGTACCTGATCTTGATTGTGAAGGCGCAGTGGCGGATAAGAAACCATTTGATATCCATGATCATTTGGCTGTTTTACAGGATCTAAATGAATACAGGACACAACAAAGCAACGTCCATTTAAAACAGACCGCTACTGGGGAAGTCAAGGCAGTCACGGCAAGACCTTTGATCCCAAAAGTCGGGGATCTGGTCAGAGAGAAAATAGCCGGCAAAAAAGAATTTGGACCATTATACAGAAAGCCTATACATGTCCTAGCAGTTCAAGGAACAAGAACTGTGCTCTTGCCGCCTCTTGCCGGGAAAAAGGAGAAAAGATTTGTCTCAATTGACTTAATCAAACCACACTACGTGGCCGATACTGAACAGTAGGCCTTGTGGACTCCACAGTAGCAGATGCCCTCCTCTCGCTGCAATCCAAGAAGTTCAAACAGAAAGACTCATCACATTTGAAGAGCCACCTGTACGGAATGAAGGACTATGCAACAATGCTATGGAACTCGTTCCTCTTGAACCCGAAGTTCGACTTCAAAGTCAAACTCAAAATAACAACCAGGTTGCAATAAGACCAAATATGGATGTTTACATCAACATACTTTGACGAGAGCAAAATACGATTTCAACAAATCCCGATGCAATTCCTACAATTGATCGAACTGCTTCTGGCTACTTCATGAACTTTGATACGTTTTCCTTGGATCCAAGTGAACCGGAAACTACGCCAGCCCAAAATTCACGCAAGCAGCAAGTTAAAGACTTTCTAAACTTTCTCAAAAAGACTTACCTGGTATCGCCTTGGTTAGAACTCTGGGTAATTACCTGAGATACTATTTTTTCTTTTCTGGCTAGGCTTAGTTATAACTTGTAGCATGCTTATTAATGGACGATACCTTCAACAAAGCTCCACAGCCCGAAATGTGAATTTGATTTTAAAACCACATCAATCTTCACATCGTGAACAACGAGACTTGTCAACAGTGAACATCACAGCAGTTCCTATACCGGACGGTATAGTCTGGGACAAAGTTGATTTTGATATATTCGGTCTGACTGAACTTTTAAAACTTTCACATGTATTTAAAATTTCATTAAGTGATATCATTACCTCCAGTAAATTTTCTGATGATTGGGACTTTGAAACTGTTAATAACATGTAGTCTGATTTAGAAAAAACTGCCGCATTTCCGAACACTGACATGTTAGAAGGTAATTCAGACTATGACACTTTGTACTGTTACCAACATTATGGTCATCATTTCCTACACAAATCTATTTCGCCTAGAAATATTTTTGAGTACCACCAGTGGGAACATTGCCCTACACCACCAAAAAGTAGTTTGCAAACATTTGCACAGAAATTTGCATATTTTTCAGGTTTTAACACCACTGACCCGACCTCATTTTATTATAAGGTTACACCGACATCAGCACTGAAAATTATGTTGACTAACACCAAACAGATATACTCTGCTTCCTTTATTGCCCAATTGTCTGAACAGGGTTTTGACCTATGGAAGGAAACAATAGACTTAAAATCAGTCTGGGGTTCTAGGGACTGGCAAGTCCAGGGAACAGAAGCGCTATTTAGAGCATGCCTCATTCCACAGCAGATGATATTTCTAAATGACACAGTGCAACAGACATCCTGTCTTGGACTAGCCAAGAACAAGGACCTGAACACAACTCGGTTTCCAACACCATTGCAGATGGAGGGGTGGCAAAATTCGACTTCAAAGGAAGGGGCAACAATAGATGACATTTTACAGTACAATAGAACAGACCCTGATTGGAAAAAATGGGTGGTTTGGCCCTTAGAAACGAACACATGTCAGAAAAGATTCTGGGGTATGACCGAAGGGTTCAATATCCACAGGCCAGACCCATGTTATGTACAGAGAGAACATCCAGGGGTAGTGACATCCTACAGTGTTGGGAAGTTGTGCCTTGATTGGCTAGAAACCTCAACACTCACAGAAGTGAAACAACACTTAGCCTTACTCTCACAAGACATGGATCTTAGGGATTTTTTACTAGGTCCCAGGAAACCTCATCAGAAACGTTTCATATATGCTGGCATTTATGCTGCCTACAATGAAAACTGGAAAATATCCCAACAAGAGGCCGCAGAGAGAATACGGAAAATAGACCGTATTAACGTGGAGAAATTTCTAGCAGTGGTAGACAACGGGTTAACAACTTTGACCTCCAGGATATATTCCTTAGGCAACATTGTATCTTCTGCGATAGACATACTGGAACAGGATTTAGCCATATTACAACACGGGCAATCTCAGTTACGTTCTGTTATGTTATTGAGCTGGACGCTGCAATCTTTGCGTGCAGGCTATATGCCTTAGCGTTATATCAACAGTACATCTCTGTTTTCTGAATATAATCTAACAGATAAACAGATGGAAATGGCACAAAGGGGAGCAAAATATACAATGCTTCGTATTGAAAAACTGGACAGGTTACCATTCACGGTAGCGGAATCTCCGTCTATGGAATGGCTTATCCATGGCCACATCACTCTACCGGTCACTACTTTTCAGTCTCAATATTGCCTTGAGCAAAGGCAGGTGGGCAAATATGAAAAAATGGGTAAGGAATACATTAAGGAATCTTGGGAGTTACCATACAGATTTCGATGCCGGAGTGGGGATCAAGAAGTGTTTCTAAGCGGTACAAACTGCAAGAACGCTCTAAGCGGTTCTCTCATGTGCCAGGACATTTCATTGCACGGAGCTTGTAATGGGTCGGTAGCAAACTTGTCCTGCCACATGAAAGGGACTCCAGCAGCCGTGATTACACCAGTATTTAGTGCCTTGAGACCCTCACGGGTGAGTAGCGCGCTCTATAAACCCCCTCATTGATTGATATTCGAGCTGCTCTCGAATGGGAGTTACTTGATGCTGAACGATCAAGGTTGCTGTGGGAAGCTTCCGGGCATTGCCTATCTGGTCACTGTGAACTCCAGGGTCACTTGCTATATGCAAGTATTGTTTCCCCCAACAAATACGATGTTGCGTCTCCCAGCCAGGACACTTAATCTAAAATTGTCTCATCGTGTGCTGGGAAAGCATTCAGTTTGTTCCTTTTCTCCAAAACTTAACTAAATTTGGAACATTTCCTTTAAAATTGACACTTTCGCTGAAAAGCATGGCCTCCTGACGCTTATAGTGGTTTGACTTATATAAACGAACTCAATTTAGACTTTGGCTTAAGTAGCAATTCCAAGAAATGCTTTTCAAAATGGTTTTTTTCTCTTCTCCCTGAGACTGTTTTTAAAACTGATTTTAAGACTCTGGGCCTGATTCACAGAACTAACATACGTCAAAATCCTAAACTTACAACAATTTTGGTATTCACAGAATGAACTTATACATTTGGGTATTCACAGAATGAACTTACACATTTGGGTATTCACAGAATGAACTTACACATTTGGGTATTCACAGAATGAACTTACACATTTGGGTATTCACAGAATGAACTTACAACAATTTTGGTATTCACAGAATTAACTTACTCATTTTGGTATTCACAGAAGGCACTTACTCATCAATGAGTAAGTGCCTTCTGTGAATACCAAAATGTGTAAGTTACACAAAATGTGTAAGTTACACAAAATGAGTAAGTTACACAAAATGTGTAAGTTACACAAAATGTGTAAGTGTCTTCTGTGAATACCAAAATGAGTAAGTTTATTCTGTGAATACCAAAATGAGTAAGTTCATTCTGTGAATACCAAAATGGTAGTAAGTTTAGGATTTTGTCGTAAGTTAGTTCTGTGAATCGGGCCCAATGTTTTTACAACACTCTGTGATGGTTTTAATGGTTTTAATGCGCTACTACCTAATAGTGGAAATGGTTCGACAGCATTTTTATCATTGTTAACTATTCGGAAGAGAAGTGGGTGTTATGTTCCATATAGGTACCCTAATATAGGCCCGGGTAACATCATACCCCTTCACCTACATTACCTCCCCTACACTACACTGTAACAAGCCTTTTAGGATTGAACCTTTACCTAGTTCTAGTCCTGGGTGCAGAAGGAGGGTTTCTCCTAAACAATAGAGTCCTATAACTCCATCAATAGACTCACACAGTATGAATGAATATTCATAAGGGTTCTTAGAAACCAGGCTGGGGCTACACCACCTTCCTCCCCATATCTACATACACGGTTCATCCCATACGTCATCCTCAAATCCAACAATGGCTAATACAAGCAACAAGGGACAAAGGAGCCTTAGATACTTTCTGTATAAATACAGCACCTCTTGCTAGTGTTAGTTAGAGGGAACCGAGACTTCCAAGCCGACACTGACCAGAGATGCTGAGGCTGCTGCATGCAGACGCTCCAGCTGACAGTGGTCTGAACATCCCTTGCGGGGTGTCCAACTCGAGACCAAGAACGGCTCCTACATTCTCACACTTCAGGTAATGGGGTTCGACTAAATCCTAGAGGGATTCTTGGCTTCACACCTACTCACATGCTAGGTACACTTAGGTACATCTAGATAGGCATCGTAGGAGTACGGGCTTTCTTTTATCCTGCATTTTATATTCATGTATTTATTCATGCATATTGCAAGATGGTAGAACTGTACTATCCATTTATATTCACTGTACTGCTAATCATATATCTTTGCTACTGTCTAATGGTTGTTGCAGCTCATATATTCTACACAAGAATAACGACTGTTCAATAAACCCTTATTGAAATGCCCAGGCTGTTTATTCTGTGTATCTCTGAGACAAGATAAGTGAGCACGAGTGACTGAGCGAAAAGTAGTACATTGTTTCCACGATCCTGGGGGATCAGGGTTGTCATGTTCTGAGGTTGCCAGAAACTATTCTCTCCCCGATAAGAGGAGACACTAGTGGCACTGGGAGCTAGCTTATGCAAACAGGCTAACATTTCTCGGTGGGGGTGTTCAGAGTCAGTCTGCCACCAAGCCCACAGTTCATGTTATCCGAACGCGCAGGTCCTGTATGGGTGATATAGAAACTTAACGACAGTGTCATCATCTGTAAGTGTTGGCGGAGTGGTGTTGCTGAGGGAGTTGATGAGACGTTCTTCGGTGGCCTTGATACAGCTGCGAGTGGGGGCGATGATGGCGGTGGTGTACGGTGGGCATGGTGAAGACGTGATGTATACAATGATGGTCGGTCCAGGAGAGTCTGGTGGTGTGGCTGTAGTTGAAGTTCCCGCTGGCGGAGGAGACGTGCTTGACGGTGTGTCCTCCTATGTGGCTTGCTGCGGTGACTAACTGCTTGAGTTTGATGTTGGGGAGCTTCCCCAGGAGTGGGTAGTGTTCTGGTTACTGGGGTTGTCCAGGTGGAACTTGAGTTCACCGAGTAGGATGTCGTCGGTGGATGGGAGAGCCAGGGGTGCAATGAGCTCTACAATGGTATTGGAGAATGCGGGTCATTGGCCCGGGGGGCCTGTAGATGAGGGTGCTGCAGAGGATAGGGTTGGGGTTGGTCCGGATCTGGAAGTTGAGGTGTTCCATGGTCACCGTTGGGTCATTAGAGTGCGTGGTTAGTCGGAGTGTGCTTCTGTAGGTGATGGCAATGCCTCCTCCTGGACGGTCGGGGTGGCCCTTGCGGGTGATTTAGTAGCCGTCAGTGATGGCGATGGCAATGTCTGGTCTGGAGCAGCGGTTGGTCCTGGCAGGCGATGTGGCATCCAGGGTTGATGGCGAGGAGGGTGCTGGAGTCGTAGCGGTGGAGTGTCCGAGAGGAAGGGTCCGTGGTGCCGAGCACGGTCCAGGGGCAGACGGACGCAGACGGGCTTGCCTGTGGCTTGCCTTTGGCATGGGAGAGGCCCATTACAGTGCAGGCATTACATCGTAATGCCTTTACAATGCAACTCCAACAACGCAGGTGCCTTTACATGGCATTCCATTACAATGCATTGTGAGGTCAGTAATGGGGTATTTTTAAGTTTTAGGGTGGGTAGGGGTTTCGGGTGTCGGAGAAGAAATTTGGGGTGTGTTATGGGGTAAAATCTGAAAATTGGGGTGTGTTTTAGGGTCAATTATGAAATTTGGGGTGTGCATTTGGGTCAAATATGATTTTTAGGGTGTGTTTTGGGGGCTCAAAGATGAATTTTAGGGTTCAGGGTGTGCTTTGGGGTGCAAGGGTTAGGTTTAGGGTTGCACTCACTGAAGTGGGAATAGTAATATTTACATCTCCGCTATCCAACACCTTCCCTACTGTTGCAATATGCCTAGTATTGGTATGCATTGTAATGGAATGCGATGTAATGGTATGCATCGTAACTTCATATATACCTTTGGCACACCAGTGGCACGCCGCTGCGCATGGCCGCACAGCGGCCGCCATTGAGAAGTACTGTGGGGTACTGGACAGCTGGGAAACGCCGGAAAGGACACTGGATGGGGCGCGGGGTGTGTGTGTGTGAGCGGGTGTTGTGAATATTTAAATGATAGAAATCTTACCTCGAGGCCGGGTCCCGTGTCTTCGTTGCTCCTGCTCTCCTGAGTCTGCTTCCAGGAACAGGAAGTAGGCAGCCAGGCTCCCTCCCCTAAGCCAATCACAACGCTGCTATGCGGCTTTGGGAGTGGTCATTAGCGCCGGGACGAGGCGTTCATCCAGGGGCTGGAGGGGTGGGCATGTTCTCCATGCAGCCTGTAATGCAGCCTGCATTGCGAACAGGACAGTGCGCAGGACTGCTTTGGGCGGCCTGAGCGGGCCGAACAAACAGTCATTGCGCACTTGAGTGGGCATGCCACTCCGCCCCTGCCCTGCTCCGTGAGTGGAGCAGCCCTACCCATCGTCCCGCCCGCAAAGGAAACATGGCACGATTACATCAGGAAGTTATCATCATGTGATGATTGTCTCTCTTCTTGCACTGCTTGAAAGCAGTGGGGCGACGCTCTTCTGCCATAGCGGATGAGCCGCCACTGGGGGTGTGTCATCTACAGGTGCTAGGCCTGGGCGACTCGACCCCCGGGCCTCCTCCGCTACGCGCCCCACCTTCTCCTTACCTGGACCTTGACACCGTGGCGCAATCCGCTGCACTCTCTCCAAATCTGTGACTCAGCCAGCAGGAGCCTCAGCCAGGTAGAATTTCACAAGCCTGGGTAAAGCAGTCGCCGCCAAGTCCGCTGGTGAACCTCCCGATGCAGTTGATGCAGCAGGGCCCCCCTTAGGCGTGAAGTTGCAGCGCTCCCGCCACACAAGTTCGGCCAGCGCAACATCATCCGGCCTGTGATGCAGAGAGGCGCAGCCCACCGTTGGTAATCCCCTCCGTGCACCCCGGTGTAGTGGTGGATTGTAGTATGCGATGCAGACCTCCCTACATTGGTGCGCAGGTGCCCCTCTACCATTCACAGCTCCAAGGGGCGCAAGGCAGTCTTCTCACACAGGTCAGCAACGTGTCTCCATGGGACCGGCCAGACGTCACCACCAGGTACAGGCGATCGCCACGCCTCAATGTCTACCGCCACGGCTCGACTCCACAGCTCCTCCGCATCCCACTCCAGGCTCCAGGCTCAGGTCCAGCGAGGCATCCAGGCTCCTAGGCGCAGGTCCAGCGAGGCATCCAGGCTCCAGGCGCAGGTCCAGCGAGGCATCCAGGCTCTCATCCTGGTCATCCTGGATGTTGGGTGGCTTGAGGGGGTTGTTGATGTGTGCTGCAATTGGCCCTGGCTGCTCCATTCTGCATTTCATTGTTTGTTTTGCCCATTTTCTATTGGAGGTCGACTGATAGGCTATTTTTTCCATTATAGGCAAAAAAAACTCATGTTGTGCTGACTAACGTACGTTTTTTTGCCGCTAATGGGCCTTTCGTTGGTTTTCGCCCGCTAACGCCGGAATTCCTATTGCCATCGCTCTAATGTTAGCGGCAGTTTTCGCCGACGATCCCTGAAGCTATCGCCATGTAGCGACGGCTTGTAAATACGTTGCTAACATGGTGATAGTTTTCAGCGGTACACGGCGGTTGGAAAACTGCCGCTAACTAAAGTTAGCGATAGTTTTCGCCAGTCCTTGTACATATTCCCCTGAATCTCCTAAATCCTTTGAAACTGCCTCAACTATTTCTTTACATTGCTGCTCTGCCAGGTCATTCTGTCAGATAGTACAGTCTGGCTGAGCTGTGGCAATTAAAGTGTATTTACACTGACCTGGTTTCAAGCATGTCTCTAAGGGCATCACTTCTGATGCTTTGTGTCCGATATTGGCATACACAAGGACCTCGATATGAAAAGGTAAATATCTCTTTCCTTTTTCTTTCTTTGAGAGCAAAGTGTAATAGACCACGTTTGGGTGCCAAATATTCTGGAACACCTTCTCCGTCACTTCTGAGCAGCCTAGCTCAGACTACACCCTCCACCACAGGGTGACGGAGGCTGAGGAAGCCAAAAGGGTAAAAGGGCTGCAACTGCGAACATCATAATTCTGTTATTCACTCCTCTGGAAGGAAGAGACACAACACTAGAGCTAGGTAACCACAAAGAACGAATATTATGGATAAGGAATACAGCAACACCAGTATGGAGGCCCACATTCACTCCAGGAACTGATAACTGCGAAACCCTGAGCTTCTCCGAAAGTTCCCTGAAGCACTGATATGTCACCTTTTATGCTTGTCACAGAGGAGTGTTGTCAGGGTTCAGTTCAGGATGGCACCTGCCACAACAGAAGGTCACAAGAAATATCTAGGCCAAACCCTCTCTGAGTGCTGTCCACCCAAGTCAAGTTCCTGGAGTTGTTGTGCAAGAGCTCATGTTCAGTCTCCTCCCCGCAGGGATCTTGACCCTGAGATAGCGGAGCTCCTCTTCAATCTGCTTGTGGTCTTATCATTATCAGTGCAGTCCTTGAGGTCCAAGATAGAGCAAGTGCTGGTCCCACCCTGGGAGCCAGGACAAGACAGTAAAATCAGAGTCTCACAAGTGAGAGAAAGCCACATATTACTGATCACAACCATATTCTTAATAAAGAAAACACAAGAAAATATCCCTGGTTGTCTGATAGAAAGGGTGGTTGTGAATCCCCTTTCACCCGTTTTGATGCTTGCAAAAGGCAAATTGCACTTGGTGATATATAATTTGAATGTGATGTGTGAAATTATTTTTTAAATAATCTTTTATTAGCATTTCAGTGTTATACAACTCAGTCAAAGCACAGGTGTTAATACAAGTTAGGTTTCAGTCCAATAGGTATATACCCCTTAACAGAAATAGCACTGCTGTGCACCAGACCACAACTTCAATCTCAGCAGGATACAAACTCCCACATCCTCCCTCCACCCACTCTCCAGTGCTCCATCATCTACTCAGAATGCAGGTCGGTAGGACTCGTGATCTTGCACAGGAGTCCCGCTATGTATGTCCATAGTCATCGTGGATAGCCCAGTCCCTCTGTCCCTTCCATGTCTGGCCTCCTCCCCTAATGTAATTTCCAGGACATAGATGTCTAGGAGCACCCCTGCTCCCCAGCAGCTACAACGCTGGGGGAGGCATTGTCATGTGGCTCAGCCAGGTAGTGTATCATAGCTCCTCATGAGAGAAGGTCATCAGCCAGTTTCTCGTCGTGCCACACTCTTCTCATAAGAACCTCTTCTCAGTGGTGGCCGGCACCGATTGGGGGCTGGGGTGGGTGGGTGAGAGGGTGTAAAGAAAAAGAAAAAAAATGTACCTGATTGCCGCATCACTCCTCCGTCGTCCGTCTGTCGTCTCTAGCGGCCAGAACCGTAATCAGGAAGCCCCAGGCTCCCCATAGCCAATCACAATGCTGCAAGGCAGCATTGTGATTGGTCTGAGTGCCATGGTTCATCACTCAGACAGGCAGTGGGAGCCTGGGCATGTTCTCCTCCCAGGCTGTAATGCAGCCTCGGTGGAGAACATGCAAAGTGTGCATGAATGATTGGCCGGCCAGAATCAGCCTGCCAAACATTCATGCACACTTGGAGTGGGCAAACCACTCCTCCCCCTGCTCCTGTGTGAGCAGCCCAGCCTCGCCCACAAAGCTGCCGCTGCAGGAAAACATAAAATGATGATAACATCGAGTTATTATCATTTTATGCTTCCTTTATTTCACTGCTGCAAGCAGTGGGGTGACGCTCCTCCACCTTAGCGGAGGAGCTGCCACTGCCTCATCTGCTACCACCCATTCAATCAAATCTCGCTGCCAGTCTGCTTCCTGGGGGGGTTTCGGGCTCAACCATCTAATAGCTATGCATCGCTTAGCCAATGTTAAACCGCACAGTGCAGATTTCCTGATGAGTTTCCTATTTTTCTTTTTGGGTATCAGGCCCAAGAGGCATTGCTTTACCCTCAAAGGGACCGCCAAACCTGTGGCCCAATGGAGTTGTTCTAACACCTCCTCCTAGTAGCGCGTAACATTGGGGCAACTCCACACCACATGAAGAGAATCCGCTGGTACGCTTCTACAGCGCAAGCATCCCAGGTCTCTAGTGGGATATATAGGGGCAGATTTACAAGCCCCTTGCGCCACTTTTGCGTCACTTTTCCCATGTTAAAAATGACGCAAAAGTGGCGCAAGGGGCTTGTAAATAAGCCCCATAGTATGTAACTGCTTAGGGGAAAGGTAAGCAATATGGACAATATTAAGTTGAATGAGCTTAAATTGCAAATTGACTGATACCTCACATACTCCCTGTGCACCATGGCACACTCCGTTGCTGTAATAGGGTCAATGCTAAACCGTTGCCAAGCCTCCTCAATCTTCAGGGGCGTCATCGGCCTATCGGTCCAAACGGATCGGTATAAGTGCGTGATCAGCCCCCGCCATGGACAACAACACAACCAGAGTCTGCGTGGCTTCAGGGGCCTCAGGAAACGTAGGCCACATTTCTGTGGTGGCAATCTTCGTGTACTGAAGGAACTGTCCCCGTCCCAGACCAAAGTTCTCGGTGATGCCCTGCATATGATCCACTGAGTGTCTTGATATAGATCATTCAGCGTAGTACACACCCCAACACGCCACCAGTCTATGGCCATAGTCTGAGCAATTTGCACAAACGTTGGACCATCCAAACCTCCAGCTCTGCCCCATACTGCTCTCTCCCAAAAGCCACATAAAAGTTGAATCATATGTGGTAAAGTCCCAGGCACTCTATTGACTCGCAGCAGGAGGGGCCCCAATTCAGCATATCCATATGAACCTGCCAGTAATGACTTTTCCCAATTGTTCCCCTCATTTAACCAATGAACTTCATGATGCAGCTGAGCCACGAAATAATAAAATTTGAGGTTCAGAACCTCCATCTCCCCTTTTTCCCATTCTAACTTGAGCGTAGAGAGTCTCACCCTGCGTCTTTTCATAGGCCATAGTAGCTCAACCAGGAGCTGATCAAGTTGTAGCACGTAGAGGCAGCGTGGCAGCACCACCATTTTAATCAGCACTATTTTCCCCATCAGGGAAAGCTTCAAGGTGTTATAGAACTTGATAGAGGGGCGGAGGTTGTTAATAACCCTTCCCAGGTTAAGTGCATGGCACCGTTGCACCGCATGCGTGATGTGCATCCCAAGGTATCAGACACTGTTCATTCTGCAGCCACTTCTCCCAGCTGACCCAGTTAACTGGTTTATGTGTAGCCCCAAGAGCTACCCAAACTCCCTCATAACATCCAAAAAGATCTGGACCGAAGTGGCCAGTTACCGCAAATAGATCATCGCGTCATCAGCATATAATGACACAACATGGACCATCCGGCCCACCTGAGTCCCCCACCCATGCAATACCTGGCGCAGTCTACACATCACAGGCTCCATTGTCAGGGCAAACAGCAGGGGAGACAGTGGGCAGCCCTATGCAATAGGAACTCATCAGACACATAATTCCCAGTCCACACTCATGCTGCTGGTTTTGTGTAAAGCAGCTTTATCCAGGCAACAAATTTGGGCTCCAGCCCTACTCTCACTAATACTTGCTATATATACTCCCAGTACACAGAATCAAATGTCTGCTCTATGTCCAGGAAGGCTAAGGCGTATTGATTTTGTTCCAAGCAGGGAGCATGAAGAACGGGTGCCAGTCGCTTCAAATTACAGTACAGTGGGTTCCTGCGTGGAATGAACCCCCCTCCTTGTCCGGGTGGACCAATTATGGGGGGAATCAATGCAGGCGCGCTGCTAGTCCATGGATGAGTATTTTGTGATCCGCTTTTAAGATGGATAGAGGGCAATAGGACACCGCTTCCAACGGGTCCATCCCTCTCTTTGGCAGTACGACAAGGGCCCCCCGCATGGAGTCAGGAGCATCCCTGCTCTAGGGCCTCAAGATAGACCGGTAGTAGCCTATTAGCCAGAGTCTCAGGTAAAGCCTTAAACAGTTCTACAGGTAGACTGTCCCCCCTTGAGCCACAGCTATCTTAAGAGAGTCTATTTCCAGGAGTATCTCCTGTTTCATCAGTGGGCACTCAAGGTCCTACCATCCAAGCATAGCAACAGTTTCCAAGTAGGCTGTGACCAACGGTCCCGGTGCATCATGAGGGGAAGAATACATCCCCGGAGATGCTTTGTGAATGTCTCATTTATGGCCTGGTGTGTATATACCTCTTGGCCCAAGCGATCCCTAATAGACAGTATGGAGTGTGTGTGCCTCTCTTGTTTAATCATTCTGGACAGCATACGCCTGCTCTGTCTCCCTCCATATGTAGGCGGCGCACATGTTTCTCAAGTCTATCCCATAACGAGTAGGCCTGTCTCCTAACTTTGCCCCACTCCCGACGCACCTCCTGATCATGTGGGAGGGCCAATTCCAAGGCTAGTAATTTTTCTTCCTGTGTAGTCAGGTCTCTCCCTAACGTTTGTCAGATACCTGTGGTAGCAGCTATACCCACCCCTCTGAGCAATACCTTCATCGCATCCCATTCTACCGCCCTCCTGTGGGTCTCTCCCATTTATGTGCAAAGTATTCTGTCAGGGATCAGCAATCACCCCCTTATAAACCGAGTCTGTAGGGCCTCTGCTTTCATCTGCCACAGCGCCACTCGGGATATGGGTCTAGCCAAGGAGTAGGTCAGCAGCAGGGGTGAATGATTGGACAGATACCTAGCCAAGTAGCAGTCACTCTTAGCATCTTGTCTGCTTGTATCGGAAAATAATCCAATCTGCTGTACGTGTCATCTGCCGGTATATAACAGGAATATGCGTGTGTCAGTGAGTGCTGCTGGGCTCACCAAATATCCACCAACCCCATACCCTCCATCATCTGTTTAAGGTCCTCAGTCATATTCAGCTTTGTACCCTGCCATGAAGGGGATACCTCCAGCTTGGGCGCAGTTCAAGTAACCAGCCATTACAATCTCAGTGGGCATGAACCCCTGCACTGCCGTTACCACCTCCCAAATTATTCCATGCTATCCGCATTGGGTGCATAACCATGAAGCAGATTTCATGAGCATCCAAGGTCCCATGCAGTATGATATACCTTCCCTCTTGGTCCACACACATCTGCAGCTTCCTAAACGGGATCCCAGGGGCTATCCATATAAGGGCCTGTCGTGCAAATCCAGAATAAGAGGTGGCATATACCTGCCCCCTCTATTTATTCCACAGGCTAGCAATGCAATCTCCCCACAAGTGTGTTTCTTGCAAATACGCGATCGAAACACCATATATTTTTAAGTAGGCATGTAATCTGTAACGTTTTTCCGGTTTATTTAGCCCCTATATGTTCCACGTGAGGAACTTATATTTAGTCCTTATGGTCTGCATAGCTATGGGCAGTAGGTATCAGGGCCCTCCCACTGGGCATCAACTTCCACCATAGTATGCCAAATTTCCTCCTGACATGAGGACCCCCACAACAAGACATGTCAACAGGATGTAATGTTCCCCCGAACACCCCCGAACACCCCACACACCTAGGCAGAATATGCAGGATTTCTTTCGGCACAACCATTGGTCAAAAGGGTACCGTTCACTGCCCCCCACCCTCAACTAGATCTAACTAATGAACTCTCTAAGTATGATCACAGGCCAAGGAACCGTGTCCCCAACAGGCCACGAGAACAGAATAGGTACTCAGCAGACCGCCAGAGGACGTGTCCTCTGCCACCCCCGGTGTGGAGCACAAAAGAGCAATACCCATTGCATATTCACTTTAAACCATTGCCATGAATGAATGAATGAATGAATGAGGTAGCATTTCTAAAGCGCGTGGTTACCCGGAGGCATCCCAGCGCTGGCCATCCCGGTGGCCAGGAGCCCCACCAGCCTAGCTGGGGGACATATTGTCTATGGCATGCAGGCGAATATACATTTGTTCAGCACTTCAACATTTCAATATTTGTGCGGGCTACTCCCATCTTTCTCTCCTTACCAGGCATTATTGCCCACCAGTACATCAAGCTTCACACCTCATTTACACTGCTATTTGACTTCCATTTGCGCCAGTTCTCACTTTAGGGTAGCAAGCGTCTCCAGACGGTCCCCTGAAATAGGACCTGGCCCCACAATAAGGCTTAAGGTACCTAGCCAGCATACGTACTGTCACTTAGAGTATCTGGTGCTAGACTGATTTGTGAGAAAGCGTTTTTTTCCGATGACCCTGAAACAGTCAACCTCAGAGTTCCATCCAGGCACACCAGGATCCGGCCCTCTTCACCATTCTCCAGGCCCCCGCTGGCCCCCAGCAATGACCTTCTATACCTGCTAGAGCACTGCACAGGATAAGTACGGGTCTCTTTCCTTCTAGGCGAACCAGAAGCACGTTTCTGGGGTATCAAGCTAGTCCGTGACCTCCTGAGGAGACTCATAGAACTGAACATGGCCATCATGTTGGATTCTGAGCTTGGCAGCAAACATTAAACAGTACTATATATTACGATCTTGCAATTTTTTCTTAAGGAGCAGGACGTTTTTGTTTAAATCTTGGACCCTACGAGTATCATCAGGACATATGAATATTTGGTGTCATCGTATTTAGGGAGGGCTATGTTTATGTACATGTTGCAGTGAGATGTCCCAGTCACAGTAGTTAAAGAGCCAGGCTATGATCACTGTGGGCGGCGCACTAGGTCCCAGAGCTGCCGCCAGTAGCCTGTGTGTTCTTTCAATTGCAAAAAACCTAGAGAGTCAATGGGGTTTGAGTGTGTTCACAATGCAATCATCCAGGAGCAGTTCCTCTGAGGGGCCCTCCGCACGCTCAAGGAAGCCCACAAGGCGTATGTTGTTCCACCTGGATTGCCTCTCACCATCTTCCAGGTGCCCCTCCGTGTAGGTAGCACCGCATAAAGTCCAGCCACCGTGGCCCTCAGTGACTTAGCCTCCTGTTTTAGCATGTCCACATCATCTTCAACAGCCGTAGTTTTGTCAGCTACCTTTCAGTAGTCCATGCACAAGTGATTCCTTTTGATGGCCATTAAGTCCATTTTTCCCTCTAGTGCAACTCGGGACCCCTGAATGGCCACTTGGAGCTCTGCCACAGTGGGTGACCTTCCCCGGACCTCTGTGCGCTGATCTTGTCCATGCTCCAGCACTGGTGTCTCAGGGTTTGAGACCGTGTATTGATCAATTTTGTTAGATTGTGCTGTTTTTGCACTCTTCTCCTTGCCCATTATGCCAGCACTGTAACAGCCCAGAATGATAAACACCAGTAAATCCCCAGCACCAGTCTCTTGTTTCTGTTGGTTGCCACTGTTGGTCCCCAGGTCATTGCATCCACACCGGGCTCCTGCCCACAACCACTTAAACACCACAAAGATTTCAGCTGTGGCCCGGGCACCAGGCCATCCGGCTCCCTGGATAAATGGAAGGGATGGTGCCCGCCACACTGCTGCCCCCTACTCCATCCAGTCATTGCACCCACGCCTATCAGCACATTAATTTGCCGCACCACGGGGCACTTCCAGTAGACCAGTAACCCCCGCACTATACAGTGGTGGCGCTAAATCTGCCTGTATCTCTGCGGTCCCCGGTATTTCACGCCCTTGCAGGCTTCTGGCCCATCCCGTCTGGGGCCTAGCATGGCGTAACCCGCAATTGCTGCTTCCCTCTGGGTCCCCAGAGTGCAGGTGTCCGTACCTCTGTGTGCAGACCTTCCATCTGTGGCACTGCGCCAGGTGGGATCAGCAGCCTTTCGTTCTTCCTCCTAGGATGGGCCATCCCTATCGCCGCCTCTTTGTACAGGCCCCTAGACACTGCTTCCACACCTCGAGGCCACTAGGGCCCAACCCCCAGTCTCCTGCAAGTCTACAGTGCAATAAGGCCCTCTTCACCGTATTACGGGGTGTCAGTTTTGTCTCCAGGGGTGTCAGCACCTCCTACCCTGTCCCCTGCCACCTCACCACATCAGTAGAGTAGGCCACATTGTGTTCACCAGGCCCAACTACCTTGTTCTCCGGGCTGGTCAGCCCCTTGGGGCGTAGGAAACCTCTCCGCCTCAGAACCGCTCTTCTCACAGGCCCTCGGTCCTACAACAGGGTGACTCAATTAGCGCCCGGTTCTTTCAGTAATACAGCCCCCATTCGCGGCCCTTGCCAGTCCAACCTCCCAGTCTCGTCGGTTCCTTCAGCCAGGGATGGCACAATTCAGCTGTCGCAGGCCCTGTCTGACACCCGGGCAGCTCTGACACCCTCTCAGCGAGCGATGTCTAGCAGGGTGTACAGGATGCGGCAGGATGTTCCGCTCCAAGCGGGAGCAGCCAGGAGTCTCGTCTAGGCGGCCAACTTGGCAAGCCATAACCCTACAGATGATGTATGAAATGAAAAGTAGATTTTGACCTTGGGGATGACTTAAATGTTTATAATGGAAATTCATGGGGCATGTACAAGATGGTGACTGATAATAACAAAGATGTTCCAGAATGATTCCTAGGTGCATGGAAGACCATAATGAGAATTTTCTAATGGAATGGTATTATATGAACACCTGCACTGCAGAGTTTGACTATTGTCAGTTACTCTGCCATTACCTTTCTACAGGATTTGCTTTGGTATGTGGGAATAAATATAAGATTTTAATATCATCTTTGAACGTTTACTAATGGTGTTTTGGAGGTATCTTTTCAACCCAGGGTGAAAAAATTTAAAGACTCACCTCCCACACCCATGTTGAGATGCCAAGAAGGGACTTCAGGTAGTGGAAGTGGTTCCGACAGGGTTTTAGGGCCAGATTTACTAACATTTGGCGCAACCTAACGCAGCAAAACAACTCGCTACACTGCGTCAACTGGGGAGAGAAGGAAAGTGCCATCTTTACTAAGATATAGCGCATTTCTGCTCTCTCTCTGCTCGAATGCACTCAGCAAGGTGGCTTTAAGTGGCTTAGTTAATCTGATTTGAGGGCTTACGTTGCCATGCGTGACGCAAGGGCAATGCAAGCTCTTAGTAAATCTGGGCCCGGTGTGGCATCACTGCACGAAAGCAAGCAAACTTTAGTCGTTCTAGGGGTAGGCAATGAGAGGCAAGAGAAGTGGGGGGCACAGGGAGCAACTGTACTACTGAATATTGACATGAAGAACATTGACATACAAGGATCTCGAGGACAGAACATCGAGGGACAAAATATTGAAAGGTAAAAGCATATAGGGGAGCCTGGATTTACTATTCCAAACTCCCCATCTATGTACCTATGTTCTGTATACCGCTGTTTCCACACACATTTTCACACTTATTAATGGAAGCTAAAGTGTCTTCCATATAGGGTAGAACCCGCATTTACAAACTGCCTGCTTTTTGCTGGTGATTTACAGAGGAAAAATTGCATTCATCATCATTGTAGAGTACCACACATTTTACTTTACCCACGGACTGTGAAGCACCCACCCTGGAGGCCGGGTGCGGCTGACAGGGATAAATAAACGGACGGTGGATCGCTCGTGGCTACACACAGGCAGTGAAGGAGTGTGTCTGGTGATTTCGACTGTGCACCAGCCCGAGGCCTGATCACTGCCGAGACCCTGGTTCTTCACACTGGCGATGAGGAGGGCTTCTTCCCATTCTCACTGTCTGTGCTGCCTGTCACCCGGCAGGGCCGGACTGGCCGTAGCGGGCACCAGGCATTTCCCCGGTGGGCCGCCAGGGTGGGGGCCGGTTTTGGAGCAGCACCCAGATGGTACACATGGGTGGGAATGCTTAATAACTAGTTCCATGCCACAAGTGAACCAGATGGCACAGTGAAGAGGTCATTCCTTTTGCACTTCGGTGGCGAGGAAATCTACAAACTCTTTGAGACCCTGCCTGCCTCGAGGGCTGACGACGACTATGACGCAGCTTTGTGAGCCCTCCACACATATTTTGACTCGCAGCTGAAACCAGATTTTGAGCGTTTCACATTGCTCCAAGACGATGAGAACATCGACGCCTTGTGGAGAAGTGTGGCTCAATGGTTAGAGTGGCAGACCCTGATGCAGAGATCTGGCCCGGGACCAGGGTTCAATTCCCGCCTCGGCGGGTCTTGGGCTCAATTTCCTCGGACCTGATAATTCTCGCCTCGGTGCCTATTCTAATCATGGGTCCCACTCTGCAACTCTGGGCAATAGCTTGCTTAATCTCCACAACGGCCCCACCAGCGCTGGGATGCCTGGCTTCACCTTGGGGGTGCCCAGGAGTGGACATTTCACAGGGAAAAGACAGGAAGGGTTCCACAGCGGTATGCGTACAGCGCCAGGACACCCTAGGGTAACAGTGCGCTTTACAAGTACAAATTTCATTTTCATTTTCAATTTCATTTCCATGCCCAACTGCTACATCTTGACAGCATGTGCATAGATGACGACCAACGCAAAGAAGTGCATGCCCAGCTCATCCAAGGTTGCCAGTCCGCCACACTGAGATGACTCATCCTATGCCAGCTGGATGCATCATAGTCCTTGAATATTCACAGGAGCTGTCCAACAATCGGGCAGAAGAGATGGAACTGGCCCTCAGTTGGATGCCCCGTGCCATGGGCACATCTAGACCCAGGGTCCCAAAATATCAAGGAAGACAGAGTTGATGCAGTACCCCGCCTGCTGCCTTACTCAAGTGTGGAAACAAAGTGGGCAGCCTACAGTCTAATTTCCTTATATTCTTCTAATGCACTGGAGGTTCAATACTGATCAAAAAAGGGGATCCGTTTCATCCCAAGGCAGCTCTGATGGATGACCAGGATTGCTGTGCCATATTATGGGGGAGACAGGGCACTTTAAACATCGCCATTGTTAACTGCTATGGACCCAATGTAGAGGACCCCTCGTTCTTCGACCGATTATGGGGAAAATTGGTCACCACTGACCCACACTCTCTGATCTGGGGTGGAGACTTTAATTGCGCTCTGCACTGTAGCATTGATAGATCCCATGTCCTTGCGAGTTATAGGGAGCTTGCCCCGAATCATTCACCAGCAATCATGCATGATTACGACTAGATAGATATCTAGAGAGCTTACCACACCCACATTAGAGAGGGAAGAAACTATTCCAGGGTACATGGCAGCTGGTCCAGATTGGACTACTGGTTATTATTGCGTGATGTAGGTACATGGGTACAAAAGGTCGAACACTTGTCAAGGTCCCTCTTGGACTACTTCTCCATGCTGCTGGGGCTCACACTCCCGGATATCCCCGTTAAAGGGACTGAATTGGCAGCTTGCCCCGGGTGCCGTTCTAGATACCCTATTCACAGAAGAGCTCCAGCTTGAAATAACAGAGTTATTTCAACATAATGATGGCTCAGTTAATTCAATGGGTACAATATAGGAAGCGTTTAAAGTTACAATGAAAGGGAGTTGCATGGCCAACCAAGGAGGAGTACTAAGCACACTCCGAGACCTCGTGACGTGCCTAGAGAGTTGAAATCACTAGAGCTGCAGCATGCGTGAGGGAGTGATATCACCATCCGCAAACAGATAAGGGAGAAGCTCACAGAATACAATGAGGTGGCTCACAGAGAATGCTTCTATATGCTAAAGCTAAGATGTATGGAGATGGAAAACGCCCACGACGCGTTCTGGCAGCAATGATGAAACATCCCTGGGTGGCCAGTGATGTCCTGGAAATAGAGAACATGCTGAGAGAAAAGTGCCAAGGCACCACGCAAGTCCTGTCTGCCTTCACAACCTCCTTTAAAACACTATACAATTACAAACACAATGGCCAAACGGGAACCACAGAATACCTAGAAGGTGTGTCATTATGTTGGCTGAGTAATGAACAAAGACTTTTCCTCAGCCAGCTGTTCACTCTCGAGGAAATACTTGAGGTAATTGACAAGTTCCCAACTAACAAGGCTGCAGGGAATGATTGCCTTCCGGACGAGTTTTATAAGAGATATGCAATGCTAATAGGCCGAAGACTGCCGGCGGTGGTTGGGGAAGCCCGACAAAGTAAAATACTTCCCAAATCCATGTGCAAAGCTATACTCCTACCAGTGCTGAAACCTGGGAAGACCCCCCCAACAATGTGACTCATATCGACCACTATCGTTAATAAATTGTGATGTAAAAATGATGGCCAAACTGGTGGCAAATAGACTCACATTCCTGTTGCCCCACATGATGAGGCCAGACCAATTGGGATACATCTCAGGCTGGTCTACTGCCCATAACCTGCAATCTTTCTTCACTATTATACAAGACATTAACCCTGACCTGAACGCAGTGGCATTCTTTATAGAGTGGGACTAGCTTTTCACAGTACAGACCAGGATGGGGATTCCCCCAGTATTCCTCTCATGAATTGAACAACCGCAGTGGCGTAACGAAACTTGAGGGGGCGCCCCTGCAAAGTACACGGCCACCTCCCTGGCCCACCACCTAGCACTTTTGCTGAAGGGGCCCTCAGGAGCTCGGGGGGCCTCCCCGCACCGCGGGGGCTGTGGGGGCTTATGTATTGCCACTGAACTACAGTACACACATCCCTTGGCCTGTATTATTGAGACGTTTTCGGAACCCTTTGTAATCTCCAGAAGCACTAGGCAGAGTTGCCCGCTCTCGCCAATCTTATTTGCTCTGGCGATGGAACCACTGCCAGTAAAGGTTAGGCAGCATCACAGGGACTATGCACTTCGCTATACGAGCCACCATATATTGGTGTCACTATCTGCAGATGATATCACGCTTTATATACTAGAACCCCACATCAGCTTAAAAGCAATTACGAGAACATTTACCAAATATGGGGCATACTCTGGGGTGGCCGTAGATTTTTCCTCTCACCCCAAATGCCCCACGGTTTAACACTGAATTACCTATAGGCTAGTGCCCTGATTAACTCACCTGATTAACCTGATTAACCCTGATTAAGTGTGGGTGTATCGCTACAGGGAAACGGTGCTTCAAACTAATTATGGTAAAGCTCTGACAGGCCTCGCAGACAAAATCACCCAATAGATCTCTCTCCTGTTATCATTAGTAGGCCGCATGGGACTACTCAAGATGGTTGTTCTCCTAATCTATTATACCTATTCATGAATATTCCCATGCCAATTACAAAGACATTCTTTTCTACACTCAAAACCCAGATGCTTCACCTGGTCTGGGCTGGGAAGCTAACACACATCAGGTGGGAGACCTTTACAATACTGTTTCATCGAAGGGGTTTTTAGGTGCCAGATTCAGAACTGTATTAGCCAGGTCTGGTGGCATAGTGGGCTAATGCATCCACTGTAGGGGCCCATGTTTGAGCTCATGGTCACGGGTTTAAATCCGGGGGGTCCACCTAGCCTTTCATCCTTCTGAGGTCGATAAAATGAGTACCGTTGGGTAACAATAAACGTCTGTTATTCAGCGCAAAGATACTCCTAGGTGAACATGCACTTTACAAATACACGTTATATCATTATCAATGCGCACAGGCTCACTTTGCCTATATTGCCATAATGCAATACCCTCCCTACCTCATTTGGCAATAGAGGAGAGCTACATGGCACCCATACCCCCTTCTTCCTTCATAGGAATCCCCTCATCGAGATCGGGTAGGTACCTATCTACCGTAGACCACCTCGCCCGCCTTCCACTGAGTAATCACCCACTAATACCTGCAAACTACAAACTGCTGGTCATATCGCACCTAAGGGAACAAGGTTTATCCAAACGGGGTGATATTTTTAGGCAAGGCACATTTATCACACTCAATGAGCAAACCTAATAGTAGGACTGTTGGGGTATGTTAAGGACATAGCTGTGCCACAGAGAGTATTTGTAGCTCTAGCCCTACTAATGGCCAAGCGACAGGTGGTCCGCAGATGGCGCAGAGGAAGAACCCCTAAATGTAAACATTGGCTTACAGACTTAGGGGCAGATTTTTGAGAGCCTTGCATCACGTTTGCACCTCTAAGTAAGATTTTTGAAACCACACAAAGCCACATTGCATGGCTTTGAATGGCTTCATAAATCTCGAGTAAGGCAACGCAGCGCAAAGCGCTGCATCACCTTACTTTGCGCAAGGGAGGCATTCCATAGGCATTGCGGTGAGTGTTCCCACGCAGCTCCCATGGTTTTTGACGCATTCCCAGATTTACAAGGACTTGTAAACTTGGGAATGGGTCAAAATTTCAGGCCTCACCAGGTGAGGCGTAATGAGGAAAAATATATTTATTTCTCGTGGTTTTTTCCTCTTTCTATGTGTAGCACACACAGAAAGATGAAAACACCTCCATGGATTGTTTTTGTGCAGGAAGGTGCCCCTTTCTGCACAAAAACAATCCTTCCTACAACACAGGCATCCTTGGGTGCCTGTGTTGACTTTAGGCTGCCAAAACGGCGCTAGCGCAAGGGGAAAGGACAGGAATGCCCTGTATTGGATTAATACGGTGCATTCCTGCCCTTTCCCTGTGGCGTGGGGTAGCACAGCGAGGTAACTTGCTGCACTGCCCTGCACCCCCATCCCCATAAATATGCATCTTAATATATGGTCACGAACGAATGGACATCTATGCCGAGCTACTGCCTCCTGCCTCCTGGCCTCAGGATATTTGGCAGCCTCGGCTGGCCCACCTCTTCAATCACCCCATTGAAACCACATCAGATGACAGGGCCTTACTCACGTGCAGTCCTCGTACACTGCACTATACAAACATTATAGGCGTACTACCCCCGCAACATCAGGTGGCGACACCCCAGGATACCCCAACTCTATAGCCGTGTACACGATGGCCACCGAACCAAGACTAAGACACCAAAGGAACTCCACCACCCTCAGTCCAAGTTTTGGACCCTGTACGCTAGGAAGCACCCTTTCCTGAGTTAGAGTGTGTGTGACCCTGGCTATGGACCAATGCATGTAATGTCATGCCATTGTAATGTACTAATGTCCATGTCGTATGGTAACGTGTTCCTTTAATTTTGAGTTTAATAAAATATCATTTAAAAAAAAGAAATAAAAACAAAACAATCACCAGCAAATGAAATGCCCCCGTGTATGAATTATGTGCATTATAAACATATCCTGCCGCAAAACATTCATGTTACCAGCCGACTCCAGTGAAATGCGCATACCCCTGCACATACCCCTCCAACTCAGCTGGCAGAACCCCACCAGGTGCTGATTTATTCGCTTCGCAAAGGGTGCGGACCCACACCCAGGATCCCTGGGCTGTGTTCTGCTCAGTGTGCTGTTAGCTCATGTGTATTTTGTACATGGTGCCTCTGAACACAATTAATGCTGTTTTTGTGTCGATACAATATTGCAGGTCAGCACAACGGGCCCTGAAGCTCTCTACAAAGCTCTTCATTGTTTTACGAATAGCAGCACATAAAATCAGGGATGAGTTATTTATTCCCTGTTGTCCTGTGGCATGTTTTTGCAGTTCTTGTGATGTGCATTGGAATGGCCCTCTCTACATTCCATTCCGAGGCGAGGTTTTTCCAACTGAGAGCCTTTGCTGTCGACTTGCACCAAGAATGTACCACAGTTGGGAGATGTTTTCCAGAACCTTCTAAACCCTCCTCCGTCCAATCTCCCCCGTGATAATTTTTTGCCTACGTGTGCACCCTCCCTTGTCCAGGGCCTGTGCCTCGTTGTGTTGTGTGAGAACCAAAACATCCCGACCCCGTTACGCAAAGCCTTTCTCTGTTTTTATCCACTGAAGGCAAACGTGCACAAATCACAACATAATTAAATGGTCAACAGGAGCAGCCTAGCGTGGCTGATTTCATTTGTAGGCAGAGATAACGCTGAATTACTTGAACATCAGTGAGCGCGAGGACTCAGAGCTGCTGTGCTGTGTTTTTATGCTCCCTCAGCAGCAGCGTCAGAACGAGGTTATCCATTAAAGCAGCCCTCCAGTCCACTCCAGCCCCCTCCAGTCTTCTCCAGTCCCTTCCATTCCATTCCAGTCCCCTCCAGTCTTCTCCAGTCCCCTCCAGTCCATTCCAGTCCCCTTCAGTCTTCTCCAGTACCCTCCAGTCCACTCCAGTCCACTCCAGTCCCCTCCAGTCTTCTCCAGTCCCATCCAGTCCCAGCGCCTGACACGGTTGGGGCGGAATAGTCCTCTACGTGGTAAAGACAGGTACCCCTGCCCTGAGTGCCCGACTGTACTGTTGTGTCGATCCCTAATGCTGATTCTTTGTCATAGGCGAACACGGTTCATGCGTGTGCACTCTGACATTTGCCTGTCTCACGGATTGCGGTATTGCCCATAAGTGCTAGCCTCATAGTAGTGCAAGGCTGCCGCCTTCACCAGGAGTTAAGTAGCATGACTGCTGTTGTGGCAGCATACTGAGCAGTGATCAGTGGTAATGAACAGGACCTTTTTACCCTGTGTCACTGGAGTGAGGCTTACAGGCTCACTCCCCTTTTTAAAAGTTCCACTGCTGTGTGCTTAACTAACCCTTGCCTACTACATCAGGGGTGCTGCGCAGTGCAGCGCGGAGTAGTGACTCTGTGTTGGTTGAATATGTGCCTTGGAAGGGTACAGTACAAGGATGGAACAGTACTGTGCAGTGCATCTGTGGTTATTACATATGCTGGGTGTATGCATGCCTGAGAGGGAAACACTACATAAGAGATGCAGTGCTCTGCCGTGCGGGCGCAGGGAAAGTATGTGCTAGGTGTATGTGTGCCTGCTTGAAGTAAAATACATGAAGGGTGAAGTGTTGAGCAGCACAAAACATAGTGAGTGTGTGTGCTGCCAGTATGTGTGTTTCTAAAGAGCACACCCTGGTTAAAGATAGATAAATTTCAGTGCTGAACAGTGTGCGCAGTTGTCGTGTGTTACTGAATGCGTGTGTACATGTAATAGTACAATGCATAGAGGTAACAGTGCTGGATCCAAAGTATGTTGGGAAGGTATACAGAGGGAGTGGTGTATGGAGGACCATGGGTTCCATTTTGGGAAGCCCTGGAATGCCTAAGAAAGATATGAAGAGGAGAGGAATCCCCTCAGACAGATTTGTGTATTGCTGCAGCCTGCATTCCTGTGAGCTGGGTGGGGACATACTGGAGGGAAAAGGAAGAGACTCTCTCTACACTTCAAAAGACTGCTCTTTGATCGGTGATAGATCACAAGGAAGAGGCCTGGACACATCTCAGGAAGAGAGATGGGGCTGGTAAGAAAATCATAAACAGTAGGGCTGGGGGTCTGTGATTAACCTTTTGATACACCTATCACTTTGGCTGACATCCAGCTGTGAACTCTGGTCACTCCCTTGAATTGTGTTGAGGACAATCAACTTCAGAGTCACCCTGCTGTGGCAGACCTCTTTCATGAAGGAAGATGAAAAGGAGAAGTGCCTACTTCAAAAGAAGCAGAACCCCAACATAAAACTTCAAAGACTCTGACCCAAAATTACATTTGGTGCCTGGAAAAGGACTATAAGAAGGGGAGGTTGAGTCCCCAAAAATGTGTCATCTGCCAAGCAGCCAGACGGGCTGTGTGAGAAGGGGAAGCTCTGCAAGACTTCTGCCGGTGACCAGGACTGGGGGCCAAGGCCTGCTAGTCTTCCTGCTGGGTGAGGGCGCATCACTCAGGGAAACCAAGACCACCATGCCCTGGAGCCTGGAGCACCAGCGCCTGCATGCTTGCCAAGACTAGTGTCCCCTGTGAGGAAGAGGAGAGCATTGGAGGGAGCGAGGTCCAGTGGGAACCCTACTGGAAGGACTCCCGTGATAGGTGTCAGGATTCAGATGTACAGCAAATGGACCGCAGCCCGAGTGCAAGACTGTTTTCGGCAACCCCCGTATGCCTTTGGGGCCTCAGTGGATTCACTGCTGATGGTGCTGCAGCACCATACACACTTTTGACTGAAATTCTGAAGAGTCATAAAGCAACTCTTGAGTATGTTCTAATAGTTTGCACTCCCTGACGTGGCCACCACCGAATGTGGAATAACCCTGAACATGTTACATGAAGGAGGGTGCGACAAGGATTCACCTGACAAGTACTACTACCATTCTAGGTCCTCCTGGCACCCTGGTCTAGTTCCTGCTCCTTCAAGGCCTAATCCTGTTCCTGCTGCTCTTTCTCTTTCTGGTTCTTTAAATCCTAATCCTCCTAATGTTAGTCTTTCTGATATTGGTCCCCATGGTGATGGTCCTTTTGTTCCTGATCATCCAGGTCCTGTTCCTCCTGGCACTGGTCAAATTGGACCTGGTCCACCTGGTCTTACTTGTCCTAGTGCCTTGGTGCTGCCCCTCTTGCCCTTGGCCCTTCTGGCCCTGGTCCTGCAGTCCTTGCCCTCCTGGTCATGGTCCTCTTATCCCTGGTCCTCCTAGCTCTGGAAGTCTTGAACTTCATGGTGCCTGTCCTGATTCTCCACATGATCCTCTTGGGCCTAGTAATACTAGACTCTCTTATGATGCTGGTTCTGCTGTTGATTCTGGTTCTCCTGCTGGTAGCCCTTCTCCTTCCCTTCCTCCTTGTCAGCCAGATACCGCCTACAAGACTGCCACTCAGGTTTCTTTTAGTGGCTTCCGGATGTGGTGCTGAAAACCATCAGGATCTCCACTAAAAACACTGGCCTAGACCCCAGCTCCCACTTACCTTGGCCGTCCTGCCTTGAGGCCCGCCTCCCTGCACTCTTCCTTTGTGCCTGTCTGTCCCTGTGCTTGGCCTTCTGTACCCGTTGTTGTGGGTCCCCTCTTTGTTGCTCTACCCAGTCCTTTTGTCTTCTGTGCCCGTTTTTGTACCTGGTCTCTTGTACCCATTTTGCCTCTGTGTCTGTTTTGCCTTTTGTGCTTTGACCTTTTTGTACTCATTTTTCCTCTGTGCCTGTTTTGTCTTTTGTGCTCGTTTTCCCCATTTTTTTGTGCCTTTTGTGCTTTCGTACCCTTTTTGCCCGTTTTGCTCTGCCCATGCTTTGGGACCGTAATTGTGCTCCCCCTCTCCTCTCTCTCACTCTTCCTGCCTCCCTCCTCCCCCTCTTTTTACCTTCTTCTCCCACGTGCATTCTCCCTCTGCCTTCTCCCGCTTCTTTTCCACTCCTCCCTAGCCCCGCCCTCTCGTGCTCCTCCCCTGCTATGACCAACTTAATGGCACCCGCTGCATGACCCCATTGAGCAGGTGCCTAGTCCCCAGCTCCGACCAGTCTAAAGCACTTCCGGACACGGCCGACTTGCCTTGAGGCCCCGCCTCTCTGTGCTCTTCTATCATGCCTGTCTGTCCCTGTGCTTAGCCTTCTGTGCCCATTGTTGTGTGTGCCCTCTTTATTGCTCTGCCCAGTCCTTTTGTCTTTTCTGCCCATTTTTGTGCCTGGTCTCTTGTACTCGTTTTACCTCTGTGCCCGTTTTGCTTTTTGTTGTTTAGTCTTATTGTACTAATTTTTCCTCAGTGTCCATTTTGTCTTTTGTGCCTTGGCCATTTGTTGAGGTTTTCCCCATTTTTTGTGCCTTTGTGCTCTCGTGCTCGTTTTGCCTGTTTTGCTCTGCCCAGACTTTGGGCCGTAATTGTGCTTCTTCTCCCATGCTCTTCCTGCCTCCCTCCTCCCACTCTCCTTACTGCTTCTCCTGCTTCTTTCCCGCTGTTCCCTAGCCCTGCCCCCCATGCTTCTCCCCTCCTAGGACTTACCTAATGGTGGCCGCTGTGTGACCGTCGTAGGTGCGCCCAAAGAAAGCCCATCTGCGCATGTCAGCACCTGAGTCGCGCTCAGTGCCACAGGCCCTGATCCGTCCGACAGCCACTGCTACACCTCAGCTGACCTGCTAACGCTCAACACCGAACGCCGTCACCATCGCTGCCCCCGCACCATATCGCATGGTAGGTCCTTTCTCATGTGCTCACTGCAGCATCTACCCCACCCCACCCCACCCCACCCTCCGCACACACCTCACCCCTTATCACCTGCATGCTCCTCAACACCAGATCCCCTACAAGCATGCCACTGAGATCTGGGACCTCATTGACACTCAATTCCTGGACATTTTCTTCCTCACGAGACCTGGCTCAGCCCGTCTTCCACCTGTCATGGCAATCCCTCCCTGCAATCAAGATCATCTGCCAAGACAGGCCCCACAAGCTGAGAGGAGGTCTCGCAATCATCCACAAGGATACCATCACCACCTCTTCAGATGAACCAATCGTGCTGATGGCATTCTTGCACTTCCAACTCCAGATCAGCCAAACCATGACCATATCTGGCACCCTCACTTACTGACCGCCAGGACCCTTCATCCTCTTCAGCAACTTCCTCACCGACTTCATTACCACCCTCGCCATCAGATCCGACTTCCTCCTACTCGGTGATCTCAACATTAATCTTGACGACCCCACGGACCCCAACGCCACTGACCTCCTAGAAAGCTTCAACAACATCGTCCCTTACGCAGCTTGTACAAGGCTCGACTCATGCCTCCGGCAACACTCAACCCAATCTTCACGTCCAGCAACAAGATCACCTTCAGCCATATCTCCCTGCTCACATGGACAGACCACTCCATCACACACTTCTACATCAGCACACCTCATCTCAACAAACCTAAACCAGCCATCAAACTCAGCAGCAACTGGAGCAACATAACAGAAGCAGACTGGACCCGCACCCTCAGATCCAATCAACTAACCCTCACAGGCGACCTGTCCACCTCCGACAACTGGATCTCAGACTGCAGCAAAAACTTGGCCCCCATGAAAAACATTAGGCACACAAGAACCTGTTCTCAAGCATGCTGGTACACCGAGGACCTCAGAGACTCCAAGCGCTATTGCAAGCAGCTGGAAAGAAGATGGAGGACCAGACGAGACACCTCCAGAGACACCTACAAATCTGATCTCAGAAGGTACAACTCACCAACACCATTATCCCCTCGCAAATCTCTAGCGACAACCTTACATACTTTTCACAACAAAACTCCCAAGATTTACTCCAAATTCGCACCCCAAGGAGGACTTTTTCCGGATGCGTGGGATACGCTACCATACGCCCGGCTTAGTACAGCTGTAACTATTCATGCTGTTCCGACACTTTGCAGAAACTAGACTTTTGCGCCTCGATTGACCTTGACAAGTGTTACTGAATTCCTACTATTCACAAGATTACACAAATGCATATGGAAATTTGGATATAGTGCTAAAACAACTTCAATCAGCTTGCATCATCTTGCACAGGATCAATAATCGGGAAAAGTGTTCTGAAGCCTTGAAAAAGTCGTCTACATGACGAAACACGTGTCGGCTGTCTTCAACAACACTTCAGACTTCATGTCAACACAATCAAGATCAGTTGTGTTTTGATTTTATTGTATTTATATGGTTGCATACTTTATACCATTGCAAGGTGCGATGTTCATTAAAACGAACTGACAACAAGGTCATTTGATAGATTTGTGGTTGTGCTCTGTGATCAATTTTGTATCTTAAATTATAGGGTGAGATCTGGTTTCCCGCTATATATGTTAACACTGGGTAATGGCACCCACCTCTGAACAAACTGGAACCTCCTCACTACAGATGACACTTCAGATCATCCACTTAGGGCCCCCCTTTAAACCCTGCCCTCACCACAAGCACAGCCAGGGAAACACACTGATCAGCGCCAACCTCACCACCATCATCAACTCCTCCATCCTCACTGGATACTTCCCGGACAGCTGGAAACACGCAGAGGTCACTGCTCTGCTGAAAAACCCTCAGCTAATCCTAGGAATCTCAGCAACTACAGGCCCATCTTGCTCCTACCCTTCCCAGCCAAAGTCCTGGAGAAAGAGATCAACAAGAAGCTCTCAGCCCATACTGAGCAGCACCACCTCCTGGACTCCACCCAGTCAGGATTTAGCAGCAACCACAGAATGGAGACCGTCCCCTGGCAGCAAAAGGCGACATCCACTCAATCATGGACAGAGGAGAGACCGCTACTCTTATGGTGGTTGTTAGACCTGGCATCCTTGGCGTGGTTTTCCCCTGCATTGTTGCCTCTGCCTCCTGTATTTTTGCTGTGTGCTGAATTTCGTTTTTGCCGGTCTGGATGCTTTGGGCACTTTGCCACTGCTGATAAGTGCCAAAGTGCAAGTGCTCCCTCTGTAAATTGTGAATATGGATTGGTGTTTCCATGATTGGCTTATTTGACTTACTACTAAGTCCCTAGTACCGTGCACTGTGTGTGCCCAGGGCCTGTAAGTCAAATGCTGCTAGTGGACCTGCAGCACTGATTGTGCCACCCACACAAGCAGCCTGTCAAACTTTGCTTACCTATAGAAACGTATCTTCACAATATTTTTGTCCTTGATATTCTTGACACAATATTTAGTCCCACGATATTTTTGGATCTGATATTCTGTCTAAACACCCTTTTGGGGTCTTTGCATCTTGATCAGTATTCTTCATTGCTAACCATGCTTATGAGATACTTCATGCATTTTGCTTAAAAATTCTTTATATAAACTTTTGAAATATTGACCTCTGTTGTCATTCTTACAGAGAATGTCATATCCCCTTTTTTACTGAATTGAAATCTCATGAATTACGTATGGGTCCAATCAGGGAGCACCAAAGTCCATATAGGAATGTACGCCAGCCCCAGTGATCCCCTCTTTCTGTCAGGCAGGTCCTGGCCAGCGTTCCACTCAACCTCCTCGGCCTGCCTATACCCAGAGAAGGACCTGCAGGCTGTGGACCTGAAGGGGTCCTCCGGCCGCTGCACACGAGGTCCAAGATGTGCAACCGGTATCTCTTCGACTCCCTAGCTCTGTAGGGATCACGTGGGGCCAATGCCTGTCCAGGCACCACTACCTCCAGGGCAGTTCCTATAAGGGACGTGGGACCACCTCTCTGTGCCACCAGAAGGCCTAAGAAGGCGAGACCCCGCTTCGTACTGATGCTCATTTGGGCCTGCTTCTCTCCTGGTGCCATGCCTCAGGCCATGCAGACTTTTGTCAGAAAATTGCAGCATAATGTCACCAATTCACCATTTATTGACTTCTTAAATGGCTATTTTGCCACTCGGCTGATTGTTGGTGTTGATGTAGCCCAGTGAAGGAAGGATCATGAAGGTTTACAGGGCTCAGAAAAGACTCTCTGATTAAGCGACTGCCATGATGGCTGCTAAGCAATGCTCCCACTTTGGAAGTTTTAACTATACTAAACAACAGCACAAATTACTGTCTTGAACAAACTAAGTTACACATTCTTCATATTTGTCTATGTACCACCAGACTAATGACATATTCTTAGGGAATAAAATCCTAATAAAGATTCAAATTAAAACAAATATTCAAAATTATATGTAATGTAGGGGCAAGAGAAACACAATTATTACTGTACGAAATTATGTTTTTGATAAGGGGGGGTCGAAGCTACAACCACAATCCTTGTCAGGTTGAACCACAAAGGTACTAGATTAACCTGTGTTTAACACTCTGCTGGTTTAGCACAAAGCAGTTAGCTTTAACTTAGAGGCAATGTGAAAAGTATTTATGCAGCATAGAAACAGTAACAAAGTGAAAACACAACCCCCTTCCTGCACATAAACAATCTTGAAATGCGATTTTGCAACTTCTATGTGTGCTGCTTAATGCAGCATGCACACACAGAAGTTGCAAAACAGCATTTTAAAAAAATGATTGTTTATGTGCAGGAAGGGGGACCTTCCTGTATATAAACAATCATTGGCCTTTTGCTGTTTTCATGTGTGCTGCACAACGCAGCACACATGAAACAGCAAAAACTAGGAGAAATTAAACATTTCTCCTCCCTTTGCCAGGTTAAGACCAGGTTTTCCCTGGTCTTAATTCTGGCGCTGCCTCCTATTTACGCCTCCCTTGTGAATAGGAGGCAGCATCAGAATCAATGGGTATTGCGGTGGAACGTCCACTGCAACACCCATTGCCCTCCCCTTTCACACTAAGCATAGCGTGAAAGGGGGCCTTATTTACAAGGCAGCGTTAAGCAACGGAGCCCCTGGGTGTGATAACTCAGTTGTGCATGTTACTCCTCATCTCGACTCCGAACACGCAGAATCATGCACTCATTTTGACCCAGGATGAAAACGCAAGGTACTGTAACGAATTTACCCTGGGGTGGAATGACAGTACAAGGAGTCCTCTGAGGCAAGAATTAGTCCCTCATACGGTGGCCTCTTCCTTTCCAGTAGCTTAACACCCTGAAGGGCCTATTTATGAGAGGCATGCCACTGGAGCATCACTTTTTTTATGCTGTGGCAGTGCAAGCCTCCCAACCATATCTATGAGGCGACGCAACGCCACTCTGCGCTATGCTAAATAAGACATCCATAGTTACTCCTTTGTAAGCTGAAAGAAAAATTACTATTCTACTAATGTCTGTTCTAGGTTAGTACAGGAATATACTAAGGCCATGAACACAAAGGACTGCTATGTAAGTGCACATGTACCTGCATCAGTGTTAGAAGAAGTTACCTACTACCATTTGCCATTATCTTATGCTATTTCTTGCAGCATATTGTCCTTAGTTTATAGGCAGGACATTTTGAATATTGTTATTCTACTCATGATCTAATACTTTCCAGTGTACCATTAATAGAAAGCATGAATTTACATTCACAAGGAAAGGAAATGGTTACAGCCCGGTACTATTTCTTTCCTCACAGACCCATAGATAGTGTAAAGGCTTATAAAGACCTTTTTAATGCAACTAATAGAATATAAAGGCTTTAGAAGAAAGATACATAAATATGAAACGCACTGGTGACAAAAAGAGTGATGTTCTAAAGAATGCTTCGAGGAAAAAGGAAAATGAATTTAGAAAGAAGATGGTTTACCCTGAACTGAGACTTGACAACCAATACAAAGGGAAAATTTGCATGAGTAAAAGTTGGATACATAAAAGAACTAGACGTGTACGGACTAGTAGCTGTAAATGCACTTTCGAATTGGCAGGTGGATCTTGGCAAATTTTGCAGGGAAACAAGAATGTTATTCCAGGGGTTTATTATATTTGTGGACAGAATGCTTACTTCTTACTGCCAACTGACTGGGAAGGGATCCGCTATTTAGGCATACTAATTCCAAAAATGTATCATGTAAAAAGTGTAGATGCGCTAACATTAACAACCCCACATAGGCAGAAACGCAGTACAGAAATTGGAACTGGATTAGTAGGCGACATATTTGGAACAGTCATTCCACCTGTTGGCATTATCTTAAATGGCGAAAAGATTAGAAAATTGTCAACAGTTGACAAAATGGCAACTAGCACTTCCAGAGCTTTGCGTGTAATAAATGCAGAGTTAATGGCTATACAATTGATGGTTTTACAAGACCGTCTCACATTAAACATTTTGCTTGCCAAAAAGGGCGGAGTCTGACGAATGCCTAAATTAACTCACTGTTGCATCTACATACCTGATGAGAGAAAGGAAACAGAAAGCTTTATTAAGAATATTTCAAGTTTGGAACCTGAATTGTGGGATTTGTAAACACCAAGTTTGTTTGCAAATTTTGGGAAAGGAATTGCAATTGGCAACTTCTTTTCCACGGCTGGAAAGGGTATTTTAAAAGCTACATTAATGCCAATAACAATAGTGGGGCTGTGTTTTATATTTCTTTACGCGTTATTCTTGGGCTGCAAATACATGCTTCAGAAAAGGAAGGAAAAATTGGAAAGGAAATGGTATGAGAAGGATTTAGGATTAAGAGGTATTATGAACGATGACTACATGAACTCATTGAAATTTAGAGGTCTAAAAATAAAAAGACAAGACTTAAATGATGATGAAAGTGCACTCTGAAATGGACTCACATGGGAAACGTGGAGATGTGATTATTTTATTAATTATCAGATGGGGGATTGAAGAATTTAAAAACGTTTACAAAAAATGTACCACCTATTAATATAGAAATGTGCCTTAACGTTAACATAAAAATACGTAATAAAATAGACGCTAACAAAATGCACCTTTATTATTATCTACATTAAAAGTGCAAAAGTGAAAATGCTGCTTATTTATGCAGGAGGCTCTAATTTCTATCATTCTTACACTGCTAGGCCTCACTATTCTTTTATTCTTCTTTATCCCTTTAATAATATAAATGCTTTCGCAAAACATGAATTTATGTTATAACTGAAATCTAAAACCTGACTTTTTTATGAAATGTGCTATTTTCTGAAAATTGTATTTCTCTTTTCCTCATACCATATGATTTCACTGCATTTAGATTGTCTCGTCTGCCACATATTCATAATGAACAAACGTATTAATGAAAGAAAATGCTTGCTGTAGCTTAAATTTCATGATTTAACTAGGACATACCAGATGTAAATGTTTTGTTTCTTAGAACAGCTCATTGTTACACGATGGGACACTAAGCAGCTAATAGAGCAGGCTTGCAGAAAGGTTCTCATGAGAAACTTCGTAGATGTATCTTTTTGTAATAAGCTGTAGCCACATCTGAGTGACTTCATATCAACATGGACGTTTACTGTGGGAATCGAGGATGAAGATGACGGACGATCGGACGTTGATGACATATTTGCCTGTTTTTGCAAGATGTTTAGTAGCTTTTCTATATAGTACGTGTTCCTAACTAGTGAGGTAAGACATTCTATGCACTCCTATCCTGCAATGCTCCTTAGCACTGTATGGTGTTAGCTCGAATTACTATAAGCTATTGCTACAGTGATTTTCTTCGATAATCCTTCCTCTAAGTGAGGAGACTTTCTATCCCTATAAGTATCATAGCTACTGCTGTGGTTCTTTCCTTCTACTTGCCTTAACGGTTGCTACTGCACCTGTTTGGAAAACTTGGCTGAGTCTCCGGAAGTACCCTTTATAGGGAGTACTGCCTTTCTTAGTTACGCTACTTGGCTCCAGAATTCACTTGCTCTTTGCCAAAAGGAACTCTTTACGGGTTTTCGTTAGGATAGGATAGGTCCTTTAGTTTAGAATAGGGACTAAATTCTGAATGGAATATGTTGTTCTTTTTTATGCTTGTTCTATTCAAACTTATTTTTGATGATTTCTGTAATTGCATCTATTTGACTAATCTGAATAAAAAGAACAAAAATACTAACTAATCTATTAAAGAAAAAAAACTTTTGAAACTTCACCAAACCTCTCTTTATTGGCAGAACATCAAATGCAAATAATGATGACTATATTGTTTGATGCTCCATTCTAATAGGGTGGCAAAGATTCATCAGCTTAGGAAGGCATGGAAATTCCAGGTTATCTAAGTAAGTTTTACGGTGACGTTACTTGTGGAAATATTTATACGATTTCCACGCTCACACCTTTATCATTAACAGCACAAGAAGCATCCAGATTAAAACAAGAAGAGCCACGAAGACACAATGCAAGCCAACTATTATGCCAACAGGGAATGTGTTGCTCTAATAGCCCCTTCCAATTGATAGTAGGCTAAAGGTTACACAACACTGCCACTGGGTTTATTGGATTTAGTGTCCTTCCTCCAAAGCTACAGATTACTTGAGATGGATCGTGCCCAATGCCTACTGGGCCAATCATTGGTAGGTATCATTCTCAAAGGCAGAAACTATATGAAACTGTTGTAGTTAGCATGGACATATATTGTTTTTCAGGCTGAAGATTGATAAAGGCGCTGTTTGTCTGATGGTACTGGACTTGTTTGATAAGGCCTTTGTAGCATCTCTTTTTTGGCTAAACTGATGACTATTGCACCACAGTGAGTGATGCCTTCTACAACTGTTGCTGCTGGCAGGGACTGGGCACAGGAAATCACTTGGGGGGTGGGTCGGGGAGAATGATGAGGTACCACTCTAAAGTGGGATGCATGAAGGTTTCCCCAATGATGCATTGGACTTGGATATAGTAGATAGGAGTGTTTCAGAGACAAGGACGCAGGCAGGTCAAGGGAGATAATTACACCAAGGAAATAAGCGAGGTGATTTACATTAGAAACGGAGAGCCAAAAACCTGGTGCAGTGAGGTTAACCCAATTGAAATAAACCTGTGAAGGCCAGAGTCATCCTTCAGGACCGAGAATACACAGAAAGGGAGATCTCCCCAATATTGCACAACTGAGGGCACTGGACTAAGGTGGGGGCAGTCATGAAACAGGGAGTGATAGAACAGGCGAGATGGGCAGAGAGCTGCAACAGGAGTTGGGAAAGGTATTAAATGAAGGGAAGAAACTAAAGTAGGGCCACAAGCGAGGCACTGCTGTGGAAACACTGAGGCAGGACATAATGGGAAAAGCATGAAGACTGGTACACTGTGGTACGTTTGGTCAACTGGCAAAAATGGTAAAAAGTAGATTTAGAAGAGAGCAGAGTAGGGCTAGCAGAGATCTAGCAAGAGCAAACAGGGCAGTACATCTGGTAGTAATAACTCAACATATAACAGATGTGCAGCATCCAAGCAAACTACATTGGATACTGTGCACTCATTTTAGATGTGCACATTTGCAACTCCTACCAGGCGTCTAGCCATAATATCCTTTTTTAAGTTAAAGAATATCTGAAGGGGGCTACCAGGACCAGCAATAGTGTGGTCAGTTCTTCCAGGTTGATGATTATCTAAGCTCAGCTACTTCCAAAATCTATTTAAGCTCACCGCACCTGAAGGCACTGCATTGGCTTCCTTACGAAGCCAGAATCCAACTCAAACTGGCCTGTATCACACACAAAGCGTTACAGGCTTCACTTTCGTACCTAGCTCAAAAAATTGTGCTATCTGGAGGAGGCAGGCACTCCCGGAGCACCAGGGATTTGGTGCTGAAACCACCCTTCTTCTGGAAGAAGATAACATACAACAGAGCTTTCTCTGGGGCCGCACCTAGAATCTGGAACTGGCTGCCGCCAAACATTAGAAGAATCTCAACCACGTCAAGATTCAAGAAGGAAACTAAGATTTTTCTAATGGGGAAATTCCTTCCATAACATCTCTCAGAGCAAACACTGAACAGTGGCTTAGTGATATTCAATAGCTCTTTACGGGGACATAGCATCACAAGACTTCGTAGATGCAACTTCTTTGATTCTGTACCTCCCTCTCTCAGAGATTTTGACCACTGATCTTCCAAGGCCGTTGCCCAATTGTAAATGTAAAATATGGTATTGAGTATGATGTTTCATTGTAACCTTAGTGGGCAGTGGTTGGTGCATGCGCATTTGCTCCGCTCCTGCTTTGATTGGTATATCTCTCTCAGGTGTTAGTCTTGCTCGCTTGCTTTTATTCTATGGAAAGCTCTATATCTCTGTGAAGCGCTCTGACACCCTAACGGGTCATGTTCGCGCTCTATAAAACACTAAATAAATAAATGAATGAATAAATAAATAAGCTGAGCTGTATCAAACACCTATTGAACCTATTGTATTCTCATTGCGGAGATGAATGACTGCAGGGCCTCCGCCACAAGTGCGGAGGCCCTTTGTGAATCAGGCCCTGAGTTAATGCTGTTGATACCCTTTGACCTAGTTTCAAGTTCAGGTGAGTTAGGATGCATGACAAATCTACTGACCTAGCAGCGGTGCAAACTTTTCTTGCATGTAAAAGATTATATCAGGTGAGGTATATGAAATGACCATTGGTAAAGTTGTAGAGATACCCATTCTCTAGGGTTGAGAATAATATGAACTTGCTTTGTGAAGAATCCATTCGGCTACTAGAGGTGAAACCCTTTCACTTAGGCTAAGGAATATACAAGGTGCTATGTGAAGAAATCATCGGGATAGCGGAGGTGAAACCCTTTCGCCAAGGCTAAGGAATATACGAGGTGCTATGTGAAGAAATCATCGGGGTAGCTGAGGTGAAACCCTTTCGCCAAGGCTAAGGAATATACGAGGTGCTATGTAGAGTAATCACCGGGCTAGCGGAGATCAAACCCTTTCACTTAGTCTAAGGAATATATGAGGTGCTATGTAGAGTAATTACCGGGCTAGCGGATGTCAAACCCTTTCACTTAGTCTAAGGAATATACGAGGTGCTATGTAGAGTAATCAAGTGCTAGCGGAGATGAAACTCTTTGACTAAGGCTAAGGAATATACAAGATGCTATGTAGAGTAATCAATGGGGTAGCGGAGGTCAAACCCTTTTAAGTAGGTAAGGAATATATGAGGTGCTATGTGAAGCAGTCATCGGGCTAGCGGAGGTGAAACCCTTTCATTTAGGCTAAGGAATATGCAAGGTGTATGTAGAGTAATCGCTGGGCTAGCGGAGGAGAAACCATTTAAGGAAGATAAGAGCCGCTATGTAGAAATAATCAATGAGCTAGCATAGGTGAAACCCTTTCACCTAGCCGAAGGAATATATGAAGTGCTATGTAGCATAATCTTTGGGCTAGCTGTGGTGAAACCCTTTCACTAAGGCTAAGGAATATACGAGGTGCTATGTAGCATAATCGTTGGGCTAGCAGTGGTGAAACCATTTCTACATGACTTGGGAGTAAATTAATTGGACTGTAGAAACAGTGACGGGGCTACTTGCAGTGGGATCCTTTTCTCCACTGTTCAGTAGTATATAAAGTGGGCTATGTGAGGCACCCATTCGGCTAGCGGCAGTGAGACCATTCCCTCAAGACTGAGGACTATATGACAATATAAGGTGGGCTCAGTCAAGCACCCATTGAGCTAGTGACATTGAAAAGTATGAAGAGTGTATGAGGTGGACCCAGAGAAGCATATTTGGAACAGCGGTGGGAGACCCCATCTCCAAGGCTAAGGAGTATAAGAGGAGTTTATTGACCTGGAATATGTGAAGAACCCACTGGGCTAGCAGCGGGCTAGCTGGGGTAAAACAATTTCTCTGTGGCATATGAGTATATGAAGTGGGCTATATATGAAACGCCCTTTGGACTAGTTACTGTGAGACCCTATCGCCAAGGCTCAGCAGTATGTGAAGTTAGCTACATGGAGCAACCATTGGGCTAGTGGCAGTGAGACCCTTTCTCCAAGGCTCAGCAGTATGTGAAGTTAGCTACATGGAGCAACCATTGGGCTAGTGGCAGTGAGATCCTTTCTCCAAGGCTCAGCAGTATGTGAAGTTAGCTACATGGAGCAACCATAGGGCTAGTGGCAGTGAGACCCTTTCTCCAAGGCTCAGCAGTATTTGAAGTTAGCTACATGGAGCAACCATTGGGCTAGTGGCAGTGAGACCCTTTCTCCAAGGCTCAGCAGTATGTGAAGTTAGCTACATGGAGCAACCATAGGGCTAGTGGCAGTGAGACCCTTTCTCCAAGGCTCAGCAGTATGTGAAGTTAACTACATGGAGCAACCATTGGGCTAGTGGCAGTGAGACCCTTTCTCCAAGGCTCAGCAGTATGTGAAGTTAGCTACATGGAGCAACCATTGGGCTAGTGGCAGTGAGACCCTTTCTCCAAGGCTGAGGAATGTGTTGCACTGAGGCACTGAGTTTCTTTCTTGAATACAGAGGATGTATGAGATGTCTGTGTGAAGCATTAATGGGCTAGTGGCTTAACATTATGGGCCTGATTCACAAAGGTAAATTAGATTTAGATTCTTTTGAGTAATTTCAACTTGTGAGTATGCTTACTACTTTTTGGAGAGTCACAAAATCTGAGTATATATGCACTCAAAAGTGTAAGAGTACATTACACATGTAAATTGCTCTAAAGTTTAAGTTACATTTGTGAATAGCATCTGCGGTTCCTGAATAGCCCCTTGCAGCTTCAAGTTCGTGGAGGCATAAAAATTACACTTTTGGAGTAAATTAAAGCTCAGATTTTGTGAATAGCCAAAATGCAGTAATCTTACTCAAAAGTGCAAAATTACTCAGTTACCTTTATAAATCAGACCCTATGTGATTGGGATTATGTAAAACTCGTACTGGCATTAAAGCATGATCAGATGCATTTTCCCAGATTGCATGAAATGATTCCTTGTTTTCAGGATATTGATGATTCAGGAGGCTTCTCTTATATCACTATTAACAGAATCCCATCCCAAGGTCCTTTTAAATTTAACAATCTTTCCAAAAATACATTTTGCTATTTCACTCTCATGTTGCAAAGTTGCACTTGGGACACTCAAGTCCATAGTAGACCAATTTTTTTTAAAGTATATTTTATGAAAGAAAAAACACAAAACCCTGTGACACTTCTAGACACGTTTGCTGTGTCAGATAAGGCCTTAAGTGGGATTGAGCTATGAGAATATCCTTTTCTCCAGATGCACATTTATCATGTAATGAGAGCCCTTTTGTGAGATCATTTTAAAAAGGCTGTCCCTGAGCAGGGGGCATAAACCATACAGTGTGGAATTGTTCACATAAAACCTCAAACAGACCGTTAGATAATTATATGACAGATGTTGCATCTAAAAAAGTCACCTTCTCCTGAGAGCTGTTATTTTCCACAACCTGCCAGTGGCAGTCTCAGTGCATGTGAAGAATACCTACTTTACTGCAGCAGAAAATATAAATAGAATGAGAAGGTAAGGCTGTCCTTGTAAGGCGGTGCCCTTTCCAAAAATGAATAAAGATTAAATGTGTTTTAAAACATGCTTTCTAAATGCAACTGCTGACTATTTAGGGTGACAGAACTAGAGATTGTTAAGTAAGTGGATTGTAAGCATACTTATGTCTGGCGGAGGGCTGCTTTCCCACGACTAAGTCAAGGTACTCTACACAATGAGGGTTGGCTGGTATACAATGGGTTTCCTAAGGGACCAACGCAGCTACACTTGTGACTGCAAGACAGTGACACTTGTAACAATTTCAGCATTGACCTGGTAGTTGTCCTGGGGAGAAATAACACACATTGGGCCAGATGTACGAAGCCCTTTAGAGAAGGCAGTCTCACCCCTGCGATTCACTGCATCACGGGGGTGAGACTGCTAATTTGCTTTTTAGTGTGTACTGAACCCACTTTGTTGTTTGGAAATGGCTTACCAAATCGCAAGAGTTTCACAATGCATAACCAAGGGTTTTTTTTAGAGCATCCCTTCCAAATTGTCATTCCGAATGCTATATCAATGTTGGTCAAAATCCATTGATAGGTTACCAACGCCTTAAAGCAGGCGATAACCCATATAGAAAGGGGAAGACTTCCCATTGCGACACCGTCCTCTCTGTGAATTTAAAAAAAGCGGTACCGCTGCCAACTCTTAAAAAACTTTTTTAAAATGTAGATGCTTTTTCTTTAAATGCAGGTCGTTTCCCTGCAGGAAATGGGCTGCTTTTGACAAGAAATATTAAAAAAGCGATCACCGACATACTGGTCTGCTGACCACAGCAGGTCTCCATCCCTAAGATTGAGTGCATCGCAATTTGTGACCTACTTCATGAATAGGAATGAGATAAGTGGGATTGTGAGCCACTGTGAACAGTGATGTGGTGAGCCAATCTATGAGTAGATATGCTGTTTCTGAAATTCTCAATGGATTTACGAAAAGTCAGTGCATAATTTGCATCCACTTTTTACAAATCCAATTTTCATACATCTGGCCCATTGTGTTTTACAGCCTAAAGTGGGGAACTTTCTAGATGTAAGACACATTGACACTGTCCCAAACGCAGAACGGTGGGATACCTTGCAGCGTGCAGGTAGCTCATCTCCCCACAGCCTCCCCAAGAATTGTGCCTACTAATTTTTCCTTTGGCCCTCTTCAATTATTTATTGAGTATTTAAGGCTTTTATTGTAAAATTCAATAACAAAATGCACTGGGTTCATTTCAATGTCTACATGATGTAGACATTTTACCTTTACAATGAGATCATATTCCTGGCACAGCCAGAGGCTGTATTTTGTACAACAAACATACATGAAGTGCTGGGTGAGGAGGACAACATACATTGTATATACATATTATATCTTCTCCAGGGCAGTGTCTAGGCAGGTTGGTAGAGGCCCTCAAATGCCCTTTAGTCGTGCCTGTGTGTCCTGCTGTTCGGCATATGTTTCCACTGTCACACAGCAGTACACAGTGTCTCTTAACGGAGGGGCAGATTTATGAAAAGGTCATGCAGTGCAGCACAGCAAGTCACCTTGCTGTGCTACACTGTGTGACAGGGAAATGGCAGGAGTGCACCGGATTTAAGGCAACACCACGCATTCCTTCCTTTTCCCCTGCCTTTGCACCCTTTTGGCTGCCTAGCGCCAATTCAGGCACCCGTGCTCCATGGTGCAATTGGTGCCTGTGTTGCAAGCAGAATTGTTTTTGTTCATGAAGCAGGACCTTCCTGCACAAAAACAATCCTGAGAGGCAAATTCTTCTTTCTATGTGTGCTGCAGAATGCAGTAACGCGAAGAAATAAAGATATTTCCCCTTCTTATGCCTCTCTGGGAAGGTGTATACTTTTGGCGCATTCCCAGGTTTATCAGTTCTGGTAAATCTGGGATAGCGTCAAAAACCATGGGAGTTGCATGGAAACACCCATGCAATGCCCATGGAACATCTCCCTGGTGCAGAGTAAGACAACGCAGCGATTTGCTCTGCGTTGCTTTATTCCAGATTTATGAAGCTTCTCCGGGCCACACAAAGTGGCCTTGCATAGCTTCATAAATCACATTTAGGACTTGTGTCTCTCTTGCACCACCTTGCATGTTGTTTTCAGTTCTGTGTTTCTACCACACACCACCTCGCCAAGGAAGCCTTGAACTGTTTGACTTTACCACCCTAAACGTCAAGTGTTAAAGGGATGTACTTGGTGCACAGTTTTGGCTTCAACAGAAAGGTAAAGCCCCAGGACACCAGTGGCAAAAGGCCCTCACATCTGCTGCTTGGAATGAAGGCTAACATGCACTTCCTGTTTCACCAAACTGGAAAACCACATGTTTTCCCATGTTTTGACATTTTTACTCGGTGCAAACAGTGTTTGCGTCCTTTCCTCGAATTCCTTCAGCACTCAGATTCAGCCAGTAATATTTACTTATTTTGTGCCATGGCTTCAGATAAGGAAAGAGCCAGCATCACTAACAAATTGTTAACCTTTGAAAATGCCATTTGGTTTTCAGTTTCCAAATTTGACAGAGGTGGCTCTTGCAACTCATCTGCCCAAGTAGCAGCCATTCAATTATGGACTCAGCTTCAACCACATGTGAAAACATATTTAAATAAGCAGCCACTCAGTAAAGTGCTGAGGATCTTGTTATGTTACGGTGCACTTTAACTGTATATCAGAATAGCAAATACATAAACATCGTCCTACAAAAAAATCGTGGACTGAATATCAAAAGAAAAAATATTGTGAAGGTGAGTATATATACTCTTAACTCCAGATGTATGTACCCTGAGGACATATATATTTATATTGTTAAGGTGCATAGATGTGATGTTCAGTGTAGTAAACTTATACTGACCTATACATCCTTTCCTTCATGATATTTTAGTAGTCCATATTTTCTCCACAATGCTTTTGTAGCTTGATATTTCGTACATGATATTCTGGTAGTATACCGGCACTTTTGATCAAAACTAATGGCATAATGTCCATATTAGGCTACAGTAACTGTTAGTCATTCAATCTGGATTTGTATAGCGCAGCTAATCACCCGTGAGGTTATCCAGGCGCTGAGATGGCTGCTGCAGGGTGGCTCAGTTGGAGGTGGTCCAGGAGTCAATGGGGTTTCTAATCACATGGACTTCACCATTACCGAGCTCCCGGGGCTCACGATTGCAAAGCACCTCAATGTAATTGAAGGATTCCTACATCCTTTGGAACAAACAACATAGTAATGGATGGCATGATAGAATTCATCTTAGCCACATTCCACTCTAGACAGGGACCTGCCATATGCAAGCCACTCTTGATCCTTCTCCAATGGGAACAGTCCAGCCCAAACTGCCAGGCCATGTCCCCACCAGGTGAGAACAAAAGCAACCACAAAACATCAGTGAGGAAGAGCTTAAGTTGCAGAGTGAGCACAGGACCAGCATCTTGGCATACCCATCACACTTAGGGCATCAACTACAACAAACAAGGAATGATGGATGGAATGCTTGAATTCACCTCAGTCACTGGCTCATTCCAGTCCATCATTTTTCACCCAGTAAGCCCCTCTAGGCAGAGACCTGTTATACATACAAATCAGTCTTGATCCTGCAAATATGGGAGCAGTCTAGGCCATGACAGCTATCCTCTAGGTAGGAACACAAGTACAAATGGGGTTCTTCCATCCTTTTCCAAGTGAATCCAAGCCACCGTTGTTGTGGGCACCCACAGATCTACTGTAGCATTCAAGACTGTAGAATGAGTATTGTTCAGTTGTAGCCACTTGGGCTTCTTCTGGCCATGATACACATAAGCTCTGTCTGCAACAAGCACAACCACCCCCATAGCTCTATACCTGGAAATAAAGGAACACAAACACTGCAACACTACAGCTGTCATAGAACATACAAATATGAGACCACTAATACAGTTGTGGTAGTCAAGTGTGGTAGGCCTCATTATATTGTAGGTAGAGGCTTATTGTGTTTGTAAGTTATGCATTGGTTGCATGTGTTTTCTCCCACTTAAAGCTCTGCCAAGCCCTTTCAGTAATAAAGCACCAGACCAGTGAGTCAGTATGTCTGCCATTGAGCAGAGGCTGTTGAAAGAGTGGCCCTCCAGCGATGATGCTGCTCATAGTGGTAGCCTCAGCGACCCAAGATAATTTCTTTTCCTGCACATCGAACTTAGAAGACACACTCTGGAAGCCTTAACCACACTTCTTTCTTTTACATATTTTTATTTTGGCGTATTAAGGTGGCTTGGCACTCAAAGAGTTTGGAAAGCCCCATGTTCAAACAAGCCTCAACACTCAAAAAAATGATAGAAAGCAAACACGTCTAGTGCCAAGTCATTTACGACATCACTAGTGTCAGAAGAACAGGTAGGGTTGGTCAGGTTACTGGTGTCTCTTGAGAAAGCCCCATTGCCCACTGCCCTGGAGGCTGCTTCTCTGACAGAAAAGCAAACGCTACAGAGCTAATGAGTGGTTCAACGAAAAGACTTGCATAGCACAGTTCTGCAACCTACATAGCCTTAAGGCACTTCGGGCCACATGTATCAAGACTTTTTGCATTTGCAAATGGGCTGATTCTTAGAATCAGCCCATTTGCGAAAGCAAAAAATGCTCTTGCCATGTATCAAACCCTAATTTGCGATTCGGTAACCTGTTACCGAATCGCAAAATGGGTTTGCGATTCGGTATTTGGAAGGGGCGTGTTTAGGGCGTCCCTTCCAAATACCGAATCCTAACGGTATGTATGAATGTTTTGTGACCATGAATGCGGTCGCAAAACATTCGCATATTACCACCTACTTTAAGTAGGTGGTAATCCATTAGAAAATCGGAAGGGGTCCCCAGGGAACCCCTTACCCTTTGTGAATGTTTGTAAAAGCATTTTTAAGAGCATTTTTAAGAGCAGGCAGTGGTCCCACGGACCACTGCCTGCTCTTAAAAATGAAAGGAAAAGTTTTAATTTTACTTTTTGTAAAGCATCTCGTTTTTCTTTAAGGAAAACGGGCTGCTTTACCAAAAAAAAAAAAAATTGCTTTATTTAAAAGCAATCACGGACATGGTGGTCTGCTGACCCCAGCAGGCCACCATCCCCGTGATTTTGACGATTCCTAGGGGATCGCAAATTGCAATCTACCTCATTAATATTAATGAGGTAGAGCGATTTGTGACCTCCTGGGAATCGCTATCTGAAACTCTTAGAGTTTCATTCATTGTAAATTGCGATTACCTAATTGCGATTCTCAGAAATTCGCAATTAGGTATTAGCAATTTACAACTTTGATACATGTAGCCCTGCATTCTTCAGTAAGGAAAGTGTGCTAAGAAAGTCTGAGTGCGGATATCATCTGGAGTGCATTTTCTCATCTGGGTCATCGGAGATGTTATTTTTTCGGGTGCTTTTTTCCCCAAAAGAATCAATTTAGTTATATTTTTCAGTTTCATACAGATTTCTTGGAGCATTTTTTAATTTTACTTTTTAGGGATTTGGATGTCTCCAAGAATTGTAATTACTTCTATGGAATAATATTTTCGTACTTGATATTTTTGCATTTTTGGGGGGGCTTTATTTTTATTTATGGATTGTATTTCCCTTTTGGATTGCCATGGAATTTCATCTCTTCAGCTACAAAACTGCAAGTAACATTTTTTTTATTTTTAAAGGTGGTATATGTTATGTTATGGTATAGTTTTGCATTGTATGTTATTTCTTGCTAATGATGTTTTATTGGCTGTATATTTATATATTGTATTTGGTATTATGTTTTGTGGTTTTCAGAGTTTATATTTGTGATATTTAGTATTTTATTTAATAATTCTTATTTAAGCACAGTGTAATTGTATTAAATAATAGTATATGTGTATTTTTTTACTTAAGATTGAATAGTAAAACAAATCAAATAATATAAATAAATCTTTTTTTTTTGGGGTTGGTTAGTTTAGAGTAAGGTGCTTGCTATGAAGTCTAGTTATGGTAGGCCTTGGTTGTTGGCAAAGAGTTGGACCTTGCCTTGTAATGTGTTGTGAATTTCTTTGGTTTGTTTTGAGACTTTTGGTTTTAGTTGGGTTAGTGATTGCTCTATACCTAGTTCTTGATAGCTTCGTTCCTTTTTTTTAAATGTCTAAAATTTGGTATAGTGTAGGATGACTTCATCCTAAAGTTCCTTAAAAGGAATTGTGCCACCCTCCACTTTGCTGTTTGATTTTGCCTTGTGTGCCATGGTACTGTTGTTAACGTTCCACAATGTACATGATGCTTGGGTTGGTGTCGGTGATTATAACAGTGTAGTCTGCTAACCCAAGTATCTTTTAAGGTTCATTAGGGGTGTTAAGTTTTGTTAATGTCTTTGATAGTAAAGTGATTCTATTAATATGTTGTAATATTTTGCCACCTCACTTACAGAGACTTATGCAAGGGTAATGTGTTTTTTAATTTCATGGGCAAATATAGTATTGTGGAGTATTCTGCACTTAATGCTGAATTTTACAGGTGTCTCCAGCTATCTTGATTAAAGTGATAGTAACAACCATGAATGTCTGCATGTGGGTATATTTTTTTAATACAGTAAAAATCATTGCTTGCCTGACGTATATTGTTATTTTTGTTAACTGTAATTGTTGGTTTGGGATTTTATTTCATTTAATAAATCTTGGTATGCTGCACTTTGGTAATTTGGTGAAAGTGCATAGAATAAGGGGATGCTGCGGTTTTAGCATTCTCCATGGATTGTGTAGGTTTGTATGAATGGTGAAGGTCACAATTTGAATGTGACGTCCATTCTCCAAGTGTTTCTCTGGGTAAGTTTTAGCAGGGCATTTTTATTAGCATATGTAGTTATTCTCTCATTATTACCATTCTCGTAAAAAAGGAAAAAGGCATTTGTGTGCGGTAAGGTTGCGTTTACGGAGATATTTTTGGAACAACAGGTGCTTATCTTTTTGCTTTTCAACTTCTGGCTATGGGTCTTTTTAATTGGGAATTGTAGTGAGCTGACCTTTAGTACAGTCAGGAATATTGAGGATTATTGCCCAAATTTACTATGATTTTGTGTCGGGGTTGCATCCCTTTTTGGCACAGCCCAATGCAAAATCCATTCTAAAATTTACAAAGCTACGCAAATCGGGCTGTATGATAGAACCACGAGTGGATAAACCACGCATGCTTCTACCACACAACCCAAATAACGAATGCGTCTTATCCATGCATTCCTTTACCACGCATGCCTTTACCACGTAAATTTGTGGTAAAGGCATGAATGGTAAAGGTGTATGTGTGGCTAAGGTTGCGACCCTTCCTCCCCCCGCCCTAAGCTACAAACACCCCCCTTCCCCGCCCTGCCCTGAGGTCCAAATACCCCTAACTCCTCCCAACCCCCATGCTGTCCCTAACCCTTAAACACTACCTCGACCCCCTCCCACCCCCTTGCACTGTCCCTACAACTACCCCAACCCCTTCCACTGCCCTTAGGCAAACCCCTTTTTTTAAAAATGACCCTGATCCCCCCTACTAGCCCTAAAAACTACCCATTCCCCTCCAATAAGCCCTAAAAACGACCCCGACTACCCATTTCCCTCCCCCTGCCCTGAGGCCTAAAACCCTGTCCCTTAACCCTGTCACTTAACCTGACCCAGCCCTAAAAATTACCCGCCTTCCCCTAAGCCCTAAAAAACTACCCATTCCCCTCCCCTGTGGCCTAATACCCTAGCCCCTAATAAAAAAAAAACTACCCCGACCCCCCAGCCTTAAAAACTACCCGACCCCCAGCCCTGAAAACTACCCCGACTCCCCCAGCCCTAAAAACTAACCCCGCCCCCCAGCCCTGAAAACTTCCCCCGATCCCCCAGCCCGAAAAACTACCCCGACCCACCCCCAGCCCTCAAAACTACCCCAACCCCCAGTCCAGAAAACAACCCCGACTCACCCCCAGCCCACAAAACAACCCTGACCCACCCTCCCGCCCACAAAACTACACCCGACCCAACCTCAGCCCTCAAAAACCCCAGACCCACCCCCAGCCAACAAAACAAACCCCGACCCACCCCCAGCCCATAACACTACCCGACTCCCCAGCCTACTAACCTACAACATAACAACCCCCAACCGACCCCCCAGCCCAGAACTACACCAAGCACCACTTACCTCACCGCTTCCTGCGAGGTCTTCCTGCTACCGCCCGCAGCAGGCAGCAGCTAGACCGGGCATTGCCTTAACCACGCATATGTGTGGTTAGGGCATATGCGTGGTTAAGGCATGAGTTGTAGAACTTGTGGAGTCGGAACACTCGTGGTTTACACCGCGGTGTTCAGACTGTTTCCCACGCAAATCACAATTTCCATGGCTTTGTAAAGAAAAAGTAACACAGAAGAGCACAACGCTGCCTTGCATTACCTTGCGTCAGGTAGTGGGTGGTGCATAGGTGCTCCAAGGCATCAAGCCATGTATTTTGGCTCAAACTGATATTTATAAAGACTTGTAAACATTGGGTTGCAGCAAAATGGTGCACCTACCTGAGGCTAGCGTAACAAGGAGGAATATATTTATTTATCCTTGTTATTTCCTTCTGCAGCACACATACAAAGAGAAACTATCCCTTCCTGCACAAAAACTAGCCCAGGCACAACTTAGGAATTCTTTTGCCATGATGCAAGGGTGCCTGCATTGCCGCCAGCTCTAGGGGAAAGCAGAACTTTGCCAAATGTTTGGAAATATGACACTGTTCGGCTCTCTTCCTTTCACGCAACACAGCATAGCAACTTCACTGGCTGTGCTGCATTGTGTGAAATGTTAATAAACATGCCCCTTCATTTTCTTAAAATGCATTTCTTAAAAGGCTTTTGTGAGCTCATTCTAGTTTTCCAGAGTTCTTGCAGTACATTTCTTACTTCATTTTCTGTAATGTTGGAAGGATAATTATGCACTCTAGCATTTACTACAGTTTCATTTTTATAGCTACCCTCTCATAACATGTATTTGAATAATATTATGTATATTTCCAGTGCATTCTTTTACCGAGTGTACTTTCTTTGTTGTACCTTTATCCCATGTGGTTTAAATTAATTTTCCTTTCGGAGATCTTGTGCATGTTGCTCTGTTAGATATTTTATCTGTGGTTTATACAATATGAAATTAATAATACATTATTAACAACTATATTTTACCAGGTAAATATTATGCATTTGCAAAGCCATTTTGTACCTTTATACTTACTAATCAGATGTTTTTGGTAGTTTGTCACTTTAAATGTTTGTTAAGTTAGATGGTTTTTGCCACATGTGTTTCTTTTGAACTGTTGGAAAAATGTGACTGTTTATTTTACAAGTTAAACAATTTATTTAGTTGTGATTGTAAGGTTGGTTTATTTTTAGTTTTAAAGAAAAGGTTTTAGGTAATTATTTGACAATGTTTTACTAGATTTTGCTTAATTTATATTTTTTTCAGTGGAGTTTGATTTCAAAATATGTATCCTACTATATTTTCAGTGCTTTTTTTTTTGGTTTTAGATTGTTTTATTTATCTATATTTAAGGAACATGAACAATCAAAAGATACATTAACTGCTTAGTTAAGCATTTTTACGTTTTGTTTATTATCTACTGGCGGTCGCCAGTAGATAGTTATAGTTAGGACCTATTTTCCATAGGAAATCCGCAACATTCTATTTGAAATAACTTTGGCGCCGGTTGACGAATCTTCGCGAAATTTTCAAAACTTATGGCCAGCTCCGGTCCGCTCCTATCTTGAAAGTTTCGTGGTGATTCGTCAAGTGGGGGCCGAGAAAAAAGGGGGGTCCCAAAACGTGTTTTCCCCATGCAATTTTCCATAGGAACCTTTTGCCGCAGCTACAGCCCGAACTGCTGAACGGAATTACACCAAATTTGGCAAAAAGGTAGCCCTTGGTTCAGTGTTGTGCCTTTTGGTTAAATGGTGTAAATCCGTTCAGTAGTTCCTGAGAAAATCAAAAGTAAAATCACATATATATCTATGGCCGAGTAGGGTCCGCGTACCCTCCCGATCACGAGCTGCATGCTAATTGGCTGTCAACACTCCAAATCAGGAAGTGTTGGCAGCCATTTTGTCCCTCGGTAGAACCGAGGCACAGAAACAAGTGCGCAAAACGCACAAAGGGGGCAGGGTAGAAACACCCTGACCCCTAGGTCTGCTCAGGGGTCCCACAAGGACCCCCTGGGCAGAAAAGCATTTTTTTTTAAATCGGCGGGATGCGCTTAGGGTGCACGGATCCCGCCGATAAAAAAAAATCGCAAGTGCGCAAACGCAAAAGGGGGCAGGGTAGAAACGCCCTGACCCCCTAGGTCTGGTCAGGGGGTCGCACAAGGACCCCCTGGGCAGAAAAAAGCATATATTTTTTTTTTAAATCGGCGGGATGCGCTTAGGGTGCGCGGATCCCGCCGATAAAAAAAAAAAAATCGAAGCGCGGTCTCCCGCGCTTCGAGGCTATTTTGCTCCCGGGTGGGCCAAGTCCCGGGGGCATGCGGGGGTTCATTTATATTTTATAGGGGGGGCCTCTAAGGCCCCCCAATCCCCGGGGGCTTTCTAAAAGAAAATGGTGCGGGAGGGCTCTCCGCCCTCTTGCAGCCCCGGGGACCGCCACCCCCTGGGGCTTCTTTTTTTAAATTAAAATCACCTGTGTGGGGGGGCTCCAGCCCCCCCACACACCCCGGGGACTGCCACCTCCCCGGGGCACTAACAAAATAAATGTGGGGGTCCGTTTCGGACCCCCAAAGCCCCGGGGACCACCACCTCCCCGGGGCTTTACTAATGAAGGGAGGGGGGCCGCGCGGCCCCCCTCCTGGAGCCCTCCATGGCCCTGGGGACCGCCACCCCCCAGGGCCGGCTCCTGCAGTGTCCCGGGGTGCCTACCCCCGGGACACTGCTGTTTGCAATGGCAGGACGGGAGCTGCGCGGCTTCCGTCCTGTCATTGCAAACTTGCTTTGCTTCATTGAAGCGAGAGCAGGAAACCTGCTCTCGCTTCAATGAAGCAAAGCAGATTGCTTTTCCATAAGGGGAGCTGCATGTCAGCAGCTCCCCTTATGGAAAAGCAATGCCGGCTCCCGCAGGATGCGGGGAGCCGGCGGGACAGTGCGGGGATTGGGGTCCCCAACCAGTGGCCAGGTCCCGGGGGATGGGGTCCCTGGGGCTATTAGTGGCCTGGGAGGGGGGCCCGCAGCCCCCCTCACCCCAAAAAAAAATACAAAAAAAAAGAAAACCTAAAGGCCGGCCCTGGGGTATGGGGTCCGCGGGGCCTTATATGGCCTGAGGAGGGGGGCCACGCAGGCCCCCTCCAAATACTGAAAAATAAAAATAAAGAGGGCATGCCCTGGGGGATGGGGTCCCCGGGGCCAATAGAGGCCCAGGGAAGGGGGGCCACGCGGCCCCCTTCCCGTTTTTTTTTTTTTATAAAAAAAAAAAAATCCTCAGGCCCCGGGGGATGGGGTCCCCGGGGCCAAAAGTGGGCGAGGGAAGGGGGGCCACGCAGCCCCCCTCTCATAGAAAAAAAAAAGACCGGCATCGTGCCGGAGGCCCCGCCCCCTCCCTGCAGCACTCTGCAAACGCGCCCCCTGGCGCGTTTTAAGAAGGGGAAGTAATTCCCCTTGAATACTGGGGGTCCCTGGGGCCAACTAGCCCACCAGGAACCTCCAGTATGCGCCAGGGAGCTGCGTTGCCCCTTTTTACACCTCTCTGCAACGCAGCTCTGTGGCGCTTTTTGGAGGTACATGGTGGGCGAGTTGGACTCCAGGGACCCTCAGTATTCAAGGGGACTTAATCCCCCAACTTAAAATGCGCCACGGGGCGCGTTTGCACAGTGGTGAAGGGAGGGGGCGGGGCTTCAGGTGACATGTGTGCAAACAGGCCCCGTGGCGCATTTTAAGATGGGGAATTAAATCCTCTTCAATCCTGAGGGTCCTTGGGGCCAACTAGCCCACCAGGTACGTCCAGAAAGCGCCACAGAGCTGCGTTGCAGAGAGGTGTAAAAACGGGCGTGGCCTCTGAACACCTCTCTGCAACGCAGCTCCCTGGCGCATACTGGAGGTACAGGGTGGGCTAGTTGGACCCCAGGGACCCTCATGATTCAAGGGGACTTAATCCCCCAACTTAAAACGCGCCACGGGGCGCGTTTGCACAATGGTGAAGGGAGGGTGCGGGGCACGTTATAGTTAGAAATTAGCATTTAAAAAACCTTTGAAATTCACTTAAAAAACCATAGGTTTCAGGCACGTTATAGTTAGAAATTAGCATTTAAAAAACCTTTGAAATTCACTGAAAAAACCAAAGGTTTCAGACACGTTATAGTTAGAAATTAGCATTTAAAAAACCTTTGAAATTCACTGAAAAAACCATAGGTTTTAGGGACAGTTATAGTTAGTTGGACATTGCACTCGTACAAAACCCGTGAAATTCCCCCGTTATAGTTAGTTCAGCTAACTATAACTCGCGCCCCCGCAATGCACTGCTGATGACGTCACATATTACATCACTCATGACAAGGTCAGTGACTGGAAGCAATGTTTGCCATTGTCACGTGCGCTGCCTTGGAAGAAGGACGTAAGGTCTGAAACGCGTCGGCACAGGACTGCCTTTTAATGTTACTTACCGGAGCTGTTTGTTGCCAATAAATTTTATCTGTTGGGAGTGCACTTCGCCTGGGGGCAACTCTGTTTGGAATGATATATATATATCTACACACAATACATATAGTTATATATATGTATATATGTATATTACCTGCTGGCAGTCACCAATAGGTAGTTATAGTTAGGACCTTGTTTCTATTCAAAAAGCGTTTATTCTTTTGCCAATATCTTTGGCGCCGTTTGACGAATCTTTGCGAAATTTTCAAAACTAATGGCCCACTCAATTCAGCTTCTGCATTGAAAGTTTCGGGGTGATTCGTCATGCGGGGGCCAAGAAAAAAGGGGGTCCCTCAACGCGTTTTCTCCATGTTAATTTCCATGGAAACTGTTAACGCAGCTACAGCCTGAACTTCTGAACGGAATTACACCAAATTTTGCAAAAAGGTAGCTCTTGGTCCAGAGTGCACTCTTTTTGTTAAATGGTGTAAATCCGTTCAGTAGCTTCTGATAAATTTAAATATTTACAGATATACAACTGGGGATGCGGAGGATCCGTGAACCCTCCCGATTTCGTGCCTGAGATCTGATTGGCTGCCAACAATTCCAAACAGGAAGTGTTGGCAGCCATCTTGTGACTCGGTTGAACCGAGTCACAAGGAAAAAGGTAAAAAAAAGGATAAAAAATAAGAAAAGGGGCCAGGGTAGAAACACGTTGACCCCCCTAGGCCTGCTCAGGGGGACCCACAGGGACCTCGAGTGCCAAAAAAAGCATTTTGTTTTTTACATTGAAAAAAAAAGAAAAAAAAGAAGAGCGGTCTCCCACGCTTTGTTTTCTTTAAGCCCCCAGGTTGGCCAGGTCCCGGGGGCAATGCTTAATTATGATGTGGGGGCCCACAGGGGCCCCCAAAGCCCCAGGGACCACCACCTCCCTGGGGCTTTTAAAAAAAAATGCATGGGGTGGCGCTCCTGCCCCCCCATGCAGCCCTGGGGACCGCCACTGCCCCGGGGCTACATTCATAAACTGCGGGGGGCACGTGGCCCCCCCACAGCCCCAGGGACTGCTACCTCCCCGGGTTTTTTCTAAAAATTAAAGTGTGGGGGAGCTTGACCCCCCCCCACACAGCCCTGGGGACCATCACCTCCCTGGGGCTTTACTCAGTAAGGGCGGGGGCCATGCAGCCCCCCCACAGCCCCGGGGACCGCCATTTTTAAAATGTAGTGTGGGGGGGCTACCCCCCCACACTGCCCCAGGGACCACCACCTCTCCAGGGCACACTTTACTTCAATGCGGGGGTCCTCCCCGGGGCTTTAAATGTGTTGGAGGGGGGCTATGTGGCCCCCCTCCAGGAGCCCTCCAAGGCCCTGGGGACCATCACCACCAGGGCCAGCTCCAGCAATGTCCCGGGGCACCCACCCCTGGGACATTGCAGTTTGCTATGGCATGGCGGAAGCACCGCTCCCACCATGCCATAGCAAATTTCTGCTTCGCTTCGTGCAAGCGAGAGCAGGAAAACTGCTCTCACTTCCATGAAGCGAAGCAGAATTGCTTTAGGGCAAAGGGAGCTGCATGATAGCAGCCCCCTCTGCCCAAAAGCAGTGCCGGCTCCCGCAGGAGGCGGGGATCCGGCAGGGACTGCCGGGGTATTGGGGCTTCCCCACAGGCCCCAACGTTGTGGCCATGACCCGGGGATGGGGTCCCCGGGGCCAAAAATGGCCTGGGGAGGGGGGCCCCCTCCCTTAAAATAAATTTTAAAAAATCGGTAAGCCCCGGGGGATGGGGTCCCCGGGGCCAAAAATGGCCTGGGGGAGAGGGGGCCGCTCGCACTCGCCACGCAGCCCCCCTCTCTTTTTAATAAAACAAAATGGGTCAGGCCTGGGGGAGGGGGCCGCTCGCACTCGCCACACAGCCCCCCTCCCTTTTTAATAAAAAAAAATGGGTCAGGCCCTGGGGGATGGGGTCCCCGGGGCCCAAAAGCACCAAGGGAAGGGGACCTACACAGCCCCCTTTCATAATTAAAAAAAGAAATTAGAAGAACTGCAACTCGCCGGAAGCCCCGCCCCCTTTAACCACTACTCTGCAAACACGCCTCCTGACGCGCTCTAGAGTGGGAGATGAAGTCCCTGTCACAACTGAGGGTCCTTAGGGGTCAGCTAGCTCACCAGGTACCTCCAGTAAGCCCCACACAGTGGGATTGCTGAGAGGTGGTCCGAGGCCAAGCCCCTTTTTACAACACTCTGCAAATGCGCCTCTTGGTGCACTGCTGGTGGGGCGATGAGGGCTCCTTGTGTCCTGAGGACCTCAGGACTAAAGTGGACTTCATCCCCCAAGCAGCAGTGCACCAGGAGGCGCATCTGCAGAGTGGTGTAAAAATGGGGTGTGGCCTCTGACCACCTCTCAGCAATCCAGCTGTGTGGGACTTACTGGAGTTAATAGAAAGGGTAGTTGGCGCCCAAGGATGTCCTTGGGGGTCAACTACCCCTCCTGTCACCTCCAGTAAGTCCCACACAGTGGGATTGCTAAGAGGTCTTCAGAGGCCACACCCCCCTTTGACAACTACTCTGCAAACGCACCTCCTGGCACACTACTGGTTGGGGGATGAAGTCTACTTTACTCTTGAGGGACTTTGGGGGCCAAGAAGCCCTCCTGGTGCCTCCTGTAAGTCCTATGCAGCGGAATTGCGAGACTTAGAGCTAATGGCATTGTAAATGTAAAAGTTTTTTACTAATGTTTTTTGGAGTGGAGTGGAGTGGGTGTATGTTGTGTGTAGTGGAATTATGTGGTATGTTGTGCAGTGAAATTATGTGGATAGAAAGTATGTGGTATTTAGTGTATAGGAATTATGTCGAGTGGGATTATGTGTTATGGAGAGTAATTATGTGGTCTGTGTTGTGGAGTGGTAACCTTAGGTTTAGACTTCCTCGTTTCCATAGAAGCTAAACTATAAACTCAATGAGAAACAAAAAAGAAGCAACCACTGAGGAGCACTTCTGGACCTAGTCAGAGGTATGAGCAGGGCCACTGGAATTATGTGATTGTTTGGCTGCACAGATTTATGCATAATTATACATTTTCTGCATTTGCCACATAATCCGTCATCTGCCGCATGATGTGCAGATTAAAACAAAAAAAAACCTGTTTCTAGCTCAAACGGTTCAAACATTACAAAAAAGCAGCGACACATGTTACAGCATGGTGGAAGGCCCTTTGCAAAGCTGGAATGGTCACCTGCTACTTATTGCTAAATGTGGGTGTTAAATTGGTACTAATGGTGCGCAAACCACTCTTGCTTCTTTCTGCAGCTCTCTTGCCTCTTTCTGCATTTCTCTTGCTTCTTTCTGCACCTTTCTTTCTCTTTCTGCACTTCTCTTGCCTCTTTCTGAACTTCTTTTGCTTCTTTCTGCACCTTTCTTCCTCTTTCTGCACTTCTCTTGCCTCTTTCCGCACCTTTCTTCCTCTTTCTGCACCTCTCTTGCTTCTTTCTGCACTTCTCTTGCCTCTTTCTGCACCTCTTGCTTCTTTCTGTACCTCTCTTGCCTCTTTCTGCATCTCTCTTGCCTCTTTCTGCACCTTTCTTCCTCTTTCTGCACCTTTCTTCCTCTTTCTGCACATCTCTCGCCTCTTTCTGCACCTCTATTGCCTCTTTCTGTACCTCTCTTGCCTCTTTCTGCACCTCACGTGCCTCTTTTTACACATCACTTGCCTCTTTTTGCACCTCACTTGCCTCTCCCTGCAATTCTCTTGCTTCTTTCTGTGCCTTTCTTCCTCTTTCTGCAGTTCTCTTCAATTTTGGTAAACATATATTTATTCAACCAAGCAAAAGCTTCTGATTTCATAAATTGTTGTGAACAGAGGAGAGCGACTTACAGGGAGCTAGAGAGCTATTAGTAGCTCATGAGCTACTCGTTGGATAAGCCTGCCCTAAACAAAAAATACTACTTGCATTTTGTAATTATTGTGAGTGTCATGTGCTGCCAGGACTTCGTGTTCTACCCCATCCCCCCAGGATAAGCATTGACTGTTCTTCTTTCCCATCTCCCTGTAAGGCATTGCCTTAGAAGGAGGCACTTTGAATTTCAGTGACGTCAAATAATATCTGGTGTTTGCATTTCCAGATGTAGCAATAATACATTTTACAAGGATTGCCTATCTGCCCCTGACCTGCACAGGCCCAAAAGAACTGGTCTGAGAGGAATCGACAATTCCAATTAAATGAGGATGTGCCATTTCAAAAAAGGGGATGCTGCCTGCTAATGAGAATCACCTATGAGGAGCAAAAATGGACAGGCGATTTAGAAAAAACTGGTGAAAAAGAGGAAGCAATGTGTAAACTAGAGATGAACATAGTGATGAAGCTAAAGACCTGTTTTGAGATGCAGTGTTTCCTAAGAGAGATAGTTTTGACACCATTATGAGAATGAAGAGTGTAGAGGGGCCGTAAGACATAGAAAAATAGAGGATAATTTCATATGGTTCTGTTCCAGTACTCACTGTGCCGCAGGACTCCATCTATATTTATTTATTTTATTTTATTTATAAAGTTTGATATAGCGCTGAATTGACCCTAGTAGGGTATCATAGTGCTTTGCAATCGGTTAGGTAAGAAGAAAATATGACAACCAAGCAACACAAATGCTGTCAATACCCGTTGCAAATCGGGAGGAGGTCAGTGAGTTAAACAACAAGACGACGACGGTGAGTGAGATCCCAGGTTGGGACATTGTGCCAGAGAGTTCTAGTGTAGATTTTTGTTCATCAAAAACAGTTTGACTCCTTTTTTGAATGAGGTGATTGACAGATTCAGTATGATTTCAGGGGAGATGGAGAACTCAATTTTAGGGGCCATTCTGTAGAAGGCTCAGTTGTAGGTTTTCTTTTTCCGAAATTTCTGTGGTTTTAACAATAAGGTGCTAACGCTCCTAGAGGATCTGCAGCCACCAGACAGTTCCAATTTGTCAGCTAGGTGATTTGGTGTGTTGAAGTGTAGTGTTAAGCAAGCAATTTTCAGCTGTATCCTTGCCTCATAAGGGAGAAAGTTTAGTGTCTTCAGATCGGGAGTGATGTGGCTGTGTCTCTTGGAACCAGTGATGAGTCTAGCAGCAGAATTAAGGGACGCCTTTCGTGGAGCCAGCTTGTATCTAGGCAGGCCACATAAGGAAGCACTTTCATATTCTAACTTGGGGATTACTACTGCTTGTACAGCTGTTCTGAAGTCCTCGAAGGGGAGGAAGGGTTTTATCTTTCTTAGTATGTTGATTTGAAGGTTGGCAAAACACACAAGATGATGGACGGAATGTTGCACATTGGCAAAACATACACCCCCAGTCACAGATCTGGGTTTAATCCATCGTTATTTTGCTCACCACGCCACCCCAGTTCAGACATGACCATATGCCAATCAGTCTTGGCCCCGTGCCTCATGGGAACAGTCCAGCCCGAACTGCCAAGCCATGTCTTCCCTGGACCGGAATCAAGCATCCTAGGACCGGTTTCTGGCTATCAGCCTTCATCAGCCAGGATAGCTTGACTCCAGTGGCGTAGTGAGCACGGGACCCACGTCTGGGCATACCCTTCCCACATAGGGCGAACAGCAAAACACACAAGATGATGGACGGAATGTTGCACATTGGCAAAACATACACCCCCAGTCACAGATCTGGGTTTAATCCATCGTTATTTTGCTCACCACGCCACCCCAGTTCAGACATGACCATATGCAAATCAGTCTTGGCCCTGTGCCTCATGGGAACAGTCCAGCCCGAACTGCCAAGCCATGTCTTCCCTGGACCGGAATCAAGCATCCTAGGACCGGTTTCTGGCTATCAGCCTTCATCAGCCAGGATAGCTTGACTCCAGTGGCGTAGTGAGCACGGGACCCACGATTTGAAGGTTGGCTCCTTTGGTGGCTGTTGCTGATGTCTTCTTGCATGTTGAGATTCTTGGCGAGTGTTATTCTCAGTGATCTTGTGGAATCTATAACTTGTGGAAGGCATTTTAAGGCTGTCAGATGGTTCATCCAATCTTTGATGTTGAGGGATCCTTTTGGTGGGGTGATTAAGAGGAATTCTGTTTTGAGCGAGTTGAGTTTGTGGTTGTTTCTGGTCATCCAGTTTTGGGTTTCTTGTAAAGTTGTTTTGAGTAGACAGATATCTTCAGGGGAAGAGATTTTTAGGTACATAGTTGCGTGTCATCTGCATACATGTGGCATTTGACGTTGGAGAATTTCAGAATTTCGGTTAGGGGCTCCATGAAGAGGTTGAAGAGAGTAGGTGATAGGGTGGACCCCTATGGGACTCCTAAAGTGACCGGAGTGGTATTGGACAGGGTTTGGCTAACCTTGGTTGTTTGAGTTCTGTTGTGAAAGAAGCGAGGCAAACAATTTTAGAACCACCCCAGTCTGCGTTCCAGTAGGTAAAGTAGGCTGTCATGTTTGACCGTATCGACGGCTGAGGAGAGGTACAGAGGTCCAGCAGGATAATGAGGCAAGATTCATTCTGATCCAGTATTTTAAGTGTGTCGTCAACTATATGTATTAGGACTGTTTCCGTGCTGTGATATTGGTCAATAAGGTGGAATTGGTTTATGTGATTGCATAGTTGGGTATGGACGCATTTCTCCAAGAGCTTTGCCAGAGAAGGAATGGTGGAGATTGATCGGAAGGTATTTGGGATCGAATGATCTGCTGAGGGTTTTTTTAGAATGGGGGTTACTTGTCCTGATTTTAGGCAGTCTGGTATAGTCCCTTGAAGTAGTGAAGCATTCATTATCTTGGTCCAGAGAGGAAATAATGTCATGTCCTTTAGGCTAGTCCTGTCATGTATACCCCTTTTTACATTACATTGTCCCATCCACATGACAATAACGGTTCTGAAACAGGTGACTTTTTACCTAGTGGCTTGCTCCTGTCTCTTCGACACCAGCTCTTAGTATTCTATCCTAATCCCTGTACCTGACGTACATAAATATGTCCTTAGGCACGGTATACTTACTCTGTATAAGGGTCACTGCTTTTTTTCATCCTTGGCCAACAGCCAGCTGTGCATGATCACAATTGTTTGGAAAAACATTTATGATTGTTTTCAAGACATTGATAATTGTTTTCAAAACATTTGTGAATGTTTTAAAAACATATCGATTCTAGAAGAAACCCTGGAGTGACCACTCTAGTATACAAGACCCTTATTTCCCCCCGCAAATTAGAGGAGAATTCCTTCCAAGCTGATGCGGGGTCCTGAATTCTTAATCTTCGATATTCAGTGGTCTGACATCCCTTGCAGGGTGTCATCCTCGAAGTCGAGATGGGGTCCTTCATTCTCAACCATCAGGTGAGGGGGCTGGTTCATCCCTGGAGGATTCTTGGCTAGATACATACCTTTACGCATATACATGCTACACATACAGATATAGGCTTGGTACATTTAGGCAAATTACTTAGGGCGCACATTTTAGGAAATATGCAAGTGCTACTGTTTTTATCTGAACTGCTTATGTTCATCTTATTAGCACTATGGTAGAAATGTAGCTACTATTTACTATATTGGTACTTGCAATCTCTTTTGTATGCTTCTGTCTCCTGATTGTCGCAGCAAATATGTTTTACACAAGACTGATGCTGGACCAATAAATACTTATTAAAAACGTCCTGACTGCCCTCTTGTGTACTCTCTGAGAATAAGTAAGCACGAGTGACTGAGCAAAAAGTACTGTACAGTTTCCCACGTTTCCTGAGGAATCAGGGTTGTCAAATTCAGTGGTTGCCAGAAACTACCTACACCACTGTAGGATACAGGAGGGTGGCAGTGGCACTGTAGAGCTAGCTGGTCTAACGGCTGACTTATCCTGTGAGGGTGTCCGGAAGCGGTTGGGACACCAAGCCCTCAGTTTAGGTCATACAATTTGCGCGTGTCCTGGGGATTCCTAGGAACTACACGACATGGCGACGCCAACATTGGTTTGGTTCTTATATTAACAGTTAAAATCTGAGTAGTTCAGTCGTGCTTTCTCAGAAAGCCCTGCTCACACTTTTCAGAGACGTCTGAAGTGGGAAGGGAAATCCGCCTCAGCTGAGCAGACATACTCTGTGTATTGGCTGAAGGTTTAAACAAGCTTGTAAGGATAAAGGTTCCCACATTGTGCAAAACCCCTCATTTCTAAAACATTATTTTTCTTCTATTTTAAAAATGACTGACCCTGTGAGTAGTTCGGGCGAAGATGACTTTTCAAATGCTCTTAACATTACAGAAAACTGCAGGCATGCAGTAACTATAAAATTGTTAGAACATGGCGAACTATAAAATTGTTAGAACATGGCGTACCAGCAACAGGTGGCTGTGTTACGTTAGTGATTGAGGCACACGAGGTGTTCGGATCAGAGGTATTCTATTCTTGGGTTCAGTTTCCACCTGCAGATCTGCAGAGTAACTTGTTTCACACATACACTGTAGTTGAACCACCGATGAATACATTCCATACGAAGATATTGAAGTCCCGTTAACGTACCAGCAACACAGAAACTGGTTTAAAGGCGCCCTCCCACACACAACATCTGTCGTAAGACTCGGTCCACTCAGCAGAGAAGGAGCGACCTGGCCGGTCTTAGCGACATACACTCCACATCCCGAGATAGATACACTACCTGTGGATGAAGTCCGTACAATATACAGAGATATAGTCAGGCTATACAAACACATTGTCCAGTTTGTCATGCGAACATTGACAGTCCAACCTGCGAGACACGCTCCATCTGGTCCACATCAAGCAGCACCAACAATTAGCCCACTGACAGTGAAATCAGTGGTAGGGACTATACCTTCCAAACGGGAGCAAATTCCGTTCTGGAATGCACACAAAATAGCACAGCTGGAAGCAGTATTTCCCCATACTGGCCTGCAGGAAAAACATAGAATGCTAACCATTTGCTTGCCAATGGGGATGGTTCCCTCAATTGAGGATTGTACTACTTGGGGAACAATCTTTGCTACCTTTTATGTCAGAGTACACGGTACCCCTTCCGTAGCAGTAGTTCCTGATGTATTGAAACAGATACAGAATGAGCACGGGGCAGGACCTGCCCTGGACTTGGGGATGAAACTGATGGGTAACTTTGCCCAAGTATGTGCAATCATGCTGAGCAACATAAAGGGGGGGGGGCAGCAGCAGTGGCAATACACAGCCGCCTAAGGGAAACGGCTCCTATCAATAGGGAACGAGAATTACCAAAAATTATTGAAGAAACCTATGCTGCATTAGGTAGAAATAATTTGGGAACCAAAGCCAGGAAGCCACAAATGGCGGGTAGTCCTGACAAGAACAACTCGAAGCAAGCACCCTCTTCTTCTAAAAAGAAGTGAGATAACAAACAATCCAAAAATAACAACACAGAAAAGAATTCACGATCAAGGGGTGGGTCTCCCCAACGGGAGTCCTCTGAAAAGAGGTACAACCTTAAGAATCATGATAATATTAGGAAACCTGATAGGTATCGGAACACTGATGCGTCTTCCTTTCGTTCCTTCCAGGGTTCATCAAAAAACTCGGAGAGGGACGGGTGATCAGAACAAAAGACTGAAGATTGACCAAAGACAAAAAGGGAAACACATCGCACTTCAGATTATATTATCAAACAAGAAGAGCAACCTAAAGCAAAACTTCAATTCAAAAAGAAGAAAGTAGCTGGCTTAAAAATTAGACATGCCCAGGTTACTGAGGACTCAGCTTCTGAACGGTGAATGGGTTCTGAAGATGCTAGACAGCGCAGCAGAAGTAACAATAGCTCATCAGAACCTGAAGGATTTTCTGGTGACAGCAGTATTGTATGAACATATCACGGTGGAGACACCTGATACCAGAATTAGTGTCCCACATAGACTGTACGAAATTACACTACAAATAGAGGGGGCTATCTCAAGAAAAGTTAAAGGTCTCTTTTGGGAGAACTTAACTTATGGATACGATATCCTGTTAGCAGAAAAAGATTGGCCGCCTGAATTTGTGATGGAGGAAAGCGTCATTTTGCCTGCTTTCTCCAACTTTGTTCCAGAATCTTTAAAACATTCATTCGCGCAGGAGTGGGTGCTAGCGCTAGCTCTGACATTTTACCGCAACCATGTAGGGTGGGACGTGGAGTCTACACACCACGAAATCCCATTAAAATCTACTCCAAATCCACAAAGACAGTACCCTATTAAGAATGATTCAAAAAGACAGGTCAAAGAAATCTTAGACCAACTTGAATACCAAGGTGTAATTGAGACTTGCACCTCCCCAATGAATAATCCTTTGTTTCCTGTAATGAAACCTGACAATTCATATCGTCTTGTTTTAGATTACAGACATTTAAACACATGCACATGAACATTTGCAGCTCTAAATGCACATACTGCCGCATTAATGAATAACATTGTGCGTAAAAAATACAAAACAACATTAGATATCTCGAATGGATTCTTCTGCCAGAATATTGCTCAAGAAAGCAGAATTTGACAGCATTTTCTGCCCTCGGCACTCAGCGAAATTTCCGTCACTTGCCCCAGGGGTATAAGAACAGCCCGGGGCTATTCTCGGCAAGAGTGTCAGAAATATCACAAACATGCAATGAGGAGGCAGTGTCCTATGTAGATGACATCTATCTAACGGACGATGAATTACTTGAACACTTGTGCAGAGTGAACAACATAATTGTGGGATTCGCCAATTTGGGCTACAAATTTTATTTCAAGAAATGAAAAATTGCCCATCTCAATGTTCTATTTTCGGGATATGAGCTGTCAAGTGAAGGCAAGAGCCTGGCAGCCAAGTTTTTAGAAATGTGTGTGCTGCTCCAACCTCCAAAGAATCTTAAAAGTTTGCAATCCATCTTAGAATTTCTAAATTTTGGCGGAACATACATTCTGGATTATGCAGAAAATGTAAAACCTTCCTATGACTTAGTCAGACCTGATTTCACAGAACATCAGTGGACACAGCAACACACAGATCCTCTACGTTCAGTTCAGGCTGACATGATAGCATCAAAACATTTGCACACTCGTGTGAATACTACCAACTTGGTGATCCGGGTGGTCCCGGGTTTATCAGGATATACATACATCACTTTCAATGAAGGTGAGACAGTCCCGATTGCATACAAATCACATCTGTACACACATGCAGTAATGCGATTTGCAGCCACTGAAAAAATACTGACGTCAATACAGACTGCTGTAGTGCGAGAAAGAGCATTAGCACAAGGGAAACGCATCATCGTTGTAACCCCGGTACCAACTTTAGAAGCTGTTACCAAAGCAAGCATTCCAAATGCAAAAGCACTGCATTCACGAAGGATACAATGGACTAATTCTCTCACTGCAACAGATGTAGCGTTCCTGCAGTACGAACAAGAATACCCTCTTCTGAATGAAATCTTGCCTCTAGAAAAATATGAATACATCATTTACATTGATGGATCTGCTCAGCCTGCCATTGGAAGTAAACAGCAATATAGCGCAGCATGTGCTATAGTGAAGGGTTGTATGCAGGACAGTAAATTCCATTCCAGCAATACGACTATACAATCTCCAGAAGATTGTACCACACAGCTTGCAGAACTAAAAGCCCTGATACTAGCACTACAGTATATGGATCGGGAATTCCCCACACTGATAGTGTGCAATTCGTTTTACTGTGTGCAGTCCTACAATGAATATCTTCATTACTGGGGCCATAATGGGTTTAGAGATTCCAAGGGTTGCACAATTAAGCATAAATTGTTATGGGAACAAGTTGCAAATCCAAAAGTATGCTTGCCACGGGCTCAAGTTATTCACATCTTGAGTCACCAGCGTGTTGGCATACACGTTGAAGGGACTTCACTGGCTGATGAAGCCGCCAAGGCGACAGTGCGAACTGCTGCCGTTGCTGCAATCACTCGTTCTAGCACGAGGATAGACGGAGACATACTGATAGCTGTTAACGCCTCAAAGAATGACTCTGCTGTTCCAAAAGGCTTTCCACTCAAATATTCCTATAAATTAGATGCACAAAACACACTGTATGCTCAAATTCCAGGAGTGGGGGATAGAGTTATACCAAACATGGATCGCAGATTAGGTTTAATTCTAGCTGCACAAGAGGGTCTGGGCTCAGCACATGCAGGAGTCACTGCACAATTTCATTATTGAAGAGGCGATTCTGGTGGCCAAGTTTGTCAAAACAAACAAAGGCTAATGTCTTAAAGTGCGACATCTGCCAGCAGATGAAAGGTTCCACCACAAACACCATTACTCATTTCAGACAGACCTCTCGCATGTGTCTATTTGGATCACTGCGGCCCCTTAAATTCCGACGGGGCATACAAATACATCTTGGTGGCAGTAGATTCATGCTCTAGATTTCTATGGGTTTGGCCTCAGTGCTCAGCTGACGCTCGAACTGTTATAAAGGATTTGTGAGTCTTCATCGGGACATACGCAAATGGCACGTTACATTCCGACTGTGGCCGTGCGTTTAGCTCTCGCGCTTACAAGGAAGGCATGGAAGGTATGAGGGTGGCCTTGCGGTACTCCTCCCCCTACCATCCTGAGGGAAATTCAGTGGTGGAGAGGAAAAACCGGGACCTGAAGCAATCCTTAACAGCAAGGGTATTAGGTGCGGGTGGTAGTTGGGTCAATCACCTATATGGGGTCCAGAGGGCATTAAACAACATGCTAAGAAGTTCCTTGAGAGGACGTACCCCATATGAGATGCTGTTTGGGTCAGGAATGTGAGTACCTGACCTCGATTGTGCCAGCACAGTGGCGGATCTAAAACCATTTGAATTGAATGATCGTTTGCCTGTTTTACAGGAACTCAATGAATTCCGGGCATTACAAAGCAACGTCCAGGTAAAACGCACCGCCACTGGGGAAGTGAAACTAGTTCCGGCAAGACCCGTCTGGGCCCCGAAGGTTGGGGACCTGGTCAGAGAAAAGATCGTGGACAAGAAGGAGTTTGGACCATCCTACAGAACACCTGTACCTGTCCTGGCGGTTCAAGGAACAAGAACAGTGCTTCTTCTGCCTCTTGCCGGCAAAAAGAAAAAAGATTTGTCTCCATTGATCTGATCAAACCACACTATGTGGGCGATTCTCAACAGCAGGCCACGTCGAATCCTGAGTAGCCGCATAACTCCTCTCGCTACTATACAGTAAGTTCAAATGGAAAGACTAATAACGTTTCAAGACTCCTCTGCCCAAGATGCAGGAGTATCCAATAACGGAGTACGAATTACACCAGTTGAAGATGAAAAAGGTCCAAATACAAATTAAACGCAAATTACAATTCGGCCCAATAATGACATCTACATCAATGTGCCTTCACAAGAAGCAACTGCCAGTTCTACAAACACTGCTGAGCTACCAAGATAGATCGAACTGCATCTGGCTACTTCATCAACTTCGATGACTTCTCTTCCGATCCAAGTAAACCAGAGCAAATGCCACCCATTTCTAAAAAAGAAAAACTTCGACAATTCTATCTCTGGCTGAAAAAGACTTACTTAGTGTACCCTTGGTTGCATCTTTTGTTTGTATTTGGGATCCTGTTCCTGTTAATTTGGATTGGCATAGTAATTGTCGTTTTCCTACTACTGTATGGACATTACCTCCCACAACGCTCTGCAGTCCAAACTGTGAACTTGGTCTTGAAACCTCATACGTCATCACACCGTGAACAGAGAGACCTGTCCCTAGTGAACATTTATTTCAGCAGTTCCAATAACGGATGGTATATTTTGGGATAGGGTTTCTTATGATGTATTTGGTCCCACCGAACTTTTAAAAATTTCACATGTGTTTAAAATTTCATTGTATGACTTCATTACCCTGAGTACACTCTCTGATGATTGGGACATTGAGACTGTAAATACTATGCTCTCAGATTTAGAACAATCTGCTGCATTTTCTTACAGGGAATTGTACGAAGACACACCTGACTTCGACAGTATGTATTGTTACCAGCATTATGGTCATCACTATTTGCATAGAGCAAGTGTCCCACGCACTGTTAACACTTACCATCAATGGGAACATTGCCCGACACCACCGAAAGGTAGTTCTGCTACATTCACACAGAAATTTGCATACTTTTCAGGGTTCAATACATCAGACCCAATGTCATACTACTATAAGCTAGTACAGACGAATGCAACTGTGTGAAAAATTATGCTGACAAATACCAAACTCATATATTCAGCACCTTTCATCTCCCAACTGTCTATACAAGGTTTCGACTATTGTAGGGACACGATAGACACAAAATCCATCTGGGGGACAAAAGATTGGCAGGTTCAGGGAACAGAGGCTTTATTTAGAGCTTGCCTCATACCATAACAGATAATATTCCTGAACAGAACAGTGCAACAGACTACCTGCTACGGGTTTGCAAAAATAAAAGACCTGAAAACACCACGCATTCCCTTGCCAACACCTATTGAAGGTATATTAAATGGCACACTGGTAAGTGAGGAGATGCTGGGTGCAATAATACAGAATGGTACATACAATTCCTCAACTCCCACTTAGAAGGGATGGTTGGTTTGGCCTATCGACACAAACAGGTGTCAGTCAAGATTCAAGGGTACCACCGGAGGGTTTAGTATTCATAGGCGTGACCCATGCTATGTACACACAGACGACCCAGGGGTAGTGACTTCTTAAAGTGTTGGGAAGTTATGCCTAGAATGGCTAAAAACCTCAACACTATTGCAGGTGAAACAACACTTGTCCCTTCTCTCTGATAACATGGATCTTAGGAATTTTTTGCTAGGTCCCAAGAAACCGCGTAAGAAACGCTTCTTATATGCCATCTACAATGAACTGTGGAAAGTCTCCCAACAGGATGCTGCTGAGAGATTACATGAGATTGATAGACTTAACCTAGTAAAGCCTTGGCTGTTGTGGACAATGGTATGACCACACTTTCTTCACGTATTTATTCACTGAGCAACATTGTGCCCTCAGCTATTGACATAATGGAACAAGATTTGTCTATTCTACAACATGGGCAATTTCAATTGGCTCCATTTTGCTTTTAAACTGGACGCTACAATCATTGTGTTCTGGCCACGTGCCATGGCGGTACATTAACAGCACAAATTTGTTCTCGGATTATAATCTGACCAACAGACAATTGACCATGGCACGCAGAGATGCAAAGTACACCATGCTGCTCATTGAAAAATGAGAGAAGTTACCTTTTATGGTAGCTGGTTCATCCCTGGGGGATTCTTGGCTAGATACATACCTTTACGCATATACATGCTACACACACGGATATAGGCTAGGTACATTTAGGCAAATTACTTAGGGCACACATTTTAGGAAATATGCAAGTGCTACTGTTTTTATCTGAACTGCTTATGTTCATCTTATTAGCACTATGGTAGAAATGTATCTACTATTTATTATATTGGTACTTGCAATCTCTTTTGTATGCTTCTGTCTCCTGATTGTCGCAGCAAATATGTTTTACATAAGACTGACGCTGGACAAATAAATACTTATTGAAAACGTCCTGATTGCCCTCTTGTGTACTCTCTGAGAATAAGTAAGCACGAGTGACTGAGCAAAAAGTCCTGTACTGTTTTCCACGATCCCTGAGGAATCAGGGTTGTCATGTTCAGTGGTTGCCAGAAACTATCTACACCACTGTAGGATACAGAAGGGTGGTAGTGGCACTGTAGAGCCAGCTGGTCTAATGGCTGACATATGCTGTGGGGGTGTCCGGAAGCGGTTGGGACACCAAGACCTCAGTTTAGGTCATCCAAAACGTGCAGGTCCTGGGGATTCCTAGGAACTACACGACAGTAATGACGTTTTAATCTCCTTGAAGAGGTTAGCTGGTAGTGGGTCGCAGAAGTGGTTTGAAGGTTTTAGTGTTGTTAAGATATTGAGAATGGCATTTTCATTGATGGGTTTGAATGTGATCCACAACGCGTTGTTTTTAAGGGTGAGATCTGTGAAGTTCTTGGACTGAGTGACCAGAGGTGGGTGAGGGCTATTTGGAGGTATCGTGAGGAGCTCAATCACCATCTGGAGATCATTTTCAATCTTTGTTGTTTTATCAAGGAAGAAGGAGGCAAATTCATTGCATTTTGGCTGCCAATTAGAATCAATTATGGGGGGGGATAGTTTTTTGACTAGATTGTTGTTTGACAATTTCGAACAGTTTTTTTTGGCAATCTATGGCCATGTCTACGTGAGTTCTAAAGAAATTTGCTTTTGAAATTCTGATGCGTTTGTTGTAGGTGCACCTCAGTGATCTCAGCTGCTTACGGTGTTCTAGGGACGGTGAGGATCTCCACGCTCGTTCGGCTAGTCTCAGATTTTGTCTCTCTTTGTTTAGGTTCTCGTTGTACCATGGTTTGAAGTCCGTAGTGGAGAGTCGTTTCAGTTGTAGGGGCGCGATAGTGTCAAGAATGGTCGTCCTGGAGTTGTTGTAGTGGTTTGTCAAGTCATGGACATCAGACATGACCGCCGGAGGAGGCATATGTTATTGCTGAGAGATGTCAGATCATCGGAGTGTATGTCCCTAGTGTTCCTTTTCCAGTGTTTGGGTTTTTTAAGTTGAGTTTTATATGTGCTCACTGATTAATTGATTAGGAAGGTGATGTGGTGATGGTCGGTCCAGTTGCATGGGACGATGGATTCAAATTAAGTGAAGTTTGCACAAGCAATGACTAGATCCAAGGTCGTACCCAGGTTGTGAGTAGGTCTGTCACAGATTTGGTTGAGGTTGAGCTCTGATAGGAAGGTTTTAAGGCTGTTAACTGATGGGTCATTCAGGTTGTTCCAGTGTAGGCTGAAATCACCAAGGAAGATCTGGGTGCAGTGATGTCCGACGTTGGTAGTGATGGTTTCCATAATTTGTTCGGTAAATGATAAGTTGCCACATGCAGGTCTGTTGTTGCTAGTAATGTTTAGGCATAGGTATTCACAAGAGGATAGCTTGGCGGTTGGAGACTGTTTCACCCCGAGGTTACTATGATATATGCAGGTAATGCCTCTGCCCAGTTTGACTGGTCGGTCTGATCTTATAATGTCATAGCTAGTTGTGACTCATGGGCCCAGGATTGGATTAGAGGAGTCATTTAGCCATGTTTCTGTTAAGAGTAATAGGTCTAGCTCATGAGCAAGGATAAGGTCGGCGATATCTGCCTCATGTTTCATAGCTGATCTGCAATTAAGAAGCATGCTTTTCAGGTGAGGTTTGGTGTCAGCTGGGTACGTCTGTGCTGTGGGGACGAGCATAAGGTTCGCCTTATTTACGTCTCTAGCATTCTGCCTAGGTTCTCTGTGTGGGTTCGAGGTGACTGTTTGGATACAAGCTAGATTGTCTGTATTGTCATGTTGTGCTTGATTATATATGTGTAGAAGGGAGAGAATGTCACTGTCTGATAGTGGGTCCTTCAGTCTGATGGGCCTCGTGGGGGCATTGGGGTAAGGTATAGATCGCCATTTCGTGAGATGGGGTGGCGAGATTTGTAGTCTTGGGTGGTGGTGGGCTGAGTTTATTATCTCCTGGATACCTTTTGGGTCATCTGGTGTAGGTCATCTTAGACATGATATTTATTGGACTATGTATATCAGACTTGAGTTGGTGTAGGTCTTGTGTGATTTCATCTAGTCTGGATTCTATCGAGGCATGGGAGTAGGATGTAGAGGTTTGTGACAGATGGCTTGGAGGGTGGGGGTTGGTCTGGGTGGTGTTGTTAAAATGGTGCTCGTCTGAGTGAGTAGGCAGAGCGGAGGTTTGGGAGGACATGGTTTCTGGCTTGCAGTGTGAGGGAGTAGAGATTGGGAACCTTTTGGGCAGAGGTAGTTGAGTTGAATGGGTCATTGGCAAGATAGGATTATCTAAGGGGGAAAAAATTGAGGGTGTGGTCGGGGTGGTAGAGATATCTTCATTGTTGTGCATCTCTGTGATCCTTGTTAGAGTATTGACAAGTGGGTGCTGATTTGTTTGGTGGCTCGGTGGGGGTGACTCCACCCCCTCGAGAGGTGTGGAAAAGTTGGTACTGTGTGTGCTGATCGCTATGCTGGAGCGAGGTGGGGACATGGGAGGACCGCTTAATGTGGGTAGGCAGTGCAGTGACTTTAGTTGGGGTGTCTTTGTGATGTGCGGAGAGCTGGGGTGTGCCTTAGAGGGTGCTGAGACCTAATTAAATACTGCATGTTTGATGATAGGGAAACTTCTTTGAATACATCCAGGCAGCGGTTTGATGCCTGGACCAGGATAATCCCATTGTTATAGATGGAGATGGTTACTTTGGCATTGAAAAAGAGTGAGGGAGCTACAGAATGTCTAAGACTGTGCAAAGTCTTCTTGGATGTTGAGATCAGGAGCATTGCATAAAGGGCTTTCTCCATTGAGCTCTTTTTTTGTGTAAAAGATGAGATTATTTTTTAAGGCTCCTTTAGATGTGCGGGTCAGAGAGGGTTTCTGGGGGCGCATTGAAAAGTCTGTGCTTGAAGATCTTGGAGGCCTTTTTTGTTAGATTGGTTGGGTATTCAATTTTATAGGCATTGAGGCTATCCATTTCCAGATTAGTGTTGAGTGGGTGTAGCAGAGCACGATCCATGTCGGACTAGGGGGGACTAGACGCAATATATGAGTGAGTAGATGTAGCGAGTAGGTTAGGTGGGTAGGAGCAGAGATATAAGGAAGTTATGTAGGTGGTAAGGGGGGAGAGGTGTGGACTTGAGCTTTGATGGGTAGAAAACCTGGGCATGCCCCACTGCGTTAATGCAGGCGGTATTAGTGTAGCCATTTAACATGGCTGCTCCAATAGTATCTGGGTTCTTGCCAGGGTAGGGGGCATGGAGCCCTTCTTTAAGTTCAGTTACACTGCTTGTAGATGGTATTGTAATGCTTTCTATGTGTTAGTTGGAGGAACACCACAATACTGTTCGAATATGGCCGACTTTTTAGATTTGGATATTTCTTCTTTATTATTGAGTCTGGAGTGCTTCTTCAAACAATATATGCAAACAATAAAAAACTAAGGGCCTGTTTTATAGTCAGGCGGGCAGGTTACTCCGTCACAAACGTGATGGATTTCCCATCTGCCGTATTCCAACTGCCCTTGGATATAACGTTTGTGACCGAGTAAACCATCCGCTGAACTCTAAATCAGGCCCTAAGTCTCGACAAAGCATTCGTCTTGACTCTCGAATGCTAATCCCTGCCTGCCCTAGACTATGGAACACTCTACCACAGGAACTTCCCTTCCGCAAGGCCTTGAAGACCTGGCTTTTCTGTGACTAACTTCACTGTCAGTCTGGTTTTACCATCTATTGTGTCTGCTGCAGCGCTGGGAGGCCTCCGGGTAGCCAATGCGCTATATAAGACCACAAGTATAGAATAGAATAGTCACAACACAAACCCAAACCTCAGGTCTAGAAACATATTTAGACAAGAATTGCCATAGCCAATAGGTCTCGCCTTTGGGACCTTATAAGTGTGTAGCTAGGCAGCACATTATCCTCTGTGGAACAACAAGCAGGTGGGTTTACTTAAATTCCAGCACTGAAACCTGCTCCCACTTATAAAGTAGCTGTATTAGCCTTTTAACGTGTGACGGGAGGATTGGGCACCAATAGAACACTGGCCCGGTGCATGCTGAGGGTATCATTTGGAGGGTTAGTGCGACCAGCACTGGTAAGACTACTACGAGGGCCCCGAATATAGAATAAATTGCATGACAAGACTGTGGTGATATCTGAGGTTCCAGGAGAAAATTGGAACAAGACTGTACGAATATACATGTATGTACCTGACTGAGCTTATAGCTCGCTAAGGAACGGGTGGCTCAAAATATGAACTCTAACCCCTGTATTGACCCTACCGGTACTATTTTTGTGAAGATGGAGATTACGTGCTTTTTGGGAAAATGAGCAAGTAATAAAGTTGAAAAAAGTATAAAAAACAAAAACCTTACATTTCATGAATAATAAACACGACAAATAGCCGCCTGAGGAGTATCGCTGCCCTAGTGTAACTGACAGATGAACTATAGCTGCGCACAAACATCTAGCGTGCCCATGCTGTAGCTGTCAGTCAGTCTCGCGGTGCTGTAGGGGCTAGGACGGGAAGCCGCTGGAGTTCTAGTCAGTTCAGAGCTTTGGAATGTACCACAAGCATGTATTTGCTATCGCAGTCAGGACAGGACTGAGACCGAAAGCTGCCTTGGGATCTGCTGTAAAATAACATCTCTATCATTCATGATACACTAAGCAAGCATAGCGAGTGAGCAGAGCTTGCCTTTGCCCAGAGAGCACCCTGGACAAAACCACATTTGGCGCCCCTCCCATTCGCCCTCTTCAACTGTCTGTGGTGAAAATAACGAGGTGACCCCTGCACGTCCCTGCGCAGTGGTATCGCCCCGTGGCGCGTCAGCAAAGGTCATAAATAAAGTTGGGTCGGGGAAGCAATTCAGTTTCACGCGCCCATGTTAACAAGCAACCAAAGTGCGTGGCTATTACTTGGGGTCCTGGGGCGCCCAGCCATAAGACATGACAGCCACTGACTTCCGGTATTTTATTTTCCGCTGAGCTTGATAGCTGCTGGCATTTGGAGGCTGTTGTACAACTGAACATTTCCGTCCCTGGCCTCATTTTAAATTTCATGTATATTGCCATGGCAGCGATTGGAGCCGTGCGTGGGGCAAGGCAGGCATCTGCAAGAACGCCGTTGTGGTGGAATCACAGAGCATTTTTGGTAATCATTATTGAATGTGGAGGGCTTTGCAAGAATGTTCGATAATTATTAGACAATACAAGTAAATGTTTTTCACATAATTATGGCCTATTTACCGAAAATACTTTTTACACACGGAATGCGGAAACGCCAAGCAGATGTGGCGGCTGCTGCCTACGTCATAGAGTTTAAGGGTCGTTTCAATCCACCATTAAACTCGAACCATGTCCGCAACTGCACTTCCAGTGGTAAATAACCGGGTGCGCTGATGTCGCACCTCGAAGCCACAATGGTTCTAACAAAAGAGGAACTAGAAACGATACGCATTCTCGGTTGGGGATAAGTGGAACATATTCCACACAGAGCGATGCAGAAAGTAGAGGTGTAAACGTGCGGGAGCAAATAGAACATCTGACTGCAAGGCCCCTTAATCGTCAAACCCTGTTGAAAAGAACGCAGAGACAAACAAGCCCACGAGTGGTGCGCGCGCGCTGCATCCCCTCGTGTGTTATCGACTGCATGAGAAAACGAGTGGTGCCCGCGCGCGCTGGTCGGCTGCCGGAAACGGCAAAACTACACAGGGGGCGAGGGAGGAGAGGGAAAGAGACAGGCAAATGTAAACAAGCGCGGCCACGCTAATTACAAACAGATGGCCCCTGCGCGCCGCTGCTCGCTCCCGCAAGGTGGATGCCGCCACACGAGTGTGAGGAAAAGTGCAGACCGATTCCAAAAGGTCATCTCCTAGAGCAGCGCATGCGCGCTGCGTTAGGCTCGACCTAAACACTTGGGTTACCACAAGTGGTGAGGGGGTCATTGGGTCTAGAGATTGCTATATACTTCTTCTCAAGAAGAACACAGGTTGGTCTTCAAGTGGGATCACATGGTAGGTTTGCCCATTAAGAAGCAATCACTCTCCTCTGAGAGTAAAGAAGGAAGTGGAAACACTGTGAAAAGAGAGACAATAGAGATACTTGGTGTACTGCCCTGCAGCATGCAAGGTGTTTTGGAGCTCGTCATCACTCTATTCCCTACTCTAGACGGGTAATAATAATAATAATTCCTATTTGTAAAGCGCAAACATATCACCCTTAAGGGTGTCAAGGCGCTGGGGCGTTGGGGAGATTAAATGAGCTATTGCCCAGAGTCACATGATGCTGAGCTGAGCTGCTGCCGGCGAACGAACCGCGAGCCACTAGCTCTGGAGTCGGCCGCTCTGGACGCTGTGCCATATGCCATAACGAGGTTCAGAGCGCCCAGGAACTGTCCAGTTCCACAACAGTAGAAGGCTGGAATGAAAGTCCACAAAGAAAGGATAAAGAAGCAGGGATAAAGATAGCAACAGCTTAGTAGTCCGGTCACAAACAAACCTCTCGGGAAAAAATAATAAAAGTGAAGGGCGCGGCACATGTGAACAAACTTGCCAATCATCAAAGCCCTGTAACAAACTGTTGTTGCCAGGCGATAGCTTTCTCTCAGCGTATGCTTCTTATAGCAACCCAGAAGAGCTGTGTAGCCCCTTCAGGGCCCAACTCCAAGCTACCTGTTCCTAGTGCCCCAGCTGCAAAGAGCCGGTCTTCCAGAAACACCCTCGGAAACGTGCAACATTCAGCAGGGACTGACTTCACCAAGCCTTTGTTACAGGTAACAGATTTCTGACACAATACCCAGTCGCAGCCGGCATGGCTCACGGGTGGGGGGGGCGGGCGTGGGGTCACGTGGGGTGGGTGGGCGGACGAGGGGTCACGAAGGGAGGGGGTGGGTCGCGCAGGGAGGGGAGGTTCAATAATAAAAATAAAAAAAATTAAAACCTACCTTTCTGCCTGCCCGGGTCCCGCATCTTCACTGCTCGGACTGCTCCTGCTCTCCTGCCTGCTGCAGGAACAGGAAGCAGGCAGCCTCCCTCCCCTCCCCTAAGCCAATCACAACGCTCCAGGGGAGCATTGTGATTGGTCGGGATGCCGCCCAGCCAGGGGCTGTAGGGGATTGCATGTTCTCCATGTAGGCTGCAATACAGCCTGCATGGAGTAGTGCAGAGTGCGCATGACTTGTATGGGCGGCCCAGGAGAGCCGAACAAACCAGTCATGCGTACTCAGGAGTGGGCAAACCACTCCTGCCCGGGCAGCTACGCCCACCCGCCCGCTGGCAATGCGGAAAGAAACATAAAATGGTAATAACCAAAAGTTATTACCATTTTATGTTTTGGCTTTCTCGCACTGCGACAAAGCAGTGGGGCGACGCTCCTCCGCCCTAGTGGAGGAGCCGCCCCTATACCTTCCGCTAAAAGTCCTAAATAGGCCAAAAATAGTCTGAGGTTGCTTGTGGTTCTGTTCAGAGGGCACCTGGCCTAGCAGTTCACTCTGGACTGTTCCTATTGAGGCAGGCTCAAGGCTGATGTGCATATGGCTGGTGGACAAAAAACGATGGACTGGAATGAAGACCCACGTAATTACCAGTGGCTTAGATTAATTCAAGCATTCAACCTATCACTTTTTTAGCTTCTCAGTGCAACATCCTAAGTGTGTGACAGGTATGTCCTGACATGGGTCAGCGCTCACTGTGCCACAGACTCAAGCTACACCTTACTGACGAGGCCTAACTAGGCTGAAACTGGTCTGATGTTGCTTGTGTTCCCTATCAGAAGGGACTTGGTCTGGCAGTTCGGGCTGGATTGTTATTACTGGTGCAGGACCAAGGCTGCCTTGCAAATACTGATTCCTCTCTCAGGTAGAATGGTAGACAAAAAAATGATGGCCGGGAATGCCGCTCCAATTAGTTACCTTTGACTGAGACTATTCCAAGCATTCCACCATCACATTTTTGGTTTCCTGTGTATGCACAATACTGCACATACAATGGTCAATATAACAGGCATGCACTATTTTCGTCTGAAAGAATTTGCACCACTCACCGCAATGTAACCCAGCTCCCAGTGGCACCTCCTATTAGGAATATACATCTTTTTAATGTTTCAGTACAGCAAGACATCCTAACAAACCGTGGTCAATTATTTCATGGTAAAGGCGCTGAATTCACTGCAAGCTGCTATCAGAACGGTGGGGGCTGCGTGATGGGTTTTGATTTATTTATGTATTTTTGGTACTTCTATTGAGAGGCTTTACTGGGTTTGGAAGGATGGCTCAGTGAGTAAAACGTTCGGTGCTGAGGCATATGACGAGCTCTAAGTTACAAGTTTGACTCCCGGTAAGGTCAGAAGTGTGATATTTGTAGTGGCTCTGTGTCACACTCGGGGGAACTAAAAAGTGTGTTTAACTGTTAATTATTTTTAAACTTTTTTTAATGTAACAGGAAAGATTTAGTGTAACTAAAAGTGTAATCAAACGTATGAACTTCTAGACTTTTACAAACTGAAAGCCATTATTATGGTCATGACATAACAACATGCTGTGTGTCGGTTCTCTGTTCCCACGCTGAATAAATAAATGTCTGCCGTGCTCTCTTGCAAACTGACTGGAAGCATCTCCGACAATTAGGCTGCGCCATTCCAAATGGCAAGCTAATTAAGAAAAACACGCGTTCAATGTATTTTATTAAGCAAGTTTAGAAACACTTGTCAGATTGTACAGTCCATTATGCTCAGACTCGTGCGTGACCGGCGTGGAATCGGCGCGGCAAGCTGGCTGAAATACGAAGTGAAACCAAGCGGCCAGGAGACAAGCGCTTCAGTGCGCCCTTGCCCTTCTAGGCACTAATGGAAGCCTAGCATCCTAACCAGCAGGCAAGAACTCTGTCACACAAGAGCGAACAGAACTGGAGACACATGACGTGCCTGTCTAGTGCCTCTCTCCAATCAGAAGGGCCTGAAACTGAAAGGACCCCAGAAATGCAGGGATAGCGTGAGGATTTTGGGGACCCTGAGCCAAATGTATTTTGGGGGATCCTGGTCGGAACAGCTTTGAATTTATGACCCGGTTTCAGCTCTCTCATGCCCTCTTTGACCGGGTCACTGACAGTGCACAAGCACACTGTCCAAATTCTAAATGAGTTTTCATCTAATATTTAGGGATAGTAACATTGTTTTGTAATTTTGCAACCCAGCAGCCTCTCGCTAATATTACTGCAAATAATCTCTGTGACAGCCTCCAATTTCTCATATGTGACGTCCTGTTTTGAGCTAAAAGAAACTTGTTTATGGGAGTATTGAAGAATGCCTGTAATAGACTCTCACACATCATCTGCATTAAAAATAAATTCAAGGAAAACGGCTTTTTAAAACCATTTGTTTAAGAACTATTCAAGGTCAGCAGGGCAAGACTCCCTGCAGAGCAGAGCTGGCTCTATCAGGGGCCCTCCAGAAGCCTGGGGCCCTGGGCCAGAGCCCACTTTGCCCATGACTTAAAATGTCTCTGCTTGTGTAATAAAAACGTGTTCACATCTAACGCAAACTTTCTTCCTGTCCTCAAATAAAAAGTGAAAAACTGATTTTTTTATTAGATGACCACTGCCCTCACAACCTCTTTCAGCTTCTGGCTTGCTAGTGAAAGTTCCTTACTAAATAATAATAACTGTAAATCAGATAAAAATAATTTTAAAAAACAATTTCTTTTAAGTAAATGTCACGCTTTTACAGTCAGATCTGTAACAATAGGGTGTTGGAATGACTGTCAGGAGGGGGCGGGGAGACTGGGGGCTCCATTTCCTCTTCACACTTGTGAGGCTCGCGCGCACTTCCTGCATCCTAATTACTGACAATAAATCAGGCGCCGAGCAGGCCTCTTTTACGCATTTTTCTGCATATCAAATGTTGATCGGATAATAAAGAGAGACAAATCTGACCAGCAGCTGAGCATCATTTCCATCTGCCTGTTTTAAAAATTTAAATACCTTTTTAGGCAATAATTCTCTCGCGTGCCACCAAGATCAGCAGATGGATGCAATACGCCTATGCGGGGTAGCGCCATGTGCAAGGCGCGGCGTGTGAGCTGCATTCTAAATTCACAGAGAACATTCAGCCTACTTCATGTTCTGGTTTCTGTTCTTTGCATTTTATATCACGGCGACACTAACGCTACCCTGTCACAAGGACATTTCACGTAGGTTGGAAGATTGCTGGGCAATTTTACATTGGTCCTTGGCAAGTTTGAGGCATCATTTCCAGCTGCAATAGATTCAAAAATGAAATTTGCACTGCTTGACTAGTGTTCACATTATGATTTGTACCAGACTGTCGGTGCAAATATCAGTGGGTCTCAGGTGCAAAAATTTCCCGCACCAGTGCAAATGTTCTTCCTATCACCATGAACACATCCGACATTGCACCCAAGACATGGAACCACCTCCCTCAACACATCAGAGCCTACTCCTCACTTCTTGAGTTACGCAAGAAGCTGAAGACCTGGCTCTTCGTATAAGCAACTTGGGGACCACACACCTACACACCTGCCCAATTAGTGCGCTATGCAAATTAATATAGCAACATATAACTGAATATGGTCCAAGGATAGGAGGTAAGGGGAACACCTCTTCCCTGCAACAAAAAAAAAACAACTCCAGGATTACGGATCTCAACAATATTGACCAGTGGTGGCTGGCACAGATCGGGGGTGAGGGGAGGGGTAAGGGTGTGTAAAAAGAAAAAAAAAACTTACCTCCTCACCGCGTCTCTCCCGGCCTGAACGGAACAGGAAGCACCCAGACTCCGATGAGACAATCACAACACTGCAATGCAGCGTTGTGATTGGTCTGAGTGCCATGGTTCGGCGCTCAGCCAGGGAATGAGAGCCTAGGCATGTTCTCCACCCAGGCTGTAATGCAGCCTGGGTGGAGAACATGCAAAGTGCGCATGAATGTTTGGCCGGCCCCAGACAGCTGGCCAAACAGTCATGCGCACTTACAGTGTGCCACCACTCCTCTCCCTGCCCCTCTGTCACCAGAGCATCCACGCCCTGCCTGCAAAGCTGCTAACCTCAAGTTAATATAATTTTATTTTTCCTTTATTTCACTGCTGCAAAGCAGTGGGGCATCGCTCCTCCGCCTTAGGGCAGGAGCCGCCACTGATATTGACCCACAACCACTCACTGATTCGATCACTAACTCTAAACAAATCACTCACAGTGACTCACACAACTGTGCACAACACCTGTGACCATAAGTACTCACCACACAATCTCCTACCACAGATACTCACCGCCACTCCTGGGTTCTGTGTACCTCAGGTAGGTTGTACTACTTGTACTACTGGATTTTCACACCCAGAATATCTTGATTCAAGAATATCGAGGACAGAATATTGAGGGACAAAATATCGAAAGGTAAGTGAATACAGGGAAGTATAGATTCACTATTCCTAACTCCACATCTACGTACCTTGAAGATATAAAGGGCCTAATTTATGAAAAGTGTCGTATCGCTGCGTGAAAGCATTTTTTACGCCGCTGGTGTGTCACACAAAGTGACGCAAAGGCGGCGTAAAAGTGTCGCAAGGCTTCATAAATAAGTCCCATAATGTCACCAAGGTACATATATGTGGACTTAGGTATAGTAAATCTAGACTTACCTGTTGATATTTTATTTTTACTATTTTGTGTTCGAAATTGTGTCCCATCAATATTCTGGGATCGATGTTCTGGGTGCACACCCCTCAGGTATTGGGGCAACCTAACACCAGAATAATTTCAGCATCCTGAGAGGTTGATTTTATTGGAGTTGGTGCGCCATGGTCCTCAGGTTCATCATGTCCATTTTCTGTTTCGAAGAGGATTGGTGCTGTGCCAAAACACTGTGAAAAGCCAGCTTGCTAACTCGCTTCCTTTCAGCTGCCACATGCACAGTGTGGGAGCTGAATTCTAGTCTCCTTTCTCTTGTCCATGGAGGGAGACGTGGCTGACATCTATATGCCATTTATGCTCCCATAATGGTAATATAAAGAGAGGTCAGGCATGCACCAGATGTTGAATCCCAAAGCAAGAGGTGCTGACAATATGCAGGTCAGAAAGGGCATTACCGGAGGTAAGTAACTTCTGATAGAGACTTCTAACTGCAGATTGCTCACCTTGTGAATAGATTGTGAATAGATTAAAAAGCAGTACTTCCTAAAATGGAGAGTTTGTAGAATGACTCAGCCCAGAATGCAGCCTGACAGATGTCCAAGACTGGCACACCGCGTACAGTGGTAACAGCCTTTGCTCTGGTGGAATAAGCATGCAAGTTATCTGGGGGCTGGTTCTTGGCTGTCCCATAGCAGATTTGTGTGCATAATTCAATCCACCAGGAGATGGTTCTCTTTTGTACCTCTTTGCCCTTTTTGCCTTAGAGAAGCCCACAAAAAGTTGACCATCTAATCAATGGTTTCTGGTTCAAGTGATGATCTGATCGATGTGAAAGCTGAGAGCTCTCTTGGAATCAACACAGTGGAGCCTCTCCTCTTCCTGGACAGAAGAAGTGGAGCGTAGAAAGACAGCAAGGTGATGGATTGCTCTACATGAAAGGGAGTGACTGCTTTCAGCAGGAATTACGCTTTTGTCCAGGGGACCAGCTTGTCTGGAAAGAACGATACATATGGCTGCTGAATGAACAAGGTTTGAGCAGATGTTATGTGTAGGAAGCTGGCTCTGTATATACTATACCAAAATGAGGTGTAGTGTGCACAGAGTCCAGTGGAACCCAAAAGGTAGGCAGAGGTAAAAGTAGATAGCACCTTACTCTAAATTTGTGGTAGTGTGAACGAGCAGTAAGGCTTTATCAGAGGGTAGTGTTAAGCATTTGTTGTACACACTCAGGCAAGAAATGATGTCACACACTCAAAGACTGAACTCAGACCAATTTGTTTGTATCAAAAATATTATTTAGTTATTTTATTTCTAGAACCAAGCCAAGCCTGGTGCAGGTAAGTGAAATAATACTTTGCAAAATCTTATGCAGTGATTTACAGTTGAATGCAGGTTCAAATGCAGTTGGTTGAATTACAGGTAAGTCAACAGTTCGAAATTACTTTTTAGTTACTTTACAGATTACTGTGCATGTTACTTTTTAGATTACTTTTTAAGTTACTTTTGCTAATCAGTGTGATATGCCTAGATATCACACTGAGACATTTTTTAGACAAAATGTAAGTAATTCACTTTTAGTACATTTGCAGTTTTTCAATGTTTCATACAAACCAACTCCACACAGAAGAATTTTCAAGGAAAAGCAGTCAATGCAATCCTATGGAAGGAAATTAAGTTAACGGTTTGCAGGTAAGTACTTATTTGTGGGAGTTGGTATTCTGGGGTTAGAACCAGGGTTCCCCCAGGGTCGAGGATGCACTCTCAGAACACCCTCAGTGGCACTAGGGAGGCCGGGTGCAGAGTGCTGAGGCCCAATGTTATCCAGTGGGGGGTGGGGGCCTCCGGTTGGTGGCTGCTCGTGAGCAGGCCACAAGGTTGTGGGCGAAAAGCTCCTGGTGTTAGGCTCAGGACAAACGGGGATTCGACTTAGCACACAAGGTGCACCCGCAGCGGCGCAGGGGCGGCTGGGTGCAGGGTGCTGTTTTGGCGTCTGGTGCCATATTGTTTTCAATGGGAGTTGCCAGTTTTGGATTTTGGCTGCAGGCTCGGTCCAGGAAGACTTCCGAGAGGAACCAACAGCTGGGCAGGTAAGTTAGAGGGCTCGGGGACATAGGTGCACCTCGGGTTCTGTTCTCCAGGGCGCAGGGCGGCTGAATTCAGGGGTGTCTTTTGAGGTCGGATTTCACCTTACCGGATCACTCGCGGTTGGGGCAGTCTCCGTGCAGAGGCTGCAGGCGACGTCGGGGAGTCCTGGAGGGGTCAACCCACGGTGGACTCAGGCTCTGGAGCGCTGGGGGACCTCGCTGGGACTGATGGGCCACCCGGATTCGGGCCGTAGGCGTCGGGTGAAGTGGTGGTTCCAGGCATCAGGTTTCTTTGTCCTCAGCAGGCTCTGAGTCCGTCTTGGGAGTTTTTTTTTAACAGAGCTGCTGTTCAGAGGAGATCCGGTCTCTGTTGAAGGCATTCAGTCCTCCTAGGGGTTCTGGACATTGCTGGCTGCAGGACAGGCGACTTTTGGTGCAGGATCTCTGGAAATTGCAGACGGGCCAGTAGGGCTGGGGCCAAGTCAGTTCTTCTCTGCAGTCTCCCTATGCTGGGCGTCTTCTTTCGTCCTTTTTCTTCGTAGGTTGCGGGAATCTGACTTCTTGGTTCGGGGCTGCCCCCTAAATACTCTATTTAGGGGGTGTTTTAGGGGTCTCGAGGTCAGTAGCCAATGGGCTACTGACCTTAGGGTGACTACACCCTTGGTGTGCTCCCCCCACGTGGGGGAGTGGGCACAATCCCTAATCCTGATTGGAGAGTGCCTGCCATCTGCAAGATGGCGGGCACTGAAGTATGGGCTTCACCTCGCCTCCCCCACCTGAGGGGTGTGGTTGGCAGAGGTGGGCACACCTTCTGGGCTGTGCTAATTTCTCCCGCCTGTCTTCCCGCCGAAAAGGAGGGGAGACAGGTAGGGGGCCTGCTCCTGATAGCAGGAGAGGCTGGGGGTCGCATTACAAAGGCGGCGAGGCCTTTGAAGCTCCCCTGCCACAGATGGCTTTTCCTGGCCTGGGGGAGGTGTGACCACCAACGCCCAGGAAAGGCTTTGTTTCTGGGCTCAGGGAGCGAAGGCTCCCACCCCAGGGGTCCAGAAACATGTCTCGTGGTGGCAGGCTGGTGTGTACCAGTCAGGGAACCCACCAGAGGCTGGTCGTTTTTCAGGGGGCATCTCTAAGATGCCCTCTGAGTGCATTTTTCATTAAATCCCACACGGGCATCAGTGTGGGTTTAATGTGTTAAAAAGTTTGATACCAAACTTCCCAGTTTTCAGTAATGCCATTATGGTGCTGTGGAGTTCGTAATGACAAACTTCCAGCACCATATACTCTGAATGGCATTGCTGCACTTACAAGGTCTAAAAATTGACTTAGACACTGTAGGGGTACAGGGCTCATGCACCTGTACCCTCACCACTGGTATAGTGTACCCAGCTAGAGGGGTGGCTAACCTATGCCAGGGCAGTGGGTTGTAGGCATGGCACACAGGTATGTGTCCAAACTGTGTAAGGCAACGTTTCACCCCACCCCAGCCGCACAGCAAGTTTTTGGGAATTCCTCCAATGTTCAGAAACATTTAGTCCGTTTTTCTTCTTTTACTCAATTTTTTCCTTTACTTTAACCTTCTTATCTAGTTTTCATCCACATGTAAGGAATCATGCTCTCTCCCAAACTTATATGCTCCCGATGTGCCCATCCAGGCCTCTGTCACGAACACAATGGACACGCATGATTGTTCATAGCAGAAATCATTTATTAAAAACCCAATGCATTTCGAGCTATGCAAGCTCTTCTTCAGGGGTAACTGCAAATATTAAAAAACTATATTACTGTATTGGTCTACATTAACCATATATACCAATTCATGTTGTTCATTCTATGTCAGTTAATCACGGATCTCATAGTCCTTCCATCATAAACTACAACCCCAAATACCCAGGTGATTTCATTCAACCCTTCTCACTCCCTTTAAAATTTCCAAAAATAAACCTCCCAGTGTGTGCCCCCCCATGATCCTACATACATTATTAAAAACACTTTTTTACTACCCATACTGCGAATCAGTAATCCCAAAAATAACACCCCCCATTTCCACTGCGTTCTCTCATTCTCTAGGTGCAGCATACTTTAAACTGACAACTTTCAAATCGCGCTCCCCTTTCCTACGCTCCTAATCCTTTCCCCAACAGTCCTTCCTACTTCAACTATCCGCACACCTTTCAAACTAACCTTCCAAACCTCGCTCTCCTTCCTTGCGCTTCTAATCCCTTCCCCCGCAGGCCTGCCTGCTTCAACTTTCCACACTCCTTCACTCAGAAATCACTCAACCATTAACACGTGTTTGGCACATTGCGGCCGTATCCGTCTTCACCCTTCACTTTCCACACTTTCACTCTGAGATCACTAAACCATTAACACGTTCTTGGCGCATTACAACGAGTCAGTCTTCACGCTTCACTTACCTGCTAAAACTGATTCACTGCCTTCCCGACATCCATTGTTTGAACGGGCTTCCTTTCCCCACTTAACCCTGCTTTTTACAAAAAAAACAAAACCACTCCCAGTGCATTCCCTCATTGGTGCTCATTAATTGAACTAACATCGACACCATCGATAACTACATTACCCATAAGCCACTTTCTTCCCATTTCTAAGATAATCATTTCCTATGACTAGCTTCATAAAGATTTGTTACCATATGTAAACCAACACTATTACAGCCACTTGACAAAAAATGCTTAGATTAGTTCTCAGTCTCATATTGAACAACTGCTCAATGAAACGATGGTATCGCTGTGCATGTGGATTTAGCCAATTATCAGTTAATCCATTTTTCTTCCGTTGGGTGCAAACCATCTGAAGGGCAATAATACATTCAACACATCAGATGATGACGGGATGCACTCCCTTTTACGCTGTTCATCTCCTTTTATCGAAATCATCGAAAAGTGCGTGCATGCTGGGCTTGTGCCTTGCCCCAATAGCACATAGACAAAATCACCAAAATGTGTAAGGCAACGTTTCACCCCACCCCAGCCGCACAGCAAGTTTTTTGGAATTCCTCCAATGTTCAGAAACATTTAGTCAGTTTTTCTTCTTTTACTCAATTTTTTCCTTTACTTTAACCTTCTTATCTAGTTTTCATCCACATGTAAGGAATCATGCTCTCTCCCAAACTTATATGCTCCCGATGTGCCCATCCAGGCCTCTGTCACGAACACAATGGACACGCATGATTGTTCATAGCAGAAATCATTTATTAAAAACCAAATGCATTTCGAGCTATGCAAGCTCTTCTTCAGGGGTAACTGCAAATATTAAAAAACTACATTACTGTATTGGTCTACATTAACCATATATAACAATTCATGTTGTTCATTCTATGTCAGTTAATCACGGATCTCATAGTCCTTCCATCATAAACTACAACCCCAAATACCCAGGTGATTTCATTCAACCCTTCTCACTCCCTTTAAAATTTCCCAAAATAAACCTCCCAGTGTGTGCCCCCATGATCCTACATACATTATTAAAAACACTTTTTTACTACCCATACTGCGAATCAGTAATCCCAAAAATAACACCCCCATTTCCACTGCGTTCTCTCATTCTCTAGGTGCAGCATACTTTAAACTGACAACTTTCAAATCGCGCTCCCCTTTCCTACGCTCCTAATCCTTTCCCCAACAGTCCTTCCTACTTCAACTATCCGCACACCTTTCAAATTAACCTTCCAAACCTCGCTCTCCTTCCTTGCGCTTCTAATCCCTTCCCACGCAGGCCTGCCTGCTTCAACTTTCCACACTCCTTCACTCTGAAATGACTCAACCATTAACACGTGTTTGGCACATTGCGGCCGTATCCGTCTGTCAGGTGTGTGTGCCATGTCGACTCTTCACTTTGTTCTGCACCAAAACACGCAGCTTGCAATGGCACTGTGTGTGTGTGTGTGTGTGTGTGTGTGTGTAAAGGTACGGGGCCTCTAATGGTGGCACAATAAGTGCTGCAGCCCTTGGAGGCCTTCCCTGGCCACATTCCCCCTAGTACCCATGGTACCTTTTACAAGGGACTGACATGTGGCCAGAGAGGTGCCAATTGGGGGTACAAGGTACAGTTTTGGGAAAGAACACAGGCCCTGGGTACCTGATTGGCAGGGACCCGGGACACATCAAGTCAAAGTGCATCAGTAGTCTGGCAAAAAGTGGGGGTTACTGCAACAGAAACCCAGCTTCCTACATTATGGCAATGAGGAATACAGGGGCATATTAGCAAGACCGGCGATAAAATTATCGCTGTTTTAGCGGCAGGAAACTGCCGCTAAAACGGCGATAATGGGCTTGCTAATATGCGTTATAGAATTCCAATAGAAGCCCAGGTTAGATGTCCTGCACATCTAACCTGGGCTTCTATTGGAATTCTATAACGCATATTAGCAAGGCCATTATCGCCGTTTTAGCGGCAGTTTCCTGCCGCTAAAACTGCGATAATTTTATCGCCGGTCTTGCTAATATGCCCCACAGTTTTTATGGTGAAAAAGGTGAAGAGAGCAGCTGTCCATGGGCTCAAAGGGAGGGCACATCAGGTAGGTTAGAGGTGAGAACCAAATTAAGGTCCCACTGCAGCACTACAAAAGGAGTTTTCAAAAACATGTGGACCTGCCCCTTCCAGAAACACTTTACAACAGGTGATTTGAAAAAGAAAGGATGATTTGGCAAAGTAAAAAGTTTGAAAAGGCCAAAAGGTAACTCTTAACAGTTGCCACAGCAAGGCCTTGCTGGGCTAAGGAAAGACAAAACAATAGGATGTCAGACTGTCATATGTCCTGTGCAGGCCCATTGTCGTTTTCGCTATGATAGCATGAGCCTTCTGCTTTGCGCGCATTACTATACAAACATATCTTGCTTTGTGCCACACTGTACTTTCACACAGACCCTGCTGTTGTTTTCGCGTTCTGTTCTTTCCTGGGATTTAGTCTGAACACCATAGACAAGTTCGAACAACAATGTCCCTTGGCCCTACCACCTAGGCAAAACATGCAAATGCAGCTGTTGTTTGGGAACACGTACTTTTGTCATATAGGTATGCACGGATAGGTAACACACACACTTGGAGAAGGACCTTTCCAGGGAAAAGATCGTGACAGCACTTGAGATGTAGAACTTTCATCTGTGTATACTAAGGTACGGGGTCTGCTGCTAACACCCAGAGATCTTCTGATATATAATCATTTTGCTTCTGTAAAAGGGGAGGGAGATTAGGCTACCCTGTCTTAAAGAATGACAGTTCCTTTTATGATTTACGGACTACTTACTATGCTGACCCTATTTGTGTTAGCCATTTTCTTACTCATTGTGGCATGTATACTGCATACTAAAGCACAATAGTTAAAATAAACATTTTAAACTTTCCTAATGTCTCTGTCAGAACTTATTGTGGACTAGTACGAGTGTGAGAGCGAAAGGGTGTGTCCTGCAACCGCAATTCCTGAGAGGGTCGGGAGTGTTGTTTTCTGGGGTGTCTAATCACTTGTTCCTCTGTGAGTGAGTAGGAGGGCAAGTGAGACACTATAGCTAGTCGGTCCCGAGCTCATGGGTACTTAGGTGGGAGGATGACTCAGTCTCTGCCTATGAAGGTTCTATTATCCCAATCATAGTTCTGTGACTCCGCAGAATCCCTGCAACAAGACAACTTCGCTTGTAAAAGCTGAATGTTACAGGAAGAACACTAGACCACAAATTTCTCTCAGTGTCCTGTAGATACAGTTTTGGTGGAAAGACACTTGGCTGCCAAAATGACACCAACCAGTTTGGGGGGGATCGAAAGCCATCTTCTCTCGCCTTCAAACTCCTCGCATGGACGTGTAGGTTGGCTACTGCTGTGGCAGGAGTAGCTCCCAAACTGGAGAACAGATGCTTATGGTCAGAAGTTCAGAGTACCACACTCTCCCTGTCCTGTCTGGACACACTAGAATGACTTGGGCCTGGTCTTTCTTGATCTTTTTAAGAACTCTGAGCAGGAGAGCTGGGGGAAAGGCGTACAGGAGTCCCAAGCCCGTCATGTTGAAAGGTGTACCCGAGGGAGAATCGTCTTGGGGACTTTAGCACACAAAGGTTTGCACACTTTGCATTCTCTACAGTGACGAATACATCGAGCCAGAGTTCTCCCCATTGTCAAAAAATGCTGTGTGCCACCTCCAAGTGCAACTGCCATTCGTCATCTGCTAGGCAATGTTGACTGAGTGCTTCCTCCCTGTCACGTAAAAATCCTGCCAGGTGCTGGGCCATCAGAGAGATGGCCTGAGCGTTCAGCCACTTTGTATAGACTCCTGGCACAGGGCCCATACTGCACACTGTCCTGTTTGTTGCAATACTACTCGGCGGTAAGAATCTGCAAACATTCACCCATGATGGCCAGGAGAAACACCTTCAATGTCAAGTGAATCGCTCACAACTTCAGCAGATTTCTGTGGGAGTAAGTGTCTGTCGGATACCAGAGTTATCTGATCTCCACTGCTCCCAGACGACTGCCCCAACCCAGCAATGATGCATTCATCCTGACTATGAACTCTGGGGGCCTCATTTATGAAAACTGTTGCATCGCTGTGTGAAAACAGCAATGCAACAGTTTTCACTGCGCCCTCCTTGCAAAAGGATGGATGCGCCGTATTTAATGTACTGCGCTCCATGTCTCAAGGAGTTACAGATATGTCAGTATTTCTGACGTATCTGTAGGCGCAAAAGTGGCGCATTGCTGGGGTATGTCTGAAAACAGACGCACCTCCAGCAATGTGTCCTTTCCAAGGGGCAAGCCCTATGTGAAAGGGCCTGCATCAGTGTTATGCCTGCTGTGAGGCAGGCGTAAGATATTGACGCAGTAGAGTCCTAGAAGTGTTGCAGTGAAATTTCATAGATTTCACTGCACCACTTTTACGACCCTTTATTGCGGGGGAACGCCCACCCTGCATACATTATACCTGATGCAGGTATAATGTAGCGCAGGGGTTTACAAAGTGACCCATCTGCTTAGATGCATCACTTTGTAAATATGGCGCAATGTGGCGCATTATTTACGCCGCCCCAGCGTCACAAAAAATGACGCAAGTGCAGCGTAAAAGTGTCACAAGACTTCATAAATAAGTCCGGGGTGTGGTAGGAAGATGTGTCCAATTGTGGTTGAGCAGCCACCACTGCAGGTCTCCCGCAGTCTATCCCCAACGCCTGGATGGAATCCGAGAGGTTCCCTTGGTACTGAGCTCACTGAAAATTGAGATCCCTCTACAGGGCCCACATGTTCCACCTGGCGTGGTCCACATGAAGGAAGCAGGAGACCAAAAGACTAAGAAGCTTCATAGCTGCTCTCACTCATACCCGGGTCAAAGGCTGAAAGACCGGGATCATAGCCCGAATGACCTGGATTCGTTGAGGTAGAGGATAGCCTGGGAAAAGCGCTGTGCCCAGGATGGCTCCCTTGAAGGGGAGCCATTGCGGAGGAGTCAGGTGCTACTTCAGCACATTGATGGAAAAGCCCAACAACGTCAACAATTTGGCCGTCACCTGGAGATGATTTACAACTATGGCAAGTATGTCTTCAGGAGCCAGTTATCGAGGTATGGGAACACGGGTACTTCCAACCTCCACAGATGGGCTGCTACCACCACCATCACTTTCGTGAACACCTGAGATGCACTGGTGAAGCAACAGGGGAGCGCATAGAATTGAAAGTGCTCGTGACCTACTCGAAACTACAGCTAATATCCATGGGATTGCAGGAAAGGAATGTGGAAGTAGGAATTCTGCAAATCCAATGCCACCATCAAGTCTCCTGGATCCACGGCAGACAGTACTTTGGCCAGCGTGAGCATTTTAAACTTGTCCTTCTGAAAGAAAAAGGTCAGAGGGTGAAGATCAAGGATGGGGTGAAAGCATCCATCCTTTTTTGCCACCAGAAAATAAAGGGAAGAGCATCCCGTCCCGATCTCTGATACCAGCACCCTTTCTATGGCTCCCTTGAGCAAGAGAGCTTGAACTTCTCCACGGAATATGGACAAGTGGTCCTACAGAAGGTGTTGTGGGTAGGTGGCATATCCAGGGGTTGTGATAAGAAAGGTAGGGAGTAACCATGTTTCCACAATTTGGAGAACCGATTGGTCAGATGTGATTCTCTTCCCGTGAGGGAGGTAGAAGGTAATGCGGCCTCTTAGCGAGTGAGTGTGCGCCTCCAGGGGTGACAGCGGTTTTGCAGTAGCAGCGGGGGTAGAGGAGCTACGGTCTGGGTAAATCATTGCCATTGGGGGCCTGGACACTGTCGGCCTGCTCCCCTGCCTCTACCTCAAAAGGACTGAGAGGCTTGTTGTGACAGGGGCGCAGTCTGGCAATGTCTTTGCTGGTATCCCCTACCAAAGCGTGGAAAGGGGCGAAGTTGCTGGGGGAACTGCCGAAAGGGTAGGGCTAGGGCTAGAGAGTGGGCAGTAGCCTTGCTCAGTTTAAAGTTTTCCAGAGCCCCAGGCCACAGGCCCAGCTCTCCCCATGCTGCTGCTCTTGCTCCTGTCTTCTCCTTGCTTTTCCCCGCATTTTGAGTGCCTTCTCCTTGCTTTTCCCTCATTTTCATGGCTTTCTCCTTGCTTTTTCCCTTGTGTTTTGTGCCTTCCTGCTTTTCCCATGTTTTCACTGCTTTCTCCTTGCTTTTTCCCCTGTTTTTTGAGTGATTTCTCCTTGCTTTCCTATCATTTTCATTGCTTTCTCCTTGCTTTTTCCCGTTTTTTGAGTGCCTTCTTCTTGCTTTCCCTTTATTTTCATAGCTTTCTCCTTGTTTTCCCCTTGCTTTTTGAGTACCTTCTCCTTGCTATCCCTCGTTTTTATTGCTTTCGCCTTGTTTTTTCCCTCATTGCTGCTCTTACCTGCTGCCTTTTTTTCACCTCCGCCTAACCCCGCCCACCACCTCCAGTGCCCCTCCCTCCTTCCAGGATCTGTTTAATGGAGGCCGCAGCTCGAACCCATTGAGAAGGCCCCAGGCCCAGCTCTCCCCCATGCTGCTGCATCGCTCTTGCTCTTGTCATCTCCTTGCTTTTCCCCTGTTTTTTGAGTGCGTTCTCCTTGCTTTCCCCTCGTTTTCACTGCTTTCTCCTTGCATTTTACCCTTTTTTTGACTTCTTGCTTCCCCTTTGTTTTCATTGCTTTCTCCTTGTGTTTTCCCCCATTTTTGAGTGCTTTCTCCTTGTTTTCCCCTTGTTTAAAAAAATAAAATGCAGTTAGCAACTCCAGCGCCTTTAGACCCTCACGGGTGATTTGCAGCGCTTTATAAATCCTTGATTGATTGAGAGACGAGGCTCCAAAGAGTTTAAAGTCATCAAAGAACATGTCCATTCAGGCTTGCTGGACATCATTTGAAAAGCCAGTGAAGCAAATCCAAGCATGGCGTCCATGTACCAAAGTAGTCCCGAGTGCCCTACCCACTCAGTCAGTTGTGTCCAGGCCTTAGCGTATGGAGTACTTTGATGCATCCTGATAGTCTTATATTAGAGCTTTAGGGTTGACTGAATGTCTTCTGGGGTATCTGGTAAGATGTCCGCCACTTCATCCCGCAACGCATACCAGGGGGCAGCTGGTGTTGACTGACCTAATGGCAAGACTAGTGCATGAAAGCATGCTTTTAGCATATGTTTTCATGTGTTTGGACCCCAATTAGGCGGGGTGGTCAGAAACACATTTGGATTAATTCTTCTTGCGTACTCCTTAATCACCAGGCTTTTTGGGGTGGGATGTTGCAAAAAGAAATCTGAGTCCTAGGTGGCAGGCCAATGTTGCCTTGCTTCCTGTCTGTTGACTGGGGGCAAGATCATGGTTTTACCTAGGTGTCTTTCAGCACATTAGAAATATCTTCTTTAAAGAAGGGGAGAAGAGGTTCTTGGCTCATCTGTCCTGGGTTCCTCAGTCAGAACAATGTTTTGACCTTTGTTGTGGGTAAAGTGAGGTCTAATATTTCTATTACTCTCCTGATCACAGTCGCGAATGAGGCTGATTCTTCTGTTGCCATGGCAGGATAAGGGGGAAGAAAGGCTAATGTCTGGAGAAGTATCCAGCCACTGGTATCTTGTAAATCGTGAGAAAGGTTCTCATCCTCATAATTGTCATCACCTGCATCATCATCATCAAATTGTTGGGGTGTTTCAGGGTCCAAATGGGAGAAAAGACATGTTTTTTGTGACCTCTGAGGTGGGGTAGGGGAGGGGATAGATGAGTCTCGGAGTCCATCTGACAAAACTATTGGCTCCCCTTCTGGCATCTGTGACATACCGGCATCGAGGCTTAGACTGGTGGCATTGGTTGCAGTGCCAAAGGTGCCATTGGATGTTGTGATAGGGCTGGAGTCAGTAGAACTGAGCTCGAGGAGAAAGCTGGCCTCAAGTTGAGGTCGAGTGGCACAGCCAGCACTGGGAACGTTTCTACCGGCGGTAACCCAACTGGAGAGCACCTCGAATCCTTAGGGCCCAAAGGTGCTCCCGAAGGATTCAGAGGGGTACCAAAGATCTGGTCTATGGCCAGTCTCAGCTCATGGAGCTGTTGTGGTGTCACTGAAGGCTCGGAGAAGTCGAGGTGCATCAGGAGCAAGGCTGAAATAGGATCCGAATTTGAAAGACGACTCAACGGCCTGGAGGAATTTGGGGCCATCATAACAGTCCGAATGATGGGAGTGGTGGGGCAAAGGAGACCCATGTCTGAACGTCTTGTGTTTTTTAAATTTCTTGGACTTACCTTAACATTGTGACTTCGATGACGATCGGTTGCAAGATCAGGCTCGGGAGCGAAAATTCATCCGCCCTCTCGATTTTAACTGGGATCTTCTTTGACTTACTTTGGAATTCCGCAGTGGCTAGTTTGTCTTTGTGTTGTTCTTGGAGCCGAGACACCAGAGACAGACATCGCTGGATTAAGAGGCATGTCACATGACCAACATGTGAATGTGATGATATGATAGCCAGCTTAGGAGGTGGGTTTTCCCTTACAAAACGAATGGGGTTACCAGCTAGTACCTGGTTCTCCCACACAGAGGGATGAAATGCAACTCAATAACTAGACGTGAACTCACTACTCTGTCTAAGTATCCCTAACCTAGGAGCACGTGGCATGGACTGCACCATGTCGTATCCATTCTTGAGGCTCAGACAACTCTCGCCATCCCTGAGACCACACTGAGTGTGTCTTTGCATCTCAGAGGAAGAAGAGCTGTGGATGTGCTGATGGTGATCCTCTTCTGCAGTCTCATTGCAGCTCTCGTTACCAGAACAGGGTCCTCCAACCCTGACAGACTCACGTTTTCACTAACCTGTAGATCTGAATGTTGCTGCAGGAATCATATCGTACCCACCAGCCTTCTTCCTGGTTGACAGTGCTGAACACGTTCAACATTGACCGTGATACTGATGTGAAAAGTGGAGATGAGTATAGGGAAATGAGAGAAGGCACACAAGAGATAGTGGGTTGAAGTCACAGCTTGTTTCATCAAAAGAAGGCTCTCATAGTTGTTCTGCAGTCTCTCACGAGGATAGCTCTTATATACTAAACGTAACACAAGATTACTATTACTCTTTGCGTCTGTCATCAATTTCACTTGCTTGCAGTTTTTTTCTTTTACATGGATTTAACATGAATGGTAACATTGCACAGAAAGTAAAAAAATACAGAGGAATCACTCTGGCAACAGTTGCATTACAGTAAATACTCAATGTATCCATGGCACCAAGAGAATTGTTTTTGCACTGGCCTGTTCTAATATCATAAGTACACTTGTTCAAATTCCACAACTTGAGGCACAGACCAGTAGATAATACTGCAAAGGCCCAAGAGGCAGTTGTTAGAGCATAACTTAAAAGGGGAGGCAAAGTTCCAGTAGGTAGGTGCAAGGGGCAATTGAAGAATCTAACAGTAGTTTCACAATCCAAACAAATTCATCTAAATCCCCCTAGCTAATCACTAACCTGAGGTCTGTGGAGACAGCGCTGGTAGAGGTGGAAGAGTTTCAAATGTGCAAGGAAAGTATGTGAAGAGCTTCTTTGAAGTGATGCCGCAGAGCCGAAGTTCTGAGATGCGCCACAAGCAGAAAACGTATGAGAAGATGCACTTGGCATCCAGTTTTACAGTTGTCTCTGCTGGAGAGCCAGGAACACTGGTAAACTGCAGAGCCCAAGCAGGTGAAGAGTGAGCCCAAGGAAAGGCTTCCTCTCATCAAGAGGGAGGAAAACGAAGCAGCAGGCCATACCTTGGTTGCAGCTTTTATAGACTGTGGGAACCTCTGTCCTGGACTAGATCTTCATGTCCCAAAATCCTTAAATCCTGCAGTAGATCCTCAAATGCTGTTGTAGATTCTCGAATCCCACTTTAGACTGCAACTCAGATAGGGCCAAACTGCCATAGCTTTTGGGGTGCATGCATTGGGTGAGGATTTGTTGTGCTGTGACAGGGGTTCACAACTAGGCAGCACACACGATTTGCTATTAGCAGGTTACCAGGTTCATGCTGCAAACTTTATTCTTTGTACATCTGTCCCTGAGAGAAAAACAAATACGCCAATTAACATGAATAGATTCAGAAATAGGTGACATCTGTCACCCCTTTTCTTCACACTCCCATTTGAGGGAGACTGCAGGACAAAGGGATAAAACTGTGACTTCATCAGAGGTCAAGCGGTGCAAGATGACTCTCTTGCAACCACTGTATGTAATCCCTGTTACCTTCCCTCTACCCATCAGATCCTTTATCACTTACACATCACCCTTAACTATCTCTCAGAATCAACATATAATTTATATCAGTTCAGTTCAATAGTCTTTTTTCAGTCATAATAATGACAATAAAAACACAGATTTAAGAAATACATTGTACTTCATATAGTTTTTCAGATTCAGAGATTATTAAGAAAACTTCAGACATCAATTAAGACAGATTTAAAACATCATGAAATATAATGTATGTATACATTTAGCCGATGCCGCAGTTTGGCTACTGGCAACCGCCACAGGGCTTTCCATTCCAACAGGGTCTGCCTCCTTTTTAGGTCTCGCCTAGCGTTGCAGCGCGCATGCGTTGCTCGCTCTGCAAGACATATTGTGAGAGAGGAGATTTCAGAAGGGGGCTTGAAGCCCCGCCCCTCATTTTCATTGGATGGCGTCATCGTTTATGGTAAACGGTGGCCTCAAATTGAAAATGAGGCTTCTTGGTTACCGCCCTTTCTCCTTTTGGGACGGCCCATCCGGACTGGATCGTTTGCTTCACGGCTGTCGTGAAGCAATTTCTTATCTAGAGGAGGCATGTTATATAAACAAGCTGTGAAGCAAAGGATCCAGTCCGGATGGGCCTTCCCAAAAGGAGACTCGTGGTGTCAGGTATGCAGCAACCGACTGTCAGGAATGTATTGGAAATGTCTTTGATTGCCAGAGCACGCACATTGCACTCCGAGGCGCTCTTTAGCACTGAGCTGGACTCCGGGCGCAGAGCCGCAGTGTTCCTGAGGGCGGGGCCGCAGAGGGTGACACGTACTGGCCGGGTGGCTATCGGCGGCGGACAGTACCATGGGAGCTCCTCCGTGGGGGAGTCCACTCATACTAACTTCGCCACTCCACAGCGTCTACTCACCGGCACTGGCCCGGCGTGTCCCCGGGTGTCCCCGTTGCATCAGACCTAGATGTCCTCTGGCAGAGACGGACAGGCATAATCACCCAATCCAAACCCGCCCACTGACGGAAGTGGAAGCGCTGTAGGTAATTTCTGCTCAGGGGCACATGCTGCTTCACACATCCAATGAACGTTCTCCTAGCCAGCAAATCACAAGCCGCGGTACGGCTTCGTGGGACCCCGATAGCCAATTGCTAACTGACAGGAACTCTCCTAGCCAATGACAGTGTACAGGCCCGCAACCAACCCTGTATTTTGACCGCGATTCGCCATGTGTAGAGTATGTCTCTTTGTCTCTGATTGGTTACCAATATTTTGAGATTCCGTAAACTCTGGCTCGCTCAACATGCTATTCACGGAACTGAACCTGTGTTTAGAGAGAATAAATGATAACAGGCTTCAAGCTCAAAGAACGAACTGTCCACATGTGGTCATCCTTATTTGAGCGCAGCGGTTTAGAACAGAGGTACAGCGGGGTATGGTCGAGTACATCTGTGTCTAGTAGAGTAATGAAGAGACATGCATGTTGTGAGTGGGGTTTAGCAACGTATGCATTCTTGCAGTTGTAGCCCTTGCTCACTTCAGTTGCTGTAATTGAACGAAGACTTCTGGTACAATTATGGTTTGTAAAGGAAATGGCCACGAACGAAGAATTGTGTTGTTTTAGCAATTAATGACGGTGTCATTGAGTAATCTTACGATTAGGGCTTCATTGTAGTGAGGTATATTCGGCTAGAATTTGTGCTATTACAATTTGTATAGCGCATAGGCTGCCATGAGTATGATGCTGCACTTTAGGTAAGCATGGTGTAGAGTGAGATCCAAGATAATTCAGTCTGTCGAGGCGAGGGGTATGACGATGCACATTTTCATACAGTCGATGCAGTGAGGTGTGAGCGAGAGGGTATATGGATACAAGGGTACTTGGATATTTGGGCTGTAATTTTACGCTATCAAGGTGCATCAGGACATGGATGGTGTTATTTAGCATTTTTATAGCACACTGGTTTCACAAGTATAGCTGTGTACCAGTGTGAGCCTGCTACCAGTTATGATGGCATATGCTGAAAGGTCCAGTGCTGCTGTCGAAGTGCATTAACATTGAGCCAAAAGGGGCCATAGATGGTCCGTGCTCTCCAGGCGTACCGTAGTGATCCGGAGTTAGACGGGTCCCCCTGTCCTGAGCCTGCCTGTTGGTAGCAGTTTTCACGCCCGATTATGCTTGTAAAGTAAACTTTGACCGTAATACCTTAACTTGTTTTTATTATGTATTACTTCATACCACAGTCCTGTAATTTCTAAGCACCGTAAATAATAGTCGTTTCTTTGATCTAATTAACAGACATCTGATAATGCAGACGTAAGTATGAATTACCCACAGTAGTCTTTTATAGAGTTCAATTTAACGACACACATTGGTCTTATTTGTTTGCCACTGTTTCAAAGCTCTTCCCATGTGCTGTACTAGGAGCAAATGGATCTCCAATTATATGTCATGTGTCACCTCACACCTTGGCAAGCTTAATGCCTTTGCCCCCTTATGACGTCTACTGCCACCCTTGTAATGCCATTTTACTGTCATCTGGAATGTGTCTGTCCATCCCTATCCTTTCTGGAGTTGTATCTTCCCGAACTGGAATAATTACTGTAGGTAGACACATTTTTCAAGTTCTTTACTGTGTTCTGTGAAGTTAAGAAATATTATGTTTTTCTGTGAGGTTTTTCTATAGGAGTGTGAGAGGGATGGGTGGAAAATAAAACGAGGAGGTCTTACAGGCCGATGAATGATGGCTTAATTTATTGAGATAGGTCAGAACCATAAGACATGCCAGAGTCAAAGGGAAGAGAGGGGATCAGGATGGTCGTCGTCTTTGTCCGAGGTGGTACTGGTGGCGGCTCTTCTCCTTTTCCTCCCGTAGGGTAGCGATGGTACAGCCCCGGGGAAAACAAAGAAGAGAAGACGGCCAATGTGGCTGTCCCTTCCCTCAAGAGCATAAAGTAGTGCAGAACAAGCCGTCACCGTGATCGTACAGCTCTCAGGAAAGGATGGGTAGGAAGAGAGCGGGAGAGTCAGGAAACAAAAGATACCAAGAAAGAATCCCGCCACAGGGTAGGAAAACCACAGAAAAGAGTAAAGGGTTTCCGTTCTGTGTTCCAGTTACTAACCCCTCTTTGGTGCTAGGGTGCAGGAGGTGATCGGGGGGGTGAGGGTATTGTGCACACAAAACAAAACGTCTGGTGAGATGCGTGAACCCTGAGTCCCTTGGACTCGCCGCCCCCCTCCCTTCCGTATTTACACAACCCTTTTCCCAGAGTCACGTACCGCAGGGGCCGAAACTCTCCTGAGCTGCGGCGGCGTCACAGCGTCCTCCGGGGGTGTCCACCACTCCTCCGACCACTCCTCCTGTTCGGTATCAGTCTTCTCCGGGCTTTGCTGGGGTCCTTCGTCTGCTTCTCGACCTCGCTCCAGGTCCGACTTGTCTGCTTCTCGTCCTAGCTCCAGGTCCGACTCGTCTGCTTCTCGTCCTCGCTCCAGGTCCGTAGTGCTCCCTCCTTCCTCTTTCGACTCTTGCCTCCTAAACACGCACACCCCAGCATCTTCCGGGATCGTCCTTTCAGCCACACGCTCCTCCCCTCGTTTCCAGGAGGTGTCCCTCCATTGGTCGGTCCGCGTCAGAGGGAGTTCCTTCTCCTGTATGGAAGAAGGGCCGAAAGAGGTTAACTCTTTCAGAACCGTCACCGTACTACCGTTAGGCGTGTTTAGTCCCTCATGAGGACCTATGGGGGCTATAGCGGGTTTGCCAGCCTGGCCCTCTTCACAAGGAGGTTGCAGAAAGAGCTCGCCATGCTGTAGTGGGAGTTGTGGTGGGTCTCCAGTACATGTAAGCTAAGATTCAAGCCCCTTCCCTTTCTATGAGTAGTAGTGATTGCACCATCAAGGCGGTGTCACTGCTCTATAGGTTCACTCAATAACCGGAAGTACAATACAACCTGTCCCACCCAGTCTGGCCATGGGTATATGTAATATCCACTCAGAGTCCTTATTCCAAAATGAGTGGGTATTAACATTTTTAATGCATTAGATTAATGTTGGTTTTTTTTGTGTGTCCTCATTCTGCCAATTCTCTTGTTGGTAGCACCCTATTCCCACTTGCCAAATACCAAAGCATGGGGCAGAGCCATTCCATCCAAGCAGAAATCTGTTTCCTCTTCCAACCCTTCACCGGTGTGCCCGTAGCAAAGAAGGGACCAGGACCAACAGCAATTGTTTGGCTTAATCATTGGACCTCCTGGATCTTTGACTCCAATCGACCAACATTATCCACACTTTCTCCTGACTACTAGGATCACAGGCCATATCAAACTGACTTGTAGAGATTATATTTTTAATACAATCAGAAGAACGGGGGGTACTCCAGATTTCCAAGACCTGCAAATCTCTCGTCTCCCCAATAGGATCGTATAAAAAATAAATATGGAGATTAGTGTTAGGTCGAGTAGGACAGTCCTGACGAAGTCCAAAAAATATAAGCATAGGGCTTACCTTGACTTGCAGACCCGTTACCTCAGTCAAGAACTTACACAGCTCGGTCCAAAAATCAGCAATCCTGGGGCATGTCATAAACATATGCATATCATCTGCCAGAGGGTACATACATCTTGGGCATGCATACTGAGTTCCTGTGAATCTTGATAGTTTTGCTGGAGACCAATATACTCTGTACAAAGTGAAAAGGTGATTACGCTTGTGGAAAGCGGGTTTTACCACTGCTCGGAGTGTTGCAAACGAATCAACCCAAACCTCCCTAACATTTAGATCAGCTAAATCTTCTGCCCAAAGCTTTAAAATATCTGTATCAATGTCATCATCCGCCTCTAGCAGAGTAAGATACCACAAAGAGACTTCCTTTTTGATAGGGCCAGTTCTAATTGCCTGGTCTAGCCATGAGTCCTCTTCCTCCTCCTCCCAAACCTGTCTTGCCCACCAGGAGGAGACTTGATAGTATTTAAATCTGGTTAATTGACCCCTGGTGCATTTACTCAGGACTTCCCAGCTGACCAAAGATGAGGCCGATTTGAGGTCCCCCCACCGGGACATCCCTGCAGATTTCAAGGGAAGACTGAGCAGATCTTTTAGACACTCAGGGGTTCCTGGTGAGTACCAAATCGGCGCTTTAGAAGAATAGTAAGGAACTTTTGTTTTCCGAATAAACACCCAGGTTCTTAAGGCCCCCTGCAAAATCTTCAACCTCACTTTTAAAAAAAACTTTGGGTCTCCATATTTAAAAAGAAGCTGATCCTGTCCCTCCCTCAATACACTCAACATTGCCCCATAAAGTATTCCTAATGGTGACCTATCCACTTTATTTAACAACATACGGAAGTTCTTGAATTGAAATGCATACCCATAAGTCATAAGATCAGGGAGAGCCAGCCCCCTCTTCTCCAGCCTCCTCCTCAGCTTTTTCCAGGATATCCTTGATCCCTTGGAGGACCAGATAAAGCTACTGATCTTCCCCTGCAATTTAGCTACCTCTCCTTTGTCAAAAGATAAGGGTATCGAATTAAAAAGAAACGTGATCTTGGGGAGGACAATCATTTTGATTAGGTTAACCCTACCATAAATGTTTAAGGGTAGATTTGCCCACCTTACCAACAACCTCCCAATCTCCTGACTCACCTTCTTCCAATTTACTCTGGGCACATCCGCTAATTTCTGGGTGATTATAATACCCAAGTAGCGCATTTGCAACTTAATCCCCGGGGTTTGCCTAGGCTGGTTCCATTCCATAATTTCGGTCTTCCCTCTATTTACCTTGTACCCTGATATCTTCCCAAAGAGTTTGGCCTTAGCCTTAGCCATTAAATTTGGAATAGCCACCTCAGGGTTAACCGTGTAAAGTATGAGATCGTCTGCATACAATGCCAACTTTGCCACTAAGCCTGCAAACTTAAACGGGAAGATAGTAACATCCGTTCTAATCAGGGAAGCGAACTGCTCAATATAGAGATTGAATAAATGCAGGGACAGGGGACACCCCTGTCTAGTTCCCCGCGTTATATTAAACCAATCTGATAACTCCCCGTTAACCAATGCCCTGGCTCTAGGCAAACAATACAGGTTTTGGACAGCCCTTACTATATTCTCCGGAAACCCATAGATCTTTAAAACCTCCCAGAGGTAGGGCCGGTGAACTTGATCAAACGCCTTGGCGGCGTCGACAGCTACAACAGTTACAGGTAGATTATAGGCTTCTGCCAGATCCACAACCCCAAGCATCTCGAAAGTAAGTTCATTGAGCTGCCTCCCGGGGATAAATCCTCTCTGATCTTGGTGAATAACCCATTTAATGATCTGGGCAACCCTAGAGGCCAATATCCCCGAAAAAACCTTATAATCGGTATTTAAAAGCGATATTGGCCTGTAGGAGTCCACTGCCAAAGGGTCTTTATTGGGTTTCAGGATCAATGTTACTGTGGCCTCAGCCCAAGACAACGGGGCTTTTTCCCCTTCCAGCAATATTGCGTTAAATAGGTGTTTCAACACTGGGACCATACTATCAAGAAGTTTAGAGTAGATTTCAACAGGTAGACCATCTGGGCCGGCCGCCTTCCCCCTCGCCATTTTTCTCAGCTGTACGTGGACCTCATCTTCCGTTATCTCGGCCATTAGGGCTCTCTTTTGATCATTATTTAGACTAGGGAGTTCAATCTTCCCCAGCCAGGCCCCTATATTCTCCCTCCATGGCGAATTATCGTTTTTGTATAATTGACTCATATATCTACAGGCTTCTGTGCCTATTTCTACGTTGGTATCTAGTATGGCTCCTGTTTCTACGTTTCTTAGATTACAAATTAAATTTCTAGATTTATCAGATTTGGCCTTCCAAGCCAGAAGCGAACTGCTCTTCTCCCCATACGCGAAATGCTGCAGCTTACTAACCCTCCATCTATCCAATAGCCTATTGTCAAGATCCCCTTGATATTTCGTTTGGAGCTGTTCTAGCTCTTTACCCAGCAAAGAAACTTTACTGGAGCCCTCCAATGATGCCTTTTGTAGCGCCTGTTCCTTACACTTAATCTTTTTGGAGAGTTCCTCCTCTTGCTGTTTCACATCTCGCCTCTTTCCCACCATAATAGAAGTACCTATAGCTCTTAAATAGGCCTTGAAGGCATCCCAGATGACTTGAATTTTTACTGATCCCATATTAGCTTGAAAAAAAAACGAAGCCTCTTCTCTTACACTTGATACCACCCCTTCATTTAACAAAATAGTTCTATCTAGGGTCCACCTTTTCATACCAGACTTACTATAATGCCTAAGGGACAAAAACACAGTTGAATGATCTGAGAGGATGGCAGGGAGATGTTTAACCTCTTCAACCGATGTTAATAACTCCCGATCTACTAAAAAATAATCGATCCGGGAGTGGTGGCCATATTTTTTACTGTAAAAAGTGAAGTCTTTTGTCTCCCCCATCTTGCTTCTCCAAATGTCTACCAAATTTAGCTCTCGAATCATGGTCTTAACTACAGCCGATGTTCTTGGGGGGGCTGGCATATTTGACTGAGTGGAACAGAACTTGACATTGATTGAGTCACGTGATCGGGGAACATGGCGGCCGGTTGACACCGGTCGCGAGAGCTCCTGAGCGGAGGGAATGGAGAATCCTTTGATGTGAAGCCTTTCGATAGGGGGTAATGATGCAGTTGGCGGTGGCGGTGTAGAACAAGGGTGAGCCGCAGTAAATCCGACAGTTTTGTTTCACCTCGCGTATAGGCACAGACGCGGTTACGGAGGCCAGCCCCGCCCCTCAGGGGAATTGGTGCTGGGCGGCGGCGTTTCTACGAAGGTCCCGGGCGGTGACGGCGTTGATAGGGCTCAGGCAGGGCAGAGCCTGTACAGAATCCGCTGGACGTGCAATTTGGGAAGCAAATTACAGTAAAGGCTCGAGTGCAGACTGCAGGGAGCAGGCAATAACTCGAGAGGGATTGACTTTTGATCTTCTCGACGAGATTCGGCCGCAGCAACAGCGCTACAGCAGCAAGGTCAAGGTAAAGGGGGGTGGATGGAAAACGACCCCCCCTCCCAGGATCTCCCCTCCTTGGAGTTGGAAGGTGATAGATATAGAGGAGTCATAAATCAGGCTCATACAGGGGAGAAAAAGGTTACAGTGTCTGCTGCAGCTAGAGAGGCGCAATCTCTGCCGGCTAGGAACCGGTATCTTTTACGCTCTGTGCCCGAGAAGAAAGATGCTGCTGGAAGAGCAAAGGTCCCTGTGGTTAGAGAACCCCAAGCAGTAACACCTGTAAAAAAAGCAGCTAGAGGGACTGGGAGAACCAAGAGGTGTGGGCCTAGGGAGACACGATCATTTCTTAAGCCTCCCCCTCCCTAAGGTCTTACTTTAAAATCATGGAGCAGGTTGCAGGTTCCTCAGAGGGGATGGGAAGTAAGGTTTTGGAACTGCCATCCCAGGTTGAACCATTGCGGTTGGAAAATCGATTTTCCCCACTGGCAGAAAACCGAGACGATATCATACCCCATACTCAAGTAGTTTTGAATGATGTAGTGGGTAGGGGGGCTGAGGGTAACTGTCCTAGCCAGAGAAACGGCGAGAGCTCTGGGTCTGATCATTGTCGTCAAGAAAAGTCTCCCTCAGAAAGCCAGTTGGCAGATCTGCTCTGCACTTTGAGACAAGATATTCAGGTTAAATTCAAGACTTCTGAATTGAATCAAAAGGACATTCAAGAAAAATGTGGGATACTTGAACAGAAAATAGACGGAATCGCCCAACGGACTTTAGCTTTAGAGGGCGAGTCATTGTCAGCTGCGATGGCTGTGAATACCAGTGAAATAGTGGGGCTTAAAAAGCAGAATAAGCTGTTGCAAGAGGACCTGGAGAGGCTTGAACTGCAAGCTAGGCGCAATAATGTGCGGCTCTTGAATATCCCCGAAAACTCTGAAAATGGTGATATCAAAATTTTTGTGTGTAAGTTGTTGGGAGTTCTACTTCAGGATAGGTCGGATATTGATTGGGACAAAGAGATACAAAGGGTGCATAGAGATCCGTTTAGGTTACATCCTGGGAGGAAGACCCCAAGGAAAATACTGATAAACTTTCTCTCTTTCTCAGTCAAGGAGTATGTGCTGGGGCGTGCCCTAAAGGATCGTTTTTTGAAGTTTGGAGACCTTAGTTATCAAATTCGATCCGATATGGGTAAGAGAACAGCCCAGAGGCAGTGGGAACTGGGCACAAAAATGAATGATTTACGCAGTAAGGGGGTCCAGGTACAGATGAAGTTTCCTGCAATGCTGAGGATTATGTGGCAGAACAAAATGTACAATATTAGAGATCCAGAGGAAGTGGACTCCCTTCTGGCGCAGATGGAAGGTCCAGAATAAAGGCCCGAACAGGGAGTAGAGGACGTATCTTATGTATCTTATGTATCTTATGAGCAGATCACTGAGCCCCAGTCAAGTTTTTTTTCTTTATTAGTATTATTTACCCATTTTCTTAGCATTGTGGTTTAGGATTCCTCCTCCTCTAGTTCGGGGGCTCTCGAAAGGCGATTTCTTTTCGCCTAGGGATAGGAAGGAGGGTTCCCCAAGGTGGGTGGGTGGGTGGTGGGGTGCACAGGGTGGTGGGAGCATGAGGGAAAAATAGAAAAAATTGTCCTATTTCTGTCATATGTTAGTATGGTCTTAATTACGAGGGGTTATTGGACTCTTTTTAGAGGGGGAGCGGGCTATGAAGACAGGTTAACGTGGTCTTTCTGGAGCTGGGGATGGTACTGTAGAAATGAGTAAAATAAACCCGATGTATTTTATATCCTGGAATGTGAATGGTCTGAGGTCCAGGAAGAAGCTGGCTCGAGTTTCGGAATTCCTTAAGAACAGCGAGGCTAGTGTTATCGTGCTCCAGGAAACCCATTTAGAAAGGGGTGAGTGTGGTACCGCTTTTAATAAATTGAGATGGGTCCAAGAAGCAGTTTGTTCGGACCAAAGAGACAGCACAAGAGGTGTGGTGGTCATTATACGAAATAACTCAGGCATAAAGATAGAAAGCTATCAGACAGACTCCTCTGGGAGATGGTTGGTCACCAACCTGAGGATACAGGGGCTGTCAATAGTTTGCGGCAATTATTATGGTCCAAATGATGATGCTCCAGATGCTTTAGTTAAGCTCGAAGCATGTCTAATACTGGCTAGTGCTCCGGTTATAATCGGTGGCGACTTCAACATAGTACAAAATAAGGACCTGGATAGAACCGCATTAGATTAATGTGGAAAAAAAAACATTAATAAAAGCCAGTACCATTTACAATACAAAACTCACACTAGTACAAATGCAATGCAATAGATTTCACAATTACAACAAAGTGAGCTATTGACATTTTGCATTACACCATTTAATTAATGCTTCACGAAGGGAAAAAAAAACCAAACAATAACATTTACAATGCCAATAGCTCAAAACAATGTCATTGCGAGACCTATTGCATTGTAAATGCTTGTTTATACAGAGGCAGGGGCTGGGGAAGAGGAAAACAAAAGTACCCCAGACAGCCGGCCAAAGTCCACTGGGGGAACCAAACCCCGAACCAAGTGGTGACGAGGAGCAAAGGGAAGGACCAGGGACCGACAACGAGCAGGGACCCACCAACATTATAAACTTGAGCACCCACACCCTATCACCTGATGAGAACGTCGTCCTTTCTAAGGGACTAGGATTCGTACCAACACCCAGAAGTGATCTTTTCTCATTACGTATAGAACTGAAACAATTCTTTTGGAGGGTCAAACTAAAGAGCTTTTTTGAGGACCAAGAAACCAGTATGGATCAAGAATCTGGTAACACGGGCCTCAGGAAAAAGTCCACTTTTATACCACCAACACAAGCCATCCCATGCCGTGTGTGAGCTTTCGAACAGGCAGTCCTGAAGGAGATAGACATAATTGATTGTCAAACTAACAAGGTCTTTCAGAACTTAAAGAAGGGAGAAAAAATAGCCTTGGAAAATCTGAAAAAGAACACACAGTTGGTTATAAAACCAGCTGATAAAGGTGGAGCAATAGTTGTCATGGATAAGCACATGTACCACACAGAATACATCTGACTATTGTCCGATGGCGACAGCTATGAAATTCTCCATATTGATCCTACACTGAGACTAACCAACAAGATAAAAAACTTAGTGGAGGGGCGTCTCTTGAATGATTGGATTACAAAACACGAGGCAGAGTTTCTCGTGCCCGACACACCACGAACACTAAGATTTTATACTCTCCCAAAAATCCACAAAAACAAGATTCCCCCACCAGTCGGACCTATTGTGTCGGGCATTGGCTCAGTTTTGGAACCCCTTCGCAGTTCTGCGACTGGTTTCTCAGACCCATGTGTAGACCTCTACTTGAATGAATGAATGAATGAATGATTGAATGAGGTCATTTATAAAGAGCATCTATCACTTCGAGGAGCATCTTGGCGCTGAGAGGCGGGTGGAATGAAGTATCGAGGAGAGTGGTCTCAGACAGTGAACTGTCAGATGGGAGATAGAACCAGACTACTTCATACTTAAAGAACACAAAGGATGCCCTTTGCCTGCTCAGAGACTTGGAAATTAACCTCACAGAAGTTTGTATTATCACGATGGATATTGAAGCTCTGTATCTGAGTATCCCACAGAGACGCACCTTGAACGTGGTCGAACACATCCTTCAGGAGCTGGAGTGGCAATTCATGACACCTAGACACTTCATTTTAGAATGTGCAGAGTTGGCCCTTACAGAGAACTTTTTCGAGTACGAGGGAACCACATACCACCAGGTGAAGGGTACATCTATGGGGAGCACTTTTGTGCCCAGTATGGCCTGTCTATACTTACATCAATTTGAGGTCGACTTAATCTTCAGGTACAGGGAACATATGAAACTATGGCATAGATGACGTGATGATCATCTGGCATGGTAACAAGGAACAGGCAATAACATTTGCTGAGTGGGTGAACACCAGGGATGAACACCTGAAGTTTACATACACCATCAACAAAGATGAAGCAGTATTCCTGGACCTGGTTATCACAATGGACCAAGAAGGCATAAAGATAAGAGTCCACAACAAGGCAACTGACAGGAACAGCCTCCTACTATTTGAAAGCTTCCACCCAAAAGCACTGCGACAGAACCTCCCCGTGGGTTAGTTCCTACGGGTCAGACGGAATTGCTCCTCACTGGGAGTTTTTGACATACAGGCGAAAACACACGTCATTATCCCAGGAAACTGGTGAAAAAGCTAAAAAAAGAGCGAGAAACAATAACCGAGAGGCCCTCCTTGAGAACCACGTGAGACCTGAGAACGACAGGATGGTGTGTGTCACCATGTATACCCCCATATCTAATAAAGTCCAGAATATAGTGCGCAAGAATTGGCACATTCTGAAAGGGGGAACAAAACAATGGCCTCAACCCCTCTTTGCTTTCAAGAGGAACATGAGTATTCAGGACAAACTGGTTCACGCTGGAACACTACCCGTGCACACCCAAACTCAAACAATGCTATGGGACAAACAGCGGCCGGTTGGCCATTACCCATGGGAGTGAAAGGAAATCCCCGCCCCCTACTCTCTATTCAGCCAAGGTTCTATTCAGCCCAGCCCTGACCCATCAGACTGCTGGAGCCTAAGCCCTCCTGTCACTCACAAACCAGACAGGCAATACACAACCTAGCAGAGGCAAGCTGGATGGTTAGGCAAGAAAATACCTACTTTCTAAAAGTAGTATTTTCAAACACAGAATGTAAAAATCATCCACACTAAAAGATGTATTTTAACATTCTGAGTTCAGGCATACCAAACTCGAATTTCTACCTTGTTCCCTGGGTCAGTTAGGATTATAAGATGTTATAATCAAACTGCCCATTCTGGCCTACGGGAGCAGGTAGCCTTGTAATAGTGAAAAACGAAATTGGCTGTAATTCACTATCAGGACATGCCACACACATCAGGGCATGTCCTACCTTTCACATACAATGCTCCCTGCCCTAGGGCCTACCTTAGGGGTGACTAACATGTAGAAAAGGGAAGGTTTGGGGACTGGCATGTGGGTTCACTTGCCAAGTCGACATGGCAGTCCCAGACTGCACACAGGCTCTGCAATGGCAGGCCTGAGCCATAGTTTACAAGCTGCTTCTGTGGGTGGCACAACCCGTGCTGCAAGCCCACCAGCAGCATTTGATTTACAGGCCCTGGGCACACACAGTGCACTGTACTAAGGTCTGACAAGTAAATCAAATAATCCAATCATGGAATCACTAATCCATAACAACAATTTATAATGAGAGCATATGCACTTTAGCACTGATCAGCAGTGGTAAAGTGCCCAGAGTCATAAAACCAACAAAAACAGGTCAGAAACAATACAGGAGGAAGGCAAAAAGTTAAGGGATGACCCTGCAAAAAGGGCCAAGTCCAACACAACCCCCTTCCAGCCTAAACGCAGGGTAGATCAATCACTACCTTGATGGGCTTCCCTGCTTTGGGTGATAGAACATGGACCCTGGCCCGCAACAGCAGGGGCATATTCCAGTTCTACACCAATCTGAACCTATCTGGATCCCTCTGTCCATACTCTCAGGGCCCACTAAGCTAACCCATGGGGAACCCTTCTCCTCACCTGTGGACACCATCTGTGCAGCACCTAACCTTAGCTTTCTCATAGGTGTGTCCCAACAGACAGACAGTACCCACATGGCCAACACAGAGGTGTGGCCCAGTCCACCCCCGGGGTGTGACTCCTGTCCCCCCCTAGGGGACACTCTGTCCATCCGGACAGCAAGCCACAGTGGCCACTGACAGCTGTCAGTGATGAGAACCAGGCCCCAGGCCTTTCATGGTTCTCCAACCTCTGTGGCGTCAGAGAGTGGGGGTCAGTAGCCCCAGGTGCCTGGCACCCTTGGTCCACTCTCCCTCCTGTCAGGTCAGGTATGACATCCTGACACTGACGCACCAGCCCCGGGCCTGTGCCCGGTGGCTGGAGAGGAACCTGGGGTGGGCTTTCCCACACCCGGTCCTCCTCCTTGGGGCTCTGCACCCTCCCACCCGGAGCGGTACCCCCTTCCAGAATTGTCAGGGCACCTGGGGCAGGTGTCCTGCACAATTCGCCCACCAGTTCAGGGGTTCTATCCTGCAACTGGGATCCCAACCTGGGATCTAAACCCTGAGGTTGCACCGGGGTCAGAGGCGAGGGCTCCCTCCCTCTGCACCCCCTTCCAGAGTTCTGCACCCTCCCAACTGGAGTGGTACCCCCAGAAGCTGCATCGGTCAGGACACTGCTTACAGTTGTCCTTCCCTCCAGGTCAGGCATACCCTGCACCTGGCCTCCCAACCCAGGGACGGAACCCTGCGGTTCAACAAGTGCCCGGTGCACCAGGACATCCTGGGGAGCACATATGCCCCCCCCGAGGGTGACACATAACTCATGTGTCGTGTGACAGTCTGCCTGGCGCAGATCTCCCGACCCCTGTTCATCTGACAGTGCATGAGGATCCCCCAGGACAGAAGTGGTGTCACCATGGTCATTCATTGGTGACTCAGCCCTTCTGGCTGGCCCCTGACCCACTGGTTCTTCCACTGGGGACTCTTTCCCCCTCTCACCCCCCAATCTGGACTTCTGCACCCTCCACTTAGGAGTGGTACTGCCAGACACTAGAACTGATGGAGGCCTGCTTACAGACACTCCCAGTTCACCTGACATTAGGAGATCCCCCTCAACGGACGGCCCCTCAGGACAGCCTAGGCTCCCTACCTGATGTTTCCTTAAGGAACCATCCAGGCCCTGAGACTGAGTTTTGGGCACCTCGGGACGCATCCCATTCTCACTCCTTCTCCGCGGAGACAGGACGTGAGGCCCTACACCCCTCCCACTACACCGGGACCTAGCTGGGCTACTCTGAACCTCTCCCACCACTCTGGGTTGGAAGATACCTGAGCCACTCCTCTTATGGTCACTCCCCAATGCCTCTTCAGACCCCTTGGAATCCACCAAAAGGTCTGCCTCTTGGGTGAGCTCCCTGGGGTCAGAGAACTCACCCTCCAACCGGTGTTGGCATAGCTCTGGAAAACACGGACTTACAATATGCTCTCCCACAATTGGATCACACAGCCCCACACAGGGGTTAACCAAACTATCCTTCACCTCACCATCCAGTGCCTTGCACACGTACCCCACACCCAGTGGCGGATGGTGACATTTGAAAGTGGTGAGGTGTAAAATGCTGGTCATACTGCACCCTAGCGAGCGAGCGTAGCGAGTGAGCCCGAACAACCTAAGGGGGGGATCGGGGGGTAACTCCCCCTGAGAAAATTTTGAAAAAAGAGTGGAAAAATGGTGCATTTTCAAGCAAATTTGAGAAAGCAGGAAGGTTAATAAAGTAATTGTGAAAGTGCAGTTATTACATTAATGCAGTTTGCATGCAGCTCTTAGATGACAGTTAATAGCTCACTGTTGTATGTTAGGATTTTAACTTACAAACAGCAAGTAACAAAACAGGTTAATGTGCCTGCCACTGTCGCAGTGTTCTTTGCACTGTGCCATAAATCAGGTGTAGACAGTAGCATTGCACCAGTAGGCAGGCGGTGTCAGCTGCTGCTCACTATGCTATTCCCTCATGGATATGCGCAATGTTGGTGTCAGCACACCTGTGTCCACGTGATGTAAGCAAATGCTTCCTAGAAAAGCCTTTTTGTTTAATGTCACGTGAAAAGGGCCACAGTGCCAGTGCAAACTGCCAGGGTATGCAATGTGATCATCAAACAACAAGAGCAGTGCATATCCACGGACAACCAATCGCGCTTCAAGAAACATCTTTAGTTTGAGATGGACCTCTTGGCCTATACTTGCAAAGCAATCATTACGTGGCAAAGATGAGGTGCACCTGGCACGTGCCACCTGTTATCGTGTCCATTATACCTTAATAGCAGTGTCAGTTCTTTATAAACCGATGTGTAGAAACCCAAAGCCCTATCACATTTTTATGGGTATTGTGGTCGGCTATTATTATTTTGACTGTTTTTTATCAGTTGTGTGGTTTTAAGATCATTGTTAGCCGCCTGCCACATATTGTCTTTTCTCTGCTCTGCACTATAATTTACATTTTAATCCAGGCGGGGTGTATAGCTGTCACAGATTGAAATGAAAAGCTTCTTCATCTTTGCTGTGTCTCCCCAGCTCGGGTAAAACCATCACCTCCATATGAGTTTCAAACATCCTCAGTGCTAATAATTAATCTTTTCATTTTGCACCACCTAAAGCAAGGGTCATTTATCTATACGCTGTGGTGTGCTTTTTCCTTGTGTTCAGGGTATGAGCAGTCCTTCGAGCTTCCTTGTCTGGTTATCAGATACCAGCAAAGGACTGCTCGAGCAACTCACACTACAGTGATAAGAGAGTCTGCAATGTGGGGATTGCAGCTGACTTTAAAAGTAACACCCAAATGTGGAATGACTGCTGATGTTTACTAGAAAGCCATGTTGGTTCTGAACAAATATGCCCTTTGAATGCTTATGGAAAAAGTGGCTGCAGCCACCAGGGCGGAAATCATTACATTCCAGCCTAGATTTCAAGCTGAGCAGGAGGCCAGCTATCTGACATTTACTTTTACATACTGGCTTATGAAATAGGGTTGGACATCCAGTTACAAAGAGTAGATTATTTACAAACTCTTTGGGCAGTGACCTCAGTATAGACTTGCCCTGTTGCTGCTAGTACATTTAACCTGTAGGAGGGCAGACAGTTCTGATACTATGCAGGGATATTCTTTTCTGTCCAATGGACACCAACATTGAGCAAAGGGGATCATGTGCTGCAAAAGAAATGATAGACATTATGGAACGTGGTTGCATATTTTTTTCAGGTTTAATAGGCAATATGGAAGCCTTTTACTGAGTTACCGTCTGCTGTGCTGTTGTGACCACGTGTATCTGGTCAGGCTCAGCCAGCTGGCCTATAGTTACCCCAATCTTTACTTCCATGCTCGATTGTTCCAAGCTTGTGAGGATGCTTTTCCCTGCCACATCACACCTCTTACTGGCATTGGTAGAAAGAGACAACCAATGGTCTGAGAGGCCTGTGTGTCTGGTATGTCTTAAAGCGTGACGTGTTTTCTAAACTTTAAAACAGTGCAGCAGTAGGGCAAATTTTGCCTTGCTAACTGAGAATATTGTTTGCTCGATTTCAGCTTAGTGGCCTCTGTTTGGTTGCAAGGGCCTAGTTTACCTCTACTGTACTATTTGCGTCCTCCAGTTGTGATGTGACCCGGTGGGGTGTTCTCGTTTCTTATCAGCAGGCCATGGCTCAGTTTACATAACATGTACTATTTCCGGTTGGCTCACGCACACATTTTCAAAGGGGGTGGAACCAGATTAGACCTGAATTCTCAACTGCTAGAATGCCATGCGTGTCACCTCCTTAAGCCAAATAAAGTTACAGTTGGAACCACTACTTCTGGAGAATGTGTGTAGTGAATTTTGGTTAGTGCTCTTTTGCTCAGCTGCGTACAGGGACCGTTTTGTAAGGTGACATTTCCTTTATTTTCCTTTTTATATATGTTTTTGCCAGTAAGATCATAAAATCCTGCACAAATAGTTTGACCTGAAAGCCTCTTCCTTATTCTCTGTGCATATATGTACTAATTGGAATGTTTGAGAGGCCGAGTCACCTCACTGGTTTACAATTGTTTCGAGCTTTGAGGAATTTTGCACAAACTAACGTAGGTGTCAGAGCAACTGTACTCAAGGTTTGTTTGTGGATCTTTTTTATTTTCAAAGACCATTTAATCTTTAAAAACAATGCACAGACCCGGGCTCGAGCTCTGGCCCTCGGGACGCAGGGCACACACTGAGAGAGTGTGGAGCACAAGCGGGTCTGTGTTCGGAGTGCCAGTGCGTGCCAAAAAGTGAAAACTGTGAACAAAAATACAGCTAAAAGCCTCTTAAGAGGGGAGCTAATGACTTCCACAGCGCAGAAGAAAGCCACAGCCTGAAGCCGTACAGCTACCTCCGGCTGTTGACTGAGACATCTCAGCACACATCATCTACCCACAGTGAACATGGCCGCGCAATATAATAATGTTTATTAATAACAACAGTCGCGGGCGCGGCTCGCAATACTCGCGGGGGGAGGGGGGTCTCGCGCGGAGGTGGGGGGCCACGGGGGTTTTGATGAAAATAAAGAAAGAAGCTTAAACTTACCTGACCGGGTCCGCTGCCTCTGCTGTCTGCTTCTGGGCCGGGGTCCGCGTTTGGCGCCTTCACCATCGTTCTGTGTGAGTGGCTGCGGCTGGCAAGCCCTCTCGGGCTCTCAGCTAATCCAGACGCTGCTCCAGAGTCCAGCAGCCCCAGGATTGGCCTGGAGCAGGGTCACCCCCTGCCCATTGGGAGACCGGGGGCTGCGAATGAAGCAACCCTCGCTCTCCTAAGGGGAAGGCTTAGTGCGCATGTTCGGGCTGGTCTTAAAAATGACCAGCCCAAAAACGAACATGGGCACTATTGCGCTGTCAGTCACTCACCCTGAGTGCTGCCACAGCCCCACCCCCTTCAGCGTCCCTCATTCTATTTCAAGTTCTGACGCTAATTCCATTCCAATCAGGAGTCCTGATTGCTGGAATTAGCGTCAGTAGAACGATTTCTAGATGGGGCCGTGGGTGGTGGGGCAACGCCCGAACGCCCCCAATGGACGCACCGCCACTGCCCACACCACTCTCCTGAGATTGGCAAGACAGTATCTGACTGTCTCTGTCACTCAACCCACACTCTTCTGGGCGGTCTTCACACTCACACACCAGGACTTCAACCATGGGGGAACCCCTCTCCCTGCACCTCTCATCTAGAGTCAGTAGAGTGTCCCTCCCACCACTAGGACTATGAACCCTTGTGCCAGTTCCCCAATCCACCTCAGGGACACTGTGCACCACTGGAGCTACCTCATATCCTTGAACCTCCTGGTGTATATTAACCCCCTCCTTCAAGTCAGGCGCCACATCTCTGGGTGTGTGTACTACTCCCTCAGCACTAGATAAAATAATTTTGCTGCCACCATCTGAGCTGGACTCCACCTCTAACTCAGCCAAGCTCACTTCCTGAGCTACACACATTTCTTTTTGCTGGGCTGAGACACTCATGGCCTCAAGCCTCTTGAGCTCCAAATCAAGCTCCCTCATTCTCAACTCATGCTCTAACTGCATCCTCTTTTCCACTAGGGCCAATTTCTTATTCTCTAATTCTAACTGCCCACCCATTTTGAGCTTGGTTAGCTCCATCTCATGCACCCTACTTCTCTCCCTGTCTTCCAGCTCTCCTGGGGACAGGCCTTTGGACAAAACACTGCTGCCTGCCCTGGAAGGGACTTTCCCTCCCACTGGACCCAAGGGCCCCCCTTGCTGCTCCTCTAAATACTCCACCTGATCCTCAGGGTGCTCACTGGCACTCCTTGCTTCCAACCAGGCCCTCAGCGCCTTTTGGTATTCCTCTTTTCTGGTGAGGCCTTTGAGGGGGACTTTAAATTTCTTGCAAGCGGATTTGAGCTGGGGCACAGCGTATGCATCCAACATTTCTTCTTCAAATTCAAACTCTTCAGGTGCAATGGATGCTGGTCTACTCATGGTAACAACAACTGGCAGTTCTTAGCAAAAATAGAAATCCCAAGGAAAAAATCCTACCAATAAGTATGTGGTTGCGTTTGATCTGCACTCACTAGTAGTGTACACCAATCACTGTATATGAATCACAAATGCAAGTCCAAATCCCACCGCTGCCACCAATGTTAGATTTGGGGGTCTCTAGTTGGCAATGGTTTGCACCTTTGTCCAAATAGGGACTCTTGCGTCTAGTCAGGGTAAGGGGCTACATTCCTAAAATAACCCCTGCTCACCCCCTTGGTAGCTTGGCACGAGCAGGCAGGCTTATCTCAGAGGCAGTGTGTAAAGCATTTGTGAACACATACAGTAATACAGTGAAAACACTACAAATGGACACTACACCAGTTTAGAAAAATAAGTAATCTTTACTAGACTTAACACAAGGTCAAACGACAAAAATCCACAATACTGTAATCAAAAATGAGTCTTTAAAATGGTAGAAATAGCTTAGTTCAATGTAGATGGTAAATGCGACACTTTACTCTCAAAGTACCTTGGATGCGTAACGCAAAGCAAACAAAAGGGTCGCAGGGAAGGTGATGCGCCGTTCCTTACACTCAGGGGAGTGCATGCGTCGGTTCCTTACTGCTGCGCAGGGGAGTTGAGGCTCGCTTCCTTACTGTGTGGGGAGTTGATGCGTCGATTTCTTACTGTGATCCGGTGTGATGCGACAAGATGACGCCTCGCTGCGATGACGATCCGGTGCGATGCAACAAAATGGCGTCTTGGTTACGGTGCGACAACGTAGATGCAATGCGTGCACGCCCGACAGCCGTGCGGCGACTCAGTGAACTTCTGAGCCATGACAGGCCCTGCGACACGCTTCTCCGGTGATGCAACGGTGACCACTGCGGCGGCGGCACGCTTCTCCGGTGATTCGATGCGCCTCGGTGATGCGATGCGAGCAGCTGCGGCGGTGGCACGCTTCCTCGGCGATGCAACGGCAACTGCAGCGGCGGCGACACGCTTCTCCCTCGTTGAGTCGCGCTTCCAGCTCCCAGCGACACGCAGTCTTCAAAAGGGCCCAACACAACAGCAGGCACCTCTTTGCAGGTAGAATTCCCAGCAAGGGAATTCAGGCGAGCTGGTTGGTGAAGTCTTGTATCCCTGAGACTTCAGGCAGGAGGCAAGCTCAATCTTCAAGCCCTTGAAGATCTTCTTCAAGATGATGAAAGTACACACAACGTTCCTTTCTCCTTTCTTTGGCAATAAAGTAACCACTGCAGGCCAACCCCAACAGCACACAGCACAGGGGCAGTCTCCTCCTGCAGTTTCCTGGTTCTTGTCCTCAGCAAAGGTTTGTCTTGATTCCCAGAAGTGATCTAAAGTCTTGGGGTCTGGGCCCCAATATTTATACTCAAAAATCCTTTGTCTCTGAAGGCAGAGAGTGTCTGTGCCTGACCAAAACCAGTTCTGTGCAGCTTCCTGGCAGGAGGTGGAGACAGCATTGTTGAAAGCAGACCTGGGCCAGGTAGCAGAAAGGAAATCTCCTCCCCATACTCTCTATTCTATGAGGGCTCAGGGGAGTGAAAGGAAATCCCCGCCCCCTACTCTCTATTCAGCCAAGGTCCTATTCAGCCCAGCCCTGCCCCATCAGACTGCTGGAGCCCAAGCCCCCCTGTCACTCACAAACCAGACAGGCAATACACAACCTAGCAGAGGCAAGCTGGATGGTTAGGCAAGAAAATACCTACTTTCTAAAAGTAATATTTTCATACACAGAATGTAAAAATCATCCACACTAAAAGATGTATTTTAACATTCTGAGTTCAGGCATACCAAACTCGAATTTCTACCTTGTTCCCTGGGTCAGTTAGGATTATAAGATGCTATAATCAAACTGCCCATTCTGGCCAATGGGAGCAGGTAGCCTTGCAATAGTGAAAAACGAAATTGGCTGTAATTCACTATCAGGACATGCCACACACATCAGGGCATGTCCTACCTTTCACATACAATGCTCCCTGCCCTAGGGCCTACCTTAGGGGTGACTAACATGTAGAAAAGGGAAGGTTTGGGGACTGGCAAGTGGGTTCACTTGCCAAGTCGACATGGCAGTCCCAGACTGCACACAGGCTCTGCAATGGCAGGCCTGAGCCATAGTTTACAAGCTGCTTCTGTGGGTGGCACAACCCGTGCTGCAAGCCCACCAGCAGCATTTGATTTACAGGCCCTGGGCACACACAGTGCACTGTACTAAGGTCTGACAAGTAAATCAAATAATCCAATCATGGAATCACTAATCCATAACAATTTATAATGAGAGCATATGCACTTTAGCACTGATCAGCAGTGGTAAAGTGCCCAGAGTCATAAAACCAACAAAAACAGGTCAGAAACAATACAGGAGGAAGGCAAAAAGTTTAGGGATGACCCTGCAAAAAGGGCCAAGTCCAACACTTGCCAATATACCAAGTCTACAAAAGAAGTTGACATCAAGACCAGAAAGCCATGGATTCTGAAGGACTTTACAAACTGCAACAGTGAGAATGTCATTTATCTCATCACCTGCCCTTGCAACCTTCTCTACGTGGGAATGACCACCAGGAAAATTAAGATGCGAATCAATGAACATAGAAGCATGATCAGGTGCAAGAAGAAAAACACCAAACTCACGCGCCACTACTTGGAAAAAGGCCACAGAGACGTAGATTTAAAATGGGTAGTCTTGGGGAAGATCAATACAAACTGTCCAAATGTCCAGAAAAGACTTCACAACAGCGATGGGTGTGCCGCCTAAGAACATGGGAGTCTGGACTGAACGACGACATCCCATGGCTACAAATCGGACAATGAATAACCCATCTGGCTGTCCTTTCTAGCAACAGGGATATACTGACACTTGTATAAAAAGAGAGAAAACCGTCAGAAAACAGTAGTGCACATGGAAGACCAAAAAGAAACGAGGTTTTAATGTAACTATAGCACCATTAGTGTTTTTATGAACCCATGTGTGATTATCCTTCTTTGGCACAGAAAAGAACAGCCTCTACTCCCACGTCCTCCCAGCCTCTCCCTGCGCCTTTTCTCTCATCTTAGCTAAAGACATTCACTTAATAAAGGCTCAGCGTCTATCAGAGTATGGGTATGAGCAAGCCCATAAGAAAAAACTGGTGTACACAATTAGATGTTTTTTGTCACCTCAATTTTTATTCTTGTATCCTCTTTCCATCACTGTACACACATAGAGCATACAGAGAACAGGTAGAGACCCATATTCACGACTCATTATTATGAGTTTTATCACATACCAAGCCTTTGGAATTAATTAGGAAATCTCTCACTATTTAATCGGGCGCCAGAGTTTTAAGAATTGCCTTGTTTGCAAGGTTTTCCAAATAGCAACTGAGTACAGATACCTCACATTAATTTTGACACGAGCCTTGGTCCGGGCCCCGTCAATCACTATGGCCACAACCCCGGAGTTACCGCTTCACCACACGGCCGCCGAGGTTAACATTTCAGGTCGAAGCAGCACACGCCTATCCAAAGCTGGGGATGCCGGCTGTCTTGATTCCTCCCGGGGTGCCGCGCCATCACGCGGCCACCAGGCATGAGGAACGGGACGCTGGAAACAAAATCACAGCAGGTGATAGCAGTGATTGACCGCAAGTGATTCTGCTGCTTATTTCCACCTGGGGCACTACATCATTACGTTGCCACTGGCCCTACAATTGGAGCGTGGTATTCACCGTGCAAAAGGATCGCGGCCCCAGGTGTTTCACATTTACGACGCTGTCTCCAGGCAGCAGCGCGGACACCAGATCTGGGAGTTAATTACTGGTGGCCTGCTAAAATTGCACACAGATGCTACCGGTTGGCTAATTGGGTGATTAGCACACCCCTATATAAATGCAGGCTTTTACTCCACCCTGACATCGTCGGGGGAAGAAGAGTGGACATCTCTAAGAAGACAGCGAGGGATGCACCTTGAGGCAGTAACAGCATGAGTGGGAGGCTGTATGGAAACTGGTGCATCCAATTATGGAATGCTCATTTTGGGATGCTTATTGGCTTTTATTCCTTATTATACATTTCTTTTAAATCACCATCTTTACCTTCCATAGAGTGTGACTATAGGGGTCCTTTTACCCTCTTCCCATGGGGCAATTAGGACCCTATTTTGGAGTAAGAATGTGAGCTGGTCTCACAAAACTTATGAAATTAATTTTCGCTTTTTGACAATATGTTCCACGGTTGCAGTGTCACGTGTTTTCACACTCACATGTAATTTTTGCATATGTATGTTGCGTATGTTTCCTATTCCTTCTATATAACTACGCATTCTACTCAAATACTTGTATTTGTTGTACAGGTATAAGAAATTCCAGTTCAGTTAGAGGATGACACAGGTCACCCAAACCTAGTGGTAACATCTGAACCGTATTGGTAAGATAGGAGCCCTATTTTCATCCTGATGAATGCCACGTACCCACTTGGGCCACAGGCAGAAACATGTTAGTTTTTAACACTAAGGGGTCGATTCCGATTCCGGTTGGAAACCGTACCGATCGACACGGACAGGGAATGTAGACCGGCCGACACGTACCGGCGCCTTACGACCCGCACAGTACGATGCAATGCGTGTGAATTACAACCGACTCGTACGGAACACAAGCCGCACGATTGACCCGTACGGAAAACAGTGATTCGCCCGTAAACGTACCGGGAAACGTACCGACCGACACGCATCAGGAATGGACACAACCGACACGTACCCGCGCTGTACGACCCGTGTAGTACGATGCAATGCGTGTGAAACAAGACCGACTCGCACGGAGCACAATCCGGAAGACCGAGACGTACAGAAAACAGTGACTAGCAAACAATAGACTCCTTTACGACCGACGCGTATGCCAACGAAGAAACACAGCACAATGTCAGTGTGACAGACTCGGATTACCCCGCAAGAGCCACTGGCAGCGTCCGACCCGGTCAAATGAACTTCTCCATCATGCTCAACAAAACCAAAGGAAAAAAGACAAAAAAAGGACCAAACAAGCAATGACAAAGCCAATAAATAAACAAAAATAAAAAATGGAACAAAGACACACCCACAACTCCACCTACCTAAAGGCCAGAAATCCCTACCATGATCCTTTGCAAACTACAGACATAGGACAGCAGACAACAACACCATACTGCAGAGACACACCACAACTCACACACCACACAACATCTACACCAGTTGCACCTCTCAAAAAATCAATCACACATTCACAGAGAAACTCACACCCACCACACTCACTTACACCCTCACACACACATCAATCCCCACAACCACCCAGCACCATGCCCCCCAAGAAGAATCCAAAGTTCACAGATAGTGAGTTGGAAGTCATCATTGATGAAATACTCAGAGTAGAGCCACAGTTGTTTGGCACATTGGTCCAACAGACCCCCATGTCACAGAAAACTAAGATGTGGGAGAGAATCGTCGACAAGGTCAACGCACAAGCACCTTGTTTGCGCACAAAGGACGATATTCAGAACAGGTACTATGATGTGCGCAGGAGGGTCAAGAAGCTCATCGACAGGGATCACGCCTTGAGCAAGCAGACTGGCGGTGGCCCTCCTGCCAAACCAACACACTTCAGGTCCTGGGAGGAAAAGGTGCGGGCCATCCTACCACCGGAGAGCATCCATGGATTAACAGGAATACCAGAGCCTGGTGAGTACACAACCAATATACGCAATATTGTGCGGCAATACACATATATCACTGTCAAGGGGGCAGTGAAACCAAGTACTGTTAGCAAAGCCATAGCAACCGAAAGGCAAGTATCCTGTGACGTGTATGCCAGTCAGACAAACACAATACCTGCCATCTCATAGTAATATGGAACTATGACATAACATGTACAAACCTAACAACAACTACAGCAAGGCAGTGGCATAAATCACCAACAAACACTGTCAGCCATTTTGCCACCACTGTCACACTACCTCACAGGGAAGCTGATTCACAGGAAGGACGGTTTGGTATCTGGGAAGGTAGGTGTATCCGATAGCATGATGGGAGTGGTTGTCACAGCCAATAGTCCACATCCCACATGGACCATCAAGCTCACACTGAACCATGCACACCTCACAGGCAGTGGAAATGTACTGATAAGATGGCTGACACTGGGCTCTGCTGTGGGGAGCACAAGGCCCTGGTGAGACTTGTGCCCAAACAAACAACAGGACACCACAGCCTTACATCCTGAGTGTTAACTTCCACTCCCTGCTATGGAAGCATGCTGCATGGTGGGATATCTGGCCTGGGGGGGAGGAGGACCGCCAGCTCTGACTACATCTACCAGCAGGCCCCGTCACACACACCCCTCCCACCAACACCAAAATACACACCTGGGATCATGCTCCACAAAAGAGTGAGTGAAAAGCCACTTCCAAGATGTCTGACAATGGCGCTCTGCTGTGGGGAGCATAAGGCCCTGCTGGGACTTGTGCTCAAACAAACAACAGGACACCACTGTCAGCCATCTTGGTAGCACCGTTACAGTACCTCACAGGAAAGCTGAGTCAAAAGGAAGGAAGGTTGGGTATGCTGGGAAGGGGGGTGTAGCCAAAAGTATGATGGGAGTTGTAGTCACAGCCAAAAGTCATCCTCCCACATGGCCCATCAAGCCCACCCTGAACCATGCTAACCTCACAGGGAGTGCAAAAGTACTGACAAGATGGCTGACACTAGGCCCGGGTGTGGGGAGCAGAAGGCCCTGCTGGGACATGGGCTCAAACAAATAAGAGGACACTACTGCCTGACATCCTGAACATAAACTGTGACTCCCTGCAATGAAAGCATGCCACATGGGGGATTACCTGGCCTTTGTGGGTGAAGGAGGTCCTGCAATGACTCCAAATGCTACCAAGGCCGGCTCAAAACACACCTTCTCAGCCAGAACAAATAGCACCCTTGGGACCAGTCACTCCAAAAGTAAATGCTCTGGCAAGATGGCTGACACATGGTCCTGATGTATGAATTGGCTGCAAGTCACACCTACGCACTGGCCAACTCAAACACATTTACACTCACAGCCATTAGAACTGTAGGTATCCTCTACCTGTCTGGGGTTGCAGTGTCCCAAGGGTGTCCCCTGACCTGGCTGTGAAGGTGTGTCTCGTAGATGACAATTGGGGAGATGCAGACATAGTACATAGCACCAAGCACACACAATGTCACCTATACATTATAGACAGGGGACACCTGACAGTGACTAAAATGGACACACCCATATAGCTGACATTGTAGCATGGTGTCATTCCCAAAAGGTGCAGTTGTGAGCTGCATTTCAATCCCACACCGTTCTGCGTTGTATGCATCATTCACACAACACATCACTCACTGTCATAGACACTCCAAACACAATGACTAACCTGGACTGCATTGGAGGAGGCATGCAACTCACAGCAACAGAACTGCAACACACACACCCCTGGCCATCACTGTCATGAGCTTGGAAAAGCAAGAGAGCTGCTGTGCTCAATCCCTCTCACCATGGAGGAAATTGACAAGATAAATGACGTTAGCACGTACAAAACTCAGCACCAACATCATCAGCTACGGTAACACCATGACTTGTATGAAATGAGATGTGAACTAGGAACACAGACAACCAAATAGTATCTCCCATTAGATCTCAGGCATACCGGACTGTGATCATGTTGTTCAGACACACCAATGTGGCGCACAAAGACAAGCAAAAACTGCCACCACACAAGCTTGCAACATACCCTAAGTGCCCCAAGCTTGCAACATACCCTAAGTGGAATTGTACGTATGTCATCGTCAAAGCACAAATGTGGACAGGGATGACACAGCTGTGTCAGGCATATGATGGCACTTGAGTAGCAATGGCCATGTACAGACAATTGATCAGTACATGAGCTAGTCATGCACACAGCTTGACGTGCACATTGAAATGCTTCAGGTTGCCATGACAAACTGCCTCAACAATATCAACCTCTGTCTGTCACAACTTAGGACAATGCAATGTACAGACTCTCATAATGATGTCCAGTGGCAACTGTCATGTGTGTGAAACGTTGATGTGTGTAGAACCATAACATACATTGTGTGTCTCTTCCAACCACAGAGGATGCTGGGGACACAGCAGGAACTGAAGAAGAGTCCCAGTCCCAGACTCTGGCGGACTCTGAGCTCTCCGGTGTGGATCAGTTCTGTCCTCTTCGGACGACGACCACGAACGACCTGGCACCTCCGGTGTGAGTCATCGTGCAGCACCAGCAGTAGGAACATCAGCACCCCCTGAGTCAGTGGCAATCAGCCCACAGGTACAGAATGCAAATGACTGTTGGATGTGTGGATACAGACGAAGCACATCCCAAAGTGAAGCACAGGTTTATTAAAGATTTACAACCTGAGGATTCCACAACTGATGCAAGGTAACCTCACGTGACAGTGATCAAAAAGTAACCAAGTGGTAAACAATGAAAGTCCAGGGGTGTGTGGCACATCAGTGGTTGGGACAACGACTACTTGCACTCTGGAACAGGAATCTGGGTGTCGGGGTTCAGACCTCACCATACAGCAGCCAAAGTACCCTGTGAAGGACAGACAGAAAACACAATCAAATACACAGATTTACAGCATACAACTACAATATACATCCCAAAACAAATCCCAAGCTACGTAAACACAACCTAGTAATCAGGTAAACACTGTTTGGGAGTACAGACTACCTGAAAGGACACATCACTGCAAGCATCCTGTCAAGTAGCACACAGCCACACTCAAGCAGCACCAGTGCACCACCAACATATATCAGGCAAACACAATACTTTGACAACACATCACTGTATACTGACATTCATGTGAAGAAGTTGTGGATCAGCTGGGTCCGAACATCACCCTCACCCTCATCATCACTGGCATCATGCCCCAGGGCAGGATCCTCCACGGCTGGCGGATGTCGGTCATCGTCATCTTGGATGAGAGGCAACTCCTTCCTCACTGCCAGGTTGTGTAGCATGCAGCACACTATGATGATTTTGCACACCTTAGCTGGTGCATATGGGAGGGCCCCTCCTGTCTTGTCCAGGCAGCGGAATCTGCTTTTCAGGAGACCAAATGTCCGCTCGATCACTCTCCTGGTCCGACCATGTGCCTCATTGTAGCGCATCTCCGCAGGTGTCACAGGGTTCCTGAGGGGTGTCAGCAACCACGGCATGTTGGGGTATCCGGAGTCACCTACATACAGACAATTGCACATTAGATGAGTTTGAAAAGAGAGTGGAAAACAACATTACCAAACACACACAATGGTAAACAGTCAGTACACACCGACAAGCCAGGCACGCTGGTTCGGCATCTTTGACATCATCGTCGGGATGCGACTACTCCTCATGATGTAAGCGTTGTGCGCTGAACCTAGGAAACATGCACACACATGTGAAATGGTCATGTCCGCCAGACATACCACCAGAGCATTGATTGAGTGGAAATGTTTCCTGTTTCGGTATGTCTGCTCATGTGCCTGTGGTGGTACCAAAGCCACATGTGTCCCATCAATGGAGCCAATGACATGTGGCATCCTTCCCAGTGCATAGAAGTCACTCTTGATGTCAGTGAGTTGTTGTGGGGTTGGGAAATGGATGTAGTGGTTGAGGAAATGCAACATCGCCTCCAACACATCTCGAAGCACACGGCTGAACATGGTCTGTGACATCCCACCAGCAGAAGCCACAGTGTATTGGAAGGTACCGGTGGCAAAGAAGTGTAGGGCTGCCATCACCTTCACCTTGGGGGTCAGCGCTGTAGGGTATGGCCGGCCAGGTTGCAAGTGTGGGGCCAACTGCTCCGCCAAATCCTCAATCAGTGGCCTAGTAAAGCAGTACCGTCGGATGCAGTCACGTTCAACCATGGTTGCAAGGTCAGGGAACGGTCTGTGGACAGCTGGTCTCCTGCAGTACATAGATGAGCAAATAAATCTATGTGCCAGTGTCCACGCTAAATAGCACATGAAACATCATAACAGGACACAAGTACCTGATATGTGTGCTGTTGGGTAGGGGCACATATGTCAGCTACATGCCCATCATCTGACATCTCTGCTCTACATGTCTACACAACAAGGTCCATGTTGTGCAGTGACAAATCTATGGGCTCTGTCACAGTACATCAGTACGAGTGTCACATACCTAACACGCACCACAGTGACTAGTGAGGACAGATGTCTTCCCCACATCACAGGTTTTTGACAGACACACACACAGGGACCTTGTATTGCCACAAGGACACAATCATGATGTACCGTCTCATATACACGCCACAACGCACACATGACACCCACATGAAGTGCCACCTGATTTGTTTGCAGGTCAGACATGGATGTCTGTGACACACAGACGCAACATCAACTCACATTGACAAAACACATGGATGTGGTGACTGTTTGACATTGAGCACATGAAATCAGAGTCATTTGCGTTGCAAAATGCACACATACTGTGGATGAACATCACATTTGTGGCACTGGGACACCCTGTGACTCACATACCATTCCACCTAAGAGTCAGGGTGTATGTCACATGTCATACACAATGTACCCCTGGAACTGTGTTCATGCCTTGTGCTCTGAACTGTACAGTTGTCAATCACAGTGATCATGTGCACAACACACAAAGGTATCTGTCCCCATGACACCTTGCACAGCCTGGGAGTGGGTGCCACTAAGTGCCACATACTAAATCACATGTTGACCCACATACACACACAGGTAATGCAGCCTGACTTGCCTTTTGACATACTGTGTCACAGGCTGTATTGTTGTAGGTGTGCACATGGGTCCCTGGCAAGCTATGGTGGGTGGCATCCTTTTGCACATTGACTGCAATGGTGACAGACGCGGGTGTGTTTTCAAAAGACGCGTCGGACACCTAGGGACCAAGGCGTGCGTACGCCTTGGTCCCTGAATGTAATGGTGACATACGCGGTGTGTTTTCAAAAGACGCGTTGGACACCTAGGGACCAAGGCGTGTGCACGCCTTGGACCCTGAATGTAATGGTGACATACGCGGGTGTGTTTTCAAAAGAAGCGTCGGACACCTAGGTACCAAGGCGTGCGCACGCCTTGGACCCTGAATGTAATGGTGACATACGCGGGTGTGTTTTCAAAAGACGCGTCGGACACCTAGGGACCAAGGCGTGCGCACCCCTTGGTCCCTGAATGTAATGGTGACATACGCGGGTGTGTTTTCAAAAGACGCGTCGGACACCTAGGGACCATGGCGTGCGCACGCCTTGGTCCCTGAATTGAATGGTGACATACGCGGGTGTGTTTTCAAAAGATGCGCCGGACACCTAGGGACCAAGGCGTGCGCACGCCTTGGTCCCTGAATGTAATGGTGACATACGCAGGTGTGTTTTCAAAAGACGCGTCGGACACCTAGGGACCAAGGCGTGCGCACGCATTGGCTATTGACTGCCATGGAGACGGACGCGGATTTGATACTTGTACGATTCTTGTGCTGAAAAATCCGTTGGCTCCCTACAACAATGTATCAAACTCATTGGTGTCATGAAGTTGAACTTTTTAAACGATGCGGAAGGCGTGTACGAGGCGTGCAATGCGATGGATTGGCCAGATTCATAGGATGCAAACGTGTCGGACCTATCGCTTTGGACGCATGGTTCATAATCTGCCTCTGCAGCACAGATATAAGGCTGTCTGTTCCCCTGAGAGCTCACTTGCCTGCACTACATGCTCCAGATTGACATCTCTGCTACCACTGCTGCTGTCTCTACATCCTCTGGCTTCAAGAATGGCACGTACTGTGGAGAGGGCCCCAGCCTTCACAGAGGAGGAGAACCGGGCCCTGCTGGACAGCCTCTTTCCACAGTACAGCAAGCTGTATGGGAAACCAGGGGAGCAGGTGAGTGTGCAGTCCACATCCTTTCTCATTGTGCATGTTGTCTGTCTAGCACTAATGGCATTGTGTACACCAGTGGCTAGCATGCTCACTGAGTAGTTGTAACCCCCAAAGTGTGTAGGTACCTGTAGTGAACAGGTACTGTGCTGAAAAAGTGCATTTTTACACGGTTATAATACCCAGGCAATGTTTCCATGTTGTTAATGCAGGACAACTGTCCATTACCATAGTTGCACTACCTGTGTACATCATATGCCCTTGTGATAACGACATGTATATCCAACTGTGTGATGCATAAACATGTTGCATGTGTAGTAATGGTCTTTTAACTTTGTCATCCTCACAGGTTGATGCCCATCAGAAACAGGAGATCTGGAAGACCATCGTCCGGGCAGTTCGATCTGTGGGGGTCTACAAGCGCCGCATCCGCAACTGCCAGAAGAGGTGGCAGGACCTTCGTGGCTGGACCCGGAGGATCGCAAGAGTCCAGCTGAAGCTGTCGCTTCCTCGCAGAAGGGGCGGATGACAGATCCTGACCCCCCACATGCTCCGGATTCTGACGGTGGTCTTTCCTGACCTGGATGGGCAGTTAAAGGCCAGACAGCAGCAAGGAGGGGGTAAGTGCATGCCTTTTCTGTGAACTATGTCTCACATGCTATTTGCACCCCTTCAGCCTGATTACACTCCCACAGTTCATCTGTCTGCTTGAACAAGAGTCATGTGCCTAAATTAGGTTATGGCCAATCCTCATCTGATACACAGGTGTGGCCCTTTCAGTCTGTGACTTGTGTCACTTGGGTTGTGTGTCCCTGCTGTTGTCCAAGGATAAGGTTTGAAACAGCATCTGCTACCGGTGCATTGTTTTGGGCTTCATGAGTGAGCCAATTGATTGACATGTGTCTGCACATTGCCAGAAAGCTGACATGTACTCTGTGTGGGCCATTAATATGTGTTCTAATTGCTGCTCTGGCTCACCATATGTGTCTGGGGTATTTACCACACACCCATGCAGCAGGTGAGACAATGTTGGGGCCTCAGAAGAATGTACATCATGTGTGTCACACATGCATAGACCCATGCCTAGTGTTCAGGGTGATCCCATGTTGCACATGGACCAGGACAGGTATGCCTACTCCGGACATGAAAGTACACTCTGTTCTCCTACTCCTGTGTGCCAGCCTACATTTTGTGCATTGTGAAATGTGCAATCAGGTGTCTGCCTCTGTGTCATTGTGGAGTGGCCTAGTTTTTAGACTCCTGGGGTGTTAAACAGTTTGGGGTGGGCAGCCAGCTGAGATGTGGCTGTTGGATCAGCACAATGGGGTGAAACATAGGTGTGTAATCACTTGACTGTGCCTAATGGTGTATTCTACATTAAAGTGCAGGCAGCTTTAATTCGTTCTCATCAGACTGTGATGTGATCATGTTTACAGATTTGTGCTTGGAGTCACTCAACTGCAGCATTTGTATAACGTGGGATCATCAGATGCATTAAGATGTGGGTAGCAGTGGGTGTACATGTGCACTTGACAGCTGCAGAGCTTACATTCCCCACAAAAACATGATTGTGACACAGTGCAGACTGTTTGTTTTTGGATGCACTGCCCCTGTGACTGAAGCCAGTAATGACTGATTAGCCAGACTGGCCTGTAGCATGGTATACCACTTGCAAATGTGTATCCTGCAGTAATGTCAGTTGTCCTGCATGCACTCAATTGTGGCATTGACCATCAATACATGAGCACATCATGGTGTCTGGTGAAGGAAGCATATCCATATTGCTGACAATGACTTTGGCAATCCCTTATCCTGACACATGTACTGAGTCAGTGGCAGGAGATGGGATATGTGTGTACTGACACATTTCAATCACAAATCCTGCAGTTCAGACAACTGTCTATGTGGTGCATGTGTGCACATATGAGTAGTGGCATACTACATGCACCAGACAGATGGGTCCATGGACGGGAAGGATATGAGGGGCATGGTTGACTGGCAGACTGACAAGTGTCTTGTTCAAATATGTGTCAGCTCTTTTTGCAATATTTTGCAAATGATGCCAAGGCGTGCTCTGTAAAGTGCTGTACTGACTGTGATGTGTCAGGTCAATACAGGTGACTGATGTGGATCTGTTTATCCTGATTGTTTGCAGATACATCTATGGCTACTGGAGGAGACAGCTCCACGGACCACGAGGAGCCGCAGAGCCAGACTGGGTCCGCTGCAGAGGAGTCGGAGGGACCCAGTGGCATGGAGGGTGAGGGGAGCCACACTGAGGAGACCTCAGCTACAACCACCTCGGCTGAGGAACACAGCAGCTTGAGTGATGACTCCCTTGTGGAGGCGGGTGTCAGCAGACCCCAGACAACACCTAGTGAGTCTGTCCCCGCCACCACCACCATCTCCACCCTCCCATCTGCTCCCATCCCAGATGTCCGTGGAGGCTCCTGTGTAAGGGAGCATGTCTCCTTCGTGCCAGGCACCGCAACCCTTGCCTCTGTCTCCCCTGCTGCCCTGAGTGTGGAGGCTGTGGACTTACTGAAGCAGATCCATGTAGGGCAGACAGCGATGCTGAGTGTCCTCCATTCTCACACCAGTCTGTTGACACAACTGGTGTCCTTCATGGAGGGCATTTCATCAAACATGTCTGCCCTACAGCGGACCATTCAGTCCATGGCCTCCTCACAGACGGCAACAGTGTCCCTCCTCCAACAGTCCCTCACCCCTCCTACCTCTGCCCCATCCACAATCCCCACTACCCTACCTGTCCAAGGCACACACACACTGGCACAGGCACGCACCACAACAGCCACAAGCAGCACACAGCCACGCAGGACAAAATCCAGATGCACAAGCACGCACACTCCGGGGACTGATGGCACACACACAGGGGATGGGTCACAGACACACAAACAGGCATCCACGAGCACTCCGCAGTCCTCAGATGCCTCTCCCTCCAAAACACCTTCCCTTGCCTCACCTGCAACCCCCCCTTCCCAGCAGCTCTTCCTCTGTGACCTTGGCCTCTTCCCCACCGATCCATCTGATCCAACTTACAAGGGGAAGAGAAAGTCACCACACACAGAGGGGAGTTCCCCTGCCACACGGACACCCTCCCCCAGGCGCAGGAACACTGAGGCCCCCATCCGCAAATCCCCCCGGACCAGGAAGGGCAAGACCCCACCACAATCCCGCACTTCCACCACACAGTCTCCGTCCCCCAGCCCCCAGGCCACCACTCCACAGGTCCCCCCACCACACCCTACCCCAGGTTGCCCCACACACCGATACCACATCCCCAAAATGCTTAGGCCCTCCCCCTACCACATGCACTTCCACCCCCACCTTACACGCTCAGCCTGTTCCTGCCACTGGCGTGGAGACCGTGTCCCCCCTCTGTCCTGCCCACCTCATCTGAACCCCATTACACTCCTTTGGAGATTGGCACTGCAGTAGAGAGCACATCCACCCCGTCTGACTTGGGCACTGCAGTGGAGACCCCGTCCACACCATCTGACCTGCCCACTGCAGTGGTGCCGGCAACCACCCCATCTGACTTGAGCCCTGCAGTGGTGACGGCACCCACTGTGTCAGACACCTCCACTGCAGTTGCCAGTGACACTCCTGCACCCACCACCCCTCCCCTGCCCCATTCTGCTATCCCCTGATCCTGTCCCTGCGGTGCATGGCCTGCCCCTATGTATGCCCCTCCAAGGGAGATGTCCCCTGGCCGTAGCAGTGCAGGCAAGCAATGGGTGACAACTTGTCACATGTCACCCTGGTAGGACTCTTGATATGGACTGGCCATTGGCCTTTTGACATTGTGGACTTAACAGTTACAAGGATTTATGTGCTGAATAAAGCCAATTGTTGTTATCCAGTGGTGTTGCATCTAATGTACATGATGTTGATGATGATTATCATGAACTTGCTGTTGTAATGGTGTTTTGAATGAATAAGAGATCGATTTGCTGATGTGATGGACTCCATGTGTACTATTCTGGTATGTATCCATGACATCCTTTGCTGCAATTTCAGGGTGTAGTGATAGCAAGAATTTGGGACCAGGATTTTCTCCTTTTGTTTGCTACTTCACATCTTTGGCATACACTGTTGCACATATGTTGGGCTTACATGTGTGCACATTGTAAGATTCCCTGACTGGGCCCATCTCCACTGGACAGGCAGGTTTGTGCATCAATGGTACACAAGTCATCTGTGTCATCAGTGCAACTTGCTATACATGTGTATTGCGTATGTGCAGATGACTTAAGGGACACTGCCGTACACAGGCTGATGTGACCAGAGCTTTCATTGTGTTGTAATTGTTGGCTCACTGAGCAAGTGTTATGCTGACATGACAGAGCCCTGCACAGACAACGTTTTGCACAGCTGACCTTCCCCAGGAGTGAAGTCCCCTCATGGCAGTGTGTCATTCCGTGACATTTCCTGAGCCCATGGTGTGTGTTGTGTGAGCATGTCTGTGTGTGTTCCCTTCCCTTTTTCTACACAGCCTGTGTTCCCTACAGATGTTCATGTTTGTGGCGCTTGCTGAGTTGTCCTGTGTTCATCCAACATCTTTGCCCTGGGTTTTCTGGGATGAAGGTGCATGGCAAACTACTGGTCATTAGGGTGTTATCCCTAGGTGTTTTAGTTGTAAGGTCCGGGGATGTTGTCAAACGCACGTGGGACACATTCAGGATTCCCCTTGGCACTTCTGTGTTACCAACATCATGTTGTTTTCCCTATGTGGTATCTGTCAGTGAGTGGGTCACTTGTATGTGTGTGTGACTACTCCCACTCATCAGGGTCAGAGCTGCAATGTTGGAAGGTGTCGACATGTGTTCTTTGGGGGTCTCCTTTGGTTCCTCATTGGTGTGGGAGTGTGGCAGGGATCCCAATGATTCTGGTAGATTTCACGTCATGCCCATGTACCGCATAATATGCAGTGTGGCAGACATTCACAAGGGTTGTTGACTGGCCATGTGTGATGATTTTTGGGTACCTTGGATCCCCCCACCACCCCTGGGATTGTCATGGGTGCATGAGCAATGTCACCAGTCCATGTGTGCTTAGCTGATGCACATTGGTGCAGATCAAGGTGTGTGGTGTTGAGAGTGGCCAAATGTGAGTTGTCTCATGGCTAGGCCCCTACCTACATTTTGTCCATTGATTACAGGCCATGGCTAGTGATTTGTGTTTGTGTAGGTGTGATGGAAGTTTGTTGGTCAGGACACATGACACAGTGCGCACAGGTGACTGTGCTCCACAGTATGGGCAACATCTACCTTTGTCATCACAGTGGGATTATCATACAGGCTACTGTCACCCCAATGTAGGGTCCCTGAGGGTAGTGCTATAGTGGGTCTGTCTCTTGCTGTGTTGGTTGCTGTTCCGCCCAGCTTGTGTCACATGAATCCGTTGGGATCCCACTCATCTGGCAATGCCTGCTTGCCCACAAAGGGGTGCACAGTTCATGAGTTACTTTTGTATGGCACTGTGTACACATCTGTGTCATTGGAGTTCAGCCCACCATCATGTGTTGTGTACTAGCCTGGGGACACTGAGACACACACACATGTTGTGTTTGATATGCAGTGTGGGGCTGCCTGTCTGTGTTTGTGCATCTGCACCACTGCATTGGTATGGCTTTTGCGGTCCCTTGGCTGGATGTTGTTTGGAGGTTTTTCCCTAGTGTCCCTGGGTCTCCTAGCTCATCAGCCTGCACATTCATCATGTTTGGTATGTCCCATTGCTGCCATGGTATGGGACTTGGTCACCTAACATTTACAGTCTCCACTTCATCGCCCGGACGGACCGGCTCCCGGAACGAGTCGGCCGTAAGGTAAGGCTACGGACAGCTCTCGGAGGGCTGTCCGAGCAAGATCGGAATCGACCCCTAAGTAGTACCCAACGAATAAATGTATTTTGGTTATTACATTCGTTTTTAAAATCACTTATTCACGGGCCCCCACTTAGATCATTAGAAGTGCCTCCCTGTCTTCAGGTGTAGGTCAGCTCTCTATCAAACGTGGTTTTTAGAGAGCGAGGACTGCCAATGATGAAGCATAACACCTGGTGGTGTGTGAGGACAGTCCTTTACATTTTTTGAGATGTCCAGCACTTTACTGACTTAGGGGCCGATTCCGATCTCGGCCGGTAGGGCTCCGAATCGGATTCGGCTTTACCGGATCCGATTCGGAGCCCTGTTTCCCGACCGAACCGTACGCGGGTCCGGCCGAGCGAGTACGATGCGAAATCGCCGACCGACTCGTCCGGGCGTCCCGACCGCTCCGACCGACTCGCTCCCGGCTCGAACCGCTCCGACCGACTCGCTCGGACTCGACTCGCACCGCGCAATGGAGACGTTTCCCGGCCGGGTAAGTACGATGCACGCCGCGAGCAGTCCGACCGAGCCGCGCACTCCGGCTCGTAAGAGCAGTCGGAGCAGTACCGGGGGTCCGTGTCGGACCCCCTGCATGCGTAGCCGCGCGAGTCGCACACAGGGGGACCCATGGGTCCCCCTACCTGTGCGTGTACGGCGCGAATCGCTTCGCCGCGTACCCGCTGTAGGGGGCGCCCTTGTCCGACTCGCACCCATTGAGTCAATGGGAGCCCGCGTACGCGTTGTACGACCGGCTCCCATTGACATCAATGGGAGTCCGACCGACTCGAGTCCGATAACATACGGACGCATCGTACTCGTTCGGTCGGACTGCACGGGTCCGATTCGGTCGGAAATCTCTCCGGGTCCGGCTCGGTCGGAGAAATTTCCGGCCCGAATCGGAATCGACCCCTTAGTGCTTTGAAAGAATATGGTTACATTTTGTTAACAATCAATTTTTCAGGGTAGCTTTTGTGTGTGCATCCCTGTTACCTTCCCTCCACCCACAAAATCCTTTATCACTAACACATCACCCATAACTATCTCTCAGAATTAACACATAATTTATATCAGTTCAGTTCAATAGTCTTTTTTAGGTCATAATAATGACCACAAAAACACAGATTTAAGAAATACATCGTATATCATATAGTTTTCCAGATTGAGAGATTATTAAGAAAACTTCACACATCAATCAAGACGTATGTAAAACATCATGAAATATAATGTATGTATACATTTAGCCAATTATATAAAATTACTTTATGAGCACCCCTAATGACTGGCACTCATTTAAAAACTATTAACCCCTTCGACGCTGCGCGAATTCTCCCGCTGTGCGGGAGAATTAATGAGTGGGCGTGTTTCGGACGGCCCCCGGCCGTCCTCCGCACACACCCAACGTGACGTCGGACGGCCAGGGGCCGTCCTGAGCACCAAAGAGGTTAACAATCTCATCCGGGCTTAAATAAAAGTCCTTATGAAGCATACCTCCTCCTCAATTTCATTGCAGGCAAAATACAATTAAGGGCAAAGAAACAAAATGTAGGAGTATTTAAGCATTTATATTACTAGCTATTTCTTAAGATCAGAGCTTGTCAATCAACATCTAATGTTGGTATCATTTGCTGATTTGGCTGTCAAAGAAAATAACTATACTGATTTCCATACTCTTCTTCTTTGGAAAGGGTAGGTTTCAGAGTCTTCGAAATATTATTTCAACTGTAATAAGAGATAATTTACCTATACATTTCCTAAATTATAAGAGTTGGGTGTGTTAATAAATGGATGATATCTCAGTAGGTTAGGTCACTGTTTGAGGATCCTGATTATTTAGTATATTTATATAGGGGGGACATTCAAACTACAGTGAGCTGCTGGGGGAAGGTCTAAGGTGAACAACGTTTGGCAAAATTCTAATGCTAGGTGGGCCACCATGTCATGGCAGCTCACTGAGTAATTCTGAGTAATTCTTGTTTCACAGAAACTAACCCCCAGAACAGAGATTTGTTCTGTTTCTTTTTAGCAGAGGGATGCTTACTGTCACTTCTTGAGCACCACCATTTGACTTGATGGAGGAAGTGGACATGGCAGTCTCCTTTGTTGTGCAGATGGAATTGTCAAGGCAAGGCTTGCCCCTTTGTCTATCCCACAGGTGCTACTTCCTAAAGCTGATGGCTACCAGGTCCAAGGTCTTTTTCACGTGTGGGTGCCCAGGCGCTGTGTATTCTAGTTTGAGACAGCCCTTGTCCCCGCGGTAGAAACCATGAGCTGAAACAAAGTCTGTCTGTTCTTCAGAAGGAGTCACTTTTGAACCATTCCAGGATCCTGATAGGAATCAACATTCATTATCTGCAGCATGACTGTCAAAGTGGGACTGAAACTTGCCCACTTGGTTCCAGATTCCTTGCTGACAGAAGAGGTGGTATTCCATAGAGCACCAGAGGAATTCCTGATATCTCTGTCAGCCAGTTTTCCAGAGGTGGGGGGGAATCACCTCAAAGGTCATTAAGGAGACTTTTAGGATATTAAAATATTTTTGAGCTGCAAATAAATATGTTATCAAAATTTTGAGCTGCTTTATGTCACTTTTTGTGACTTAGCACCAGTGCAAAGTGTTTGGGTGTTACTATGTTGTACTACGCTACTTTTGCTTTTTATCTGATGTAGGGGAATGACCACATGATGGACAGTGCATTAACTGATACTTACGCGCCAGTAACCTAATTTTTTCTTCTACCTATCTGAATGCCTGAGCCCACTGCTGAGTCTGAGAGAATGGCATTGAAGTGCATAACTTGGAATAACCCTTGCAAGGGACGTCAGGTACTGCCTTACTTAACCAGACTTGGCGTACAGATAGCATTTTTAGAGGAAACCCGCTGTGCTCCTGGCTCCCCTAATCGTTATGCTTCTAATTGGAGGAAAACCGCTTTTTTGCTAATTACAGCATGTACTCTAGAGGCGTATGTATCCTAGTGCACAGGGCGATCCCTTTCACGGCGCGTGAAATAATTGCTGATCCTGAGGATCGCTATCTACTGGTCTCAGGTGTGCTTGCTGCCATGTCCTTCCTATTGATTAATGTTTACGCCCCCAACATAGATGCCCCTAAATTTTTCTTCGACATTTCCACATACCTCAACCGGTTGCAGGCGCACACTCTCCTAATAGGAGCAACTTTAACCTCATCCTTGATCCCTCCGTTTGACTCGACGGGCATCAGGACAGGATACCAACCCCCACTCCCTTCAGGCACTCTCTACTCTCATTCAATCCTTTCTCCTTGCTTATGCCTGGTGCTCCAAGTAATTATCGACCAGGAGTTACACATTTTATTCTGCACCCCACGGGTCATGATCCCGTATTGATCATTGGTATCTCACCCCAGATCTCTCACTAGCGACTACGGATGTTGAACATCTCCGCTGAACCCTGTTGGATCACTCCCCAGTGCTCCTCACTCTCCGGCTTCCCAAGGTGGTATTGCCTCGTGTGCCCTGGTGCTTCCCTACAAATGCGCTACTTGATGACGTTTTCCGTACTGAAGTGAGAGAAGCAACAGTCGAATACTTTCAACTTAACATGGGAACTGTGCAGCAATACTCAACACTCTAGGATGCTTTCAAGGCATACATCAGAGCGGTGTGTATAGCTAAGCACTGAGGGGTGCTGCGCTCAATACGCAGTGAGCTGGTAACCGTTGAGCGAGCACTGAGGGATGTTGACATGCAGACACTGCCTGGCGATCTCGCTTCATCGTTGCATTGTCCTGCTTCGATAATGCAAGAATTCTAGGACCTGGCCACCTGCAAAGTTAACTACCTGGGCAAGTATGCACAAGTGTGGGTTTATGGTGAGGGTGAGAGGCCTGGCCGCACTTTGGCTGGATTACTCTGCCCCCCCCCCCCCCCTATCAAGCTTCATTGATCACGCGCCTCCGGCTTGATGATGGCTCCTGCATCACAAATAGCAAAGACATAATGAATGCTTTTCTTAACTATTATACTCATCTATACACATTGTGATGTGCCGCTGCCGAGGACAGAATTGCAGACTACTTGGCAGAGGTTGCCAAGGTTTGGCTGGAGACAGGAGAGCAGCAGTTTCTCGCTTCCCATATCTCCTGCAACGAAATGTCGCAAGCCATTGAGGACCTGAATGGCACGCATGCCCCGGGTCTTGACGGTTTTACTGGGGTATTTTACAAGACTTACAAAATGGTGCTGATCCCTCACTTGCTTGAAGAATATGCAGAATTCCTAACATGTGGAACCCTTCCCCTGACAATTAGTGAGGCTGTAATCACCCTATTACTTAAGCCAGGCAAGCCCCCAGACACTTGCACCTCATACAGACCTCCGTCATTGTTGAATTACAACAATAAAATTCTAGCGAAAGTCCTAGCTAACTGCCTTTCCCTTCTTATGGACAAAATAATTTCCCCATTGCAATCTGGGTTTGTCCCGAATCATTCCACATCAGTTAATCTTCAGACTATACTTGCTATTCTTAATCAGGTCAATCCGGAGCTCCCTGCCCCAGTGATTTTACTCGATGGCGAAAAAGTGTTCGTTTCACTGGAATGGCCTTTCCTACTTGCTACACTGACTAAGCTTGGACTACCCAAGGGATTTTGTGAACTTGTTTGCCTACTGTACACGGCCCCGCCAGCACGTCTAAAGTGAATGGCATTCTAACCTACCAATTTGTTCTGTCCTGCGGCACTAGCCAGGGGTGCCCCCTATTGCCTCTTCTATTTATTATCGCCTTGGATTCCCCTGGTAGGGCATTTTCAGGAAAGCCACTTAGCACGGGGACTATGCTTTCACACGGCCCCCTATTAGCATCCTTGAACACGGATGATCCAATGTTATGTGTTAGGGACCCCGAGACCAACCTTTCCCCTCTGCTTCGGGAGGTCGTCTGCTACGGGACGCTCTCCGGTCTTGCGATCTACTGGAGTAAATCCGAGATCTTTCCCTTGACGGATGCCACAGTCTCTTGTCCCCTGGAGTTTCCCTTAAAATGGTGCACAGATCCCCCCAAATACCTCAGCATTTACCTCCATCGACAGAGTTCCGAGGTTATACGCCTGAACTATGGCCCCGCAATCGACAAGTTGTCATCCCAAATTAATCAGTGAATCAAACTTCCACTATCCATCGCTGGGATAATAGCAATCATAAAGATGGTGGTGCTACCCCATTTTTTATACTTATTCCTGAACATCCCTATAGTTCTGACGAATGGCTTCTTTGACATTTTACGTGGTATGCTTACGCGCCTGGTGTGGGCTGGCAGACAACCTAGAATCAGTTGGCAAACCTTGATCCTCCATATGCACGCGGGTGTTCGGTGTCCCCGATTTCTACCTCTACTATTTAGTAGTATAGGCGCATTTTGCATACCACTGGTTCCACTACGATGCACGCTTACAATTCCTGAAGCCGGAGTGGTCACAGGCCCACCCATACCCACTTTCCACAATCGTACCACGCGGCTTATCTAGGAATTCTTCCGAAATACAGACGCTCCCAACACATGCTGGACTTGGACCAGACTCCAACGGTATCTTGGTTTTAGCCATTTGTACTCTCCTCATGTCCCTCTTGCTAGCAACCCATGGCTCCCAATGACAACAGAGACAATCACCAAATGAACTCTGTCCACCTGCCGGCTACACAGACTGGGCGAAATACATTCTGTCACTTCGCTGGCGGAAGGGCACAACGTATCATACATGGACAGATTCATTTTGCTTCGACTGCACAATACCGTACGGGCCACGGTTCCTCCTGCTCCGTCGGAACCTACGGACTTTCTGCCATTGTCCCTGGTCATTACAACCCCAGATGGTGCCCACTTGGTCTCCCAACTATATCACACGGCCCTCTCACTTAAACCTGCTTTGGAGAGGAGGCCGCGGGCGGCATGGGAGAGAGATCTGGTGAGCTCACTACCGGCCAAAACATAGTACTTTTGCTGTGAGCAGACCCGTCTACTTTCTAATAATCATTGACACAAACTACTACATTTTAAAAACCTACACTGCGCATACACTACCCCTTATCTGCTTGCCAAATTCGGCTACACTAACTCACACTGCTGCCCAAGATGCACCGCGGAACACGCTGATTTCTCACATCTCGATACAAAAGGGGATGATGGACGGAACGTTTGAGCCAATCAAACACTCACCCCCAGTCAACTGATCTGGGTTTAATCCATCATCATTCTTTAGCTCACTCCACCACCCCAGTTCAGACATGGCCATATGCAAATCAGTCTGACCCTGTGCCTCATGGGAACAGTCCAGCCCGAACTGGGGGTGAGTGTTTGATTGGCTCAAACGTTCCGTCCATCATCCCCTTTTGTATCGATTTCTCACATCTGGCATGGAATTGTGTGCCGATACTTGCCTATTGGGAGGAAGTGTTTCTCATTTTATCACAGATGATCGAGTCTGAGCATATTCCGACTCCATTAATGGCGTTATTAGGCTACGTTCGGCTGCTCCCTTCGGGAATTTGATGCTACACTGCTATTTCATTCTTGTTGGCAAAGTGCCAGGTGTCTCTGCATTGAGGTGACATATCAGTCCCAACTGTTAAGGGATGGAGTCGAGATCTATTGTGCTGTGACACCATGAGTGATACCTATGGCGCTTTACAACTACCCACTTGAGGCTAAAAATATATGGCAACCAGTGCAAAACTATGCATTGCTCTTTCCGCCTGATGCTGGTGGGCCTGACCGTGATTGAGGCGCACTCGGTCCTGGGTCAAGTACCTATAATCATGCAATGTAACTACGTTACATTACTGAATATACTACTTGAGTCCCTTTTATAAACGTCCCCTCGACTAGGTTTGCTCTCCGGACATTTGCCCATCCTTTTACTATACTTCATGCTCTCCTCTTCATTTTTTTCCCCATCACTTGCTTCCCTACTCTCACTCTCTTCTCACCGGCGCCTTTTTTTTTTTTTACATACTTATTACTGTTGTCTGTTTTTCAGGAAAGCACCAAGCAATTGTACATTTCTATCAGCTCTAGATTCCCCCATGCATTTATATTTACTTATGTTATTGATTTGTGTTGTTTGTTCTTCCCCAAAAAGTCAATAAAAAAATATATTAAAAAAAAGAAAAGAAATAGAAGCGTTTAGCAACCTTCAAATTAATTTCACATTTGTAACTAAGAATGCAAAAGAGAAGCAGAATAATGAAGAACAAAGGAAAATTAGTTCTGGCAGATGAGACAAGGATATACCAATGGGTTGAGTTGTTTTTTAGGTCTAGCGTTAGCCAGGACCTTTTGATTTTACTACAAGTATTGGTATTATATACTTACTTAAAGGAGCTTTCAATCAGCTCTCTTCATCCATTGGTCTATTGTTGTGTCATTCACATTCTGCTTCGGCCCACTACTGCATGCAGCATTGGTCTGTGGGTCAGCCTACTTCAGCCACTGGCTAGCTTCACTTTGAGTGACTACATTTTCCTTTTTTTACAAGGTGCACGTCCACACACAAGGTAGTTCCTTTCAGTGCCAGTGTTTTGTTTTTACTTGATTGTTACTTTAGTGTTTCCCTTGTGTTGAGATTCTGATGTGATAGCAGGATGCTTTCTGCCCTTGCTTTTGAAGTAGGCACCGGGTACATTCCAGCTTTATCAGTTCCTGTCTCTTGCTAATGCCCTTGTAAATTCGTTTAGAGGGGCCTTTGTTTATCTGACTTCTGAAATATCTCAGCATCCCAGATTTTGTCCAATCGAAACTATTCTTTATGGAGCTAATGTCTTTCTAGTATGCATGCAACGAAGAGTATTTATAACCGCAGCTCAGAATACCGGTATGTATTTTAATTGACGACTACAGTTATACTTGTAAACCAATTAATCTGTATGTCGTGCTTGAACGGCTTTCTAGTTTGCTTTCAGTGCTTTGTATGTCATGCTTATAGACACATTTAAATATTATATTACTAATTAAACCTGTATTGTTTATTCCAATTTTGTGTCTATCTATCTATCTATCTATCTATCTATCTATCTATCTTTACAACTCTATCTATTGGTCTGTCTGTCCGGCTATCTACCTGTCTGTCTATCTACCAGTCTTTCTGGTTGTCTGTCTGTCTGTCTATCTACCTGTCTATCTGTCTGCCTTTCAGTCTACTAACCTGTCAATCTATCTATTTTTCTTGCTACCCATCTCTATACCTATTTATATATCTACCCGCCCGTCCATCTCTCTTCTTTGCATCTATCTATCTATCTATCTATCTATCTATCTATCTATCTATCTATCTATCTATCTATCTATCTATACGTATATTTATGTATCTATATCTATATATCTATATATATATATATATATATATATATATATGCCACAAACCTCGCTTACAGCCTTCTTCACGAAAACAAACGAGCGTAGAACCAGGTTTGGTGCTAGATGTTTAATTAGTTCAGCACACCATCAAGTTGCCATGACGCGTTTCGGCAGATCCCTGCCTTGATCACATGACAGCATTGAATATATATATATATATATATATATATATATATATATATATATATATATATATATATATATATATATATATATATATATATGGTTGCAGGCTTGCCCACCACTTCATCCACACGAAATAAGGCAAGAGTAGACCCAAGAATTCGTTGCAGTGATTTAATCAGCAATCACCATGTCGCCATCACGCGTTTCGGCCGGTAAGACGGCCTTGATCACTTGTCAGCGCCTAGGGCGGGATTACTTCTTTTAAAGTGCAAGTGTCATGTGATAGCAGCTATAGACATAGTAAACATACTACACTGGAAAGTAAGTCATAGCATAAATGCATTAATAGTATACAATATGTATAAAAGTCATCCAGGGTAAAAACATATCATAATAAAACACATTGTGTCTAACACCAATATTCTCAATAGAAGGAAAATGTCCAACTAACTATAACTTAACTGTCCCTAAAACCTATGGTTTTTTCAGTGAATTTCTAAGGTTTTTTAAATGCTAATTTCTAACTATAACATGCCTGAAACCTATGGTTTTTTCAGTGAATATATATATATACCTATATATATATATATATTCACTGAAAAAACCATAGGTTTTAGGGACAGTTATAGTTAGTTGGACATTTCACTCGTACAAAACCATAGAAATCCCCCGTTATAGTTAGTTCAGCTAACTATAACTCACGCCCCGCAATGCACTGCTGATGACGTCACATATTACATCACTCATGACATGGTCAGTGACATCACTGATGACATCACTGATGACATCTCAAATGACATCACTGATGACATCATCCAGTGACTGTGTGTTTCTGTAAAGTTTAAATATGTTTAATATATATAGGGAAAGGCGTATTGAAGAATGAGTGGGTGTATAAGTGTCTGAATGGATGATTTAGTAGGTGCGTGACTGACTCTATAAGTGAGTGATTAAACGTATCTTACTGAATTCATGGGTTAGTGACTAAACTGTGTGAATGTCTGTATCCGTCTGTCTGTTGGTGTGTAAGCGGCTGCATGGGGTTTGCGAATAGCTACATGAGTGTCTACATGGGTTATTGATTGGTTGTCTGAGTATCTGTATGGGTGCCTGAGTGTTTGTGTGGGTGGGGTGTGTGTGACTCTGTGCATAGATGTGTGAGTGGGTGATTCACTGGGTGCATGGTTTCAAGAGTGCATCTGTGATGGACTGTATGGGTGGGTGAGTGTGTGTATGGGTGTGTTAGTGAGTGAATGTATATCTCAGTGGTACATGTGTGAGTAACTACATATGTGAAAGGCAGTATATATGTGTGTTGGAGTATATAAATGGGTATTAGTGAGAGTGTGTGATTGTGAGAGTGGCTGTATGGATGTGTAAGTGAGCTGGTGTGTGTATAACTATATAGGTGACTAAATGGCAGTGTGATTAATTATTTGCATGACTGACTAGGTGTGTGAGTACCTCTATGGATGAGTGACGGTGTGTGAGTGTCTATATAGGTGTATGAGTGCATATGATAGTCCTGTACTGAGTGACCGTAAGTATGAGTGACTGTACGGGTGAGTGAGTGGATGTGTGTGTAGACCTAAGAATCAGTGAGTGTGTATGTAGTTATTGGTGTTGGAGTGTCTATGGTTTTGACAATGGCAGTCTGTAATTTAGAGTGGGTGTATCAAAAGTTATATTAGGGTGTGAGAAGATGCATCAAATTATCACATGGATGATGTCATCAGTGATGTCATCAGTGATGTCATTTGAGATGTCATCAGTGATGTCATTAGTGATGTCACTAACCATGTCATGAGTGATGTAATATGACACGTCATCAGCAGTGCATTGCGGGGGCGCGAGTTATAGTTAGCTGAACTAGGTTTTGTATGAGTGAAATGTCCAACTAACTATAACTGTTCCTAAAACCTATGGTTTTTTCAGTGAATTTCTAAGGTTTTTTAAATGCTAATTTCTAACTATAACGTGCCTGAAACCTATGGTTTTTTCAGTGAATTTCAAAGGTTTTTTAAATGCTAATTTCTAACTATAAGGTGTCTGAAACCTATGGTTTTTTCAGTGAATTTCAAAGGTTTTTAAATGCTAATTTCTAACTATAACGTGCCTGAAACCTATGGTTTTTTAAGTGAATTTCAAAGGTTTTTAAATGCTAGTTTCTAACTATGCCTACAGAGGTAGGACATGTGAAGAAAGAAGAAAAACGCACAGAAAGAAGCAAAAGAAATGCAGAAAGAAGCAACAGAAGTCCACAAAGACAAAGAAAGGAGCAGGAAGAAGCAAGACATGTGCAGAAAGAACCAACAGAGGAGCAGAAAGAGGCCTTGTTGCAAAATCATCCTGTGCCCACAACTTTTTCAGACGTGTACTGGTGGTAACTGACTCGGACTAACCAGGCCTAGAGCCAGTGCTATGCTAAAAGACACTTAGAATACAGTAAAAACACCTACATACACTAGGGAACACTATGCGTTGGGGTACCCCTGTGATTAGCATGACCTCCTTTGTAAGGCCCTAGTTCATAATAGGGCAGGGGGATTAAAACTTCTTCTTAAAACGCGCCCCGGGGCACGTTTGCACAGTGGTGAAGGGAGGGGGGGCCTGAGGTGTCATGTGTGCAAACAAGCCCTGTGGCCGTTTTAAGTTGGGAGATTAAGTCCCCTTGAATCCTGAGGGTCCCTGGGGTCCAACTAGCCCACTAGGTACTTCCAGTAAGCGCCACAGGCCTGCGTGGCAGAGAGGTGGTCAGAGGCCATGCCCCTTTTTACACCTCTCTGCAACGCAGCTCTGTGGCGCTTACTGGAGGTACCTGGTGGGCTAGTTGGACCCCAGGCTTTGCCAACGTTTATTATTTTATTTCATGTTTTTATGTTTTGCTTTTGTACACAGTTCAGTAGGAGGAATACAGTGACGGTTCAAACTGAATGTCTTTCCTAAGTTTTGGAAATTAACTAGAGATGCAAAGATTTTGACTTAAATTGGCTCATAGGTATCAGTTTTCTATAGCTGCACATGGGTGTGGTGATGAAAACCAGATTACAGATTACTAAATTTAGTCATGGAAAAATGACAAAAGAATGTGAAAATAGTGACTATGGTTGTAATAAGAATATTCATTTGTTTAGGCAGACTAGATAAGTTAAAGCAAAAATAATAATAATGATCGGGGTGATACATAATGGCACAATTTATAAAATTAAGTCATTTTATAGCAACATGTGTGCATAACTGGGTTTTTCAAAATTCAGACCCAATTAAATCACAACATGCATAATGCCCTGTGTGAGAAACGTGTGCAAATAATAAGTAGAACCTGACTGTGCAAAGATGCCAATGAATTGGAGAACCCTGCTGCTATAGACAGTAGGAATAAAAGGTGCTGCCTTAATTCTACTCGCCTCTTTTCTTTCACATAGAGAACAGAAGGTGACCTTCTGTTCTCAGATTCATATTCTCTCCCATGTGGGGTACCTTAAGGATCGTCACTATCCCCTACATTATTCAACATCTACGTCACCCCTCTGGCCAGACTTATTCGAGCTTATGGTTTCTCTGCTTTATCCTATGCGGACGATACGCAGATTGCCATATCTATTATTTCTGACGTAAATACCATGGACAGACAATTTAACAACTGTCTGGCGCATATCACTAGTTGGATGCATGAGAACTATTTAAAGGTAAACACGGAGAAAATGGAGGTGATATTGTTTGGGAACAATGCTACTTTCTGGAATGACTCTTGGTGGACTGACAATTCTGGTACGCGTCCAGCCCCAGTCAATTAAGTGAAAAATCTTGGTGTTCTGTTCGATAACCAGCTCTGCTTTTCAGGACAGATCAATCATATTACATCCTCATGTTTTTATCTTTTAAAATTCCTAAGAAAGATTTTCCCTTTTATCCCACTGGAGATGCAAAAAACGGTAATAGCTGCCTTGATTTTTTCCAAGATAGATTACTGCAATACTCTCTATCTAGGAATAGACAAACAACTGCAATCAAAACTTCAGTCTCTGCAGAATGCTGCAGCCCGATTGCTGCTGAAAATTCCAAAATTCAGTTCTATATCAAACAGCATCAAGGACCTTCGTTGGCTGCCAGTCCAAGATAGGATTAAATTCAAGGCACTGTGTATGGTCCATAAGGCATTGCCTGGACTTGGGCCTCAGGGCCTCCAGAAATCTTTTGTCTGGTATGTCCCTTGACGCGATCTGAGATCTGCTAACGCTCAGCTGGTCGTCACCCCCAGGGTTAGGAAGGCCAAGTGGGGTGGCAGAAGCCTCTCCCACTTGGCGAGCAAACTTTGGAACACCCAGTCTTCCTCCTTCAGGTCTCGACCTAATAGGCTCTTTTTTAGGAAATCGGTCAAAACTTGGTTCTTTACCCCAAACTCTATGCAACTCTTATTCCCCGACTAGTGGCAGCATCACTTTTAGTGCCAAGACGCCTCGGCATAAGTTGCACTTTAGAAATATCTTACTTACTTACTCTATGCATTAACGCATGACGTAATTGAACAAAGGATGAACACTTATGCCAAAATCCCTAACCCGAGGATCTAAATTGACTAGATTACACACACGGTACACGCTTTGTAAATTGGCACAAAGGACTTGCTCACTGTGACTATTCATCTCATCTGAACAAATATTTTGGTGAATCAGAAAGAGCAAGCAACAAGAACGTGGTCTTTTTCGTAATTGATTTCAGGTTTTTAGTAAACAGTTATCAAAATGCCATTTTACGACTTGCTTATAACCTAGTGTAAAGAGTCACTCATAATTGCATTTGGTGCAACAGAAATGGCATTTGCAAAATCACTATGGTTGTTAGCTGTATTGGCCTATTTTTGATAGATTCATCAACCATTCCAAAGATAGGGTCTATGTGTGAGAGTTGGGAGAGAAGTATTTCTTCCCGTTGATAAACTGCAGGAATGAAATAGTAATGCTGCCTCAATTACTTACTTGTAATCTTCATTACTCAGAGTCCAGTTTTTCTTCATCACAGTCCTGGAGTCCCTCCTTCAGACACCCATACCAACAGCGATTGCAGTGGTTGGCTTTGGTATGTATCAGGAGGAGGGAGGTGTGTGCATGCCTTTTATAGAGGCAGGAGGGGGAGCAGCCACCCATAGGTGTGTGGTATGTGTGTCTAGATAAAGTCACACAAAGGGCTAGATTTACAACCCTGTCGCATTACTTGGTGCAGCACCCAAAATGGCTACGCTGCGCGACAGGGAGAGAGGAGGAAAGCACCATATTTACTGAGATATAGCACTCCTCCCTAGTGCTGGTGCACATTCAGGCTGCCGAGCGCCACACACACACCTTTGCATCATAGTGCAAGGGTGTCTGCGTGTGACCAGCATAGTTTTTGTACTGGAAGGGTGCCCGTTCAGGACAAAATACTATGACTAGACAACCTGTAAAACGTTTCCTATTTTGTATGTGTGCTGTACAGTGCAGCACACAAATAAAAGTATTTTCCCTTTTAATGCCTGCTTCAAAGTGGCATTATTTTTTGGCGCAAAAACCTTGTCTACTATTATTGGTACATAGAGTTTTGCATCCAAAAGCATGGGTGGTAGCATGGGAATGCCCATGTATTACCCATGGAACGCCCCTCTGATGCGCAGTAGTTAGAATCCACCATGTCATCCCCACAGTGTCATTTAGTCCTTGGCCTGGCCCTTCAGTGATCGAATGGACCTCATCCTGGCCTCTCATTAATTCACGACTGGGGTTTATACTCTGCCATAAGTTCCGCAGTGAAGTCCAGATGTTCTGTCTTTAAACAATCCAGATGTTCTCTCTTCAAACAACCCCTGCATACCCTTATTCTTCCCGGTCAGTTCTTGAAATTGGACAGTCACGATGTACAGTCATATCTGTTTCTCTATGGCACATTACACTTACTCTATGTGTGTCTTTAAGTGCTCATCACAGCATTTTGTGTTCTGGGACCACCCACTTGTACCACTGAAGCCTTCATTTTACCTTTATTCTGCAGAATTTCCAGTTCTTTCAAACATACCAAGGTATGTTCTTTTATCCCGGTATCTTGTATTTTGTTTTTTGTATTTGTTGTATTTTTATTTATTAAATCTGTATAGTCAAGTACACCAGAAAAAAAGACCTCAATGTGCATACAAAGAAATAACAAGCACAATAACAATTAAAACAAGAAAAACAATAAAACATGAAACATAACCATATCAACAGCTAATTACTGACTATCAATGAGGAAATAAGCCTATACCCAAAAAAGATAAGGGTATGTATGTGACTAGGCAGAAAAGGAAACACGTTCCATAATAGCACTCCAGCTCTTACCACCCACGGTATTAAACCTTCATCTGATGGAAGTCGACATCTGGTCAGTTATTGAGTGTAGTTCTCTAGTATCGATTCTTTACTGATAAAGTTTCTCAGACAATCAGGGCCTAGTCCATGAACAGATTTGCAGTTAAGGACCAGCTCATTGAGAAGAATTGTCCCCGTAGTGCGCAACCTGCAAAGAGACTTACGGTGTTCTGATCAAGAGCCTGGTTTCCTAAGGCTGCACACCATTCAGGTAACACGATTTTCGATAACCTACAGCTTATTCAGATTGGATATCTTGATGTCTAGCTGAATTGCACAAAAGTGTAGCACTCTGCAAAGGAACACGGCATGAGTGAGCAAAATGACATGAGACGTCCCCAACAACTGGGCCGCTTTAGACAAATTAATTAACTGACTGTGTTCAGTCTTGATCACAGCAAAAAATTGAATATCAGATGACAGGGAAGAATCAAATATTACTACTGGCATCCACACTGGCTCATGGTTGGTTCATGGTCAACCAGTGCCCATCACAGTTGAGAGATTAGAAGATCCAATAGAATCTGAGTATCATCGACATATATTTGGTGATGATGGTGGTGAGGTAGTGGTAGTAATGGTGGAGTTAATGTGATCATGGTGGTGGTGCTAATGGTGTGGTGGTGGTAGTGGTGGTGCTACTGGTGGTGTAATGGTGATAATGGTTGTAATGGTGGTGGTGGTGAAGGTTTTTGTGGTAGTGAAGGTGGTGATGATGCCAATGATGGCTTTGGGGTTGCTGATAATAGTGACAGTGGTAATTGTGGTCACGATGGTCATAGTAATGGTGGAAATGATGGTGGTAGTGGTGGCTGTTCTAATGGTAATAGTGGATACGATAGTAATTGTGGTAATGATGGTGACAGTGGTAATTTTAGTAATTTTTGTGGTGGTAATTGTCGTGGTGAGAACTGTGGTGGTGATAATGGTGATCAAGTAATGGTAGTGACACTGGTAATTATAGTGGTAATGGTAAAGATGTTTGTTGTAGCGATAATTGTGGTTGCAGTCGTGACTAATGTTGTGGAAATGGATGGTGTGATAGTGGTGGTGGTAATGGTGTTGGTAATGGTAGTGGTGATTACAGTGGTGGTGATGATAATGATTATGATGAAGGTGGTAATGGGGCAAGGGTGGCAGTAGTAATGATGGTGCTGGAGGTTATGCAGGTAATGGTGGTGCTGGTCATGGCTGCCCCCTTTGCTAAACAGACTGCAGAATTTAGTTGCGAAGTCAAAGAAAATTGATAAGAAAAGCTAGAAGATGAAGTTTGCATTGTAAATGGTGAACAGCAAAATGTTGTACAGTAGATACTTTTGACAAAGGGACAATATTTTCGATGCACATTTTATAGTAACTATCTTTACGTTGTGAACCAAAACCCTGTAAATCCAACATGTTATCAGGACAGCAAAGTACTACAAATAAACACTCAAGGGTGATTTGTAAAGCACTGTGGTTTTTACGGGAGGCTCAGGCATCCAAATATCAGCAGTTGCTGAGCAAACAATCTACCAATCAAGAATATCATTGTGTCGGCAAAGTAAATAGATTAGGCCTGGGTGGACTTTTTAATTCCGCTGGCAGAATCAGAGGCATTTTGTTAATTCTGCATTACTCTTGTAACGTGGAGTTACTGATAAATTAAAATTGCGCCGTTCCGCCAGCGGAATTAAAAATGATGCAGTGGTTTCTGAAGTTTAGAAACCACTACTTATACCACTCGGCACCCTTGCATACTCTGCAGTGATTAAAAGTACAGAGTATGTAAGGGGAGGGCACAAGTGATATACGGTGGTTTCTAAAGTTTAGAAACCCCGCTGCATATCACTTGGCGCCCTTACTTACTCTGCACTGATTCAAACTGCATAGTAGCAGAGTATGCAAGGACACCAAGTGGTATCTGCCAGTGCGATTTTCTTAGGCAGAATGCATCCTCACATCTATTTTTGGACACAAAGGTACATTTTGCACTAACAAAATTGCGCCATCTCAGAAATTCCACAGAATCTGGTGGAATTCGCATGTAATTCCGCGTGATTCTGCGGAATCAAACTCTGCAATTTAACGGGATTAGTTGATATTCCATCAACAAATCTTAATGGAAACACAAATAGGACAACATAACCATTCTCCAAAGACCCATTCAAAAATGGCAGACCATCAAAGACACAAGAAAGCCAGTGGCTGGAGCGGGCTGACCCCAAAGCCCACTTACTCCCTATACTTCGTATTGTACTTTGTTACAGAATTGATTTTATGAGGTATTCCAAATAGCGAAAGCTGTCTTTATCCAGACTTAAAAATGGAAATATCAATGTCAGGAAAAGGAAATATCCATATAAAGAGAAATCAAAGTAAAAGGTAAAAGGTAAAAGTAAAAATCAGGAACTAGAAAGAATTTGCAGTAAACAATTGAAATTAGGATGCACTTATTTATCCACTTGTCCAATTAAGTTAGATGCAGAAGTTATACTGTCACAAAGGTTTTCGCTCACTTCCCAACATTGTTTGCCCTTATTCTGAAATAATGCCTGCAAGTGACTACTGCACGGTAGATGCACACCGTTGAGGCATTCAGGACCTCAGGCTCTAACATACACAGTAGGCTCTAATGAGCTTGAGTAGAATTTCACCGCACAATCAGGCGTGTACATGACAGAGGCCAAGCAACAGCATATCACTGAAGCCCAAGCATGTACATGTACATGCAATATGATTGTAGCATGATTGACCTGTGCCAGACTACACGTATCCTCATGTAGTGTGGCGTGGTAATATTGGAAGTGCGGAATCATTTGGTTACTGCAGAAAAATGGAAAAATGCAATTCCAAGGAAGATGGAATTACAGGCATTAGGTAAACATCCATATTTAGACCTTTATAATGTGGATAACAGCAATATTAGATCAGAAAAAATAACAACATTTGATGTTTTTATTGTTGCTGATAACAACATCTGCATATATGAAATGCAAAGCGTGTAAACATGGAGTAAATAGAAAATTAATTGACAATCAACTGACGGGCACCAAGAAATACCTTAGAAGTCACTATAGTTGTCGGGTGGCTTTGTAGTCTATATGCTTGAGAGTCCCTGTCAGAAGAGGTACCTAGGCAGTACAAAACTGCTGGTGTATAAAAGGATAATATAGCATTTGAGAGCTATTGAAAACCAAGATAATTCATAACCTGTTGATAGACACTTCTGGTACACAAGGAAACAGAGAACTCCTCACATATAGTGTCATAGATAGTATACCTAAGAACAAGCGGGTAGGAGACAGAGAGAAAGCATTGAGGAGGTTGGAAAGTACTTTACATTCTTGAATTCGACACACTGGAACCCAAGGGTCTGAATAATGATGCCAAAATGCATGTTGACCCATGATTATGAGAAGTTATTATGAAATGTTATATGGATTGAATTATATAATTTTTCCTTGAATTGTCTTTTGGATGTGGAGTTGTAATATGCTGTGTGCTAAGAGGTGGAAGGACTGCGAATTATGAGTAAGCAGTTCGGGTGACAATACGATCTTAACCGAGGCATCACGGGATGTTGAACAACCGCAGGACAATATTCTGACTATGAACATTACACTTTACGGTTTTGATTAATGGTTGTTGTGCTTTTGCATACAAAATGATGCACTGATTTATACAACTTTCATTGATATTAATCAATTGATATTACCCACATGGGTGCAGTTTGGATTGTGTATCAACAGAATGTGATTTCAGTATGCACTTAGCACTTTACATATAAAATGGTGATTGCATTGAATTAATTATTAATTTGGAAAGATTTTGAATAGTGGAATACTTGTAATGTGTAATGTCACTGTAGTGACTATTATTGTTGAACATTCTGTTACTTATTTTTAAGATAAGAAGCTCTATGTGCATTTGTAGGTCAAAGTATGTTTTATGTTTACTATTTGTGGAAACACGTGTTTTTTTTAAAGCAATCCAAAGATGGCACTTGCTTTCGTGACCAAGGCTATGTAGTAGCCGAAACGCATTGAGCTTTTTCGTGGTGTGCAGTGAATAAAGAATATTTTGCACTAAATGGGAGAATGCCGGCAACTCTTTTTTACAAACATAAGAGAGGCTAGGAGAGAATATTATACCTTGTACACATCCTGGTGGCAAGTAAAGTAAACAGTATTGTACAAGGTAGTTGCAGTTAGAAGAAACACAGAGGTAGAAGCAATCCATGTGATGGACACTGATCTTTGGAATGGATTCTGTCTAGATCTAAGCATACTTTTCATTCTAACTGTGCGAAAACAAGTATATTCAAAGAGGTTTTCCAGCTTTCCATGAAGCTCCTAGAACCAAATGACACAGCCCGTCAAGTAAATAATGAATATCAAAACGGGCCTTAAGTAAGTAACCAACCTCCGCTGAGGAAGGGACAAGGTTTAGGAAGAATTTCTTTCCTTGAGTTAATAATTGTTTTTGTTCAAAAGGCATTGCTTAACAAAACAGTTTAAAAGGCAAAGTACATAAATAAATACATATATATATATATACACTCCAGAGACAACTTCTGCTGGTACTATACGCCAGGGTGAAGGGCGTTGACTACAAGAAGAGCACATTCTCAATGAATGTGCAGATGATGTGATGCAGATCTCCCATCCACTCATGTCTGTGCAGGGTATGCTGCATCCTCATATGACTCTAGGAACCTATGAATCGAATGCCTTACTGGCTTCATATGGAGAGACCATCCGCACAGGACTAACGTCCTTCATATTAGACACACCATAAAATCCCACGGAGGATCTGATCATGGTACACAAGTTATTGTTGTGATAAAGAACCCATTAAAGTATATAATTTACAGCACACAACAACTATGACCTCTTCCTGTCTGCGCATTCATTCATCTTGTGGGATGATAGGGGAGAGAAAGATAGCACTCAGCCTAAAGTGCACCCAAGCACTCAGCACAAAAGTGCACCCAAGCACTCAGCACAAAAGTGCACCCAAGCACTCAGCACAAAAGCAATAGGCGCAATCAAAGAATCTTATGGGGTCAAGAAAGTAAGCAACTATACAAAAGGGTGGTAACATGAATGGACACAGGGCAATGCATTGCATGCATCTACCATAATGTCCTTCTACACAGCAGTATTGAACATGTGTTTGAGTTACTGAAATCTAGATCCTGTTGCCTTGACATAGTGCACTCATGAGAGGGTCCTACAAATAGTGTTGGTTTCAAGCTTTTGTACATCCTGGCCACAAGGTGACGTAGGTACTTGGACCATCAATAACAAGAATGCCTATACCGCTACCATAATGATAAGCCCGCTTACCCACCTGACCGCCACAACAATGTTAAAAAACACAGCTGACTATAAGAAAATATATTTTCTACCTTAATTTCTAACATTATTTATGATCAGTTTTAACAAATAAATACAGTCAGATATCACCCTGCCTGTTCCATCAATAGGACATTTAAATTAACGAAAATACCTCCTTAATAATCTGTATGATGACCAACAATCTCTAATAACCTGTCAGACAGATACAATGGGAGCAGGGAAAGTAAATGAAAGAGAGTTTAGAGATTGGAGAGAGAAGAAAAGGTTAAAGGGGAGGCAGGAGAAACTGTGAAGAATGATTTTGTTTCCATTACCATGGAAAAAAATCCTTAAAAGCATTCTGTTTTGTGTTACATTTCCACTCTATCAAAGTACATTTTAAGCTCTTTTTTTAAAACAAACTTCATTGCATTTTCATTACATGCGACATATTCATTACACATTTCAGTGAAATGTATTACATAATGTGACAAACTGTTGCAATTCCGTCTCATCAAACTGAGCATTGTCAATTATTTTGTGCACATTAGTGACATGCAATTCAAACAATCTCATCCCTCCCTCCCCTCCCCCCTTTCAACTAGGCATCGTCACCTGTTGATTAAATTATTCATGGAAAGCTTATACATGGACATCTGTGCGTGTGAAAAATTATAAATTAATCTGTGCACTTTGGTGGAAGAGCTTATCGTGTTGCTACTGTTGCTATAAAAGTCACTAAGGGGGCTGGGTACAGTCTTACTCGGGGCGTGTATGATGGAGCATTGCGGGCATTGTCCAAAATAGTGGAAGGCTGGGGGATGGGGACCTACAGCGTGGCAAAACACCAGGGTGCCTGTACAGGAATTCTGCAACTCACTGCTCTCCCTCTGCTGCCTCATCCTGCACTTTGAACCTTTCTAATGATGCGTCCCATTCCAGCAATATGGGTTTTTTGCACAAACCTCTATACTCATCCCATCGTAAGGCCCCGCTTTCGGCTACACCCCAGTGTGCAACCTCCTTCGCAGGGCTTTAAGTGGGCCGGGTCTCACCGGGTCTGAGCACCGGCAGTTTTTTTAGAGGGGCCTCGAAACGGGTCTCTATCGGGCTCTGTTTTGTGCCCTGGAGGCGGTCCGTTTTTCCGGACTGCAGTGACAGCAGGCACATCGATGTGCGCGTGCTCACACTGCTCTTCTCACTAGTGGAGAAGTTACGGACGTCATGCCAGGTGAGCATTGTAAGAGAAGGGAAATCCTTTAAAGAGAGAAATTTTCTCTCTGGATTTCCCTTCTCTTTTTGATACGCAGGAGCAGCAACATCGTCGTGGTGTCAGCAGGGCTTTAAGTGGAAGCTTTTTCAATATTATATAAAACAAGCCATAGTTGCTGCTTATTTATCTTATGCAATTAACAACCATTAACAAAGCCAATAGTCCTGCCTTGTTGTAGGTATGATGTTACTTGTTGTATCATATATCTAGATGCTATGACAGAAACAGCAAAATACAAGTCGGGCGGCACACTATGCTAAGCACAGATTTTTAGCTTATGTGTTTTTAAGCCACACCCTTAATTACATTGGCCACGCCCCTGAGAGACCCCCCAGTTTTTTTCATCCCACTTAAAGCCCTGTTCCTTCCGCCACTGAGCCACTAGTGGAACCTGTGGGGACTTCCAGCGTCTCGTTATCAGTCTCTTTACCAGTAGCATGGTCAAGTCTGCGAAACGTGTCACCACCTTGGAGCTTTTGGTCCGGGGATATTAGTCTAAGATCCAGTGTTCTAGTGGGTGCCAGTGGTTCAGGCTGGTCAACTCAGACAGTGCTGCCGATACGCCCACCCACTAGGCGGATAGGGGGGGGACATGCCCATAACATATGTGTAAGGTCTGCATCTAAAGCATGATATCAAGGGCATATTGAGGAAGCCATGGGGAACGTTTTGTTAATTCTATGTGGTGTGAGATGTGCTCTATGTAGTATGGAAAATTGGATAAATTTAAATCTCGAGTTGCGCAATATCTTCTTGGGATACTCCAGTAAAAAGTTCCATTCCCAATATCTATTGGGTGAGGTTTGCCTCCCATTTAGTTTTTAAGGAAGTGAGGGGGATCATGAGGCATGCACGGAGTCCCCGATAGAGCCTGCGGATTAGGTGTCTACCGTGTCCCATGGTGTGTAGTGCTTGAAGTAGCTTCTGTGTTTTGGGTTCCCTCCCGTCTGGCGCACAGTGCTGCCGAAAATAGCAAAGGTCGCTGGCATGAGTTAAAAACAGTGTTCCTGGTAACCCATGGATGTGCACAAAATTGGAATGGGACATTAATGTGCGGTCCGCAAACAGCGAACTCACCGTCAGTATTCCCTCCTGCTCCCATGGGCCTAGCCTTTGCATAGTCAGTGTGCCTGAAGATGTGGAAAGACCACATAAGGGGATATTCGGTGCATAGGGCACCGGGGAAGTCATGTAGAGTACATTCTAAGCTCATATCTCAACAACTTCAATAGTTTCCACTATCCATTCCTCATCCAAGGGTAAGCTTCGGGTCTCCAACCTCGTAATATAAGTTTTTTAGCCACCATCAGAGCCCTCTAAATCCAATTCTGGTGACCATATCTTAGTTCCTTATTTGAAGGTAAAAGGCGCAATAACTAACCGCTGACTTTTAACTTCCTTAATTACGCAGCAATCACTTTTTAAAATACATACACTTGCCGTCAATCCTTCCAGACCCTTGAAGCAATCTCCTTTATCATATCCCCTCACAGACAGCCACACACCCTTCAAACAACATCCTACAGGCTAATCCATCAATACATCAACAAACCCATAAAACAATTATCTTCTTCCTACCAGTGCCTATCCTCTCAATACCACAACACACAGGTGCAGCAATCTGCTGCCTCTATCAGATCCTTCTAACCCCATGAAACAATCACAGCACAGTACACACATCTGTGTGCATGTAATGTGTTTTTGTTACATGGGGATAATTGGGGGTGGAAAGGTCACCAAAATATCCACAGAGGCTGACATGAATGTGCCTTAAGACATGGGTTGTGGGAGCTCTTGGGGTGTAGATTTTAACGGCATGGGGAAGTCCGCCCTTACATGATAATGTGCCATCTGTACTCTTTGTTTGCCCCCACATACCAGGAGTGTTTACAAATGTGTCCCACATTGTTGCAATGCTGGCTAGCATCAGTCGGCTGATGGTAATGGTCAAGGTAACTAGGCTGTAATAATGTCTCATGTACTGCACATCTTGTCTGTGCCTCTCCACATCTTCCTGTTGTCATGTCCCATGTCCGCCAGGATACTGTTAATGTACCAAAGTACCTCAACACATTGTTATCTGTTGGTCAGTATAGTTTGCTGGTGGCCATTTATCACCCCTAACCTGGCAAGCAGCAGAGCTTAGGTGCTTGCTCAGTAGTGTGGGACACTGGAGGGACTCCATCTGACCTGCTTCCAACTGGTTTACCAGTTGCTGCTGGCTGCCTGGCTGCGTCCGTGCTGTGCTGCCTGCTGGGTGTGTCTGGCTCCATGGAACCAGGCTTTTCCTCAAGATAAAGTGATGCGATAGGAGTGTCTTCTCACATATAGGTTCAATGCTTTTCTGTATATTGCTGGATAAATGAGCCTGTGCTCTTGTAACTTACTAGCCTTCTTCCTTCACATTGGCAGCTCTGAATCCCAGCGCATGGACTCCTACATATGAAGCAATTTCATTCACCAGCTAGACTTTCTTTTCCCATTACCCAAGCATCAAGGTTGGAGCATTGCCGTGTCCTGTGGAAACACATTTCCAGCACCCACTGACAAGTTCCACCATGTCCTTCTTGAGGTTGTTCCAACCCTTTTCGGAGTCCATTGCCATCTGCTTCACCAGAGTGGCTGTATCTACCTTGTAGGTCGTTGCCTCCTACAAACCCTTCAGTAGTAGGGATGGAATACTGTCCCGAACCTGTTCACACAGGCACTGATACTCCTAAGCAATCTCATTGTTAGACCTGACAGCCTGGGTGTAGTCTTCCCCCAAACTTTTGTCTTCTCCCTTCCTGTATGCTGCAGTTCGTTTTTGTTGGTTTTAGGACTCTACCACTGTTGACGAGTGCTAAAGTGATTGTGCGCTCTCCTTTAACATTATAACATTGCCCTATACCTGAATGGTACATTTATTTTGCTTGTAAGACTCTAGAATATGGTACTACATGTATTCAGGGCCTGTAAATTAAAGGCTACCAGTGGGCCTGCAGCAATCACTGTGCCACCCACTAACGTAGTACATTAAACATGTCTCAGGCCTCCTATTGCAGCCTGTGTAAAGTTTTGATCTGAAAATTCGACCTGGCAAAATAAACCTTTTGCCAGTCCTAAATCCTCCTTTTCAATACATATGTCATCCCTAGAGTAGGTAATAAACAGCCCATAGGGCAGGGTGCATTTTTTTTAAAGAAGTGGGACATGTGTTTTTAGATTTTACATTATCTGGTAGTGAAAAACTCATTTTTTTCACTACTACAAGGCCTACCTCATCCACAGGATAACATTGGTTTACCTTATTACATTTAATAAGGTACTAACTTTTGATTGGGAAGAAGCAGAAATGTCACATTTGGTGTCAAATGAATTGTAATTTAAAATCATCTTTAATGGTAATGTCAGATTTTAAGTCACAGTTCAGAAAGTGCCACGTTTACAGACTTGGCATTTTCTTGCCCAAACCATTTAGTGCCTGCATTCTGTGTCACATGACTGTGAATAGCTTGGCAGTTGAACATTATGGATGAGGCATAGGGGAAAGCATGCTTCAGTGCACTGGTCTGCAGTCTGTCCCTCCTGATGCCCTCAGCCTGAACACGTAGGCCTAGATTTACAAGCCCAAAAGTAACACAAACCTGGAGTGTTGGTGCATTTTTCTCGCTCTCTTTGATGCGAGGTAGAGCAGCAACTTTGGCTGCTGCACTGTGTTGGGTCAAATATTAGTAAATCTGGACTGCGGAGTGTAAGTTGCAGAAACTGACCTCATCAGCGGGCAACCAAGCCATGATTCGTGCCCTCAGGAGTGGTTGCAAAGCATTTGGGCCTTGCACGGCCAAAAGCAATGAGAGAGAAAGAATCCATTACTACCCCTTTCCCCTTCAGATTCGAATCGATTTACAACGTGTGCACTTTAATTGACAATGGCACCTGTTAATTGCTAAGCACTTATGTGCATTTGGAAGCTTTTGCAAATTGTAAGGAAGCTTTGCTAATCGTGCCTGCCTTTTACAAGATGTGGGGGAGCTCTGGTGGGTAGTTGAATTCCTGTATGGGAACTGCTAGACAGATAGACACACTCACGCACACGACTTTTCTCATATTCGTAAATATCATATAGTGAAGCAGGTGCACAAAGAGAAATGGCCGCAGCCTGAAGAGGCTCCGCAGAGCCAATCCCAATAAACCCCATATAAATCCGGTCGTTATTCGCTGAAACTACAGACTTAATGTAAGTGAGAGCCCTAGATACTCACTTACCAGCGACCCCCAAGGAGAAGTCTTGGCCCACTTGGAATGCCATATAGTCCAAGGCTGCGAGGGTAGGCCCGAAAGCCACGGAGTAGAGTGGCAGATCCCGGCGCCACGTACTCGACGTCAAGGAGCGGAGCAGAAACGTGAGTGCGGGGAGGTGGCGAGGAGGCCTGACCGGCAGAGTTCGCAGCGATATTGCAATACCGCTTGGGGGAGACCAGTCAAGGAGAATCGGCGCTACCCTGAGCCTGGATCGGCAGACCGGCGGAGGAGGAAGGATCGTGCAAGGTCTGGGAAAAGGTATTGGGATACGCCCTAAAGTCAACTGCCGGGCCCGGAGACAGGGTATGCCAACCCACTAGCAGAGACAGCCAGTACAACAGTACAGGACCTGGGCAGAAGAGATTGAGCCACAACCTAAGGTTATTTACTGGGCCCAAAGCAGCGGTGAGAGACAGACGCTGGTGAAGTGGGCGGAGAAGCATCGACATACGCCAGAGGGGTGACTGGCTATTGAATAAAAATCCTATCTGAGAGGCAAGAGGAGCGCTCTGATCCCGGTGAGTGGGTGTAGGCCTCAGACTCTGGGACCAGCTCACCCCAAGAAAGGGGAGAGATCAGGCGAAGGAGGGGTACAGCCTCTGGGAAGTCAGGAGTCACTGGCAAAAACCCGACAGGCCGCCAGGAACGCAGCGCGCCCCTGGGCAGGCAGCGGTGAGTACTGCCGGGGACACTACGGGTAGAATCTCCCCCAGCCTAGGAAGAGGTGGAAAAGAAGGCAGATCTGCGAGGCCCTGGATCTGGCAGTACCCATAACACTGTGCCATGATATTACACCTGCATGAAACCAGTAACCAGGAAACTGGAAGGACTGGATCCGCAGGGCTAGATGTTTAATTGCAAGTGGCCTGAGGGTGGAATAGGCCGTGTATTAAGGCTCACCTTTGCAAACACTGGTGATATGAGGACAAAAAAGAAAAAATGAAACTGTGCCATGATGGGCGGAAGAGGGCCCTGAAGTGGCCATCAGACCAAACTAGATAAGTATGCACTACCCAGGAAAACAGCGACCAGCCACGCACTGGAGACAGGTGCGGACCTGAACCAGACAACACCAGTGGCAACAGCAGACCTTACCCTGCAGGACTTAATGGCTGAGTTGCGAAGAATAAGATCGGACCTAGGGGGGGAAAATGGACACTGTGACCGTGAAGGTCTCCTTGATTAGGGCAGACGTGAGAAATATGGGAGCACGAGTAAAGGAGGTGGAAGAAACTACAAACTCCCTAGTGGTCGACACAAAGACACTCAAGGGAAAAGTACAAGAACTCACTGCTGCAACTAGGGCCCTAGAGGCGAAGCTGGAAGTTCAGGAAGTTTGTTCCCGTCGGAATAACGTTTGCGTCATTGGAGTTCCCAGTAGGACCAGCAGTGGACATCTTCGTAGAAGACCTCACAATTTAATAGCTCAAGCCGAAAGGGCTGTCCAACTACTTTTCAGTGGAAAGAGCACGCAGAGTCCCGGGCACCTGACCATGACCTGGGACCCTGCGGCGGCCCATTATTGCCCGAATCTTCAACTACCGGGATAGGGACGTGATATTGCAGGCTGCCCGAAATGCACCGCCGCTCAAGATTGACGACGCGGATGTCACCTTCTTCCCGGATTTCTCCATCAAGGTGCAGCAAGTACGACGGACTTTCCTTGAGGTCAAGAAAGCCATGAGAGCAAGAGAGATAAAGTATTCCATGCTATTTCCATCAACGCTTCGAGTAACAGCGGAAGGCAAGGTATTGAGATTCACCACTCCAGCAGAGGCCCGGGACTGGCTCGATGGATGGCGTGTGGTGGGAAAGCCGCGAGGCACGAATAGAGGCAGCAGTGGAGAGAAGAATCTAGTGCTAAATAAGTCAGTAGACACTGACCGACAATCACCTCAGCATGGCGGACCCTCATCAAGCCTGGATAAATGAAGTCGGCAACGGGACCAGCGATAAGCAATGACGAGCAGTGAGACAGCCACCGGAGGGACTGAGATGACACCCTACCATCCGAGATGTTCACTGTAGAATGACTTTGGACACCCAGACAAGATCTTAAACTTATGTCTTGCATAGGAAGTTATGGATCAGACTGTATGCGGAACTAAGGGGCCATACCTCCGTATGCCAAATGACACAAAAATCTTATAATAGTAACGGGGGATTCGGCATATAAGTGACGGAACCTAGGGTTGAAGCACACCCAATGTTCCAAGGTTTAGTTATGGGGCGACAGGCACTCTGCAGAGTTGGGCAGGGCTGGACTGGGAACCGAAACCGGCCCTGGCAAACTGCTCGGCCGGCCCCCCTGGTGGGGAGGAGGGAGGTGCGGCCGAGCTGTGTGCTAGGGCCGGTTTCGGCTGGTTTTGTTACAGGAGGCCCATATTGCCGGCCCCGGGTAAAAAAACGGCCCCCAGGGGCATAAAACCGGCCCCCACCCTGATGGCCAACCGCGGAAACGCCCGGTGCCTGCTACGGCCAGTCCGGCCCTGGAGTTGGGGGTGGGAGGTTCAAAGCCCACCGTACAGGGTAGCAGGGAGGGGGGGTGTTACTAGACTTGGGAAAAGTACGTTGTATGTTGATGGTACATCATGATAGATGCTTAGACTTAACACGCAGAAATGGCAGCTCTACTTCAAACCCTATTACATAGAATTGATGCACTCACAGATCATTAATATACACACGCCTACATCACCCGCTATGCCCAACCCAGTAGGTAGAGACCTGGTGGTCATGACTTGGAACGTCAACGGATTGGGGCATAAAATCAAACTCACGATGGTGATGCAATATATTAAGTGGCATGCACTGGACATAGTCCTGCTACAGGAAACACACTTATTGGGTAATACATGTAAAGCCCTAGATAGATTCTGATACAAACTAATAGCGCATGCTGGATTCACCACTGGGTCTAGGGGTGTGGGTATATTAGCTAGAACTGCACTACCATTTACACCTAACAGGAGATGGATAGATGGACTGGGCAGATTTGTAGCCATCACTGGGACGTGGGAGGGTCAGGTACTCAACCTGTGCTCGGTATACGTGCCGTCTAGGATGGACTCGGACACCTTGCCGGAATTAGGTAAACTGCACCTAGAATTTACAAACGGAGTGTTGGTGCTGGGCGGAGACCTCAATGCAGTAATGGACCCACACAGAGATAGACTGACGAAAGCAGGAAGAGAGGTAGGAACTGATTTGGGACTCAATGATTTATGGCGTGAACATAACCCGCTGGCTAGACAGTATACCTATTACTCGACACTGCACAGGGGATACTCCAGATTAGATTATTTACTATCACATACTGCTACCGCGGGAAGGTTCCGAGAAGCGATACATAGGGTGAGACGGATATCAGACCATTCACCAATCAAGGTTAAAATGCTGGGGCCCACCAGAACAAATGCACTACCGCCCCGAATAGACCAGTGGCTGCTTAAGGATAAAAAGATGATGGATAACATTTTTGAAAGGACCAAACATTATTTTCAGGATAACCAAGGGACGGTGGACTCACCCAGTGTTCTGTGGGAAGCCTATAAAGCAGTAATAAGGGGACACGCACAGGCCCTAAAAGGGGGACAGAAGAAAGAGCGGCAGCTCCAATATGAAGTGCTTGAGATGGAGCTTAACGTTCTGGAGGCAGCTGCTGGGCAGTCAGGCAAACTAAACCCGTAGACCAATCACGTAATATGTCTCAAGCAGCAGGAAATGCGAGATATTGCAGAAGGGAAAGCTAGGGACTATGCGAGAGTGACTCAGAGGCGGCTGTACGAAATAGGGGACAAAGCTACTAAATTGATGGCATGGCTGGAGAATAGGGACAAGGCTAGGAATTGGGGGGCATATTAACAAGGCGGCGTTAATGAATTATCGCCGCTTTAGCGTCCGTTTTCGGACGAGCGGCGATAATTTTATCGCCGAATTAACAGGACACGCTAGCGCGTGATTCCTGACTTAGCGTCCGTTTTCTGCACGCCTCCCATCGCATCGCTAATGAGATGCAAAGGGGCGTGCCTATGAAAACAACAGGGGAAATATCGCTAACCCAGGTATCGCCATATTAGCAACGTGGGTTAGCGATATTTTAAATTGCGTTAAGTATGCCTTAACGCAGGAATTTAACGTCTGCTAAATTCCTGACTAAGGCATACCTAACATGGGGGTGGATTGTGTGGCTAAGACCACAGGCCCTATCGCCAAGTATATCGCCGTTTTCCATGGGACATCGCTGGAAAACCAGCGATGTTCCATGGAAAACATCGCTATCACTGGAAAATTATCGCCTTTGCGCTAAGCGTTGTTAATACAGCGCTAGCATGGCGATAATTTCCAGCGATAGCCGGCGATAGGATTCCTCACGCTAAGCACGGCCAGCGATAATTATCGCTGGCCGTTGTTAATATGCCCCTAAGTACTTAAAATAGCCGGCCCAAAGGGTGAAACCTATGAGACTGGGGAGAGTATAGCGGCTGCTTTTGCAGAGTACTATGAACAAATATAACAATCCTCATCAAGAACAACTAAAACAGACTGTGTAGAATTCCTAAAAGATTCCACCCTCCCCATGTTAACACAGAATGATCGAGAAGATATAGATAAAGACGTCACCACAGAGGAAGTCTGTAGTGCGATCAGGGCTCTGCAGTCTGGGAAGGCAGCCGGCCCCAATGGGCTACCAATTAAACTGTACAAAGGTGTTGCGACTCTGGCAGCCCCACACATGCTGAATATGTTTAATGAGTCTTTGGAGCGAGGCAACTTACCGGAAGACCAAAGTCAGGCTACAATAGTGGTTATCCCGAAACCGGACAAACCACCGGAAGACTGCTCCTCGTATAGACCAAACTCATTGTTAAATACTGAGACAAAAGTCCTGGCCAAGATTTTGGCAACTAGGCTCACTAGGGTAATAACTGCTTTAATTCACCCTGACCAATCTGGGTTCATGCCGCACCGGAGTACTAGATTGAACTTGCGGTGACTTTATGGAGTCCTACATGCGACTAAGTGTGAGCCCGGGGAGAATGCTGTGCTGCTGTCACTGGATGCACGTATGGCATTTGACAGTATTGAATGGAGATATCTGTTTGCGGCACTCGAGCGATTTGGTTTTGGACCTAAGTTTCGAGCCTGGGTACAGCTGCTATATACACAGCCCCTGGCCAGGGTGAGGGTGAATGGCGTGATATCTGGGCAATTAATGCTGCGCAAGGGTACGAGGCAAGGATGCCCACTCTCATCAATGCTCTTCGCCATAGCACTAGAGCCCTTGGCGGAGTGGATTAGAAGGGACCCGCTAATACGGGAAATAATGATCGGGGGTGAATGGGAGGAAAAGATCTCAGTATATGCAGACGATATTATCCTATATGCCACGAAACCCAGATCTACAATACATTGTATATTGCACATCTTCCATCTGTTTGAAAGCTACTCCGGCTACCAGAATAACTGGGATAAGTCTCTAGTGTTTTCACTGAAGGGTGATATACTGGATATGCCACCCAGTGGACAAGCTATAATGGTCAGAGACAAGTTTAAATACTTAGGTATCGTGGTATCACGGACGGAGACAGAATTCATGGAAGACAACCTATTCCCCCAGCTAAATAGGCTCCGGAAAGACATTCTACACTGGAGAACGTTACCACTCTCGCTAGTAGGAAGAGTGGCTCATTTCAAAATGATGGCGCACAGCGACTATTATACGTCCTCCAGAACACTCCATTTAAAATTCCAGGCAAATTCTTACATAAAGTAGACTCGGAAGTGAGACAGTTATCATGGAATGGAGGAAACTCCAGAATAGCTCTTCGCAAACTACAGTGTGGAGTCTATGAGGGGGGCCTAGCGGTACAGATATCTGCAAGTACTATTGGGCCGCGCAATTGGTCGCGGTCAATGATTAGGTTTATGCGGGGCGGGAGGAACCAGCATATCGAATGGACCATCACTCAATGGGACAGAAAGGGTAACTAGGTGCACTGTATGGTAGGGATTTAACAAACAAACTACCTAAACATACCCAAACGACAATACGAATCTGGAGGGAAACAACGAAGTCCCTTGGCTAGGAAGGCAAACTAACAGAACGCACCCCCTTGTGGTGTGGCGACCTCCTGGGGGAAGTATGCGGACTGCTGGGTTTTAGCACATGGATGTTACTGGGCATATAATATTTAGGAGATGTTTGGAAAGGGCAAACAATGGTGGAGTTCCCTAGAATGCAGGCAGATTATCAAATGTCAGATACAGAACAATACAGATACATACAAATGAAACATGCCTTGAGAGCACATATTAGACTGGGAGATCACATACCAGAATATACACCATTAGAAGATAGAATACTTCTAGACCCAATAAAGGAAAAAGCCACATCCACCATAGATAAGAAAATATCTACCCCCTAGTCGCCCTGCCGGAGGCATGGGAAGGTGAGGTGAGGATCCTGGGGGAGGATGACTGGGAGGAGGCTATACAGAGCCCCAGGGAAGTGCCCATAAGAGCGCGATTTCGCCTTATACAACTGCGCATTCTTCATATGTCCTACACAACCAGAACAAGACTATATTGAATGGGTAAATGCACCTCGAGCAACTGCATGAGGGGATGTGGGGAGGAGGGTACCTTCTTCCACATGCTGTGGAGCTGCCCAGTGATACTTAGATATTGGACCATGGTCACGCAGGTAATGACAGCAGTTGTGGGGCAGTTGGTTCCGATGGATGCAAGATGGCATATTTTATGTGTCACTGGTGAGGCCAAGTGGCCAAGGTACACCAAGTTGTGGTTGCTGTTAGCAGATGTTGTCGCAAAGAGGAATGTAGCCAGAGCCTGGGTGACAGTACAACCACCCAAAGTCTCCGACTGGGAGAATGACCTTGATTGGTGTTGTGTGGCTGAAAAAGTGGTGTATCAAAGCTGAGGATGTCCCGAGAAATGGGGTAAGGTATGGGATAAGTGGATGGAGTACAGAGGGACCTGAGATGCTGTAGCGGGGTAGTAGATGTAAGCTGCGGGGAACTAGTGGAATGCAATCGAAACCAACTGTTATTAAATTGAATTTTCAACTACGGTAGATAGTGGGTCAAGTGATAGGGCGAGTCAAGCGATATTCCGGCCTGGAAGATGGACCCTATATATTGAATGTTATTAATCTGTGATGTTTTGCTATATATCTGTAAGTTTAATAAAAAAAGATTTTTTTTGAAAAAAATAGTGCAGCAGGTGCAATGACACCGAGGCCGAGGGATCAGAGGAGCCCAGTTTGCTCCAATTAGTGTATGTTTTTACTGTCACTCCAGGGGATAGGCGCCCATCTTCTTTGTTTGCATTAAGGCCTGTGGTAAACTTTGTTACGCACTTCTCTATTTCATATATTTCCCAATGCTCCTCCAGTTCTATTTCTGGAAGTATGGAGCGAGACCAGGTGCAGTAATATTTGGAATCGGAAGGCTACAGCTGTTAAGTTTTTACGGCCCGCGCTGTGTTTTACTACCGGCTCCATTGAGCAAGAAGCAGCCGCGGAAACCAACGCGGCGAGGAGGTTTCCATGGAAACGGCCCTCGCTGTTCCATTACCGTGAGATATACCAAGTTTTATGAGCAATTGGCGATAAGAAATAAAAAGTGGATTTTTAAGAATTATAGCTTTCTAGAATGCAAGCAATTCTGTTTGTGATGATAAAATTGCTGCTGCGAGTGAGGCTTCCGCGTGCACAACCAGCACTTCAAAGTGAGGTGCGTCAAGGCTTGTAGTAGTCTGATCACCTGCTGTGTTATCAATGAAGGACCCAGGGTCAAAGGTCTCATTGGTAGTTAACCATTGTGACAAATGAAAGAGTCCAGCTTGATTGGAATGGTAATAATAACATAGAGCATGGCATATATCCGCGGCAACATCCCTATCTGTCATCGATAATGTACCTACCATCACCTCCTCGCCCGTCTTCCTGGATGCAGTCCTTACGCATGATACTTCTCCCTTCTGGCGTGAGGACTGCATCACGGAAGACCAGGACTCGGAATAATGCTGATTTCGGTAGAAACTCTTCGTTCGCTCAAATCATTATTGAGAGACCACGAATATGAGAGGCTTAGAGATTTAAATGAGCAGACTGGGCAATGGTGGACCAGGTGGAAGCCACAAACATATGATGGGGAAGCTGCTGCAGCCAGATGAAGACCCTGGCTTTGCAGCTGAGAGACAAGGCCCATGAAGTTCGAAAGATCCCGTTGCCATGGTGCGGCGCAGCTCTTTTCTGGTGTTTTGGCCTAACAGGGAAGGCCACATGAGTTCTGCTGTAGAACTCTACTTTTTCAAATGTCGAGAGTCTACTGTGGATCAGCTCACTGCTTGCAGGGGCGTAGCTTTAGGGGGGTGGGGTGTTTGGGGTGCTACACCCCCTACAAAATATATTATTTAGTAGACAGTTGCGTACAGGAGCTTAGTGCCATTATCGGCAACTTCTCCCAACCCCCGTCTGAGCATGCAAGAATGAATAAATACACAAGACAACTTTGTAGTGGGAAAATATTGCTGCAGGTTTATTCCATATAGGAGTATGCAATATGTGGGTTATCTTACGGGCGATCCAAGGGCGGGCAGCTGTACCAACCTATGCTGCCCCCGCCCGCCTGGTGAGCCAGCACTGTGGGACACCCCGTCAGTGCTACCTTTGATGATCCTCTTCCGGATCACGTGACACGTTGGTCTGTTCTACTCACGCCCTTTTCAGGGCGGAGCGTAGCAGGGCAAACCCCCGGTTGGTCAGGCCCCCAACCGCCCGAAGGACTAACGGGGCGCCGTCGCGGTTTTCCAGGAACCTGCCCTGAGGCTCCTGGTCTTTGGCTCTGGCACCCCTACTGTGCCGCGCAGAGGTACCCTTACTGTACCGGTCTGCCGCAGAGGTACCCTTACTGTACCCGTCTGCTTCCAGATCGCCCTGTAACTCCGCCTGCAACACAAAAGAAAACATTAAAACATTCTGAGTAGCTTGTCCACCAGCCTGTCCGCCGGGTAAGAGGTGGGGTGGGAGACGGCGTGGCTGGTGCAACAGAGGACGCCAGGAGGGGCTGGGGAGGCATATATGCCCTCCCCCCACCTCGGCGCACCGGAAGGACGTCACTGAGGCGACCAAGCTAGAGGGCTCCAAGAATCCCTCCAGAGACTAGAGCGGCTGGGCGGTGCCGAGAATGGCACTAAAGGGCCGCCCTGCTGAGGTGGCCCCCTGCGGGGGCCGCGGACAGCCGCATAGTGCCATTATCGGCAACTTCTCCCAACCCCCGTCTGAGCATGCAAGAATGAATAAATACACAAGACAACTTTGTAGTGGGAAAATATTGCTGCAGGTTTATTCCATACAGGAGTATGCAATATGTGGGTTATCTTACGGGCGATCCAAGGGCGGGCAGCTGTACCAACCTATGCTGCCCCCGCCCGCCTGGTGAGCCAGCACTGTGGGACACCCCATCAGTGCTACCTTTGATGATCCTCTTCCGGATCACGTGACACGTTGGTCTGTTCTACTCACGCCCTTTTCAGGGCGGAGCGTAGCAGGGCAAACCCCCGGTTGGTCAGGCCCCCAACCGCCCGAAGGACTAACGGGGCGCCGTCGCGGTTTTCCAGGAACCTGCCCTGAGGCTCCTGGTCTTTGGCTCTGGCACCCCTACTGTGCCGCGCAGAGGTACCCTTACTGTACCGGTCTGCCGCAGAGGTACCCTTACTGTACCCGTCTGCTTCCAGATCGCCCTGTAACTCCGCCACAGCCCTGGAGGCGGCCACCGTCGCAGCCAGGGCCCCCACCACTACACCTCCCATTACCTGCCCTGCCCAATAAATATTCCTGTACATCCAGGAGAAACAAGTCCATCCCCACCGGGGACAGTGGACCCCGTCCTCCTCAAAGCAACCTGCTTTCTAGGGCCTCCTGCATGCCCAGTGGTATGTGTCACTGCCCGCCTGTGACAGATGCACTCCATGTTTGTCAACTTTACCTTAGGCATACGCCTGGCTGGAAATGGGCCCCATCTATAGCAAAGTCGCCTTTAACATTAGCCTGAATCAGCACGTGTCTGATGAAACCCAGACCCCTCTGGTCTGCGAGCTTGCGCCCTGAACAGTTCCCTCTAACAGGGATGTTCACAGCCTCGACAGACTTAGCACTGTGCCACCTCTGCAGGGGATCATCTCCGCCCCTCAGAGCTTCACATTGCCCCATGTAGTTGCTGAACTCACCAAACAGCGCATTACTACATGCGACCGCTCATTTCCAGGCCTCCTGCAATTCTAAGGGAAGAGATCACCCCCTACTGGTGATAGATGAACCCCATCTCTATCACAATAGCTCTTGACTTTCGCCTGGGTCAGCTAGTGTCTGAAGAAACCAAAGCTCGTTTGTCCTGTGAAACAGCTAATTTCTGACCTGCAACCTGCTTTCTAAGGCTTCGTGCATGTCCAGTGGAAAGTATCCATGCCCACCTGTTACAATTGCACCCCAAGTTAGTCAACCTAACCTAGGCGTACGCCTGGATGGCATGGTGGGAATGGACCCCATCTTTAGCAAAGTAGCCTCTAACATTAGCCTGGATCATCTAGTCTCTGGTCCAGGACTTACGCCATGAACTGTTCACTCTTACAGGGATGTTCAACGGCCTCCTCTGACTTAGCTCTGTGCAACCTCTGCGGGGATCATCTCGGACCGCCAGAGTTACATTGCCCATGTAGTTGCTGATCTCACCAAACAGCTCATTTCTCACAAAACAGCTCATTTCCAGGGCTCCTGCAAATCTAAAGGAAAGGGATCCCTCCCTGCTGGTGATAGATGGCCCCATCAATATCACAATAGACCTTGACGTTAGCCTGTTTCAGCTAGTATCTGATGAAACCAAAGGCCCTTCTGGCCTGTGAACCTGCCAAGAACTAATCCCCCTCCTGCGGGAACGTTCCACTGCCTCACATGACCCAGCCCCGTGCCAACTCTGGGCGGGCCGCGTTCTGACACCATGGCTCACAATGCCCCATCTATTTGCTGGTCTCACCTAGCTGCCGTTCTACTAGCACCGTGTGTGCCTGAACACCTGAGTCCCCATCTATGGAACAACAGCCCCCTGGTTAGGTAACCGCTCCCCACCCCGCCTGCCTACTTTGGCTATTCGGGCGAGGAGAAATGTGCTTAACGTTTGCACTGTCCCTCTGCTTTCTAAATCATGACGCATGGGCATGGTCATAACTGGAAGTTTGTGCCAATGATCGGGGTGCCCTCCTGCCCTTGCCATGCATCCCTTATTCATTATGGGAATTTCGCCTGCTCAGTTCCCTCTGTGGTGAAACCCCCCCTAGGCATAACAGCTTAGTTAACATGTCTGCAATAATACAGTGCGCACTGTCTGCAATATGGTGCCTGACGTTACCCTTGGGGCTAATGTAGGCTCCCCCTCCTGCAACCTTTAGTTTCAATCCTCCCGTATTTAAAGTGCTATAACACCATTTTCCACAAAGTTGTGGGACAGCGACACCCTAGCTAGATGACCGTTTGCACAACCAGCCTATCTGCTGGGGCTGTCAGGGCGGAGAATATTGTGCTAACTTGAAGCAACCCAAAACCTGCCCATCGAGCAAGGTGCCCCTACTCTGATGCCATTGCCCAGGTATTTGCACTGGACCCTTTGGCTTGCTTAACTTACTGAATTACACCTGTTCAGCTCCTGCTGAGGGACTTCCCTTTGCTTAACTGCTAACCCCGTGTGCAGCCGCGACATAAATGGGTGACATCCCGGTTTGTGCCCACCTTAATGTGCTGTGCTGGGAGCAACTAGGCACCCCCCATACCTTAATTCCCCAATTGTTGGGACAGCAGCACCCTATGTTGGCTCCAGCGTCCCCAACCCGCCTGGCTGGTCCCGCTCTCCAGGCGGGGATTAGTGCTTAATGGAGCAATATGGAGCCTACCCTTGGTTCTAGGATGCACTTACTGCGCCCAGATGGCCAGTTTGCACCAACCTTCTTGATTGCTAAACCTACCTCCTAATGGTGTCACATCTGGATTGGAAGGGTAATGTTTGTGCCCACTATTAGCACCACCGCACCCCATCGTGGAGTGACCACTGACAGTCCGCCCGCAGCTTACCCTGTTGCTAAATATGGCCCATTGATGCCCTTGCCTGTCCTTCAACGACCCTGGCGGCATAATGCCCAGTAGCTTGGTGAAGGGGTGTTTTTGGTCCCAGCGTACGACCCAGCTCATACTAGTTTGCACAGTCCCGGTTGGCCTAGGTGAGGGTCCCTCTGAGCTCTGCGTGGGGCCTGTTTCACACTTAAACAAATGCCTATTCTCCTGAACTTAGAGTGATTCAAGATTGGACTGGCGGCTACCATTCTCACTCACGCCTGCATATACTAGGCTCAGAACACGGAACCCTTGCTCTATAATCCCTTGGATTCCAGCCTGGCATTCCTATGTCCAGCTACGCCAATCGATAATGGCTCTACTTGATCATACTGACCGAAGACACATCAACCCTGCGGAAACCAGGTGGGGATGCTAACCTGCCCCCAACTCTGCGTAAACCGCAGCAAGTGCAAGCTTGCGGCAAACATGACAAGCTGCCCACCAACAAACCATCCCCAGCACCCGGGGGCATGCCGCCATTCCTTGGCTTGTACACTGACGAGCTTAAGGGGAATAATGGTATCGAAGGACCCATCTCTGAGCGCATGCTTGCAACACTATCCACTGCCTCACCTTAGTCACTAATAGGATACCGCCTCAGACTGTAACCGCTCAGTGCTACTGATGCCTTGGCCTTCTTGACCCAACGCCAGCTGACCCTGCTGGAATCCGCTCGTGACTGGGACTCAACAGTGCGGTGAAAGCACGAGACATCCTAGCCTGACCTTAGCTCTTCACCAGGCTCCCACACAATTCTTTGATTAGCCTACGTATCGTCCATAGAAGAGAGACTTAGTACCATCTGCCCCTATTATCCTGTGCCACCAAACATCATGACATCACAGGGATTACATAACTCACTAGGTCAGCACGAGACATCCTAGCCTGACTGTAGCTCTTCACCAGGCTCCCACACAAGAGCCCTCCACACACCTTGTGGCCTAAAACATTCCCCCTGTGGGGCGGTTGCGAATGGACTGCAAGCCACTCCTAGGCATTCTCTACCAGTGTTGTAGATGGAGTTTCTGGTTGGCTGGGGTATGCACCTACGCCTGGCCGAACCCACCTCTCTAGTCGGGAGCCCACGCTTAGGCTTCTCCCAGAGGCAGTGTAAATTTAATGTGCCAACATAGGCGCCATCCAAACTACTGAATTAAAATTTGGCGATCACTCCTGCCAAGATGTGCCAATGCAGGTAGAAGCAAGAGGTATCCAGCCGGGCTCGCTAGTTACTTCCTTTCTCTAACACAATTTACTTTGAAATAAATGCTTGCCCCTTTATCTAGCCTCTTTTCATTGCTGGAGCTGAGCAGTAAACATCAGCCAGAGCTTTTCAACGGCTCGCCCCGCAAAACCCCAAAGCTGCCCGCAGGCACCCCAGCGCAACTCAATGCCGCTCAGCCAGAACCCATCGATCAGCGTGTCGCCCGGCGAGGGTAGTCTCCCATGGGGGTGCTGCATGGAGTCAGCAAGACACAGCGGGACGTACAACTACCAAGTGCACTGGGCAAGGGTGCAGTCCGTAGACGAAGGATGCGAACACCGGTGCTGGGAAGACACCGCCACACCCTACCCTTGCTGCTATGCCACGCACGGACACACCGTCCCTTCTGTGATTACAATTACCTCCTCGTGTGCCTAGCAGCGCCCGGATGCCTCACGCAGTCCAGCCAGTAGTAATGCCGGTGGTGACTAGGGACTAAGCCCAAAACAAACAAGCGTCACTGACACTAAGGCCGCTGCCTCGGTCAGCCTAGCAACCTTCACTTATCTAATGCACACCTGATAACGCGACCCACAGCCTTAACTTGCAAACAAAACACTGGGTTGGTCCAAGAGGTCAGTACCGTGGGATCCCCTTCCGAATCAACAATGATCAGTACCATTCTTAACCAAGCAGATATGGTGTGGAGTTGTACTTGTGAGTGGCTGCCCCAGGGGATAACAAACTGTGTGCACATGGTGTTATAGCAGTGACACACCAAGCAGACCACCGAGTATTGATGAGGCAGCCAACCATGCCCCCAGTTGCCAGGTGAGGCAGCCCGCCCGAACTGTACAGCTTAACGGTAATCCCACCCACTGCTTTATGTAGTAAGGTGGTGCCTGGGTGAGCCTGTGCAGCAGGGGTAATGGACAACTCAAGGTTTGAGGAGCTTTGAATATGGATCACGACAGCAACCTTAACGGTTCTACACCAACCCATTGGGCACGAGACAGACCTGTAAGACGTACCTGTCGAAGCCGTGACTGGCTCCCCCAGGCGGCCATCTCCAAACCGCATCCACTCCCTCTTAACCCAAGGTCAAGCAAACCAGACGCAAAACATGGAGATCCCAGTCTGGCGATGGCAAACTATCCCTCTACGGGGCAGGCAGCTTGGCGAACTGTGCTCCACATCAAACCATTGTCAGTCTAAAGTAAGTTGTGCTCACCAAGAATGCACCCCTATCAAATACACACACAATTTCACGTGGGCTCCAAGGATTTGAGAGCACTGCCAATGAAACCTGCATTCCAAATGCACACAGCCGAAGACCGGGCCTCGCCAAGATAGCCCCTCCCCACGTGTGCAAATGGTAATGGCGGCGAACCTAAAACGGCCGTAGGTGCCCCGCCCAACTGATATACCCACACAATACGTCCGCCGGAAATCGCATTACAGTACCTCCAAAAACACAAACATGGCTACGCTCAGGAAGAATGAAACCTAGCCGACATAATTCAAAGCTGTTCCAGGCGGGGCCCCCAGATAAGTTTCTGCCACGGGCAGCCGATAACACTCCCGCAAGTGCTGTTGTGCACGAGTATGCACTCCTGACCTCCAACCTTCAAATGCTGTGTTAAACGCGCCAACCACGCATCCTGAAGTAGGCTGCATTGCCAACAGAGAGAAGTCAATGATCAATCAATGTGCGACCAGGCAACATCAGGCATGTCTTTCCTTCCGCAGCCGGCCATGAACATATGCTGCGATACGTTAACTAAACCTCAACAGCCCCTCGGTGGCAGTAACCGCAAAACCTACTCTCCCCGTAACGAGGTTTAAGGGTATGGCTTAACCCGTGCGAGCAAGATATTTGCATAGCATGGTGTGTCGCCCGACTAGTATGTTACTGTTTTTGCCCTTGCAATCCTGTGTATGATGCAGCAGGACATCATGCCTGCAACATGTCAGGGCTCTTGACTTTGTCACAGGTTGTTGGTTGCCCAAGATAAATGAGCAGCACATGGCTTGTATATAATATTGAAAAGGTTTCACTTAAAGCTGCTGACACCAGGACAATGTTGCCGTTACCGAGTTTCAAAAGTGGAAGGGAAATCCACAGAGAAAGTGACCCCATGCACTCCTGCTGTGCTCTTATGCCCCCCACCAGCACACGCCCACTACAACGCTTTTGTATTATGCTCACGTATAATTTTCTCTTCATGTAATGTTACTGTTCCTATTGTGAAGCGCTCTGACACCTTCCGGTAAAGTCCAGCGCTATATAAAACGCATAAAATAAGATAAACAAGCTACCAGCTACACATGATCCTAGGCCAACGGGCATCACAATCTCACCCTCGGGTGTAATACGTGATCTCTAGTCATAGTCCCCGGCATGTGAAAGCCCTCCTCCCAACACCGCATCTTGCTTTAGCAAGCACGTTGATCCTGCACTGCACTCGTGCATGGGCTCTCGCCTCTCAACTCCTGCCCAATCCAATGCTCAACCTCGGAGCATACAAACACAGAACCTCCAGCGTAGGAGTCCGAGCCCTTAATCATGGGCAATGGTTCTCCCAGAGATGCGACCTCAGCCCAGACCGCCTGTGCGCCGCTCCTAGGTCTCTGCGCCGGAAAACACACTCACACCACGTGTGCCAGAATAACACACACCGGCACTAGCACCCCCAGGCACACACGCGCAGCGCACCACCCGGCTGAGGACCCCCGCCACTGCCCGTCATGCCGCGTCCCCCACACTCGCACCCACTCGACGGGAGCCGCACGCCGGGTGGCCCAGGGGAGCCGGCTGTGCACATCGAGCGACCGGCACCAGAAAACAGAGCTCCCGGCGACCTCATGCAGTGTTCACCATCAGGCTGACACCCAAGGGAGCGGAACCCCGAAGGAGCAGCTGCCCCAGAGACGATTCATCTTCGCTTTTGGCAAGGCGTTTACAACTATTCATGCAGAGTGGTCCGCCGCCTCCGGCTGCGACTACAATTCATTTATGCAGGAAAACCACATTTTAAAAGCACGACTAAGGCTTGTGCCTTCCCAGCAGCACCTGATGCGCCACGAATGTAATACAACACTGTGCCTCCGCCCCCCAAGCATAGCAAGAGGACCCCCATCCTCGCTCTTGTTACAATTCCTGGGCTAGTGCCACACCCGGCCCAGCAGTGCGGCGGAGGCCAGACACGCCAACCAGGCAACCGGCCCTCCACTGACACCCTCAGCAAACCAAGCCACGGCGCCCAACCCCGTAGCCCACTCCACGCGGAGCCCAGATAAATGCAACTCGAGGGGAGCACGCAAACCCAGAGCACCCAATGAGGGGATCGCTGACCTCCGGCACCGTGCGCGCGCCCCCATCCCCGTGAGCGAAGCCCGACCCATAAACGAGGGGGTGCCGGGGCGGTGGAGGGTGAGAAACCATTGGCACTGCTGGGGACCAAACTCAGGACCTCCCGTGCATTGGACAGTCGCTTTCCAACTAAGCCACAGCGCAGCCTGCAAAATTATTCCCAGCTGGAAAGAGATCGGTATTTACGAAATGGTTGTATTCGGATGTCAGACAATTCTTTACACACTCGAGCACACACCTCCGTGACTAGAGCACCCCCACGATCACGGTGACCCGGAGGACCGCATGCCACGACCCCTTCCCAAACACCTGGCATCCATGGGGCTGTCCCCCACCACGAGGAGGCAGGGGTCCCGACTCACCGCCAATAAAGAGCCCGATCACGATGCAAATCAACCGACACCTCACCCACGACAGGGGGAAGCACATAGGATGCCGACGCCAGACCAAGGCCTGTGGACCGGTGGACGGCGTGGCTGGTGCAACAGAGGACGCCAGGAGGGGCTGGGGAGGCATATATACCCTCCCCCACCTCGGTGCACCGGAAGGACGTCACTGAGGCGACCAAGCTAGAGGGCTCCAAGAACCCCTCCAGAGACTAGAGCGGCTGGGCGGTGCCGAAATGGCACTAAAGGGCCGCCCTGCTGAGGTGGCCCCCTGCGGGGGCCGCAGACAGCCGCATTCAGTCGGTCAATTGGATTTGACCTGGAATTTTTAAATACTCAGTCAGATAAAACGCACCCACATCCACTCTCGCCTCTGTTTGGAAGGTCTTAAAACATGGGTATTTTACCAAATACTGTGTTTTAAGTACCCCTCACAATCTCACTCCCGGACCTTTCCACTGGTCCTCAAGCCCCCCTCATGCCGTGCTTCTCATTTAATGATTAGCATGATATGCCAGTGGGATTGTCGGAAAATCCGAAGTTCACCCCTCCTCCCCAGTCTTACTGACCAAGCTACGCCCCTGCTGCTTTGCTGCTTGCTGTTGTGGGTGAGGTGCAATAAATGGGAGATGCACCTTTCATGGCATCTTCAGTTTCTTGATTAACAAGATATTACCTTCATTAAACTGGCAACGAGTTGGCGACTCCCTACCACATCCTGCACCTCAACAAAACAAAGACAGGTGCTCTCATAGTACTTTTAGGTGAGCGGAAGAATGAGCGGTTTAGTAATCCATCAAGACGAGAGAAGAAAGTGGATACAGTGTTTAAGTGCTGAGTGCACTACATGAATCTCATCTTCCACACACAGAGAACGGAGAAGACAACCAGAGCGTACATCGTTGAAGAGCATTTGCCTGGCCAGTAAAGACTGTTGCCACATGAAGCCATATTAGAGTCAGGCAAGCAGGGGCGGCTCCTCCACTAGGGCGGAGGAGCGTCGCCCAACTGCTTTCTCTCAGTGCGAGAAAGCCAAAACATAAAATGGTAATAACTTTTAGTTATTACCATTTTATGTTTGTTTTGCGCATTGCACAGGGCTGCTCTGCTACTTGAGCAGGGAAGGGGAGGAGTGGTTTTGCCCACTCCTGAGTGCGCAAACCCTGTTTGGTCGGCCCGCTCGCGCCGCTCAAATCAGTCATACACACTCTGCCCTTCTCCATGCAGGCTGCACTGCAGCCTGCATGGAGAACATGCCCACCCCATTAGCCCCTGGCTGGGCGCCATCCCGACCAATCACAACGCTGCATGAAGCGTCCGTGATTGGATTAGGGGAGGGAACCTGGCTGCCTGCTTACTGTTCCTGTCAGAGGCAGGAGAGCAGGAGAGCAAGAGCCGAGAAGACGCGGGACCCGGTGGAAAGGTTAGTTTAATTTAATTTGCTTTTCCTGCGACACCCCCGCAACCCCTCTCTGCGAATCCCACCCCCCTGGCACCCCTCGCACCCGCCCCCTCACCCGCGAGCAAGGCTGGCTACTACTGCAGGCAAGTGTGAGTGAATGACGTAAATTCTTAAGGTATCTAAACGCCCATGAGGCAGTGCACAAGTGTATGTCCAGATTTTTTTTTGTGTTGAAATAATTTTATTGAATTCAGAAAGGTCAATAAAAACAAAGCTGAATACAAGTTGCAAAAGTATAGACGAGTGATACAATTGTCAAGTGTAATTTATATGCATCTAGCAATAGAGAGGGAGAGAATGGGAATGGGCCAGTATAACAGGCAAGCAAGAAAACCAGGAGGGGAGGGAACAGAGGGGGGTGGACAACAGAAAAGGGAAGGGAGCTGGGCAAATGAAGGCAGGGACGGCAGCCAAACGGGTCAGTTTTCCTCTAGGAAGGGGGACCAGATAAGAAGGAACTCATCAGCCCTATCCATCAGGTTATAGATCACCTTCTCGTAGGAAGCAGTCCTGAACATGGCCGTGAGCCATTCCCTGTGGGTTGGGACCTGTGGAGAGTGCCAATGATGTAGTATACAGATTTTGCCCGTCATGAGAGTGGTAGTGAGGAGGCGGTGTGCATGATGTGTTAGCTGGGGGAGGCCACCAAGTTGTGCAGGAGGAGTAACCGACTTGATAGTGGGGCAGGTATATCCAGAGTCTCTCCCAACATGGACCCTACTGTGGTCCAGAAAGGACAAATCGTGGGCATTCCGCTAGAAGGTGAACCATGTCACAGAACACATAATTGCATCTCCAACAGGCTCGAGGCACAGGGCTGTGTCGGTGTCCAATGCAAGCCCTGCAGAATCTTAAACAGAATGTACTTCATCCTGGCGTCTCTGGTTCCCCATCGCAGGGACTCCACTATCTCCACCCAGACCTCATCCTTGTATTCCACCTGAAGACAGGTTGGCCAGACCTCTCTGAGACACTCCACTTGCGGCTTTAAACTGGCTGAATGTATCAAGGTATGTGAGCACTTGGGCATTGGGAGACAGACCAGGGTCGCGGGTCTAATCTGCACTCTAGACAGTGGCGCAGTAGCATATAGCACCAGTGTTGGGTTTGTGGCAGGCTGAATTCTTCCCGCAACGCCACAAAGGACTTGTGTTCACCCTGAGAGAACAGGTGTGACAAAGTATGTAGGCCAACCCCACACCAGGGAGTCCAATCAAGCATGCCCCGCCAATGTGGATGCCATGATTACGCCATATGGGTGCTTTGTCATGAATGTAGGCATTCACCAAGAGCAATTTGTGGACTCATGCCCAGGCTCTGTACATTACCTGGATCATAAGGTTGAGGGCCCCAGCACCGGCGGGTATGGGTAGATAAAGAGGAAGCAGCCCTGGTAAGCCATGGACGAGCCAATTTTCAATTGTCACCCAAAATGGGGATCCCAGACCCTAGTATGCATGAATGCCAACTGTGCAAGGTGGAGAGCTATACAATAGTGCTCCACAGAAGGGAGGACCAGGACCCCCGAGGACCTGTGGGCGATACGTTTCTTAATGGCTAAACAGGGTCTCAATGACCCTCAGATGAAGGTCTTGATGGCCTTGTCCACTTGTCGAAGTTTTGAGAGAGGCGTTAGCAGGGGGAGCATGCCCAGTAAGTAGGTGAAGCGGGGGAGGATCACCATGTTCACCGATTGCGTGCGGCCACAGAGGGACAGGTTCAGGTGTAACCACTTATCAAAGTCGAGCAGCATGTTCTCCATGAGTGGGTCGAGGTTGTCCTCTATCAAGCGCTCCAAGCCCCTATCAACATTGACGCCCAGGTATTTTAGGCAAGCAGTCTTCCATTGAAATGGGAATCCGGTGACAGCAGCACAGGTGGTAACTCTCAAAAGTGGGAGGGCCTCTCTCTTGCCCTGGTTGACTTTATAACTAGATATGACCACAGACGCTTTAATGGTCTCCCAAACCACAGGAATGGAAGAGGGCAGGGATGGGAGAGTAAGCAGAATATCATTTGGGTACAAGTATACTTTGGAGGGTCCACGGGGGTAGGGATGCCCACAATCCGATCTGACGCGCGCAAGGCTGCTGCCAGGGGCCAGATTGATTGCAACTGAAGAGTGGCATTGCACGTCTATTCCAGCGAAAATCCGTCAACATGCTGCAATCTTGGAAGCAGAAAAGCAAGCGCATAACGCTGTACATAAAGAGCAGGGGATCTGTACACCACAGTTCTGGCCAAAAAAGTCTGAGAAGTTGGTGCATTTTGATATAACGTCACAGGAGAGTGAAGGGAGACATGGGCCATTGCGTTTGGCGATATGCACAACAACTGTGCCTTAAGACTTAAACTTCTTGGATATGTTTCCCTGGTGATTGGCACACCATGTGTGGAAAACAAACAAGCGAGTGCAGTTGTCTAAGCAACTCATTTAATAAAAGAAAATAATTATCCTTGCACAGTTCAGAATATTCCAGGAGAGACCATTGAGCTCTGACAAGTCTTGTAGGCTAGACTGTGCTACTTCATTGAGGGGACACCATGTTTATAGTCAATATAATTTTGGGTTAAGGATGCAAGGATGAATCGGTTGAAGAGTACGTCACTAACTTAATGGAGCTTGCATCTACCTACAAATTTGGACCTACAACAGAAGAAAGGATAAGAGACTAACTTATTTGGAGGTGTAATAACAATATGATAAAGAACTTTGCCGGAAACGCGCCCAAAATCTGGAACTCTATTCCCCCTCACATCAGAACTATTCCCTCCTTTGCTAAATTCAAAAGTCAGCTCAAAATCCTGTTCCTCGACCGATCCCTAGCGAACCGATAGGAGCAGTCGGAGCGCTGAAGTAGACACCTCACTCCTCTCCGAAGCTGCGTCCGCAAGACCCCGAACTAGAACTCTTCGTCATTGACATTTATTAATATTTTTATTACGGGATTTTCCGCATCATTGTTTTATGTTATGTTCTGTAACTGATGTAAAGCGCTCCGATACCCTCCGGTCAGGTCAGTGCTATATAAAACTTCTCAAATAAATAAAAATAAAAAAAATAAACTTTGGTTAAAAGAGGAGACACCTTTGGAGGAGATGATTGAAACTGCGAGAAGAGTTGAACACATGTTGAAGTGTGTGGATGTACTAAGTAAGAAAAGGGAAATGAAGGGATTGTGTGTGGAGGATACTGAAAAAAAGCTATTTGTTTTGTAAAGCAGAGGAAAGTGTCACAGGAGGATGGAACATAGATATGGGTAATCATGTTATTGATGTGGGAATCTAGGCCATAAGACAAATGCAAAGGCGTGTCCAGAGATGATTGTGACATTTAACAAATGTGGAAAAGGAGAAGAAATTAATCAAGAAATTGTATTTCAAATGAGAGGTGTGGGTAATAACCATCAGAAGCGTTATGAAATGATTGAGAGAAAATTTGCATGATGGTTGGCTCTTGTTCTCATCTCATGATTATTTCAAAAGCATGTTTGAGGACAAATCTAATTCTCATTAGAGGTTGTGTAAGATGGAGGTCAACTCATTAGAGTGCTCGGCTATTTTATGCTTGTGTTGGGGTGAGGTAGGGAAGATGCGGCTGGCAAATTACATGTTGTGCAAAATTGGGGTATCTGTTGGCATAATTCTTTTTTTTATATACATTGTTTTGCTGGATGTTTCTGAATCTTAGTATACTCATTTTGCCACTATTTTGTTAAGAAATCTCACCAAATTATGACTCTAAATATTGAATGGGTGAAGTAATAAAGTACCCCAGCACTTGGTACTTACATCCAAATTGAACCTTCTGAGATGAACTGTCCTTCAACAATACTAACTGTACCCACACACAGAAATGCTCAAATTATGTTCATTTTCAACTTAATGCCATTTCTAAATCAAGTTTATGTTTAATTTCACTTGTGGTAATCGATTTTTACTAACTTGGTGGCTTATTTTTGATCCATGATATAACTAAATTCTTGTGTTCTAGAACTATTTTAAATATTATCTTCACTGCTTTGAATCTCAGAGCATCTCCTGAGCCTGTATTGCTCAACGGGAAAGTCCCCATTTGAGCTGTGTAAAGGACCGACTCCATGTACAAAGGTATGTCCAGGCTGGATGTTTTGGAACAAATAAGTGCGTGAATATGGTATTAATGTGTGACATACCAGAGAGGAAACATTACAGGCAAAGTAGTAAGATAAGCTCAGTGGCGTAGCTAGACCTACTGCCACCCGGGACGGACCCTAAGCTTGCTGCCCGGTGCAGGTAAGAACGGGAGGTGAGGTGGGGGGGGGGCATCCGACGGATGATTTGTTCCGGGTGGGGGGGATGGCGGCCGACGGCCAACTTGTTCTCGAGGGGATGGTGGTAGTCGACAGACACGACTTGCTCACCTCCGCCGCCCCCAAAAACAGTGCCGCCCGAGCCCCCACCCCTAGCTATGCCACTGGATAAGCTTGGTCAGAAGAAAAGTGTGAGAGTTACAGAGATCAAGTTGGGTGATCTGGTCAAGATCAAAGCTACTGTATGTTGTTCTGAGAGGTCAAAATTTACTGGTGTATATAAAAAGTTGTAAAACCATTTAAGAATGTAGTCAAAATTGATGATACAGGATTTAGACTCATAGTAGAGTGGTTGCAGTTTGGTATATGGATAGAAGGGGTTGGAAGTGGGACAAGATCTTGGAGAGCATGTTATGGGTACTTTCTGGGGGGTGATGGTTGCAGGAGTACTAGGAGTGTGGTTCAAAAACTGTTGTATCTTAATGACTTCATAATATTTTGCTGGAATTATATTTCTGTGCATTGTGAGCCTGGCATTCAGTGCCATGTTGTAAAAAACTACCTTTATGCATTTTGTAAGTCACCTCACAAGGCTAGTTTGGAAACTTTATTCTAAGTTGTTTTCAGCTTTATGTAAAAATTCGAATTTACTGGTGAAAGTAGAGTTTTGATTAGTGTTGTGCATTCTGCAGCACACATAGAAAGAGGAAAAAGCCTCTTTTGATTGTTTTTGTACAGGAAGGGAACCCTTCTTGCACAAAAATAATCATTCCCGCAACACAGGCACCATTGCACCATGGTGCAAAGGTGCCTGCGTTGGTGCATGGTAGCCAAATGTGCGCCGGCACAAGGGAAAAGGACAGGAATGCGCTGTATCAAATAGATACAGCGCATTCCTGCCCTTTTTTTTGCTGTAGGGCAGCGCAGCAGCAAGGCCTGCTGCGCTGCCCTACAGCAAAAAACCCATAAATGAGGCCCTTAGATACTGGACAAAATTTGGGAAGATTTAGTAGCACTCAAGCGGAAATATTTTGAAGAGTCTGCAATTTTTTCAGAACTCGAGATTGCGCGCCCACCAATAAGGCATTGCAATAGACAATCTTTGAGATAACCAGTGCAAATATAACTGTTTTCCTATGTTCAAGAGGGAGAAAAGGTAGAACTTTTTTAGAATCCTGAGCATTAAAAAACAAGAAGATGTCACCTGATTTGAGTGGTCGACAAATGTAAGTTTATTGTCAAATTGCACACCCAGGTTTCTCGCCTTCTGCACAAGCGTGGGCAGTGATCCCAGATTTGGTATCCACCAGGCGCTATTCCAAAGGGTGTTGCTGTTTCCAAACTGCAGCATCTCAGTTTTGTCAGAATTAAGTTTTCGAAAATTCTTGGCCATCCATTGTGCAATGTCAGACATGCATGCCCTGAATTGAGTTGCTACCTTGTTTGGGTCGGATGAAACAGATACAACCAGCTGGGTGTCGTCTGCATAAGAACACACTGCAAACCCATGTGAGCTTATCAATTGAATTAGAGGAGTGACATGTACATTAAAAGGGGTTGGACTCAGGGTGTGGAAGTGAAACCCTCTATGGAGACTGTTTGCTCTCGATCTGTAAGAAAGGACCTAACTAAGGGGCTCATTAGGATGGCGGTCGTAGGCACATCCGCGGTGCTGGCGGAAAATGTCCTTTTCCGCACTCCATCGGCGGTCCTCGCGACCGCCATATTACAATGGGCAAAGATAGCCCATTTTCCGTCCGCTGCGGAGTCTCGGGATCCGCCAGAAATTTCCTTCCGCAAAGGTGGCGGAGGGAGCCAATAGAGAAACACTGCCGTGCGGAATGACGTCCCGACCGCCGGACAAATCACGATGCCTCAAACAGCCCATCACAGCGCAGCGGAGAAACCAGCCACCCGTAGATAGAGGAAGCACTACTGCGGAGAGCGAACCTAGAATCCCGGTCACCTCCATGCGGTCCTGACCGCTATGGATCCAGCTCTTCAAGCCCTTCCGCTGCTGTGCCTCATCCACTACCAGCAAATAAGACGTCACCGCAGTCAACACCGCAGGTACATAAAAACACAACTCTGCATACAACCACAACACACAACTCCTGTGCTGAAATACAGTTCCTGTCGACATCAGACACTCTGGTGGGGACAGGAACATATCCCCCAGTGTACTCACACATGTCCTGCCTGCTAGCAATCCACACCTCCGCATCCGGGTCACCCATCAACCGTGAAATCACTGCAATGTCCCGGGCAAGTCACCGCAGCGGTGAAGACGCGGGAAAACCTGCGCACAATGTAGCAGGCAGGGCCGGCGCCAGGCATGGGCATTCTGGGTAGCTTCCCAGGGCTCCACCTTCACCCTACCCACACCCATTTGGGCACATGCTGTGTGCCCCTCCTGTGCCCCCCCTGCACAATTTATCACCCAGGTGTGGCTAGACCTCGCACCTCACACATCAAAGGGCAATGTAGATTGACTGGGAAGGTGGGGGTGAAGATGAACACCCTGCACAGAAGGTCAGGGGCTGGACAACCCACCTCCTCACACCTACCTTCCACTCATGTGAATCAAACAGAGTATAATTAAGAAATGAAGACGCACACTGCATATGAACAACCACTGAACTGTTCACACTGCTTGTCAAGTCCCTCAGAAAGATCCCACACTGACACTCTGCCACATACACATACCATAGGCCAGCAGCAATGTAGGACAATAAATGGGCTAGCCCAAAGTGAAGTGCACAGTGCTGGAAAACCATGGACCAAGCCACATAGCATGTGTACATCACATGCAAGAGGAGGAACATATCACACTACCCTTAGGCCCTCAAATCAGACATGGGAGGCACAGTCAGTGAAATTAAACCACAGAGACCTCTGTGCAACAACTCAGGGATACATCAATGCAAGCTATGCATAGGCACAGTAATGATAGGAAGTGTCAGAAGTCATACAGTGACCAGCCACACATCTGTGTCAACTTACTTGACATGTGTATGCCACCAGCACAACACACATGGCTCATTGTCACACTCCCTGACTGTCAAACCCAAGTAGGACCTTCACACATACCCCTCATCTACCCATCTCACACCTGCAACACTCAACACCTGTGATAAACACACATAAAGGTGCAAATAAGGTCCTGTGAGTTTACTGACAACCAATCACACACCCTGGGGTGCATCTACAAATGTCAGACTCACACTCAGGGATGTCTGAACCAATGCTGACCCAAAAACAATAGACAAACACAAATCTAACAAACAACATCCACAGAAGTCCAACAAGCCCAGCCATGTGCAGCCAAACAGTGGAAAGGCAATATGACCCTATACAGAACAGGAATACACAACATTGTCACTCTAGACAAATGCACAGACACCATACCCCAACACAAACAAGAATTGCATCAGCAAAAGACAATCATGAACACTAACTGGGATCAAAAAGACAAATCAGCTAACACAGACATAGACACCACACCAGTCATCAAGTGAACATGGTGTCACAGTGTACCACAAGCATGCACATGCACAATCCTGACAAGTGACAAGTCAAAAATAGGAGGACAAACCACTATTGTGCACTCAAAACAAGCTCATGAACAAGAATCCACCTTGCTGCATGTGACATACACACAAGAAATGCACACTACACATGCAACACACATCAGAATGTATCACAATGCACAAACTACTCACACACAATGTCATGCAAATAGAACATCACACACACATTGCACCTGTCAGTAGAAAGAGCCAACACAGGCCAAACACTGCATCCATCCACAATGAAAACACAACAGATGCACATACCAATCCATCACATAGCAAGCTCAGCTGGACATCAGGGGGATGCACACCAGGCAAGTACAAGGCAACATACACTGACAGCACTGCATGCACACCAAGCAGTGTGTGCACACCAACCAAACCAGTAGCACACATATCTGAGTGCCCCACCATGAATTCCCACAACACAAATCATCACAGCACACAGATAACATCTCAGGAAGGGTAGCAGTACCTCAGCAAACACACATACAGCTTAGCCATCACCCACAGATGCACAACTCAGGGAAACCCAGATGCAAACAACATGACTAGAGGACTGTGCCGCTCAAACATATGCACTGCACATGAGCAACCATGAGTGCAAACTATTAGAAGAAAATAACATATAACTAATTGTGAAACTATCCTGAGTGGCACATTGGTCCTGAACACAGATCATCCTCACACAGTATAGTGTCACACTATAAAGTGGTGGGGAGGCTCACACACTGGCAAGCCATGGGGTGGAAGACATGAGATTGAAGTGGTGTGTACATCAGTAGTGGACAGGTGAGGAGTGTACAGTACACAAACACATAGAAGAGTAACTCACAATGTGTAGGCATCAGAAGCACCTATAGGGGATGGTATGACTCCTCATACCACATACCATACTGGTGCCAAAAATGTGTCACGTGACAGCAATGCATGAGAAAACTCACAAATAATGTCAGTGTGGCTGAGCAGGTCAGCACAGTGAGCACAAACTTAAACAAGACACATGCTGATCAACTAAACACAACACAGACTTTGCAGTGACACACTCTGCATATTCACAACTGACAGCGACAACAAGTAGGTGGCTCCCAGGAGTGCAAGGACACACCGACACCCTGCACAGTGCTCAACCAACAACTGCTACATGTGCCCACAATCTGAAGCACATGTCTGACAATGTAAACAAACAGGCACTCATTACCTGGATCATACATGTGTGTAGTTGGCATGTGCAGGGGCACATACACATCAACACTACTGACTGACCAATCACACTGTATGACTACTCAAGTGCACACATTCTAATGTACCCATGTGACTATGAAGACAGGCCCACACAAGATGACTACACACCAACAATGCTGTGTACACATCAAGAAAGAGCCCACAGAAATGCCGGACCATGGCCACCCCGCAAGTAATCCTGTGGATAGCATTCACCTATGTTTTGGTATTGCATCCTAACATGACATGTGTACAATTTAGCAAACCTGAGCACAGAATGATTAGGAGAAGAGTAGATCATCACAAACAACCATCATTGCACCCTCAAGCCTCAGACTCAAGAAGAACAAAAGTGCTTGTTACCTCTGGAAAGCTCAGAAAAAGTAAAACAAGCAATTGGCAATGTTAAAGTGGCATACAGAGCATGTGTCACATGAACCGATACCCATACATCAAACCCTTTATTTAGCAAGGACATTGACAAAGTAGACAACAGGAGTAACAGTTTTTATTACATAATACCCAGATAAGCATCAAAAGTACAAAACAGCAAGGACGTTGGCCAGTACAAATTCAAAGTATGCACACGTGTGCATGAGAAACTGCACAGGGAATGGGCATCCAAAGTGACAAACAGCAAGGCCATTGGCCAGTACAAATTCAAAGTATGCACATGTGTGCATGAGAAACTGCACAGGGAATGGGCATCCAAAGTGACAAACAGCAAGGCCATTGGCCAGTCCAAATTCAAAGTATGCACATGTGTGCATGAGAAACTGCACAGGGAATGGGCATCCAAAGTGACAAAGAGCAAGGCCATTGGCCAGTCCATAGTTCCAGTCCGCACATGTGTGCATGAGAAACTGCACAAGGAATGGGTATCCAAAGTGACAAACAGCAAGGCCATTGGCCAGTCCATAGTTCCAGTGCGCACATGTGTGCATGAGAAACTGCACAGGGAATGGGCATCAAAATTAACAAACAGCAAGGCCATTGGCCAGTACAAATTCAAAGTATGCACATGTGTGCATGAGAAACTGCACAGGGAATGGGTAACAACGTCCACTGCCTTGGGAATCACCCCAGCTCACGGGATACAAATGGGCAGTCCAGGCACCGCTGTGGGAGAAATGGTGTGGGGAGGGGGAATTTGCCTCAACTTTGGCTTTCAGTTGAACTGGGAGGTGGCTGATTGTCGGGGCCAGTTGGAGGACTGGACCTGGGAGAGAGAGGACCGGCTGAGGTAGAGGCATCAGTGGCTGTGGGAGCCTGAGGGCTGCTTGGACCGGGTGGTGTGGTGGCACGGGGAGGTGGAGACATGCTGCCGGGAGACAGTGTGTGAGGGTGAATGTTGATGGCTGGGTCTCAACTTCTTGGGGATTCGGTAGCCCACAAGTGTCTTTGCCTGAGTGGGAAGTGAGGTGGGCACAACAGCCTCACTCTCCACCAAAGGTGTATCAGGTGCAGGTGGCTCTCTCTGTGGGGATTTGCTGGATCTGGTGGTACGCTTGGGGTGGCCTTGCCTTTTCCCCTGCATCCCCTGTTGTCCAGGTAAACCCCCCACTTTGCACTCCTGTCCCAGCTTCCCAGGGGTTGACGTGGGTGAATCTGCCTTAGAGAAGTGTTTGTGCTTAGTCGTTGCAGGCACCAGGTTCACAGCAGACATGGCAACTGTTTGTTTGTCTTTGGGAGCAGGTGTGGGGATGGGAGTTCCCTTGGATGGGGGTGATTTTGATGAATGTGAGCTTGAGGCCTGCTTCTTGGCCTGATGCCCATGAGTGTCACGTGATGGGCTTTTGCTTTTGGCGCTCCTGTGTACCTGTTTTGTGTTGTGGGGATGGTGTCTGTCGTCTGGTCCGCTTGGAGTGCTGCTGTTGTGTGCTGCGTGTGGAGGACTTGGTGCCTGAGGGCTGTGGCGTGTGGGCACTCTCGTCAGGTGGTGCCACTGGCAGGGTGGTTGCTGAAGGGACAGGAGCTGGACTGGGAGCCTGTGACTGCTGAATGGCTGCCGTCACTGTGGAGGACAAAGACTGGACAGTTCGGTGTAGGCCACCCACGTCAGAATGAATGCCCTCCATGAAGGCAACTACCTGTGCCAACTTCTTGCCATGATCCTGGAAGGCATTCAGGAGAGCAGTCTGACTCACACACAGCTGGCGCAAAAGGTCCACCGCCTCCACACTGAGGGCAGCAGGGGAGACAGGGGCAGGGGCAGCGGTGCCTGGGGGGAAGGAGACTCTACCCTTCCTAGGGCTGCAGGCACAGACAGCACTTGTGGTTGCAACTGGGAGGGTGGGCACTGGACGATGTGTGGTGGAAGAAGAGGCAGATTTAGAACTTCCTGTGCCCGCCAACATCGAGGAATCACCGCTGGAGTCTGACGATGTTGAGGTTGGTGTTTCCGGGCGTGATTCATCCAGGGCACTCCTGTCCCCCTCCGAGGCGCTGGTCACATCAGTGTCAGTGAGCTCATGTGTAGCAGTCGTCTCAGAAGCTTCCCCACTGGTGTCGGTCCCCTGTCCTTCCGTGCCCTCCGTAGATGCTGCAAGAGACAGAGACATAGGTTCAGTATAGTGCCATACTCAGAAACATCATATGCAAGCAAAGCACAAAACTTGAAAATGATACTCCCATGTTGCCCTCCTCCATGTGCAGTCAGCATGTGCAACCTTTATGCAATCATCAGAAGATGCATGGAAACATGCATAGTTGATATTAATGCCCCATGTGACGTTGACACAGCCAAATAGCTGGCCCGTGCCTCCTTGTAACCTAACATACTATTCTCTGTAAGCATACCTACGTGCCTGTAGGTGAGATAGATATACATCTAAACATGTTGTCTCCGTCACATATGGAGTCACTTTAAGGGAACACCACAGATACAGACTCCCAAATGTCCTTTTGCAATGGCCACAAGCTCCTGCTATCCACCATGTTGTGCTTTGAAGCACAACTACAGTTGCGCATTGGTGTCAGCTGTGTAGTTGTCACAAATTTTAAGTTGTGCACAACACACATCTATAAATGCACACTAACATGATGCTCACTGCTGTTCACTGCCAGGAGATGTCTGACACTCATACTGCAGCATATGTCACAAGGCCACATCTCATCTGTCAATGTGGTCATTGTATTAAACACATGAGAAACCACATGTTGTAAAAATGCATAACAGCTGCACTCAACACTGAGGCCACTTAGAAGCCATTGCATCACACTAGAGACATCACAGAGCTCCGCACTGGCTCAGGGTTGGGATTCATGCAGTCACTCACACCCAAAGTCACACTTTGCAGAATACTCACCCCCAACTTGCTGCTGATGGGCCCTCAAGCGCCTAGCCAGATCTGGCTGTGTCATTACCAAGATGCGAGCCATTAGTGGTGTCATGCTCCTGCGCGCCAACCTGCCACTCCGAGGGAGCACCCCCAGCGTCATCTCTGCCACGTTTTTGCTCAGCCGGCAGATGTCATCCCACCTCTTGTAACAGTGTGTGTGCCGTCGGTTGGAGACACCCAGAGCCCGCACCTTGCATGCAATGGCCCTCCATATGGCCTTACGCTGGTGGACCTTAAGCTGCAGGCATGGGAGACAAGAAGAGGAAGTTTCAGTGACACTGTGTTATGTACCACTGTGTGTCAGTACAGGAGCATGGAAAAAACATAGCACACCAATACATAAATGTTGAGCAGAGGCCATACAGCATGACACGTAGTACACTTGCATCAAATAATCTCATAGAAATGTATACATGTATGATGATGGACACAGTACCTGGCCATCTCATACACATGCAGAGTGCCAGCACAGAAACCAATGTGAAGAAGACGCTCATCTGTGATGCAGTATGTGAGTGAGCAATACACACAATACATTTGAAATTATGTGTCGGGGCAGACTCACTGTGTCCAACACTACACACCCCTCAATGTCCTTGGCCAGTGAATGGCTACCTGTGTCATGGAGGTCACATTTGGGCCATGATCTTACATTCTCACACTCTTCTCACAAGGTGTAGGCCTGTCTTGTGCAATCCTCAGGCCTAAGATAGCTCATTGAGAAATAGGGTGGCGGACAACACATATGTTTCACTCATTCCATTTAGTGATGGGTCCTATTAAAATTGTGCAGTTTCTGTGCAGGCCAGGGGGACTCACACTGAGGTTAAACGTGGGCCATCAGAAAATTCACATGCATGTACAATATGAGAGGGCAAACAGTGCCTACACATGCGAGACAGAACACATAATGAAAACAATGGAAGGATGATATCTCCAAATTACATTTTTCTGATGTGTCATAGGTGAATTACCACCAAGAGTGTTACACTCAGGCATTTTACTCTTGTGCATAATGCACACATATCCATGGGAGCAATATGAAAACTGTACACACATTCTTCAGTACCCTCTGGACGAAATACATTTGTAATGTCACAAATGAGCATGTGAAAACCTCATGGACTATGACATCACATAGCACAGGCAATGTTTGTTCAGACTTCGACTGTCCAAACCAGCAGTGTTACTTTATGGCTGCAAAAACACTGCATGTCCCTCCCATCCTACAATGCAGCCATGGATCTGTGGAAATAAGGTTACACACCCCATTGACATGAAGTCAGCATGCTAGGCAGTGTATCACACATTTACATTACCCAGTCTCAGACCAACGTTTGTATTTCTCTTGCTGAAGAAGGGCTGTAGAAATGTCCATGTTGCCATCCTCCCCAAATACTCAAGTGCAATTCTTACTGGGCCATGTAGGGAGCATGGTATATGAAAAATAAGGATGCCTGCACACTAACTTGCACTCACAGGCACATACTACTGCAGAGCAACATCATGTGAGCACTCTGAGCACTCTCAAACTTTCACTCTGAAACACTTACCAGTACATGTGGCGCACCATATAGCCTCCCATACTGTGAAAGGACCTCGTCCACCAGGACCTCCAGCTCCTCTGTGGTGAAGGGACGGGCCCTGATGTTCTCAGTTCTCGCCATCACTGGGTCCAGGAGACAGGAACAGCAGCAGTTGGTGGTGAATAATGGCAGGCAGCAGTGTCTGGATGCAATTGAAATGTGGGGCTCTCTCACAGACATATATAGCCCCCTGGGGTTGTTTCAGTGGTACTCAGCTGCTGCAATTGGTGTTCCTGGTCAGCATTTTTCAAATGTAACCCACAACCAGGACCGCGGTGGCGGTGCACGCCTACCGCGAGTTTCAAATGTGTACTTCACTACCGCGATCACGGTTCCCATTGGCTGCAATGGCATGGGCATTGGCAGTGGCACACCGCGGGGGCCAGGCGGTCGCTACCGCAATCGTGCATCTTTCAATTGTACCCAGTGACCGGGCCCGCGGTAGCGGAGCACGCATACCGCGGGTTTCAAATGTGTAATTCACTACCGCGATCGCGGTTCCCATTGGCTGCAATGGCATGGGCATTGGCGGTGGCACACCGCGGGGGCCAGGCGGTCGCTACCCCGATTTGGCATCTTTCAAATGTACCCAATGACCGGGCCCGCGGTAGCAGAGCACGTCTACCGCGGGTTTCAAATGTGTAATTCACTACCGTGATCGCGGTTCCCATTGGCTGCAATGGCATGGGCATTGGCGGTGAACAGGCGGTCGCTACCGCAATTTGGCATTTTTCAATTGTGGCCAATGACCGTGATTGCGGTGGCGGAGCACGCATACCGCACCTATGGACACATCATGCTCTAGCAATGGCAATGGCCAAATCTCATCATGGAACACTAGACACTTACAATGTATTATGCCACCTGACTGCTAAATTCAATGCTAGTGTGACATTGAACTCACTGATGACTACACATGCCATGTCAGTGCACATGATTACATGCATTGGCATCTACTTCCTCACATGTCACATATGATATTTGTGTGCATGTACACAGATTTGGTGTGTAATGGACTCTCATATTTGTGAACATGTCAATGTGTGAGATGGCTAATCAACCCACAGTAATGATGGACTGACTACATAATGTGCCTATTTCACTGTGTAGATTGCTGAATTCATTTTGATAGTTGATCAGCTTACACACACTGTGCTCATGGTGTAGAAAAGTTGTGCTCTGTGCAACTTAAGCAAGAAGGTGTGGCAGGTACAGCAGCTACGTAGAAGTCAGCAGTGTTGCTGTTTCAAACATGTGCTGTGTCAACTACTCCCAGGGCTGGTGACACAAGATGTAGGAATGTACCATTTTCCATTCACATAGTCAGATTCTGTTTTGGAGGTGGTCAGTATGTACATACTGACCACATGTACAACTACATGAGATCAAGGTGTCTCTGCATGTGACTTGTGCATTAAGCTGTTGTTTCAGTCCAGTCATTGTTGGTGATGTCAGTCAAGATGTAAGATGTTTGACACATCTCATAGGGCAATGAAATTGACATGTGTCCCCTTCCATTTTATGTAGGAGACGACCAAATGTGCATCGTCCGTTCCCAGTGCTGGCAAACATGGAGGATGAGGACATCATAAGAAAATTCCGTCTGGATCGCCTTACCCTTCAAGACCTATGTGCTCAGTTTGAGCCCCATCTGAGGCCTCACAGAACCTACCCGACTGCTTTGACACCAACAGTTAAGTTGATGGCGGCCCTGCATTACTTTGCAACTGGTTCGTTCCAGTACACGGTGGCCATCGCCGGTGGGATGTCTCAACCGATGTTCAGCATGGTGCTACGTGATGTCCTGTCCGCAATGATGACATACAAGGACGGCTACATCCATTTTCCTAGGAGACATGAATTGGCAGCTGTGAAGGGTGATTTTTATGACCTTGGCCACATCCCTAATGTTGTGGGTGCCATTGACGGCACACATGTTGGCCTGGTTCCACCACAGGCACGTGAGCACATATACAGGAACAGGAAGCATTTCCATTCCATTAATGTGCAAGTGGTATGCCAAGCGGATATGATAATCTCCCATGTCTGTTCCAGATTTCCCGGATCAGCACATGACTCCTACATACTGGGTAACAGCATCATACCACAACTGATGGCAAATCTGCATCCGGAGCATGCGTGGCTTGTTGGTGAGTACGCAGAGTCAAGTAGTGTGCTGTATGTGTGACATGCTGTTCTCAGCTCCTGTTTATGTAATTAAATTGCTCCCTGTATGTCACACCTAGGTGACTCTGCGTATCCCAACCGGCCTTGGTTGCTGAGTCCTCTGAGGAATCCAAGGACCCCGGGGGAAGTTCGCTACAATGATGCACATGGGAGGACCCGTCGTGTGGTGGAGCGTACTTTTGGGCTTCTGAATTCTAGATTCCGTTGTCTGGACAAGAGCGGAGGTGCACTACTCTACTCTCCCCAAAAGGTGTGTCAGATCATAGTTGCATGCTGCATGCTCCACAACCTGGCCTTGCGCAAAGAGATCCCCCTGCTCCTGGACGATGATGAGCAGCAGATGCCCCCCCCTGCAAACCCACACATGCCCAGTGACGACGATAGTGGAGAAGAGGAAGGTGTTGACCTGCGTCAACAGCTCATCGACAACTACTTCCCTTGAGTGTAAGTGACATTGTACAAAAGTGACATTGATGGTAGTGCCAAGGCATAGATGATTTTTTTGACTGCTGCCTGTTGTTGGCTCTGTGCAAATGGCTGATGTGTGTGGCACAGGGTATATTTGTCCAGGTACCTCATGTCTATGTTGAAGTAGTTGCTCATTGTTTTTGTGTGCTGGTTTGTGTACGTTGATGACTAGTGGTGTGTTCTAGCTGTGATGGCATCACCTGACGAGTAAATCTCATTCTCTTGTGTCTTTCTAGGTCCCTTCACCCTTTCAATGCCTCGACACAATCAGAGCTTGTGGTACATTGGAATTTGAGTTGACATTGTACATACTGTAATAAACATGGAGCTGACACAAAGACATAGTTGTGTAAAGAGTGTTTATTTACAATAATTATTTGTGACAGAGAAGTGATTATTTACAAAATTGTGGAAAGTGAATTTCTGAGTTGTCAGTGATGGTAAATGAGAACAATAGAGTAGTCACGCCCTTTGATGTAGTCACACAGTCCAACAGACTCCTGCCATCAACATGGCAATGTGGGTAAGGATAGTCAACAAAGTCAATGTCAAGGAGAACAGAGGTGCCATCATGGCTGGCTCGGCAACTAGCGTTTGGATGGTGCATTGCCACGTGATCCTCCCCTGGTGTTTCTCGGACGGCCCCTTGTGCGTTTGGCAGGGGGGGCCTCTGCTGCTGGGCGGTGTCTGAGGAGTCATTTTGTTGCAGCTCACCCCTCTCTGTGGCCACTGCTGAGGTGGTGGGAGTATCAGCATGCGGGCCACTGGAGGGGGGTTGAGCTGTCATTTGGGCCGCATGTCTGTCCCTCAGAACACCCACAAGATGGCCCATGAGGTCCACAATTTGGCCCATAAGCGTGTCCATGGACCTCAGCAGCAGGCGGAGCTCACACACTTCTTCCACAACCTGGCCCATCTGTCCCTGGGTCTGCTCATATGCCCCAAGAAATCTGGCGATGGTGGCCAGGGCTTCGGTCCCAGTGTCCTCCTGTATTTGTCCCCCAGTTGCCCTCCCACCTGCCCTGCTGACCCTGACCTGTGGCGTTGGCACTCGACGCACCAGCAAACTCTCCCTGCCCTCCTCTGATTGTGTGGTGGGGTTGGTAACCACTGAGGCAGGGAGAGTGTTGCAGGCAGCAGCAGTGGTGGTGGTGGTGGTTGAGGCCGCACAGGTCGTTGCAGCAGGGGGCAGCGCTGTTGTTGTTGCTGTGGTGGTGGCGGTGGTGGTGGTGGTGGGGACAATGAGGGCCTGAGACGTGGTGCGCCCTGGCAAGCCGGATGGGCCAGGTTGTTGCTCCTCATCCAAGAAACGTAGGGAGTCTGCATCCGAGAGTTCATGTTCCGGGGGGGAAGACTGGCTCTGCAGGTTGGTGTTGTCTTCTGCTGCAGTTGCTTGTGGATCTCCTGTTGAACAGAGGTCAAATGGTCATTGAAGTGCACTCCACAAGCTTGGTGTTAGACGTTTGGATGTTACATGTGATACACCACACACTTTACATTGCACTCACTTGGTATGGCTGCAAGATACTGGGCATCAGGACATGATGTTGAGGTACATACATTACTTGTCCATGGTGTGACATGTAAAAGGGAAGCATGTGCCACGTACAGATTGTGTGATTACAAGGACATGTCGTCAGCTAACAACTTGCGGCACATCAACTTTATGTGATGCGTCTTTTTGGTTTGCTCTGCATGGAATCACTTTCAGCTCAGCAAGAACTAGCCATTGTAATGTTATACATACCTTTTTCATATCATGTACATTACTTTGTTTGTCTGATTGACCATGCATGGTTTGTGTTCATATGGGCCTTCATGCTCTGACACCATGGCAGTTACACATTGCATTCAGTGCTGTGCATGATTGGGCCCTGAATTTCTTCCACATGTGACTTGGTGAGTCAAAGTTTAATTTCTGTGACAGTTATGTATGCTTAGCTGTCTGCACGCTGGATGTGGCTTTTGGATCTATGCCAAGTTGGATGACATGTGAGTGCTGGTGTGGTCATATGGCTCCATGCATTTTGAGAAGGATGGCAGGGTGCATGCACTGTCTACCTACCTGTTCGGTGACACAGTGGAGGGAAATAGCTGCCACATGGTTATGAGTGGGAGGAGTGTACCATCCTGCCCAGCTTGTGTGACAAGGGGGCCTGGTGGGAGTTGTAGTGCTGGCTTCCCACCCACAAACACCCCTCCCTGTTAAGATGGCTACCTACCTGTAAGTTTAAAGAGAGCAATGCAATGGCTGCCACATGGTTCTGGGTGTTGGGAGTGTTCCATCCTGCTGAGCTGTGGGACAAGGGGGCCTGGTGGGAGTTGTAGTGCTGGCTTCCCACCCACAAACACCACTCCCTATTGAGATGGCTACCTACCTGTAAGTTTGAAGAGAGCAATGCAATGGCTGCCACATGGTTCTGGGTGTGGGAAGTATTCCATCCTGCTGAGCTGTGGGCCAAGGGGGCCTGGTGGGAGTTGTAGTGCTGGCTTCCCACCCACAAACACCCATCCCTGTTAAGATGGCTACCTACATGTAAATTTGGAGAGAGCAATGCAATGGCTGTCACATGGTTCTGGGTTTGGCGAGTGTTCCATCCTGCTGAGCTGTGGGCCAAGGGGGCCTGGTGGGAGTTGTAGTGCTGGCTTCCCACCCACAAACACCCCTCCCTGTTGAGATGGCTACCTACCTGGGAAGTGGAGCAGAGGAAGGGAATAGGTTACACATGGCTCTTGGGTGGGGGGAGTGTTCCATCCTGCTCAGGGGTGAGACAAGAGAGCATGAGAAGGCTAACTACCTGTAAGTTTGATGGGAACAAGGAAATGGCTGCCACATGCTTCTGGGTGTGGGGAGGTCTGCATCTTGCTGAGCTGTGGAACAAGGGGGCCTGGTGGGAGTTGTAGTGCTGGCTGCCTGTCCACATGCCCCCATGGAAATATTGCTAGCTACCTTTGGGGTGATTCAGAGGAAGGAAATGTTAGATCTGGCAGACGTGTTGGGAAGAGTGTGTTGTACATAAGTGCATTTGGGTCTAGGAAGTGTAGCTTTGTAGTTGTGCAAGACAGTACATAGCAGTGTAATGGTCGACATTTGTTGGTACTTACCAGCCTCCACTCCCCCGGGTATTCCTGTGAGACTCTCTGGATGCAGTGTGGCAAGCACCTTCTCCTCCCATTCGGTGAATGTTAGTGGTGGAATGGGAGGGCCACCGCCAGTCCTCTGAGCCAGCTCATGGTTCTTGTTGGCACGCTCTTTCACCCTGGTCTTGAGGTCATGCCACCTCCTCCTGATGTCCTTCAGGGTGCGCGGGGTGGTCCCTACTGCATTGACTTTGTTGACTATCCTTGCCCACATTTGATTTTTTGTAGCTACTGGTGTCTGTTGGACCATGCTTCCAAACAAATGTGGTTCTACTCTGATTACCTCATCTACCATCACTGACAACTCATTGTCAGTGAATTTGGGCATCCTCTTCTGTGACATGGTGTGTGATGTGCAAATGGGGAAAAGTGCAGGTGTGAAGGTGGTGATGTGTGTGGTGTGTGTGTGGTTGTGATGGTGTGATGTGTGCTGATTTGCCTCTCCTTTGTGCTGTGGGGTTGGGCCCTTCAGTTGTGGAGTTGTGCAAAGGATTCTGGGCAGGGAAGGGGCTGGTTTTATACTCAGCTATGTGGGTGGGTCAAAATGGAGTATTCATGTCAGGTGTGTTGTATGGGTTGACCTGGGATTTGTATTTTTGAGTTGCCATGGGGATGTCTCATTGGGGTGTGTTAGGTGTTTTTTGAGGCTGAGCCAGATTTATAGCCGCACTTGGTAGCCTTGTTGTGTAGTTGCTTTCGACCGCCATTACTCTTCCGGAGCGACCGCGGCGGTCGGAATACAACAGCCCTTCCGCCGGCTCTCCCATTCATCGATTGTTGCGATCGCGGCGGTCGGAAACAACTGATCGTTCCGCTGTCACCGCAATCGTATCCTAATTTCACGTGCGGTCAATCCGCTGGTCGAACGGCGGTTTCCGGTCTTTCCGCAGCAAATTCAACTGCCGCGGACGTATTTTCACCTGCTCCGGACGGTCCCGGCGGAGTTTCGTGGAATCCGTCCGCCACGGTCGGATTTTTCTGGCGGTTCATCCTAATCCGGTTTTCCCGCGGTACATGCAGACGGTTAATTTCCGCTACCACGGCGGTCAGAATGGTTTTCCGACCGCCATCCTAATCGACCCCTTAGTTTAGTGCTGATCCTCTAATGCCAATTCTATCCAGACATTGTTTTCTCGTAGTTTTATATAGCGCAAACTTGACCTGAAGATATCAGGTATCAGATCGCTTTACAGGAGCACCAGTTACGTTACACAAGGACACATTAATTTTTGTTAGGCACGGGGAGATTAACTGATTTGCCCAGAATCACAGGATGTTGGGCGTCATTGCCGAGACTTGAACCCGGTTCCCCAGATTTGAGATCGACCGCCCTAACCGTTAGGCTGCATCCTCTCCCCGTTTAATCAGAGTGGCATGATCTACCGTATCAAATGCAGTCGATAGGTCCAATAAGACCAATACCGCGCTTTTTACCTTGTCTACGATGGATCTGATTGCCACCTAAGGACTAGAACTTCCCTCAAAGGGTCATCTGGCTGGTCTCCTGTTGCTGCTACGTGGACATAAAAAGAAGAATGACTTCCTGCTCTAATGAAGATCCCGCTGCCAGTTAAACTGGAGAGAGAAATTGTGCCTAGTAGCCTGACCCGAGGACCTAGGGATTGTGGAGAGACCAGAAGTGATTTTTCCAGCATCAAGACACTTTTGGGAATTTGTTTTTATTTAACCTCCAGGGGATAATAACAAGGTGTTGAGGGAGGGTGCTCCCTCGATGGACATAATTTACCAGTTAATCCTGCTCGGATCTTTCTGCTTTTAGGGAAAAGGCTTCACCAGATCCTTGCACCTTTTTGCGAAGATATCCTCATGGATCTCTGCCCAAATGGAGGATTTGGAGACACCAAAAAGGGACAAAGGACCTTCTTTAGAGCTTGGAAGACTGTACAAACATGAGAAGATGTCCTTTCCTCCGTGCATGAGAGCCTATGGCACCTGTAATAAGGCAGAAAGGTATATCCCCCATATTTTGACAGTGTCCTGCCCTCCAAACTCTAAAGAAGGCCCTAAGCCTGAAGGCAAAATTTGGGACAGGGTTAGGTGACAAAGTTACCCCAGCAGTGAGGCACCTTATGCAGCTGCAAAATCCAGTTTTGCCCTGCTCAGAGCTTTAGGCTCCAAACCTTAAGGCTTCAGTATGCTCATGATGATGATATCGCTTTGCCCCACCGAAGGATTATGAGAACCAGAAAAGTAACAAAGTCCCATTGTAAAATTTTTGAATGGTGTCACACTAGACACGTGCACCTGGGACCATCTCTGTCAGCCTGAAACCGTTGCTAGCTCCCTGCCTATTTAGAACGTGTGACAATGATTGGTGCTTTCTATTGTCTTAGGATTGTTTGCCTTTAACTTTAAAAAAAACATATCTTGGGTTCCTCTTATGTGATTTTAACCATTTTTGTGTCTTTTTTTTCTCTATTAATATCTCTTGAGTTTTCTTAATTGATTTGGGAATTTTATTGTTTTGAGTTTTTAACTTTAATTTGGTTTGGTACTGCTTAAACCCAGAGCATATATCTTTGGGCAATAGCCTGCTGTTGATGTCATTTCTACTAGGAGTTATGCAGAGATTCACTTACAACTGTGTTTTAACAGAACAAGATTGTGTTTATTAAGTAGATAGGGGTAACCCCTCACAAAAAATATAACCGAGTTACTGACAAGCTACATCCTAAAAGTCACTCTGCTTTTTATATTGCAGTGGGCATGTTCCCGCAGCAGTGGCTGCCACATTTCTTAGCATTTTCAATGGGCAAGGATGGATGGTGGACAAGTGTAATGTGCATATAGAAACAATTCGAATCTCTTAAAATTGTGTCTAAAGAGAGCATTCCAAGACTTAGGGGCTATCAGTGAGAAATAGTGATATCCAATTCTCGGGTTCTTCCACCCCAGGACCATCCTAGTTACCTTCCTAGTGCACAAGTTCAATACTATCACTCCACCAGATGCACCACCACTGCCTGCAGCCCCCTCTTACTGTTACCCAGTTTCCTGATCTCTGGTGAGATCCCTAATGTTAGACCCGTGTGCTGTAATGTATTTCCCCTGTGGGCCTGTTCTTGTTTTTTTTTTCTTGAGCGCTCATTTATCTTTCCTTCTTTGCTTACTCTTGCCCTTCCTGGGCACAAAAAAACCCAAAATTCTGAAATCTGAAGCAAAAAACAAAAACACGCCAAATAAAAACACGTGAATGAAGCCAATCATGTACCCATGCAGGGCACGCCAGCCTGTTTCCCACGTGAAAAGGCTAGGTAACTAATTGGCACATAGGTAAGATGGCACGTCTAGCAAAATTAGGGGCCTCATTTATGAAAAGTGACGCATCGCTGCGTGAAAACAGCAATGTGTCACTTTTCATTGCGCCCTCCTTGCGACATGCTGGATGCGTCATATTTACAGTATAATGCATCATGTCGCATGGAGTTACAGATACGTCAATATTTCTGATGTATCTGTAGGCGCAAAAATGACGCATTGCTGGAGTGTGTCACAAAAGTGACGCAACTTCAGCAAGGGGTCATTTCACATGGGCAAGTCCCATTTCAAATGTGTCTGCGTCAATCTTACGCATTTGCGTCCTAGAAGTGGCGCAGTGAAATCTCATAGATTTCACTGCGTCACTTCTACGAGGCTTACTTGCGTCGGAACGCCCACCCAGCATACATTGTACCTGGCGCAGGTAGAATGTGGCGCAGGGGTTTACAAAGTGACGCATCTACCTAGATGCGTCACTTTGTAAATATGACGCAACATGGTGCATTTTTTATGCCGCTGGTGCGTCACAAAAAGTGATGCACCGGCGGCGCAAAATTGATACAAGGGCTCATAAATAAGCCCCTAAATGTTGTCGAGCCAACAAATAACAGGGAGAGCCGAGCCGGAATCGAGCTGAGGGTAAACTCTGGCTCTAAGAGCCCGTGCACGGGCGAGCCTTGACTATATTTGGCATGTAAATCACACAGCAACCATCATCTAAATTATGATAAGGTATCTTTACAATCCAAACAAGGTGTATTTCCGTACACACATAAGCGTTTTACCTGAGTACATCAGAATACATCTACATCTAGAAATATTTATTAAAGTAAGAGCTTTTAAAAAAGCACTGAAAAGTATTCCTGCTCCTCCACCCTTGGCGACTATGTTATTAGTGAACTATGATATGAGGCAAGTCAGCTGTCATATGTACCTCATGTATATGACCTAGGTCCCTAAATCTAGAGCAACATTATAGGCTTGATAACGTCGATTCTTATCATTCTTATCTTATCTCTTTAAGAATCTTCAGGTCGCTAGGATCTTTTTACCTGCTGAATAGTGTGAAGGGAAGAAAATCCTTTTCAGTTATACGACAAATCTAGAATCCAGTTTACCTTGAAAGACCACTGACTCCGTACTCAATTTTGTGGGTTTATTACAGCCAAGAATAACTGCACATGCAAGCACCTCAACACGAGGTTAAGGAAATAAATGGCCACTAATACAAATAGCATCCTACGCAGGAGTCTCACCCGACTCAGGATAAGAAGAATCGTTAGCTCCAAAAGTATTAAACATGCGATAACTGCTCCAATCTCTAGATTATTCTTCATTACCTAAATAAGGAAAACTATTGACTGTCCCTACTCTATCACTAAGATGGCATATCTACTTAACGAATCTCCCAGGCAAGAGTAAGTAAAAAGTGTCAGCTGTGAAGACTTCCTGAGAAGTACACTCACATAGTACCTAAGCTCAGATTTTAGTTGCTCCTTCACCAAATCTCTCTCTGTCCTTCTCTCTGGTCTCCCCTACCTCTTCTCTGCCCTCCTCCCTCGGGGCACTGACCCTAATACAAAACCCAAATACAATTGAACACGCCCTTTATCACGCCTCTCCGGCCAGGTCTTCCTTCTTGTACTTTTCCATCGAAACGGTTACTTCATCTTGGACGGTTGTGATGACTTTGAGGCCCAGGCACCTTCTTCGCTGAAAGTATCATCCCTAAATTCCATTGCACTCCCATGTCCAAGTCTCCCCTCGCTCTAACTCGTGAAACAAAGAGCCAGTCTTTACTAACGAGGCATGTGTCCTTGCACCTGCAACAGAAGATACGTTCAACAGAAACCCTCTACTGTGCTAATTAAATCTAATGTCGGTGCCCAGAGAGCCTTTCCAAGAGAACCTTCTCTCTCTGTAAATTAAGCTAACATAAGAACAACCAGGCCTTTCCTTGGCGTATATGCAGTCAAGCCTTTACACAATTTAAACACACAATTCTAGTCATTTCTATATAAGCATTGGTTCATTACATTTCATATGCGAAAGGGAACTACACGTGCACTTAATATGGTACCCGTTTAAACTACAGCATCTCGATTACACATGGGCTGATTCATTTATGCATCATTTTGAACACGTTTCAGTTAAGCATTACATTGCATGATTATAATAGCACAATTACTCTTCTATTCACTCCAATAAATGCGGTTCAAAACTACATTTTACTGGTCATTCATCGATATATATAGCTGGATATATGCGGGTGCGTACTAACGGTGATTATGATGCACCCCTACAAATTTCACAAGAACATGGCGCTCTATCAGTTCCCCCCTTTGATGACTTCTGTCATCACATTTTATTCTACTCCCTTGGAGAAAGAACCGACCTAAACAGAACTCGTTGCCATTCTCCCATATCTGTGATTCTCCAATCTCTTGAGTCTCTGATATTGACTGTCCTGCAGTCTGGCCATTCTCGTCTCATTTTCTCTCAGAGCTCTCTCGACTCTGCCTGCTCAATACCATTTGTAGGCTTTGATCAGACCCCACAGGCAAACCACACAAACCACCACAATAAGGAGAGGTCTCAGAACATAGCCAAGGAATCCCTTCCCCAAATTCGCAAACCAACTCCCTACTTGACCAAACCCTTTTCCAACTTTTTCCCAGGCTCCCTCTTCAGTCAAGTCCGATATCTTCGTGTGGATAGTAGTGATGTTACTTATATATTTCTCCAGATCCTTGCTGTGGTCTGGTACATAAGTACAGCACTCTTGAACCTTCAATAATTTACAGACTCCGCCCTCTTTTGCCAATAAGACATCCAAAGCAAGGCGATTCTGTAAAACCATTGTCCTTATCGACAACATCTCTCCCTCTACTAATACTAACGATTTTGCTGTATTCATCGATAGCTTGTCTATCACAGTCGCCAGTCTCCAGATCTTCACATCATTCAAAATCACTCCCAAACTTGGTATCATAGCTCCAAAGATATCTCCCACTACGATCCCTGCACTCGCATCTCTTCTCGCTCTCGAATGCCTTCCACCTTCCAGAAGTTCCAAATCCTCTGTATGGTAAATCTTTGGAAATATTATTCCCAAATAGCATGTACCATACCAATTCGCAGGCAATCTCACATAGGCATTCCTTCCACACACAAAATACACCGTAGGTATCACTTGTACAGGACCTTGGAGAAAGTTCTTAGCCACATCTGCCATTGTAAAAACATGGTCACACGTACTCTGTCCCACGGGAACCTTTTCATAGTACGTCTGATATCGTCTCACGCACAGTTTGCCCCTTTGTTCTTTGTCCAAAGCTATAGGACCATAGCTTCCCTATGTCCGGTGCAATTTTTCCTCCTCTGTCCAATCCACTCTATTATGCCCTGTGTCTCGTGTCTGTGTCAATTTTCTATACCTGTCTTCTACCTGATCTACGAACGTTTTCTCTACATCGGATAGTGAGCATGTCAAATTATGTTGGTGGGCATAAGCTGTGTCCAATTCCAAAGACAGTATGAAGAACTTCCTAAGTATATCTTCCGACTTATAATAATCATACTTATTCAAATGTTTATAAGCTGGAACTTCAGGAAGCACTGCATCGTAATTGGAAAAGAAATACTCAAACTGATCTCTTTCATAGAATATACTAAGCAACAGACTACATGAAATTCCATATGTCAGTGGAAGATGGTGATACCTAATACCCTCGTCCACTGAAGCAGGCAACTGCATACACACATAACAATCTTTTGCATCCATCGCATCCACATACTCGTATAGCAGCTTGGCATACGCATTGAGCTTAAAGTCACTTCTAGATGAATCTACATGCAATCTACGAATTTCCTCTATCAGCAAAGCTTTGTTGGCTCCTATGTTTACCTCTTGTTGGCTAGGTGTAGTAGGTGTAGGAGTTCCTGGCACCCCCTGCACTGCTAGCTCATGTGGAAATGTATATGAAACTACAATTACTATGATTATAGAAACTATCACAACCCCTATGAGTATGCCTACAATCTTTTTAGATCTATGATTTGGATCTCCAACCTCCATGGTTTCGAAAGTTCTGAAAAGTTCTCGGTTCAGCAATGAACACTCAAAAGTCTTTGTTTCCTCCACTCGTGACTTGCTTAACCAGTTTGAGCAGCACTTGAAACCTCTGGAAATCCCCTTTCAGCAACAGTCTCTTATTTACATAGTCCAGAAAAAGACTTCCCTAGGTTTTCGTTCCCCTTTTGTGGAAAGTCCCTAAATTTATTCTTCTTCCACTCGGACCTAAGTTTTCTTCTTCTTTAAGCTTTTTATTTACAACAGGTTATATTTCATCCACGATAAGATCATTAGTAAGCGCTTCCAAAACATGATACAAAAGTTCAAGACGCAGGATTACCATTTCATGTGAATGTGGCTCAAATCCAAAGGACGGAAAGTCGAGTCGATGCAGAACCAATTCTCGGACCTTACTCAGAAGCGGGGGATTCGGAACGGTGAGGGTCAGTATTCCTTCAACTTCGAGCCCTGGCAACAGCAGCACCACCTTCACCACCACATTCGGGCTCTTGCTGACCACCTGCACAGCCCTCAGTCTCCCCGAACTCACTACCCCCTGCATCAGTCACTGTGTAAGTCCACTCAGGGGTAGAGTATCTCTGACAAGGTATCCTAGTTCTTTTCGCCTCCGACCCTCTTGAGTCTGCTCTTCGTCACTTGCTTCCGTTTCAGACGCTTCAGACACTGGAGCAAGATCTCTTTCGGGTGCCAACCTCAGATTCAGTCGCCTCTGTCTTTCAGGCCAACCTTTCTTTATTCTGGTCGTTCTTCCGCCTTCCCCTGCTATACCCAGTGCACCACTTCCTTCTTCGGCTGAACTTGACTCTACTCCACCCACTGTATCACCTCTGTCATTCGAGTCAGAGTCGAGGTTCTGGTTGTCGAAACCCCCTTCAGCTTGTTCTGGTGCACCACCAGCTGTGTCAGCGACCCTTACAGCTTGACTTGTCCTCTCATGTGGCCCTGCCACATCAGCTGGATTTTCGTTTTCGAGAGGAGCTGTTTCTTCCAAGAGTGCTGAAACTCTGCGGGTATGGGAGGCATGTACCCAGTTCGGCAATCCTCCACACTTTACTGCGGTATTCGTTACCAGTATCACCTGATACGGGCCTCACCACCGAACATCCAAACAGCTCTTCCTCACGTGCTTTCGGACAAGCACCCAGTCACCTGGACACAGGTCGTGGCACAGATCACTCGAGGCCGGAACAGCTGCAGCTTGCACCTGCTGAGACACAGAATGGACCACATCAGATAGTCCTTTACAGTAATCGAGAATCAAGTCATCAGTGATGTTTATCAAAGCTGTAGCTGGTACTGCTGGCAACCTCATTGCCCTTCCCATTAAGATCTCGTGAGGGGACAACCCGGTCCTCCTATCTGGAACACTTCGCAGGCTCATTAGTACGAGCGGCAAAGCGTCAGGCCATTTAAGGGACGTTGATGAACACATTTTTGCCATCCGAGCTTTCAAGGTTCCATTGACCTGTTCCACTATTCCAGAAGCCTCTGGTCGGTAACTGCAATGGAGTCTCTGATCAACATTCAATGCAGCACAAAGCAACTTCATGATTTCACTGTGGAAGTGTCTTCCCCTATCTGATTCCAAAGAGGTCGGAATCCCGAATCTCGGGATGAGCTCCCTCAGTAATAACTTAGCCACTGTGAGGGTGTCACACCTGCGTGTTGGGTAAGCCTCCACCCACCGTGAGAATACACACACCACTACTAAAATGTACCTCAACCCATTGCACTTGGGCATTTCTACGAAGTCTAACTGCATTCTATTGAAGGGCCCTCCTGACCTCCCAACGTGACTCAATGTGACTACAGTCCTCTTTCCAGCATTCATCTGTTGACACGTCACACACCTCTGACAAACTGCTTCAGCAACCGCACAAAATCGTGGACTGTACCACGTCTGTCTAAACACACGCATCATGGCATCTCTTCCAAGATGTACAGGTCCATGTATCAGTCTCGCCATGGGGCTCAGCATACTTTCTGGTAACACAGCTCTCCCATCACTCGAAACCCATACATCCACCTCCCCTCTTTCACATCCTGCTTTGACCCATCCATTCCGTTCTTGATCGGTCACTTCATCCTGCAGTCGCTTGAGTTCCTCCCAAGTGTCTGCCATGGCCAACATCATGTTGAGTTCGGTTCTTTCTTGGCTCTCTCCTGTGTAACCCTCTGTAAATATGCATCCCTGTTCTGCACAGAAGCGGGCAACTTCGTCCGCATAATTATTTCCCAAAGACACAAAATCCTCCCCCTTTACATGTGCAGTACACTTCACAACTGCGACTTCCTTCGGACATTGCAATGCATTTAACAGTTGTCTTACATGTTCTCCATTCCTAATGGGTGAGCCAGATGATGTCAAAAATCCCCTCTGGGACCACAGCTGTCCGAAGTCATGAACCACACCAAACCCATACTGGCTGTCCGTGTAAATCGTGATTCGAATTTGATCAGCGGCCAAGCAGGCACGAGTCAAGGCAATGATCTCAGCTACCTGCGCGGAGCGTACTCCTTCTAGGCAAGCAGCCTCAACCACCCCGGAAATGGTATATACAGCAAATGCTGCTCTTAATTGACCAACACTGTCCCTTAAACATGAACCATCGACAAAGAAAATTTCATCTGGGTCCGTCAGTGGCTCATCGACAATGTCCGGTCTTGGTTTGGTGCAAAGTTCAGTCACGTCAAGACAATCATGGTCCGCACAATCTTCATCATCTACATTCGGTATCGGCATTAATGTCGCAGGGTTTAAGACGGAGCACCTTCTCAGAGTCACATTCTCTGTGGCGAGTATGACTTGCTCATACCTTGTTAAGCTGTTATTCGTTAGGTACTGCGTCTTAGTCCTGGTCATCAACAATTCAACCGAGTGTGGCACATATACAGTCAAAGGATGACCCATTACAATACTTTCACATCTTTCAATGCTGACACCTGTTGCAGCAACGGATCTTAGACATCCGGGCAACGCAGAAGCTACTGGATCTAGAGTAGCTGAAGAGTAGGCAACTGGTCTACGGACACCTCCATGGTTCTGAGCTAAAACTGCTAGTGCACATCCTTCTCTCTCACAGCAGAACAATGAAAAAGCCTTGTTGTAATCAGGCATTCCCAGAGCTGGGGCACTACACAACTCCTCTCTCAGTTTTAGGAATGACCCTAAGCACTCCTCGTCCCATGGTACCAGATCACTCACATCCTTGTGCGTAAGCCTCTGTAAAGGCTTTGCTCTCAAGGAAAAGTTGGGTATCCACTGCCGACAATAGCCGACCATTCCCAAAAACATCCTAACTTCCCTCTGCGTGGTGGGCACTGCCATGCTCATTATTGCCTCAATTCGGTCTGGTGACACCTTCCTCTTGCCTTTTTCTAATCTGTGTCCCAAGTACTGTACCTCATTTAAGCAATACTGCAACTTGTTTGGAGATACTTTGTGCCCGTTCTCTGCCAAATGGTTCAGCAGGGCTACCATGTCTATCCTGCAAGCGTCTTCCGTTTCTGAGGCAACCAGCACATCGTCTATATATTGCACGAGAACTGAGTTCTGCGGCAATATGAGAATCTCAAGATTCTTTTTCAGGATCTGATTAAAAATCGATGGACTTTCTGTATACCCTTGAGGGATACGACACCATGTTAACACACGATTTTCCAGTCGGAATGCAAAAAGAACTTGGCTTTTCTCATGGAGCGGTATCGAGAAAAATGCTTGACACAAGTCAATGACAGTAAACCACTCGGCTTCGCATGGGATCTGAAACAGTATCACTGATGGATTCGGTACCACTGGACAACAAGGGACCACTATCGTGTTGACCTTTCGCAGGTCTTGCACGATCCTGAATTTCCCGCTCGGTTTCTGTAGTCCCATAATAGGTGAATTACAGGGGCTACCTCTGATCTCCTTCAGAATGTCTTCTTTGATGAAAGACTCGATTACAGGTTTAATCCCTGCGATCGTTTCAGGGGACAGATTGTACTGAGGCGTTCTAGGGAACTCAACATTCTGTTTCACCTGGATCTGCACAGGTTCAACCCCCTTGATTAGTCCAATCTCTTCTCCTGTGAAGTCCCACACCTCTGGTGACACAGTATCTCTCAAATCCGGTGGAAGTTCCTCCACGGTCACCATTGGGGATACAAGTCTATACACAGATGCTGATTAGCAACTTTAAAGGTAGCATCATCATCTCTCGTCTGAACCTCCACTCCCTTAGGCGTGCAATAAATCGTACAGTTCAACTTACATAACAGATCTCTTCCTAGAAGACAAACTGGACTAGTATCGCACACTACAAACTGATGTCTAGTTTGGAAGGAACCTATTCTCACTGGAATCGGTTCAGTCAGTGGGCTGTTTATTCTTTTGTTCGCTACTCCAACAACTTGGATCGATTGTCCCGAGAGGGGTAGGTTGGGGACCACTGCTGATCTTACAGTAGACCGGGTAGCACCAGTATCAACCAAGAGTGTGGTAGGACGACCATCAATGTCTGCCTCCACAAAAGGTCCGCTCTGGTCTACCTCCAAGACTGCTCCAAGTGTGCAGTCTTCCTCCCCCCTCAGGCACCGTCAGGATAACGGGTCTGGACTGTACTCATCATACCCTTCAAAAAGGGGCATCTGCTGGTAAGTCTGCACTCCTTGCGGAATTCTCGGTGGCTGGGGAACCTATGCTTGTGGGTTATACGTTCCCCCTTTCATTGATCTGGGCCTCATCACGGTATTGGCTACCTCCGCCGCAGGTGCCTGAACCACTCCTACCTCCTGCTGCACCTGGTTGGCTGGGTTAAAGGGACACTCGCGCTTCCAATGTCCAATCTGATGACAGGAATGACACGCGGTGGTCTTCTTCAATGTCGCCACATCCATCCCTGTCTTGGGATCGATAGGTTTCCCTTTTCCCTGACCTTGGCCATTTTGGTTCCCTTGGTAGTTTCCCTGTCTTCTTCCCAGTGTCCCTCCGCTAGGCTGGACCTGAGCTGTCTGCATCTGAACAAGCATCAGTTTGTCCTTTAGCTTCCGATGCTTTGAGTCTACTTCATCACTACAATACCTTGCGTACCGCAAAATTTCATCTACCGGCTTGTTCTGCCAGCAGATCAAATGGTGCTGTATCATGAGTCTAACCTCTGGTCTCAATCCCAAGACAAATTTTGAGACAAACTGTCCCATATCCTTGGGGTCTAAGGCATCTAGTCCGCTATACTGTTTAAAAGCTTGCAAGAGTCTTTCATAATATTCGTGCACGGTCTCTTTAGGTTCCTGCACAGTTCGGTCTATCTTAACCCAATCTATATCTTGAGGAGAAATCTTCAGCTTCAACCATGTAATCACTTGCTCGAATTTTTTCATAACGAGGGGTGACGGACCATTTGTGACAGCCTCCCTTTCAGGTTCACAGGTCGGCCACTCAACTGCAATCTTACAAGCCGTCCACAAGTCTCCTGGCACCACTATATCAAACAGAGTGTTCAAATCAGTCCATAGTACCTTCGAAATTTTAACAAACCGCTCAACTTGTTTGTACCTGTTAGAACTGGGGGTCTCTAGTTGGCAGAGGTAGGTACCTTTGTCCAAATAGGGACCCTTGCTTCTAGTCAGGGTAAGGGGGTACACTCCTGAAATAAACCCTGCTCACCCTCTTGGTAGCTTGGCACGAGCAGACAGGCTTAGTTCAGAGGCAGTGTGTAAAGCATTTGTGAACACATACAGTAATCTAGTGACAACACTACAAATGGACACCACACAGGTTGTATTATAAAAATAAGTATCTTTTATATAGATTTACCACAAGACCATAAATGACATAAATAATCCACAATACTGTACTCTAAGGATGGTAGAATTAGCTTGAGTCTCTTAAAATGAAAATGCGACACTTTGAGTTCAATGTACCTTAAGATGCGTAACGCAGGGCAACGGAAAGTGTTGCAGGGAAGGTGATGCGATAGTCCCTTACACGCAAGGACAGTGATGCGTTGAAGATCTGGTGCAAAAGAAACAAAGTGGCGTCTTCTTGAGGTTGCGACAACGAAGAGGTGATGCGTGCACGCCCGACGGCCGTGCGGCGATTGCGATGAGTCTTTGGAGCCGCGACAGGCCCTGCGACACGCTTCCCTGGCGATGCGACGGCGTCTGATGCGAGGTCGACGATCTTCTCCTGGGATGCGGGGCGCGCCTCGTGTTGCGATGCGTCGGCGTCTGATGCAAGGTCGATGCTCTGCCCCGGGGATGCGACGGCGTCTGATGCGACGGCGACACTCTTCTCCGGTGCTGCGAGGCGCTTCGAAGGATGCGGCGTGCTTCTTCGGGGATGCGCCGGCATCTGATGCGACGGTGACACTCTTCTCCGGTGATGCGAGACTCAGCGGCTGCGGCGACACGCTTCTTCGTGTTGAGTCGCGCTTCCAGCTCCCAGAGACACGCAAGTGTGTCAGAAGGTCCAAATTCCCAGCAAGGGAATACAGGGGGAGCTGGTGGGTGAAGTCTGTTGTCCTTGAGACTTCAGCAGGAGGCAAGCTCTAAAATCAAGCCCTTGGAGATCCTTCACAAGTTGATGAAAGTACACACAAAGTTCCCTTCTCCTTTCTTTGGCAGTCAGGCAAACCACTGCAGGCCAATCCCCCAAGCAGCACTTCAGGCTTAAGGATAGTCTCTCCTCAGTTTCTTCTTGGTTCCGCTCCTCAGCAAAGGTTTCTTCTTGTTTCCCAAAAGTGATCTAATTTCCTAGGGGTCTGGGTCCCCTTTTTATACACCTTTTCTCTTTGTTCTCTGGAGGCAGAGAGGCCTCTGCCTAGCCCAAAACCAGTTCTGGTCAGTCCTGGAGCACTTTGTTTTTCTGACTCCTTCTTTCCTTTCAGAATGTGGGGCAGAGTGCTCAGCCGCCCGGCAGGAGGTGGAGCCAGCATTGTGGAAGGCAGGCACAGCCCTATTCAGACCCAGGTGCAACTCCTCCCTCCACTCTGGATGCAGATCTTTCTATTCAGCCCTGTGCTGACTCACCCTGTCTCCTGTAGCCACCCCCAGCCCCTGTCACTCAATCTCCAGACAAGGAATACACAACCTAGCAGAGGCAGGCTTGGATAGTTAGGCAAGAAAATACCCACTTTCTAAAAGTGGTATTTTCAAACACAGAATGTTAAAACCAACTTCACTAAAAGATGTATTTTATCATCCTGAGTTCAGGCATACTAAATTCGTTTTTCTACCATGTTCCCTGGGTCAGTTTTGACTATAAGGTGTAATAGTCAGTCTGCCCATTCTGGCCTATGGGGAGCAGGTAGCCTTGCAATAGTGAAAACGAAAATGGCTGTAATTCACTATTAGGACATGCCACACACACCAGGGCATGTCCTACCTTGTACTTACAATGCACCCTGCCCTAGGGCCTACTTTAGGGGTGACCAACATGCAGTAAAGGGAAGGTTTCGGGACTGGTAAATGGGTGTACTCACCAAGTCGACATGGCAGCCCTAGGCTGCACACAGGCTCTGCGATGGCAGGCCTGAGACACATTTACAAGCCGCTTCTGTGGGTGGCACAACCAGTGCTGCAAGCCCACCAGCGGCATTGGATTTACAAGCCCTGGGCACACTCAGTGCACTGTACTAGGGACTGACAAGTAAACCAATCATCCAATCATGGAGTCACTAATCCATCACACAATTTATAATGGGGAGAGCATATGCACTTTAGCACTGATCAGCAGTGGTAAAGTGCCCAGAGTCATAAAACAGCCAACAACAGGTCAGAAAAAATATAGGAGGAAGGCAAAAGTTTAGGGATGACCCTGCAAAAGGGCCAAGTCCAACACAACCCCCTTCCAGCCAAAAACGCAGGGAGACCAATCACTACCCTGATGGGCTTCCCTGCTTAGGGCGATAGAACCTGGACCCTGGCCCACAACAGCAGGGGCATACTCCAGTCCTACGCCAATCTGAACCTATTGGAATCACTCTGTCCATACTCTCAGGGTCCACCAAGCTAATCCATGGGGAACCCTTCTCCTCACCTGTGGACACCATCTGTGCAGCACCTAACCTTAACTTGCTCACAGGTGTGTCCCAACAGACAGAAAGCAAGCCACAGTGGCCACTGACAGTGGTCAGGGATGAGACCCAGGCCTTATGCCTCTCAGGGCTCTCAAACCTCTGTGGCGTCAGAGAGCGGGGGCAGTAGCCCCAGGTGCTTGGCACCCTTTGTCCATTCTCCCTCCTGTCAGGTCAGGTATGACATCCTGACACTGATCTACCAGCCCCGGGCCTGTACCCGGCGGCTGGACTGGAGACTGGGGTGGGCTTTCCCACACCTGGTCCTGCTCCTTGGGGCTCTGTACCCTCCCACCTGGAGCGGTACCCCCTTCCAGAATTGTCAGGGCACCTGTGGCCGGTGTCCTGCACAATTCGCCCACCAGTTCAGGGGTTCTATCCTGCAACTGGGCGTCCAGGTCAGGGGGGACACCCTGAACCTGGTCCTCCAATCTAGGGTCTATACCCTCCAGTTGAACCGGGGTCAGAGGCGAGGACTCCCTCCCTCTGCACCCCCTTCCAGAGTACTGCCCCCTCCCATCAGGAGCGGTACCCCCTTCCAGAATTGTCAGGGCACCTGTGGCAGGTGTCCTGCACACTCGCCCACCAGTTCAGGGGTTCTATCCTGCAACTGGGATCCCAGCATAGGGTCTGTACCCTTAGACTGGGCAGAGGCCAGGGGTGAGGCTGTCCTCTCCCCGCCCCCTTACTGGGGTCCTGCACCCTCCCACCTGGAGTGGTGCCCCCAGAAGACAAACTGGTAGGGACACTGTTAGCAGCTGCCCCTTCCTCCAGGTCAGGGGGACACCCTGAACCTGGCCCCTCCAACCCAGGGTCTGTACCCTTAGGCTGGACCTGTGCCTGGCAATCCAGGACTTCCGGGAGGGTACACCAACCCCCCAAGGGAAACACACTCCTCTAGAGTTGTGTAAGAATCTGCCTGGCGCACCAGGACTTCCTGGGGAGCACGCATGCCCCCCAGAGGGTAACACATCTCTCATGTGTTGTGTGACAGTCTGCCTGGCGCAGATCTCCCGACCCCTGTCCATCTGACAGTGCGCGAAGATCCCCCAGGACAGAAGTGGTGTCACCATGGTCATTCACTGGTGACTCAGCCCTTCTGGCTGGTCCCTGACCCACTGGTTCTTCCACTGGGGACTCTCTCCCCCTCTCACCCCTCACTCTGGACTTCTGCACCCTCCCAAGTGGAGTGGCACTGCCAGACACCAGAAACACTGGAGCTCCATTTACAGACGCTCCAGGTTCTCTAGACACTAGGAGATCCTCCTCAACAGGCGGCCCATCAGGGCAGCCTAGGCTCGCTACCTGGTGTTCCCTTAAAGAACCATCCAGGCTCTGAGACTGGGTTTCGGGCACCTTGGGACACGCAGCCCCATACTCACTCCTTCTCCTCAGAGACAGGACGTGAGCCCCTACACCCTCCCATTACCACGGGACCTAGCTGGGCTACACTGAACCTCTCCCACCACTCTGGGTTGGAAGACACCTGAGCCACTCCTCTTAGGGTCACTCCCCAATGCCTCTTCAGACCCTCTGGAATCCACCAAAAGGTCTGCCTCCAATGTGAGCTCCCTGAGGTCAGAGAACTCACACTCCAACAGGTGTTGGCATAGCTCTGGAAAACAGGGACTTACAATATGCTCTCCCAAAATTGGATCACACAGTCCCCCACAGGGGTTAACCAAACTATCCTTCACCTCACCATCCAGTGCCTCGCACACGTACCCCACACCACTCTTCTGAGATTGGCAAGACAGTATCTGACTGTCTCTGTCACTCAACCCACACTCTTCTGGGCGGTCTTCACACTCACATACCAGGACTTCAACTGTGGGGGAACCACTCTCCCTGCACCTCCCATCTAGAGTCAGTAGAGTGTCCCTCCTGCTACTAGGACCATGAATCCCTGCATCAGTTTCCCTATTCCTCTCAGGGACACTGCGCACTACTGGAGCTACCTCATGTCCTTGAACCTCCTGGTGTATGTTAACCCCTCCAAGTCAGGCGCCACCTCCCTGGGTGTGTGTACTACTCCCTCAGCACTAGATAACATAATTTTGCTGCCACCATCTGAGCTGGACTCCCCTCCAACTCAGCAAAGCTCATGTCCTGAGCTGCCCAAATTTCTTCTTCTTGGGCTAAGGCACTCATGGCCTCCAGCCTCTCGAGCTCTAAATCAAGCTCCCTCATTCTCAACTCATGCTCCTGATCCATTCTTTCTCTTCTAAGGCCAACTTTCTAGATTGCAATTCAAATTCCAACTGCCCCTTGAACTTGAGCTTGGTCAGCTCCATTTCATGCATCCTACTCTTTTCTCTGTCCTCCAGCTCTTCTGGGGACAGACCTCTGGAGGAAACACTGCTACCCACGGGGGAAGATTCTCTCCTCTCCCCTGGACCCACTGGCCCATCCAGCTGCTCATTTGCATTCTCAGCCCCCCCCTCATTTTCAGGGGTATTCCTTGCTTCGACCCAGGCCCTCAGCGCCTTTTGGAAATCATCCTTCTTGGAGATTCCGGTCATAGAAACTTTGAACTTCCTGCAGAAATGCTTGAGCTGGTTAACGGTGTAGCATTCCAGTTTCTCCTCTTCCCAATCATTATCAACAGATACTACGAATGCTGCTTTTTCCATGGTGATTAAACTTGGCAGTTTTTAGCAAAAATAGAAAGTCCCAGAAAAGAATATCTACCAAAAGTATGTGGTTGCGTTATGGTCTGCACTCACTAGGTAGTGTTCACCAATCACTGTACATGAGTCACAAATGCAAGTCCAGAATCCTCCCCGCTGACCACCAATGTTAGAACTGGGGGTCTCTAGTTGGCAGAGGTAGGTACCTTTGTCCAAATAGGGACCCTTGCTTCTAGTCAGGGTAAGGGGGTACACTCCTGAAATAACCCCTGCTCACCCTCTTGGTAGCTTGGCACGAGCAGACAGGCTTAGTTCAGAGGCAGTGTGTAAAGCATTTGTGAACACATACAGTAATCTAGTGACAACACTACAAATGGACACCACACAGGTTGTATTATAAAAATAAGTATCTTTTATATAGATTTACCACAAGACCATAAATGACATAAATAATCCACAATACTGTACTCTAAGGATGGTAGAATTAGCTTGAGTCTCTTAAAATGAAAATGCGACACTTTGAGTTCAATGTACCTTAAGATGCGTAACGCAGGGCAACGGAAAGTGTTGCAGGGAAGGTGATGCGATAGTCCCTTACACGCAAGGACAGTGATGCGTTGAAGATCTGGTGCAAAAGAAACAAAGTGGCGTCTTCTTGAGGTTGCGACAACGAAGAGGTGATGCGTGCACGCCCGACGGCCGTGCGGCGATTGCGATGAGTCTTTGGAGCCGCGACAGGCCCTGCGACACGCTTCCCTGGCGATGCGACGGCGTCTGATGCGAGGTCGACGATCTTCTCCTGGGATGCGGGGTGCGCCTCGTGTTGCGATGCGTCGGCGTCTGATGCGAGGTCGATGCTCTACCCCGGGGATGCGACGGCATCTGATGCGACGGCGACACTCTTCTCCGGTGCTGCGAGGCGCTTCGAAGGATGCGGCGCGCTTCTTGAGGATGCGCCGGCGTCTGATGCGACGGCGACACTCTTCTCCGGCGATGCGAGACTCAGCGGCTGCAGCGACACGCTTCTTCGTGTTGAGTCGCGCTTCCAGCTCCCAGAGACACGCAAGTGTGTCAGAAGGTCCAAATTCCCAGAAAGGGAATACAGGGGAGCTGGTGGGTGAAGTCTGTTGTCCCTGAGACTTCAGCAGGAGGCAAGCTCTAAAATCAAGCCCTTGGAGATCCTTCACAAGTTGATGAAAGTACACACAAAGTTCCCTTCTCCTTTCTTTGGCAGTCAGGCAAACCACTGCAGGCCAATCCCCCAAGCAGCACTTCAGGCTTAGGGATAGTCTCTCCTCAGTTTCTTCTTGGTTCCGCTCCTCAGCAAAGGTTTCTTCTTGTTTCCCAAAAGTGATCTAATTTCCTAGGGGTCTGGGTCCCCTTTTATACACCTTTTCTCTTTGTTCTCTGGAGGCAGAGAGGCCTCTGCCTAGCCCAAAACCAGTTCTGGTCAGTCCTGGAGCACTTTGTTTTTCTGACTCCTTCTTTCCTTTCAGAATGTGGGGCAGAGTGCTCAGCCGCCCGGCAGGAGGTGGAGCCAGCATTGTGGAAGGCAGGCACAGCCCTATTCAGACCCAGGTGCAACTCCTCCCTCCACTCTGGATGCAGATCTTTCTATTCAGCCCTGTGCTGACTCACCCTGTCTCCTGTAGCCACCCCCAGCCCCTGTCACTCAATCTCCAGACAAGGAATACACAACCTAGCAGAGGCAGGCTTGGATAGTTAGGCAAGAAAATACCCACTTTCTAAAAGTGGTATTTTCAAACACAGAATGTTAAAACCAACTTCACTAAAAGATGTATTTTATCATCCTGAGTTCAGGCATACTAAATTCGTTTTTCTACCATGTTCCCTGGGTCAGTTCTGACTATAAGGTGTAATAGTCAGTCTGCTCATTCTGGCCTATGGGGAGCAGGTAGCCTTGCAATAGTGAAAAACAAAAATGGCTGTAATTCACTATTAGGACATGCCACACACACCAGGGCATGACCTACCTTGTACTTACAATGCACCCTGCCCTAGGGCCTACTTTAGGGGTGACCAACATGCAGTAAAGGGAAAGTTTCGGGACTGGTAAGTGGGTGTACTCACCAAGTCGACATGGCAGCCCTAGGCTGCACACAGGCTCTGCGATGGCAGGCCTGAGACACATTTTACAAGCCGCTTCTGTGGGTGGCACAACCAGTGCTGCAAGCCCACCAGCGGCATTGGATTTACAAGCCCTGGGCACACTCAGTGCACTGTATTAGGGACTGACAAGTAAACCAATCATCCAATCATGGAGTCACTAATCCATCACACAATTTATAATGGGGAGAGCATATGCACTTTAGCACTGATCAGCAGTGGTAAATTGCCCAGAGTCATAAAACAGCCAACACCAGGTCAGAAAAAATATAGGAGGAAGGCAAAAAGTTTAGGGATGACCCTGCAAAAAGGGCCAAGTCCAACAGTATCACTCTACGGGTTTCTCCCTCAGCCGAGGAAAATCATTTGTGAATGCAGCCAAGTCACCTCTACTCCACAGCACATATACGTACCCTCCGTTCTATACTTCCTGTAAAGGAAAGTTTTCAACGCCCGACGCCCCCCCCCCCCCTGAGGCGGCGTTTCTCCCTCAATTTTCTTGGCTATTTTCTTCTTTGACCACCTCTCCTCCCATTTGTCCAACAAGTTCCATATACGCATCCCTACAATCAGATCTTTGGTATGCGTCCTTAATCCTGTGATCCTTTTCTCCTCTAATTCCTGATCACTATATTGCAACCTATGCGGTCCTTTCAACGTTTTTGTTTTGTTCAAATCTACCTCATATCTCCTGGCTAATGCTGTCAATTTCTCATGTGCTATTCTTGCTTTCCGAGTTACATCTTTTGCTATGAAAAGCAGCTCATCTGAGCCATAAATTTCTATTCTTTCCAAAGGCAGACTTCCGCTAATCATTTCATCTACTTCTGCTTTTAATCTTACTACATCCAGCAACCTTGCCTGTACTGCACTCTTTAGTATTTCTCGACAAGCCGCGCCATTCTGCTCGTCATAGTTACCACTTTGTTCTTGTGACTTGCTCTCTTCTATCGTATTCCTAAAACTTGATCTGGTTTCGGGAATTTCTCGTTCCCTATCTCCTGGCATTCTATCACTTTGGTTTCTTACTGTTGGTGTCCACATCCTCAAAGCTGACCTAGATTCGTGTAAAGATCTTGGTCTAACTGGTCTTTCATCCTCCTGTCTAAAAGAGGAGTCCGCAGTAGCTGGTAATGGCGTACTTGTGTCTAATGGCCTTGGGAAGTGAATCACCTGTACTCCGAACCCATTCCCACTAGCACTAGTTCCTTCTTCTCCTCTCGTCTGTACTGAACTTCCTTCTCTTACCCGGTCCGGGTCGTATACCGGTACTATAGGGCCAATGGTAACCGGTACTGTCAGGGAGTCTGGTAATCGGGTATTCCCAATGGAAGGCTGTATTTCCGCTCCCTCGGTTCCTGTGGAAATTCTTCCCACTACCCTCATGTTAGTCTGATTCTGCATCTCACCAGTTTCTACCGCTGATGTTGATTTTCCCTCTTCTAAATCTGGATTAAATGGGGTGGTCTCTCTGCTAGCAACCTATCTAACAGGCTGTCATCTGTATCACTGTCGTCCTCTTCAATCCTTGTTATCTTCCCACCTTTTATTAACAGTGGGTACAACCTGTCTCCTTCGATCGTTTCCACCCTCCACTTTTTCTCTAGTGCGTCCCATCTCGCATCTTGGAAGGCCCTGATCGATTTCTTCACCCTTTCCTGGCTCTTATCTCTTTTCCTGTCATACGCTGCCCTAATCCATGCATGTATCGCCTCAAACTGTGTCGGTCTAGGCAGTGGTCGTAAGAAGCCATTATAGTCTTTAGCTGGTACAACACCTCTAACCTGAAAGTGCCATAGCGTGGGAAAGTCAATTCTCCTTCCCCTTCTGTCATTTTATGCCAGTTCTCAAGCCAAATTATAGTATGCAATCCTACATTCGTAGCCATATAATGTGCCGGCGTATCCTCGGGAGGGGCTTTCTCTCCACCCCGAGTAACCACATGTCTGTCACCTCTGCACAGTTCTCGTAAAACTTTAAAACATTTCATGGTAAAGCAGATTTCTGTTCGCGCACAAGATTTCGTTTTACTTCCTGATTTCAATCCACCAATGCCAGCGCGGCTCACGCCAACCGGCCTATCACAGCGCGGCACTGTCTGACGTCACTCTTCCTCCGCTCGCAGCAGTTCCCCTCCTTCCTATTTCACTCGTTCTCTCTCGCACGTGTCCCAATCACGCTCTGAAGTAACTGTCTGTACAATCACCTCTCTGACTATCGGTCCACCGATGACCGAACAGCCTCTCAAAATTGTTGACCTCAATCTGGCAACCGTCTGTCCGCGAACGACTGGACAATCACCTCTGACACAATCGATAGGATCCAAACGCTCAATGTTCTGCACCCAACAACCTACGACCAGCGTCGGTTATTCATATACTCACACATGTGCTCCCTATCTTCAGTGGGTTAATCAACGACGTCTCATGACTCCCACAACCTCTGGTCAACAATCTCAGCTCTGGGTGTCTTCTACACCACAATATCTCTCGGCCCCGCGCGCGCTCACGGTCCGATCTTCAATCATACGACTCTCTTTCCAACTCCGCAAAACATCACACAACAATTAAACACCGCAATCTACCAAAACATCACCCTGTTTTTACTCACTCTACCACGAACTGCTACTTCCGTCGCACCATCACTCTCCGTCAGTTTTCATCCACCGCCTTCGTCCTCCAATCCAGTGGATCCTCATCACTCGGGCTCTATGGGACCACTAATCTCTTATTCTAATCTAGATCTCCCCTTACTATCAGAGGAAACCATCCTACTCTGTTACCAACTGATAACGCCGATTCTTATCTTATCTCTTTAAGAATCTTCAGGTCGCCAGGATCTTTTTACCTGCTGAATAGTGTGAAGGGAAGAAAATCATTTTCAGTTATACGACAAATCTAGAATCCAGTTTACCTTGAAAGACCACTGACTCCGTACTCAATTTTGTGGGTTTATTACAGCCAAGAATAACTGCACATGCAAGCACCTCAACAAGAGGTTAAGGAAATAAATGGGCACTAATACAAATAGCATCCTACGCAGGAGTCTCACCCGACTCAGGATAAGAAGAATCGTTAGCTCCAAAAGTATTAAACATGCGATAACTGCTCCAATCTCTAGATTATTCTTCATTACCTAAATAAGGAAAACTATTGACTGTCCCTACTCTATCACTAAGATGGCATATCTACTTAACGAATCTCCCAGGCAAGAGTAAGTAAAAGGTGTCAGCTGTGAAGACTTCCTGAGAAGTACACTCACATAGTACCTAAGCTCAGATTTTAGATGCTCCTTCACCAAATCTCTCTCTGTCCTTCTCTCTGGTCTCCCCTACCTCTTCTCTGCCCTCCTCCCTCGGGCACTGACCCTAATACAAAACCCAAATACAATTGAACACGCCCTTTATCACGCCTCTCCGGCCAGGTCTTCCTTCTTGTACTTTTCCATCGAAACGGTTACTTCATCTTGGACGGTTGTGATGACCTTGAGTCCCAGGCACCTTCTTCGCTGAAAGTATCATCCCTAAATTCCATTGCACTCCCATGTCCAAGTCTCCCCTCGCTCTAACTCGTGAAACAAAGAGCCAGTCTTTACTAACGAGGCATGTGTCCTTGCACCTGCAACAGAAGATACGTTCAACAGAAACCCTCTACTGTGCTAATTAAATCTAATGTCGGTGCCCAGAGAGCCTTTCCAAGAGAACCTTCTCTCTCTGTAAATTAAGCTAACATAAGAACAACCAGGCCTTTCCTTGGCGTATATGCAGTCAAGCCTTTACACAATTTAAACACACAATTCTAGTCATTTCTATATAAGCATTGGTTCATTACATTTCATATGCGAAAGGGAACTACACGTGCACTTAATATGGTACCCGTTTAAACTACAGCATCTCGATTACATGTGGGCTGATTCATTTATGCATCATTTTGAACACGTTTCAGTTAAGCATTACATTGCGTGATTATAATAGCACAATTACTCTTCTATTCACTCCAATAAATGCGGTTCCAAACTACATTTTACTGGTCATTCATCGATATATATAGCTGGATATATGCGGGTGCGTACTAACGGTGATTATGATGCACCCCTACAAATTTCACAAGAACATGGCGCTCTATCAGGCTATTAAATGAAAAACCAGAGGTTTCGTTGTATGGTGCACATCCTAAACTCATGTATTTGATGGTGCTCTCATATGTGAAAAGAAACACAAAGGAGGCTTGGTGAATTCAAGTATTTGTCTAGGATCACACAATCATCACAAGCAAGGAGAGTGGGGTTGATCCAACATTTTCCAGTTTCACACTGTGCAATTGCTAGATGGGACTCTCTTTCTGACTTTTAAGGTGAATGCATGTGACATTAATTCTTGGGGGATGAGATTAAATCGTGAGTGATAGGCAGAGCCCACATTTTATTTTTGGCACTTTTACATAACATGAACCTTGCCCAAGGGCACAAGAGTGCTCGACTACAGACAGAAAGACACAGACTAAGTTACCCCTTTCTTTCCCCCAGGAAGGTTTGCCGGGATTGGCAGGATGCGGAGCCAAAGTAAGGATTCGAACATGGTTCCCATGTTGCATTTTCAGCAGCTGTAGCCAATAGGTCACAACGCCTTTTGTGAAAGCTCCACTCTTTTGGGTTCGAGGCTCCAACAGGATTTCGAGCTGAGCCAGGCTTCTGACTTTTGTCCTCAAGCCAAAAGACATCCTATGTTTCCAGAGTGACAGCGGCGTAACGAAACTTGAGGGTTGCCCTTGCAAAGTACATGGAGTGGACCCCACATGCTCTAGACCCAGCATAGAGCTCTCAGGCCAAGGCCCGCTGCCCATGCACAGTGCCGGAGGAGGCCCGTTGGAGCTCAGAGCTCCCCACACCGCGGGGGCTGCGGGGGCTAATGTTACGCCACCGCACAGTGACACGCTGTGTTGGTGCATCATGCCAGGCTGAAATCTCAGTTGCGGTGTGCCAAGAAGGCAGGCTTTTCCTTGTACCAACCCACTACAGACATAAAGTTCTGGCCTATAGCTCTGTGCACGGCTGTGGTATCTTCCCAAAGCATGGAAGCATTGAAGCTATTGAACACTGGAACCACATGTAACTATACAATTCTGCTGCTGTTTGTGTCTGAGTGTGTGGATGGGGCATCTGCAGGTGATGCTGACTCATACCAGTAGGACAATGTAGAAACAATGCACCAAAATGGCCCTAAAAGATACTAATAATGACAGCTTGTTGTGCACTTTATTGACATTTTTTTCCAGTACTACAATATTTTTGATATTGTACAAAGCTCAGATATTAAAACCATGTTCCCGATATTTAAAACTTTTCTTTTTTATTTCCAAAATCTTTCTATTAAAGGTTATAAAATGAACAGGCAATAAGGGCTAGTTGCATAATGCATTACAAATATCTAAAACTGTTCAGTATATGGCATGTAAATGTACAGAATCCCATAGAGAGCGCTGCAGAGGAGGGTATGTCCCTAGTTTCATATCCACATGACAAGCCTGTGATCAGCCATGCTCGTGTTCAGCAGGGCTTGGTGGGAGCATGTGAAAACAGCACAAGATAGAAAGTGAAAGCAGTGCCAATTGATTGGTCACCCTCTATTAATATCATTTGTTAATTTCCTTGTCTCCTCGTCGTTTGCAGTTGCAACAAGACTAAAGTCTGTATAAACAAGCATGAATAAAGTCCCTGCTAAATTAAAAACGCATGTTTATTGCTCAGGAACGTGTATCTTGCGTACATGTTTGGGTGTACCTATCTAGGGGGGGTGGGAGGAGGAGCTCTGTTGCTTCTGTGAGCTACATCTGCCTACACCTCTCCCATAGATCTTGTGGCTCCCACCTGGACTTAAAGAACTCTGCGGCTTCTTTACAAGCCCCTTGCGCCGCCGGTGCGTCACTTTTAATATGAGAAAAAGTGACATACGGAAAGCGTAAGGGGCTTGTAAATAAGCCCCCCAGTACTTGCATCCAGCTTACCTCCTGGTCATCTGGCACGGTGTTGTTTAAACCAGTGGTTTTTAACATTTTGACTTCTGTGGACCCCCACTGAATCATTAATGGAATCCGCAGACCCCCCGCCCTAAGAATAAATACTGGAATCCAGGAACTCCGGTCTAAACAATTTCTCTGATTTCAACCTCAAAACAATACACCAAAATGCAGAAACAAGTATACATCAGACAAATACAGAAATTATGAAATATTTATTTTAATTTACAATTATAGAAAAATCAACATTTTAATTTTAATGTGAAGGTTGGTACCTTTCTAAATTTGGTTTCTAATTCTAAAAGCTGAAGCAAAATGCTAAATTGTAGCATATCACTTTGTCTTTTTTCCTCCTAATCCAGGCTCTCTTTTTATTGGTGCTTCGGTTGAGGCCAGCGATCATCCATGCTATAGTCTCTTTGCTGTACTTGCGCTGCTCCAACAAATAGAGCGAAGGATACCAATGTAACTTTTTAACCTCCGATTTGAAATTTCTTCACAATTACAAAAAGTTTTAACATTTCCAATTTGCTTCTTTATTTATACATACTTTATTAATCTGCTAACATTACCTAGTTTTTTAATCGATCACGGATCCCCTGAGTAGGTGACGCAAACCCCTCTGGGTCAGGGCCCACCAAAACTACTGGTGTAGAGTCTGATGACCTAAACCAATGTTTGTATCCCTCCCCCTGACGTCGCCCCAATCCCCAAAACTGAATAAAGCGGGGAGGAGTCCTGTGCTTAATTTATAAAAGAGAGCATACTGGTGCCCAAACTCTGCCCAGAAGCCCACGGCCATTGCTATTACTTGTCAGCGTGCCGAATACCAAGGCTGCGTAGTCGGAATCCTTCTCATGTCTCTGTAATCCACTGCCAGGCACTCCCTGCCCCTATATCTCACTCCTGCAAGTTCCTGCCTTCCTTCTTTCTGACGGTTTTTCCGTCTTTCTCCTTCTTTCCTTCTTGTGTATTTTTCCCTCTCTCTCTCTCAGGAAAAGTCCGATGAGAAAAAATAAGTGATGGTCCCCAAAAATGAGTTCCGGTGAGCACCAAAGGAAGCCACCAGCTCAAATTAAGCACTGGAGGTGTCCATAGGTCAGACCACACAACAGAGAAGGACGGCCTTTGCTCCAGTGTAGACTGATCTCTAGATGGAGGTTTGGATTCAGTCACCTTCCTGGATAGCTCTCTGGTCAGGTAACAAGAGGACCTAAACCTAGTCCAGAGGAGGCCCCTTCCCATAGTAAGTCTCACCAAGGAAACCCATTGGCCACCTAACTGAGTCACAGTGTGACCTCCACTGGTTACCCATAGAAAAGCAGATGCATTTTAAAACTTGATGTTACTGCTAAAAATCTTTCATAAAAAGGCCCCACGTTTTGTCGGACTCTACTTCACAGATATCCCTGCAGGAGACCACTCACTCGGATCCAACAATCGCTCATTCCGAGAGCTTCTAAGAGCAGGACAGGAGAGGGTGTCCTGTAATTTCTGGGTCTCCTATGTAGAATTTTCTTCCAGTTTCTATCTGATTAAATACTATTTTATAAAGATTTAGAAATAATATTTCTCTCCTTTTTCTAAGGATGTGCCACTTTTTAATTTACTAGCGCCGTGAAGCCCCAGGACTTACATCTCCTCTTTATAAATATTTGTTCTTTTTTGCCTCGACAGGGAAAGGACACAGATAAGTCGTGGTCTCTATGTTGGTGGGTTTGAGGGTAGAAGAAGGTCTGCTGCCCTGCTGCTCTTCTGTAGCTCTGAAGGCCTTACATGGTTCTGCTGTAATAGAAGTCCAAAGGCTGCCTGGCCTGTGCCTACGGTGGGACACCCCTCAATCTGTGCAGTCACATTCATTAAATTTTTTATGGTAAGTGAAAAGTGCAAAAAGCTACTAGAAAGCAGTTAATCATGCACTTTAGCCCCTTCGTTTATTTCGTCATCTTGAGTATAATTTGACAAGATCCATCTAGGGGTCTATCAGTAACTTATTGCTTTTAGCTCTCATGGGTCATATAGACATGATTTTTTTATTCATAATTTTGCCTATATGCATGCTTCCATTTTTACTGCCTACTTTTTAGTATGTACAATGATTTGGTTAGTTTTTGCATATGTGCCCTTGGAACCTTAGCTCTAAGGGGTCAAATAGATATGGTTTTTATTAATAAATTTACCTATATGTATGCTCCCATTTTAATGATTTTTGTAGTATGTGAGACGGAATCTGGATAATTTTATGCATATGCTCCTTGGAAACTTACCAACGGAAGTTGTAGAGGTTGTCCAATCAGTCAAATTCGGCTTTTTCTTCTATTCATATACACTGGGGCATATTAGCAAGACTGGCGATAAAATTATCGCCGTTTTAGCGGCAGGAAACTGCCGCTAAAACGGCGATAATTGGCTTGCTAATATGCGTTATAGAATTCCAATAGAAGCCCAGGTTAGATGTCCTGCACATCTAACCTGGGCTTCTATTGGAATTCTATAACGCTTATTAGCAAGCCAATTATCGCCGTTTTAGCGGCAGTTTCCTGCCGCTAAAACGGCGATAATTTTATCGCCAGTCTTGCTAATATGCCCCTTGGTTGTATAAACACTGAAATCCTGGAACTTTAAATACTCCTATGGAAAACTGGGCTTACTTGAGCATGGTTTTAGTTTGGCATTTTTTCTTTATATGTGATGTTGGTTCCTGGAATTACTTGATAACTCTGCACAAGAACTTTGGTTACTTCAGGATGGAACTATAGCTGCTACCTTATCCTCATGGAGTGGTTATGCTTTTTATAGTCCTGTATTTTTTCTTTGCTTGTAATTAATTGATTACTTCAGCTTAAGTACTTTGAAATTTACTTCCGGATGTCAGATATTATTCTTGATTAGACACTTTTGATAATCGAACTTATAATTGTTTTTGTCATTATATATGAGTCTTATGACAATTATTGCCTATAGCGCAATGTTTAAGATGCTTACATGAGTTTTGAAATATCTGTGTATATTGTAAGATTTTTATGAATTAAACAATAAAAATGTTATTCATTCATTCAATCTGTGCAACACAGAGGACCCTCCCCAAGTGCAGCATGTGCAGTGGTGCGGACTAAAAAAAGGCTGCATTACCTCTCGGTCATCAGAGACTTTTCTTATTTTCGTGTTCTCAGCAGGAGGACCCAGAACATTCTCTGAAAGGCCATCTACACTGGGTAGGATCCCTAAACCCATGTGCCTGCCCCACTGCAGTCTTCCTTTCCAATTTTTCTTTTCCAGCTTTCCCATCCTTTCCATCTCTGGCTCCTGACCTTCCTAATCCCTAGTGTCACCTTCACTAGGCCGGGCCAAGGCTGTTTCACCATTAAGAGTAACTGTGAAGCCCCTTCCTATCTGACTCCTGCCACAGGCAGGGCAGCCGTCTCTCCAGCCTTGAATCAGGCTTCTAGGCTCCCTCATCCTTGGCCAAGGGCTCCAACTGTGCAGCAAAAGGCGCACACCTTGGTCTAAGAGCTTGGCTTTCTTACATATTGTTTCTACCCTTAGATGAAGGGAATAAACCCATTGGTTTGTAATGTGCAAAGCATAGCATTTTGTGTGCTGTTGATGGTACATAATGTTGCCTGCATAGCTCTCAGTTCTCTCTCTTGCAGATCGTCTGGCTGTCAGGCGGTTCACTGGTGCATACAGAACTCATATGTATGTATGTATGTATATATGTAGTGTGCACGTACGCATAAGTATTTGTGGAGCCTGAACCTAGCCAGGACATAATCAAATGCTGATCCTTGGCAGGAGTCCTGAGTTCAAACTCAGGATTATTTAGAATGAAGATGTTGATCATGGGTACCAAGTCCTATCATGCAGAGATGCAGTGCTCTCAAAGAGGTGGGCCTTCAGATCATTTCTGAGTTGCAGAAGAGCTGAAGCAGTTCTGATATCAATGAGGAATGTTGTTTCAGATCCCAGGAGCACAGATGGCTGGTCTCTGGTTTCTCCTTATTTTGCAGTTTTTACATTTCCAGCCTGGCAATGTCCAGGTTTGAGGCGCTGTCCATCTGAAGGAGGTCATTTCTCTGCCAGGAGTGTCAGCTTTAGGGATCTCTGTAGGTAATGGAGATGATCTTGAAGATGATGTGGTTTTTCAAGGGGAGTCAGTGAAGTCCCATCAAGAGTGGAGTGAAGCACTAGAACCTCAGGCCTTTAATGAGACTTGCTGTCAGGTTTAGGATGCCACTCAGGGGAGCCAGTGTAATGTCAGGAATACCACAGAGAAGTGTGATGCCTCCATCTAGGTGCAACAGGCTACGGCTTGGACTGTTGTTCTGATGTCGGGTTGCGGGAAGTAAGGGTTCACTTTATTAAGAAAATGAGATTTGGTACCTTGCTGTCTTGACTTTCTAAGCAATGCGTTGTTTGAAGGAGATGCCAGTGTGAAGGCTGAAACCAAGTAATATACCAATCAATGTCAGGAGGGGGATGAACCCATTCCTGCTCATTTTCAATCAATCAGGGGTTTATAAAGCGCGCTAATCACCCGAGAGTGTCTCAAGGCGCTGGGAGGGGGAGGGGGGGTAGGGGGTGCAGCTCCGGGAGCCAGGCTGAATTTCCAACTGTTTGTTGCTATTGGTGAACAGCAGAAATCAGGTTTTGGTTGGGTTGAGTTTTAGGTAGGTCCTGGACATCCAACTCTGAACGAGTACAGAGGCAGGTTTTAGGTCAATGAATGTCATAGGTGGTGAAGATTTTCAAGTAGATGTGTGTGTCCGCTGCATATTGATGGATATTTTTGCTGCTGTAGGTAAGTAGAGTACCAGGGCCGTCCATGTAGAGGTCACACACAATGAGAGCTATGACGGAGTCCTGGAGTACTCTGTAGAAGTTGGGTAGTTTCAGTGCTTAATTTGTATAAAAAAAAATAATTAAAAAACAGAGTGCCGGTGCCTGAAATTCTGCTCAGAAGCTGGCAGTCAGTACAATTAAATGTCAGTGCAACCAATACCAAAGCTGTGTACTCTTGATTTCACCTCATGCCTCTTCTCCACCAGACACTGCCTGCCACTTTATCTCACTCTTACAGGTTCCTGATTTCTCTCGATGTGGCAGTTTTTCCCTCTTTCGCTTCCTCCTTCTTTCCTATTTTTGTGTTTTTTAATCTCTTGCTCTGTGTTAAAGTCTGATGCAAAAAAATAGGACCCAGTCCCCAAAAAGGTGCAGATGGTGCCCACCGGCAGCCGCTGACACAAATTAAGCACCCAGTACTTTCTAATATCTTGCGGTGCCCACATAGACAAACTGGCAATAGTTGGTGAAGTAGGAAATGAAACATTGAAGTACTGTGTCAAAGAAGCCCATGAGTATTAGCAGCAGCCGCGGCTCGTCCGTTCGAACGGAAGGGCCATGCCCCCCCACTTTTTCCCCTCAACAAGAAGCATGTCTGTCAGGCTGAACAAAGGTCAGCCTGACAGACACTCTTCTTGATCAGGCCAGGATGCCAGGAGCAAGACATGCGCGAAATGCGCAGGTACCTGACTGACTGAGCGGTACTTTGGCAGGCTGAAGATTTCATAGCCCTGTGGGCGTGACCTCCTTAGTTTGGCAAAAATGCCTCAAGGCCATCCCCCTCATGATGAGGGGGAGCATCACTAATAGCCTTGGACCTGGGTGCTTCAGTTTTTATCGCTGAAGCACCCAGGGCCAAGTGTCAATCAGTGACACCTCGTCACAAAGTGGGGTGGGGTTAGCAGTCTCACTGACCCCATCTCACTCTGTGATGGGTGAGGGACTGCTGCCTTTCCTTATTAGCTGTACTAAGGCCAGCCAGTGAAAAGAAGAGAGCAGCCCCAACTCTCTTGGGACCTCCTTGGCTTCCCTACCGGAGAGCAGCAATGAAGGTAAGTTTTATGTTTTTTGATGTTTGCTGCACAGGTGCATGCGTGTATGTATGAATGTATGTCTATTTGTGAAGGAGTGTTGTGAATGGATGTGTGTGCACGCATGTGTGAATGGATGGGTGTGAGTGAGTGTGTATGTGTGCATATGTGGCACCCCATCTCCATCCCTCTAAAATGAGCAGCCACCATTGGTCAGCAGTATGTTGATTAGTGCTTGGCAGTTGACTGTGTTAGAGCTGCAGAGAGCTCAAGAAGGATTAAGGGACATGGTATTGCCTGTGATCACTGAAACCTGTGGAACAGGTACTACTGCAACCCTGCTAATGCGAAATAGTTCCTTTTCAGACTTTAACTTAAGGGGAGTAACTTGGTCAAAACATTCACGACATACTCTTGGAAGTAATTCAGGTTTAGATGCTCAGACATAGTTAACACATAACCAGTAACCAATATATAATTCTACAACACGTTAGCAGTCTCGGAACAGGGCCACACAACAGCAGAAAGAACAACCCAGAATCAGACTTAAACCAAACTATTGGAAAACTCCTGCTAGTGCCTTAAAAGAAAGATGCAGTTGCTTAAGTCACACTTCTTCTTGAACATATAGCCATTTTAATATATCTTATACTTTATATGCAATAGCTGCAAGGGGAACTTAGAAACTGGTTGAAATTTGGATAAATGGTAGTAGAATCTATTCTTAATCCAGCTTGTTAGGGAACACGTTTCAGCACAAACAAATATTGTAGGATCGGAGGTGAGGAACTGAGAGTAGCAGTTTGACGAGCCAGCATCGCAGCAGAGTTTTCCACAGAGGTGGAATAACCTCGACAACATCAAGGGTGCATCGAGAAAGAAAGAGGAGAAATACAAGACGCTTGGTATACAACCCAAGTTGAGCTTAAATTGGCAACAGCAAGAGAAGCTATGTTTTACAAGGAAAGAGGAAAATGTGTATAATTTCAAAGGATGGTTTGGGGTGAATGTCCTCACAGATTTGAAGTTTTGGGTTACACAGATCAGAATTTTTTCAGGGAACGATCCTGTTATCCCTAGAGTTTATTATGTGTGTGAAAAGAATGCTTGTTTCAAGGTTCCTGCAAATTGGGTAAGGACTAGCTATTTATCTTCAGTGTTTCTTAAGGTGTATCATGTAGATAATTTAGATAGTCAGGGAATTACACTTCCTAGAGAGCAAAAAGAAGTAGGGCTTCTCAGATAGTAAGAGATATTTTCAGCGCTATGATAGCTTCTCTAGGGATAGTTTTGAATGACCTGAAGATCAGAAAGGTTTCTACCTTAGTCGATAAGCTTGCCACAAACACTGCAGGAGCTTTGTTAGCTTTTGATACTGCATTAGTAGCCATTAGAGCTATGGTTTTATAAAACTAACTTGCTTTAGATATTTTACTCATAAACGAGGACCGACTTTGCAAGACGCTGAAGCTCAACAATACTGCACGTACATCCCTGAGAAGAGTAAGGAGATTAACCCTATAAATGCACTCTCTCCCCAGTGAATCTGTCAGCCATTTGCTAACACTGGGGAAGGCTGAAAAGGACACCGCAGGATTCCTTTTTTAAAAGTAAAGGGTTGGGGAGATGTGGAATCACTTCCGCGTCAGCCCCAACCCACCTCCCGCCCATCTGTGACGACAGTGAGCCACCACACGTTACAGACTCCCCACCGGAGAGGCTAAAGAAGCAGGTCAAACCTCTCTTCCACTCTGGTGGGGTAAAAATGCCTTAAAAGGCCCCACCACGTTTCAGGGAGGCCTCTTTGATTTGATTTGATTTGGATTTATACAGCGCATAGCTGCCCCAGCAACGGGGCATCCCAGCGCTACCCAAGGTACAGGTGATAGTCTCCCCTTTCCAGCTAGGGTTCTCTGAAACAGTTTCCTGGCTGTGGATCGCGGTCACACCATGATCCACAGCGAGGAAATCCACAAGGCACCCAGGGATTTTATAAGGGGGTAAGTCCTTGAGGCAACAGGCTGGCCCCCCCAGGGGGAAACATTCTTTTAAAAAAGAGGGGGCTTTCCCTCTGGAGGGGGCACCTTAAAGCAATAAAACATTAAAAAAAATAAAACAGTAACATTCTAGGGGGGACAACCCCCCCTGTGGGCCCCAAATGTTTTTGGGAAATGTGTTTTCCCTGGGGGGGATATTATGGCCACCAGGGGAACCACACATTTTAATTAAAAAAAAATGTATGTATGTAGGGGATGACTGCTGCCCAGGCCCTAATTTGGGTTATGGAGGACAGCTCTGAGGCAGAATCAGAGACTGGGACAGCAGATTCTGAGACAGCATCTGAGGGAGAGAGCCCTCACGAGGGGGCTCCCATTAACCTTGTTCGATTCATTTCTATTGCGGGCACTAGGCCCAGCTACATAAGTGGGGCAGTGATTTTATCAGCACAAGTGGGGTAATGCTGAGTTGTGGGAATTTTGTAGATTCCTGCGGATTTGGGAAGTTTCCAACACAGAAATGCAGGGGAAATGCGTAGGTTCAGGTGATTTTTGAGGTTTTCAGGGCATTGTGGGTAAGAAAACCTTGTGAGATCTACACAAGGCACACCACCCTGGACTCCTCTGGTTGTCTAGTTTTCAAAAATATCAGTGGTTCGAAGGTTTGTATGGGTGGCGTCACAGTACCTCCCCAAATACAGCAGCTACCCCTTTTGCTTATATATCATTGTAGCACTTTGGGGCCTTTTGTGTCGTGGTCTCTTGGCTCACCCATACAGGTAGGGTACTGTTCTTATTGGGAGATGTGTGGGAACTCTCAGTGGTAGAAAAGTTGTAGCTCCCAACAGATTCCATAAGTTTTCTACATAGAAATGTGTAGAAAATGTGTGTTTTTAGTAGATCTTTGAGGTTTGCAAAGGCTTCTGGGTAAAATGACCTGGTAAGAGCCACAGTCAAAGTTTGCGGTCTGCAAAGGATTCTGTGTAAAAAAAAAAACCTTGGTGAGAGCCATGCAAGGGACCCCACCCTGGATTACCCTAGTTGTCTTCTTTTAAAAATTGTACATGTTTGCTAGGTTTCTCTAGGTGCTGGCTGAGCTTGGGTCCAAAATCCACAGCTACCCACATTGGAATAAAATGGTCAGTTTTCAGTGGAAAAATGTGATGCTTCCTTGTTGTGTTTTGGCCCATTTCCTGTCACAGGCATTAGGCCCACACACATACACACACACACACGTGAGGTACTATTTTTAAGGGAAGACGTGAGAGCATAGAATAGAAACTTTGTTATTGCCAATTAGATTTTGCTGCATTTGTGCCTTCAAAATGTAAAACCAATATGGAAAAAGGAAGACATTTTGAAAAATACCCTCTAAATCATATGCTATGTACGGGGACCAACAAATTTAGAGATGTACACATAACCACCGCTCTAAACTGCATAACTTCTGTACTTTGTTTTAGAAATACACAGGTTTCCTTGATACCCATTTTTCCCTCTACATGTTTCACTATATAGATTGGTCTATACTCGGTACACATTGAAAAACCATTATACGGTGCAGCTCACTTGTTGGCTCTGGATATCTTACAAATTTGTCATGTATAATGAAAGGTACCCATATGCATACTGTAGGTTTCTCTTATTTATTTTAGTTCCTTTATACATGACCGGCAAGGAAGCAGGTTACACAGCAACTGGCACATATTTCAAAGATAACATTCCAAACTCACACTATGATGTAACACATTCCATGCATGAGACATACATTCCAGCAGATAACCCAACTCATCTTATCCCTTATAAAAAAGTTTATACATGAACATGTAACAACAAAGTAACACATTTCACAACTTTAAGAGATACAAAATAAAACTGATATCAATAAAATCATTGTTATAAGAAAGTAAGCAACTTTAAAATACATTTAATTCCTTTAAATAAGTGACAAAACATATGCATACACAAAGATTTATCTTAACTCATAATTAGGCCTGGGCGGTGAACTCTGCTCCGTTCGCGGAGTTTGCAGAGTTTTTCTCTCTCCGCAAGATCCCAAAAACTCCGCAAGGCAGAGTTTTTTCTTTGCTCGTGCTCACCAATGTAAAGTTGACGAGCTCAACGAGGAAATCCACTGCTAGACCAACTCCCAGCGAGATATCTCAACGCAGGCGGTCGTGGATGGGCGCCACCGCTCGCGTTGAGAAACCATCCGTTCGCATTGAGGAAGCTGCTGCTCGAGTAGAAAATCTACTTGAGCACCAGAAAGAAGCAGCACCCTCTTGAGCTGTGCATGGTGCTGCTCGTGCTGATTTTCCAGTGCGGGACAAACACCTGGCCCTACAAATCAGTGTGAACTGCACGACCTAACGCACTCCGCTGCTTGAGGAACTCCATCTAACGTGGCAGAGTTTTTTGGGCACTTCGCGGAACTCCGCAAACTCTGCCCAGGCCTACTCATAATTCCGCTATGCATCTAAATGCAGTTCATTTTTGAGCCTGGAACTCTTCCTTTTATCAAGACAAAAGGTGACACTTTGGTTTCTGAGTTAGGGGTAGTGCAAATTGACCACATTACCTCCAACATCCAGTCTTAACCATTTACTACTGACAATTGTATGTTTTCCTATATTACTCTGTTGCAATGCCCCCACCAGACCTTTGCTCCTGGGGTGATATAATGACATAATATGCTTGATCCCAAATCCCTTAAGGAATTCTTCAAATTCCAGGGAGACCAATTGCGACCCATTATGGGAGATGATTTCATCTAGCACACCTTCTCTCAAAAACAAATTCTCCAGCATGCTTTTCACTGCACAAGATGTGCTGTTATTTACAAATGCAACTTCCTGCCATCTAGAATGATGGCCAACCACAAACAATGTCATACTTGACCGGACTGTTCCCTATGCCTAAAGGACTAATTATATCTATTGCCAACTTAGACATGCCTTATCAGAAACAGGGACTGCACTCACACCACTAGGAATTGTAACCTGTGTTTTATCACTGGCCACACAATGTACACATTCCCTGACAAAATGTTCCACCTCCCTGTCAATTGCAGGTGATCCAGCGCGGCTAATATAAATTTCTCCTTAAGATCCTAATCCAGAAAAACACTCATGTCGGTGGGGCCTATGACACCGCATACATACATTCATTCAATCTCTGGATTATACCCCTAAGGAAAAATGAGTTACTGGACAAGCGGGGATACCTTATTGAAAACGACAGAATTATAACCTATACATTATATACATAAACTTCGGATCCTGTCGGTTCTAAACATCAAGGCACTCCGCTATTCGGTCGATGGACCAACTAGTAGAATTAGTTGATGGTGATTAAGACCAGCTCAATCACAATTAAAACCTTTGACACTTTATAAATCACAATTTTATTTAAAGAACCACAGACTCATTTTAGAGTTAGAATATAATTTTATCTACATTTCTTCGAGCAATAAGTAAAATTCTTTTATTAAGTAAAACATTTAGAAAATATCATTAGACATTTAAAGAAAGATTTTTAGGAAAAATGAAAAGTTATTCATTACCCTCGGCCATGGGGCGATGACAAGAATAGTTCACCAAAGGAAGATGAACCGCAGATCACAGGATAGGACTCCCAAACTGACTGACTGTCCCGTTAACCTCCTCGGACGCACCTCCCGGGTAAATTCCCGCAACGATCTCGTTCCTTCCCCAGTGAAAGTTCAAAGTCCAAAATGACAGAGTCTCTCGCAGCATCAAGGTGGAAAATGAAAATCAAGCTGGAATCTCTCACAACATAAGAGCAGACTCTCTTATACCCTATTCTCTGGCTTACTACACATAAAAGTTGCAATCTTTAGGGGCAAGTATCACGCTAATTGGTCCATTGGAGGGGTGGTGATGGTCACCTCATCGCCCTCCTTGTTCGAACCGGTTTGGGGACAATAAAGCATACAATAAGTCTCATGACTGCAGTGTCAAAAGTAGTCCAATTTGTTAATCCATTTTGTAATGATCTTTTGATGGTCACACATTAGTTCATCCATTGTCACTCGTCTTTTTCCCATCCGTTCCCAGGAATATATGCTGAACATTTGGCACGCTCTTCATTGCAGGTCAGATTGGCCTTGACATCTCTCACTCCGAGCACAGGCTGCATACACGTGACTGGAGCTTTCGTTCTGCGTCTGCGCAGGGGCCATCTTAGTTAAATGCATGCGATCTCGTCCTTACCAGCGGCCATTTTAGAAGCACGGCCTAGCAGGCCCGAACGAAACTAATATAAAACAAACACAACGAAAATTAAAACATAGAAAATAAGCCTTTCTGTTTACCACCCACCATTCTAAAGACCCGTTTTAGATATTACCTAGCAGAAGCGACATTTAAAGCCATTTTACTTACCATCTGCATTCTTTTCTGCAGTGCAATTTTACTACGCAACATAAATCATGCAATTCACTCTATTTACTACGTAAATCAGAATACTTATGTTAATTAGCTTTGCATTTGTAAATAAATTAGATTTTGCACAAATCAGCATGTTGCCCACGTGTACTGTTTAATAAAGGGTGTATTTGTTGGTTAATTCATGCGTTTCAAACGGTTAGTATCATTAATAGTTATGATGTCATTAATTTCCAAAGGGTACAAAAAATATTTTGTTTCCCCTGCTCCATCAATTCCCCCCTTTGGTGATTTTTAATATCACCACCAAAACCTATCCCTACAAAATTATCAGATAAATGTTTCTTGTCCACTTGCATTTGTTAATTTTAGACAATTGTGTTCTTTTCATCTTGTCTTTTAGACCTTTTGTACATGTTCTCTTTAAACTCTTCCAATTCGATCTCTCCCATCTCCCGTTCTCCTTCTTTATTTTTCTCATTTTCTCTTTTTGCCTTATTTTGTCTTTTTCTTCTTTTAACACACACATATGCTAATCTCAACATTGATATTATCACTATTGCTAAGGTTACTGGAATTAGTATTTTCCCAATAAGAGAACTACCTATTTCGGTGAACCATTTCTTCATTGAGGAAAAACTCTTGCCAAGTCTCTCCCAAGCACCTTCAACCTCCAGTGGGGCAATTTCTTTATGCAAATCAGTAATGTTCTTTATATACTTCCGTATATACTCACTTTTGTCTGGAATGTAAGTGCAACAATGTTGTACCTTCAGCATTCCACAGACTCCTCCCTCTTTTGCCAAAAGAATGTCAAGGGCAAGTCGATTTTGCATTACAATAGCTCTCATGGCAACCATTTCGGTATTTACCATCAAGAACCCTCCAGCAGTATTCGTTGATAAACGATCCATTACTGTAGACAATTTCCGAATCTTGTATGCATTCAAAGATATACCCACTACTGGTATCAATGCTCCAAAAATGTCACCTATTATTTCTGAGAAGCTTTCCCTCCTCCTGCGTGTTAATGGTTTACCTATCTCGTGAATTCCTTTTGTTCCTCTTTCCACATGAAAAATCTTTGGAAAGACCAGGCCTAGATAACATGTTCCGTACCAATGGTCCGGCAACCATAAGCTCTATTTCCGCAAATATAATAGATCCCTGGAAATACTGGATCTTTTCCTCCTTTAAATCCCCATCCCCCTAGAATTTTGTATGTATCTCGGCACTCACTAGAACCCACGAAATAGTTATCATACATAGTGTTATCTCTACTAATACACAATTTTCCATGTTGGGGCCAATCTAAAACCATAGCTGCATTTGTTTCACCTTTGTCATAACTTCTTTCTTCGAACGCCCAAGGTGGTGTTTTTGTCTTTTCTCCTGCTACCTTTCTTTTAAACTTAACCCTTCTGTCTTCTACCATGTCTAAGAAAACCTTTTCTTCCCTTCTTAACCCACAAGTAAGATTATGTCTAAATGCATATTCTAATGTTAATTCTTTTGTTTCTAAGAAATATTCTCCAAAAACCTTTGCAATTTTCACTTTATTTAGCTCAGAGACTACGGGAACTTTAGCAAAAATAGCATCTGTGTCAGTGTAGTAATATTCTAATTTACTTGTTTTGTCAAATAAACTAGCTAAAACACTACAAGTTATTCCATACGTCAAAGGAAGGTGATGATACGTCACACCTTCTGTTACAGACGCAGAGTAACTGCATACAGACATAGCAATCTCTCACATCCATTGTCTCCACATATTCATACAAGAGCTTCGTGAAGACATTCTTGGAGAAATCAGTTATTGACTTATCCCTATGAAAATCAGTACTATCTATTAATGTTGCAGTGTTCTTTATGTTAGATTTCTTGTCACTATTCATGTCATTCATAATAGCAGATGTATCTTCTACAGCTAATCTTAGTGGAATTATTATTGCTAAAATGAGCCAAATAAGCATTAGTAAACCTGTGCAATAGAAACACATCTTACACCATCTACGGAAAAACTCACATCTAGGTCTTCTATTCTCAGTGTCTACCATGTTGAAATATTTTCTAATTATATGTACAGAAAATGTGTTTCCACACCTCAAATGACTTAGCGTTGACTAGGATCAACTGCTGTTTGGCAAACCTTTCGGTTTTTCAGAAATTTTCTTTTGACTTTATCAGTTTGTGTGTCTAGTCCGGTTTTCTTGCTTTTCAGGATTTGCGCAGTTCACTCCCATCCATTTGTTCACAGTCTTTGTCTGGGTTCTCGTGACTGCTATCCACTTCTTTTATGTCAGATAGTGCTATGTATAACCATTCAGGTGACTTGTATTTCAAGTTAGGTCTTTTCACCCTTTTTGGTCTCTGCAACTGTCTTTCACTTGTCTTTCTTTGTCCTTTCTGACTTGTTATTTCATTTACTTGTTCTGCATTGTCTTTGTTCAAATTTATTATTTTATATCTCAGTCTTTTAATTTCATTGGGCCAATTGTCTCCTTTTCTTGGCCTTTTCAGTTCACTTTCTTTTTCTTCTCGTTCTGCTCTCCAAGTTCTCTTTCTTGGTCCTATTCTTTGCTTTCTTTCTCCTTCACTTTCTTCAGATTCTGTCTCAGATCTCACTTCACTTCCTCTAACTTTGAACTTTATGATCTCAGTCTCTTTGTCCGAATCTGAATCTTCTGGTGTTTCTTCTGCTTGAAATTCTGAGTCTAATCCTCCTCGTGTTTCTTCCGCAATTTCCCCAATCTCTCTATCTGAATCCAACATTCCCGGTTTTTCTTTTGCTTGTAATTCTGAATCTGACCCTCCTCGTGTTTCATCCGCAATTTCCCCAATCTCTCTATCTGAATCTAAATTTTCTTGAGTTACTTCTACAATTTCCGGAGGAATTTCCCCAAAGCTTGTACTTGGCTGTTCATTGTCACTGTTTATTAGTTCGGTTTCTCCTGTTTCAATATCAGTTCTTTCGTTTTCGGATTCTTCCTTTTGTTTTTCACTGGATTCAGGTTGGTCTGTTTCAGATGCCGAACTGGTATCTGATATTTCCAGATGTCGACTTACAGGTCGAGCTTCAAGATCTGGAACTCTGATTGTTTCAGTTTCTTCTTCAGTTGTCAAACTGGTACCTGATTCTTCCAGATGTCGACTTACAGGTCGAGCTTCAAGATCTGGAACTCTGATGGTTTCAGTCTCTGCTTCAGATGCTGAGCTAGTATCTGATATTTCCAGATGTCGACTTACAGGTCGAGCTTCAGGATCTGGAACTCTGATGGTATGACTGGCATGAATCCAATTTTTCACACCTGCACACTTTACTGCAGTTGTTGTCACCAGTATCACTTGACGTGGCTTATCCCAGTGTGGAACCAAGCAGTTTCTTCTTCTGTGGACTTTTATGCGGACCCAATCTCCTGGACTCAAATCATGAGCTGGTTTTCTTTCAAGAGTGGTCGCATCCGGTCCAACCTGATGAAACACAGAATGTACCACATCCGTTGCAATAGTCCATTACGAGATCATCAGTTATAGTCAGCAGTTTGTTGACAGGTACGTGTGCTTGTCTCATTGCTCGTCCCATGATTATTTCATGAGGACTCAGACCTGTTTTTCTGTCAGGTATGCTTCTTATGCTCATCAGCACCAATGGCAAGGCATCGGGCCATTTGAGTCCTGTGGCTTGACACATTTTCCCTAGCCTATTCTTTATTGTACCATTTACTTGCTCTACCACTCCAGAAGCCTCTGGTCTGTAGGCACAATGCAGCTTTTGTTGAATGTCTAGTGCTTCACATATCAGTTGGATGATTTCATTCTGGAAATGTGTTCCTCTATCTGTTTCTATCGTTACTGGAAAGCCATATCTAGGAATGAATTCTCTCAGTAGGAGCTTAGATACAGTAACTCCATCATTCCTTCTTGTCAGATAGGCCTCCACCCAACGAGAAAACAAACAGACGACCACCAGGACATACCTCAATCTTTTGCTTGGGGGCATTTCAATAAAATCTAGTTGCATTCTGGTAAAAGGACCTCCTTCACGTCCTATTGTTCCCAAACTCACTACTGTCTTCCTTCCAGGATTTATCTGTTGGCATATAAGACATCTTTGACAAAGGCTTTCAGCTATAGACAAAGGCTTTCAGCTATAGCCCTAAATTTTTGGGTTGTACCAGGTTTGTCTGAAAAGTCTGATCATGGATCCCCACCAATGTGTGCCTGTCCATGGTACATCCGTGCCATGTTAGAGATCATGCTATGAGGCAAAACTGGTCTTTCATCTCTGTAAACCCACACTTCATCTTCCTCTCTTTGTCTGCAACCTGCTTTTATCCAAACATCTTTTTCCTCATCACCTGCTTCTTCTTGTAATTGTTTTACCTCATCCCAGGTCTCAACTGTGTTAGTAAACAGCAAGGGACATGAAACATTTTCTTTTTCCCTTCTCCGATTCATTGAGGTCATATTTCTGGCACAATATTGAGCTAATTCATCAGCAAATTGGTTTCCCACTGTAATGTAATCATTTCCGTTTTTGTGAGCAGCGCATTTTACCACTGCAATCTGTTTAGGCAGCTGTATCGCCTCAAGCAATTTCTTCACAAACTCACCATTCCTAATAGGAGACCCTGCAGAAGTCAGGAATCCCCTCTGGGACTAGATCTGTCCAAAATCGTGAACCACTCCGAAGCCATACTGGCAATCTGTGATCACAGTAATTCGGAAGTTCTTTCCCAGTTTGCACGCTCGAATCAGAGCAATCAGTTCAGCAACTTGGGCTGAACGTATTCCTCTCAAACAGGATGCTTCCATTATGGTTGCCACTGTACACACAGCATACGCAGCACTTAAGACTCCTTCACTTGTTCTCAGGCATGACCCGTCCACAAACATCACATAATCTGACTCTTTTAGAGGTTCATCCCTGATATCAGGGCGAGGCTTTGTGCAAAATTCAAGTACATCCAAACACTTATGATCAACTTCATCTTTGACTTCTGCATTTACTTCATCTGGCAGTGAAGTTGAAGGATTCACACTCGTGCATCTTACAATGGTTACATTGTCTGCACCCAAGATCACTTTTCATACCTAGTCAGCCGACTATGCGTCATGAATTGGGTTTTCGTTCTGGTCAGAAGGATTTCGACTGAATGAGGCACATATACTCTCAAAGGATATCCCATCACAATGCCTTCACTCTGTTCCAGACTCACACAAGTAGCAGCTACTGCTTTCAGACATCCAGGCAACGCTTTTGCTACTGGGTCTAAAACAGCTGAAAAATAGGCGATTGGTCGTTTCATTTTCCCATGCCTTTGCACTAATACTGAAAGTGCACATCCGTCTCTCTCACTACAATACAGCTCAAATTCTTTTTCATAATCAGGCATTCCCAATGCTGGTGCTTCACACAAACTTGTTTTCAGTTCCTCGAAAGCCTTCTTTTCTTCCTCATCCAATTCAAACGGATCTTTGACATCCCTCTTTGTCAGTCGCTGTAAAGGTTTTGCAATCAATGAAAATCCACTTATCCACTGTCGGCAATAACCAACCATTCCAAGGAACATTCTCACCTCTCTTTGTGTCATTGGGGCTCTCATTCCTTTGATAATCCTTATCCTTTCTGTTGTCACTTTTCGCATCCCTTTCTCAATCTTATGACCTAGGTACTGTACTTCTTGTTGACAAAATTGCAGTTTTGATGGGGACACTGTGTCCTCCTTCTGCCATATGATTTAGTAAAGCAATTGTGTCCGTAACACATGCTTCTCTGGTCTTTGATGCCACTAATAGGTCATCAATATATTGGAACATCACAGATTTTTCAGGCATTTTTAAATCTTCTAAGGATTTCTTCAGAATCTGATTAAAAATTGAAGGACTTTCTGTATGCCCTTGAGGAATTCGATACAAAAGGGGATGATGGACGGAACGTCTGAGCCAATCAAACACTCACCCCCAGTCAACTGATCTGGGTTTAATCCATCATCATTCTTTAGCTCACTCCACCACCCCAGTTCAGACATGGCCATATGCAAATCAGTCTGACCCTGTGCCTCATGGGAACAGTCCAGCCCGAACTGCCAAGCCATGTCTTCCCTGGACCGGAAACAAGCATCCTAGGACCGGCTTCTGGCATTTCAGCCGTCATCAGCCAGGCTTGCTTGAATCCAGTGGCAAAGTGAGCAAGGGACCCACGTCTGGGCATACCACCGCCAACTCAGGGCGACCAAAGCGATACAAAAGGGGATGATGGACGGAACGTCTGAGCCAATCAAACACTCACCCCCAGTCAACTGATCTGGGTTTAATCCATCATCATTCTTTAGCTCACTCCACCACCCCAGTTCAGACATGGCCATATGCAAATCAGTCTGACCCTGTGCCTCATGGGAACAGTCCAGCCCGAACTGCCAAGCCATGTCTTCCCTGGACCGGAAACAAGCATCCTAGGACCGGCTTCTGGCATTTCAGCCGTCATCAGCCAGGCTTGCTTGAATCCAGTGGCAAAGTGAGCAAGGGACCCACGTCTGGGCATACCCCGCCAACTCAGGGCGACCAAGCGATACAAAAGGGGATGATGGATGGAACGTCTGAGCCAATCAAACACTCACCCCCAGTCAACTGATCTGGGTTTAATCCATCATCATTCTTTAGCTCACTCCACCACCCCAGTTCAGACATGGCCATATGCAAATCAGTCTGACCCTGTGCCTCATGGGAACAGTCCAGCCCGAACTGCCAAGCCATGTCTTCCCTGGACCGGAAACAAGCATCCTAGGACCGGCTTCTGGCATTTCAGCCGTCATCAGCCAGGCTTGCTTGAATCCAGTGGCAAAGTGAGCAAGGGACCACGTCTGGGCATACCCCGCCAACTCAGGGCGACCAAGCGATACAAAGGGGATGATGGACGGAACGTCTGAGCCAATCAAACACTCACCCCCAGTCAACTGATCTGGGTTTAATCCATCATCATTCTTTAGCTCACTCCACCACCCCAGTTCAGACATGGCCATATGCAAATCAGTCTGACCCTGTGCCTCATGGGAACAGTCCAGCCCGAACTGCCAAGCCATGTCTTCCCTGGACCGAAACAAGCATCCTAGGACCGGCTTCTGGCATTTCAGCCGTCATCAGCCAGGCTTGCTTGAATCCAGTGGCAAAGTGAGCAAGGGACCCACGTCTGGGCATACCCCCGCCAACTCAGGGCGACCAAAGCGATACAAAGGGGATGATGGACGGAACGTCTGAGCCAATCAAACACTCACCCCCAGTCAACTGATCTGGGTTTAATCCATCATCATTCTTTAGCTCACTCCACCACCCCAGTTCAGACATGGCCATATGCAAATCAGTCTGACCCTGTGCCTCATGGGAACAGTCCAGCCCGAACTGCCAAGCCATGTCTTCCCTGGACCGGAAACAAGCATCCTAGGACCGGCTTCTGGCATTTCAGCCGTCATCAGCCAGGCTTGCTTGAATCCAGTGGCCATGTCTGAACTGGGGTGGTGGAGTGAGCTAAAGAATGATGATGGATTAAACCCAGATCAGTTGACTGGGGGTGAGTGTTTGATTGGCTCAAACGTTCCGTCCATCATCCCCTCTTGTATCGCTTTGTTCGCCCTAAGTTGGCGGGGTATGCCCAGACGTGGGTCCCTTGCTCACTTTGCCACTGGATTCAAGCAAGCCTGGCTGATGACGGCTGGAATGCCAGAAACCGGTTCTAGGATGCTTGTTTCCGGTCCAGGGAAGACATGGCTTGGCAGTTCGTGCTGGACTGTTCCCATGAGGCACAGGGTCAGACTAATTTGCATATGGCCATGTCTGAACTGGGGTGGTGGAGTGAGCTAAAGAATGATGATGGATTAAACCCAGATCAGTTGACTGGGGGTGAGTGTTTGATTGGCTCAAACGTTCCGTCCATCATCCCCTTTGTATCGCTTTGTTCGCCCTAAGTTGGCGGGGGTATGCCCAGACGTGGGTCCCTTGCTCACTTTGCCACTGGATTCAAGCAAGCCTGGCTGATGACGGCTGGAATGCCAGAAACCGGTCCTAGGATGCTTGTTTCCGGTCCAGGGAAGACATGGCTTGGCAGTTCGTGCTGTACTGTTCCCATGAGGCACAGGGTCAGACTGATTTGCATATGGCCATGTCTGAACTGGGGTGGTGGAGTGAGCTAAAGAATGATGATGGATTAAACCCAGATCAGTTGACTGGGGTGAGTGTTTGATTGGCTCAAACGTTCCGTCCATCATCCCCTTTTGTATCGCTTTGTTCGCCCTAAGTTGGCGGGGGTATGCCCAGACGTGGGTCCCTTGCTCACTTTGCCACTGGATTCAAGCAAGCCTGGCTGATGACGGCTGGAATGCCAGAAACCGGTCCTAGGATGCTTGTTTCCGGTCCAGGGAAGACATGGCTTGGCAGTTCGTGCTGGACTGTTCCCATGAGGCTCAGGGTCAGACTGATTTGCATATGGCCATGTCTGAACTGGGGTGGTGGAGTGAGCTAAAGAATGATGATGGATTAAACCCAGATCAGTTGACTGGGGGTGAGTGTTTGATTGGCTCAAATGTTCCGTCCATCATCCCCTTTTGTATCGCTTTGCCCTTGAGGAATTCGGCACCATGCCAAAATACGCTCTCCGAACCAGAACGCAAATAATGGCTGGCTGTCAGGGTGCAATGGAATTGAAAAGAATGCATGGCACAAATCAATAACTGTGCACCACTCTGCATCATGTGGAATTTGATACAGTATCACTGCAGGGTTTGGCACAATTGGACAGCAAGGAATAACAATTTTGTTTACCTTCCTCAAATCTTGTACTATCCTATATGTTCCATTTGGCTTTTTCAATCCCATTATAGGAGAATTACATGGACTGCTCATTATTTCTCTCAAACTCCCTTGTTCAATCATCTTATTAATTACAGGTGTTATTCCTTCAATAATTTCTGGCGTTAATTTATACTGCGGGGTATTTGGGTAATTCGTCCCTTCTTTTACAGTGATTTTTACAGGATCAACTCCTCTCATTAGTCCAATATCTTCGCCGGTGAAATCCCCTACATCAGACCTGACTATTCCTTTCAATTCAATAGGGATTTTCTCCGCATCAAACACAGGAAACATATCATTCACTCCTGGTTCTAGTTCTGCCATTGTCATTTTATACAGAACATCCTCATCTGGTGTCTGGAAAGCAATACCATCTGGAGTACAGTAGATGGTACAATTCATTTGCAAAGTAGATCGCGTCCTAATAAATTTACAGGACTACAATCACACACCACAAAGCGATGCATCTCTTTGAATGGTCCAATTTCCACCTCTATTGGTTTTGTAAGAGGGGTTTTAATCTGCCTGTTCGAAACACCTACAACTTGGATGTATTCTCCTGAGAGAGGAAGGTTTGGAATTTCCACTGATCTAACAGTAGAACGGGTAGCACCAGTGTCCACAAGGAATGTAACATTTATACCATTCACTTTTCCATCCACAAATGGACCTGACTGATCTACCTCTAGAGTTGCGCCAAGCACGCACTCTTCTTCCTCTCCTAGGCACCGTCATAAACTTTCATCCGATTCATCTCCATCCTGCCGTAACCAATACTGCGAAACTGCAGCTGCGCGTGGCAATTTTGTTACCTGCTCTCCTCCGTAGAATCCTGCCTCTGTACTGTATCTTTGACGATTTGCACTCTTTGGAGGAGGTGGTTGCGGCACCTGACACTGTTGAGTAACTACCTGCGGTTGTTGCAGCTGTTGGTAACTCACCTCATTCTGCACCTGTGGATTCAATGATTGATTTTCTGCATTAACTTTCGGAGGAAATTTACACTCGTTTCTCCAGTGCCCTAATTTTCCGCAATTATGACATGGCCACTTCTTTTTAGCTTCTTCTATACTCATCTGACCTTTTCCCTTACCAATACTCAGTTTGGACTTGGTCTGTCCTGCGTCATTAGATTGATTATCCAACTGAGCTTCTTGTTTTTCTGCCACCTTTACTTGTGCCCACATTGCCTTTTCCTTGAGTTTACGCTGTCTACACTCAATATCGTCGCTGCAATATTTTGCATACCGTAGTACCTCATCTACTGTGCTATTCTGCCAACACAACATATACTGCTTAATCATTTCACTTATCTCAGGTCTCAGACCATATACAAATCTATACACAAAATGACTCATGTCTTTTTCACTCAAATTCTTGTATCCACTATACTGCTTGAAAACCAAGAGTAGTCTTTCGTAATAGGCATGTACAGATTCCTTACTCTCCTGAGTTGTTCTATCAATCTTTACCCAGTCCGTTTCTTTTGGTGGGATTTTATTTTTCAGAAACGTGATTGCCTGTTCATATTTTCTCATTACTTCTGAACCTGGGGCTCCTGTTTTTGCATCTCTAGGATATTCTTCCTTCGGCCAATCAATTGTAATTTTACACTCTGTCCATAAATCTGCAGGAACAACAATCTCAAACAGTCCATCCAAATCTTCCCACAATACCTTTGAAACTTTTACAAACCTTTCTACCTGTCTATACCATTATACAGGTTTCTCTCTCAATCTCGGGAAATCATTCATGAATGACAATATATCTTGTCTGGACCATGGGACATGTACATAACTTCCTCCTGGAGTTTCTCTCATAGGACACTCCATTACTGTTAGTTCTTTCTCTCTTACTGGAAAAGCCAATGATGCTTTATCAGTCGTTCCCTCTTTTCTCCTTATCCACCTACTTCTCCATTTATCTACATCTCCCCATTTTCTGAATAACACAATCAGTTCTTTTATCTGTGTTAGTCGTCCTGAAGTGTTCAGATTTTATATGTCCTTTTCACTAAAATCTACCCTGTACGGTTTCTGCAATACTCTAATTTTTCCAAATTCTACTCCTGGTTCGTTCGCTGTTTCTTCCAATTTATCATGCAAGTTCCTAGCTCTCCAAGTGACACTTTTACACATAAACATTAATTCATCATCTTGATATGACTTCAATCGATCGGTACCAATAGTCCCTAAAATCAATTCTTCCATATCTATTTTTAATCTGACCACATCCAACAGTTGTGGTTCAGCATCCTTTTTCTGCAAGCTCCTCACCCAATCATTTAATTCCTCTGCAGTCGGACCCACAGGGGTTTTATTTACTTCTGCCCAATTTACACTTCTTTCCGGAGTCTCAATTCCTGACTCAGTTCCCATAGGAATCCTATTTATCGGACTCTCATTAATTGTCAAATTTACAGGTGGACCTGACCTAAATGGACCAACAGAATCTTCTTTCTCTCTATTTTCTGGAATTATCCTTTCTCTTACCTTTTGCATACTGGAATTTAATGGAATTGTTAAGGAGTGTTCATCTATCTTTTGGTTTTCACATACTGGGATTACTGGCCCTATAGTTACTGGCACAGTCACAGCTTCCATATTCTTTGTCAGTTCTCTTATCTTTTCAGTCAACTCTCTTGTGGTTCTGGCTAATTCAGCTGTATTACCATTATCATGTTTCACAGTCTGTGGTGTTTCTAGTTTATTAAATGGACTATTTATTTCAGACATTTGTTCGGGGCTTTGATTTATTACAATTCTCATTGGCGGTGCATTTTGTGTCACCACCACAGAATCCTGTTGATATGGAGGGGGTCTTTTATTTAAAATGTCCTCCAGCAACTCATCCTCTGTGTCGCTAACTCCATACCCATATCTCTCTGTTACCGCATGGTTCTTTTTCTCCATACACTTTTTCCCTGCAAGTTCTTCAACTTGTAGTGTAGTTCCTATTTCCCTAATAGGCTCTGCGCATTGGAATAATATATCCTATAGGCTTGACATAGGACTGATGTCGGTATGTCCCTATCGAGTATATTAAACTTAATTACTTTGTGCCAGCTAGCTCAGAGGCCACTAGAAACTCCTTGAAAACAAGAAGGGAGTAGTTTCTGGCAACCGCATAAACATGACCACTTTGTTTCCCTTTAGAATCGGAACACGTCTCAGAATCGTGGAAACAATAGATAACAGTTTCACTCAGCTAATCGTGCATGCTTAGTTTCCTTAGAGTTACACAGAAAGAATAGACGGGTGTTTCAATAAAAAGGTTTTATTGAACAGTCTTGTTTCTCGTGTAAGAGATATGCGCTGTTATGATCACAAGACAGTATGCAAGATATATTATGTACAGCGTAAGCAGTAGAAATAAGTAATACTGCGCTAGCATTATCTTTTAGCATATATTCACATACATAAATAACATGAGCTAAAAAATGCGAGTACTCATACGATGCGTCTCTAAGCTAGTTCTACCCCAATGTACCTAACCTAGTCTAGGTGTAGGGCAAGGTAAGAAGTAGGCGAAGTATTCTCTAGTATGGTATACTAAGAGTATGTTAAGTCTAGTATTCCAAGAGTCCCTCTAGGTTCTAGTCAGCTCCATACCTTGAGAATGAGAGAGGTGGGAATCTCTTTCCGGACTCGAACTCTAACACCCCGCGAAGGGAGTCAGATCACTGGAAGCTGGATTCTCTGCGAGCAGGGATGACAGCGTCTTCTCAGTGCGTCAGGCCGGGATACGGGCTCCTCTGAAGTTGAAGTCTCCTCTAACTTGCTTTGGCAAGGGAAGGTATATTTATACCTGGTAGGTACTTTGGAATGTTAGCATTGACGTGAAGTCGGACAGAGGAAGACGTCAGGAATGAACCCTTAAGGTATAGCGGTTCATGCATAATAGATGAGTTCTTGGAGAAATCAATAATCCTGTGCTAGGGGAACTCCCAAGAGCTTAAGGGTCTGGTTTCTAAGAACTTGTTGTGACGTTAGGGTGGACGGATGTCGGTGACCATGCCTGTATTTGGATTGCACGGCTAATGCCTAAATAAGGACTGGGATTCTATGCCTATATAAGGCAATGCAATTGGCCTATAAGACATGTTCAGGAAAACCTATATACGGACACCTAAAGCGGAATACAACACCCACTCCACTTTCGAATGAACGATAATACTAAATGCTAAACATAAATTTGAGTACCACATATTGCTAAAAACATTTCTAAAAGCATATTAAAAGAAGTTTAAAAATAAACTGTTGAATGCAATAGGTACTGTACATTTTAAAGCAATGTTGTCATGCCAAGCATATATTGGAAATAAATGCAACATGAATGAATAAACAGTAATATATACATATGACGAAATGATTGATAAGTATTTCAAAAATCAAAGCCATTTCATATCATGGAAGTAAATGAAATTTTAGACAAAGTTTTTCAAAGAAGTCCGTTTTATAAGAATAGTTCTACTGTAAGCAGATTGATTTGCCATGTAGTTTCCAAAAAAAGTTCAATTTTGGGAAGAGTTCCAAGTTTTTGAAAATATGAAGGCCAATTTCATTGCGTCCCTGGTACACTGTGAGCCGAATCAAAGTCAGTGTATGGGTCTGGTGTAAACATGAAATCATCTATTTCCGTAGACAAAATATCGTCAACCGATGTTGGTGACATTTGGAACACCTCGTGTAGGAGATTAACTGCACAGAGATGAGAAGGATCGCCCTCAGCATAAGATGCCGCAGCAATGTTCACGTCCGTTGTTACCTGTGTGCCTGTTGATCCATCTCGTACCTCAGCAGCAGCAGGAAGCGTCTGTGAGATCTCAATGAATGCCGTCATCAGGATTGGTAGCCTCTGGGGACAACACAGAGCATGGGCCGTTATCGGGTCCAGCAGAGTATCGATATCCGTTGGCATGACTGATGGGAGTGTTAGACAGGTGTCTAGCACGCATTCTTCACCGCAAAGCAGGCAGCGTAGAACAGGTAAGATGCAATCTTGCCAGATTGGTCTGAATGACAGGAACCATGTTGTATTAAGTTCCCGTAGACGAGGTATGCCCAAAAGTTGCACTATGCGCTCACAGCACTTCCGTTCTTGGAGAGCTTTCTCCACATCGCTCGGAGTGATGTCGGCGGATGGGCTTGCCATAGCGTAATAGTAGGAATAGAAATAAGATTCCTGCAACAAGTGCTAGAATTAATGGCACACCACCAAACACCGAATGTGCGAAGTTTGGGATGATTCCGAGGACTGCTTGAAAAGGTGCTAACAGTCCCGAGCAGATGGTCTTAAATACATGTACAATTCCGCTCGTATCAGACATGTTAAAGATACGTCCCATCATTTCTGCGAAATGTATAGGGCAGTTTGTATGAATTAAAGCCTGTATCTCAGCCGAAGTCCTTGCAATTTGTAAATCATAGATTTCTTTGGCCGAGGTCAGAGGCACAGTTTGTTGTATAAGCATGGCTTTCATTCTGCTTAAAGTATCAAATCGTATAAAAGAAACATTCAATGAAGGCCATAAAGGCGACTCCCTGACTGTGTCTATTGGGGGAACAATACTTGCATACAGCAAGTGACCCTGGAGTCTACTGTTACTAGATATGGGATGCCTGGCAACATGCCACAGCAACTCTGATCATTCAACATGAGGTAACTTCCATTAGAAAGTTGGCCAAACGTTGGATTAATCACAGCAGCTGGTGTACCTTGCTGGTGGCAGGACAAATTTGCCACAGAACCATTACAAGCCCCGTGTAAAGCAATGTCTTGACATATGAGTGAACCGCTTAGTGCATTTTCACAGTTTGTACCGCTAAGAAACACTTCACGATCCCCACTCCAACATCTGTATTCGTAAGGTAAATCCCAGGATATCTTAATGTATTCTTTATCCAACCTTTCATATTTGCCTGCTTGCATTTGTTTGAGGCAATACTGAAACTGAAAAGTAGTGACAGGCAGAGTGATTTTGCCATGAATAAGCCATTCTGTAGCTGGTTTTTCTGCCACAGTGAATGGTAATTTCTCCAGTTTTTCAATGCTCAGCACTGTATACTTTGCTCCCTTTTGTGCCAGTTCGATCTGTTTATCAGTCAGATTGTATTCTGCAAACAGAGCCAACGTGTTGATAAAATGCCAAGGCACATAGCCCGCACGCAAAGATTGCAGCGTCCAGCCTAATAACATAATAGAACGTAACTGAGATTGGCCTTGTTGTAACATGGCTAAATCTTGTTCCAGTATGTCAATAGCAGAGGATACAATATTGTCCAATGAATAAATTCTGGATGACATAGTTGTTAACCCATTGTCGAACACAGAGAGAGTTTTCTCCAATTAATACGATCAAGTTCACATATTCGTTCTGCGGCCTCTACCTGTGAAACCTTCCATGCTTCATTATAAGCAGCATAGATGCCGGCATATATGAAACGTTTTTGACGCGGTTTTCTTGGTCCTAGCAAGAATTCCCTTAGGTCTGCGTCTTCTTTAAGTAAAGATAAGTGTTGTTTCACATCCTCAAGTGTAGATTTTTGTAGCCAGTCGAGGCACAATTTTCCTACACTGTATGTTGTTACTACCCCCGGATGTTGTCTTTGGACGTATCGTGGGTCTGGCCTATGAATAGTAAAGCCCTGGGTTTTATTCATGAATCTTTCTTGACAGATGTTTGTGTCTGTGGGCCAGATCAACCATTTTTTCCAATCAGGATTTGTTCTGTTGATTTGTAGTATTGAGTCAACTGTAACCGCTGCCTGTGTATAGTTATTACTGGCAGGTGTTGGTACAGAAGGTGTTTTCATGTCTTTGATCTTGGCTAAACCAAGGCAAGACGTTTGTTGCACAGTGTCATTCAAAAACATTATTTGCTGAGGGATGATACATGCTCTAAACAAAGCTTCTATCCCCTGCACTTGTCAATCTTTAGAACCCCAGACAGATTTTGTGTGTATTGTGTCTATCCTCAAGTCGAATCCATGTCTAGACAGTTGGGCAATAAATGCTGCAGAGTAAATCTGTTTTGTATTTGTTAAAATAATTTTCTGTCCTGTTTTGTTTACATTTTTATAGTAAAATGCTTCCGGATCAGATGTATTGTACCCTGAGAAATAGGGAAACTTTTTAGCAAACGTTTTTGAACTACCTTTTGGTGGTGTGTAGGACAATACTCCCATTGGTTAAACATAAACACATTTCTAGGTGTTGCAGATTTATGCAAAAAATGATGACCATAGTGGTTATAGCAATACAGCTGTTCATAGTCTGATGAACCCTCTAAATATTCATTGTTAGAAAATGCAGCAGACCTTTCTAGATCAAACATCATATCATTTACAGTCTCAAAGTCCCAATCATCAGAATAGGTACTGGACGAAATAAAATCACTTAATGAAATTTTAAATAAATGTGGAATGTTCAAAAGTTCCGTAGGACCGAAGATATCGAAATCAGTTTTGTCCCACACTATACCATCTTGTATAGGAACGGCTGTGATGTTCACTGCTGATAAGTCTCTTGCTTCACGATGGGATGATTTGTGTGGTTTCAAAAGTAAGTTCACATTTTTACTTTCAATATCCAAACGGATGTATCTGCCATTTATAAGCACGCTGATGGTCATAACCAAAGCTAGCCAAAGCAGAAAGAAAAATATTCCAGAAATAATCCACAGTTCAATCCATGGTGAAACCAGATACGTCTTTTTCAGAAAATTAAAAAAGTCTTGTACTTGCTGTTTGAAAGTTAATGATGCTGGCGTCGTTTCAGGCTCACTCGGATCCTCAGAAAACGTATCAAAGTTAATGAAATAGCCAGAAGCAGTTCTGTCAATTGTTGGAATTGCATCAGGATTTGTCGAAATCGCTGGAACCAGTTGATCACTTGTTACATTGGTGTAGACAGGTGTATTTGGACGAACTGTTACTTGAGTTTCAAGAGGGATGAGTTCCATAGCATTGTTGCTTAGTCCTTCATCTGTTACTGCTGAATTCTCGATGGTTGAGTCTTTCAGTCTGAACCTCTTGGATAGTAGCGAGAGGAGTGCGTGTGCTACTAGGTCGGAGTCCACGAGGCCTACTATTTAGTATTGGCCACATACTGTGGTTTGATGAGGTCGATTGACACAAATCTTTTCTCCTTTTTTCCAGCAAGGGGCGGCAGAAGTACTGTTCTTGTTCCTTGAACGGCTAGGACAGGTACTGGTTGTCTGTAAGAAGGTCCAAATTCCTTCTTGTCCGCAATCTTCTCTCTGACTAGATCCCCAACTTTTGGGATCCAGACAGGCCTTGCTGGGACTGCCAGTTTTTCCCCAGTGGTGGTCGGCTTCAGGAATACGTTTCTTTGTTTCGATCTTAGTTCATTTAGATCCTGTAAAACAGCCAAACGATCTTTGATATCAAAGGGTTTATTTTCCAACACTGTGCCTTTACATTCGAGATCAGGAACCCACATTCTCGTCCCAAATAGGACCTCATATGGAGTGATCCCCCCTAGAGAACTTCTTGGCAAATTATTTAATGAGCGTTGGACCCCATAAAGATGTTTGACCCACCCATCACCCGTACCTAATACTCTAGCTGTTATAGATTGCTTTATGTCCCGGTTTTTCCTTTCCACAACAGAATTTCCCTCAGGATGAAACGGAGAGGAGTACCGCAATGCAATGCCCAAACTGGCCATGGCTTCTTTGTAAGCCCGAGAGCTAAACGCAGGGCCCTGGTCAGAATGTAGCGTGCCTATTGCGTATGTGCCGATAAAGACTCACCAATCTTTTATAACAGTTCGAGCATCAGCTGAGCGCTGAGGCCATATCCATAGGAACCTTGAGCACGAATCCACTGCGACCATTATATATTTATAGTTACCGTCCCTTTGCAAGGGACCGCAGTGGTCCAAGTAAACACAAGCTAATGGTTTGTCTGAAATTAACAGGGGTGTCTGCGCAGGACGTTTCACTGTGGAGACTTTCATCTGTTAGCATATTTCACATTCCAAAACATAGTTTTTTGTCTGGTTCCTAATGCCTGGCCACCAATATCTTTGTTTCAGTAAAGATACTGTTGCAGAAATACCTGCATGGGCAGAGGCTATCCCTTCATGTGCTGCTAGGATTAGTCCTAATCTACGTTCCTTGTTTGGAATTACCCTATCCCCCACTCCAGGGATTCGAGCAAAAGGAACGTTGTTTGCATCAATTACATAAGAGTACTTGAGTGGAAACTTTTTGGTAACGCTGCACCACTGCCTTTGCTTGAAGCATTGACAGCCAACAATATCTCACTGTCTATTCTCGTTTTGAACGAGTGATCGCAGCTACGGAAGCCGTTTGAACAGCCCCCTTTGTGGCTTCGTCAGCCAATGAATTCCCTGCAACGTGAACGCCATCACGTTGATGACTCAGCGTGTGTATCACGTGAGCCTTTGGTAGTTCGTTTTTTAACTGAACTACTTGTTCCCAAAGCGTTTTATGCTTTATTGTGCCACCTTTTGCATCTTTGAACCCATTTTCAAGCCAATTTTGTATATATTCATTATACGACTGAACACAGTAAAAAGAATCGCACACTATAAGTGTGGGGAATTCGCGATCTGTACTTTCAAGTGCCAGTTTGAATGCTTGTAGTTCAGCTCGCTGAGCTGTACAATCTCCTAGAGATTGAGTTTTAGTGACCATTGGTCTGAAGTTACCATCTCGCATGCGACCTTTAACGATTGCGCATGCTGCACTGTAAGCTTGCTTACTCCCTGTAGCGGGTTGTGCGGATCCGTCAGTGTAAATTATGAATTCGTACTGATCGAGAGGCAGAATTTCACTGGGCAGAGGACATTCATGTTCATATTGCAGGAACGCTTGTGTTTTTAAATCAGGATCAAAACATATTCAACATCCGTTGCAGCAAGAGAGTTAACCCATTGTATCCATCTAGGATATAAAGCTTTTGCATTTGGAATGCTCGCTTTTGTGACCGCTTCTAAAGCTGGTACTGGGGTTACGACAATAATGCGATTCCCTTGAGCTAGGGCTCTTTCTTTTGCTACAGCGGTTTGAACTGCTGTCAGTATTTTTTCTGTAGAAGTGAAGCGCATTTCTGCTTGTGTATACAAATGAGATTTGTATGCTATTGGTACTTTTTCACCCTCATTAAATGTTAAGTAGGTGAATGCGCATTGACCCGAAACTATTCGGATCACTAAGTTGCGTTGACTTACACGTGTTTGTAAGTGATTTGTAGCTAACATGTTAGCTTGGAGTGAACGCAAGATTTCTGTGTGTTCTTGTGTCCAATTTTTTATTGAAAAATCAGGTTTGATTAATGCGTAGAGAGGTTTAACCCTTTCTGCGTAATTTAGAATGTACGTTCTTCCAAAATTTAGGAAACCCAGGATGGATTATAAATTTTTCAGCGTTTTTGGAGGTTGGAGCAGCGCACACTTTTCTAAAAAGTTAGCTGCCAAGCTCTTGCCTTCACTTGAAAGCTCATATCCTAGAAAAAGGACATTGAGATGGGCACTTATGGATTTTTTAAGTTGAATTTATAGCCCTCAGAGGCGAAGCCCAATATAATGGTACTCACCCTGTTCAAGTGCCTATCCAGGTCATCGTCTGTCAGATAGATGTCATCGACATATGACAATGCCTCATTATCATAAATTTGTAGTAACTCTGTTACCCTTGCTAAGAACAACCCTGGGCTGTTTTTGAACCCTTGTGGGAGTCGACAAAATTGACGCTGGGTCCCCATTATTGAGAAAGCCGTTAAGTACCTGCTTTCAGGTGCTATGTTTTGACAAAAGAAACCATTTGAAATGTCCAATGTGGTTTTATATTTTTTGCGCACAATGTTATTCATTAATGCTGTACTATGTGTATTTTGCACTGCAAATGTTTTTGAACAAGTGTTTAAGTGTCTGTAATCCAAAACTAGACGATATGTATGGTCTGGTTTGGATCCAGGAAACAAAGGATTGTTCATTGAGGAGGTGCATGTTTCAATCACCCCTTGGTATTCAAGTTGATCTAAGATCTCCCTGACCTGCTTTTTAGCTTCTTGCTTTATTGGGTACTGCCTTTGTGCAGTAGGTTCATTTTTTAGATGTATTTTGTGGTGAGGTGAGTCCTCATCCCATCCTACATGATTTTTATATAATGCTGGGGCCTGGGCTACTGCCCATTTCCTGGCATAAGTATATTTTAGGTGAATTGGAATATGGTTGGAGAAGGCAGGCATAATAATGTCCTCACCATGTGGGCACTCCCTGACAAATTGTGGTGGCCAGTCTTTTCTGCTAGAAGTATATCATAACCCCTTGAAAGTTTCTCCCAAAAGAGTGTTTTCATCTTTCTTGGTATGTCTCCCTCCATTCGGAGTGTTATTTCATATAACTTTTGTGGAGTACTAACCCTGGTGTCTACAGTCTCTACTGTGATGTACTCATTCAAGTCCACTATCTCCAGAAGTTCCTTCAGGTTCTGGTGAGCTATTGTGACTTCTGCCGCACTGTCCAGCATTGTCTGAGCCCATTCTCCGTTCTTGAGCTGTGTTCTCAGTATTCTCGGCATGTCTGATCTTCAGACCTGCTACCTTCTTTTTTGAGAATTGAGGTTTTGATTTATTTTTCTGAACGTGTTTGTCGTCTTTGGATTTCACGCGTTCTTCTCTATGTTCTGACCGTCCTCTTCTTTCCGATGTCTGTGACGATATCTGAAAGGTACGAGAGGAACGTGTATCAGTGTCTTGATACCTGTCAGGTTTTCTTAAATTATCCCTATTCCTGAGGTTATACCTCCTTTCAGAGTGCTCCTTTTGAGAAGACCTACCTCGGGATTGAGAACGTTTCTCGTTTGAATTTTGTTTATTAGTTTCCCACTTCTTTTTAGAAGATGTAGGAGTTTGTTTAATAGAGTCCTTTTCAGGATTCTCAGATAGTTTTGGCTTCAATGGTCTTCCACCCAAACTATCTCTGCCTAATTCTGCATATGATTGTTCTATTATTCTGGGTAGTTCTGTTTGATGTTCTGTTACATCAAATTCCCTTAATCGTTGGCGGATCGCCACTGATGCTGCCTCCCCTTTAATATTAGATAATATTATTGTTGAGACCTGGTCGAAATTTTTCAGTAATTTCATACCTAAATTTAGAGCAGGCTCTGCCCCGTATTCGTTTTGAATTTGTTTCAGGACATCAGGTATTACTGCAATTGATGGAATACCATGTGTTTTAGTATAGATGGCAGCAAAGACTGAGCCCTAAGTGGTGCAGTCTTCCAGTTGTGGTGTGATCCCCATTGGTAAACAGATTGTTAGGATTCTGTGTTTCTCATAAGGGCTAGTATTTGGAAATACTGCTTCGATTTGAGTAATTTTTTGAGCTATCCAGAATGGAATTTGCTCACGTTTTGTGTGCATTTTACCCATGTCTGCGTATAAAGTCTGTGGTGTAATTTTTAGTGTATTCCCCTGTTGAGGGGTTTGATTTGGAATGGTGAATGGTGGTTGGACTGTGAAAGTCCGCATCACATATTGGACCAATTGTCTGTAAATTTTTATTAACTCTGTAAGTAATTCCTCGTCTGACATTATATCGAGGTCAGGATGAGGAGTGTAGCCGGCTAGAATCGGCCATGTTGCTCCTGGTCTACCTAGTGGACCGAGCCTGGTAATGTTTTTGTGATGTTTTAGGGCGCCTTTAAACCAGAGCTGATGCTCCTGGTATGTTAGTGGAATTTCAATATCCTCGAAAGGAATATATTCCTCTGGTGGTTCATCTTCTTTGTAGAAGTGAAACACTTTTGTTACTGGATTTGATTCTGGGAATACTATCCATGAATAGAATACCTCTGTCTGAAAGGATTCGCGTGCCTCTATCACGAAAATTGCTCTACCGCCTCTCGGTGGTAGGCCGTGTTTTATAAGTTTTAGAGTGATGGCTCTTCTTAAGTTTGGATGGATGTCTATAACACCCTCCTCGGTTTCATTTAAACCTGTAAAGTTAAAAGCTGTTACGACTGGTTCAGCCGCAGCTACACCGTTCCCGGTGGCATTGTCCCCGTGTTCGGACATTTGTTTTTTGAAAAATGTAGAACAAGTTTCAAGGAAACAAAAGATAAGGTGCACAATATTTTGGAACACTGTATCCTTCAACGTTGAACAAACCAAAATAGCTAATATATAGGGTTTTTATCCTATTTAGCTTTGGCGGATATTTAACCCTACCCACTCCAGATGTCTTATGGAGTATGTGAGTAGGGGTCTCTGAGAGAAAAGCACGACTGAGTTACTCAGTATCTAGCGTTAAATTACTGCCTTACCAAACGGTTGGGCGCCATGTAGTGTAGTTCCTATTTCCCTAATAGGCTCTGCGCATTGGAATAATATACCCTACAGGCTTGACATAGGACTGAGGTTGGTATGTCCCTATCGAGTATATTAAACTTAATTACTTTGTGCCAGCTAGCTCAGAGGCCACTAGAAACTCCTTGAAAACAAGAAGGCAGTAGTTTCTGGCAACCGCATAAACATGACCACTTTGTTTCCCTTTAGAATCGGAACACGTCTCAGAATCGTGGAAACAATAGATAACAGTTTCACTCAGCTAATCGTGCATGCTTAGTTTCCTTAGAGTTACACAGAAAGAATAGACGGGCGTTTCAATAAAAAGGTTTTATTGAACAGTCTTGTTTCTCGTGAAGAGATATGCGCTGTTATGATCACAAGACAGTATGCAAGATATATTATGTAAAGCGTAAGCAGTAGAAATAAGTAATACTGCGCTAGCATTATCTTTTAGCATATATTCACATACATAAATAACATGAGCTAAAAAATGCGAGTACTCATACGATGCGTCTCTAAGCTAGTTCTACCCCAATGTACCTAACCTAGTCTAGGTGTAGGGCAAGGTAAGAAGTAGGCGAAGTATTCTCTAGTATGGTATACTAAGAGTATGTTAAGTCTAGTATGCCAAGAGTCCCTCTAGGTTCTAGTCAGCTCCATACCTTGAGAATGAGAGAGGTGGGAATCTCTTTCCGGATTCAAACTCTAACACCCCACGAAGGGAGTCAGATCACTGGAAGCTGAATTCTCTGCGAGCAGGGATGACAGCGTCTTCTCAGTGCGTCAGGCCGGGATACGGGCTCCTCTGAAGTTGAGGTCTCCTCTAACTTGCTTTGGCAAGGGAAGGTATATATATACCTGGTAGGTACTTTGGAATGTTAGCATTGACGTGAAGTCGGACAGAGGTAGACGTCAGGAATGAACCCTTATATATAGCGGTTCATGCATAATAGATGAGTTCTTGGAGAAATCAATAATCCTGTGCTAGGGGAACTCCCAAGAGCTTAAGGGTCTGGTTTCTAAAAACTCGTTGTGACGTTAGGGTGGACGGATGTCGGTGTCCATGCCTGTATTTGGAGTGCACGGCTAATGCCTAAATAAGGACTGGGATTCTATGCCTATATAAGGGCAATGCGAATTGTGCCTATATAAGGAAATGTTTCAGGAAAACCTATATACGGACACCTAAAGCGGAATACAACAAACTGTTCTGACAGGAAACATGCCATCCGTCATGTTAGCATACCGCCATCGTCTCATCCTGTCTTCATGATTCAAACCCCATACTCTTCCATGAACTAAACTATAACTCTTTGCACCTCTGTGTCTTTCCCTTTCATACATCTCATCTTCCCATTCACCTAAGGCTTCGAACTGTGTCGGTCTAGGTCTCGGTTCAAGTATTATCATCTTTTCTCTCAAATTTCGAAGTACCACTGTGCTAAACGAACCATTTTCTGGAAATGCCAATACTCCATCGCCTTGGGTATATTTCGCCCAATTTTACAACCAAATGCAAGTATGATAGCCATATTTCAACATCATGTGAGATGCTGGCGTTTTCGGCGGAGGAAGTACTTCTCCTTCCCTAGTCACAACCTTCTTGTCTTTCTTGAAAAAGTTTTTAAGCTTTGCAAACCATGACGGTTTCTCTCTACCATACTCATAATAAGCCATATTTCACTGTTCTTTTTCCCAAAACAAATTCACGCAACTATTCTGTTCTTTCTACTGCTCGGCTATTCGGACCTATCCCAGCGCGTCTCACACCAACGCACCAATCCGATAGCTTTACGTCACTCTCACTCTAACCAATACCAGCGCGTCTTCACACTAACGCACCAATCAGGAAGCTCTTCGTTCTTCCACAACTGGCCAATACCAGCGCGGTTTTTGTTGACGTCAGCTCTACTCCTGTTTCTGCTGACCCCTCCTTTACAAAAATTATCGGCACTTTTCTTTTCTATTTCCTTTTCAACAAAATCGATTAGTTACAACGTAAAACACATTTCCATTGTCTGTTTCCCTAAACAAAAGAGATAGTTTATTCTAACTCACAAGAATACTGTTTCGTTCGATAAGTGTAGCACTTCCCTCTACCTTACCCTTCTTTCAAGCAAGAGGTAAACCCGTTTCTCTGGGGATAAACCACATGTGGAGACTACACTGCTCCTGAGAATTAAGGCCAAAGTTTCACAAGAAAACCTGTTGCTATTTCATTCAAATACAACTCATACGTGAAATTTCCCTATCATAACACAGTCCTGTGTTATCACAATTTGAAATCAGACAATGCACAATTCCGTGTGACTTCTCTTGCCACATGTGTCCACTTCCTACTTCCTGGAAGCTTCAAAATTCCGACTTACACATAACGTGATACAAACTCAACATAGAGTGTTAGACATGAATAAATCAATAATATATCATCACCAAACTAATCTATAGAAACCATAACTCTGCTACCAAGAAATCTGATCCAGCGCGGCTAATATAAATTTCTCCTTAAGATCCTAATCCAGAAAAACACTCATGTCGGTGGGGCCCATGACACCGCATACATACATTCATTCAATCTTTGGATTATACCCCTAAGGAAAAATGAGTTGCTGGACAAGCGGGGATACCTTATTGAAAACGACAGAATTATAACCTATACATTATATACATAAACTTCGGATCCTGTCGGTTCTAAACATCAAGGCACTCCGCTATTCGGTCGATGGACCAACTAGTAGAATTAGTTGATGGTGATTAAGACCAGCTCAATCACAATTAAAACCTTTGACACTTTATAAATCACAATTTTATTTAAAGAACCACAGACTCATTTTAGAGTTAGAATATAATTTTATCTAAATTTCTTCGAGCAATAAGTAAAATTCTTTTATTAAGTAAAACATTTAGAAAATATCATAAGACATTTAAAGAAAGATTTTTAGAAAAAATGAAAAGTTATTCATTACCCTCGGCCATGGGGCGATGACAAGAATAGTTCACCAAAGGAAGATGAACCGCAGATCACAGGATAGGACTCCCAAACTAACTGACTGTCCCGTTAACCTCCTCGGACGCACCTCCCGGGTAAATTCCCGCAACAATCTCGTTCCTTCCCCAGTCAAAGTTCAAAGTCCAAAATGACAGAGTCTCTCGCAGCATCAAGGTGGAAAATGAAAATCAAGCTGGAATCTCTCACAACATAAGAGCAGACTCTCTTATACCCTATTCTCTGGCTTACTACACATAAAAGTTGCAATCTTTAGGGGCAAGTATCACGCTAATTGGTCCATTGGAGGGGTGGTGATGGTCACCTCATCGCCCTCCTTGTTCGAACCGGTTTGGGGACAATAAAGCATACAATAAGTCTCATGACTGCAGTGTCAAAAGTAGTCCAATTTGTTAATCCATTTTGTAACGATCTTTTGATGGTCACACATTAGTTCATCCATTGTCACTCAGCTTTTTCCCATCCGTTCCCAGGAATATATGCTGAACATTTGGCACGCTCTTCATTGCAGGTCAGATTGGCCTTGACATCTCTCACTCCGAGCACAGGCTGCATACACGTGACTGGAGCTTTCGTTCTGCGTCTGCGCAGGGGCCATCTTAGTTAAATGCACGCAATCTCGTCCTTACCAGCGGCCATTTTAGAAGCACGGCCTAGCAGGCCCGAACGAAACTAATATAAAACAAACACAACGAAAATTAAAACATAGAAAATAAGCCTTTCTGTTTACCACCCGCCATTCTAAAGACCCGTTTTAGATATTACCTAGCAGAAGCGACATTTAAAGCCATTTTACTTACCATCTGCATTCTTTTCTGCAGTGCAATTTTACTACACAACATAAATCATGCAATTCACTCTATTTACTATGTAAATCACAATACTTATGTTAATTATCTTCGCATTTGTAAATAAATTAGATTTTGCACAAATCAGCATGTTGCCCACGTGTACTGTTTAATAAAGGGTGTATTTGTTGGTTAATTTATGCGTTTCAGACAGTATCATTAAGAGTTATGAGGTCATTAATTTCCAAGGGGTACAAAAAATATTTTGTTTCCCCTGCTCCATCACAGGCTACCAAAACATGTCCCTTACTCTCCTCTTCATGGCTCTCACCCCTATATGACATTCATGCGCCAAGGCCACCACTTTGGACTTCAAATTATCGGGAACAACTTGAACATCGGACCTATACAAAAACCCCTTGACTACTGAGAGTTTAGGGCCAATATGTCTATACACTTCTAATGCGGCATCCGACATCTTGCCGATTGGCCACCATTTCCTAACATAATTTATTACTTGCTTCGAAGTACTGTCCTGTTCCAAGGCTTCTAACCAATCCTGCTCAACAATAGCCTCATTCACTGCACTCGACAATTCATTGACCACAATTTAATCATCATCCTTCCAATATGTTTCACATTTCTGACCTTCAACTTCTAAGGGTAATCTTGAAAGGCAGTCAGCCATCACGGTTCTAATTCCAGGCATGTATACCATCCGATAACAATAATCCTGTTATCTGTACTGTAGTGGGAGAGGTGATGCGCAGCTGCCAGAGAAGCGAACTTCAGAGTGTGGGGCACACGGTTCGAACCCCAGCACCGGCAGGCAGCTCAACTCAGCATCATGTGACTCTGGGAAATAGCTCACTTAATCTTCCCAACAGCTTCCAGAGCCTTAAGACCCTTAGGTGTGATTAGTTTGCACTTTAAAAAATACCGGATTTGTACTGCCACTTAGTAATTCTCAGTGATGATCTACCTTCCCCTTTTGTAATAAATAGATTGACCAATGGTTTGTGGTCTACTCATACTTAAAATTCAGATTCTTACAAATACTGAAGGAAGTGATCTACTCCCCACCGCAAGCTAGTGTCTCACGCTCTACCACAGAATAAGATGCTTCAGCACCCCTAGACTTTGGCTTGCAAAGCAACAACTTCGACTGGCTGGCATCCGTGATCACAATGCTGGGATTCTTGGTATCAAACGGTTTAAGCGATGTCCTCAAATTCATGGTTGCAATCCTCATCTCATACTTATTTTTCACCTTTCTTTAGGAGAGCTCGCAATGCATGTTTTCTCTAAGCACATCTGGGAATGAATCGTGTGCATAAATCTCCATAAAGGATCGGAAGTGATCCTTGCATTCAGGAACAGAAGCTTCAACGATGGTCCGCACCATATTCTTCATTGGTTCTACTCCTTGCGCAGACAACTTGTGCCCTAGATACGTCACACTTTTCACTCTGAATTTGCATTTTTCTGCCTTCAGGGTAATACCCTTCTCACCAAAATGGTTAATACCCAAGCCAGTTTCCTGCCATGCTTCATTTTGTTCTCCGCATACACCAACAGATCGTCTTGGAATCAGGTATCCCCCTTCACTCCACCAAACATAGTGTCTATTAACAACCGGAAAACCGCAGAGGTGAAGGCCAATCCAAAAGGCATCCTGTTGAATTGGAAGGCCCCTTCAGGAGTGATAAAGGAAGTAAAATGTCGAGAGTTCCATCTAAGATGACCTTGTGGTATGTGGATGCCATCCAAGGTAGAAAATACCTTGGCCCTTTTTACCAAGGAAAGCATCAACCCACATTCTGGAGTTCAAATCCCTTAGATCCACACAAACCTCCATTGGGTCTCAGAACTAACACAACTGGGAGACAACCATTCCGAACTCTCAATGGGCTCAATTATGTCTTGCTCTCAGATGTCTCTATGATCAAGAGACCTTATTGCCAGGTGAATGGTGGTGGTGTGGGGGGGGGGAAGGTGTGTGTTTATATATATATATATATATACACACACACACACTGTTGGAGAGTGGATTATTGGTAGGGGCAAATGTAGGTCTGCCACTGGCAATAAGGCCACTAACACATGATAGGATTTAGCATAGGTCTTAGAAAATTATTCCCATGCTCAACCCTTGGTAGCTTGGCTGCGAGCAGGCAGGCTTAACTTCAAAGACAGGTATGTAAAGCATTTAAAAACACCAATTCAGTGAATAATTAAGACACAATGCATAATAAAAATCCAACACCAATTTATAAAAATAGGAAATAGTTTTATCTTTAAAGTGACACCAAAACGACAAAAATCCAATGTAGGGAACCGGAGATATGAATTTTTAAAGATTTATCACTTTATAGCACTTAGAAACCTATAGCACCATATTGGGACATCTGGTCGCGATAGACAGGCTCAAAGTCAAAGTTTCAGGCCGACTGCGATGGAGCCCTGAGCGGCTACCCCTCGCGGTAGGTCCCGGTCACAGTTTTTACCTTCTGACTTAGAAACTTTTCTGGAGCTTTTTCTCGTCGGGATCCCTCAATGCTCTTCACCAGGCCGGATTCGGTGAGGGATCGCCGGCCTCGGATTTCTTCTACTCCCGGTCAAACTCTGGAAGTCGGACCTACGGAGCTTTCAGCGGGACGAACCTGGATGGCTTGGCCGGCTCGCGGTTGAAGGCAGGCGGCTTGGCTGACCAGGTTGAGTCGGTCCCCCTATGGAGCTTTTTTCCAAAGTTGCTCCAAAGTTCTCCAAACTCCTGGAACTTCTTCCTGAAGATCCCCAAAGGGTCCCAAAGTGTCTCAAACTCACTCCAAGGGTCTGGCGGCTCCAAGATGGTCCTTGAAAGTTGAGGACTTCAGTTCCCACAATCCACTTGGACAAAACCCTTACAAATCCACTGGTAATTTTCCAGGTTGCGGATTCTTGGTGGTGATGATCCAGGTGAGCTCTGTTAACCTGTAGCTTGCAGGGAGTCCACTCTTTACTCTTTTTCACAGCAAGGTAGTCAACAGGGCTGTAGTTCCAGATGGTGCAGTCCTCAGAGGGCAGGCCTTAGAAATTGCACATCAAACTTCTCAGCATGGCACAACGTCTTTCTTTCTTAAGTTTCAAGCAGCAGATCTGAGAGACTCTGCCCTCTCAGATACTTATTCCAAGTTCTCTGGGTCAAGCAGGAGGTCACGACTGACCAATGGGGGCAGGGTTACTCCCCAAAGATATGACCACATCCTGTAGAGCAGTGGTTCCCAAACTCTGGACTCCCGAGGACCCCCATTGAGTCACCACTGGAAGCCGGGGACCCCCGAGCAATTTATGATTTAAATTTCAAGCATTAAAACAGTAATTCGAAAAAAATAAACACACGTGTGCACACAAAACAAATACTCTAATTACTAAGGATTTTAGGGGCATATTTACAAGCCCCTAACGCCATGGGAACGTCACTTTTTGCGACGTTCCCGTGGCGATAGGGCTCGCCTTATTTACAAGGCAGTGTTAAGCCACTTAAAGTGGCTTAACGCTGCCTTGTAATAAGGCCCCCTTTCACGCAAGGCTTAGCGTGAAAGGGTTGGGCCGTGGGTGTTGCGGTGGGGTTCCACCGCTACACCCATTGATTTTGACGCTGCCCCCTATTTACAAGGGCAGCGTATATAGGAGGCAGCGCCAAAATTAAGACCAGGGAAAACCTGGTCTTAACTTGGCGAAACGAGGAGAAATGCTTTATTTCTCCTCGCTTTTGCTTTTTCCGTGTGTGCTGCCTTGTAAAGCACACATGGAAAAAGCAAAACGCCTTGGATTGTTTATGTTCAGGAAGGTGACCCTTCCTGCACATAAACAATCTTTAAAAATTACATTTTGTAACTTCCATGTGTGCTGCATGAAGCAGCACACATAAAAGTGACAAAACAGCATTTAAAGATTGTTTATGTGCAGGAAGGGTCACCTTCCTGTACATAAACAATCTTCCCTCAACACAGGCACCCTTGCACTATGGTGCAAGGGTGCCTGCATTGGCGCTACACTGCTAAGCGTAGCGCAGGGGAAACGCAAGGCTGCACCATATTCTTGTAAATACGGTGCAGCCCTGCAGTTTCTGAAGTGGCGGAGCGTGTCGTTAAGCCAAGGAGGCTAACGAGACGCTCCGCCACTTCTGTTGTAAATATCCCCCTTAGTATTTTAAATTGAAAGAATTTGCAAAAACGAAACATTTTAATGGGAAGGTTGGTGCTGCATCTCCGAGACTAACTCTTAAATGGTTGGTTTTACATTGCAGTACGAGGCTCCTGCCAGAGCCAGCCTGGAAACCCAAAGCAGCCCTGGCAAATGTTTTCAGACCCGTCCCCATACGGTGCACACCAAGTGCAGTGAGTGAGCCTGACCACTACAAAGGGGGCTTTGCGAGGTTCTCCCCCCAAAATGTAGGAAACAATGATGCATTCTACAACACATTTATCATTATATATTGAATTGTATTAGCTTTTAAAGAATAGTAAATGATGACCTTACCATGCACCAGGATAGGACAATCTTTGTTGGGGTTCTTCAATGATTCCCTTATTATCACCCTCCAACAGTGCCTCTCATCTCTCCATAGCCCCTCTGTCACATGTATTTCATTTGTTTTTATAGCATCTCTCATACCATTGTAGGATGTCAGAGCACTTTACATCACATACATATAGAGAAACTGAATCATTCGTGTAAATCAGTGTATAGAAAATGTTACATAAGGCAAAGGGGACTACAAGGTGTAGGATTCACGTCATTCATACTGGTAGGCATTTTTAAAGAGTGCTTGGTCTGGAGAAGCACAAACTCAGGATTCAGAACATAACAGTGGCTAGCATTGACTTTAACAATAAAAATGTATTTCCACCCAAATAAACCTTTTGAGCAGCATCAAGATAATGAAAGACTGGGAAAAAACATAAGTTACTAACTTGTACCATGCAGTTTGCAAGCAGCTCTTTGATGACAGTGTATAGGTCATTGTGCTAGATTACGATTGTCACTTATGAACTGTACAGCAACAAAAGAATCTGTGACAAAAGCAGTAACCCACTGACCTATGCACATAAAATACTGTTTTTAAAATGCATGGTACATGTTCTTTGCAGTAGGCATATTAACCTTCTGTGCTACATTAGATAAGTCAAAGCTGCCCCTGGACAAAACTCTCATCTCTCTCCAGCAGGTACATTAATCACTGGTGTTATCTTGACACTTTTATTGTTGCTCGAAAACTGCTAACTATACAAGGAACTTTGCAGTGCTTTTAAAACTGCTGCCTGCGGACCCCCTGGAAATGTGTCACGGACCCCTGGGGGTCCGCGGACCACAGTTTGGGAAACACTGCTGTAGAGTGTAGCATTATTTTGTCCCAGAGTGCATCAAATCCTCCAAATTCATAATGGTTGATTTTCCAGCAGAGAGTTAAGAGCTGGCTAATCACACCCCTAGGATGGCTATTTCCACAGTCTCTCCCCCTTGCATCTGCTCATTCCTTCCTTAACCTAGCATCTGGCTTGGGGTCAAAAGTTTAGAGTTGTAAATGACACTGGTTTCTTCCCTCCCCTTTGAAGACCATGGTTTACGACTCCTCCCCCTGCCCAGGCATTCCTGTGGAACAGCACACTGACCTCCCAGAAGAGCTGGGTAACCCCAGGGCTCTTTATCACCTCTTCAAAGCAGCCTGGCTAATCCACTTAACTCTGACCAATCAGGACAGACCCCTGGAAGGCTGAATCTCGACCTACAAACAAGAAAGTCTTATAACTTCTTGTCTGTACATTTTAGGAGAAATTCAACAATATCATATTGTTGGATTTATCACTACCATTCTGGGAAGTCTTTGAATGGAAGTTCTATCATTCTCCTATCAGGAGTTATTAGTTAATAACTTCTTGCCATGTTAACCTATGTGGCATGGGATTTGCAATGGGAAGAAATTACTTGGGCCATTTTGCCAGCACCAGGACTTACAAAAACATATTTTATAAGTACTTCGCCTATATCTACAGGAACCCCACCCCATGGATCACTTAGGGGAGATTTTAGGAGTCCTGAATCTGTAGAAATATTGCAGATCCTCCCTCCACAGTGCTCCTAGCATCAAAGTCGAATTTGGGCAGCACTTTATCACAATGTGGGGAGTGAAATGTGAAATTTCACTTAACCCAGGGCATATAAAACTCATTTTATAAGGGTCCACCTTATAAATACCTGACCCCCCACCCCTGGGACACCTAGGGGAGACCCTGGGGGTTCCTAATATGCCAAAACATTGTAGGTTATCCATGTTTAAGTGCCCCAAACACCAAAGTAGAGTTTGGGTACAATTTACTTTTTAAAAGCAGTCATGGAACCCAGGGCTGCTTTTAAACCGACCTCAGGCTTCAGCAGTGCACACATGCAAGTGCAGAAAAGGCTGCTGGCCTCTAAACTGCCATGCCCTACTATATACTAGGGACTGATAGGTAGTTTCAATCCCCCTGCCCTATTATGTACTAGGGTCTTATAGGGTAGGTCATGCCAATCACAGGGGTATCCCAACCCATAGTGTACCCTAGTGTATGTAGGTGTTTTCACTGTATTCTAAATGTGTCTCTGTTGGAAAACGAGGCAGTATCTGTGAGGCCTGCACAAATAACATGACTACATTTGTCCTTCACTGGGAACCAAACACCCAATTGTAGCGCCTGACTCTCAGAGGGTAGCGTTGCAGAGCAGTCTGAGGCTTACTCAAGGGAGGTGGTGTGGGCTAGTAACCGCCATTACAGGTGCGCAGCAATAACACTCAATAATTGATTGTCCAGTCTGTACTTTGCTTTATAAAAGTAAGAGTACATTTATTAAACACACACACTACTCAATACTATGCACCAATTTACAAATATACATAAGCTGTTGGAATTACTTTGTGACATTGCATAACATCTCCACCCCTCCCGCAGGGGGGTGGGGTCTAGTACCACCACTCCCATGTATGCACATCATCTTGCCCCCAAATGCAGTTAGTTGAACATGACCTGGAGCGAGGGCCCTGCGCACTGGCATCATCCCAGCGGCGACCCACCCCATTACCTCAACAAGCATTTAAAATAGGTACACCTGCCCTGGTGGCACACAACCCTGACTGAGCATTTCCTACTGACCATGAAGTATACACCTCTACATCTTAAGGGCTAACAGTCTGGGTTCTTCACCTAAGCGCAGCAGCAAGAAGACATGTTTAAGCATCACTTTAGAATGACAGTACTCATCACATTTGTTGGACATTAGAATGCATTGCAATTACAGCCCCTAAAGGCATCACAGATGAAATCACAGGATTAAGCATATACAGCCAGACACCCTAGCAGGAATGTCGAGCAACATAACCCCATTTGGCTTATGAAATCACCTTACCCAGGTACTTCACCTTACACAGGTACTTCACATTACACGTGACCTTCAGTCCCTCTGAAAGAAATAACATTAGTAAATGCACTACGGGTGCAATTACACCTCTTCACCTCCAGGGGATGCCCTTCTCCAGACATCCCCAACTCAGCATTTCACTCCTTGAAGCAGTCCCTTAAGCACCCCCAGCTGTAGAACAAAAGTTCCAGCCATGGGAATACAGATGACTCCTTGCTGAGCCCTTGAGGGGTTATTCTTCTTGGTCCCCATGAGACTTAGGGCCATATGTAGGTAGCTAAATACCGGTCGGTAACGGCCGAAATTCGGTAAATCTCCCGTTACCGACCGGTATTTAGGCAATTGAGATGTAGGAGGCCGGATTTAAGGAATCGGTAATTTACCGATTCGTTATTTTAAGGAATCGGTAAATTACCGATTCCTTAAATCCTATGTAGGGAGCACTCAAGTGAGTGCATTTTTGGTTTCAGGATTCGATTATTTACCACCAACTACAAGTTGGTGGTAAATACTGAATACCTTTTAAAAAGCAATTTTGTGCTTTTTAAAAGTGCCATGTGGCAGACAAACATGCCCTTAGGGCATGTATGTGCGCCACATGTGCACACATGCACGATTCAGGGGTGCAACAGGGTGTCAATTTGACACCCTGCCACCCTTGAATATGCTCCCCTATTACCGATTCGGTATTTACCGAATCGGTAATAGTGAATGGCTTCCCATTCATTCCTATGGGCCTCCAGGCCCATAGGAATGAATGGGAAGGTATTCCTTATTACCGATTCGGTAAATACCGAATCGGTAATACCGAATATTACCGAATCGGTAAAATTTACCGAATGTTTACCTACATTCTATTTACCGATTCTTAAATACTGAATCGGTAAAATTCGGTATTTAGGAATCGGTAAATAGAAATTACCTACATATGGCCCTTAGGGAGGGACTTCTTCGCGTTGTGTTGGGGGAGGCTGCGTTGCTCCTGCAGCTCCCCCTGCACCCTGTCACACATTTGGTGGTGACCCCGTTCTCCTGGGGCCCCCACAAGCAGAGAAAAACGCTGTTTGCCCTTGCAGGCCGGTCCGGGCCTGCAAGGCATTATGGGGCGCTTCCTCGCCTTCCCCCGTGCATATTGGAACAGCGGCTCTCCCGCTGTGCCGGGGAGAGCCGCGATGTGGGCCTCCGGCCGCATCCTCCGACCGTTGGGGGGCCCAGTCCCACCCGGACCCCCAGGTGAGTGCCTGCGGCTCGGGGAGCCCACCCCCGGCCGCTCTTGCTTATTTTCGGGGGCCCGGTCCCACCCGGGCCCCTCACTGCAGGCTCGGTGGAGAGCCACTTGGGGAGCCCACCCCCGGTGGCTCCCGCCGGCTCCCCGCCCGGCCAGCACCCTTGCGTGCTGCCGCGGGAGCCGGCACTCCTCTTCTGGCCTGCCCGCTCCTGCGGGCAGACACGGAGGTTCCCGCCGGTCCAGGCGGACCTCGGGGGAGTGCGACGGCACTCCCCCCGCCTCCTTCCAGCTTCGGGGGAGTGCAGCGGCACTCCCCCCTCCTCCTCCTTGTCTCTTCGGGGCCCGAAGATGGGGTCCCGGGCCCCTGGGCCATTTTTCACAGGGAGCGCGACGGCGCTCCCCGACTTAGCGTCTCCGCCGGGGGCCCGGAGTTGGGAGCCCGGGCCCCTCCCCCTTCTTCACGGGGAGCGCGACGGCGCTCCTTCTCCTTCCGTGGCTTTGGGGGGCCAGGGTGGGCTCCTGGCATCCCCCTTTGGCATAACTTCACAGGGAGCACAACGGCGCTCCCCGGGTTTGCTTTGGGGCCCGGAGTTGGGATCCCGGGCCCCCAAAAGGCCATTTTCACGGGGGACGCGACAGCGCTCCCCGTCTTTACTTTGTGTGGGGGCAGCCCCCGGGACCTGACCCACCCCGGGGGCATATCCAAGACCGGCAGCTGAGCCCCACGTGCTTCGTCGTCGGTCTGCCAGAGGTCAAAGGTCGCCTACCTTCTGGGGGACATCTCTCAGTCCCCAGGGGTCCGATCTTGGTGATCTTGGCCTCTTCTTGCTCCTGGTGGCGCACCCCAGCCACTGGGAGCACTTTCCTTCGCCCTCCTGGTCACACAGAGGGTGGATTCAGCAGGGAGCTGTCTTCACTGGCTCCCTGCGCCAGCCTTTCGCATGGCTCTCCTGCTGGGCCTCTCTTCTCCCTGCGCAGAGGCCCCTGCTTCTGCGCACTGGTCCTGGTCTCTTCTCCTGGCGCTGTTCAGGATCCTGGGACAGTCAGAGGGTTCCTCCTTCCAACTGCCCATTGCGTCAGGCTCCAGTACCCTCTGCCTCAGCAGACCACACCCCAGAGAGCTTCTCTTCCTGTGCAAACACTTTTGAAGAGACTGGGGAGGGGGCTGGCAGGAAGTCTGTTTGTCCTATCAAACAGCGACACATCACTTCACTGCCCCTGCTCCCTCCTTCCTGCCCAGGCCTCTGGGTTTGTTCAAGATGGCGTCGTCCAGGGTCTCCTGCCACATGGTCTCTGAAAGCCCCTTCCCCCAAGAGCTGCCTTCTTCCTTGTGCAGCTAGGTGCCTGGCACCCAGTGACAGCTGCTGATGGATTAGCCTGTAGCTCCACCCATCTTCTCTCCTTGGAGGGAAGGTCATCAATCCAGGCTGCTGGGGTCAGCCCCCAGCCAGGCCCTGGTTATGAGCGGACTCAGATAAATATAACATTTCTGGATGACCCAAAAGCAGTACAAATATGACTTTGGATTCTGCAGAATACTTCTTCTCACATAGGTTACAGTGGACTTTGGTGCGTGTCTGGAATTTGTAGGCCCAAGGAAAGTAAAACTAGCCCATGTGCTCCCTATCCCCATAAGAGAATAATGGAATAAACACTGTAAAGCACACTGACTTTCCCTGGCATGTTTCTTCCCACTGTATAAAGCCTATTCCATGTCACCACCCAATTCTGCATAAGTCCTGCCACACCATTCACTTTGTAGCTACTCCTGGACTGCACACGCCAGGAATCTCCCCTGTGCAGCCCACACATGTGTGCTCACGCATGTACACATGTGTCTGCATGTAACCAGCCTGGTGCCCCTTACTCCAGCTGCTGCGCAGCGGCCTAGTCAAGCTAGGCGGACACCAGTAAAATCCACATGCAGTCTCTTTCATCATGAGTTCACTGTGGGTGAGTCCCAACTTATGAGGCTCTCCCACAGTAAAAGCTCAACAAATAGGTGCTCAAAAAGCGAAAAATCCGGGCGGCTCAGAGTGTCAGAACCACCTTCTAACAGTCTCTCAGCATAGCACTGGCCCTGGGCCTGGATAGGCAGAGCCACGGGTCAGTCAGAGTCAGTTACCACCAGTACCATTCAGCAAAAAGTTGGGGGGTGCCCAGGGCACAGGATGACTTTGCAACACATACACAAACATGATGGCTGACTCTGGGTCACCTTTTACACTGACTGGAGAGGAGGACTGGAAAAACTTTCAGTATAAGGATGTTGTTATAAGGAAATCTGACATTAAACCAGTAGCAGTAGTATGGTGGAAAGCCCTTGGAGGTTGTGGGGGACTTTGATACGCTGGTATCTTGCAAAGGAAACACGTTGAGTGCCACTGTGTACATTGCTAAATATGAGTCAACATTACTGGGTTGGCTAGAACAACAAAACTTAAATATGATTCTGGATCCAAATAATTCTGAACAGGTGCTTTTGAAGAAGGAGTGTATGGCTGTGTGGACTCTGCAAGAGTGTGAATGGGAAGCAAGATTCCAAAAAGTGTTCACAGACAAGCTGTGAAAATCTAAGGGATTCGGGCACAGGATACAACTCAAGGAATGAGTAGAACCTGTAGTGCACAAGATAAGAAGGGTTCCATTAGTAGTTAGACCGGAAATAAACCAAATGATTGACACCCCCACACCTGTAACATTTCAAATTCTTAGACTTGACTTTGCCTTTCTTACTGTGTTTGGTTGCCAGCTCAGCGACTACTTCTTTAGATGGTTGGGATACAGACATTTGCGCCATATAAGACGCCATGCGTTCAATGCCCGAACCTAATTCTATAGCCTTGTTCAAACTCAAATTGGGAGTGGCTAGTAAAACTTCTTGAACTTTTCTGTTATTATTATGCTCCACTACTTGATCCCTGATCAATTCTTCTTCAAAGACTTTGTACTCACACGTCAATGCTAAAGTTTTCAGGGCACCCACATAACTTTCCACAGACTCACCAGGTAATTGATGTCTGTAGAGCTTATGCCTTTCTAGAACCAAATGTATATGGGATCTAAACCTCACATCCAGCATTTTAAGTGCAGACACATAATAAATTTCCACATCCCCTTCTCCCATCACAGACTGGCGTGGAAGATGCTTTAACATTTTCCTACCTTCTGCACCCAAACAATGTTTTAATAACGCAAACTTCTTTACTTTTACTTGTTTACTTTTACTGTGTAAAATCATCCCCATCATTAGCATCCAAGTATGACAGTCAAACCCTTCCTTCCATTGTTCCCAATCTATGGAAGGATCCCAAACTAGGGAGAAATTAAGGTGGAAGAATTATATTTTGATGCATATTCACAAAAGTGCTGTTAACCTGTCCAAAAGGTTCACACAATTACAAAACAACAATTATTTCTGTTGGTTAACTTGTACAGACGATATAAGTATTATGACATCAATCACAAACTTAACATAGGAGTGCATGTCACAGCTAATGCTTAGAGTGCACTTCACGGATGCAAGGTTGTGTTAATATTTCAGTATGTGTAGTCCAGTAGTGTAGGTATGAAAAACACACAGTGTCACATTATGCCAATATGCTAGAGGTGTGCGCATCACCGAAATGCCCCAAAAGTACCTGTGCAAAAGGTGTTGCAAGTTCCTGTATGACACAATATGTTTAAGGTGTGTGCATCACCAAGCGCACACACAATATGCTATAGCAGAACGTTCCAACAATGGCTGTAACGTTTATGGACACACTAGACCGCTGACTCCCAAGTTTGATATTCCACAAAAATGGCCACGACTTTATGCCAACATGCTCAAGATGTGCGCAAAACTGAGCACACAGAATGCACCTGTCCAAGTTGTAGCAAAATTCACAACTCTGTTCAATTGGCCCACCGAGCTGAAGTGACAATATGCCAATATATTTAGGTGTGCACACCACCGAGCACACACAGTGCATTTTCTGGTTGGATAAGATGGCCGCCGAATTGTCGCGATTATACCATTAAGGTGTGCGCATCACCGAATGCACAACTGCAATCTTCCTAAAATAAGATGCTGCCGTAAACATCATTTGCAGGGACACTAGACTGCTGCTTAAAGCCCGCCGATGTACTTACAACACTCCGACTCAAGCCTAATATGGCCACCAAGTGATGTACATGCAACACTATGCCGCTGCCTTGGCCTAGTGCACAAGATGGCAAAGCGAAGTAAGATGGATGCCACTGTGATGAAGAACGCACATACCTCAGCCATGCACTGCTTGCCTGCCCCTACCTAGGATGGCTGGAATGGCTTAAATCCTCAAGAAATAGGTAGAAATCCTGATAAGATCCAGCGGAATGCCTCTGGCCCCACGGATTGTACGGACCCCTCGAGGAGCGATGGCAGCAGCACACAGATGCACACAAATTGCTTACGTGATGAGGGATGGCTCCTTGACCCTCAAAGCAGGAACTGTACTGGAGACGCTCCTCTGCCCTGCGCGATGAAAGCCCTGTTGGTCAACTCGTCGCCAGTGAAAGGAAGCCCATACGCATAATGTAAGTTTCGCTTATTTAGTCAGGCAGAGTCTAAAGCCTGGTTCTGGGTGGGGCTCCCACGAGGAAGAGGAGAGCCCAGCGTATTGCCTGAGCAAGGGAAGGGCAGCTGCGAGGAAATCCCGGTTCGGGAAGTCCTCGAGTGTGAATCGTTACGCCCCCTTCATAGAGGGGCAGGGCCCGCCGCTGTGAGAGGCTGGGTGGAGGAGAACGAGCCGACGGAGACTTCGCTCTGTGCTTTCCTGGCCCATCGGGCCCAATCAGAGTCCTCCAGGGGCTTGTCAGTCACTCTGCCCTCGCAGAGGAGGGTCGGGGAGCCAGGACGGGTACCGCAAGTTGGCGGGCCGCTACCCCCGTGAATTTCCAGTTAGGGAGACAGGGATACTGTGTTGGTGATGACGGCTGCTCCGCATGATCGCAGGCGGCTGCCGGTGACACTACCTACTTGGCGACATATAGTCCTGGGCAGCCTAGCAAAAGGTGAGCCCAAAACTGGGACCCGCATTCAGGAGGAAGACTGTGGCGGCTTCACCGAGAGTGAAGCTGTGCCCGCCACTGCACAGTGTGAGTTTATGCACAGCGTGGCAGGCGCTAGTGGTACTGTGCAAACCAGGAAAATTGTGACTACGGCATTTGTACATGCTGCTGGCCTTGTCGTAGGAGTGCAGGGGCCGCTCTTATTGTTGTCCTAACCTAGGGGATGTGGACATCTGGAAGATATATAGGTGGTGTGCCCGGATGTAACGTTGCATAGTGCAGGGATATTCACAATTATAGTGATTTCCATGATGTGCACAGCTGCAAATGTTTACTATGATGCACTGCTGATAGTGTTTCCATGCTACAAATAACCCTAACTATAATGTTTATGACAGTGGCCCGGTTGGCCGAAGAGATTTATGTAAATCCCTGTAAAGCCATGACAAGTGCCTGGTGGCACAGTGTAATATATGTGATTGTGTTCTAATGTGTTTTTATGGATAATACAAAGGCTATTGTTTTATAACCTTGTGTGGAGTTTCTTTTGTGGTGTGCCTAGTGTGTCGCTGCTGTGCGAGTTTGTTGCACAAACGCTTTCCACATTGCCTCTGGGATAAGCCTGACTTACTCTGCCAAGCTACCAAGGGGTGAGCAGGGGTTATCTTCAGCGTGTAACTCCCTTGCCCTGACTAGAGTGGTGGTTTCTGCCTGGCTTAGGTGCATACCCTAGCCAACCAGTAACCCCATGTCTAACAGACACCTTTCTGCTTAAAATGTCCTATGCTGCTTTATGCATTTCTAGTTTAGCCTTAGAGCTTACATTTGTCACCATTCATATGATTTGTGCTACAAATACTCAATTGACACTCTGAGCTGAAATCTCAAGATCCATTCGACCAGTGGCGCAATTGATTTGTTGCCAATACCAGAGGTTTGAGATATAGAAAATTCTGCCCCATAAAGCCCAACGATGAATGATGCTGAACATCCCCATCGGTGTTCCTGCACCAGGAAGCACTGATGCTGTGAGTTTCACACTTATGGATTACTGAATACCGGGTAATTGTGACATTGCCCCAGAGAATGGGACATGACTTGTTAGTGGGGATTTCTACAATTTTTGGACGAATTTATCCAACAAAGTTTACCTGCTTTCAGCGGGAGAAATGTCTGGGGATGAATATAATGTATAGATAGCAGTTACCATATGGGAATTAAGTGTTAAATTGTGCTGCGGCCCCTAATGTTCTGCTATTGATGGCATGAAGTAGACCAATTTACACTTGCATGGTGTAGAAAAATAGTTGTATTGGCAAGACCCCACACACTAACACTTGGCACCCAGCAGAAGAGGAAAATTGCCAACATTGCAATTTAAAACCTGAAAAAGTTTTTAAAAAAGAAGCAAGACAGAAACACAGAAGCAACACTGTGAGAATTTTATGCTAATGTGGAACAAAGGTAAAAGGAGAATTCCCAAGTTATGAAGATATTACTACTGTTGACATGTTACATTGTGCCAGTATACCCAATGTTACCTTAGTTCTACTTTAAAAGTAAGATATGTATACCGATTGCAGGAAAAAGCTTTACTGAACTTTAGAAAAACTGAGACTTTCATAGATAACTTTTAACTATTCCATTCTCCTTTTGTTGGCATTTCTAAATATGTTGCATTTCTGCTCTTCATTTTTGATCTCCCATGGGAAAGGAGGTTTGCATTTTTGCCTGAGCCCAAATGCACCTCTCTTAAATAGGCCTCTCCCTCCTCTACTTTACATATCACTGTTAAAATAAGTGTGGTTTAGTACCAGTCAGGCCTACTAGTCAATGAGTGTTTATAAGTACCCAAAAATAGGTGACCTGGCGCTAGAAGTTAGAAACGTAACTGGTAAATTGAAAGAATTTAGGCAAGAAATCATGCTTTCAGCATCTTCAGAAAAATAAAATGGGTAGAAATGCTGTTTATGTTGACAAGCAAGAAGTTCCAAAGTTTGGCTGCGAGAAATGAAAAGGTCCTGTGAGGCAGCTACATTGCATGCAAGGAATCAACTCTAGATGAGCAGAGGAGTTTCACTGGGAGCACGCAGGACAGTAGTGTTCCAACTGGTTTCCGAAGTGGACAGGCCCTACATTGGTAATGACCCGATGGATAAACCATGGGGCCTTGAAAAAGATGTGTTTTTGAATTGGGAGCCAAAGAAGACCTTTTCAGTGATTCAAAATAGAAGGATGTGGGGGAAGGTTGAGTAATAGCTAGGTGGCAGAACTTTGGACACTCCGTAATCTCTAAAGCAGATAAACAGATAATTTGAGATAAAGAGTTTCCGTAGTCCAGTTGTGAGATAATTAGCATCTATATAGGTTGCTATCTGTTGTAAAGGACTTACTGTCAATTTTTTGTAGTGCTCAGAGTTAGCGAGTTGCTGCAAAATGTCTACTTCATATTTAATTTTTTTTGTAAAACAATAGCACCCTCCTTATCAGAGATTTAACAAGGCTTGTTTATTCTGGCTAAGAGCGGCCAAAGCCTCTTTAACTACCAATGAGAGGTTGAAGTGGATCCAGTTGTTTTGTTTCTATAAACTTTCCACTTCATTAGTTACTAGGTGTTCAGCTGCTAACAAGTCACTATGTATCGAAATCATAGTGGTATTGAAAGAGGATTGGTTGGATAGGCATGGGGTGTCCATGATAGGATCAGCCATTTTGGCCCAAATAACTAAATACATAAATAGTTCGTAGTCCATTGAGTACTAGTCTTTGTAAACTTTATTTTAGGCCTACCTGGCAATAGTTGTCCCAGTCACCACTTATGGTTTTTCAGGACTAGTTCTAAGGGCGACCACAGACTTTACAATGTTTTAAGGAACTGCATTAAGGAGAGGCCTACGCGAGGCGCTTTGCGTAGAGTTGGGCTTTTCCTCTTTACTTTGTGAAATGACGTGGCAAGCAGCTTCGATTCTTCGATAACTCGAAGAAATATATATATATATATACAGTGATTTTAAACAGGATAAACAGGATGTACATGCAGATTACGATTGACCGTTCGTTTATGTCTATGATTACCTTTGAACTTTGTCATGTGTTCAGCACTTGCACTTTAAAAAGGTGAAGGCACTCCACATGCGCGTCGTGATCAAGGCCTCTCGTAGGTCGAAACGCGTAATGGCGGTGTTGCAGGGCGTTCTTCAATAAACTTAATTGCACCAAACAACGGGTCTGCATTCGTCTGTTGCACAATTTTGGATTTGTGGCGAAGTAAGGAGAAATAAGTATACCGAGCCAGCTTCCTCGGTAATTGCAGACCCCTCCTTCAAGTTGGGCCGGACGGCAAGAAGCACATTTCTAGTTTTTACCGGAAATCACCAGTTACCTCCTACAAGGAGTAGCCGCGGCAGCCCCCGGACAGCGGAATAGACCTACCATCGGAGCGGAAGACGAAGCCTGTGTCGGAAGACGCAAGCAGCGCCAGGTACCTCACGAAGGTAAGGACTCGCTGAGAGTCTGGAGAAGGAGTGTGAGAGGCACAAGCGTCGGTACTCACCTAACTGCTTGTTCCTAACTTTGATATTGCCCCTAACGATTTGCACCATGTCCGCCGACGCGCTGCGGAGTCGCGAGGCAGCAGCCAGCGAGATGTTCGATGATTCTCCTAGTGGGGAGATAACAACTAGCGCGCAAGTGAGCGCGACGCAATCAGGGAATCCAACCATCAAGGATCTCTTTAAAAGACTGGAAAAACTCATGAAATCAGAACAGTCGAAATGGTGGGAACATAAATCCCTGTCAAAGTACCTTGAGGTTGGGAGAATTCCCAGGGGGTTAAGAATAATGCTGGCACCGAGCTACGAGAATCCTTACCCTCACATGCTCGCTGAGTGGGCAGACTGTAACTTGGAATCTTCACGTAAGTTGGTTCAGATCCTTGTCAAATATGCTATAAGTGACCGTGCAGCCCTCCAGGTCAAAATCGACGAGCTGAATGAGGAAATTGGTAAAATGGAAGTCACTGCTGTGATTAAAAAATATCGGGATGACATGCTGGTCCGCTTGCAGAGGGAGGAGGAGGTTATGAAAAAACGTAAAGCCTTTAAATTTCAACGCAACAAGTTGGATTATGAGCAAGGACGTGTGTTTACGTTTGCTAAAAAGTATGACTCGGTAAAAGCAGCAAATAAGGAGGGTTCCCTCCCTAGAGTACAACCGAGCACAAGTGGCAATGCGCCGGGGTCTACCTCCACATCAGACCTTAGTTCGGCGCCAGAAAGTGAATCAGACAATGAACAAATAAGATCTGGCCACAGGTTGGGGTTTCAAAAGCCGTCCCTAGCCCAAGAAGTGGATTACCTCCGTCAGGACAAGAGGCAAACGTTGCGTCCCCGTGCGCAAAATGCAAAAACAAACAAAGAAACAATCACAAACGACGGGCGACACGCCAACGATACCTCCAGAGGCAAGCCAAACAGCAGGAAGCCAGCAAACAGCGGATGGAGGCGCAAGTAGGGATGCAGGCAACAAGCATGGACTCCCAAACAGTGATTAATTTGACGAATACAACACTAAGCGAAGATGAAAGAAAGATATTAGCTCTAGGACTGTCATTCAGCCCGGAATGCAATTTTGACTATGCCCAAACACGCATTGACGTGTATAAATTTGTTCGCAAATTAAAACTACGAAAATACCATCCTACACAGGGCATACACAATCGAAAGGCAATGGAAGTACCATCAACGGAAATTGGTAGTCCCTCCGTATTAACAGCAGGGGATGTCGAACTTTTGAAAAATCTTCAGCAACTCCATAACGAACATAATGCTGTTGAGTATGTAGCCAGTCAAGACAACCCGGAGTTGGGTGGAACAGTACGTACTACATTCAGAGCAAAGTCCACCTTTTGTCCAATCATGCTGCGGGATAACTTGGATTTATTGAATGACAAAGTCACATATGAATTGAAAAAACGTTATTCGTCTACAACACGAGCTCCGAAAAATTACACCAAACAGGACAATCTCTACTATCAATTAATGAAGAAATTACAAGCTGACGACAATATCATTATTCGCCAGTCCAATAAAGGGGGCAACGTGGTGTTGTGGCCACGTGATCTCTATATGGAGGAAGCCCTTAAACACCTGAATGACAGAGATTGTTACAGAAGGAGCACCATGCAGGTAGTTAAAAGCTCATGGAATGATTTTTACATCAAACTCCTTGCATGGAAAACCGCAGGATTATTGAGCAACGACGAATTTAAATTCTTAAAGATTGATCATCCAGTTATCCCCGTGATATACTTCATACCTAAGATCCATAAGGACCTGTCCAAACCACCGGGCAGGCCCATCATATCAGCTCGAGGTAGTCTGATGGAGAATACTTCTCAATATTTCGACTTCTTCCACCAAGAGCACGTGAAGAAACTTCCGTCTTATATCCAAGACACTGGTGACTTTTTAAGAAAAATACGTGAAGTAAAGTGGGAGGCGGACTGTGTACTCATCTCCCTAGACGTCACGTCATTGTACACCAGCATACACCATCAAGATGGAGTCAAGGCTGTTGAGTATTACCTCAACACTAGATCTATGCACCTGTACATGCATAACAGAATGTTGATCACCATGATTTTAACCTGTCTAGAAAATAATTTCTTTCTTTTCCAAAATCAAGTTTTCCACCAGACTAGAGGAGTTGCCATGGGGGCTTTTTTTTCACCAAGCTACGCTTGCTTACATATGGGGCTATGGGAGGAACAGGTCCTCATGGCGGCATATGGTGATGTTGTATTGAAGCACGTTTTATGTTGGTACAGGTATATCGACGATTTGTTCCTAATTTGGAAAGGCACAGAGGATAGTGCCCGACACTTTATAGAACAGATCAATGTCAACAGCCTCAATCGAGAATTCATGGCTCAGATGAGTAAGGAGTCGATTTGTTTTCTTGATGTTGAAGTATTCGTAGTGAATGACAAATTGGAAACAAGACTACACAGAAAACCCACGGCAGGGAACACAGTATTGCATGCTTCTAGTCACCATCCTAAGCATCTTATCCACAGCATTCCCTACTGGGAAATGCTGCGGATACGTAGAATTTGCAGTACAGACATTGATTGTGTTCAGGCCCAATGTGAAAGTAGAGATAGATTTTTAGCCAGGGGTTACTCTGAAGCGGTGCTCAAAAATGCTATTGACAAGACCAGTAGAATAGACAGGTCAGTGGCACTAGCAAACAGGATCATTTCTGAAGCACCTAATGGTGATCAAGCTGATCAACCAACACGATTAATTTTGACATTCAATCAACAACATAAAACCCTGCGCAGAATTGTGAATAAGAATTGGGCCTTGATACAAAATGATCCAATACTAGGAGGCCAACTTACTAAAGCCCCAAATATCACCTTTAGAAAGGCTCGTTCAATGAGCAATTCATTGGTGAGTAGTAGTCCAGAGGTTAGATCCACCAAAACCTGGCTCAGTGCTAGGAAGGTTTTTTTTTTTTAGATGCACTACATGTAGGGCTTGCAAATATGGGATCAGCAAGTCCACATATGTAACTCCTTTCAAACCCAAGCCAGTGTCCATCACCAAAATGCTCAATTGTAAAACTGAGTATGCAGTGTATGTCCTGGAGTGTTCATGTGGCATGCAGTACATGGGAAGTACTAAGTTGCAGGTCCACAAACGAATACTCCAGCACATCAGGGCTATCACTAACAATGATGTGACCTACCCGGTAGCCAGACACTTTAAAGACTCCCACGGTAATAAATTGGAGAATCTCAAATACTTTGTCGTGGACGCAGTCCTCCCGCTGAGAAGGGGAGGTAAACGGGAAGCACTGCTCAGGAAACTTGAAACCAGGTACATACTGGAGTTGGACAGCAAAACTCCACATGGCCTTAACTCCAGTGAGGATTTTTTCACCTGTCTCTAACTGTTCTGATCTTCATTTTCATATCTATATAGCTGGCAGAACTGCTGCCCCCGATATTGTTTTTAGCTTTCACGTACTGTATAGAAACGTTCACATATGCACTTTATAAATCACGGCTGTGATTTATTAGGATGATAGCACTTGTATTGTCGGCACTAGCACTTTATGTAATAGTCGTAGGAGGTAATCAGGGCCCACTGGGGAAGCACTGATCTCATTACTGCATACAAATTTAAAAACAAACATTAATGGTGAGCAGTATTTATACTGAAGAGTCAAATAGAGGCGCAAGAGCTTAATTAACTGATTTTGACACGATTTTAGAATGTTGCATCTTGCTTCTACTGTTACATGTCGTTTTTCAGTGATGTTTTTTAGCTCTTTTAGCATTGTTTGAATTTTAGTGATGCTATGCCTTTTAAATATTTATGTATTCATAAGTATTTATTTATTCTGTTTTTTATCTGATGAATTTATTCTTTGAAATTATTGTGTGTTTATACAGTGATTTTAAACAGGATAAACAGGATGTACATGCAGATTACGATTGACCGTTCGTTTATGTCTATGATTACCTTTGAACTTTGTCATGTGTTCAGCACTTGCACTTTAAAAAGGTGAAAGCACTCCACATGCGCGTCATGTGATCAAGGCCTCTCGTAGGTCGAAACGCGTAATGGCCGTGGTGCAGGGCGTTCTTCAATAAACTTAATTGCACCAAACAACGGGTCTGCATTCGTCTGTTGCACAATTTTGGAGTTGTGGCGAAGTAAGGAGATATATATATATATATATATATATATATATATATATATATATATATATATTAATTTGCTGCAGATTGCCTGACAGGCTTATGCAGTAGTGAAACAATGTTTGACCTTGGGATAAGGCAGAAACCTAAGACCTTATGGTGAATGCATGGCTTGCATGTTGATCATAAAGACAAGTCTCTGGGTCAGACCTTTATTGTACTGAACTAGCAGCTGAAAGAGAAGACTTTTGAGATGTTGTTTATTAATGACAAATAATGTAATGAAAAAAAACAGAATTGACCAATTTTTAGACTGCCAAGGAGACCCCATGCTGAGCCAATTATTTGCTGAATGTTTGTAATCCCAATTTGCAGAATGAGAATGATACTTAAACATGTATAAAGCGCAGCAGTTACCCTTCGCAGGGTGTCCTGGCTATTTATCTGTATTAGACCAAAAAAACATTCCGCTAAATTATTGTAGAAACAAATAGAATATTAACTATTTCCTAAACAGGATGAAAGTCTATCTGACGAAGATGAAGAGTAGTTGATGCCATGCCTTCGCAGGGAGATAGCTGAAAGAACGCCCTACCTTTCTAGTGCAACAAGGTACTGGGTCTAGGTTGGACTGTAGGTGAATTAAACTGAAAGCTCCTCTGGGGCTTCTTGGCACTAGCCTCTGAATGACCTGCACAGGGTAAGGCAAGCTTGAGATGGACAGGCCTCACACTGGAGGAGGTAACTGTGGAATGCTCCAGTTATGAATGTTTACAATCTACTAGCAAGGACATGCAACCCTCTACAGAACAGTGCCTCACTGTCAGGAGGTTATCCAGGGGTGTAACTGAGGGCCCTAATGACATGATAAACTTGTGAACCTCTATTTCACGATAAAATACAGTGGTCAAGAGGCATAAGCAAGAGAATCAGTGTGGAATTAATCACCGGGGGTGGGGTGGTGGGGGGTTTACAGGAAACAAGTCATCTAATGTTATGTTTCTTGTATGAGGGAAAGGTATACATGCTATTGCAAATTTCTTCTAATAGGGGTATATTAGCGTAAACTGGACTGGTTGTATTCTACACAGCTACATCTAGTCTCTGAGGCTTGACAAAACACATTTTTGGTGCAGCAGAAGTATCCCAAACACGAGGTGCAGTATATAGAACAGTATAGTGTGTGGGGTTCTTTTGAAAGCACAGTACAGAATCTACTATGTGACGGGAAAGGAGGTTGGGAACATGCAATTAGAAAACTACTGATTTTCCATGTACTTCTTTAAGTCACACATTTCCACTTAGAGTAACATAGCTTATAAGAACACTCATTTGAAAGTTGGGAGTGGAGAAGCCAATCATATTGAAGGGAAGCAGTCCGTAACTGCCAGCGTTGGCCCTCAGTTACTGCCCTCACTGCAGACAGCAAGCGGGAAATGAGAAAAGGGATGGTGACAACTTGCCAGGTTCATATCTTTTTCACCCATATGTTAGGTAGAAGCTGTAGTGTCCTGCCAACCTAGGTACTCGCCAATAACCACGCCATACACGGAGAGAAATGTTACCATCTTTATTCCGCTGCATGTAAATCAGAACTCAACATTCTAATCCTGCCTTCAACTCATCTCTGCAACGCTTACGTCACAGGCCTATGGTGTACAGTGGGAGCTAAAGGAGTTCCAGCGTTCTTTATCTACAAGACACTACAGAGGGCAAAAACTAGATTTATTGCTTGATTATGCAGACAGTAACACCACAATATAGCATAGACTAATTGTCCCACAGATGTGGTACGGCCATGCGAGAAGGCGAGATTAAACCAGTCCATAACTACCAGTACTGGCCCTCAGCTGCAAATCTCAATAAACACAGCAAGCTTTCAAAAGCTAAATAAGGAAAAAAGAAAGCTGCTGAGTTCAAGTGTTACTGGCCTTGAGATGATCGCCTCTCACCTTCCTGATGCCTTCTAGCTTGTGGGTTGGGCCCTTACGTCAGGTGAGGGACGATAACTCGAGTTATTGAGTGATTATGCAATCAGTAATGCTACAGTAGCATAGTATTCCACGAGGATGGAGTATAGCCAGGAGCAGTGGCGTCACTAGGGTTGGTGTCACCCAGTGCGGTAACTCCCGAGTCCGGGGGTGCGGGGGGTGCGGACCGCACCGGGGCGGGTGACACCATCACATGGGGTGACACTGTGAGCCTCTGCTGATTTATGTAGCGATTTAAAGCAGAGGCTCACGGTGTCACCCCATGTGATGGTGTCACCCGGTGCGGTCCGCACCCCCCGCACCCCTTAGTGACACCACTGGCCAGGAGGAGGAGAGACTGATCATTCTGCCTAATTTTTTTAAAGCTAGATTTTCCAGTACGCCTATTGCGATGAATATTCATTTAGAAATTATTTTTAAAATCACACATTAAATAGGCTTGATCTCCACGTGACATCACACGGAACTAAGAGAAAAGGCAGATGGCTGCAAAATATCGACCTCCCTTTGTAAATATCAGAGCAACCCTGAGAGTTGTATGTAAGAATATGGAGGTTCAAAGGAACAGATGCCACTGACATGCTGATGTTAATTGCGTGGTTTCTAAGAGTAAAGCGCATGTCTACAGACTACCTACATTTCACATATCTAGCTTTCTTTTCTATAACCTTGTCTTTGTCCTTCGCATTTTTCTCCAAGTTATTCCTTCAATGTTGCTATAGAAACAAGTTTTGTGGGAAATCGTATTGAACGACTTTGCTGCCATCCAGTGGACAAAAAGTATACTAGCTAAACGTTTAGTTGTGAGGTTTGGTAAGCACGAAGCAACTCGAATTAAATCAAGACAACTGTCTCCTGTCCCACACAATAAAAAAAAGTAACATAGGTGTAGGAATGAAGTTGACGCGGTAGGGTAAGTTAATACATTTATTCTAATACAGCCCCACACCAGTGTGCGGTTCGCAGATAGAGGTCAGGATCAGTTATGACAGTTGACAGCTGGGGAAGGGAGTGGTAAGGGGGAATGGAACGTGGGGGAGCCAATAGGAAAGGGGTAACACGATAAGTGCTCTCGCGCAGGAGAGTCAGTGTACAGTTGTTGTCACGCGCTGGATGCAGCGCGTGACATTGATTGTGAATACATTACAACACATCTTCCTCTCTTGAATGTTTAACAACAAAGTAATTATTCACAAACAAAATCATCTAAACGTTTGGGTTTGTTGATGGTTCTGCCAAACCTTCCTCTGAGACTGTGATGGTCTGACACCACCTCAGTGTCAGAATGAGAGTCGCTACTGGTTCTTCCAAACCTACCCCTGAGACCATGACTGTCAAACCAGACTGCAGAATCAGAATGTGAATCACTATCATCGCTCTGATCGAGACCAGGAGCGCGAGAACTGACATCATCATGCTGGTCTGGAGTGTGGCCATCCGTGGAGTCAGCGGTGGGTGGAGGACCGTTGTCATGCACATTTCCATTTCTAGAACTCAACTTGTCGTTAAAAGGCATGGAACCGTGACCCCTTTCAGGTTCGTCATAATCAACCCACAAATCTTTATTGGTACTATTGGGCTGATGTTGGCTCGGCTCTATTCTCGCTGAGTGACATTTGGCCAACCTGTTCATATGCCAGACCTTGCCATCACTGAGTCTGGCTGCGTTGTTGTATAGCTTGCTGATGCGGAGGGGAGCGGTGAATCTGCTTTCTCCCTTCTTGACTTTCCTTTCAAGGCGAACTTTGACCAGGTCACCAATCCTAAAAGAGTGTTCTTTGACACCATGTCTGGTGTCGTACCAATCTTTAGAACACTTTTGTGCCATTTCTATGTTGTTTCTGATGGTTTCAGGTGACCATTCATTTTGTTTGGAAGAAGGCATCCAACCTAGGTCTCTGCTCCGGGGTTGTAGCTCCTCATGAGAACAAAAGGTGATTCATTGGTGCTTGCGCAAGGGGAGATCCTGTATGCCCAAATGAGTTTGAATATTTCCTCTTCCCAGTTGAGGTCGGCGTTCCTGGACAATTGTATATTCCCTTTAATGACTCGATTAAAACGTTCGACGAGGCCATTACCTTCAGGATGGTAGAGTGAGGTTGTGTGATGGGTGATACAATTTCTTTCTAAGAAAGACTTGAATGACTCGGAGGAGAATTGAGGGCCATTGTCAGTGAGCAAGGACTTGGGTAACCCCTCGTTTAAGAATAGCTTGTCTAGGAAAGAAATGATCGAAGAGCTATCTGCACTGGGAACGATTTTTATCACGGGCCATTTGGAGAAATGATCCATGACCACCAGAATGTATTTGATCACACCATCATGACCTTCGATGGGCCCGGTAATGTCCAAACCTATCCTTTCCCATGGCATTCCCGGAGGATTGAGGGGAGAAAGGGGAACTCTGGAGGTTTTCAGGCTCTTGTCCGAGTCGTTGCAGCTCACACAGTCTCTAATAAGGACTTCAATCTGCTTGTCGATTCCAAGCCACCAGTAACTGTTTCTAACTCTTTGCTTGGTTTTCGAGATGCCTAGGTGACCTACATGGCATAAGCTGAGGATTTTGTCTCTGAGCGTGATGGGGGCAATTGCTTTTCCACTTCTGTACAGTACCCCATTTTCCCAACTAAGTTCATTTCTAATCTCCCAATAAACTTTGATTCTTTCATCAAGACGCTTTTTCTCAGGCCATGAATCGTTGATGTATTTGCATAACGCAAGTAGGGTGGGATCTTTCGACATGTGATCTTTCCATTCATCCGCCGTGATCCCGTCCAGGTCTGAGTTGAACAGTAATGCTACCTTCTCAGCTTCTTCCTGTTAGTTTGTAACTTCTTCGTGAGGTAAGGGCAGTGTGCTTAAGAAATCAGCTACTTTGTTCTTGACTCCAGGCCAGTATTCGACTGTGTAGTTGTAGTCCAGTAACTTGACTGACATTTTGCTGAGCCTGGGGGAAGCATTCTGCAGACCAGATGCTGAGAGTATCTTAATCAACGGTTTGTGGTCAGTGCGCAAATGTATGTTGTATCCCCATACATACGCTCTGAAGTAGTTGAGGGCCCAGGAACAGGCAAGCATCTCGCGTTCAATCACCGAGTACTTCTCTTCTGCATCCAGCGCGTGACAACAACTGTACACTGACTCTCCTGCGCGAGAGCACTTATCGTGTTTCCCCTTTCCTATTGGCTCCCCCACGTTCCATTCCCCCTTCCCACTCCCTTCCCCAGCTGTCAACTGTCATAACTGATCCTGACCTCTATCGGCGAACCGCACACTGGTGTGGGGCTGTATTAGAATAAACTTATTAACTTACCCTACCGCGTCAACTTCATTCCTACAAGTGGCGACGAGCGGAGTATCTACAGCCCCCACTGCGGTATGTACCACGCTGCTAACGCCGTGGGACATGCAGACTGACTTCGTGGAAGATTTCTTCGGATCGCGTTGTTTCGTGGGATATTCAGCACCCCGCATGCCAAGGGTCATCCCTATCATAAGGGCATCTCTTCAATTAGACGATGAGATCTGCGCCGCTTGTGAGCGTGTCTTGCGCTGCCAGCTGTCTCCTCGCAAGTGCTTCATTCCCGTCTCATATTCTGGACGCCGCCTGCTTCCGCATACTAGCAGTGGCCCTCTGCTGACCCTGCGAGCACCTGATCATCCTGTCAGCGCACTCTCCCGCCTTCCCTCAGCTCTGGAGCTTCCCTCACAGCAGCTGACAGGCGTGTGTGACGTCATTGGAACGCATACGTCCGGCGCCATCTTAGTTTCATCAATTTCACCGCAACGCTTGATCTGCGGCGTGTTGCCGGTTTCTGTGAAGCGCTCACTTGTCAATCCATTGTGCGTTTCAACTCACAGTGACGCGCACACTTTCACCCACAAGTTCACACGTTCCTGTGCACATTCAAGCATTTCAGTGCACTGTACATCAGGAAGTAAAAGAATAGGAAGTATAATTGTGGACTTAGTGACTTTGTGACAGTATCACTGGCATACTAATCCCTTAGTGTGTGTCACCTGCCTCGGTCAACGCACATCCTTCATGTCTACAGTGCGTTTCTACTCACAGTGACACGCACACTTTCTTCTGGTGCAACTTTTTACAGCGTTTTTCATTACATTTTCGCCCAAAATGTGTGCCTTAAGCTCATTGAATCTCTCCCAGCCACAAGCCTTTCTTCCAATCAAAAGTGAACCTTGTATGCCATGGAAGGAGTGGAAAGAATATTTCTGCAACTACATTGAAACAGTTGAGGATGAAGACTTCACTCCGGTAAAGAAAAAGAAAGTACTATTGCATTGTTTGGGTCCTGGAGGCTTAAAAACGTACAACAGAATTGAGAAGAAAGTCAGGGAGGGTGATGATGTGTTTCAGCACGCTTTAGACGACTTGGATGCTCATTTTTCGCCAATAGTATGCGTTGCTGTGGACCTCTACAAATTTTCAAGGAGGAAACAAGGCAAAGATGAGAGCGTCGATGAATATGTCTCCGCTTTGAATACGCTAGCCTTAACTTGCAGATTTGGGCAATTACAAGATGAGTTCATTCGTGATCAAATAATAATGCACGCTAGCAACCACAACATCCAGGACAAACTTTGGGTTAACGGCGAATCACCATTGAAAGAAGTGGTTGCCTTGGTTAAAAATGCAGAACTCACGGGCAGATGTGCCAAAGCTGTTCTAGAAGAACCCAACGTAGTAAAAGCAGTCAACACATCCAATGCTAGCAAACTCCGGTCTAAAGGAAGTTCTCACCAGAACATGAGTGAGGGGTACAAGAAGGGACAACCTGACAAGAAAAAACACGACCATGAGAAGGTGCACTCATAGAAATACAATGATGACACCGGAGGAAGATGCTATCGTTGTGGGTCTTCCACCCATTTTGCAGACTTTAAGAAGTGCCCTGGCAGATTCCAAAAGTGCACTTCGTGTGGTTTGATGGGTCATTTCGCAAAAGTATGCAATAGAAAATCCTTCAGAGGTAGCAAGCCAGTGAAACACATCCAAGATGAGGATGACGCCAGTTCAGTGAATTCAGATGACTCGGAGTCAGACAAGATTAATTATGTGTTCTCGATAGAATATGACATACTGGAACTTGCTCCCACTAGAGTCAAGAAACAAATGTGTGAAATTAGAATGGGTGGGGTGCCTATGAACATTATGGCTGACTCTGGCTCCCCGTTGACAATTGTCAATGAGAATGTGTGGAAGCAGCATTTTATGGGTAAAATCGGTGCTTCACTTGAGAAATCCAATGTAATTGCTAGAAGTTATACGGGGGATAACATTGAATTCTTAGGGACTCGTGAATTAGAATTAGAATTTAAAAACAGGAAAGCGTTCTGCAAACTCTATGTGGCGAAAAAAGGTCCTTCTGTATTGGGATGGGGCGAGCAGGCTGATCTAGGAATCATTCTCAACCCAAACAGCGCTGAACCTGTTTTGTCCATTGATGATACATGCAAAAGCACCCTGCACAGAAACTACCCTGAAGTGTTCTCAGGGAGTGTAGGTCTTCTCAACAGTTTCCAACACAAAATTGAACTAAAAGACACTGCTTCCCCATGTATACACAAAGTTAGACATCTACCTGTTTCGGTTAGAAATGATGTCCAAACAGAACTAAATACACTGGTCAACAATGGAATAATCGAAAAAGTTGAATCTGCAGAGTGGGTCTCTCCCCTGGTTGTTGTTAAACGCCCTAATGGAAAAATTAGACTCTGCATAGATCTCAGAGACTTAAATAAGAACATTATTGTTGATCAATACCCCTTGCCACGCATTAGTGAAATGTTCAATGCTACAAAAGACATGCATGTGTTTTCAATTATAGATTTAAAATCTGCATACCATCAGGTACCGCTACATGTAGAAAGCAGAAAGTACACTACTTTCATAACGCCATTTGGCTGTTATCGTTTCACGAGGGTACCTTTTGGACTGGCCTCAGCCGCAGCGCTTTTTCAAAGAGTCATGACATCCATCTTTGAGGGCGTTGCTGGTGTAAGGTTCTTCCAAGACGATATCTTGGTCATGGGCAGCAGCCAAATGGAACATGATGCACGTCTCAGGGAGGTATTTGAGAATTTTAAAAAACATGGGTTAACTGTTGAATTAGATAAATGCAAATTTTCCCAGAAAAAAGTGGTTTATCTTGGCCACACCATTAGTCATGAAGGCATTAAACCCAAGCAAGGATTAGTAGATGCTATCATTAAAGCTCCCTTTCCCACCAACAAAGATGATGTAAGAGCCTTTCTCGGCTTAACTGAATACTACTCGAAATTCATTCGAAATGTTTCTGAGGTAACGTATAACTTGAGACAATTACTCAAAAACAAGACCAAATTTGTGTGGTCCCAGGAATGCCAGAATGCATTTAACATCATCAAAAGGAAATTAGCAATGCACCTTTTCTTAAGGGTTTTGACCCAAAAGCAGAAATTTACATACCACCAATGCCAGCAACAAAGGGCTTGGTGCTGTACTGGCACAGAAGGACGCTGACAACAATGAGTGGGTGGTAGCCTTTGCGTCGAGATCACTCACCTCGGCCGAAGAGAAGTAAGGTTATATGGTATTCATTATGTTGTCATGTACACTATGTGCCGCTTCATTCTTGATTGTACCGCATTATCATTCGATTCGGCTAGAGCTATCCTTATGGTAGGGCCCAGAGCAAGTATGTCCACACACTTGAAGTCCCTGCACTGGTTGCCAGTTCGTAAAAGGATTTAATTTAAAGCTTTGGTCATGGTTTTCAAGGCCTTCCATGATACCGGAGCCATCTATATCAGAAATAGGAACCAACATTATGTGCCACAAAGATCTCTCAGATCTTCACAACAGCTTCTCATGACGATTCCTAAGTTTTCTCGCTCGCGATTAGGCGGCCGCCCTTTTCAAGTGTTGGCCGCCCGTTCATGGAATTGTCTGCCTCTGCCGCTTAGGCAGGTCCAGGATTTGCTCTCCTTTCGAAAACAGTTGAAGACCTGGTTGTTTCAGCAATAACAGCTGATGGTTTCAGCATAAACAGCTGATGGTGCTCTTCTGTAACGTGGTTGGCTTTTTAGCAGTTTTTTTCTGTCTTGTGGGTCTTAGCGCCGGGACTCTGTGGAGTAGCCGTGCGCTTTATAAATATCCTTTTACATTACATTACATTGTATACCTTTTTTTATCAAAAATAATAAAATACTTTGGAAAAAAAAAAAAAAAGTAACATAGGTACCATCATTAAAATAAGAAATATGCCTTAGGATCATGGCTTTTGGAGTGAGAGAGAAATGCCCGGATTACTAACTGGCATTCTTCATTACTCCGAGCCCAACACTTCTTTGTCACATTCCTTATCATTACGATGAATCCTCCTTGTGACAGGCTTCTTGCAAGCTTTTGTTTTAAACTCATAACTCGATTTTCCCTTCTACTCCACCTATGAGTGGCTGCCCTACACAGACCTTCTTTAAGGACCTGGCCATGCTACCAAGTGTGCACTGGCCCGTCATAAGGCAGTGCAGTAAGGGTCTGACTGGCAAGGAAGAGTAAGGCTCAGACTAATGCAGATTACTGGTAAGTAATCGTGGCATTACCCTCTCATCTCAGAAGGTAGATGCTACAGTGCTTAAAGACTACTGCTCTGAAGGAGGCATTTGAAGCCTTGAGTTTACAACGTGACAATAAAGTGTTAGGTGAAGCTTCGTTGCAGCCCAGTAAATACATGCACCAGAAACACCCTTGCCTTCTGCCCTGGAAGCAGACCTGCCCAGTACTTGAAACCAGGAAAACACCATTGGGTTAACAGAGATGTGAGGGGCATAGAAGCATCGCTTAAGATGAAAACCCACAGCTCCGGAATTGGAGTGCCACTAACTACTCCAGCCACCTAGCTGAAACGACAGGGACCAAACAGGCCAGCTTATATCAACAAGTTTAAATGAAACCACTCTAAGGTTCATAAGGGCAGAGTACAAAGCCTGAAATACGAATGTCAAATCCCGAGCAGGAAGTATGTAGTGAAGAAAAGTCAGGACTCATGAAAGCTTCGGTTATTTATTTCTTAGAGCTTGAAGAAACGAGATCCTCCTCTCGCCAGCCACATCTGGCTTGAGTAGAATCACTGTACAATACAAGGATTCTACAGAACACACCTGAACAAAGGTTCTAAAACTTTAAAAGGCACATGTTAAAAAACACCTTAACACATTACTACACAACCCTTCCCTTCTACCACCCAAACACTAATAAAGAGAAATAATGAAACTTACCACCCAAGGAAAACCGAAAGAAAAAGGAAAGACCTTACTGCGGACATTAAAGAATCCCATTAGTTGTTCTCTGAATTTGTACATATCTCTCAACATAATGAGGCGGTCTGCGATTCCTGGGCTGGTGTACCTCACTTGCACCTACAGGAATCGCACTGTTGACACTCACCGAAGCCGCACTGTTATCCTCTCTTTTCTCTCTCTCCTCTACACAACCTCTCTCACCAAGTCTTCACTCCACTTACAGAATTTCCTATCAGCTCCTCATCATCAGCCAACACATATAACTGCTGCTGCCCCCTTGAACTTGTTCTCCCTTTACATTGGCACGGTTTCCTTTCTGGTAAAGCACTACTTTGCGATGATTCCATTTGTTGCTGTTCTCCAGTACGACATAATTTCATGCACCTCCTTTACCTTGAATGGACCCTAAAATATGAATAGTCTCCTACTCACTCTTCATTGCTTTATCTAGACCCAATCTCCAGCTTTTCCCACTCTTTTCCCCACATTTTGTTCTTGCTCTATTACTGCCTCACTGCCATTATTGGCCAACCTTGCTGGTGTCAGCTTTGTGCCTGCCTATCTCCCCCTCATTTTTCAAAAGGTGAAATGTTAGCCATGTTATTTACTGTTGTGCAATGTGCCCAAATCATATCATTCACCATTTCTTCCACATCACTGCCCCCTTGGTTTGCCATCAAAATCGCATGCTTGGCTAGGCGGTAAGTCCCTTACACCATTGCCTCGGCTTGGGGCTTGTACAGTGCAGTGATGCTTTATTCCACAACTTTCCAAATATGCTCTCATCTCTTGCGAGGTAAATTGTGTCCTATTGTCTGATCAATAGATGGGGTATCCTTCCTTCAAGAACACCTTCTGCAAAGTTTTTATGGTACTTTTGGTAGTCACTTCAGACACAAACTTGACTATTAACCACTTGGAGTTCACATTGATGCAGCAGTAATTTCACGGTAATTTCTCAATGCAAAACCTCATTTACCTCTATTTACCGCTGCAAAGATGTTGGGCCCTTGACACCATGCATTACCTTCAGGAGACTTTATATAAACATGAAAAATCAAAAATGCAATTAATATTTAAGCCAATAAAGAGAGTTGTGAGTATTTTAAAGGGTTTTATTTTCTAGTCACAAGTTAAGGTTCTCTGACTCTTTATTCATTAGTCAAATATCAATCAGGTTACAGAATTGAAAAAATATGAAAAATAGCATTAATACAGAACATATCACAGTCTGCATACGAGGCATTCCTTGTAGGAAGAAAATGTGGCGCAAACTTGTCAGTCAGAAACTCTTAAAGAGTTTCTAAGAAAAGAGTGAGTCTTGCAAGGCTAATCAATAATTAATAAAGGCAAAAATCTCCCATAAAGAGAAATAAATGCATAGGACAAATACATCTTTTCAAAAGCAGTTAGTCAAAGCATGAAATTTAAAGCTTAGCACCTAAAATCTAAACCTGTTCTGATCCTCTCAGCTCTCTCTCTCTGCCTCGCTGTGCTGGCCTGTCTCTCTGTCTCAGGAGCTGCAAAATAGCCCCCACAGATGCAGCCCCTCCTTCTCTCTCCTCCCCGTCTCTGTGTCCAGCACAGAAGCTGGGCCTGGCCCTCAGGAAAAAATGAGCAAAAAAGCCACCCCTCCCACTTGTAAGCCATATTTCAAGCGAAAGTCCACGTGCTTGGTCCTTGTAGCTGGTCCAATCAGAACTCCAAGACACATCGTCTCCCCATGGGCTGACTGGATACGTCATTAATCAGGCGTGTTCCTCATTACATGACTTCACATCCTTTTACATTTTAAAAACAATTACATTTTTCTGTAACAAAAAGTATTAATTGTGAGTTTTTCTCTTCACTCCACTGTTTAAACAGGCTACAAAAAAAAAAAAAATATGCAACATAGTGAAGGTCGAAGAGACGGAAACAGGAGGGCGTGATTTATTAACAAAGCCCTTTCATTGAAAATTGGTAGGGAATAGGAGCACATTCCATTCTAATCTTCAAGGGCAAAAACTGCAGTAAGCTGAGTCTACTAAAGCAAACTGAAATCACGTGGTTTTCTACACCGCAAAAATGCGTGTTAATTCAGCACAAATATGCTAGTTCAAGATACTTTTTCTAAATTAATCTAAATTAAATATATATTTCTATAATGAGGTTAAATCTAAACTACACATTAAAACAACCATGATTAATTAAATGAGCATTGTTTTACATGATTTCATTTGCAGGCCTCTTTCATGTTTTCATTTGCATGCACCAAAATCTGCGTGCCATTTTTAGAAATGCTGTCTGCAGCTTTTTGTCATATAATAATGCATACATTTTATAGGTGAAATCTGAGCTCCATCAACATCAACCATTACCACAGCATTCTTGATCCCCCTCAACAAATCCAAGGTCAGCCATGGGAAACAGTCTGCCTAGGCATTCGTCCACCCTGGAATTTCCAGGACTCTCTTGAAGGCTTCAGTTATTTATTTCTTAGAGCCTGAAGAAACGTGATCCTCCTCTCGCCAGCCACACCTAAACTGACCTGAGTAGAATCACTGTCCAATACAAGGGTTCTACAGAACACACCTGAACAAAGTTTCTAAAACTTCTAAAGGCACATGTTAGAATCACCTTAACATGTTACAACAAAGTACTGTGCTTGAGGCCAAGACAGAGCAAAACCTTGCAGAAGGCAGGAGGCATAACCATGCACTGTAGCAAAACAACTCCAGGGCTTTCGAAACACCTGAATAGTAGCCAACTGGGCGATGAGAGGAAGCAGCAAATTGCTTACCAAAATGTTTCTTCCACACTTTGAGGCCACAAATGGTATCACAAGATACAGGAGACTCACATCGGGGGTAAAATTATTTTCAATGCTTGAATTAGGAATTGTCAAAGCATGACTAGGCTGCTGAAAGGCCCTGCCACCTTATTCGTGTGTATACTACCAGAATATTGAGTTTTACATATTGTGCTACAAAAGAATCATAGTAAGAATATCAACTACAAAAATATTTTGGAATATATATATAGGAAAGTATAGAATCACTATACTTAACTCCACACATATAAACCTTAACAGTATATATTTTTAAGGTATGCAGTCAACAAAAGTAAATCTATAATTCCCTACATATACTTATTGTAGGAAAGTAGGATCTGCTTCTTATGGTTACCCCCACATTTTGCTTTTCGCACCCACTGTTTTGACTAGTCTGGCTGGGATCCTGCTATTCAAGACCCTAGCCTATCTGTTTTCCCCCTTAAATTGATATGTATGTACTTTAGTACAACTCCAAATTGGATACTGGGGTACCCTTACCAGTCCCTAGTATATGGTACACATGTACCCAGGACATAGGTACCCCAGAGGCCTCCCATGGGCTGAAGCATGTATTATGCCACCCCTGAGAGGCCATGCAAAATGGAACCTTAGGTCTGCTACTGCAGCCTGTGTAAGCTGGTGCTTGCACCACTTACGAGAGATATAGGTTCACTATATCTATATATATCACTACACTTAAAACCTTATAAGTCACCCCTATAGCAGGCCTTATCAATCCTGAAGGCAGGGTGCTGGGTTTTACGCGAGAGGGTGCTCCTGCATGAGCAGAGCCCCTCTGCAGTCTTCGGAGACCATTCTCCCGGGCTGTACGTGATAATACCAGACATATAGGTAGAGGTGCATTATAACCTCGCGGTAAATGCTATCTCGAAAACGACTGCAACGAAGTATGTCGTGTTTGGTGTCAAACACCTTGGAATCATACCTCCACACCAGGAACTGGTGCGGGAGGTATGATTCCTCCCCTCAGAACCGAGGTTCTGGGGGTACCCAAGCCTACCGGTAGCAACTTTCTCGAGCCTTACAGCACAAAATGGATGCTGCCAGCCACAGACACGAGTCTGCCCTCCTGCTGCTGAGCCAAGCTCAAGCAGGGGAAGGCAGCACAATAGGCATCCTGTCACAGGGAGGTGTGACCACCTCCCAGACAGGATTTAGTGTATTGGGGCTGGGTGGATGCACCGTCACAGTGCCAGAAAGTCTGGCTCAGGGGCACATTTGGTGTCCCTGTGCATACTCCAGCTCAAACCAGTTCTGGGAGCCATTTGCTCCTGCTCTGGCGCGAAACTGGACAAAGAACATGGGAGTAGCCTCCCCCCTGTCTTGTCCCTCCCCTAGGAGGGTCCCTAGAATCTGTCCAACCCTTTCCCGTGGGTATAAAATGGGTTACCTGGCTACAGGACATTAGATTTTACGTGGACAAGATTCTGCAAGAAGATACCACTACACTTCGACCGTCTGGACACGCTGGACTTCGCTTGACCTCCCTTGGGCTCGACTTAGTCTTCCCTTGCCGTCCCCAGTCTCGCCACTGTCCGTGATCCATACAGGCTCCGTGGAGGACCCTGTGGACCTCCAAGACAACAGAAGAATCTCCTTTGGAGTGAAGGAGTCACTCCCCTGCAAACGCAGGCACCGTAACACATCTGACTAGTTTGCTGATCCTGAGCACCTGCGGACTCCAAAGGCTCCAGCAACACAGGAGGTGGGTTTCTGAAGGTCTCCAAGGTTGAACTGCCCTCTTACCAAGTTTGAGGCTGATATCCCTCATGGGGACTGTATACCCATACCCCTCTGCACCACGTTTATTTGCAACTGCACATGCTTGTTGTCGTGCAACAAATCCATGCATTGGGCCATTTGTAGCCCTGACCCCAGCGCATCTTTTCTGAGAAGGACTCCAGCATCCTCGCACTCTGTGCCCTGCTAGCTGGTATCCTGCAAAACCGCCTGAGGTCCCCTTGCGACACCTGTGCCTTCAGCCTGTGGGTCCACTTAAGGGTCAACTTTGTTCTAATTGGGCTCCCCTGGTTGCTCCAGGCCTGCCCTGACTCCCCTTGCTGTGGTGAGTCTCCTGGTTCTTGCTGGGCCAGATCGACACCAAATTTGACTATCTGCATTGTTGCCGCTGCCAAGGCTTGTTGGTGCTCCCGCCGGACACTGACCCCTCAGCACTCGACATCCATCGTGGGACAGCTCGCCTCCGGCTCCTGGTTGTCCTAGACGTCTCCGGGTCCTCGCAGCTGAAGAGTCAAGATCACCCTAATCACACCTGAAGCACCCTACATCGGTGGGCATTCGTCTACCGAGCCCCTGGTCACTCCAAAGTGACCCAGAATCTGTCCCCTCTGCTTTCAGGTTCTTCTCATCTAGAATCCACATTTGGATTCCATCGGACACTTTTCTTTCTTCCAGCAGCAGAATTTTTGTCGACATCCATAGAGAACGACGAGGGTTTCCGACGCCACTCCGTACCTATGCACCCGGCTCCTCTGGGATAGGTAACTCTGGTACAAAGGTATCCACGTGTGGGGTGGCTCTCCAAACTCTTAAGTTCCAAGGGTTGTCTTCGTAATCTGCTGGGAAGGGTACTGAATCTCTAATTTTCCAACCGCGACTTTCCCATTGAATTGTACGGAGCACGCGGTCGTGTTCTCACAATGCACCCGTCCTCCGTGGGGTCCCTACTCACTCACCTTGGGTGGTTCCTTGGGGTCCCAGCGATTCTACACCTTCTAGACTAGGTCTAGTCCTGAGTCGTGGTTCTTATACCACTTATTTAGTATATGGTTTGGTCTCCCCCGGGAGCCCACTGTGTATTGTGCTACTTACGATTGATTCTTTGCAACTGTATTATTTGATTTGTGTTCTATCCTCGTGTAGAGGATACTAGAGAGTGTTATATATAATAAATACATATTTTTATAACTACTGTGTGGTTTCCCTTTCATTTAACCAATACTACAAGGTTGCATTCTGGTAAAACAAGGTGCTTAACATTCCTTCAAGACTTAGCCTGAAGGCTGCTCTCCATAGCTACCACTAGGATAGCTTTCAATAAAGGTTATCTTTGACCTAATCACCATAAGGGTTGTTTGGACTGGTACAAGGTGCCCACTTTAACTAGTGGACAGCATATACCAGGCAAACTTCTCACACTTATCTTCACCCTATTCTGAGAATATTTTGGCATGCAACCCCTTCAAGACCCCTAATCTCACCAGCCCTAATCTGCAGTCCCCATTCGACCTTCACATCAAGCAAAATGCCAGCACAAGAGCATTCTAAGGAGAAGCAAACAAGTCAAGCCCAGGTAGTACTCCACATTTCACAAGTTCCAGGAAGAGTTCTGTCATCAGGGAAAATTCCACAGAGGACAGGACCACTTGGCTTAGAGCATTCAATGGAATGTATGATGCTATGATTGACAACAGGGGCCATGTTGCAGAGTACGCTGCGCTCCCTTTGTTTGCGCCGGGTGCACCTTTCAAAAGGTGCGCCCTGCGCAAACAAGGAGAGTGTGCTGTATTATATTGAATGCACTGCCCCAGGTCACCCCCTGCAATGGGATGTCTGGGTGGGGGGGGGGTCCATAGAACCCTCTTTCCCTCCTGTCAGTGCACCTCCTGACAGCTTCTTTGCCTCTACACCCACATCTATAGTGCGGCGTGGGCACAGAGGCAAAAGTATTCCCTCATTCGCATGGGGCCACACCGCCATGCAAATGAGGGAACACCCTCTGGTGAAAGCACTGGCGCTATATGTGCGCCCGCACTAGCTGTATTACAGAAAGGGCTGCACAAGAGTCAGCAGCCCTTTCTGCAATACTAAAGTCCCAAGCTGGCGCACATGCCCATTGCACTTTCCATAATACGGCCCCGGATTACTCTCTGCCCAAGACAAAAGGACTGTGGCACTTGAGACAGGGAAGGAAACGTGGTCCCTCGCTAATGGCATATGGAGCTTTTCATAACCAAATTGTCTGTCCTCACCAGAAGAGACAGCCCCTTAAGCTGCAGTGCAAAAGCATGAGTTAGGATACAAACTACTTGCAACACTCTACAATTGAAAGACTGCCAACTGTCCAGGAGAGACCACAGGCCCTGGTCTGCAAAACTGCCCAAGGATGCTGCCCAACCCTTCTTGCTCATATCAGAGTGGGAGGATTATGATCCACTACATGGGGCAGAGGATTACTCTCCAAACACCACTGAACGACTCTGATACCCTGTCCTCCTTGGCAATTGGAGGCCAAGGTATCATAGTTTCAAACAATCCAGCACTAAGGGTTTCAGGTGAAGCCTGACCCAACGAACCACAAAGACCCAGGCCTACATATTCCCCTGTGTCCTTAACCATAGATGTGCTGGAGTCTGGGTCCAACTTAGGAGATCCTGCAGATGAACTCTCAGAGTGAGAATCCATCTTCAAGAGAGATGCGTTGCACAGGTCCTATGAACTAAAAGGTCTGACATGGAATCAGCTGGGAATTCTTCTTGGTCTGAATACACCCACAATCCTGGAACATGGGATAAACCAAATCTGTACGAGCCTGAACCAAGTGGCATAAAGGAGCATGAGATAGCTTGCCATCCAGATAAGAGTGTAACCAAACCTCTGGAGCATGTAGAAGGCATAGCATTTGACTGAGGTACACAGGTTGAATATATGCACGATACCTATTAAAAGAACCCCCACAGACCCATTGATCATTGTTATTATCTGTTTCCCTTCGTTCCATCTGGGCATAAGCCGGGTCTGGTGACTTAGTGGACTAATGCATCCACTGAAGGGACCTGTGTTCAAGTTCATGGTCACAGGTTCAAATCCCGGCAGGTCCACTCATTTTATCGACCTCAGATGGGTGACAGGCTGAGTACCATTGAATTGGGTAACAATAAACATGTTATTCAGCACCAAGATACCCTTGGGTGAACGTGCACTTTACAAATACGCGTTATGTTATTTCATAAGGGTTAGTCCTCTGTTATATAGCTGTATCATAGGATCCAGCACAGTTGTGAATACATTCTAGCTAAATCCAACCCAAAGAGCAGGATTGGTACTACAAAGTGCAGGAAGTGCTAATTGAGAGGAGTCATAGGGACATGAATGTAAGTGAATTTCAGATTTATGGAGGTCAGGAAATCACCTGAAATTTCACCTAGAGCCTCCACTTCAGATAGAATTCTGATGGGGCCCCTTCTGACGTAAAGACATAAGGCCAACTCCATTTTAAGTAGGCTCAGACTCTATTTTCAGTATTTTTGCAGAATCATCAACATGTCTGCCTTTGACAAGGATGTTGTCTCTCCTTATCTTTCCAAGAGCCTGTGAAAGTATGACGTCATTTAGCTATAGACACCAACAAGACACCTGATGTGACATCAGCCTGGAACAATTGCCTTATTATCTCAATTTCAAGGTGAAACAAGAATAGCCAAAACAATGTAATCTCAAGTGTCATATTGTTATCTTATTTGTTTAAAAGAATGCGTCTTAGACTAGCATCTTGATGCGCATAGGTTATATCAAACATTCCTAAGGTGATGTTGGAAATTCCATCTTAGATATGATACAGCATAAAAGGACTGCCACTTGACCACTTGTCATGAGAGGTCCTTCGCCCCAGATTATCGAGATAAAAATGCTGCCTGAGAAGATCCCACCAGTCAAAGATGCTGCCGTATCGCACTTTCTACTGAAAGCTAATATCGAGCCCGAATCTGGGAGGAGCTGATGCCGATGTGATGAGTGTTTGCCTTTCGCAGGGAACATGGCCTCCTTGACTCCTGATAATTACAGCACTTTGCGGTAAACAGGTCTGCAGTACGCACATCCTCCCTAAGAAATTCAAGATGCAAGTTATGCTGCTCCATGCTCTTCGAGCGCAACACATCCTCCTCGAATCCTGATAATTACAGCACTTTGCTATAAACAGGTATGCAGTGCGCTCATCCACCTAAGAAAATCTAGATGCAAGTTCTGCTACCCCATGCTCTTCGAGCATAGCGCATAGCAGTAGGTTTTAGGGTGTTAGATTTTTATTAGATGACATTTGAACTCGGGGTGGGCGGTAAACTCTGCTCCACCTGCGGAGATTGTTGAGTTTAACCCACTCTGCTCTGATTTATAGTGTGGAATAAGCTACCGGCACTACAAATCAGCATGACATGCCAAAAGTCACCTCTCGAGGAACTCCGCGGAGGTATGTAACTCCGCAAGTTTTGCCCACCCCTAATTTCAAACATGGTAGAAATGTTCATTTTATTCTCATTTTTCGCAACATGCATTTGTGCTGTTTTAATCGTATCCTGTGTGGGTATTTACGATATGCTGAGCAACAAGGTGCACCATTTGAAATAAACATGCTTTTTAGTTAATGCACCTTTTTCTTAGCGCAGTTTTGTGTGTGGTATTGAAGAGAATGAAAAAGATTAGTGTAGGAAAGTAGGATCTACTTCTATGGTTAACCCCACTTTTTTTGCCTGGTGCGAAGCTGTATTATGACTAGCCTGACTATGATCCTGCTAATCGGGACCTTAGTCTATCTGCTTTCTCCCTAAATTGTTGTGTTGAGTACTTTGGTACACTCCAGATTGGATACTAGGGTACCCTTATCAGTCCCTAGTATATGGTACTAAGGTACCCAGGGCATAGGTACCCCAGAGGTCTCCCATGGGCTGAAGAATGCATTATGCCACCCATGAGAGACCATGCAAAATGGATCTACAGGCCTGCCATTGCAGCCTGTGTACGTTGGTGCTTGCACCACTTACTTAAGATATAGGTTTACTATATCTAAGGGTCACTGCACTTAAAAGCTATAAGTCACCCCTATAGCAGGCCTTTGCAATCCTGAAGGCAGGGTGCTTGGTTCTAAGTGAGAGGGTGCCCCTGCATGAGCAGGGCACCCTTGCAGCCTACGGAGTCCATTCTCCCGAGATGTCAGTGAAGCAGCCATATACTATATAGAGGGGCACCACATAATTACGCAATGACCATCTCGAAAATGGCTGCAACGAATCCTATCATGTTTGGTATCAAACATGTTGGAATCACACCCCAGGTATGATTCCAGGCACTAGAAGAGCCCTCAGTTACGCTCTCAGTGTTCCTGGTACCAGTCTTCCAGACCCAGACAGCACAAAATGGCGGCTGACGACCAGAGACACATTTCTGCCCTCCTGCTGCTGAGCCAAGCTCGAGCAGAGGAAGGTGGAACAATAGGCATCATGTCACAGGAAGGTGTGACCACCTCCCAGACAGGATTTAGTGTATTGGGACCGGGTGGGTGTGCTTGCCAGCACCAGAAAGTCTGCATGAGGGGCACACTTGGTGTCCCCGTGCATAGTCAAGTTCAAACCAGTTCTGGGAGCCATTTGCTCCCGCTCTGGCATGAAACTGGACAAAGGACATGGGAGTAACCCCCCCTGTCCAGACCCTCCCCTGGGAGGGCCCCCTGAATCTTCCTAACCCTTTCCCTAGGGTACTTAAGGGCTTACCTGGGTGTAGGTCCCTAGATTCATCGTGGGATCAAATTCAGATCAGACACCACTGCACTTCTACCGTCTGGGCACTTTGGACTTCGCTGGACTTCGTTTGGGCCTGAATTCGTCTCCCTTCCAGTTTGCTGCAGCGTCTGTGCCTGTGCATCATACAGGAACCTTCCAAGGCCTGTGAAGCATCAAAGACACCTGAAGTAATCTCCCTTGGAGTGAAAGAGTCACTCCCCTGCATTTGCAGGCACCGCAACTAAGTCGACCAGTCTGCAGATCGTGAGCTCCTCCGGACTCCGTGGGCTCTGTAACACAGGTGGTGGGTTTCCTTAGCTCCCGAGGCCTGCTCTACCCTCTCACCACGTTTGATGCCAGTATCCCTCGTGGGGGTTGCAATAACCGAACCCCTGTGTACCGCGTCCAACTTGCAGCTGCAAAGGCTTGTTGGCTTCTTTGCAAGAAGATCTTTGGGCTCCAAGTATCCCCAACCTCGAGCACCTCCAGTGTCCAGAATCTTCAGCCACACCGCATCGTGGCCTGCATCTCTTGGTGAGCTGCTTGAGGTCCTCTCGCGACTCCAGTGCCTCCGGTCTGTGGGTCCACTTGAGGGTCACACTTGTTTCTTTTGGGCTCCGACTCCCCTGTCTTTGGTGAGTCCCCTGGACCTTGCTGGTCCAGACGTTGCTCCTTCTCTGATTCCTGCGTGGCTTGCCTTTGCCAAGGCTTGTTGGTGCTCCCGCCGGACACCAATCCCTCAGTACTCCTCATCCTTCGTGGGACAGCTTGTACCCGGGTCCTGGTCTTCCTCAGCGTTGCCTGGTCCTCACAGCTGCAGTAAAGGTCATCGACATCTCCCCTGAAGCACCGACATCGGAGGGCATTCGTCTTCCAAGTCTCCTGGTCACTCCTAAGTGGCATAGACTCTGTCCCCTCTGCTTTCAGGTACTCCTCTTCAAGAATCAACATTTGGATTCCCACAGACATTTTCTCCTCTTCCAGCAGTGGCACTTTTCTGAAGTCCTCCATTGGGTTCGACTGCGATTTCCGACACAACTTCACACGTATGCACCCGGCTTCCCTGGCGTAGGTAACGTGGGTGCTACGGTATCCACGGGTGGGGTGGCTCTCCAAACTTCTGTCTTCCAAGGGGTTTCTTCCGGGTCTACTAGGAAGGGTCCAAAATCTTAAAAAATCCAACCGTGACTTGCACATAGAGTTGTACGGAGTACGCAGTCGTGTTTCCACACTGGACACGCTCTCCGTGGGGTCCCTATCTACTCACCCTGGGTGGTTACTTGGGGTCCCAGCACTTCTACTTCCTCTCGACACTGTCTTGACTCGAGTCGTGGTTCTTATACCACTTTCTTAGTATATGGTTTGGTCCCACCCCCCCGGGCCACTGTGTATTTTGTGCTATTTACTGTGTTTCTTTGCTAAAGTGTTGTGTGCATTGTGTTTATCTCCGTGTAGGAGATATTGGAACGTACTAGAGAGTATTATATAATAAATACATATTTTTATAAATACTTGGTGTGGATCATTTTCACTTAAGATTGCATTCTGTTAAAACAAGATGCTTTGCAATCCTTTAAGACAGCCTGAAGGCTTTTCTCCACAGCTACCACTTAGAGAGCTTTCTAAGGTTGTCTAAAACCTCTTAAATCACCATAAGGGTTGTCTGGACTGGTGCAAGATGCCCACTTACATTACTGGACATCATATACCAGGCTTCTCACAATTTGTTTTTAATCACCACAGTGTCGCTGGATCCCTGCTTAGGGACTGTTAGTAACCCAAATACATCGATGCCACTTCAACTATGCATTGGATGGGTTCTGCAGGGCTACAAATCCCTGCCTTTCACATTTAAGAGTTAGTGCTTTGAATTAAGTTCACTCGTGTCACCCGTGTGTATGAAAAAAACTATGTAGCGCTGAGCCAGGGACTCAGTTTACGCAACACGACTGGGGTTACGAGCCCATCAAAATTATTGGGGACCTTGGAATTATGCCCATACACTCCTAAAATAATCTATGCAGCGACAATCTTAAAAAGTCAATGATTCTGCCTCATGTTCACAGTACTAGTAGCATTGCAAATTCTGCTGTACACAAATACAAACATCCAAAATTAGATTTTCAAGCTCTTAAAACACCTCCTACCTCCTGGTGCTTAAAGTACTGCTGTTTCTGAACTTGATTTCATGACTGAGAGATTGGCCATCAATCTCCCTCTTAGTTTCCGCACCTCATTAAAGAAGTTGGCCAATCATATAGTCACAGCTGACTAATCCCAATAGATTCTTAATAAAAATGCTTCTTAGGTCCTTTTTTTGTTCCCAGCTCCTTTAAGCATTTCCTTTAGTTTGTATTATTGTCGGGCCTAGTGTAATGGGCATAAAGGGATTAAAGACCAGGGGCCGTATTACAGAAAGTGCCCCAAAGGCGTAATGGGCCTGTGCGCCTGCTTTGTGCAACCCCGGGGCACTTTGGTATTACAGAACAAGCCGCAGGCACTTGTGCGCTCCCTTCTGCAATACAGATAGCGCTAGTGCACATGTAATGCCAGCGTGATCTCAAGAGGGCGTTCCCTCATTTGCATGGGGGCGTGGCCCAATGCAATGAGGGAATCTCTTTGCCTCTGTGCCCGCACCATAATATGGACACGGGCGCAAAGAAGCTGTTAGGCGGCGCACTGAAAGTGCGCCACAAAACAAAAAGGTGGCACACTATCAGTGCGCCCCTTGAAGGCAGCCCTCTGGAGGGGGGGAGAGGGAGTCCCATGGACCCTGCAGTCATCCCATCGCAGTGCTCCGTCCATCATCTCCTTGTGTTTGCTTTGTTCGCCCTAAGTTGGCAGGGTATGCCCAGACTTGGGTCCGTTGCTCACTTTGCCACTGGATTCAAGCTAGCATGGCTGATGAGGGGTGTTACCCTGAAACCGGTCCCAGGATGCTTGTTTCCGGTCAAGGGAAGACCTGGCTTGGCAGTTCAGGCTGGACTGTTCCCATGAGGCACAGGGTCAAGACTGATTTGCATATAGCTGGATCTGAACTGGGGTGGTGAAGTGAGCTACAGAACGTTATTCAACCCAGATTTGCGACTGGGGGTGCGTGTCTCAAAAGTTTCAGCACTCCGTCCATCCTCTCCTTGTGTTTGCGACATCCCATCGCAGGCAGGTGCAGTCACTCACTGCACCCGCCTGCAAAGGGATCTCTAATCCCTCTTTAAAGTTCAGGGAGGTTGCCACCTACACAGTAAAACACGGAGCGGTTTTGAAGCAGGCGCTCCACATTTCACTTGAATGCACTGCCCCCAGGGCTGCACGAGTTCACGGCTGCCCTGGGGGTAGTGCATTCACTGTAACGGTGTACACATTTGCTGTTTGTGCACGGTGCACCTATTTAAAGGTGGGCCGTGGCACAAACAGGAAAAATGCACCGTGTATGTAATAAGGCCTCAGATGTACAAAGCATATTTGTGGTTGCAAGTGCTCCAACTCAAAGTTAGCGACTGGAAAAATGTTTTTTGCAATTTACTAAACCCATTTTACGATGCAGTAACAGGTTACTAAATTGCTAAATGTGTTTAGAAAGACATAATGAATCGATATTTGGAAGCGGGATGTTTAGGACGTCCCTTCAAATAGTGATCCGTTGTGGTATGCATCAATATTTTGCAACCGAAATCCAGTCACAAAAACATTGAAATTTTACCGGCTTTCAACATGGGGTGGTAAGTCATTCACAAACTGTAAAAATACTTTGTAGGGCAGTAAGCAGTGGTCCAGGGGACCACTTTCTATTCTCAAACGACATACCCAATAAAGGCAATGTCCATCCCAGTACTTGTCGGTGTAAAAAAGAAAGTACTTTAATCACATGGTTGTATACAAATCTACACTCTCCAATAGTCATATACTTAATTATTATTTCTGGGGTCTGATTCCCTCGGGCACTACACCCACCTGCTCCTCTCTTCACCCTCCGAGGGCTCACACCAGGTAGTGGGTCCCCTTTGCATTAAGTGTGATTAGCAGTAGAGTTTGATGTAAATTCATCTCAGGTGCTGTATCAATCACAAACAGTTCACAAGATAGTTTCAGTCTGTTTGTCTAACCTCTTCACTGCCACGGTGGCCTGAATTGTGAGATCCCAGTTGCAACAGGTGTAGTCCAGAGCTCAGCGATCCACAGTCCTTAAATGGTACAGTCCCGACCAGGCCGTAGATAGGCGCAGTCCCGGTGGGTACTCCTCAATCTGCAGTTGTAGCACACATCCAGGCCACACTGTTCCTCAGACTGTGCCTTCAGTAATGCTCTGGTATTCAATAATTCAGCAGTTGCAGCCTCAACTAAGCCTTCAGCAATCACACGATTGTGGTATTACAATTCCTGCATGGAACCGGAATGAGAGTCTTGTGGGGAAGGGGGGTGGAAAGGGCAGAGGCTGAGCGCATACTCTGAGGTCAGTGACTGGGCTGTGGGATCTTCAACTCAGCCCTCAGGCTAGCCTCTAACATTACCTGTCGAGTCATAGGGGGACTGACAATACATGCCAGTAGATGCACTGGATGTACACAACTAAGTTAACGAACTTTTGTACACCATCCTGTTCCTCTAAGAGGCTAGGGCAAATTGCACCCATCACTGAGCTACTTAGCCTCCTCTGGTCTTCCCTTAAGGACATTCAGCCAATTTCGGACACACTCAAGCTGGGAAACTCTCCCACCTTTAGGCTGTCCGATAACATGCACTCCTGATGCTCTCAAGGTGGAGGAAATACACTGTCATGCAGCACGTGCTCTTCTTCCATCCTACAGCTGCTATCTTAGGAGTTGTGCCTTGAAACAATTTTCAGCTGAAAGGCTGTATACTGAAACTGAACCATAACTTCCACGGTTCACACACAAATCAAACTTTTAACAATGGCATGCAGGGGTCCACCTGGTTCAGGCATCTTCTGGCTCAAAGATCAGTGGTAGCGAGGGGCGCGGGGCACGGCCATACTTGTACATCGTAGGGTGCCGCTCCAGGTTACACGATACTGGCTAGATCCTGGTGGCCGCTTCACGGTGATTGCGGGTACTGTAGCCGGTGAACAGATTACACTAGGCAGTATATACGCCCCCCCCCACCGCTCGGCCAGACGTTTATAGATAAACTGACACAGCTCTGGGGTGATCTTCCGGGTGGCCTGATGGTGCTAGGGGGTGATTGGGACGATACTATGGGTCCCTTGGATAGGTGGCGAGCTCGACAACCAGATTTACCCCCCCGCGTCGTCCAAACTAAGCGTGCTGGCACACACTCTGGGCTGGGTGGACACGTGGCGGGCCCTTCACCCCCCTGAAGTCGGGTTCTCCTACGCGTCGTCAGTCCACCCCACTCTTTCTCGCCTCGATTACCTGTTCATCCCACATAGCTACATGCATAGGGTGTCACATACGTCCATACTGCCCCGGGGACTCTCTGATCATTCACCGATTCAACTTAAGCTGTGCCTGCAGACTAACAGGGCCCCATATAGGTGGCGCATGTCCCCATGGTTGCTTCGGGACACGGATTATCGGGAGACGCTGAGTCGGGCAATCACTAATTATCTCAGCTTCAATGTCGGTTCTTGCCAGTCCCCGGTCACTCTCTGGGAGGCGTTCAAGCCCACGATTCGTGGGGTTGACATCAGCTATCGCACGGGGGAGAAGCAGCGTCGTCTGGCTCAGGTGCACGACCTTGAAAATAGACAAGCCGAGCTCCAGTCCCTGGTAGTGGAGCGCTCTGACCCTGCTGCCCGACAGAACCTCCTGCATGTTCAATAGCAGCTTCATTAAACCCACACAGACTCTGCCAAAGAGGCCTGGCTAGCCACTCAGTATAGGATCTACCAATGGGGCAATAAGTCTAGCCGGATGCTCCATAGGCTTTGTCAAGCCAGGGCGGCCCCGACGCAGGTTCCCCTCTTGCGGTCCCCCAAGGGGGTCATGTGTGCCTCCCCGGAGGCGGTTGTACAGGCCTTCGCTGATTTTTACGCAGCGTTATATGAGGAGCGGGAGGTTATTGCAGAACCCCTTATAGACGCCTTCTTTGTAGATATCCCTCCCCGCCGCCTCTCAGATGAGCAACGTGCCGCCTTGGAGGAACCCATTTCTTTAGACGAGCTACGGGCGGCACTATCCGACACACACCCAGGACGTGCACCTGGCCCGAACGTGTTCCCGTGCGACTTCCTGCAGCCCCATCTGGAGACTCTGGGACCTCATTTACTGGGAGCGCTCTGCGACGCCTCGGAGCGGCGCGTCCTGCCTTCGCATTGGATGCATGCGGAGATCGTAGTCTTTCTTAAACCGGGCCGTCCACCGGAGGACCTGGGCTCGTACCGCCCCATATCCTTGTTAAATTTCGAGCCTAAGCTGCAGGGGATGGTCCTGGCGGACCGACTCCGTACGTGCATACAAGATCTGGTACATCCAGATCAAGCGGGCTTTATGCCCCACCGTTCCACTAGACATAATATCAGACGCGCCCACAACGCTGTGGCCCACCGCCTGGAGCGCCCCGCGGCGGTCTTGCTCGCAAATATCGACAAAGCGTTCGATTCCCTGAGTTGGAAGTACCTCTTTAAGCTCCTGGAGGCAGTAAATTTGGGCCCCCGCTTCAGGGCATACGTAAAGTTACTATATACCGACCTCACTACTTCGGTCCAAGTGGCTGGTCACTGTTCGACTCCCTTCCCCATCCGCAGGGGCACGAGGCAGGGGTGCCCACTCTCCCCGCTTCTGTCCACGTTGGCCATCGAGACCCTAGCTGCCTGGGTCTGCCTGGACTCTGTCTTTCGGGGTCTGGAATGGTCACCGGAGTGCTCAGACAGGATCGCGCTTTATGCCGACGACGCCTTGTTTTTTATCTCGGATCCCTGGGTCTCCGGTGCTCCAGATTCTGCAGATTTTCGGGGAAACCCTCTGGGCTTTACGCCAATTCATCTAAGTCCATTTTGTTCCCTATCAACGGGGATCAGCGGTCTCAAGCTTGGGCCTCACAGTTGATTGTCGCGGAGGAGGGCTTTAAGTACCTTGGGGTGTATATCGCGCAGTGCCCGACCGTGGCATGGTCACGCAACATTGCGCCATTGCTCCCCATGGTGCGGGATGAGACGACGGTGTGGTCTCAACGACCCCTCTCGTTATATGGCAGATCTGCAATTTTTAAAATGGTGTCTCTACCACGCCTGCTTTATCGGCTATAGAATTACCCATTTCCCATCCCACCATCATGGTTCCGTCAGATCAACGCTCTTTTGAATAGGTTTCTCTGGGGGGGGGGCTGCGGTTCGGGTGGCGCTTGCAACATTGCAACATGTGTGCAATCTACGTACTGCGGCGGGATAGCGGCGGCAGACGTTCGGGCATACTACTGGGCATCGCACCTTCTAGTGATAAACGAATGGTGGTATAGCTCTCAGGCAGACCCGGCTTATGCTGTGGAGAGACTCTTCATGGCAGAAACCCCGCTGCTCCACCTCCTGTATAGTTCCTCGTCTCTGACGGAGCTTCCCCCGGCCTGTAGGACAGTCATCCAGATATGGAGGCGGGTGGTCCGCCAAATGGGTTGGTGGGGTAAGCCGACATGTGCAACACCTCTTTGGCAGGGTTCCCACCTCTGGCCGGTTTCATCTCTGGTAGGGTTCCGTAGGTGGGACGACATAGGGATCTCCACGTTGGGAGATATAATGCAGGGGTCCACGCTCAAGTCTTTCCAGAGGCTGCAGGAAGACTTCGAGCTCCATAAAACACAATTTCATAGATATCTGCAGCTCCGTCATGCCGTGTCCCCTTTAATAAGAGACCTCACGACTCTGCCTGAGTTCCACCCGCTCGAAGGCCGGTTGCTCATGGGGGATCTGAGGCCCATAAAATTAGACAAATTTATCAAACAATCACTACACACTCCACGACCACTATACACCGGACTCGGGCGGCGTGGGAGGCGGATGTACCCACTCTGACGGACGACGACTGGGCTGAGGCATTGGCTAGCCCTAGGTGCTCCGCTGTCTCCACCCGATACCGGTTGATCCAATTTAAGTACCTCCATAGGATTTACTATACACACTTACGCCTCTATAAGATGGGGGCTATCTAGTCTCCCACGTGCCTCCGCTGCGACTCGGAGGAGGGGTCGTTCCTTCACACGGTATGGAGCTGTGGGGCGCTGCAACACTTCTGGTCTGGCATTATGTCATGCTTGGGGCGGGTCCTAGAGTGGAACATTCCTGCAGACCCAAGGCTGATTCTCCTACATGGCACGGAAGACATTGGGGGGGAACAGATATAAATGACACCTGCTATTCTTGGGTCTTACACTTGCCAAGCGTGACATTGCGCAACATTGGAAGGCGGCATCTCCACCCAGTATAGGTAATTGGAAAAAAGCCATGGATAGGTGCCTGTCGGCTGAAGTGGCGGTGTTTCAGGCACGGGGATGTCCGCAAAAGCACAGGAAGTTATGGCCGGGCTGGGCCACGTGCCGAGGCATTGATCTATCACTCTTGGGGCCTCCAGTTTCCCGGGACCCGATTGACAGGCTAGTAGTAAGCAATTCACTGGTTTAATGCAATAGTGTTGCGTGTGGGCAAGAAGCATGTTTGCACAATGTTGTTTTATAATATGTTCGTAGGGTGTGTGGTGCGTGGTTGGGGGAGGGGGTAGGGGGGTTCTGGTCTGATGTTTTGCAGACCCTCATTGGGGTTGATATTTGGTGCTGAGAATTTCTACAATATGCCTGTTCCATGTATAATGCTTGCTGGGCTTTGTTCATTTGGCGCGTCAATAAAATCTGTTGTTAAAAAAAAAGATCAGTGGTAGCATCTCTCATCACTGGCTTCACCACTACAGGCTGCATGTGTCTCCTAACACTTACTCAGCTCCTGGACACCTGGACAAAAACTCATGGTCAGTACACTCAAATTGTTTGTGGAACAACATTGATATTCACACTCTCAGAATTCTGTCTTGCTGTGGCAACTCAATGTTTAAGATGCAGTCTACAATCTTTGGCAAATAGTGTGAGGACATGGGGTGTATTATACAGTGTGATTGTGCGACCTCATCGTGTAATACACTTACCAACCACTTTATGTCCGGTAGGTTTAGTCTGTAAAATCCAGCTCAACTCTGGGTAGCTGTGGCAATGAGCAGCAAGGCTTACATAGAGGAACAAGTGTTAGGCCTTTAAACAGCACCAAAACAATTGAAGAAGTAGTCAAACAAGACATTCAAGAAATCCGACACCGATTTTTAAATATAGACTATATTTTATGAGAATTTAGCAACTAGAATGAAAAAGATCCACCAGAGTGTTCCGGAGATATAGATTTTATAAGCAATAATAAATCAAAGCAATTTCACTCAACCATGGCAAAGTCAACGAATTGGACACTTCAACATTTTTCAAAGAAAACTTAGGTAAATGTCAATAAGATCGGTTAGAAGTACTTGGGGCAACCAACTACAGCAAGGAGCTAGTCAGGGGGACCAGCAAAGTCCTCAAAAACAGTTATCTTCAAAGGGGAATAAGTCCTTCAGCAGCTCCAGGAACTTTAGCCGAGGTTCCAATGGGTTCCTATGGAGTGGTTCTGATGTAAGGGATGAAGGATGCTGAAGATGCTCTAAGGATGCTGTGGATGCGATGCGGTCGACTGGCGTCTTCCTGCACGGATTGTTTGGTCCACGAAGAAAGTGAGGGGGTCCTGGTTACAGGGTCGATGTCCAACAAAGTCCTCTCAGTTCAGGCTGAAGTCCCAGACTATCAGTCACCAGTTGTCGCGGTCACAGGCCAATCCTTCCTGGGTCGATAACTCGCCTTCTGAGATCTACAGCAACTCTCCAACAGCACTCCTGGGCTCAGTCAACTCGAGTGCCACTGTGCGTCGAATCTTGGTCCTCGGTGCTGCACGGTGGCGGTGGTAGTGGCTTGAAGACTTTGGGCTAGCAACTTGCCCCAGCAGGTTTCTTCAGCTGTTGGGTCCCTGTCCTGTAAACATGAGGTCAGTTGGTTGGCCCTTGGAGTTCTTTTAGCTTGGCTGGGCCTTGGAGGCAGCTTCTTCTTGAGCAGAACACGGCAGGTACAGTCCCTCTCTTCGCTAGCGACTAAGTGCAGCAGGTGCAGTCCAACTCGGTGCAGCCTCTCTTTGCTGGTCCCTCGGTGCAGCAGGGCAGTCCTTCTTCAGTCCTCCTTCCAAGTCAGTCGAGATCTGAGGTCTGGGTGCCAAGGGTGCCCCCTTTATGCTCGCAAAGTGCCATCAGGGCTGGATGCTGTTGGTAGCCAATGGGCTACCAGGTTCCCTTCTACCTGATGACCACTTCCTGTAGAGTGTGGCATCTGACTATTCCACGATGCACCATTCTGCCCACTGCCGATGGCGAGATCCCTCTGTGTTCAGACCTCACTAGCCTACCCCGAGGCTACAAGCCCCTGGGGAAACCAGTTTGGCAACTGGTTTCCCCTCTCTGCTTCCTGTGCCAGCCTGTCTATCTCAACAATGGGGCAGCTCTCCTCCCTAATGTTACACAGCTTCCCTTCAAAGGTAGCTTCACCTTTGAAGCCTGCCTTTTGGGGCTAACACCTAAGTGACTTCCTGGAGAAGGGAGGTGACACCTCCCTGGCCTGCAATCCCTCATTGCTCTCCTCCCTGAGAGTCGTTGGCACATCTTTTCAGGAGGGCAGAAAACGGTCTCGTGGAGCAGTCTCCATGTGTGCTCGGGAAGACACAAGTAGTTTAAAGGCAACAAACTAGCAGCTTTGCTAAAACTGCACACTTCAACAAGTTACATTAATTTCGACTTGAGATACAAGTCAGGCTTAATGTAATGAGTTGTTTGATACCTTGGAGTACACACTTCGGTCGCATCGTTCAGGAGTTAGCACAGCTGAGCGGTCAGCATGCAACCCTGTACTTGCCAACTGAGCAACCAAACCTTTCCATAGTACAAATGGTGGTTTTGTGTGCTTTACTGTCAAGACAGGTAATGTACATTTATGGCTCGGTAGACCTGCCAGAGGGGTGGCTGACACACATGTCCAAGGGAAGGGGTGACTTTGCCATTGGTTTCAAAGGCAAAGTTGGGCTAGCAGTGCAAGACTGCTCTACCAGTCTGCAGTGGTGGACTGGAGGACTTGTTTTACCTGGGGGACCTCCAGGGTGGCACAATCAGTGCTACAAGCCCTGGGGTACCCTTCTAACTTACTTGCCCTGGGTACCAGAGTGCCATTTACTAGGGAGTTATAGGTAGGTTAGCCATTTTCAATTGGGTACCACCAATTAGACCTAAACTTTAGGGTCAGGCCACTGGCACTGAGGTCTGGTTAGCAGGCCTCAGTGCACTGACAGAGTCGAAAACCAGCAGCATCAGCCGAAAAACTTGGGGGTGACCGAACAAAAAGAGGCATTTCAAATGGCAACCATCCTCGGGGCAACCATCTCCAGTCTAGAGTGCATCATGGCCTTGGGACAGTCATGCCTCCCACTATGTACATTTCATACAATGCAGTCCTAACTCTGCTATATGATCATACCAAGTGTTGCAAAATTATTATTCCTTGCAAGGAGGTTGAGAAATGACAATACAGATGAATATTGATATCGCATATTCGGTTCGCCTGCACTATGGTGACCAAGACACAGAAAGGCAGGCAAGAGAAATAGAGTGGAACAGAACTGTTTCTAAATGCCTCAACACATACTCTTGACACCGTTCAATGCAGTATCATTATATTATTTTCGCAGTTACGAACTTTCTGAATTATCTACATATGTCCAACTCGGACTGCACTCCAGGATAAGGTTTCTGAGAGTACTATTGAACAGGATTTTATCAGATAAAAAGAAAACAATAACTAACCAGAACACACACAGTTCTGCTATGAAAAGTGCTGTCAATGGTTATTATAGGTGCAAAAACAACAGTTGATAGCTTGATTCCAGTGGCATGTAGAGCACGGGACCCACGTCTGGGCATACCCGTCCCACTCGGGGTGACAAATGCAAAAACAACAGTTGATGGACAGAATGCAGAACAATGTCATACATTCACCCCAGTACAGAGATCTGGGCCTAAATCCATCGTTTTTTTGCTCACCATGCCATTCCAGTTTGAACCCAGCCATATGCAAATCAGTCTTGACCCTGTGCCTCATGGGAACAGTCCAGCCCGAACTGCCAAGCCAGGTCCTCCCTGGACTGGAAACAAGCATCCTAGGACCTGTTTCGGGGTTTCACCCCTCTTCAGCCAGGATTCAAGATAGCCTGGCTGATGACGGCTGTAAGCCAGAAACCGGTCCCAGGATGCTTGTTTCCGGTCCAGGGAAGACATGGCTTGGCAGTTCGGGCTGGACTGTTCCCATGAGACACAGGGTCAGACTGATTTGCATATGGCCATGTCTGAACTGGGGTGGCGGAGTGAGCTAAAGAATGATGATGAATTAAACCCAGATCAGTTGACTGGGGGTGAGTGCTTGCAATGTTCAACACTCCGTCCATCATCACCTTTGGTTTTGCTGTGTTCGCCCTAAGTTGGCAGGGTATGCCCAGACGTGGGTCCCTTGCTCACTTTGCCACTGGATTCAAGATAGCCTGGCTGATGACGGATGTAAGCCAGAAACCGGTCCCAGGATGCTTGTTTCCGGTCCAGGGAAGACATGGCTTGGCAGTTCGGGCTGGACTGTTCCCATGAGGCACAGGGTCAGACTGATTTGCATATGGCCATGTCTGAACTGGGGTGGCGGAGTGAGCTAAAGAATGATGATGAATTAAACCCAGATCAGTTGACTGGGCGTGAGTGCTTGCAATGTTCAACACTCCGTCCATCATCCCCTTTGGTTTTGCTGTGTTCGCCCCAAGTTGGCAGGGTATGCCCAGACGTTTGTCCCTTGCTCACTTTGCCACTGGATTCAAGATAGCCTGGCTGATGACGGCTGTAAGCCAGAAACCGGTCCCAGGATGCTTGTTTCCGGTCCAGGGAAGACATGGCTTGGCAGTTCGGGCTGGACTGTTCCCATGAGGCACAGGGTCAGACTGATTTGCATTTGGCCATGTCTGAACTGGGGTGGCGGAGTGAGCTAAAGAATGATGATGAATTAAACCCAGATCAGTTGACTGGGGGTGAGTGCTTGCAATGTTCAACACTCCGTCCATCATCACCTTTGGTTTTGCTGTGTTCGCCCTAAGTTGGCAGGGTATGCCCAGACGTGGGTCCCTTGCTCACTTTGCCACTGGATTCAAGATAGCCTGGCTGATGACGGCTGTAAGCCAGAAACCGGTCCCAGGATGCTTGTTTCCGGTCCAGGGAAGACATGGCTTGGCAGTTCGGGCTGGACTGTTCCCATGAGGCACAGGGTCAGACTGATTTGCATATGGCCATGTCTGAACTGGGGTGGCGGAGTGAGCTAAAGAATGATGATGAATTAAACCCAGATCAGTTGACTGGGCGTGAGTGCTTGCAATGTTCAACACTCCGTCCATCATCCCCTTTGGTTTTGCTGTGTTCGCCCCAAGTTGGCAGGGTATGCCCAGACGTGGGTCCCTTGCTCACTTTGCCACTGGATTCAAGATAGCCTGGCTGATGACGGCTGTAAGACAGAAACCGGTCCCAGGATGCTTGTTTCCGGTCCAGGGAAGACATGGCTTGGCAGTTCGGGCTGGACTGTTCCCATGAGGCACAGGGTCAGACTGAGTTGCATATGGCCATGTCTGAACTGGGGTGGCGGAGTGAGCTAAAGAATGATGATGAATTAAACCCAGATCAGTTGACTTGGGGTGAGTGCTTGCAATGTTCAACACTCCGTCCATCATCCCCTTTGGTTTTGCTTTGTTCGCCCTAAGTTGGCAGGGTATGCCCAGACGTGGGTCCCTTGCTCACTTTGCCACTGGATTCAAGATAGCCTGGCTGATGACGGCTGTAAGCCAGAAACCGGTCCCAGGATGCTTGTTTCCGGTCCAGGGAAGACATGGCTTGGCAGTTCGGGCTGGACTGTTCCCATGAGGCACAGGGTCAGACTGATTTGCATATGGCCATGTCTGAACTGGGGTGGCGGAGTGAGCTAAAGAATGATGATGAATTAAACCCAGATCAGTTGACTTGGGGTGAGTGCTTGCAATGTTCAACACTCCGTCCATCATCCCCTTTGGTTTTGCTGTGTTCGCCCTAAGTTGGCAGGGTATGCCCAGACGTGGGTCCCTTGCTCACTTAGCCACTGGATTCAAGATAGCCTGGCTGATGACGGCTGTAAGCCAGAAACCGGTCCCAGGATGCTTGTTTCCGGTCCAGGGAAGACATGGCTTGGCAGTTCGGGCTGGACTGTTCCCATGAGGCACAGGGTCAGACTGATTTGCATATGGCCATGTCTGAACTGGGGTGGCGGAGTGAGCTAAAGAATGATGATGAATTAAACCCAGATCAGTTGACTGGGCGTGAGTGCTTGCAATGTTCAGCACTCCGTCCATCATCCCCTTTGGTTTTGCTGTGTTCGCCCCAAGTTGGCAGGGTATGCCCAGACGTGGGTCCCTAGCTCACTTTGCCACTGGATTCAAGATAGCCTGGCTGATGACGGCTGTAAGCCAGAAACCGGTCCCAGGATGCTTGTTTCCGGTCCAGGGAAGACATGGCTTGGCAGTTCGGGCTGGACTGTTCCCATGAGGCACAGGGTCAGACTGATTTGCATATGGCCATGTCTGAACTGGGGTGGCGGAGTGAGCTAAAGAATGATGATGAATTAAACCCAGATCAGTTGACTTGGGGTGAGTGCTTGCAATGTTCAACACTCCGTCCATCATCCCCTTTGGTTTTGCTGTGTTCGCCCTAAGTTGGCAGGGTATGCCCAGACGTGGGTCCCTTGCTCACTTTGCCACTGGATTCAAGATAGCCTGGCTGATGACGGCTGTAAGCCAGAAACCGGTCCCAGGATGCTTGTTTCCGGTCCAGGGAAGACATGGCTTGGCAGTTCGGGCTGGACTGTTCCCATGAGGCACAGGGTCAGACTGATTTGCATATGGCCATGTCTGAACTGGGGTGGCGGAGTGAGCTAAAGAATGATGATGAATTAAACCCAGATCAGTTGACTGGGGGTGAGTGCTTGCAATGTTCAACACTCCGTCCATCATCCCCTTTGGTTTTGCTGTGTTCGCCCTAAGTTGGCAGGGTATGCCCAGACGTGGGTCCCTTGCTCACTTTGCCACTGGATTCAAGATAGCCTGGCTGATGACGGCTGTAAGCCAGAAACCGGTCCCAGGATGCTTGTTTCCGGTCCAGGGAAGACATGGCTTGGCAGTTCGGGCTGGACTGTTCCCATGAGGCACAGGGTCAGACTGATTTGCATATGGCCATGTCTGAACTGGGGTGGCGGAGTGAGCTAAAGAATGATGATGATGAATTAAACCCAGATCAGTTGACTGGGGGTGAGTGCTTGCAATGTTCAACACTCCGTCCATCATCCCCTTTGGTTTTGCAATGGTTATTATAGGGCATGGATAATTTGTCTAATTTTGGTATTGCAGTATACCATGGACATCTGGAGCCTCACAAACTACCACTTAAGCAAGGTGGTGGCGCTGCCCAATTGTTTACTAGCAAACCAGGAGTTCTGTTTTGACTTCTTTGAGGAAGGCGCAGAGTCTGCCATCCTACTCATGCCTCGTATGTTGGCACATTCCACTCTCACTGTTGTGGTCAAATAATCAAGCCAGCTACCAGTGGTTTGGATAGCACTTCTTGTTTATAAACCACACCATTGATCCTAATGCCCTGAATTACTTTGGCATTGATGCCCCTTCCTTTGCCATGACTACACTTTGAGCATGAGGTGTGTCGGACATTTTGGAGAGGAGCAGGGAATGTAGCAAGGAATAATAAAACCTGTTTGTAGCACTTCACTTCTTGGGGCATCTTTGCACCGGATGACAGACGTTTATTGCTACCCAAATGAAAGGTTCTCATTTTATTGGCCTCTGAAGGGTGAACGGCTTAGTTGATCAGTCGAGATTTGAACCTGTGACAGTGAAGCCAAATACCGATCCCTGGAGTGGAATCATTAGTCCACTGAGCCACCAGACCCAGCCTCTCCAGCTGTTTGGGTCTAGTGGAAGTGGAACTGGGGCAGCTAGAGTGAAGGCTTGTAGGTCGGGGTGACTTTTTTTTTTATAACAGCCTATGGTGTTAGCCTATCAGCTATTTTGCCAGTATGAGCAAGGTTGAGCGTGCAAATTAAAGTGAATGACATACTGTGATACATATTGTACATGCACCGTCAATATTAATGACTTGGGGTGATGCACGTTATATGCCTAGATTAACAAATATATGACTTGCAACTCACTCCTACCAGCATGAACTGTGTTGAGGTCATAGACACGTGGATCGTATTATTGACTAATGACGCCTGAACATATGGTGGTAGACAGACATGTTTGTAGTACAAATGATGAAGAGAAGGTGTCAGTAACCAGTAAAAGGGTGGCACGCTCATCGTGTGTGTTGACTAAAAGGGCGGACTGGGACAGAAAATAGGTCCGGACACCAAAATAAAAGTGGCCCCCATTAGTGAATTAGAAAGCTAAAAAAGTGGCCCATGTTTGCAAACTGGGGAAGTTTTGAAATTGCAAATACAAGCTGTTTAAGTGTTTTGCAAGGTATGGAAACCTGCATGGATTTGAGCTTACTGCAAACAAGGTTTATTGAATATCACGAAAATCAACAGTATAAACCTGCCCAGCAGACCATAAAACAGGCTGGCAAACATCCAAAAACTTGGCCCACACCGTACCGTACAAGACCAGCCCGTCTGCACTACGTGATTGCCCCATGGGCAAGTCTGAACCTGGTTGGCTGGCTGTGCAATTGATTGCTTTGAAGAAGTGTTCACCTTTTCTACTCCATGCATTACTGCACCGACCAGGGTGCTGCCCACCAGTCACTGAGGACGGATGAGACCCTTTGTGAAATGAACCTTCATCTTTTTTGGCTTTCCTTCATGCGCCTGCTCTCTTTTAGTATGATGTTCCCGCCATACCACCTATTCTGTCCTACATCATATGTGGGTGATGTCCTGAAAACTCACTTGTGTCTGGGTACAGACCTGACTGAACGCTTCCCAAGTGTCCCTTTTGTGTGCATCGAAACGCAAGCCCTCTCTCTCAGTGCGAAACACTGGAAATACGTGACCTGTGAGAGGCCCTCTCTAGGACACATTTCATTGGAACACTGAAAAAACGTGACGTGACAGGCAATTTTTTTTTTTTTAACAATGCTGTACACCGAAAAAGCAGAGGAGACTTTAATCAGTAAAACAAGACCAGGTAAAATTATCATAAAGAAGAAACGTGTTTTGATTATTTTCCATCCATTCGTTCTGGTCTTGGGTGATTCCAACAGCCAACTCCGGCTTATAAAGGGTGATGCATCAGAACAGCTGGCATGTGAAATTATTTGTTTATTTGGCAACTCCCTAAAGCCCTCATACATTCCAGTGTTTCTTAGTGACAGGAAGGAGACTAACGAGATAATACTGCTAAAGTAAAATCACTGAAGGTTAAGCATACGCACTTGTAGATCTGCCATACTAAGGTGTCTTGATCCAAATGACCCGCAACTTAACTGCAAATTGGTAAAATTTTTACTTTTATATGAGAAATTAACTTGAATTGGTATTTTAAATGGCATTTTATCAAAGAGAGGAACATCCTTTTTTTTTTTTTTTAAAATCTTTTTATTAACAGTTTGTTTAATGTTACATTGACAGTCTAGTTTTCATTGGTGCATAGATTAAAAACACGATATTATACAGAAACGGTCTCAGTTGGCATTCATAGAGTCATTAGCTCATTTTAACTATCACCCGCGACCCGCCCATATACAAAACATATCCTTTCCCACAATGTAGTTAGTCACTACTATCAGACTCGGATTCATCCATTGGGGGGGGCTCACAAATATCACCCCGATAAGCGTTCCATCTACCCCAAATCTTTGTCCATTTCTTGGGGCACCCTCTATGAATATAAACTGACTTTTCCGCCATCATTGCTAAATCCATGTCCCTGCACCATTGATCAAGGGTAGGGCTAAGACTGGAACCCCATTTTTGTGCAATGTTTCGTTTTGCCACTGTCATTCCCAGGGTGACCCAGTCCTGAGCTGTGGTACCCAAATCCGTAGGGTCCCAGATGTTAAGGAGACAGCATCTCAGGTCTGGTAGAACTGTGACAGTCGTGACCTGGGAGAGTGTACGCATCACCGCCTTCCAATAGCGCGTCATCTCTGGACATAGCCATATGGTATGGTAGAATGTACCCACTTCCCCGCAGTTCCTAAGGCAGAGCGGCGTATCCGCTCGGTGTATTCTGTGTAGTAGTGTCCTGGCATAGTATGTGCGGTGCAGGACTTTTAATTGCACTAGTCGAAGTCGCGCCAGTCAGCCTCGTCTATGTCTCCCAATTCTAGTTCCCATTTGGCCTTCAACGCCGCTGTGGGGTCTGGGCGATTATTTACTATTTTCCTGTAGGTTTGTGAGATCGCCTTTTTGTGGAGATGGGCCGTCAAGAGCCTGTCCTCTAGTGGGGATGCCTCTTCAGGTCGTGTTCCCGGTGGCAGCAGGGATTGAAGCGCGTGACGGACCTGAGTATAGCGAAATAGCTCTGTCTGTGCTAATCCATAAGTGGCCTGTAAATGGGCGAACGTGACCATTTGTCCCTTCTTCCATAGATCCCCTACTGTCGATATCCCTATCAAGTCCCACTTGTTAAAGCCTTTGGTATTGCGCAACATACCTAGTCTCTTCGTATCCCATACAGGCATGGCTTGCGTGACTACTCCTTCCCAGCCTAAGGCTCTTTGTGCCTCGAACCATATGTGTAGCCTGTGTGCTGTTGGGCCCGTGAGGTTATGCCTTCTCTTTTTGTTGTAAAGCGCTCCCATTATCCCAGAAGGGGCCAGTAGGTGTCTATCCATTCGATACGCTGGGTCCCCCTGGGGGGCATGGAGCCAGTAGTTAATTGCCACCAGCTGGGAAGCCCAATAGTAAATTTTAATGTCGGGGAGGGCGATGCCACCGTCATACCAGCTTCTAGTAAGTTTATACAGAGCTATACGGGAAGTTTTCCCGTCCCAGAGCAGCGTTATTTCGGCATTTATCGCTGCGAAGTATTCCCGGGGGACAGGGAATGGTGTGTTTTGTAGCGCGTATAGAAACCTGGGGAGCGCCACCATTTTAAAAAGGGCAGCTCGCCCCAGTAAGGTCAACGGCAACGAGCGCCAATGTGCGACATCACTTTTGAATCTCCTCAAGGGCTGCGTCAAATTTTGTTCAGTGAATTGTATGTGGTCATGCGTTATGAATATCCCGAGGTACTTAAGGCCAGTGGTTGCTACCTGTAGGGTGCATCCTCGTGGGAGCTGCGGCAGGGGGCCGTGTAAAACATAGAGGAGTGACTTTTCCCAGTTAATGGTATAGCCGGATACTCGTCCATAGGCCGCACATATATCTAAAAGGCGATTAAGGGAGCGCGCTGGGGATGCTAAGTATAATAAAATGTCGTCCGCATATAACGATATACGGTCTTCCCAGTCGATTGCCCATCGTAGGCCACGTATCACTGGGTCCCACCTGATCCATGCCGCCAGAGGCTCAAGTACCATTGCAAATAAGAGTGGCGACAATGGACAGCCCTGCCGTGTCCCTCTCCCTAGTGGGAATTCATTCGATATAAGGCCATTAACCACCACTTGCGCTATCGGTTGAGTATATAATAGTTGGATCCATGCACGAAATTTTGGCCCGAAACCTAGGTGTTCCATGGCTGCAAAAAGGAAAGGCCACTCAACTAAATCAAATGCCATTCGTGCGTCAAGTGATATTATCACTGCGTCCTCCGCTATGGTCGACCTACGTTCCATCACCCCATGCAATCTTCTTAGATTTTGCGCTGTATTGCGGTTGGGCATAAAGCCCGATTGATCCGGGTGGATCACCGCGGCTAGGTGGGGTTGCAGTCTGGTGGCTAGCGCCTTTGCGAGTATTTTTGCTTCCGCGTTGATCAAAGAGATCGGTCTGTAGGACGTGCACTCCTGCGCCGGCTTGCCCGGTTTGGGTATCGCAACTATAGTTGCGAGACGCTGATCTCTTGGTAGGATCCCCGTTTCCAAGCTATCTACGTACATGGCCAATAGGTGTGGCACCAGCTGGGGGGGCTGCATACTTGTAGAACTCAACCGGGATCCCGTTGGGTCCCATTGCTTTTCCTGCATGTAATGCTCTAATTGCCTGCGTGAGTTCTTCTGGTGTAATGTCCGCCTCTAAAGCTTGTACTGCCTCTGGGGTTAGCTTGGGCATGTGTATGTCACGAAGAAATTTGAGATTATCTTCCCCAGTCGCAGTAGCTATTGGTGTATATACTGTTGTATAATGTGTTGCCAGTGCTTCTGCAATTTGTTGCGGTGCAGTTACTATACGTCCGTCTTCTAATCTGATCTGTGCTATCCAGTTACGCCCTTTTCCTTTCTCCCCAACCAGGCAAGCAGTCGCCCTGCTTTATCACCCTGTTCGTAGACAGTGTGTTGCGTGGTGGTTAGCGTAGCAACGGCTTCCTCCCTTGTGTAAGCTGTGTATTCCTGTTGTGCAAGGTGTAACCTGTGTGTCGCTTCTTCAGTGGCGTCTGCCGCATGCGCAGCCTCTGCCTTCGCTACTTCCTGTTCCAATTTATCTACGTGGCCTTGTCGTTCCCGTCTCTGTCCCACTATTAAGGGGATTGCCTGCCCACGGAGGACTGTCTTGTATGCCTCCCATAGAGTCGTTGGGGAGGGGACCGAGCGCTGATTTTCTTTAAAATAGCACTTCGTCGCCTTAATGAGGCCCTGTCGTATTGTACGATTTTTGAGATACCCCGGGCGAATTGGGAATGCCCGCTAGTTCCGTGGGGCAAAGGGTGCATATGCGATAAGTATCGGTGAGTGGTCCGATATTCCCCTGGGCAAGTGTGTGATCTCAGTCATTCCCAACGTTCCTGTGGCTAAGGTGAAGACGTAGTCTATTCTGGAGAGACTATTATGTACTCCGGAGTGGAATGTATATTGTCGCCCCGTCGGGTGTCTGATTCTCCAGACATCCAGTAGTCCCAGCGCCTCTACAAATCCGTTTAATTTGCGATTGGTCCCTCCCGGGTCCCTAGGGGGCTGTCGGTCTAAGGATGTATCCATGACGGCATTAAAGTCGCCTCCCATAATGAGTTCTCCATCTGGGAGTGCGAGTAGAAATTTCCCCAGCTCTGAAAAAGCATTCTGGTGTAGCATCGGCGGGATATATACGGACACAATATTATATAGTCTACCATCCCATTGGCATGTTATTGCTGCAAACCTCCCCTGATCATCCTTGTGTGTTCCAGTTACTATCAAGGGGAATAGCCTGTTTATTAGGATCCCCACCCCTCTGGACCCGGAGGTGAAGTCGGAGTGAACTACCATGTTAAACCCCATCTATCGAGAGCCTTTACGGTCGTTCCCTGCAGGTGAGATTCTTGGAGGAGTGCGACCGTAGGATTTTTACGTCTAAGGTAGTGTAAGACCAGACCTCGTTTGATTTTGTCCCCCAGGCCGTTGACATTCCACGAGATTATTTTCAGCAGGGGGCCAGACTCATGAGAAGTCTGTGTCCGGAGGCTAGTGTCACTGTCTTCTAGGGTCGTGTCTGCCATAGTGATTATTAACGGCTAGTCTGCCGTGGATAACTGGGAGCTCGTCTCTTCTTCTGTCATCTATTTTAATCTGACCTGTAGCACCAAACATTAAAATTGTAATCATAACAAAAATAAACTCAAATAACTGACCCCATCCCTCCACCCCCCTCCCTGCCTCCCTGCATAGCGGATTCAAAACTACCCGCCACCCCAACTTAGCAGAGTGCTTTTACCCCATAACTGTGTACTTGCGTAAAGGGGGGGGGGAGGGGAGTCGTCCCGTGCCCTCCGCCTGTCCGCAAGTGTGTCCTCATTGTCCAGGGCGTACAGCTTGCACCTTATGTCTTCCCGGTCCAGGTCACATTGTTCAGATAGAGCATCACGCGGCCACTATTGCCACTCCCCTGGCATGAGGCAGAGCCCTGCGGGGGCGCCCCGGGCCGATCCCCTTGTGCCAGACACCTCAACAAGTACGTCATTCTATGTCACTGCCAGGCGCCGTCTCGATGTTGGTCGCTGTCATGATCTCTGTTCCTGAGGGTCGGCCTGTTTGAGAACGTTGCTGTCTATACTTTGCTCCTTGCCGGTTACCCCCCGTGGCCGGGCGCCACTACTACAGCCAGTCATGGGCCTCCTCTGGCGTCGCGAAAAACCAGCTCTTCCCTTCCGCTTCAACCCTGAGCTTTGCTGGGAAAAGCATTGCATATTTCAGTTCCCTGTTTCGCAGCTCTCGCTTGACTTCCAAAAAATTCCGCCGCTGTCTAGTGACCGCCGCCGTGTAGTCCGGGTACAGTGTCACATCGCTGTTGTCTATTCTCAAAGGGGAACCGACTCGGGCCGACTGTAGGATCGCATCTCGGTCCCGGAAGTTAAAAAGTCGCGCCAGGATAGGTCGCGGGGGGCCCCTGGCTTGGGTCGCCCGCCCGGTACACGGTGGGCTCTTTCCACCGAGAAGAATCTTGAGAGACCGCGAGGTTTGCGTTGCGTTTGGATCAGTTCCTCCACAAAGAGATCGAGTGCTGGTCCCTTGACGCTTTCTGGTACCCCTACTAAACGGATGTTGTTGCGCCGAGAGCGCCCTTCCTGATCGTCGAGTTTCTCAGCCATCTGCTTGGTCACTTGCTCAAGATGCCGTACTTGCTGTTGCAGCGCTGCCGGGTCCGTCGATAGGGCCGCCGTGGTGGTTTCTACCTCTGTCACTCTTGTGTTTATTTTTGATACATCGGCTCTTAGCAGTGTGATGTCACAAGATATGGCACCTATGGAGGTTTGCATTTGTTGAAGGGTGGCCATCACATCCTGCAGGGTGACCTCCTTTGGTTTTTCAGCTTGCTGGGCATTAGCCGAGCTCGGGGCGTCACCCGATGTGCCCTGCTGCTCTTTAACAAAGGTGTATTTGTCTAGGCGGTTGCTTTGTACTGAGCGCTGTCCCCTTCCTCCCATGGCGCCTTCAAACTCAGAGGGGCAGTTGGTCCGAGGGGTGGTTCAGTATCCAAAGTCTCTTATCTGCGTTGAGATAGGAATCAGGGCGACCTGCCTGTTGTTTCTTTAGATAACTAGCAGCTACCGATCTTGTCCACAAGGGTGAGGCAGGGCTATGCTGTCTTGTATTTCTTTTAGGCTGTAATAACTTTGCTGCTTCGCGGCTGTGGGGCCTTTATATTATAGCAGACCGGTCTGGTCGTGGTTATAAGGCTTTCTTAGTGACTCGATGCTGTCCACACACGATGCGCAGTTCCCCTTTCTGGCGGGGCGGTGGGGTTAAAGTGACCCACGATTCCCTGGGGGGGCCCAGTAGGTTGATCCAGGCTTAGGGGTTATGCTATGTGGAGCGGCGCCGATCCAGGGTGTCTCTTATCGCTCGCTTGGTGCTCACTGTTTCAAGAAAGGTCGTACTTTACCCGGCCGCTCCTAATTCTAGCTGCGGCATCTCATTGATCTTCCCTCAGCTGTGAGCAGTGATCGGTAGGTGCCTGCAACTGCGGTCCGTCTTATCCTGCCTCCGTGTCCCGGGTTCGCTGCCGGGGGTTAGTTGGTGCCGTTCACCAACTAGACGGCAGGTCCCTTCCGTGGTAGCGATCGCGCTGTTTCTCGATCGTCACTGTAGACCGGCGTTACGTCGGCCCCTGCTTCAAGCTTTCTTTTTCCGTATCGGAGCGAGTGCTTACTGTTGCAGGTCTTGTTGTGCCTGCTTTGGCACCAATGCTACATCTGCTGCTGTGTTCAGCCGGGTGTCAGCGCTCTCGGTGCGGTCGGGTCGAAACCAACCTCAGTCCCCGGCTTCAGTTTTAGAGGCCGCACTCCTTCTCCTCGGTGCTGCGCTGCCGGGGTGCGCTTAGCGGGAGTCGCACCAGGCGTGTCCGATTCCCTGTCGCTTCCGACCCTTAGTCCACTGCTTTCGGGGTCACTAATGCCCACGGATTACTGGCCGGATCGTTGGGGAGTTGGCTGGGTAACGGTGCCTCCTTAGGCAGCGGCCATTTGCTTCGGCTGCTAGCCACGCCCCCCGAGAGGAACATTCTTGATGCACTGTTTAATATTGTCTTATCTACTTATAATTGGTTCTCTGGCGGACCATCAGCAAATCTAAAATGTTTATAACATTGGTGACAATACCGTCTTGATATGATTTTATCAAAAGCCGTAAACCTTATTAATGGCAATTAATGATTTTAATATGTATATTATATTTTTCTCTAGGGATTGTTTAATTTTATCGAAATTGTTATGGTTTTAATTAACTTAAACAATAAAGAATTTCACTTCACTTCACTGAAGGTTAAGACCAGAGGAGTTCTCAGACGTCATGTGAAGCTAGAGTGGTGTGGAATTCCACACAGTAGGGCAGGTGCGAAGGACATTGGGACAAAAACTTGTTGTCCAGAAATCGTTACTGCTGCTAGGGACCAGGATCTCATGTTTATCTGCGTTAAGTTTGATTCAACACCTACCCATCCAGTCTCTCTCCTTAATTAAGCACTGTTTGAAGATACCGGCAGTAGAACCGATCTCCTCCCGCCCCACATTCAAATTAGAGGGGTTGCGGTAGCTATCTGCTTGTTTGAGGAGTGTGGCTAGATCTAGGCATTAAAAAGGTGTGGTGAGAGACCGGAGTGGCACCACAACTGATAGGATATGTGCACAGTTTAAACCAGGGCACCGGCAGGGTACGCTCTGCAAGAAATTAGCAAACCCAGTTTATTCCAAGACTCTGCTGCCAGCAATGATGTCTTATGGCCGACTGTGCCAAATGCAGCAGAAATTAAAGATGTGCTGTTCATCGCTATGCTGCAGAGTGGGCCAGAAATTCGGTAGATGAAAGGTGAATGAACTGCTGTTTTGTTTTTTTTAAGAAAATTTTATTTCTAATAATGATTTGTTTTTCATATATAGCTTATTAATACCACGTGCCTGTATTTCCCAAGAGTACCTAACAGTTGACATTTCCCTTGCCATGACTAAAAATCGTAACCTCCGGATAACGGCAGATGTCAGCGCTGAGCATTTAACTCCGAGTCATCTTGCCAGCCGTGTTCTCCACTCAGTTCTGAGCACACCTTCTTTTAAACTCGGCACCCAGTACAGACAACTGATGATCAGATGCCAATTATTAATGACTGAATGCTTTCTATGCATGTGTTTTTAATTTGTCAAACATGTTTTGAAAGTTTATCCTACATTCAGCTCCAGGGTTGAGTCCACGTATGGAATGTGAGAATGATAAAAGCATCACCTTCGACGAAAAGCTAACCAATAGCACAGTATGGACACTAAACAAGTAATATGTGACTTTGCCACTAGAGGGCACTTTCGATAGTACCAAATGTATGTAAAATCTGACTGTCTTCAACATTAACACCGGACTGTTGAGAAAATAAACGCGAACTCTATAATGTAAACTTAAATTGATAAACTCAGATTAAATTAAACAGAACTGTGACACAAATCCGATATTCTGTGTATCCACCTGGACAGATCATGTGAGTATAAAACTGTTATTTGTCACATCTAAACATTAAACAAAGTGGTGGAGCAGTTGAATCGAGACTTGATTTTATGAAAAAGCATGAATCGTTACACCCATTTCCAGAGTAAATATATTGAAGAAAAGTATTTCCTGTTCGCGGCAAAAGAAAAAGATGAAGCAAAAGCTGCAGTAGGGATTTAAAAATATGAATTGTCATCCTAGAATATGAAGTTGTGAATAAAGTAACTAGTCAATAAAAGGCGGTACGTAAATTCTGGTGAGAGATTACACGTGACAAATTTTCCCTGTAACATTTTTGTACTTTCTGTTAATTGATTTTAGTTAAAAGCATTTGTGCTGCAGAAATTAGTGGATTAGAATGTAATTGATGGGTTTATGTATGTCTATATGTGGTATTTGTAGTGAAGAGAGCTAGAAAAAGAGAGAGCGGAGCATTGTACATGGTGAAAGGTAAATTTACAGTCAATAGGTGAGTGGAGGTTGTCTGTAATAGGATTGAGATACAGTGTTAAAGAGGTGCGTCTTCAGATCTTTTCTAAAATGTCCGAAAGGTTGGGGCAGTTTCATGGGTACATGGATGCTGTTTGTGATCCTAGTTGCATAAATGGAGAAGGCCTTGTTTTTTTCTTTTTGAACTTCTCCAGTTCGATGGTGGCTTGCCTGTTGATGTGCAAAGAGGCACCAGAGGCGGTTAGGTTGACAGCTAGATAGTATAAACAAGCATTGGCATAGCCAATAGGTCTCGCCTTTGGGACCTTATAAGTGTTTAGCCATGCAACAGTTGATGTTGTTGCACCAAGGATGTTGTGCTGCATAACTAAATACTTATAAGGTCCCAAAAGCGAGACCTATTGGTTATGCCAATATCTACTTGCTCAATGCACATGCACTTTATATTTAAACACAAGGTGGGAAAGAGGTACCTCAAAGCTCAACGCGGCTCCTTTCGTCCTAAGTCAACAGAAGATAGAAGTGGGGTTTTCGACGTACAAAAACACATTTATCCCAGAAACCTCCTCATCAGAAATGCAGAGTTATACATGTTCATAAAAACACTGATACTTTAAAATAGTAATCTTAATAAGTCACTGACTAAAGCAATTTGGTGAGCAAGAAATCAAAATTTAGATATTTGACGTTCAAATAAAGCCTACATTTGAGAAGTCACAAGGGTATGATTCGGTATGGCTTGGAGCTTAAAATGAACTGAAAGATTAGTTTCGATGGGGAAATTGCAAACTCTTTTGAATGGTACCTCATGCATCTATGCTACATCTTTGACTACTGAGGGTGAGATCAAAATAAAATGCAACACTTGGGCATAAAATAATGTCTTCCGAATGGGTCGGGGCTTAATCAGCCCCGTGTGAAATATTCCACGGAAATATTTTTTCCCCTCAGCGTTGTGCCCCATAGGAGGTGTGGATACAGGATCTCTAATTATCTAATGTATGGGGCCATGACCTGTGTGATCCGCTCGCAAGAAGCGTGCACAACCCACTGCCATGTGCTTGAAACAGGAGGAGCTCGGTGCGGCCACATGTGCAGCTGGTGAACTGACAGGGTGCTACACATAAAACTCCGATCAGGGACGTGAGGGGCGGAGAGACCCTAGGTGGGAGGCTCAATTCATTGCAATCCGCGTGAAGGGAGGGGGTATACGGGAATCACGAGAGTTATGCTTCGCCCTCTTCCCGGCAGCAGCATGATGCAGCACGCTGCTTTGTGAGCTGTGGAAAGCATGCCCGCAGCTGGCTTACACTTCCCAGAAACCGCCCGGTGGAACTACAATCTCCGGCAGCCAACCGGACTCCCAGGAGGCTGCAGAGTCACGGCAAGGCCCAGCTGGGAACACACCCCTTGCACAAACAAGCCTCGCAGCTGCCGGCTGGGGCCAGCCACACAATGCAGCGCGGCACAGCAGCAGTCCCAGTTGTCACTGGAGACCGGTGACAGGAAAAACCAAGGCCCGGCCGGCAACGTCTTCAACTGAAAACGAGCGGTGAGCCGCAGAAGGGGAGCGAAGCCGGAAACTACGGGGCGCATCGGGGGACAGGGAGCGGGGGCGAGCGAGCGCGGCAGCCTGCATAGCTGACCAAACGCTCATGCGTGCCGTGGCTGGCCTTTGGATGTGCACGCTGCGGCAGACATGTGTTTCCACTTATCGCGCCCGCGTCTGGGCACGATAATTGGAAACACATGTTTGCCGCGCGTACCCATCCCAAAAGGCCAGCCACGACGCACGAGCGTTTTTGGGACTGCTTTTAAACCCGCTTACTAAAGTCTTCGCCTCTAAGCAACGCTTGCGCGCTACTCGAGGCTTGACCTAAAAATAAGTGACGGATGGAATGTGTGAATTAATCTCAGCCACTGGTAATTACTCGGACAGCATCCTAACCCATCATTATTTTTCACCCACCATGCCACATCTGTCTGGATCCAGCCAAATACAAACCAGTCTTGACCCTACTCCATTAGGAATAATCCAGCCTACACTGCCAGGCCAGGTACTCCCGGAACTGGAACACAAGCAGCTCAGGACCGTTTTTGCACTGATTGAGGCTCTTCAGTCAAGTGTAGCTTGACTCCAGTGGCCCATTGAGCATGGGACCCACATCTGGGCAGACCTGTCGCACTTAGGACGTCATAGCGAAATATACAAAAATTGATGGATGGGATGCTTTAATTAATCTAGGCCCCTGTTAATTACTCAGGCCGCTCCCCAACCCATCGTTATTTTGCACACCATGCCACATCCGTTTGGACACAGCCATATAAAAATCAGTCTCAACCCTGCTCCACTAGGAAGATTCCAACCCGAACTGTCAGGACAGGTGCTCCCTGTACCAGAACACAAGCAACCCAAGATCGGTAAACTAAACTATTTTAAAAAAAAGATGAGAAAAAGGTGCATGAAGCGCTCCCATAGAGCAACATGCAGAGCTGGATAGGCAGGGTGGATGAAACATGAAGGGAGAAGCAGTACAAAGAGTAGAGAGAAAGGAAAAAAAAGTAGCTCCCCGAATGTAAGCAAGGTCAGCAATGGAAGGATGGTGGGCAACCAACCAGAACCCTAAGACCGAAATGCTCCTCGAGGGAACAGTCACATGAATAGGGAAGACAGGCATCCAATCATGATAAAGAGGCTTACCCAAAACCCCTTATATGTATATTGGAAACAACAGGTCTGGATACTAGAGGGATACAATTGCCGGTAACTGTGACCTAAAAAGGTTGGCATCTTGTTTGTTAGCACTGATATTCATGGTACATGAGGGTAAGGAAGTACAGACAGAAACATTTGTAATGAGAATAACAACATTTAAGGCAGAAGTCACAGCACTAGAACTTGGGTCTCCTGCTTCCATAGAACTCCACTCCCCTCCCCTCCAACCCTAGGTAGAATGATAATATGGTCTTTTATATGGTTCATGTGCATTCACTGTTGTGAAGTTTTATAATTTTGATGGACTGCTACATAGCAGGCTACGGCTACCTGCTGCAGGGAGATGCTAAAATCCAAGTCACCAGAATAACAGTTTCTATTGTGATAGTTAAATGTATTCGAGTAACTAGCTGAAGGAAATTTAGGGAATTCTGCACATTTTGGGTACAACCAATTTATTACGTTTCCTTCCAGATCTTATTTACATATATAGTACGGAAAGAAGTGCCTATGAAGGGAATGCTTCGTTGAAGCACAGATTGGAGGCTGAAGGTCTCTGCCAACCTGCCAATAAGGGACATATTGAGTTTTATGGATTTGCCCGCTATGCGTTTAAGTGGACCAGTCCATGCTCATGCCACCGGCTGCGTCTCCGCTCGGGTATCAGGCTTGAGGTTGATCAGGCTGTTGCTTGCTTGGGCCAGCTCAGTGATGGAGACTCGGCCTCTCTGCCGGATGAACTGAGCCACTGCAGTCAGCTCCTCGGGTGTGATGTAGATGAACTTCCCCCTGTCATCTATGACACCTGCAAAGACATGGGTCAGTGAGCCAAACACATTAACAATTAAAAATGACCCTCCTGGTATGCATGACAAGTTCATACTATGCTTTTGTACAATTCAAAATCTCGCTATCCGGGAACCAGTCTGCCGCGTGTAAGGTGGACTGTCTCCTTGAATCAGGCGGTTTTATTTTCACCTGCGATGCCTCTTGCCTGCATGGTAACACCCACAGTGGACTAAAAAGTCACCTGACAGCCTCAGACTCCACCCCTCATGAAAGCGCTCTTCATGTCTCCAACCCTCCTGCGACTCTATTCCCTTGATTCACACCTGTGCACCTATGAGTCAAATCTCGTACCTTTATTCCCTCCATGATACCAAGCCCTTGCCCCCAGCCGTCCTACCTCACAGCACTGACCCCTTCTCTCTGGTCTGGACCGGTGACTACAGCTCGCGCCTGTGACCCTAACCCATGACTCTGCTGCCTGTGAGCCGGTCCTTGCCACCTACCATACTAAATGGAACCCCTTCATAGCGGGCCAACAGTTTTAGATCAACTGAAACACCCTCCTGACCTGCTTTAGATTTTCAAACAAAAAGAGAAACTTAAAAGCAACATAGACCGATTGCACCCCTGGCACAACTGTCCCCCCCCCCCCTCCCTTCAAGGTTGAAGTCCCATGGTGTTTTGTCCTCTCTCACTCCTTAACGTACCAAGAAATGTTGTGGGCCTCACCTGCTCTAACATGTGAGCAGTTTTCGATTTCAGATGCTATACCAAATAACTACCGCTCTACAATACAGCTTTAAAAAAAAAAAAAAAAATTATGTCATAAATGCTATTTCCAATTTCCAATGGTCGTGCTACTGTTTTCATCATCCTCAATTATCTCTAGTGGCTCTCAATCCATAAACCTAGCTTTCCACAGGTGCTTGCCTTCATTGTTAGACGTGCCCAGGATTCTCCCATCCTGCACGTCATCCCAGGCATTTAACATGGCACAAACACAGTTAATACCACCAGGATTAAGACTCAAACTTCCATTTTCTTCTCGACAACCCTTCACTTGACATCTAGACCATGAGATTTGGTACCCTCACAAAGACTTCAAATAAGCATCATAATGAACCCAGCCTTACCCTGAACATCAATGCCACTCAGTATGATGTCCTGTCCTTTCTAACTTCACATTATTTGAAACACACTCGGTCTTGTTAGCATCCACTGTCTTGCTATCATCCATGAACGTTATGGTCTAAGAAACGAGTGGATGCAGCAGTAACCAAACCAAGGCATACATTGTGCCCCTTTCTGCTGTCCTATGGACGTTTTTGAATCTTTTATGACCCTAATGATCATATTACTAATCCTAATCACCTCAGTGGGAACCCTGACCTGTCATTGTCAGATTCTAGACCATCATCTGCTGATATCCCCCCGGTTTTCCATTCTAATGGTCTTTTGTTTAACTTAACATACCTGTTAATGTACCATCAGCGAGCAGGTCCTGTATCCTGTTAATAGCGTCCTGTTGAATCAATAAGATAAAAAATGAGGATCTAACTTATTAACCAATGCAGGATACTCAAAAGCATGCACAAACATACCATATAATATAAATCCCCAATGCACACTTGGTTTCTTGTTCAGCACCCACTCTCTAACACACCCACCACTCCTGTTGTAAACAGTAACAAGAAACCAGCCCTTCTTTTCCAAATGATCTTGATTGGGTACCTAAAGGAACTTCAAACTATCAATGGTGCGCTAAGCAGAGAGGCGCCTCCACCATTGTTAAGTGCCTATCGAGACTCATACTGCTAGTTGAACTCTACTGCGCTAGGCAACTTTCCAAAGTAACAACACACTCTTTGTGGCCTGAACTCTCCAAAATACAACTGGCACTATAGAACCCACGAGCTACATACAGAACCCCATAGAATCTTACTCTTAAACCTCTTTAAAATAAAATGATTTTCCCAACAGCTTGAAAACCATATAGAGAAGTGATCTCTGGGGGCAGAAAACTATAACTATGGTCCTCTCACCGGCTGCTTCATTGGTGGCGAAGGCCATCAACAGTTACATACCAATCAACTTGGGGAATACGCTTCTGGCTTCAGCACCAAAACATTTCCATGTAATTAAAATAAAGGCTCTGACAGGTATGCTATCAAAGTTAACCAGCAAAATGTACTTGTATGGGGATGACATTCAGTATCAAAATATCAGCTGAACAAATTCCCAGGAATTTTTTTTTTAATTGACACCATCACTTCAAATTCATTTCACAAAAAAACAAAGACTTTGCTTTTTGCACCAATGGCCTCTTAAACAGAAGTATAATATCCACTGATGGCAGTCATTACACAGCTCAAGGGCCTCCCTCTGGAAAACCATGGTTCAACCATATTACTTGAGCTTAAACAGAGCAACACTGTCTGCCAGGCGATGCATGGCACATTTGGAAAAGGTATTTCTTGACATGCACTGCCCTCCGCCTGGAAACCTCCAAATACCTGCAAGAAAAAGTACAATCTCGGCTGCCACCCGAGCACTTTCCAGAAAAGAACTAGCCGTGGAAACCTCTTCATCAAGAAAGAATAGGTCATCATTCAAACTTTCTTTGGCAGCACCCATAAATTTGGAACACTTTTCTTCTAATCTTCAAAAAGCACCATCCTCCATAATTTACAAAATATCTCAATGACCTGAAGCTTCAAAAGATACCTCACTCATGACATATAACTTGGCCAATATACTGACCCAATACTTCAGCCATGTTTTTAATCTATGCTCACACTCCAGGGCCTTGCAGCCTCTCTGCACAGGCCATTCCATGGGCACTACAAACAAAAGGGCCATATTTACCTCCTGACAGTAACAGTTAGAAACCTCAACTCCAGAGAGTATTGCATATGGACTACCACCAGCACTCCCTATTGTTACGAAAGTTCTATTAGATCTTAAACAAGGAAAGGAGTAAGTAGGATAAGTGCAATCGTGAAAGAAATGAATTAATACAAAATAAACGTGAGTGCAGGAGAAGAAAAACATAGAATATGTAGTGTGAATAAGGCGTGGGGAATTGTGGGGAAAGAAAATCTTTAAGAGCAAAGCTAATCATTTGTAAGCATGTGAACATTAAAATGAAAAGTGAAATCCTGGGCCAAAACAGAGGCAAGGTGGCACAATAAAAGAGCGGGGGAAGGAGTAGCAGGGTGCAGTCTCATAAACCTCTGCAGAAGGCCAGGAAGAAGGTGATTGGAAGGAAATCTAAGAGTCCATAAAGACAATCAGCAAATACATGAAAAACTGCATCACCAGCGTTTTGTTTGGCCTAAACTTTATAGGTTTACCTGTGCCCTTAATCCAAAATGTGAACCCAAGTCCTCCAGAAGAACGACCTTTGTGTTCTAAAAACAAACAAACAAATAAACAAACAAATGAATACATGTCCGGCCATAAAATGTAAGCTTTGCAAAAATGTCACATAGCTCTGAAACACAAATATCTGAAATGACTGAGTGCCTGTGAGTCATGAGCCTAAAAGTGCCACTATAGTGTACGTCATAAAGTCTATGGCTATTGCAGGTGTGTGTTTTCCTTTAACCCGTTCCGTGCTTATGACGGAACCACGCCGTCATGAGCCACGGGCGCCGTGTTGCTCATGACGGCGTGGTTCCGTCATGCGGCTGCCGCTCCGCCCACGCAGCATTAATTCCCCGCCTGTGCGGGCGAATTAATGAGCGGGCGGGGCCGTGACGGAACCACGCCGTCATGAGCACACGCCGCCCGTGGCTCATGACGGCGTGGTTCCGTCACAAGCATGGCGGCGCCGCGCTCACCCTCCACCCCGCGGCGGAATTACCGCCGCAGCCAAGGGGTTAAAAGACTGCGTACTAGCACGGTGGTGTGTGTAGGAGAAGAAATGTTGTATTCTTTACAATTTTATTGTTGCGACCAGCGACTCCACCGACAGTTTGGATTCTCAGTGTAGGCATGCTGACACCTGCTGTGGCTGGACTGTGGCCGGGACAACTACCCAGCCTCGCCCAAGAGCTGTCTCTGCCATCTTCATACCCACCCTCCCCATTCACAAACCTGGAGACAAGCAATAATGAATGGTAAAAGGAAGATATAAATAGAGAGTGATCAATACAGAGGTAATGTTGGAAAGGAGATAAGACAGAAGAGTTTCAGAGGTAATTAAGAGACCTCAAAGACATGCATAAGGAAGAAAGAAAACAAAGATGAAGGACCTCAGAGACACAGATGAGAAAGAAAAAAACGGGAATGGAAGAGAGATCACCAAGACACAGATATGAGTATTGCTGGGCATGAACCTGGAGGTAAGCATAAGTCTAATCATGTTTGGGGTTGCGAATGAGGAGGGGTCAAGGGCTAATTTGAGAAGTAAACGAAGGAATCTGTTGTTTGTGTTGATATTATTAGCCAGACGTGAGATTTGTATTAAGTGGGTATCCCAGTACCCCCCTATGAGGAGGGAGTGGTTGGACTCGATACGAAGGGTACGAATGCTGGATCGGAGCAGGGAGGGAATTAAGAAGCTTCATTTTTGGGATATTTGGGAACAGAACTCTAGTTTTGGGGTATTATCACATAAGATTTATAATTGGCATGGAAGTCCGCTGATTAAGCAATATCGCAATAACTCCCGGGTATCAGGGATTAGGACTGGTACCCCCAGAACTTTTCCCTTTTGGACCCTATGGGACAGGAGGATTGGGGACTCGCTCTCTGTCAATCCACCGGCCTAGGGTGAGAGCGAGACCCCTTTGCTTTCTTCCAGTTTGTTTATTGTACAAATGAGAAAGAAAAAAAAGACACAGATATAAGATAAAGTGAGATAGAGTCAGACAGGTCTCAAATATGCATCAGAGACAGAAGCAGAGATAAAAGAGATCTCAGGGACATATACGAGAGAATGAGAGGAAACAGATGAGAGACAAATAGAGAAAAGAGAGGAGAGATTCAAATACATATAAAAGAGACATCAAAGACACATATATGAAAGAAACGACAAAACAGAGATCCAAGAAAGACTGCTAAGTTATTAAAATCATGAGAAAGAGAGAGAATATGATCAGGGCGAAAGGAGACATGAGAACTTGAACAATGGCTTGAGCTTAAACCTTCTAGTAAGGAATCCAAGGCAACACTCTGAAGAAGAGCTAGACCACAGACGCCACACAATCCCTTTGTGAATTCCTGGCAGGCAGGAAAATTACATTTATGACCGAATTCATCTTTGTGAATATGCCCCATATATTTCAAATTATTAGCAATGCAAGATAAACGCCCCAACCCGCTCCCCTTCGGCCACCACACAAAGTCATCTTCAAGACTATTCCAGAGATATGGGCGAAATAATTTGAAAATCAACACTGAAAAGTTCTTTTGCTTTTGTAATTGTTTATTTAAGAGTTTTACAAAGTGATGCATGCCTCTTTTAGTCACCTCATAGCATTAGTTAATAGGCTTTGGAGTTGGAAAGTTTGAACACTGTGCAGTGTTCACCAATCATGAAAAATTCCGAGTTTTCTAGTCAGATAAAGCAACCAACTTATTTAGGACAACTTTATAAACCAAGCAGCCAATTTTGAACTACCACCACCCTGGCAAAGGAAGTGAGTGAAGCTTGCACACGGTGGGATAAATATGACGATTCTGTTCATGTGCCCTTGTAAATGCCCTACCGTGTGACATGCTGCTCCAAGAAGGCACCAGAAAGTTTGAGGAAGAAATACCAGAAGAGCATGAAACTCTCGAAATTAGACAGCACCAATGAGTAAATGACATTGTTGAACTCCGATAGAGGGGTCAAATTATTCTGCACTTTTGTGTTAGTCTCTAAAGGTCCCTAAAAAAAGTAGCCAAAAAGTGTCAGACTCGTGCATAAGCTAAAACAGTTTGCGATTGAGACAGAAGTTACTAGTTCAATAAATGCATCTTATTACGTATCTAAGATTATGTAATAAGCCTTTAGCTCATGTAGAAAGAAATCACCACCATAGTGACTCCTGCATTGGTAGTTCTCACTTCCCCTTTTTCCAGATCAGTGGGATGTCTAAGCTAGCAGGCCATGACAGAGAGACATTTGTGGCCTGAGTAAAATTGAATTAAGACTATTGAACCCCAAGCACACACACAGCTTCATCACACCCAGGCCTTGCCTCCCAGTAGAAACGTTAGCACTGCAAGTGGCTACTGCTTATGTGCAACTCCACTCTCCATTTCCAGACTCATGGAATAACTAGTAGTGTCTCCACCTGACTCGGGAAGAAGAAAAGGAATCACACTCTCTCCAACCGGCCGCTGCACATAAAACACAACCACATCCAAGCAAGCAATGCGGAATGGAGATTAGGATAGGGATTTCATTCTGCAGGCGAAACCTCTGACTCTGGGCCCAATCAATCTTGCCTTGGATAGCCAACTGTCGGACTCAAGGGAGAGGGACTGCTTGTTAGGAGGGAGAGAGCAGAGAAGTGTGACTCCCAGAGTGCATTGAGAAGGAGGACTTCAAGGGGGGTGGGGGGGAAGGGCAAAAGGGGAGGAGTAGCAACAGAATTAGATCCCAAAAGCAAAGGTTTCTGTTCCAGGAAGTAAAGAAGCCTGACCATGTACAAGGAGACACTAAACCCTCCTCCCATATATCGCGAAGGCTGACAATCAGGGATTCACATCGTGGAACAGACCCAATCCTTCAGGAGGTGTGCCATGACACGAGTCAAAGATGGAAAAACACTTGATGCCCATGGGGGGACCTGAATACCGAGGGTCTAGTTTAAAGAATTTAGTCATATTTTGTGCTGGGCAGAAGATATCAGCCGGACAGGACATCACACAAGTATTGACGAAGGGAGCGGCATACACCAATATGTGTGATGCTTTGTTTGATGACACTGTTACTAGATGGCATATTTTGATAAATCAATGTTGTGCACGGTGCCAGAAAAGGGGCAAGAGACATCAATTAGCTGATACTGGTTTCTGTTTGTAACTAGCCCTGACAAGTTCTGGTTTGGGATGGGATGGTGTCTTGAAAGCCTAACCAGGAAGAGAAGTTGGTTTCGGCTGAGATTACATCCTTTGCTAATTTTTTACCTGTAGATTTAGGCACCTCCCTTGCAAATCTCAAAGGACTGGGGGGATCTAAAAGATGGACGGATGGAGCGGACAGTTCTCTACGCCTGCCACCCCCTCATTCACAGAGTTAATGAACTTCGCATTTTGAGGCCGAATGCTTACTTCTGAGGCTGAACTAAATTGGATTCCCTCAAACCTGCTCAACTGATGCTAAACATTTCAAAACTGTTGTTTTAAATTTACCTTCATTACGTCAACTCTTGCACACAAAACGCTTATGATAAAGAAACAAACCATGTACCATTTATACATTGCAAGTGGATACATCAGGAAAATATTGCGGACAAGAAGTATGCAGAAATATGAGATACAGTGAAATTACGATAGCAAATGAACGAAATAAATAACACCTTAGAGGAAAAAAACACAAAAATTACCAAAATGTGATTAAACAACGAAAATACATGTTAAGATCGTGTGTAAAATATTTTTGCTACATTTCACTTACTGTTGAATCTCAGAAATTATATTTTTTAGATTAAAGTCAAGGAAACTTGAGCTGTTCAGTAGATTATCTTGTCGCCACAAAGATTTACAAACCAACAACCACATTTGCATATAGATTAAATGTTCTACCCACATACTGGGTATGCGACTTCTGCAGAGAACATATGTCCATTATATAGGATTCTGTGTCGACATATACCACAGTTTATTTTAGAATAGCCTTTCTTTGGATATTAAACCTCTTAACACTGTTCAGCTGTGGAAATAACCTAACCATTCGCTTCATGTTACTTCACTTTGTATGAATACACTTTTTACTAAAAAGATGAATAAGTGTCATCATTTCTCACTTGGGACTGACAACACCCACATAATTCCTCTCAGTATGACATGATCTACGTTACTAGTGACCTTTGAGATAAAAAGGCTCTTAATCCGGAGAAACTAATTACAGATTTCGACCGTACGATCTGAGAAAGGCTTTGAAGTGGTCAGACCATTATACCACCAGTGGTAACATGCGCTCAAATCTCAGGGCCAATCGTGTTCACAAACGAGTGACACTGAATCTGCCACAGAAGCTGGGAGAGACATCGATGCTTGGTCAGTGAGGACTTGCTGGTTGTGCCGGTAGAAGCAGCCAAGCTGGAGAACTGACAACTATGGACCGAAGACATGAGGGCAAACCAGTCCATGGAATTCAGTTCTCTGAGCTGGGAAATGCTACAGATCGGATCCTCTTTGGAACGCGCAGTGAAATCGGAAAACTAGGTTTGGGAAATCTTGAACTGTGATCTTCAACATGATGGGAAAAGAATTCAGTTAAAGCCATGTTCGTGAGCAAATCATGTGTGGGTTGTCCTTTGTTTGGTTTAAACTGGAAGACTGGGAATGGTCCAGTTTGATGCATACCAATTGAGTCCCTTCCCCTAAATTGATCAACATTGCTTAGCTTCTAATTCAGGTTTAAGCATCAGTTGGCCCAGCACCAATGTCACACCTTCAACAATCTAACCCTTCTACGAGACCATAAGGCGGCAGCATATCCAAAAACTCATCAGGTACCATGAATTGAGAGAAGACTTTTCTCATTTATCCCAATTCCTACCAGCTGCCCTGATATATTTAGCTGTTGCTTAGCTGTCCAATCCTGGATGACTTTTCACTTTCTCGACCATAATATCAACAAAACTGAAGGTTTCTGCCACTCTTATGGGAATACCTTGTTACTATGACAAAGGAATACATTCTTTCTTTCCAACATGATACGCCTAGCTCCCCCGAGAACTATGATGTACTGCCATTGTTCTGAGACTAATGAATATTTACAATTGCTCTCTTCTTTATGCCGCTGTGCTAAATGGAGGCTTCAATCTTGCTCTGTATCATGTAAGGTTGCGAAAGTCCATGATGGTCGATCACACCTCAAATTCCGTGTTACTTTGTCATGCACTTTCTGCTTGATCTGTATCTCTAAAGAGTTCTTACAACCTCTGGGGTTAGTAGCCCCATATCATAAACTTGACATACATAAATAAGTAAAAATAAATAAATAAATACTTTTGCTCTTCAAGTGTACCATTAACCAGTGCGGGGTTCTTTGGTTTTCCTGGGGACTCTGAAGATTCAAGGGTCTAGTGGCTAAGGTCCTGTAGCATGACATGAAAGCCATTTTTGTCCTTTTTGCGTTCTCACCGCAGACAGCTCCAGATGCCTGTCGGGAGACAGCTCTGCATATGATATTCCATACAGCCAGTCCCGGCTCAAGGTTGCATGGCTCCCATGTCAGTCCCAGTTGCCTTGCTCCTATTTGTTGCTTTCCTCTCCTTTTGTGTTAGAGCAGCCCACAGGAGCTTTTTGGTTGAGCCATTGGTAGGTCCGTAATTCTCTCAGCTCCGAATGCAGCATCGCAAACGGAGCCACTTTTTAAACACCACCAGTTTGCTGCCTTTCAGTCACTAGAAAACTGCAGCTGACGTGTAAGATAAATTGACCTTGACAGACTAATATTAACAAGCACTGGCAACACCAATTGGTCTTGCTTGTACGTAAAAGGTATGCAAGACTGATTAGCATTGCCAACGGTTGTTGGAAATGCTGTGGCAATATCTCTTCTGGTATTACAACACAATTTAGGAAATCTCCTTGCTGACCACCTTGAATCCATATGGCTCTAGTGGGAGTATGGTCCTGTGGTGTGCCAGGATAAAAGGGACACTTACCTTTTTGAGATGCAAGCAAGGACTCCGGTTACATGCAGACATAACCGCATTTCAGGGAAATCTCACTAAAGCGGGAGAGTGTTGTTCCCTTGCCTCAAATTCTCTCATATTTCCGAGTTGGAGTGTTCCACTGTGGCTAAAAAGGTACAAAGGTGAAGGAGAAATTGCAGACATGTATGTTGAGGAGTATAAAAAGAATATGCACCAGGTCTCCCTTCAAAAGGTAAGTGCCTCTCAACTTCATTGAGGCCTCTGAAGGGGGTAGGGGGCACCAGATTCTGCCACATTGAGTGCATAGAGGGTCAGGTGAGAGAAGTGAACTGCTGAGTGGCCAGAAAAAGAAATGCAAGTACTGGCGAGAAGAAACTCATGCAAGATATGGTATGGAGGGAGTAAGATATTCCCTTAGGAATAAAGGAAGGCATGCGGAGCTTGACATACTGGAAGAGGGAAGGCAATGAGGGACTCAAACTCAGAGACAAGGATGGAAGAGATTGTGAAAAACAGTATGAGGTCGAGTGTGGGGGGGGAAGAGAGAGAGAGAGAGAGAGAGAGAGAGAGAGAGAGAGCAAGAGATAGAGAGCAAGAGAGAGAGAGAGAGAGAGAGAGAGAGCGAGAGAGCAAGAGATAGAGAGAGAGAGCGAGAGATAGAGAGAGAGCGAGAGAGAGAGCAAGAGAGAGAGAGAGCGCAAGAGAGAGAGAGAGCGAGCAAGAGAGAGCGAGCAAGAGAGAGAGAGCAAGAGAGAGAGAGCAAGAGAGAGAGAGCAAGAGAGAGAGCAAGAGAGAGAGAGGAAGAGGTAGAGAGAGAGAGCGAGAGAGCAAGAGATAGAGAGAGAGAGCAAGAGATAGAGAGAGAGAGCAAGAGAGAGCGAGCAAGAGAGAGAGCGAGCAAGAGAGAGAGAGCGCAAGAGATAGAGAGAGATAGAGAGAGAGCGAGCAAGAGATGGAGAGAGAGAGAGCAAGAGATAGAGAGAGAGAGAGCGAACAAGAGATAGAGAGAGCAAGAGATAGAGAGAGCGAGAGCGAGAGCGAGAGAGAGAATAAGTTCAGAAGCTAAAAATAAAAGGAGGTGACAGGAGAAGGGCAAAGATGGTGTACTAATGGTGTACTAATAACGATACAAATATTATGTTTAAAGTCAGCGAAATAATGGCACTGGATTATCACTACATCAGTGACTTTACGGAGTGATAATCTTTTCCTACCCTGGTGTTATCTTAGGATCATAACATGAGACTAGATGAACAGGTGTGGGCTGGCGAAGAGTGACATATGCGCATCTGCTTCATGGAACACTTAGTAAAGGTTACCAAAGCAGAGGGAGACAAATCCAAACTAGTTTTAGGCACATAAGGGAGCAATATAAACTGTAAACTAAAGGACAGGTGATCAAGTATACCGTAATCTAGGTGACTGGAGGAAATCTTTTCAGGGATGCAAAAATAAACCCAGGAATGCTCATGCTGCAACATTTGTGCATGTAGACTTTCACTAGGTTCATTCAACTTTTTAATGAGTGATCAACTACTTTTGCAGGTAAGCTCACCCAAAAGTGGTCCCAAAACTTTCTTTTACTAATGTGTACATTTTGAAATTCTTTCAAAGTGGCAGAATTTCTCCATTTGCGAATGCGCTCAGCACACATACAATTCCATCAGGGCTGTTTCCTTGATATAGGAAGTTGACACTAAACACGGAAAGCAAAAATTCTGTGTATCAATCTATGCTCAATTTAGGTGCACACAATTTTTATGACTCGCGGCTCCTATGATTACATTTATATTTAGTTTCCTGGAATGCTATTAAAATAATATGTTTTTGAAAGAGGATTTTGTGGTGCTTAAATGCTAAACGTGGTCGTTTGCTGGTAATGGCAAAATGTACTGTGCTTGGAAGACAAGCGCGCTGGAGAGTCACACTTTCTGTACTCAGTACACCCTCTGAGGTTCGTGGGCTGCAGCACTGGAGGCTTCCGTAACCTATTGCACATACTGTTCCATCCTCCCACCAAACTCACTAAATAAGGGTCCAGCCTCCATGTGATGACTGAGAACAGGAGTTGTCATGGAAGTGCAAAGCACAAGAATGACTTTTTGATAGAAGGAATATGCACATGTGGTTTAAATGTTGACATTTAGCTACAATTCTACTTTAAGCGTATGAATTAATGTACACATATCACTCATTGCTATTCTGCAATGTTACCCATCGGAGCTGTATTTCCTTTATCTCTTTCGTGTTCTTAAACTCTGCACATCCCTCTGAAACCCACAAGGGTTACGTCCAGGCTATTCAGAACTAGAATACATCAAATACATTGAGAGGTACTGATGTGAGGGCGATCGCGGCACGTGCAGTGGCACACCGCGTGTGGCTGTCAGAGGGGATGTGCACAACTACACACCAGACTGCACATGAGGAATAACTGTATGAAATTCAGAAATGTGTTGTAACGTCTGGCTGATGGCATAGCTGTATACAAGGCATAGCGTTACAAATTATTTAAAATATAGATAGGGAGGGGTTTGGCTCCACCCAGATATTTCTCTCTCAATTCATGCTATGTATGAAGGACTGTTTTAAAATCTGAAAAGTACACTCAATCATCACAATGCGCATCACATTCAATTCTTTATCTCCTACTCACACTTTATGCAGAAACCAATTCTTTTAAGCTACTTTTTGCCAGCATTGGCAAAGCTAATATGACAGGCTTTAAAGTCATAAGCAGCACTCGAGCATGCAACCCATGTACTAGCATTTGTGAATGCCTGCATTTACATGCTCTGGCATATAAAAGCCAGACATTGGCTTTGCCAATGCTTGTTTTGTAGGTACTACACATCGTGTAGAAGCTGCTTCAGTGAACTTTAGGGTGCACCACAGTTGGTGCACAGCAGCTGACAGGGCACAAGTCGGGGTACATGCGGGTAGATAGCGTCCATTCACTATTTTCACAAACTAGGCGCCGTCCATCCTGCCAGGATGTTGGGCCCCACTGAAATATGCTGAGCTCGTCCCGGTGTAATTTTATTCAGCAGCACCTGCAAGTTGTCTGCTTTCCTTTCCAAGCAGCCAACTTGCAGGTGGTGAGGAGGGCTCTGTTATTTTAAATTTGAGCTGGGACCAAAACAAAGGCCAAAGTTAAGGGGCTATCAGGCCTCCTTTTGTTCGAGTATCCTGTCTGGGAGCAGTCTGGAGCATCACACCTAGATGTAAAATGCAATGGAGGGGAAACGAAGGTATACAGCTTGTTATTACTTCACAAGTACTTAAGAGAGCCATGGTTTTGACTTCGTTCAGTCCCTGTTTATGAGATGTGTATGCACTGTAAGAATGTTAGATGTGTTGGTGTGTCCCAGTATTTACACAAATAATTTAAATGTCATTATTTTGTGTTATTTATTTTATAGTGTTACTCATCCCAATGCAGGGTGTAAGAGTGCTTTACATCACGCATACACATAATACATTGACAATGAATCATATAAGTGTGTAAATCGATGTGTTACATAATAGAGTGTTACAAAGTGTGGGAGTAACACGTTCTTCGTAGCTCACTGTGCTATATTAGAAGGGTTACAATTTATGAACTGCATGTAACAAAGGGATTTATGTGTTGAAAACAGTAACTTGAGAAGAAGGTTCCCTTTTGTGTAACTTTCTCAAGTGGAGTATAAGTTTGCTAATCAAGAGGCTATGAAGATGCACTAGGCACTGATGTGTACATTCGAATAGCCCTACCTAAATATTGTTTAAAAACTGAACATTTTCTTAACGTGTACAGAGAAATGACTGCTTTTATTTTATACAATCAAATGTTATAGAATCGTTAAAATCATACATATGTATTAAAAAATATATTACACACATTTTCACCATAATTAATAGATTTCTTGAAAAAACCTTTTATACTCACACAAATCAATACATCTCTTCTAATATAACTTATATGTTTAATAATGTTGTGTCCTGAAGAAGGTGGGGTGAACCAATCCAAGTACCACCGAAACACCGCATCAACAGTATTTTTCTGGATCAAATGTTGTGCTGGTACTTTTTTTTTAACCAAATGTTTTTTATGAACTGTTTTTTGATGAATAATTCTAAATTGTGTCTTCATGTGTTTTAATTGTTGGACAAGAAGAGATGTATTGATTTGTGTGAGTCTAAAAGGTTTTTACAGGAAATATATTAATAATAGTGAAAATGTGTGTAATAATTTTTCAAATACATATGTATGATTTTATGGATTGTATAAAATCTGATTGTACAAAATAAAAGTGGATATTTCTCTGTACACAGCAAGAAAATGTTCAGTTTGTAAACAATATTCAGACAGGGGTCCTTGAATGTAAACATCAGTGCCTAAAGCATCCTCATAGCCTCTTGATTAACAAATTTATACTTCACTTGAGTAAGTTGCACAAAAGGGAACCCTCTTCTGAGATTCGTATCTACCCTGTCTCTTTGGGCAGTTAAGGATGACTCTCCTTGTTCTGTGGAGTTAAAAACAGTAAACCACTTACCTAGCTACACAAAATAAAAATCTGTCATCTGTATGTTAGATGATGTGCTTCGCAGGAAACGCATTAACTCTATGCTACTTTTCAAAACTGGGACTAGACAAACCACAAATCTCTCCAGTAAAAGCAATTACATCCAGTGTTTATTTTACCATTATTATTGTTCCCAGAGATTAACTGGGCACACAAAGCCCTTTGCAGCTGGTGCCTTAACCCCATGAGATGTTTTTAAGTGCACACTTTGCAACCAATCAAACAGAACAGATTTACTGCCACATTACCCCTTAATGGCAATTTCTTTATGACAGTTTTTAAAACATAAATGTACAAATTGAGGCCCAGATTTTGTATCGTGGCTGCATCCATTTTTGGCACAACCCTGAGCCAAAATGTAATTTGTAAAATCTCGTAATGCACTCAAATGTACTCTTGATAGACCTACTAAACATATGTGTGAGGTGCTAAGTTCTGATGTCAATTCTTGTGATGTCACTTTCTGTGAGATCATGGGTTGTGAGGCCACTTTCTGTGATTTCACTGTGATGCCGTGCTGTGATGTCACACACAATAATGTCACTTGCCTACCGCCTAACTTGGTTAGTCCCCCTCACTTTTTTTGTTAGGACTTGTGCCCTGAGAGTCAATGAGCACACCACACATTCATAAACTGAGCGTCTAATTTTTGAATGGATGTGTACTTTACTCTGCATGTCAGTCCAGGTAATTAGAGGAACAAGAATCACAAACATCAGACGGGACCTAAAACTGGGTGGGTTCAGCTTATTGAAACTAAAGTTTAGCTGAACAATCAAGTACACTCCGTCCAGACAAAAGAGCATAATTTCCTATAAAATACAGAAGAGGTACACCAGGGTCGTGCGTTCAGTGCTTATTTTCCTGAGAGCTTTTGACAATTATATTTAAAAGGATCTCAGCAGTCAGACAGGGAAATACTGGTACAGCAGCTAAAAACCATGCTTCTGTCCTACCCCAAAAAGACAAAATTGCATGCAGGATTCAACAAATTTTGTAAGTGGTATTAATGTGAGCATAAAAATCACTTCGATTCACAGAGACCAGGAGTGGTGTAAAGGTTTAACTATAAATGCAGAAAATCTACTGACCTGGAGCACTGGCCACAAATGCTAGCTTAAGGTTAGGGATGAGACTTTTTTGTACTCCAACACACAAGTGTGAGGGTATAAAAATACTTCTTGCATGTGGAAACTCGTGTCAATTTCTTCCTCTAAAAGGCTAATTAATTGCTTACTCAAGGTGAGAAAGTGAAGGACACCCCTTCACATGTGATTGTAGGGGATTGAGTTTCTTCATGAGAAATAACATCTGTGCATAATGTATGGATCAATATGTATGTTGAATTTCCCCCTTGGTGGACAGGCTGCATGTGTTAAATGATACTCCGTGAATATTTCAGGGTATCTACAATGGTCATGGATTTACAGGTGCATTCCTGGGTCTTTGTGAGTATTTAAAAAGTTGAAACTCTGCTCCAAACACTTTGCTTTGTAAATGGTTGTTTTGCAATACTTTCCATATTTCGCCATCATACCTTAAAAATTAATGTGCCATGTCTTGTGTTTTTTAAGTGTTAGTACACAATAGCGGCAACCATGTAAACAAAGGCTACCTGGGCGCTACTGCTCATATAAAGTTAGTGCCAGCTATTATCCACTTAAAGTACATTCTGAGCCATAAGCTATACTTATGTTTACTGACATCAAGGTTTTAAATATTTACTCTTAAAAAATATGCCCCGCCTCTTTTAGTGGCTTTCTCTTTCATTCCCGCCATCTTCCTGCTGTTGAATGCACTTTTGTCCTTCTGGGCCAATGGAGGGAATGACCTTAATATCGTCTAAATGGTGGGTGCGGCAGGCCGCTTTCTTCTGATGATCTATGCAGACTGAGGCTCTAAGAACCATACTTGTTCCAAAATAATGTAGACATGTTCAGAGCATGTCCTGAAAGTTTTTTAATGGAGAGAAGAGAAGGGCCCTAACCGCCACTTTTTCCACTGTGCAGTAGACTAGGCAAAGTCCTGACCCAGTTCTCTTTGGGCATGTAGGGAAGGTGGCTTCCCGCTTATTCCCTGTGGGGATGACAGCCCATGCATTTTGGTATTCAAACCTTGCAGTTTGGCAGAATGCAACATTACTTTTTGGCTGCAACAGAGCCTATGGGAAATTATTCTTTTAAAATATAAAAACCTCACAATTAAATCTTTGAAGGAAAACAATGACTTACCATTGGGCTAATCAATTATAACGTTTACAATGACTTGATATGAAACGAAATTATACAATTAGAATTCCGTAAAAGATATATCTTTTTTTAAATGTGAAATCTCTTACCTTTATGTAATTGACAAATTCTGTAAGGAAGCTTCGGGACTAGAGAAGGCAAATGAAAAAAAAGGAAAACTATCAACACATCAAAAAAATATTTTACTTGTTAAAAGCGATGCACTGGTCCAGTTCAGTTTTAATATACCCCAAATGGGTGGAACATCAAAACATCAACAAGACTCAATATTTGAGCTAAGCATAACAGACATTTTTCAAGTGTCATCTCTTCTAAATACTTCACATCAATTTTAAGGGTTTAGCACTGAGGTCATATACTTTAATAACGCAGGAATGGACACAAATGGCCGTTATGGATTTCAAGGCTGGTTCCGCTGTATACTCTAGTCACACCTATAGGTGATTACTGTACATACTGGCTACTGCTTTTTTAGATTCACATTTATTATGCATTACTGCCCTCTGCTCAGGGCATTAACAGTGAATGGAGTTCACAGAGGTTAATTTCCCAATACTCAAGCCAAGAAGGGGGCACATAATGGGAGTAAAGGTAGATCATAGTTTAACCTGACAGCATGTGGGCATAAGCTAGTAGTCACTATGCCCCTATCTCTTGCAATATTAGCAAATAAAAACACTTTCCCAAATGTGCATTATATATATATATATATATATATATATATATATATATATATATATATATATATATATAGCCGCTCCGGTACACCTTTCCTGGTGCACTCACGGACGGGTGCTTTGATCGCGGCGGTGCCCCGCTAAATATCAGCGCTACCTTTTCCCCTTTCTCTTATTCCAAAGGAAAGAGCACTCACGGGGGTGAAGTCAAATCTGTTTATTTGCTCCAAATAAACAGATTTGACTTCACCCCCGTGAGTGCTCTTTCCTTTGGAATAAGAGAAAGGGGAACAGGTAGCGCTGAGATATATATATATATATATATTTTTTTTTTTAAAGAAATTTCACAGAAAAGACGGCTTCACTGTGTAATATTTGTTACAGATATTGAATAGATTATGTTATTAGTACCTTAAAATACTGCTTTCTATTTAAAAAGTTACAAATAATACACATTGTTGCATGGCAATATATTTTAAATGTTATCAAAATGATATATTCCCCAACAAAAAAACACATTTTACAAAACATGGACAGGCATGCCTGGAGTCTCAGGCAAGCAATGAATAATAAAAATGAAATGGAGGATGGCACCCAAACGCCACAAACGTTTATTTAGAGTCTGCAGAATTCTAAAATAATATAATAAATCATGTAATATAAAAATACATACAGAACAAGTAAAATATATGATATGGTCCTACGTTCCCATATCAGGTTCAGGCAAAATTTTTAAACCACTCGGCCTTTGGCCTTCTGGTTTATGAGGTCCCCAGAGCCGCTAAATGAGCGAATAAAACAACTGTTACACAGTTAGTAGTTATGTATCCTAATTTTATTGGCAGATGTGAAAAGTGTAATACTATATTGTTGAATGTGAGGAGGGCAGTGGCTCCAGAGGGTCAAAGCCACGACCCTCCCTCTACAGTGGTGATAAATAGCATGTTATAATCTGCATATATGGATTATGCTATGGCATTTTTCCTGCATTTTGTTTTAATAAAAGGAACCCAACTAAAACCACGATTTAAGGGGTTACATTTGTGTCGTGAGTTAAAAAGCACATTGCAGAATCTTCCGATCAGAAAAGCTGGTTCCATAGGCACAGTAATTGTTGCATGCAATCTGTGAAGCAATAAACAGTGTTTTTCTCGCGTCAGTTTTGCTTTAGTGTGCACTGTAGTAATAAATACATAAATGTATGTTTATTAGTACAGCATTAATACATTATACTATACATTGCTACCACTGCTATGGTGGGGGTTTTTCAATACAAAACATGCTTTCGGTTTGTACCATTTGATAATTTTGCATGAAACTTTCCATTCAAATTGTATAAATCTCAAGGTTTCTGCCTGCCGAATTGTATGCAGATCCATCCCAAAGGAAGAAAACACAGAAAGTGGATGCAGAATAATTGGGAGGTGTTTCAAAATGTTTATTTTTCAAATTTACTATCCAGCCGCGGCTCGTGCAGGTGGGGGATTTCGACAGACGACCACGAGGGAAAATCACCGACTCACCAAGAGCCGCGGCTGTTACTATCCTCTGAGGATCCATATCCACAAATAATAGTGAAGATCTACAACTCTTCCTCAGATTAACCCTTTATGAACTCGGACAGCTTTGTGTAACGTTTATTCCTCAAAAAAAGCTAAAGTTGCATTCCGAATTTTGGTTTATTCCATTCAGTGTTTTTTGTTGTAGCAAAGAATAAAGTTTCCAATGGAAATTAACAGTGAAAATACAAAAATACTGATCTATCCTCACACTTACCCCTCAGATGAACTGCACAAAACCAGGCATGCTGAAAATTGTTAATTATAAATATTGAATAGTTTTGCCACCAAAGTTATAAGGAAGCAAAAATACGGATTTCATGTAGCAGAATATTCTTGCCATAATTGGTTGTTGCCACTAAACATAAAACTAGCACAACTAAATATAAAAACACTCAAATTTGGATTACGCACTTTGAAATACCGCCATTTATTAACGTTTTGGGGATTCACAAAATCTATGGAAGTCGTAGATTTCCTTGCATACGCCTAATGGTCAAGTGTAAAACTGCCAGATTATAGTTTAGATTAAAGTGCGAATTCTCATATGCAGATTTTCCTTAATATACGTTACTGAAGGTTTCACAAATACTTGCCATATGTGCGCACCCATTCAAGCATTTTTTGCCACAAAGGCACTCATGTTGGAGTATGTTGGAAGCGTAAAACAATCATAGAATATGTGCGGGAAGTACATTTCTGTGCGTTTTTCTGTTTAGCATTACGTGGTATTATTGCATCAAAAATGTCGTATTATCACTTCACTCCATGGGAAATCTGTCCCCGAGAACCCCTGCAAAAATCTGTGGGTAACTTTGCAGCTTTAAATATGGAATAACCTAAAGCAACGTGTTATGGCAACGGTTCTGGCCAACTATAAATGTAAGCCTAACAGTACGAGCGAAAATTGTGTGTGAAAAAAATAGGGACTATTTTTAAGAAAGGGAAACATTTTGTCTTGCACTCGACTTAAGTTCCTCTCCATCGCCCATATCTAGGAGAACCACTGCTCATAGACCCATCTCTATAAGTATGACCACAGAAAATCCACACCACACCCTAGCTTATATGTCGCGGTTGTACATTCCATCTGTGGACCTAAATACCCACAGATTCCGCATTTACACTGCATTCACCTGTCAAGCACGACTTCTCCTATGTCTACAGTGAGATAGGCAAAGGATTCAACAACAGCAATATTTTTCTCATATCAGTAAACGTTTCGCAGTTCTCAAATCACTCAAGCGCAGGTGGCCCTGGAACACCATCCAAATCACGTACATAACTCAAATAGGACCATCTTTCCTGAATTTTGGGCAAAGACGATGCAAATTCATTTTGCAGCATTTTCCACAAAAGTTAATGCAGCAACCTTATTTTGTAGAAGTACATAATACATTATGATTTTTGCACAATTTGAAAGTACGGCAAACTGGATCTGTCCTATTTGAAGGTATGGAAACCACAGCAGTGGTGCAAAATAACTTTAATCTAATTACTTACCCAATGAAAAACTTTCTATAATAAAGTCCGGACTAAGTTTGGAGCAAAACCATCAGGCACATAGCAAAAACCTAAAAAATGCATGCGCTTTGATTTTGCACTAGTACAAAATGTTACCCGATTCACTGTAGGAACTCTAGATGACCAGTTACAAAAGGTTTCTAGCAGACAATGATGCTGGCACGTGGGCCTTTGAACATGATCAAGCTGCTATGGAGAAAATCATAGGGCCTTCATTGCAAGAAATGTGCTATCACCGGAGCAAACTGTGCACCGAGTAATTTATCGGAATTGCAGGATATGATGATTACTGGGCGCACAATCTACGCATGATTGAGAGATTTGCAATTTGGAAGGAGAAAAACTGCACCCACCCCCCCGTTCTTTTGAAATATGCACTAGATGCATGCACGTTTTTCACCAGGTTTATCATAGTAAAATCTTGTGGGCAAATAGTGTGGGGGACCAAGTTTGAATCCTGTGAATTCCGGCTAATCACCCTGTGCAGAAAAAAAAGTTGCCACGTAGTCTGTTGTGAAGTGACCATATCTCCCTGGGCAAGGTCTGCGCTATGTAAAACTACCAAACATATAATGCGTATTCTGCCTGTCATGCATGGTGTAATCTCACCCTCCAAGATTTAAAGACACATCAATAAGCTTTGGTGTTATAAAGAGATACCCACCTAGTAGCTGAACTGCCCAGTGTGAATTTGAAAATCTGGGCTCAATCTCTTCTACTCTGCTTGACAAATTGTGTAATCCTAGGCAAATTTCCTCCTTTTTGTGTTTTCAATATAACATATGCGAGCACCTTCCAATACAAGAGTTCAGGATTCACACTGTACAAAAGCCTCTCTTGTGATTCATTTATTAGCCTATAATGTTGCTTCATCTATGAAAAAATAATCTAGGCCACACCCAGGGTACACATGACAAGTGATTTGCCTCATAGTTCATTAATAGCACTGATATCAGAAACGTTTCTCCGTGATGTTTAAAAACTGCACCGAGACGTGCTTATTAGAAGTGACAGAGTAATAATCTCATGTTCTAAGGTGAAATGTGTTAAAGAAATTCACTTTTTTTTATTTTGAAGACACCTTATCTATCATATTTTAATATGATATTTGTTGCATTGTTTAGATGCCAAATATTTTCAAAAATCGGCTCGTGCAGGCACTTTTAGAACAAGAGAGACCCTTGCTCGGTTCTCCCTGTTAATTTATTGTTGCCCCCCCTACCTCCATAAGAACAGAGACGTTTTAAGGCATGGGCAAAGTGGGCTCTGGCCCAGGGCCCCTGCCTGTCATGAGGGCCCCTGATAGGCCCAGCTCTGTTCTGCACAGTCTTGCCCTGGCGACCTTGAATAATTCTTAAACAGATTGTTTTAAATACGTTTTCCTCTCATTTATTTTTTAATATGGATGATATGTGTGAGTCTATTACAAACATTTTGCAGTGAAATTTTGTGTTTATGTTTCAGGCAACATCCATAAAAAAGTTTCTTTTAGATCAAAACAGGACTTCACCTGTGAGTAATGAGAGGCTGTCACAGAGATAATTTGCGGGAACGTTAGTGAGCCGAAGTTGTGCTACAATATTGAAAATGCATCCCACTATCCCCGAATATTAGAAGTAAACACATTTAGAATTTGGACCAGTGTGCCTGTGCACTGTCAGTGGCTGGCCAAAGAGGGCCTGAAAGAGCTGAAATTGGCTCATATATTCAAAGCCCAAAATACTTTTGGCCCCGGGCCCCCCAAATCCTTAAGATGTCCATGCATAAGAAACAAACAAACAGACAACATGCGATCGCGCGCAGGCCGGGCCTACCTCCTCCTCCGTCAGGCCTTCGTCGAGGCCCTCCTCCTCCACCACAAAGCTCTCCTTCAGCTTGAGGTACTCCTCGTGCTCGCGCTGCGCCGCCTCCTCGCGCGCCTTCTGCTCGTCCTCCTCCTGCAGAAGCAAAGGATATTGTCATTTCTGCCAAAACTGGTTGAAACACATACATTCAAATTGCTTTTTGGGTCATGGGCCGTGATTCTAAATAAGGAGAAAAAACACGTCATTGCTTATGAAACGCCGGGAGAGCCCATTCTGAAAGCTGCCCGTGAGACGGCTGCCCCACGGAGAGAGTGCACCTCAGAGACTGACTGCAGCCCGCGCAGAGAGGGAGCTTCTTATATAGGAAGCTGCTGCCCCACGGATAGAGTGCACCTCAGTGACTGACTGCAGCCCGCGCAGAGAGGGAGCTTCTTATATAGGAAGCTGCTGCCCCGGCCTGACCACAGACCCGTTCATCGAAAGTAGCACTCAGTGCTTCAAGGACATTTCTGACAATCAGTCCACAGACTTCAAAACATGGCCTAGCGCACGTGCAGTACACTAATTCGTTAAAACTCAGCCCACCAGACACTAAAACCTATTTAAAAACCCCAACCTGCAGCAGTACCAGTTAGTGTCGCGCAATCGGATTCACCCTCCAAACCGGCCTGTAATGAAGTCAGAAGGGTTCACCTTGTCATGGTCCACGCACACAGATGCTTAAATAACACCCATAAAGTACCGTACTCACTTCCCACAAGGGCATACAGAGCAACACACACGCACACTGCATCACGCTTAGCGACACTAACACATACAGAGCACCATGCATGCAATCACCCACACGTAGACACACAACAGGCCTACGGGCAGAGCCACAGACGACAGACATAAGATGTAAGCTCAATGCACACACATAACATTACAAGTAGAGACACCTACACATACAGAGCACCATGCATGCAATCACCCACGTGTAGACACACAACAGGCCTACGGGCAGAGCCAGACGGCAGACATAAGATGCAAGCTCAATGCACACACAGCATCACACTTACAAACACCTACACATACAGATCACCATGCATGCAATCACCCACACGTAGACACACAACAGGCCTACGGGCAGAGCTACAGATGGCAGAAATAAGATGTATGCTCATTGCACACACCACATCACACTTACAAACATCTATAAATACAGAGCATGATGCATGCAATCACCCACGCGTAGACACACAACAGGCCTACGGGCAGAGGACGAGGTACAGACGGCAGACAGAAGATGCAAGCTGAATGCAGACACATAACGTTACACTTGGAGACATTAACACATACAGAGCACCATGCTTGCAGTCACCCATGCGCAGACACAACAGGCCTACGGCAGAGCAATAGTTGGCAGACATAAGATTCAGGCTCAAAGTAGACACACAACATTACACTTGGAGACATCAACACATACAGAGCACCATGCATGCAATCACCCACTAAAAGACACACAACAGGAAAGCAAGCTGAGCTACAGATGGCAGACAGAAGATGCAAGCTCAGTGCACACACAGCATCACACTTACAGACACCTTCACATACAAAGCATTATAGGTGCAATCACCCAGGCATACATACACAGCAGACAGAGTTACAGACTCCATCAACACACAGCATTACACTTAGAGACACCAACGCAAACAGAGCACCATACAAGCAGTCACCCACAGGGACACGGGGAACTGTAACCCCAAACTTCAGACAGAAATCTGACACCTTACCAATTAGGCCACAAGTCACTGTGTGTTGTCTTGCACAAGTGAGTACTCTGGGAATATGTGGGTGTTGCAGGATCCCAGGAGCACACAAGCATAGGTGTAGGACTATGGGGCTTATTCACAAATTGAACTTTGCAGTGTGTTTAGTACTACTACAATAATATTTCAACAAGTACTGCAAAATGCTATTCACAAACCTACATGCCTCTCCTGTTTTTGGTATGCAGAGATCTCCGTCCCGGGTAATGGAGATCTCCGCACATGTAGGTGTACTTTTTAGTAGTAAATGTAGGAGGAACAGGGTGAGTTGCTGCTTGGAGTAAGTCCAGCACCACAAATGCCCTCTCACAGGCAACCCAAAACATTACCATAGAAAATAATGGAGACCGGGAAAATAACACTCCGTAGAATGTAATGTTACACACAAAAAAAAAAACATTTTTAAACTACACATATGAATGCTTTATAATAGTTAAAAATTTTATCACTTTGAAATTATTTTTAAATTAAATAAATTAATAACATTTTTGTTTAAAATTAATTAAAATATTAAAATAAACTTTTAGACTTTAAAAATAAAATTCATTCATTTTGAATTAAAGAAATGTTTTAATAAAATTAGCTACATGAAAACTGAATAAAAAATTACAGTTAAAGTTGGTTTTTAAAATAATATTTTAAATAAGGATTATAAATTAAATGAATATATTTTATTAATTTAATTATTTACTAAACAATTAATTTGCAAAGTTAATGTGCTGAAACATTTTATTTTTTTCATTCTAAGTTAATAATTATTTTAAGTTAACTTATAATTTTATTCTGAAATTTAACATTTTTTATAATTATTACATTCTATTATTTTTTCCCTGTACTTTACAGTAGGCAAATCTCTGCACCAGTGGAGGCGCTATGTGTGAAAAGTTACTAGTGGTAACTTTAAACTTGTATTTCCTGTTCTAGTAGGATCCACGCCCAGCTTTGAGGGGATGGAAACATGTAAATCTGCACCTAGTCAGCAATGGCAAATAGCAAAAATAAAGTACAAAGTTACTTGCAAGTGCAGTAGTAAGTTCACACGTGGAAATTTAAGTTTGTGAATAGGGCTCCATGTATGCAAGTTTTTGTCATTCAACCCAGCTGTTTTCTGAATTGGGTCCACAAAGGATAATTTGCAAAATCTTCTACAGCTGCAAAGTTTGGAGGGATTCCAGGTCCTTACAGAGTATAAGCCAGCTGGACTAGTGTGAGAAATTGGGCTGTTGGTTGAAAAAGGCCCTTTGCAAGCACTAAGATGTTGGGAATTGTGAGAAATTGGGTTGTTGGTTGACTGGGGTGTGAGCCCTTCTCAAGCAACAGCCACAATTCTCGTCAGGGTGAACCACAAAAGAAATTAAATTCACTTGTGCTTAACCCTCCGGTAGACTGGCACAAAATAGTCAGGCTTAACTTAGAGGCAACATGTAAAGTATTTATGCAGCACACAAACAGTAATAAAGTAAAATCCTAGCACAAGAAAAATACCCTACCAATTTAGAAACAGAGTAATATGTAATAAATTATTTGACACCAAAACTACAAAAATCCAATCAGTAGAATCAGAAATATGCAATTAAAGGTTTTGAAGAAAAGTAGTGATTAGAAGCAAGAAGCGCTAATAGCGTTTATCTGGTCGCAGTGGACCAGGTCCAAGTCACAAGTTCAGGCTGACAACGAAGGAGTGTAGGCCAGATACAGGTCAGAGTTCAGCCCACTGTCGAAAGTACCTTTTGTACTGGGTGTCGAGATGCGAAGTCATGCATTGGCCTGCGCTATGTTGGTGTTGAGAAGCCATTGACGGGAGCTGCAGTGCGAGGTCAGACGTTGAGATGCGTCATGCTGAGTCGGTGCTCGTGACACCACCAAACAAGACCTGTGATGCCGGGTTTGATATGCGTCGCACAGCATCGAGGTCGATGAAGCCGCTGGGGCTGTGAGGACTTGTGTTGAGGTGTGTTGAGCGGGGCCGGTTGTCACCAGCGAGATGCATCATGCTGTGTCAGTGCTTGCGAAGCTGCCACACAGATGCCGTGATGCGCGGTCCGGCGTCGAGATCTTTTGTGGAGATCTAGAGCTGAGCCAGTTGTCAGCGCAGCGTCGTGATGCATCATGCTGGGCTGGTGCTTGCGGAGCTGCCGAACAGAAGCTGCGATGTGCAGTCCTGCGTCAAGCTGCATTGGAGCCTCTTGTGTTCCTGTAAGCTTAAAACAGGAGGTCAACCGACTGACCCCTGGAGACATTCTGGAGGTTCTGGGTCCAAACAGGCAGGTTGACATCAGCAGGGCAGTCCACAGCTGTCGAAGAGATCTTGAGCAGCAAACCAGATATGAAGAGTAGGTCTGAGGATCCCCTTTCTATACCTGATGCCCACTTTGAAGTGGGAGAAGCTTCTGGAGTTTCCCCCTACAGAGGTGTTTGGAATTTCCTGCCTCCCTGCCCTGGTCCCAGTCTGGGGGCACAATAGGCTAGTGGGGAGTCATTTGTGTGTGAGCTGAGCCAATGCCTTTGCGGTAGGTGACAGCCTCTCCCCCCATCCTGCCGGAGATGGCCCATCCAGGCACACCTAGTCAGTCTATTGCAACACTGTCTAAGAAGAATACACAAAGGGCAACTGCCAACCACACCTTGTCATATGACTCAGGAACAGGCTGCAGGTATCAAAATGTTAGGACAAGAAAATGCTAACTTTCTAAAAGTAAAGTATACAAAAATGTGATGGATGGAATGCTTGAATTAATCTCAGCCACTGGTAATTACTCGGGGCAGCATCCCAATCTATCGTTATTTTGCACACCATGTTATCTCAGTTTGGACCCAGCTATATGCACAAGCACCTTATCACTCTCTGGCAGTGGTAAAGTACACAGAGTCCTAATGCCAACAAAAACGAATTCAGCAAAAACAGGAGGAGAAAGGCAAAACGTTTGAGGGAAGATCACCTTAAGCTTGAACAGTCTAACACCTAGTGGTTAAGGTCATCAACTGCACAGCTTGTTTGAAAGGAGTACTTTATTCGGCATAACCTAAAATCTAATGTGCTCTATTTTCAACATAATCCTCTCATTTTAAATTTCTTAAATATGACTTCCAGTGATTCCTGTTCATTTACCCTGTTTCTGTTTTTAAGTCTGGCGTGTGCTTAGATATTTTACCTTTTAATAAAAGTATATACTATACATACTGACACAGGTTTTCAGTCAGCGCTCTTCGTAAATTGGGCGTTTGTAGTGTTAATCATATTTTCCGTACGCCCAAAACAGCATACAGTTTGAGATACAGGGTCAGTCCACTTCAGCCATTGGCTTACCTCATTGTGAGTGACAGAGTTCTGCTCTTGCACAGCATACACAAGCGACTATAAGAATCTCGCTTCAGTGGAGTGACTAATGGTGCAATGTATGCTTTTACATAAAAATAATAGCTATAACTTGGCTCTTAAACAAAATTTTGTTTTCATAGTGTTTGCATTCATACAAAAACCGTTCACAAAAAAAAACACTGGCAAAGCCAAAAGTTCAGCAATAACATTAAACCTATTGGCTGTGCCAATGCTTGTTTTAATTGGCTGTAAATTTAAATGTTGCATCCTGCTTCAATAGTACTCAAATCAAACAGTTGTTACATTGCTGCGAGGTTAATTCACTTACATGCAGCAGTCCACAGCAGTGCTATACAAACGTTTAAGAAGCGTGGTATAGAAGGATCATTGATACAAAAGTAACAGGTTTTAGCACAATATGAATTGATTCAAAGCTCTTAGAAATCGGTGTCATTGTTACACGACCCAAAGTACTCATATTATGAGCCTTACAAAGGCTGGCTCGCAATTTAAGCTTATAAAGCGACTTATGAGACATCTTCGCAGCTTTTAGGATGGAGGCTGTTTTCTGAAGGTTGTGCAAAGCTGGACAGACTAATAATATTTATAAAAATCTTTTGCAAACACTACCCACAATAATTGAATGTTTTGTAGGAAAGAACGTTAGAATGTTTCATAAGAAAAAGAATCACTTAATTTTAAGGAGCCCCTTCAAGCAGGAATGTGAAACATTATTCATTCCTACCGGCAACACCATTGCCCTACTGGCAAGTGTCCTACAAAAAAAAAAAAAATCTTTCTTCGGATTCACAGCACACACCTCCCCCTTCTGGGGTCCACACCGGTGGTTTGGTGGCAATCAACGGCCAAGTATTACAAGGAACTGTTGACGCTGGCAGACTGGGGCATGTTATAAGCTGGTATCTCTGTAGATCTCAGGCGAGCTCTTCATTGTCTCCATAACAAAATATACGTCAATACAGTGATGACGCGGACTAGAGGTGTAAGGGCGAACATCTTCCTTCATCTATCCCACACAGCCCCGACCTCGCAACGCTTCTATTTTGCTGGGATCCACATATAAAGCGACCGATATAAATGATTAACAGTTGTTAATGTTTAGGCTTCGTAAACCCAAGAAAGAATGTCGTGCTATATTAGGGAGGACGTCTTGCTTGTTTCTGTCCAGTCATTTCAGAACCAGTGGTAGAACTAGTCACTAGTGCTTTTAGTCACTACCAGCTGGGCATTGCTTAAAAGAAATACACTTTTTACCATGACTGGACAGCAGCTCAAAAACAGAGAGGTGGGAAGATCTGTCATTCCTTCCATTGCGATGTCTTCACACTGAATGAAGACATCAAAAACAATGTCTCCTAATGAAGGAGCCCGAAGATAACTACACAAAGGATGAATAACACACAACAGACGTTGCCTTTTGTCCACGCTGCCTTATGTGGGCAGCCACATCATAGCACGATTCCCAGTAAAACCTCAGTTTCAGTCCTGCGTGACCCACATGTGCACATTGGTCGTTGCATTGAATACCATGACTTGCGTTCCCTTCAATAAAAAGATTTAAACCATAAAACCTCAGTTTCAGACTCCTCTGCTGAATACTTTAGCAACATGTGCCCACCCCCAACAGCAAAGGTCGAGCCTAAACAAACCATGCACAAAAAATGAAAAAGACACAGGAAGTTATATCTTGTGTCCCATTAGAGGTTCATGTATGGCCAGGTCAATGACCAGGTATACCATCTTATTACAACAGACAGGCGGGGTGGGATGGCGGACGCCAGCACGATCACTGAAGATCTTGGCACCCAACAGGCACACAAGCAGGATATTTAATGTCCTTCAAGAAAGAGACGAGTTGGAGCACTGGCCCTACAGCAGATCCCACTCTAAAGACAAACAACTACCTTTTTAACCAGCTACATCACGTTATGCGACAGTTTTACAAGTCACTTCTTTGACATGCCCGTGTGTGTAGTCCTAAGAGAGTATTGCTAAAGAAAATCCTCAGGTCAGGAAATAGGAACAGAAGTGGCAGCCGCGGTCCGTGCAGGTAACAGTGGTGGGGCGGTGTGAGGGGATTTCGAGGACGATGCAGAGAGAAAATTTATTATTTATTTAATTTTCCATCTGCATCGTCCCTCAAAATCCCCACATAGCCCGCCCCACCGCTGTTACCTGCACGGACCGCGGCTGAGAAGTGGAATACACCTAATACAGGCAGGCAGATGTTTATTTGGTGCAACATTGTGAAACAAAAGGACAAAAAAAATGTGTGCATAAAATTCTAATATAACTAAAAAAATTAGCCTACTTAAGTCACGTGGAATTAAAATAACAATGGACCAGTGGAAAAAAGGTAACTTTTCTTAATAATCCCCACCACTGACAATTCTTCCACATTCATTTAACAACAAAAACCCACATTGGTGCTCAATGAGTGCCCTTGGATCTTTGATGTTCATGTATGTTGCCCTTGATGAAATGATGCTGTTTGGTACCGATTAGACATGCACTGTTGACCCAAGGCCGTCCAGTAAACCAACTACAAGTCTGGCTAGAGCTCCCATCTACAGCATATTAAAAACATAGCAGAAACAAGCTTAAATTGTAGTTCATCTTAAGATATGGTTGTACATTAATAATTATATTCTATCATTACCAATTCATAAAGCCATTTGTACCTGAAAGTCCATTTATTTGTTTACCAGCACAAAGTAGGCACAAAAGGCGATCTTGCAATCGTAAGCCCATTTATTGATGCAGATAATTACCCCATACTGGGGTAATATTTCACATGAGTAAATCCTGGGCCATAGGTGGAGAAGTGTTTTTCCAGAGCTGAGATTCCCTGGAAAGTTTGAGAGCACCCACATATTCAACGGTAGGTTGGGGATACAAGGTACTTTTTCAACTCATTGCCAACCCAGATATTTACTGCCTGTGGCAAAGGGAATGAAACATCCTCAAAATTGGTATTGGTATAGGGGAAGAGTTTATTCACGGGAAAAAATATTTTCCCCATTTGTGTAAAAGTTCAGTGGAACACAAGGGAAGCCATTTCTTAATGTGCAATACTACACTATGTACATTGGCACACACAAACACGCCTCCACATAGTCCAAAGTTGGGACTGACAAACGTTTTCGGGCAGTACACTTGGATACCTGTGGCTGACACAGAAAATGTTGAAAGGTTTTAAATTAATGCATCCTGGTGTCTTGGCTCCAACAGATGTCGGCGACTAATCTGAGAACAAAGGACGTGCAAATTGTAACGTTTAGCTACCACTGAGATGTTGAGAAGACGATTTGTTCATTACTACTTTGAATTTAGACGAGCTCATTAGTGCAGCTCCTAGTCATAGTGATGTGATGGCTAATGGAGATCTGTACGTCAGAAAATTAGAATTCGGTTTCATTAATTATTAGTGATAAGGGGCAGGAACAGCATTAGTCTATCTCTAAAGCTTCTGTGGCTAATAAGAGTGTTAACAAGGGGGACCATTTTCTATTAAGAGTGACACCAAAATGTAAAAATATACCTCTAGTATGGTTGGTTAGGGGTGACCTGCATGGGAACCCCACAAGATACTGTAATAACTGCTCTTCAACCACAGATTGTTTCAGCGCAGTTGAAATTATTCTCAAAATGTTGAGGATTGGATGAAAAAAAATTATTTTATATAGTGACCGCTGCCTTTTCACCACAACACTGGATTCGTGGACCTCCCTGCCAAGAATCTGAGAGTAGCAGAAGGGTTCATTTAGGTTGTAAAGAGTTGAGTTGTAAACAGTAGCAGCATGTATGACTAGAAATAGCTGCAAACAGATACAGTATGTGAACGATGACAATAGAGGCTGGTTTTGTGGGCTTCCGGGACTTATTATGTTGACAGACACAGAAGGCAGTACCTCCATATGGTTAAGTTTGGCCAATCTTCAAATTAGCTCAGAGATGGCAATTTTTGTCCAGTGCTAGTACATGGCATGGGACGCAGCCCAAAGGAATACTTCAAAGATCATCTCAAATGAAGCGTCCTGGACTTAACAGCGTGATCTACTTTGCCTCAACAGCAAGAGTATTCAGATCTTTCAAAGCAGGAAAGCTCTGGACGGAGTATCATTTCAATGTAGACTGTTATCAAACAAACAACAGAGGCACTAGAAATCATATTTTATGGAGAACATATTAAACACCTCACAACTATCATCATATTAGTGACTTGACTCGCTGTACTCCAGAGTTTTGAGTCCTCTAAACATGCAATAATGGTTATTACAACTTGTGAAAAAAATGGTTCTAAAAAAAGATGCAAAGAAAATTGACCTGATTGACAGTAAAAGTTAACAACTTTTGGAAGATAAAAAGGGTGCGTTCAAAGGATTACATCATTCTCTTGATACACAAGTCGGGTCCTGGCGGAAGACGGTAACCCCCGTCATTGCACGTGTCTGTGACCCCTGTATGCCAGAAAGGGGCAACTGTGACTGTTGGTGTCGTTGCCTGGATGATCCATTGGGACCGTTGCCCGTGACCACCAGATGCCAGGAGGGGGCTACAAGGACCGTTGGGGCCCTCACCCATATCGGTGGAGTCCCTCTGACCAGCGGTGGGACTCAGGAGCAAGACCGAAGTTGCCCTGCAGCATCACCGGTGCTTCACCACCTTGCGGTAAGTTTGCAAGCGTGAGTGAGATTTGGCGTTTCTTAGCGCGTTTTCCGGTCGCTAAGAGGACATCCAGTGAGATTTTTCTAATGCGGGCGGTCGCGACTGTTCGCAGTCAGAAAGGATGCTGCTCAATTCGAAAATCTACTTGAGCGACAGCAAAATCAACTCGAGTAGCTATCCCCTCTGGCGCACAGCATGGTGCAGTTTGCGCTGATTATTCAGCGCGAGACATGACCCTGGCACTAAATCACGGTGCAAGCAGCGTAACATGCCTATTTCTGCCCGTTGGCGGAACTCCATGGAATCTCGCAGAGTTTTGTGTAAAATTCTCCGAGTTATGCCCACACCTAAGGTACCTAGCCCGATTACTCAGGGCCCACAGTAAGACAAGCCACGGGACAAGAGGAGTAAAACCCCAACGGTTGGGCCCAGTAACCCCTGCTTGCCTCATGGCTGTCCAAAAGGGGTCATCACAATGCTATTTACAAAAAATATTGTGTGCTTTCTATTTTCATTGGATACCATTTTTCATGCAAGATCTCTCCTTTATCCACACTACCTGAGGAAATGGTAACTTCAGTGGACTTTTTATACAGTTACTGAATTACTTACACATCATTTAAGTGTAGTTTTATAAGGGCTGATAAGTACAGAAAATTGCAAAAGAAACAATTGATGGACGGAATGCTGGACAATGCAAACATTCACCCCCTGTCAATAGGATCTGGGTTAAATACATCATTATTTTGCTCACCACATCACCCCAGTTTGGACCCAGCCATATGCAAATCAGTCTTGATCCTGTTCCTTGTGGGAACAGTCCAGCCAAACTGCCAAGCCAGGTTCTCCCTGGACCGGAAACAAGCATCCTGGGACCGGTTTCAGGGCATCACCCTTCATCAGCCAGGCTAGCTTGAATCCAGTGGTGTAGTGAGCACAGGACCCACGTCTGGGCATACCCTACCCACTTAGGGTGAACATATGCACAAGAAACAATTGATGGACGGAATGCTGGACAATGCAAACATTCACCCCCTGTCACAAGGATCTGGGTTAAATCCATCATTCTTTTGCTCACCACACCACCCCAGTTTGGACCCAGCCATATGCAAATCAGTCTTGACCCTGTTCCTTGTAGGAACAGTCCAGCCAAACTGCCAAGCCAGGTTCTCCCTGGACCGGAAACAAGCATCCTGGGACCGGTTTCAGGGCATCACCCTTCATCAGCCAGGCTAGCTTGAATCCAGTGGTGTAGTGAGCACAGGACCCACGTCTGGGCATACCCTTACCACTTAGGGTGACATCTGCAAAAGAAACAATTGATGGACGGAATGCTGGACAATGCAAACATTCACCCACTGTCACAAGGATCTGGGTTAAATCCATCATTCTTTTGCTCACCACACCACCCCAGTTTGGACCCAGCCATATGCAAATCAGTCTTGACCCTGTTCCTTGTTCTTTTTGCATTTGTCACCCAGAGTGGGACGGGTATGCCCAGACGTGGGTCCCGTGCTCTCCATGCTACTGGAGTAAAGCTATCCTGGTTGATGAGGGGTGAAACCCCGAAACCGGTCCGAGGATGCTTGGTTCCAGTCCAGGGAGGACCTGGCCTGGCAGTTCGGACTGGACTGTTCCCATTGGGCACAAGGTCAAGACTGATTTGCATATGGCTGGGTTCAAACTGGAATGGCATGGTGAGCAAATAAACGATGGATTTAGGCCCAGATCTCTGTACTGGGGTGAATGTATGACATTGTTCTGCATTCTGTCCATCATTCGTTCTTTTGCATTTGTCACCCCGAGTGGGACGGGTATGCCCAGACGTGGGTCCCGTGCTCTCCATGCTACTGGAGTCAAGCTATCCTGGCTGATATGGGGTGAAACCACGAAACCGGTCCTAGGATGCTTGTTTCCAGTCCAGGGAGGACCTAGCCTGGCTGGACTGTTCCCATTGGGCACAGGGTCAAGACTGATTTGCACCAAGGGCAGTATTACAGTCACTACACCATTCAAACTTCACCCTTTTTTTAAGGAGATTGCAGATTGGTCTCACGATTGAAGCAAAGTTAGGGAAAAATCTAGAATAATACTCGCACAAGCAAAAAAGAGATAGATTTAGGCCCAGATCTCTGTACTGGGGTGAACGTATGACATTGTTCTGCATTCTGTCCATCATTCGTTCTTTTTGATAAGTACAGAAAAGGCATAGCATTTCCTGAGCACCACCAAACACTCCTATGGAACAGCCACAACTACACGATTAGGTGCCGCTAATGTTGCTAGATATTAGTTTGTAAACTCTTAAAAACAATGTGAAAGCCTTGCCCTATCAGCCAGCCCAAGGAGGAGAGAGGCAAACATAATGTATCAGTTAACTTACTCATAGTGACAGTGGCATAAATGTAGCTCGCCTGTATTGCAATATTTATACATTAATGGAACACAAATGCCTTCTACACCTCGGCCTAGTTCCCTGTAGTTCTGTTGTTCGCAAACATCTCTGTTTAGGACATTTAGATGCTGCCTTCAGATCACCTCTCAGGAGCAGCAACAGCATCCAGGTCACTCTGTCATGGAAGAGTGTAGATTTGAGATTGCTTTAACAAGACTAGAAGCAATGACTGAGATGTCCGCTTGATATATAACGTTCCCAACAGAAATAATCAATAGCAAGAAATACTGTGAAAGACTATTTAATATTCGACAAGGCTATTGGGATATGAATAATTAGTTCATAACAGGAATATTGTGGCTGGCATTAAGCCTTTCCATAAGTCACAATATATCCAATACAAATAAGACACACAAGAATTCTGTATCAGGACAAATAATGTCTTTGCTAAATAGCTTCCACCAGGAATACTGTGCATAGAAGAATAATGCAATCATGGAGTCAGTGACATAAAAAAGAATGCTCACACTGATAGAGCAAGGTGCACATTGGACAGAATGCCTGTGTGTGTGGGGAGGAGAGGAGAGGAGAGAGGAGAGGAGAGGGGAGAGAGAGATAGAGAGAGAGAGAGAGAGAGAGATGGTCACAGGAAAGGAGGAGAGGTAGGAGTGTTAACAGGGCAGAGCAGCTTTAGCACAAGTGCTTTAGGAGCTCAAGCACATTGAGGCTGAGATGTGACGCTTGAGCAGTAGTCATGTTAGCCCCGTTTAAAAGCCGCACAAGAAGTTGGCAGGGAGATGTGGGAGCATACACTGAGGAGGAGCGAGATAGGGTTTAGTCTTTCTTAGAATCCTGGGGTTTCTAGATGCAGAACTTCAGAACAGCCTTCTCCAAACTAAGATAGCACCTCTGGTGGCAGAAGAATTGGCTCTTCCACTCTGGTCAAAATGTGATTTGCTCACCTACTTTGCCATGCTGTGTGGTAGCACAGGTACTACACGCTGCTCTGCTGCGAACACCTACAACCTTACCCATTCTAGCATGTCCTCTTTCCCTTGCTATCCTAGGCCTGCCACAGTTATTCTGTAGCCCACAGCTGCTGCTGTTCTCAGGTAGACTGCAATAAATGACGAGTCGGAAGGATTAAACTACTGGCCAACACATACTCACTTCCTTCTAAAATCCCTGCGTATTCATGAATAGAATTAAGTATTTTAAGAGAGTAAAGCCTGCTTCAGTTTACTCACCCACATAATGCTGCATGGTTATGCTGAGCATTTACTTAGTAAATTTTAACCCCATACCCTCTTTGATTAGTATTTATCCCTTCACTTATTTACATTTTCAAGAGAGAATTAAAAACCCTCCTGTTCAAACAACACATTCTCTACATAACTGCTCACTCATGTTCATCTTGATGCTTCATTTCTCTACGCTTACTCTCACTACTCTCACTGTAGTATTTCAATTGTTCCCTCTCCCCTTCCCTATACACGTTTGCATTATTTGACAAAAATAGTTTTTTTTTGTATATATTGTAAAGACTCCCTTTATTCTTTAGATGAGGCAACCTCCTACTTTACTACGCATTTTTAAGGTATGGCCTTTGAAACCATTTTATCTGTGTAACCAGATCCATGGCTTGCCAAAATTATATACACATAAATGTATACGAAGATATATAGTATAGCTTAGGGTCAGAGTTCTTCATCAATTCCCTGTTAAATTGTCATTCACATTTAGCTTCCATCCACCACAGCATGCATGGCCAATGGGTGAGCCACGTATGCCACTGGCTCCCCTCATTGAGAGTGACTGCAATGTGGTTGTGCACATCTGCCTTCAAAGCTGTCCCCATTCACAGCTAGGGCTGGTGGATGTGTCAATGTGATCTTTTGTAAAAGAAAAAACTATTTTGTTTTTACAAACCTTATGGTTTTATTTTTTTGCGAGGGCCTTCAGCTCTCCACACTGTCACTGAACCACTCCGTTACCTCTGCATCCTGCACAGGTTGTTTTTATACTTAATAATTAGCTTACACTTACAAAATGGGGGCTGGCCATCTTGGAATGGTAAAACAATGATGAAGTATGATAAAAACCTTTCAAAGATGACAACCCATGCAAAAGCGTGCACAGGCAGCCATCCTTCAACATTTTCTTTAAAAAATATTGTTCTTTAATGTTTCAAGATAGTCAAAACATTGCTTTCAACAAGTTGCCTATTGTAAATTAATAATAAAGTAGGGCCACAAAAACCATTCTAAGATGCCAGCCTGAGCACCTGCATGAACCGGAGGCCATCTTCGAACATTTATTGCATACTTCATTAATCTTTAACATACTAGGATGATTGACACGTTGCTTCTAAATCGGCCAGCCATCATTGAAAGTTAAAAAATATTAAAACATGCCCAAAACATTCCAAGATGGTCACCTGAGGGTGTGCGCACACTGGGGTGTTTGGCATCTTGGAATGGTTGTTGCCATATTTTTTATTTCACTACCGTTCAAAGAACCCGTAAGCCATCTTGGAAGGGTAAACTAATAACATAGTAAGTCAAGCAAAACAAGCATTGGTAAAGCTGATAAGTCTGTGACAGGCCATTGAAGGACAGACCTATTGTCTTTAGTTCTGATTCTTACAGTATCAATTTGTTCATTTTCATCTTTACCTCAATCCAAGCCTACACCTTTTTTTAATGATTTTTATGCGAATGAGTTAAGTGATGCTATGTTTGTTTTAATCTACGTACATCGACTTCTGGCACAATTTTAAGTGGTACAGGAACATGCATAAAATCGACTTCACATCGATACTGATGTTAAAGTTACATTTGGTAAGTCTGTCAATCGCTCTGCGGTCAGGTTCTAAATAGTGCGATACAGTTTGACACTTCCTCTCAGAAGAGCTGAAGATGGGATGGACCGGTTAAAAAATTAAAAACCTTAGCGCTGCACTTTCTGATTGGCTGGTCTCCTCTGCATGGCAATGCTCTGGGGATTTCCCTTTTGCTTTAGGAGTTTTCTGATGGGGAAATGGTTCACCAACTGACATCTTATCAGTGAGAGAGAACTTCCTCTAGCCTTGCAAAATAGAGAGCTTAACATCGTTGCATGCAGGCCTGCTGAATATAATATACATAGGTCTTCCTGTGCACAGGGCCTTGACATTATTTCGAGGACAAATTTGTGCGGATTTTCCTCAATTTTCCAAACAAGTACTCTATAGCTAGAGTAGTATTTATTCCCCATATAAAAATAAAACCAAAGGATTGATATTTCTGCCTGCAGACAATTCGGTCTAGCATACAACTGCATTAGAAATACCCTTTTTCTCATGCACAAACTTTAATTTTGTTGTCAGGTGAACCAGGAGACAGACTAAAAAGATATTTTGTATAAACACGTTCAGAATAACGAATTTGATGATTATTTAATAACAATTTTAAACCAAATCCTTCTTGACACACTATATAAAAATATATAAAGTAAAAAGAGATCAAAAAAGTACTTCCCTTTGCGCCTGAATTTCCAACATCTCATACAAGTCTTCTGGTCTCTGTAGTAACCTTATCAGTTAACCTCCAAGAGGAAGTAAAACAACTGTAAGCACCAGATTTTGTATAACTTTTTTAAGTAAAAATATCTTGCTAGGTAATGTTTTAGGGGTGAATACAAATGAGGTCTGTTGACGTCTGGCAAACATAAAAAACTTGATGAAACTAAAAATGCAAGATATTTAAATTTAAAAGTTTAAGAAGTATTATATTCTATTTTAGCTCATATATGGTATGTTAAAACACATTCAGTAACTTGAACGGTACATATCTATGTGCAGCCGTTTTACAAAAATTAACAGAATTGAGATCTATGAAACTGCGGTTTCACCGATTCCTGAACATGAATCCAAATGTCTGACAAATAGATTTCACTGAAAATACATACAGACAGTTAATCAAGAACTCTACTAAGCTGCTTTTGCAATTGCACCTTGAATATGACGTCGGGGAATGAGATAATCAAGAAGCAACAGAATACAGAGAGTAAACGTTCTATAAAATTTTGGAAATGTTTCTGTATTTTGAAGGTTGATTGGTTAATTCAAAAATAGGATGATAGCAGTCATTTGAATTCTAGACCTAACAAGTTCTGTCTTTAGATAATTTAACTTTGTAACCATGCATTTCATTTTAGAAGCAATGATGTGGGAAGATTTATTACACAGCAAAATAAAATGCGAAGTATTATCCATCCAACGTAATAGTAGCTTCTTGCTGGATCTACCCTACTTCTACATGTAGAATTCTGGTAAAGTAGATGGAAATTTGGAATTTTAAGAGAAACGATCTTGAAAAGGTACTTTGGGGTTTTCTGGATGTATACGAAAAAAATATCAGAGGATGGAAAAGGAACAGAGGCAGAATCTGGATGGGGTGGGGTGGTAATGCAGCAGGACCCTCCAGTTAATTAATTTAATTATGTAGGGAGCTGGATTTGGTCAGGGAATTGATGTGGGACTACTAGATAATCCAAGAGCTTGAGCTTGTGAAAGAAGCGTGAAAAGGTGGCCTTTCGTGCTGCAGCTGTGAATGATCTCTGCGCAACAGGATCCTCTCTACTCACTTGCGGCCCGGATTCTGGAGGAGCACCTGCATGTCACTTCATTCCCTGCCTTTATAGAAAGCAAGAGAGCCAATTAGTTTTATCACTTCTTATAATCTCTGCAAATGCTTCGGGTAAATTTGATACCAAGCAGCGTCCTACCTTAGATATATTCGCACACACTCTAGCAATAGGCTCTTCTAGGCACTGTATTCCCTTAAGGTTTCTGTACACTGCTCCTCCACTAGCGGTATGCTCTTGTTCTCTGCTTGGGAAGATCTTCATCACTGGGAACACAGCTTCGAATCGGTTTTCTTCATGGAATTCCGCGCCTGAATTTGAGTGCATTACGGAGTTCAATAGTACTCTGGAGCCTAATTTTATAACTGGCAAAATACTATTTATGGAATAAATACGTTAGATATTCCTGAAGAAGACACAAAGCCTCTGACAAGCCTTTTAAGTCTCTGCTACAGTCCACAGGTGGCATTTCATTTTTCCATGCCATTGGTGTATTTCCAGCACAATATACTATGGACTTACTAGGAGGCTAAATATGTTAATTTTGGAAGCAGGCTACAAAGGCTTTGCCCATTCATCCTTTCATGATGGACGTGCTTTTGAAGGAATGGAAGGATCCTGACCACATTCCGATGCCTCGCTTCATGTCAAAACCGTACCCCTTGCGAGACAGGGAGGATACCATTTCGGAGTCTGTTCATGTTGACCCTATTGTGGCCAGTCTGGTGGGACATCCAACCATGGCTGAAGATAATGTCCTGAAGGATGGTGCGAATAAGAAGATTGATTCTTCTTTGAAGAAGGCCTATGCAGGATCGCATCTCACCATCTGTTCTGGAGTGTATGGTGCATATGTCGCCCAATCTTTGCTATCCGACTCCAAGACTTTGTTCTCCAATATGCAGGAAGGTGGTCAATGTCCTGAATTATTGGAATCCATGGAACGTCAGGCTGAGTTCCTCTCTGACATTGCATTTGACTCTGTTCGTGCTTCGGCTCTGTCCTGTGGTGCGTCCATTGCTGCCAGGCGAAATGTATTGCTGAAGGGTTGGAACACTGATGCGGCCCAATGAGCCATGGCTTTGCGATTACCGTTTACTGGTCCTCGTCTTTTTGGTAAAGACTTTGAGGAGAAGTTGCACAGGATGTTCAAAGAACGGAAGCATTCCTTGTCTTTTCGACATCAATAGCGTCGTAAGGAGTCGTTCTTTCTATGGCTAAGTCTTTTTGGCAACCTTCTCGTCTGCAGAGGAATTCATTCAGGAACCAGAAGGGCCCTGGGAAGGTTTTCCAGCAGAAGTTTCAGAAAAAACCTCCTCCCGATGCGGGTTCTGGGAATCAGCGTTCCTGATTACGCCGCCTCCCAGCTTGGTCCTGCTGGGGTGATGCCAGAGGTTGGTGGGAGGTTACACCATTTCCTGGCGGCATGACGTCTCTCGACGATGGACTAGTGGGTCCTGAATCTTCTTTTTCTTCCCCTCAGAGAGTGAAGAGAGGGGGGAGAGAGAGAGAATCGGGGTTACCAGATAGAGTTCATTTCCCCTCCCCTTGCATCAGGCAAGGTGCATACTCCGCTTCCGAAGGTGCTGTCGCGACGGCGTGCCCTGTTGGAAGGGGTTCAGCTGGTATTTCGGAAGAAGGCCTGCTCCTCGGTCGAAGTGGAGTCACGGGAATTATTCAGCCATCTTTCTGGAGCCGAAGGTCACAGGTGGCTTCTGGATTGTGATCAATCTCAGGCCCCTGAAAAGGTTTGTCAAAAAAATTCCCTTCAAGATGGAGACCCTGCAGCGTATGATCCCATTGATTCAGGCCGGCTGGGTGATGTCTACCTTAGATCTTCAGGATGCGTATCTGCATGTTCCTGAGGCCTTGGGGTTCCAGCGGTTTTACCTGAGGGGTCATCATTGGCAGTTTTGTGTCCTTCCTTTCGGCCTGCGTTCCTCTCCCAGGGTCTTTACCAAGGTGGTGACTCTCCTTGTGGCTTGCCTTCACCTCCTGGGGGTGTCTGTCTTTCCCTACCTGGATGACTGGCTTCTGCATGCCCCCTCTGCCCAGGTGATGTCTCAGCATCTGGATTTGACCGTTCGTACGCTAGAAAGCCACGGTTTTCTCCTAAATTTGCCAAAATGCCATCTTCATCCTGCCACCCGGAGGTCTTTAATAGGGGCAGAATTCGATTTTGTTCTGGGCAAGGTGTTCCTGCCTCCTTCAAGGATCCTGCGTCTACAGCCGTTGTTGGGGAGGCTGCTATCTCAAACTTCGGCTCCCCTGCTTCAGTGGTTGGAGGTGCAGGGTCACATGGCTGCCTCGGTGTTCACTGTCCCGTGGGCCAGGTTGCATCTTCGCCCCTTGCTGTGGCATCTTCACTGCTTTGCTCCTTTCCCTGTTCAGGATTTCTCCTTGGAAGTTCCTGTGTGTCCGGAGGTGGTGCACAGTCTGCAGTGGTGGATGGGCTCTTCTAATCTCTCCCGCGGTGTGTGGTTGGATCCTGCTCCGCCTGTGGTGCTGACAACGGCTGCCAGTGCGTTGAGTTGGGGTGCAACTCTGGGTCAGTGGTCCGTACAGGCTCGTTGGCAGGGCTCGGAGTCCCACCGGTCCTCCAACTGGAAAGAACTGTCTGCTGTGGAGCGGGCCCTTCGGTACTTCCAGGGTCGTCCGTTGGGTTGCAATGTTTCTGGTGAGGTCCAAGAACACAGGGACTGTCGCTTACGTAAATCATCAGGGCAGTACCCACAGTCAGTCTTTGAATCTGGTGGCCTGTGCTATTGCAGGTTGGGCGGAGCTTCATCTCCAGGCCATTTCGGCTTAGGACATCCGGGGCTTGGACAATGTGATGGCGGATGCACTGAGTCGCAGGTTTCCGTTCTCTCTGACTTTGTGCCCGTCTCCCAGAGTGTTCTGGTTGATTTGTCGAATGTTCGGGACTCCTGTGATGTATTTGTTTGCTTCCAGGACCAATACTCTCATGCCCCTCTTTTGTTCCCGGACTTAGAAGCGGGGGCATGGGGTGTGGAGGCCTTGTCCCGCACGTGGCCCCCTTGGTTACTGTATGCCTTCCCTCCTTTTCCCCTCATCCCTGCACTTCTGTTGAAGGTTCAGAGGGTGGGGGCTCAGGTGGTGGCTGTGTTGCCTTACTGGCCCAGGAGGGCTTGGTTCCAAGTTGTTGCTGAGTCTGGCGGTGGGTCCTCCATGGATCCTGCCATGGTGCCCGTCTCCCCTGAGATCTTCCACTCCTCTCCTGCTGGTCCCTCTCACCTTAGCGGTCTGGAGGTTAAACAGCAGTCTCTAGGTGGCCGGGGTTTGCCTGACCACATTATTTCTGTGATGCAGGCCTCCTGTAGGAGGTCTACTTTGTCCCCTTATTCTAAACATTGGTCTTCTTTCGACTCCTGGTGTTCTGGTCATGGGCTGTCCTCTACTTCTTGTTTGGTCTCTGAGATTCTGCAGTTCTTTTTGGACGGGTTCCATATGGGTTATACTTTGTCTACCCTTAAGGGCCAGTGGGCGGCTGACCGGGCTTTCCGAGAACCGGGTTCCTTGTCCTCTTCAGATGGACTGTTGGTGTCCCGGTTGTTCCGGAGTTTTTCTCTCTCCTCTCCTGTTGTTCGTTCTTTGGTGCCTGCGTGGGATCTTTCTCTGGTCCCACATGCTCTGTGTCCTCTCCATTGAGCCTTTGTTATCTGTTGAAATCAAATTCTTGTCTTTTCAGGTGGCTTTTCTAGTTGCCATCACCTCGGAGGTTGGGGGAGCTTTCTGCTTTTTAGAGGTTTGTGGACAATGCTGTGATTTTACGTTTGGATCCTGGTTTTCTGCCGAATGGGGCGTTCTAAATTTTATGCTTCTCAGGAGTTGGTCTTGCCTTCTTTCTATCCTTCCCCTTCTTCTCCTGATGATCAGTTGTTGCACACTCTGGATGTTAAGCGTGCTTTGACCGTGTACGTGGGCAGGTTGGCTGCTTTTCGCTCTTCTGACAGTCAATTTGTGACTTTTTGGCTGGCTGGTCATGGGAAGGTTGCCTCTTGGCTTACCCTAGGTCATTGGATCAAGTCTGTTATCGCCTTGGCTTATCAGGGCTCTTGGTTTGTCTTGTCCTTCGGGTGTGCAGGCCCATTCCACAAGAGGTGCCTCGGCTTCTTGGGCTGCCTTTCATGGGCGTCTTTGGAGGAGATCTGTCATGCGGGGACTTGGGCTTCTGAGTCTACCTTTATTAAGCATTACAGGTTGAATTGCGCTCTGACTGACTGTTTGAATTTTGGGTGTGGTGTTTTGCGTGCTGTGGAGCCTGTTGCTCCTCGTTGATTCTGTCATACCATTAAACATTTCACTGTGGTGCCCTTCTCGCCTGTGTGCCGTCTGGTTTGTTTTTCTACCAGTGTTCCAAAGGCCTTCACTTGGGTGTTTGCTTTGGTATGCCTCATATGTAATGACTGTGTTGAGGACGAGGGACATAGAGGTAATGTTATGATTACTTACCGGTAATCCTCATTACTCTTAGTCCTTCTCGTCCTTGACCCAGTCATATTTCCAACCCACCCTCACTGCGTCAGGCCTTTGTTGTGCTTGGTATGTCAGGAAGTGCTTTATTCTGGCCATGGTATTATAGCCCCTGGCAGGATGGTGGGTGGAACCATAAAGCATTTCCGGTTTTGTTTCCTGTCAAGTGAAATATAACCTCATGTGTAATGACTGGGTCAAGGACGAGTAGGACTAAGAATAATGAGGATTACCGGTAAGTAATCATAACAGTACATAACAGTATTCAGCACTCAGGTTGAATGGGAGTATATTCCAGGACCCAGTGGCTGAAACCAAGAAAGGCCTGCCACTGAGTGTGCTGTTGAGAGATCAGAGAAATCCAAGAGAAACAAATAAGTGGCGCACAGATGACGTTCAGGTGTATGTCATGCAAAATTCATTGCAAGAAAATGAGATATTGCTGATGATGACTGCTGCTTTAAAGAACACACTATGAATCACAGAATGCATATGGAGTGAACGCATAAAGAGGCTGCCGTGGACAGTCTGGTGAGCAGCCATGCTGCTGCATTCTGGGCCAGACAGCAGTGGCGGTTCCTCTTCAGGAGTGGTTGAGCCGCGCCCTGCCACCTGAGGTCTGTGACAGTCACAGTAAAACATGAGCAATAAATGCCCCATATTTACCATAGGCCGAGTCTGTGATGCAACTTTGTTGTCATGTAGTGCAGGAAACGTAGCCCTCCTCCTCGCACTGCTCAGTGAGCGAGTGCATGTCAGGCTGGGCAAATATTTTGGCACGGCCAAAAACACATGTGCACTTTGAAATCTGTGAACTGGCGCTGTACAGGTAGACTTTCATGGCAGCCCACATTCTCCGATAGAGCACTGAGGTGCCCTGCCCAGCCAATCCCAAGACCGTTCTCATACACTGTTGAAAGAACCTCTTGCTCTTTATTTTAAAGAACAGCATCAGCCATGGCTGGCCTGATGGAAAACAAAAGCTGAAGGACCGTGCTCACAAAGAATGAAGATCAACCGAGCTTGTGTCCAACATAAACACATAGTTTGGAAAAACAGCGTAAGGGTCACCGCAGAATACATATTTTCTCCTGATAGGTAGGTGAGACAAAAGTCTTTAATTTTCAGTATAATGATGTGGTATTATGTCTACTTTGTAACTGGGGAACCAGGGTCGAGTCCCGGCATTGGTTAACATTCAGGGCAAATCACTTAGGGCCTTATTATTATTTTGGCGTGGCGGGAGCGGGCCGCCACACCAGCGCCCCACTTCTGCAGTGCCATAGCCATAATTAGACCGCCCGCAGGATTCCGACTGGCATCCAGGTCGGGCGGTCCTGAGGCGGCTGGCCCACTGCGATGCCTGTTTAAAGGCTCATTAGAGAGCCGTAACAGGCACCGCAATGGGAACACCATTGCACGTTCCTGCAGGGTATGGAGTGTTAAGTCCATGCCCTGCAGGAACTGGGGTGCATACAGACAGGGAGACACACCATGTGGCCCCCTGCATGCATCCCCAGGCGCAGAGGCAAAAGGGCGCGCTGTAGAGCCCCATTTGTTTCCTCTCTGCCACCCTTATTATGGTGGGCTTACCGCCATGAAAACCATGGCGGAGAGGAAACTCTAAATATGCTTGGCATATTGCGGCCTCAAGACCACTGCAACACATGCAGTCTGACCTCCCAAGTCGTAATGGGGTGGTCGGACCGCCGGTGCCCGCACTGCCACAGTGGTTGCGGCGGAGTCATAGTAAGGCCCTTAATCTCCTCCTGCCTAAAAAAGAAAGAATCTGAGCTTGTGAAATGTAACAGGTGCTTGCGTGCTCCTTGAACTGTGGAACAGTCATTTACGCCCTGCCACTTTTAAGTCTCACCAGCCACCACTGCCAGTCAGTTTACTATATAGGGAATCAGAGTTGCCATAGTCTAGCCTGGCTTTAAAGAAGCCAAATGCTCCTTATATACGATGCGGATATTCATGGCTTACAATAAACACAGAGATTTTCCAAAATATAAATGACTTAACTACTCCAGTTTAATGATTCTCAGAGTGTCCTTATGACGGCACCTCCGAACAAACTCTGCTTCATTTTGTCTTTTTTACATCACATTGCCCACAAAGAGAGCCAGCAGCCAAGGTGAAAGGTAGGTCATGGAGCATAATTACAGCTGTGGTTAAAACACAGCAATGAAAACAGTCTTTTTATTCTATTGGTCTGTTTTTCTTATATTAACACTAGGCAGCAGAAATGAGATATTCGTGGCAACATGTTTATTTTTTCCATGCTATGTGATGTGATGTGCATGTGATTACAAGGAAGATAGTCTCTGCATGCTTCTACACATTCTGACCTACAGCATTTTTAAACCCAACTTGCAAAATATTAAGTTTTTACTTATTTTTAGAGGAGAATGCTTTCTAAAAACAAACACTGCTTAATACCTGTATGATTGAATTTAAATTGCATGTGTTTTATATATTTGCACTAAGGGCAGACTGATTTCAAATAAATGCTGCTAAACACTGCCAATCAATTGAATTGCACTATACTGTGTTTTTAGCTAACCTGCACTTTGGCAATCTCGCCAATCTGCACACGGGGACCTTGCGTGCACTGTTGGTAGAGTAGCGCTTGTTCGGGGGGGATTAGCCCACTAGAAGACGCCATCTTGGTCGGCGCTCTAGTTGCTCAAAGGCTCCCGATCACTTCATATAATGAAGGCCAGGGCACGGTCGCTCGGGTAACGTGACAGGCTGCCACCGTGCACTTCATGGAGTTTGAATTAAGGGAAACTGGTTTTTGAGCATAACATTGCTAAATACTTGCACCATCGTATTTGGGTAACCTTTGCTCCCACTACTGAGAAAGCAACATCCCTGTACCTATAGAGAAGGTTTTAGATACCTGTACTCATTGGCCTCTATTGACATCTGTACTGGGGTTGTGAACTTTATTAGGGGGTGTTATTAGAAAACGTTATAGGCAAGACTATTAGAGAGTGTCATGCACTGAAACCATAATATTAAGTGTGTTAAAGCATTTTAAAAGGGATAAATTGTTATAAAATGCCGGCAATGCCTTTTAGGAGTGCATCCCCTTTTATATTGCCGTGTACATTAATTGTTTTAGGATTGAATCAAATTTTGTTATGATGACCTGAATTGTTCGAAGATTTAACCAAACCATTGCCATTACGATCTGAATTGTTAGGAGATATGCAACCCATTTAGGTCTTAATAGTTTTAAAATCATACATGGTTTAATATTGTAAGTGCACAACTTGTTTAGCCATACCAGGGAGTTGTAGAGCTGCCCTTAACTGAAAATAATATAGCTATTCCGGGTGACATAGCGGACCCTTTAGGAGCACTTTTTCAAGTTTTCTCTTGATGAGGTTTTTGTCTCTCTGGTTTTGATCTTAGTTTTGGGGCACCATTTTGTTAATTGATGTATTATGACTGGATTTTTTGTATATATTTACACTGCTATTTGAATGCGATTTATATTTACGAATGTTTTTACATATTTATTTTCACTGTGCACTTTTATGGTTCATTGAACCGAAATAAAGTTAATAAGAGATGAGAAGATGAGACTTGCACCATCTGAAATTTAGTTTTTACTTATTTTTAGAGGAGACTGCTTTTTAAAAACAAACGCTGCTAAATACCTGTATGATTGAATCTGAATTGCACTGTGTTTTAAATAATTTGCACTAAGGGGAGACTGATTTTAAATAAACACTGGTTAACACTGCCAATCAATTACCTGTACTTTGGCAATCTCACCGATCTGCACATGGGGATCTCGCATGTTCTGTTGGTAGAGTAGCGCGTGCTCAGGGGGACTAACTCACTAGAAGACGCCATTTTGGTCGGCGCTCTAGTTGCTCAAAGGCTTCCAATCACTTCACTCTATATAATGAAGGCCGGAGTGCAGTTGCGCTGCTTGCCCGCCAAAGGAAAGTCCGTCTGCGCCCGAACGGGTCCAGGAACCCTGCCCCCAAACCGTAAGTACGTTGATTTATTCATCTCTATAACTGCAGGCTCTTAGGAGAACTATGAAGGAAAAGTGCCTTCACTCTATCGATCTCAATAACAAAGGAATAGCAATTTAGGACCAGCTCCCTCTCCTCCCTTCACACCCCTCATACTAAGATCGCCAGTAGTGTCACGACCAACTGCACATGATCAACTACAGATCCCTACCCGCCCACAAATTTGAATTCCTTTCCTTCCTGGAGGAAGATAAACCCAACGTAAGTTTCATAACAGAAGCCTGGTTCCATGTGGAAGCCGGACCAGATATTATCAAAGCTTTGCCATCAGGCTATCACATATGCCGAAGGGATAGACCAGAAAGAAAGGGCAGGGTTGCTATTATTTTTAAAGAGGTCTTTAAATGCTTGTACAAACCTATACCACCTCCCTGATAGTGAAAGTATGGCATTTGCCATCTCCCTGACCACCACCTACACTTTCTCTGGAATGCTCCTCTATAGGGCCCCTAGCCCATGTAGCCACCTTACCCAGGCCCTCCTGGACATAATTGTCAGTCAGGCACTCAACAAGCAAAATTTTACAGTACTGAGCGATTTCAACATTCATTTGGAGGACTCAGCTGGCCCACAAGCTGCAGGGCTTCTGAGTAATCTATCTTCCTTACAAATGTCCCAAAACGTGCCTGGGACCACACATGAGAAAGGGCAGCTACTTGTCCCCATTTTTTCCACTGACCCTAACCTATATGTCCTGAACCCACAACCGATAGTGTGGTCAAATCATTATCTGATCCCCTCCTGGTGAACACCCCGAGTGGCAGCCCACCTCTCAGTCCAATCATTTGGAGAGACTGCAGCTGGTCAAAACTCAACTGCGAAAAGTGGAGACCTACCTTTAGGGGATCCAGACCTGACCTAGGCGAGGACCCTCAGATTGCGAATGAAAAGGTTACCGATTGGATAAAAAAAACTCACTGGACAATATCATCCCTATCAAAACGATCCCACAGCACACCAGGAACAAAACTGCTTCTTGGTATACCCCTCAACTCCTGATACTGAAAAAGACATGCACAAAGGCTGAAAGGAAATGGAGAAGAGACTATGAAGAATCCACTAAATCAGAATATAGAGAAGTCATGAGGACCTACCACTCCTAAATCAAAAAGGCCCAGGCAGCATACTATGAGGCAAGGATCATCCTCGCCTCTAATGCCCCACACAAAATGTTTCAGATTGTAAAAACACTGATGGAACCCAAATCCTACAGCGCCACCCCTGATCCCTCTCCAGCACGCTGTAATGCCCTCACAAGTTTTTTCTTTAAAACAAATCACAGATAGCTAACTCACGTTTCCCGAACCTAGCAAGGACTCTAGTCCCAGTCCAATCAATAACAATTTAACTATGGAGAAAAATGTCCTAATGGACCTTCCCAATTTTACCCCTGATAATTTCACACTTACGTTTAACAAAGTCAACTTGATCTAGCGCCTCCACACACTCTCTCTAAAGCAGCTGAACTCACCTTCCCAGTGATCGTGGAACCTATGTTTTGAAACAGGAATATTGCCCCCTACATGGAAACATGCCATGGTCAACACACTGCTAAAAAAACACAACCTGGACTCTCTCTGCCCAGGCAATTACAGACCCATCTCTTTTCTACCTGGTCTGAGCGAAGTGGTAGAGAAACACGTAAACATGCATCTCTCATATTTTCCTGAAACAAACAATATCATGCACCCCACGCAGACTGGGTTACACCCTAAGCACACCACAGAGACCGCTCTTCTGGCGGTAGTAGAGGAGTCAAAAATGCTGATGAACAGGGGAGGTATGGCAGCCATCATCCTCCTGGATCTCAGCGCAGCATTCGACACGGTGAACCATGATATCCTCATTAATAGAACTCACAGTGCAGGTGTTATGGGTCCGGCACTAAACTGTCTCACCTCCTTCTTGAAAGATAGGACCTTCCAAGTCATTGATAGATCCTGTTCTTAGGACATCTTTCCTCTGAGGGGCGGAGTTCCACAGGACTCGTCCCTGAGCCCGATGCTATTCAACTTATATATGTGTCCATTGGCAGACATAGTACAGTCATTTGGGATATCCCTGGCTTCATACGCAGATGACACCTAACTGGTGTTCTCTGTAACTCAGGGAGGCGATTCCCATTCTACCACACTAGGACCTTGTCTGGAGAGAGTAGCTAGCTGGATGGCAGATTCCTGCCTCAAACTAAATGGGGAGAAAACAGAGTTGATGGTACTGGCTAATAACCTCAATACCCACCTCAACTTGGGTTGGCCTGATTGCTTAGGCACTCCCCCTGCCCCCAAGGCGGTTATTAAAAGCCAGGAGGTATGTCTGGACAAATCATTAGGCATGGAGGCCCAGGCCACAAAACTCTCTCGATGCTGCTACGGCATTCTCAGAATGCTCTGTAAAAAACTGCACCTACTCCCCCTCCACTCCAGAAGGCTCGTAGTATAGGCACTTATCCTCTCCCACCTGGACTACGGGAATTCACTCTACCTGGCAGCCCCAAAATCGGAGAATGCATCAGCTCGAGCTCTGCTGAATATTCCTAAACACAACTCTGCCCGGCAGGCCCTGGCATGGATACTGGTCGAGCAAAGGATAAAATTCAAAGCCCTATACGTAGCTCAGAGGGCACTCCAAACAAAAGGCCCTACTATCCTCAGAGCTCTGGTAACCCTTTATATGGCTAATAGAGCCCTCTGCTCCATCAACGCCCGCCTGCTCACCGTTCCATTTATAAAAAGAGCAAGAAGCGGAGTGTGGTCCTTTGGATACGCGGTGGCCACATTATAGCACACCCTCGCCCTTACAATGAGACTTATTGACAATGAACTCTTTCTGGAAACTTCTAAAAATTGGGCTATTTGATAACTAATCTGCCCCGTGCACTTTGGTGGATTCTGTGTCGTGTTGCCAGCGTTGGGATTCCTACGGGTCACTATGCGCCCTACAAATGCGCATAGAATAGGATATACTGATTCTTATATCTTTTTTGCAAAAACTACTAAATGCTTTTCAGTGTATTTAATTTCACAGTACACATTCTACCTTTATTCTTCTGCAATGAACATGAAAGAACAAAACACTAACGACTTAAGCGGTCTGTGGGAAGGGTGATGGTATGATTATTTCCATATAATACATAAATACTCTCTGCTGTACATTAAAATGATACTGCAGTCAATCCGGAGTCCCATGATATTTTTAAAAAACTTGGCCTTTGGCCTTGTTCCTATACATGGTCATGGAACTCCTCTGACTTGCAATATCCTTATAATATAAGGCAGGGGCACTTTATCACATATATTAAATTGTCTTGCTGCTTTTCACAAATGGACGAATACCCACAGGCTGAAGTAATCGGAGATGGCATGGTGATCAAAACAAAAGCGGTGGGTATGGAATGCTACCATGAGGGATTCCCAGTGAGTAGACCGATTGCAAACATTTCTCCTTTCAACTTTTGTGCATTTGATGTAAAGTTCTAAGTGGTTATGGTTATACCCAGACAGGGTATAACCTTAGTCAGGAGTCCCGTGATCACACTCCCACAGGAACCAAGCCTCAACCAACTGAAGAGGCCCAAGTAGACTGAAACCGGTCATGGGTTGCTTGTGTACTTGTTCACAGAGGACCTGGCTTGGCTGCTAGGGGTGGACTGTTTCTACTCGGGCAGCACCATGATCGATTTGCATATGGCATGATAGGCAAAAAAAAGAGGTGGGTTGGGAAGCTACCCGAGCGATTGCCAGTGGTTAGAAAAATTACAAACACTCCTCCCATCACCTTTTGTGTGTTTGATGTTGACCACCGACAAGACAGAGATACGCAAGAGGCAACCAGGCTACTGATCAAATTCCCTTCTCACCACCGGACTCTGGATCTTGTCCTCCTGTGACAACTCACGTTTACATTCCTGCCAGACATCTCTGCTCATCGTATTCCATCTCTCTTATCAATCTTCATTTTTGCTGCAGTCGTTTTGGAGGATTTGCTTTTTATGCTCAAGCTCCTCGCTTATGAAATCTCCTTCATTGGATCCAATGTCTGTCCAATTGTATAACTTTCAGGAAAGCTATTAGGACAGGGTTGTATTCTTAACCTGCAGTTCCATGTCTCCTGGCTTATTGTTGGGGAGAAGTGGACTAATGAGGAGGAAATGTGGCGTAATGGCTAGAGCAGCTGATCTTGGAACAGGGGAGCTAGGCTCAATTCCCACCCCCGCTTTACATCATGTGATTCTGAACAAAACATTTAATCTACCCATGCTCCCCAAAAACAAAAACAAAAAAGCTTAATGTAATCTGGTGCTCGTATAAAGTACTCGAATGCCCTTGGGTCAAGCACCTGCCATATAAAACTATAAAAAGAAGTTTCAATCCTAGCGCTAAGAGACCTACGGGTGGTAGTGCACTCTATGAAATCTAATCTGCACCATCACCTAACAGTGTAGTAATTCTGGTAAACTCCACAGGTAAGCAGTCAGACAAAACTTCTATAAATGGTGGGTTAAGCCTAATTAGGCCAGAAATGAAAATAATCTGATATCACTGATACGTATTGAAATTCCGAAATAAATCCATAAATATATTTTTTAATCTTGCTGAACAGAGAAATGCAATTTGCCTTTTTTATCACAAACATTCATACTTCAACTCCACCACTACTAAAGCTGCAAAAGGGTATCATGACGTATACTTATTTTGGGACAGTCTGACAGTTTGAAAAGCAAACCATGGATCACTTTTTGAATTGAGGAGGCTTTGCATAAATAGGTTCCTAAGAGTCATGTGTAAGGATTAATCATCGGTTGCAATTTCAAAGGGCTCAGAGTAGATCAGAGATGACATTTTGGTTAAGCACACTAAAACACAAGATAGCAGGCTGTGGAGGTGGGACAAAACCACAAAAATGGTCTAGTCAGAAGGAGTGGGCAAGAAAGCTACAGAGACACTGCAGTAACAGCATGCGTTGGTGGCATGTTTGATGACACATAGCAGGTGAGGCTTTGATGTTTCATGGGCACTGTACAATGAAATGGGGCTCATGTACAGAAATGAATCACTGCTGGCATGTTCGCAGTACCGGCTGATTGCCAAGTATATTAATGGTTTCCAGATCATCCTGAGTATACCCGAGGATTGCAAAGGAATGTAATCAAGCTCAGATGATGCACAGGATATAGGTCTCAATTATGTCCAGTGGTCAGGATTTTGCTTGGTACACTCTTACGCTCCCATTTCCTCTTACTAATGATGGGCCTGCCTTGTTTTCCTTGCTCTTTGACGTTAGGTCTTGCCTGTGACAGCGCATGCGCTTTCCCTTGCGAGAGATATTGTTTACTAGAAGGGGCTTGGAGCCCGCCCATTACTTACCATTTGTGGGCTTCATTCAATCAATCAATCAGGGGTTTATATAGCGCAAGCTACTCACCCGGAACGGATCTCAAGGCGCTGAGGGAGAGGGGGCAAGGGGAGGGGGGTTCCGCAGAATCTGGAGGTTCACCGAGTTCCATCGAAGAGCCAGATCTTGAGGTCCTTTAGGAACTTGGGTAGCGATGCAGTCTGTCGGAGGTGGAGAGGGAGGGAGTTCTATGCCCTGGTTGGGAGGAGGGAGAAAGAGTGCCCTCCTGTTCTGCTTTTCTTGATCCGAGGAACCGTTGCGAGGGAGAGCTGGGCCGAGCGGAGAGAGCGCTGGGGAGCGTGGAACACGAGGCGTTGGTTCAGGTTGATGGGCCCGGTGTTGTGGTGGACCTTGTGTGCGTGGGTGATTCTCTTCTCGATGGGAAGCCAGTGTAGGGTCCGTAGGTGTTGGCTGATGTGGCAGTGGCGAGGTAGGTTGAGGACTAGTCTGGCGGCGGTGTTCTGGAGTTTGCGGGTGAGGTTCTTGTTGATCCCGGCGTAGAGTGCGTTGCCGTAGTCCAGTTTGCTACTGATGAGGGCGTGTGTGACAGTTTTCCTGTGTTCGGGGGGGATCCACTTGAAGGTCTTGCGGAGTAGGCGGGGGGTGTGGTAGCAGGAGGAGGTGATGGCATTGACCTGGCGGTCCATTTTGAGTTCGGAGTCTAGGATGATTCTGAGGTTGCGTGCGTGGTCTGTGGGGGTCCCCGAGGGCGGGGGGCCACCAGGTGTCGTTCCAGGCGTCGGGGTGTGGGCCCATGATGAGTATCTCGCTTTTGTCCGTGTTGAGTTGAAGGCAGCTGTTTTTCATCCATCTGGCGACGGCTTCCATTCCGTCTTGAAAGTTGCGTTTGGTGATGTTGGGTTCGTTGGATAGGGAGAGGAAGAGTTGGGTGTCGTCTGCGTACGATATAATGTCGAGTCCGTGTGCTCTGACGATGGATGCGAGCGGGCCATGTAGATGTTGAACAGGGTCGGGCTGATGGAAGATCCTTGTGGGACTCCGCCGGTGGTTGGAGTCTGTTCGGAGAGGAATGTGGGGGGTGGGGGGGTGCGGAGTCTGACTCGTACATTGTCACTTTCATTTGCTGCCTCATAATTTGGCAGAGTTTGCCGGCTTCACTCACTCTTCTTACGTCTGGAGCATGGACCAAGTAATGATGGCTTCATCTTGATTTTGTCCTCCCCTGTTGTCCTTACTGCTTCTTTACTCCCATCCCTCAAGCTACCTTGTCAGTGTTACTTTCCTGCCACTCCCACCCCCGTCGTTCGGGTTGCCTCTTCACTTCCACCCTCACCCTACCGTTATTCGTGGTGCTTCTTCCCTCCCACCCTACCAGTGTCTGTGTTGCCCCCTTCCTTAACACCCCCCACCCTCTCTCACATAATAGAACTACAACTTTGCCAATGCTTTTTGTTGCCTGCAGCGCTTCAGAGTTTGGTGGATTTTCTTTATCACCAGGAAGCACTATTGAGTCTGTGAGCAGATATAGAAAATGTGGGTACTTGTGTCATTTGTACTGGAAATAGGAAGGACTTGGGGATCTGTGAACTGATACAGAGGAGCTGCTTTTACCGGTTGTTCTAGTAATATTGGAACAACACCCATCTTAAATATCCTTATTGTGCATTATGCATATAATGGCAAGTCACAATTTCTTCTTCTACAATGATGCAGTCTTTAGTTTTCATGCGTTTTGCTTGTATGTTACACAGCACTCCGCACAGAGACACTCTTATTACACCCTAGATGATCAATTTTTGCATTGAAGGACTGAACAAAGCAGCTGGCATGCCCAATTGTGCAAAAAGATGGTTTAGGTTTAAATTCCTCCTACGAAATAGACAGGACTCAATTTTAACTGAAAGTTTGTCCTCGCAGTTTAACATCTTCTGCTGGGTTCCACAGGCATCTACAATCACATAACAGCTTCTCAATTTACATCTGTTCTTACACAACATCTTGCTTTAAGAGGCAAAGTATGCAATCACTGTACTGATGACTGGCTTTACTACACTACTGAGAATATCAAAAAGAAAGAGAGGGGGTCCAATTCACCAAAGGGATAGGACACCACTTGACAATAAGTCAAAAATAAATTCCCTTTGGAATATTTTGTAACTTGCCATGCTCCTAACTACCACATTCAAACTGTCAATCATTCATCACAAAGATTGGGGGGGAAGCCAAAAAATTCTTATCAGTACACAAATGTTTATTAAAAATATCTATTTCATGTATTTAAAATTCATAAAATCTACACAATTTATTATAATATAAACCTATAATTCATAACAGTTCATTTCATATTTGTGCATAAATTCCAAAACAATATAAAAACTCTGTACAAACACATGAATATAATTATTCAAACCACTATTGAGATCAATTTACTACTCCTAAGTTTAAAAATAAATAGTGGCAAAACAATACAGGACCAAAAAAGCAACGCGTTTCGGTGGTATCCAAAGGGCCCAGCCACCTTCTTCAGGCTTGACAATTGATGTCTCCCAACAGTCTTTTTGTTAACAATTCTAGAAATATATATAAAAATATATATTACACAAAAACTACATTTGAAATTTTGAATACATAATTCAAACATTTGCAAACTTCATTCCATTTAAAAAGCATTAAAACAAATTTATAAAAAAATAACATTTGTATCTTAACAGATTTATTGGCTCCAATCTAGTGATCAAAGGTATATACTGCTTATACACACACCAACCTCATACATAATTGATCAAGAGTTAAGAGTAAACATAGCTACACATTCAACCACAATCATACAGCCTATATTATAAATGGGGTAATACCCACCAGAGTCTAAGACTGTCAGATGTTCATTTGAGATACTTGTTCCTTCACTCAATGTGTCTTATGGCTTCTTGCCACACTTTTAGAAATACAAGTGAGACATCAGGAGCATATCGCAGACTCGCCTCTCAAAGTGTGGCAAGAAGCCATAAGACACATTGAGTGAAGGAACAAGTATCTCATATGAACATCTGACAGTCTTAGACTCTGGTGGGTATTACCCCATTGTTAATATAGGCTGTATGATTGTGGTTGAATGTGTAGCTATGTTTACTCTTAACTCTTGATCAATTATGTATGAGGTTGGTGTGTATATGCAGTATATACCTTTGATCACTAGATTGGAGCCAATAAATCTGTTAAGATACAAATGTTATTTTTTTATAAATTTGTTTTAATGCTTTTTAAATGGAATGAAGTTTGCAAATGTTTGAATTATGTATTCAAAATTTCAAATGTAGTTTTTGTGTAATATATATTTTTATATATATTTCTAGAATTGTTAACAAAAAGACTGTTGGGAGACATCAATTGTCAAGCCTGAAGAAGGTAGTTGGACCCTTTGGATACCACCGAAACGCGTTGCTTTTTGGTCCTGTATTGTTTTGCCACTATTTATTTTTAAACTTAGGAGTAGAAAATTGATCTCAATAGTGGTTTGAATAATTATATTCATGTGTTTGTACAGAGTTTTTATATTGTTTTGGAATTTATGCACAAATATGAAATGAACTGTTATGAATTATAGGTTTATATTATAATAAATTGTGTAGATTTTATGAATTTTAAATACATGAAATAGATATTTTTAATAAACATTTGTGTACTGATAAGAATTTTTTGGCTTCCCCCCAATCTTTGTGATGAATGATTGACAGTTTGAATGTGGTAGTTAGGAGCATGGTATGTTACAAAATATTCCAAAGGGAATTTATTTTTGACTTATTTACTACACTACTACCTGGCACTTAGACAACACTTTTAAAATGAGGGCCTCAGTCAACACTGTTATCCCTAGCAGTCATTTCAACTTTATTCATTCAACATTATCAGTAAAGCCGTTATTTGGACTAAGAATGCACTTATGCAGTTGCATTCATGCTGCTATTAAACAGGATTCAGAAATACCACAAAGATTACTAGAGTACTCCCTTTGTCAGATAATTTAAGTGTCAGAAGTGTCTAGAAGTGTCCATTCATGGTCTGACTTTGGCCATTCCCAAAACTTACAGGTCGCCGTGAACCACCATGAATGCATGCTACTTGGCAGCATGTATGAATGCTGTTGGAAGAATGTTACTATGGGATGAGCCGTGCGTAGCAGAGCTAAGCGAACTGCAGTGCCATGGTGCTACCTCCTCTGGCAGCAGAAGCGGAGGTATAAGTGCGGCAGGAGCTTTCTACGCAGTAAGGTTCAACATGCACTGTGGAGCCCAGCCCCACCTTTCTAGCTCCCGGTGATAACTCTGTGTGGATGACTAACAGTCGTGACTGGCCACCCCATGCCCCATGAAGGTGCCCGCTGTAGAAGCCAAATAGGTGCCTGCTGGTTTTTTTTTCACAAGACTCTTGATCCAATTGTGAATACACTAGAGGGGAGAGGTAGGAATGCATCACCATCGCACCTACCAACGGAACAGGTCTAAAGGTGAAGGTACAGTTCTTCAGGCTCCGTCATAGGGCAGTACCTCAGAAGATAATGTTTTGAGGAGCTATGCAGAGGTAACTTAAAATACAGTGAGAGGTGGTGCTCCATCCGCAGGTCTCCCACTACTTACCGCTCTCTGCATACCTCCCACACTACCTTGAAGGACACCTGTCTGGAAATCTTGTCCTGACTGAAAAGTAACTTTTCAGAAAGATGTGGTGAAGAATGACAAAAGGTCCCGGGCATAAAAGAACAAGTGTTCCAGCATTTGGTTCCACCCGAAAGGAGTGCTAAAGTTCTCAGCTTTGCAGAATGTTCTGGCTTTTCTTACACCTGTAGTCACAGGTATGTTCTTTTAGGATCTTGAACTGTTCAAATCTGCTTTTCAAGTACTTGGCCTGTACCTCCCTTAGCAATTCTATGGGTAGACATAGCCTTCTACTTGTCCCGTTTGCCACTCTTAGGCATATGTCCTACCCACCCACCCTAGGCCAATGAACCCACATTTCAACCCATGCATTAATAACTCATACCTGAACCTGTGTGCTGCCTGCCAACCACTAATCCCATATGCTAACTGCCAATCCCGAGCTTGAGAAGCGCGTGCCCATCCCCGAGCCGGTGCACAGCCCACCTCTGATCCTGTGTGCTACCACCCTACCCTACACCTGCATGCTATCACTCACTCCACCTGTAATCTTATGTGCTACCCCTCAATCCCGGAGCTTGTGTGCCACTGGCCAACTGCTAAGCATTAGCAGCCCGCCTCCCTGAGTGCTAACATCTCACCACCGAGCCTGTGTACTGCCATCCCACCTCGAGTCTCTGTGCTATCTGGCTGTTCTGGAGCCAGTGTGCTACTTGTTCACCCCCATGGGCTACTTGGTCACCTTATACCATTCAAATATTTAGTTTTATTAAGTTACCTAGTCCTGGCCCATTGCCCACTTGCATTTGCACTCATGAGCCATTTAATCCCATTGCAATACATTTTAACGGTTGTATCTATACTGTTAGTAAAAACTTCATAACTAAGCCCAAGAAAAAAACCTTCACTTGATCCTCTGCCATCCACAAATCAAATCCAGAGAGTGCACTGAACCCCTCTTAAGAACATTCTGAAAATAAAGTCCTTCTATCAATTTACAGTCCTATAAAATAGGATGCCTGTTTCCAAAATCCAAAAGCCCACATCTGGTAGCAAATTAGCGCCCCTTCTAGGCCTTATAAAATGAAACTCCTGCTCTCTGTAAGTTAGGGGTAAAGACATCCCAACTTTAAGAAAACACTTTAAACCATTCTGTTTGAAAACCTCATCCCTTCATATTAAATTTTTGTACAGACTTACTATTTTGGGCCATATGCTTAAGGGCTTTGATGCTCAAGGGTTTAGTAGAACTTTAGAAATGATAGATCTATAAATTCGTAAACTTTTAAGGTCCAAACCTTTCATACAGCAGTTCCTTAGGTGCAAACATTGTGCCCTTGTGCGAAGCCCTAAAAAAGGTGTGTACATTTGCAGGGTATAAAAGCAAACAAAGAAATAACACCTGTCTGGACTGATAAGTTTTTTCCATGCTTTCCGCCCACTAAAATTAAACAACAATGGTGCAGTAAAAATGAGTGTTCTATGATCTTTACCATCTATAGAAAGGCTGGAAGAGACAGGCTGCCCACTGTGTCTCTTGGCAGGTTATTCAGATAGATAGGTATACTGAACACAGCAATAAGTCTGACTTTTCTGCATGGTCATCCCAGATTTCTTATCTTTTTCTGGAACTTATATTTGCTTGTATTAAAATTGTATGCACTGTGACACTCCTATTCATTGCCACAGTGTGTGCGTGCTCTGGCCCTAAATTAGTGACAGTAAAATTGGTTTCACCCAATTGGTCTATTTAACATTCCCGTAAGGTCACATAGGATGTGGAAAAAATGTACCAGTGGCATAGTAGTTAAATGTCATAAGTGGGCCGCAATATGAATTTACATCATCCACATACACGACAAAAATATATGTCTGTCAGGTTGGACAGCAGTTTAATTGCACTGCAGTAACACATGGACTTAGTCATTTAGGAAAACAATTTTTATACATTAATAAGTTACTGCTAAAGTGTACCTTGTCAGCCCACAAAGAATGGTGCCTAGTATATGAAAAAGTGGAACACCATATACTTAAGTCTACCCTCACAGTGACTGAAGACCTAAAAGCTATTTTACTGTGTTGGTCCGGCTACATTTTTTGCAAGAACTGGCCTAGATGTGATTAAAATACTTAATTTCATATCTCTGCCAGTAGAAAAATGCTAGCAAAGTCCTTCAAAGTTATTTCTTAATTTTCAAAACTGATTTTATGGTGAATTCAGATTTTTGACAACTTAAGTGGAAACGTTAAGCAGAACTGTCTTAGAACCAGTTCTGCAAATCATCACACCTCCAGAGTTCTGTGCCTGGGAGAGATACCGACCTTGGCTCAAAAGACAACGTAGGCCTCCGTGCTGAAGAAGGACGGGGAGGTGCTAACTGCAGACCAGTTAGCAGGGATTAGCTGTTTAGGAGTGGGCAGGAACAGTTTGAAGAACAAAAGGACAGACTCAGCACTACCTCTTCTGACTCGACGATGCCAGGGAGGGTGTGGTATCCTCAGGTCATGTCATTGTGTTCCCTGTACCTAGCTGCTCAGCCAGTGTGAGTGTTCCGGTTAGAATGTTAGTGAGTGGAATGCTTGGGTGCCTGGTGTGAGTGTTGTCAGTTGGGGAGATGGGCTGAGCAGCTAGGAGGCTGCTCCTGGTGGGGCTTGTTCTAGCTTGTTGTAACTACTTCTAAGAACTGAATAAACTACATCAACTACAACTCGGCTACGTCTACTTTGTCTACTGTACACGTGGGCAAGACCACTACACATTTTTGGCGACGATCTGGAGCTAAGAACCTATCGCATTTACAGATGAAGAGCAACAAGTTTAAAGAAACTCAAGGAAAAGAAACCAGTCAAGCAAGAAACATGTCAAGCACGCCTCGCAGCCCCACCAGTGTCCACCACACCGGACAGCCCAGTCAAGGTGTGCTGTACCTTCATCTCGTCATCTACAACACCAGTAAATACGGTTACAAGCCTGCTTACACCTTGGAGAAGAAACTATGCCACAACAAATGTCTGCAGTACCTCAAAAACGTCTACCGTACCACAAGCAACGTATTTTGTGCAACAAGGAATAAGGTAATCTGTGGCTGCCAGTGTTTCTGTCTCCAGTGCGAAGTGTGCTGCTTCTGTTTTACATAAGACTTCTTCAAATTCATCATTTCATCACCTTATTCAGTTCAAGTCTTCCTTGCTTTGGGTTTGGATGTGTGACAATTTTTTTTTTTCATTAGTGCTCCTCTGTACTAGCGCTGCATCTGTGTGATCAATACATGAGCCAGCGTCATGTTTTTGGGTTTTGGCTACAGCGTACTGCGTTGTGAGGAAAGCGATACCCCTGGTGAGCAATGGGGTCTGTGTGAGCGTAGAGGTGTTCTTTTATGTGGACTTGGTGTGCGACATCTTTTAACTGTTTGCGGCTGGTTTAAGTGGTTAATTTCAAGTCTCCCTGTCTGCTGCCGAAGAGTAGAACGTCATTCCAAGCATAGTAAAGTAAAAAACTTTGTGGAAATTCGTGGTTATTTTTCCCTCGAGGCCTCTAAAATATGGCAGTTGAGCTGTACTTCAAATTTAAAATAGTGCTCGCGCACCTCACCTGGTCCGTGGTGTCGCGCGGAGCCTCTCCAGAACTTTCATGATGTCTTCTTTATCGCCAAGATCGCAATGCTGCCTATGGACGTTTTGCAGCAGGAGCGCGCTGTAAGCCACACGGCGTACGTCTCCTGAGCGTGCCGCCATCTTGGGATTGGTCCGTTTTCAGTTTTAAGATCCGCATGCCAACCACGCTTTGTTTTCAACTGGACGACAAAGGTCGTTTCGTCGTGACTGCTTTTCCACTCATGTGTCTGCCCACACAGATCTTGCAGGAACAGGGGCTAGGAAGAAGTCGGAATTCTGAAGAGGTACGCCGGAGCCTCGTGTTTGTGCGGTGAGGAGCATGTTGTCACAATCTTTGTCAGTCTGGGCAAACAGAGTTTTGGTGTTGCAGCGCGGTGTTTGAGAACATTCTGCATGCAGCTGTAAGAGCCGGAGCTGCCCTCAGTGCACGGACAACGAACAGTTTGTAAGTTCAACTGTCATTTTCAACTGCATGAAGTTAAGTCCTTGACACCTTGGACAGTGACATATATTTCATATTTATTGGTGTGTCAGATAACTGGAAAGTTGGGCGTACAATTTTAGGATGTTCCTAAGGATGTGCAACTCGGGTGAGAGGTCGCTCACCGGTGAAGGTCTACATGTTTATTATCTTGTTAATATATTATGCATTTGTCTTTCTGAAAGTTGATGCTGCACAACAGTTTGTGACGCTACATTTAGTCAGATTTGATGCATTGTAGTTGTCTTTCTCATATACGTGATTTTATTTGTGCTGCATGTGGTTTGCTTTTGTGCGTGTTAGTCACGTTGTGACTCATATGTCTGTGTTAAGGGGGTGTCAGTCCCACCTATGTAATTAGTAATGGGTTTTAGTCCCATATACTCAATGTTTAGGGTGTGTTAGTCCCACCTACGTTTCTAATAATGGGTATTAGTCCCATATACTCAGTTTTTAGGGGGCGTCAATCCCAGATGGGTTTGAGTCCCATTTACTCAGTTTTTGGTCTGTGTACCTTGTGTGCGTGTGCCACACTGTACTGCATTTGGTTATTTAGTGATGCTGTACATGTCCTTGGGTTTTAATCCCATGTGACACTAGTTGTTACGCTCCATGTTCTTGGGCTTATGTCTTTTCTCCACACTGGGTTTGATGTACATCCTTTCTTCTGGATGTTTATGTTTGGGTGTCAGTCCCAGTTACACGTCTGAACCTCCCTTGTGTTTTTGGTGTATAAGTCGCCCTGCGCTTCACTTAGTGCTTTTGCGTCGTTCTGTTGTGTCGACGTATTGTGTGCGTTTGTCACATTGTGCTGCTTTCTTGCTGCACAAGTGCTTGGGTGTCCCATGCAACGTTACATGTTACATTTGGGTGTCAGTCCCATGCATCGTTACCCGTTATACTTGGGTTTCAGTCCCATGCAAAATTTGTTTTTACACTTCTAAGTATGGGTTAGTCCCATCCCTTACATGAGGGGTGGCGTTTTTGCCACGGTCTCCCTAATTGAGGAGTACCTCTCTTTGGGTGTCGTCCATCCATTGTGTGTGTGGAGTCTTGGGGTTCATTTTTCCCTTTACTCTTGTGACATGTCTTGCTCACTTGTTGTGTATGTGAGCTCTTATTACGCTATTTACTTTTTATTTAATTACTATGAAAGGAAGAGGATGGGTATAGTGCATGTGCATTTCTATTTTTCCATTCTTCTTTCTTTCTTCGTGCTTCCGTTTTCCCTCTCGTGATGTCATTCCTCGCATCCCTGGGTTAATGGATGTTTTACTTCATGTGTACATTATTGTGTATAGTTGTTTTCATTTTAGTTTGGCTCTTTTTATTGTTCAGTATAAAAGGGATAGGATATGTGGTATCCTCAGGTCATGTCATTGTGTTCCCTGTACCTAGCTGCTCAGCCAGTGTGAGTGTTCCGGTTAGAATGTTAGTGTGAGTGGAATGCTTGGGTGCCTGGTGTGAGTGTTGTCAGTTGGGGAGATGGGCTGAGCAGCTAGGAGGCTGCTCTTGGTGGGGCTTGTTCTAGCTTGTTGCAACTACTTCTAAGAACTGAATAAACTACATCAACTACAACTCTGCTACGTCTACTTTGTCTACTGTACACGTGGGCAAGACCACTACAGAGGGTTTCTCCTTCTCATTCGAAGGAACCTCTTAAACAGCCAGAGTCCAGTTACAGTGGAGGAGGGGGCACTTCAACCCCTGTCAGAGGGAGAAGAGCTAATCTAACAAGAAGAGTGGCCAAACAGCTTAAGATAGGGCTGGGTGAAGGACTATGAGAAAATAGTTAGAACTGGGTCGTGGAATTTCTCCAATCACCCACTAGTGAACAAGATAAATCTAGCACCTCAGTCACCACCTTCTCAGAACCTTCTTGGACTTGGGAAGACTCCTCCTGAAAAAAAGGCCCGATGAAAGAAGAATCTGCTGGAAGAAGAGGATGCACTCAAGAATCCAAGGCCCCTATTGGCACCCGAGGCCTGGAACTGCTCTCAAAGCATCAAGTAGTTGGCCTCCTGTTTGTCTGCTACAGCAACATAAAGAGCAAAAGGACTCCTGAAATCAAGAGAGCGCTGCTGACCACGAGAACTGGACCCTGCATGAGATCTGCCCGCAGAGAGACCTGATGCCTAGAAGCACTAGAAGCATACCTAAGGATCTGACCAAAAGGACATTTCCCAGCTCCACCTTTGGAAGACTGGGACAAGGGGCTGAGATTTGCCCAAAAGACATTCAGAAGGTCCTCATGGTAAAAAGCATCTAGCCATGTGTGGATTCTTGTCTGCTACAGCTTCCAGCTTTGCTCCACTGGCAGACTTTGACTTTCAAAATGTGACTACATTTGAATGTAAAACCTTGGACTAGGTTGAGGCAGCACATCTGTCGGACCCATGAAGCCCTTTAGTCATCTATGAAATCCAGCTTCGTCTCACTCCGAAAGCTTGTTGCAAAACCAAGAGCTTCAGTGGGAGCCTGACAATGACATATCAGACTTTGAGAGACCATCCTCAGACATAGCCTTGGAAATTGTCCTACTGGAAGATTATGAGAGATTAAGTCTGAAGGTAAAAACTCTAACCAGGATGACTTGCTTCGAATATCCAACCTCTGCTTCATTGTGGTCAGTCTGTAATCGTGCATGGGTTCCACTCAATCACAAATTGTTGTTTTCAATGGTGCTTTACTTTCTTTAGGAGCTTTTGCCATAAAATTAACTTTAAAATTAATCTCTAGTTCCCCTTAACCTAGTTTAACGATCTTGGCATCTTTTTGTAGATTCATTTTTTTCTGTTCTATATTAGTTTGGGAATTTTATTAAACTGTATCCCTTACATTAACATTGTTAGTACTGATTGAACGAAGCACACGCTCTCTGAAGACTGCCTCCTACTTGCACCATAGCTACCAAGGGTTGAGCAGAGATGCCCCGGAATATTCTGACCTAACCAGAATGTGTTTAATAAGTTGGTTGGGGTCACCATTCCCAAATTAAGAACTTAATCTCTGTCAAACATGAGAAAAACTTCTTCTAATATGGAACGTGCATTTCCTTTTCCAGTTACAAACTACTCAACATGGTTTCTCACGTGCTGCCAGAAATACCTACAGGCCTCATCTTTTAAAATCCTGCAAATGTTCACATTTAATGCCTTTTCTTCTAATCTTTTGCTTAAGGCGGACCACATTAAAATCTTTCATGAAATCAGTTATTCACGTTGTTTTTAATCTGTTGATACTTGATTTGCGGCAGTAAACATGAATGGAAATGAAACAGATCTGTAAAGCGCAAATGATAGACAGAGGAGACCCTGACACCAACCGTGGAGCATCCTTGTGCTAAACAAACATCATCTCTGGTATCTTAAAAAGAAAAGAAAATTAGCAGCTCTGTTCCTGATGCCTTTTTAAATCATCAGTGCTTTTAGTCTCCACTTTCAAAATCAAGCCTTATTTACATGTTTACCCTTTTACGTCTCCAGTTGAAGGTAATACATTTCTTTATTCTGGGAATGCTAATTTTTTACGAGTTTCTTCCATCAGGTGAATGTGTTTTGCCTTACCTTTGGGGGAGTTGTTGCAGCGGCATCACCTCCTACATGCATGAAAATACAAACCGGTTACTTGAGCCCCCCAGTCCTTTCAAGACGTTAACTTAAACAGGATGACTAATTGTTGGTTGCATAACCTTTCACAGCTCTGCTTTTCAATCTTCATATGATCTGTGTAGGAGTGCAGGAACTTGATGTGCTCCAACCACAAGGTTTCGGGTTAGCCTAAGATATTATAAATACAAATACTCATCGAAATAAAATCAGGCTAAAAGAAAGAGGGCGAGAAAATTATACTTTTCACCAAACTTTAAAAAAAAAAAAAGTTGTTGGCGCTTGTTGAATTCCATGGTGGATAGTGGCTATGTTTAAGCAGTTTTCCTGGCCACCAGATTATCAGCACCTGCCAAAGGTAAAACTTTCAATATTGGAAAAAAATCTAATCTACTGGTCCAGGAAAATCCTACAAAATGGCTGGAATTGAAGCCTACCTGTTTCGCTTCCTCCAGGCGTACCAGCTCCTCCTCCTTACGCCTTTCCTCCTCCCTTTTGGACTCAAGCTTTTTCCGTTCTTCACGCTCTGCTTCTTCCGCCTGAAATAATAAAAGCACACTCACTCAAAGAAACAGTATATGTTTTAACAACATGTGCTACTCCTTGTAGCATAGGGCATGTGAATACATGCTTTAATTGCGTGTCTGACACTGGAACAGCAGAACACACCCCTAACTGGCTAGTGTTGGACACTCAGAGCGGCTGACCTAGATTCAGTCCATGTTCTTTTCTAGAGATTGCTTCTCAAAATTAACAACATACTCTGTTAAGCAGCACTGCTTTCCAAAACTTAAAATACCAAGAACAACCCAATACATAGACCTCTTGGTTAAAATAACTATTTAACACACAAAGTTAGTTAGTTACCCTTTTAGCGTAATGTTCCTACAAAATACAGGCAGATTAGATAGTTTAATATATATACACATTATTATTTTTTGCAGCCCTTATTTGACAGCCGTATTCACTACGTGGCACACATACACAAATTTCGTACTTTGTACATATAAAGATTCAACACGTTCGTGTTTAAGAAATGTGTGCATCGCATAAACACACATATATAATTAATATAATACGAATATAATTATTATTAACAAAGACAAAAGTTGTCCGCAAACACCTATCCCAAAAATTAATAAGGGGCCTGTCACCCAAATATCAATTCCATAAGGAATATTGAATCCTAAAATATCTCAATAATGCCATATAGTGAACACTATTGTCAAATAAGAGGGCTATTCTACAATTAGGTACAATAAATTCAAAAAAATTAGCTATTCAGAATATGTGTCTTTTGCCTGTTCATCTGGTTCGGCATATATATGAGCCACATCTGCTTCCTGTAGAAGCCAGACAGTTCCTCAAGGCGCTGTATGACACATATCATTGCATCATACCACGCCAGCTCACTTATCGAATGACTGGCTGCGGAAATGACAGGCAATCTTGCTGACCAAGGCCGGGCTGTTATCTTTTACCAGAAATCTACATATATCATAGATGAGCATTTAATGTGCGCACAGCGTCTTTATCCACAAGTCTCTTCTCTTTAGTTATTATTTATTTTCACCTTAACCGTTTTATTGTCCTTGTGCTATTTTCTTACACTATTTTCATGGGCTTCATAGGTTCCAAAAATGTGGTCTTCAAATGCTTAAGGTTCATCTATTGAAAGAAAATGCTTCGAAATATTGCTTGGAATAAATAGAATTATCTTACCTCTCTTTGAGCTTTTCTCGCCTGTTTTTCCTCTAGTTTCTTCTGTTTTTTAGCTCCAACTTTTCCAGACACTTGAGTCTCTGGGGCATCATCTCTTTCTTCTTGCTCTACAATGTTTGATATATGAGAGGGCCAATTTAACTTTATGCATCCTTTATTATTAATAACACATTTATATTACTTTAACTATGCTATTATAATTGAACATTTCAGTAAAAAAATATTTATACATAAAACATGAAGGAAAACATAGGTAACGCCTTTCCTGAAGAAAGAGGATATGTCCAACTGAGAGTGAACATAATTATGCCATGCGGGGCTTGCAGACCATTAATTTTTTTTCTTTTTATGAGCAGGAGCTTGTGTTTTGTGCCATCTTATAAAAGTGTCACCTGCTCTAGCAGCTAGCCACACTCATTTAATAATACCCACTTGGTTTTCTTCTTCAGTGGCTGCATTCTGGCTGATGCACAAGTTACTAACTTGTGTAACGATATATCTGTAAGAGACAGTAGTTAGTGATAGATTCCTTACCTTAGAATATCCCCAGGCGTCAGGCTGGATCCGGAAAGTTTTGCGTAGCAGTACCCTTGCGCGTCGGTAGGCGGCGTCGTGCGGCTCCGCGTCCGTCGTCGGCGTCGTGATCGCCGGGATGACGTCGCGGGCAGTACTTAGACGCCGCCCCTGCGCGCTGACGTCAGTTCTGTACACGACTTTCCGCGCCAGGAACGCAGAGCCATGCAAGAAGCTGACACAGGTGTCTGAAAAATACTAGGGCCCTGAAAGGGATGTCCTTAACCCTAGAAATCAGTTCGCAGAACGGGGAGGATGGGTGGGCGGTAGGAATCTATCACTAACTACTGTCTCTTACAGATATATCGTTACACAAGTTAGTAACTTGTGCATCTGAAAGAGACACGTTAGTGATAGATTCCTTACCTTAGAATAGATACCCCAGCAATACCAACCCCGGTGGTGGGTCTGCGAACAAAGATCAGACAAGGAAGTCCTGGAGGACAGAACGGCCAAAGAAGCCGTCCCTCCGGACCTGACTGTCAAGGCAGTAATGCTTAGTAAACGTGTGCAGCGAGGCCCACGTAGCTGCCTGACAGATAACCGGCAGCGGAACACCGCGGCCCAAGGCCGTGGTAGCAGCCGTTGCCCTGGTGGAATGGGCACGCAGCCCAACAGGAGGCTCCTTCTTAGCCAAAGAATAGCAGGTCTTGATGCACAAGGTAACCCAGCGGGAGATCGTCCTCTTGTGCACCGCCCGACCTTTTTGGCGCCCACGTAGCCAACAAAGAGCTGGTCATCCACCCGGAAGTGTTTTGTGCGGTCGATATAGAAGGAGAGCGCACGTTTTGGGTCCAGACGGTGGAGCCTCTCTTCCTCTCTGGAAGGATGCGGAGGCGGAAAGAAGGTGGGCAAAGTGATGGTCTGCCCAATGTGGAAAGCAGTAACCACCTTTGGCAAGAAGGACGGACGCGTCCGAAGAACAACCTTGTCTGGATGAACAGACAGAAAGGGAGGTTTGCAAGAAAGAGCCTGGAGCTCACTCACCCGCCGAGCGGAGGTGATGGCCACCAGAAAGGCTGCCTTTAGAGTCAGAAGACGAAGAGGACAGTTATGCAGAGGCTCAAAGGGAGCGCACATTAAAAAGGTAAGAACCAAGTTCAAGTCCCACTGAGGCATTACAAACGGAACAGGAGGGAAGAGGTGAGTAAGGCCTTTTAAGAACCTGTTAACAACAGGGGACTTGAAAAGGGAGGGCTGATCAGGGAGCCTGAGGAAGGCCGAGATAGCACAAAGATAACCCTTGATGGTACCCAGGGCAGAACCCTGTTGGGCCAGAGAGAGAAGGAACAGAAGGACCTCAGAAAGAGGGGCAGAAAGGGGATCCACAGCCTTTGCTGTGCACCATGCCACAAATTTGTTCCACCTGCAGGCGTATACCACCTTAGTGGAGGGACGCCTGGCTGCCAGAATCACATCACAAACTCCGGGAGGCAAGTCGAAAGGAATCAACTGCCGCCGCTCAATCTCCACGCAAGCAGGTGTAGACTGGACAGGTTCGGGTGGAGGACCGTCCCCTGCTGCTGCGACAGAAGATCCTCCCGAAGAGGCAGACGGATCGGGGGATCTATGCTCATATTGAGTAGCTCGGGATACCAAACTCTTCGAGCCCAGTCCGGAGCCACAAGAATGACTTGGGCCCGGTCGTGCCGAATCTTCTTCAACACTCTGGGTAGAAGTGGTATAGGCGGAAAGGCGTACAACAGACCGCAACTCCACTCGCGACGAAAAGCGTCGCCGAGCGAGTGCCGCCTTGGAAATTCCAACGCGCAGAACTGATGACATTGCGCGTTCTCTTCGGTGGCGAATAGATCTAACCAAGGCTCTCCCCACTGTAGAAAGAGTCCTTGCGCCACTTCCGAGTGAAGACGCCATTCGTGATCCATCATGCACCTGCGGCTGAGGTTCGTCCGCCCTGGCGTTCAGAGAACCTGCCAGGTGTTGAACCATCAGGAACATGCCCTGATGTTCCAGCCATGTCCAGAGGCGCAGAGCCTCCTGACAAAGGGTCCAAGACCCCACCCCGCCCTGTTTGTTGCAGTACCACATGGCGGTGGTGTTGTCTGTGAACACCTGCACTACCTTCCCTTTGACAGAGGGAAGGAATGCCTTGAGTGCAAGCCGGATCGCCCGGAGCTCCAGAAGGTTGATATGGAGCCGGGACTCCGCCGGAGACCAGAGGCCTCTGATCTCCGCCTCTCCCAAGTGACCGCCCCATCCCAGAAGGGACGCGTCCGTCACAACTGTATGCTCTGGCTGGGGAAGGGAGAGGGATCTGCCCATGACCCATTGCCGGTTCGAGAGCCACCACTGCAACTGTTTTGCAGTCCCCTCCGAGATCTGGACGTGATCGGACAGGTTGCCCTGGTGCTGCGCCCACTGGAACTTCAGGTCCCACTGCAGAGCCCGCATATGCCATCTGGCATGATTGACCAGCAGGATGCAGGAGGCCATGAGGCCCAGCAGCCTCAGGGTCATCCTTACCGAAACCCAGGATAAAGGCCGAAAGATCGGAATCATAGCCTGAATATCCCGGACTCGCCGTTCGGGAGGATAGGCCCGAAACTGCGTCGTGTCCAGAACTGCTCCGATGAAAAGGAGCTGTGGAGAAGGAATCAGATGCGACTTCGGCACATTGATGGAGAACCCCAGCGAGTGCAGGAGTTCGGCCGTAGTCTGGAGGTGGGAGACGACTGCCTGGGACGAGCCCGCCTTCAGCAGCCAGTCGTCGAGGTAGGGGAAGACTGAAACCCCTGCCCGGCGCAGATGAGCCGCGACCACCGCCATCACTTTCGTGAACACCCGAGGGGCACTTGTAAGGCCAAAGGGGAGCACGGTGAACTGAAAATGCTCGTGGCCTACCGTGAACCGAAGGTAACGCCGGTGGGCCGGCAGGACGGGGATGTGGAAATATGCGTCCTGCAAGTCCAACGCTACCAACCAGTCTCCAGGGTCGAGGGCAGTCAAGACCTGAGCTAGGGTGAGCATCTTGAACTTCTCCTTCCGGAGGAAGCGATTGACGTTCCGGAGGTCCAAGATAGGACGCATGTCCTCCTTGTCCTTTTGGGCACCAGAAAGTAGTGGGAGTAGCAACCACGCCCTACTTCTGGGGTCGGAACATGCTCGATGGCCCTCTTGGTCAAGAGGGCCGTGACTTCCTTCTGTAGAAGCACCAAGTGATCCCCTGACATGCGGTGGAGTTGAGGTGGCATGGCTGGGGGGTGGTCTCGAAGGGGAGGGAGTAGCCCCTTCGGACAATGTCCAAGACCCACCTGTCCGAGGTGATGGTGCGCCAGTGGGGAAGGTGATGGCGGACCCTGCCCCTACTGGCGTGCCGTGCACCTGAAAGGAGGGACTAGGAGGGCTTGGAGGCCGCGGACGGGTTGGAGGTGGTGGCCTGACCCGCACGCTGGTTGCCCGATCCGCCACGGCGGAATCCACGTCCTCGGCCACGCGAAGACGCCTGCTGCGCGGGCCGGTGGCTGGGCTGCTGACGTGAAGGGCGCCCCTACCGTGGCCACGATAGGGGCGAAAAGCAGAAGGCAGCGGAGGGCGTGTAGCAGAAAGGCCCAGGGACTTGGCAGTAGCCCGTGAGTCCTTAAAGCGCTCCAACGCATGGTCTGCTTTGGACCCAAAAAGACCGACTCCATCAAAGGGCATGTCCATGAGAGTATTCTGGACATCCCCTGAAAAACCAGTGGTTCTCAGCCAGGCGTGGCGGCGGAGCGCCACCGTCGTTGCAATCGACCTGCCCAGCGAGTCGGCGGTGTCAAGGCCACAACGGATAGTGTATTTGGCCGCATCCCTTCCTTCCGCAATGGCGCGGGAAAGCAGTGCCTGGACCTCCTCAGGGCACTGGGGCAAAACATCCGCCACCGAATCCCACAGAGAGTGGGTATAGCGGCCCAAAAGACAAGCGGTGTTAACGGACCGCAAGCCAGCACTGGAGGAAGAAAAACCTTTCTTCCCAAACTGATCCAGGCGTTTGGATTCCCTATCCGGAGGAGCGGTAGGGAAGGCGGTTTGGGAAGCGGAGGCTTGGACAACCAAGCTCTCAGGAGTGGGGTGGACAGAAAGAAACAGGGGGTCGCCCGGAGCTGGGCGATGGCGTCGTGACACGTTCCGATCCACAGGAGCCCCTGTGTTGGGCTTGGACCAGGCGCCCAAAAGAACGTCTGTGAGGGCGTCGTTAAGCGGCAGCACAGTCTCCGCAGAGGAGGCTGCCGGCTGAAGCACCTCTGTCAAGATGTTAGGCTTGACCGTCAAAGTAGGGAGCTGGAGACGTAAGGCCCCAGCAGCCCTACGCAACACCGTACCGAAATTGGCCCCCTCCTCCGTAGCCACGGGAGGAGACAGCATGCCAGTGTCAGGAGAAGTATCCAGACCACTGGCCTCCCCTAGACTCTCTGTCCAGTCCTCATCATACTGACAGTTGCGAGTCAGAGGGTCATCAGACCCCTCCCAGTCCTCCTGGTCCTCCTCTGGTTCAAAATAAGGAGGAGGAGGGACATTTGGGACCCAAGGGCCCATCGGCGCCGGAGCCGGCGTCGAGCGACGTCGCTCCGGGTCCATGTCCGGAGCCGGAAGGAACTGGGGGACGACGCCGCCCGGAGCCCAGGGCGGCGTCGAGAACGGCACCGGAGACATCGGCGCCGGCGGAGGTGTCGTGAGGTCGACCGGCGTCGATGGGGGTTGTGGAGCCGGGATCGAGGCCGGGGCCGAAGCCGGAGCCGGGATCGAGGCTGGAGTCCCGGGCGACGCCGGGGCCGGAGCCGCCGGCGACGCCGGAGCAACCCCATCAGGGCCCGCGGGGCCCGAAGGCGCACCGGAGGGGCCTGAAGGCCCGAAGAGGCGGGCCATGGCCGACAGGAACTCCTGTACCTTGGCCGGATCCGCCCCGAACCCGGGAAGGGCGGGTAGGACGGGGCGACTCCACAGGCAAGTCCGGGGCCGCGGGGGCGGGGACGGTGCCGGGAGGGGCCTCAGCCGAGTCGCGAGACCGGCGAGGCGAAGTCCGAGAGCGACGATGCTTCTTGGACTTCTTGTGCTTAGACTTACCGGACGAAGAAGACTTCGACGCCGACGACCGGTGTGCACTCCGCGAGCGACCCCTGGACCTCTCACGCGACCGGGGCCTCCGTGGAGCCGAATGCCGGGCCTCGAGGAGCTTTCGAGACCGCTCTCGCAAAGCTTTCGGGTTGAGGGCCTGGCATTCGGGACAAGACTCGGTGTCGTGGCCTCGGCCGAGGCAGAAGAGACACTCCCAATGCGGGTCGGTGACGGACATCATCCGCGCACAGGCGCCGCATCGCTTGAAGCCGGGCATCCCTACGACACCTTAAAGATGGAAAAAACAGTGAAAAAATCACCAAAAAGTATGGTCAAAAATTGACCAGGGCACTGCTCTTCCCGGATCTGCGCTTGCTGGCGCGGAAAAAGAAGAACTGACGTCAGCGCGCAGGGGCGGCGTCTAAGTACTGCCCGCGACGTCATCCCGGCGATCACGACGCCGACGACGGACGCGGAGCCGCACGACGCCGCCTACCGACGCGCAAGGGTACTGCTACGCAAAACTTTCCGGATCCAGCCTGACGCCTGGGGATATTCTAAGGTAAGGAATCTATCACTAACGTGTCTCTTTCAGATAAGAAAAATCTATTTCACTTGGTTGATCACAAAACAAGTTTCTTCTTTGACCTCACAATTTGAAGGGATCATTAATTTACACTTCCTCTGCAACAACCATGCTGGACATGTGTCACATCCACATAATACAGGGGTCTTGATTACAAGTGGCCTGTAAATTCCTATTACCCCGCCCTGGAGTTAGTTACCGGGGGTCAGATAATTGTGGAGGTAGGGAAATGACGGGAATTACAAGTTTCTGGAAAATAAAATACAGTAATTGGTGTTTCTGTAACAATGTCTTCATTTTCACACCTTCCTTCACACTGAGATTTCAGCTGCATTCAGAAGCTGAAATCCTGGAGTGAAAAATACGTCACAGGCGCATTGGAATTTGGGGGCCAGTTGTAAAGCAGCCCAGAGGGGAAGAGATCCGACAAGACCAGCGCATGCTACTATTTGCACAGACAAAAAAATGATTTATAGTTGTCCCTTTCATAGTGTTAAGGCTAATATGATATGTCATCTCTAAGAGTATTTAAAACATTTGTAATTGCATCTGTCACTTCTAGGTTGAGGTCAAGGGCACTGAATCTGGTGTGAGAGCTCTGGATTATGGTTCTAACTATAACTAGTGGATTTCAGTGGCTTTTCTGTTTTAATTCTCAACCATAAGTAAACTTTAATCATGGATATTTCAGTGAATTTGGAAGATTTTTTTAAACATATGTTAATGTGTCATAACCAAAGCTAACCTGACCTTCATTTTAAACTTCGTTTTTTCAGTGACATTTTTTTTTTTGGGATCATATACCACATGCAACTGTTCACTTCACCCAACCAACTATGGGCAGCCAGCCGCCACTGCGCACTGCCTTTGGCCGTGCACAGCGGGGGTTGGACACAGAGACTGGTCTGCGGCCTGGCCCTGTGCACAGCACTCCGTGTGGGATCCAACTCCCCTGCACACTACCCTTGGCCTTGCATAGCGGAGTTGGGCTGCAACGCTTGGGCCTTCAGCAAAACCCGCTGCACAACGTTCCATGGCACGCCAATCACCTCTGCACACTGACGTGAGTGCTGCGCAGTGCACAGGATAATTTTTCTTCCTTTTTTGGACAGAATTCGCAAATATGTGCAGATTGATAGAGATCTATTTACACGATATGCAGCCAGTCCCTGTACCCAACACATTATAGTGTCAGGCTGACAGTCATGTTTTTTCTTTTTTGTTTATGAAGCACTGGATGAAACTGGTGACTCAGATGCAGACGTGATTTGCCAGTCACTGACATCACAGAATGTTTGCCGATTCTGGACCTCGAAATAGCCGAATACAATTTCCTTTTCGCTGGCGAGTCACATGCCATTTTCAGCTTTTTTTTTCTTTTCTGGGCCAAGAATTTTTCACAACTCTGGGTAACCATGAGAACTCCCAAAGGGCCACTTAGCTCTGGGGTAGCCCTTAATGGGTATTGACATTTTTTGTTCACAGCACATAACTTGTGAGTGTCAAATATAGCAATCTGACAAATTTCGTGCAAATCCATCAATGGGTTCAAAAGTTATAGGCAAATCAAAAAGTGCCTTTTCAATGGAATGTGCGTATAACTATACAGTGACCACTTCATATATTCATTGACATCAATAATGCGGCCTTCTTTCCTTGAACAAAGAAATGTGAATGAGCTTAAAGATTTCGTAAATCACTTATTTATTATTCAACAATCAAGTTATACTTTTTTCATGACTTCCCCAGAGGAGCACACCAAAACAGCTGTGGTTTCTGTGGCATCTAGACTGACGTGTTAGTGAATTGTGTGCGTTGCTGTACTGGCAACCACCGAAACAAGGCGAGGCCCCGGTTATAGATCTGTGGTGATTTTGGAAAGTCTGTCCCGGTCTTTGAGCACGAGTCAGAGTGAATACTGGATATCTTCATCTCAAAGGGGGAATCCATTTTTAAAGGAATTATTACATATTGTGGGCATAGGGGCTGGACATAGGGGTGCGTGCGGCGGTAAAGCGGCACCCCCAAATAAAACATGCTTCAATTCAGGTGGTGAATGGACATTAAAGAGGCCTTGAAATGTTGTCTTTATCATGTCATATTTACTGGACGTTCCCTGGTCAAACGTCAGGTCACGTCGTCTGGCAAATTGGTTCTTTTTCGGAAAACTGGTGTTTACTTTATTTCTCTGACTGCAAAGTGAGAGGATTTTATAAAAGTGATCTAGGTGGCAATCTTGCTGGGGTACAGGAAGTGGAAGGAAAGGCTGTATAGTGTCAGTTTTTCCCCAAAACCACAACATTAAAATACCTGTAAATTATCTATACACATATTTCAAAATATCATCAGTTATGAAAGCATAAATAAAGCACATTTTTGGGTAATTCTGGAATGTGATGCAAACAAAGATTTGTAAAGGCTCAAAACAAATCAAGACACTTTACTTGGTGATGCACAAATGATATTTATTTGCTGAAACCCGATTTCCACACATCATCCTGTGCCCTGTATAGTTCCAACAATAAAACTGCATGTCTGTGCACACTGAGTGCCACTTGAACTGAAAATGTGCCGTCTGCAAATGACAGCGCGCTCCCTCACCAGTGCTCCCAACTGCACCACCGGTTGCACACCACACCCTCACCACTGTTCTGATGCATGGGAGAGCCTCATTTGCTACACTTGTTCTTTGAGCGACACTTGGATTTTTCACAAACTTTATGCCTTCAGTGAAGTAATATTGATGGCAGCACCCCACGCTGAAAACTGTTCAGCACCACCGATTGTGGGTGCGGCCTGTCCAATGTGAGGTATTTTCACTTGGCAGTATTTGATGGAAGAAATCTTTGCACTTTTAAACTAGGTACACCCGGGTAGGATTGGTCGAAAACCATGCAGGAGAACAGCTACCGCGGATGACAACTGAATTAATTATATCATTTATAATATTAAAGGAGGAAAACTGTGACTTTGGAAATCATTTTTTACAGTACACATTAAACCCCAGTTAAATGCGATTTGTTTTTAGTAAGAATATCTGAGTGTGTGCAAGATGTCAGTCTCAAAGGAGCACAGTAACTCATTCTGTGGACATGCGTCATATTACATCTATTTTGAAAGACAGTTTATAATGATATCATAAATATCCCATTATGTAAAAGACCAAACTGTGACCTGACCCGCACTCTACTCCTCAATCAGGTTTCCAATTATTTAAAGACTACCCCGAGCCGTGCAGTTTTGGTCATGTTCTCCAACCCTACATGGCTCCTTCATTTCGCTGAGTGGTGTATTTAGATTCGACAAAGCTCTAATCATCCTCGCATTTATTATCGTGTGCATTAAGAGAGGGCTACTGACAGAAATCGGAAGAACTTCAATTAATTAGCCTGCTAGACTGTCGGTCTGACCATGGCCAATTTGATTTTTTTCATTTTTATAGTTGTATTCTGGTCCAAGATCATTAGAGTGCTTGACATCAGAACCACAGACTATGTTACACGTGTTTTTTTTTTGGCAAAAGGAGATTAAATAATTTACCCCAGATCACACAATGTTACAATGTGAGCTGAGAAAGGGATTCGAACCTCGTTACCCAGGTTCCAAAGCTGGCCGATCTAGGCACTAGGCCATACCACCTCCCTGTTACCACTCAAGAGATCCTTTCATTGAGAGTCACATCAGCACCTCACCCTCGCTACCCCTTCAGTTGGGGGTCCCAGTGTCAGCACACACTACAGCTGCTCTCAAAAGCCAAGAGCGCCCCGTTAGTTGCACGAGTTTCCTTTTCTAAACCAAACAACTTTGGTGAAAGAAACCACACAACCCAAGGCGCCTACACACTGTCTGGGTTTGTTTGCCTGACCACATTTTCACTGGTGAATTGAGTTGTTCTGAGCATGAACACGTTCTCCTTCGGCACGGATATTGCAATATGCCCTATATTTCAACCCATTTTTAACAAAATAATGCGCGACGACAGTTTCAAATTAAAACAACAAACAGCTATGTTTCCCACCCCAAGTTTTCCATGTTTAACGCTTAGGAACAATGACTCGTACAGAAAAGATCTCACGTACACCTTGGTACAGGAAATACATATTATATTTAATATGTATATAACCAACGTGTAACAAGATTCAAGAGGCTCGGCCAATGAAGTATACGTCACAGACCTGGGGTGGAAAGGGAGATTTGAGTTTCCAAGTCTTCGTTCTAAATGTTCCAGTAGAACAGAGAAAGACAACCCGCCTTACTCAGTGTGCATTAAAATGTGTCCTGCCGCATAACTCTTCTGAGCGTCTATCACTTTGCAGTCCGTTCCGTTTGTGCCTCCCAGACTTGCCCACATTGTACTGTATTGTAATTGCATTTATATAATGCTGACGAGGCGTTGAAGTGCTTTTTTGGCGATTAGCATGCTACTCCAGAACCCATAAAGGATTAGTGGTGAAATAGTATAGTGAAATATGAAAGTAATTTGAGTGGTGGATATGTTAGTTAGTTATTTGGATTGAGAAGAATAGCGGAGGGATGGAAGAGGGAAAAAGTTTTGCATTTATATAGTGCTTGCTACCCCATATGAGGTGGTGAAGCGCTTTTTCGGCGAGTAGCACGTTACTCCGGAAGCCCTAAAGGATTAGTGGTGAATTAGTATAGTGAAATATTGAAATATGAAATAAATTTGAGTGGTGGACATGTTAGTCTGTTATTTGGATTGACACATGCTCCACTGAAAAATTTTCCATCAATTCACAGTGTTCACTCTTGACCGCAAGATCTTGTTACATTTTTAGATTCCCCCTTGTGCACCCATCTCTGCAGTTATGTGCCAGTCAATGTCTGTGCACCACGTCTGGCGCGGCTGGGCTCCCACTTTTGTGCAACGTCTCTTCGTGCCAACACCACTTAACACCCCTTCCTTCGTCCATGCCACCAGCAAGTGTGACAGCTCTTGCTCTAAGTAAAGCGGGCTAATACCAGCTAGGCGCAGCAGCTCTATAGAGAAATGTCAGCTAAACAAACAAGCATTGGCAAAGCCAATAGTTCTTGCCTTTTACAAGTGAAAGCTTCTTCACTGACTGACGATTTTGTGTGTGGGGGGAGGGAGTCGTGTGGCTCGGTGAGTGTGTGAAGTATGAAAATTAGATCAGTTGGAGGGATGAATGAGTGCATGGATAAATGAGTGACAGAGAACATGGCAAAGTAAATGCCTGTGTGAAAGGTTGATTAAAGAGTGCATAGCTGGATGAGTGAGAGGACATATGCAGACATGCTATAGCAATCTTACAGGCTAAGGGCTCAGAGAGCAGTAGTGAAAATGTTATAAAAACCAACAATTGTCAACAATGCTCAATATCAAAACACGAAATTGCAAAACATTTCAAAGTAGATTTTATTCACACTGAATATCTACACAAAATGCTGAAACACTGATGTTGTAATTAAGTTAAGTAATGTATATTTAAGAAATGCAGGAAGGTGGAGTATTATGTAGTGAGGCTGGTTAGGCTTCACTATGCAATAAGACCCCACAGAGGGTCCTTGGATTCCCAATAATAATTCTTTAGCTCAGTCCTGGTAGTGTGGCACAGAGCAGTCAGGCTTTACTAGAGAAACATGCGTTAAGCATTTCAGAGTACCAACATGGATGATAAGTAATTGACACAACTCGAGAGAAATCCGACACCAATTTATAAAAAGTAAAGCAGATTTTTATATAAATGTAGACACCAAAATGACGACAAACAGATACCTATAGCTGGAGTTATAGATTTTAGAAGCAAAATTAAATCAGTGCAAAATATCAATGCAGAACTTTATCACTGCGGTCAATGGAAAATACAACTAGTGACAATCTGTCACTTTCAGGGGGAGTTAAGTGGAACTTAAGGAGGGTTAAGGTGATGCGGGTCCCAGAACCAGGTCACAACCGTCAGTTCGATTTTACGTGGCTCGAGAAGCCTGGGTGCAGAGTAGTCCTGGCTGTCCGAGGTGCTGAACGGGAACAGAGAGGAGCTGATTTTACCACTTACACGGTGCTGGTGGGGAACAGGGTGAAAAATATTGACAGCGAAGCAGCTGCTTATGTCGGATGAAGGTTTTACGGGGTTCCCTCGAGATGCAGCGTCGAGTAAAGGTGGTGGTTGCCGGACTGGTGACCATTAAGCCTTGGCAGAGGTAAGCACAGCAGAAAGTTGTTTTGATATCTGGAGGTCCGGGGGAACACAGTAGCCGCCTGAAACTTGTCTTCTACTCTGATGGCCAGCGATCTTTTGGTTCTGGTTCACTGTTTTTACCTTTGGTTGCAGGGGACTAATGCCACTAGACTAGGGGAGTCTGGTGATGCCTTTGGCTCTCAAAGGGGTCCCTCTATCTGGGGGTACCGAGCTTTGGTCCTGGACGAGTCGCAGTCGTGACTCAGGTGCAGAGTATCACACCTTTGCTTTGTGCAGGTCCTGTTGTCACAGACACGGGTCTCTTCTTTGCACTCTTGCAAGTCAGATTGGAATGGAGGTTCTGGTGTCAGGGGTGGCCCTTAAATCCTAGATGTAGGGGTGTTAAGGGTGTGGGTGCAAGTGGCCAATGGGCTACTAGCCCCAGAGGGTAATCTGCCCCTGAAGTGACCATATCCGGGGTGGGTGTCAACTTTTCTACCCAGAACCCTCTATTCTACCACTTTTAAAAATGGCAGAAGTCTTCCTCAGCTGTACAGACCAAGTACCCACCCTAGAGGTGGGGCTAGACTCCTGGGGGTGTACACCTCTTGACTACATAATTTTCCCACCTGCACGAGTGCAATTGTGCCTGGGGCAGGGGGTGGCTGTTACGTGTTAGGGGTGAGGACGCATGTTGTTTGGTACCAAACATGACACATTTAGGCAGTAACATTATGGAGCTGTCAACCTCTTGATTGCCCGGGAGGCATCACATGTTATCCTATGGATAGCCTATCACTTATAGTGTCCTTTAATGGAAAGGGCCACTATAGGGACATATAAGCTTGCCCTTATATGTCCTATCCCTTAATATATTGCACCCTGCCACCCGGGCTGAGGAGGCCTTCCTTAGGGGTGACTGACCTATTAAAGGTAGTGCTTTGACCTTGCCACACATGGTGAGGACAAAGTCTAATTTGGGCAGTTTGCACTGCTCTTGCAGTCTTCAATAGCAGGCCTGCTGTTAGTAGTTTACTTGGGTGACTATGGATGGCACAAACAGGGCTTCAGGCCCTGGTGATCCCTTTAACACTCCTGCTCTGGGTACCACCAATACCATATACTAGGGACGAGATTTACAAGGGGATTAAAGTCCTTGCCAATTGGAGTTACCAATTCACACATCAGTTTTAGGGAGAGAGCACGGTCACTGGGGCCTGTTTAGCAGGCTTCAGTGCACTGTCAGAGTCGAAAACCAGCATCTAGTAGTCCAAAGGGGGGCAAAAAGTGGGGGAACATTTGCAAAAAGGCCTGTTTTCTAACACAACCCCGCCCCGCCAGCAAACACGTCCAGGAGACTCAGCCCAACCCAGATAGAGTTTTCATGACTTGTCAGGGAAGAAAAATGTAAAGAAAACTGGCTGAACTATTGCAGGGCCTACTCTGCCTCACATCCTTATGTCAAGGGCACTCCCGCTGGGCAGTTGACCCATCTAAACAGTAACAGGACCCGATCTAAACTGGACCTTAACTACAGCTGTGTCTTTACATTCCTCCCCTTTTCCTTTGGGTAGCGAGGTGCCCACCTCTTCTAACCCTATCTTGGCTAAGGCAACACATAGCTTACCCACAGAGGTCATCCACCACTTGAGCAACACCACCATCACCAGCATGGTCAGGGGGTCTAACTTACTTTTGGCCATGGGGTCTGCCTCCCATGCCAAGTGCAGTGCTGCCATGAAGGTTAGCACCCAATAGAGGTCTCTGACAGCTGTCTGTGTCTAGAAGCATATCCTGAGCGCTCCACTGACAGGTCAATGAGCTACCTTAGGGGCAACTGTGGGTTCTTGGAACCTCCCTAGCTGTTCAGAGTGGGGGGCTGCCACATCCTGTGACAAACACCCTTCTTCCACTTCTCCTCCTGTCAGCTCAGGCAGAACACCCTGATTCTGAACAGCTGTCTGACTTTTTAGGACTTCTTGGGGAGGCCTCACCAGTGCCAACTTTGGGGTTCTCCCTTACTGGGGTAGAATGCCCTTGGCTGACTGGATCTCCAGGTAAGACTGGCTTCCCTTCTTTTTCTTACTTGTTTTCCCTTTCTGTTGGGGCCGTAGTCTCCTAATTTTAGGGACAGGATGTCCAGGATGTTTGGGCTGGGATCAGACCAATCTCTGGGAGGTCATTGCCTAGGATACAATCTATGGAAAGGTCAGGACTATCACCCTATGCCACATACAGTTATATTCGCTCCTTATAGGGGCACTAAAGCTACAGGTCTGGTTGTGACTTCCCCTGGTACTATCCTTACTTTTCATGTTTCCCCTGGCATATACTGAGTTGGGGACACTAACCTGTCAACCACTATGGTATGACTGGCACCGGTGCCTCTCAGGGTAGGGATTCCATTCACCTGAATGGGGATGAAAGTGCTTACTACCACCCTCAGGGATCACCAGCTTACCATGTGGACCATTCTCCCATTATAAAGCCAAGAGGACTTCCTCAACAGTGGTGTCTTCCCCAATGGCTCCACTGGCCAGCCCAGTGCTAACCAGCCTTTTAGGACATGCTTCATCCCTTCTGTGGTGCCCTGCCTGTTGGCAGTCAAAGCACAGCCTATTATCCAAGAGTTTCTTTAGCCCTGGGTCCCCCATACTTTGTTTGCCTGAGGTAGGGTGGGTTGTATTCGCCTCCTTTTTAGGGTTATGGGGTCATGTGGGCCTAGACCCCACCCCCTTTCTGAGATCACCCCCTGGGTTTTTAATGGGCATTTTTGGCCTTACCAAATCATCAGCCATCTTGCTTAACTCTCTAGAGCTAGAAAGATCTGAATCTACCAAATGCTGGTGTAACTTGTCTGAGGTACAGTTAGTTAAAATGTGCTCCTTATTAATTAAATTATAAAGCCAATCATAAGTGTCCACCTCATTGCCTTTTATCCAGCCTCCTAGTGCTTTGACTGAAGAGTCCACCCATGTCTGGTTTTGTCCTTTATGAGTCCTTTAAACTTCAAACTGTATTCCTCTGTGATGAGTCCAAATCCTTCCATCAAGGTCTCAGTCATTTGCTGATAGGACTCAGTCACATCCTCATTAAGGGTTAGAAGCCCATCTATGCCCTTCACTGAGAATAACTCCTACAGTAGAGAGCCCCAGTGCTGGTGACCTAGCCTCATTTTGCAGGGCCTCTCAAAGGCTGCAAACCATTTGTCGATATCATCACCATCACTAAACTTGGCGACAATCCCTTCGGGGATCTTAGGGTCAAAAGATTCCTCTTTTTCCCTTTTACAGTTGTGCATGGCTGTTCACTGCCCGCCTTTCTAAACTGTTGGACATTGCTTGGTCTGGGGTGGGACTTCGTCCCCCAGACATCTTAGAGGCAAGGCAGGGTCAGGGAGGTGATGCGCTGAAGGGCACTTGATGAGTCCTGCAGAGCAGGATGTGCCCGGGTGAAGACCAGGCCAAGAGCTTGGTCCATCTGCGCCGGTCCGCGGCAGGAAGAGGCTGGGTTAGGCCCACTCTCTTGGTGCCTGGAGCAGCAATTACTACAGTAATTTTCAGAATGATTATTGGAGGTGAGCATCCATTTTACTGTCAAATATGGGTAAAAGTAAAGCTGCCGGCGTTGGCCCCTGGGACAATTACCTTTCCACGCAAAATAGTGACTATTGACAGCATGCTTGAGAGGGCTGTGGGGATAGTTTCAAATGAGATTGCGCTCACTGAGCATTACTATCATTGGAGCAATGCCCCGCGACAGATGAACCTAGAGACTGTTCTTTTCCCAATTGTAGTGCTTTAAGGTCCTCTGAATCTGGGGCTTTGGCACAAATGAAGGTTGTAGTCAGTGTTTGCGATCCTGTGAACGGCAATGTAGAAACTGACTCAGAGCCCCCTCAATACTCAGTCACAACAAGGGTCTGTCGTCAAGAAGAAGAAACTGTCAGGAAAGACTCCAGTGGCAAAAAGTAAACACAATGACCAGCAACCGGACCAACTCTCTGCTTGGCTTCAAGCACAAAACCAATCACAGTCAACTCAGTCATGTGACCCTGTAACCTCCGATTCTCTAATTTATGACGTTCTGTGAGGGAAATTATATGTGATTTTGGAGGAGAAATTGAAACCAATTGTGCAGCTTCTCGATCGCATTGAGAGCCATATGGCAGATATACTGTTAGAAGGTGGTTCTGACACTATGGGCCGCCCGGATTTTTCGCTTTTTGAGCACCTAGGTGTTGAGGTTTTACTGTGGGAGAGCCTCATAAATTGGGACTCATCCACAGTGAACTCATGATGAAAGAGACTGCATGTGGATTTTACTGGTGTCCCCCTAGCTTGACTAGGCCGCTGCGCAGCAGCTGGAGTAAGGGGCACCGGGCTGGTTACATGCAGACACCTGTGTACATGCGTGTGCACACGTGTAGGGGCTGCGCAGGGGAGATTCTTGGTGTGCGAAGTCCAGGAGCAGCTACAAAGTGAATGGTGTGGCAGGACTTATGCAGAATTGGGTGGTGACACGGAATAGGCCTTATATACTAGGAAGGAACATGCCAGGGAAAGTCAGTGTGCTTTACTGTGTTTTTCACTTCATTATTCCCCTATGGGGATGTGGAGCCCATGTGCTAGATTAACTTCCATAAGGCCTACAGATTCCAGACACGCACTAAAGTCCACTGTAGCGGATGTGAAAAGAAGTATTCTGCAGAGTCCAGAGTCATATTTGTACTGCTTTTGGGTCATCCAGAAATGTTACATCTCTCTGAGTCAGATCATAACCAGGGCCTGGCTGGGGGTTGACCTCAGCAGGCTGGATTGATGACCTTTCCCTCCCAGAGTGAAGACCTCCTTTCCACGAAGGGAAGATAGGCAGAGCTACAGGCTCATCCATCAGCAGCTATCACTGGGTGCCAGGCACCAGGCTGCACCTAGGAGGGAAGGGCTCTGGTTTCAGAGACCATGTGGCCAGAGACCCTGGACGACGCCATTTTGAACCAGCCCAGAGGCTGGACAAGAAGGAGGGAGCAGGGGCAGGGAAGTGATGTGGCGCTGTTGGATAGGACCAACAGAGACTTCCTGCCAGCCCACTACTCAACTTTTAAAAAGTGCTTGCACAGGAAGAGAAACTCTCTCTGGGGTGTGGTCTGCGGAGGCAGAAGGTGCTGGAGCCTGGCAATGGGCAGTTGGAAGGAGGTACCCCTGACTGCCCCCAGGCCCCTAACAGCACCAGAAGAAGAGACCAGGACCAGTGCGCAGACGCAGGGGCCTCTGCGCAGGAAGAAGAGAGGCCCAGGAGGAGAGCCAGGCGAAAGTCTGGCGCAGGGAGCCAGTGAAGACCGCTCCCTGCAGAATGCCCCCTCTTGGAGACCCGGAGGGCGAAGGAGAGTGCTCCCATTGGCTGGGGGCCACCGCAAGGAGCAAGAGGACGCGAAAATGGGGCAGATCGGCACCCCAGGGGCTGAGATATGGCCCCCAGAAGGTGAGCGACCTTTGACCCCCACGAAGAGGAGGTCGGGGGCCCGGGAGCCCATCCCGGGCCCCGAAGCAAAGCCGGGGAGCGCCGTCGCGCTCCCGTGAAGATTGTGCCCTCCAGGGTGCCAGGAGCCCACCCTGGCCCCGGTAATGAGGAAGGAGGAGGAGCGCCGTCGCGCCCCCGCGAAAATGAGCCCCAGGGGCCCGGGACCCCATCCCGGGCCCCGAAGCAAAGTCGGGGAGCACCGTCGCGCTCCCCGTGAAAATGTTCCCCAGCGGGGCGCCAGGAGCCCACCCTGGCGCCGGCGCGCGAAGCAGGGAAGGGGCCCGGGAGCCCATCTCCGGGCCCCGTGCGGCGAAGAGGCAGTGGGGAGCGCCGTCGCGCCCCACGGGAAGAAGACTCAGGGGGCCCGGGACCCCATCTCCGGGCCCTGGCGTGTGGTGGGAGAGTGCCGTAGCACTCCCCCGAAGCCCGGAGAAGACTGGCCGTCTGCCCGCAGAGCGGGCAGACCAGAATGGAGTTGCCGGCTCCCGCAGCAGCACGCGTGGGTGCTGGCCGGGCGGGGGCAGCCGGGGGTGGGCTCCCGGGCTGCCCTCCAACGCATGGCCATGTGGGGGTCCCGGGTGGGACCGGGGCCCCGAGGAAGACCACAAGCGGTGCAAGGGGCCCGGGTGGGACCGGGCCCCGAAAGAGGAGTGGCCGGGGGTGGGCTCCCGCGCCGACTACACTTACCTGGGGGTCTGGGTGGGACCGGGCCCCCAACAGAGCCAGTGGAGAGGCGGTGAAGCCACCGACATCGAGGTGGAGATCGCGGCTCCCTCCGAAGCAGCGGGGGAGCCGCTGCTCTAAAATTCAACAACGCCCATAATGCCTTGCAGGCCAGGACCGGCCTGCAAGGGCAAACATCGTGTTCTTTGCTTGTGGTGGCCCCAGGAGAACCGGGTCACCACCACCTGTGTGCGGAGGTGCAGGGGAGCTGCAGGAGAGCGCAGCCTCCCCAGCACGAAGAGTGAAAAGTCCCACCCTACGTTTCCTAGGGCTTTGAAAAGGATAACCCCTCAAGGGCTCAGCCGGCTTTATTACACCTTCTGGGCTGGAACTTTTGTTCTACAGCTGAGGGTGTATTGCGAAGTGCTTCATGGAGTGAAGGGCTGAGGTGGGGATGTCGGGAGAAGGGCATCCCCTGGAGGTGAAGAGGTGTCATTGCACCAGAACTGCATTTACTCACGGTTATTCCTTTTTAGAGGGACTGGAGGTCACATATGTAATGTGAAGTACCTGTGTAAGGTGCTGTCATAAGCAAAGTGGGTTATGTTGCCAGACATTCCTGCTAGGGTGTCTGGCTGTATAGGCGTAATCCTGTGATTTCATCTCTGATGCCCTTAGGGGCTGTAATTGCAATGCATTCTAATGTCCAACAAAGGTGATGAGTACTGTCATTCTAAGGTGTGCGTAAACATGTATTCTTGCTGCTGCACTTAGGTGAAGACCCAGACTGCTAGCCCTTAAGATATAGAGGTATGTAGGAAATGCTCAGTCAGGGTTATGTGTCACCAAGGCAGGTGTACCCATTTTTAATGCGCGTTGAGGTAATGGGGTGGGTCGCCACTAGGATGGTGCCAGTGCGCAGGGCCCTCGCTCCAGGTTAGGCTCAACACACTGCATTAGGGGGCAAGATGATGTGCATACATGGGAGTGGTGGTACTAGACCCCACCCCCTTTTGGGAGGGGTGGAGATGTTACGCAATGTCACAAAGTAATTCCAACAGCTTATGTATATTTGTAAATTGGTGCATAGTATTGAGTAGTGTGTGTGTTTATTAAATGTACTCTTACTTTTATAAAGCAAAGTACAGACTGGACAATCAATTATTGAGTGTTATTTCTGCGCACCTGCAAATGGCGATTACTAGCCCACACCACCTCCCTTGAGTAAAGCCTCAGACTGCTCTGCAACGCTACCCTCTGAGAGTCAGGCGCTACAATTGGGTGTTTGGTTCCCAGTGAAGGACAAATGTAGTCATGTTATTTGTGCAGGCCTCACAGATACTGCCTCGTTTTCCAACATATACCAAAACAGCAACTGCTGTTTCAGGCAGGAGCACTCCATCTTTGCAGACCAGTAACATTGTCTGTTGTGCAGGGGATGACCACGCACAGGAATCTGCAAAGACTTTAGAAGCAATGTGGGATTCCCACAAGAAACATGCAAAATCTATAGCGACAAGGCCAGAGGGTGGATCTTGCCATACTGGCAACGTAGATTTCAATATTTTTTTATTTAATTTGATTTAGCCCTCTACTGAGGTCAACAAATTATATAAGATACAGGCAACGTAAATACATCAAATATAGGGCCACTTGGGAGCAGGACAATTAATCAAGATCTAAATCGGACCATGCCTTATTCCCATTAGAGAGACTCTGCGCTTGCCTCCTGCAGCTTGCCCCTACATCTGATCCTGGCAGGAGTTTCCCCACCTCGGACATGACTAAATGGAATCTTGGGAGCAGCTACGCAACAGAACTGCTCACTGGCTTGGCAAATATAAACACTTTAATCCGAGGGGCACAAATTCAATCATTATGGTGTGGAGGGCTGGATGTTCAAATAAGGATATCGATGGGGACTGCATTGTGATACATTTTCGAAATCCCTTTCGTGTAAAAAACATATTGAAGACGCAAGAGGTTAGTGATTGTAATGCAACTAGAATGTTTTCACTTCTCCTAGGATATTTCTATAAACCAAGAATGATGAATGTCCCTTCTTGCCAACCGGACCCACTTAAGTTCAGGCCCCAATTGGTATGTCGGAAAAGGTTTTCTGCCCGAGCCATCTTGTTGATGTAGATTGACTCGGAGCTATACCTGATGATAGTAAAGAAATAACATCCACCGGTAAAGTGACACCATTCAAACCTGCTACCCCATCACTCCCACGAGATGCTCTTGGTCCGTGTGATGCTGTATTGAAGAAACTAAGCTGGACTGTGGCAGGGCTTCATTCTAAGATCACTCTACCTGAGTGGCAAACTTTTATAAGGCATTATGATATTGTTATGCTCCAGGAAACCTAGGTTCCGGCAACTCCCTCCCGTTTTGGTCGTGCATCAGGGGGTTTAGCCAATTGGATGAACCTATCTGCCGGTGGCTGTGTCAGGACCCTTGAGACTCCCAATAATAGCTTTCAAGTTGTGCGGTATAAGAGGGGCTTGACTTTGTATCTAGTTAATTTTTATAATAATGATTTTATCAATACTGAATTCCAAGTTTTATTTGATCATATAAATTCGCTAAGTAGTGTTGTTTATAAAGGGTATTAGGACCACCTTTGCTTAGCAGGAGATTTGAATGAATTTCCCCGCAGATTAATCTACCTAGTGCTGCTATAAGAGCTTTGGCAAGCTCCGACCCTAAAGGCTTAGAGCTGATGACCTATCTGGCCTCCCCTGATTTTAATAATGTAATGGAAGTGGCTGGTGTAAAAGATCCTACAGCACCTACCTATAGGGGCAGAGGCTGTTCCTCCACAATTGATTATTTCGTTATCTCAACTAACTTGATAGAGCTTACATTTCGGGGAGCATAATCCTATTGAAGTAGCACTTTTAATGCCACCAAAGCAACAATTCAGAGTGGATAGTGAGGCCAGTAATCTCCAACCATCAACTAATAACCTAAGATTGGTGTGAAGACTTCAGGTGCCAGACTAATTTTTTATTCAAATACTTAAAGAAAATTTAGGGCTGGTCAAGGCTGGTTTAGTAGAAGAAAATACAGAACATCAGGTGCTAGGAGCTTTTAATAACCTTTGTATTAATATAAGAAAAGCCCTATTAAAACCATCTCTGCCTGCATCCAACAAGCCCAGGTGGTTCAACCATGAATGCTCAGTGGCTAACAGTTTATTGCGCAGGGCTCTTGCTGTGAAACCCAGGGTTCCCTCGGTGGTGGCCACCCTACGAAGGCAATACATACAGGTTACCTCTAGGTGGCGGAGGGCATTGTTAGCGCAACAATGGGAATCGCTTGTATTGGCGGCAAACAAGAAGAATAGTAAACTCTTTTGTGCAGCCGTATTGGATGAGACGAATGGACTAAACTGTGACCACAATTAGTTGCCATATCCCCAGCGAGACTTGTATGCTGCTACTGAACTCTCCCTGGTTATTAATAATCGTCTAGGTATCCAGGTAACCTTGAGTGAAGCAGAAGATGCCAGCAATTTGAGCATTAGTGGCAAGGCCCCTGGCCTAGATGGGGTACCAATTGATCTTAAAGTGTAACCCCGAATTCTGGTCCCCATTATTAATGAACGTTTTTAACAATCTTGCCAACTCTCCATTACCTAGCTATTGGACAACTTCCATTATTATACCTATTTTCAAAAAGGTGAACGATCCCAGCCGGGGTGTTACAAGCCCATATCCTTAATTGACGCAACAGTTAAAATTTTAGGGAGCATACTGTAGAACAGAATTAAGGAGTGAATACAGGACGAGTCCATTTTGTATACTTGCCAGTATGGGTTTAGAAACCAGGCTGGAACAGTTGAGCAATGTCTGAATTTGAGTATAGGAAAGTATACCGTTGCCAAACAATCCCCTTTATATCTGGCATTTATGGACCGGACCTCAGCGTTTGACTGTCAATCGCTCAAAGTTATGGTAAATCCTCCTTTCTTGCAGGATGGATGAAGCACTTGGGCATGTTTTTAGCATATCTGCACAGGTATATGAAAGCCAGAATTAGCACTTATGGAGAGGTTTCCGACGATGTAGGCCCCACTTTTAGATATTAATAAGCTCCACCCTTTTTTAACCACTATCACCCCTGACATACCAAAAGTTAAAGGCTTGTTGCTCCCTATACTCCTATATGTGGATGACGCAGTGCCGATAGCCTTGAGTGTGAAAAGGAACTCTCTATTCCATGGCTGGCAGGTGTGGAGTCAACCTTTGGAAAGATCAGTCTGCAATATGTTTTTACCGATCATGGGGTTAACACTAATGTAAATAAAAAAACGTGCAGAAAGCTTTATATAATCTTGATTGCTCCATAAGAATGAATAAAGAAAGGGGGAAGTCGAGTGTGGCAGATTAGATGAACAGAGTCGCAGAAAGTCCACCCACTACCTACCTCTTTAGAGCGAGTGGCCACTGTTTCGTTTCAGGACAGGCACAGTAAAATATTTGTTGTGCTTCCCGCTGGGCTTCCAGATGAATCTTGATGCGAGTTCCTGGCCCTGTGATGGGATATCTGGGCAGTCCATGAGGCATTTTGCACTTTTTCGCAAATCTTATACCAGATATACAAAGCACTTTTTACTACCGCTCACTAAAAGGCGTAATACCAGGGATTTTAGGGCCGACTTCAGCTTTTTGCTACAATTGCCAGACGATGAGAGGAGTTTACATGCAGGCTCTTTCTTGAGATCGGCTATCCAGCACAATGTACTCCGAACAAGTTAGCTCTAACGCATGGAATGTGTTGGGTTAATGCTGAAATGGATTGGCTTTATTTTTCTTTTAGGAAATGTATTTTTATGATGTATTTTTATATGTTTTAACGTGTGTATTGTTTTCTTTCTTTTATGGATGCCATGTGCCTCCGAATAAAGTTATTATGACTATGAACTGCTGCTACCATCTTTGGGCTTCAAGCCCATCTTGACCCTTCACTCTTCAAGGACTGGTTTCCTTTCCTCAAGCTTTCTCTTCTCTAGTGAGAGGAGGCCAAGCTCTTCCTCAAGGCTTGCTACCACCTTACCAGTAGGGGGGTCTACTACAATTACTTCTGTCACTTACCACTGGTGAAGTGGGTCTGGAAAATGGTGGAGAGTTTGGGTCTTCATCCTCTTCCCCCATCATTGTCAATCTAGGCCAGTGCATCATTCTCACCCTCTTCCGAGTCTTCTTCTGAGGAATGGCCCTTCCCCTCTTGCCTTTTTCTCTCATAGGAGCGGAGGGCCCTTTCCAGGTCTTCCTTTTTAGCTGTAGATCTGTAGCTAATGCTTCTAGTTTTGCACAACACCCTTAGAGCACTGATCTTTAGGGCTGGGATAACGGACAGGTCAAGATTCTTGTCAACCTCCATTGTGCTTAACCTTTTACCTGAAAGTTGAGACTTTTTAAAAACTTTTTAAAAAAAATATGAAAACCTTTTCCTAACTCTCTTTTTGATACTATTGGAATGGTGATCTACACAGGGCCCTGAAATTCCCATTGTACAAACAAATAAAAAAAATATATATATCTTTTTGGGTCTAAAGTCAATAGTGGATCGCACGTGCAAAAATCACTTATGACCAAGTGGTACTGCGAAACACAAGTTAAGGAACCCACCACTGTAACACCAATGTAGGAAGGTGGAGGATTATGTAGTGAGGCTGGTTAGGCTACACTATGCAATACTCTCACAGACCCCAAATATGGTCCTTGGATTCATAATACTAAATACTTAGTTCAGTCCTGGTAGAGTAGCAAAGAGCAGTCAGGCTTTACTAGAGGAACGTGTTATGTTATGTTAAGGGGATTTATAAAGCTCAGATCTGCCCCAAAAACGGGGCGTTTCCCAGCGCTAGACCTCGAAGATGGATAAGCTGTAGCCAACTGCCTGACGGGAAAGGGCAGGCATTAGATGGAGAAGAGCCATGTCTTAATGGATTTCCTGAAGTGCAGATGGTTCTCAATGTTTCCGATAGGAAGAGGTAGCGAATTCCACAGAACAGGGCCCTTGGCATAAAAGGAGCGGCCTTAAGCTCAGGAGCTCCTAAAACGCGGGACAGTGGCCAGATTAAGATCGACTGAGCAAAGAAGGTGGGTCACTCAGGAGTTTTTACGTCAACCAAGGGCTTTTCTGCTGACACCAATCTCAACAAGTCTTTGGATCAAGATAGAATGTGAGATGGGGTCGAATACGGTGGTAGATCGAGTAGTACCAGTATAGCTAGGAGGCCTTTGTCCTGGGAGAATCGGATGGTGTCTAGTACAGCAATCAGTGTTACAGCAAACAAATTATGGACGGAATGCTGACAATGCAAACATTCTCCCCCAGTCAAAAGATCTGGGTTAAATCCATCGTTCTTTTGCCCACTCCGCCACCCCAGTTTGGACCCAGCCATATGCAAATCAGTCTTGACCCTGTGCCCCATGGGAACAGTCCAGACCGAACTGCCAGGCCAGGTCCTCCCTGGATCGGAAACAAGCATCCTGGGACCGGTTTCAGGGTATGTCACCCTTCTTCAGCCAGGCTAGCTTGAATCCAGTGGCACAGTGAGCAAGGGACCCACGTCTGGGTATACCCATCCCACTTAGGGCGACAAGTGTTACAGCAAACAAATGATGGACGGAATGCTGACAATGCAAACATTCTCCCCCAGTCAATCAGCACTGTGTCTGTGCTGTATGAGGCAGGAAAACCTGACCGGGAGGGGTCCAGCAGGGAGTGGTTCTCCAGGAAAGACGTAAGCTGCTTGTTAACCAGTGTCTCTATTATTTTGCCAAGTAAAGAGAGCAACGATATTGGCCTATCGTTGGCTAGCTCAAAAGGATCTGCCAGAGGTTTCTTTATGGATAGGTATGACCTGGGCTGCTTTCCATTTAGCGGGAAGGGTTTTGGTGCTCAGGGACTGTTCTACACACCTGTAATCATGGGGAGAAGTGCAGGGGCAAGGGTCGCCATGATGTGGGGAGGGGTGAGGTCCTCTAGTGAACCTGATTTGATCTTATTCATCAAGACGAAGACTTGCTCAGAGGTGACAGGATCAGATTTTCCAAGCGGGTCTGGCGGTTAGTCACCGAGGAGGCAAGTGAGGAATATTCTACCCGTGTGTGGCTGTTTGAGAGAGTACGGTAGATTTTAGTAATTTTACCACAAAATGGTTCGTGAGGTTGTTGCATAGAGACTGGGATGGGAGAGTTGCAAGCAGTGGGTTTAGCGAATTTCTTTAGAATATTATATAATTCTTTAGTTGAGTTTCCTGCATTGTTAGTATATTTTAATAATTCCATTCCTTGCAAAATTGCAGAGGCTGCCCCAAAGGGGGCCTTGAGGGCCGGTGCCATAACTGCTGCCGAGCCACTGGAAGGATCCGGTTCTGGGTGCCCCAAAGCGCCCAGAAGCAGATGGCGCCACACCCCCCCCGTCCAATGGGGGGGCCAGGCGAGGTACGAACCCTCCAATGGGGGGACACCGCCGGCAGAGGCGGGAAAGCGGTGGGTGGGGGGGGGGGAGGTTATAAGTCACCGCTCACCCTGTGCAGCTCCTTATCATCGTGGAGCGGGGGGAGCGGCACAGCCAGAACTTTTGAAACCTGCATTTACCTGATCGCCGGAATTGCGAAGCGTAGCTCTGCTGCGGGACCCCTCTCCTCTTTGGGGTCTCCACGACGAGAATCGACTGCCGCCTCCGGTTTTCAGCCGGCTCAGAAGTGAGGATCGGGGCACGCCGAGGAACTTTCAACAGCGGTGGGTGCCCGACTGCTGCTCCGCTTTGTTTAGGACTTGGCGAGGAGTGCGAAGCAAGGCTGCGGTGGGACTCCCCTCCCCCCTTTTTGACTCCCGACGACAATGACGACGACGACGACGAACAGCATGACCCGTCCGACCACAGCGGCTCCAAGGTACCCCGCGCGGCCTTTCCTTTACTGATCACCCTCGTTACGGCAGCGGCCCAACCACGGCTGGACGTGGTCAGGTGGCCACGTTGCACATCAGATCTGCTGGGCAGCGAGCAAGGGTCGGCGCGGTCCAGTGGTCGTGACCAGACTGGTGTGGGGGCGAGCGTGCCAGTGGATACAGCCTCCCCCTCGCCACGACAACCTTCAACTCTGGCCGGATCACCCTCGTTGCCGCTCCGACCGGTCTAAGGAGCTGCTGCTGGGGGTAGACAGAGGGGGTGGAACCGGGACAGCGGCTCGACGTGTGCGGCTTCTCTTTGTCGAGGGATGAGCCGGCGCAGTGGGGAGGCTAGGGTTCGAGACTCCACTCAACATTTGACCAGCTCTGTGGAGATCAAGTTGCCCCGCAGTTATTGGTGGTGCTCGTGAGCACTTGTGAAGCTGCACAGCCTCTCCTCTCGGTGTGTGAGCTTATCTGGTATCGGAGGCTGCTGGGGGCAGGGTTCTTGTGCTGACGCAGCCCGCAGGCTACCCTTAAATAAATTTTTATCTGTGGTGGATCAGCTGTGTAGCGTCAGCGCTCGGGGGATTTCTCTGCACAGACTAGGAGGCAGGAGCAAGAGCAACGTCAGCTGGTGGGTGAAGTAGGTCTCGGCTCAGTCGCAGCGCACGTGGACACTTGAAGGGCCAAATACTTTTTTTTTTTTTAAAGTTAGAAGTGAAAAAGAAAACGAATTTGAGCCAAAGACACCAGCTAAGAGGGCGTTGGCTAAGTCTTACCTTATTAGTACATTGGACAGTCCATTAGGGGGGCTTTACCCCAATGACAGTTGGAGCGAAGGTGTTTTTTGGTGCATTAAGGAGGGCGGCAGCACCCCGCCAAGGAAGAAAATCGAAGGAGTCTAGCAAAAGGCACGCATGATGGAGAACCAGGGCGGGAAGGAGCAACCAGGAGAGCTGGGGGATTTATTGAGACAAATTCGGGCGGCATCTGAGGTACACGGGACCAGCTGGCAGCAGTCACACCTGGACCACGACGCCGGTGAAGGGGCCAGCAAGCAGATGCCCGAGAACGGCAGCAAGCCATCACCCAAGAAGAGACAGAGGGCTGCGTCGAGAACACCACGGAGGATGGCGGCCAAGAAAGGGTGCCAGAGGACCGAACTGCCGCCTGTAGCCATCCTGGCAACGTCAGGAGCTAGCGGAGACCCAAGAAACACAGTGACAAGGGGTGAGCACATTGGTACAATAGTACAGGAATGCTTAAAATCAATGGCACCGCTGTTGCTTAATAGCTTAGGCGAGCAGGGGCTAGGGACAGCAGGCACCCCACCTCCAGGGGGGGTATCCGGGCTACCATGGCACCTGATAGACCCCGGCTGCGCGCGACAGGAGCGCTTGCAAGGGCAAGTCATGCAGGGGACTGGTGAGGGTTTAGGGTACCCCGTAGCAGCATGGGGCAGTGCAAGCACGACAAGCGACTCAGCTAGAGCAGGCCTACACCCGGACGCATACGCCAGGCCTTCCCCAGGTCCAGCTGCGATGACCACGAGGGCCACAGGGCTGGCGAGCCTTATCCCCTTAGCAGTGAAAGAGAGGATATGGAGGAAGAAGTTTATTGACATTTTCTCCTTGTTAGAGATTCAAGTAGATGGGCTGGACCGGATGGTGTGCGATAAAACAGAGGAGGACAGGAGAGAAAGGAGAAGGGAGCGTAAGTTAAAAAAAAATTGATAACTGGTTAGACGCATTTAGAATCATGGCCTGCATTATTGTTCAGAAGTTCTACGCTGTGCGGCAGACTTATGGCTGTACGAGGCCAACATCCATGGGGCGCATAGGCAATTCCCAGGGAAGGCATGGTTAGAATACGATAAGGGTCTTAGACTAAAAATGCAGACACACCCAGAGATGGAATGGAATGAGGAGGATGTGTCCGGTTTCATACACAAAATGATGGTGGCGAAAGAGGTTAAAACGTGGTCAGGGAAAAGCGAGCAGCCCTTTCGGGGTTCTTTCTACAGAGGGAAGGGCAAGTCATTTCACAGGCCCAAATCATTTAATACTTGTAAACCCCCTCCATCCAAAGGGCCGGCAACCATCTGCTGGAAGTAGGATTCCAACGAATGCACATGGGGGCCTCGTGCAAATTTCAGCACATATGCTCCGCGTGTGGCAGAGGACATCCAGCTGCAGGGTGCAGTTGCAAAAAAGAGCCACAAGGGGACAAAAAAGAAAAAACATTAGAACAGAAAAGAGAGGGAGGGGGGGACAAGAGGGAGTACACAACTACAGGTTAGCCAAGTACCCCATCAACACACAGCAACTCTGACGGCTAGCCAACAAATATCACAAGACAGACGCTGCCACGCTTGTGCAAGGTTTTGAAGAAGGTTTTGTGATACCATTTGAGGGTCCTCTACCGCTGGGAGGCGCAAAGAACTTAAAGTCAGCACTACAACACCCTGAGGTGGTTCGCAAAAAGCTAGAAAAAGAGAAATCACTGGGTAGGATAGAGGGTCCCCTGCCTCTTAAGACAACAAAAGGATTGGTAATCTCTCCCCTGGGGGTAGCTCCCAAGAAGGAACCGAGGCAGTTCAGACTCATCCACCACCTTTCCTTCCCTGAGGGGACGTCAGTGAATGACAGTATCAGTGCCGAGGCATGCTCAGTGGGTTACACTACAGTCAATGATGCCATCCTCCAGACTATTTCCTTACTACCCTGTCTCAGTTAAATCACTAAAAGAATAATCAACATTCAACTTACGACCTTTTTGGAAACCACTAACATCCTATCTCCGACTCAATCAGGTTTTAGGCCATTACACTCCACAGAATCAGCACATCTACATACCGCGGAGAGCCTTAAATCCGCCTTGGACGAAGGGAAAAATGCAGTACTGATTTTGTTAGATCTATCAGCTGCATTCCATACCATCTCCCAGGAGACTTTGCTACATCGCCTCAACGCATGTGGCATCTCCCATCTGGCTTTGGCCTGGCTCAAATCATTCGTGACAGGCCGTCAGCAAGTAACCACACTTGGGCCCTACCAGTCAGCCATGAAACCTCTGCATATAGGTGTCCCGCGAGGATCTATATTGGGTCCCGTACTGTTTAACATCTACATGGTCCCACTTATAGAATTGATATCATCATTCAACATCGAAACTACATCTTATGCAGACTACACTCAGCTGATTACAACATTAGATAAACAATCTATCAATGCTGAAGAAAACTTCCAACACTGTGTCACAGGAGTCTTTCATTGGATGAAGCAGAATCCCTTGAAGTGCAACTCGGAAAAGACTGAAATCATGCTCCTAGGCAAAGCCAACACCTTCACCCCAGTCCCTGGTGCCCACCAAATACCCCTCCGCCACCTAATACGGTGGAGGCAGTAAACAATCTTGGGGTAAAATTTGATTCTACCCTATCCTTCCATCCGCAAGTACTATCAGTGGCAGGGAAGTGTTTTCAGCTGATCAAATCCTTGAAAAAATTCTTTGACCTTCTCCCAGCCACCGCAAGGAAAACTGTTACAGCAGCCCTAATAACTTCTAGGCTTGACTACGGCAATAGCCTCTATGCAGGTGCCAATAAAACAATCCTAAAAAAACTTCAGACCGTTCAACACTCTGCAGCCCGCCTGGTACTCAAGCTGCCACGTCGCTCCTCAGCATCCGCAGTTTTAAAAGTGTTGCATTGGCTACCCATACACAAAAGAGTGCTATTTAAGATACTAGTCATCACTTTTAGAGCATTCAGGGCCACTGGACCCGTGTATATAAGACCTAGATTCTCGCCCTATATCACCACACATACTCTTAGATCTACCTCAATTAATCTCTTTAAACCTGCCTTGTTCAAATTTAAAACTAGAGGAGGTAGATCAGTAACCGTCCTAGGGGCAAAAGCATGGAATACTCTCCCCAGCCATCTTCGTCTCATTCAATCTGAAGCCTGTTTCAGGAAATCCTTAAAAACTTGGTTTTTGGAGCCCCCGACTCTCTATGCTTCTCTCTCATTTAACACTATCAGTCTCCTCAAGGCAACTCGGACCACCCGGTACCTTTTTCCATCTATTTCTGCACAGCGCCAAGATACTCCTTCGGAGTGATAGTCGCGCTTTAGAAATTCCAGATACAATACAATCAACTTAGTAAGGGCCTCAGGCCAAGGAGCCCTAATAGCAAAAGCGGACATTGAGTCCGCTTTCCGCCTTCTCCCGGTTCATCCCGCAAGTTTCCACCTCTTGGGTTTCCAGTGGGAAGGGGCTGTGTATATTGACAAAGCAATGCCTATGGGGTGCGCAGTGTCCTGCGCATACTTTGAACAATTTAGCACCTTTCTGGAATGGGCCCTGCATGACAAGCACCCCGCAGGGGGGTAAACTACACTACCTTGATGACTTTCTGTTCACAGGCCCCGCAAGGTCAGCAGAGTGTGGTGACACCTTGGCGGCATTCCAAGGGTTAGCCGGGGAGTTGGGGGATCCCGCTGGCAGCGGAGAAAACAGTGGGCCCCTGAACAAAAATCACATTCCTGGGGATAGAGCTAAACTCAGATGCGGCAACATCCAGATTGCCCGAAGAGAAAGTGAAGGATTTTAGGGATGAGATAAGGGGCCTACACGGCCGGGAAAAGGCAACCCACTGCGAGCATCAGCGGTTGATTGGCAAGCTCAAGTTCGCAGCCAGGGTCATACCCGCGGGCAGGGTTTTTGCCAGGCGCCTCACACAGCTAACAGCAGGGCTCACTCACAAGCACCACCACGTCAGGCTGGGGGCAGGGGCCAAGCGGGACCTGCTCATGTGGGATACATTCCTGGCAGACTTTAATGGTGACATACACAATGGGAGCAACAGGGGGATTTCAGAAGTCAGTCCGCCCCCCACTCCATCAATTATAGACACTACTAGGTCTGACCTCTAACGAACAAACAGTCTCATATTTTTTGAAACTACAGGGAGTTTTTTCTAGAACTTACAACTTCCCAGACCAGTCCAGCCTAATGTCCGTGAACTGTTAGTCCTTGCTGCTCAATTTAAAAAGAAATGTCAATAACCACATCACATACACATAACACCGTGGTTTAAAACCATCACATCAATGTGTATACCAGAACTCAAAAGATGAACAAAATGTGAGAAAAGGCCAGAAAACACCTCACGTACGCAAACCCACAGAGCTGCTGGATGGTACTCGCCAGTATGCCCACGTTATCATCATCGGTTGCTTTCGTGGCCTCAAAAAGAAAAGAAGGTGTGCGCTTCAAATTCCTCAGTGGTGAGAAATCAAAAAATAAATCACAAAAAAAGTGTGTGACAGACAACACTGAGACTGTATGACTCACTCAGTGCTCACTAGTCCCCAACCGTGCAAAGAGAACTTAGGGGCCTATTACGATGGCGGTCGGAAAACCTCCCCGACCGCCATGGTAGCGGGAAAAGACCGCCCGCATGGCCCGCGACATCACCGCCGGTCGAAATTGGATGACCCGCGGTCGAAATCCGACCGCGGCGGTCTGATCGCGGGCCTTAACATTGAGGCGGTTGCTGCTGCCTGCAGCACCGCCGCGGTGCCGAAAGGAGCATGTCCTGCATTTCCCTGCACTGCGTGGCAGGCACTGCACAGTGCCTGCCACCTGGTACAGGAAATGTGAGGGAGGACCATGGGTACCCCCCAGTGCACCCACACCCCTCCCCCAACACATTGGGGGCCAGCATGAGCCCCGGAAGACAATCTCCGCATGCCTTTCCATGGCGGTCTGACCGCTGAGGAAAGGCTGGCTACCCGCCCGGCATCATAATCGTGCCGGCAGAGCCTGCTCTGCACCGCCACTATTATCCCGGTCCTGCTTCGTCCGCCAGGCCGGAGTGCGGATGGCAACCGGCGGAAAAGCGGCGGTCGGAATTTCCCACCGCCACGGTCACCACCGCCATCCTAATTTGACCAGCGGTTTTCTGGCTTGCGATCGCGGGCGGATGTCCACCGCCGGTCACCACCGCCGGCCCGGCAGTGGACATCCCACCGCCATCGTAATAGGCCCCTTAGTTCTCACAATTAAAAATGGGGTACCACTCACATACAAGGCATCCTTTATTGAATGTTGTGAGTGTTCTCAAGTTAAAAGACAGGCATGTAAATGGCCACTTTCACTCACAGAAGGCCTACATGTTTCGTTGCCAAACTATCTAAGCAACTTCGTCAGGGCTGTCGGGGAACCAGTCTTCACCTTTGTCCTTAATCACACCAAATCTGTGGTTATTGACAAAATAAAAAGAACGTGCCAATCATAAACAACCCTATATTCATTAAAAATTCTTAGACATCCTCTATCAAACAAGAGAGAGAAAGCCCCTTCACCCAGTCTTATATTTACCGAGTGGTTGCTGTTGTCCCTCGTACCTGCAACCAACTTCAGTAAAGGAACCTGCGCCACATGGTCACGTTCCACCTTATCGACTGCAATTGTCAGTCTCCACCTAAAATCACACAAACAATGAATGACTCATATGCGAAAACATGCCTGCACTCAATCATGTTCCGTATGTACCCAGCTTCACCCTATACTCGCTGCCCATTCTTAATATCGGGCCACCTCACGGGACCTCTGACCAACATAAAATCAACTGCTTTCTCATGCCACCCCCTAGATTTGCCTTCAGAAGGGCTCCTAATTTAAAGGATAAATAGGTCCATACACGCCGGGTCCAACAAAAGAAGGAGTCAGGTTTACCGACAGGACACTATCGGTGTGGTGGATGTTCGGTGTGTGGGCTCACCGAAGTGATAAAAAGTGTCCAACTTGTGAGTGGGAGAACATGGTACCTAAACAAGTTCAGTAATTGCAACACCACACACGTTATCTATAGGATCACGTGTGTGTGGGTTGCATTACATAGGTCTCACATCACGAAAGGTAAAGGTGCTGATACAAGAGCATATAAGCACTTTGAAAGCAGGAAAGTTAACTACGCGCCTTGTCCAACACTTCCGTGAATTAAAACATGATCTCAGGGATCTGAGATGGACAGTGTTGGAGAGGGTGGTGGGAGAACAATATAACATTGATGACATTCTGGCCAGAAAAGAGGCTAAATGGATTTTTACTGAGAAAGTTGACCGCCTGGGTTTGAACGATTCCATTGAGTGGAATAAAATAGGCAGATAACAGGGCCATTTGTGATTCAGGCACAATATTCGGTGTATTGAGGGAGGTCATTGACCCAATATCTGCATATTGGTGAATTGGTTACACCATGTAAAATCAGCTGATCGGTTTTAAATGTAATTTTGAAACTTAAGTGTTTCATTTGTTTCACTGTCTTGCAAATTGTGATTAATATTGGTGTAATGATGATCAGCTAAGGGTGTGAATTCACCACTCTAAGATGGCCGCCATGCTGGCAGCGTTGTGGATGGCTTGGTGTCCGCATTACGTGTTTCCGGTCCCGGGCGCCATTAAAACAGCGTTGGCGCCGGTAGCGGGTGATCGGGAAGGAAGAGAGATTTCAAAGGCCACCACGCGAGCGCGGTAAGGGGGTTCCATGTGAGGGGCTCAAGGGAAATGTAACTACACCTTATGCAAATCCTTATGAATTGATGTGGGCCGTATTCTGAGGGCAGTGATATTGCCATTCGGGATCGGCTCATTAACAGAATGGATTGTAGTGTGTACTATCGCGACTAGGGGTCTAATAATGTCTTAAGGCACATGGGATTAGTTCCTGTAACATTTTGAACTACGGATTATCAGGTGACACGGCAGTATGAGTCTTTAAACACCAGTGTTAGAAATGGGATCTCTGGTTGGCTAAGGCTTGCGCCAAAGCCAGGCAGAGACCACCACTCTAGTCAGGGCGAGGGAGTTACACACCCAAGATAACCCCTGCTCACCCCCTTGGTAGCCTGGCACGAGCAGTCAGGCCTATCCCGGAGGCAATGTGTAAAGCGTTTGCGCACGCGCACAGCAACAACATACCAGGCACACTACAAAAGGAACTCCACACAAGGTTATATCAAAAAATAGCCTTTGTATTCTCATAACACATTAGAATAGTACTCACACAATATACATGGTGCCACCTGGCACTAGGTCATATTTACAAGGGAGTATTTACACATGACAGGGCCACTTGGGCCACTGTCAGAACCATCACTTAGTGAACATATCATAAATGTAGGACATATCATAAATGTACAACCAGTAATCACTGGTAACCACTGTACTCCGCATCCTCCTGTAACATAAACCACATTATGCACAGTATCACATTAGGCGCGAAATACATTCTGCGCCAACCTCATAAGCCTAAACGCATTAGACCATAACCTCACCAGCATAAACATATTACGCCTTAGTCCTCACTAGCATACACGCGGTATGCAATAATCTCATTAGCATAAACATCATTAGACATTAGGCCTCACCAGCATACACGCAGTATGCCATAACCTCATAAGCATAATTACATTAGAGGTATCACATTTTCCTAATATCACATAAACAGGGACCCCCTGGCCAACTGGCCATCTCAAAGGGGCTCAAATGCCCTGTGTCCAGAAAGTCAGGGCTGCTGCCTAGCAGCGAAATCCACGGGCGCAACTGCGCAAACCTAAACGTAGCAGCTGCCCACTACTTGCTGGGCAGCTGGGAAACTCACTGGCACTCACTGTGCCTCTGGTCCCTCTCAGGGACGCTCTCTCAATTGTGCCCAGTTCGTGGCACTTTGCATAAAGGAGTGGGGCCCGGCACCTCTGTGCCCTCTGGACCCCCTGTAGCACTACAACATGTGCCACCATCGTTGGGGCGGCCCGCCCAGGCACCGACAATGTGCCTCGATATGCCCCCATAAACACGGGGCCCTCTGGGGCTCTCAAAACCAAGATGCCCAAACGTTGCAGCTGCCCACTGCCAAGCGGGGCAACTGTGATCCTCTCTGCGCAGAGGCCCGGCACCACGGTGCCCCACGGGCTTTTGAATAAACGTGCCCCCATGATGGAGCGGCCCGCAACGGCGGGACCGCTCAGGCACCGACAATGTGCCTCGACATGTAGGGGGGACACGGGCCCCTCTGGGCCCTCACTAACCATGTGCCCCCTCGTTGGAGCGGCCCACTGCCAGACGGGGCCGCTCAGGGTGCGGAGATAGCACTGTGCCTCGAACAGGCACATACAGAGAACCCCTACGGAGCCCCACTCACCGGCTCTGGGGGCAGGACTCCTCCGGTCTTCGCTCCCGGCTGGGACCGGCACTCTGCTCTTCTCTCCACCGCTGAAGGCGGCGCAGCAAACGCGGGGCTCTCCCTCTCTTGAGAGCCTCGCCTGGACTCCGGCTGCACTTCTGCCGCTACCACGTAGGCGGGGTGGGCTCCCGCCTGCCTTCCTTCTCTGCTTCTGGCGCCGGGGCTCCCAGCCGCTCACGGGAGCCCCGCTCAGACCCTGAACTCTGGCACCACCTCGGACTTCACCCGGGCCCCCTCCTGGGACCCGGGACTTCTCCCTGGAGCCTGCGAGGCTCCGAACAGATCTCCGGCTCCTTCCTGCTACCACGAGGCCCCGCCCACGTCCCAGGCAAGGTTGCCTGACTTCCTGTGTGGCGATCGGGGCCGCGGCGGTGATTTCGTTTCTCCTTCTCTTCGTGGCGGCAAATGAGGGTAGGCTCCCTCTTAATTTAAAATATAATGCGGGGTGGGCACCTGCCAACAACATCCATAAAGCGGGGTAGGCTCCCGCTCGTAAGAGCGCACAAAGGCGGGGTGGGCTCCCGCTCTTCCCTCAATGCGAGGGGAATCCCCACGTCGGGATTCCCTCGGTGCATATGTGGCAGCCCAGCGCTGCGGAGCCCTCGTGCTCCTCTTCTTGAGGAAATGTAGCGCTCACCAGGCGCTAGGTGCAACAAGAGTCCTGGAGGTCCTTAGGGATCAAGGGGCAATGCAGGGCCCAAGGAGGCAGCCCTCCTGGCAGCCCCCCCTGGGCCCCAGCAGCAGCAAGCCCCCTCCGTCAGGAACAGCACACCAGAACAGGAACTGAACTGAACACAGAACATTTACATGGGGTCACAGCCCCTTCTTTTATACACCCTTTTCCCTTTGTGTAAAGGCGCAGGGCTGGGGAAAAACCAGACGCAACTGGTTTGGGGGAGCTTTGGAGCACTTTGTTTTGCTCAGCTCCTCTCTCCTTTCACAGGACAGGCTAGGGACATCAGGCGCACCACAGGGGTGGAGCCAGCATTGTGGAGGGAAGGCACAGCCCTATTCAGGTCCCAGGTGCAACTCCTCCCTCCCATCTAGATGCAGATCTCTCTATTCACCACTGTGCTGACTCACCCTGCCCCTCCTGGAGCCACACACACCTCCCCAGCCCCTGTCACTCACAAAGCCAGACATGCAATTCACATCAGGCAGGCAGACACAGAGCACACATAAATGCCAACTTCTAAAAGTGGCATTTCTACACCAGTCACAATAAATCTGCGCACACCATTGCGCAGCATTTATTCTCACGAGTTCGCACATACTAAACTCGCCCCTGCACTCCTCTCACACCAGGAATTACCATGGACACACATATCCCCCATGCATTCCTATGGGAGGGCAGGACAATCTCACCACACGCACTCAGCGCGCACGCACTTTACACTGGCCCACAGTGCTAAAGTGCCCAGAGACTTAAAACTACTGACACACAAGGCAAAAAGTTTAGGGGTGAACTGGCCAAAAAGGGCCAAGTCCAACAACCAGGACTTGGGCTGTGCAATTGGATGCATAGCGAGATAGGGGTTGATATGTAGGTACACTACACGACACCTGAGAAAGCAGTTGATTTTATGTTGGTCAGAGGTCCCGTGAGGTGGCCCGATATTAAGAATGGGCAGCGAGTATAGGGTGAAGCTGGGTACATACGGAACATGATTGAGTGCAGGCATGTTTTCGCATACGAGTCATTCATTGTTTGTGTGATTTTAGGTGGAGACTGACAATTGCAGTCGATAAGGTGGAATGCGACCATGTGGCGCGGGTTCCTTTACTGAAGTTGGTTGCAGGTACAAGGGACAACAGCAACCACTCGGTAAATATACGACTGGGTGAAGGGGCTTTCTCTCTCTTGTTTGATAGAGGATGTCTAAGAATTTTTAATGAATATAGGGTTGTTTATGATTGGCAAGTTCTTTTTATTTTGTCAATAACCACAGATTTGGTGTGATTAAGGACCGAGGTGAAGACTGGTTCCCCGACAGCCCTGACGAAGTTGCTTAGATAGTTTGGCAACGAAACATGTTGGCCTTCTGTGAGTGAAAGTGGCCATTTACATGCCTGTCTTTTAACTTGAGGACACTCACAACATTCAATAAAGGATGCCTTGTATGTGTGTGGTACCCCATTTTTAATTGTGAGAATTAAGTTCTCTTTGCACGGTTGGGGACTAGTGAGCACTGAGTGAGTCATACAGTCTCAGTGTTGTCTGTCACACACTTTTTTTGTGATTTAGTTTTTGATTTCTCACCTCTGAGTAATTTGAAGAACACACCTTTTCTTTTTGAGGCCACGAAAGCAACCGATGATGATAACGTGGGCATACTGGCGAGTACCATCCAGCAGCTCTGTGGGTTTGCGTACGTGAGGTGTTTTCTGGCCTTTTCTCACATTTTGTTCATCTTTTGAGTTCTGGTATACACATTGATGTGATGGTTTTAAACCACGGTGTTATGTGTATGTGATGTGGTTATTGACATTTCTTTTTTAAATTGAGCAGCAAGGACTAACAGTTCACGGACATTAGGCTGGACTGGTCTGGGAAGTTGTAAGTTCTAGAAAAAAACTCCCTGTAGTTTCAAAAAATATGAGACTGTTTGTTCGTTAGAGGTTAGATTTTAATGGTGTCCTGATGTGGAGAGATGGCTGAGTGACAGCCAAGCAGATCGCCCTTTTCACAGATGCAGCAGGTAGCACAGGTTTCGGGGCAATTCTGGGTGACAAGTGGTGTGCAGGCCAATGGCCGAACAGATGGCATAAACAGGGCATCAACAACAACATTACATTTTTGGAGCTCTTCCCCATTGTAGTGGCCCTAACAGTCTGGAGGCGGGAATTGAGGAACATGAAGCTTACACTTTGGTCTAACAACAAGGGGGTAGTACGGGGAATCAACAGAGGCTCAGCCAGGTGCCCAGTTACGCTGAGACTAATGCGTCAATTGGTTAAATTGCAGTTGGAAGGAAACATAGATCTGAAGGCATGTCATGTACCAGGGGTGGAGAACGCGGTGGCGGATGCCCTTTCACGAGCACAGATGAGCAGATTCAGGGAATTGGCTCCATGAGCGGAACAGGTTATGACACCCTACCCAGATCAGTTATGGGGCCTGGCGGGATAGACTGGTCGGTGCTAGTGAACCAAGCCCTCACCCCGGAAGCGGCGAAGAACTACAAGAAATACGCAGGGACAGTGATGCAATTCGGAGGAATCCGGATGCTGGGAGATATGGTCGAGACAAAGAGGGCGGTCGAGCAGTTCATCCAGTGGGCATTCACCAGCAAAAGGTCGAGATCATGGGCGCAGGCCCATCTGTCCGATATTGCCCACTTCACTAAAATAAGCACTGGCCAGGACCCTACGGCCTCTCACTACATCAAAGCAGCTATGAGAGGGTGGAAACAGTCAGAGGGGTTAAAAATAGACAACAAGCGACCCATAGACTTCACGAGATTAGGCCGGCTTATGGACACGCTGGGGTCAGTAGCAAGGGACACATTTGAGCTAAACCTTTTCAAGGCAGCCTTGAACCGCGTTCTTTGGGGCATTTCGTCTCAGTGAGCTTGTGGCCCCCAGTAAGTCAGGGCCAGCAGGGCGTTGCTTGCAAGCAGCCGACGGCAAACTTGGCTTAGCGGAGGTTGAGCTACTCCTGAGGCGGTCAAAGACTAACCAGGCCGGCAAAGGGGCAGTAGTACGGTTGAAGTGCATCAAGGACCACAGATACTGCGCAGTCTGCTGCCTCCTGACTTACATGGTGGTGCGACCAGCAGGGGAGGGTCCACTTTTTAAGCATGGGGATGGTAGCCTCCTAAGTAAATTTCAGTTCACAGCAGTGATGTGCCAGGCCCTCGCCAGAGCAGGGCTTCCCCCAGCAACATTTGACTCCCATTCATTTAGGCGCAGTAACATCGGCAGCTCAACATGGGATGACTGAGGCAGGGATACAAGCAGTCAGCAGATGGGGGTCCCGGGCATACAGGACCTACATGAGACCCCAACTATTGTAGAAGCTCTTGGCAGAGGTAAAGCGGGCTGCAAAGTGGGGGGTGGGGGCACAGCCTCCGGTGCGAGAGGCTAGCTGACATTTGTGACTATTGCTTCAGCAGGAAGGCGACCCCACCTGGTATGGGTGGTGGGGCACTCTCTCGTATCCAGGATGCAGTCTTGGTGGCAGCGGGGGGCCACAGGCAGACGGTAAGGCCGGTCAACACGTGCGTCCGATGGCTGGGTCGTCCGGAGATGAGATGGAACCAGTTGCCAGAGGCCCGAAGGGATTTACAGGTAGACACGGCGTGGCACCCGGACATCTTGATAATCCACCTCGGGGGGAACGACCAAACCAAACTGGGGAGGAAGGTGCTTCTCCAGGTCATCCAGACGGACTTAACAGAGGCGGCGAGGTGCTTTGGTAATACGTCCATCATATGGTCTGAGTTGATCAGTAGAATGGCTCGGCGGGGGGCCGAGTCGCACAAGGTGGTTGAAAACTCGAGGAGAAAGCTGAACATCGCAGTTAACAAGTTCTGCAAAACCAATGGCTTGGAAAGCATCAGGCACTGCCTCATCCACCCAGAGCTCTATGGGCGAGATGGGGTTCACCTATCAGAAGAGGGGATGCGTGTGTTCTGGGATAACCTGAGGGGCGCAATGGCTCTGGCAGGCTGCAAGTAAAACATTTTTTTTTTTTAAAAAGACGACGCGAGGGGGAGCCGCAGGAAGACGTTAGCCTCCCTGACGGCGTGGCGGATAAGTAAGGGTACAATGGTTGGTTATGGAGACACACCGACAGGGCGGTGTGTAAGAGTAGGGCCACTCACTTTGGGATGCCTTACGGCAGGGTGAGTAGACCTGACAAAAGGGGGTAGCAAACGGAGACGGCACTCGCAGCCCAGACCCAGCCGGACGGCAGGGCACAAATGAGACTAACAAGGTAGCGAGTTGGGGCCTAACTCCGGGAAGAAGCTACCCCCCACACGCAAGGAGCGTGGAAACCAACAGAACAATTTTATGACCCAGAAGTGGCAGGAAAGGAGATAAGCCTGCAAAAGAACTGACCAATGAACTGTAGGGGCGATTTACGAATTTATGATGTACAAATGATTTACGACAAGCAATGTGTTATGATAAGTAAAGTATATGATTTATGACAAACAAGGTATGACAGTTCGCAATGATAAAATTATGACCAGAGTATATGCATGTAACCGTAATAAAACTGCGGCCAACAATGACCACTATAACCACAACGTATGTTGGCTGTTTAATATGAGAAATACAGGTGATAAAAGATTGCATGCTATACTGGAGTGGGCACAGTGCGGGGGTTAAGACTTAAACAGCGTGTCTTTCCAAGTTCATAACTGCCCCAATTTGCAAACATGGGCCACTTTCTCAGCTATCTAGCTCACTCATGGGGCCACTCATTTTGGTGCCGGGCACATTTTCAGTCCCAGTCCGACCCTGGAGTCTCACAAAACAAGGAAACCAATCTCAAAAGCCAGATCTTATAAATGGCACACCTGCTCTTTCTCCCCACCTCTTTCCCTTTTGTTTTAGCCTCCTACTCGCTTACAATGCACGTGCTCTGCAGGGAGTTATGAAAACCTTTTTTTCCTAAGCGTTTAGCTTCATATTATACAGATCTGTAGTGGCTTTCTCACTTTCACGGTCTTTTCACCTTTTCCCTTGTTGCTGAACGCTGATTCAGTGACTCGTTTTGATGCAGACAAAGCGAATACATCGGTTTGAGAACTATGATGCATTGTCATCTCTTCAAGGCCTGGATGATGCAAGCTACGCCATTATGTTTCTTTCAATGATTAACTCGTATCACCGATGTCAACCTCGTATCTGGTAATAGCTGAGAGCGCTCCAGCATCCACCCAGATTACGCTCCCCGTACAGAAAAACTGAAATAAATAAATAACCGCTGGGTGGGAGGAGGGGGGATATTCCGAATTGTTTAACTCTACCCTGAAAATAATCAACCCTTCCACTCTAGCTTTTTAGGTTCAACTTTCACGGTGCTTGAGCCACAAAACACAAATCATCATTTTCAAAGATCTACATGAATTACTTGAAATAAATTCCTCAGGCACAACTAAATAGATTATAATGATCCTGCGCTCCTGAAGCACACTTTCTCCTCCTTCTTCGTTAATTACTAATCTTGCATTTAGAGACAGTAGGCGGAACGAAAGCTATCGAATTTGTAACTGCAAGTAACTTGTAGCCCCAGCCCTCGTCCCCCACATAACACGAATTGTATTTGAGCAGCCATGACTGCCCGTTTTATGAGCAGAGATCTTTTTTGTTCAGTGATTAACTCTGGATAAAACTCTGTATGGATGGAACTGAACCACTTTAAGCCAGCCAAATGTGTACATAAATTTGCACTTTAATGTGGGTTTGGTAAAGACTGACGCAAAAACAACAATTGATGGACAGAATGCAGAACAATGTCGTACATTCACCCCAGTACAGAGATCTGGGCCTAAATCCATCGTTTTTTTGCTCACCATGCCATTCCAGTTTGGACCCAGCCATATGCAAATCAGTCTTGACCCTGCGCCCAATGGGAACAGTCGAGCCCGAACTGCCAGGCCAGGTCCTCCCTGGACTGGAAACAAGCATCCTAGGACCGGTTTTGGGCTTTCAGCCCTCATCAGCCAGGATAGCTTGAGTCCGTCCATCAATTGTGTGTCTTTTGCTTTCTCGCCCTAAGTGCGCCGGGTATGCCCAGACGTGGGTCCCGGGCTCACTGAGCCACTGGATTCAAGCTATCCTGGCTGAAGAGGGGTGAAACCCCGAAACCGGTCCTAGGATGCTTGTTTCCGGTCCAGGGAGGACCTGGCTTGGCAGTTCGGGCTGGACTGTTCCCATGAGGCACAGGGTCAAGACTGATTTGCATATGGCCAGGTCTAAACTGGGGTGGCATGGTGAGCAAAAGAATGATGGATTTAACCCAGATCTCTTGACTGGGGGTGAATGTTTTGATTTGTTCTGCATTCCGTCCATCAATTGTGTGTCTTTTGCTTGGTAAAGACTGACGTCTGCAAAAATTAACTTTATTATAACCTTGTATCTATATGAATGAGGTATTATTGGGCTTATCAGCCAAATTGCTCTTGTATATTATCAGTATTTATTGACTTTGTTTTATTGACTATCAATAAAGCATTTACTTATTTAACCTTCATATACTGTAAAATACAAATATGATGCTCTTCTCTAAATAAAGAGCATTTACCTGTTTCAATTTGGCTCTTTATTAGGCACCTTCAGCTCGCGTGTTTTGTACTAGAGTTTGGTAATACAAAAAATGCTCATTTAAAAATAATATTTATAAAAGGAAAAAGTTAAGCATACATTAGGGGGAACAAACTGGACAGTCAATTATGGGAAAGCAACTTTTTTAGTAATTGATCTTTAGGGGCCCGCACTCCGTAACCTCCGCCCCAGTACCGGCTAAACCAGGCGCAGTAGTAACAAGATGGTGGGTGACTAACTCGCTTTACTGCCTTATCACAAGCCCCAGAGAAAAGTAGTTATTCGGCTACTAATCCAGAAAACAGGAGGATGCTGCAAAACGTCAGTCCAGAGAGTGCACCAGATACAAAAAAAACCCTAAACGAGTTGAGGGCTCCATGGTTGCACAAGCTGGTAGGGCTCGGATGAATCAGAGTTAATATATGCATGCGTCTTGCTGAATGTGGCCTGGTATTTTTGGGTACTGTCCCCGAGGTACCGGTTATCGCCTTCCTTCGGTATTCGGGGTACATTGTTTCAGGGTAGCTGTTCTCTTAAATCTTACCACACTAAAGAGCACAGATAATATCTTCCCGTTTAGTGCCACAGCGTGTTAAACACCACCCCGGCACTGGCCTGGCTACGCTTCACTAATCCATCACATTCCTCTTAAAATGTGCGAATAACTCATCCACGTTTTTTCCATTTCCAAAATGTGCAGGTGTCCACGCCTGCGTAACTCCGTTTCTGGCTTGCATGGATTAGTCGCTACATTACGCACCAGCAGACTAATCTGAACAACGAGAGACCAGGAAATTAATTTTTTTCCTCAAAATTGGGTTGACTTCTATCAACGCGTTTTTTGCTTTAACCCACAGACAGAATATGTACTTGATCGCCATCTTGTGTTCATAAAACGAAGCAACATTACGGTGAGTGCAAAGTGGAGAAGCGATTTTGTGCGCGCCAAAGTAAAGCGGGGCGTGGTGGTACGGTACATAACATGCATACGAGAACAGTGCATTTTAATTAAATAAACATTTTATTCTGTCGATAGTGTCAAGTGATTATGTAAAAAAAAAAAAAAAGGGAAAATTGTGGCATAAAATATTATTCTGATTCGCGCTGTGTAAAGACACAATTATACATGGCATTAACAACATCCGGAGCAGTGAACTTTCAATTAAATCATTAATATGTTTGTTAATTTATTAACAACACAGGTTGGCTCTGACGTTCTATCTGAAGCCTACAGCATGCAATAGGAGAGAGGTCTCAGTGGATTTTTTTTTTAACCGTACATATATACACACCTTCGTCGTCTTCCTCCACCTGCTGAGCCCGTCTCCGCGCAATAACGCGGTTCATGTTCCGGCGCCTGGGCATCCCTTCGCCCCGGTCTTCGACCTGAGGCCGAGGCCTCGCCACAGGTGCAGCCGCAGCCGCATTCTGCTGACGTTCCTGCTCATCTAAAATAAAACATAAAGCCATTTACTGAACGCGGACTCAATCACAGATCAGAAGCACAGAATCCACAGGGTGCCGACAAAGCTACCATTCCCCCATCCTTAGCTTACGGTGGCGGCTGGTAGATTTGAAAAGTGGTAGGCGCGAATTTTAGATCGGAGTTGTAGCGCATCAGCTAAAAAAGGAAGCGAGAGGAGGGGACCGGGCTAGGATTTCTAGAAAATACACAAGAAACTAGACACACGATATCCCAGGATAATGGTCTGTTTACAAACTGCCTCAGAGCCCGAGCACAAACAAGCATACTCAAACACAACTGATCTGTTAAATGTACTGCATCGCCAAAGCTTTATTTACCGCATCAATCAACAAGGAGAGACGCTGGGTCAATGTACAAGCAAAACCAATACTGATAGCTAAATATAGACCAATTCATAGCTCCCTTCTGTAATCTGTGAGGAACCTTGGAAGGATGGGATTCAGAGTCTGTTTTTTCCTAATTCAAACTTGTGCTCTCCAGATCATTGCAAAGGTCAGAGCCATGCGTTAACTCGCTGAGCTATCTTGCATATTTTGCTTAAATGACTCTGCACTTAAAATCCCATTCTGCTATTGTGCATTTCCCCAAACATTTATTTTGCAGATGTGAATCTAGCCGATTCAAAGGTACTTATGTCCACCAATTTGTCTCTGCTCTATCAATCTAGTGTTTAGTCCCCTCGCTTCACCATTTGTAGGCAGTTTTTACATGTACATATGCAGAAGTGAACACACGCTTGACTTTCTTCCAAGCACCATTCAGCCTTGCTTTCCTGATTCCAGGAATATTTTAAAATCGGGGTCAGTTGCCCAATTAGTCTGCAATGGCCGGTTTCCAAGGAAGGCTCCTTCTCACCCTGACTGGTGAGAACAAACCCTGGTCCCTTCTCTAAAGATGGTTGAAGGCAAGAGCTACTTTAATTCTCATGAAGCCCTTGTTATTGCTGACTAGCATTTCACGCCGCAAAAGATCTTGTTTTCCTTGGTACTGGAACGTGAACTTCAGGGAATATGCTGTGCTACAACGGTGGCAGCCTTTTCTGCAGGCTTTTTACTCTAGTTTGTTCTCTTTTTAGTTTCTCTTAACTATATCATTTTCATCCTCTCCATCATCATATGTTACTTCTTCTCACCAATAGTCAGACTGTCTTATCTCTCCTTCTTGTAGTATTGTTCTATCTCATTTGCCTTTTTCTTCAGCTGCTGTCCCCAGCATCTTGTTTCCCCTTTCCCTTCATCTTCTGTTAACTTACTCCTCTGCAGCTCCACATATTCGATCCTTTCACTTGTCGCCCACCACTCTCTCCTGAGACAGCTCACTGCACGTTGGGTATTGTCCTCCCCATCAGGCCTGCCCTACTCAGCGCTTGGATTCCCTCACGGGTGATTTGCCGCGCTCCACATCTTCACATAATATAACTACATAACAGAGAGAAGATGCAAGAGACAGGAAGAAAGGGAAAATGAATATGAGACTTTAGAGGAGGCTGGCGACCATGCAGTATTTCCCAGTAAATATCAGTACCCAACTTCAAGGGTTAATAGGCCCTGCTGGGACAGTGAACCTGTGAGCTGTGGGCAGGTGAATGGCTGTGTTCAATTCGTGTTCACTAAAGAAACATCTTGCTGTGCACCACGTTTATCCTTACAACGTCTGCCTCCAAACCCTTTGTGACAAATCACTCTTCTAGGAGTATTTCCTTTTGAATGCCATATAATGTTTGTATTGTATGTGGAGCCTCTTCTAGAACCTCTGATTTGAGCTACAACCGCGCCTGTTAATATGCCACTTAGAATAAAACTCTGCATGAAGTAATGCATCAAATCAATTGCTATGCAACCCACCCTGCTCCTCTGACTATTATGCAAATATCATTCATTGCAGAGTTGACCTCTCTGTTAAGCTCACTATGTTTGAGTGGGCCACAAAAACAACTATGGTAATGGAAGTGAAAACATTATATTATGGCTGATTAGGTACATTCGGAAACTTTCAAAGACAGGTGAGGCACCTAAAACGAAAAGGATGCGGTACTATGGAGGAAAATTTCTATGGCCTCACATATCTCCTTTTCAATGAATTGTGATTGCATTTGTATAGCGCTTACTACCCCTGATGAGCCCCCCCACCAAACCCTCCAATTAATTATCCGGTGCCCTGATGCCTTGCACTGATTTTAGGAGCTTGAAGGATTCCACCTCCTCCAGGGTTTGATATTATCCCACAAATTGTACCAGTGTTTTTAATTTTATTTTAATGTGAAGAATTACACAGTGTGAAAAGCACAGTGCCGCCAGGGAGCTTTACATCGGGACAAGAAAAAAGTGTTAAAGGGGACTGTGCAAACAGAAAATGAGAAATAAGAATGAGATTGCAGAACACGGACACAATCCTTTTTAATCTCAAAATAATGCGATACCATTATCACTGCTACAACTACAGCTATTGCGTCCAGGGCCCTGCAGACATTGCAGTACTTCACAGATGTGAGAATTAGACAAACTGCCCTTTAAAATATGAACTATAGCATATCCTAAAAAAAGAACAAGTATTAAGTTATTTAATAAAAACATAGGTTTTTCAATTCGCCACAGGTGAATTTTCGGTTTAGTTCAAAAGGGTCATATGTGCAAGAGGCTACCTTAGCCATCTATACATTGAAAAGATGTCCATTCTAAAACTACTATAGGACTTAGCATTTGCCATCAAGACTTGCAGCAATAGGCGGGGTTTAATTACCTATATCAATAGTACTTGTTTTCCCTAGTATGGGAAATTATTTCCAGTGCACATCTGGGAATGCACGCCCGATGGCGAGGTGTGTGCCGGCTCTTTCTCGGGTCTAAGGTGCCCTAAAGCATGTCTGCCGCTCCCCCTCCATACAGGCCATCCACTTCGGTTTTGAGTGCCTGCGCACACCAAGGTCCCACATGTAAGGAGTCAATGGGGATGAGGCCATTCCAAATTGTCATTACATGCTGTTATCAAGCATAGGCAGAATTGTCGACCTGCAGGTGCAATACAATGCAGGAGCAAACAGGGAGAGTGCAGTCCTCAGCTAGAACAGACCTACACAACGCTACCACTTCCGCCTCTTGAGAGAGCCCCCTATAAATATGCAAATTGTAGAACGTGCAGAGAAAAAGAGGCCCGGGCGGCAAAAAAACAGCTGGTCTGTGCAAAGGGTTCAAGGCCATGCCTGCCTGCCTGCCTGTCTCTCTGGGACGCACCATACACCACATCCCTCCATCAGCCGCTCCATAATCACAATCTTGTTCGGGGATGTCGAATGCAGGCCACGGACCTACAGGGACAGGACATGCACACAGAAGTACCGATATAAACACACTTAACAACTCATACACGCACCCACGCTCAAAATTAAACACGTGCACTCCCACACAGACATGCACCCACACACACATGCAGTCCCGCTCAAGCATACTCATAAGGATTCTCATGCAGGCAGACTCCAACAGCTACACGCTCGAACATAGACACGTGTTCTCACACGCAGACCCCCGACAATTTGAACAGTCACTCACCTACTCGCACGTTTATCACACAAGGCAGTGCTCACAAAGTTTGTTCAAAGCAAAACAATATTCAGTTAACTTCTGATTTTTTTCAAATATATAACGATAATATACACAGCCTTGTAGGATTTCTCATGTATATATTTTTTAAACATGACACGTGACTTATAACTGGAAACACAAAAATACAATGCGTGTGGGATGAAGAGTGACAAGCCCCATGAAGCCTCATTAGCAGACATAATGCGCTGCCCAAGGCAAGTGTTTCATGTCTGCTATGTACTGTGAATGTGTGAGGTGGGTTGAAGAAGCCTCCGCCTGATACATGCGCAGTTCGAAAGGGACAGTGGAGCCCACTTTGTTGCTGGCATGATGTTGCACTTTAATTTGAAAACAGACAACAGACAATCGTTTTCCTGTAAAAGTGCTACATCGTGTCCGCAGATAACTGGAGACGAGGCAGGCCTGGGCCATTTATTAGTGGGTCGACGCCCCTGCGCCGCCTATGGGTGAACCGCCACTGCTAAGTCATGCCTCCATCTCTTAAAACATTGAACATCTAGGGCCATTGATACAAAGCTACCGACCAAGTAGCACTTTTACAAGTGCGAATTAAACTCAGATTCACAGAGTGTCAACTGGTACTCGTAAATAGATTTGCTCACATTTAAATTAAATACATGTGAGGAAATCCCACAGGGTGTGTCTTGGGTGCTCAATGATTTAGAAAATTTCCAAAGCAGGTAAACGCCCACGAAATTGAGATCTGTGGTGATCACAAGGCATTTGCAGGGAGTTTTCAACCCTGGAAACTTAGTTTTACTCCTGTCAAAAGCATGAGTAAATCCGTTTTAAAGATGGAAAAGGGGTGGAAGACACCAAAAACTGGTAGTGGTAGGAGAAGGAGGTATTCTAGGGTGGGTCTTTCAGGCGTCTTAATCCTTCTTTCGTAACCATAGCCAAAACAAAGAATGGGTAAAGTGGATTCTTCTTGGTGACTGATGTCACGTGGCATACCACAGGGAACTTTGCCATATGGTTTACTTCTAAATGTACCTTGATCACACCCAGAGTATAAGCGAGAGAACAACAAAGGAATACAGACATGTTCGGACCATGTTTTTCACAGGGTTAAGGATAGATCTGCACGTGCGGGATCCGGAGAGATCTAGTGTTCCCGCAGCTGGATCTCCCTGGGTGTGGGAACACTTGGACCAATTTTGCCAGCTTGGAAAAGAAGACCAGTAAAATCAATTACAGATTGGGCAATGGCTGTGGGAATGCAGCCAGGGACACAGCTGACAGCCCCTCTAACGGCACAGTGAGAACATGGAAGTCTTACCTGGGCCTGGTGGCAACAGGCTGCCCTGCCTCAAATGCCCTGCTCCACACCTAAGCCACAGCGATCCCACTGCTTCTATTTAATGCCTGCAGGTGGTAAAGGGGAGCCAAAAAGAACCTATCATTTCACAAAGAATTGGGGGTGGGGGTGTCATCATGTAGATTTTTATCAGCAAAACTGCCTCTGCAAGTTATTCCCCATTCTGAAACTAATAACTTGTAACTGGACACGCATGGGACCAGAAGCACTGATTATGTATAGTCTCCCCCCCTCCCCCGGCACCATTCAATTCCCAATCAGCATCCACGTGTTTGATCTGAGTTCCAGATGGCGGGGTATTGCGAGTGTGAATAGTGCTACTGAAAAGAAACCATACAATCTCAGTGACCCCTAACTGAAGGTCAGCTGCATGGGACTGTGGTTTCCATGCCTCTAGTACGTTCTGCTGTCTTGGCAATATTGCAATTTACACACAGTACAGATGGGATCAAGTGTGTTAAGTATGACATTCTTTTCATTACATTCAAATTATATTGTATAAGTGACCCTTAGTGCCGCAATGGTGGCACAATAATGTGCTTCTTATGTGCTCAGTTGTATTGCAGTGTTAAGTTTTGAATTTACTAAGAAATACTTAACATACACAGAATCGAAACTACGTTAATAAGTGCAAAACAACATCTTCACGAAGAAGTAACCCCCATAGTGACACTTCGCTGCAGACCCCTACACTAACCGGCCCCAACCGGGACCACAGTATCCTACCGTTCTATCACTCCATCCCCGCAAGCTCTTCCCCAAGACTATCCACAAAAATCATAGGTCAGAAGCCCTACTCCTCCCTACCTGACTTCGACAAGCCATGGTCCAGTCTCTCCTCTCACATAAACACCAGCGTCTTTGACAGAAAATTCAACACATCCACAGAGCAATTATAATTAACAAGCAAAGTTGTTTCTTTACTTTTTAAATTAATAATGTCTTTTATAGTGCAATACTAGTACAGTGATTTAATGATACGTAACTAATATTTGCTTATATACTACGAATATGTAACCCTGTACTAAACGTTATGATTGAACACATGTACATCCTCATCCGCTCAGTTGTCCCAGTATGTTAAAACAAAATCAATAAACACCACTGATGGAAAAAAAGGTTTTGAGAGTTACTAAATCACACTAATTTCATTCATTTTCATAAAAATCAAACATTATATATGCTTAACTGCCTTGAGATATTACGGTGTATTGTATTAAAACTTTACCGCCCCTTTCATGTACAAAAATCTCAACCAGTCCCAGGCATAGATGGACAAGTTACTTACCTTTGGTAACGCCTTATCTGGTAGAGACATGATCTAGCCGCAGATTCCTTACCTTTGAACTTCCAGGCGTCAGGCTGGATCTGGAAGATTTTTCGTAAAAGTACCCCTGCGCACCGGTAGGTGGCGTCGGTCGACTTCGCGTGACGTTGTCGGCGTCGTGTTCGTCATCGGCGTGACGTCTGCATCGTCAGTATAACTGCCACTCCGGTGCACTGACGTCAGTACTTTTCACGACTTTCCCGCCATAAGCGCGGAGCCATGAAGTGACTGACCATGGTGTGTTAAAAAAGACAGCTAGGGCCCTGAAGGGGAACAGCCCTAACACCAACAACAATTTCGCAGTGTGGGGAGGATGGGTGCGTCGGTAAGGAATCTGCGGCTAGATCATATCTCTACCAGATAAGGCGTTACCAAAGGTAAGTAACTTGTCTACCTGCTAGAGACATCTAGCCACAGATTCCTTATCTTTGAACAGATACCAAGCAATACCTTCCCCGGAGGAGGGACTGCAGAAAAGCTTTAGACCAGGAAATCCTGTAAGACAGAGCAGCCAAACAGGCCCTCTCTGCAAATCTGAGAATCCAGGCAATAGTGTCTGGTGAACGTGTGCAGAGATGCCCATGTGAAAGCTTGGTAGAAATCGGTAATTGGAACACCACACCGGAGGGCAGTGGTGGCTGCCTTCGCCCGGGTGGAAAGGGCCCAAGGCCTTCAGGAGGCTGTTTCTTTGCTAAGGCGTAACATATTTTGTTACAGAGGACAACCCAGCATAATATGGTCCTCTTTCGGACAACACGCCCCTACTTTGCTCTCACGTACCCTATAAAGAGTTGGTCATCCTCCCGGAACTCTTTAGTGCGATCAAGGTAGAATGATCACGCTCTTTTTGGGTCCAGACGGCGGAGACGTTCCTCTTCTTTGGAAGGGTGCGGAGGTGCATAGAAAGTGGGCAGAGTAACGGACTGTCCCAGATGGAAGGGAGTTACAACCGTGGGAAAGAAAGATGCCCTAGTTCTTTGCACCAATTTGTCAGGAAAGACTGTCGGGTAAGGAGGCTGTGATGACGGTGCTAGCAGAGATAATTGCCACCAAAAAGGCTGTTTTGATAGTGAGCAACCGTAGAGGGCAGTTGTGCAGCAGCTCATCAAGAAAGTAAAGAACAAATTAAGGTTCCATTGTGGCATAAGAAAGAGGAAGGGGGAAACAAGTGGGTTAACCCCTTCAAAAAATTCTGCACCAGAGGGGACTTCAAAAGTGACGGCTGATCAGACAGCCAAAGAAAAGCATTCTGTACAATATTTACAAACGTTGTTCCATCAGCAGGGGCATACCGATCTCGTGGAGGGACGCCTGGCTGCCAGAATAACTTTGCAGACTTCGGGAGGAATGTCAAAAGCTGTCAACTTTGCCACTCAATCTCCACACAAGAAGGTGGAGAGTGGACAGGTTCGGGTGGAGGACCCTCCCTTGCTGCTGTGACAGAAGATCCTCCCAAAGGGGCAGCCTGATCGAAGGATCGATGTTCATAGCCAGAAGTTCGGGATACCAAACTCTCCATACCCAATTTGGAGCCACAAGAATGATTTGCGTCCAGTCGCTCCTGATCTTCCTGAGCCCTCTGGGCAGGAGTGTCATGGGCGGAAAGTCGTACAGGAGCTCTGAGCTCCACTCGCGACGAAAAGCGTCGCTGAGCGAGAGCCGCCTGGGAAACTCCAACGCGCAAAATTGCTGACATTGCGCGTTCTCTTCAGAGGCAAACCGATCTAACCAAGGCTCTCCCCACCGCTGAAAGAGACCTTGTACCACCTCTGTATTGATATGCCACTCGTGATCCGCAAGGCTGAGTTAGTCTGATCTGGCGTTCAGAGAACTGGCCAGATGTTGAACCACCAGGGAAATGTCCTGCTGTTCCAGCCAAGTCCAGAGGTGCATGGTCTCTTGACAGAGTCCACGACCCCACTCCGCCCTGTTTGTTGCAGTACCACATGGCTGTAGTGTTGTCCGTGAACACCTGAACTAGCCTTCCCTTGATGGATGATAAAAAAGGCTTTCAGTGCCAATCAGATCGCACGAAACTCCAATAGGTTGATATGGAGCCTGGCTTCCGCCGGAGACCAGTCTCCTCTGATCTCCACCTCCCCCAGATGGCCGCCCCATCCCAGAAGAGACTCATCCATCACTACTGTGAGATCTGGGTGAGGAAGGGAGAGGGGTCTGCCTCTGACCCGATCGCGGTCTGTCAGCCACCACTGCAGGTCTTTCGCAATGCCCTCTGATATCTGAACCAGGTGGGTGAGATTTCCTCGAAGGTGTGCCCACTGAAACTTCAGGTCCCACTGCAGAGCCCACATGCGCCACCTTGCATGGTCTAACAGCAGGATGCAGGAGGCCATGAGGCCCAACAGCCTCAGAGTCGTTCTCATGAAATCCAGGACAGAGGCTAAAACAGCGGTATCATAGCCTGAATATCCTGGACTCGTGGTTCGGGAGGATAGGCCAGAAACTGCACCTTGTCCAGAACCCCTCCAATGAAAAGGAGCGTCTGAGAGGGAGTCAGGTGCGACTTCGGCACGTTGATAGTGAACCCCAGCGAATGCAGGAGGTTCGCCATAGTCTGTAGTGAGAGACGACTGCTTGGGACGAGCCCGCCTTCAACAACCAGTCGTTGAGATAGGGGAAGACTGGAGCCCCTGATCTCCGCAGATGGGCTGCGACCACTGCCATCACCTTTGTGAACACCCGAGGGGTACTGGGGAGGCCGTAGGGGAGCACGGCAAGCTGAAAGTGCTCGTGGCCCACCGTAAACCGCAGGTAGTGACGATGGGCAGGCAGGACAGGGCTATGGAAATAGGCATCCTACAAGTCCAGCGCTACCATCCAGTCTCCCTGGTCCAGGGCAGACAGGTCCTGAGTTAGGGTGAGCATCTTAAACTTCTCCTTTTTGAGGAATTAGTTGAGGGCTCGGAGGTTGAGGATAGGACGAAGGCCTACGTGCTTCTTTGGGACCAGAAACAAGCCGGAATAACAACCACAGCCTATTTCTGGCCCGGGAACTCTCTCTATAGCTCCCTTGGCCAAGAGAGTTTTGACTTCCTCGTGGAGTAAGGTAAGGTGATCCTCCGTCAGCCGATTGTACACTGGAGGCATGGATGGAGGGGTAGTCTTGAAGGGGAGGGAGTAACCCCTTCGAACTATTTGCAACACCCACCTGTCCGAGGTAATGTTTCGCCAGTGGTGGAGATGATGGTGTATTCTGCCACCAGCTGGTCGTAAATGATCCTGGGGGATCGGACTAGGAGGGTTTTGCGGTGGAGGAGGGGATCGTGGCTTGGCTCGACTTCTGGCCTCCCGACTCACAGGGTCGGGGTGAACTGCATCCACGGCCACGCAGAGGTTGCTGAACTTGCCGGGCCCTCTGGCCAGAATAGGGTTGGCGCGGTTGGTCGCCCCTTCTGTAGCCACAAAAGGAGTGAAAAGCAGACAGAGGCCGGGATGGGGTGGAGAAGCCAAAGGACTTGGCCATAGCCCGCAAATCCCTGAAACACTCAAGGGCGGAATCTGCTTTGTTTTCGAAGAGACGGGAGCCATCAAAGGGCATGTCCATAAGATTAGCTTGGACATCCCCCCGAAAACCCAGACATCCTCAGTCAGGCATGGGGACGTACGGCCGTCATGGAAATCGCTTGACCTGTTGTGTCCAAGCCACATCGGATGGCGAACTTCGCTGCATCTTTCCTGTCTGAAATGGCTTGGGAGAGTAGAATCCGGTCCTCCTCCGAGACTCTGGGCAGCACCTGCGCAACCGTGTCCCATATCAAATGGGAATAATGGCCCAAAAGGCATGCAGTGTTCACCGACTGCAATACCAGACTGGCGGAAGAAAAACATTTCTTCCCAAAGCTTTCCATTCTCTTGGATTCCCTGTCCGGGTGTGCGCAAGGAACAGCGCTACGGGAAGTGGAAGCTTGAACCACCAAGTTTTGTGGGTAGGGTGGGCGGTGAGGAAAGCTGGGACACCCGGTGCAGGGCGATAGCGGCAGGCAATCATTCTATTCACAGGAGCCCCTCTGCTGGGCTTGGACCAGGTGCCCAAAAGAACGTCCGTCAAGGCCTTAGTGAAAGGCAGCAAGGGTTCCGAGCTGAAGACACCAGGCTGCAGGACCACTGTCAAGACGTTAGTCTTGACTGCCACCGAAGGGAGCTGCAGGTTCAAGACCTCCGCAGCCCTATGCACCACCATACCGAATGATGCCCCCTCCTCCGTAGCCAGGTTAGGGGGAGACAGCATGCCAGAATCTGGGGAGGTGTCCAGGCCACTGGCATCACCCAGTTCTTCATACCAGTCCATGTACTGGGGTTGCAGGATTTCTAAGGGGTCCAGCTCCCCCTCCCAATCCTCATCTATTCCTAACCCTTCAGAATAGGGCAGGTTAAACCGCATGGAGCCATACGGCTCTGTCGGCGCCGGTCTTTTCGCCAATGGATGCCCTACCGGCTCCGTGCCACCGGGAATGAGGATTGGGAAGGAGCTGCCGACGCCAAGCACCTCGGCTGCGGACTCAGCGTGGGGGAAGGTCGCTGTGGAGGTGCGACCAGCGCCGGTCCGGCCCAGGAAACGGGTCCAGTAGGATGCTGTGGCGCTGGGGCCGAAGGCGCAGAACCCACGGGGACTCCATAATCAGAGCCTGCAGGGCCCAAAGGCGTGCCAGCGGGGTCAGGCCGCCCAAATATGGTGCACATGGCATCATAGAACTCCTTCAGTTGGGTGGGGGGAGGCTCCCGGCCCCGGGAAGGAAGGAAAACGCAGAGCTGACCCAGGCACCCGCTCCGCGGGGCGGGGCCTCTAGCGGCGAGGTTCCTCACGCGACAGACGTGGCTGAGTCGAAGCACTTCTTGTGTTTCTTGTGATGCCTCTTACCGGACGACTTGGAAGAAGAGGACTTCAATTCTCCGGAGCGGTGCTCGGACCTTCCTCTCAGAGAAGAGAGCGAGATAGACGGGGCGACCTTTAAGGCGTTAGACGCCGGGCCGCGATTAGCTTTAGGGACCGCTCCCTCAAAACTTTTGGTGCCATGGCCCCGTAACTGAAGCACAACTTCGTGTCGTGGTCGCGCTCCAAGCACCAGAGACACAATAAGTGGGAGTCCGTCACCAACATGGCACGGTGACAGGCGCCGCACGGCCTGAACCCAGAGGTCTTCTTGCCTAGCACACCAAAAGGAGTCGACAAAAAGTCTGTCAAAAATGACAGGGGTAAGCTCTCTTCGACAGAAATGCGCAGGCTGGCGCGTCAAGAAAAGTACTGACGTCAGCGCCCCAGAGTGGCGGTTATATTGATGACGCGGACATCACTATGATGACAAACACGACGCTAAGCGGAGTCGACCGGCGTGCCGGGGTACTGCTACGAAAAATCGTACAGATCCAGCCTGGCGCTTGGAAGTTCAAAGGTAAGGAATCTGCGGCTAGATGTCTCTATCAGATAAGTTACATGTTATGGATGGGACACCTGATGCAGGTGTACAAATCCGTATGGATGATACAGTTGAACAGAACAGATTCATGTGATACCCACCGCTCTCTCCACTGCCTGACGGCACAAGGAATTCATTTCAATGCACATTACCTCATTCATAGAGCTTTCCTGAAATACTGGTTCTGTAAGAAATTGGATTATTATTTAGGGTGGGTGACTACCCACCTAAATGAGTAATCTTAACCACTGTCATGGTAAACACTAAATAAATCTGAGCTCAACCCTCTGGTAGCAATGGCACCGAGCAGACAGGCTTAACATGGGGCAATGTGTAAAGTATTTATGTTGTACCAAAACAGAAATAAAACCCAAATGCAACACAAGAAAACAATAAAAATCCCAACATAGAGTAAAATTTTACAAACATAATGACACCAAAATGACAAACATCTAATAAGGGGAATGTTAGACCTGGCATCCTTGGTGTGGTTTCCCCTGACCTTTTGCCTCTACCACATGGTGCAGGGCTGACCTGCTGCCGGTGCCGAGGATCGAACCGTGAGCCCCAGATTCCAGCGTGACTGACGCTGGAATCTGGGGCTCACGGCTCGATCCCGGCACCGCAGCAGGTCAGCCTAGCACCATGTGACTGTGGGCAATAGCTTGCTTAATCTTCCCAACTGCCCCCAGCGCCGGGATGCCTTCGGGTAGCTGTTTGCGCTTTACAAATACTGGATTTACATTTTACCTGTGTTTTTGATGCTGTGCTGGATTTCGTTTTTGCTGGCTTAGATGCTTTGGGCACTTTGCCACTGCTGATCAGTGCCAAAGTGCAAGTGCTCCCTGTATAAATTGGTATGGAGATTGGTTCTCCCTGATTGGCATATTTGTTTTACCAATAAGTCCCTAGTAAAGTGCACTGAGTGTACCAGGGCTGGTGAATCAAATGCTACTAGTGGGCCTGCAGCACTGATTGTGCCACCCACCTGAGTAGCCTTGAAAAGATGTCTCAGGCCTGCCACCGCGGTGCCTGTGCGCAGTTTGTTAACTGCAACTCAACTTGGCAAGTGCACCCACTTGCCAGGCCCTACCCTACCCTTTTCTTACACATAAGACACCCCTATGGTAGGTACAAGGTACCCCCTGGGCAGGGTGCAGTGTATTTGAAAGGTAGGACATGTACCGATGTGTGTAACATGTCCTGATAGTGAAATACTGCCAATTTTGTTTTTCACTACAGAAAGGCTATCTTGCCCCATAGGACAGAATGGGGAATGCTTTGTAGCATTTTACAAGCATATCTTCCCATAGGGACAAAATAGAAAAGTGGAGTTTGGTATCCCTGAACTCAGAATTTAAATAACACATCTTTTAGTAAAGATGTTTTTTAAATTGTGGGTTTGAAAAATAGCACATTTAGAAAGTGGCTATTTTCTTGTCCAACTATCCTCTGTGCCTCTGCCTGTTTGTGGATTGACTGTCTGTTTTCAGTGTGAGAGAGACAGAGGATATGCATTCCCTTTAGACAGCCCCTGGGGGGATTGAGGTGTGCCTGGCCCTTCCTGGATGACGCAGCCCTGAGCTGAATAGACCCTGGCTGCATGTACAGTGGTGGGAGGAGATTTACCTTACACCTGAATAGAGCCTGTCTCCCTTGCACAATGCTGTCTCCACCCCCTGTGGTCATGCTGCACCAAGTGAATGGAGAACTGGGTTCAGAGACCCTTACTTCAAAGACATCAAAGACATTTTGGGGTATAAGTATGTGCCCTAAACCCCCAGTAAATTAGACTACTTCATGAATCAAGAGGGACCGTTGCCAAGGAGAAGAGCTGAAGAGACTGGAGGCGAAGCGCTGCCCCTTTGCTGTGTGCTGTCTGGGGTTGTCCTGCAGTAGCTGATTCTTCCAAGGAAAGGAAAAGAACTTTGCTGTGTGCTGTGTACACCCCCTGCTTGAGAGGAGTCTCCAAGGGCCTGTGTATGCTAGCCTCCTGTTGTAGGAAACGCAGGGACATCTAAGTTTCCAAGTCTTTTTCTCCTCTTTCAACTGCGCTGTGTGTGTGTGCCCTCACACAGCTCTCCGTGCACTGCAATCTTCGTGGAGTCTGCAGCGTTAAGGGAGGACGCTGAGGGCCTGCTTATCAATTGTTTGCCTCAGGCCTAGCTTTCCCTGTGCATTCCTGGGAGCCGCGACGCGCTCCCCCCAGAAGAGGAGACTGCCGAAAAACCTTTTGCCTGATCACCGCCTCCGGCCCGAGTCCAAGGTTCAACATTAAAGAAAAGGGCAGCGCTGCAGCATAGCAGGCTGCGAGGCGTTACCTAGCAACCGGGATCTCTCAGCGAGGGTAAGCCGTTGTCGACTTAGCCCCGCCCAGCGGGACCTCAGCTCCAGCCGCCGGGTAGTGAGGACGCGCTCCATTCAGGAAGGAGCTGTCCCGCTCCCCTGCGCAGCGTCATCAAGGATTTTACCGCCCCAGCCCGGAGACTGAAGGAGCCTTGAGACTGTGCTTCCCTGGTCTTCTCTGGGCCGCGCAGAGCTCCTGCCGCTGTCGGAGTGTCGTCCGAGGCACGGGCAGTCGTGAGAGGGGGTGACGCTGAGGTCTAGAGCGGCCCCCGCAGGTGGTGGTGGCGTCCGCCTCAGCCGGGGCTCCCTCGCGTAGCGGAGAAGCCTGGAGGTGCACGAGGGACAGAGGAACAATCAGGTAACGCTCAGTCCTGAGGTCTGAGCCGTGGCACACTGTATTTCCAACGAGCGGGTTGCGGGCATAAGTGAGACTGCTTTTGGTGATCAACGGCAACTGGGGCACCTTCCTGTTAATACGAACAACCAGTGCTTTTACTAAAAGGGATCGGTGGTAACAGGGGCACCTATGACACTTGATGGGGGCATGTTCTCTTAGTTGACGTGATTACGAGGGCATGTTTTTCTCATGTTAGTAATTACTGGAAGTAGACATCGTATGCGGGCATGATTCCTTTGTGACTGTGATTACTGGAGCCTGAAACTTTGGTGGGACACAAACTAGCTACTCAGTGGCAGTTAAAATCTTTTTGGAGGATACCAGGGCATTTGCACCCCGTGGGATTCAGGACAAAGATTGCATTCTGGCTACCTAACACCCAGAGCTTGCCCTTACTTAGGGGACCCATGAAAGTTGTTACCTCTCTGGCCTTCAGTATAAGGAACATGTCCTGGCTAATGTGATTTATGGAACTACTGCATTCTTTTTAAAGTAACAAAGGATATCTATTATCATATACCTCAGTGTGGAGTGTCCTTTGTGGTGTGTCTAGTGTGGCATTGGTGCGTGCATGAGGGTGTGGTGCGCAAATGCTTTATGCATTGCCTCTGGGATAAGCCTGACTGCTCGTGCCAAGCTACCAAGGGGGTGAGCAGGGGTTATCTTCAGTGTGCAACTCTCTTGCCCTGACTAGGGTGGTGGTTTCTGCCTGGCTTAGGCGTATGCCCTAGTCATACACACAAGGAGCTATAGAGGGAAAAGAACCAGCCAGGTCGCCCTCCACTCAATAATCAATAGAAAATACTAACAGACCTGGTCAGTAAGGCACCTCTCTTAAGGCCAAAAAGATATAAAGCGGAGGTCGGGATTCACAAATTTAATTCCCATATACGCCTCTCTTTTCCGTAACGAGGTAGTAACCTACCGCTTTTTTGCCTTCAATTTAAAATAAAAACCGTTTTAACAGATGGCAGTCACCACGCTTTGTTGCCCCTGACCAACGTACAGGAGAGCTAATGTGAAAGGTGCATAAAATTTTGAGCATCACAATCAAAAACAAAACAAAAAATTGTGAAAAAGGCAAAATGACCCCTCACGTGCGCACCACCAATCGGGCTCGCTGGTTGGTACTCACCAGCTGTGCCCACTTTTATCATCATTGGTAGCCATCTTGCCTTAAAAATTATAAATAATAAATATAGTGTCCAAAACAAAAACAATAAGTGCTGTGAAGGAAGTGAAGTGAATAAAGCACATCCCACGATGCGACCATGTGAAGCTAAAATTGAAATAAGGTGCACTTTACTCGGTCAATTTTATTATTCACTGTGCACTTATTCAAATTAAAAATCGGTTGCCTATCATGCATACCGCTTTATACTGCGCCAACATGTTTCATTGCCACAATAATTTTTAGGGAAATTTCTTCAGGGCAAACAGAGTCGCCTGGCACCAGTACTGGACACTTAAATAACTTTCTCGGGGACTGCCAAATGTAAAAACAAAACAAATACACATCCCATTACTCTCGAATCGTCCTTTCTTACTAGAACTCTATAATGTTCTCATCTCAACTATGGAGTTTATATTACCCTAAATGAGCCACCGTTCTTCGTACCAGCTCTGTCCTTTTAGGTCACACAAGGGACTCCATCTGTGAGTCCTCTCAGTGGATTAACATTCAGCTGTAATGTCAATCTACAAAGTGATAGGAATGTTATTAGTCATATGTACACCAAAAAAGTTTACAACATACTCCTTTCGCACAAAACTCTCTCTCGTGCGATATTGTGAACAAGGACCAGATTGCATTCTGGCTACCGAACACCCAGAGCTTTCCCTTACTTAGGGGACCCATGAAAGTGGTTACCTCTCTGGCCTTCAGTATAAGGAACATGTCCTGGCTAATGTGATTTATGGAACTAATGCATTCTTTTAAAAGTAACAAAGGATATCAATTATCATATACCTCAGTGTGGAGTGTCCTTTGTGGTGTGTCTAGTGTGGCATTGGTGCGTGCATGAGGGTGTGGTGCGCAAATGCTTTATGCATTGCCTCTGGGATAAGCCAGACTGCTCATGCCAAGCTACCAAGGGGGTGAGCAGGGGTTATCTTCAGTGTGTAACTCCCTTGCCCTGACTAGGGTGGTGGTTTCTGCCTGGCTTAGGCGTATGCCCTAGTGAACCAGAAACCCCATTTCTAACATTGGTTGTCAGCGGTGGGGATAGGACTTGCGTTTGTGCACTACCACAGTGATTCATTATTGCACCTAGACCACTACACAACCACATACGGGTACTATTTTCCTTTTGGTTCTATTTTTTATCCGGCCCTTGAATTACCCACACAGCATGTCTCGGGAGAGTATATCAGCAAGAGGGGACGCAGAAGTGCAAGGTGACGTTGAAATGCTATGTAATTACAAAGTAGAGCAACTCAAGCAATTCTGCAGGAGCTTTGGAGATCCCATGAAGAGCCACTCTAAAAAAAGAGGAGCTACAGAAGGCCTTAGGAGCCTGGTGGGAGGCTAGGCGAGCTGATGAGACAGGCGAAGGAGAGGTGGGTGAGGATGCACAAAGGGATGGTTTCAGGTCACAAGATCTACCTGTGTCAAGAGTAGCCTCCAGGGCTGGCAGCATCCATTCGGCTAGAAGTCTTTCCCCAGAGGAGCTGGAGGAAAATCAAAGAGTCAGAGACCATGAAATAGTAATCTTAAAGCTTAAGATGAAGCAATTGGATATGGAGAACCAAAAGGCTGCCATGGAGAGGGAAAAGATAGCAGAGGAGAGCAAAAGCGCTCGCTCTTTGGAGGAAAAGAAATTGCTTTTGGCTCATGAGTTGAGCATGAGGGAACTGGACATTAAAGCCAAGCAAGTGGAGTCCAGTTTAAATGGTGGCAGCGTACAGCCAGTGCAAGGGGGTAAGGTTTACATACCTAAGGACCTAGTACAGAATTACCAGAAGGGTGAGGATGTCTATGCATGGTTTGCATCTTATGAGGCAGCACTGCGAATGAATGAGGTACCTGAGAAGCATTGGGGGGCAGGTCTGTGGAGACACTTTGAGGCCACTGGGAGGAACACCCTGACACCTTTGGAGGAGGCGGGAAACCTGACCTATCCCCACATGAAGGAGGCTTTATGCCTCAGGTATGGGCTCACACCTGAACAGTACAGGGAGCAGTTCAGGACCTTCAAGAAGCTTGATTCTCATACTTGGGTTGAATGTGTGAACATGTACAGCCGTGCACTGGATGGTTGGATAAAGGGCAGCAAGGTAACTGATTACCAGCGGTTGTACAACTTGATTAGTTGGGAGCACTTGAGTAGTTGTGTGTTCCAGAGCTGCGCCAGCATCTATTGGATAGTAAGCCAACTGATCCCAGGGAGCTTGCTAAAGAGGCGGACCGCTTGACTAGCACCCGGTTCCAAAAGGGGATTGTGGGTAACCCAGCCAAGGGTGGGCAGGGTCCCCAGCAGAAGAGTGGGGGGGACAAGGGTAACCAAAAGGAGTTCTCTAAAGCGCCCCAAAACAGTTCCCAGTGTAAGGAATCCCAGCCCCCCCAAGCCTAAAGTGTCCTGGCCCCCTAAGGGCAAGCACGACAACCGGGATTCCCGCTGGTGCTACAACTGTGGTCAGGAGGGCCACATAGCGCGGGACCCCAAGTTCCCTATGGCAAACCCAGCACCCACTGGTGCACCGTCACCGGGGTTAGGGAGTGTAGTGCTGGGGGAGGAGATGGTTCCTAGTGAAGGTGGGGAGCCAGCAGTTATGACCCTTGTCTCATTAGGGGACAGAGAGATGGTCCAGGGATCCTATCTGCCTGAAAACACTAAGAAGTGCAGGCAGTGGGTGACCATCAATGGAAAGAGGGTGGAAGCTGTGAGAGACACGGGAGCCAGCGTGACATATGTCAGGTATCAATGGGTGTCTGAGGAGCAGGTTATTACCAATGCACTTCACCCTGTAGTTGCAGCAGACAACTCTGAGCGCCTGTGCAAGTTGGCGCCAGTTCCCTTTGAGTGGGGGGGGAGGGGGTCCTCAGGTTCCTTGAAGGTTGTTGTTCGTCCGTCCATGCCTGTAGACTGTCTGCTTGGCAATGACCTGGAGAGTTCTCCATGGAAGGAGGTGGAACGCCAGGCTCATTTGGAGATGTTGGGTCTGCCTGAGTGGGTCTGTGTGACCACTCGGTCAATGGCAGCCAGTAGGGGTAATCAGGAGGACCTGGAGCCTGAAACAGTGGCCCAGGTGCCTGCCAAGAAGAGGAAGGGCAGGGGGCATGGGAAACCAGCCCCAGAAGTTCCCACGGTCCAGGAGGAGGCAGAACCTGAGGGGGATGCCCTGGAACCAACAGGGGAACAAGTGGCCGAACTGGGAGACCTGCCTGAGCTGACCCATTAGCAGCAGGAGGGAGGTCCCTCCAGAGAGGAGTTCTGCAGAGCGCAGATTGAGTGCCCTACTCTTGTTGGTTTGCAGCAACAGGCTGCAGACCAGGCAGCAGGTGATCCCTGCGGGTGGGCATTGACATTGTGGGGCCACTGGAACCCAAGACAGCCTTTGGCAACAAGTTCATCTTGGTCTTGGTGGACCATGCCACCCAGAAGCTGTCTCTCTCCGGACAATCACAGCCCCCGTGGTGGGTCGTGCATTGAATGGGGATCTTTTCCCGTGTGGGGTTCCCCAGGGAGGTGGTCTCCGACCGCGGCACAAACTTCATTTCGAAGTACATGACATCTTTGTGGGAGGAGTGCGGTGTGACATACAAGTTCAGCACCCCTTACCACCCTCAAGGGAATGGGTTGGTTGAGAGATTCAACTGAACCCTGAAGGGCATTATAAAGGGTCTTACAGAACCCATGAGACGGAAGTGGGAAGTCTTTTGGCCATGCCTGTTGTTTGTAAAGCGGGAGGTACCGCAGAAATCCTTAGAGTTCAGTCCCTTTGAACTACTGTATGGTCACCCTGTGAGAGGACCCCTGAGTCTGGTGAAGGAGGGGTGGAAGAGAACTCCTGGTAAGACCCCACAAGATGTGTTCAGCTATGTGCTGGCCTTCAGAAACCAGACACAACGCTTCAGGAAACTCGCTCAGGGGAACCTGGAAGCTAGCCAGGAAGCAATGAAAAGATGGTATGACCAGAATGCCACTCTGGTCGAATTTCAGCCTGGCCTGAAAGTGTGAGTGATGGCACCAGTGGAGCCTTGTGCGCTCCAGGATACGTGAACTGGTCCCTATGAGGTGGTGGAGCGTAAGAGTTAGGTGACCTATTTGGTTGACTTACAGACTCCCAGGAACCCTTTGAGGGTCCTGCATGTAAACCGCCTCAAGCTGCACTTTGAGAGGTCCTAGGTAACTATGCTCCTCGCAACAGATGATGGAATAGAGGAGGAGAGTGAGCCTCTTCCTGACCTCCTGTCAGCGAAGGAACATGATGGGTCAGTGGATGGGGTGAACCTCTCTCCTACCCTGACCCCAGAGAAGCAGAGGGACTGTCGCCAGGTGCTGGGACAGTTCGCCTACCTGTTCTCCCTGACACCAGGAGTCTCCAATTGGTGCGTCCATGATGTGGACACTGGAGACAGTCTGGCTGTGAAACAGAAATTTTACAGGGTAGCTGACAAAGTCAGGGCCAGCATCAAGGAAGAAGTGTCCAAGATGTTGGCGCTAGGGGTGATAGAGCCCTCAAGCAGCTCCAGGGCTAGCCCAGTCGTCTTAGTGCCAAAGGCTTCTGCGCCCGGTGCCACTCCAGAACTCCGGTTCTGTGTAGACTACCGTGGGCTCAACAAGGTCACCAAGACTGACGCGCACCTCGTCCCCAGAGCTGATGAGCTCGTTGATAGGTTAGGAGCTGCCCGGTACCTCAGTACATTTGATTTAACGTCTGGGTACTGGCAGATTGCCTTAACCAATGGAGCCAAGGAGAGATCTGCGTTCTCAACTCCAGAGGGGCATTACCAGTTCCGGGTTATGCCCTTTGGGATGAAGAACGCCCCCGCCACCTTCCAGAGACTGGTCAACCGGGTACTGTCCGGGCTGGAGGAATTCAGCGCTGCGTACCTGGATGACATTGCTGTGTTCAGCTCCAGTTGGGAGGAACATTTGCAACACCTCTGTGAAGTGTTGAAGGCTCTGCAAAGTGCAGGCCTCACTATCAAGGCTAGTTAGTGCCAAATAGGGCAGGGATCTGTGGTGTACTTGGGACACCAGGTAGGAAGCGGCCAGGTGGCGCCCCTACAAGCAAAGATTGACACCATTTTGGTTTGGGAGCACCCCCCCGCCCCCCCAAGACCCAGACAGAGGTGAGAGCCTTTTTAGGTCTCACCGGGTACTACCGACGATTTGTCAAGGGGTATGGCACCATTGTTGCCCCTTTGACAGAGCTGACTTCAAGGAAGCAGCCCAGAAAGGTGATCTGGACTGATGGCTGCCAGACCGATTTTAATTCCCTCAAATCTGCCATGTGTACGGCGCCCGTGCTTAAGGCACCTGACTTCTCCAAAGAATTTGTCGTGCAGACAGATGCTTCAGAGCATGGTGTGGGAGCAGTACTCTCACAATTGAACGACGAGGGCTTGGACCAATCTGTAGCTTTCACCAGTACGAGGCTACTTCCCAGGAAACAGAGGTGGAGTGCAATTGAAAGGGAAGCTTTTGCTGTGGTCTGGGAGCTGAAGAAGCTAAGGCCCTACTTGTTTGGGACTCACTTCCGGGTTCGGACCGACCACAGGCCCCTCAGATGGTTGATGCAGATGTGGGGTGAGAATCCAAAACTGTTGAGGTGGTCCATTTCCCTACAGAGCACGCCAATGCTGATGGTCTGTCCAGATTCTTCTGCCTTAGTGATGAGAACTCCCAAGGGGGTGGGTAGTTCTCCCCACTTTTCAGCTGGAGTGGACACGTGCTAGGCCTGGCATCCTTGGCGTGATTTCCCCTGACCTTTTGCCTCTACCTCCTGTGTTTTTGATGCTGTGCTGGATTTCGTTTTTGCTGGCTTAGATGCTTTAGGCACTTTGCCACTGCTGATCAGTGCCAAAGTGCAAGTGCTCCCTGTATAAATTGGCATGGCGATTGGTTCTCCCTGATTGGCATATTTGTTTTACCAATAAGTCCTTAATAAAGTGCACTGAGTGTACCAGGACTGGTGAATCAAATGCTACTAGTGGGACTGTAGCACTGATTGTGCCACCCACCTGAGTAGCCTTGAAAAGATGTCTCAGGCCTGCCACCGCGGTGCCTGTGCGCAGTTTGTTAACTGCCATGTGAACTTGGCAAGTGCACCCACTTGCCAGGCCTTACCCTTACCTTTTCTTACACATAAGACACCCCTATGGTAGGCCCAAGGTACCCCCCTGGGCAGGGTGCAGTGTATGTGAAAGGTAGGACATGTACTGGTGTGTGTAACATGTCCTGATAGTGAAATACTGCCAATTTCGTTTTTCACTACAGAAAGGCTATCTTGCCCCATAGGACAGAATGGGGAATGCTTTGTAGCATTTTACAAGCATATCTTCCCATAGGGACAAAATAGAAAAGTGGAGTTTGGTATCCCTGATCTCAGAATTTAATAACACATCTTTTAGTAAAGATGTTTTTTAAATTGTGTGTTTGAAAATAGCACTTTTAGAAAGTGGCTATTTTCTTGTCCAACTATCCTCTGTGCCTCTGCCGGTTTGTGGATTGACTGTCTGGTTTCAGTGTGAGAGAGACAGAGGATGTGCATTCCCTGTAGACAGCCCCTGGGGGGTTTGAGGTGTGCCTGGCCCTTCCTGGATGACCCAGCTCCGAGCTGAATAGACCCTGGCTGCATGTAGAGTGGTGGGAGGAGATTTACCTTACACCTGAACGGAGCCTGTCTCCCTTGCACAATGCTGTCTCCACCCCCCTGTGGTCATGCTGCACCAAGTGAATGCAGAACTGGTTTGGACTGGGTTCAGAGACCCTTACTTCAAAGACATCAAAGACATTTTGGGGTATAAGTATGTGCCCTAAATCCCCAGTAAATTAGACTACTTCATGAATCAAGAGGGACCTTTGCCAAGCAGAAGAGCTGAAGAGACTGGAGGCGAAGCGCTGCCCCTTTGCTGTCTGGGGTTATCCTGCAGTAGTTGATTCTACCAAGGAAAGGAAAAGAACTTTGCTGTGTGCTGTGTACACCCCCTGCTTGAGAGGAGTCTCCAAGGGCCTGTGTATGCTAGCTTCCTGTTGCAGGAAACTCAGGGACATCACAGTTTCCAAGTCTTTTTCTCCTCTTTCAACTACGCTGTGTGTGCCCTCACACAGCTCTCCGTGCACCGCAATGTTCGTGGAATCTGCAGCGTTAAGGGAGGAGGACGCTGAGGGCCTGCTTATCGATCGTTTGCCTCAGGCCTCGCTTTCCCTGTGCATTTCTGGGAGCCGCAACGCGCTCCCCCCAGAAGAGGAGACTGCCGAAAAACCTTTTGCCCGATCACCGTCTCGAGTCCAGGTTCATCATTAAAGAAAAGGGCAGCACTGCAGCATAGCCGGCTGCGAGGCGTTACCTAGCAACCGGGATCTCTCAGCGAGGGGAAGCCATTGCCGACTTAGCCCCGCCCAGCGGGACGTGAGCTCCAGCCGCCGGGTAGTGAGGACGCGATCCATTCAGGAAGGAGCTGCCCCGCGCACGGAGCCTCTGCTTCCCTCGTTTTCTCTGGGCCGCGCAGAGGTGGTGGTGGTGGTGGTGGTGGCGGTGGCGGTGGCGGTGGTCGCCTCAGCCGGGGGCCCCTCGCGTAGCGGAGAAGCCCGGAGGTGCGCGAGGAACAATCAGGTAACGCTCAGTCCTGAGGTCAGAGCCGCAGCACACTGTATTCCCAATGAGCGGGTTGCGGGCATAAGTGAGACTGCTTTTGGTGATCAACTGCAACTGGGGCACCTTCCTGTTAATACGAAGAACCTGTGCTTTTACTAAAAGGGATCGGTGGTAACAGGCGCACCTATGACACTTGATGGGGCATGTTCTCTTAGTTGATGTGATTACGAGGGCATGTTTTCCTCGTGTTAGTAATTACTGGAAGTAGACATCGTATGGGGGCATGATTCCTTTGTGACTTCGATTACTGGAGCCTGAAACTTTGGTGGGACACGAACTAGCTACTTGGTGGCAGTTAAAATCTTTTTGGAGGATACCAGGGCATTTGAACCCCGTGGGATTCAGGACAAAGATTGCATTCTGGCTACCTAACACCCAGAGCTTCCCTTACTTAGGGGACCCATGAAAGTTGTTACCTCTCTGGCCTTCAGTATAAGGAACATGTCCTGGCTAATGTGATTTATGGAACTACTGCACTCTTTTTAAAGTAACATAAAGGATATCAATTATCATATACCTCAGTGTGGAGTGTCCTTTGTGGCGTGTCTAGTGTGGCATTGGTGCGTGCATGAGGGTGTGGTGCGCAAATGCTTCATGCATTGCCTCTGGGATAAGCCCGACTGCTCATGCCAAGCTACCAAGGGGGTGAGCAGGGGTTATCTTCAGTGTGCAACTCCCTTGCCCTGACTAGGGTGGTGGTTTCTGCCTGGCTTAGGCGTATGCCCTAGTCAACCAGAAACCCCATTTCCAACAGGGAACCAGAGATATGGAGTTTTAAAGTTTTATTTTGAATAGTGCCAAGAAGCACAAAGTCTAAATGATAGTCAATGGTCGCAGTTGTCAGACCTGTCCGCCTTAGGGTGGTTTTGTCCCAAATGTTTTGATTTCACCTTCCTATTTTTCTGAATTCGTTTTTGCTAAGCAGTGCTAAGGTGCTTTTGCTCTTCCGAACACCTGACTGGCATATTTAATTTACTTAGAACTCCCTAGTAAAGTGGTATACCATATACCCAGGGCCTGTAAATTGAATGTATTATTGTGCCACCCACTTAGGTAGCCGCTTAAAACATGTTCCAGGTCTGCTATTGCAGCCTTAATTTAGTTTTAAACTGCCAATTCCATTTGGCAAAATAACCCCCTTGCCAAGACTAACTCCCCTTTTATTTATGTCCTATTAAGTTTTACATGTCCTGGTAGTGAAAAACTCATATTTGTTTTTTACCTATGAGGCCTGCCTCTCCCAGAGGATAACACTGGGATGCCTTATTACATTTCATAAGTGCTAACATTTGATTGGGAACAGGTGGAGATTTCATGTCTGGTGTCTAAGAATTTGTAATTTAAAATCCGCTTTAATCGAAAAGTCAGATTTTAAGTTACAATTTTGAGAATGCTACTTTTGGAAAGCTGGCCTTTTCCTGCCCTAGCTATTTTGTGGCTGCAGCCTGTGCCTGGGTAACATGACGGGGAGGAGTTGGCAGTTGGGCTTTGTTTAGTCCTGCCAGATACAAAATAGAATGTTTAGGCGTACCTGGATGGGCCATCACTAGCAGGATCGGGGGTTGCGGGGGGGGGCACAGCCGCACCTACAAGTCGATAGGCTGTGCTCTGCCTTCATACAAAGGACTTCACACTACCTTATTGTTCATGCAGTCAGGCTTGGAGGCAGGGAAGGCAGGAAACTCCAAGCCCATCAAAGGAAATTTTCCAAAAACGTCTAAATAGGACCCTCAGAACCACTTTTCAGTTTACTTTCTGGACTTGCGGAAGGACTCAGAGGACTGCCTGCTGCTGTGGCCCGCTGTGTACTTCAGAAGACTGCTTTGCTGCACCTGGAAGGACTGCTGTGCTGCCTGAAGCCTGCCTCGACCCTCAGAGGTCTGCCTTGCTGCTTGAGGTCTGTTCCACTGCTTGAACCCAGGACTACCAGAGTGACTCCAAGGGTTAGTTGGCTGGCCTCCTCATCAGAGCCTCAGGAACAGAATAGGCTCCAACTATCTTCAACTTACACTTGGACCCAGACTGATTGAGTCCCAATCCTCTAAGTGGCGCTTCTCCAGTCCTGGACCCTTCCAAGTGGTGCTTAAGGTGCCCAGATAGCCAAAATCCAAAACGTGGGCCGTTGAAAAGTTTGCACTCAAAACTACTCTGAGAACCAAGAGAAGACCGAGATCTTGCTGCTTGTTAAGCCGCTCAAGGTGCATTGCTGGTCAGCCTGACTTTGCTGCAGCTCCCGCTATGTTCTTCTCCACAGCAGCAAATCCTCTTCAGCAATCCTTCACAGAAGTAGTATTCGGCCTTGTGGAGTCCTTGTCGGCTACAGCTTTCAACTTCCAAAAAAGAGACTAAGTCCGAACATGAAAATCTTCACCACAGCTTCGTACAGCAGCTCCCTGATGTCGGCACCTCCTCCTCAGACACCACCTGCAGCAGCCCCACTAAACTCTACCTTCTCAGATGATTTTTGCTGAAATTTCTTTTAAGTCTGAAGATGAGCGCTGACTGGGCCCAATCCACTTATTGTATCCGGCCTGCGCTTCATCACAGTTGGCAATCTTCTTCAAATTTGACCCTGTCTAGCGCAATAGATATCCGCGGTTGGTGCTGTGATCTTTTAGGTGCTAGTTTTCACCATAAACTTTAAAAATTCATAACTCTGGTTCTACTGATCGAGTTTTTGTCATTTTGCAATTAAATAGTGTATTGAAATTCACTCTATTTTTCTAAACTGGTGTGGGATTTTTCTTGTGCTGTGTTTGTACTTTATTGCTGTTTGTGTGTTGCATAAATACTTAACACATTGCCTCTAAGTTAAGTCAGACTGCTTTTGTGCCAAGCTACCAGAGGGTTAAGCACAGGTTAATTTAATGACTTTTGTGGTTCACCATAACAGGGATTTTGATGGTTGCTTGAGCAGGACTACCACCACACTAAACCAACGACTGAATTTCTCACAGTAGTAGACCGGGATCTGGGTGCAATTTGACAAACTGACCGCGATGGAGCGCAGGTCAGATACCCCTAGCAGATTCATCCTGATCTAAGATTTTACCTTCTGCCTTTAGTCCTTAAGGCATAAGCCACCACAGGAATATAAGCTCCCCAAAACCTCACAACGTGTCAGACAGAAACCACAGCAGGGCCAAGTCCAGGTCCAGCTGACACTGATCAGCTGGACAGTTGCAGGAAAGGCCTCTTGCAACTTGTTGTATCCCTGTAACTTGAACATGAGGTCAGCCTCATGACCCTTGGAGTCCACTTCTTTGTCCTGGGTACAAGAGAGAGGAGGTCCAGTCCTTCAGTGCTATTCTCAGAAGGCAGACAGCAGGCTTAGTCCTCTTTTGATCTTCCTCAGGTACAGGAGGGATCCAAAGTGGGTGCCTGAAAAGTCACATGTATGACTGGCACAAGCAGAAGGTGGAAAGGACTTGGCGGGTACTCCCTAACCAATGGGATAAATGTTCCTAGGGCCAACACTACCCACTTTTGGCACTTTCAAGATGGCAAAAGTCTTTGGTCACACTAAACTTGGACCCGAGGTGTGGGGTGTGGGGTGTGTATGTGGGGTCTGTATGTAGGGGGTGTGCGTCGGTGTGTGTGTGCGTGGGGGGGGTGTGTGGAGTGTGTGGTGTGTGGAGTGTGGTGTGTGTTAGTTTTTGTGAATTTCCAGAAACCAGACAGGGGATACAAAAGAATTCTTTAGCACTGTACTTCCCTACTTTCAAGTGCGTCCAGTATTATATTTAAAACACAGCAGAACTATCAAGCAGGATTTGACACTGTAATGTCAAAAAGGTAGCTCATAGCCCTGGCTTGCATATTCTGCCAGGTTCAGAGGAGTCATCTCTGCCCTTTCAAGTTAGCCTATTGTTTGCTCATTGTAAGCATTTCACACCTTTTTCACATCTATTCATATGCTAATTACTGGTTGGCACAAGTGGGAGAGCAAATGCAAATTTAGCCTCCGGGAACTTCAGGCAGGGAAAAGGTAATTTTCCAAATGTTAAGTTTCTTTAATATTTATTAACAATCCAACATCATTGAATTGGATTTTTGAAATCTATTAAACAATACTTGTTTAATTATTTTTCTAGCTAGTCCCATTCTCGAGATATGCTACTCGGACTCCGATATTCTACATAGAACAGTTAGGCCTGTTACAGTGAAAAATAGCTTGTGTGTTAGTGACTGTAAGGACAAGCAAACATTAAATTACGACATGTCTCATGTTTAAATACAATGCACCCTGCCTTGTGGATAACAAGGCCTACACAGGGGTGACGTTCTAATATTTAAGAGGGAGGTTTTGGCCTGTCAAAAGGGTATATTGTAACCGGTCACTGTTCGAACTTGGGGTCTCTAGTTGGCTGAGGTATGTACCTTAGTCCAAATAGGGACCCTTGCTTCTAGTCAGGGTAAGGAGGGACACACGCTTAGATAACCCCTGCTCACCCCCTGGTAGCTTGGCACGAGCAGCCAGGCTTATCTCCAAGGCAATGTGTAAAGTATTTGCAACCACACTCCCAGTAACACAGTGATAACACCACAAATGGACACCCCACTGGTTTCATAAAACAAGCATTTACAATGCAATAGGTCTCGCAATGACATTGTTTTGAGCTATTGGCATTGAAAATGTTATTGTTTTTTTTTTTCCCTTCGTGAAGCATTAATCAAATGGTGTAATTGAAAATGGCAATAGCTCACTTTGTTGTAATTGCGAAATCTATTGCATTGCATTTGTACTATAGTACATTTTCTCTCGAAACTCCATATTCTTTTACAACACATCAGCAAATATACCAATATACCTATAGCCGGGGTATCAGTTACACCTGGAGGCAGAATTGTTATGTCTTATTAGGTGTAGGCTGTGTAACCCGAGGGATAGCTCTGCTGTGGCAGCCTGCGCCACTGGATAAAATGAGGAGCAGTAACCCAAGGGATAGCTCTGCTTTGTGAGCCTGCAAGACTAGAGGAAGAGGCTGTGTAACCCGAGGGATAGCTCTGCCGTGGGAGCCTGCAAGACTGGAGGAAGAGGCCTATTGCATTGCAAATGCTTTTTTTGGATGTCTTTCAGAAGAACAAACTCAGTCACTCATATGTGTAACGCATAGTAAACTCATATTGTCTTAAGCAGCGCTTTATTAAATTGATTCTCACAGCACAATTGCTAGACAATTGATAATGGTATTACTTCAATGTCACTAACCTGTTTTGCAATCTCTTTGTAATATTTTACTGCAAGAAATCAACTTTTTTGCTGAAGTTATCCGATAATATAATATTTTATATTTCTATTGGGTATAAATATATACATAGTGAGTTACTCAGAGAGTAAAGAAGACACACCATATGCGGATATGTTATAGATGGCACTTAAAGGGGACTCCTACGCTTTGATAACATGTGTTCAAATACATCCATACAGCCCTCTCAGCATATCGTAAAAGTAGCTATATTGCATTGCCAGATTTCCAGTCCTGTCAGAGGTTCTCAAGACAGACAGCCCAGACCACGGGGATCTCTGCCTGGGGGCCAGGGCTGGCGAGGCAGCAGGGGGCACAGCAGGACGTAAAACACTGCTGTCAGTGTGAGCGCGATCTCCTCCACAGCAGAGCAGCACTGAAAGGGCCCGAAATTATATTTAAATTCTAGTTAGTGCTTTAATAAAAAAATAAATCAAGAGTCAGCTGACTGGAGCCTACCTAGTCCGCTGCGGCACCACCCTGAGCCTGGAATAGAGCTACAAGCTCAGTGTCTGTCAGGCGGTAAAGTTTTAAACCTATTTACCTCAGTGAGCCACGCAGCAACCTCTCCGTAATGACTGTGTCTTTAACGCGACTTCTCGTTTCCGACCAGGTCCGGTCGCAGGGCAGCGGCATGATGCGGCACCGTGACCAATTGGGCACAGGCACTGGTGCGAGTAGTGGCTGCTGGTCAAACGGAACGTAACAAATTCATAACTGCCACCAGCTCGAACCGAGGCCCCGCCCACCTCAGGAGTAACTTAACTTCCAGCCTGTCTCCCCTCTCAGGAAAAGGACACACTGTTGCAGTCGTGATGCCATGTCACGGGAACCGGCCAGCGGCAGTGAATGCAACAGCAATCTAAGGCTCAGCAGTACAGAGCCCTCACCCACAGGCGCCCTGGCCTGCGTGTGCCTGCTTAATGTAACTTGAGGGCAGCAGCACTGCGCAGAGTAGATAGCCCATAGTCTGCCAGTGCGTCGGCCGTGATCCTGGTGATATTAACCTATGCTAACCAGACATGAAAGCAGAAACGCCGAAAACACGAAAGCTCAGGGAAACAAACCATAGTGGCGTTGAGCCCTAGAAACAAGTGTAGATGGGTGGGCGGGTAAAACAGTTGTGTCATCTACCGTCGACGAAATTGTCCATGAAGAAAGTTAAAAATGCATCAAAACAAACCAGAGCTGGCCTTTCACATCGGATCATTAAAGCCGCTGACGAAGATCCAGGACTAACTAATCATCGGTCCACTCTTGCCCTGCCTGCGGTGCACATCTCCTCACGCAACACCCCAACCCCCACGATAAACCGCGCGGAAGAGGCCTGCCTCCCCACTTAACCCCCCAGGGCTGTCCGCGACTATCTAAGCACCTCTGGAGGGAGCCCCGTATTTTCCATTCCCCGTATTTTTCCTTTCCCACAGCAGTGAGAATTTTATCTGGGACTTCGGGAAAGGAGGGGGGTGGGGGCGCTACAAAGAGCAGGCGGACAGAATGCAGTAAGGATCCCCATGGGCCTGCACTCAAGCATGTCGACATCTGCAGCTGGTTGGCTGGTCCCAGGGGGTTTGTAGCACCGCCTGGACCCCGGCCAGAAATTCCCTACATTCTGAGCCAGCCGATGTCGCACACGCCCCATTCCTCGCGACGGGCCCCTCAGCACTCCGGGAAGGGTATACGGTGCTTTGCCATATGTACTTTTCTCTAGGAGGGGCAGGGTAATGATTACAGCTGGGAATTCTGTGGATTTATGGCAGTGTCCTGGTCGAGGGTTTGCTTTCCAGCCGGGAGCAAGTTCTTAATGCAGTTGGCAAACCTATGTGCATTTTGTCAATGACAGATATGGGGCGCACGAGGGGTGCTGCTGCACTGTGGGCATGCTCACAGAGCAGACGAACGCAATACTAAGATAGCTCGGTGGGTTCGTGCATCTTTGGCAGCGGTTAACTAATACAGTCGAGCTCTTATCTGCACCAGGGCCAACAATCAATGCCACTGAATCAAGGACCGACAGCTTCCAAGCACCTACTATCGCATCAAAGACGAATCAGAAAGCGGCAGACATCCCCTGGGGCTCTCTGTCAAAGTAATGGATGTACGGAGGGCGTGGCGAGGCTCTGCTGCAGAGATTACAGCTGGCATGGACTTCTCATAGGTGGTTGCAAAGTACGAAAAACTAATTGGCACCAGAGCTAAACTAGAACACACTGCTGCAAAGAACAAACGCTCGCAGCCGCTTGTTTATCTTTGCATCGCGCTTTCACTTTCAGTGAAAGCGCCATGCAAAAATAAACACGCGGCTGAAGTAACCTGATGTTGCTGATTCTAAACAGATGGCCCCACTTAAGATAAGAAACTGCTTCACGACAGCTGTGAAGCAGACAATCCTGTCCGAATGGGCCGTCTGAAAAGGAGAAAGTGCGGCGACAAAAAACCCCCATTTCCAATGGCAGGCCACGGTGACGCAAGCCAATGGAAATTAGGGGGCGGGGCTTCGAGCCCCCTTCTAAAATCTCCTCTCTAACTATAGGTCTCGCCGAGCGAGCAGCGCATGCGCTGAAACGCTAGTCGAGACCTAAATAGCGGTATCTTTATAAAAGGAATACGATGAGACCAAACGATAGAAATCTAACATATGCATATTCGTAATATTTCGCTTTGCCGGTTATTAGGCCAGCAATCACTTGTAGGTTCTAGCGGTATTAATGAGCAATTCACGATCTCTAATGCAGTCCTAATGCAATGCTATGCAGTTCGTAATGCAGTTCGTAATGTAGTAATAAGACAGTCCTTAATGCAAGAATCAGGCAGTTCGTAATGCAAGAATAATGCGGTTCGTAATGCAAGAATCAGGCAGTTCGTAATTCTAGAACAATGCGGTTCGTAATGAAAGAATCAGGCAGTTCGTAATGCAAGAATAATGCGGTTCGTAATGCAAGAATCAGGCAGTTTGTAATGCTAGAACAATGCGGTTAGCCAATCTGCGCGGTCAACTCGGGCACTACTAGGCCCCAACAACAGAGACACCGGTCGTAAGCTTAAAGGGGCGGCCCCGGTACTGCTGGGCAGGTACGGGCCGCTCGGGGACTCAGCGCGTCTAACGCGGTGCAGCGGGAGAGAGCTCGGAGCCCTCCTGTACTCCTCCTGCACGCCTCCCCAGGCCACACACGCTTGCGGCTCCCGACCGGAGTCCAAGCCTTACCTGGGGGAGTGCGCTGCCTCGCTCCCTCTCACTCCGCTCGTCGGACGTCCTGCTGGACGATCCCAATCACGTTGCAGCTCTGTTGCAAGGCGACGCTGTAGCCGGACGGGTTCTGGCGCTGCCTTCTCCTTCGTTGACGATCTTGGGCAGATTCCTTTCGACGAACAATGATCACAATCCCTTTCACCTTGTAGCTTCCTTAGCTTCAAGAAATCCTTTAGCACGTTGCGGCTCGGGCCGGCGGCGGCGATCACAGCCTCAGTTACGATAACGGCTCAGGCCACAAACAGCAATGCAGCAGCGTGGACGATGTTTCACGCTGCGGGGGCAATGCGGTCACGGGGCACCTCGTAAATAGCACCACGGACCACACGGCAGTCTCAGGCGTGCAAAAAGCACACGCACACAGCGTCGCTGAGACACCCTTGGAAACTTTTATGTTTCTGAGTTTCCACAACAGGGGACCAGCTCTCCTCGGGCACTTGGAGACAAGTTGCTTCAGGACACAGCAAAGTCCTCTCAAGCAGGGGGACACAGCACACAGCAAAGTCCCTTGTCCTCTCCTCAGTCAAATCAGCAAACTGCAGGCCAGCCCCAGAACACACAGCAAGGGCAGTCCTTCTCTTCAGTCTCTTCAGCTGTTCTTCTTTGGGAGAGGTTCCTCTTGATCACGAAGTAGTTTCAATCCTTTTTCAGTATGGATTTCAGTCTTGAGTTCAGGGTTTTCAGCTCTTACATTTATACCCCTAAATGCCTTTGAAGTCTTTGTGTTCAGGGGGCTCTGACCCCGGTCCAAACCAGACCTGGGTGTCTTCCTGCCAGTGCACACCCTCTTCCTTTGATAGTCAGGATCTGGGGCCCAGACACTCACCAGGAGGTGGAGCCATCCTCTGGGGGCAGCAACACAGCCCTCTTCACATGCAGGGGGCTACTCCTCCCCCCCACATCAAACGCAGGCCAGCCGGTTGCTGTCTCACTTACTCCTCCCTGGGGTCAGGACACTTCCCAGACCCCGTCACATCCAAACCCAGACAGGAAATACACAACCAGGCAGAGGCACACAGGATGGTTTAAGACAAGAAACCAGCCACTTCTAAAAGCGTGGTTTCTAAACACACAATTCAAAATCCATCTTCACAAGAAGATGTGTTATTAAATTCTGAGTTCAGGCACACTAAACTCCATCTCTCCATCTTATGCCTATGGGAAGATATGCTAGAAACATGGGACTCAGCATTCCCCATTCTGTCCTATTGGCAAGATGACCTTGCAACAGTGAAAAACGAATTTGGCAGTATTTCACTGTCAGGACATGGTACACACCTCAGTACATGTCCTACCTTTCACATACACAGCACCCTGCCCAGGGGGGTACCTTGGGCCTACTATAGGGGTGTCTGATGTTCATAAAAAGGGAAGGTAAGGCCTGGCAAGTGGGTGCACTTGCCAGGACAACAAGGCAGTTAACAAACTGTGCGCAGGCACTGCAGTGGCAGGCCTGAGATCTCTTCTTAGGGCTACTTGTGTGGGTGGCACAATTAGTGCTGCAGGCCCACTAGTAGCATTTGCATTACCAGCCCTGGCACACATAGTGCACTTTACTAGGGACTTTACTAGTAAGGCAAACATATCAATTATGGACAACCAATTACCATAACACTTTATACAGGGAGCACTTGCACTTTAGCACTGATCAGCAGTAGTAAAGTGCCCAGAGTCCTAAAACCAACAAAAACAGGTCAGAAACAATACAGGAGGAAGGCAAAAAGTTCAGGGATGACCCTGCAAAAAGGGCCAAGTCCAACAGTCACATTGCAGTGTTATACTGCCGAAATCAAGCTACAATGGTACTGTCACTCTGGTGAATGGCACAATAGGAGCTGCAGTCCACAAGTGACATTTAACTTACATTCCGTACCATATACTAGAGACTTACATGTAAGTTATATATAGTAATTAGGAATATGCCAATTCAACTGTGTTTAAAAGAGGAGTACAGGTACTTTACCACTAGTAAACAGGGTTAAAGTGCCCAGAGGCCTACTGCCTGCAGAAATATGGGGTCCAGCAAAAGGCAAAAAATGCAGGATGACCACGGAGAAAAGCCACATTTCCTACAGGTTCAAAACAGATTTCCACACTAGTGACACATTATGCCCTTGCTAGATCCCACGGATAAAGCTTTTTCGTGCTTTTGCTGGTTTGCGGATACCGGCGAACACATCTTGGTAGCGGATCTTTGAGAGTTTTTGCTTCTCTCTCTGGAACAATCTCCCCTTGAAATTGTGTGTGACCTTCTCAGATGCCTCGTTTCATAAATTATTGAAGGCATATTTATTTGGTTATCCCCTTTTTTTCCACAGCTAGTGAGGGCGAGAGAGACTGTGGCGAGTTCTTTTTTGCACGCCATTATGTAGCCACTACCAGAGAGCCTCAGAGGGAGTTAAAACAGTGAGTCTCTAGGTAGAGATCTGGACGGAGTCTAGAATCAGTGGAAGGAGAGAGCTAAAATTTGATAGCCTCATTTACCAAGGGCTGCATGTTCTAGCGCTTGGCCAGGTATGGCCCACAAATGGACAGATTATCAGAGACAATCTGCATCTCATTTAGTATTCATCAGACCCAAGAAGAAGAAGAAGAAGAAGAAGACAGAGGAGTCTGCTGAGCCCAGACACAATGGTTTTCTGGTCAGCATACCATTTGTATACTGTGGGTGACCCGCTGAGTCCCAAGTGCTGGAGCTATGGAAGTTGGTGGATGAGCTTATGACAGTGACAAGATGGAGCCTAAACTACTGTTGGTCTTGCACCTGACATTGACCTCCATGCAAGTCAGATGCTACATGCTTTCATGTCAAAAATTCTGTGCGAATCAGACATCCAGGTGGACCTCTGGGGACTTAGGGATGGAAGACACACCTGCTGCCACATGCCTATGCCACCTCACTGCTGTCTGCCGCCCCAAAACAGGTGAAGAACACTGCTGGGTATTTATTGCAAGGGACGGAAGACAACCACTGCCTGTGGTGAAAGAAAAATATTTTAACACTACCTTATGTATAGGAGTGTGAGCCATACCATGAGTATAACTAAGCGTGAAGCAGAGGATTTACGTGTTTCTCCGAGTGGGTCTGTGTGTTTTCCTTCCAATTTCATAATGCTGTGGGTTGCAATTCGATTCAGGTAAAGCATGCCCTGCTGCAACAAGTGTGTGATGTGCAAATAAACTTCAGAGTATGACATCCTTCATGCTGCATGTTAGTAATAATTGAACCAGAGAGTGTCTTGTACTTTTAGTAACCAGATGGAGGGCACCAAATATATAGTGCGATGCTGGTTGTTTTTGCCCTATTTACACTTTGCACATTGAACCAGAGACGCATGTTTTATCGTGTACAGGCCAGTTACAAATCATGATATGCCACTGAAAAGTTGAGGGAGATAATATATGTAAATTTGGCAAACCAGTTCCACATGAAACTAGCACTCTTTAATATATTTCAGGGCATATATTGTTTTTTAAGTATGTAGCTGTGACTATTGTTTTCAATTGTTAAGTTCTATACACAACAGAGGCTAGAACAGCCACATACTCTGTGTGCCTTGAAAGATAGCTGCTGATATCCAGGGCTCTGCTCCTCCCTGTGACAATGAATTAATTTAAACCATGTAGTAAACCGGAACACCAGGTTTGAGAGAATAGGAAAAAGATTATTTGAGGAGGCAGACTAATTAAGAAAGCTGTGTCTGGCTTTCTGCAGGATCTCTGGATAAAAAGCCATTCCAACCAACGTATTCCTTTCCTTAAACTTTTTACTGAGAAGCATCAGAGCTCTCAAAGCTGGCTCCAGAATAGAAACAACAAATAATGACAGCCGTTAACCACAGGAGGGAGTTACCAGAATATCACAGAATAAATATTGTATAACAAAATTATTGTACCCTAAATATATTTAGCAAAAATTGTTGACCCATTGGAACTAATAGGAGGCAATCTACATCAAATGGGATAAGATATTACTGTCAGACAAAAATTTTTATCAACAAAATTCTTACATAACCCCCCTGCCACAAAAAAGCTGGCCTCTCATTCAAGAGTGATAAGGTTGCACTCCAATCAACAAGTCATGTACATTCTCCCATTTTTTGTTCACCTGCTGGCCCCGCTCACGGCACATCTGAGATCGAAGATGCTGATCGCTGTTTACCCATCATCTGCTAAGTACTAGCTATCCTTTCAGGCATCTCCCAGGTACTTTAACAACTGCTATAGCTTTTCCACCTTACCACTCACACAACAAACCTAGTACAGCTGAAGTTAGCCGTGGTCACACTAAGGAAAAGTCAACCATATTAAAGCTTGTGTGTCTGTTTTGGAGCAATTTCAGCAACATTAAGGAGGATTGCCCTTCTGCTGTAGAAGGATTCTGTGTTTAGGCACTTATTGACACTAGAAGTCTGTTAGCAGCCTTATCTACATAAAAAACAAAGATTAATTCTGTTCACTTAAATTAAAATGGTAAGTTTTTTTTTTTTAAACTGTCATTTCACTTACACAGCAGAGAGATTAAAAGAGAACTAAAATGGGGATTGAATGTAGAGAGGGCAGAGTGGTCATCAAGGGCTTTGATAAAGGGTAAGGAGAAAAGAACAAGATTAAAAAGAATAATATGAAAAGCGTGAGCAGGTAGGAGTAGAATAAGGAGGGCAAAGAGGAGGACCAAGTATAAGAGCATAATCAAAAGAGGCAAAATCAGAAGAGACAATCCCAGTCCCTCCTGGAAACTGCTTCATGCTACTCGTCGACCATCCCACCCTTGCACACACCGTCAAATCACAAATGGGATCAGTCAGTTTTCGACCTGTCCCTCTCTGCAGGGTCACACCCAAACGTTTTGCCTTAATCCCTCCTGTTTCTGAACTTGTTTTTGTAGGCTTTTGGGACTCTGTGCACTTAACCACTGCTAGCCAGTGCTTAAGTGCCTGTGCTATCTCCTTTAAACATGGTTAAATTGGCTTACACCAAATTGGCATATTTAATTTACTTACATGACCCTAGTAAATAGTACTACATGTACCCAGAGCCTGTAAATTAAATGTTACTTAAGCAAACACAAAGAGATAATGGACGGGGCACTGAAACGTTCAGACACTCACCCTCAGTCACAGATCTGGGTTGAATGCATCATCGTTCTTTAGCTCACTTCACCACCCCAGTTGAGACCCAGCCGTATGCAAATCAGTCTTGACCCTGTTCCTAAATTAAATGCTACTAACAGGCCTGCAGCACTTATTGTGCCACCTACTTAAGCCCTGCCATTGCAGCCTGTGTGAGAAGTTTTAAACTGCCATTTCGACTGGGCAAAATAAACCTTTTGCCAGGCCCAAACCTTCCTTTTTAATACATATGTTACCCTTAGGAACATCCCGTATGGTAGGATGCATTGCATCTAAAATGTTGGACATGTTATTTTAAGGTTTACATCTCTTGGTAGTGGAAAACCCTCAAATCCATTTTTCGTTATTGCAAGGCTTACCTCTCCCGTTGGATAAGATTGGGATATCTTATTACATTTGATAAGTGATAACTTTTGTTTGGGATCAGGTAGGAATGTCAGATTTGGTGTCTGAGGAATTTTAATTTAAAACCCTCTTTAATGGTAAAGTCCGAGTGTAAGTCATAATTCTATAAATGCCACTTTTACAAAGTTGGCATTTTCTTGGCCTAACCATTTGGTGCCTGCAGCCTGTTTCCTGGGTCACATGTCTAGGTGTAGTTGGCAGTTGACCTTTGTGCATTCCTACCAGACAGCCAAAGAATAGAGGGACGGAGTGTTGGGAGGATGGGTCATCCAAAGCAGGATGCGGGAAGTGGGGCCGGAGCTGTGCACAGCCTTACCTGCCCTTCAAAGACACTGCCTCAGCTCACACACAAAGAAATTGATACTAGCCTATTGTGACTGCAAACAGACTGGGACCAGGACAGGGAGGCAGGAAATTCCAAACACCTTTGGTGGGGAGAAATTCCAGAAGCTTTTCCCATTTAAAAGCTAGCACCAGGTATAAAAGTAGGACCCACAGACCCACACTTCAGTTCACTTCTGGACCTGCAAAAGGACTCCGAGGACTGCCCTGCTGTCTGTTGCCTGATGTGTACTTCGGAGGTCTGCCCTGCTGCACCAAGAGGACTGCCATGCTGCCTGAAGCTGGTCTTGTGCCCTCAGAGGCCTGCCCTGTGTTTGGGCCCTGATTTTCTGCTTGCACCCAGGACTGACTTCAAGGGCTAGATGGCTGGCCTCCTGATCAGAGCCTCAGGGACAGAAAAGCTCCAACCATCTTGCACCTGGACCAAGCCTAAGTGAGTCCTGACCCTCCAAGTGGTGCCCCACCAGTACTGGACCCTTAAAGTGGGGATAAATGCGCTGCGACAGCCTAACTGAAGGTTTCACCAAATCCAGTGCAAAGCCCTGCAAAGTAATGCCACCCAGACAGCGCACCAAGGACATAAGGTACAATCCTCAGTGGGCCAAACTTGGTCCTGTGCCCGGCCTCTGCTCCATCATGTTGGCCTGAATTTGTGACCTTGTCCCGGTCCAGTGTGACCAGATACCCTACTTGCAGCCTTCTTTGCGGTTTTCCTTATTTCCCCATTGAAATGACAACTGTGCTCATCCGATTGATAATTCGAAGCCACAATGTATTCATCATTTTTATAATGAAACCAAACATGTAGGAAATTTGCCTTTTCTGCACCTTCACCCCAGACTTTTTGCCTCTTGCTGGACCTTAACCAGTACTAAATTGCCTGTGCTACTCTTTTCAACATGACATTTGTATGCTCATAATTGGAATATTAACTTACCTACAAGTCCCTAGTCTAAGCTGCAAAGTGTACCCAAGGCCTGCATGTTAATTATCACCAGTGGACTGCAGCACCTTTTGTGCCATTCACTGTGGGGACAGAGTAAACCATGTTTTCAGGCTGGCCAGTGTGGCCTGACTGTAGCAGTGTAAAAACTGTAATTTGACCTGCCAAAATAAACCCTTTTGATTGGTCAAAACCTTGCTTTTAAATATTAAGAAGTCATCCCTATGTAGGCTTTGTAGCCCACAAGGCAGGCTGCATGGAATTTAAAAGTAAGACATGTAGAAATGTAAAGTTAACATGTCCTTACAGACAATTCTTGTGCATCCAGCTGTTTGGTAGCTGAAGAATGCTGTGTTTCCGCTACCAGACGTCCGTCTCTGGATTTGTTTTATGTACAATTGCTGCTTCAAACTCTTTTCTAGTGTTAGATGTGGTTGGACACTAGAATTACCATAGTACACTTCTCACACACATCCCCAGCCCTCAAAGCCCAGTTTAATGTGGCAGTAGATTTTTACCATCTTGAAAATGCCAAAAGTGGGTAGGGTTGGCCCGGGAAATGTTACTCCATTGCTTATGGAGTCATTCCCACACAATAGCTTGTGCTAGGCATAAATGTGTCATCACTAGGCACCTTCTTCAGAACACTCCTGGACCTCAGGAAGATCAGAAAAGGACTGGACCTAGTGTCTGTAACATGAGAAGAGCCCTGAAGGACTGAACCTGTTCCCTCATGTATCTAGGACAAACAAGTGGACTCCAAGGGTTATAAAGTGGCCTTCCTGTTCAAGCTATAGGGATACAACAAGCTGCAAGAGGTCTTTCCTGAAACTGCACAGCTGACCAGTGGCAAATAATCTGCTGTTGGCCTCTGCCTGACCCCCCATGAGTATCTTCCCTGAGGTCCTGATGGCTTAAGAAGTGTACTCCAGTGGTGGATTGGGATTTAAAGGACAAAAGTCAGAAGGCAAAATCTTTGACCAGGACAAACCTGCTTGGTGTATCCAACCCGCGCTTAAATCGTGGTCAGCATCAAATTGAGCCTAGGTCTCGGTCTACTACGACAATTGAGTATCATTGGCACTTTGTAATTCTTGGTGCTATTCCTACTTAAATCTTTAAAAAAATCATATCTCTGGTTCCCTTTATTGGGTTTTTGTCATTTTGTTTATTGAACTCTATTCCATGTTTCTAATTTGGGTTGGGATTTGTATTGTTTTGCATTTTCACTTCATTCATGTTTTGATACTGTGTAAATACTTTACACACTGCTTAAATTAAGCCTTACTGCTTTGTACCATAGCTACCAGGAGGTGAGCTAAGGTTAAATTAGTGGCTTTGAGGGTTGACCCCGACAATGGTTGTGATTATTCTTTGAAGCAGGTAGTCACCAACCCCAAATCATAATCCAATTTCTTACAAGTCCTATGGAGATATCATCCAAAACAAGAATCACTTGTGCAGGTTCCACCCCAACACACATTCTAAGGGACACAATTACTTTTGGAGCAGTTGAGGCAAAAAATGATGTAATGCAGACCAAAGTGATTTTGTCACATAACAAGAGACTGATTCACATTATCAAAATGATTCAAAAAGATGATGCAATCTTTAAAAAAAAAAAAACAAGTAGATGACAATGAATCAGCTAAAAAGCGCATTGATTATTCTATTCTAAGATTCTTGTAAAGCGCATGGCTACCTGAAGGCTTCCCAGTGCTAGAACAGCAATCATAACAGCCAGCTTGGCACAAGAGAGAAATTAGTTACTATAAAGACAAGTTTTCATGGCCTTACGAAAAGAGAGTTTGTTAGTCAACTGACGTAGTTCAAGTGGGAGGGTGTTCCAAAGTTCGGAGGCCGAATGGGACAGTGAAGGGCCTCCCCAATGGGATCCACAGATCTTAGGAACACGTAGCAAGTGTGCTGAAGAGGATCTAAGAGACCTCCCAGGAATGTATTGGGTGGCTAACAATCTTAGCAAAAGGAGGCCTCTCTTATGAAGTGATCTTTGCACAATACATACGGCCTTAAATTGCACTCGCTGTTCCATTGGGAGCCAGTGTAGATCTTTCAAGACCTTTTTTGCAGATTGATGACTTGGGAGGCTCATAAGGAGCCACACAGCGGCATTTAGAGTGACCTGCAGCCTTTTGATCACATATTAGGGCGACCCAAGATATAAGGCATTACCATAATCAAGGCATGAAATAATGAGAGCCTGAACAATCTTCTGGCAAAAAAAAGAGAAGATTTAAAATATTTCTTAGCAGTCTCAGGACACCAAAGCAATTAGCAGCAAGCTTTTTTGCTTGGTGGTATATTATGAGGCTGGAATCCAGCCACATCCCAAGACCTTTCATCAGACAGTTAGGCTGGGAAGCCTACCCAGGCAGTCCGGCACAAGGGTGGGGACTCTATTGCTGAAATTGTTACTGTTAGACCTGGCACCATTGGCGTGGGTCTCCCTTCCATTTTTCGCTGTTGTCTCCTCTGTTTTACTGGTGTTAGATGCTCTGGGCGCTGTGCCACTGCCATTCAGTGTCACAGCGCGAATGCTCCCTGTATAAATATGTCTATGTGAATTGGTATATCCCTGATTGGCTTATTTGGTTTACCTGTTAGTCCCTAGTAGTGTGGCCTATGTGTGCCCAGGGCTGGTAAACCAAATGCTGCTGGTGGGCCTGCAGCACTGATGTGTGCCACCCACAGAAGCAGCTTGTAAAGTGTGTCTCAGACCTGCCACTGCAGTGTCTGTGTGCAGTCCAGAACTGCCATCTTGGCTGTGAAGTGCAACCACTTCCCAGCCCCTGAACCTTCCCTTGGCATCCTGTAAGTCGCCCCTCGGGTAGGGTGCATTGTATGTGTAAGGTAGGACATGCCTGGGTGTGTGTAGCATGTCCTGGTAGTGAATTATGCACCATTTCGTTTTTCACTACTGTAAGGCTACCTGTTCCTCATAGGCTAGAATGGGCAGTTTGACTATTACATGCTATAGTCCTAACTGACCCCAGGGACATGGTAGAAAAACGAATTTAGTATGCCTGAGCTCAGAATATTAAAATACACCTTTTAGTGAAGTTTATTTTTATATTCTGTGTTTGAAAATACCACTTTTAGAAAGTAGGTATTTTCTTGCCTAAGCCTTCCAGTGTGCTCTGCCGTTATGTGTATTGGCTGTCTGGTTTTAGAGGGGCAGGACAGGCTGAGTCAGACCTTGGTGGAATAGAGAGATCTGCATTTAGAGTGTGGGGAAGGGTGGCTCTTTGATCTGAATAGGGCTGTGCCTGGCAAGGTGAATGCTGGCTCCACCTCCCACTGTGTGTCTGCTAGCAGACCCCCTCTTTCTGAAAGGAAGGATGCAGCCTGGTAAACAAAGTGCTCCAGGCCTGAGCAGAACTGGTTCTGGCTAGGTTCAGGGACTGGTAGCTTCAAGGATCAAAGGCTTTTGGGGTATAAATATCTGTGCTCAAACCCCCTACTTTTGTATTGCTTTTGGATCTGGAGAGGAAACTCTGTCCGTGCCACTGGAGGAATCTGCAGGAAGTGACTGTCCTTGTGCTTGTGTGTTGTTTCTTGCACTGGCCTGCAGCAGTGACCACTGGACCTTGAAGAAGAGGAAAAGGAACTATTGAGAGAACTTTTATGTTTGTACAGCAATCACCCAAGGGCTAGGAAAAGAGCTAGCCTCCTGCTGGAGTCTCAGGCACAACAGACTCCACCACCAACCTCCTGCTTCCTCCCTGCGAGGACTGCTATCTGCTGAGGAGGCTCCTGTGAGTTCCAGGGCCTCTAGTTTGCATCAGAGAGAAGAGGGTAAGAAATCGACGCTAACGCATCTTTGCGGGCCGCTGCAGTCGAGAGCGCTGGGAAAATCATCGCGCTGCTGCCGCCGAGGGCCCGCAATCCGAAACCATCGCTGACGCCCCTTTGCGAGCCGCTGCAGCCGAGACGCGCTGGAAAGATCATCGCGCTGCTGTCGCCGCGCACTCGCAACCCTGACAGAAATCATCGCTCGAGACATCGCAGTGCGGACGCCGTGCGTTCGCCACTTTGATCGCATCACACCGAATTTCGTCGCTCCCTCGCGGAGCGTCTTGTCTTCGCATCGCAACACGATCGCACAGCGCAACAGGATCACCGCATCGACTTCTCCCACGCGGCAAGAAAGTCATCGCATCGGCGGTCCAGCGTGCAGAAGTTTGTCGCATCGTCTCCGCACGCATCACGCAGATCGGCGCATCATCCTCCCTTGCGGCAAGGATTTCAACGCATCGCCGGCCTCGCGTGCCGAGAATCATCGCTACAGCTTCTTTGCGACACTTTGTTGGTTTTGCAACTAAACCCAGGTACTTTGTGAAAGAAAGGGTCGCAGAGACCACTGCTTTGAACTTGAACCTTATTTTTGCAACCTTTGAACTATTTTTGACAGCCCTTCAACAGCTATCCTATTTTTGACAGTATTGTGGCTTTTACAGTTATTGGTCTTGTGATAAATCTGCCTTTATATAAAGATACTTATTTTTTATAATAACTACTTGTGTGGTGTCCCTTTGTAGTGTTCCTCATTGTGTTACTGTGTATGATCATAAATGCTTCACACCCTGCCTCTGAGATAAGCCTACCTGCTCGTGCTACGTTACCACAGGGTTGAGCAGGGGTATTAAAGAGGGTAGCCCTCTCACTCTGACTTAGGAAGAAGGGTCCCTACTTGGACAGTGGCCAGCCATTGCCAACTAGAGACCCCATTTCTAACATTGGTGGTCAGCGGTGAGGATCTGGACTTGCATTTATGATCGCATACAGTAATTATAGTGTACACTACTAGTGAGTGCAGACCATAACGTACCGCATACATTTTTTTTGAGAATTGTTTTTTTGCTTCTATATTGTGATTGATATTGCCGGTGATTTTTCACCCGCGCGCATTTTCTGAGAGTTTTTGGGATCCTATATTGTGATTGATATTGCCGGTGATTTTTCACCCGCGCCCATTTATTGAAAGTTTTTGATCCCCTATTGTAATTGATATTGCTGGTGATTTTTCACCCACGCACATTTCTGAGAGTTTTGGGATCCTGTATTGTGATTGATATTGCCGGTGATTTTTCACCCGCGCACATTTATTGAAAGTTTTTGATCCCCTATTGTGATTGATATTGCTGGTGATTTTTCACCCACGCACATTTCTGAGAATTTTTAGGATCCTATATTGTGATTGATATTGCCGGTGATTTTTCACCCGCTTACATTTTTGAGAAGTTTTCTTCTGTCCTTTATTGATATTGCCAGTTATTTCTACAATGGGCAAGCCCAGATCCAATGCCTCAGAAGATCTCTCCTGGGAAGAAGAGAAAATAGAAACCTACAATGCCAAGCAGCTCAAATATTTTTGCAAGCAATTCACAGTCCCTATCACAGGTCTCACTAGGAGGGAGGAGTATTACAAGGCGCTGAAGGCCTGGCTAGAAGCCAGGGATGCCCCTAAGGATCTAGGAGAGCTTGTGGAGGGAGGAGAGCAGCAGGGCGATGTAGTAGACTTAGTAGGAGACCCAGCCCTTTCCAACCCGAACTCTAGTGTGTCCGCTAAGGGTCTGTCCCCAGAAGAGCTGGAGGACAGGGAGAGAGATAGGCGGCATAATATGGAGATGGCTAAGCTTAAAATGGATGGTCACCGGGACCTAGAGAACAAGAAGTTAGAAATTGAGATTATGAGGATGAAGCTTGAGCATGAGAGAGTATTGAGGGAGTTGGAGATTAAAGCTAAGAGCATGGAAATCTCCCCTCTGGTGGCAGCGTACCTGTAGTGCACCCTGAGAGTAGGGTGTATATACCCAAGGAGGTTATTAAAGATTTCCACAAAAGTGAAGATATTGGGCAATGGTTTGCCGCTTATGAAGTAGCAATGGTGTCCCACCGGGTCCCTGAGAAGGATTGGGGAGCAGGGTTGTGGGGACGCTTTGTGAGTGAGGGAGGGATACCTTGTTGGACCTGCCCCCAGAAAGTAGGATGGTTTACGCCCACATGAAGGAAGCGTTGGTGACCCGCTATGGTTTGACCCCTGAGATGTATAGACAGAGGTTTAGGGTCTGTAAGAAGCTAGAGGGTACCACGTGGGTTGAATATGTGTCCTTTTTTGCAGAGCCATGGAACGCTGGGTAAGAGGTAGCAAAGTAGAAACTTTTGCACAGTTTTATGATTTGATTGCATGGGAGCATTTATCTAGCAATTGTTTTCCTGAGCTACGCCAGCACCTAATTGATTGCAAGCTGACTAACCCTAGAAAGCTTGCTGAGGAGGCGGACCGCTGGGTGAGCACCCGGGTCCGCAAGGGTCCAGTGGGAGACGTCGCCAAAGGTGGGCAGGGTCCCCAGCAGAGGAGTGGGGGGACAAGGGTCAACAGAGGGAGTTCCCCGAGGGCCCCAAAGTAATCCCCCAGGGAACCCAGCAGTGGTGTCCCAGCCCCCCAAGAAAGGAGGACCGGGCCCCCACCAGGTAGGCCTGTTCCCAGGGGCCCCCACGTGTTACAACTGTGGTCAAGTGGGCCACAGATATTTTGATCCCCAGTGCCCCCAAAGGGGGCCAGTGCACCCCGTGCACCACCCCGCCAGATTGCTAGTGTAGCCCTGGGAGAGGAGGAGATGGGTGCCCAAGAGGGGTGGGATCCCGTAGAATTGACCCTTGTCTCATTAGGGGACTTTGAGATGGTCCCCAAGCCTGCACTGCCTGCTAACACTAAAAATACAGGCAGTGGGTGACCATCAATGGCCATAGGGTGGAGGCTCTAAGAGACACAGGGGCCAGTGTAACTGCTGTCAGCTCCCGGTTGGTGTCCAAAGAGCAGGTTGTCCCCCATGCATTCTACCCAGTAGTGTCCGCCGACAACTCAGAGGGCCAATGTGAGGTGGCTCAGGTTCCCTTTGAGTGGGGGGTCTCAGGAACTCTTCAGGTAGCTGTGAGGCCCGCCATGCCTGTAGACTGTCTGCTGGGCAATGATTTAGAGGACTCCCCGTGGGCTACGGTGGAGAGGAAGGCTCACTTAGAGATGTTGGGTCTGCCTGAGTGGGCGTGTGCTACCACGCGGTCCATGGCAGCCAAGGAGGGTGTTGAAAAGGATCTGGAGCCTGAGAGTAGGGCCCAGATCCCTGCCTTAGAGAGAAGGGGCAAGGGGCGCGGGAAGCCGGCCCCCTTGGTTCCCACGGCCCAGGAAGAAGCAGACCCTGAGGGGATGCCCTGGAGCCTACCGGGGAGCAGATCACCGAACTGGGGGACCTGCCTGAGCTGACCCATTGGCAGCAGGAAGGGGGACCCACCAGGGAGGAATTTTGTGAGCAGCAGAGAGTTTGCCCCTCTCTTGAGGGTATGCGGCGACAGGCTGCAGCCCAGGCAGAAGGTGACATGTCTGGTTCACATCTGATTTATTGGGAGAACAGTCTCCTGTATAGTGAGCCTAAGGTTGCTGAGCCAGGGTCAGCCCGTGTGCTGGTGGTACCCGAGTGCTTCAGAACCTTCCTACTGGGGTTGGCTCATGACATTCCATTGGCAGGACATCTGGGGCAGACCAAGACCTTTGAGAGGCTGGCTGCCCACTTTTATTGGCCCCAGATGCACAAGAGTTCAGACTCTCATTGCAGGACCTGTGAGACTTGCCAGGCAAGTGGGAAGAGTGGGGGAAGATCAAGGCCCCACTCCAGCCCTTTCCAGTTGTGAGTACCCCATTCGAGCGAGTGGGCATTGACATTGTGGGGCCTCTGGACCCCAAGACAGCCATGGGCAACAGGTTCATCCTGGTCTTGGTGGACCATGCCACCCGGTACCCTGAAGCCATCCCGCTCAGGACAGTGACGGCCCCCGTGGTGGGACGTGCACTGATGGGGATTTTCTCCCGTGTGGGATTCCCCAGAGAGGTGGTGTCTGACAGGGGGACCAACTTCATCTCCCAGTACATGAAGTCTCTGTGGAAGGAGTGTGGGGTAACGTATAAGTTCACCACTCCTTACCACCCCCAAGGTAATGGTCTGGTTGAAAGGTTCAACCGGACCTTGAAGGGCATGATCATGGGCCTAGAAGAGCCCCTGAGGCGTAAGTGGGACGTCCTCTTGCCATGCCTGTTGTTTGCCTACCGGGAGGTGCCACAGAAGTCCTTAGGGTTCAGTCCCTTTGAACTCCTCTATGGCCACCCGGTTAGAGGACCTCTGAGTCTGGTCAAGGAAGGCTGGGAGCAATCTCCCAGGAAACCTCCCAAGATGTATTTAGCTACATGTTGGCCTTCAGGAACCAGACTCGGCGTTTCAGAAAAATTGCTGAGGCAAATCTGGAAGCCAGCCAAGAAGAAATGAAACGTTGGCACGACCAGAATGCCACTCTGGTCGAATTTCAACCTGGTCAGAAGGTTTGGGTACTGGCCCCAGTGGAGCCTTGTGCGCTCCAAGATAAGTGGACCGGTCCCTTTGAGGTGGTGGAGCGCAAAGTCCAGTTACCTACTTGGTGGACTTTCAGTCTCCCAGGAACCCCTTGCGGGTCCTGCATGTGAACCGCCTAAAGCCCCACTTTGAGAGGTCTGAAGTGGGCATGCTTCTTGCCACAGATGATGGGGTTGAGGAGGAGAGTGAGCCTCTCCCTGACCTCCTGTGTGCAGAAGAGAAGGATGGGTCAGTGGAGGGTGTGATCCTCTCCACCACACTGACCCCTGAGCAGCAGAGAGATTGTCACCACCTGTTGGGGCAATTTTCTGATTTGTTCTCCCTGGTACCTGGTGTCACTGATTGGTGCATCCATGAGGTGGATACCGGGGACAGTTCTCCTGTCAAGCACAAGGCTTACAGGGTAACTGACAGGGTCAGGGCTTGCATTAGGAGGAGGTCTCCAAAATGTTCGCCCTAGGGGTGGTTGAGTCCTCTAGCAGCCCCTGGTCCAGCCCCGTGGTCTTGGTACCAAAAGCTGCGACGCCTGGTGCCACTCCTGAACTTAGGTTCTGTGTGGACTACCGAGGTCTCAATTCGGTCACCAAGACCGACGCGCACCCCATCCCCAGAGCTGATGAGCTCATAGACCGGTTAGGGGCTGCCCGGTACCTCAGCACGTTTGATCTGACGTCTGGGTACTGGCAGATCGCCTTAACGGATGGGGCAAAGGAGAGGTCAGCATTCTCCACACCAGATGGGCACTACCAGTTCCGTGTGATGCCCTTTGGGATGAAGAATGCCCCTGCCACCTTCCAGAGATTGGTCAACCAGGTGTTGGTTGGGCTGGAGGCTTTCAGTGCCGCCTACCTGGATGACATTGCAGTGTTTAGTTCCTCCTGGGAGGACCACTTGCGCCACCTCTGGGAAGTGTTGATGGCGCTGCGCAGAGCAGGCCTCACAATCAAGGCCAGTAAGTGCCAGATTGGGCAGGGTTCTGTGGTGTACTTGGGACACCAGGTGGGGAGCGGCCAGGTGGCGCCCCTGCAGCCCAAGATTGAAACCATCCTGACTTGGGAGCCCCCAAGGACCCAGACCCAGGTGAGGGCCTTCTTAGGACTCACGGGTTATTACAGGAGGTTTGTCAAGGGGTATGGCAACATTGTTGCACCCTTGACTGAGCTGACTTCCAAGAAGCGGCCAAAGATTGTGAACTGGACTGACACCTGTCAGAAAGCCTTTGATGCCCTCAAAACTGCTATGTGTACAGCCCCGTACTCCAGGCGCCCAATTTTGCTAAGGAATTTGTTGTCCAGACAGACGCTTCAGAGCATGGGGTGGGGGCCGTTCTGTCACAGATAAATGAGGAGGGACTAGACCAACCTGTGGCCTTCATCAGTAGGAGGTTACTTCCACGGGAACAGAGGTGGAGTGCAATTGAGCGTGAGGCATTTGCTGTGGTCTGGGCACTGAAGAAGCTGAGACCATACCTGTTTGGGACTCACTTCCGGGTTCAGACAGACCACAGGCACCTCAGATGGCTGATGCAGATGAGGGGTGAAAATCCCAAGTTGTTGAGGTGGTCCATTTCCCTACAGGGTATGGACTTCACGGTGGAACACCGCCCTGGTACAGAACACGCCAATGCTGATGGTCTGTCCAGATTTTTCCGCCTTAGCGATGAGAACTTCCAAGGGGATGGGTAGTTCTCCCCACATTTCAGCTGGAGGGGACGTGTGTTAGACCTGGCACCATTGGCGTGGGTCTCCCTTCCATTTTTCGCTGTTGTCTCCTCTGTTTTACTGGTGTTAGATGCTCTGGGCGCTGTGCCACTGCCATTCAGTGTCACAGCGCGAATGCTCCCTGTATAAATATGTCTATGTGAATTGGTATATCCCTGATTGGCTTATTTGGTTTACCTGTTAGTCCCTAGTAGTGTGGCCTATGTGTGCCCAGGGCTGGTAAACCAAATGCTGCTGGTGGGCCTGCAGCACTGATGTGTGCCACCCACAGAAGCAGCTTGTAAAGTGTGTCTCAGACCTGCCACTGCAGTGTCTGTGTGCAGTCCAGAACTGCCATCTTGGCTGTGAAGTGCAACCACTTCCCAGCCCCTGAACCTTCCCTTGGCATCCTGTAAGTCGCCCCTCGGGTAGGGTGCATTGTATGTGTAAGGTAGGACATGCTATAGTCCTAACTGACCCCAGGGACATGGTAGAAAAACGAATTTAGTATGCCTGAGCTCAGAATATTAAAATACACCTTTTAGTGAAGTTTATTTTTATATTCTGTGTTTGAAAATACCACTTTTAGAAAGTAGGTATTTTCTTGCCTAAGCCTTCCAGTGTGCTCTGCCGTTATGTGTATTGGCTGTCTGGTTTTAGAGGGGCAGGACAGGCTGAGTCAGACCTTGGTGGAATAGAGAGATCTGCATTTAGAGTGTGGGGAAGGGTGGCTCTTTGATCTGAATAGGGCTGTGCCTGGCAAGGTGAATGCTGGCTCCACCTCCCACTGTGTGTCTGCTAGCAGACCCCCTCTTTCTGAAAGGAAGGATGCAGCCTGGTAAACAAAGTGCTCCAGGCCTGAGCAGAACTGGTTCTGGCTAGGTTCAGGGACTGGTAGCTTCAAGGATCAAAGGCTTTTGGGGTATAAATATCTGTGCTCAAACCCCCTACTTTTGTATTGCTTTTGGATCTGGAGAGGAAACTCTGTCCGTGCCACTGGAGGAATCTGCAGGAAGTGACTGTCCTTGTGCTTGTGTGTTGTTTCTTGCACTGGCCTGCAGCAGTGACCACTGGACCTTGAAGAAGAGGAAAAGGAACTATTGAGAGAACTTTTATGTTTGTACAGCAATCACCCAAGGGCTAGGAAAAGAGCTAGCCTCCTGCTGGAGTCTCAGGCACAACAGACTCCACCACCAACCTCCTGCTTCCTCCCTGCGAGGACTGCTATCTGCTGAGGAGGCTCCTGTGAGTTCCAGGGCCTCTAGTTTGCATCAGAGAGAAGAGGGTAAGAAATCGACGCTAACGCATCTTTGCGGGCCGCTGCAGTCGGAGCGCTGGGAAAATCATCGCGCTGCTGCCGCCGAGGGCCCGCAATCCGAAACCATCGCTGACGCCCCTTTGCGAGCCGCTGCAGCCGAGACGCGCTGGAAAGATCATCGCGCTGCTGTCGCCGCGCACTCGCAACCCTGACAGAAATCATCGCTTCGAGACATCGCAGTGCGGACGCCGTGCGTTCGCCACTTTGATCGCATCACACCGAATTTCGTCGCTCCCTCGCGGAGCGCTCTTGTCTTCGCATCGCAACACGATCGCACAGCGCAACAGGATCACCGCATCGACTTCTCCCACGCGGCAAGAAAGTCATCGCATCGGTGGTCCAGCGTGCAGAAGTTTGTCGCATCGTCTCCGCACGCATCCCGCAGATCGGCGCATCATCCTCCCTTGCGGCAAGGATTTCAACGCATCGCCGGCCTCGCGTGCCGAGAATCATCGCTACAGCTTCTTTGCGACACTTTGTTGGTTTTGCAACTAAACCCAGGTACTTTGTGAAAGAAAGGGTCGCAGAGACCACTGCTTTGAACTTGAACCTTATTTTTGCAACCTTTGAACTATTTTTGACAGCCCTTCAACAGCTATCCTATTTTTGACAGTATTGTGGCTTTTACAGTTATTGGTCTTGTGATAAATCTGCCTTTATATAAAGATACTTATTTTTTATAATAACTACTTGTGTGGTGTCCCTTTGTAGTGTTCCTCATTGTGTTACTGTGTATGATCATAAATGCTTCACACCCTGCCTCTGAGATAAGCCTACCTGCTCGTGCTACGTTACCACAGGGTTGAGCAGGGGTATTAAAGAGGGTAGCCCTCTCACTCTGACTTAGGAAGAAGGGTCCCTACTTGGACAGTGGCCAGCCATTGCCAACTAGAGACCCCCATTTCTAACAGTTACCCAATTTCATGACCTCAGTCTTGTCTTCATTAAGCCTCAGTTTACAGTTAGTCATCCATCTGGCTACTTCCTGAAGGCATGGGACCAGACTGAGGCGACTGTAGCTGGAATCGGGGAAAATTGAAATCACCAGCTGAATGTCATCATCAGCATATGAGACCAATGACAACTCATATGAACACACAATTTCAGCCAGAGGGCACATATAAAGATTAAACAGGGTGGGACTGAGGGAAGACCCCCGAGGCACCCCACAGCACAAAGGGAGACTGTCAGAGTAATAGGATTGATCTAACACCTGGAATGTTCTGTTCTACAAAAAGGAGGAAAGCCATTTCAAAGCACGGCTATTGATATCCACTTTTGATATCCGATGAATAAGTGTGGCATGATATACCGTATTGAAGGCCGCATTGAGATTTAAAAGGATAATGGCTGCCGAACCTTCTTGATCCAAAAGTCGTCTTAATTCCTCGACCACTGCCAGCAAAGCTGTTTCTGTGCTATGCTGTGGTCTGAACCCCATTTGAGTGGGGTGGAGGATTTCACTGGACTCAAGGAAGGCAGAAAGATGTTTGTTGACATGTTGTTCCAGGAGCTTCGAGGCTCCTGGTAACAGGGAGATCGTCGTGGAGTTACTCAGGCAAAGGGGGGTCAAGAAAGGGCTTTTTAAAAAGTGGTATAACCACTGCATACTTCCATTGCGGGGGAACCTGCCCGCTAATGAGGGAGCAATTAAGCAAGTCCATCAAGGTAGAGGCAATACTATCAGACCCCTGAAAAAGAATATAAAGGGGAACATGGTCAAGAGGGGAGCCTGATTTTATTGCCCTTGGGAGATCTGTAAGGAGGTGCACAGTGAGATTAGGAAAGACCATGAGAGTCTCTTCTGACTGCACTAGAGGGGGCTTTCTACCCGAGGAGTCCTCAATGTTTGAACAGTAGGGGGAAGGAGGAGCAGATGTCCAATATCTTCTTTTGAAAGAGAGCCAAATAAGTAATGTGCTTTATAGAAGCTTCTGGGACTGAGCCAGCTGACTTAGGCTCCAAAATGTCTTTGAGGATCTAAAGGATCTCTTGAGGGGAGTTAGAGGAGTGCTCAATTTTAGAGGAGAAATAAGCTGATTGGGAGGCTTTTATTTCCTCATGATAGAGCCTAATAGCACTCCCTATACTTTAGTTTGCTGGCTTCATCGTAGCACTTTCTCCAACTTCCTCCAAATGCTTACAATCCTTTTTCAAGGCAAGTAAGTGGGCATTAAACCAGGGAATTTTTACCTCGTTGGACATTTTTATGCCACCTTGCAGGCAGGACCATGTCCAATGAGTTAGTTATCCACTCATTGAAGCTGCAAGTGGAGAAGCTAATTTGGTCAGATAAATCAGTTCTCATTGCTTCCAGGGCAGCTGACCAATCCTCGAAGTTCAACTAGGGCCAGTGTCGTTCCAACCACCTGACCGGTGACGTGGAGGCAGGAGAGGAGGGGACAGATAGAATAATAGGAAGCAAAAAGTAATCTGACCAGGTTAAAAGGATATTACTGAACACCAGGTCAATGGTAAGGCCTTTCTCATGAGTATGGCCCCCCCCCCCACCAATTGCATCAGTTGTAGAGACACAAGATCTTGTAGAAGGTTCTTGGAGGCGCCATTGTTGATATTGTCAATGTGTATGTTAAAATCATCAAGCAAGGTGAAGTAAGCCCTATTAATAGCTAGGCCGGCAACCAAATCAGCTATAACCTGTAGGAAATGAGCATACGGGCCCGGACGCTTATACAACAGGATTCCAGAGAAGGTAAAGGTGGGGCTTAGTGTCAGAGAGAGAAGCAGACTCTTGCAATTCTGGATCTCAAGCGGTGAGAACATGCCCTTTAGAGTTTCCTTATAAATGATGGCTATCCCACCACCTCCTCTGCCTAACCAGTCTAACCTATTAATACAGTAACCAGGAGGCAAGGCTTGGACCACATCAGGAGTGGATCCCTCATGTAGTCAGATTTCAGTAAGGAAAAGCACACTGGGAGCTGATTCAAAGACAAACCAGAAGATAACCAATTTATGAGCTGCCAAGGAGCAACAATTGACCAGAAACTTGCGCCAGACTGTGGGTGTCGAAGCCACACATAACTGACTAGGGCTAAGCTGGGGATGCAGACCATGACTATTACAGACCAATGAAGATTGACTAAGGCCAAATGAATAAAGACAGGAGTCAGCTATGAGGGTATGAAGAGCTCGCAATTGACTGGCAGTACAGTTTACCGTCCTTATTTTGTGTAAAAAGGGCATGATCTCAGGCCCCTGGTCCTGGATGGGCGCGACGGGTGCAGATTGGCTTGCGTTTGCCTTGCCAGCAGCGAGTTGGCTGCATGTCTGCGCTGCGTCCTTCATTAAATGAGGACCAGCCGGAACAACTAGAGCGCATCAGAAAAAGATGGCGGCTCAAAAATGTGCAGAGAGCATTTATAGTGCGTGTGCTCAGTTCAGTTTCCCCCTTCAGTAATGGCCCCAGCCCAGCTCGATTCCACAACTATATGTGCCCTCAAAACAGGTAAAGTTCTACAATTCCCCTAAATTCACAGTATAAAGATGATTAAAAGATTTGGATAATTTTTTTAAAAAAGGCACTGAAAGCAATCTTAATCACCCCAGCTGCAGCGCCTGGCGTTGCAGTGACTGGCTGCACGTCTGTGCTGCGTCCTTCTTTTAATGAGTCCCAGCCGGAACAACCAGAGTGCGTCAGAAAAAGATGGCAGCTCAAAAATGTGCAAAAGAGAGCGCTTAAAGTGCGCATGCTCAATGCAGTGTACCCACAGCGCTATTTGCCCCAACAACAGGTAAAATGCTACAATTCCCCCAAATTTACAGCATAAAAATAATTGAAGCATTAGTATGAAGATTTTTTAAAAAGGCACGAAAAGCAATTTTAATCACCCTCGCGGCAGCATCTGGCGGTGATCGTTAAGAATGGAATATCAAGAGTTCATGTTATGCACCTTTAAATTTACAATCAATGGTACTTTGAAACCATGTCCCAATCGAACCCTAGTGCTTAGCAATCTAGATCAAATGGAGATCCCATTCTACTTATTGGCACTCAAATCTTATTTTAGATTCTAGTTTTACGTTAGTGACTGCTACACAGTTTCACAGCAGTTGAATGTGGACCAGTCACTACATCTGAACTTACTCCAATTTCCATTTCAACTGAGACACACATATCATACAAAAGATGAAAAACTGGCTCCCAAAGACAGTGTTCCTCAAGCTGGCAAAATTCTAAAACCTCATCAATGAAATGAACTATTTCTTCTACACCAATGTACAAATGCTCTTTTGCCTTACCATCCTCAGAATAAAAGTAGAACATTACAGGTAAAGCAATAAGTTGGGAAAGCTTCTTCCTAATTACTTAAAATTAGAACTACAAGAGCAAAACTCAAAGTAAGCAAAATCTGAAGGCCCTGGCAAATGTATAGCTCTTGTGCTTTGATTGTTTTATATGAGAAAATTCTTTTTCATTGCAAATACATTGAGTGTACTTTGATCTCCTATCTGTGACAAGCACAGTTTGTAATAGAAGCATTTGGGGTAAAAGAAAAAGTGCAAAAGTGGCTAGCACAGTCCCAGTTGACTGCGCTCTCTGGGTATAGCTTTGGGGTACAGTACGACTTCCATGGCATCAAAAGGCAAGGAAAACAGCATCTTCTGATCTTCTATCTTAGCAAAGTTCATCAGTCAGGAAGAGCAACCTGATTCAACAAGTACGTTCAAATCAACCCAAAAAATTAAAAACCTAGAAACATGGACCAATACTACCGGTCTTCTCAATGCTGTCAAAACACTCTTTTCAGTACTACATCACAAGCATTATTTAGAAAATCTGGAGTAAAATCCAATCCATTGTGTACTTTAAATTGCATTAACAATCTGCCAGGAGAATCTTGGCCAGAAATATGGTATCAGCTATGGTGCCGAAACTACACACAGGCAAACAGAAACAGAGCAGGAAACCAAGAAAAAAGTAGTTCCCCCGAGAACAGACAAAGAACTGTAGTGTGATGAGACAGTACTTAGTCCCTGCTGCATGGGAGGAACGGAAAAGAGAAAGGAGGGACAAAGAGGCAGGACTGACCACTGGCAAGCAAGGATTTTTGAAGGACACTGAAACAAACAAATCAAAAGCTGGGGGATGGCTTTAACCCAACATAGGAAATTACAATAGGTCTCCAATGCTCGACCTAAAAAAGACAAATTGTATACAATGCTCTGTTTTCAAATTCAAAAAGCTGTATGACTGCTGCAGTAAACTAGGCAATATTCTTTGTTAGTAATCATATTTTATAGTCACTTACAACAAGGCAAGGGTCTCACAAACTGACAATTGATGGAGATGCAATGTACAAAGGGCCTCTCTCAAGCACATGATCTTCCTTTGCCCAGTCCTAAGAATCTTCTGGCAGAAAAGAATAAGGAAATATCAACAAAATGATTTGCCCGGGCCACCTTTAACTAATAACAGACATGGGTAAAATCTTGCCGACCAGGAAAACCCTCACTTGTGATCAAATTTCTGATTTGCCGCAACGGTCCATTTGCAGACACACTCGACTCCTGCTTCTTCTCAATAGTAAAGATAACCAGAGAACTGCATGTCATCAGGGACACAGGGTCTCAGTCACAACATACCAGACCTCACTTCTCATTCACCTCTCCATAGCATGTTGCCCACTCCTTAGCTATCATAATTGCAAGAGCTTATAATGCTTTTCTGTATATTTAAGTTAATTAGGTACTACCAAGCTGGAACCGTCTTTTCTCGTTGCATGAATCATGTACCCAGTAGCGTGGTTTCTGTTTACCTTTATTCATACAATAATAATGTTAAACTTAAAAGAGAAAATATGAAACATACACACGGCTCAGTGTTTCTGCTGAGTAGATGTACATAGAACCCACGTGAACAAATAAAAACTACTGGCAAAGGAAATATGTCTGGTTTGCAGTCCTGGATAAACATTTTAATAAATCCTGTCTCAGTGAAAAAATGATAGACCAAATATTTAATATCATGAGGTGAGAGAAAGATACTATAGTGGGCAGAGTCAAACAGCACTCTATGTACCTTTAAAGAATTGATGGCCGCGGGGAAGGAGCCTTAAGAACGAGCTCCCGGGCACTGGGATCACCACTGCCGTGAAAATCCCTGCTGCCCCCCCCCCTACACACCCCCATGAGAACGAGGACTCACCGGAACTTATCCCAAAGCGGGCAAGCCTGAATCGCGCTTCCACCAGCACCAGGAACGAGGTAACGACGATCCGCATCCCGACACCTCCAGGACTGCAACGGATGCCTCGGAGGTGATCGGCTCTGCGGACATCACTCGATTCATGGACACCCTGCATTTGGACCCAGGAGAGTCCCTACAATCCAGGACCGAAACAACAAGGAGCAGGACCGCAGCAAAAATAAGGTGAAGAACTGGCATTAAGCTACAGCGAACTCCGCTACTCGCCAGTACCTGACCTCAAGATGGCCGCCCCCCGGCACTGAATTATCTCCTACAAACGAGCTACACCGGTGACCTGCGAGAGTCCCTACTGTCCAGGACCCAGGACCGGGACCAAAACAACAAGAAGCAGGACTGCAGAAAGGTTTGAGTGAAAGACTGGCATTAAGCTACAGCAAGGTTTGAGTGAAGGAGTGGCATTAAGCTACAGCGAGCTCCGCTACACGCCAGTGCCTGACCTCGAGTTGGCCGCCCCCGGCACTAAACTATCTCCAACAAACGAACTACACCGGTGAACTACTGACTCTCCACGAGAGGCAGCCTGCGGGTGTCCCGACTATCCTGGACCCAAGAACGGAGAGGAGAGCAGTGCTAAGTGTGAGCAAATGACAGGCTCCGCTGCGGAGTCTACAGTGCCTGACCACAAGATGGCCGCCCTTGGCACTAAGCTCCCAAGGACGATCTAGCTACACCGGTCTCTGTCAATTCCCATTAGAATTGAGCTCGCCACCGTCACACCTACGCCCGGACCCACTGGTCACCGAGGATCCCTGCATCATCGTGACCGCCGCCTCCCCACTCTGCGCGCCCTCAAGGCCTGACCCTAAAATGGCCGCCCAGTGCTAACTCCTGGAAAATACCCCGGGGAGTCACTGACCAAACCTTAAGAAATTGTCTGGCCACCCACCAACTGGCCATGGCCCGCCGGTCCCAGAAATAAACTTGCATGACCCCAACATCAGCCCAACTAGCTCTTGCTGCACTCTACCTGCTTACTGTCTGACCCCATGATGGCCGCCCAGGGCTAAACCCTGGTTTATTCCACTGGCGAGTTCCCGATCACCCCACTAAAAGAGACCCGGTCATCACAACACCTCGCCCTGACCCGCCGATCTCTAAAAGTAAGTGACGCGGGCCCGCAACATCCCGACAGCCATGCTACACTTATCTACCCATTGCCTGACCCATGATGCCTGACCGGTTGATGGCCGCCCAAAAAGTAAATCCCCGAACTTTGCTCTGGTGAGTTACTAAATACTAAACTAATCGGCATGAAAAGCGCAACAACGCACCCCGACCCGCTGGTAGCAGAAACTTAGCGACGCAGGCCCTACATCTACGTGTCTACCGTCGCTACACTCTTTCCGCCCTCAGTGCCTGACCCCATGATGGCCGCCATCTACTAATCCCAATAAGTAGTGGCCCGAACACCGTAACCCTACCCGACCACCATATCACCCTACCCAGACCCGCCGGACACACAGTCTGCAGTGACGCGGTCCAGCACCAACGGGTTTGAGCCTTCTCAACTACTTGTCATCCCGGATGTTTTGCACAATCGGATGGCAGCGACCCACTAGTGAAAGCTACTCCTTGTTTGCCATACATCCGAAATCCGTGACTGTTTGGGAGGTGACCGGTTTCACCTTCAGCCCACCTTAGCGTAGGGACCAGAACACTGGAATTCCTAGAGCCCTGCTAGCACCTGAGAAGACTTCTAGCTCTGTGTTTTAGAAGCCTTAACTACGAAAGCCCCTAGAACAGAAGGGCCCTCATAAGAGCGGGCATTCCTATTATTTATGTTGAGGCAGGAAGTCGTGCACCTTGCACACCCTCAGTACCTGACACACTCCCTGCCTCAGTGACTGACCCCTTGATGACCGCCCAGGATTAACTCCCGGTATTCGGCTCAGGTAAGCTCCCGCATTAGCGTACCGGTGAGCCTCCTTCCAACCCCTAAAGAAGTGGCCTGACATCCGCTACTTTGTCCCACCCCTCCCATCGGGAACCTGCCCCGCATCCAACCTAGACATAATGCCTCCCATCTCACCTACCTACACCAACCCCCCCACTCCTAACTACTTAAAACCGCACGGCCCGAACTCTTTCTCAATCAGTTACCCCCCTAACCTCTCACCTAAAGCGAAAAAAAACTTCAAACACAAATTGATTAGACAACACCCGGAATCACTTTTCGTGGACATCTGACTGCTCCTCCAAAAGACAGATGAAAATGGATCTCATTTTCCACACGAAAAGACCCGATAAGTGGAACTCCATCCTCAGCGCTCAGCTCCACATTGACAAAACCACTAACACTCCCCATAGCTGCAAACTGTCGATCTCAATCCCTAACCGCACGCCGCGGAGTGGGAACACCTCTGTGACCATCTACTCCAACGGCACTGTCCTGATCCAAGCCGACAACGACAACCTAAAGGCATTTGACTCCCTCTTCCCCTCTCTTCGGACAGCCCCCTCTCACGCACATCTCCCCCTCCCAACCCACCCTTTCTCCCCAGACAGCCGGACACTCCAGCAAAGCCCACCTCCCATTCCTACGCCCTCTATCAATAACAGCTTTTCGCCTCATGACCCCACCCTCTCCTATGTCACAAAGAACAAGGCTCCCCTTCCCCCCTCCGACCGTCACCTCTTCCCCCCCCCCCTCGCCCACTACCTCCTCCAACGACCACCGAACCTTCCTCAACACACAGTCTAAGACTCCGAACTGCCTCTCTATTCCCACACGCAAAAGAACGCTGAAGCCACCTCACGACCCACCCCACCCCGCGCCCTCGGCCCAGCTCAGAGCCTACATGGACAACACTATAACAAGAAGTCATTATAGCAACGTCAGACCCCCCCCCCTCTCGTGATGACCCCGCCTTGAACACCCCCAACCTCACCTCTGAAGAGACAGGGCAGCGTCTCACCCTGCTGGAAAGCCAGCTAGCAACTATTATCCAGGGCTTGACCGAAATCCTATCCAAACTCGCCACGCTCCGTAAGCATGACCAAAATCCCCACCGTTCTCCCTCCCTCTCCAACCCCACATACCAAAGGCCTCCCAAGGCTCTCCACCCCAATTGGATCTCTACCCCCCTCTCGAATCAGATACTGAGACCTAAAAGAACAAGAGACGCTATGTCCTCGAGTGAAGCAGCTAATCTCGCCTCCTCGTACGACACCCTATCTACTGACACCCCCCAATCCAAGATTCAGGTGATCACTGGATTCAGAAGAGACCACTCCCCTCCGAAATCCCCAAGACCCTGACCTCCCACACTATCATCCCCATGGCCCCCCTAAGGAAGAAACCCATAAAAGAGGCATTCTCCACCAACTGCATGCTCATAAACTGCAGATCAGCCACCAAACATGCCACTGAGCTAGCGGAGTCCATCCTCACCCATGACATAGACATAGCCTTTATCACAGAGACCTGGCTAAATGACTGCTCGTCACCAATCCTAGATACTCACGTGCACCCAGGCTTTGCAATTATCAATAAAGATCGAAAAGACCAAAGAGGCGGGGGTATAGCAATCATTCACAACAACAACATACATATCTGTGACGGAAATCGACACCTTTAACTATAACACCTTTGAATGCTTAACCGCTAACATTAACACCAGCGACAACAAAACACTACACTGCCATCTCCTATACCACCCCCCAGGCAACACCCCCGCATTCACCGAGCACCTATCTGACTTGTTTGCTCATTGCTCGCTCCGTAACGCCAATAACCTTATTCTGGGCGACCTCAACCTACACTGGAATGAAGAAAACAACTCTCTAATCCAAAACGTGAACGAGCTGCTACACAGCAACAACCTCACCCAACACTGCGCAGATGAAACCCATAACAAAGGAGCAACACTAGATGCCATTATCGCCCAACGTGACACCGTCACGATCGACCACATCCTACCCGTTGACTGGTCCGACCACCACTTAATCCTATTCCACATCACTCTACCGATCTTATGTCTACCTCCCACCCAAGACCCCGCGAAATGGACTAGAAATCTAACACAGATCAACATGGCCGACCTAGAGGAAAGGGTAAACTCGCTCCTTCCTATCTCCACAGAAGATCTCTCCACCACGGAACTCACCTCTCACTATAACACAACTATGACGACCATCCTAGACCAATTAGCCCCCCTGAAACTAAAAAAAACCAGGAACATTCCATCCAGATCCTGGTTCAACGCGGACATCAACGCTGAAAGAAGACAACTAAGAGCCACAGAAAGACTATGGAGGAACAATCCCTCCACAAGCCTCCATGAGGAACTCTAAGCAGCCCGAAGGAAATACAAAAAGCACATTAATAACGAAAAATCCACTTTTTTCTCCACCGCCTTGGACAACGCGAAAAACAGGCCCAAAGAACTCTTCAACATCATCAGACAGCAAACTTCCAAGCCCCCTGCTACCTCAGTTCAGGCCTCCAAAGACCTGTGCAACAACTTCGCCAACTTCTTCAATGACAAAATCACCAAGATTGAGCTCTCTCTAGACATAACCTCAATACCTCCCATGAAAGCCCGACCACAGAGACCGAAGACAGCACACACAGGCTTCCCCCGAAAGCCTGGAAATCCTTCAACTACATCCCTGAAGCCAAGATTCTCAAACTGATCTCCACCTCCAAACCCGCATCTCACGTCCTAGATCCTATTCCCTCCCAATGGACCAAAAAGCTGGGACTCTCCCTAGCCCCGGTTTGGTGCAAGATCATAAACAGCTCCTTGCGAACCGGCGTCATACCAGACTGCCTCGAAGTCGGCCAAGTCACGCCACTACTGAAAAAACCAGGTCTTGACACCAACGATATGAACAACTTCAGACCCGTTTCCAATGTCCCTCTCCTTTCCAAAACCCTCGAAAAGTGCGTTCTCCTACAACTGACCCAACACCTGGACAACATCAACTTTCTAGACCCACACCAATCAAGCTTCAGAAAAGGCTGTAGCACAGAGACCGCGATCCTTAACGTCATAGACGATAGCCACAAATCTCGAGATACTGACAAATGCTGCCTACTTATTCTCTTGGACCTTTCAGCAGCCTTTGACACGGTTGACTACAACCTACTCATTAAGGCTCTTCAAGAAAGGGTAGGTGCAGATGAGGTGGTCCTACAATGGTTCTCCTCCTTCCTACACAACCGCTCTCAAAGTATAAAAATCAAAACCTTTACGTCCGACCTTCACCCCGTCAGCAGAGGTGTTCCCCAAGGCTCAGTGCTCTCTCCTCAACATATACATGGAACCCCTCACTACCCTACTCAAAAAAGCCAACATCCCCTTCCACCTTTACGCAGATGACACCCAGATCTACCTGGAAACCTCCTCCATTGATGAGACTCAACGACACGCTAAGAGAAGTCCAACACTGGCTATCAACAAACCACCTAAAACTCAACCAAGACAAAACAGAAATCCTCCTTATTTCTAACAAAGAAGAAAACCCCCAATTCGTAGAATGGCTAAGAGCAGGAATGATCCTTATATGTTTTGTTCATTTAATTTCAGAAGTTTTCCCACCACTCCCCTGTCGTGGTATCCACGCCCTGATGAAGGTGTTTCGCCACATTTGGCCTGTACACCGAAACGCGCGTCGGCGTTTGTGATACATTTATGATTAGTTGAATGTTGTTTATTAGATATATGATATTTATTGAACAGTTTATCATTTACTGTTTATGTGTTTTGCTTTAGTTAGTATATACAGGTTAGTTGTTAGTATGATTGAAGTATGGTAGTATGTGTGTAGCTGTGAGTTGTTGTCTGAGTGGTGGATCTATGTATATGTATTTATTTAACAATGATCCCAAAAAAATATTCCTGTATCACATTTGAGTCTCTTGTCCTTTTACTGAAAAAATAAATTTATTTTGTCATATTTTTGCCTTTCTTCTTGCAGCACTGTCCACTTATGTATATCACATGACGCTTAGCATATTATTAAAGAAATAGGTAGGGGATTTCCGCTTGTTTGATTGCTCTAAGAGCAATTGACACCCTCAATGGCAATCTCACTCTGGCTAACTCGGTTAAATCATTAGGAATCACCCTAGACCCAAAACTCGACATGGACAAACACATTAAGAACTCAGCTAAGAGTGCCTTCCTCAATCTGAAGCTACTTAACAAAATAAAACCATACATCCCGCCCAAAGACCTCAAACTAGCCACTCAATCTCTGGTGCTATCCAGACTCGACTATGGGAATGCAGTCCTTACTGGTACAACAAAATCTCACCTAGCTCCCCTCAAAACAACCCTCAACGCAGCAGCCAGAATGATCACCGGAGTCAAGAAATATGATCACATCTCACACGCACTCAGAGAACTAAAATGGCTCCCCATCGAAATGCGTGCCAGCTTCAGAACTGCTTGCCTCACGCACAAAGCCCTGCACACAGGGAAACCAGACTACCTAGCCTCAAAACTCAAGAGAGCCGGTCAGACAAGGAACCTCAGGAGCTCTAACACCCTTCTACTCATCCCCATGAAAACACGCAAACAAAAAACCGCTGCACGGTCCTTCGCTGGAAACGCGCCCAAAATCTGGAACTCCATCCCAATCGATATCAGGACTACCTCTTCCTTTGTCAAATTCAAGAAACTCCTAAAAGACCTCTTCCTCAATCGTGCCTTCCCGAACCGGTAACAGCCGCGAAGAGCACAAGCCTGCTCTCTGCAGCATCTTGACACTGTGTTACTTAAACCTACCTCTTCCCCGCTCCCCTCCTCCTCGTTCCCTCCTCCCTGAAAGAGGTTTAACCCAAGACTTCGTGCACTCATCGAGGTTTCTCAGGACTTCCCTACCTCAATGTTGCACAGCATGCTGGGACCTCCGAGACAATATTATATACCATGACCTATTGTGTTACCCTGCATTAAAAATGTTGTAAAGCGTTCCGATACCCTCGGGTCTGGCCAGCGCTATATAAAACTTCTCAATAAATAAATAAATAAATAAATAAATAGGCACACAGCAGCGCTGTCACCAGAATAAAAATTCTTATATTCAATAAAACATAATTGCCACTGTCATTTAATAAAGGTATTCTTGTTTGTTTTAAGCGAAGTACTATTTATTTTAATTAACTCACAAGCATTTTACATCAGTAGTTTTTAGATCATAGAAATTTATATTTGACACTTGCAAACAAATTCTTACTGGAGCAGATATGGGACATTTCGAAGCACATTCCGAAATCAACCAAACATCAAGGGCATAATAAGGCAATTACGATCTGGCACTATGAATGATCAGTTTGCCCATGATGTTATGCCGGAGCCCATATGACTATGGCGCCCAGATGGCTCGACTTCACCAGGAACACCACTTTTCCATTCCTGGACTTTGCTTTTATGTAACAGTGCATTCTGGGGGCTGTAGTCTTGGTTCATTTTTAATTGAGTCAAGAATACCAACACACCTGCTAATTATATGTAAAAGCAAAGTCCAGAAATGAAAAAGTGGTGCCCCAGTGGCATGGAGCCATGTGGTTACCCTACTCTTGGTGATCAAATTAAAACCTTCAAGTAAATCATCACATCTAAATAAGAGTGATGAACTTCACAGCTACTCCAAGTCACATTTCCAAGTAATTCATTATCTTATTTGGATGTAGAAAATAATACAAATTCATCATAAGGGCTTAGATAACCCTTACATATCTAACATTATATAACCTCGATAAGTACAATAAATAGAAAATTCCTATCAAATATTTCAAACAGAAGACAAAGAGACAAAAAAGCTCAAGTCTTTCTAAATCTCCCCCTCTAAAAAGTTTCCAAAACACCCAGTGCTCTAATTCACAACACAGAAGGCCCATCATTTATTAATATTTTTCATACTACCCAACCTGGCCGAGAACAGCATCTCCCTGTCCCTAACCCTTGTCATCTTCTCTAACCAGTCCAAAAACAGGAACCAGCTTCGATCTTCATTTCTGTAGGAGCAATGATCGCGCCACCAGCTGCAAAATAAGAAACAATTTCTGGTGCCTCACCTCAATGCCCATCAATGTGCAATTACTAAAAAGTGCACGTATCGGATTTTGTGGAATTTGTATCTGCAGTTGATTCTCCAAAGATCGAAAGATACTTCCTCAAAACTTACCCAGTTTACTACAATTCCATATAATGTGTGACCAGTCATCACTGTTGACTGTATCCCACCTAAAAAACATTAGGACATTATATATTTCTTACATTTAGAAACTGAGGGTCCGATATATCAACAATTTTGAAAAGAATTGCATTTTTTTTTCTCCAAAGTTATGTTTATTAGGGTTTTTCAAACCATTACGAAAAATAACAGCAACACAGTACCTCTCGCAGGAGGATATCAATTTGAAGCTTAATTGCATCTGAGTAGAAAAACAGCCCTCTTAAGGAAAAAAGCACTAAGATAGGTTACAGTTTCTAATAGTCCTGGAGTTGGAAACGCAGTCCTCAGTGCAAGCGATGTGGGCTCGTGTTACCACTCATGTTTCTTCATCCCTTCTTGGGGACATTTATCCTGCACTCTTCCGACGCAGGGTGTTACAGAAAATTATAAGAGGCACATAAAACCAAACATTCCCCAATGGGGTAAAAAACCAAGGATAAATAAACCAACCCCCCCCTCCCCCTATCCCCACCCCCTCCCCGATGGTGGCGGCGGCTAAACTCGCTTGCTAGATGCAGCTAGTAGTAGTGACACTTGGCTCAATATTGAAACAGATGGAGAGCTCTAACGTTAGGGGGCACACAGCCGATGGGAGACCTCGCGAGAGGAATTGAACCAGGGGACCCCAGCGAAATTCAAAATTTTTATAGTCATCTCTGAATATGTCAGACATGCGCTCCAGACTGAGCAGTCTCCAGAGTCGTGAGTGCCAGAGAGAGATAGCTGGCGCCTCCTTCCTTTTCCAAGCGGCCGCCAGGGTGATCTTAGCCGCCCCAATACATAACCACATGATTGCTTTGTCAGCCCGGGTCTGGTGTTCTAGGGAGGGATCGCGTAGCCCCAGGAGGACACCTGCCATAGTGGAGGGGACAGGGTATCCCAGTATGTCTTTAATATGGGCCAGAATTTCCTCCCAAAAGGGGCGAATGGATGGGCAATCCCACCATATGTGTTGAAAGTCCCCTAGCAGTCCACATCCCCTCCAGCATCTATCAGAGGTGGCGGGAAAAATTCGTTTGAGTTTGGACGGGTGCACGTACCAGTCCATCATCGTCTTCAGATCAGCCTCACGAAGCTCTGTAGAACGGTTAAATCGGGTGATGTCGGTCCACAGATGGGACCACTCCTCCTCTGCAACCCCCCGCTGCAACATTTCCTCCCACATGGACATGTATCGGGGTCTTGGGGAGCTCACAGTAGTGAGCAGGAAATGATATATGAATGAGATCGTCCCCTTCATTGATGTGGCCTTGGTGAGGAAGCGTTCAAACTGTGTGAGGGGGCGTGTGGCTGCTTCGCGCACCTGCGGGGTGAGCGCCCAGTGCATTAATTGAGCATAGTGGGAACCCTCCGTGTCTTCCAGTCCATAGTCCTGCTTACAGTCACTAAACGTGAGGGGATCCGTGTATTGAAACAGGTGTGTCAGAGCCAGACATCCTCCTTTTCTCCAGGCATCAAAAGGTCCCTCTTGTAGGCCCGGTGGGAATGCCGGGTTAAAGTGGAGGGGTGTAAATGGTGATGGAAATGAGGCCCATCTGTCATCGCCTGCGAGTGAGTCCCATACTCTCAGTGTGGTGCGAGTGGGGGTACTAATATAAGCATTCTTAGGTCTATCTCTCTTGGGGAGCCACACAAGATCCCATATTGTTCTCCCCGTCACGCTGCGGTCCATATGCAGCCAATGTTTGTCAGACTCTGGCTTTGACCATTCGACCAGGACTCTGAGCTGTGCCGCCTTATAGTACAGCTGAAAGTCCGGTAGACCAACGCCCCCCTCTCTACAGGAGCGACGAAGAAGAGAGAATGAAAAGCGTGCTCTCCCCCCCTGCCATATAAAGCGAAGAACCATGGATTTAACTCGACGGAAAAAGTCCCCCTCTAGTGCTATGGGCAAGGCCTGAAATAAATAAAGAAGTTTGGGGAGAAGCTTCATCTTCACTGCATGTATCCTGCCCAGCCATGACAGGAAGAGAGGCTTCCATTTCGTAAGATCCAGTTGAATTTTGTTAAGAAGAGCGGGGAAGTTAGCAGCGTAGAGCCCCTCTACCTTCGGTGTCAACTGCACTCCCAGATATTGAATAGAGGACGAGGCCCATGACAGAGGGGTAAGAGACTGGAGTATGTGTACTTCTGCTCGTGGGAGGGTGAGGTTGAGAATGTATGACTTGGTGAGATTAACTTTAAAATCGGCCACCGTTTCAAAACGCTCTAGTTCAGTTTGCATATTTGGGAGGGATGTGGACGGATCGGAGAGGGACAAGAGAACAACGTCCGCAAAAAGGGAAATTTTATGCGACTCCCCTGCAAATGGTATACCCTGGATAGTGGGGTTAGCCCTAACCGCTACCGCTAATGGTTCAATACTTAATGCAAAAAGAAGGGGAGACAGGGGGCATCCCTGTCTGGTGCCTCTAGAGTGGAGGAACGTGGACGACAGAATCCCATTGACCACCACCCTAGACCTGGGATGGAGGTAATTAGCCCGAATCATGGTGAGGAATTTGTCCGTAAACCCAAACGCCGAGAGTGTGTGGAAAAGGAACCCCCAGTCTACTCGGTCAAAGGCCTTCTCCGCGTCGAGCCCCACCAACACCGCGGGAATCCGACGCCGAGAGGCCTTCTCTATCAGGTGGGTAATTCTTCGAGTATTGTCATGCGTTTGCCGGCCCTTAATGAACCCAGATTGGTCAGCGTTAATCAATTCAGGCATAAGGTCATTCAGGCGCTTAGCTATAATGGAGGAGTAAAGCTTTGCGTCCAAGTTTAGCAGGGCTATGGGCCGATACGAAGCACAGTGTTGGGGGTCCTTTCCAGCTTTGGGTATGACAGATATCACTGCCTCGGACATAGTGCCAGAGGTCATGCCCTCGTCAGCCATGCTGTTAAACAGGTTGGTCAAGTGGGGACCAATGTTGGGGGCGAACGTCTTGTAAAAGAGGGCTGTATACCCGTCTGGGCCCGGTGCTTTGTGGGGCTTCAGGGCCGCAATCGCGGTGTTGACCTCGTCTATCGTAATAGGAGCCGTGAGTCGATCATTCCAGGCATCTGATACCTGGGGCAGTGTTAGGGACTGAAGGTAATCCCTCTGGGTGTCCGAGTCCAAGGCGTCACCCTGGTAAAGTTTCACGTAAAAAGTGCTGAAGAGGTCTGCCTTAGCCTCTTCTCTATGAATGAGTTCCCCATCAGGACTACATATACCTCCTATATATTCTCGCTCCCTTTTGTCTCGTAATTGGCGGGCTAGATGTTTACCAACCTTGTTGCCCTGTGAATAGGATAGGTGTCGTAGTTTAAGGAGTGTGAACTCCGCCCTGTTATCGTAAATCGCCCGAAGTTTCCCCCGTATCGATGTAAGGTTACGAAGGGTCTGTCTGTTGGGGTTCGTTTTGTGTATGTGCTCGAGCTTAGATAGCTCATCCTCTACATTTTCTCTTTCTTTCGCCCGTTGTGCATTTAGGGCCGAATTGAGGGCAATGCATCTTCCCCGAAAGACTGCCTTAAATGCATCCCAATTAATATAGTCAGAGGTATCCTCTGGATTGTTATTAGCAAAGAATTCTGTAATGGTTTCCCTTAGTTTGGTGCAGGCTGCCTTATCCCGGGTAAGGGACGTCGGGAAGTACCATCTAGATGTTGTCGAGGTGTTCCTGCCCCAAGAGAGGCAGATAGAGAGTAGGCTATGATCCGAAACCGAAAGGGGAAATATCTTAGCATCATGAAGTGCCCCCTGAAGGGATTGATGAATGAAAATGTAGTCCAGACGGGAATAGGAACGGTGCACATGTGAGTAGAATGTGTAGTCCCGCGTCTGTGGGAATAGAGTGCGCCAAGCATCCAAGAGCCCCATGTCGTGCAGGCGGCGTGGTGTCTCCCGGGAGAAGGAGCCCACCTCTGAGCGATGTGAGTGCGTACTGTCCAGTTCTTTTTGCCATGTTAAATTAAAGTCGCCCATTAGAATCAGCGGCCCCTCTGCGAAGTCTGATAGTTTCCCCAGAAACGTGTGTAGGAAGGTCGTCTGGCAAGTGTTGGGAGCATAAACTGCTACTAGAGTACACAGCCTCCCTTTGAGGCGCCCTTTGACCATGACCCAACGACCATCTCTATCAGTGTGTATCCCTAAGGGCTGAAATTGGGTGGAAGAGCGGAACATGAGCGCTACCCCTCTATGTTTTGTATGCGCCGAATATCTGTAGATCAGTGGGAAGTGTTTGTGTCTAAGTCGGATATCTCGGTCCCGGCCAAGTGCGTTTCCTGTAACGCCCCAATGTCCAAATGGTGATCTATTATGTACTTCCACACTTTCTGGTGCTTTTGGGGGGAGTTAAGACCTTTAACGTTCCATGTTCCAATCGTGATGGGCATCATTTTACCAGGTAAACCTACCTGCCAATAGTAGCCCTGAACCTATCTCCCAAGAGACCCAGTGTCATTGCAGCTGCCAGCCCGTCTCCAAGTGTCAGACATTAAAAAGCCGCCACCATTTCCCGCCCACCCCTTCCCTTCCCAAAATAACATGAACAAACATTACTCAAAAACAAAACACTACTTTAGCGGCAGTAACTGTTCCCCTTGATGGTACAGAAGGGAGATCCCCTACAAGGGATCAGGGGGGACAGAAGGTCCGAGGACCCCGTCCACGCCCACCCCGGCGTATTGCTAGAGTTCAGCGGAGAATCTTCATGTGTGTATAAAGAATATGTCCCAATGCTACGGAACTACTGCAGGAGCGTTGCCCATAGCTACATAAGGCCGTGATTGGACCAGAATGCGCCCCTCTATCAGCGCCTCAGTTCCCCAACATCTCCAGAAGCCTCTACCCCCCTCCACCCCCCTTCTCCGCAGCCAGAAGACAGGGGATCCAACTATTCAATAAAAGAAACACAGAGTTAGGTGAAGTTCAGATCCCGCAAGTCACTTATCTGTACTTGGCGGCCGATAGGAGGGGGTTGCCATCATGTGGAGAAGATGGGGTCACGGGCTGAAGCCGAACCGTCTCTGCAGCCATGGAAGGTGTCCAAGAAATCAAGAAGAGACACGGTGTTCCTGGTACCCTGGGTTACAGTCCGACTCAGGAAAGGATCCTCCAGCGTGTCAGCAGAAGAGAGTCAGCGACGACCCCTACGCGGGCCCATCGACCACGCAGAGGCCATGGCCGTACCCCGGGAGGGCCCTCCAGCTGCACCTCCGGCAGAGTCGGCCTCTTCGGATGTGAGGCCCAGCAGATCTAGACCCTCTCGGAGTTCCGTGACATGTCGCCTCTTGTTCTGGAATTCGAAGCTGAGCCCGAAGGGGTAGGTCCAGCGATATCTGATCTTCTCCTCTCTTAATTTGGTAGTGATGGTTCTGAATGCGTGGCGCTGCGCCAGTGTAGATGGTGCCACATCCTGGAATATCGTACAGGAATGGCCCTGAAAGGAGATGGAGCTGGTCGTTCTGGCCGCCTGAATGATCGCCTCCTTGACTTTGTAGGAATGAAGTTTGGCTAGTATGTTATGGGGCCTCCTTGTTTCGTCGCTTTGTCGTGTGCCCACACAGTGCACCCTATCTAATTTTATTTTTAAGGTCTGGGGGCTCAGTATCATAGCGAACAGTCCCTCCACATATGCCTCTAGATCGGCCTTTCTGCTCCCTCCTCCAGGTCTCTAACGCGTATATTCTCTCTTCGAGCCCTATTCTCAAGGTCCTCCGCCTTAAGCTGAACCTGGTGAAGCTGTTCTTTAAGAGTCCGAACGTCCTCGTGTACCTCGGTGGTGAGGCGTGCCTGTTCCTGGTGCTGCGACTCCAAATCCAACACTCTTGTTCCCACCGAGTCCACGTCTTGCTGGAGGGAGGTCAGACGCCCAGTGAGATCGGTACGTAATTGCTCCAGGGATGTTGTGAAGTCTTGCCGAATATCGTTGCGCAGCTCAGTCTTAAAGTCCTGGAACATGGACAACAAGTCCGCCTTCGTGAAGGCCATGGCTTCCTCCCCCGTGCCCCTCTGCGGGGGTGGACGCACGTCAGGGGCTGTGAAGAAGTCCGATACCTTGCTTGGCGTCTTGCACGGTACCTTCTTCGGCGGCATAGAGATGAGGTCTCTCTGACCCTAAGCGCTCTTTCCAGGAAACCCAGAGGTTGGACTAAATGCAGCCTGCACACTCCTGAGCTGAAGAGATGTAAATGGACCCCGGGCAGCACCAGGACACCCAGGACACACCGGGCCCCTCACCAGGCACCCGCCGTCATCTGTGGCCAGCTGTAGCTCAGTCAAGAATCATCCCAAGGTCCCCTTCCGCCCAGGTGGTGATAGGGCAGGTAGGCCGGCAAAGCAAAAGACCCAGCGCGCTCCGGATCTCGCCTTACTTGGCGTTGAGGTGTAGTCCTCCAGTGACGCCGCGCGCCCAAATGTGCGGCCCCCAGTGCAGACCTCTCACGTTGCAAGGGAGGCCCTCCGCCTCAGAGGCCTGCCGCAATGTATAGCTCCGGCACCGTGGCGAGGGGCCCCCCCTAGGCGAGCCACAACGGGGGACAAAGTTCCAGACGTCGTCCACCTGCGCCCGATCGGCGGAGTCCACAGCGCCAATCGTAATCAATGGGCCCCCGTTCTATGTCCCCCGCCTCCGCCGCTCCGACCCAGACATCACACCACCAGGGCCCCCGATCAGACCTCCACACTGCTCCTCTTCGCTCGAGGTTCCGCCGTCAGGACGAGGTCTAGGAGAGGCAGGTCAGGTAAGCTCAGCCACCCTCGCTCATGCTGCCGCGGGGCTCCGCCGTGTCCCCAATGAGCCCAGAAGGGCAGCAGGAAGAAGATTACGGCCCGGGGTCCAACCAGCAGGGCCCCACCGCCAGCGATCCGCAAACGTCTGTGTCACTACTCCTCGAGGGCTCCAAGGGGGGAGGAGGGAACGGGGGCAGCTCGCCTCGGGCACCGCAGGACACAGAGCCTCCGGCCTCGGCCTCCACCGGCGGGTCTCACCCTCAAGGCGCCATGATGGGGTCAGGCAAAGAGAGCGGAGTGGCTCCGCCGCAGCCCATCGCCTCTGACAGTCCTCCCCCGAGCAGGGACAATCCCGAGCCGGCCCCAGCACTCATCTGAGCTCTCCGGTCGCAGCAGGACACCGCTCCGCTCCTCATCGGCCGAGTTCGGGCTTCGCTTTCTCCTCTCGGGGTCCGCCGGCCATTTTTTCTGCGGCTGAGGCCTGTCCCCCAGGCCAAGCAGGACGGCCAGTGCCGATTCGGGCGTCGCGGCGGCGGCGGCGACAGAAGGGACTCACAGGGTGCCCCACACCTTCCCCTGACGGGACATATCAATTTCAGCGCTCCGCATTGCCGCTGGACAGCAGGATGGACGCCAGGATAGTGCGTGGACCGGGAGCCGATACTGTCTACGTCCGAACGGCCATCTTGCCCGGCCACGCCCCCCAAGAATTGCATTTTACAGAAGTTGGCAATCTGATCATACAGATCCACTCCCTCAACTGATAGAAAATATTTATTCCAAACCCATAATTTCTTCATCCTGGGGGTATTAATTACATTTGTAACCAACTCTTTTCAATGTAATTTAGTTGATGATCAATGAGCTGTAAAACACCATATAAAAAGGCTGATATGACCACTGTAGCCAGATTTTGTCACTACTGATCTGTGCTTCTACCTTGCTCCAGGTTTTCCACTTATCACTGGCCAGAAAGTCTGTCAATTTCACAAAACCATTGACTTTGCACCTACTTACAATCGCAGGGTGATAGCGCATCCATTCTCCCATTGTCTAAAAAAAACATTAGGGCCTATAGCCAAGAAGAAACTGGTCCAATTCCAACCCCCTCTCCCCTCAAAGGCAGAGGAACTAAAGGCCCAATTTATGAGATGTAAATCTGGGCCCCCTCTGACCCGTTCCTCCCGCATATCCTGAAACAAATTGCTGATTCAATTACCCCATCATATCAGGAGCTAGCTTCTTTCCAGTCTGAGATTGTACCAGACTCATGGAAGAGGGCTAATGTAACCCCCCTTGTTAAGAAAGCTAATGCTGAACCTAAAGTTTAGGCTAACTTCAGACCGGTCTCTCTACTGCCTGCCGCCAATAAGACTTGAAAAAAGGGTGAACTTCCAGCTCTCGGCCTTTCTGACGGAACATCGTACTGAGACAGCACTATTGGAGATTTCTGAATCCATTAAATCAGGTCTCAAATTAGGGCTCAATGTGGCCTTAGTGTTGTTAGATCCATCAGCAGCATTTGACATGGTGGATCATGAAATCCTGTTGCAAAGGTTGGAGTCGAGGGGCGTGGCTTGCCGAGCTGCGAAATGGCCGCCAGCTAGGTGAGCTCCATCGGCCGAGAAAACATCCTGGAAACAATCCGCATATCTGGCGGGCACTTGCGGTGCCCAACTACCCCAACGGAGAGCCGAAGGTGTGCTGCATGCCATGCACCGACGCTAGTGACGATTCGGCGGTGAAGGGGCGAGTCCCGTCCGCCAGCGGGCTGGAGCTGCCGAGGGGCGGAGTGTGAAGAAGACGACTACGGCGAGAATCGAGGCCGCGGCGCCGCGCCTGTAGTAGGCCCGTCTACCGGCTGCAACCTGCACATTTACCCGCGACTCCGGGGCCGAACTAACGCCGACGTCGGAGGACCAGGGGCGCATATATCGGGGCGCAGCCGCCTGGAGCCTCGCGGCTGAGAGACGCACTGCCGGTAAGCGATCGGCGTGGGAAAAGGGGGCCCCTCGGAGCCTGCGGGTCATCAATATAGACTTAAGACGGGGCTGGCGATATCGGAGAGGGAGGCACCACTGTGAGGAAGATACCCAACGCCTACGCCACACCATCGCTACAGCGGGGGAGCGCTTGGGTCCGCGGCGCGAGACGAGTTGGGCGGAGCGGTGTGGGGCCCGCTCCCTTGGTGGGTGTCGCGCCGGAGCTGGCGGACCGCTGGCGCTGCTGGACTTAGCGCCCGGGCGGATAAGGCTGCTCTGGAGCGCGGCGCTCCCTCCTATCAGCCTCAGCCTGCATATATTTCACCCCAGATACATGCCATTCCGGCCTAGAGGGCCCAGTTCGTGCTGCGGGGACTCCTGGCGGCTCCTCTCCGGCTCCACGAGGTGATCGGCGTGGGGACAGCGGTGGTGCCCCGGTGAAGCTTGTGGTGCTCTGCGCGTAGAGCGCACGGTGGCCCCTGCTGGCCCATACTGTTGTGCCACTGGGGAATAGACCGTGGCTAGTGCTGTCCCTGCTGGGCGGCGGGGCTCTTTGTGGATCCCGATATAATTGGAGTTACCCACCTGGCTGGAGGCTCTTGGCACAGCGCAACAGCTTCAGACACAGGTGGCACCATGGGTAAGCCAGACGCAAACCAGACGAAACTAACGTTCGACCAACGACGGACCACAAGACTTACCGAACAAGACTCGGAGACTGGCCAAGAACGTCCCCCAGATCAAAACACGGAGGACCAGGGGGGAGGACTTACGGACCTTAATGTTGGAAATGAGGTCCAGTCTCCGTAACATTGACACCAAACTTGATACGCTGACCACCCAGCTGGAAACAATCAGTTCAATCTCAGGTGGGGACGCATGAAACTAGATTGGATGTGATCGAAAACCGAGTATCGGACCTTCATGAGTTCCAGGTGGAGACGAAGGAGCATCTCCTAAAAATGGACAAGGTGTTGGGTATAATACGCGCCAAAATTGGAGACTTGGAGGCCAGGTCCCGTCGCAATAATCTCCGCGTCACGGGAGTCCCGGAGACGACAGCGATTGCAAAGATGGAGACCTACGTAGCAGATATGCTCCATGAACTGTTTGACCCACATCTTTCTCAGGTCTTTGCCGTTGAGAGAGCACATCGAGCTCTGGGACCCAAGCCGCCTGTCGGAGCTACACCCCGACCCATTCTGGCAAAGATCCTTAACTATCAGGATCGGGACACTGTCCTGCGCCTAGCCCGAGTGAAAGGGACAATCACGTATGGAGGTAACACAATTTCTTTTTACCCAGATTTTACTCCGGCTGTGCAGGCGGCGAGGAGGGAGTTCCTTCCGGCGAAGCGGCTCCTCCTGCAAGCCCAGATCCCATATGCGCTTCTGTATCCCGCCAAGCTGAAGGTTACACATGATGGGTCCGCTCACTTTTTCACGGACTCTAAATCCGCCCTTAAATTTGCGAAACATGTCGGTGGGAAAGCATCCAGGCAGCGTCCAAAGGGGTCGGCCACTGAAGAGAACACTTTGAGCGATAACGATTGAAACAGACTGTGGTCACGGGGTTTTATTGGTTCGAAATCTAAGACACTATGTTGACATGGTTTGGTTTGTACTGGTTGTTTTTCAGGAGAAGGTGGGATTTACTAGTAGCATGAGACAACAAGTTAACATTTGGCGACAAGGCTCTACCTGTTCTTTATTGATGTATGTGCCAAGTACACATATGCAGTGTACTGCGGTTGGCTGGGCCGACTCCAAGGGTTATGGCTCAAAAAGTACACGAGATAGCTGCACACACGCTGTATGGTTTTCTCCACACTCGGGTGTTTCGGTTTCATTATTGGAAGTTGGCAAGCAAGGCCCGCCGAAAGTTTCTCGGCCACCCTGAGTAATCGGGGGGAGTATGCCGGCACTACTACGCCCCCGGGGGAGAGTTCCCACTGGTAGTTGTAGTAGTTTTGATGTTTGGGATGGGTATTCTGCAACCTGATTGGGGGGTTGGAGTGGGAGGCGGGCTGGGGGGGGGGGGGATTGTTCTGTTGTGGGCCAGATCGCTGCTTTTTTATCATCATAATTACTGTCATGTGCAAATGTATATGCTATTATGTCTCGCTCCTATTGATTCGGCACCTGGTATAGAAATAGCCGCCTCATGACTCATTTAAAAGTTCTAACCTGGAACATTCGAGGGTTGAACGACGGTCGGAAGGCCAGACTGGTGCACTCCTACCTACTTAGACACCAAGTAGATATTTGCATGCTGCAAGAAACACACCTTAGTCTCCCCTCTTCCCCTAGGTTGAATCATAGCAGATGGGGATCGGTCTATTCAGCTGTTTATTCAAATTATTCTAGAGGGGTTGCTGTACTGATTAGGAGAGGACTGGATTGGAAAATGGGCACGTTGCAACTCGACAATGAAGGCAGATATATTATTCTACAGGGTACTCTGGGTGATAATCCAGTGGTGTTTGTTGCGGTGTATGGCCCCAATACTGACTCCCCTGGGTTTTTCCAACAAGTGTGGGCCAGGGTCAAAGCGACAAATTGTGATACCATTATATGGGGCAGAGACTTCAATGCCATTCTTGATGATGCACTGGATAGAAAAGGGGTATCTAGAACACTACACCCATCGGCTAGTGCCGCGCTACAAGCAATATTATCAGACGGGGACTTAGTAGATATTTGGAGAAGTACACACCCGATAGATCGGGAAGGAACCTGCATCTCAGAATATCACAAAGCGTGGTCACGCTTAGATTATTGGCTAGTCGTGCGGGATGTGGCTACATGGACTCGGGAGGCTCTGCATCTCCCCAGGTCTTTGTCGGACCATGCGCCCTGTCTCCTGAAGTTGGAACTACCTACTTCAATTCCGAGAATGTACACCTGGAGATTACCACAGGAAGCTCTATTAGACGACGCTTTTCGGGAAGAAATTAGGGGAGACATCACCGACTATTTTTCCCTAAATACAGGCTCTGTGGCTACCATGGCTACGCTGTGGGAAGCTTTTAAAACTGTAGTGCGGGGGAATTGCATAGCCCGTCAGGCGGGGGTGTTGAAGGCTATACGCGGGACGCTGGACAGTCTAGAAAAACAGATTAAGGTATTAGAAACGCAATTTTACTCCTCCGACAAGCCCGATAAGTTGGCAACGCTGAAAGAAAAATTGCTGGAATTTGAGGAAGAGGCACTCAGGGAAGTCAAGTTCCTCGGTAAACACGCCCAAGCTAGGAGATACAGAGAGGGGGATAGGCCTGGTAGAACATTAGCTGCGATGCTCCGCGCCCCACGATCTACTACCTTTGTCACTGAGCTGAAAGCTGCTGACGAGTCGGTCACTAGGGGGCAGAGGGCCGTACTCGATGAGTTTTCTGGTTTTTACACTAAGCTATATACTACAACTCAGGACTCCAGTCCGGAAGGCCTGCTACCATTTCTTGACTCTCTGAAGCTACTGTGGCTGAGTAACAGACACAGGGATTTGCTTCTGGCCAACAGAGAACTTTAATTTAGTTCACCACTGCAGGCCCCAACTAGTTACATAAAACCAGTGTTTGCCATATCACAATGGCAATCAGATATGGGATGATAGTAACAATGTACATTGCAGCAGATCTCTGATCCACGTCTTCTTCCAACCTGAACCGGACCAAAAAAATTTAATTAAATATTTCACAATGGACAACCCAGGGCAGTAACCAGCTAAGTCGACTATAAATATGAAAAATACCATGAAGGGACCTGCACAGGTGCTCAAAGCCGTCAGCCTACTGAAAACCATAATCTGTGTGCCTATCTCTCACACTTCCTCATCCATCACACTGCTTAGTGCTGCTTCCAGTCAGAGCCGGCCCTTGCTCCAATAACACCCTGGGGGGGGAGAGAAATGAGCCGCCCGCACTGCTGGTGAATAAAATGCCATTATGATAGGGCATTCATTCCTACACAATTGATTTACCAACCAGTTTTTTTATGTACTTTCTGACACCTCATTTTCGATCTCCCTGGACCCCAAGTGAACCACACTGGCAAATTTTGACGGCTTTGCGAGTCTATACAATCCTTGCACAGGTCATTTTGAGACAATTGAGATTTACTCTAATCCCATTCACTATGTCCCCCTCTCTCACCATTTTTCAGCCATTTTGGCTGTCTTGTGTATTTTGAATATAGAGGTGTGGCTGAATTCAGCCCATTGGTGCCTTCAGCAATGTTTTATTAGTGCCCATTGAGTATACTCTCATTGTATACATTGGAATCCCATACTGTGCCCTTCTCTACTCTAACATTATATTTTCAGTGCTCGCTTACAGTCCTCTATTTTTTTAAGGCTCATGTATTCTTAGAGTCCTGATAATGATCCTTCTAGCTTTCTAAAGGATAGAAACATCGACTAGTTCTATGGACCCAATCTGATTGTACATAAGAATAAAATGGGAAGTGTTGTTCTTACTTGATACACAGCTTTGATTGAGTACTGTCACACGTGTGAATCACTTGTATGAGAGCAGAGTACGTTTCTCACCACACACTCAATGTGCTGTCATATTGTTTTTAGGTCGAGCATTCGAGACCTATTGTAATTTCTTATGTTGGGTGAAAGCCATCCCCCAGCTTTTCATTTGCCTATGTCAGTGTCCTTCAAAAATCCTTGCTTGCCAGTGGTCAGTCCTGCCTCCTTGTCCCTCCTTTCTCTCTTCCGTTCCTCCCATGCAGCAGGGACTAAGTACTGTCTCATTCCACTATGGTTCTTTATCTGTTCTCTGGGGGACTCTTTTCTTTCTTGGTTTCCTACTCTGTTAGTGTTTGTCTGTGTTCAACTTCAGCGCCCGAGCTGCTTACATTTAAATATAGCATTCTTCCTCCCACCTCCTCTTAACACCACAGTTGTTTTACTGCTGCCTCCCCTGCCCTGCCCCCCACTTGGTGGCTTGTTAATAATTGTTGACATTATCTATCAGAATTATCTATCAGCACTGCTAGCATTTCACGAGCACTGTGCTGGTTTCGTTTTTATTAGGTCTCGCCTACGCAGCACGCATGCGCTGCAAAGGCAAAAAGACCTTTTTCCATCGCTTCGGCATTTCAGCCAAAAACGTGCACGCATTCCATTGCCTTCAATGGCAACGCGTGCACGTTTGGCGATTCACTTGCGGGAGCGAGCAGCTGGCGCCACGCCGCTCGCTCCCGCAAGGGAATCGCACTCCCCCCACCCGGAGTACTGTTTCACTTTCGCGGCTTGTTTTCATTTGGCTTTGGCAAAGGCAGCCGCGTGTTTATCTTTGCTTCGCGCTAAAGTGAAAGCGCGATGCAAATATAAACACGCGGCTGCCTTTGCACAATGGGGAGAGCATGTTGGGATTCTGGAGTGCTTGGAAGATTATGCCTCAAATGCTGCAACAGTCACGGCTAATGTATCCAGGGGTATTCCTGGAAACCTTCTATGAATTCCATTTATTTTCACATGATGAAATATAGATGTGTCACGTATATAGGAATACCGTGGCTCCTCTTGCCCATACACTTGCGCATTTGCATATGGATTCACACGTGATACCCCCTTGCAGCAATGAAAAGGCTAGGTCATTAGCACTGAAACAGCAGAGACACCTCATCCTCACAAAAGTGAAATATCCTTTCTCTTCTACATAAACTCATAAAACACAAGCAAAGGGTCTCACGTTGACACGTAATCTCCCGGGCATGCAAGCCTTTGAAATCCCAGAAGCTGTGGTAGTCAAAATTATTAAACAAATGCGTAACGACGGAGCGCCGGGACCTAACAGAATACCAAAAGGATTGTTTAAATCAGCCCAAACATTTTGGGAAGGGCTCCTCATGCCGCTCTTTAATTATGCCTTCCACAGAGCAGCAATCCCTCAAACCTGGCAAGGATCTATCCTATTTCCAATCCACAACAAGCACTGGCATAGCCAATAGGTCTCGCCTTTGGGACCTTATAAGTGTTTAGCCATGCAACAGTTGATGTTGTTGCACCAAGGATATTGTGCTGGATAACTAAACACTTATAAGGTCCCAAAGGCGAGACCTATTGGCTATGCCAATGCTTGTTGTGTATTTCCTGGCTCCACTTTCTCTGCTCTACCTCCCCCCTCCCAATCAGTCACGGGGCTCCAGCCGCCTCACAGCAGAGCCAGGCCTCAGAGCAGGGGGCACTGCTTTCTGTGCCTGCCCTGCTCCTCGCAGCTGTTGTGGCCGTGGACTGGCTCAGGTTTCTACAGAGAATGACTGAGAATTCCCTTACATGCATTTAACAAAATTGAACTGCGGATGAATTTAAAGGTAGTCTGAAGGAAACTGGAATTCAACCAGCAGGAACAAAGCGAAAATGAACCTCTGAAGGAGACAAGATGAACCCCTCACCCGCACTCCCATAACCACAGACTTTTTTGTGGGATTAGCCTTTATGGTGCACAAAAGACAGGTTACTCAAAACAGCACTGCTGTGCCACTGCTGTGTATACTGTAATACAGCATACACCGTATAAGGCAATTGTGCTGGAATCAAAGCAGAGTGAGTTAAGAGCTTGCTGCTAAGGTTGCATGTTTATATCATGAAAGGGCAAATTCAGCCTTTCATCCTTCTGAGGTCGAAGAAACGAGGACCACTTAGTTAATAATAATAAAACCTGTTATCAACTTGTATAAAACAATAAATGTGTGCTTACATGTGCTATATTGTAAAACATTTGTAATATCCTAGCTCAAACAGAGGGTTATGTGGAGGTTTAGGCAAGAAAACGGTCAAGATTCTACCTAATGCACAAGTCACTTTAAGATGCACTAAAAATAATATTTGCAATAAATATGCAGCAGGGAAGGACCAGCAGGGAGAGTAAATAATGCAGAAAGAAAAGGCAAGTTATGCTCGGTAACGCAGCGCATTTTGTCTCAGTTTTTTGTCACTTATTTGCTTTTTTACACATCTTAACAATGTATGGGCAAAGATTTCACCTCAATAATATCATTTTAACACCTTAAATCCGCAACCGAGAGGTCACCTGCTTCTGAAGCGGACACGATTGTTAGCATTTTTAGTAACTTGTGATCCGTTTACGCAAGAAACTATTTTGTTTTTGTAAAAATCTGCACATTGCGCAGAAGATGATGGATTATATGGTAAGTGTGGCACATCCATAATTATGTGGAAAACTTCAGGCCACAGAATTGCATAATTCCACTGGCCCTGCCAGCAGCATATGGCAGCGCCCTGCTGGTTTGTTAATTACCAGGCAGGGACTGAGTGTGGATTATAGACTACCTCAAACGACACATGTTGATTACTGCTCACAGTTGACTCACTGGCCAGGGGGTGGGGGCGTTCGATGGTTGAGGAGTGGGTGGGGTTGAAGGGTGGTCCAGACAGTAAGCCAATTAATGATGAGATAAACTCTATGGCGGAAAGACAAAGGGAACCTGATCAAAGCTGAAAGCACTTAAGAGCACAGGACGGAGCCCAAACAGGATAAGAGAACCGGCCACGCAGCACAACGTAGCACTTCCCAGCCCAAGCCCCCTGCCCCCCTCCCTGCCAGCTCCTCCATAAAACTCTATTTTTAAAAGCCCTCTGGGCTGAATGTATAAAATGTGGGGATAGGGTTTGGCACACATATCCTTTTGACCAAGGGCGTTATTCTGAGTTCCATTACCAAAACTGCAGTGAGGCGGCTGTGGTAAAGGCCTCCTCATCCCATCTGAGAAGACCAGCAAGTTCATATAGCGCTGGTAACCTTGTTATTGTGGTGACTAATTTGTGCTGCAGTTTGAGCGTCCCGCCCTTGTCCCCCCACATCAAAGACTTAATTAGAGAGATGCCAGATAACAATCTAACAACAAGCATTTGCAATGCAATAGGTCTCGCATTTGCGAGAGTTTGAGCTATTGGCATTGCAATTGACAATGCTTTTTATTTATGTGTTGATTTTCAAAACAGATAAATAAAAGGCATTGTCATTTATAATGCCAATAGTTTAAACTCTCGCAAATGTGAGACCTATTGCATTGCAATAGGTCTCGCATTTACACGAGTTTAAGCTATTGGCATTGTAAAAGACAATGCCTTTTATTTATGTTTTAAAAACTAAAACAAAAATAAAAGGCATTGTTATTTGCAATGTCAATAGCTCAAACTCGCGTAAATGGGAGACCTATTGCATTGCAAATGCTTGTTTTTATTTTCTGGCAACTGCCTCTATTTAACTTTCTTGATAGAAAAAGACCAGCAGGTCAGTAAAATACCAGAATCACTTTAGCATTCTCTAGATTCCAGTCCATAGAAATTGTCTTCCACGAGCACCCGTATACAATAAAAAAAAATAAAAAAAAAAAATCTTGTATTTTCAGTGATATGACCACCGAAGGCCCTGATTTTATATGAAAAACAGAGCTTTGGACTATACCATTTCCCACTGAAAGGCAATATTTCTCTCCATGTGTTCCCATACCTGGCGTTTCACGCAGTTTGGTGCTTACTTTCCCCCCATGTTAAAGAACAGTAGATGTTTCAGCACCCAGGCTAATGTGCTGCATAGCTAAATACATATAAGGTCCCAAACAGTAGCGGCCCGTGGAGGGAGTTCCGTGGGGCGGTGAGGCGGGGCGTGGGAGGGTAGTAAACACCGGAATATGGATGAACGGAGGTAAGTAAACATTTAAATAAATAAAACGAATTTCGTTGCGCGTGCTGCATTGCAAAATGCGTTGCAGCGCGCGCGCAACGAAATTCGTTTTATTTATTTAACTGTTTACTTACCTCCGTTCATCCATATTCCGGTGTTTACTACCCCCCACCCTGCCCCTCCCCCACCCCGCCGCCCCACGGAACTCCCTCCACGGGCCGCTACTGGTCCCAAAGGCGAGACCGATTGCATTGCAAATGCTTGTTTTATATACAATTGAATAAATTGATAATTTGATATATTTGTACATTGTTTGTGATATCTATGGTCTTGGGACTGCTGTTCTTTAAACCCAGGTTTATAATTTGAGGCAGCAGGGGGCCCCCCTTTTCAGAGGTCAGTCCCTGTCTGTCTACAACAAAGTAGAGACTTGACTCTGAACACACATCTCCGCGCTTCCCCCAGATCACATGAATCCCCTTAGCTCCCTTTAGGCTGGTTCAAAGATGTTTGGAGGGGTAGGGGTATTGATAGTTAGAGGTATTGATGTGTGGGGGCAGGGGCTGAGAGGTAGATGGGGGAAAGACGGGGCTGAATGGGTGCTGAAAACAGCAACTGCAGCACTTTAAAAACAATGAGAAACACTTTAAACCGAATCACTGGAGCCAAGGTAGAGGGGAGATGCTGTTTGCAGGAATTTCACGGAGACAATTATTTTCGCCTCTCATAAGGCTGGCGCCATGGGCTTGTGCCCAGCTCTCCCATGCCAATAGCCGGTCCTCACAGACCACGTGGAGACAGTTCCGGCACAGGATCAAAACAAATTTATTTTATTTTATTTTATGCGTTTTTATATAGCGCGGACTTTACCCGAAGGTGTCAGAGCGCTTCACAATAGGAACAGTAACATTACATGAGGAGAAAATTACAAGTGGGCATAATACAAAAGCAAGCGTTACATTACATGAGGAAAAAGTGACAATTGTGCAAATAACAAAAAGAGGTATACATTACAAAAGGAAACAGTGACAAGTGTGCATGATACATAAGATACAAAATACAAATAGAGGTATAATACTGCAATAAGTGGCAGTCACTGAGAACACACTGGGAAGGCACTTCCATAGGCATGGAGTACAGAATTTCCTATAGTGGAAGAACTTCCTTGAGGGAGTAGAGAGGGCGTGAATTAGGTTTGGAAGTGTCTTTGGAGAAGGAGAAATTTAAGGTCAGTTTTGAAGGACCGGGAAGAGGTGGTGGTCCGGAGCTGAGGCGGAAGTGAGTTCCAGATTCTCACTGCGTTGCCTGAAAAGGATTGGGCCATCGATCTTTCTTTTTTGAAAGTGGGAGGTTCAAGCAATAAGTTTTCCGCATTACGTGATGATCTAGAACCTCCAGAGAGTTTCAGTTTATTCGCCAAGTAGCGAGGAGAGGAGGAATGCAAGGCTTTGTGGGTGATACAGGCAGTCTTGTAGATAGATCTTGCCTCGATGGGAAGCCAACGGAGGGAGGATAAAATGGGTGTGATGTGGTCGCTTCTTTTGGTCCCATATATGAAACGAGCTGCTGAATGGAGCACAGATTTGAGGGGGGACAGGTGGGATTTGGGGAGGCCAGTAAGAAGAGAATTGCAGTAGTCCAGTCTGGAGAGAACCAGCGATTGGACCAGGGTTTTCACCCTGGTCCAAACAAACACCTTCCAAGTTCTAACCAAACACCCTACACGGTCTAGACCATGTAGGCAACTGCTTCAGATAAGGGTAGTAAGCTCTATATAAACGTTGCATTGCAATACAAAACTTCGTTTGTTTTTCCCATTTTTGATAAACTATTGCCCAATGGAAAACAATTGTTCCAATATGGCCACCACGCTTACCATAAAAAGTAGAGGGAAAGCTTGTCCTACGTCTATTTCCTAAGTTCCTACTCTTCAAAGTACACGACTGTACAAGAGAAAGACGTTGACTGCTAGCGCCTGTCGTAGCGCTCTCAGCGGGTTACATGCGCGCTTTATAGGTAAAAACGTAGGTCATGCTGCGTTGGCCTCTCACCTGTCTGCCCCTTGCCACGGCTCCGAGTAACGAAGAAGAGCAGCGCGGCCAGAATCAGCGCCGCTATGACATACAACACCGGCTCCATGCCTGCAGCGCACGTCACCGCTGTCACTGCTACGGGTGCTCACACATATGTTACGTACGGGATTGGCGCTGGACGTCAATAGACTGAGGCAGAACCCATCAATGGACACAAAAGAAAGACAAGAAGTTCAGTGAGGCGTATTACGTCGGTGGCCATCTTGTCACTCGGCTAGTTAACAGCTGTCTGTGAGGTATATCACCACATAGCTTATTTTATAGAAGCTTTTGTAAGAGATGAGCTGCAATTAGACGCCTAATAAATAGTTATCAGATAATAAACGAGTTTTCTGTCAGGTAGAGGACTTTTTAGAGCGCTATACGGACTGACTGTGAGAGTTGTATTTTTATTTTTTATTTTTATTTAATGCATTTTTATATAGCGTGGACTTTACCCGAAGGTGTCAGAGCGCTGTACAATAGAACCAGTTACGTTACATGAGAAAAATGGTATAAAATAGAACGTTACAAAAATAAACAGGAGAGGTAGAGTAAAACCATATAGGCAATAACACAATATCAGACACAGCAATCAAGGGTGGGGAATGAACAAAAAGATGTTACAAATTTACAGTGATGAACTAGCTTCCTGGAGGGGTCTGAGAATGAGGGTATTAGTTCTGGAAGTGTCTTTGAAGGAGAAGAGATTTGAGGTCCGCTTTGAAAATCTGGATGGAGTTAGTGGCACGGATCAATGGCGGAAGCGAGTTCCAGATTCTCACCGCATTACCTGAGAACGATTGAGCCATCGATCTTTCCTTTTGAAGGAGGGGGCTCAAGCAGAAACTTTGCTGCATTCCGAGAAGGTCTCGAGCCTCCTGACATTTTCAGTTTATTCGCCAGGTAACGAGGGGAAGAAGTGTGCAAGGCTTTATGGGTGATGCAGGCAGTTTTATAAATGGATCTTGCCTCGATGGGAAGCCATCGAAGAGAAGACAGGATAGGAGTAATGTGGTCACTACGTTTGGATCCTGAAATAAAGCGAGCTGCTGAATGGAGGACGGATTTGAGGGGGAGAGGTGAGATTTGGGTACGCCAGTCAGGAGAGAATTGCAGTAATCCAGTCTAGAGAGAACTAGCGATTGGACCAATGTTTTTAGGTCTTTCTCCGGGAAGAACCGACGGATCCCCCACAGAAGTCGCAGCTGGTAACGTGCGTTCTTAGCAATGGAGTTGATGTGGGAGATTAGGTTGAGTCTTTTGTCAAGTATGACACCTAGGGATTTAGCGCTGTCGACAATGACGGGTTTATTGTTGAGTAAATTCAGCTGATCCATCCAGGATTGAACCGGAGGAGGGGAGAGAGAGGTAGATAGGAGGAGGAATTCAGTTTTGGTGGGATTGAGAATGAGTTGGTGAACTAACATCCAGTTGTGAATAGAGTTGAGAGTAGAGTTGAGTAGTGAAAGATCGTGTGCGGAAGACACCTTGAGGTAGATTTGGGTGTCATCCGCATAGAGATGGTAGTGGATCCCAGATTTACTAAGGAGGTTCCCCAAGGGTTCCAGATAGAGATTAAACAGAGTGGGTGCAAGGATAGAACCTTGAGGGACGCCTTGACCTACCGCCAATGGAGACGAAAGACTGTTCGCTATCTTGATCATTTGTGATCTGTCCGAGAGGAATACTTTTAAGTTCTTTCTACAGAGGGGAACATTAAGAATGGAAAATGTTAGTTTTAAGAATTCAACTTGAATTTTAAGTGAAACATCTCTTCCATTCCATTGTGGGAAGAATATTCTCGAGTTTCTTGCTCTGCCACACTTATTTTGGTGAACTGGAAAGACATAGTCGGCAAGTTTTCAACATGCTAATGTGTGACATTTCTGTGTTTCCACATTGTAGTGTTCTTATGTGTGTATTTTGTGTGCCACCTTGAGTGACCCCTTATTGAATGTAGCTGAACATGAAAATACTGAAATCCTTTCAAAATGTTTTACTTTACTTCGGGTGCTCCTACATAGCTGCCAAGGTTTCAGATTGCTTATGTGTGACATTTTCATAATTTCAGTGCAATTATGAGTGACATTCAACGACTATGAGTGACACTTTCTTGCAAGCAAAAAATCAAGCAATGAGAACAAGGGAAACATATAAATGTCAGAAATTACATACATTCGAGCAACATAAAACTATAAGAAGATCTTAAAACTGTTGATAAGCACCAGAAATGGTAAGGCTCTAAACAAGTGCCCTTGTAACCTTATCGTACTGTTAAACAAATCTTGAGACTGAAGACTCTCGTGGCACTGCTGTAACGTCAGTGAAATTTCTGCACTGTTGGGGGAAACACTGTAGCCAGCCGCGAGCTGAGCCAGCCCCCAAGCCTGCCACAAGGACTGCGCGCTGCCAGCTAAGCTTTGCACAGTCTGAAGGTGCTAAAAATTTCACCCTAACTGTTTGAGTGCCTTTCTTATATACATGAATTGCTATCACCTCCACAATGCGCCTAGAGGTGACCGAGAAGCCACCCACTGTGCTTTACTAAAACACAAACACACAAAAGTTGTCTCGGCACGCAGCTATTATAAATACTAGAAGCTAGCAAACCCACTAGGTCAAGAAGGAACGATAATATGGGCTTGTTTTTACTTATCGACCTGGACAAGATGAAAGTCTATGCTGGCTCCTTCGGTATTCAATTATGTGATGCGCAGGTGCACTAGGATTCCAGCACCAGGTGCATTAACCCCAAAGTATCTCAGCATAAAAGAGATGACTGGATGGACTGCTCGCACCTGATACGGGGCAGCTTCAGATATCTGCAGCAATAGATATTGTATGGGGAAAGACAGTCATTTTACAGCATATGCTAATGAATATTTACATGTTCTAACCCAAAATAATAGAAACAATAAAAATATGTGCATTTAGAGCCTTCTTCACACCGCTGTCACACAAGAGGATGGGAGCGTTTAATGGGGTAATGCATGTTTTGGGACGTCTTAAGCACAGCCGAGCTCGGCCCATTCCTGGGCAGCACAGAGTTGTTTACATACACGCCATGCAGCAGTCTCGGCATAACCTGGCTTGTGGCACCCATATTCATACTGTCTGCACATCTCACGACTCCGTTTTCTGGTTCCCCTGTCTCTCTATATGTTTTCCAATTTTTCAAGAATGCATGCCCTTGTATCCTAAGACAATTGAAAGGTAGGCAAGTGGGAAGGAAGTGCCATCAGGTTGTTATCTAAGAAATGCATATAGGTGAACCACGAACTCTGACCTACAGTACCCTTTCACCATATGTGTACATTCTATATGACTGTGAGCAAGACACAAAAGTGCGTCACACTGAGTTTAGCGTTCGCTGCTTTGGTTCCTACAAGGCTTGTGTGCACTCATATTAACATTTGGACATAATACATTGCGTTGCTTTGTGCCTGATATTTAAAGGCCATTGCAGTTGCCTTGTCTGTCCGTCATATTGGGCTTCCTCAAAAGCGAGCAATGCTGGCTCTGCGTGGTATTAGAGAGGGGGAGAGCAGCCTGGGCAGGGTCACCCAAGGAGTGAAGGAAGGACCCTTTATAGCTCCGGGCTGGGAAGGGGAGACTCATCTTGCTGCGCTGGTAATATATATAGAGCCCACTTACATTTTTATTCGAGCCAGTTTGATTTGCGCATTGTGATGTCCCCAGTTGTCCTCTTACTTAGTCCAAACCTCCTCAGCGTTTATTAATATCGCTCTCGGCAAAGGAGACATGACCGACATAAGTCTCGGGGCTCCTCGGAAGTGCGGCTGTGGTTTTACATCAGGGAGGGGCAGTGCACACTATTCTAAAGCCATGAAATATGTCCGGTGAAGTAACACTATAATAAAAAATCTAAAGGGAAAGAAACAAAGCCGAAGTGTCTTAGCGACTCCGTCCGCTTCAATCCAATCACGCAGCACCAGAATTGCTTTCCCCTGCTCTACCGTGTCACACGCCTGAAAGCGTGGGATGACGTTTCATAGTTTGAAATGAGGATCCATCGAGCGCGGGGATGTCGCATTATGTCACAGGGATACGTAGCGGTAACAACTAGACATCCAACACGTGTGAGACTGCCTGAATAGCAGCGCTCAGGCAGACAGCTGAGGCACTATAAATGCGTGACAATGCATTTCAGTGCAGTAATGCGGACCACCACACTGAAATGCGTTAGTCTAACGCCTGATACGTGGTACTTGGCAGGGCTGCTAATTCTGTTTTTAATGCAAATAGCAAACTAAAAGTACCCAAATGAACCAAAACAATCATTAGCAAAGCCAGCCAGGCTCGCCTATGAGACAAGCTTTTGGCTTTATCATTGTGTTTTTAGCCATTTTGTACAGCACCACGACTGAAAGTAAAAACAAAAAAAAGTAAAAGGGTAAGCAACAAGGATGAGAGATGGCAGGAGGAATGGGGTGGGGGAAGAAATCAGTAGCGGCTCCTCCGCTAAGGCGAAGGAGTGTTGCCGCACTGCTCTCTGAGCAATGTAAAAAAGGAAAAATATAATGATAATAACTCAACGTTATTATAATTTTATTTTTAGTACGGGCTACCAGGGCCCTGTTAGGCCGGGACGGGACTGGGGCACAGGGAGGAGGAGTGGTTGGCGCACTATAAGTGCGCATGGCCGTTTAGGCGGCCGTCTTTGGCCGGCCAAAGAGACACACGCACTTGGCATTTCTCCACCTGGATGTTTTGCTGGGTGGAGAACTGTCCCAGGCTCCCAGGCATGCCTGAGCAGCCAAACATGCCGCTCAGACCAATCACGATACTGCTGTCATGCTGGTGACAGCTGTGTTGTGATTGGCTTAAGGGAGTTTGGGAGCCTGTGTGCTTCCATGCTGCTGGAAGTCAGGAAGAGAAGAGGACGGAGGAGAGGCGGAGCCCGTTCACAGGTCTGTAATCTTTTTTTATTTTTTCAACCCACCACCTCCGTTTCATAGGAATATATGACGTTACAACGCAAACAATTACAACGCATGCTTTTACAATGCGTTTTTTACATCGCAACTACCATTATATCGCATGTTTTTACAACGCATCCCATTACAACGCATTTTTAAGAACTACCATTACAACGCATTCCATTACAACGCATTCCATTACAACTCATACCATTACAACGCATAATACTTTTAGTGCCACAGTAGGGGTAAGTGTTGGATAGTGTAGGGGTAAAAAATACTATTCCCACTCCAGTGAGTGCAACAGTAGAGAAAGTGTTGGATAGCGTAGGGGTAAAAATTACTATTCCCACTCCAGTGAGTGCAACAATAGGGAAAGTGTTGGATAGCGTAGGGGTAAAAATTACTGTTCCCACTCCAGTGAGTGCAACAGTAGGGAAAGTGTTGGATAGCGTAGGGGTAAAAATTACTATTCCCAACTACCCCAAAACCCATACCCACCCTAAAACTTAAAAATCTCCATTACTTACCTTATAATGCGATGTAGTCTCATGCGTTGTAATGGTATGCGTTGTAATGGCTTGCGTTGTAGTGACATGCTTTGTAATGGCATGCGTTGTAATGGCATGCGTTGTAATGGCATCCGATGTAATGGCAGTTGCATTGTAACAGTTGCGTTGTAAAAGCAGTGCGATGTAATGACTGCGTTGTAATGGATGTTTCCCATTTCATAGCAGCCGTCACTGGGAGAAATACACGAGGGAGCCAGCTGAAAAAGTCACACTCTTGTAGAGTGCTTGAGCAAAAAGTAGTTCCTAGAGTAATGGCCCAATTGCTTACCGGTAATGTTCACTTTGCTTTGTCCTTCTCGTCCTCATCCCAGTCATCACTCAATGAAGTTTGCTCCAACCTCAGGACAAAAACAAAAAACAAAAAAATGTTAGCCATAACCACACCCACCCCAGCTGGGAGCTATAAAAAGCTAGCATTCTCTCAGCACTTCCTGTAATACCAAGCCCCGTCAAAGGCCAGAGACATGATGACTGGGACGAGAAGGACTAAGAGTGATTAAGATTACTGATAAGTAGTCGGGCCATTACCTCTACGTCCCTCGCCCCAGTCATCACTTGATAAGATATACCCAAGCCAACAAGGCCTTTGACGACAGAGGCTTCCCTGCCATTCCAGAGCCCTTATCCTTTCCATAAAGCACTTTCATAACACATCACTTTGCACGAAAAGCACTTTAAACAGTCAATTCAATAATATGTTGGTTTACAATATGATTAATAACATCCATGTGATCAGTTGTGCCCGAAATGAATCTGAAGTAATTTGCACTTCATTGAGAGGGCATTTTAAGCATGTATTAACAAACTGTACTGTATTCTTGTTGTTTAAAATTTTATCCAACATGCATTTAAGCATTTTATGAAACTAGTTATCAGATTTTATGACAGCAATTTAATTATTGTTAAAACCAACTCTGCCATAGCAGCACTGTGAATTTGAGGCAAACTGTATAGTCTGTTGTCTATATTTATGACTTTGAATAAGCACCTGTCACTTTAAAAAGGGTAAAACAGCGATGCAGCGTTTGTCATGTGACCAAGGCCCGTAAGGGCTGAAACGCGTAATGGCTGACTGAAAATAAAAAATAGATTTGCACATTTTGCTGTGGTCTGTGCCCGTTCATCTGTTCCAGGGATTGGTGGACAAGTAGCGGAATACTTGGATATATATATACATATAGAAGAACGCAGGACTATTATCTCTTGATGAATATAAGTTCCTGAAGAATGACAATCCGGTTACACCGATTTTATATTTTATACCAAAAATACATAAAAACCCCCAGCAACCTCCAGGAAGGCCCATCATTTCGGCCCGAAATAGTCTACTTGAGAAAACATCTAGATATGTAGACTTTTTCCTGCAAGAACACGTGCAACAGTTGACCTCCTATATTAGAGATACCGGTGACTTCTTAGCAAAAATGTTGAATTTTGATTGGCAGGAGGACTATCTTCTTATTACTTTAGACGTTACATCCTTATATACGTCCATAAAACATCTAGATGGACTAAGGGCATTGCAATACTATCTAGCGAGAAGAGGAGCAGATTGTACAAAACACAACATTATGTTGATAAACATGGTTGAATTTTGCTTATGTAACAACATATTTATGTTTCAGAACGCCCTTTATCAACAGCTAAGGGGCGTGGCAATGGGGGCCAGCTTCTCCCCCAGTTGTGCCTGCTTCCATATGGGGTGGTGGGAGGAGCTGGTTCTATTGAAAGAGCACACAACGTATGTCAAAAACAACATCAAAGTATGGTGGAGGTTTATTGACGACCTTTTCCTTGTCTGGCATGGAACAAGAGCAGATGCAGAAAAATTTATCGAAGGGCTTAATGTCAATCAACTCAACTTGCACTTTACAGCGTCAATAAGTGCGGAAAGTATAAATTTTCTTGATGTACAGATTTACATTAGGGATGGCAAACTAGAAACCAAACTTCATAGGAAACCAACTGCTGGCAATGCGGTGCTGCATGCCGAGAGCTCACATCCCCACCATCTAATTCAGAGCATTCCCTATGGAGAGATGCTCCGTTTGAGACGAATCTGTAGCTGCGATAAGGATTTATGGGTTGCTCAAATGAATAGCAAGATTAGATTCATGGTCAGGGGCTACACGAAAAGATGCATAGACGCAGCAATCAGGAAAAGCAATACATTCCCTAGGGAGACTCTCCTCACAAAACAGACAAAGGATGAGGAACCAAAGGCACAGGAGGCAGAAGCCTTCAGGTTTATTTTAAGATTCAATAAACAAGAAAAGGCTATCAGGAAGATTATAAAGAGAAACTGGCCCTTAGTTTTAGGTGACCCAATCATAGGTCATCTACTTCCCAACAGACCAGCCATAACTTATAGCAGGGCACCTTCTATGAAGGATGCCCTGGTTCGAAATGATCCCGGTGGCCAATTGAAGGGCACATGGCTTAGCCAAAGAAAGGGGTTCCATAGATGCAAGGTATGTAAGGCTTGCCAGTATGGGGCCAGCAGAACCTCCTATAAAACGCCCTTTAGTGAACAAGACAAGACCATCAACAAGGCATTAACATGCAAATCGGACTATGTGGTCTATGTGCTGGAGTGCCCTTGTGGCCTGCGATATGTGGGCAGTACAATACTGCAGGGGCACAAGAGGGTACTCCAGCACCTAAGGGCGATTAGGAACAGAGACCAGTCCTATCCGGTGGCACGACATTTCAGTGAAGTACATGATGGAGATCCTAAAAATCTAAAGTACTTCCTGATAGACTCCATCCCTCCCAACAAAAGAGGGGGTGATAGGGAAAAAGCCCTCAGACAACTCGAAATGTGTTACATTCTAGATTTAGACACAAAGCATCCGGGAGGTTTGAACGCAACAGAGGAGTTATACACATGTCTGTAGTGCCGAGTAGGAAGAAGATAAATAAATAGGAGCAAAGAAACAAATAAAAACCGTACATCATCAAACTTAAAGATATTAAAAATATTGGGATTTGCTACCGCAGCCGCCAACAAAATCCCGCTTTTTAGAACACACACGGGTTAGTAAGGTTTTAAACACATTTTTTGAGTAGATAAGGAGGTAGCACACATCACTTTTTTGCACTAGCATAAGTCACTTTGAGTCGCAAGGTTTACAAAATTGATGTTTACATCATAAGTACTGTATAGGCACTAGCACTTTTTTCTAGTGCTGCAAGTTATTGATATTCATATCATGAACAAGTTGAGGGTATTCATACCTGGACGATTTAAACCGATAAAAAGAAAAAATCTTTTTTAACATAAATTAGATTTTACTTGTCTTTTTATTCAACACAGTACTGTATTGGTTTTATGGTTTTAAAATCTCTGGGATAGAGGTTTAATTTTAATACATTATTCTGGTATTTATACCTATATTGTTTTATGTATTTTTAAACCTGCGATTAACTCCCATGCAAACCAGTAAATCTGTTGTTTATGTCTATTGTTAAACTTGGCTACTTGATTGGACATGTCACTTTAAAAACAAGAAAAACGTTTAAAAAAAATGGTTTAAAAGGAACCTTCCTACCGTGATGCGCGTCATGTGATCAAGACCCTTTCAGGTTTGAAACGGGTCATGGCTGCCAAGGTCTTCAAGAGCTGAAATAAAAACTTTGTAACTAGCAACGAATTGTGGTCCGTGCTCCATTTTCTGGGTGAAGCCGGCGAGGCAAAGGTGGAGTACATCGAATATATATATATATATATATATATATATATATACACACACACACACACATATATATATTTTTTATGCAACCTTAACAAAACACCGTGAAATATATAATAAACAAAGTGATATGATGCGACACCCAGCGGTTTTAATGAAATCAAAACTTATAATCAAACTACAAAAAAAGATTTTTGGGGCCTTTGCTTACTGCAAAACTCCAACACCAAACCCTTTGCCCTTATGGCTAATGTTATACAATCGGTAGTGTCTGACAAATGTGTGTTCACATGCTCAAGTTCGAGCTCTACATATTTCCTCAAGTGGAACCCCCTAAACCTCTGCCCACGAGGTCACCACTCCTCTAGTGGAGTGAGCCTGAATGTTACAAGGGCACTGAAGAGCTTGAATTGAATAACCCAAACAAATTGTCTCTTTGATCCACCGGCTCAGAGTTATGTTTGAGGCTTTCTTACCTTGACCAGGTAAACCAAAAGTGATAAAGAGATTGCCTGATGCTCTGTAGTTGCTAAATCTGTCAATGTAAACAGACAAGGCATGTTTAACTTCAAGTAAATGGACCAGTCTTTTCATCTTCATAAACAGGAGTGGGAAAGAAAGGAGGAAGAACAACCTCTTGAGATAAGTGAAACCTTAAATTAACCTTAGGAAGAAAAGAAGGATCAGGTTTCAGGACTACTGCATCATGCAAAAATCCCAGAAAAAGGTAGGCGACATAGAAGAGCCAAAAGCTCACCGAAACAATGTGCAGATGTGATAGTCACCAGAAAGAATACCTTAAGAGAAAGAAATATTAAATCCACTCTGTCCAATGGCTCAAAAAGATGGTGCTGTAAACATTTCATAACAAGCAAAAGATCCCAAGAAGGAGCCATATTCTGAGACAAAGGTCTAGAAATAGAGAAGCTTCAGTACAGTCTGGAAACGAGACTCAGCACCCGGAGAACACAGGCCATCACCCCGAAAGGCTTTAATTGAGAACCATTGTAACTTAGGAGTTGCTTAGGTGATTTCTTTGTGAAAACCCTCCATCAAGAACTCCAGAATAGAAGAAAGTTCACAAGAAATGGCAGAGACATCTTGAGAAATACACCAAGAGTTAAAATAAGAAATAATGTCTAGAATATGATTTCAAAGTTGAAGGGCTTCTTGAACCTTGAACAGCTTCAAAAATCTTTAAGGGAAGGCCTGTCTGTAACAGCTTCAGCCTTTCAACCTCCAGACCGAGAGGGTGACTTTCAGAAGGCTGACGAAGTTTATCACCCTCAATACCAGAGGACACAATGCAGGTGTTAGAAATGGAGTTCTCTAGTTCGCAGATGTTTGCACCCTGTCCAAGTAGGGACACTTATTCTAGTCAGGGTAAGGGAGTCACACACGGCTAAGATAACCTCTGCTCACCCCCTTGGTAGCTTGGCACGAGCAGTCAGGCTTCTCTCAGAGGCAATGTATAAAGAATTTGTACAAACACACACAGTAACACAGTGAAAGCACTACAAATGGATACCACACCAGTTTAGAAAAATAGCCAATATTTATCTGAATAAAACATGACCAAAATGACAAAAATACAACAGAAACAAGTAATGATATCACTTTTAAAAGGTTCAAAACAGTTCAGTTCATAGAAATCTATGGATGCGTCACTTTTAGCACACAGTACCTGGGATGCATCAAAAACAAAGAAGATGCAAGGCGCAGGGCAAGTGAGGCACCGGAAAAGCAAACCAATGCATCGGTTCCTTACTCCCAGGGGAGGTGATGCGTCAATTTCTTACTGCTAGGCAGGGGAGGTGATGCTTCGATTCCTTACTGTGGCACCAAGGGACAGTGCGTTGATGAGGCGTCAAAAAATGCAGACGCGCTGCGTTGATGCGGCAGCCATGAAGTGGGCACCTCATCGGAGTTTGAGTGATGCGTCCCAGACCCCGGGGATGCAGTGCTCGAAACTCACGCTGCGGCGATTCTTCTGATGTGCTGCAATAGTGGTGCTGGAGCTTGCAATGTTGTTGAGGTCGATGCGTCGATAAATAAATAATCGGTGACCCCGGCTTTGGTGCAGGAAGCAACGATGCGCCGATCTTCTGCAGCGATGCATCGATAAAAAAAGGGACTGTGAGCTGATGCAGGGATTTTCTTTGTTCTCAGCAGCAAAGCCAACTCCAATGGCCCACAACTGAAATGTTTACCATAACCCCATTAGGAAGGTCGTAATTGAAAATTTATGATTAAGATTAAATCTAAGCAAGTAAACTTCAGCTTGCATATAGTAGATTGCTTTGATAAATGAGTTCTTTGTGAACATTGTTCTCTTGCATAAGTGCAAACCCAGCTCACAAAGACGTATGGGTTGCTCTTGTTGTTTTGAAATATTGATTGCGCAGGTCTCCTGCAAGAGCTTTGTTCCATATATTGCTCAAACCCAATACTGGGTAGTGTGTTAATTGTTTTGTTTTGTCTCTTAATAATTGTTGTGGTCTTCAACCATTAATTTCTATTGATACATATTGTGAACTAGTACAACATACTATGTCAGACAGAGAGGCCCCTTTGTACACGGAAGAATACATTGCCAAAGTGATCAGTGGCCCCTCTCTTTTTTCATCAACCACACAGTCAGTAAATACCAACCCTAGACTAGTCCTCCTAGATAAACTTGAGCGGGCTAAGAAAAAACATGTCCGCACAGAGCTACACGCTCGAATGCTGACAGAGTACTTAAGAGCCAATATAATTCCCCAAGGACTAATAGTGAGTAACGTACCTGGCATCTTTAGAGACGATAAAAAATCTAAAGGCGGATTTTCACATATTTCCAGCACATGCTCAAGACACTGGATGGTCTTGGGCATAGAAACTGCTTTGGAACACAGCAAACAAGAGCTAATTGAAATAGAGAACTTAGAAAAAAGAGCTCTTTGGTTGTGACAACATTGAGGAGTCCAAGTTGGCCCTTGAGAAATTAAACAAAACAATACAGGAATTCAACTCCTTTGAACTCAAGAAAAAAGCTGATAAAGTACAGAAGGATATTACAGCTTACAGTAAAGAGAAGGCCTTCCCATATCTACAAGAGGACTTTTACACTCAACCTCAGCAATACAAAAAGAGTGTAACCTGGGGACGATACAGCAGGGTCCGATACCTCAGACGACAGCGGTGAAGGTACTAGTGGATTACAAATAAATCAACAACAGCCTTTTTAGGCCAGGCGCAGAGGGGCAGGGGGACCAACCGGAACCAAAAGAGAGTTTGGCACCAGTTTGCAGGAGAAAGGCAAACGCGTCGCCAATACTACACCTGGGGACCGCAAGGCCAGTGACCAGGATGGAGGAAGGAAGAACCCTCACGAGCATGGGACGGTACAACAGAGAAGATCCAGGGACGGGAGCAATAAGACCCCAAAGATGAATCACCAAAAACTACACTGTGGACCCTTCAAGAAACACTGACAACAATGTGGACCCACTAAGAAACACCAACGATTTGAACACAGATGGTACCTTCCCTGTCTTCAATTTATCCACCCATATAATGAATAGTAATGAACTGTCTCTTTTGAGCAAAGGTTTATCATACGTCTTAACGGAAACTACTGATTTTTTTAAACTTCAAACAGAACTTCACAAATTTTTCAGGACGCTGAGACTCAGAGTGTTCTTTAGCAACCAAAAGGAACTCCCACCACTATCATTCATGCGACCAAAGTCCACTTTTATACCAACCAATAGCATGATGCCTCCAGAGATTTTGGCCTTTGAGAAAGGCGTATTAGAAGACATCCTGAAACTAAAAGAACAAAAAGTGTTTACCCCATACAACATTACCAAACCTGAACGTGAAGCCTTGATCGCCCTGAAAAATAATGAAACCATTATCCTGAAACCTGCGGACAAAGGGGGCGGGATCGTTATCCAAGAAAGAACGAAATACGAAGCAGAGATAATGAGACAAGTAAGCAACACCCAACACTACAAGAAACTGCAACGGGACCCCCTGACAGATATCAAGAAAGAGATACAGGAACTAACAAAAAATGGTTTAGATGAAGGATTTCTAACCAAACAAGAATTTGATTTTCTAAACAAAGAACATCCTAGGACCCCTGTCCTATACACCTTACCCAAGGTGCACAAGGATATAAATAATCCACCAGGGAGACCCATCCTATCGGGATGCGGTTCAGTCCTGGAACCCCTGGGACACTACATCGACAGTTTCATTAAAGAGTTTGTCCATGTCCTACCTACATACGTCAGAGATAGCACGTATATGATAAATCTGGTAGAAGATATGGAATATAACCCCTTGCAAGAGACATTAGTCACGATGGACATTGATTCGTTATATACGAACATTCCGCAGATGGACAGTATTAATGTCATCAAAGCTGTTTTGGACTCCAGGCCAGCTCCCTTCAAAGTTCCTACTGAGTTTATTACAGACCTACTAGAAATAGCGCTCACAAAGAACTATTTCAGATTCAATAACGACTACTTCCAGCAATGTTCGGGGACTTCGATGGGAGCGATTTTTGCACCAAATCTGGCTAATCTCTATGTAGGAGATTTTGAAGAGAAATTCATCAACAACACATCCAACCCTTTCCTTGGGAGTGTAAGGTGTTGGAAACGCTACATCGATGACATTTTCTTCATATGGACTGATACTGAAGAAAGGTTAGAAATGTTCATCGCATACTTACAAGAATGTCAGACAGCACTGACATTTACATACAACAAAGACAAAGAGATGGTCCCATTCCTAGACCTTAAGATCAGATGCTGTGACAATCATTTGAATGTAACACTGTATCGTAAACCTACAGACAGAAACACACTATTACAATACCATAGTTTCCATCCCAGAGCATTGAAGGATGGCTTACCATATGGCCAATTTTTGAGGCTTCGGCGCAATTGTACGGAGAAAGAAGACTTCTTCAGAGAAGCAAATACACTGAGTATACGACTTCGTGAAAGAGGATATCCAAAGAGATTAATTAAGACATCAATGAAAAGGGCGTGGTTCAGCCCCCGTGAGGTACTACTCACAAAGATTGCTAAAAACCATACTAAACAGAGCGTGTGTGTGACCACCTTTTGCCCACTAAGCACTCAGATACAAAAAACTATTAAGAGACATTGGCCCACATTGAACACTCTAAAAACCTGTCAAGAATTACCCATGTTCTCCTTCAAAAAGGGCAAGAATATTAAAGATCACCTTGTACACTCAGACACTAGTGTTATCAAAGCCAAAAGCACAATACACGACCTCTGGTCTCTTCCCCCACCGACAGGACACTATAAATGTGGAAACTGTGTCGCCTGTGGGTTTACTCTGGAGAGTAAGCATTTTACACATGGCAACACGAAAGTCACACTCAGAGACCTAACTAATTGTTCTACGTCCCATGTGATTTATTGTATCTGGTGCCCCTGTGACCTGATATATATAGGCCAGACTAGCTTACCTGTGAAAACACGCATTTGCCAACATCGCAGTAGAATCCGCTGCCAAGTGGAGAATGCTCCCCTTGTGGAACATTATAAAGAGAAATCACACTCTGCAGATGCCATGAAATGGCAAGTGATAGAGAAAGCTAAGATACCTCCCAGAGGCGGAGACATTTCACTTATTTTACAATCCTTGGAATGTAAATGGATCGATCAATGTGAATCCATCCAGAAAGGACTAAACAGCCTTGAGGAATGGCACAGATTTATCAGCTTGCATTAAGAAGTAACAGCATAGAGCTGATCCCTGCTTCACTAATTAGACAGGGCCCTGTCTATACTTCACAAGAAATCCGTACATACACTGTATATACACAGACACCAAGACTATTTTAAATGCACAATGTATATATTAGCACCTTGTACACCAAACAAGGCTACTGGTTCACTAATGTTCTTTATTAATTAAATATGATGCAGAGTATCTATTGGTATGCACCACTCTGTCCTTATGAACTTTGATGAAGAATGAATAACTGATTAACATGTACTTCTAACATGCCAAAAGAACCTAGTAGCTACATGTAGATATATGCACTATATATATTAGGGCACTTTATTTGTATTGTTTAAATTATCTGTTAATAATTGAAACAGCAAATGAATACAAGTTATATCATGCAGAGTATACATGTACCCCCATGCTCTAGATAGCTAGGAGCATCAGAAACACCATATTCAAATGGTTGCCATAATGTTGTGTGGCACGGATATTAGAGTTACCACAGGTATGCACCAATCTGCACTGACTAACTATGCTCAAAAGGACTGCAGTAAAAACATTATATATATGAACTGTAACTGTATAGATTCAGGCACCTGTCTGTATTGTTTAAAGCTATATGTCACTAATTGTAGTAGCAAATCAGGATATGTTTTATTATGCAGAATACACCAGTGGATCCTTGCGTGAGAAGTCTAGGAGCCTCGAATACACCACTAAAAAATGGCCGCCGCAACCATTGTGGTTATATTTAATTCATGTATACATTGTGGCACCATGTTCAGATATTGCAATATTACGTAAACATGGATATACCACATTTTTGTTCGCACTAGCGTCTAAAGGAGACAATGCATAACCCTTTTTTTTGCCGATTAATGATTCTCCATAATTAAAACTAACAAGGTTACAACAAACCCAGATCACTCCAAGATGGCCGCCGCAGCCATGGGTAGAATCAACCCATCTGCGTGCATGCCGGCGTGACCCATTTCCTGTTATAGACTTCCTTATTTAAAGCTCACATTTCTCCGTCGCGCACAACTACCAACCGCTCCACTGAGAGGTCCGAGGACGCGACGATTAAGTAAGTACCATTGAAGCCCCCGGTTTCAAACAGGCGGGCCGCTTGTACTTTCATCACTATTGCAATGTTTACTGAATGCTCAGAGTACCACCCGGTATTCACGAGAGCTAATTAAATTATCTCTTTCAGTTCGTCACAGAACTGGAAAGGGTTTCTACTGCTGACCCTGGAAATATCCCTGCTCACTACGTGTTGGGTACAGACCAATAGTGAGTTCACCTCCTTTATTTTACCATGGTGTACCACGTAAATTTAACTATCCAATACTCGGCCAAAGCATTCCTTGATTACAGGTTTCACATAATTGCTGTTCCTGAATCTACCGCCCATATCCGGCATCCTTCCATTACTCCAAGATACTTCAAGATACAGGTTTCACAAAATTGCTGTTCCTGAATTTACCTTTCATATCCGGCATCCTTCCATTACTCCAAGATACAGTTGCCATGTGCTGTATTGGTAAGCCACAGCGCACTCCTTAGACCAAGCCCTTTTCAAACACCACATTATATTTCCTTCACCCTAATTTTATTTTCCTATATTAGTCCCCAGAAACGCTGTCCTGAAGAGACCCCGTATCTAGAGAGGGTCGAAACGCCGTCGACATTAACAAAGGAGAGAGCCTGAATGAATCATTTTCCATTACATACAGCTCGCCCTTTGGACATTTACCAATAACCTGTTCTCCCGTTTTTTTCACATATTTTTCACTTAGCACTCATCAAGATAGGTTATGGTCACTTCACTGGGGCTCACATTTCACTTGTAAAGTGCCACTAATGTAAACGTTCCAATTCACCCATGTATAAGGAAATACATATGTGGTTAAATTGTGATTGCAGAATAAAATTCCACTTACTTCGGCTGAAGTAAGCGTTAACTGTTGTGTTGGGCTTTTTATGAATCCACGTAAAGTATTGTGTACAGATATTCTTAGGTATCTTTACCATAACCCCATTAGGAAGGTCGTAATTGAAAATTTATGATTAAGATTAAATCTAAGCAAGTAAACTTCAGCTTGCATATAGTAGATTGCTTTGATAAATGAGTTCCTTGTGAACATTGTTCTCTTGCATAAGTGCAAACCCAGCTCACAAGGACGTATGGGTCGCTCTTGTTGTTTTGAAATATAACCACAACTGAAATTGGCACCACTTGGTAAGTCAGAACTCCCAGCAGAGGAGTTCAGGGGTTGCAGATGAAGTCTTTGATGACCCTGAGACTTCTTAACAGGAGGCAAGCACCCACAAACCCTTGTAGAACCTTGAAAGCAGGATGCAGAAGGCAAAGTCCAGTCCTTTCACTGCTCAAGACAGAAGCAGCAAGCAGCAGACCAACACAGCTAAGCAAAACAGCAAAGTGGCAGACCCTCCTGACAGCTTATCCAGCTCTTCTTCTTAGCAGAGTTTCCTTTAGTCCAGAAGTGTTCTGAAGTTATGGTGTCACAGCTCCGGAACTTATACCAGTTTCTGCCTTTGAAGTAGGCAAACTTCAAAGGAAAGTCTTTGTAGTGCACAAGACCCTGCCTTTTCCTGCCCTGGCTCCAGACACACTACAGGAGGGTGGAGACAGCTTTGTGTGAGGACAGGTACAACCCTATTCAGGTGTCAGTGACAACTCCTCCCACCACTCTATCTCAGGAAGGCCCATCAGCTTGGTGATGGACCATCAGGATATGCAAGGCACACCGCAGCTCCCTTTGTGTGACTTTCTAGAGTGAATGCACAAGAGCCCAACTGTCAGCCAACCCACACGTGGATACTACAGACAGGCAAGAAAATGCCCACCTTTCTAAGAGTGGCATTTGCAAACACGCAATTTAAAAACCAACTTTACCAAAATATGTATTTTCAAATTGTAAGTTTAGAGACCCCAAACTCCAAATCTCTATCTGCTCCTAATGGGAAATTACACGTAAAAGATAGTTAAAGGCAATTCCCATGTTACCCTATGGGAGAGATACGCCTTGCAGTAGTGAAAAACGAAATTAGAAGCATTTCACTATTAGGACAAGTAAAACACACCAGCACATGTCTTACCTTTTAAATACACTGCACCCTGTCCATGGGGCTTTCCTAGGCCTACCTTAGGGGTGCCTAACATGTAGTAAAAGGGAAGGTTTGGGCCTGGCAAGTGGGTGCACTTGCCAGGTCATAATGGCAATTTAAAACTGCAATCACAGACACTGCAGGGGCAGGTCTGAGACATGTTTGCAGGGCTACTTATGTGGGTGGTACAACAGTGTTGCAGGCCCACTAGTAGCATTTGATTTACAGGCCATTGGCACACCTGGTGTACTTGACTAGGGACTTACTAGTAAATCAAATATGCCAATCATGGATAAACCAATCACCAATACAATTTAGACAGAGAGCATATGCACTTTAACATTGGTTAGCAGTGGTAAAGTGGCAAGAGTCCTAAAACCAACAAAAACAGGTGAGAAAAAAAGAGGAGGAAGAAGGCAAAAAGTTTGGGAATAACCCTGCAAAAAGGGCCAGGTCCAACAACAAGGATCGAAGACGAATGCACAGCCATCCTCTTCAAAAGAGGAAACCACGTTCTGCGACGCCAAAAGGGAACCACCAGGATCATTTTTGCTTTTTCCTTCAGGATTTTCAGTACAAGCTTTGAAATCAAAGGAAACAGAGGAAACGCGTAGAGAAGTTTCCTCGTTCACTGTATTAAAAGTGCATCCACGCCCCATTCATCTTCCTCTGGAAACCGGGGGCAGAACCTTGAAGTAGATGATCTTTCGTGGAGGCAAAAACGTTGAAATACGGGGTATAGATCCTCCTACAGATCTTTTGAAAAATCCACTTTGGAACAGTGAGATTCTTAAGAAAACACTGTGCTCAATTGATCTGCTTCTATATTGGTCTCCCCTCGGATATGAATCGCTGAGATTGACAGAAGATGCTCCTCTGCACATGCTTTCAGGCTGCATGTTATCTTATTGAGTGAGTGTGAATGTGTGTCGCCCTGGTGATTGATATAAGCCACAGGAACTGTATTGTCGGATCTCACCAACACATTGCCCTTCCTGACATACTGTTGGAACTTGAGAAGGGCTCGAAATACTGCTGTTAGCTTCCTCCATTTTGAAAATCTGGCAACTTCTGATCAATTCTATCTCCCTTGCACTGCATGCTCCTCTAAGGTTGCTCCCCAACCCATTCTGCTTGCATGTGTTGTTAAAATCTTTGGTTGAGGTGGATGCATCGGAATTCCACAAAGCAGATTCTTTGGATCCATCCACCACTGTAGACTCCCCTTGACTTTCAGAGTGAAATGAGTAACTTCCTCTAAGTTCTGACTGTAGTATGACAGAGGACAACAACAATTTTTGGAGCCGAAACATTCTTTCTTCTCGAAGAAACACCTTGTCTGGGTCTGTGCGGAACCTTTCTCCTATAAACACATGATCTTTTACTGGAGATAAGTGACTTTTTTGAAGATTCAATAGAAACACATGCCCACTTACTCTTGTAAGGCTAGTAGAATTAGAGCTTGTGTTTGGGCATGAATCAACCAGTCATCCAAATACAGGAAAACTGGGATCCCCCTGGATGTGAAGATAGGTTACAACTGTAATTGTATTTATATAGCGCTTACTACCCCAGACGAGGCATTGAAGTGATTTTCAGTGAGTAGCACTCTACTCCAGAACCCAAAATGGATTAGTGGTGGATTAGTGTAGGGAAATATAAGCTGTTAATTTGAGTGGTGAATTTATTAGGATAAAGGAGGAATAGAGGAGGAAAGAGTCTAGAAAGTGTTATTTGGGAGATAATAGTAGTAAAATGAGGTTTGGGATGAATCAAAGGAGGGATAGAGGAGGGGCAGGTCTAGAAAGGGTTATTCAGGAGATCATAGTAGCACAATGATGTTTGAATTGAGTCAGAGCGGATGTAGAGGGTATATTGAGAAAGGTATATGATGAGATATAGAGTAATGCATTGGAGAGAGTTGAAGGCCCTTTTTAATTTCTACAGTAGGAGTAAAGTAATAAATATATAGATACATAACTACATAGAAAGGTATACATGTATATGGAAATTGTTTTAGATATAAAGTTGGATTATATAAAGTTTCATATGTGCATGTATGGATCAATAGTTGAGAACTCAGACTTTCAAGTGTTGCTGTACATAAAGTTAGTTTATTTGTGCATGTGCATTAATTTTATTTTTGGAAATTTTATGTTTTTTGTTTATTTATATTTATTTTATAAAGCACTTTAGATGCAATTGCTGTGATTATATTTAGACACTTTGTTAGACAAAATAAAACAAAGAACCATAAGTATCTAATCTAATAACTTATATAACTTATCTCACATTGTGATAGATTTAAAAAATAAAGCAGAGACCCATAAACATATAATCAAATAACTTGTATGTAAACTATGGAGTGGCCTATATACATGGTGTATATATATATATATATATTCACTGAAAAAACCATAGGTTTTAGGGACAGTTATAGTTAGTTGGACATTTCACTCGTACAAAACCCGTGAAATTCCCCCGTTATAGTTAGTTCAGCTAACTATAACTCGCGCCCCCGCAATGCACTGCTGATGACGTCACATATTACATCACTCATGACATGGTCAGTGACATCACTGATGACATCACTGATGACATCTCAAATGACATCACTGATGACATCATCCAGTGACTGTGTGTTTCTGTAAAGTTTAAATATTTTTAATATATATAGGGAAAGGCGTATTAAAGAATGAGTGGGTGTATAAGTGTCTGTATGGATGATTTAGTAGGTGCGTGACTAACTCTATAAGTGAGTGATAAAACGTATCTTACTGAATGCATGGGTTAGTGACTAAACTGGGTGAATGTCTGTATCCGTCTGTCTGTTGCTGTGTAAGTGGCTACATGGGTTTGTGAATAGCTACATGAGTGTCTATATGAGTTATTGATTGGTTGTCTGAGTATCTGTATGGGTGCCTGAGTGTTTGTGTGGGTGGGGTGTGTGCGACTCTGTGCATAGATGTGTGAGTGGGTGATTCACTGGGTGGATGGTTTCAAGAGTGCATCTGTGATGGACTGAATGGGTGGGTGAGTGTGTGTATGGGTGTGTTAGTGAGTGAATGTATATCTCAGTGGTACAAGTGTGAGTAACTACATATGTGAAAGGCAGTATATATGTGTGTTGGAGTATATAAATGGCTATAAGCGAGAGTGTGTGATTGTGTTAGTGACTGTATGGATGAGTGTGTGCTTGTATCAGTGATTGTATAAGAGCGTAAGAATGTGCTAGTATTTGTATGAGTAAGTGAGCTGGTGTGTGTATAACTGTATAGGCGAGTAAATGGCAGTGTGTTTAATTATTTGCATGACTGACTAGGTGTGTGAGTACCTCTATGGATGAGTGGTGGTGTTTGAGTGTCTATATAGGAGTATGAGTGCATATGATAGTCCTGTACTGAGTGACCGTAAGTATGAGTGACTGTATGGGTGAGTGAGTGGATGTGTGTGTAGACCTAAGAATCAGTGAGTGGGTATGTAGTTATTGGTGTTGGAGTGTCTATGGTTTTGCGAATGGCAGTCTGTAATTTAGAGTGGGTGTATCAAAGGTTATATTAGGGTGTGAGGAGGTGCATCAGATTATCACGTGGATGATGTCATCAGTGATGTCATCAGTGATGTCACTGACCATGTCATGAGTGATGTAATATGTGACGTCATCAGCAGTGCATTGCGGGGCGCGAGTTATAGTTAGCTGAACTAACTATAACGGGGGAATTTCACGGGTTTTGTACGAGTGAAATGTCCAACTAACTATAACTGTCCCTAAAACCTATGGTTTTTTCAGTGAATTTGTAAGGTTTTTTAAATGCTAATTTCTAACTATAACGTGCCTGAAACCTATGGTTTTTTCAATGAATTTCAAAGGTTTTTTAAATGCTAATTCCTAACTATAACATGTCTGAAACCTATGGTTTTTTTCAGTGAATTTCAAAGGTTTTGTAAATGACAATTTTTAAATGTATTAATTGTTATATTTATTTTTTGATACTGATTTACTACATTTTTTAAACTATTTATTTTTATATATTTTATTTTTTAAATTACATTGTAATTACATTATACATTACATTACAAAATATACTTTCTCAGAATGATTTACTTTAGTTTAAATACTTTGCAAATAGGCAATAGACTTTTAAGTACAGTAGTTACAGTTGTTGCAATGGGCAACACAATTTCAAACACAATGCAACATTGAGCTCAATGTGAATTTCTAGTTAAATGCAATTAGTTACTTTATGGATTACTTTTCTAACCACAGGACTGGATCCTAGATTCAGTCCTGGGACATCTCCTGTAAACAGTTGAGTAAAAGCGTTTTGGTTACAGTAGTGATTTTTAAGGAATATTATTGTATTTTAAAAGTTGACACTTAGAAACTTTTTCACATAGAATCACCAATGTTATCCTATGGGAGGAAATTCACTTAGCAGGTAAGTAGTGTTATCGTTACTTTTTCTTACTCAGCGGTGGATCCTGGATCCAGCACTGGTGCATCTCCTGTAAACAGTTGAAATAATGCGTTTAAGTCATACAGGCGATTTTTAAGGAATATTTGTAGTTTGTGAAAATCGACACAAACTTTTCTGCTGAAAACCAGACAATGGATTCCTATGGAAGGAAATACAAGTTACTGCTAAGTATGGTTAGAATTACTTTTCAGGATCTGTACTGGGCTGAAAGATGCGGCACTGAGGTCTCTCCTGATAACAGGTGAGTAAATTGGAATTCGTAGTTCTGCTGATTTTAGAGGAATATTTGTAAGTTTCAAAAATCGACAGAAACTTTTTCAGCAAAAGAAGGCAATGATATCCTATGGAAGGAAATTCAAGTTACTGGTAAGTATGGTTAAAATTACTTTTCAGGATTAGTACTGGGCTCAAAGATGCAGCACTGTGGTCTCTCCTGATAACAGGTGAGTAAATCGGAATTCGTAGTTCGGTTGATTTTAGAGGAATATTATAAAGTTCCAAAACTCCACACTTAGAAGAATTTCCAAGTGAAACCAGTCAATGTTAGCCTATGGAAGGAAATTCAAGTTACTGTTAAGTACGGTTAGAATTACTTTTCAGGATCAGTACTGAGCTCAAAGATGCAGCACTGAGGTCTCTCCTGATAACAGGTGAGTAAATCGGAATTCGTAGTTCTGCTGATTTTAGAGGAATATTTGTAAGTTTCAAAAATCGACACTTAGAAACTTTTTCAGCAAAAAGCAGGCAATGATATCCTATGGAAGGAAATTCAAGTTACTGGTAAGTACGGTTAAAATTACTTTTCAGGATCAGTACTGGGCTCAAAGATGCAGCACTGTGGTCTCTCCTGATAACAGGTGAGTAAATCGGAATTCGTATTTCTGCTGATTTTAGAGGAATATTTGCACAATGGTGAAGGAAGGGGGTGGGGCCTGAGGTGACATGTCTGCAAACACGCCCTGTGGCGCGTTTTAAGTTGGAGAATTAATTCCTCCTCAATCCCGAGGGTCCCTAGGGGCCAACTAGCCCACCAGATACCTCCAGTATGCGCCAGAGAGCTGCGTTGCAGAGAGGTGTTCAGAGGCCACGCCCCTTTTTACAACACTCTGCAATTTTACAAAAATATATTAAAAATAGTGATACACAATATATATTATTATGTACATATATAGACAATTCCCATGGATGGCAAATCAAAGGACCATGCAAATTGGGGACAGAAATAAGGAAGAAAATCCAGCTAATCCGTTCTTCATTTCAACAGGACAAATGCCCTCATGATATCAATATCATATCATTCTGCGAATATCAAATTATACAGTATCTCCCTTAAAAATCCCTATTGCACCAACAGATCCCCTAATGATCCAACCAAGGTTTGTGTGTGACATAAAAAAGTGATATATGAATGCAGTGTGAATTAAAAAATCAATATATAATCATTTTATCATAGGAGAAAACCTGAGAGACAGGAACAGTTAATTTCAGTATCGGGGTAAGATGAATTATACCCCTATATGCGTAGCCAGCTTCTCCCCTGCATTCAGGCCAAATGGTATTTTAGTATTGAGGTCAATAATGAATCTTGATTCTAAGATCCTCAACTGTTTCTCCCTATCACCACCCCTGATATGTTTAAGAATACGATCAATCCCAGTGTATTTCAACAACGTATAATGACTGTTGTGTTTATGGTAGAAATGTCGTGCCACGGGGTAACTGAAGTCTAGGTTTACTATTGACCTTTGATGTTCTAAAATACGTTTCTTGATGGACAATTTAGTGCTCCCTATATAGCGAAGCCCACAGGGACATTCTAGACTATACACTACATGATCTAATGTACAAGTAATGAATTTAGATATCAGTTTTTCTTTTCCATTCGATAATTTATAGCTCTTGCTGTTAACGCTATATCTGCAGGCTTTACAGGATTGACATCTATAGAATCCTTTACTACTTTGTAACCACCCCGCAATATTCTCATTTTAAAAATGGCTGCTAACCAATTTGTCCTTCAAAGAACGTGCTCTCTTGTATGTTATAGTGGGAGATGCACCAACCTTTGTGCCTATCACAGGATCAGCCCGAATAAGGCTCCAATGTTTTTTCATGATCCACCTGAGCTTGCCAGCCCTATCATTAAAGATGGTAATCATTCTGGGAATGGTTGTAGTTTCATTATGTATCTCCAGATCTCGTTCTTTAAAGAGGATCTCAGTTTGTTTAACATTGTTAAGTTTATGCTTAGCCACAGATAAAACTTTTTCAGAATAACCTCTCTGTCTGAATCTGCTTACCATGTTACTGGATTCCTTCAAAAAGCTTGAGTCAGTGCTACAATTTCTATGAGCTCTTAACAGCTCTCCATAAGGGATGCTATTAAGAAGAGAAGTGGGATGATGGCTACAGGCATGTACAATACTATTGCCTGCAGTCTCTTTTCTGAAAAGCTCCGTGACCAATTTGTCCCCCTGAACCACAACATGTATATCCAAAAATCACATTCAGTTTGACTCATATGCGATGTAAATTTGAGATTTAAATTGTTGATTGATAAACTGGAAATAAAGCTCCTAGCTAGATCTTCTCCCCCATCCCAGATGAGGAAGAGATCATCTATATATCTCAGCCATAAAGGTATATGACAGGTGTATGAATCATTGGCATCAGACCAGACAACCTGCTCCTCCCACCAGCCCAGGAATAAATTCGCTAGGCTTGGGGCGAAGCAAGTACCCATGGCGGTCCCCGACTTTTGACGATATAGAACTTTATCAAACAAAAAAATATTTTGGTTTAGACAATAGGACATCATGAGTTTCAACATAACTGTATGCTCATACAATGCAATAGGTCTTCTTTGCAAATAATATAAACATGCATTCACCCCTTGTTCCTGGTCAATACATGTGTACAATGAACACACGTCCAAGGTAATAAGCATGAAATCTTTCTCCCATTTTACATCATGAATCCTCTTCAAAAAATCTGTACTGTCCTGACAGTAAGATCGTAGATCTTTGACATAGGGGCCTAAAAAATAATCCAAAAAAATAGAGGTGTTTTCTAATAGGCCCCCATTTGAGGAAACAATCGGTCTCCCAGGTGGTTTCATTTGATGTTTATGGACCTTAGGTAAAAGGTACAAGCATGGAACACGTGGGTTATGATGCAGCGGATACAATAAAACTATTTTCCTCCTAGGTCACTTATCGGTCATCCAGGGGCGACTTATATTTTCTCACATCCACATGACGATGGGGCCCATAACATCGCCTATCAAACACACACACACCTGGATTTCCTCTACACCTTTACGAAATCTATACTCCTAGGAGAAAAGGAAAAAACTAAATGAAAATCATCATGATGTACCGCTGGAAGGAGCCGGGATACCTTATTACCTTAACCTATCGCTTTCTTAGTTATTTCTTAAGATATTCCTGCTCATTGTTTTGTCGATGGATCATCTAGTAAGAAATCAGTTCATAGTGATTAAGACCAGCTAAATCACAATAACCAATTACCAATTTCACAATCATTTAGTAAATAACCACTGAGTCGTTTGATTTAAGAATCTCAAATTTTATATAATTTTAAAGGCATGGAAAAGAATTTAGACTTTTTATTCAATTATTCATTCATTATTAATTCAAATATTTATTAAGCAAAATCTATTTTATTGCAGAAAGAAAATTTTGTCATGAAGAAAAACCCTAATTACCTGCCTATCTTCCTAATTTAGCCTAATGATTTCTAACCTAAGTTTAAGATTTAAAAATAACCTGATTCTCATACTCAACTGGAAAAATAAGACAGCAACAGAAACTTCAGCTCGTCAGCATCAGCTACCGCCACCCGTCTCATCTAACAGTCTTTCAGCATCTCCCGCTCAGTAAAATGGATCGATCTGGAACACCAAGCACTGGAAGCCACCAACTCCAACACCAACTACCCCTCCCACTAAGAGTAGGCCTTCTTATACCCTAATTCTAACTTTGCTAACTAAATTGTTGCAACATTAATAACGCGCTTTTCTTTCATTGGTCCACTCATTTCATTTATTCATTTTTAATCAAGTTCTCCCGGATCCAGCTTGTTCTTTTGGAATGCATATGTTCATTTCCTTTCTCACAGTTCAAGACATGTTTCCATCCGCTTCGATCAGTACATTTGTAACTTCTTTCGATACATTCGAGAACTCTGCAGGCATTGTCCTTTCTCTTAAAACTGTTTCCCACGATTCTCTGCTGATCACCACGGCACACTATCAGTTCAATTAGGTCACATCAGCCTTGACCATTCTTGCATCCTAGCCTCTCAGCACCATCACGTGGTCAGTCTTTCTCCAACTTTTTCTCCCTTGTCATGCGTTTTCTCAGCGCATGCATACTCTAATAAACTGCAGCCATTTTATATCGCCACTCGATTAGACTTAGAAGCACTATTTAGAAATAAACAAAACATAATTAAAATAGAGAAACATAGCCTTTTCGTTTCCCTCCCGTCATCTACGTACCCCAATTAGTTATTACCTATTAGAAAGCAACATTTAAGCTGTTCCTTACTTACCATCACTATTGTTTTTGCAACGTCACGTTTATATTCTATGAAGCACAAATCATGCATTTATTATTTATTTAGTACGCAATTATTTTATGTTAAAATTAAACACACAGACATTTGTAAATAGATTATTCGGCCCATATACTTGCGTGTTACCCTTCCCTCACGTACATTGTTGATTAATACATTTAAACGAACATTTTTATTAATTATTTATAAAATTTGTTAGGGGTTAAAAAAAATTATTTTCTCTGCTCCATCAACTCCCCCTTTGGTGATTTTTAAATCACCACATAAAACCCAAGTTATACTTCTTTTTCAGGCAGCATATGTCTTTCATCCTTTTGCTTTTTGTTAGTTATACATCTGTTTCCATTTCATCTTGTCTTGTCTCTTTATACATGCTTTCTTTCATTTTCTCTAACTCAATTTCACCCATTTCTCTCTCTCTTTCATTTTTCTGTTATTTCTTTTTATCTTATTTTGTCTTACTTTTCTTTTTATACACGTTATTACAATTTTCAACACCATGGCTAACAATATTGCTACAGTTGCTATTATTATAACTTTCCCTATCATTAGTCTACTCATTCTTGTTAACCAATTTGCTACTGAAGAAAACCCTCTACCAGGACACTTTCAACCTCCAGTGGAACTAGTTCTTTGTTCAAATTTGTAATATTTGTAATATACTTTTGTATATTTTCACTTTTATCAGGAATGTAAGTGCAACAATGTTGGACTTTCAGCATTCCACAAACTCCACCCTCTTTTGCCAAAAGAATATCAAGGGCAAGCCGATTTTGCATCACCATAGCTCTCATGGCAACCATTTCGGTATTTACCATCAAGAACCCTCCCGCAGTATCTGTAGACAAACGATCTACTACCGTGGATAACTTCCGAATTTTAAATGCATTCAAAGATATTCCCACTGCTGGTATTAATGCTCCAAAAATATCACCTACAATTTCTGAAAAACTCTCCCTTTTTCTACGTGTAAAGCTATTAATCATCTTGTATGTTCCTTTTTCTTCTCTGTCCATATGAAAGATTTTTGGAAAGACCAGGCCTACATAACAAGTTCCATACCAATGGTCCGGTAACCTGTAATAAGCTCTATTCCCACAAATATAATAGATACCTGGAAATATTGGATCTTTTCCACCTTTGAATCCCCAACCTCCCAAAATTTGATAATTGTCATGGCAGATACTGGAACCTACAAAATAATTGTCATAGACTGTCTTATTTCTCCTAATACACCACTTTCCTGTTTGCGGCCAATCTAATGTCATTGCTGCATTTATCTTTTTCCCTTCATGATTTTCTTCCTCAAACGTCCATAGATGTGTTCTTTTCTCTTTTATTGCTTCTCTTTGAAATTTCATTCTCCTTTCTTCAACCATTTCTAAAAATACCTTTTCTTCTTTCTTTAACTCACAGGTAAGGTTGTTTTTAGCTATTTCTTCTAATGTTAAAATTCTATGCTCTAAAAAGAATTCTCCTAAAACCTTTGCTTGTTTTACTTTGTTAAGTTCTGTAACTACAGGAACATTTGCAAAAATCTTATCTATATCAGTGTAATAAAACTCTAATCTACCTGTTTTATAAAATAAACTTGCTATGACACTACATGTTATTCCATAAGTTAGAGGTAGGTGATGATAAGTCACACCTTCTGACACTGATGCAGGCAACTGCATACAAACATAACAATCTCTCACATCCATTGTCTCTACATATTCGTACAACAATTTTGTAAAAACATTTTTAGAAAAGTCTGTTACTGACTTATCCTTATGTAATTCTGCACTACTTCTTAAAATAACTGGTTCTTTAATATTAGTTTCTTTTTCTGGTTTAGTATCATTCTTTGCTTCTATTACAGCTATACTAATAGGAATTGTGATTGCTAAAACTATCCATACTGTCATTAATAATCCTGTACAAAAGCAGCACATTTTACACCATCTTTTTACAAACTCACATTTATCTCTTCTATCTCTAGTATTCTCCATTTTGCTTTTATCTTTTGTTAAATCTCAGAAAATTGTGTCACTACACCTCAGAAATGACTTAGATGCCACTCTGCTTTCAAAAGTCTTTGCTTGGTACTTTCTTTTAATTCTTTTCAGAATTCTTTCGTTGTCACATCCGGTGATTTGTCATATCCAGTAAAATTGTCACATCCGGCAGAAGCACTTTAAGTCTTCACTTCAGGTTTGTTGCATCTCACCTTTACCCATTCGGTTTCTTAGTCTCGGGTTCTCGTGAGTGTTTCCTTCTTCTTTGTAATCAGTTAGACCGATGTACAACCACTCAGGTGACTTGTATTTCGAATTCACTTTCTTTGTTCTTTTAGACTTTTGCAATCGTTTTCCACTTGGCTTTTCTTGTTCCTTTTGACTTGTTATTTCATTCACCTGTTCAGCACTTTTTTCTCCTGTTCTGATTATTCTGTATCTCAATTTTCTTATATAGTTGCTGGGCCAATTGTCTCCTTTTCTTGGCCTTTTGGCTTCACCTTCTTTTTCTCCTCTTTCTGATTTCCAGTTTCTTTTTCTTGATTCAGTTCTCCGCTTTCTTCAGATTCTGTTTCAATTTTTTCACAATTGTCTCTTATTTTGAAACTTATGATCTCATCTTCTTTTACTAGTGGATCTGTCTTCTCCTTCTTGTGTTCCCTTATTACTGTCCCTCCTCGATGTTCTTCCGAATTGGTATTTAACTCACTCTCTGCTTCTAATTTTCCCTGTTCTTTTGTTTCACTGTCTGTCCCTATTGCTCCTCGGGGTTCTTCTCGATTTTCTAACTTTTTATTGGTCTCTTTCCCTTCTTTGTCTATTAATATTACCTTTGAAGGATTTCCACCATAACTTGTACTTGGTTGCTCATTTAGATCATTTTCTTGTTCATTCTCTTCTCTAATTGGTTTAAATCCCCAAGTTCTCCTTCGAAATTCTTCACAGTTTTCAACTGAATCATCAGATCCTGAACTCGTGTCAGATATTTCCAGATGTCGACTTACAGATCGATCTTCAAGTTCTGTAATTTCTGTAATTTTTCCTTCTTCTTCTTCCTCTTCCTCTTTAGAGGTGCTTGCAGTTGGGGTTTCCAGATGTCGACTTTCAGGTCGATCTTCAAGTTCTGGCACCCTTTCTCTTATTCTTTCTGTCTCAGTCGCTGAACTCTTATCCCACACTTCCAGACGTCGACTCACATGTCGATCTGCAGGTTCTTGAACTCTGATTGTGTGGCTGGCATGGACCCAGTTTTTCACTCCTGCACACTTGACTGCAGTTGTTGGAACTAGGATTACCTGTCGTGGCTCGTCCAGGCGAGGAACTAGACAGTTTCTTCTCCTGTGGATTTTTATGCGGACCCAGTCTCCTGGATTCAAGTCGTGGGCTGGTTTTCTTTCAAGAGTGGTCGCATCCGGTCCAACCTGATGAAACACAGAACGCACCACATCAGCCAGTCCTTTGCAATAATCCAGTACTAGATCATCAGTTATAGTCAATAACTTGTTGACAGGTACTTGTGCTTGTCTCATTGCTCGTCCCATGATCACTTCATGAGGACTAAGTCCAGTTTTCTTTTCAGGATTGCTTCTGATGGTCATCAGGACAAGGGGCAGTGCATCGGGCCATTTGAGTCCTGTAGCTTGACACATTTTTCCTAACCTGTTTTTAATTGTTCCATTAATTTGCTCTACTACCCCAGAAGCCTCTGGTCTGTATGCACAACGCAGTTTTTGTTTAATACTTAATGCTTCACAAATTAATTGAATCAACTCATTTTGAAAATGTGTTCCTCTATCTGTCTCAACCGTGACTGGAAAACCATACCTTGGAATGAACTCTCGCAGCATAAGTTTTGCTACCGTTATTCCATCATTCCTTTAAGGGGGGTATGCCTCCACCCAACGAGAAAACAAACAGACGACCACTAGAACATATTTTAGTCTGTTACAAGGGGGCATTTCGATGAAGTCTAATTGCATTCTAGTGAACAGACCTCCTTCTCATCCTATTGTTCCTAGACTCACTATTGTCTTTCTTCCTGGATTAAACTGCTGACAAATAAGACATCTTTGACAAAGACTTTCAGCTATGGCTCTGAATTTTGGGTTATACCATGTTTGTCTAAAAAGTCTGATCATTGCATCTCTCCCAATATGAGCTTGTCCATGGTACATCCGTGCCATGTCTGCAATCATGCTATCAGGCATAACTGGTCTTTCATCTCTATAAACCCACACACCATTGTTTTCTTGTCTTCTACATCCTGCTTTTATCCAGTAATCTTTTTCCTCATCATTTGCAACTTCCTGTAACTGTCTCACCTCATCCCATGTCTCGACAGTGTTAGTAAAAAGCAAAGGAGAAGAGATATGCTCCCTTTCGCGATTCTTATTTAGGGATACCATGTTCTCTAGACAATATTTGGCTATCTCGTCCGCGTAATTATTACCAACAGCTATGTAATCTTCATTTTTCTTATGTGCTTTGCATTTCACTACAGCTATCTGCCTAGGCAGCTGTATCGCCTCAAGCAGTTTCTTAACAAAATCTCCATTTCTGATAGGTGTTCCTGCAGACGTCAAGAAACCTCTTTGTGACCAAATCTGACCAAAATCGTGCACTATACAGAAACCGTACTGGCTATCGGTCACAATCGTAACTCGTACATTTCTTCCCAACTTACATGCTTGAATCAAAGCAATCAGTTCTGCAACTTGGGCAGACCTTATTCCTTTCAGACAAGACGCTTCCATCACAGTTGCCACTGTGCACACTGCGTAAGCTGCGCTTAGAACTCCTTTTTCGTTCTCAAGCATGAGCCATCCACAAACATGACATAATCTGATTCTTTTAAAGGCTCATCCTTTATGTCAGCTCTTGGTTTTGTGCAATATTCCAGCACATTCAGACAATCATGATCTACTTCATCTTGTTCAATTATACTCTCCTCATCTGGCAATGATGTCGAAGAATTCACATTCATACATCTATCTATGGTCACATTTTCTGCACTCAAGATTACTTTTTCGTACTTAGTCAGCCGACTATGTGTCATGTACTGTGTTTTTGTTCTTGTCAAAAGAATCTCTACTGAATGGGGAACATATACTCTCAGTGGATACCCCATCACTATACCTTCACTTTGTTCCAGACTTACACAAGTAGCAGCAACAGCTTTCAGACATCCGGGCAACGCTTTTGCTATAGGATCTAAAACAGCTGAAAAATAAGCAATTGGTCTCTTCATTGTTCCATGTTTTTGTACCAGTACTGAAAATGCACATCCATCTCTTTCACTGCAGTACAATTCAAAATCCTTTTCATAGTCAGGCATTCCTAAAGCAGGGGCCTCACACAATTTCTTTTTCAACTCTTTGAAAGATTTCATTTCTTCGTCATTCAATTCAAAAGGGTCTTTTACATCCTTCTTGGTCAGTTTTTGTAATGGTTTAGCAATCAAGGAAAAACCACTTATCCATTGTCGGCAATATCCAACCATTCCCAGAAACATTCTTACCTCTCTTTGCGTCATTGGTGCTCTCATTCCTTGAATCATTTTTATTCTTTCTGTCGCTATCTTTCGCACTCCTTTCTCAATTTTATGCCCTAAATATTGGACTTCTTTTTGACAAAACTGCAATTTCGAAGGGGACACTTTATGTCCTCTTTTCTCTAGATGGTTCAGTAAAGCAATTGTATCGCTTACACATGCTTCTTTTGTTTTCGATGCCACCAACAGGTCATCGATATACTGCACCATCACTGACTTTTCTGGCATTTTCAAATCTTCCAGGGACTTCTTTAAAATCTGATTAAAGATTGAGGGGCTTTCTGTATACCCCTGAGGAATTCGGCACCATGCCAAGATACGCTCTCCGAACCGGAACGCAAATAATGGCTGGCTATCTGGATGTAAAGGAATAGAGAAAAATGCGTGACACAAATCTATCACTGTGTACCACTCAGCTTCATGTGGAATTTGGTATAGAATTACTGCAGGGTTTGGCACTATTGGACAACAAGGCACAACTATTTTGTTGACCTTTCTCAAATCCTGTACTATTCTATATGTCCCGTTTGGCTTTTTCAGTCCCATAATAGGTGAATTACATGAACTGCTCATTATTTCTTTTAGAATTCCCTGTTCGATCATTTTATTTATTACAGGAGTTAATCCTTCAATTATTTCTGGAGTCAATTTATACTGTGGCGTATTTGGGTAAGTTGTTCCTTCTTTTACTGTTACTTTTACGGGATCTACTTCTTTCATCAATCCAATATCTTCTCCTGTAAAATCCCACACATTTTCTTTCACTGCATTTTTCAGTTCTTTTGGAAGTTTTTCTGCATCAAATGCAGGAAACAAACCATTCATTTCAGGTTCCTGATTCATCAATGTCACTTTATACAATACATCTTCATCTGGGGTCTGAAATCCAATTCCATCGGGCGTACAATAAATTGTGCAATTCATTTTGCACAAAAGGTCACGACCTAAAAGATTTACGGGACTACAATCGCACACTACGAATCTATGCATTTTGCTAAAAGAACCAATTTTTACTTCCACTAATTCAGTAAGTGGTGTTTTAATCTGCTGATTCGCTACTCCAACTACTTGGATGTATTCACCTGAGAGAGGAAGGTTTGGAATTTCCACTGATCTAACAGTAGAACGGGTAGCTCCAGTATCGACAAGGAATGTTACATTTGCACCATTCACTTCTCCATCCACAAAGGGACCAGACTGATCTACCTCTAGAGTTGCGCCAAGTACGCACTCTTTTCCCTCTCCTAGGCACCGTCAGAAACTTTCATCCGACTCATCCTCACTCTGTCGCAACCAATACTGAGAAATGTTAGCTGCTCGCGGCAACTGTGTTACCTGCTCTCCTCCGTAGAATCCTGTTTCTGTACTGTATCTTTGCTGGTTAACAGTGTTGTGGAAGTGGTGGTTGTGGCACCTGACCTTGTTGAACAACTACCTCATTCTGCACCTGTGGAGTTAATGATTGATTTTCCGTATTAGGTTTAGGTGGGAACTTACACTCGTTTCTCCAATGCCCTAATTTTCCGCAATTATGACATGGCCATTTTTTCTTTGCCTCCTCTAGACTCATTTGACCTTTCCCTTTACCGATGTTAGGTCGGGATTTATTCTGTCCTGTTTCATTCCCACTATTATTATCCAATTGAGCTTCTTGCTTCTCTGCCACTTTCACCTGTGCCCACATTGCCTTCTCTTTCAATTTACGCTGTCTACTCTCAATATCATCACTACAATACTTAGCATACCTTAGTACCTCATCTACAGTGCCATTTTGCCAGTTAATCATATGTTGTTTAATCATTTCACTAATCTCTGGCTTCAGTCCAAACACAAATCTATATACGAAATGACTCATATCTTTTTCACTCAACTCCTCATATCCACTATACTGCTTGAAAACCAACAACAACCTCTCATAATAGGCATGTACAGACTCCTTACTTTCCTGTGTAGTTCTATCGATTTTTACCCAATCTGTTTCTTTAGGAGGAATCTTATTTTTCAAAAAGGTAATCACCTTATCGTACTTCCTCATCACCTCAGGACCTGGAGCTCCTGTCTTAGGATCTCTTGGATATTCTGTAGTTGGCCAGTCAACTATAATTTTACACTCAGACCACAAATCAGTTGGCACCACTATGTCAAACAATCCATCTAAATCTATCCACAACACTTTTGAAACCTTCACAAACCTCTCCACTTGTCGGTACCATTCAACTGGTTTCTCTCTCAGCTTTGGGAACTCATTTGTAAATGACAATATATCCTGTCTAGTCCAGGGAACATGCACATAACTACCACCTGGAGTTTCTCTCATAGGGTATTCTCTTGCAACAGGTTCTTTTTCAGTTATCATAAAAGCCAAAGAAGCTTTGTCTGCAGTTTTCTCATTCTTTTTTGTCCATCTAACTTTCCATCTGTCCACATCACCCCATTTTCTCAGTAAAACAATTAACTCTTTTATCTGTGTCAGCCTTCCTGCTGTGTTCAAGTTTTCAATATCTTTCTCACAAAAGTCTACTCTGTACGGTTTCTGCAATGTTTCCACTTTCGCAAAATCTACTCCAATTTCACTTGCTATCTCTTCTAGTTTGTCATGTAAATTTTTAGCTCTCCATGTAATACTTTTGCACAGAAACATGATTTCATCGTCCTGATAATTTTTTAGCTTTTCTGTACCAATCGTCCCTAAAATTAATTCTTCCATGTCAATCTTTAATCTAATTACATCTAATGGTTTTTCTTCTGGTTCTTTTATTTTAAATGCCTTCATCCATTCATTTAACTCATCAGGAGTCGGACCTATGGGTGTATTATTTAGTTCTATCCAATTACCACTCTTTTCAGGGGTTTCTGTTGCAGATTCTGTTACCATATGCATTTTTCTACCATTACACTCATTCACAGTCAAATTTGTAGGTGGACTTGGTCTGTAGGTACTAGCCAAATTACTTGTACTTGCACTTGGTTCCATCCTTTCTTTTTCTCTCTGGAATTGTGAATTCATAGGAATCACTAAAGACCGTTCATCAATTTTCTGATTTTCAAAAACTGGTATTACTGGACCTATTGTTACGGGTACAGTCACAGCTTCCATGTTTTTCGTTAATTCCCTAATTTTCTCAGTCAGTTCTTTTGTTGTTCTTGCTAATTCAGTTGCATTGTCACTTTCTACTCCTTCATTTTGTGAAGTTCTTATTTGATCTTGTGACCTATTTATTTCAATTCTTTTACCGGACTTTTATTTCGCACAGTCTCTATTTGCGGCGCATTAAGTGTCACCACTGTAGAACTCTGCTGATACGGAGGGGATTTCTATTTAGAATATCTTCCAGCAATTAATCATCCGTTTCACTCTCATGCATATATTTTTCCCTCTCCATATGTTTCTTTTTCTCAGTACGTTTTCTCTTAGCCTCTTCCTCAACTGTAAAAGCCGGAATCAAACCTCCTGTCATGTTAGCACATCTCCATCGTTTTATTCTATCCTCATGATTTATTCCCCACATTCTTCCAGGCATAAACTCATGATCCCTTAAACCTCTGAATCTCTCTCGCTCATACATCTAATCTTCCCATTCCGTCAACGCTTCAAATTGTGTCAGTCTAGGTCTAGGCTCCAAATTTGTCATCTTTTCTCTCAAATTTCGCAAAACCGCTACACTAAATGAACCATTCTCAGGGAAAGCTAATGCACCATCATTCTTCGTATACTTTGCCCAATTTTCTAACCATATGCATGTATGATATCCATATTTCAGCATCATATGTGAAGCTGCTGATTTCGGCGGAGGAATTACTTGTCCCTCTCTAGTCACAACCTTTTTGTCTTTCTTAAAGAAATTCTTAATTTTTGTCGTCCATGACGTTCTCTCCCTTTCATACTCATAATACGGCATATTTTCAATTGGTTTTTCTCTTCAAACCAGCACTGTTCCGTGTACGAAACTTCAACCAATCACAGCGCGACTCACACCAACACGCCAATCAGAACGATTCCCTTCGTCCGCGGACCAACCAATCCTAGCGCGGCACTTTTCTACGTCACTCTTGTCTCTGTGTTCATGTGACTAGCGCACTAACCAATCCTAGCGCGGCACTGTCGATGTCAATCCTGCTCTTTTACCCCTCCTTTACAAAAAAGTTCGGCAATTTTTCTTTTCACTGTTTCTTCGTTAGTTACAACAATTAAAACAATTCCATAGTCTGATTCGCTAAACCAAAGTGACAGCTTTGTCCTTTTACACAAGAATCCTGTATTTCCAGTAGGCAGTGCTTACCTCTACCCTACCACAGAATTATTAGCTTTCGCCGATAAAGTAGCACTTCCCTCTACCTTACCCTTCTTTCAAGCAAACAATAAACCCGTTTCTCTGGGGATAAGACACATGTGGAGACTATGCTCCTGAGAATTAAGGCCAGAGTTTCACAAGAAAACGTGATTTGCTATCTCTGTTACACACCTTTCAGACAGAAATCCCTAACATAACACCACCTGTGTTATTACCAAAAATTGAATTCAGACCATGTACCAAATTCCATGTGACTTCTCTTGCCACACGTGTTCCACTTCCTACATCCCAGAAGCGTGAAAACTCACATATAACATAACGCAACTCAACATATAGTATTAGTCATCAAAATAATCAATAATCACCAAACTAATCTATAGAAACCATAACTCTGCTACCAAGAAATCTGATGCAGCGGATACAATAAAACTATTTTCCTCCTAGGTCACTTATCGGTCATCCAGGGGTGACTTATATTTTCTCACATCCACATGACGATGGGGCCCATAACATCGCCTATCAAACACACACACACACACACACCTGGATTTCCTCTACACCTTTACGAAATCTATACTCCTAGGAGAAAAGGAAAAAACTAAATGAAAATCATCATGATGTACCGCTGGAAGGAGCCGGGATACCTTATTACCTTAACCTATCGCTTTCTTAGTTATTTCTTAAGATATTCCTGCTCATTGTTTTGTCGATGGATCATCTAGTAAGAAATCAGTTCATAGTGATTAAGACCAGCTAAATCACAATAACCAATTACCAATTTCACAATCATTTAGTAAATAACCACTGAGTCGTTTGATTTAAGAATCTCAAATTTTATATAATTTTAAAGGCATGGAAAAGAATTTAGACTTTTTATTCAATTATTCATTCATTATTAATTCAAATATTTATTAAGCAAAATCAATTTTATTGCAGAAAGGAAATTTTGTCATGAAGAAAAACCCTAATTACCTGCCTATCTTCCTAATTTAGCCTAATGATTTCTAACCTAAGTTTAAGATTTAAAAATAACCTGATTCTCATACTCAACTGGAAAAATAAGACAGCAACAGAAACTTCAGCTCGTCAGCATCAGCTACCGCCACCCGTCTCATCTAACAGTCTTTCAGCATCTCCCGCTCAGTACAATGGATCGATCTGGAACACCAAGCACTGGAAGCCACCAACTCCAACACCAACTACCCCTCCCACTAAGAGTAGGCCTTCTTATACCCTAATTCTAACTTTGCTAACTAAATTGTTGCAACATTAATAACGCGCTTTTCTTTCATTGGTCCACTCATTTCATTTATTCATTTTTAATCAAGTTCTCCCGGATCCAGCTTGTTCTTTTGGAATGCATATGTTCATTTCCTTTCTCACAGTTCAAGACATGTTTCCATCCGCTTCGATCAGTACATTTGTAACTTCTTTCGATACATTCGAGAACTCTGCAGGCATTGTCCTTTCTCTTAAAACTGTTTCCCACGATTCTCTGCTGATCACCACGGCACACTATCAGTTCAATTAGGTCACATCAGCCTTGACCATTCTTGCATCCTAGCCTCTCAGCACCATCACGTGGTCAGTCTTTCTCCAACTTTTTCTCCCTTGTCATGCGTTTTCTCAGCGCATGCGTACTCTAATAAACGGCAGCCATTTTATATCGCCACTCGATTAGACTTAGAAGCACTTTTTAGAAATAAACAAAACATAATTAAAATAGAGAAACATAGCCTTTTCGTTTCCCTCCCGTCATCTACGTACCCCAATTAGTTATTACCTAGCAGAAAGCAACATTTAAGCTGTTCCTTACTTACCATCACTACTGTTTTTGCAACGTCACGTTTATATTCTATGAAGCACAAATCATGCATTTATTATTTATTTAGTACGCAATTATTTTATGTTAAAATTAGACACACAGACATTTGTAAATAGATTATTCGGCCCATATACTTGCGTGTTACCCTTCCCTCACGTACATTGTTGATTAATACATTTAAACAAACATTTTTATTAATTATTTATAAAATTTGTTAGGGGTTAAAAAATTTTATTTTCTCTGCTCCATCAGTTATCATTCTTTAAAAATTTAAATTCATCATCATCAATGAGACTCGTATTCCACCAGTTATATAGCATTTCATGATATCTTTTGATGGTGTCCCCATATTGTTGCCAAGTTACAGTTTCATAGCAAATACTATCTGTCAGTTGCTGCATTGCTTCTGACCTGTAGTCCTGAATGTCCCATAGAACAACATTGCCCCCCTTATCCGAAGGCTTTATTATCAGTGACGGATCCTGCAAGAGATCCTGTAAAGCCGTCCGCTGTTTATATGTCAAATTGTCCTTAATTCGATATGTTTGGTCACTTCTCATTTTGATCAACTCTTGCACCATCACTGAATGAAAGGCTTCAATATTATCATGGAGCGTATTTGGGTTAAAGCGAGATTTCAATTTAAGACCGCTACTACACTTGGAATCAACTAAAAAGCCAATGTTCTCCAAGGTGTCAGCTACACCAATAGATTGGTTAACATTAGTGTCACAATCCAATTCATGAATTTCCAAAATGGCATCAATGTCCCCAATCATAAAATCCATACCTCTGTCTGGTGTTGAATCTGACATGGCTACAGGGAGCTGATTCCTGAATTGTTGTCGTGTAGCATGTAACTTCATAAGTTTCAATTTTCTTACATAAAGAAATAAGTCAATTCTAGTATCCACATAATTCCAATCTGTGACAGGACAGAATGATAGTCCTAGTTTTAGAAGTGACTTTTCTTCAATAGATAATTCACGTTTGGACAAATTGACTATGGATTGATCCGGCGTTTCTATTGATGGAAAGTTCCTGTGCCAGATTTTGTTACGTCCGCCCCTCCTGGTTAAACGTTGTTTTTCTTTTTGTTGGCGGTTTTTCCCCTTGGTCTTCCCCGCCCTCTTCCTGCTGATTCTTCTTTTTGCTGAACGTGTTGATTTTGTTCCTTTTGTTGTTTTAATATTTGAAATTCGTGCAAGAACGTCAAGGGTCACGTACCTAAAGGGGCGGCAGATACTCTCGCCTCTGAGTCAGAACTTACATCAGAACTCGAATCAGTGGATACTACGTCACCTGAAGTCTGCTGTTGCATAAATTGCCGATCTTTCTGCATCCAGTCAAATCGTTTCGCATATGTCAGAATTCTCCCTTCGGCATAATCACGTTTATCTCGTAAAAATTTGCGTTGTTTCTTGATCTTAATTGTATCCTCATATGATTTTAAACGACCTTCCAATGCTTTCAAGAATTCAACCACTACTTTATCTTCTTTATGGGGTTCCAGCTGCAATCGAACAATTACTAATTCATCCCTGGTTTTATTCAAATCAATCTTTGCATACTTGATGAGCATTTCAAGCATTCCCTTACAGGTAGGGTGACCAGATTCTCAAAACAAAAAACTGGGACAGGTGTCATAGACATAGAAGTAGGACTGACAGAAGTACCCATGGCTTTAAGTGGGATGAAAAAACAGGGGGGGGGATCTCGCAAGGGGCGTGGCGGATGTAATTAAGGACGTGGCTTAAAACACATAAGCTAAAAAAATCTGTACTAAGCATAGCGTCCTGCCCGAAAATTGTGCTGCTTCGGTCATTGTATCCAGATAAATAATATAACGAGTAACATCACACCTAGAACAAGCATGGACTATTGGCTTTGTCAACAATATAACGAGTAACATCACACCAAGAACAAGCCTGGACTATTGGCTTTGTCAACAATATAACGAGTAACATCACACCTAGAACAAGCCTGGACTATTGGCTTTGTCAACGGTTGTTAGCTGCATAAGAGAAAGAATCAACAACTTTGGCTTCGCTGTACATAACATTGAAAATGCCTCAGTTCTGGAATGAAGAGACAGACTGTGAAAGAACTATAACGGGTCTCTTTAAAAGCAGTGAAGGGTGGTACTGCTGCAGCAGTAAGCTTTTTTCTCTGTGAGGGCAAAAATGGAGAGCCCAATAGAGACCCGTCTCAGCACCTGTGAGAAGTAAAGCAGGCGCACCGAGCGAGACACTATTTAAAAACCGGGACATTTATCTCTTTAACCCGGGCACTACGCAAAAACCGGGACATTTCTTTAATTTGCAGCAAAGTGTCGGGACACCAGGACACTGCTCCAAAAACAGGGACCGTCCGGGGAAAACCGGGACGTCTGGTCACCCTACTTACAGGTCTTGGCCATAAAGAGTGCCCATTCTGTAAGAAGTTCTAAATTGGGATTTTCATAGGTTGGAATGATCGTAATTCGCAAACCCCTGGGAACACGTCCTACTTCCACATAGTTAGTAAGGGAAGAGACTTCCCACTATTTATTGAGTTCTCTCTTTGCCAATTTCTCAAGAAGATTGAGGTTCTGTTTTAAATTTAAATTGCCAGCGCCGATTGCAGGTCCAATAACTGTCAATGTTTGGCTTACATCTGCATCTTCATTGAACAGAGAGAGCGCAACTGCCTGTCTCTCGGTCTCCCATTCGTTCATTCCTCAACTCGGAATACTCTGGTGTTGAATAGACCCAACTGATTTTAATCGAATCGCTGAGTGACACTACTCCAGTAGAAATAATCAATCCGTTGATAATTCGTCAAGGTGAGGAGTGTAACCGCGAGAAAAAATCGAGAAGCTATCCCAGCCCACGATGCCCTCCGACCCATGCGCTGTGATAACCAACCCGAAATTAACCCACAGAACTCACTCACCTATTCCACTGTGACCTCCGCACTTCAAATAGCGTCTGGAGAAATTCTTCTTGGAGCGGCTGGAACGGCATATAATCAAGACGAATATCCACGAACTGCCACAAATGCCGATAGCCTGCCCATAAAGTGTCGGTGCCTGCCGGGGTTGACAGCGCCCCCAAACATGTAGAAAGATCCAACCAAGGAAGGAAAGGCGGCACACCAAGTAAACACCAGTAGTTTATTCCGAGTGAGAAAACAAACCGAACAACGCGTTTCAGCCGAAACGGCCTTTGTCAAGTTCAAAGGGCATCAGAGGTATTACACCATATATCCGCATGCGTCATAATAGAAAGTAAGAAAATACTTCATGGCGATAAAGACTTAGAAATGTAACAGTTCATAAATAACATTTTAAATAAATGCGATATTATGCAATCACAGTGGCATTTAAATTAGTGAAATAAATAACATAAATAACAAATACTCAATGACTTATCATTACAACTGTAACGCGCATAGCATTCACTCCAATTGGCCATTGCCATAGAAACATAATAAATAAGAGCAACGATGTTAAATGTTACAAAATGAAGCGGAACAAATTCATATCTTTCCGCAACCTGAAACTCATCAACTCCAAATGGAGATTTTGTCTAAAATAAAAGATCTAATAATCAAATATTTACAGCTCTGTACACAATGTTAATGCGCCGATAACTATCTTTACAAATCAAAAAATGTTGATCACTAAATTGCCACCGATAATACAGCCACATTCTACATGATGTCATAGACGCTAAGCAGGGTGTAAATAATACCACCCAGTGTCCTTAATTAAAATAGTGAAATTATATAACAACCACATCACCTATTTACAAAAATATATTAAAAATAGTGATACACAATATATATTATTATGTACATATATAGACAATTCCCATGGATGGCAAATCAAAGGACCATGCAAATTGGGGACAGAAATAAGGAAGAAAATCCAGCTAATCCGTTCTTCATTTCAACAGGACAAATGCCCTCATGATATCAATATCATATCATTCTGCAAATATCAAATTATACAGTATCTCCCTTAAAAATCCCTATTGCACCAACAGATCCCCTAATGATCCAACCAAGGTTTGTGTGTGACATAAAAAAGTGATATATGAATGCAGTGTGAATTAAAAAATCAATATATAATCATTTTATCATAGGAGAAAACCTGAGAGACAGGAACAGTTAATTTCAGTATCGGGGTAAGATGAATTATACCCCTATATGCGTAGCCAGCTCCTCCCCTGCATTCAGGCCAAATGGTATTTTAGTATTGAGGTCAATAATGAATCTTGATTCTAAGATCCTCAACTGTTTCTCCCTATCACCACCCCTGATATGTTTAAGGATACGATCAATCCCAGTGTATTTCAACAACGTATAATCACTGTTGTGTTTATGGTAGAAATGTCGTGCCACGGGGTAACTGAAGTCTAGGTTTACTATTGACCTTTGATGTTCTAAAATACGTTTCTTGATGGACAATTTAGTGCTCCCTATATAGCGAAGCCCACAGGGACATTCTAGACTATACACTACATGATCTGATGTACAAGTAATGAATTTAGATATCAGTTTTTCTTTTCCATTTGATAATTTATAGCTCTTGCTGTTAACGCTATATCTGCAGGCTTTACAGGATTGACATCTATAGAATCCTTTACTACTTTGTAACCACCCCGCAATATTCTCATTTTGAAAATGGCTGTTAACCAATTTGTCCTTCAAAGAACGTGCTCTCTTGTATGTTATAGTGGGAGATGCACCAACCTTTGTGCCTATCACAGGATCAGCCCGAATAAGGCTCCAATGTTTTTTCATGATCCACCTGAGCTTGCCAGCCCTATCATTAAAGGTGGTAATCATTCTGGGAATGGTTGTAGTTTCATTATGTATCTCCAGATCTCGTTCTTTAAAGAGGATCTCAGTTTGTTTAACATTGTTAAGTTTATGCTTAGCCACAGATAAAACTTTTTCAGAATAACCTCTCTGTCTGAATCTGCTTACCATGTTACTGGATTCCTTCAAAAAGCTTGAGTCAGTGCTACAATTTCTACGAGCTCTTAACAGCTCTCCATAAGGGATGCTATTAAGAAGAGAAGTGGGATGATGGCTACAGGCATGTACAATACTATTGCCTGCAGTCTCTTTTCTGAAAAGCTCCGTGACCAATTTGTCCCCCTGAACCACAACATGTATATCCAAAAAATCACATTTTAGTTTGACTCATATGCGATGTAAATTTGAGATTTAAATTGTTGATTGATAAACTGGAAATAAAGCTCCTAGCTAGATCTTCTCCCCCATCCCAGATGAGGAAGAGATCATCTATATATCTCAGCCATAAAGGTATATGACAGGTGTATGAATCATTGGCATGAACTTGACAAAGGCCGTTTCGGCTGAAACGCGTTGTTCGGTTTGTTTTCTCACTCGGAATAAACTACTGGTGTTTACTTGGTGTGCCGCCTTTCCTTCCTTGGTTGGATCTTTCTACATATATATATATATGACCATGTCATGAGTGATGTAATATGTGACGTCATCAGCAGTGCATTGCGGGGGCGCGAGTTATAGTTACCTGAACTAACTATAACGGGGGAATTTCATGGGTTTTGTACGAGTGCAATGTCCAACTAACTATAACTGTCCCTAAAACCTTATGGTTTTTTCAGTGAATTTCTAAGGTTTTTTAAATGCTAATTTCTAACTATAACGTGCCTGAAACCTATGGTTTTTCAGTGAATTTCAAAGGTTTTTTAAATGCTAATTTCTAACTATAACGTGTCTGAAACCTATGGTTTTTTCAGTGAATTTCAAAGGTTTTTTAAATGCTAATTCCTAACTATAACATGTCTGAAACCTACGGCTTTTTCAGTGAATTTCAAAGGTTTTGTAAATGACAATTTTTAAATGTATTAATTGTTATATATTTTTTTTTCATACTGATTTACTACATTTTTAGAAACAATTTTTTTTTACATATTTTATTTTTTAAATTACATTGTAATTACATTATACATTACAAAAATACTTTCTCAGAATGAATTACTTTAGTTTAAATACTTTGCACATAGGCAATAGACTTTTAAGTACAGTAGTTACAGTTGGTGCAATGGGCAACACATTTTCAAACACAATGCAACATTCAGCTCAATGTGAATTTCTAGTTAAATGCAATTAGTTACTTTATGGATTACTTTTCTAACCACAGGACTGGATCCTAGATTCAGTCCTGGGACATCTCCTGTAAACAGTTGAGTAAAAGCGTTTTGGTTACAGTAGTGATTTTTAAGGAATATTATTGTATTTTAAAAGTTGACACTTAGAAACTTTTTCTCATAGAATCACCAATGTTATCCTATGGAAGGAAATTCACTTAGCAGGTAAAAACTGTTATCGTTACTTTTTCTTACTCAATGTTGGATCCTGGATCCAGCACTGGTGCATCTCCTGTAAACAGTTGAAAGAATGCGTTTAAGTCATACAGGCGATTTTTAAGGAATATTTGTAGTTTGTGAAAATCGACACTTTGAAACTTTTCTGCTGAAAACCAGACAATGGATTCCTATGGAAGAAAATATAAGTTACTGGTAAGTACGGTTAAAATTACTTTTCAGGGTCAGTGCTGGGCTAAAAGATGCAGCACTGAGGTCTCTCCTGATAACAGGTGAGTAAATCGGAATTCGTATTTCGGCTGATTTTAGAGGAATATTTTAAAGTTCCAAAACTCCACACTTAGAAGAATTTCCAAGTGAAACCAGTCAATGTTAGCCTATGGAAGGAAATTCAAGTTACTGGTAAGTACGGTTAAAATTACTTTTCAGGACCAGTACTGGGCTGAAAGATACAGCACTGAGGTCTCTCCTGATAACATGTGAGTAAATCGGAATTCGTATTTCGGCTGATTTTAGAGGAATATTTTAAAGTTCCAAAACTCCACACTTAGAAGAATTTCCAAGTGAAACCAGTCAATGTTAGCCTATGGAAGGAAATTCAAGTTATTGGTAAGTACGGTTAAAATTACTTTTCAGGATTAGTACTGGGCTGAAAGATGCAGCACTGAGGTCTCTCCTGATAACAGGTGAGTAAATCAGAATTCGTAGTTCGGCAGATTTTAGAGGAATATTTGCACAATGGTGAAGGGAGGGGCGGGGCCTGAGGTGACATCTGTGCAAACGCGCCCCTTGGCGCGTTTTAAGTTGGGGGATTAAGTCCCCTTGAATCATGAGGGTCCCTAGGGGCCAACTAGCCCACCAGGAACCTCCAGTATGCGCCAGGAGGCTGCGTTGCAGAGACGTGTAGAGAGGCCACACCCCTTTTACACCTCTCTGCAACGCAGCTCTGTGGCGCTTTCTGGATGTACCTGTTGGGCTAGTTGGCCCCCAGGACCCTCAGGATTGAAGGGGATTTAATTCCCCATCTTAAAACGCGCCATGGGGCCTGTTTGCACACATGTCACCTCAGGCCCCGCCCCCTCCCTTCACCACTGTGCAAACGCGCCCCGTGGTGCGTTTTAAGTCGGGAGATTAACTCCCCAGAATCCTGAGGGTCCCTGGGGTGCAACTAGCCCACAAGCTACCTCCATTAAGCGCCACAGAGCTGCGTTGCAGAGAGGTGTAAAAGGGGCGTGGCCTCTGTACACCTCTCTGCAAGGCAGCCCCTGGCGCATACTGGAGGTTCCTGGTGGGCTAGTTGGCCCCAGGGACCCCCAGTATTCAAGGGAATTACTTCCCTTCTTAAAACGCGCCAGGGGCGCGTTTGCAGAGTACTGCAGGGAGGGGGCGGGGCCTCCAGCACGATGCTGTTTTTTTTTGTTTTTTTAATGGGAGGGGGCTGCGTGGCCCCCTTCCCTTGGCCACTTTTGGCCCCGGGGACCCCATCCCCGGGGCCTGGGCATTTTTTTGTTTTATTTAAAAAAATAAAAAATAACGGGAAGGGGCCGCGTGGCCCCCCTTCCCTGGGCCTCTATTGGCCCCGGGGACCCCATCCCCCGGGGCATGCCCTCTTTTTAAATAAAAAATATGGAGGGGGCTGCGTGGCCCCCTCCTCAGGCCATTTAAGGCCCCGGGGACCCCATCCCCGGGGCCGGCCTTGCCCTTATTATTTTTTATTTTTTTATTTGGGGAGGGGGCTGCGTGGCCCCCTCCCGGGCCACTATGGCCCCGGGGACCCCATCCCCGGGGCCTGGCCTCTGGTTGGGGACTGTGGGGGGTCCCCAAACCCCCACTGTCCCGCCGGCTCCCCGTGTCCTACGGGAGCCGGCATTCCTTTCCACATGGGGAGCAGCTAACATGCTGCTCCCCGTGTGGAAAAGCAGTTGGTTTGCATTTTGAAAGAGAGAGCAGGTTTCCTGCTCTCTCTTTCAAAATGCAAACCAAGTTTGCTATGACAGGACGGGAGCCGCGAGGCTCCCGTCCTGTCATAGCAAACTACAGTGTCCCGGGGGTAGGCACCCCGGGACACTGCAGGAGCCGGCCCTGGGGGTGGCGGTCCCCAGGGCCATCAAGGGCTCCAGGAGGGCCGCGCGGCCCCCTCCCTACATTTTGAAAGCCCCGGGAGGTGGTGGTCCCCGGGGCTTGGGGGTCCAAAACGGACCCCCATTTTCAATTTTCTTAGTGCCCCGGGAGGTGGTGGTCCCGGGCGTGTGGGGGCTGGAGCCCCCACACTGGTTTTAAAAATTTAAAATAAAAAGCCCCGGGAGGTGGCGGTCCCGGGGCTGCGGGAGGGCTCAGAGCCCTCCCGCACCATTAATGATAAAGCCCCGGGGGTGGCGGTCCCCGGGCTTGGGGGCCCTTAGAGGCCCCCATACATAAAATAAACCCCTCAGCATGCCCCCGGGACTTGGCCCACCCGGGGGCAAATAACTATCGAGCGCGGAGACCGCGCTTCGATTTTTCGGCAGGATCCGCGCTCCCTGAGCGCATCCTGCCGATTTTTTTTTTTTTTTAAATGCTTTTTTGCCCAGGGGGTCCTTGTGGGACCCCTGATCAGGCCTAGGGGTTAGGGTGTTTCTACCCTGCCCCCTTTGTGCGTTTTGCGCACTTGTTTCTTTTTTTTCTCGGCGGATCCGCGCACCCTAAGCGCATCCCGCCAATTTAAAAAAATAAAAATGCTTTTTCTGCCCAGGGGTCCTTGTGGGACCCCTGAGCAGACCTAGAGGTCAGGGTGTTTCTACCCTGCCCCTTTGCGCTTGCGCACTTGTTTCTGTCCCTCGGTTCTACCGAGGGACAAAATGGCTGCCAACACTTCCTGATTTGGAGTGTTGACAGCCAATTAGCATGCAGCTCGTGATCGGGAGGGTACGCGGATCCGACGCGCCCATAGATATATATGTGATTTTAATTGTGAATTTCTCAGGAACTACTGAACGGATTTACACCATTTTAGCAAAGGCACCAGTCTGAACCAAGGGCTACCTCTTTGCCAAATTTGGGGTAATTCCGTTCAGCAGTTCGGGCTGTAGCTGCGACTAAAGGTTCCTATGGAAAAATGAATGGGAAAACGCGTTTTGGGACCCCCTTTTCTCGGCCCCGCTGACGTATCACCCGAGACTTTCAGGGTAGGAGCGGACCGGAGCGCCCCAACAAGTTGGAAGCTTTCGCGAAGATTCATCAACCGGCGCCAACGTTATTGCAAATAGAATGTCGCGGATTTCCTATGGATAATAGGTCCTAACTATAACTATCTACTGGCGACCGCCAGTAGATAATATATATATACACATATATATATATACACATATTATCTACTGGCGGTCGCCAGTAGATAGTTATAGTTACAACCTATTATCCATAGGAAATCCGCGACATTCTATTTGAAATAACTCTCTTGCCGGTTGACGTATCTTCGCGAAATTTTCAAACTTCGTGGGGCGCTCCGGTCCGCTCCTACCCTGAAAGTCTCGGGTGATACGTCAAGCGGGGCCGAGAAAAGGGGGTCCCAAAACGCATTTTCCCCATGCATTTTTCCATAGGAAACTTTAGACACGGCTACAGCCCGAACTGCTGAACGGAATTACACCAAATTTGGCAAAGAGGTAGTTCTTGGTTCAGAAAAGAACCCTTTTTGTTAAATGGTGTAAATCCGTTCAGTAGTTGCTGAGAAAATCAAAAGTAAAAGTACATATATATCTATGGGCACGGAGGATTCGCGCACCCTGCGCGCACCGTCCCGATCACGAGCTGCATGTTAATTGGCTGTCAGCTGGCTGTCAACATTCCGATTCAGGAAATGTTGGCAGCCATTTTGTCCCTCGGTAGAACCGAGGGACAGAAACAAGTGCGCAAAGCGCACAAAGGGGCAGGGTAGAAACACCCTGACCCCTAGGTTTGCTCAGGGGTCCCACAAGGACCCCTGGGCAAAAAAATAAAAAATTTTTTTAAAAATCGGCAGGATGCGCTCAGGGTGCGCGAATCCTGCCGAAAAAAAAAAAATCGAGCGCGGTCTCCCGCGCTTGATTGTATTTTGCCCCGGGTGGCCCAAGTCCCGGGGGCATGGTGGGGGTTTAATTTTATGTGTGGGGGCCTCAAGGGCCCCCAAGCCCCGGGGACCACCACCCCCGGGGCTTTCTTTAAAAATGGTGCGGGAGGGCTCTGAGCCCTCCCGCAGCCCCGGGGACCACCACCTCCCGGGCTTTTTAAAAAATTAAACAACCTGTGTGGGGGCGCTCCAGCCCCCACACGCCCGGGACCGCCACCTCCCGGGGCACTAACAAATTAAAATGGGGGTCCGTTTTGGACCCCGAAGCCCCGGGGACCACCACCTCCCCGGGGCTGTGCTGATGTAGGGAGGGGGCCGCGCGGCCCCCTCCTGGAGCCCTTGATGGCCCTGGGGACCGCCACCCCCAGGGCCAGCTCCTGCAGTGTCCCGGGGTGCCTACCCCGGGACACTGTAGTTTGCTATGGCAGGACGGGAGCCTCGCGGCTCCCGTCCTGCCATAGCAAACTGCTTTGGATATTGGAAGAGAGAGCAGGAAACCTGCTCTCTCTTCCAATATCCAAAGCCGATTGCTTTTCCACATGGGGAGCAGCATGTCAGCTGCTCCCCATGTGGAACAGCTAATGCCGGCTCCCAAGGGACGTGGGGAGCCGGCGGGACTGTGGGGGATTGGGGACCCCCACAGTCCCCAACGGAGAGGGCCAGCCCCGGGGGATGGGGTCCCGGGGCAAGTAGTGGCCCAGGAGGAGGCCACGCGGCCCCCTCCCCAAAAAAGAAAAAAAAATGGAAAGGCCGGCCCCAGGGGATGGGGTCCCCGGGGCCTTAAATGGCCTGAGGAGGGGGCCACGCAGCCCCCTCCCAAGAAAATAAAAAAAGGCCATGCCCCGGGGGATGGGGTCCCCGGGGCCAATACAGGCCATGGGAAGGGGGCCACGCGGCCCCTTCCCGTTTTTTTTTTTAAATTAAATTTAAAAAAGGGGTAAGGCCCTGGGGATGGGGTCCCCAGGGCCCAAAACAGGAAAAAGGAAGGGGGCCACACAGCCCCCTTCAGGGGACGAATTTTTTTTTTTTTTTTAAACGATCGGGCCCGCAGGCCCCGCCCCTTCCTTCACCACTCTGCAAACGCGCCCCTGGCGCGTTTGCAGAGGAGGAACGAATTCCCCTTGAATACTGGGGGTCCCTGGGGGCCAACTAGCCCACCAGGAACCTCCAATATGCGCCAGGGGCTGCGTTGCAGAGACGTGTAGAGAGGCCACACCCCTTTTACACCTCTCTGCAACGCAGCTCTGTGGCGCTTTTGGAGGTATATGGTGGGCTAGTTGGTCTCCGGGACCCTCAGGATTCAAGGGGACTTAATCCCCCAACCTAAAACGCGCCACGGGCGCGTTTGCACAGTGGTGAAGGGAGGGGCGGGGCTTCAGGTGACATGTGTGCAAACAGGCCCCGTGGCGCGTTTTAAGATGGGAATTAAATCCCCTTCAATCCTGAGGGTCCCTGGGGCCAACTAGCCCAACAGGTACATCCAGAAAGCGCCACAGAGCTGCGTTGCAGAGAGGTGTAAAAGGGGTGTGGCCTCTCTACACGTCTCTGCAACGCAGCCCCTGGCGCATATTGGAGGTTCCTGGTGGGCTAGTTGGCCCCTAGGGACCCTCAGGATTCAAGGGGACTTAATCCCCCAACTTAAAACGCGCCACGGGCGCGTTTGCACAGATGTCACCTCAGGCCCCGCCCCTCCCTTCACCATTGTGCAAATATTCTTCTAAAATCATCCGAAATACGAATTCCGATTTACTCACCTGTTATCAGGAGAGGCCTCAGTGCTGTATCTTTCAGCCGAGTACTGGTCCTGAAAAGTAATTTTAACCGTACTTACCAGTAACTTGAATTTCCTTCCATAGGCTAACATTGACTGGTTTCACTTGGAAATTCTTCTAAGTGTGGAGTTTTGGAACTTTAAAATATTCCTCTAAAATCAGCCGAAATACGAATTCCGATTTACTCACCTGTTATCAGGAGAGACCTCAGTGCTGCATCTTTCAGCCCAGTACTGGTCCTGAAAAGTAATTTTAACCGTACTTACCGGTAACTTGAATTTCCTTCATAGGCTAACATTGACTGGTTTCAGTTGGAAATTCTTCTAAGTGTGGAGTTTTGGAACTTTAAAATATTCCTCTAAAATCAGCCGAAATACGAATTCCGATTTACTCACCTGTTATCAGGAGAGACCTCAGTGCTGCATCTTTCAGCCCAGTACTGATCCTCAAAAGTAATTTTAACCGTACTTACCAGTAACTTGAATTTCCTTCCATAGGATATCATTGCCTGCTTTTTGCTGAAAAAGTTTCTAAGTGTTGATTTTTGAAACATACAAATATTCCTCTAAAATCAGCCGAAATACGAATTCCGATTTACTCACCTGTTATAAGGAGAGACCTCAGTGCTGCATCTTTCAGCCCAGTACTAATCCTGAAAAGTAATTTTAACCGTACTTACCAGTAACTTGAATTTCCTTCCATAGGCTAACATTGACTGGTTTCACTTGGAAATTCTTCTAAGTGTGGAGTTTTGGAACTTTAAAATATTCCTCTAAAATCAGCCGAAATACGAATTCCGATTTACTCACCTGTTATCAGGAGAGACCTCAGTGCTGCATCTTTCAGCCCAGTACTGGTCCTGAAAAGTAATTTTAACCGTACTTACCGGTAACTTGAATTTCCTTCATAGGCTAACATTGACTGGTTTCAGTTGGAAATTCTTCTAAGTGTGGAGTTTTGGAACTTTAAAATATTCCTCTAAAATCAGCCGAAATACGAATTCCGATTTACTCACCTGTTATCAGGAGAGACCTCAGTGCTGCATCTTTCAGCCCAGTACTGATCCTCAAAAGTAATTTTAACCGTACTTACCAGTAACTTGAATTTCCTTCCATAGGATATCATTGCCTGCTTTTTGCTGAAAAAGTTTCTAAGTGTTGATTTTTGAAACATACAAATATTCCTCTAAAATCAGTCGAAATACGAATTCTGATTTACTCACCTGTTATCAGGAGAGACCTCAGTGCTGCATATTTCAGCCCAGTACTGGTCCTGAAAAGTAATTTTAACCGTACTTACCGGTAACTTGAATTACCTTCATAGGCTAACATTGACTGGTTTCACTTGGAAATTCTTCTAAGTGTGGAGTTTTTGAACTTTATAATATTCCTCTAAAATCAACCAAAGTACGAATACCAATTTACTCACCTGTTATCAGGAGAGAATCCAGTGCTGCATCTTTTAGCCCAGCACTGACCCTGAAAAGTAATTTTAACCGTACTTACCAGTAACTTATATTTTCTTCCATAGGAATCCATTGTCTGGTTTTCAGCAAAAAGTTTCAAAGTGTTGATTTTTACAAACTACAAATATTCCTTAAAAATCACCTGTATGACTTAAACGCATTCTTTCAACTGTTTACAGGAGATGCACCAGTGCTGGATCCAGGATCCAACACTGAGTAAGAAAAAGTAATGATAACAGTTTTTACCTGCTAAGTGAATTTCCTTCCATAGGATAACATTGGTGATTCTATGAGAAAAGTTTCTAAGTGTCAACTTTTAAAATACAATAATATTCCTTAAAAATCACGACTGTAACCAAAACGCTTTTACTCAACTGTTTACAGGAGATGTACCAGGACTGAATCTAGGATCCAGTCCTGTGGTTAGAAAAGTAATCCATAAAGTAACTAATTGCATTTAACTAGAAATTCACATTGAGCTGAATGTTGCATTGTGTTTGAAAATGTGTTGCCCATTGCAACAACTGTAACTACTGTACTTAAAAGTCTATTGCCTATGTGCAAAGTATTTAAACTAAAGTAATTCATTCTGAGAAAGTATTTTTTGTAATGTAATGTATAATGTAATTACAATGTAATTTAAAAAATAAAATATGTAAAAAAAAATTGTTTCTAAAAATGTAGTAAATCAGTATGAAAAAAATTAATATAACAATTAATACATTTAAAAATTGTCATTTACAAAACCTTTGAAATTCACTGAAAAAACCGTAGGTATCAGGCACGTTATAGTTAGAAATTAGCATTTAAAAAACCTTTGAAATTCACTGAAAAAACCATAGGTTTCAGACACGTTATAGTTACAAATTAGCATTTAAAAAACCTTTGAAATTCAATGAAAAAACCATAGGTTTCAGACACGTTATAGTTACAAATTAGCATTTAAAAAACCTTTGAAATTCACTGAAAAAACCATAGGTTTCAGACACGTTATAGTTACAAATTAGCATTTAAAAAACCTTTGAAATTCACTGAAAAAACCATAGGTTTTAGGGACAGTTATAGTTACTTGGACATTGCACTCGTACAAAACCCGTGAAATTCCCCGTTATAGTTAGTTCAGCTAACTATAACTCGCGCCCGCAATGCACTGCTGATGACGTCACATATTACATCACTCATGACATGGTCAGTGACATCACTGATGACATCACTGATGACATCTCAAATGACATCACTGATGACATCATCCACGTGATAATCTGATGCACCTCCTCACACCCTAATATAATCTTTGATACACCCACTCTAAATTACAGACTGCCATTCGCAAAACCATAGACACTCCAACACCAATAACCACATACCCACTCACTGATTCTTAGGTCTACACACACACATCCACTCACTCACCCGTACAGTCACTCATACTTACGGTCACTCAGTACAGGACTATCATATGCACTCTTACTCCTATATAGACACTCAAACAACGCCACTCATCCATAGAGATACTCAGACACCTAGTCAGTCATGCAAATAATTAAACACACTGCCATTTACTCACCTATACAGTTATACACACACCAGCTCACTTACTCATACAAATAGTAGCACATTGTTACGCTCTTATACAATCACTGATACAAGCACACACTCATCCATACAGCCACTATCACAATCACTCACTCTTGCTTATAGCTATTTATATACTCCAACACACATATATACTGCCTTTCACATATGTAGTTACTCACACATGTACCACTGGGACATACATTCACTCACTAACACACTCTTACACACACTTACCCACCCATACAGTCTATCACAGATGCACTCTTGAAACCATCCACCCAGTGAATCACCCACTCACACATCTATGCACAGAGTTGCACACACCCCTCCCACACAAACACTCAGGCACCCATACAGATACTCAGACAAGCATTCAATAACTCATATAGACACTCATTTAGCTATTCACAAACACATGCAGCCACTTACACAGCAACAGACAGACGGATACAGACATTCACCCAGTTTAGTCACTAACCCATGCATTCAGTAAGATACGTTAAATCACTCACTTATAGAGTCAGTCACGCACCTACTAAATCATCCATACAGACACTTACACACCCACTCATTCTTCAATACGTCTTTTCCTATATATATTAAAAATATTTAAACTTTACAGAAACACACAGTCACTGGATGATGTCATCAGTGATGTCATTTGAGATGTCATCAGTGATGTCATCAGTGATGTCACTGACCATGTCATGAGTGATGTAATATGTGACGTCATCAGCAGTGCATTGCGGGCGCGAGTTATAGTTAGCTGAACTAACTATAACGGGGAATTTCACGGGTTTTGTACGAGTGCAATGACCAAGTAACTATAACTGTCCCTAAAACCTATGGTTTTTTCAGTGAATATATATATATATTAACCATAAGCCATAAGTAATATATCCATTTGTTAAGCAGACCTAAAAGAATTTCTATATATATGTACGTTTGTGTTTTGAGTATGGTGGTCATGTAGAAAAGAGCCAACTCTTGAGTAGTCTTCTGAATATAAGATATTTATCTGTCGATCCTATGTTTGGGGGGTAATGAATTCCAAAGTTTGGTTGCTTGAACAGAGAAAGATGTACTAACCATGTGTTTTTTTTTCATGTATGCTGGGGTTTTGAGGCAAGGTGCCAATCTCGAGCGGAGATTCCTTTGTTGTATGTATTTAGTGATTTTATTCCTGATGAATAAATGACGCCTCCACTTTTGTGAACTCTCTTGGAGCCGGTTGAAGACCAAAAGGCAGCAGGTGAAGTTGTTTGTGACTGTCTTGGATGCAAAACCGCAGGTATCTTTAATGAGCCTCGCCCTTGAAACGTGGAGATAAGTATATATCAAGTCCAAAGTCATCATATAGTGATCCCTCTGAACCAAGGGAAAGATCCTCTATAAAGTTTCTATCTTGCATGGAATCTTTCATATGAATTTGCTAAAACTTCCTATTATTCCATCACTAGCCTGTGGGCGAACACAAATTACCTCTTTTGTGGAATTCAGTGGTTGGGGCTCGTACCTGAGTCAGCATTAAAAAATGGTGCAACATGCAACAAACGCCTATACAAGGTCAGTGAGTATCCATTTTCTAAGATGTCACAGGCCCTTCAGCAGTTATGGCACCTATAAATGTTTCCCATTGTGCACCTCTAGGCCCTGTGCCAGTATTAGATTTCAGACCAGGATAGATGGTCAGCAATCATCATGACAAGAAGCCACCAGTGACTGCCTGCTTTCACGAACCCCAATATTTACAAATGTGAACCATCCCCCATGGACTGTCAATAAATTGGTGCATCTCTTGTAGCTTGAACTGTAAAGTGTTAAAGTGGTCATGCTTACCACTGTGTTTCAACATTACTGGCAATCTGCAAATGTTAGTACGAGAATCTCCCATGCATGGTATACCGAGTTATTCCCTGCCTAAGTGCCTGACTGCATGTATATCTTGCATCCTGACTTTTATTTAAGCTCTAGCATCATGATAATCTAGCTTGTGCACAGAGACCTTGGTATTTCCTTAACTATGCTAGGTCCTGGAACTGTCCTGTGATTTAGAGGGGCACACTAAGAATGCCCTCCAAGTGGACAGAGGACAGCTAATCCTGTCCTGTGTACAACACATAAAGCAGCTGTGTGAGCATACATTGTTTTGAGATTGATAGTGTAACCATACCTTTTTCTCTATGTTACTGAGAGTGTGGCCCACAGCCCCTCTTGTATAAAGGTCTGCTATTATATGAATGCTCAGAACCTTGCACTAGTCTGTCAAGTGTGTGTGTTGCATGTGTGTAGGACTGAGTACTGAAGCCAATGGGATCCATTTTGGATGCCCCTAGTTTGGCTCAGCAAAAGATGAAGGATGAGGACAGCTTTCCCAGACAGTGTATATGTATAGCCTACATATCTGTGGCTGGTCGGTGGAGATAAAGACAATAAAGTAAGGAGGCTTGAGATAGGCTATATTTAGAAATTCCATGAGTAGTTTTATTAGCAAGGAGCTGCTGATTGGTTCTTCCTCAGCACTGCCATTTGGTTGATGGTAGGGATTACAGTTTCTGTTGTGTTAGGTCAGTAGGTTTCTAGCTCAGACCTGCCCTTTTGTCTGTCTCTGATTACTGCTTCAAAAAGACTGATAACAGACACATGCACAAACCTCACACTTCGCTATGCCTGCTTAGTGTGTGCTCCAGTTTGGATGCAGTCCTAGTGCTACCTGCTCTGAGAAGAATTCCTCTACACAAATGCTGTTGCAAGCAGCCTGAGAATGACACTTGAAAGAAGAACTGCACATAACATTTTGAAGTTGGAGGCTGTGGATCCACATCCCATGTGTACAAAATGTGTATAAAGGTGAGACCAAACCCACCCCATTTTGTTTGCGCTCCTAGTCATTCATGACCATGCAAAAGAATACTCCACTGAGGACCCAAAGTACTACTGTGTGGTCAGGGCTGGTATCTCCCAGAGGTGACTGGACATCACCTGAAGACTGCACTCTCTTCTTCAAGATATCAGGGTCAGTTTAGTGCCTAGAAGGCTGTCTGCCGATAAATGAAGGGAGCCTGCCTGGCCCTGCAGGTAGAGAGATTCTCTGCATGAGGAGAAGCCCGGTGGGTTCCAGGAACTGAGAGACTCCCAAAGAAGGCAGACTACCTCAGAGTGCACAGGCCTGATCAGGCATACAGCTGCTGTGGTGACTGTGGCGGCCTGATCAAGGTGACAACTGCGATGGTGACTGCACTGGCCATATCAGCGCAACAACTGACTGATGGGGATAGACACTGCTTCTGAGCCTGATTGATGTTGCCATACTAACTGCTGAGGTGACAAACTATTAATGAGTCACCGGGGTGGGAATAACATGAGAAAATCTAGCGGGAATAGTGCTGCATGGGAGAATCGTAACCAGGATGACTGCCTGGTGTACTGGATTAAATTGTGTAGCATTTAGCACTACTGTGATTAAAAAGTACTTTATTTCTTAAAAGAGACAAGCACTCGGCTGGATGTTGGCGTTATTCTGTCTGTCTGGTTAGTTGCTGAGTTCTGAACTCATGCACCCCCACATTACCTCCCTGAGAAGCCTGTGACTGCTCACTTTCGCTACCATGAGAGTCAAGTGCAGAAAGTGTTGTACTTGGCCCAGTTTGCAGAGCCATAGTATGACAGAGTTCAGGACACTGGTGTCTGTCAAATGGGGTCTGACAACAACAATTGACAACTTCCAAGAAGCAAGTAATAATCTGAGATGTTTTAGGATATTTCTCGCTCCTATTTGTCCATTGGCTAGTCCTGTCAACAAATCGTGTCTTCCACTTGGTGGAAGAAAATAAGTGATTGGTGTGTAGTGAAGCACTAAAAAGAGCAGTACTGTGCTCTAAACCAGTGGTTCTTAACCTTTTGACTTCTATGGATCCCTACTAAATCATTACTTAAATCCAGGGACTCGCGCTGAGTCATTCTTGGTCCCCGGGCACCCTGGCTGAAGCAATTTTGATAATTAGAACCTCAAAACAATGCACAAAAATTCAGAAACAAGAATTCATCTAACAAATACACAAGTTGTGAAATATGATATCTAATTTACAAATAAATATAAAAAAAATCAAAATTTACATTTTAATGGGAAGGCTGGGACTTTTAAACCCAACTGATACCACCCATCTTCTATATTATATTCTGTTTAATGCATTTGCACTGTTCCCACATATCAATCTGAGGACACCAACTTGATTTTAACCTCCATTTGCAAATTCCTTCACATTTACTTAGCATTTTACAATTCTCAATTTTACATTGTGCTTCTTTATTTACACTGAGGGGGCGACGTGGACCCCTAGACGTCTTCAGATCACAGGTTCAGAGCTACTGTCCTAAACTATGGGTTTGGTGAGGGCTGGAAATATAAATGCATCAGTCCAGTGCTTATATTTCTACTAATCATCCATCTGAGCCTTAAACTGGTTGAACACCCTCTTCAGATGCACATGATGTAGCTATAGTTACACCCAAGTAACTGCCCAACTTCAGGAAAATGGACCGATAACTTGTTGTTATATAGCACTAAATAGTGCATTTGTTGTTTCTGAGTGCTATAAATAACTGATGAAATGGCTCAGGGCAAAGGGGGGTGGCTGCAGCCCAATGACGGTCAGGGCTCTGTCCGAGTCAGAGCAATACATTCCCCTGACAAGAAACACATTTGCCCGGTGGCCAGGTATGGAGTTGATGTCGGGGTTGGTGTTGCATAATGCACGCCGTGTGCTATAGGGCCATTAGCAATCAGTTCCGGGAAAGGACTCCAAGAAAACAAGCCCAGCCCTCCAGGTTGGGCAATAGCAAAAGACTGCTGTCCAATGAAGAGTGCCTCACCCAAATGACAATGTAGATATGTAGTACAGATGAGAGAAGCATAATAGGAGCTTCCATATCTTGCATTGAATTCAGACTTTCTATAATGTTGTCTACGAAATCTACATTGTCATTTGGGTGAGGCACTCTTCATTGGACAGCAGTCTTTTGCTATTGCCCACCCTGGAGGGGTGGGCTTGTTTTCTTGGAGTCCTTTCCCGGAACTGATTGCTAATGGCCCTATATATGCCAAATGCTTTATTGGGGCATGGAATGCGTAGCCTAGTCTATGTGGGAAAAACTGAGCGGAAGGTGAAAGTGCGTATAACCAAACACAAAAGTAACACCTGGAACCATTATGAAAAGTCACCTGTTGCAGTACATTTTTCTAATCAGAAACATAACGTTAGTCAACTACGATTTATGGTTCTTGAATCTGTGCCTATTCTCGAAGGAAGCAACAACAAAAAATGGTTACTTCAACGTGAAGCATTTTGGATAAACAAACTTGACTCATGTCACCCTAAAGGGTTAAATGAAAGATTGGATTTAAGTTGTTACTTATAACATGTATCCACTGTGTATTGCTTCCCTATCCACACTGTAATTTTTTCGACTGATGTTAGCCCTCAGTTGATCTTGTAATTTGATTATTTTTCCACACTTGGCCTACACAGGCATCTGCATATACATGATTAATTTCTTGTATGTTTTATAATTTTGTTACTATTACTCAGTGTGGTTTATATTTCATCTCCTATGGATACGGCATTCCATCTGATCTTGCACAAGTACAAATGTTTGTTCTCACACAATAATTTTGACCGTTTTAAGATGGCGGGCACGGGCGCTTACATTTGACTAAGACTTCTTCCTTAGTCCTTTTTTCCTTTCGTTGCACTTCCGTTTTACCCTTTTTTCACTTCCAGTTAATGTTTCCTTCATGCCGTAAATACGGCAGCGAAACAGACACTCTTGCATGCCACTGCGGGGTCACATCGATTCTACCAGATCGCATAAGAATGGTAAGAGACTACGCAATTTCTTTTCACCTTGTCGGAGTTCTTTAACGGTTGACCTTCACGCTTGTTGAAATGGTTTGTATCGGCACTTGGGTGAACTGTTGTAACCAAAGGAATGTCGGGATCTCTTTCTTTCACTTTGTTATAAATTGTAAACACTCAGTCTTGCACCTTGCGTTTGCTAATTATAGCGGGGATTCTACCGCTGACTTTCTTTTTCTTTGATTACCCGGGTATCACTTAGTTTTTTTAATGCGTTTTTGGTTGATTTTGAGCACATGACTACAGCGTTTCTACGCATCCTGATCTTTTGTACATGGACTAGACCATGGTGGACGTTTTTCTTTTCTTTTTCTTCTACATGTACCTTTGACTATTTCGCATGCTTGGATCTCTGAATACATGCCTTTTCCTTATTTATAGGAAATTTCCCCTGATGAAGGGCATTGTCCCGAAATGCATTGGGATTGAGTTAATTTAGGACACGTTGTGAATTACGTCATAAAAAGCGAGATTATTGAACATGGAAAATTGGTGATACCAACATGAAGAATTAATAAAACACTTTATACAAGTGCACGCAATCTACTGAAATTCTTGACAAATTTTGGTGTGCCTAGTGGGGACGCTGTTCTAATTTTAGACGGCACATCTTTCACATTTTGCAGTTTTAAACTGCCATGTCCACCTGGTAAGTGCCCCCACTTGCCAGGCCCAAACATCCCCTTTTACTACATGTAGGCATCCCTAAGGTAGGCTCAAGGTAGCCCCATGGGCAGGGTGCAGTGTATGTGAAAGGTAGGACATGTACTGGTGTGTTTTACATGTCCTGAAAGTGAAATACTGCTAATTTCGTTTTTCACTATTGCAAGAACTATCTCTCCCATCGTTTATCATTGGAGCTGCCTTGTAAACTCTTACAAGTGCAACTTCCAATTGGGAAGAGATAGAGATTTGGAGTTTGGGGTCTTTGAACTCACAATTGAAAAATACCTCTTTTAGTGTAGTGGTTTTTGAATTGTGTGTTTGAAAATGCCACTTTTAGAAAGTGGGCATTTTCTTGCTGTACCGTTCTGTGTCTCTGCCTGCCTGTGGAATCCATGTCTGGCAGTTGGGCTGTTTGTACATTCACTCTAGACAGTCACACAAAGGGAGCTGAGGTGTGCCCTGCATATCCTGATGGAACCATCACCAGGCTGATGGGTCTTTCTGAGCTAGAGTGGTGGGATGAGTTGTCACTGACAACTGAATGAGGCTGTGCCTGTCCTCACACAATGCTGTCTTCACCCCCATGTAGTGTGTCTGGAGCCAGGCCAGGGCTGTGTGCACTACAAAGACTATCCTTTGAAGTTTGCCTACTTCAAAGGCACAAACTGGTATCGGTACTGGAGCTGTGAACCCACATTTGTAGAACACCTCTGGACCTAGAGGTGAGTCTGCCAAGAAGAAGACCTGGAGAACTGTAGTAGGGGAACTACCACTCTGCTTGTTGCTGTGTGGTGCTGGCCTACTGCCTGCTGCTTTTGTCTTGGGCAGTGAAAGGACTGGACTTTGTTTTTTCATCCTGCTTGGCAAGGTTTTCCAAGGGCTTGGGTGTGTTCTTGCCTCCTGTTAAGAAGTCTCAGGGCCATCAAAGACTTCACCTGCAGCCCCATAACTCCTCTGCTGGGAGTTCTGAACTGCCAAGTGGCAACAATTCCAGTTCTGAGCCCTAGGAGGTGGCTTTCGTGCGAAAAGAGATGAAACTCCACGCATCAGATTCCCAGTGCTAGTTTTTCGGACACAGCACTGCCATGCAGTTCAGGAATCAACGCATTGCCGCCGTGCGGCCAAAGAATTGACGCAGCGCCTTCCGTGAGGCTGAAAGATCGCCACAACCCGAGTTCTGAGCACTGTGTCTCCGACGTCCGAGACACCCGCTCTAACTCTGAGGCAGGCCTTGCTGTGCGGCTGAAAGAATCGACGCATCACCTGCCTCACGGATGGAAAATCAATGCAGCGCCTGCTCCGCTGCATCGACCTAGCCCGTCTGGATTTCCCACACATCGCACCTGTGCACCAAGTTCTTCATTGACGCAACCCCGCAGTTCGGACCCGAGGCCGCGTGTCCGGAAATCAACGCTTTACTTCCCCTTGCAGTAAGGAACCTATGCAACATTTCTCCTGCTGTGCAGAAAGAACTGATGCCTCCATTCCTCTAGGATTAAGGAACTGATGCATTGCTTTTGGTTCCCCGCGCCTCACCTCCTCTGTGACTGTTTTCTGTCTTAAAGGTACTTTGTGGTAAAATCAACACATCCATAGATTTCTATGGACTATACTTGCTAAACCTTTTAAAAATGATATCTTTGCTTGAGTATGTTGGATTTTTATCGTTTTGGTCTTGTTTTACTTAAAGATTGGTTATTTGTCTAAACTGGTGTGGTGTCCATTTGTAGTGTTTTCACTGTATTACTGTGTGTGTTTGTTCACATGCTTTACACATTGCCTCTGAGATAAGCCTGACTGCTTGTGCCAAGCTACCAAGGGGTGAGCAGGGTGTGGTGTCCTTTAATGAAGAAAGACCGACACTCTCCAAGTAAGTCTCAGGTTCGGTTTATTCACCCCAGCCATCAACTGCTCCAGAGTAACTGACATCCAGAGAATCTTCTTACATTGTCAGATTCCATTAGGAACAAGAATGTGATTACATAGTGGTGTTCCACTTGGAACATAAGAATGTCATTACATGGAGATGTACAACTTGAAACACAAAGTAATGTTCCATGTCACACATCTTCCCTCTTTACAACAAAGAAAGAAACAACCAACAGAAAAAAAAAAAAAACAGAAGGAAACTTAACAAACATAATTCTTCATATATAGGGGTTGTCTTCGAATTCTCTGACTCCTCACTCTACAATTAACAGGTAAGGAACCTGAATTGGAGGGAGTAGAATCAGGTAGACTTGTCGATGGGTAAGAGCGAGAGGAAACCATACCATCCAAAACTGGTTGCTGAGTAGGCTTGACCAATACTATTCTGCTCTTATTTCAGATTCTAACATCCACGGTCTTCACTGCATTCTTAAAGATTTTTACAACTCGTCTTACACCAGTGTACTTTGACCACGGCTGACAACCAACAGGTGCCTTAATTTTTACACAGTCACCTACTTTTACATCATTGAATTGAACACACTTTTTTTTGTCAAAATAGATTTTCCTTGTCCACTGCTTATCTATTTCCCTGTGTCTCCAATCACCTGCCTGGTTGTCTCTCAACCCTTTGTTGAAACTCATCCATCCTGGACATAACTTAGAGTTCGAAGCTCTACCCTTGAATAACTCAAAGGGAGACCTCCCTGTGGTTGTGTGAGGAGACATGCGATAAGCAGTAATTCTATCTTGTAGGACACTTTTCCAATTGAGATTACTTGCCCTGGCTAGCTGAATACTTTCTTTGAGAGTTTTGTTAACCCTCTCAACGGCACCATTTGTCTCTGGGTGATAAACAGAGCTCCTTTTGTGAATTATACCACAATCTTTGAAATATGTCTGCATTTCAGTAGAACAAAACTGAGGACCATTGTCAGAAAGAATACAATTGGGATATCTTTCCCTCTTAAAAATTTCCTCCAAAATTTTATAACACTGGCTGAAGAAATATCTCTAACCGAGCTCACTTCAACCCACCTTGAATAAAGATCTAAGACGACAATCAAATATGGAGTATCACTGACACCATGCAAGGGACCTACAATATCAATGGCAACCTCGTCCCAGGGATGTTTTGGTAATTCCCTACAGACCATAGGTAGCTGTTTGGTTTTGAGAATCTTGTCGCTGGAACAACACTCCATGCAATCACGAACCATTCTCTCAACTTCTTTATCCATCCCTGGCCACCAGAACTGCATCCTCAAATACTCCTTTGTTTTTACAATTCCCAAATGGCCAACATGCGCAAGATTGAGAAGTTTGCTTCGAACACCACCAGGTGGAATAAGTCTAGTGCCACGGACAAGTAGGCTATTCATAACAGCTAACTCATCACAGACCAATAACCAAGGTTTTGCAAGATGTTTGTTCTTCCCTGACTCCAGTAACTCAATAACTGTTTTAATTTCTAGATCCTTGGCAACTTCGGATTTCCACTCAGTCTCGTCAATTGCACCCAAAGTAATCTCGCAGACATTAACAACATCATCAAACAGACACTCCTCCTCCCTGTCTACTTCTTTATCATCAACTAAACGAGATAGACAATCCGCAGAGTTATTGATCGCACCTGGGATGTAATCTACATCAAAATCGTACTCTTGAAGAGATATAATCCACTTTCTTCTCCTAGATGAAATGGCATCAAGCCCTTTTTTTGAAAATACCTCCTTTAAGGGCTTATGGTCTGAGAGAACCTTAACTTTCGTGCCCCATATCAAATTCTTAAATTTCCTCAAAGCCCAAAAAGCGCCAGAATAACCGAGTAATTCAGTTCTGAGCCCCTCAAACACCTGGAGGCACAAGCAATCAAACGTTCTACACCACTATTTTTTTGAAGAAGAACGGCTCCTATATCTTTAGCACTGGCATCGGTGAAGATGTAGGTCTGATGACCAGACACAAAGGCTTGTAAGGAAGGAGCTTTCCTTAAATCCTCCTTGATGGAAAGAAATTCTCTAGCACATACATCACTCCACTCAAAAACTACATTTTTGCCTGTTAATTTCCTAAGATTTTGTGTCTTGTCAGCATAACCTTGGATAAACTTACAGTAAAACTCGACCATGCCCAAGAAGGATAACAACTCCTCCTTGTTACAAGGTTCGTTCATTTTCACAATAGTATCAACCAGTTCTTTTTTTGGAAAGACACCTTGACCAGTGATACAATGACCTAGATAGTTGACCTCTTCCACCGCGAACCTACACTTCTCTTTTTTAAGTGTCAATCCTGCTTTTCTTAGACTTTCCAACACCGCACACACTCTCGAGAAATGTTCGGCTTTAGTATTTCCATAAATTAACAGGTCATCTTGATAACACTTAACCCCTGTGAGACCTTTGAGTACATTAAACATGATCCGTTGAAAAACAGATGCTGCCGAAACAAGCCCAAAAGGCATCCTAAGAAATTTAAAAGTACCCATGGGGGCCACAAAGGCCGTCAAGTCCTGGGAAGTCTTGTCCAGCTCCACCTGATGGTAGGCGGACACTAGATCAAGAGTTGTGAAGTACTTAGCACCCGCTAAGGTGCTGACGATCTCATTGATATTGGGTAGGGGAAACCTGTCTACAACCACCTCTTTATTGAGTGCGCGCAAATCAATGCAAAGTCTAATCTCGCCACTGGCCTTCTTGGCGACGACTATGGGAGACAACCACTCAGTTGCCTCAACAGGCTCAATAACACCCATGTCAGTCAAACGCTGGATCTCTTTCTGCACACTGGGCTGTTCATTCAATGGTACCCTCCTGACTTTGGCAACAATGGGTACAGCACCACCTTTTAATTTTATGTGATGTTTATAACCCCTCAGACAACCCAACTTGTCATCAAACACATCAGAGAAACGTTCGGCTAGAACCGCTGCTGGGTTGTCAACAACGTGTACTTGGACTTGAGGCACAGCATTTGGATTAAGCAGGACACCCAGCAAACGTTGATGAGGCCACCCTAAAAGTGCGTCACCTTTTTTAGCCACATATATTTTCCCCGCAGCTATTCGTCCACTCAATTCAATAGAAGCTATAAAATAACCTATTATGTTTATGGGCATACCACCATAACCCATGGGAGAAACATCATTTTTCATTAGGACCACCTTGTCTCTGAAGTGTTTTTCAAAGACGTCTTTGCTAAGCATAGTGAGATGTGAGCAAGAGTCGAACTTCATCTCAAGCTCAACACCTTCAATGGCAACCACATGTGATGGATGTTTGGCTTTAGAGTCATCTATTTGATAAACAATTTCCTTAACCTGTGGTTGCTCTTTGACTACCGGCTGATCTCTCCTTTTTATCTTACTCTTGCACCACTTTGCAAAATGACCCTTCCTCCCGCAGGCATTGCAAAAGACCTGCATAGCAGGACAGAAGGAGGCATTGGCTCTGTGTCCAGATCTGCCACACCTAAAACAGATAGACCTTTCATCTTGCGAGAAAGTTTTTTTTCAGGTCGTGCAAACTTTCCACTGTCAGAGTCATTGGATGACTTGTTCTTTACTAAGTATACAACCTCATCTACATTAGTACTGGTAACATTAGCCTTGTTTTTCTCACTACTTAATTCATCTACACATTTCATCATGTGTTCAACACGTTTGGCAATAACTAACACCTCATCTAAGGGGGGTTCATCCTTCAACCATAACTCCTCCCTGATTTTGTCATGAGCACATTTCAAAACAAATTGATCCCTTATCCTTTCTTCTACAACACCACCAAATTTGCAAGATGACGCAAGTTTTCTTAACCTAGTCACAAATTCCTCAACAGACTCATACTTTTTTTGTTCACATAAACCAAAATGATATCTCTCCATTATAGTGCTTACACGGGGAAGATAGTGCCTGTCCAATTGCAGTATGCAAATTTCATATTCATTCAATGTTCTCTGATCAGCAGCATTAAGTTCCGGCAAATGTTCGAGCACCTCTTGCCCTTCCCCTCCAAGGCAATGAAGTAGTAAAGAGTGTTTGCGTTCAGCACTTAGATTTGTGCCACAAACTCTTGCGTAGTTTGTGAAAATCTTCTTCCACTTCTGCCACTTTATTGTGGGTTCTCCTGGGCTTGTTAGAAAAAACGGTGGTTGTGTCACATTCTGCATGGTTATACTGCTTTTACTTTTCAATTAAGAAATTAAAAAATAACTAGAAGAACAGTGTAGTGGTGTAGTTCACATAAAGATAATATTCAAAGTTCTTATATTAAAATAAGGAGTAAACCTGTCCGCAATACACATGTGTAACTTACTAACTTGTAGATATGGTGTGTTAATCACCGTTGTGTCAACACATTGGCACACAAATTTACTCATAAACAGAGGTGTGCCAATCACCGCAAAACGACAGAAAACTCCTCAGCCGTGAGGATACTACTCAACGCTGCAAACGAAGTCTTCACTTTCCTAAAATGTTGTTTAAAACAAGTTAGTTGCCAGGGAACTGTAGCGCAGTAACTAATTTGTTGCTAGGCAACTATACACCAAATACGAATCGCTCAAAATGCTCCGGTGAATGAAACGAAATCCGTAGGGTTGCTAGGCAACGGTGTACTCTTCTTTCGGCATTACAAAATGGCATCTGTGCGTGGCAACGCACAGCGACGCACACGTCTCCTCTTCTGCAACGCAGATGCGTTCCAACTCTCCTTTATAGCGAAGCAGAAACGAGGCCTGGTTACATCACTGAAACGCAAATGCGTTTCACAACGCCCCTCCCGCAAATCTCCTCACCGGCGTTTTAAACACTTGGAGGATGCCTAACAGTCTTCCCGAGCAGCCGCTGGAGAAGCGCAGGACAGCCTCTCACCTGGTCGTTATTTCTCCGTCGTTCAGCCGCAGGAGAAGTTCTACACACAACTTCTCTTGGATGAAAGGAGGAGGAGGAGCGGAGTGAGTGAGACTTCTTCTGATGTTGAGGTGAAACCACGCTCGTCGCCAAATAAATGTGGTGTCCTTTAATGAAGAAAGACCAACACTCTCCAAGTAAGTCTCAGGTTCGGTTTATTCACCCCAGCCATCAACTGCTCAAGAGTAACTGACATCCAGAGAATCTTCTTACATTGTCAGATTCCATTAGGAACAGGAATGTGATTACATAGTGGTGTTCCACTTGGAACATAAGAATGTCATTACATGGAGATGTACAACTTGAAACACAAAGTAATGTACCATGTCACACAGGGTTTATGCTGGGTGGGTAACTCCCTTACCCTGACTAGAATAAGGGTCCCTAGTTGGACAGCGTGCAAGCCACTGCCAACTAGAGACCCCCATTTCTAACATGGAGGTATTTCAATTTAATTTTAAAAAGTATTTAAAAATCCTTTATATTTAGATTTCATGTTAAAATATTTTTTTAAGACTAATAAACATTAATAATCTACATGTGCAAGTTTGCTAGTTGTAACTTAATACTTGTAAATTATTTTTAAAGTCACTCAGCCATCAGGTTGGAGCAGTAGAGGCATATAAGTCTACACCGGGTTGAAAATCTACACTCAGCAATGGTGAATAGCTAAAAAAGTAGAGGTACACCTAGGTGTAATTAGGAAAGAGACAGACAATGTTTAAATTTATTTTAGGCTACAAAAATACAAATAAGTCCAGGCTCCATGCTGGGACAAAGACTTGTGTTTCTCTTCTCCAGCAGGGAACCCAATGCTGTTTGGATTTTTGCTTAGACTAAGAAAAAGTCTAGACAGCGTCTGGTTCCTTTCTTGGGCACAGACATTTGTGTCTGTGCCATAGCAAGGTGCCAGACACTGATATCTCTTTCCCCAGTGAGGACCCAGAAACTATTTGGATTTTTTTCTTATCCTAATTAAAAATCCATTAAGCATCTGGCTCCTTGCTGAAGCATAAAAACATACGTGTGGGCCAAGGTTCTTTCAGTATCTAGGGAAATCTACCAACCCTAGACATTTCTGAACACTGGCCACCTGAAGGATTCCTAGGTGGTGTCACTTGTGTGGATGCCGACACTTTTTCTTACCCAGGATTTGGCAGAAGCCGCTGGGTGCTAACCCAGTCCGAGCCCAAGGGCACTGAAAGAAAGCACCAGGTGGGCACACACACAACAGCTGGAGTGTGGTCCCAGCAGAGATGAGAGGCGGTGTGCTGTGGCAGATTTGGTGGGTTGTGGCGGAAGGGGGGTCATTATTATCGGGCAGTGGGAAAGTGGCTCAGCGATTTGGTCACACTGGGGTGGAATTACCTGCTGTCCTATGTCCCATGAAAACCAGCAGCAATGTAGAGAAAGACACTGGAGGTGGAGGCATTTATGCCATTGAGTGACTAAGGGGGCGAGGCCTGATTATGCTGCTGAATTGAGGTCCTGTCAGGTCCTGAACGGAAAAAAGTAACAATAGCATAGGGTCAGGTGAGCTGGTGGGACTGAAGTAAGACAAGGCAAACACTGATAAGCAAGAAGGCATCAGGGTGCAGGGATGCATCCTCAGGGGTTTGAACTTCTTAGACATTTGTGACCCGAACGAGCCTCTGTCAAAAGTCAACTGTCGTGGAGGCTACAGAGACAGTTTGAAGCAAGACTGGGCCTCTGCATCTGGAGCTGATGGCAGCAGAGCCTTCCCAGTCGTGCCATGCCTGGGATGACATTGGTAGCGCTTGAGGGTGTGTGAGCTTCATCTTCATTTGTCGACTCAGGGAAAGACCCTCAGGCAAGGCAAGCTCTTTTCCTTTGTCACTCGATCTACCCAACTGTGCACACTGCAGAGACCTGAAGACGAACGGGGGATCAAGCTGCAATTACCCTGCTCAAAGGAGGATCTACAAGCCTGCCTGATGGATCTAAAACAAGACTTTCACAAGTCCTCGTAAGAGAGCCTCAACAGACATTGAATGGAACGGGGCTCTGACATTTCTGAAATTAAGCTGGATCTGACAACCCTAGGAAAAAGAGTTGATGCAATGGAAATCTCCATTCAATCATTGTCTAACATGAATCAAATCATACAACCTTCAATTGTATCCATATAAAATCAAATAAAGCAGCTCACAGATGTAGCATCTTTCCAGCCAGGGGACCCATAACTGACTATGCCACACCCGGAGCTTGGTATCACACATCTTTATTCATCTGCGTGTAACTGCAAACCCAACATTCTAAATCAAACTTCACTGCTCTGGATTTTATCCATTACATCATAGCTCTACTGAGTTCATCAGGAGCCAAAAGGGTTCCGTCATTGTTAACTCGCAAGACACTACATCTCCCCTCTGTTAAACAAAACTTACATTTTATAAAAATATTTACACATATATTTTTAAATCTCTTCTGGTAATCTACTTGGCGTTGTAATTGTTCGACCTGAATGTGTTGTGCGAAGTTGAGACCTGCCACCATCATGATCCAACATCTGCTGGGATGGTGAAAAGGCAACAGCAGTCACTGGTGCTTCAGAATCTGTCATTCCTTCACCAAAGAGATCTGGTGAACTATGAATCAAATGCTGAAAGTGAAAAGATTCTCTAATAATAGACTTCCCAGGGTGCTGGGCAGTCACCATGTGTCCTTTGGTTGACACCACTTCGAAAGGTTGTACATCAAAGGGAGCATCAGATTTCCCTTTCCGCATCTGCAGTGCGAGCACTCTGTCTCTTTTCTGGAAGACGATGTTTTTCGCATGTCGTCTTCGGTCAGCATAGGTTTCCATCTTTTGTTTCTGAACCAAGTCCCTCAGACGAGTTGCATACTCATTTCTTTCTTTCTGATTGGTCCACTGGGGTATCTTGGTTGTTGTTAGAAATGGGGGTCTCTAGTTGGCAATGGCTGGCCACTGTCCAAGTAGGGACCCTTCTTCCTAAGTCAGAGTGAGAGGGCTACACCCTTTGATAACCCCTGCTCAACCCTGTGGTAACGTAGCACGAGCAGCTAGGTTTATCTCAGAGGCAGTGTGTGAAGCATTTATGACCATACACAGTAACACAGTGAGGAACACTACAAAGGGACACCACACAAGTAGTTATCAAAAATAAGTATCTTTATATATAGACTTAACACAAGACCAATAACGATAAAAAGCCACAATAGTGTAAAATAGGATTACTCTTGAAATGCTGCAAAAATAGTTCAAAGTGTGCCAAGAGGAGTTCAGTTCAAAGCAGTGGTCTCTGCGACCCTTTTACTTACAAAGTACCTGGATTTCGTAGCAAAACCAACAAATTGTCGCAAAGAAGCTGTAGCGATGATTTTCTGCACGCGAGGCCGGCGATGCGATAAATCCTTGCCGCGAGGGAGGATGATGCGCCGATCTGCTGGTGCGTGCGGAGACGATGCGACAAACTTCTGCACGCTAGGCCGTTGATGCGAGGACTCCTTGCCGCGAGGCAGGAGGCGAGGCGACGATCCTGTTGCGTGTGCGATCGGGTTGCGATGCGAAGAGCGGAGCGCTCCGCGAGGAGCGACGATCCTGATGCGATGCGATGAAAATGGCGGACGCTCGGCGTCCGCGCTGCGATGTCGTGAAGCGATGATTCGATCTTTGGTTGCGAGCACTCGGCGGCAGCAGCGCGATGATTTTCCGGGCGCTTTCGGCTGCGGCGGCTCGCAAACGTGCGTTAGCGACGATTTCAGCACTCTCTTCTCTGTAGTAGAACTAGAGGCCCTGGAACTCACAGGAGCCTCACCTGCAGATAGAAATCCTCGCTGGGAGGAATCAGGAGGCTGGTGGTGAAGTCTGATGTGCCTGAGACTTCAACAGAAGGCTAGCTCTCTCCTAGCCCTTGGGTGATTGCTATAGCAAGATTAATAAAAGTTCTCTCAAAGTCCTTTTCCCTCTTCTTCCAGGTCCAATGGTAACCACTGCAGGCCAATCCAAGAAACAGCACACAAGCACAAGGATAGTCACCTCCTGCAGATTCCTTCAGTTACACGGACAGAGGTTCGTCTTGATGTCCAGGAGCAATACAAATTGTAGGGGTTTCAGCACAGATATTTATACCCCAAAAGTCTTTGTTCTCAAAAGCTACAAGCCACTGAGCCTAGCCAGAACCAGTTCTGTTCAGTCCTGGAGAACTTTGTTTACCAGGCTGCATCCTTCCTTTCAGGAAGAGGGGGTCTGCTATCAGACGCACAGTGGGAGGTGGAGCCATCATTCACCTTGCCAGGCACAGCCCTATTCAAGTCAAAGAGCTACCCCTCCCCATACTCCAAATGCAGATCTCTCTATTCAACCCAGGTCTGACTCAGCCTGCCCTGTCCCTCCAAAACCAGACAGCCAATACACATAATAGCAGAGCACACTGGAAGGCTTAGGCAAGAAAATACCTACTTTCTAAAAGTGGTATTTTCAAACACAGAATATAAAAATAAACTTCACTACAAGATGTATTTTAATATTCTGAGCTCAGGCATACTAAATTCGTTTTTCTACCATGTTCCAGGGGTCAGTTAGGACTATAGAATGTAATAGTCAAACTGCCCATTCTGGCCTATGGGAACAGGTAGCCTTACAGTAGTGAAAAACAAAATTGGGTGTAATTCACTACCAGGACATGCTTCACACACCAAGGCATGTCCTACTTACACATACAATGCACCCTACCATAGGGGGGACTTACATGATGCCAAGGGAAGGTTCAGGGGCTGGGAAGTGGGTGCACTTCACAGCCAAGATGGCAGTTCTAGACTGCACACAGACTCTGCAGTGGCAGGTCTGAGACACACTTTACAAGCTGCTTCTGTGGGTGGCGCAAACCAGCGCTGCAGGCCCACCAGCAGCATTTGGTTTACCAGCCCTGGGCACACACAGGCCACGCTACCAGGGACTAACAGGTAAACCAAATAAGCCAATCATGGATATACCAATTCACATGTCATATTTACACAGGGAGCATTCGCGCTGTGGCACTGAAGGGTAGTGGCACAGCGCCCAGAGCATCTGACACCAGCAAAAACAGAGGAGACAACAGCGAAAAAAGGAAGGGAGACCCACGCCAATGGTGCCAGGTCTAACAGTTGTCATTGCTCTTTCGAACATCAGTGTTGCCGGACTTTCGCCGGTGGTCTAGTGAGGTGTTGAACGGTAATCTCTCAATGTAGAGTTTAACACAGTTTGTAAGTTGAGCTTCACAAGTGCAGCATGCTGAACAGCTTTCATTATCGTACTCATAAATCTCTCAACCAGTCAGTTGGCCTGAAGCCACAGAGGAGCGCTCTTTTGATGGTTTATACTCAGATGCTCTAAAAAGTCTTTGAACTCCGACTATTAAAAGGTGGGCCATTGTCAGATTTTAGGATGGCTGAAACACCCCATGTGGCAAATATGCCATCCAGTCTCTCAATGACTCGTTGTGGAGTGGTGGATGCGAGATCCTCAGTTGATGGAAATTGCGAGTATTCGTCCACGATCACTATCAGGTGATGCCCGTTGTTGAGTGGACCAAAAAAGTCAATGGCTTTTCTCTCCCAGGCATGCTTCGATAGTTCTGACATGTTCAGGGTGTGTTGAATAACTTTTGTAGATAGGCAGTTGCATAGATAACAGGCCTTTAATTCCTTCTCAACTCGCTTGTCGAGATATGGAAACCAGACTTGGTCTCGGAGAGCTCGTTTTGTGACAACGATTCCCCTATGCCCTTTGTGGCCCACTTTAATCATTTTCTGTCTTAGACATTCCAGAATCAAGATTCTCGACCCTCGCAATGTAACTCCCTCCCGAGTTATGGACAGTTCATCTTTGACATTTCTGTATTTTTTTATATTCACCCTCACTGGTGAGAGGTCGAGTGTGCTGGTTCCACAACTGATGTGTAATTATATCTTTCAACTTTAGTATGTCACTATTGTAGCTCATGGCAGTGATAATCTAAGCTAACAAAATGGCAGTTGGTGTGTTTGATTTTGCGATGAAGTTGATATAAACTTAAGCTGACTTGGATGGAGTGCCATGACCTTGTAGGGGCACTCTGTAAAAGTAGTTAGCAGGGTTCTGATCCTTTCCTGGATGATGCACAATGTTATAATTGTACTCTTGTAGCTGTAGTGCCCAATGTTCAATGTGAAGAGGCATCTTGGCCTTTGGATTGAAGCTTGATGATCAGTCAACAGAGTAAAAGGCTTTCCATACAGGAATATATGGAAGTATTAACATACCCATACGACTTCTAAACTTTATTTCTCAGATTGTGAGTCAACACGTTCTGGTTGAGACAAATTCCTACTTGAATACGCCACAATATGCCTTCGAGCATTTGGGTGTCTGCTGTGCTGTGCAAGGATAGCACCTAACCCAATGGGCTAGCATGAGCAAAAATCTCTGTATGAAGTTTCGGATTGAAATAAGCCATTGCAGTAGCCTTCTCAATGGCTTGTTGGATTTTCTTAAAACTATTCTCACATTCCTGTGACCACTCAAATGAAACATTATTTTTCGTCAACTCTCTCAATGGAGCACTTACAGTGGCAAAGTCTCGTATATATCTAGGACAATAGTTGGCCATGCTAAGAAATGAACTCACTATTAAATCATCTTGTGGGGGATCAGCATTTGACAGGGCTTGTACTGTAGCAGGATCAGGTGTCATACCCCCATCAGAAAAGATATGGCTAAAGAATTTTAACTTTGTCTTATGGAACATACACTTATCTGCATTTAAAGTCAAATCTACATCAGCCAGTAAAAAACATACTTTTGCGAGAGCCTTATTGTGCTCTTTTTGGGTAGCTACGAAAACCATTGTGTTATTACTATAATTGAATGCATTCATGACAGGCTGTATGATACGTTGAAAGACGTCTTTAAAAGTTCTGCAGCTGATGACACATCACAGCTTAGCCTTTTGTATCAAAACAAAACAACATGTGTAGAAAAGGTTGTAATGTACCTGCAGTTTTCTTCGAGTTCCAACTGATCAAAACCTTGATTCAAATCAAAGCGAGAGATAATCTTTGCACCATTTAATTGTATTATCATATCAACAATGTGTGGACCTAGGTGTCATTCTCGTTCAATGGCCTTGTTTGCCTGATGCATGTAAATGCATATGCATACCGCTCCTTTACTGTCCTTTTTGGGCATTACCATGATGGGAGAAACCCATGGCTTTGGACCAGTAGAACGCTCAAGGATATCATGCTTAAGTAATGATGCAAGTTCTTTTTCAACAGCATCTTGTAAATGAAAATCAATTCTCCTATGACTTTGAGCAACAGGACCGATGTCCTCATTAATATGCAACTTTACTTTCATAGTCTTAAGCTTTCCCAAACCATGAAACAACTAAGGGAACTGACTTACTATTTCATGATGAGCATTCATGTTGTAGTTCACGGAAATCAGTCCTATATCAGCAGCTGTGCTGAAGCTGAGTAGACAGGCACTTGACGCTGTCTCTTGAAGTACATGGATGGGTTCTTGCAATTTCGTTTTCTTGTGTATCATCGTTGCACAAATGAACCTTGACTTTTTAAGGGTGTCGATGCAGCCCATGTATACAGTTGAGTTTTCGGCGGCATAGGTTGTGGTAAGGGATGCAATCATTATATTTTTTCTCGGGCATATTGTTTTGTGACGCACCACTGTTGAGGATGTATTTTCAGCATAATTTTCAGACAATGTTTGAATGACTGGTGCTTTGGCATGTTGACTTTTCCTTAATTGACATTTTTCTTCACATTCAGCGAGTCCAACACATGCACGCTTTTCTGAAGTAGACATGGCGCAACCATCTTCTTCACTTTCACTTGATACTGATATGAAGGAACTGTTTGACGATGATTTAGATGACAATCAACTTAATTCAGTGTTGATTTGTCGTATCTGACGTCTCCGCTGGGCCTTGTGGGTGCACACCGAACGCTACTTCTGAACGTTCCGGCGGCCATTTTGTCTTTACGCCGTGACACATTTATTTTTTACTTTGCTTTGCACACCATCATGAAATGGTTCTCTTTCCCACAGCCCTTACATATCTGTCCAATGGTGAGACATTTGTCGTCATGTGGAAACGAAAATCCACATCGAAAATATAATTTCTTCTTACGTGTAGACATCACTTTGTGTCCTTCAGGCTTTTTCTTTGACTTGCTTTTCACACTCATGACTGATTCATTCTGGGCAATTGCGGCCTCCATGTCATCAGCTTGTCATTCAGCACGCTCTTAAGCTGTAGCAACTATTAACACTTGTTCTGTACTCAGAGTTTCTCTCAGCATTCGCCATCTGAATGAATCGGACAAGCATCATCAATGACCCTGAGAAGTATGACTTCTTCATTGTGAAATTACAATGTTTGATGAGTGTGTCAAGTCTTTCTATAAATCCATTAATGGTTTTGCCAACTTTCTATCATTTTTGACTGAAAATATATCTTTCATAGTCAACATTTGGATTTGGAGTGAACTTGAGATGCAGGGTTTCTTTAATCTGATGGTATGTTATTTCTTCATCAGTACGTGGCATTTTCTTTAAGACATTATTTACACCATCACCAGCAAGATTTTTGAGGTATTTGATAATCTTATTGTTATCAGTCTCTTCAAGTGCATCAATGAAATCTTCAAATGTCTCTATCCACGTGGACCATCGGTCACCAATATTTTTTTTTGTTGCCGGTATCGAATGATGATGGTGGTGTCAAGAAAGCGCTAGCACTGTAACCATTTGTGGGAGGGGCTGACACTGAGGGTGGGGTTTTCTCTTACACTGTCTGCAGTCCGCTAGGACCCGGGTCATCTGTACCATCTCTGAGGCCCTGTGATGTGCTGGCCTCTAAGTCATCATGGACAGTCAGTGGAATGGTGACCTCTCTTTTGGTCTCAATTGGAGCCTTTCACTTCCTCTGAGACCCCGGCGTTGTTCTGAACTGCCACCCAGCACCTTTTTTTTTTTTAAACATATTTGAATTGCCATTTTGCACATGTATAAATACACTTTACAAGTACGAACGATCATATAACATCCCTGAGCATGGCAACCTGTACAGATCGGAGTCCCATGTAACGAAAAAAGTAAGGAATACACCTGATATACACTCCCATCCATAATCTGCCATGGTCATATTTGCTCCTACAATCTGTACTGTGTCATATATGTACCTAAGGGAGTTTCTTCATCTTCATAGTCAATTAAAAAAAAAAACAATTACATTCACTTCTCGCCAATTATTAACAACTAACAATCCAAAATAAACTTTGTGGTGTGTTGTCTATTATTATTATCTGCTATGAGTTATAGATTCTCATGTATGTCTTCTAGTCTAACATGTGGCTCCTAGTTCAAGATCTTGCCAGTATGATTATATAATTATGTGTTTGTCAAGGTGGGGGGCGGGGGGGCTGGGGGCGTCCAGGGATCCCATATCAGGGGTACCGACTCTCAGTTCCTCCTCTACTGTGTCCCTTCCTTGTGTTTCTTTCATATTCCTGGACTCCCAATCCCTCAGTACTTCCGCCCATAATTCCGCAATGGAGTGTTTACGGATACCCCTTAAGTCATCCTTCTGAAGGGCCCTCAGCTCTGCCCTGGACCAAGTATCCTCATTTTTCTCCCATGTCGTTATCAAAGGGGCGGTGCCTGCCGTCCAATGCTGCTCAATCTGCCTTCTTGCCAGGACCAGTGCTAGGTCTGTAAATCTATTCCCTATTTTCTTGGCTTTGGGTCTGGGGAACAGGCCCAATAGACATATCTCTGGTGTATTCGGGAGTACCCGGGTCAATGTTTTCTTAATCGCGGTCAGGACCTTTCCCCAAAAATCCTGTAGATATGTGCATTCCCACGTCATATGTGCAAAGCCAGCATCTATTAATCCACATCTATCACAGGCTCTGTTGCTTTCACCTTCCATCACATTTAGGGGCATATGTATCATGCTTTTTCCCGTTCGCAAACGGCCCGATTCTCAGAATCGGCCCGTTTGCGAACGGGAAATAGCCTTTTGGGATGTATCATCCCAAAAGGCCCTCGCAAAATAGGGAATCGCAAAATTTGCGATTCCCTATTTTGCGAATGCATTTAAGGAATCGCAAATTGCGATTCCTTAAATGCAATTCCGAACGCACAGAATAATTGCGATTGTTCCTTAAGAAATCGCAAATTACCACCAACTTCAAGTTGGTGGTAATTTGCGATTTCCCTGAAAAATGCACTTTTTTGCATTTTTCAAAGTGGCTTGTGGCGCACACACATGCCCTTAAGGCATGTATGTGCGCCACATGTGCACACATGCTCATTTCAGGGGTGCAACAGGGTGTCCTTTTGACACCCTTGCACCCTTGAAATTGCATTCGCAATTTGCAAGTACCTAATGGGTACTCGCAAATTGTGAATGTCTTACCATTCATTCCTATGGCCCTCCAGGCCCATAGGAATGAATGGGAGGGTATTCCTTAATTGCGAATCGCACATTGCGATTCGCAATTAAGAATATGTAGGATTCGCAAAAGTTTTTGCAAATCCTACATAAATTGCATTTTGCGAATCGCAAATAGAGAATCTCTAAAATTCGTTATTTGCAAATCGCAAAAAGCAGTTTTGATACATATGCCCCTTAGTCTGTGGGGGGTCAGGTAGATCATGTGTATATAGTTAAATTGTATCGTCTTGAAATTAGAATTTCAGGATACATTCTTGGACTCCCTCAGTACTCGTGCCCACTCCCTGTCCGTTAGCGATCTCCCGATGATCTCCTCTCATTTTCCTCTAGTACGATCTAGCTGTGTATTAGTTGACTCAAAAAGTGCTTGATATAAGCACTTCACTAGATGCCGGGCAGCCCCCAAAGTCAGTAGCGCTTGAAGCACTCTGTGTGTGGGGGGCTCAGTAGAACCACACGCCACAAATCTTGAAAAGTTTGTGTTAAGGAGCGATAAGTCAAGAATTGTCCATGTGACAAGTCATGTTGAGACATTAGCTCGTCCATAGGCATCAATGTTCCGAGATGGAAACAGTCTCCCACCACTGTTATCCCCGCTTCCGTCCATACCGCCAGTATAGTTTCCGAGTAGGAGGCCAGCGGGTTCCCGTATGGGATTCCCGTGAGTGGTATTTCCGGAGCGTATGGGTGGCCCTTCTCCGTGCGCTGGAGGCATCTCTTCCAACAATATAAAGCTGCTTTCAGCAGCACGTTGGGGTGTGGGAGGTTCACTTTCTGGTGTATCAGTTTAGCCACTAACTGTCCCTGACTGTTTCTCCCGGGTATTTCTCCCATTAATTCCACATTCCGAACGTCCAACCCTGAGCTAGCCATTGCAATTGTGCCACCAGATAATACAATTCGAAATCAGGGGCTCTCAGCCCTCCATTCTCTGCAGTTCTTTGTACTATGTCTAGGACTACCTTATTTCGCCTCCTTCCCAAATCAATTCCCAGAGTAGTTGGTTCACATCAGAGAACCAACTTGGTGGTATCACCACCGGGAGATTCACAAAATGGTACAACAGTCTAGGCAACATAATAATTTTTGAGAGTGCAACCCTAGCCATCAGCGGCAACTTGAGGGAGCGCCAAAATTGTACTGATGCTTTCAATGCTCTAACTATTGGATTAAGGTTTCCCTCGCGCAGGTCTTCTAACTTGTGAAAAAGCTGGACTCACAGGTACTTGAACGAGCAGGGGGCCCACACCAGACCTGTCGGGAGGGTCTCCAGCTGCGTTCGGCCTTCCTTTAAAGGAAAGGCATATGCCTTAGCCTTATTAATTCTAAGCCCTGTTAGATTTGCGTATTCATCCTAGGGTCAGAGCCTGTTGTGCACCCACCCCGTCTCTCAAGTACAACAACAAATCATCTGCATAAAGGGAGATCACGTGGGGCCTGGGTCCCAATGGGACACCAAGGTGGCCTTCCTGTTGCCGAAAAACTGTCGCCAGGGGTTCTATTGCAATAGCAAACAGTAACGGAGACAAGGGGCATCCCTGCCTAGTTCCTCTGTGTATATGATAGGATTTTGAGATCACGCAGTTCGTCCTTACTCGCGCAGACGGAAGGTGTATAGAATCTTCACCCATCTAATCCAGCCTTCCCCTAGTCCCATCCTTTCCATTGTGCTTTCGAGAAAGTCCCACCTCACCGAATCAAATCCCTTCTCTAAGACTATTGATACTATCAATGCGTCTGGGTACTGGTATCTGTCTGGGTGATGTAGCACAGAAAACAGAGTCCGTAGATTCCCAGAGGTGGATCTGGTCGACACAAACCCGTTCTGGTCCGTGTGAATTAGGGTGGTCATATGTGGCAGTAGACGTGAGGCCAGGATCTTACTCAGGATTTTGAAATCTGCATTAAGCATCGAGAGTGGGCGGAAGTCCGACATTGGGGGTGTGATTTTTTGGTTCTGGTCGAGGAAGGCACTTTCCCCTTGCCTCAGGCCTCTGTATACAGTTACGCTAATTTTGGTGCTAGGATCTAGGCATACGTGGAATAAAACTCCACCCGCATCCCATCAGGGCCAGGAGATTTCCCTCGGGCCATTTCCTTTAGTGCTGCCCTAATCTCCATTTCGGTAACCTGCCCCCCCAGGGTCTCATGGTGGTCGGGTGATATTACCGTTAGGGGAAGGGGTGCCAAGTAGTTTGTTCTGGTCTCTCTCTGTTGCAGCTGAGGTTCACAATAGAATTGGGAATAGTCGGATCGGAATGCATCATTTATTTCTCTATGGTGGTGTGTGATCCCCCCCTCTGTTAGTTGTATCTCGGAGATAGGGATTATCCCGTGTTCGGGCCAGATCAGCCAGGCGAGCAGTCTGCCCGCTCTACCTCCCTCCATATGCACCCGTCCATGGTACTCCCGTGTATCAAACCATCTCAATTGTTCTAGAGTTTCATCATATTTTTGTCTTAGGTCCCTCAAAACATCCCGGGCATCCTCAATCATGATTATACGGACTTCCCACTCCTGTAGTTGAGTCTCCAAGCTAACAATTTCCCCCAGAATTTCCTTCCATATCCCTACTTTCTGGCCCATACACTGTCCTCGTGCTACCACCTTAAAAGCTTCCCATTCTATTGCCCTGGAGGAGGCCGTGCCCTGATTGAATTGAAAGTATTGTATAATGGCTGTTTGCAACGACTCGCAAAACGGGCTGTCTTCTAGAAGGGCAGGATCCAACCGCCATGTGGGAGTCAGCATGGGCTCTGCTAGAGGACGAAAACACAGCAACAAGGGGTTGTGATCAGATACAGTGCGCCCCAGATATTCTGTGTGGGTAACGGATTGTGCCAGACTGTTGGAACAGGCGTACATGTCCAGCCTGGTATGTAACTTGTTCAAATATGAGTAGTATGAGTAGCCCCTCACACGTCCGTGTTGTAGTCTCCAGATATCCCCCATATCCCATCCCACCAGCCAATCTCGAAATCCCCTAGTCACCTTGGCTACTGGTGTATCATTCAGCGGTGGGGGGGGGTTGACCTGTCCATTTCAGTATCCGCCACGCAATTAAAATCCCCCCCTAGCAACATGTGGGAAGTGTCGAGTATGGCGAGGTGCTTTGACAAACTATGCAGGAACTGGACCTGATCATGATCTGGTGCATAAATACTCCCAAGTGTGAGTTCCCTGCCTAGATTCCTTCCTTGTATCAGGACGTATCTGCCCTCCGGGTCCGTGAAGACCTTACTCATGTCAATGGGGGTGCCTGCTCTGATCCATATTAGGGTACCCCTCGAGAATGCGGAATATGTAGTGGCATACAAGTGCCCCCGCCATCGACGGCAATGTCGGGCGCTCTCTTCCAGTGTGAGGTGTGTTTCTCTGCAGCATCGCTACCTGTATGCCCCGGCGTGTGAGGTAGCTATGTATTTTATGCCTTTTGGACATTGACCCCATGCCCCTCACATTCCAGGAGAGCATCTTAATATCATGGTGCACTAGTGACATGATAGTGATCGTTGTGGGCTATGTCTCCCTTTCTTCCCCCCCAGGTCCCCCATTTCCTGTAGACTTCCTGACATACAATAGCAACAATCTGACAGAGACCACCACTTTTCCCCAACAAGTAACTCCCTTTCCCCCAGGCAGCTCAACAACGGTTGGCCGCCCAAACCTGTAAAATAAAAGTAAACAATTAGTATAAGATTGTCCCACTGTCCCATCCAATCGGGATTATCTTGGTGGGGGTGCATAGGGTGTTAGTCGCTGCATGCCATATCTGCTCAGGCCTCAATATCTACTGACAGGGATCCGATTCCCTACTGCAGCTGGGACCCATGGGTCTCATCTGTCCCGTGCTCGTGTTTTCCCCGTTGGGCTGCCCTTCTTATAGTTCTCCAACCAGGTCCACGCATCCTCCGGTGAGTCGCAAAAGTGTGTGGTACCATCAAGGGTGATTTGTAACTTCGCTGGGAACATTAAGGAGTATCTAATTCCTTCCCCCCTCAATGCCTTTTTGGCCTCCAGGAAGGATGCTCGTTCGGCCTGCACCTTAGCTGTAAAGTCCGGGAAGATGGACACCCTTCTGTTGTCCATAGGATAAGGTCCATTGGTGCGGGTTTGTTGAATTAGGATGTCGCGATGCTTGTAATGTTGGAGGTGCGCCACTACTGGCCGGGGAGGCCTCCCCGGGGCCGGAGGGCGCAATGGGACTTTGTGTGCTCTCTCTAGTGCAAAGAAGGGTGTGAGTAGCCCCGGGGCCACAGCGGTCCTCAACCATTCCTCCATGAAGGCCACCATATCCGTGCCCTCCTTATTTTCGGGCAGACCTACTACCCGTATGTTATTCCATCTGTTTCGCCCCTCAGCGTCCTCCGCCCGTCTTTCCAGGGTAGATACTCTCATTACCAGGTCCTCAAGCCGGTTGGATGTGGACATACAGTCTGGTTGCATCGTTTCAACTGTATGCTCAACTATTTTCATCCTGTCCACCAGTTTGCGGTGTTCTGCTTGTAGTAATCCAAGACCAACAGAGACCGCCCCTATGTCCTGCTGTAATGCTGTTTTTGTGTCTGCAAAAGCCACCAGTATTTTATCGAGGTGTTTATGGAGGGCTTGATCGGCTAGCCCCAGGTCCTCAGTAGTAAATGGGGATTGCATTTCACCCTCTTCCACGGGAGCACCCCCTTGTTTTTGCCGTGCTTTGCCCATGGTGAGAGTGAGTCCAGACTCCAGGAGACTCCCTCCCTGGGACCCATTGAGTCCACAAGCTCCCTCTCAGAAGAGTTCACAGTCCCCCTCTCAAAGTAAGACGATTTATTGCCGGCTCTCCAGACGTCCCTGCCCAGGGGGGAATCTCGCTGCCCACTGTCCCTCTTCTCCAGTCCACTTTCTCTGCAACCCCGAAGATTCGCCGCACTTTACCAAAGTATCCCGGCATGGCTACTTCTGGCCAAGCCTAGTGCGTACCTTTATTGTGGCCAGAGCCCCTCCCAGTCACCGTGCATAGAGTTACAGGGTAGTTTCCACCACGAAGTGAAGAGGGCCCCTCAGGGGTCGGGCACAAGGCCCCGAGCCGGGTCAACGTCCCCCCAGTGTTCGCCCTGTCGGTGGTTCACCTCAAAGGGGTATCCGGGTTCATGGCGAGGCCACTTCTTCCCTAAACTGATCCGGAATGTAATGATCTTTAAAATCTGGCCCTTGCAGTGCCCCAACAGCTCCCACCATGTGTGTCACAGTTCCCGGGGGGGTGAAAAGAGGGGCCGTCTCCGGGGCCCCACGCCACCTCTGCTTCCTTCAGGGCCTTCCCTCGGTATCTCACTCTCCCGTTTGCGCCTCAGGTCTCAGACGCTTTTCTCATGTGGCTATGTCATCTGTTAGGGGTCCCGTAGCCCCCGGCCTCAACACTGTGCGGGCCCTCTCTTCCCGGAGCTCCTCCCAGGCCAAATCACCACTCCTCGTATTGCCCGATGGCCAGGGCGTCCCCAGACCTAGTCCGGCACTCAGTCTGCCCGCCACACCGTGTGCCTCGACCGTGGATCTGCTCCGGGTGGACCGCCCAACATGCCACAAAGCCCACGCTGTCAGGCCCACATCCTAGGCCGTCAGCCGTGCTCGCTCCAGTCTTTTGTCGCTGCGCCATGGATGTCAAGACCCACATCCTCGCCTCTCTTCCCCCTCGGGGTGCCCCTGCTCACCCGGTGTTGCAGAGTCGCATCTCCAGGGTGTCGCCGATGCCTCCTCTAGGCCCAGTGTGAGTCCGCTCCGCTGTGAAGAGCGCTGCACTTCCGACCACACCCATCTGGGCGCTCGTTTACTTTAGTCCGCAGCTTTCAGGCCGCTCCTGTCGCAAGGCAGCGGATCGCCCTCCGCCGCACCTCAGCCTGCTCCTTTGCTTCTCTGGTCCTTGGCGACTCGTTCAAATGTAGTCTTGGCGCCGGCTGCAGGCTGTTTCCTCAGGATAAATGTTAGGCCTCTGCGGAGCAACTCGCTCACTCAGCCGCCATGATTCTCGTTCAAGCCACGCCCCTGCCACCCAGCACCTTTGTTGGTGTGCCACTAAAGGTATTGGACAGCTCAGAAAGCACAACCCCTGTGCTTCTTCTTGGGACTTTTTGCCCACTGCTGAGGTCGTAGAGCTCTTCCTTTTCAAGGCTCTGGTAAGTACATTGACAGTATGTGATTGTCTGCTTTCAACCACAGAGTTCTCGTGCACATGGCTGTTGCTTTGTACTTTTCTTGACACTTAGTTGATCTCTACCTAGCAGCACTTTGAATCGCAGTGTTAATCACTCCTTACTATTTATGACTTAATGTGGCGTGGTACCCTTGTATATGGCCTGACCAACAGGTTCTTGACCAACGATGTGTAGATTCTCTTTAAATGCTTTTGTTTTCAACTGTTTCACAGAGTCTGGAACAGCGCTTTCACTCCACATGCATTAAACGTCAATTCTGTACTTCGACAATGGCACACGTGGCATGCACATGCAGTTTGCCTGTACCTCTGAGAGGGCACTGTCAATCTTCGGGTTACTTATCCCCTATCTTATCGCCATTTGTAGCGTCTTTTCAGCCAGGGTACCCATAAAGGACTACGCCACACACGGAGCTTGGCATCACACGTCTTTATTTGTCTGCGTCCAACTGCGAACCCAACATACTAAAGCAACCTTCACCACACTACACTCCATTACATCATAGCTCTACGGAGTTCATCAGGAGCCAAAAGCGTTCCTTAATTGTTAACTCACAAGACACCAAAACAGAGAAATGTGACGGCATAGGGAACAGGTTTAGGAGAGACAATCTGGGAACCCAAAATCTAAAAGAAGGAGAAAAAGGAGAGAATATGGAGAAATACCTCCATGGGCTCTTCAGGGAGATTTTGAATAAAGATAAGGAGTTCCTCATAGGTCAAAAGAAAGCCCATAGAATGGGGAAGAAGAGGACAGACCAAGACACAGAGACATTGTGACGAAGCTGTCATCCTACCAAATGAAAGAACTGATATTAACAGTGGTACGAATTCAGAAAATCAATCAATCAGGGGAATTGTAAGCACGCTTCTCACCCGTGAGGGTCTCAAGGCACTAGGGTGAGGGTGGGGGAGCGGGTAAGCAGCTCTGTTCAGTCGAAGAGCCAGGTCTTGAGTGTCTTCCTGAAGATGTTCAGGGAGGGGGCACGTCTGATGCCAATCGAGAGCTCTTTCCAGGTCTTGGCCACGGTGTAGGAGAAGGCTCTTCCACCTGTTCTGGCTTTGCAGATTCGTGGGGTTTTGGCGAGGGCAAGGTCGGAGGATCGGAGGTTTCTCTTGGGTACGTGGAAGGAGAGTCTCTCGTTGAGGTATTGGGGTCCAGTGTTGTGGAGGCATTTGTAGGTGTGGGTGAGTATCTTGAAGGTAACTCTCTTCTCAACGGGGAGCCAGTGGAGGTTACTCAGGTGTTGGGTGATGTGTTTGTGTCGAGGGATGCCGAGGACGAGTCTGGCTGCGGTGTTCTGTATGGTCTGAAGTTTGTGGAGTAGTGACTTGTTGATCCCGGCATGGAGGACGTTTCCGTAGTCCAGTCTGCTGGTTATGAATGCGTGGGTGACGGTCTTCCTTGATTCGGGGGGGATCCATTTGAAGATCTTTCGGAGGATGCGGAGGGTGTTGAAACAGCTGGAGGCGACGGCGTTGACCTGTCGGGTCATGGAGAGAGGAGTCGAGTACGATGCCGAGGTTTCAGGCGTGGTCCGTGGGGGTGGGAGGGTTGCCGAGGGCAGTGGGCCACCAGGTGTTGTCCCATGCGGAGGGGGAGGGTCTGAGGACGAGGACCTCTATCTTCTCCGAGTTGAGCTTCAGGCAGCTGCTGCTCATCCAGGATGCAACGTCCTTCATTCCTTCCTGGAAGTTGAGTCTGGTGGGGACGGGGTCCTTGGTGAGGGAGAGGATGAGCTGGGTGTCGTCGGCGTAGGATACTATGCTGAGTCCGTGGTGTCTAACGATGGCGGCGAGGGGGGCCATGTAGATGTTGAAGAGCATTGGGCTGAGTGACGATCCTTGGGGTACTCTGCAGTTGATTTCCGTGGGTTCGGAGAGGAAGCATACTATGTTGTGACAGCAAACTGATGGTACTTCACTTGGCACTCAAAATGCAGTGAAAACATAGACTGTACTGCTCTGTGGAGAAAATGCTCAATGGTAAACACATACGATACAGATGGCTGATCCGGGAACGGATGATGTCATCCTCCCTTAGGTCTTGGCTTCCTCCACCTATGGTGAGTTTGTTTACCAGGTAATTTGGGATATCCATCTGTATTGCCTTCTGTGTGTTATAATCGATCTCCTGTGTTCTGCTAAACGCATCCAGTTCAATCACCCCAGGACTGGAGTGCTGCGATTTAATTTTCTTCTTTCAGAGATGAGATGGGCAGTAGTGTGGAGGACTGCTTCTTACAGTGCAATTCGTGTTTTATGGAGCCTGAGAGTAAAGCGTTGCTTTATTTAATTCTGGGTACATCCATCGCTTGAATTAAAATCTTCAGACTGGATCTCGGTATGAAATTTCTGAGATGGTAGTTGGCACTCTTTGCAGTTGCCTTCATATAGGTGTCCAGGCTGAGCTTTGAGTCTAAGATGGCACCGCGGGACTTAGCCGATGAAATGGATTTAGATGCAGATCCCTCTTTGTTTAATAAGTGAATTGGTAGTTCACAGTTTTGTCTGGTGAAAAAGAACTTGATTTTCTGAGAGTTGTGCTATGTTTTATGATGTTACTTCTGAAATTAAATACAGTTTGTTACATGAGTTTGTCTAGAGGTTCAACATAAGCTTGATTTGGAGAGGGGCCAATGTGGAGGCTTGTGGCACATCAAAGGACATGCAGGGTGAATTTTAAAATTGATTTGCCTACTTTCTCATATTGAAACCAGTTAATGCGGTCCTATAACCAGTTCGGAGCATTGTCTTTGCTTGGATGTTGGTTCCTTCTCATACATAAGAGAGATGCTGGTGATGATATTGTGAGCAAATTGGCGAGAACCTGCCAATCGTTCCCTGGTGGTTGCTTACGTTAGGCACTCCCTATGTTTTCTACTAAGGGTGTTTTATAACTGCACTCTTTCTATCCTTCGGTACCAGACCTGTTTCTTTTCTATTGATATGTAACACACACATGGGGATGTTTTTCTAGATGTACACTAGAGACAGCACTATCCTTGATATAGATGAAGTCGACCTCGAAACCCATATAAAAAGGATTTGATGTGTGTGACATACCATGGGCTTTTTGTATAATATGATAAATAATGGCATCCCAGACCAACTCTTCAGTACACCTCTGGACCTGTGGAAGACTCAGGAAGAGTGCTGTGCTGCTGTGCAAGAAGGACTGCTACTCTTTTGCCCTGTTGCCTGCTGCCCTGCTTCCTGACTGAAAGGACTGGACCTGCATCTTGATCCCAGGATGACCATAGTTACTTCAAGGGCAAGTTTACTTTCCTCCTGATCAGAGCCCCAGGGACAGAAAAGGCATCAACCACCTTGAACCCAATACCTGGACTCAGTCTGCTGTGAGTCTTGCCCCTCAAGTGGTGCCACCCCAGACCTGAACCCTTGGAAGTGGGCCTAAAGGTGTTCTGCCAGCCCAGATGGGGTCTGTGAGCAGAACTGATGCAGTGCGATGCATATCCTCGCAGTCACCTCGTAACCGCTGCAGCACAACTCCTCCTAGACGCAGGACTTAGCATCACAGCCCGCAGTCTCCTTGGAACCGCCGCTGCACGAGTCATCCTTGACACAGGCCTTTGCCTCACAAGCCCTCGTTGACGGAATCCTCGACAACAATGCAGGACTCCGCATCGCAGCCCCGCAGCTTCTTCTGAAGCACTGGTCCAGTGTGTGATGCATCTTCAATGCAGAACTTCGCATCGCAAGCCCCTCATCAATGGCATCCTCGACAACGATGCAGGGCGACACATCCTTGAAGTGGGATCTCTGAACTCTCTGCAAACCAGGATTTAAGGTAATTTGTTCAGCAGGCCTAACTTGGTTCCTGTATCTGGCCCGCGCTCCATCACGGTTGGCCTGAATGTGTGACTTTGTCCCGGTCTGGCGCAACCAGATAACCACAGTTAGTGCTTTGTTATTTTAGACACTATTTTCACTTAAATGTTTAATATTGCATATCTCAGGTTCTACTGATTGGAGTTTTGCCATTTTGATTTCAAAATAATTTTTTATATTTTACTCTATTATTTTTCCAAATTGGTTTCGGATTTTTCTTGTGTAGTATTTTCGCTTTATTACTGTTTCAAGTGTTGAATAAATACTTTACACATTGCCTCTAGGTTAAGCCTGACTACTTGTGCCACGCTACAGAGGGATAAGCACAAGTTAATTTGGTGTTTTCTTGTGACTTCACTTTAACAGAGATTATGGTTGCTGCTTGAGTAAGGTTTCACCCCCTCAACCAGTAACTCAGTTTCTAACACATATTGTGGAGTTCCTGTAACTCAAAGACCCTGGTTTTGAAGCTTAAATCCACGGAATTAGGCCATAACTACTCTTCCCAAAGGGTAAGTAAAGGCGTAGTTTTCTCAGCTTGCACAGCTGACCTGAAATTTTGTACAATAGCGCCATCCAAGTGTGCCCTAAATTTTAATTCCGTTCATACACGATGGAGTACTCGCAACAAGTTGGGGCTGAACAGTAGTTTTTTGGCAATGTTCTTCACTTACACATTTTTGACCAGAAGATTGGCCATTGCTTTGTTTTGCATTGTGTATTAGAAATGAAGTATAGGTTGGGGAACTGGATTCTAAACTGCAGCCAGGAGGCCTCCATTGGGCCCTGTTTTATGACAATCTTTCCCTACTTGGTATTTTCAGCTGACGCTATTGATATACTGAAATATTTGTTAACCTGATAAACCTTTGCTGCAAATGACTCTGGCCCCTCATGCATTCATAATACCTTCCTTTTTTATGACCACTCGCCCTAAGGTAACACATAACTTGTATTTAGTTCCTCCCTCCATAAAATCTAAAGTTGCTCTTGAGAAAGTTAACTTTTTTCTACTTTATTACATAAGAAAAAGCAGTAGGCAATCCATCCTTATTCTGTTTTTTTAATGTGCCAAACTCTGTTGTAATAACCTTTCCTAATGAAGATGCACCGCATGGAGTGTTCAGCTAGAGACACAATTACCTTTGTGGAGGACCAGTCTTGGCAAAAAACACACACTCAAATCACAGCGCCATAAATTAATGCAGGAAATTAGACACCACAATCAAATGCATACAATCAGGGATATTGATTAAGAAGGCAATTAAAGGCCCACATTAATGAGATCACTAAAGCAGACCAACAGGAAGCCATTTAATGTAGATAATTGGAATGGATGCAAAACAGTCTTGATGAATCTATTAGCTCCTGTATACTTATCTTCAAAACTTCAACTTTATTGTTGGAAACTTCTACGGCTCTGGGGATTGGCACTGCAGTGGTGCCTGAAGAAAAAAGGTAGCTCTTAAAAATTTGAGAGAATTTGCATATGGATAGCTCATTAAATGTTCATGTCAGAACTGGATCTAAGATTTGTCTAGTGTGATTATAATATACCAAGCGGCTTCTGTGTCTCATAGTACATAGCACTTCCGTACCTTTGGCTCTGCCAGATGGGCCAGCGTGAAAGGACTAGTGCATGGACCATTTGTTGGTTGTGTCACTGCCCACTGAACCAAAAAATGGCACACACACTCAGCCTTTCAAGGTCGGCCTTCTGGCAGAGCTAGATGTAGGAAGAAAGAACACACGGGGAAGAATCATGATGGAATAACTGAGATAGGAAAAGGAAACTCAGTAGAGAAGGAAATAATGAAAAAGAAATGCAGAAAGGGAGAAAGAATGAAAAAAATAAAACAAGCTTGAAGGAAAGCAAACAAAAGAAAGAAAAGACAGAAGAAGAAAGAAAAGCATAGAAAACCATATGGAAAGAAAACATGAATGAAGGAATGATTGGGAATGAAAAGAAGTACTAAAAGAGAATGATGAAAATAAAGTTGAGTGGAAAAGAACAATAAATCAAGTAGGCACAGGGGCAAACAAGGGCACGAAAAGACTGGACTGTGACAAGATTGTCAAGATGAGGAGACAAAGGCAAATGAAAACAAAATAGGACAAGCATTTGCAATGCATCGGTCTCGCCTTTGGGACCTTATATGTATTTAGCAATGCAGCATATTAGCCTGGGTGCTGAAACATCTACTGTTCTTTAACCTAGAAGCTAACTTGCCTGCTGAGAGGGAAGGAGTGCACAAACCCTGCAGGATGTGTGAACGTCTAAGACGAGCCAGAAGCAGCTGACCACGGAGCTGAGGGTCCATCTACCTAGAGAGAAATGTGCGTGCTCCTAAATTGGAGTGCAGTCTTTTCTCCGAGCGTCTGCACCACAGCACTTTTGTGAAGTAGGAGGGTGACACTTTTAAACACCCCTTTCTATTTGCGATTCGAAATAAGAAGCATTACCCCTTTGACAAGTCGGAAAAGCTTTCCTGACTAGTAAAAGTGATTTAGCAGATATCAAAATACTCTTTTGCACTTGCAAAACATATTTATACATGAGACCCAATCTTACTAAAATGGTGTTTTTAAATTTCCCCAAAGCAGTTCCTATGAGTTTTGTTAAGTAACAGCCATTCTTGACCAGTTTGTGCGACCTTGAGTTGCCTTAGGCTGAAATGGAAGACTGTTGTCTCCTGTACTATGAAGTAAGGGGAGGAACAGACAGCTGAAAAAGAAACAGTGCCAACTACTTGAAAACTGTGTCTGACTGCACAGCCCAGCGAGGCTGAAAGCTCGGGAGACAACCATACTCCGATGCAGTAAAGTGCGAGTATCAAAAATCAGGCAGTCCTAAAAGCAGAGTTCAGCAAGACACCCACCAAGCAGTATAATCTATCCACGAAAAGCTGATAATCATGCAGCAGAATGCTATTTGTGCACAGGGGCGCCCAAATATAACAACTTTAAACGGCTTCAGGATGAGGACATCGATTAAAAATACAAATTGACAAGAGGGCAAAAGTTCAGCTATCGAAACATTTTAATCAGAGCCCTGATCTCCTGCTGTTGGTGGGCGACAAGAACAACTTGAGAGTGACTCATCCTCATAAAATGGAAAACAGTTATTGTGGGGAATTTGTGACGATTGTCAACAATGGCAGCAGTTACAGTGATTTCAAGGCTTCATTTGCAGCCCCCTTCGGGCTGAGATCCAACTACAGTCTGGGAAGGCATGGCCAGGTCAAAGTGCATCATGACGGAGGCTGAGCGTTCTGTAACTGATCTGAATTTTTTTGCTATTAATGCCAATGATTTGCAAAAGGTTTTGATTAAGGGCCTACCACAAAGGTTGCCGCCTTCCAAAGACCCTTCAATCAGTCAATATGTAAGAAAATAAACATACACTGAGCAATACCAGGTGCAGCTCGAAGCACTTGGGGGTGAGGGCATTTTGCGCATATATAGTCAAAATATCTTTTAGACTCCAGATTTCAACCCAAGCATGAGGCAAGATTATGCAGCAATTCACGAACGCCAGAAGAAACAGATTGCTGACGGGACTGAGGAGAGAGCAAACAGAGAGCCTGTTTATGCTTCAATGTATCAAGTAAGCAGCGTGAATCTACTATCGGGTGGAAGTAACTGCAAGTCAGGGCTTTAAGTGGGCCGGGTCCTGCCGATGCTCAGCACTGTCAGCTCTTAAAAGCGGTGCTGAAACGGGTCCCAATTGGGCTCTCCATTTTTACCCTAGGGGTGGGGGGAAAAAAGAAACTTAACTCGTCAATATAGCACCCGGCACTGCTTTTGATGCAACTTTGCAGTGACTCGTTTGTCAGTTTTCTATAAGGCAGACATGAGCACCAGTGACATCACGTGTCATGTGTTGAATACCAGGATGTTGAGCGGGTGTGAGGCTCAAACTTGCGCGCTCAGCTCGAAGGTCGGCAGCTCTAGACTTACGCCACATCCTCGTCTACAAGAACTGAAGCATGTTTAATATTATATATAACAATCACAGGTGGTGCTCATTTGTACATGTAATGTTACTTGTTCTGTTCTATATCCGGATGAATGGACAGAAACAGCAAAACACCAGTCGGGCGCACACTACAGAGTTTTAGCATAAGTGTTTTAAGCCATGCCCTCAATTACATTGGCCACGCCCCTATGGGAGACACCCCCCAGTTTTTTCATCCTACTTAAAGCCCTATTGGGCGGCCCTGCTGGAATCTGTTTTGTTGCCGGTTTGGACAACCGCACACATCTCTTTTGACTTGGCCGTGCTGCTGAGAGTTAGCAAGCTTTAACAGTAGGCCAGCACTTACCGGCATCATCCTCGGTCCGTACCGCATTGATGCTGGCTGTGGGCCGGCGGCTCCAGTGCCGAGGCTGATCTTCAGAGCTGGGAAAGGGAGCGGTGGGCTAACTCGCCCGGTCCTGTTTGGTTTTGGGTCCTGCTGGCGGACGGGTTTGTATTCCGTTCTCTTGCCCTCGCCGCTTCCGTCTCTCCCGGGTGGTAGAGGCTGGCTCACGAGCAGCTCCCGTGGCTCAGGTTTGGGGCGGGGTCAGCAAGAGGTTCCCACACTGCGTGCGGCGACGAGGCATGAACGGGAGAACACTGAAACTAAACAAGTTGGCCGCTCTGAGTTTTTCACCACCTCCTCTCGTTACGCTAAGTTGGGCTAATGCGCTGACAACACTCTCCTCCCGGGTCTCCTTACAAACCATGTCATACGGTGTGTTCGGCGCAGGCGCAGCCCCAGAGGTATCGCGCGCATGCGAAACAAAAAACAAGTGCGAATTTACCCACCAATCAGAGGACAAACAAGCATTTAAAATGCAATAGGACTCGTATTTACGCGAGACCTATTGCATTTTAAACGGAAGTGCTGGCATCAAAGAAGGCATGAACGGGAGGGGGTGGGGGGGATGTTGGTGGTCCAAGAAGTCACGGACTGCGGGAGGGAACGGGAAGAGGCAGGGGAACAAAACTGTTTTTAAAGTAAAGGGGCTGATAGCCACGGAAGAACAAAAATGACGACATGGCCATCAGGAGGTGGGACCAACAAGCGAAAAACCAATCACAATGCAGCATTTAGTATTTAAGCCAATCAAAAAGATGGGTGGGAAAGTGGGCGGAGCTTCCCCCCCTATACTGTATACTGTATGCCTCGCAAAGCGTGCAGCGCATGCGCTGCAACGCTAGGCGAGACCTAAAAAAATGACAGAAGTAAACTGCAAGAGAAGAACAATGAAACGTGTACAAATAAGGTGGATGGGAAGTGATGAGAAACAGCTGTTTGGGAACAATATGAGGGAAACGAGGGAAACAGATAGAGGTGAGAGGCAGAATTAGAGTTTTAGGTAAGAGAAAACGGGAAAAATGGATGCAAGAGAAATTGAGAAATGGAGGTGATCAGTCAGAGGAAAACTTAGAGTCTGAAGTAGCAGTGACAATGACGGAGACTGAATGCATAATTTAGGTATTTTGATGACCCTAGAATAAGATGGTCGCACTTGGAACTTTCTGAGTAAGCTAGCCGTTATGACAGCCTCCTTGGCATACTGTGGGCATTCTACGCCTTATAGCTTAGTGTGACCCTCCTTAGTATATTGTGAGCTTACAAGTTGTCACGCTTGCTTTTCTTGACATAATATGTGTGTGTTCTAGGCTTTATGGTAGCCCTGGTGGAAGGCTGCTCTTTGTGGTATAGGGCATGCATTCTGAGCCGCCTTATGGCTGCCATCCACTGCATAAAGTTGTACCTCTAATAAAACAATACAAATGTGTTTATAAATAAAAGAAGGTCCTGCCACAATGTGGTCATCCATATTGTAAGCATCTTTTCATTTTTATGGACTTCCTTGGTATAGCAGTGGCTAAGCTGGGCCTCCATTGCCTCTGGTGGTCATTCTAGCAGTAGTTTTTTTCTGAGTCCCTCTGGTAAATGATGGAGTTCCCTGACTTGTGATTGTGACACGTAAGCACGTTGGACAGATTTTGTCCATGTTGGGGCCGTAGTACATGGGAAACTTAATGCCCAAAATGTGTGAATCTGGGACATAGAACAATATGTGTCTGGAATAAAAATGTGTGTTTGGTGATAAAAACATTATATTATATTTTAAGGCTGATATTTGAATGTTATTGCTAATTCTTTTTCCTTAGCAACCGATAGCACTTACCACTATGCTGTTATTTTTATCATTTTTTTATTTATTTGTTAAAGGTTTTGTGATATTATCATTTGCACTTCTGTCTGAGCACAGATCCAGTAAAGTGCTGTAAATTTATGGCTTTGTTTACTGTCAGACAATGTAAGATCTCAGCAACTTGACCAATAGACTCTAGTGTCTGGGCTTGTAAGATCTGTTTAACCCGAGGGATAGCCTGATGTGCACATACTTGTTTATTTGCTAAGTAAAGCCCTGTACTCTTGGGGTGGACCAAACTTGTCTGGCACTCCATGAATATGCTGGCATATTTTATGAGTGCTATAGCAAATCAGCCTTTTCCGCTTAGCCCCTCATATTTTTCACCATTTAAGTGTGCTATTTTTGCTGATGCTCTGACTGTGTACTGTAACACTTCCATTTAGTGCCACAGTGTGTGTGTGTGTGTGTGTGTGTGTGCTCTGCCCCTAAATCTGTACTGTAACATTAAGCTCACTAAACAAATGCAGTCAGCTTTCCAGTAAGACCATTGTAGTTTGGTGAAGAATTGCATCAAGGGTGTGGAAGTTAAATGTCCTATGTGGGCTGCAGCATGCATTTACAACACTCCCATAAATGACAAAAATGTATAGCTACAGAGAACACCTTTATGTTCAGACTCGGTTGTTATTTTCAAATACTACCGAGATGCATGCCATGGGAACATGTCTTTGCCATGTAGGAAAACCTGTTTTATTTGTTAACTAAATCACCCCTAAAATGTGCCTTTTAAGCCCACTGGGCTGGATGTGTGTGCAGCATACTACACATTGCGCATTGTATTTCGTCACAGTGAACAGTTACCCAAAAGCTGTTTTCACTGGGTAGGAAAAGCTGCATTTTCCCAAACAGGCCTAGCTATCACTAAAATCATTATCTATGCATGGCAGTTCTAGAGCACTTATTGTTATATTTCACTTAGATTTAAAAAGCTAGTTCAATAATTGTAGAGTTTGATAACTTTATTGGAAAAGTAAGCTTAAAAAAGTGCACTTCGAACTTCTTGAGAGTAAACTGGTCTGGAAATAGTTTGCTTTTCAGCCCTGCTCCATAGCCTCACCCTTGGCTGGCTTCTTAACACCCATCCAAGAAGGCAATAGTTTGACCTCTGGGTGCAGGAAGGCAGGTGTTTTGTCAGCAACTGGTCACTTACCATGGATTAGCCATCTGGAAGGGGAATAAGTCAGATGGCAGAGCAAAGGGCATCTTTCATATCTCTTTCTTTGACTTGAAAATCCCAACTGAGGCTGTCTGGAACTGAACTATTGATTCACAGAGCCACAATAGACTTTTAAGAGGAAAAACTGATTCCAGAAATGACAGAGGGGAGGGACCTTCATTTTCATGTGGGATTGGCTAGGGGACAGATGACTGGGGCAATTTTAGTTGAGGGACTCTGTGAAGGTTTGCATTAAAGAAAAAAGAGCTGAAAAAGTAGGTATGAATTCTGTAAGAAAGTACTCTGGATTTGGTATAGGACCTGGACAGAAATACCTGGAGGGAAAGAAGATTGTGCTTTTTCAGGATAGAAGTCTAAATATCCCCTGACTCCTGCTGGTACCCAGGGACTAGAACTGCACTGCAAGAGTCAAGTGGTTGACCTTCTATTGCTGCTACAAGGACACAAAACCAAAAGAGTTTGTTGCTCTGAAGAACAAGGTGAGGGTTCTTCACTGGGAGTGCTTGGATACATTTGCCGCCTGGAAGCCTTTCTGAGGACCTGAGGCTGTCAGAGAGAACTCAGGAGTGACTTTACCCACATGAAGAATTGTTTTTTGACTCTTAGCTGTAGAAGGAAGCAGGGACAAAGATGCTCTTCTCCTCCATGGAACTGTGACTAGGGTCTTTCAGAAGAACATCAGAACGATTGCAAGCACTCGTGTACCAGTGTGGAAGATTACTGATGCTGCCTTTGACCTCCTGGCACTTGCGAGGTAGGACAATTTGCTGGTAACTTTTCCTAGTTTTTGTTTCTAATGCATGAGGGTTGGCTTGTAGTTATTTTGGGTAATGCAAATACACTGAAACTTTCCATTATTCCTATGGGCATTTGTTCACCATTTTTCCTTCAAATCCAAATCTCTGGTTTGAACCAGTTTGTGTCGTTTTGCATTAATAATTATTTCTCTATTTTTCTAATTTGGTTTGTGAATTTTATTGTGTTGTTTTCTTGACTTCAAAGTAGCAGGACTACTTGAACTTAAAACACAATTTCTGGTGGAAATCAACTTCTGCTTGCGTCACAGATACTAGGGTTAGAGCATGGCTTCTCTTAGAAATGTGCTGTCACCTATCCAGTTACTAGGGAATGTAACTGTCATCACTTTGCTTGCTCAGTTGATGCCATTTGTATTGTGGTTCACATTGGGATGTAGTTTATTTTTGTGGCTCCTATATTGATTGTGAATCCTGGATTCCTAGAGGAAAGCCACCAAGATATTAAAGATATTGATAAAAATGGGTACATCTCTCAAATTGTGGACTAAAGATTTATATCTTGAAGTGAGGACAGCCTAGCATTGAGTTCTATCCATGCTCTCTCCTAGAAACTTCTGAATAAGAATGTTCCCTTTGGTGAAACTTAGCAGCTAGGATGACTCTGTGTCTTACTAGCACACTATTGCTCTGTAAGAATCTCACCTGAGTTTCCGCAGGAACGTCATGGATTTGTAGTAAGGTCCACTACTTCCACAGATCACCCACTGCACCCTTCATACAACCAGAGTGACAAGGTTAACCCGGGGAAGAAGGGAAACAAAACAAGGAAAAAAGGGGAAGGACTCCCACGTTGGTTGCACGGGGCCAATTGGTCAGTCAAAACGGCACAAATAAAGCTGTAGGAAGGAAAGAACAGATTAGATACAGAAAATGCAACCCAGGTCTAGAATATTACATGTTTACCTATATCCCTACCTTATCCCTTCTTCTTTAACTGAATGGGTAAAAAGCAATGGTGTGTGGAGTTTGTATCCGGTGTTGGAACAGATAAGGAAATGAGGTGAGTAATATGCCTATTAAAGGTATTGTCAACACCGAAGGTAATTGGTTCTATATATGCCTACCTATTACTATGGCATAGCTCGTGGATGACAATGTCCTTGTGTATGGCACTGGTATCCGGTGCTAGAACAGATAAAGGAATGAGGTGAGTAATATCCCTATTAAAGGTATTGTCAATAACAAAGGCAATCGGTTTTATATGTGCCTACCTATTAATAAGGCATAGCTTATGGATAACAATGTCCTAGTGTATGACACACTTCAGTTTCAAAAATAAAACAAGAATCCTTGTAGGCAGGTAAGAGCGGTTCTGGCTTCCCTTTAGGCTTTAGCAGACGGAGCGGATCCCCACAACGCCCAGAGCACAATGGCAGGCAAGCAACAGAACGAGTGAGTACATGACAGGCCAGCGCAAGAATCTGAGCAGTACTGCAATGACAGGCGAACGGCAGAACAAACAAGGAAGAACAAGCAAGCGCGAAGCGCTGTTACCGTCTGTACACATATGCAGGCGTCTCTCGATTGCAGGGTTTGGAAGTGGCGGTAAACATGAACAGAACCCAATAAACACAGCAGACAAGTCCTCTCATCAGGGACTACGAGGAAATCACGCCGAACCAAACGCGAAGCGAGCTTTAACCCGGAAACAGACAGGGAGGACAGAAACAGTATCCCGACGCAAGAACGCGAAGCGCCGAAGTGAGGGGAAGGCTGGACTTTAACCTGTTCCTGCGCATGCGTGTCCCCGGCAGGCGGCCATTCTTGTAGTTTCTGAATGCCGATTCTGGCAATCGTGACATGCTCTTGGTTGTCTGATCACTGTCAATATAACCCTTGTAGTCAGTTTCAAAAACACTACAAGGGATTAGGCAGCAATTGATAGCATTTTAGGTGCTTACTGGTATCTTACAATGTATTCTACTTAAAATCACAACTAAGTCCTGTACTGTCTTGTGGGTTAGAGATGACAGGACCCTTTTGGTTCCTGATGGACTCCGTAGAACAGTGACGTAAGTGCGTGGGTGTGTGATAGAATTCTTAACGTAGAATGTTCAGTTAACAGTTACACTCTGATGAAGAAAAACGTGTAATACCAAGCTCCATGTGTGGCGTGATCATTCGCATGTACCTGAGCTAGGGTAGGACACTACAAGTCCTAGGAAGATCTTCAAACTATGAGCCCCTAGTTTCCCTACAGCTGCAGCTGCATAACTCTAACAAGCTCTAGCTTCTTGATGCTAGCTCTAATCTAACTATACAGCTTTCGTGTTGTCATAATTCTTAGGAGTGTGCATGTATTATCATATTTGATGACTTTCCAGGACCTTGTGTCAAACAACCTTCGTCATTCACAGCAGTATAAGAAGTGTCACCAGTAAAATAATTTAAAAAAATCAAAGTACATATAAAATGACTACAGGTTCAAAACTTCATTAAACTAAATTTGTACCTAATGGTTTTCTTCTCGTTTGAGATTGTCACTGTAACAAATCAAGGCTGCCCACTTTCACCATAACTCTTTGCTTCGACATTGGAACTACTGGCGGTTGCAGTCAGAGAAACCCCAGAGATTGCAAGGATCAAATTTGCTTGTCTATAAAGGAAACACTTGATTCTCACTTGCTTGTAGAAACATTAGGGCATATAATAAATTGTCAAGAAATGTATCCCTCTTTAGATGACATCCGGTGGACTCAATTCATGCATTTCTTCTTTGTTTTGAAGGCACATTTTTATGAAATATGTAGGTCTTAAAATTAACTAAACCTAGACCTATTTCACATCTTGATTAACTTTTATGAGATAAGAGAAACATCATCTTGGAATTTAAGGGAAAGTGCAGGCTATAAAGATAATAGCCTTCCCAAAATTTCTCTATGTTTTCCAAAATATACCACTTTGTTGCCCAACTGCAAAATGTCTACAGGTTAACAAACTATTTAATTTACGTGTGGCTTTTGAAGATAATAAAGTAAAAGTCTCCTCATCTCAAAATAGCACATTGAGAGGAAATTTTGTTTCTCCGTTGGTTGAAAAATATCATCAAGCATTTATTCTATATGAAATTAGAAGCTCAATAAATTGATAGGAGGTGCAAATTACAAAAACATTGATACCTTGCAAAATATAAGACATAGGCTTGAATAGTATAGAAAAACGTTTATCATGATAACATTTGTAAGAACATTTAAACCTCCTAAGATAACCCCATGTCGTCTTTTCACTAAGACTAATTTTAATACCTTGTGGGCTCTGTCTCGCACACACCCCACACCTCGCGCACTGTCCTCATGAATGCCGCTGCTGTATTCTAACAAGCAGTTGGCGAGCGAGGTGCCAGAGTCGGATGCGATCCTTTCTGACTCTAGTAATGAAGCTGAATCTAGATGTAGTGTTTCGAGGACTTTATTCATTAAGCCAGCGACTCTCAAACATGGTGCTTCCTTCACCAGTCAGCAAGCAAGCAACTGCCAGTGAATGGAACCCCATCACAGATGGCAATACATTTGGAATGCTTATGGGTACAGGCATTCTGATATCTGAAAGAAACACGTTAGTTATAGATTCCTTACCTTAGAATTACCCCCAGGCGTCAGACTGGATCTGGAAAGTTTTTTCGTCAGCAGTACCTCTGCGCGTCGGAAGGTGGCGTCGGTCGGCTCCGCGTCCGTCATCGGCGTCGTGGTGGCTGGGATGACATTGTGGCAGCTACTTAGACGCCGCCCTCGCATGCTGACGTCAGTTCTTTCTTTTTCCGCGCCAGCCAGCGCAGATCCGGGAAGAGCGGTACCTCAGTCATTTTTTGACTAACTTTTTCTCGGCTTTTGTCGACTTCTTTCTTCGAGTCTCCGACTCCAAAAAGGTGCAGGAGGGATGCCCGGCTTCAAGACATGCGGTTCCTGTAACCGACTGATGTCGGTGACGGATCCGCACCGTGTGTGTCTTTTTTGCCTGGAGCATGACCACGACCCCAAGTTGTGCTCCGACTGCCGGTCGATGGTGCCGAAGGCTTTGCGGGAGCGGTCCTGAAAGCTGCTTGAACATCGGCAGTTGGCTCCGCGCCGTTCGAGGTCCCGGTCCAGAGGGAGGTCGAGGGACCGGTCGCGGAGCCACCACCATTCCGGTTCGAAATCATCGAAGTCTTCGCACTCGGGGTCGGGTAAGTGGAAGCACAAGAAGAAGTCGAAGAAGCATCGTCGCTCTTCGACTTCTCCTCGTCGGTCGGCCGATCCGACGAGGCACGTGGGTGGTGCCCTTCCCGCGGCTCCGCGCGCAGAGCCCGACGAGTCGACTCCGAGTTTCCCTCCCTTTCCGGGACCCGGAGCGACTCCTGCCCAGCTTCGTACGTTCTACGAGGCGATGCATGCCATCTTTGGGCAAACGGACCCCACCGGCCCGCCTTCGGGCCCCGCTGACTCGGTTGGGGGGCCTAGGTCTTCGCTGCCGGCGGCTCCGGCCCTGGCGCCGCAGGCCCCCCTTGGATCCAGATCTGGATCGGCGCCAGTTGACCTCATTACGCCTCCACCGGCGCCCCTTCCGACGGCACCACTACTGCGTCCGACGCCGGTTGGCCCCCCGGCCGGCGTCGACCCCGGCCTCCATCCCGACGTGGACACGGCGCCAGTGGTTTGGACACCTCCCCTGACCTTGGCATGTTGTCTCCTCCTACCGTGGCTACGGAGGAGGGAGCATCATACGCAGTGGTGTTGCGTAGGGCGGCCGAGGCTCTCAACCTCAAGCTTCCTACGATGGCGGTCAGGACTAACCTCCTGACGGAGGTGCTTCAGCCAGCTGCGAGCTCTTCGGAGCCCTTGCTGCCGTTCAATGAGGCCCTCACCGACGTCCTTTTGGGCACCTGGTCCAGGCCCAACACAGGGGCTCCCGTGGACAGGATGATTGCCCGACGCCACCGCCCGGCTCCGGGCGACCCCACTTTCCTCTCCCAACACCCCACCCCGGAGAGCTTGGTTGTCCAAGCCTCCACTTCCAAAGCGCATTCCCTACCGCTCCCCGGAAAGGGAATCCAGAAGCTGGACCACCTTGGGAAGAAGATTTTCTCTTCCGCCAGCTTAGGACTGTGGTCGGTAAACACTGCATGTCTCTTGGGCCGTTATTCCCACTCCGTGTGGGATACGGTGGCGCAGGTGCTGCCTCAGTGTCCGGAGGAGGCCCGGGCAGTGCTCTCCCAGGCTGTGGCCGCCGGGAGGGATGCAGCAAAGTTTGCCATACGTTGTGGGCTGGACACCGCCGACTCTCTGGGCAGGACCATTTCAACATCGGTAGCGCTTCGTCGCTACGCCTGGATGAGGTTAACTGGCTTTTCAGGGGATGTCCAGAACACCTTGATGGACATGCCCTTTGATGGCCGTCGCCTTTTTGGTGACAAAGCCGACAACGCTCTAGAGCGTTTCAAGGACTCACGGGTTACAGCCAAGTCCTTGGGCCTCTCCACCCACCCTGCGCAGTCTGCTTTTCGCCCCCTTCATGGCTACGGAAGGGGTGCCCCGCTACGTCCCGCCCAGAGCCACAGGCCGCAGCAAGTTACCCAACCTTCGTGTGACCGGGGATGTGGGAACAACCGTCGTGGTTCCGGGGGCCAGCGGGTGGGCCAGTCCACCAACCCCCCCCTCCGCAGCAGCCTCCAAACCCTCCTAGTCCGACCTTTCAGGCCCATCAAAGGCCAGTGGGTGGCAGGATTCGCCATCACCTCCCCCACTGGCGCACCATCACGTCGGACAGGTGGGTTTTGCAAATAGTCCGAAGGGGCTACTCCCTCCCCTTCGAGACTACCCCTCCAGCCATGCCACCAAGATACCACCGCATGTTGGGGGATCATTTTGCCCTTCTCCAGCAGGAAGTTACGGCTCTCTTGGCCAAGGGAGCCATCAAGCGCGTTCCTGTCCCAGAAGTAGGTCGTGGTTGTTACTCCCACTACTTTCTGGTCCCCAAGAAGGACAAGGGCATGCGTCCTATCTTGGATCTCAGGGACGTCAATCGCTTCCTCCGGAAGGAGAAGTTCAAGATGTTGACGATTGCTCAGGTCTTGTCTACCCTCGACCCGCAAGACTGGATGGTAGCGTTGGACTTGCAGGATGCTTATTTTCACATCCCCGTCCTGCCGGCCCACCGGCGTTACCTACGGTTCACGGTAGGCCACGAGCATTTTCAATTTACCGTGTTCCCCTTTGGCCTTACCAGCGCCCCTCGGGTGATCACGAAAGTGATGGTGGTGGTCGCAGCTCATCTGCGCAGATCAGGGGTTTCAGTCTTCCCCTATCTCGACGACTGGCTGTTGAAGGCGGGCTCGCCCCAGGCAGTCATCTCCCACCTCCAGACTATGGCCGATCTCCTGCATTCGCTGGGGTTTTCCATCAATGTGCCGAAGTCACACCTGATTCCCTCTCAGAAGCTCCTCTTCATCGGAGCGGTTCTGGACACAATGCGGTTTCGGGTCTATCCTCCCGAGCAGCGAGTCCGGGATATTCAGGCTATGATTCCGATCTTTCAGCCTCTATCCCGGGTTTCGGTCAGAGTGACTCTGAGGCTGCTTGGCCTCATGGCCTCCTGCATCCTGCTGGTCGATCATGCCAGGTGGCATATGCGGGCTCTTCAGTGGGACCTGAAGTTCCAGTGGGTGCAGCATCAGGGGAATCTGTCCGATTGCGTCCAGATCTTGGAGGGCACTGCACGTCAACTGCAGTGGTGGCTCACGAACCATGATTGGGTTAATGGCAGATCCCTCTCCCTTCCCCAACCAGACCACACTGTGGTGGCGGACGCGTCCCTTCTGGGATGGGGCGGCCACATGGGAGAGGCGGAGATCAGAGGCCTCTGGTCTCCGGCGGAGTCCGGGTTCCACATCAACCTTTTGGAGCTCCAGGCGATTCGTCTTGCACTCAAGGCATTCCTTCCCTCTGTCCGGGGAAGAGTAGTGCAGGTGTTCATGGACAACACCACCGCCATGTGGTACTGCAACAAACAGGGCGGGTTGGGGTCGTGGACCCTCTGTCAAGAGGCCCTCCGCCTCTGGACATGGCTGGAACATCAGGGCATATCCCTGGTGGTTCAACACCTGGCAGGTTCCCTGAACGCCAGGGCGGATGAACTCAGCCCCAGGTGCAGGATGGATCACGAATGGCGTATCCACTCGGAAATGGTGCAAGGTCTCTTTCAACAATGGGGAGAGCCTTGGTTAGATCTATTCGCCACCGAAGAGAACGCGCAATGTCAGCAATTCTGCGCGTTGGAATTTCCAAGGCGGCACTCGCTAGGCGACGCCTTTCGTCGCGAGTGGAGTTGCGGTCTGTTGTACGCCTTTCTGCCTATACCACTTCTGCCCAGAGTGCTGAAGAAGATCTAGCGCGACCGGGCCCAAGTCATTCTTGTGGCTCCGGATTGGGCACGAAGAGTCTGGTATCCCGAGTTGCTCAACACGGCCATCGATCCTCCGATCAGACTGCCTCTTCGGGAGGATCTTCTGTCGCAGCAGCAGGGGACGGTCCTCCACCCGAACCTGTCCAGTCTCCACCTCCTTGCGTGGAAATTGAGCGGCGGCAGTTGACGTCTTTCGACCTGCCTCCCGAAGTCTGTGACGTAATCTTGGCAGCCAGGCGTCCCTCCACTAAGACGGTATACACCTGCCGGTGGAACAAATTTGTGGCATGGTGCACAGCAAAGGCTGTGGATCCCCTTTCTGCCCCTCTTTCTGAAGTACTCTTGTTCCTTCTCTCTTTAGCCCAGCAGGGCTCTGCTCTGGGCACTGTCAAGGGCTATCTGTCAACCATCTCTGCTTTCCTTCGGCTGCCAGATCAGCCTTCTCTTTTCAAGTCCCCGGTAGTTAACCGTTTCTTAAAAGGCTTAACACATCTTTTTCCTCCAAACCCCTTCGTTATGTCTCAGTGGGACTTGAATCTTGTACTAACTTATTTGATGTGCGCTCCCTTTGAGCCGCTTCACAGCTGTCCCTTACGGCTCTTGACTCTTAAGACTGCTTTCCTGGTAGCCATCACTTCTGCTAGAAGGGTGAGTGAGCTCCAGGCCCTTTCTTCAAAACCTCCTTTCCTGTCTGTTCATCCGGATAAGGTGGTTCTCCGAACCCGTCCATCCTTCCTTCCTAAGGTGGTCACTGCCTTCCACATTGGGCAGACCATTACCTTGCCCACCTTCTTTCCGCCTCCGCATCCTTCGAAGGAGGAAGAGAGGCTCCACCGCCTGTACCCAAAACGTCCGCTCTCCTTCTATCTGGATCGCACGAAACAGTTCCGGGTGGATGATCAACTTTTTGTTGGCTACGTGGGCGCAAAGAAGGGTCGGGCCGTACACAAACGCACCATTTCTCGATTGGTCGTGTTGTGTATTAAGGCTTGTTACTCTCTGGCTAAAAAAGAGCCTCCAGTAGGGCTACGCGCTCACTCCACCAGGGCGACGGCAGCCACTACTGCCTTGGGAAGAGGAGTTCCTCTAAATGACATCTGTCAGGCAGCTACGTGGGCATCACTGCACACGTTTACTGAGCTACTACTGTCTGGACAGCCAAGTCCGGAGAGACGGCTTCTTTGGCCGTTCTGTTCTCCAGGACTTTCTGGTATGATCTTGGTTCGCAGACCCACCACCGGGGTTGGTATTGCTGGGGTATCTATTCTAAGGTAAGGAATTTATAACTAACGTGTTTCTTTCAGATGAACAAGTTACTTACCTTCGGTAACGATATATCTGTGAAAAACATTAGTTAGTTATAGATTCCTTACCGCCCCACCCATCCTCCCCGTTCTGCGATCTGATTTCTAGGGTTAAGGACATCCTTTCAGGGCCCTAGTTTTGTGCACCAATGATCAGTGTCTTGCATGGCTCTGCGTTTCTGGCGCGGAAAGTCGTGTACAGAACTGACGTCAGCGCGCGAGGGCGGCGTCTAAGTAGCTGCCGCGACGTCATCCCGGCGACCACGACGCCGACGACGGACGCGGAGCCGACCGACGCCACCTTCCGACGCGCAGAGGTACTGCTGACGAAAAAACTTTCCGGATCCAGTCTGACGCCTGGGGGTAATTCTAAGGTAAGGAATCTATAACTAACTAATGTTTCTTACAGATATATTGTTACCGAAGGTAAGTAACTTGTTCTTTAAAGCAATAGATAATTGTACTGCAAGTAAAGTACAACACCCCCCCTCCATTATCAATGCAAGTTATAAACAGTAACGTAAAGGGAAAGATATGAAAATAATAAATAACATTTATTTTGACTATTCATTAACATTCGTAACTGCCAAATATTTGAAAATGAAATAAAAAATTTCCCATATTGTAAAATGTACTTTATCTTACAAAATCTTGAAGATACATAGGTGGCCTCCTTAGCCTGGGAATTCGGCTGACTAAACTTCTATTACTACTGTCAACATTTGGACCTCTTTGGTTACCATTCCCACCATCCAGTCTAGTACCATTTGAGTAGTGGTGGGTGGTAAACTCCGCTCCGCAGGCGGAGTTCTCTGAGTTTTTCTCACTCTGCGCTCCGCTTGGAGTGTGGAGTTCATCAAAAACTCTGCATTTCACTGCATAATGGAGTTTACCGTTACCTCCCACTACTGGCGTACTTTTTAGATGCAAACATTCACTCGAATGTTTGGCCGCGCTACTGCAGCTGCAGCCAATCTCATCCTGCGACAATCAGCCAGCAATAAAAGGAAGCAGCCTCCCCGGCCAGGTGCACAAAAAAGGCACTGAACTGGGGCAAGACAAGAGTGCTGACTCCTGCAGCCCCCATGGCCCCCTTTAGAGCGCGAAGCATGCTCCTTTCCCCAGCTACATATATCACATGAACGGGGAGTGCTGCTGTAAAGCAGTGCATTAAAGAAAAGCAACTTGCCCAGCAAACCCTGTGCATGGATGGGTGAGTAGTGTACCTGCCCCTTCTTCTTGACCCTCCGCTCCGCATCTTCTCCCGAACAGCCTGAGCCATAATACTCACCTCATGGATTCCTGTGTTGTTGGGTGACGGCGTTTGTGTCATATGGTATCGCTGTGATGGGCAAGGATGTTGCTGAAAGTATTCTGCCAAAGAACATGGCTGACATTGTGAGCATGCTGTTCCTCGCCAAGTTAGCACTCTGGCTATTCACTGGAGCTCTCAGATGAGAGCTGTCACATTTTATTTCATCTGCTCTCTATGTCTAAAGTACGCATCATTGCCTGTTTGGTGTGTCGGGGCTCTACGTATGCGCGGCGCGGAGGCCCAAGCGGATTGTTGTGAGTCTGGTTACTTCTTCTCAGAGATTTTGAAGGTGGAAATTAACGGGTTAGTGTACAGAAAAAGTGGGTGGTGGTTGTGAGCGTGGCGAGGATATAGCCAGGGGAGCATGCTGAAGGCGAACTTGCAGAGAAGGGGCGAATTATTGGATATCTGGTGAGCCTAGGCGTGTTCAATGAGGAAGAGTCAGCAAAGAATATCTTGGATACAGCGGAGTGGAACTCTGCGCAGTCACTGAGTTTTTCTATCACTCCGTGGAATTCCACGTAGTGACACTCCTCAAACTCTGCCCATCCCTACATTTGAGTTGACAACAATTCACGAACCGTTCACAACCTCCTCATCTGTCATCAACATAAAACCACTGCACCCTTCATTCTCATTATCATTCCTTATGCTCCCTGACCTACCATATTTGGCAACTCTCCTCAAATTCCTACGTTCACCATTAGTTAACACTACATGCCACCTACATACATCCTTTACTTCAAAAGGCCCTCAAAATTTACTCAACCCCTTGTTTACAAGCCCAAATCTTATCTTGACCCAATCACCTGGCGCAATTTTGTCCTGCAATTAACCACTGATTGTTCATTGTTTGCCTGAACACCTCTTCCCTCAATCAAATATCACATCCATTAGGGATTGAGCTTAGAAATGGGTTACCTCCCCCCTGATCATACAAAAAGGAACATTCCCTGAGACCAAATTTTCTGTGGGTGTCATAGACCCAAAATAAGGGCCTGATTTAGAACACTCTGTCACTAATGTGACGGATATTCCGTCTGCCGTATACGATCACATTCTATCCTGTGGGGATCGTAATACGGCGGATGGGATATCCGTCATGTTTTTTTGACGGAGTATTCCCTCCGCCGACTTCTAAATCAGGCCCTAAGTCAGAGATTATATGTAGGTAGCTAAATACCGGTCGGTAACGGCCGAAATTCGGTAAATCTCCCGTTACCGACCGGTATTTAGGCGATTGAGATGTAGGAGGCCAAAAAGAAGGAATCAGTAATTATGAATCGGTAAATACCGATTCATTATTACCGAATTCAAAACTACCCATTCGGAAATCACCGAATCGGTAAATAAGAATCGGTAAAAACGAAAAAAGAGATGTAGGTAAATTCGGTAATACCGAATTACATGAAATTCGGTATTTAAGAGTCGGTAACTAACACTGACTGAAAGCAGGTGGTAATCATCTACAGCGAATATAAGCAATCCCAAAATGCAACAGTGTGATCACTATGGCGGCTTTCTATGTGATTGTAAGGCGGCTACGTCTACAGGCAGCAGGAGTGAGGATCTGGAGAAGGGAGGAGCGCATTTACAGACAGCGCATCACAATCTTCCAACAGACTGAGGCTGAGATCCATGAAAGGTACAGGCTACACCCCCACACCATCCTGGACTTGATAAGGGACTTGCACCCACTCCTGGAGCACCCAACACCAAGGCGCACACCATACCACCATATGTGCAGGTGCTCTGTAGCCTACATCTACTCGCATCTGGCAGTTACCAGGGGGTGATAGCTGCGGTAGGCGGGGTGTCTCAGAGTTGCCTGTCCCGTTTCTTCAGAAAGTTCCTGGATGCCATGATGCAGAGAATGCACCACTACATTAGCTTCCCAAACACACAGGCGGAACTGCTGAAAACCAAGACAGACTTTTACCAGATGGCACAGTTCCCGCATGTCATAGGCTGTATTGATGGCACACACATTCCAATCTGCCCACCAGCAGCCACTGAGCACATCTACAGGAACAGAAAGTCCACCCACTCCATAAATGTGCAGGTAATCTGCGATGCTGCCAACATCATCACTGACATCGTGGCCAAATTTCCTGGGAGCACCCACGACTCATACATCTTCCAGAACAGTGGGATCTACACACGCCTGGCTGCGGGAGAATTTGGAGAAGGATACCTGCTAGGTAAATCACTGTGACACTCACTCATACTTACTGCAGATGAATGTGTATTGGTGTATGTGACTAATGGCACTATCTTCCTCACCTAGGCGATAGTTCATATGCCGTGCGGTCATTTATCCTCACTCCCTACCTAAACCCATCAACCTTGAGTGAGAGACGATACAATGTGGCACACAAATCAACACGCAACGTTGTGGAGCGCACGTTTGGACTATTGAAAAGCAGGTTCCGCTGCCTCCACAAAAGCGGAGGCGCACGTCAGTACACACCCATCATCTGCTGCAAAATCATTGCAACTTGTGCAATGCTGCACAACCTTGCCACAAAGAAAGGTACAGAAGTGGAATTAACTGATTTTGAGGACAATGATGATGAATTAGCACAGCCAGAGCCCAACGCAGCAGGAGTGCCACCAGCAACAGATGGGAGACAGAGACGGGCAGAGATCACATGCAACTATTTTTAAGTAAGTAAGGAGACACAGCCAGTTGTTGTATGTAATGACGTAGTTTTAATTTCTGGGCACTACGCCACAACACAAACGGCCAAACTTGGCATTCCAATTTCTGACATCCATAGTAGGAAGTCATGGGTTACTTCACCCAATTCTGTCCTGTTAGTGTGGGCTGCATCAGCGTCTGCGGCCACGCACAACAGTACTGGATGCCGTTAAGTGACTGTCCTCACTGGCTGTGGAACCAGTGGCAGCCCCATGCCGTCTGCTGCTCCTCCGGGTGTCTGTTACAGGGGGGGTAATGCTGCTCCGACTGGTCGTGTCCTCGCTGTCCCCAACTTCCACAGCACCAGTAGTGGCAGACTGACTTGTCAGCAGCACCTCAAGAGCAGTGGTCACCTTTACCAGCCCCCTAGTGACATCAGTGCTGCAGTGCGCCAGGCCCTCCTGCATGGCACGGAGCGCCTGCAGAGCAGAGAAGTGGCAGTTGCTAGGCGGTTCACTGCCCTTGTATGGTGCTCCATTTTCTGCCTCTCCCTGCGCCGTGTAACTCTGTCCTCATCCATTTTGCTGCACAGCAGCATCACAGACTGGGACATGTCCCGCATGCCTGCAGCCATCTCCTTCATGCCCTCAGCCATTGTGCCTATGCCCTTGTCAATGTTGCTCATGTTGTCATTGAGGCGCCTCATTTGTCGCTGAACTGACTGTATTGCCTTTCCTTGTAGGCGCTGCACCTTCACCATGCTTGCCTCCAGCCCTCCGAAGACACCATGGCTCTCACCCTGTGGAGGTGGACTGCTCACACGAGCCCTGCGGCGGCGTCTGGCACCTGTGTGTGCTCCCTCAGTGGTGGACAGCAAACCAGCATTGCTACCATCCACTGGCACAGTGGATGTTTCCCCCCTCGAGTCTTCTGAGGAGGACTCAAACTCCATCAGTCTGGCAACAGCACGCCTCCTAGGTCTCAGCACTGCAGGTGGTGTTGATGCTGGTGAGGCTAGCAGTAGTGGCGAGGCTAGCTGTGGTGGTGAGGCTAGCAGTAGTGGCGAGGCTAGCTGTGGTGGTGAGGCTGACTGTGGTGGTGTTGTGTGCCCTGCACTCGTACTGGCCTTCTCAGTGATGTCCTTCCGGGGTGCCCTCTCTCCCTTGTCCTGAGCAGTCCTGCGCGATGTCTCGCCTGTGGACAGAAATTGTACATTAGCTCAGTGTACCTGCAGCCCTGCATAGCAAGAATAAATATACATTTCTGCCACACTATCTCATTGTCTTCTGCCTGCTTATCGCTGATGTGTGTCACATGCCTTGTTGTTCAGTGCGATTCCTGTCATGATAGGGGTTTCACTGACTACATCTCCCATAATGCATTGCTGGTTTGCACAAAAATCGGTTCTGGAGTGGGATTCACAGAGCCCAATTGGGGATTTGGGATAGGGGAAGGGGGGCACAATGCTGTGCATGCTTCTTACCTCGTTTAGATGCAGCCCTGGCAGAGCTGTCTGCATCCCCGATCCCACAGACACTTTCTGGCTCTATCGTGGACTCCACGAGCCGCTCAAGTTCAGTCAGGGCAGGTGCCCTGTTCCTTCCTCCTCCTGTCAGCCTGGCTTGTTTCTTGAGATCTGCCATCTTCTTCTTGGTGATGCTCCTGATGTCATACCACCGCTTCTTGAGCACATCAATGTCCCGGGGGTCACTCCAATGGCATTCACCTGTGACTGGATTTCAAGCCAGATTCTCCTTTTCACTGACTCTGCAACTTGCAGGGACTGCTTTCCAAACAGCTTTGCGTTTTGCTTCACCACCTCCTCCACAAGGACCTGCAGTTCCCTCTGACTGAATTTCAGTTTCCTCTTCCTTTCCCCTCCTTCTCTTTCTGTGTCCTGGGTGTCCATTGTGCAAGATTTGCAGGCGAGGTTCAGGCAGTGGCTCTGTTGCTCTCCTCTGCACTCCCAGCCTCTCCAGAAGGTTCTGATTGTGTGCACCTGCCTGGGTGTGGCCACTTCCTGGTTGGGAGGGGTGGTGGTTGCACAGGATTGGCTGATTCCTCAATTGCTGTTTTTTTGAATTACCGATTCGGTATTTACCGATTCGGTATTTACCGATTCGGTAAAACCGATCGGTATTGTGGATTCGGTAAATATTTACCGATTTTTACCGATTCGGTATTATTTACCGAATTTTTACGTACATCAGGAATACCGATTCATAAATACCGATTCGGTAAAATTCGGTAAATAGGAATCGGTATTTCCAGATTACCTACATATGGCCCTATATCCTTCACATTCAGCCTGTTAGCTACCGCCAATTGTAATGCCCCTTTAATCATGCGGTATGCTCTCTCCACAATTCCATTGGCCCGGGGATATATATAATTCAGTTTGTGAATGCTATACCCCACAAGAAAGTAGAAAGTCTTTCATGTCTCCTGATGTTAATTGGGTACCGTTATCAGTGAAAGCACTAACGGGAAAACCCTCATCAAGGAAAACTTCACGTAAGGTATTTATAGTCATTCATGTAAATGTTTTTTACCACCAACCACTTCAAATGCACATCCACCATCACCATGGCAAACCTTCTACCACGGTCTAAGTTTCACATTGGACCTATGAAGTTCATACAAACACTGTGCCATGATACTCCGGGGTCATGAATACTGCTTAGATCTGCTTGTACACCAACTGTCAATCTTTTCTCACTCTCTTTACACTCATCACATCTTTCCACCCAATCTACGATATCGCTGTTTATTGCTTGCCACCAAATCTCTATTCTCAATCTTTTTTTTTGTAACGGTTTGTCCCAAATGTCCTTTGTGGGCTATTTTGAGTAGCCTCTTTCGTACCTCACAAGACGGTACAATCCTATCCCCTCGCATAACCACTTTGCCCTCTACTTCAGATAGCTCATCAAGAATTTTACAAAAAGGCTGTAATGCAATGGGCATCATACTTTTTCTTCTTCCCCACTTCCTGACCATAACCACAACATTTTTTAACGCATCATCATTATTCATGGCACAAGACCATTCTGCTTCACTCACTGCCCCACAACTCCAATGGATGACATCTTCTACACTTCCCACTGCACCTTCCTGTTTACTATTAGTTACACCCTTCTCGTCCACATACTTCCAATCTACAGGCAGACATGACAAACAGTCCGCCTAAACATTTTTCCACCCATGTATATATTCAATGCTGTAATTATATTCCTGTAAGCATGCAGCTAGTCTGGCATGTCTTGCTGAGCCTTTCCCTGCTCCTCCAGGTGACAACATTTTCATGGGGGCCTTGTGGTCCATACGCAGAACGATGTGACACCCCCACACATACATCCAGATGTACTCCACCCCATGCTGCTGCTACTGCCTCTCTTTCAATTACTGCGTAATGATGTTCTGTAATTGCAAGGAGCATGAGGTGAAGGCTAAAGTTTTCTCTTCGGACTCTTGCATTTGTGACAACACTGCCCCTATGCTGGTGGCACCTGCATCAACCGTGATTATAGATTTTTTCTTTGTATCATATGGGACTAATATAGCCAATCTGCACACTTTATCCTTGCTATGTTGAAAACAATTTTGTTGCTCTTGGCCCCACATGAAATTCACACCTGGGGGCGCTAGGTGGCGCACGACCAAGATGGCCGCACACCTGTGAGGCTCTGGCTGCTTGGCGGCATGATCCTTCTATTATCCGCCTTCAAACTCTGCTGATCCTCCATCTGCACCTTGCTGCTTGCTCTTCCAGTTACCCGCTAGCTCCGGTGAAAAAATCAGGGCCCTAGACCCTCGCCAAGTGGTGTTTCTCTCTGGGCACTGTGGACCGCAAGGTGAGCAGGGTGACGAGCCTGGAGCCCCCTGCAGCCGCCGCAGCTACGAGAGCCCCGAGGATTCCACGTGGCGTTAGGCCCCCCGGCTGCGCCACGCTGCGGCTCCGCGCCGCCTGCTGCCCTATCGGCTCGTCTGAGGCGCCTACACTCCCTCGCTGCTTGGCCGAGAACTACGGAGGCATACATTGGGAAACGCGAGCTCTACCGCCCACACTCCGCACTCGGCTCAGGCTCCCGCCATCGGATCCCGCCGGCTAGTATCCGAGGTCGGCCCCTCCATTCACACACCGCTCTCCGGCCAGCCGCACCCTCAGAGGGCCGCACGTCCTTAATTGCGGTAAGGCTCACCTGGGTCGTGCTTGCGCTCACGCTGCGCTTCAGCCTCCACACCGCTGCCAACTGATAGACGCTTTTTCCCACTGTGTCTGCCGCCCTGAGTCGGCGTCGCCGCTCGAGCCTGACGGACTTTGGAGCCCTCATATGTGCCTCACTGTACAACGTCTACTGAACCCTCGACTTGTGCCCCCATCTTTCCTAGCCGCACTGGCGCCCTCTTTTACGTTTCCCCAGGCTGCCGTGATTTTGTTGTGCTGGAGGTCCCTGAGGCCCGCCTTCTGCCCTGACCCCGCTTCAGATAGAACTGCTCCTCTACGAAACTGGGCAATCCTCCACAATTACTGCTCAAATAACAAGGGAAACCTCGGTGGCTGCTGTGTTGAGTGCTTAAAGGCTGCCATATGCTTGGTACATTCTTTTGAATTGACTGCCTTCTTGCTTCACGCTAGACTTTTTACCGCCGGCAGCTTGACTACCACGCACTTACTCCTGCTGCCTGCTACGCCAACAGGCCTTGGTCGCTCACTCTCTTGTCGTAGTGGTGGTCGTCTGGTGCGCTGGCCGGCTGTGAAGACGTGATACTGCGCTGGTGCGCCCTCTCACCAACCCTGGGCTGATAGCGCTGCTCTACAGAGAACCGTACAGCGCATCACTCCTGCGGACACCTTCTCGCTGATCGCCCTTTCTTGCGGCAGCCATGGGGAAACCAGATGGACGCCAACCTAAGTTGGTCTTCGACGCCAAGAGGACGGCCACACGCTCCAATTCCGCGGACTCCATCCACCCAAGCAAAGAGCAGCCACAACCGCAATCTTCAACCCCTGGTGATGAGGTCAAAACGCTGCTTCTGGCTATGAAACACAGTCTCACAGACCTCTCCGGAAAAATAGACACCATGAACAGCCGCCTAGATTTTCTAGTTCAAAAGGTAGATAAGCATGATGGGCAGATCAAGGAAGTGGAGCGCCGTATATCGGACACTGAGGACACCACAGCACAATTACAGCTCCAAGTATCGCAGATGGATAAACTGCTCAAAGTCATCGCTGCCAAAAACGAAGACCTGGAAGTCCGCAGCCAATGGAACAACATCCGAATAATTGGCATTCCGGAAAGTACCAACACGGGCCGTATGGAGGACTTTGTTGAACGCCTTCTGAAAGGTGCATGTGGTGCTGACACTCTCTCCACCAGGCAGTGCACCTCGCCCCATTGTGGCCCGCCTCCTAAATTACAGAGATCGGGACATGGCGCTCAAATTGGCTCGTGAGAATAAACCACTGCACTACGAGGGCATGGATTCACCATCTTCCCCGATTTCACCGTTGTAGTGCAGGAGGTGAGGCGTAAATTCATGGCGGTCAAACAGAAGCTTCGGAAAGCACAGATTGAATATGCCCTCCTATACCCAGCACGTCTACGGATCTCCTACCAAGGGAAGACCTCCATCTTCACCAACCCACAGCAAGTGGACGATTTCATCAAATCCATCTCCCGGCGTTCCCCGAGGGGAGCCTCCAACCTCCATGAATCCAGGTCTCCATCTCCTGCTGCAGACTGACCCCTGTACTGGCACTGTGACTGGGTGCTTCCCTAACGCCTCTTTCATACTCTTTCGTCTGCGGTGTTCAGGGACTCAAATGCAGGCGGACTCCTGATGTCTGGGTCTGCAGTGACGAATATTCCCAGATTCCAGGTCTCCTGATGGTTCCCAGCGCATGATGGACAGATAAGTGATGTGCTCAGCACAAGAACTTTGCATGTTGGGACAGCAGATTAAATACATGGTTTGATAAGTAGAACTGAACATGCCAAGTCCCCCTCCCTCTCTCTCCCATTATATCCCCATTCCATTGGGTGACTGCGTGCAGTTGGAGCGAGCAGGGAGGGAATCGTGACCCACCAGTGATCCCCCCACACGGGCGATCCCCCCTGGGTACTTGCATTTCCGTTTGTTGGACTCTCTAGAACTAGACCACAATGTCTCGTTCGTCTTGGGTGATGGGTGAGTTTTGTCATTCCGACACGTTTGGGGTGCCGTTGTGGGCGGGGGTGGGAGGGGAATTGTTGTTTTTGAATGTTCTTTGGGTTATGCATCAGCAGATAATCATACCAGTGCACATTGAATTAGCCACGTATAGCACATGTCATCTTGATACTTGCATTTGCCACTTACCCCCCTTCGAGTAATGCATCCATCTCATGACACTCTCAATATAAAATTGCTTACGTGGAACGTTAGAGGCCTCTGTGACCCTCGTAAATGTCGGCAAATCCTTGCCTATCTCGATAGACATCAGATACACATTGCCATGCTCCAGGAGACACATGTTGACCCACGCCGCCCTCCCCATTTCGGGAGTAAATGGGCTGCGCAGCGAGTGTTCTTCTCTTACTCTACGTACTCCCGCGGTACCCTGATTTTAGTTAAAAAGAACACGCCCTTTATCCTAGGCGGCACTTTCAGTGACCCTTCTGGTAGAAGCTGCATGCTCTGGGGCACCCTGGGTACACAGTCCGTTACACTTATTTGCTGCTACGGGCCAAACATCGATGACCCAGATTACTTTACTACATTATGGTGGCACATCCTTAAGGTGGGTTCCACTCACATCATTTGGGGGGGGATTTTAACACTGCCCTATGCCCTTCAATGGACAGGTCCAATCCTCTTCCCCTTCACTACACCAAAACTTATGACACACTGACACGCCTGCTTCCTGATCATGGCTTTATTGACGCTTGGTGTCACGTTCACCCCACTGGCAAGGAAGACACCTACTACACTACGGCACATGCTTCCTGGTCACGGCTTGACTATTGGATTGTCTCCCAAGGAGTTGCCCCTTGGATCCTCTCGGTGGAACACATGGCCAGGACCCTCTCTGATCATGCTCCGGTGTGCATGTCAGTCGCGCCCCCTGACTCGATTGCCTCCCCACGCACTTGGCGGCTGATGCCGGAAGCACTTTTAGATACTGTCTTCAAGGCGGAACTTGGGGAAGAGATTTCCGATTTCTTTGAGAGAAATAAGGGCACAGTTACTCATATGAGCATGCTCTGGGAGGCTTTTAAAGTTACGGTGCGCGGGGTCTGCATATCCAAAAGCTTTGGGGTCCTGAGAGACATTCACCGCAGCCTGCGTCGCCTTGAAGGAGAGCTAAAACAAATAGAAAAAGACAAGGGGCAGGGTGCAACCGGGGCTCAGAAGGATATACTCAGGGACAAACTTTCAGAATACACCACCACAGCCGACCGGGAGGTTCACTTTCGCGGCAAATACTTCACCGCACGCAGGTTTGGGGAGGGGGAGAGACCTGGCAGGGCGCTAGTGACGGAAATTCGCCTACCTCGATCCTCCAATTACATTGTGGACATAATAGATAGTTCGGGCACACGTCACCGGGATAGCATCGAAATCTTACACACATTCACTGAATTTTATACAAACCTCTATCATTCTCGTCGGTCCGAGCCCCTGGATTTCGCTCCCTATGTTCAAGATATCACACTGGGATGGTTGGGTGATAATCAGCGGGAATTCCTGGCGGCCCCCTTTGAAGATGACGAGTTTCGAGCGGCCATTATGCAGATGAAATCGGGCAAAGCCCCTGGATCTGACGGCCTTCCCATAGACTTTTACAAAACGTACCTGGATCAATTACTACCTATGTTGAGAGAGGTATATCTTGAAGCCCTAGAGGCACAGATCCTTCCTGACACAATGCGCGGGGCGTTAATTACCTCCCTCCTGAAGCCTGGAAAGCCTGCGGACCACTGCGACTCTTACCGGCCCTTTTCCCTCATTAACACAGACGCTAAAATCCTTGCAAAACTGTTAGCTAATCGCCTCAGCTTATTGATGGAGAAACTTGTGCTGCCTGATCAGGCAGGTTTTATCCCCGGTAGAGCGACCTCTCACAATCTCCGTACTCTGTTCTCCATTCTACAAACGGTTGATCCCCAACTGGCCCTAGTGGCAGTATTTCTAGACGCCACGAAGGCCTTTGACTCTGTGGAACGGGACTATCTTTTCACCATCCTACAGTGCATGGGGCTACCTGTAGGCTTCCTAGCATGGATACGGCTGCTTTATGCCTCTGATTAATGGCCACACCTCCCCTTCCTTCCACCTCACTCGAGGCACCCGGCAGGGTTGCCCTCTATCTCCCCTCCTATTTGCCCTTGCCATAGAACCGTTGGCGGCCAAAATCAGGCAGCATCATCAAGAAAAGGCTCTTCGATGCTTTCTCCGCCCGATCCTCATATCCCTGTATGCTGACGATGTCACCCTCTATGTCAAAGACCCTCAACAGAACCTCAACCCGCTCCTCCGCGAAGTCGTTAGATTCGGAGGTCTCTCCGGCGTCCATATTAATTGGGCCAAATCTCAACTTTTTCCACTCACAACATCTGTGAGACGCTTCCCCACTGACTATCCCATAGAGTGGTGTGATGCCGAGGTGAAGTACTTGGGGACACACATCACCACTGATCGCGAGGAATTAATGAAGCTCAATTATGGTCGCACATTGGCACGTATAACTAGCAACGTTACTTGCTGGAATGCTCTCCCCCTCACCATGGCGGGTCGTGTCTCGCTCATTAAAATGGTCATCCTCCCCAAGCTCCTATATTTGTTTTTAAATATCCCTTATGACCCGGTCAGACATTTCTTCTCTCAGCTTCGCTCGGAACTCATCCGATTAGTTTGGGGTGGTAAACAACCACGCTTGCAATGGGATACACTTACAAGACCATACTCCCAGGGGGGATTCGACGTTCCTGATTTAGAGCTGTACTACATATGTGCCCAAGCACATTACGCTCAATATTGGTTCCACCCACCTCGATATACACCTCACGTCGCAACCGAGCATTGGTTGTCGGACCCCATTCTGTTGGACGGGGTTATACTGACTATACCCACGCCTCGCAAGGCCTGCCCGACTTCAGTAGATGGTACGGTTGCAGCCTGGCGCCGCATCACTCGCCGCCTTCAAGCCCCCATCTTATATTACCTGCTGCTCCTGCTTACATATCACCCGGGGATGCCAGTCCTGCAAGAAGGAGTTTTTCACAAAACCAAAACTAAACATAACATTCAGTGCTGGGGCGACCTCTTTCTCAATGGCACATTCCGCACCATGCAGCAACTATTTAAGGATACACCACCCTCTCCCATGGACATTTTCATGTACGTCCACCTATGACAGGGTTTTAGGGAATACACTCCCTCATACCCTCAAGAGCCCCCGATTGTTGCCCCACTACATCATGTACTGCGCGTCAGCAACGCGTCCCACCTGGTCTCTACACTATATCACACCGTATACACAGAGATGGTTTACCCCCCCTGTGCTTCCTGGGAAAAATGGATGGTGGACTTCGGACGCGAGATTACAGACCAACAATGGTTGTATTGTTGCAAGCAAACTGAACAGATTTCTTCCAGCAGTCGTTTGCGCATTACTCACTACAAGTTCCTACACCGCCTTTACTATACTCCCGTTAAACTACACAAATACAAACTACGCGAAACAAACCACTGCGACAGATGTAGGGAGGAAGCAGCCGACTTCCTTCATCTTGCTTGGGGCTGCAACTCAATCTTCACTTACTGGCAGCAGGTATTCACCGCGCTGGAATCGATGACCTCACTACAAATCCCCCTGTTCCCGCTCACTGCATTGCTTGGGTACACGGCAGAGATACCTACGGCACACCGCAAATTTGTCTCATTCACTCTCCTACTAGCCAGGCGTCGTGTGGCCTGCAGGTGGGGCTGCGGGCGTGCACCCAATTTCAAGGACTGGATTGGTGATATGACATTCTGGCAGGACCAAACTTGCACCTATGCTGAACTGCTCCCACTCTCGTCCCGACCCCGGGATATCTGGGACCCACTTAAATCATATCTCCTTGAACACTCTGCGCAGACTGGTCATGAGTCCTAACTGTCTTCTCCCATCCAACAATGTACTCCCCATATACGAATAGCCGATGATTGGTATCTCTCACTTTGAATATCTGGTCTATTGTCTCACTAAAATGAATCGCTCTACACTGTGTTTTTTGGGTTTTTTTTGCACTTGGGGTTTGGCTGAAATGTACAAATGAAGCCATTGCGTTGTGTCTTAGACATCGTTAGTGGCCATTGGAAAGCTCTATACTCATAGATATGCCTATACATGTCTTTGTAATATTGATGTCATGCTGGTGTATACACTTTCGTTGACAATTATTGTGATTGTTCTGCTTGCTATTATGAAATCTCAATAAACAAATAAAAAAAAAAAAGAAATTCACACCTTTCCCATTAACATTTTTAAATATTCCATTTTACTAGCAAAGTTTCTGACAAATTTGGAATATTTTATTAGTCCAAGGTAGGAGCGCAATTGATCCTTGTCTTTGGACATAGGTGTGGATCTTATAGCATATAACAAATCTTTCCTAGGTTTAACACCATCTGCAGATAACGTGTACCCAAGGTACTCAATCTCTTCCACCAGAAACCCACATTTCTCTTTTTGAAACGTTAAGCCTGATTCTGATACTCTGTCCAAGGCCAAATTTAAGGTGACATTGTGACTTTCCACACTATCCCCGAAGACCAGGATATCATCCTGAAAGTAGATAAAGTTGTCCAAGCCTCTAAACACCTCATTCATCATCCTCTAGAAGACACTGGCCACAGACGATAACCCGTGCCTTCCATGGAAATGAATGTGGTTAAGGGCTTGGAATTACTGCGGAGACGTATCTGGTGGTATGCATGTTTGAGGTCCAACTTTGAAAATAATTTTACTCCTTTCAGTAACAGAATGAGCTCATTGATGTTAGGCAATGGAAAATTGCCAGTCACGATATTTTGATTTAAGCTTCTCAGGTCAACAGAAAACCTTAATTTTCCACTTTTTTTTGTACTCACATCAGGAGAAACCCAATTCAATGTTTCAATAGGTTCAACCACCCTTCTATGAAGCATATCACCTAACAGTTTTCTAACCGCCTCCCTCACTAAAATGGGTACTCTACTGGCCTTGTGTTGTAAGGGGACAGCTCCATGCTTCAATTTAATTTCATGTACATACCCCTTCACCTCTCCCATCTTCTCCCTGAAAACATTTTTTGCCTCCAGCAGAATATCCTGTAGTGTAGTGTCTTCAACAACCATTACCTGAATGGGCGCTCATGGATTTAAGATAATGTAGGAATCATATTGATGAACCATCCCAAAATGGGAGGTCATGATTCAGCCACATACACTTTACCTCTTACATGCCTGTCCTTAAATGTGATATCAGTATTCATGTAACCTATGATATAAATTTGTTCCCCTTGGCACCCACCTGAATTGACATTCGTCTGTAACAAATGTACTTGAGGCCACTCACTCGTGAACATACTTTTAGGTATAATAGTATACAACGAGCCTGAGTCAACCATCAACTCTACTGCCTTGTTCCTGATGGTGAACTCCGCTTTGGGTCTATTCAACCTGCCAGCCATCTCATGCTTATGACCTACACACAAAACTCGGAAGATGCTCTACCATATGCATCTGTTGTTTCTTCCATTAATGTTGCTATCTTTCCTTTCCCATTGTCCTTATCCTTGCACATCCATGGCAAAGTGTTCCTTTTGCCCATTCTTCCTACACTCCTTTTCTATGGTATAACAATTCTTAGCATTTGAAGAATGAGTGTTTGCTGAGTGTTTTGCTATTATTGGTAGTTCTTGCATTTTTAGTTGCCCACTTAGAAGTTGAGACAACTTCATCTTCTACAGATGACACATCTCCTCCCCCTTTGACTTCCTTCTGTTCCATCTCCCGCATGCAGTATTCCAATTCCTCTACTACCTTTGTGTTAGAAATTGGGTCCCCAGTTGGCAGAGGTTTGCACCCTATCCAAGTAGGGACCACAATCCTAGTCATGATAAGCTAGATACACAATTTAAATTAACCTGTGCACACCCTCTGGTAGCTTGGCACGGAGCAGGCAGCCCGAACTTAAGAGGCAATGTATAAAGTATTTGTGCAACACACACAGTAACACAATGAGTACACCACAAAAAAGACTCCACATAGGTTTAGAAAAATAGGGAATATTTATCTCAGTAAAATAAGACCAAAACAGCAAAAATCCAATCTGTGGAATTGTAATTTATAAAGAATAAATGCAAAAATAGTGCTTAGAAGTCACTAGTGGTCAAAAGGTTTCTTGAGGTCGTGAGGGACCGGCACAAATCCAAAGTTTAGTCTGACTGCAATGGAGGGCAGGTTGGTTACAGGACCCAGACAGGTCCCACTGAAAAAACCTTGGCTAGAGCAAGTGTCGACGTCGAGAGCCTACAGTGTTGTCATCGAGCTCCGTTGAAGTAAATGCAATGCGTCGTCTTCGAGCCGCGTGGAGTGTCATTGTCAAGCTGCACGGAATTACACCAAATTTGGCAGAAAGGTAGATGTTGTTACGCATATTGTGCTTTTTGTTATTTGGTGCAAATCCGTGCAGTTGTTTTTGAGAAATGTATGCTGAAAATTATATATAAATCTCTGGCCGCGGATATTTCGCAGTGGTTTAGCAATGAGTCGTTGATGCGTGCCCCATCGAAAAATGCAATGATTTGCTAGACGCAACCTGAACAGAAAGTTAGGGCCGCAATTGTATCATTCAGGAACGTTTCCTGGGGTTGAAAATTTGTGTAAAAGCTAACATAAGGGGTCAGGGTGGAGATACTTTGACCCCATGTTTGAGAAATGGGTGTGTTAGTGACGCAAGTTATGTGTCCAAAATTGATTTTTTAAATCACGTGCGATATTCGCGACAACGACGCAACCGCCAGCATTGCCCCCCATCTACAGTCGCGGGGACATCGCGAAGTCATCACGAACATTAGTGAAAATATATAAAAAATATATACATATATATATTTGTACACACTTGCTGTTCACTGTCACATACTCATGTACACACTCACAAACTCACTCAGACACTTATACACCCATTCACATACTCACTCACACACATATACATCGAGTCACATACCTACTCAGATACTCATGCACTCACTCACATACCCATTCAGGTACTTATGCACCCACTTACAGTTTCACTCGGAGAGTGATGCATCAATGTACAGACCCACTCAGAGACTCATGCACCTACTTAGAGACTCAGTCATAGACTTATGTGTACAGTCTCATACCTACTTAGAGAGTCTTACACCCACTCACAGACCCACCTGGGTCCTCATGCACCCACTCACAGACCCACTCAGATACTCACGCACCCACGTACAGACCCACTCACACACTCATGTATGTTATCACAGACCCACTCAGACACTCATACACCCACTCACGCACCCATACAGTCACTCCCACACTCAGTCACAGACCCCTCAGAGACTTATGGACTCAGTCAGTCACTCAAACACTCAGAAACAAAACCCACTCACAAACTCAGTTAGATATACACGCACCCACTCACTCACCCAGTCAAGGCTCATGCATCCACTCACAGACCCACCCAGACACTCGCCCTCCCAGTCACAGACGTTACAATTAAGAAATGGAATTAAAAAAACCTTAGAAATTCACTGAAAAAAACAAAGGTTACTGGGATGTTATAGTTAGGAATTAGCATTTTAAAAACCTTAGAAATTTACTGAAAAAAACAAAGGTTTCAGGGACGTTATAGTTAGGCTTAGGTTTCCCTCATACAAAACCAGAGAAATTCAGCAGTTATGATTAGCTGAGCTAACTATAACTCGCGCCTCCGCAATGCACTGCTTATGACCTCACATATTACATTACTCATGATATGGTCAGTGACATCACTGCTGACATCTCAAATTACATCATTGATGACATCATCCAGTGACTGTGAGTGTTTTTAAAATGTTTGTGAGTGTTAAATATATATACCAAGATGTATTGATGAATCAGTGGGTGTATGAGTGCCTGTATCGATGATTCAGTAGGTGCGTGACTGACTGTATAAGTGAGTAATTAGGTGTCTCAGTGAATGTATGGGTGACTGACAAGGTTGTCTGAATGTCTGTATCAGTCTGTCAGATGGTGTCTAAGTGGCTGTATGGGTTGGTGAGTGAGTACATTAGTGGGTATATGGGTGATTGATTGGTTGTCTGAGTATGGGTGATTGATTGGTTGTCTGAGTCCCTCTATTGGTGTATGAGTGCCCGTGTGGGTAGGTGAGAGGGTGTGTGACTGCCTGCATGGATGAGTGAGTGGGTGAGTCAGTGGGTGTATGGGTTAGTGAGTATGTAAGAGAAGAGCTGTATAAGTGACTGAGTGTGTGCATGGCTGTGTCGGTGAGTGAATGGAGGTGTCATTGGTATATGGGTGAGCAAATGGATATGTGAAAGGCAGTATAGGTGAGTGTTGGAGTATACGAGTGACTGTATGGGTGAGTGAGGGATTGTGATAGTGGCTGCATGGGTTAGTGAGTGCGTGTGTGAGGGGCTGTTTGGGTGAGTGAGTATGTGTTAGTATCTGTATGAATAAGTGAGTGGGTGTGTGTATAACTGTATAGGTGAGCAAATGGCTGTCTTATTGACTATAGGTGAATGAGTAGGTGTGTGAGTAGCTCTATGAGTGACTGACAGTGTGGGAGTGGCTGTATGGCTGAAAGAGTAGATATAGCTGTGGCTGTATTAGTGAGTGAGTTGGTGTACGAGTGGCTGTATGGGTGACTGAGTGGATGTGTGTGTCGACATGAATCAGTGAGTGGTTGTGTAAGTACTGGTATGGGTATGTCAATGGTTTTTAGAATGCTAGTGTGGAAGTTAGAGTGGGTGTATGAAAGGTTATATTGGGGTGTGAGTGGGTGCATCAGAGATTCTGTGGATGATGTCATGAGTGATGTAATCTGAGATGTCATCAGTGATGTCATAAGTGATGTCACTGACCATGTCATGAGTGATGTAATATGTGAGGTCATAAGCTGTGTATTGCAGGGGCGCAAGTTATAGTTAGTTCAGCTAACTATAACTGCTGGCTTTTTCTGGTTTTGCATGAGTAAACTCTCAGCCAAACTATAACGTACCTGTAACCTTTGGTTTTTCAGTGAATTTCTAAGGTTTCTTTTATTCTGTTTCCTAACTATAATGGCCCTGTAACCTTTGTTTTTTTCAGTGGAAACATATATATATATATATATATATATCTTCAAGAAAAGCCCGAGCTTTAAAGTTGCACTCCACAAAGGTCAGTTTATCCAAACTATTTATTGCAGGAAACAGCGTTTCTGGACCCAAACAATGCTTCTCCCTGACGCGTTTCAGTGCCGCTTGCACCTTAATTATAGGGCGGGCGTGTTGGTAAGACTTGGAATGGACTGCCACATCTTATACCCTTCTGGCATTCGCTTTTCAGTAAGCGGCATGCCGGGAGTGGTAGTCCCGATTCTTCCTCTTTGGTGAGGTCGTGTCCTTGCCAACTTGTTTTATCTGCCAAATTCATATAATGTTTTCCAGCCCTCCGGTGGGCCTCAGGTCAATTAACCCGTTTCCAGTTCGTGAAACCTTTGTGCTGCAAGGGGGCCGCGATTCGATTTCCAGCCCAACAGACCTGAGTCCAGTTTGAATGGCGGTGCAAACTTCCACGGCCGGAAGCGCCGTGCATTTACTTCTTCAAGAAAAGCCCCGAGCTTTAAAGTTGCACTCCACAAAGGTCAGTTTATCCAAACTATTTATTGCAGGAAACAGCGTTTATGGACCCAAACATTGCTTCTCCCTGACGCGTTTCAGTGCCGCTTGCACCTTAATCATAGGGCGGGCGTGTTGGTAAGACATGGAATGGACTGCCACATCTTATACCCTTCTGGCATTCGCTTTTCAGTAAGCGGCATGCCAGGAGTGGTAGTCCAGATTCTTCCTCTTTGGTGAGGTTGTGTCCTTGCCAACTTGTTTTATCTGCCAAATTCATATAATGTTTTCCAGCCCTCTGGTGGGCCTCAGGTCAATTAACTCGTTTCCAGTTCGTGAAACCTTTGTGCTGCAAGGGGGCCGCGATTCGATTTCCAGCCCCAGAGACCTGAGTCCAGTTTGAATGGCGGTGCAAACTTCCACGGCCGGAAGCGCCGTGCATTTACTTCTTCAAGAAAAGCCCTGAGCTTTAAAGTTGCACTCCACAAAGGTCAGTTTATCCAAACTATTTATTGCAGGAAACAGCGTTTATGAACCCAAACAATGCTTCTCCCTGACGCGTTTCGGTGCCGTTTGCACCTTAATCATAGGGCGGGCGTGTTGGTAAGACATGGAATGGACTGCCACATCTTATACCCTTCTGGCATTCGCTTTTCAGTAAGCGGCATGCCGGGAGTGGTAGTCCCGATTCTTCCTCTTTGGTGAGGTCGTGTCCTTGCCAACTTGTTTTATCTGCCAAATTCATATAATGTTTTCCAGCCCTCCAGTGGGCCTCAGGTCAATTAACCCGTTTCCAGTTCGTGAAAACTTCGTGCTGCAAGGGGGCCGCGATTCGATTTCCAGCCCCACAGACCTGAGTCCAGTTTGAATGGCGGTGCAAACTTCCACGGCCGGAAGCGCCGTGCATTTACTTCTTCAAGAAAAGCCCCGAGCTTTAAAGTTGCACTGCACAAAGGTCAGTTTATCCTAACTATTTATTGCAGGAAACAGCGTTTATGGACCCAAACAATGCTTCTCCCTGATGCGTTTCGGTGCCGCTTGCACCTTAATCATAGGGCGGGCGTGTTGGTAAGACATGGAATGGACTGCCACATCTTATATCCTTCTGGCATTCGCTTTTCAGTAAGCGGCATGCCGGGAGTGGTAGTCCCGATTCTTCCTCTTTGGTGAGGTCGTGTCCTTGCCAACTTGTTTTATCTGCCAAATTCATATAATGTTTTCCAGCCCTCCGGTGGGCCTCAGGTAAATTAACCCGTTTCCAGTTCGTGAAACCTTCGTGCTGCAAGGGGGCCGCGATTCGATTTCCAGCCCCACAGACCTGAGTCCAGTTTGAACGGCGGTGCAAACTTCCACGGCCGGAAGCGCCGTGCATTTACTTCTTCAAGAAAAGCCCTGAGCTTTAAAGTTGCACTCCACAAAGGTCAGTTTATCCAAACTATTTATTGCAGGAAACAGCGTTTATGAACCCAAACAATGCTTCTCCCTGACGCGTTTCGGTGCCGCTTGCACCTTAATCATAGGGCGGGCGTGTTGGTAAGACATGGAATGGACTGCCACATCTTATACCCTTCTGGCAATGAAGGAGAAAATAGTCATGGTGCATCCCAGGTTTTCGCTATCTCCCATCCTAAGATTAAGGTGCCAGCTGCACCGAAACGCGTCAGTAAAAGCAATTATTTCAGACTTGTTTTCCGGCTCCGTAAATAAAAGGCTCATGTTGAACCACCCTCTGTTTGGAGTGCGTCCTTAGAGCTTGGAGGTTCTTTTGGAAAATATATATATATATATCCATCCAGCAACGACCGCTTATGTCCGAGCCAACTTTCTCGAGGAGTGTGCGGCGAGGTAGCGAACCTCCAACATTCCATCAACATCTGCAACAAGGCCAGTAAAAATACCCCGGCTCGAACATGACAGTACCGCCACTCAGAATCGTTGTTCAGCGTATGTTTAATCGACACTTGGCAACAAAAAACAAACCCAACGCGTTTCGGAGTTTCCTCACTCCTTGGTCACGGGTTAGGTGTATGCATCATTTCCGTCTTATTTAAAGCAACAGATCGTGCGTTTCAGAATAATGAACATAAACAAAATACTGTCATGATTGGTTCATACACATCTCAAAAAGAATATGCTGAAATGGCACATGCAAATCAACCCTATTACAGTAATCAGCATTGTGTGGAATAAAATAATTACATTTGGCCTTCAATTTGATCGTAAACAGCATATTGTAGAACTACATCGTGAACTACCTGCGTTTTCAATAAGCTAACCACATTTCATCATGCGGCATCACTTTATAGTGAATAATCGCGCGAAATCAATGCACAAAGCTGACGATTCACTGGTTTGAACCGCCAAAAAACGGAAGTGCTAAAAGTTACCATTCCGAATCTATAAAATCAGAGTTCTAAATATCGCTGTTGTTAATAAAGTTATATTGATGGCAAATTTTTTTTTTACAAAGACGCAAGGTAAAGCCCAAGTGGGCAGTACATGAACGTAATTCATTGTTATTGAAATGCTTTACAAATCCAATGACCTCGTAATTCTGACAACCGGACAACAAATAATCTATAGCCAATACATAGCTAATAGCCAATTCCGCCCCAGTGGGCATATCCAGTCCATAAATCCATCATTTGTCAAACATATGTACGTCAGCACTAGCTGAAAAGTTTAAAGATACAAGAGCTCTTCTGCCTTTCCATATTCTTCAATCTGAAACAAGCCAACAGAGAACATTTTGATTAAAATCACAGGTTTCAACACACACATGAATTAAAAAAAGGCATAAACCTATACAGAAGGAAGCAAAAGCAGTTACACAGAATTTTTAACATCAGCCCAAATGTACTGCCAATTCTTCATCCATATTTAATCCATTAGGACGAAGGGTATTGAACTTAATAATCATCTTGGATTCTAACCTCCTCAACTCAACTGTTTGATCTCCCCCTCTCTCGTGTTTGAGGATGGTGTCAAGCACAACAAATTTTAATAAATTGCAATTTTGGGTATAATGAGATTTAAAATGTCGCGCTATTGGGTAATGCCTATCATCGTTATGGATGGCGTGCATATGTTCTAATATGCGTTTCTTTGCCCGATGAATTGTGCTGCCTATATAGGCTAGTTTACATGGACAAAGAAGAGCATATACCGCATACTCAGTGTTGCAAGTAAGTTGCTTATCAATCACAAATGGTTTTTGATCAAGTGCTAGTTTCACTGTTTTACAGCTATTACTGTATTTGCAGGCTTTACAGTGATTGCAAGTATAGAAGCCCTTGGTTGTGTTTCTAGATTTCTCTGGACTTATCAAACAGTGACATAAAAGGTCTCGTAGTAATCTCGCCTTTTTAAAAGTTATTTCAGGGTTTAGCCCATTCGGTGTTACTAGATCAGGATCAGTTTTCAATACATCCCAGTATTTCCTTAGGCTTTTCCTAAGATCCCAGGCTTGATTGTGGTATCTTGTGATGAATCTAATTTTTTGGTCATCTGTTGCGTTGGGCTTTGGACAAAGTAAATTATCTCGGTCCAATACCCCAACTTTGTCAACTGCCTTCTGAATTGTCTTGTTGCTATACCCCCTTTCCCTGAATCTTTGTGTCATAGTTCTCAGTTCATTACTAAATCCTTCATTAGTGCTGCAATTCCTTCTGGCGCGCATTAGCTCGCCGTACGGGATGCTTTGGATCAAGGAGGTGGGGTGACAGCTCTAAGTAAACTGTTCCCTGCTGTGATCTTTCTAAACAGGTGACTAACTAATTTGTTGTTTATGACAGTGAGCCTTAAATCAAGAAACTCAATTGACTTGCTGCCTGTGCGGCTACTGAATGAAAGATTTATTGTATTATCATTCAGAGTGGCAACAAATTCTTGGGCCTTCTCTCTAGTTCCACTCCAAATGCAAAAGATGTCGTCTATGTATCTAACCCAGAGGACGACATTGGTCTTAAAAAGTCTGATGTTATTGACTACTTGCTCCTCCCACCAGCCGAGGTATAATCCTGCAAAGCTGGGGGCGAAGCAAGTTCCCATTGCCGTCCCCTGGGTTTGTCTATAGATTGTTTTATCAAACAAAAAGAAATTGTTGGTAAGGCAAATGTAGATAATCTCAATGATCATTTCAGTGTGTAAGAGGTGCGATATTGATCTATTTTTCAAAAAATGTCTACATGCGTCAATTCCTAAATTGTGGGGAATACACGTGTAGAGACTATTTACGTCCAAGCTTAATAACAGATAGTCATCGTTCCACTTAACATCTTTGATCCACCTTAAAAAGTCACCTGTGTCCCTCACAAAGGAAGGGAGGGCATGTACAAATGGCTGAAGAAAGTAATCCACGTATTTGGATGTACTTTCCAACATGCTCCCCCTAGAAGAGACAATAGGTCTCCCCGGTGGGTTTGAGGCGTCTTTATGAAGTTTGGGCAATAGATAAAGTGCCGGTATTTTAGGAAATTTACATAATAAGAATTGATATTCTTCTAATTTCAAAATACCTTGGTCTCTCCAGTTACTTAATCTTTCCTCATACAATTTGTTTGTTCCTTCATAACAATTTCTAGATGACTTTTCATATCGCTCGACATCATTTAATTGTTTCATTCCCTCATTCAGATACATTGTTAGTGGCCACACAACAACATTGCCCCCTTATCAGATTTTTTGATGACAATGCTGGTATTATTCTCCAATTCTTTGATAGCCTCAATATGCACTTTTTAAAGATTTTTCATTCCCTTGGGTTTCTTAAAATCCATACGTTTAAGCTCCTGAATCATGCCTTGTTCAAAAACGTCAATTGCCTCATTAGCAATTTGAGGCAGGAAAATCAATTTGGGCCTAAAGCCACTGGGGGCACTAATACCGATATCAATATCATCATTAACCAAATTAAGGAACGGGTTATCAATAAAACCTGGTTCACCTTCAAGCTCATACATGGTATGTAAAACATCCATATCATTAACATTGATTATACTACTTTTTCTTTATGTTTTTCAGGTTTTTGAGTACTCATCGTGGCATACCATATTTTGATTTCCAATTTTCTCACAAAGTGAAAGAGATCAATGCGACTCTCTGTATAATTGAAATAGGCAGTTGGACAATAGGAGAGGCCTAAGGCTAAAACGTCCATTTGATATCAGTTTTACACAAGTATCGTGCATCTTGGCATGAATTCTCGTTGTACTGACGAATCTCTCGGGATTGAGACTACAGAAACAAGCTTGTGTTCAGGTTTTAACACTGTTCTATAACTGCCACGCGGTTACGATCATCTCCAATACATTCACTTTGGAGTTACTACTTACTCTGCAATTTCTATTAGCCTTGAAAAAGTCCTTTCGGACGAAACATGTGTCGGCTGCCAGTGTTTCTTGTGTAATGGGATTCTGAAATGAAATAAAGGATATACAGAAGAAAAAAGATCGACTTAAGGACTTCCTCTATTTACCATAACGGTTAATGCCTACCTTACAGATTTGGACTGATTTTTTGATGTGCCTCGGCATTTGTGCAATGACACTGAAATGATCATTGAGATGATCTACATTTGCCTTACCAACAATTTCTTTTTGTTTGATAAAACAATCTATAGACAAACCCAGGGGACGGCAATGGGGACTTGCTTCGCCCCCAGCTTTGCAGGATTATACCTCGGCTGGTGGGAGGAGCAAGTAGTCATTAACATCGGACTTTTTAAGACCAATGTCGTCCTCTGGGTTAGATACATAGATTACATCTTTTGCATTTGGAGTGGAACAAGAGAGAAGGCCCAAGAATTTGTTGTCACTCTGAATGATAATACATTAAATCTTTCATTCAGTAGCCACACAGACAGCAAGTCAATTGAGTTTCTTGATTTAAGGCTCACTTTCATAAACAACAAACTAGTTAGTCACCTGTTTAGAAAGACCACAGCAGGGAACAGTTTACTTAGCGCCGATAGCTGTCACCCCACCTCCTTGATCCAAATCATCCCGTACGGCGAGCTAATGCGTGCCAGAAGGAATTGCAGCACTAATGAAGGATTTAGTAATGAACTGAGAACTATGACACAAAGATTCAGGGAAAGGGGGTGTGGTATCCTCCGGTTTAGGGGAGGATTGTCATATTTAACCTCACCCCCCTCCTCCTGCTTGACATTGGTTTGTACCCCTGTGACATGCCTTAGAATGTCACAGCGCTGAGTGTTCTAAGTCGAGCTCCCTGCGTGGAGATCGCGGTGTGACTTCACAGACGACAGCTGTGGCTGGGGTCCTTACGCTGTTACCTCTGAATAAACCTCCTTTGTTATCTACTATTTCGTTTCCTGTGTACCTGCTACGAACCACATCCAGATACTACACTGGCGACAGAGGACGGACACAGGAATTCCTAGGCTGACGGCGGTAATTGACCTCAACACGCATTCCAGTACGACGTGTGCTGTCACGGAATACCTTTGGTACTGTGAGTAACTATACACAAGAAATGTACGCAATTGGAACTGGGACTGCCTTGGTCTATTGACATCTACCTGGTGTTTCTACACCTTGTGAAGAAATTGGTAGCTCCATTTTTCTCCTCACGTTGGTCCCCTTGTAGGTTTTTTTTCAAAAAAGAAAATTCAAGTTATACACTCTCGCTACTATACCCTTGAGAGTTGTTCAGCATGTACATCTTTGCTGTGGAAGCATATCAGGGCACGGTTAATTTTATGACAGACTTATTTTTCACCACAAGTATCACTGCCCAGGTGCGGCATTATCGGTGTAACTACTGCTCATTTGGCAGACTAACTCACAGCAAGATATCGGACAGTCACGGAGAGCAGTGAAATTTTAACTTTTATTCAAAACAAAGGGTGGTACCTTTTAAGGGAGACCTGGCAAACACGCTATGGTTATAGCTGTGTTAACACTTACACCACTAAGCTGAGAAGAGAGTCTCATGTCTTTAAGGCATTTGCTCAGGCTTATAGCATTTACCTTCGTGGCTATTGTGCAGTGAGCCCCTCGCCATTCGCGCTGACTGGCACAGCCTATCCATCCTTTTCCCCACTACACATGGGATATGGAGAAGTGAGCCTTAACTTTGACAAGCCAACTGACAACGATTTCACTAAAGCCGTAAGCAATATTCGCCAGTCACGCTGACTGGCACAGCTTCATTTGCCTTCGCCTTTCATTGCGTAGCGGTAAAAACCGAAGGGAGCATCAAGCCAGTCGCGCTGACTGGCACAGCCTCATTTTGATCTGTGAAGGGTTCTCCGTGGGCGGATGTAGCTCTAAAGAGCGAGGAGAGTATCAAGCTGGTCACGCTGACTGGCACAGCTCTGTGCCTCCTGATTATTCACGGCACAATCACCTCAAGAGAGACACACCCTTACCTGACTGGGAGACTCCCTTGTGTTGCCTCGATCTCTCTCTCTCCTTTGGGTGATCCTTCTGGTTTGCGCAAGGTTTACAGGGAAGTTTGTTCTTCCTGTCAGCGAAGGAAACAGCAGAGTAAGGAAGTCACATAAATCGACGAGTTGACTGAGAAAGGTCTCTAGCAGTTCTTCAATGGTGGTATTAACAGTGTGACAGCGCCTCCTGGTGGAAGTTTTTTTTTCAAATTCCTTTTCTTTGAAATCACACTAAAGACTTCAGCCCAAACACAGACATAATATTGGTTTGACTCTCCTCCACAATTCAGTCTGTTATCTTATCATAAAGGTAAAGCGCATAACTGAGATTCTTCTGCGGGTTAATATTTGTTGGGTCAACAACAAAAAAGGAAAGCGTATAACAAGATTGTTGTGGAGGCAGATTAGTATTGCAAACATACAAAATGCAGAATGTCACACCACCGCCATTTTTCCTGGCCACTCCAGGGGAGCCAGTCTTAAAATGGAACAAATGGAAAAAAGTTTTTCAAAACTACGCAGTTGTGTGTGGGCCAAATTTAGGACTAGAAAGGAAAGTGGCATTATTGCTACATTACTTAGGGGCTGAAGGTCAAGAAATTCTAGAACATCTTCCAGATCTGAATGTCAATGATGACAGAGGCTTGAATGAGTATGAAATTAGCTTGAAAAAATTAGAGATCCATTTCTTGCCAAAAATTAGCACCATAATGGAACGCTACCATTTTGGAAAGAGAGGGCAGAAAGAGGGAGAGTCAGTAGAAGAATTTGTATCTGAGTTGAAAAAATTAGCTGCGAGTTGCAAAGTCGGGGGGGTTTGTGAAGAACGTATAAGAGACAGTTTCTATTAACTTGTAAAATTGAAAGAATACGAGAAGAGTTATGGCTAAAAGACGACCCACCTCTGGGGGAAGTGCTAATTGTGGCCAAACAAGTGGAGCACATGATGCAGTGCGTGAGTGAAATTTAAGAAGCTTGTGAAGGAAAGACAAAAGTGAACGAAATCACTAATGAGAGTGACAATGTACTTGTGGTTAAAGGAATTAAAAAAAACAAAAAGAGATTAAGAGTAGCTGGAGCTTTAAAGGAAATTGCTACCGGTGCGGAAAAGTTGGTCATTTGGCAAATAGCAGGAGTGCCCTGCGCTAAAAGCAACTTGCAACAGGTGTGGAAGGAAGGGTCACTTTATAATCTGTTGCAAGAGCAATGCCAATTACAAAAGAAACAGTAGAGATGACACTACTCGAGTCTGCGACGAAATTGTCTTACAGATTGAGGGTGGGGTTGTGGAAATAAAATCTATAATTATGCCCCTTCGCTGCCCTCTGCACGATCTAATTATGCCCCTTTGCGCGATCCCCTTTGCGCGATTAATAATTGCCCACATTAAAAGCCGACACCATTTTGTTTTTAATTCACCCTTTGGTGTCCCAAGACCCCGAGCACGAGCACGACACCCCTGCACCTGGTTTTCCTCATTTTCACCATCTGTCTCTGTGGTTTCTGCCAAGTCCGGGAAACCAGTACATGAGTTCCTGCTCCCCGCAGAGATGGTTCATGTTTCTGACATGAAGCACGAGCACAAACCCCCAAATGAGGAAGCCTTCCCCTTCCAACTGTCAGACTATTTCACATCGCAAGTCCCCTCACGAAGCCTAAGACACGCCCCATTTCTTCACACTCTGCTCCTCTTGCTGAATCTTTGTTCCTCTATCTGCCACGACCTGTTTGTTCCTCTATTTTGCCTCGTGACCAAGACTGTATAAATATTCTGCTGTTGAAAATAAAGACCCCCACTTAAAGAGAGGGACTTGAGAGATTGCTCCTGTGCCCGCTTGGTGCTGGAAGCACTCCTTTAACTCGAGTTATTGGTCTTCTCCTCCTTCATTTGAGCACCACGGACTCCTCGCTTTGCATTGACAAGAAATTATGATTTATTAAGCATAGAAATTCAGAAATGAGGTAATAAGTAAAATTAATTTACCACAGTAATTGGCGCCCGAACAGGGACATTCCCTTTCCCCACGCGCCGGCGATATTGGACCCGGTACTGTCCCCTCCTGACCGTTGACGGACTTCAAAAGTGCACAACGCGGGGAATTCCCGCTAACTCCTCGAGGCGAAGAGGGGACCGACTGCGGCCCAGCATCCACACGAGGCGGTGAGGAAATAGCGGAACGTCCTGAACCAAAGCCCAACCTGCGAAGCAGACGAGTCCGAGGTTCTACAAATCCCACCTTGAAACTGCGCGCCGCGTTTTCCCAAAATCTTCAAGAGGCCTTCCAGTTACTTTTCGGTGAGTACTGCTGAAAAGTATAAAAACGAACCCACAGCTTTTGTGGGGGCGGTAAAGATACTGCGTTTTTGGTTTCTCACCTATCTTTGGTGAGGACTACTAAAACTAGTATAAAAGACGGACTCACTACCTTGTGGGCACGGTAAAGATACATGTTTTTGTGGGTTTCTCACTTATTTTGTGAGGACTACTAAACTAGTATAAAAGACGGACTCACCTCTTTCGTGGAGTACGGTAAAGATATTTGTTCTGTTTATGTTTTTCTCACTTCTAAAATCTTTGAAAGTCTTGCCATCATGCCTATTTTCTCGAAAATACGTAAGATGGCAACCAAAAGAGTATTCTTGAGAAGGAAATTCCCCTTCCTCCTCGGGATACTCAGGACACTTCATGTATGCAAAACATGGTGTCGGTGCACTTATTTATTGTGATCTATGGGTAGAATATACTAAAGACCTAGAACTCAGATATAGATGGCCTGAAAATGGTAGTTTTGATACGGAGTGTATTATGAAATTAGAGGAACAGTTATGGAAGAAAAAGAGAGTCCGCCAGTCACAGAGTGACTCAGTAGAATTATGGAGAAAAGAAGCCCATAGGAGGCAACAGAAGGAATTGCATAAAGTTGAAAAGGGTAAGAGAATGTCAGAGCAGGCCAAGAAAGAACAGTTACAAGAAATAGGGAAAGAAGTAGTTAGTGAGAAAGGAATAAAAGGGAACAATCAGCCATTTCTACTGGTTTTTATCCTGTATTGCCATCTGCACCTGAAAACCTTAACATTGCATCAGCACAGCCTACAGCCCCACCACCAGAGGATACTTTTACTAATTTTCTCTTAGATACTCCACCACCCTATGAAGTTCCAGTCATTCAACACCCTCTGCCTCCGCCACCCCTTTCACAACATAACGCACCACCTCTCACTCCAGAAGGGGGTGCCGTAGGTACAGACCCAGGTAAAACAATTCCCGACTGCCCCTATGACCCGACTCCGAGCAACACAGGGGAGGCGGGCCGAATAAGTAAAATACTTCATGACTCCTGGGAAGAAATAAGACATCTACCAGCAATTGACACGTTTCTTCAAGCGGCCTCTGAGTTTCTTCGTACTGGAGAGAACTCACGAGCCATTAACGCTATGACTACAAGAAGATCACACCCTGTAAAAATGCACATGTATAGGTTCCTCCTTTGCTGTTTCATAAAACACATACAAGCAGAGGAAAAGAAATGTACCAGTTTCACTTTTTGACTTATTAGATTCCGCATCCGACCACACTAGTCTAGAACTTATAAATGATGCACTAGATAGGTTCACCCGTAATGTGACCCGTATTCTGCAAAACTTGCAAACAAATGAAGAGAATAAGAAACTTGAGGAGGAAATTACTGAACCTACTGAAAAAGTCCTACCCGTTCGTTCTTCCGCCCCTAATTCACGAACACCCCCGCCTACATTCCTCCAAGGTCACTCTGAACGGTCATCTCCAGATGAGTTATTTGAAAATACATCCAATGCATTAGACTACTGGTTAGACCAGGAACCTCCGCTTACACCGGAGGAGGAGGAAATAGCCAGAACTGCGACCCTATGGGTCTCTCAATATAAGATATATGACAATGATCTCATAGCCCAGCTTTTTCTAGCATTACCACGCTCACATCAAAGATTAGCAAGTCTCTACATGGTACAACATCTCATCACACTCAATGACACTCATTTTAAACATGATCCAAGACTCGAAGATTTTCTGTCTGACTGCGCTGATAACATGTTCCTCCACAATAGTTCAGTTTTTCTTAACACATTTATAGATTTTAGACAGAAATACCAGAAAGTGACTGGATATAGATCTCCCCATAATACGTGTGGATCAACTAATAGACTTCCTCAAACACGCCAGTTCCCCATGAGAGAGGTCCACCCCAGAGCTGACACGAATGGCGCGCTAGCAACGCGTCTTCATTTATGTACCCTTGACAAAACTTGAGTTACTAAGGATGAAAGAGATGGTTCCCTCCCACTCAAAGGATCCTGCTGGATTCTTTAAGGAATTAGGAGATGTATTAATGATGGGAACATATACTCTTTCTGATATCACAGCAATTCTGAAATTATTGTTGCCATCAGGTATATATGACAAACTAAGAGAAAAGATTGGGAAGTAGCAGGTGAACACATTAAATGGACTGAACTTCAGAATGACGAAAATACTAGAGTAGCAGGTCAAGGTATAGGAGACAAACTAAAAGCACTTCCTGGCACTATTTTAAAGGTGCTACCACAGTTACTAACAGTGAAAAAGGAGGACTGGGATGCCATTTCCTCCTGCAAACAGAAACATGGTGAAGACATAGGAGATTATTACACTAGACTTGAAAAGTGTTTTGCGGTAAATAGCGGCCTTACGCCAACAAGTGAAGCTTACCCGCATCTGTTTGTTTCCAAATTAGTAGATAACGCCTTGCCAGCCATTAAGGACAGAGTACTAAAAGTAGAAAGTACCTGGCAAGCACATACACCTCCACAGGTGTTACAAATGCTACAATATCACCAGAATCGCATTAGGGATGAAGAAGAAAATGATAAGAAACGCATGAAAGACACAAAGATGAAAGCATTAGTAGCCCAAACTGCACCCCAGCGTCAACAGACACCAAGTAGCCAGACAAATATAAAAAGCACTTGTAATTATTGCAAAAGATGGGACACTTCGTTAAAGATTGCCCTGTCTTAAAGCACAATTTGGCTACTGGTAAGACCCAGCCACGCCCATATCAGCCAAAACAGAATGATTCCCTAGACAGTTCAACACCTTCAGTTCCACTGACAACACAAATGGCCCAAATGAATATTATAGACAGCGCCTACACTGAATATTACCCAGATTTCTCATGATGTTGCCCAGAGAGAGAAGATGACAAACTGCCCCTAATCCCCATTCCAGTAGATCAGACAGGTCCATTTATAGAGGTCCGACTTCTTGGGGAGGATAGGAAGTTTCTACTAGACACTGGGGCCAGTAAAACAACAATAAGCCATCAAGAGGTCCCAGAGGCTCCTCTCTCGGGTTCAAAAAGTATTTCTCTGGGTTTCTCGGGACAACCTGTGACAAACGTCACGTCAAAGCCACTGCCCTTGCAGGTTGGTCCCCTCATGACAACTACAGATCTTATATTGACAAAATCATGTCCAGAAAACTTGCTTGGTATAAAAACATTGAAAGAATTAGGAGCTGTCATTGTTTGCTCACCTACAGATGTCAGACTATTTCTGCGAGATTTCAAGGGCCACTACACAAGTAGAGAATTAGATGAGCGTTTGAAAGATTTGCCACACACCCTGTGGGCCACTGATTCCACCACAGTAGGATGTATGGAAATAACACCTCACAAGGTTACACTGAAAGAGGGAGCCCAACTACCACGCATAAGGCAATACAAAATTCCACCTCAGGCTGAACAAGCATTAATGTTAATTATTCAGGACCTAATACAGTCAGGTGTGATTAAGGAAACAACTTCTAACATTTGCAATTCCCCTGTTTTACCAGTTCATAAAAAAGTGGAACCAGGAACACCACCTGTCTACAGACTAGTGGTGGATTTGAGAGAGCTCAATAAATGTGTCGTTCCACAACACCCTGTGGTTCCAGACATCTCCACCCTACTCACAGCCATAGATGCGGAAGCAACGCATTTTTCAGTCATTGACTTGAAAAACGCATTCTTTAGCATACCTATTCACCCAGACAGTCAATACCTTTTTGGCTTCTCCTTACAAGAACGAAGTTTCCAATTCACAAGAGCTCCTCAAGGTTTCACAGAGAGTCCAAGAGTATATAGCCAAGCATTAAAAAGACAACTAGATACTGTTCAAATGCCCACGGATACAGCCATACTACAATATGTTGATGATATCCTCATTACGGCCAGATCTGACGCAGCATGTGCTGAAGCATCACTACTAGTACTAGAATTCCTAGCTGCAAATGGCCATAAAGTTTCCCCTGGTAAGCTCCAATTTTGTTTACAGCAAGTGGCATACTTAGGGCACTTGCTGTCAAAGGAGGGTAGGCAGCTTACACAGGAACGCATCCAACTCATACAACAAATACCACAACCAACAACACAGAAACAAGTTCGAGCCTTTGTTGGTCTCACCTCATATTGTAGACAGTGGATCCCACAATTTGCACTCATTTCCAAACCGTTAGTGCAGCTGACAACACTCGAAGCTGGCGCTACTCCACAATTACCCTGGACAGATGAACACACGCAAGCCTTTCAGTCTCTTAAAAAAGCTATGTGTCAAGCCCCAGTGCTGGCAACACCTAATTACACCAAAGATTTTACATTATTTGTAACAGAAAACTCAGGTACAGCACTATCAGTTCTGACCCAACTTCAAGCAGACAAACATAAACCATGTGGTTATTTTTCAAGCACATTAGATCCAGTAGCACAAGCATTGCCTGCATGTCTAAAATCAGTAGCAGCTACTGCACAAGCTATTAGACAAAGCGATTCTATTGTATTGGGACATCATCTGATAGTTCAGGTCCCACACGCTGTAGAACTTCTGTTAAACAGAACACAAACACAGCATCTGACAAGAGCCAGACTCACCGGATATGAGATGACACTTTTTCAGCCACACATTGAGATTAGACGCTGCAACATTTTAAACCCAGCAACACTGTTGCCACTGACCTCTCCTACTGAAGAAATTCACGATTGTATTGACATAATTGATTTAGTGACCAAACCAAGACCAGATTTACAAGATACTCCCTTGCTAAGGCAGAAATGACACTCTTTGTTGATGGTTCATGTATGAGACTCCCCACAGGAGAATTAGCAGCAGCCTATGCCGTCACAAATGGTACAGACACTTTAGAAGCACACAAGATAGAGATACTGTCGGCACAGGCAGCAGAACTCATAGCCCTAACACGAGCATGTCACTTAGCAAAAGGAAAGTCAGTTAACATCTACACTGATTCACAATATGCCTTTGGAGTTGTACACAACTTTGGTACATTATGGAAGAGAGAGGATTTCTCACATCACATGGGTTCAGAATACAGCATGCTACACTCATCACTGCCCTCTTAGAGGCCAGTCAGTTACCAGAGAAAATCGCAGTGCTAAAATGTAAAGCGCACACAAAAGGAACAGATGAAATATCAAAAGGAAATGATTCTGCAGACAGTGCAGCCAAGTTAGCAGCAAACACAGAATTAAGTATACCACACCGCCAATATACAATACGAGACCCCTTTTCTGACATCCAGGATGTCCAAAGTCACGCCACACCACAGGAACTGCTAGAATGGAAGGAAAAAGGAGGGGTCCTTACAGATCAAGGCTGGATGACACCTGAAAGAGCAGTATGGTTTCTACCGGATGCCATGGTACAAGTTATGGTAAACACCATACATGGACCAGCACATCTGGGAGAAAAAGCAATGTTAGACAGCATACAGAATATATGGCACAACAAACATTTGAGAGCTGCAGCCAAACAAAAAGTTAAAACGTGCATGATTTGTAATCAGTTCAACCCAGGAAAAGGCACAAAGGTGGAACAGGGAGGATTCCAACCCCTGACCATCCATTTGAAGTTCTCCAGATGGACTATATCCAGATGGAGAGATGTAGAGGTCACAAGTATGTGCTAGTTGTAGTGTGTGCTCTGACCAGATGGACAGAAGCCTATCCCGTCCCAGATTACACTGCAACGACAACTGCTAAACAATTAGTTAGAGAGTTTTTTCCGAGGTATGGGTTGCCCCGTGTCATCTACTCAGATAACGGCCAACCTTTTTCCTCTGAACTCATGAAGCAAGTGTCTCTTCTGTTAGGGTACACTTGGAAGTTTCACTGTGTAAGACATCCTCATGCAGCAGGTCTAGTAGAAAGGCACAACCAAACTTTGAAGACAAAATTGGCCAAGATATGCACTGACAAAGGCGTGGACTGGATGGTAGCCTTACCGGTTGCCCTCTTCTACATGCGTATGGTAGCCCATTCCAGAACTGGCTTATCTCCATATGAAGTGGTCTTTGGCAGACCACCAAATATGTGGAGTACGCCAAGGCCTAAAAGAATAACTGATGTTGACAGTACTATGCTGACTGACTACCTGGCTTCCTTGATGTCTGCACTCCAATCTTGTCGTTCTCAGGTTGCTGCCACCTTCCCTGACAAAACCAACCCGGAAGAACACGCCATCCGACCCGGGGACTGGGTCCTCGTGAGGAACTTCGACCGGACCAGTCCCCTCCAGCCCAGGTGGAAGAAGCCAAGACTCGTACTACTAACAACACGGACAGCAGTGAAGGTCGAGGGCAGGAAGGGCTGGCTCCACGCAAGCCACTGCCGGAAACATTTTGGACAAAAAGACACTGTTGCTGATGGCCCTGCCAATCCCACTGACATTGTGACTGAACAATCTTTATTGCCTTTGGAACTAACCCCACAACAGGATTACAAATCAAAGTTAAGGTCTGCCATTCGGACTCTGGCTAATTAAGTCCATTGGGCGTCGGTCCAGTGGTGAAGCGGTTGGAGCATGGGAATGGATTTTAACACCTTGACTATGTGGGAGAAAAGAAAAAAAATGAACTCTAGAAAAAGACATAATGGTCCTATTATATGTTTGACAGTATTATATTTCCTCATGGCAGTTATGACGTGTCTTGGTTGGATTCTCCACACTGTTTTTCCCCCAACACAACACACCTCTCATACACCCAACAGCACTCAGGAACACACCTATCACGACCTACCCCCTCATGAACAAGCCCATAGACTAGCCTTGCGAAACAATACCTTCATACAGATGCTACACCACACTCAGCAAGCCAGTAATAGCACCAATTGTTGGATATCCCACCTCATCAGAAAAAGGGAGGGATGCCTCTTTTTTCTTTCCCATTCTCTTATAATGGAACTTGTGAAGCCTGGTTCGCCCTAATAACAGCTGACGCTACTACCCCCACCTCCTGCCCTGACGGAAATAATTCATGCAAGAATGGGTGGCCTTGGGGGGATTTAAACAAGGTACTCAATACTGCCTGTTACCCTAATAAGGAGGGAGATCCTCAGGCGACCGGTACAGTCCTAGAAAGTGAAGAATACAAGCAAGGGAACATGACCATGTCCTACAAGATGTTAAATACCAAACCTAAAAAGAATGCTGGTTCCCCTTCCATCTCGGTCTCACCAGTAAAAGGACACCTGTGCATCCAGAAAAATGGCTCTGTTCCATTAGGACACAGTGACTGTCATACCACTATAAGTTTTGAAGACAGAGGAAAGTCCTCATTTCTAGCATCTCGCCATACTTATTTCATCTGTGGCCAAACGGCCTATGTGCAGCTGCCCTTGAACTGGGGGGAACTTGCTATATAGCATTCCTGTTACCCCCTGTCTTTGTGGCCCCATCCACTTACCACAGAGACCTCCTAGTGCCCCATGTCAGACATAAAAGAACGATCGATACCTCCTTGGTTGACCAAACGGAAACCTCATGGGAACAGTATACAGATTTTAACAAAGGGTTCTTCTTCTTTGTTGGCCCTGTACAGAACAGCAAGCTTATACGCAGGTTGACAAGGACCTTAGAGGCTGTAGTAAACCAGACGGCGTCTGCCCAGGGAGCTTAACCCAGGAGCAGTCTGCCATACGATTGGTTACTCTCCAAAATCGCCTTGTCCTTGACATCATCTTGGCTGACAGAGGCGGAGCCTGTAAAATTATAGGCTCTAGCTGCTGTATATTTATTCCTGATAATTCCCCATCTGTATACACGGCCATAACAAAATTACACAAGATAGCCGTAAGTTTACATCAAGAACCTGGCACTTGGACGTGGTCTGACTGGTTCTGGAAGATAATATCGTCCTGGGGATGGCAACTGCTGTCAGCAGCAGGCATAATATTCCTGATAATAACTGGATGCTGCCTTTGCAGCCAATGTGGTCCTGCCCTATGCGGTCTATGCGCTGCAAAATGCATTCCTAAACCACTTGTCCAGCAGAGAGAAAGGAAAGAATCATGTTACAAGAATGTATAAATGATCTCATGCAAATTGAGATATAATGTAGGTACACTCTGGGGCAAGGAGGGAATGTGGAAATAAAATCTATAATTATGCCCCTTCGCTGCCCTCTGCGCGATCTAATTATGCCCCTTTGCGCGATCCCCTTTGCGCGATTAATAATTGCCCACATTAAAAGCCGACACCATTTTGTTTTTAATTCACCCTTTGGTGTCCCAAGACCCCGAGCACGAGCACGACACCCCTGCACCTGGTTTTCCTCATTTTCACCATCTGTCTCTGTGGTTTCTGCCAAGTCCGGGAAACCAGTACATGAGTTCCTGCTCCCCCGCAGAGATGGTTCATGTTTCTGACATGAAGCACGAGCACAAACCCCCAAATGAGGAAGCCTTCCCCTTCCAACTGTCAGACTATTTCACATCGCAAGTCCCCTCACGAAGCCTAAGACACGCCCCCATTTCTTCACACTCTGCTCCTCTTGCTGAATCTTTGTTCCTCTATCTGCCACGACCTGTTTGTTCCTCTATTTTGCCTCGTGACCAAGACTGTATAAATATTCTGCTGTTGAAAATAAAGACCCCCACTTAAAGAGAGGACTTGAGAGATTGCTCCTGTGCCCGCTTGGTGCTGGAAGCACTCCCTTTAACTCGAGTTATTGGTCTTCTCCTCCTTCATTTGAGCACCACGGACTCCTCGCTTTGCATTGACAAGAAATTATGATTTATTAAGCATAGAAATTCAGAAATGAGGTAATAAGTAAAATTAATTTACCACAGGGTAGCGAGCAACCCAAAGGATTTTATATCCGTAGAGGAGACGATGGTTGAAGCAATGTTTGATTCATGCACAATATTGACAATAATATCCCCAGAGGATTTTGGAAAAGTGTCAAGGGGCAAGAAGAAACTCCAAAGAATGGATGTCAGGCCGGGGGGCTATGGAGGACAACCTATACAGATGAAAAGTTTCTTTTGGGGCACTGTAGGTTACAAAGATAGAATTGCGGTCACTAAGATTTATGTATCCAAAAAGGGGGATAACATACTGGGGTGGCAAGCGCAAATGATTTAGGAATCTATCTCAACCCCAACAAAAACCCACAAATATTGGTGCAAGAGGTGGGCAAAGAACAAGTGGGTATTGAAGAAGAAAGACGTATTCACAAAACAATTGGGATGCCTCAAGCACTATGCACACAGGATTAGACTCAAAGAGAATTCTAAACCAGTCTCAGCCAAGGTGAGAAACCTGCCCATATCTATGCAGGAGGCGGTGAGGAAAGAATTAGAGAAATTGTGCAGTTTGTGAGTGATTGAGCCTGTAGAGGCCACTGAGTGGTTGGCACCCATAGTAGCAGCCAAGAAGGGAGATGGGGCAGTGCGTTTATGCATAGATCTCAGAGCACTGAATAGAGAAGTCATAGTGGACAAGTACCCCCTGCCAAACATCACACAAATGATCAGTAGAGTAGCCGGAGCAAAGGTATTTTCAACCCTAGATTTAACCTCTGCTTATTATCAAGTCAGGCTGCACCCAGAGTCACAAGAACTGATGGCGTTCATCACGCCCATGGGGGCCTACAAGTTCAAATGCATGCCTTTTGGACTTGTATCCGCCTCCGCAGTATTTCAAAGGATCATGAGCAACCTCCTTAAAGGTATACCTGGAGTACTATGCTACCAGGACGATGTTCTTATCTTTGGAGATAATGGAACACAACATGAACATAGACTCAGACAAGTCCTGATGAGGTTCCAGGAGCAAGGCCTTTCCGTGAAAAGGGAGAAGTGCAAAATTGGGTGCTCTGAAATAGAATTTCTAGGGCATAAGGTAACGACTTCCCAAAACTGAGCTGCAAAACACCATTCTTAACCTTACCCCACCAAAAAGCAAAGAGGAAATCAAATCCTTTATGGGCATGGTTGAATTCTATAGTAAGTTCGTTCAGAACTTTGCCAGACGTACTTACAAAATTCGCAATCTGCTAAGGAAAGGGGTGACATTTGACTGGAGTGAGGCATGCCAGAATGAGTTTGAGGACACACAAAAAAGCCTTAGCAGAAGCACCCAACCTTAAGGCCTTTGTACCTGGCAGAAGAACGGTGATAACCACAGATGCCAGCTCCAAAGGATTAGGAGCTGTTCTGACGCAAGTGGGAGAGAAAGGGGAGGAGACCATAGCTTTTGCCTCTCGCTCCCTACGCCAGGCAGAGTTCAACTACTCGGTGATTGAGAAAGAGGCGCTAGCTGCACATTGGGCCGTCCACAAATTTAGAGACTTTGTGTGGGGAGTAACGTTCGACCTGAGGACAGACCACAAGCCTCTTGTCGAAGTCTTTACAAAGAAAGGGCTAGACTCTATCTCGAGCAGAATCAGGAGGTGGGTGGTGAGCCTACAAGAATACACTTTTGGGGTCGAATATGTACCTGGTGTGAGGAACTTTGCTGCGGACTGTCTTTCGCGTCTAGTGGGGGAAACACTAGAAGAAGCTAATGATGGTGGTGGGCAAGAAGAGGAAGATAGTGAGATGCAGAATGAGAATGTATGCGTCATTACCCAAGGAGCAGTAGAGGAAGTACGTTGGAAGGATGATTTGAAAGCAGACTTGCTTCTACAGAGAGTGTGTGAAAAGACCAAGGGTGGCTGGGCGGACCAAGACAAGCGAGAAGAGACACTTAGACCATTCTGGATGGTTAGGGACGAACTATCCTTTGTGGATAATTGTCTGTTCCGTGGTACTAAGTTGGTACCTCCTGAGACTTTGAGAGGGGTTTTGGTCAACTTGGCCCATGAGGGGCATCTGGGCGTTACCAAGACCAAACAGAGGTTACGTCTAGACTATTGGTGGCCCAAGATGGACTTGGAAATTGAGAGGAAAATAAGAGAGTTTGTACCATGCTCCTCCAGCGACACGATACTGAAACAACACACACCTCCCATGCACTGCAGGTCACCACCTGAGGGCCCGTGGGCGGATGTAGCTCTAGACATAGTGCGTCCGTTGGCAGGGGAAAATCGCACGCCATACATACTGGTACCCGTGGACCTATACTCCAGGTGGCCCGAGTTAAAGTTCGTATCAGAGATCACTACCAAATCTGTCATTGAATTCCTACTAGAAGTGTTCCTTCGGGAGGGTTTACCCAGCAGCATACTGACGGATAATGGGGTGCAACTCTGCTCAAAAGAAATGAGAGTTCCTAAAGTGTAATGGAATAAAACACAAGTTATGTGCCCTGTACCACCCAGAGACTAACGGGATGGTCGAAAGATTTAACAGGACCATCAAAGAAGGTATCCAGCTAGCGAGGGCCAGTGGGTTGTGCTGGAAAGATGAGGTTTTGAAGCGTCTAGAGGCCTATAGATTAACCCCTCACCAAACCACTAACATGACGCCTTTTGAACTATTGAAAGCTAGAAAGCCAAACTCAAGATTAGTACCAGGTTGGATGAAGTGGTACAAGGGTTGGACTGGTCTCTCTGAGGAGGCACAGTGGCGTGACAGAGAACAGAAGGCCATGGGTGATAGAAAAGCAAGGTTTGATAAAACACATGCAGTCAAGGACATTGAATTAAAGGTGGGCGACCTGGTCAAAGTCAAAGCTCCCACAGGTAGAGCAAGATGGTCTGAGTTTACGGGGCCTACTAAAATTGTAAAGTTGTTCAGGAATGCTGTCAAAACTCAAGAAGGGAGGATTAGGAACCTTGGAAGGGTGGTGAAGTACACTGCTCCCGCTGTGGTCACAAACACCTCAAAGGAAAGTGAGTGTAGAATCCCAGGCGCTGCCAGCTCACCCGAGGCTGCTGACGCAGGGTAGACTAACACTCACCCCAGGGTGAGCAGCAGAATGATTTGTCGTCCTAAGTATTTAGAGCATTATGTTGATAAGTAAACTTTGTCTCTCTCTCCCCTACCTTCTTCTTCCCTCCCCAGATACTGTTAATTGTAAAGGAGGGGGATGTGTGGTATCCTCCGGTTTAGGGGAGGATTGTCATATTTAACCTCACCCCCCTCCTCCTGCTTGACATTGGTTTGTACCCCTGTGACATGCCTTAGAATGTCACAGCGCTGAGTGTTCTAAGTCGAGCTCCCTGCGTGGAGATCGCGGTGTGCCTTCACGGACGACAGCTGTGGCTGGGGTCCTTACGCTGTTACCTCTGAATAAACCTCCTTTGTTATCTACTATTTCGTTTCCTGTGTTCCTGCTACGAACCACATCTAGATACTACAGGGGGTATAGCAACAAGACGATTCAGAAGGCAGTTGACAAAGTTGGGGTATTGGACCGAGATAATTTACTTTGTCCAAAGCCCAAAGCAACAGATGACCAAAAAATTTGATTTATCATAAGATACCACAATCAAGCCTGGTATCTTAGGAAAAGCCTAAGGAAATACTGGGATGTATTGAAAACTGATCCTGATCTAGTAACACCGATTGGGCTAAACCCTGAAATAACTTTTAAAAAGGCGAGATCACTACAAGACACTTTATGTCACTGTTTGATAAGTCCAGAGAAATCTAGAAATACAACCAAGGGCTTCTATACTTGCAATCAATGTAAAGCCTGCAAATACAGTAATAGCTGTAAAACAGTGAAACTAGCACTTGATCAAAAACCATTTGTGATTGATAAGCAACTTACTTGCAACACTGAGTATGCGGTATATGCTCTTCTTTGTCCATGTAAACTAGCCAATATAGGCAGCACAATTCATCGGGCAAAGAAACGCATATTAGAACATATGCGCGCCATCCATAACGATGATAGGCATTACCCAATCGCGCAACATTTTAAATCTCTTCATACCCAAAATTGCAATTTATCAAAATTTGTTGTGCTTGACACCATCCTCAAACACGAGAGAGGGGGAGATCGAACAGTTGAGTTGAGGAGGTTAGAATCCAAGATGATTATTAAGTTCAATACCCTTCATCCTAATGGATTAAATATGGATGAAGAATTGGCAGTACATTTGGGCTGATGTTAAAAAGTCTGTGTAACTGCTTTTGCTTCCTTCTGTATAGGTTTATGCCTTTTTTTAATTCATGTGTGTGTTGAAACCTGTGATTTTAATCAAAATTTTCTCTGTTGGTTTGTTTCAGATTGAAGAATATGGAAAGGCAGAAGAGCTCTTATATCTTTAAACTTTTCAGCTAGTGCTGACGTACATATGTTTGACAAATGATGGATTTATGGACTGGATATGCCCACTGGGGCGGAATTGGCTATTAGCTATGTATTGGCTATAGATTATTTGTTGTCCGGTTGTCAGAATTACGAGGCCATTGGATTTGTAAAGCATTCAATAACAATGAATTACGTTCATGTACTGCCCACTTGGGCTTTATGTTTTACCTTGCGTCTTTGTAAAAAAAAATTTTGCCATCAATATAACTTTATTGACAACGGCGATATTTAGAACGCTGATTTTATAGATTCGGAATGGTAACTTTTAGCACTTCCATTTTTTGGCGGTTCAAACCAGTGAATCGTCAGCTTTGTGCATTGATTTCGCGCGATTATTCACTATAAAGTGATGCCACATGATGAAATGTGGTTAGCTTATTGAAAACGCAGGTAGTTCACGATGTAGTTCTACAATATGCTGTTTACGATCAATTTGAAGGCCAAATATAATTATTTTATTCCACACAATGCTGATTACTGTAATAGGGTTGATTTGCATGTGCCATTTCAGCATATTCTTTTTGAGATGTGTATGAACCGATCATGACAGTATTTTGTTTATGTTCATTATTCTGAAACGCACGATCTGTTGCTTTAAATAAGACGGAAATGATGCATACACCTAACCCGTGACCAAGGAGTGAGGAAATTCCGAAACGCGCTGGGTTTGTTTTTTGTTGCCAAGTGTCGATTAAACATATGCTGAACAACGATTCTGAGTGGCGGTACTGTGATGTTCGAGCCAGGGTATTTTTACTGGCCGTAGTTGCAGGTGTTGATGGGATATATATATATATATGTAAATTTACATTATATATGTGTACTATATATATTTATTACAAGTCCAGAGCTCCAAAAAAAGAACCCCCCGACCTCATGGGAGGTGGAACGGCCACCAAGGCAGCATGGTGGGTAGAAACATAAACAGCAAAAACACCAAACGCCATTCAAAACACAAGGCAGAGATCCAATTAATTTAATCCTGGTTTATTTAGCAAAAACACCACATGATGCGTTTTGGCTACATGGTCTTGTTCACACGACCTAAAGAGTTGTAACCCCTCCTACTTAAACACACATAGCCATAGACATGGTGAAGGGACACATGAGCATTCAAAATCATGGTGGCCATCTTACAACGGCTACTCTTCTTATTCAAAGTATCGAATGCATCATTTTACATTCAAAATAGCATTCAACCTAATAACTCTTCTATCCAGAAGTATTTTATACCTCGTTCACTCCTTTTCTAGGAATTGTGCAATTAAAGGTTTCCGCCTGGGTGCCTTCTCTGTCTTTTACCAAAACAATACATTATAATACTGTTAGACCTGACATCGCTTGGTGTGTTTCCCCTGCCTTTTTGCTTTCTGACCTCCTGGTTTTGACTGTTTTTGCTGGTTTAGTGTCTCTGTACACTTTCTCACTGCTGTTCAGTGTTAAAGTGCAAGTGCTCCTACCGTAAATTATGTTATGGATTGGTGTTGCCATGATTGGCATGTTTGATTCACTGGTAAGTCCCTAGTAAAGTGCACTGAAAGTGCCAGGGCCTGTAAATCAAATGCTACTAGTGTGCCTGCAGCACTGATTGTGCCACCCACAGAAGTATTCCTGTAAAGGTATCTAAGCCTTGCCACTGCCTGTGCACAGTCTTACTGCCATGTTGACTTGGCAAGTGCACTCACTTGCCAAGCCCTAACCTTCCCTTTTATTGCAAGTAAGTCACCCCTAAGGTAGGCCCAAAGTACCCTTATGGGCAGGGTATGTGAAAGGTAGGACATGTACTGGTGTGTGTGATATGTCCTGATAGTGAAATACAGCGTATTTTGTTTTTTTACAATTGAAAGGCTATCTGTCCCATAGGATAGAATGGGAGATACTTTGTGACATCTTATGATATGAAATGAAATTGAAATGAAATTTGTACTTGTAAAGCGCACCCATACCCCCAAAGGGGTGTCCAGGCGCTGTACGCATACCGCTGTGGAACCCTTCCTGGCTTTTCCCTGTGAAATGTCCACTCCTGGGCACCCCCAGGGTGAAGCCAGGCATCCCAGCGCTGTTGGGGCCGTTGTGGAGATTAAGCAAGCTATTGCCCAGAGTTGCAGAGTGGGACCCATGATTAGAATAGGCACCGAGGCGAGAATTATCAGGTCCGAGGAAATTGAGCCCAAGACCCGCCGAGGCGGGAATTGAACCCTGGTCCCGGGCCAGATCTCTGCATCAGGGTCTGCCGCTCTAACCATTGAGCCACACTTCTCCACTCCACACATCTTACAAGTATAACGTCCCATTGGGACCAGATAGAGAAATTGAGTTTAGTATGCCTGAACTCAAAATGTAAAAATGCATCTTTTAGTAAAGATGATTTGTATGTTGTGTATTTTAGAAAGTGGGTATTTTCTTGCTTAGCCATTCTATGTGCCTCTTCTGGGTTGTGGATTGACTGTCTGGCTTTGGAGTGACAGGGGCTGGGGATGTGCATCTTCAGACAGCCACTGGGGGGTTGCGGTGTGTCCTGTCTCTCCTGGATGAGTCAGGGCTGAGCTAAATAGACCTGGGCTGCATTTAGAGTAGTGAGAGGAGATTTCCTTGCACCTGAATGGGCCTGGTCTGCCCTGGACAATGCTGTCTCCACCTCCTGCCAGGAAGCTGGGCCAGAGAGGACAGAACTGGTTTGGACTGAGCACAGACACTCTCTGCTATAAGAGAACAAAGGGGCCCATACCCCAAGATTTTAGAACTCTTGGACTCAGAATCCTGCCCAGAAGAAGAGATGGAGAAGCTGTGAGGAGGAACTACCACTTTGCTGAGTGCTTTGCTGTGTTGGCCTGCAGTGGCTGCTTCTGTCTTGGGCAGAGAAAGGACTGGACTGAACTTTCTTCAATTTCTTTGTTTGAGTTTCTCCAAGGGCTTGAGGTAGAGCTTGCCCCCTGTTCAAGAAGTCTCAGGAACAGCAAAGACTTCACCTTCCTCTGAGTACCGCCTCTGGGACTGCGTGTCCCAGTTGCACAGAGGGAAACCGCAACCGATGCTGCCACCAAGACCGCCGGCAGTTCTGTGACCTGAAGGCACCGCAGAGAGCACCACTGCATTTCGCACTGCAACCCTGGTCTCAGCGCCGCCACTAACCGCTGCCACCACTGAGCCGCTGCTTGCACCGTGACCTGTGGGCACCGCACTCTGCACCGCCTTGCTTGACTCCGCCGTCCTGGTCTCACTGATGACGCCATTGCCAGCTGACATCCTCGCCGTGGTCTGGGGGCATCACTCGTAAGCTACACAAAGTACTGACCCGTCCCACACCGCACCCGCGGCCCACCGATGCCAGCCTTATCGACCGCCAATCTTCGAAGGATGCCGCAGCTTGCATCATGACTGTCAGCATCGCATCAAGCACCGCCCCGCTTCGCACTGCAGCCCTGGTCTCACCAACGCTGCTGGACGACCGCCACCTAGCTGCTGCCTGCACCGTGACCTTAGGGCACCGCACGCTGCACCGTTCCGCTTCACACCGCAGCCTCGACGACCACCGCCGCCAGCCCATACCGCGGCGGTCGGCCAGAACTAAAGGTACAGTTTACAAGTCTTCTGACACTGTCGCCAGTCCGCACCGACGCAGTCGACCGAAACTGTCAGATTTGGTTGTGTTCTGCACCGCGGTAGAACCGGACAGAGCTACCGAGTTCAAGGAACTGCATTTTTAAGCTTATTCTTGCAAAGTGCATAGTTTGATTATTGTATGTTGGATTTTTATCGTTTTTGGTCTTGTTTTACACAGATAAATATTAGATATTTTTCTAAACTGGTGTGGTGTCCTTTTGTAGTGTTTTCTCTGTATTACTGTATGTTATGTGCAAATGCTTTACAAACTGCCTCTGAGATAAGCCTGACTGCTCCTGCCAAGCTACTAAGGGGGCTAGCAGGGGTTATTTCAATAGTGTATCCCCCTTATCCTGACTAGGAAGAAGAGTCCCTACTTGGACAGGGTGACAACCTGCCAACTAGAGACCCCCATTTCTAACAAATACAATACAATAAAATAAAATACCGAACCAACCTGACAACTAGATTTTTTCATCTGACAATGAGGATAAATAAAGGCAGACACTTTGGACCCATAAAGTGCCCACCCAAAGTTCTCCCATCTGTTGAATGCTTTCAACTTATACTGAGAAGGGTGAGTCTAATGTCAGTGCAGGCTAGTAAGGTGCATTAACACAGACCATCCCTGTGTGGGAACTTATTTACTGTATCTTTCCTGCGCCATCCAAGCTCCTGTGCTTTCAAGTAATTTGGACTGAGTGTGCATGGTGGTTGGTGGACATATCACACTAAGATGATGGGGACCATCACAGGAAACGTGGGCAGAAGAGCATCTACGAATGCTTTTCTGACCATAATTCCCGGTGCATAGTCAGTAACTCAAGTCTCTTGTGCATCACTCAAGTGTTTGCCTTTCTAGTGTGAGCCAATTCAAGTCACTTGTCCATTGTTTAAGAAACCAAACTTATGTGACGCAATCAATCCAGGATTTGTAAAGCACAGCAAATCACCGGTGAGGGTCTCAAGGCGCTGGATTGTTGGCACAGGGAGATTAAGTAATTTGCCCAGAATCACAGGATGTTGACACTGCCGCCGAGACTCAAACCTGGTTCCCACGGTTCTGAAGTTGACAGCTCAGGCCATTACGCCACATCCTCTCCCCACATCCACTTACAACTGCAAGCCTCACTCTACCGATAAATAGTGGATCCAGAAGCACAGCTGTGAAGATGGGCGAGTCCCCTCTGGGAGCTCTCCGTGGTTCACCAGATAGCGCACCATGAGAGTGCTGCTAAGTTGTGACTGAGTACCGGCATTGCTCAACCGATCATCTTGGTCCACGCCCTGTATATTTTAGAGTGAGGACTGTTGGGAAGTGGCAATGACCTAGTACGAACCTTTGTTGGGTGCTGTGCTAGCTCAATTCCATGATGCTGTAATGGATTCTGAAAAAAAGTCAAAATGGCTGCTGCCTTAGGTGTGTTTGCCTTCAAATCAAATGGCACAAAGACGTGACTCAGGACAGAGATCTTTCAACCAACTGTTTCAAACTCATCAGAAAGACATTTCACCATGTATGGCGATGGTGACTATTTCAAATGTTTTTGTGCATTTGGACCTTGCTGAAGGTGCATTAACCACCGGACTATCTTTCTGGCACGGGAGCCTGTGAGCTGCAGGTTGTACACAGATGGCTGCTGCAGCACTCATTTGCTAAAGCCCTCTCAGTCAGTTTAGTTTGTAAACTGGCGGCAACATTCAGTCGACCCCTGACCAACCCATCCCCCTCTCATTGCACCATCATGCAATAAACCACACTCCAAACCATGTAAGCATAAAAGGCCATTTATTAGGACAAGGTTGCACATATTAAATCAACTCAATACTGGTAAACTTAATTCAAATCAACATTTAACAACAACCGTTACTATCTCAGTCTCCCCACGCCATTCGCAACTCACCATCTCGTCCTCACCCTTCTCCATTTCTCACTCTGACCTTGTTCCATATAACCCAAACTCTCCTTCAACCGTCCTCCAATCGTCCAATCATCCATCCTTGAAGCTCCTTCCATTGCTCATTGCATCCCGCACCCCGCCATCAATCACCTGTGCACTCTCCCCCCCTTGAGGGGTGGATCTGCCCGTCTGTGACTCACCACCTCTCCAAAGTACCGCCTACACCCGCAACCTGTCCTAAACTGGCACGCTATAACCGTACTTACCCCTGACCTCACTCCTGTTACTTGTAGGGTGGGTGGGTGGACTAACCATTCCCTGAGCACACAACCCCTCCCCAGTGGTGTTCGGTGTCAGGAAGAAGCAGGGTCCGCCTCTCCTGACACCTATATAGCCTAAACTAAGCCCTCCCCTTCCCCTAGCTAGATCTATCCCTGCCTTGTCCTCTGGCCCTTGCACGAAGCACCCCGGGGGAAGACTGGTCTGCGACCCTCACTTCCCCCGGGGGCCAACATCATGCAATAAACCACATTCCAAACCATGTAAGCGTAAAAGGCCATTTATTAGGACAAGGTTGCACATATTAAATCAACTCAATACTGTTAAACTTAATTCAAATCAACATTTAACAACAACTGTTACTATCTCAGTCTCCCCGCGCCATTCGCAACTGACCATCTCGTCCTCACCCTTCTCCATTTCTTACTCTAACCTTGTTCCATATAACCCCAAAATCTCCTTCAACCGTCCCCCAATCATCCAGTCATCCATCCTTGAAGCTCCTTCCATTGCTCATTGCATCCCGCCATCAGTCACCTGTGCACTCCCCCCCCCCTCGAGGGGTGGATCTGCCCGTCTGTGACTCACCACCCCTCCAAAGTACCGCCAACCAGGCTACCCCCGTAGGGCGGTTGCCACCCCCCCTCCACCTATGGCTGTGCACCTTTCGCCCCTTAGTCAGCCCTCCAGCACCAAATGGATTCATTCCATAGCTTGCTTACTGCGTCCCGCATTTCCATCATATAGTATGCGTTCCCCATCCGCGAAAGGTGCACCCCATCATCCCTGAACAGGCATGCCTCCTCCTCTTTCAGCCCCACATGACCAATCAACTTAATATCCTGCAGCTGGCAGAAAACCCTCATTGCCCTGTTCAATTTTCTCCAGGCCTCATCAATTGCTGTGTGCTTAACTGTCCCCCTCCATACTCTACGCAGTACCAGCTCAGTCCACACTACACATGTGCCCGAAAAATTCCTCCGTATGGCTGCCAAGTCCCTTTGCATATCCTGCAGCAATGGGAGTCCAGATAGGCGTACCAGGTCATTTTCCCCAAGATGTATTAACAGCATGTCCGGACAGCCTCGCTGAGGCACCAATTTTGTCAACCAGGGAAGCAGGGCTCCCCATCGCATTCCCCCTTTTCCCCACCAGATAACCTAATGGTGGCTGCTCCTCATTCCCCTGGATCCCACTGGAAAGCAGGAGAACAGTAACACAGGCCCTGCTTGTTAGTAGGCTGAACTATGGAAATGCACTTTTTGTTGGCATGCCAGATTACCTTTTCAAACATCTGCAGGTAATTCAAAATGCAGCGGCCAAACTGGTGTGCAACAAGGGCAGATATAGCTCAGCGACAGATTGCCTAAGGCAACTTCACTGGCTGCCCATGCGTCAAAGAGCAAGATTTAAGCTCTTAGGACATGCACACAGGGCACTCCATCACACCGGCCCCAGGATTCTGCGGAATAGAATTAAATTCTACACCCCGTCCAGGTGCTTAAGATCACGCTTTCAGGCGCTAGCTGAGACTAAAAGGATCAATAAGAGTAGAGCAGGCGGACGCACTTTTTCGTACCTTGAAGCTTTGCACTGGAACGAGCTTCCGATGGAATTACGACTGATCGAAGATTACATGGCGTTCAGGAAGAATCTTAAAACTAATTTATTCCCCTAGGATTGCTGCCACCGATCACAACAGACCAGCTCAATTCACCACCCTCCCGCTACGGTAGCGCCGTGAAATCCCTATGGTATGAATGTTGCGCTTTATAAATAAATAAATAAAGGTTACGTCTGTACACCTGCTGGTCCGCGTATTTCGCTGCCCAGTGTACAAATGAGTGTCCCACGATCCAGGTAACCGTCTTGGTTCCTGGTCCTCTCACGCATCCTGCAATAGAAATGAAACTATTAGATCAGATTCAGCTTCCCTTGCAAATAACCCCCTAACCCCCCAGTCAACAGCCCATTTAATTCTATTTGCGCACATAGTGCTCGCAGCAGCGCGACCTCCACCTCCCAATCTGCGGATTCTACCCCAGGACCACCACAAACGCGCTGCCGTTGTTGCCGCCCCTATTCTAAAAGAATGCGTACCAAAATTAGCCGGGTTCTAAATCAGTTTCCCCAACGCCATTCTTAAGACGGCCAACAACTCATAAGCTGTCGCCCTGCCACCCGTGGCATGACAGAAAACCCCGTCTGCGCACCTACCCGACAGCGCAGTGAAATGGTGCCAAGTTTGGATCGGGCAACCCTTGCTACAACCGTTCTCCGCCAACCATACCCAACGCCCTTTCCCTGACTAATCCATCTTGGATTGCCTCAACCATATCCCCAGCCGCCCGTGATCCACCCGCACTTCCTCATATTGGACCCCAACGCTTGCGTGCTGTTCCTACCAACTCCGAGACCCGGAATGCCCCAAAAAACATCCACACCATACATAGTTTAAACAATGCGACCTCAAACTGGTCATAACAGCACAATGGTTACACACCCAACAACTCTTGTAACAACTCAAATGTAACTGCCCCTCGCGGCGCCACCATCCCACCCCAATCCCCACCCCCACCCCCACCCCCCGCTCCCTGCCCCGACCCTTCAACTTCTTCCCCAATATCTCTTCCTTGGCAGGGTCAAAACCCAAGTACAGTTTGCCATAGAACAATATACTGGCCAGTTTGCCCGCTATGGTCGTGTGTGACAAGCCTTTGTCGATGCACCCAAGCACAAAACGCAAAACTCCCTGCTCAGCGACTCGCCAATCTATATGCAGCGCCTCCAAAGGCATGCCCATGAAATCTCCAAACTCGCTCCATGCCAGCCGATAACTCTTTCTGGTCGATTCAGCCAGGGATTTTTCAACGAAACCAATAACTCTCATTCCCCCCATGCCCAGATGTCCTCCGGCAGCTCTGTCTTGCATTCTTCCACTCCTGGCGCCAGGCTCCGGAACTGGTGCCACTGCGAACGAGATAATGCATCAGCTATATCATTGCTGGCCCCTGGCACATGTCTGGCCCTAAAGACCACATTAAGACGCAGACACACAAGCATAAATCGATGCAACAGTCACAGCACCCTCAGGTCTCTCGATCTCTGCCTGTTCACTACCTCCACCACCGTCATGTTGTCTACATGAAACAACACCAACCTGTTCTGCAGCTCGTTACCCCATACCACCAGTGCCACCAGAAGAGGGAAGAACTCTAGGAAGGCAATGCTCCGCCCTTGTTTAAGCCAATGCTCCGGCCACATTTCTGCGCACCATCGCCCATCCCAGAACAGCCCGAAATCCTTAGCCCCTGCTGCGTCTGAGAAAATCTGAACTTGCCAGACTGTGTTTTCCTCCAGAAATTCCAAGGGTACCCCATTGAAATCGTCCAGAAAAGCCTGCCAAACCCCCAAGTCCGCCCTGACACCCATTGAAATTCGCACCCTGTGGTGTGGCAGCACCGCTCCAGACATGGCCATGCTGAGCCGTCTACAAAATGTCCTCCCTGCTCTGACCACTCTGCAAGCAAAGTTCAGAAATCCCAAAAGCTTCTGTACTGTCCTCAACTCAATCCATCGTTCCCCCATGATTTGTAGCAGGAAATTCTGTATTTCTTCCACTTTTGCCTTGGGTAAACAAGCTATCCAGCGCACTGAGTCCAATTCGATGCCCAAGAAAGTCAACACACAGCTGGGCCCAGCTGTTTTCTCCGGTGCCAAGGGCACCCCAAATTCTTGCATCAACTCTTCAAACTGTCTCAGTGCCCACCCGCAGTCTCCGGACCTTTTGGTCCCCACAAACAAAAAGTCATCCAGGTAATGAGACACTCCCCTGTGACCCAAAAGCCTGGTGAAAACCCATTGCAGAAAGGTACTGAACAACTCGAATAGGGCAGAGGAGATGGCACACCCCATAGGCAAGACCTTGTCAACATAGATGGCACCCCCAAATTGCATCCCGAGTAGTGGGAAATCCACAGGGTGAATGTGCAGCAGCCAAAAAGCCGATTTGACATCACACTTTGCCATCCCAGCTTCTCGCCCGCAGCCCCACACCAGGCGGATGGCATCATCGTCTGAGGCATACAACACTCTCGAGTCTTCTTCAGCAATGAAGTCATTTACCGATCCACCCTTCGGCCAGGATAGGTGGTGGATCATTCTGTATTCTCCCGGATCCTTCTTTGGCACCACTCCCAAGGGAGAGATGATTAGATCAGCCAAAGGCCACTCTAAAAATGGTCCTGCCGTTCTCCCCTCCACTATCTCGGTCGCTAGTTTGGCTTCTACTACCTGCAGGAACTGTTTTGCGGACTTCAAGTTGTCTGCCCATCTGCGCCCCCTCTGACCTTGATACCTAATCCGGTAACCATCTGTGAACCCCCACTGTAAACGCAACGCAGCTTCTTTCTCTGGGTAAATCGAGAGCCATGGCCTCAAGTCTAACTGGCGTAGGGGCCCTTTGAACCAGACTGCCCACTCCCCTTGGTTGCCCTCCACTGCTCTGCTGGGGTTGCCAGAGTGAATCACTGTGTGATGGGATGGCGCCCCCCGCATTTGGAACATTTGTGCTTGAATTTGCAGGGGTGTCTGGAGCAACATCCCTTATTGAAGTTCCAGCAGGCCCCCGTAGTGGGTCCTGCCGGTTTCTGCTGGTATCCTGGTCCAGTTGCCCCTTGGTGTCCTGGTCCGCCCACCCCCTGTGGGGCGGGGTGGGGCTGAAAGGGCTGGTAAGTCACTGGCAGTCCACTAGCTGTATGTGTGGCTGCCGAGGATTGAGTGGATTACATCCACTGCATCCAGAGCTCCGAATCCACCTCCCCCCATGGTTTATCCGGGTTAATGCTAACCCAGGCCCTAAACTCCTCGTCATAGCTTAACCAAGCGAACCCCCCAAAATGCATCTGAGCCTTGCGGAATATATCTATGTATTTAAGCAAAGCTATCGCCCTATCCAAATGCTTTTCGCAGTATATGCTCGCATAAATCAAGAAGGCTGACGTCCAGTTTTCCATGTTAATGGGAACTCTTGGCCGTCTTGTTAGCTCCCACTCCTCTTCTTTGGAATCCTCCTTGGCCTGGATATCCCTGTGCAGTAGTTTGAAGACATCAACATACTCGTATCTCCAGATCCTACTTTTTGTCTTTTCTGACAAGTGGGACCCCAGCGGCATCGCCAGCCCCATGTATGGCAGCTTTTTGTTATACTTGTCCTCAGGCTTGTTCTCCTTACCTGCTGCTCCCACGGCACTGTCCGTCTGGACACCTGCCCCCACCATCTTCTTAGCCCTGTCCCCGGACTTGTGCTGCGGCAGCGCCGCCCCTGCACCCGGCCACACCTGCTTCAGCTCATACGCCACCCCATCGCCTACCCCCACCGACTTGCTGGCTTTCTTCTTCACCCCCAAATACCCCCTTCCCATGCAGCCCACCAGTCATTCTTAGCTGGCTGCACTCCGTCACCGACCGCCTTGTCTCTTTGTCGCGTTCCACCGCTTCGCGACCCTTCACACCTGGCCGTCCCCGTGTCCTTGGCAGCGCCTTGTAAGACACCAACGCCACTGGTTGTCCTCCCCACTCTCTCAGCCTCATCCCGCAACTCTCCTTCCTGCCATTTGTCACTCTCATCCTTGTAATCCAGCACCAGCTCTGCCTCATCTCCAAGCTCCGCACCCGCTTTCTCCTTTCTCACATTCATTTACTCCGACCTCGTGGGGTCTTCGGTGGCCATACGTCCTTGTGCGCGTGCCCTCGCTGAAGGGCACGCTGCCACAGTCCCCCCTACTGCTTTGGGCCAGCGTCCTGAGGCCGTCTTGCGCCCTGCCGGCGTCGCCACCTTTCTACCAGCCCCTCCTGCCGGTCTTGCCCCCCTCCCCACCCAAGCTGCTCCAACCTGGGGGGTCCCGAAGACCACTGTCCCCTGCAGCCGTCTTGGCTGTCCCTGCACTACATCTTGTGTCTGTCCCCTCCGGAACCCACACCCATTGGCCCACTTGCCGCTCCCCACCTGGACCAGACCCCCCTGCCCTGGGCTCCTGTGCCAAAGGGGGGGAAGAACCCCACCCCAGAAACATCCTCTTGTGCCTTACCCTCTCACAGATGTCCTTTTCGAGAAGCGGCCTGCTGTAGCCCAGTTTTGAAGGGTCCACCTGGTCCCCACCCAGCAACCTCTGCTGCAGCCCGTGCCTCTGCCCTCTCCCTCTCTTCACAAAGAAGGGCCCACCTCTCCTCAAGCTGTACCATTAGCCTCTACTCCCTGATTTTGGCCTCCAGGTCCACCCCGGGCCCTACTGTCCCCAACCGGTCCTGCACCCCTCCCCCACCTGACCCCCCCGTCCCTGTTCCCCCCATGCCCTCTCCCACCTTCCCTGTCTTGAATTCCCCTGGGCAAGGAGTGGTCCCACTCCCTTCACAAGCTCCAGCCCTGGGCCCTGCCTTAGTCCATTTCACTTTTTTAATTGCAGGCCCCGGTGCCTCACCTGCCTCCTGTTCCCTCATTACTTGGCTCACAGGGGGCATAGACAGGTCCCCTGTCATGTTTGCTGCCCCCTCCCCCTCATTCGCGTCTTGCACAAACTCGGGCCGGACGCTTGCGAGGCCTGCTCTGCCGGTGCAGGCCCCGCCTCCTACCACACCGCGGGCCACCTAGGCGACTGGAGCCGCACAGGGAGGCTTCTCCTCTGGCCCCCGCGATTCGCTCCTGCGGGCTCTTTCCTCATGCCCCGCCCCCGGCCCACACATGACTCCTCATCTGACGGCGGCTCATCCTGGCAAGCCACCACCACCGCCGCAACCCTGTTCGAAGCGGCTTGCGCCGAGCGGCGCATTCCAACCCAGGCCTGGTCGAGGACGCCAGGCCGTAGGAGGTCCGCCCTGCCCGCCTCGCCCAACGTGATCAACGCGGCCCTAACAGCCTCGGAATCTGGACCAGCCGCCATATGGCAGGTAGGCCTCAGACACCCTTGCAATACTTTTAATTTGGAAACGAATGCCCACAGCCCTGCTTACTATACCGCTTCCCGCATGAGCCTCCCCCGGGAACACCCCCGCTACGCAGTCACCAGCCTCTCCTCACTAACTTTTCCCTGAGCACACAACACCTCCCCAGTGGTGTTCGGTGTCAGGAAGAGGCAGGGTCTGCCTTTCCTGACACCAATATAGCCTAAACTAAGCCCTCCCCTTCCCAGACCTATCCCTGCCTTGTCCTCTGGCCCTTGCATGAAGCACCCCGGGGGAAGACTGGTCTGCGACCCTCACTTCCCCCGGGGGCCAACATCCTTTTTAGGTCTCGCATAGGCAGCGCATGCGCTGCCTCTACGAGGCATTAAGTAATCAGTATTACTAGTGAAACTCCACCCATTCCGTTTCTCTTTGTTTTGTTGCTTGCCATTGGTGGAATCTGGCATTGCTGTTCTTATCTCGCTCATTGTTGGCTGGTGGTCCGATACGTCACTTCCCTTTTCTTCCCTTTCTGGAGGAAGCAGCATCGACCAACTACAGTTAACTTACGCTGCTTGCTGTTATCTTTTTATTTAGGGACTACTTTTTTTCTTTGCTGCTCGCATTTCCACATCTGGCAGTTTCCTGACCTCACATGACACTGTTTATTTATTTACGTTTAATATGCAGTTTATTTATTCTTAATTAAATGATGCAGCCCACGCCAAGGCTTGAACCCTGTTCTCCTGCTCCAAAGTCGGCAGCGTTATATATTGAGCCACCTCCTCGCACCGTTTGTTTCATGTGGTTTCAGATGCTACATTTGCCCGTCTCAACCGTTTAAAAAAAAAATTGTATCTGTCTCTCCCTCCACGTGTATTATTTTTTTAATTTGTCTCTCCCCACCCCCCTTTGAGATCGCTGTTTATTTTTTTATAATTAAATGATGCAGCCCACGCCGAGGTTCGAACCCTGTTCTCCAGCTCTAAAGTCGGCAGCTTTATATCTTAAGCCACCTCCTCCTACAAGACAAGCCCCTTAAAGGGGTTTATCTCTGTTTCCCTCACCGTGGCACCCACCCTTAACCCCTTCCTCCCTCTTGTTTTATAATCATGGCACCTGGTGCATGTAAATGTAACCCGCATGGAAGCTGCACTTAATCTAATATACAGGACACCACGCTATATGTTCTACCATGGCGCCGCTTATTTATTGTTCCTTTTGTCCCGTCACTGCTTGTCTTGCCGTCCGCTTCTGTTGCTTTAATGCAGGGACTACTTCTCCTTGTTTCCGTTGCTGAGCTTCATTTTCTTAGCTGTGTGCGGCATGTCTGCTTCATGGTGTTTGCCTTTTATTTTATTTTCCCATAGTGGCGATGCCCTCCCCTCCCTTACTCCGTCCCCGCCTCTGCAGCACACATGGCTCTGCATCTCCTCTGGTTGCATTCAGTGCTCCTGCAACTGCCCCAGACCCGCCTTCGCCACTTTCACTCTCGCAGGGGAAAGGTGTGTGTTTATTTAAATAGCGCTTATGTTTTTAATCCAGGTACTACTACTTCTGGTTTCCGCTGCTGTGCTTCATTTTCTTAGCTTTGCGTGACATGTCTGCACAATGGCGTTTGCCTTTTAGTTTTTTTGCCCATATTGGCCATACCCTCCCTGCCTCTGCATCACACACTGTGCTGCGTCTCCCCTGGTTGCACTCAGTGCTCCTGCAACTGCCCCAGCCCCGCCACTTTCACTCTCGCAGGGGAAAAGGTGTGTGTTTATTTAAATAGGGCTTGTGTTTTTCAGCGGTTAAGGGCTTGCAAACTACCAAGGATCGGCTGAAAACACAAGCACTTTCAGCTTGTGTTTTCAGCCGATCCTCGCCCCTCCTCTAGCCCCTCTCTCCCAGTTTACTTTGTTTTTAGCAACCAAGCCGGTCATAGTCCTTACTTTACCCCTGCCGCTCTGTGGGGATTACAGAAAAAGTGGCAAAAGCAGTCTGTTTCAGTTTCTACTGCAGTACTTTTACAACCCAAAACAGGGTCGTTAGAACCCCATTGCTGACGGTACCTAAAAGAAATTACAGCTTCAGTTCCTTGTTCTCCTTCAAATGACAACTCCACACAAATATCGATCGAGTCGTTTCGATTTTTTTAAAAGTCGCATTTAATCAAGGATGGAGAATGAGCGTATTTTCTGCACCCTCTGTTTCATAGCTTTCAAATTTAAACATGGTGTAAAAACGAAAATAATAAACCTTGATTCCTATACCGTCCTTATCTCCGTTTAAACATAACAACCCTCACCCTCTGGCCTTACAGACCACACTCTCTTAGACTTCATGTAGACCTGAGTGACTTTTTTAAAAATCATTGGTAAGCAGAAGCGGGTCACTAAGCAAGTCTGCAAACATCTGCTTATCAGATTTTGATTGCCATGGATAGAAAAAAGGGCACTGTTTATAGCTGCCAGCTTTATCACTCCCTCAGCGACAATGCCATCCATGCTTACCTCGAGCTTGCCCATTTGTTCTGTGTTTATGCCAGATCCCTCTTTACTCAATTGATCTTGAATTTGAAGAGCTGTGCTTGTTTGTTTGTTGATATCCTTCTGCATAACCTTAAAGGCTGAGCTGCCAGTGGAAACACAACACAATCACAACACTCATGTACCTTGACTACCTCTTCTTTCCCTGGGTGATCCGTCTGAGTGGTGCTGGGACAAACAGTTTCTGCTCGTCCAGACAGCAGCACATCCTTCTCCTGATTTTGTCTAGCTGCAGACACTGGGAAAGCACCAAAAACAACAAACAACCTTAACAATATTTACCAAAACTGTTCACCTCCTTGTGTCACCAAATCGTCCCCCAAATATATGGTCTTTAGTTGGGATGTCACATATTTATGTTTTTTTGTCAAAAGATGAGTCGCGACGGCTGTCTGCATTTTGAGCCCTCTGCAGTTTTTGGACCTGGTATGTGGCAAAATCGCAAATGACGCTGCACATAATCATAGCGGGAGCTAACTAGTGCTCCTGAAACTACTGCATCCTTCACTCAGGAAATGTAGGGTTAGGGCTCTTTGTGGAGATTCAGTGGGCTTTTTTTAAGTGCGTATCTGATATATTTACCCTGCACACATCCACTTAATTCCAAAACACATAATTACACTCCACAAAAAATTCATCTTCACAACATGCCACATAATTCCACACCATATAGTACCACTCCACATCATGCCACATAATACCACTACAAATCATGCCACATAATTCCACACATTACACAATTCAATGCCACACAATTCTGCACAACACAACATAATAACACTCCACATAATACCACTCAGCGCCACATTTTCACACTACACATAATTACACTCTACTCAATACAACATAAATACACCCCACATAAATGCACTCTATGCCACATACCAGCAATCCACATAAATGCACTCCACACCATAACACATAATTTCAATAAGCATAATTTTGCTCAACGCCACACAGTTCCATGCCACACAATTCAACTCCACACATTTCCAATACACACCACATAATTCCACACCAAACCACATATTTCAAATACACAACACAATTCCAATACACACCACATACCTCCAATACACACCACAGATGTACACATCATACCACAACTAACAATTCCAATACAACCCACATAATTCCACTCCACAGCACATACATCCACTACACTCCAAACCAAAACACATAGATAAAAGACATTATCATTTACAATGCCAATAGCTCTAACTCTTACAAATGCGAGACCTATTGCATTGCAAATGCTTGTTTTAAGCTGGCTTCATCATGCCAACTGTTGTGAAATCTGGGACTCAGGCCCCCCAAATTTCACTTACTTAGATACGCCCCTGCATCGCGTGTGGCTGAAAACGTCGGGGGGGGGGGGGGGAGGTTGCTGCACTTCTGCCAAATCTGGAATGAAGATTCAGCCGACAAGTCTAGTTACCATCTGAATTACGATTACTTTCCAAGTGAAACTGAGGGCCATAGTTGGGGATCACCACACTCACTACTGTCCTCTGCACCAGGATACACCAAGCGCTATCACATCCTGGAAGACATTTAACAGAACTCCTTTAATGCCCCCAATATAGCCAAAAATGCTGTTAATTTGCTATTGCCTTTATCCCAGTCTCTCCTTCTCTCCAGTTAAAACCCTCCGGTCTAACCACATATTGTAATGGAAACCTCAGAACTGTTTGAAAGGCCACCCAGTGGCGGCTGGCAGAGGGAGTGCTGCGGCGTGGTGAGGCGGGGGAGGGGCTGGGTGGGGGTGTAGTGGAGTCGGACATATGACAGGCAGGAGTAAAGTAAGTAAATAAATAAAACTATTTACCTTGCGCTCGCTGCATCGCCAACTCGGCGATGCAGCGAGCGCAAGGTAAATAGTTTTATCTATTTATTTACTTACTTTACTCCTGCCCGTCGTATGTCCGACTCCACTACCCCCCACCCAGCCCCTTCCCCGCCCACCGCCTCGCAGCACTCCCTCTGCCAGCCGCCACTGAGGCCACCCTAGACTACTGAAAGCGCTGCTGGCAGACTATGCGCTATAAAATGCCAGTTACATGCGAGCTGCATTGTTTTTTTATCTTCAAAGTACCCGAAAATTTTGGTTGGGTTGAGTTAAGTTTGTAAACGTCTGAAATAAAATAACTTGCGTTTAATACGCTTAGCCACATTAGTTAGGGCACTGGAATAAACATAAATGTATAAATCACCGCAGCAAGCAATACCAACTTCCACCAGCGGTAGGCATTGTTGCTCCATCAACAAATGTTTGAAACTATTCTATGGACGAGGAAGAAGGAATCCTTCTTCGGAGGCATGGTCACGGCAGAGAAGTGATTTCAGATGCACAAAGGTGTCTTTCCACAGCGAAGGGTTCGCTCTATTCATTGTGCTGCATGACACTCACTAACATTCATAATGACGTATTTTTTTTAAAGTTATTAGAAAAGATTTAGTAGCGTAGCCAGTGTGTCGTGAGCCCTAGTGTAAGAAAGGAAATGGGCCCCTGGCTTCTGTTTGAATTATAAAACACAATTGCAAAAAGAACAATTGATGGACAGAATGCAGAACAATGTCATACATTCACCCCAGTACAGAGATCTGGGCCTAAATCCGTCGTTTTTTTGCTCACCATGCCATTCCAGTTTGGACCCAGCCATATGCAAATCAGTCATGACCCTGCGCCCAATGGGAACAGTCCAGCCCGAACTGCCAGGCCAGGTCCTCCCTGGACTGGACTCAAGCATCCTAGGACCGGTTTGGGGTGACAAATGCAAAAAGAACAATTGATGGACAGAATGCAGAACAATGTCATACATTCACCCCAGTACAGAGATCTGGGCCTAAATCCATCGTTTTTTTGCTCACCATGCCATTCCAGTTTGGACCCAGCCATATGCAAATCAGTATTGACCCTGCGCCCAATGGGAACAGTCCAGCCCGAACTGCCAGGCCAGGTCCTCCCTGGACTGGAATCAAGCATCCTAGGACCAGTTTCGGGCTTTCAGCCCTCATCAGCCAGGATAGCTTGATTTCAGTGGCATGGAGAGCACGGGACCCACGTCTGGGCATACCCGTCCCACTCGGGGTGACAAATGCAAAAAGAACAATTGATGGAAAGAATGCAGAACAATGTCATACATTCACCCCAGTACAGAGATCTGGGCCTAAATCCATCGTTTTTTGCTCACCATGCCATTCCAGTTTGGACCCAGCCATATGCAAATCAGTCTTGACCCTGCGCCCAATGGGAACAGTCCAGCCCGAACTGCCAGGCCAGGTCCTCCCTGGACTGGAATCAAGCATCCTAGGACCGGTTTCGGGCTTTCAGCCCTCATCAGCCAGGATAGCTTGACTCCAGTGGCATGGAGAGCACGGGACCCACGTCTGGGCATACCCGTCCCACTCGGGGTGAAAAATGCAAAAAGAACAATTGATGGACAGAATGCAGAACAATGTCATACATTCACCCCAGTACAGAGATCTGTTTGAATTATAAAACACAATAGCCAGGATTCAGTGGGCCCCTTAGACCTATGGGCCCTGGTGCCAATGCACCTGCTGCACCAATGGAAGCTGCACCCCTGTGTTTTTCATCATTGCAAGATAAAACAACTGTCATACCACCAATTGCAGGCATTGACGAGTTAAAGAAAATATTACATCTAGGAAAAAAATAGTATGTAAAACAGATGCGTTTCACCTTATTTCAGGGGTTTAAGTGAATTAATGCGTGCGTGACCACGTTTTATTGCAAAATAAATCACTTCAAGGCACTTGAATTGGCTCTGGTGTTCTGATTCAAATTACTCCCTACAGGTTCACATATAGCGTTTTGATTAGAAGTTTTTCACTTTCGTTTCTTCTCTCATTCTCGCTCTCTCTTTCTCTTCCCAGGGCATCCACTTTTGAAAATGCCAAGGGTAGCAGAAGTGTCATTACATACCCTTTGACCTCAATGACATCACAGGAAGTGGCGCCATATGACCCTTTACCCTGATTTGTACCAGGAATGTATGTCACCTGACCCTAACATCACAGTTGACATCGCTGAAGTTCAATAATAGCTGCATGATTAGTTTAGCAACATAACACAGACAAATGTCAGTTTTAGATACCGCCTATATTATGGTGCTGGCTTGTGCATTGAAAGTTTTGGGGTTTAATACTTGCCTTGAATTGTAGTGAGTGAGCAAATATGTGAGCCTGACATCTTATAGGGCGTTTCTCCCTGGAGAAATATTTGAAAATAAGGTGATATAATTCTTTTTAAAGTACAATCTTCACATACATTTGCTAAAATGCCATAGGTGCTGAAAGGGCACTCATTAAATTTTCTGTCCTTTCATGGTGTGCCAAACCAATGAAACCCGATGTTCCCCAGGAGGTGGCTCCACTGTTTTTTAAATGTGCTATGGGTGCCCCATAGGTCAAAAATACCTTCCATTGTGCCAAGGGCAGCATTTTGACATGGGTGCCCCCATATGTCTTGTGCCCCCATTTAATAAAAATTACATAAAATATACCAGTGGTAAAATGATGCCGTCCATATACCATGGGTGACCTTTATGTCACTATTTACCTCAGTATGTCATGGCCAGGATTTTGCAATGTTTGCTACCCTCCCATATGCCAGGTTGTCCACATTTATGATAAGAATTACCTCCAGTGTGTAGTACCTGCATTTTGCTGCATGCGTCCACATGGCAAGTGATCCAGTATTTTACCACAGTTTCCTTATATGCCATGAGTTACCTCTAATATGCCACTATCATTTTTTTTTACCATTAGTGACTTTTATGGCAAGTATTACCCCCAGAGTGCCAGCAAGAGTATTTTGTCGCAGGTGTCTGCCATACTAAGAATTGCCTCGAGTGTGCTGGTGCCAGCATTTTGTCCTGGGTGTCCTATAAAACAGTAATTACCTTCAGTATGGCAGGGCCAATGACTAACTCGCAAGGATCATACCACATTCTCACTCACACTCACATTCACTTACTCACACTCATTTGCTCACTTACTCTCTCGCTCATCCTCTCAGTTTCCTACACTCATTATTATTCGTTCTCACTCACTTGCATTAACTCTTAATCTTACTCACTCATTCCCACTCAGTCATACTTATTGACACCAAATCTCACTTACTACCTGCCACTGACTCTATGCTTACACATACACACACGCATGCTCACACATACACACGCTCTCTGTCACATGTAGTCTGACCTGCAAACATGTACACAACATACATTTAAAACCATTTTTACTTACAAACGGTGGTAAGGTCAGGTCAATTTCCACTAAGTGTGCTCCATTTTCTTTTACCATTGAACAATATTCACTATTAGAATAATGAAAATGGGCAGAAAATAAGGAATGCAGAGCCACTCTGTGTTCTTGGCAAGTATTTTGCTACCTCTGAGGCCAGGGGTCGCCCAGGCAGTGTTAGGGGTCGCAAGGGCCAAGCCAGTGTTGACTCTCGACACCATAATGATGTAATGATCCCTTCCTTTCTTCTAATTCACTCTCGAATGCCCTTTTCACGATTAATTACTTTTCAGTAGAATATGCGTTTATAATCTTTGCTAAAGCTCTGGTATTTCAGAGGTAATGGTCTACTGTTTTGCAGAAACCTTTTTGAGAGATATTCTATTGCCTTGTCTCCCAGCTCTGATTACTTTCAGAATAGATGGTCTCTCCCTCGCTCTCTCTTTCTCCCTTTCCCTTTATGTGTCTTCCCTGTCACCTTTTCATTTCCCAGCCCATCTCTCATTCTCCATTCATATGTCTTTCTCTCTCTATCGATCCTCTTTGCTAACCCGAGCTCTGAAGGTGTTGCTCTTTCACCTGTCTTTCGTTCTGCTTTGTCTTCTTCACCATATTTCTCCTTGTCTTTCTTCATCTTGCTCTTCCCCAACTCTATACCTCTTCATCGTTCTCTCACACTCTTTAATTCTTGTCCTGTCTTTCATTCTCTGTCTCCCTCACCCCTCTTCCTGTTATTGCACTGTCACATTTCGCCTTACCGTTATTCTCTTTTCTAAGTTACTTTTTCCCTCTCACATTCCTGTTTCTCTTTATCCAGTGCTTAATTTGTAAAATAACATGTGCCGGTGCCCAAAGTTTTGCTCTGAAGCCTTCAGCCGAAGGTGTTGAATGTTGTGATTGCCGAAAACCAAGGTTTTGTAGTCTTGATTCCACCTCATACCTCTTTGTTCCACCCCAATTCACTCTCTGCCCTTTTATTTAATTCTTGCAGGTTCTTTTTCATCCTTGCTTTCTCTCAGTCATTGTTTTCCTGTACTCCTTTTGTGTTTTTCCTCTCTCACTCTTGGTCAAAGTCGCCTGAGGAAAAGTAAGTGCAGTTCCTAAAAATGAGTTTTGGTGGGCCCCACCTGTGATAACTCTGACAGCTGTCACTGGCTAGTGACCCTGGTTGTAGAATGGACTTATGTAAGCTGACAGTGAGGACAGTGACAGTCACCAGAGCTGTGGATGGGGTGTTATGATTACATTTTTTTCTTTTGTCTACTGTTCCTGAGGAGGCCCTGCTATTTGACACCACCTTCAACCACCAGCTCAAATTAAGCACTATGTGGCCCCAATGCTGAATGAACTCCGCTGCCTTTTTGGCTAGGTTTACACTGTGCAAATAACAAATACCTACATACACCCAACCACTATGTGCACAAGACTTCTACCTTTAAATATATCATAAAAACTAGGCATAGTTAGCCATGGATATGATTACACTATTCCAAAATACAGGCAAGACATAATTGATAGAAAACATCTGAGTGGTAAAAGAGGCTTGAAATTGTGGGTTAGAACAAGAGCGCCTTGAGTCCTGATCAGAAGTCCATCAGTGCTAAGAGAACTAATGGTGAATGCGCTCTATACAAATTGCCTATAACATAACAAGATTCTGAGTGGTGGATTTAGCTGGAATGGTTGTTCCAGAGGGACTGTGTTGTTACTGAGTAGCGGTCACCTCTGTGTTAGCATCTGATTGTGGGGGTGACATGCTCCTTTTGAGAATATAGGTTGCACCCAGGGGTGTATGTTCCAATTTTATCTTGCAGGTAATTAGCTGTGCTGTCTATACATTTGTAATTAGGACACACACATTTAAAACTGATACTATTTTTCACTGGAAGCCACTGTGACCTTTTGTGGGCGAGCTACTACTGGTTCAAGTTTTTTAAGGCCAGAAATGAGCAGCTGGCACTGCTCTGAGAAGAACACCTCTCAGAGGTAGACATAGCTAAACAGAGTAGTTCGGAGATTGCGCCTAATGAGCTTGATGCACTTGTTCGTAGGTCCTGAAAAACCTGTACAACAAACATTGGCAACAATCTTCAGCATTTTACAGACACATGAGGCAACAAAATTAAGAAGGGGAGTGCACGCCTCCTTTGTCACAGCATGCCCAAGGATCACCGCATGGACGAGGACATTCATGTTACGACAGGACAATAACCGGATCATACAATAGAGTTTCCCTGATTATTGTGATGGTGAACTCTTCATTGCTGCCTATTATGTGGTGCAAAAGACCTTTATGAATGGGAAGCCAGTACAATTCAATGAGGGTTGACTGATGTGACTGCATTTATTTGAAACATTGATGAGTCTAGTGGGGGTGTAGAGCAATCTTTAGTGAGGCCAGAGTAGATTACAGAATCCTGGATTGGAGGATATCATCTTCCATCTCCAGGGGGAAGTATCTAGGATACAGGATGTGGTTCTAAAGTCTTATGTTTGATGTAAGGCTTGACATTGGTGCAGGTTCAAAATGTTGCTAGTATAGTGGAATTACCACAATTTATTTATGTATCAGTTTACTGAGTTTTGTGCTGATATATCACTTTACAGACACCGCAGAGAGCTAGGGGGTGGTCAGCACTACCTTTGATTCAGTAACGTCTAATATCTCCAAGCCAGATGCAATATCTCAGAAATGGCCCTTCTGACCATAAATACACTTGGACTTGTGAGAGCCAAGTACCGTTGTTTCTCTGCTGTAAATAAAGAATTGTGAGGTTTGCACTAAAAGACGCTGAGCGTTCACAGGACCTTCTCACCGTGCTGTACCTAACCGAGGACATCCCAGACTATCGCTTGTACAATGTATCAACAACACTGCTGCAATAAACCGTGAGAACAACTGGATTCAATGCAATAGTATTATGAGAGAAACCTTGAATATATTTCATAGTAAAATGTTTCTTCTTGCTTGCTCCTCATTCATGCATAGCCTTAGAACCATGTACTTGTTTAGTAATGTATATAAACCTTTGTCCGAAGTCCTATAAAAGGTCATGCTTTTCTCTGTAAACAAAGTTCCCATTTCCCATTCTTACAAGGTGTATGTATGGTGGATTTTCTATTGAACTTTACTGAGTTTATGATACTTATGATTTGTATGCTTTGCAGCTAACTATTGATGGCATATTTTATGTATTTTGCCCATTAATTCCTTATATAAACCTTTAAAATATCGACCCATGTCTGTCATTCTTTCTAAGAATGTTACACTTATGATTGTTGACTTTCAGCCCACGTGAAATACAGAATGGCCCAGTCGAGGAGCACCAAAGTCTTCAAAGGGACTACACTGCTCTCAGCCCGAGACGTTGGAGCGGCCTTGGTAAGATTATGAAAGACAGTTTGGTGCGCCAACAGATCTGGTACCATAGGATGGTTCCGATTGGATCTGACCAGTACTAGTTAAATCCAACTGGCTATAGAACTGACTACTGTGCCTTCACGGTTCAGATGGTGTGTCCCTAAGATTCAAATTGACCCAGTCTTAACCCGAACCTTGTTCTGGAAGACGAGGTGGCTGAAAAAGTGCAACATGAGTATCACTAGGGATTTTCATGCAGGCGAAGGATAAATGAGAAGTAAGTGGTGAGGCAGTGTATGTTGGGAATTGTAGTCGGCGTATTGTGGTGGAATGCAGTGGGCAGGTTTTGAGAAAAAATATTCTGTGGCTTATACTCTTGGATCTGTGGGGACAGTAGTTATTGCGTTCTTGATGGTATGCTCTGATTTTTGAACTTGATGAATGTGTGAATTGTTAAATGCATGGTATAACGTTCAACAAAAGTACCTCAAGTTAAATTTATTGGGTTGTTGAACTTGTCTGCTGAGGTGAGGTGTATTGTGATGCGCTATCAGTCACACAAAGATAGGGACGCAACTTTTCTCTTGTACAGGTGTATTAATTGAACTTGATGGCAGGTCATTCTTTAGTGAATGGGAAGTGAGCATCCTGAGTGCGGTGACTCCCGGTGGTCGAGGGTCTACTATTGTGAGAAAATAGGTAGTATTCTTGCTGTTGGAGAGATTTCTGTTTAGAAGAAGCAGACAAACGAAGAATTGTAGTGATAAGTAGTTCAGGAAGTTCTAACACAGTTCATGCATTGCGTCATTTTGGTGCCCCACAGGAAGTGACTGGTGGATGCCGTAGCTGTGCTGCAATACGGTGACCTTTGACAGAAAGGCACTGGTATTGGTAGGCAATTCGTGAACACACTAATATGGAGATATTGTGAGATTGGGATGGAGAGCGATCAAGAACTTGCCGGTATCAGAAATCCCTTTTCAAATTAGAGAAAGACATGAATAAGGAAGAAAGGTTTCGGCCAGGAGGCACGCCAGCTAGGTAGATGGCGGCAAAGAAAATGTTACACATATGCATGTGGCTTAGCCAATGACACTAATACACATCCGAAGATGGAGAACTACTCTTCCCACTGAGCAGGACTCTCCATATTCTGCAAATAGAAAATCTGAGGTGAAAGATGTACAATTTGAAACTTAAGCCTAGGATGTACAATTTGAAACTTCAGCCTAGACCCACACAGTTTCAAACTTTGAATCTTTGGGAGCAGGGGGCGAGCAAAAAGAAGAACAAATTAGCATTAAGTATCTGCAGTAGGGCTCATTCATGGATAAGAGCACAGGAAGATGAGAGACAAGTAGAGGGATAAAGTGATTGAGACCATTGGAGCTTATCCTTTGCTAGAAAGTGAAGAGATATCAAAGGAAAAGCTTGCGGAGAAAGAGAAATCTAAAAATGAGAAAGAAACATAGAGTGAGGAGGAGAACGCTTTAATAGATGAGCTACTCAGCTAAAGACTACCCCATATAATGCAGTGGCCACACCGAGTGCTACAGATCTGTTAGCAACTGAGACTACGAGAGACATTGTCCCACAGAAGCTCGTGCACCCCCAAGCTATACAGAGACCATCGTTTCACCCCCTGTCCAGCCTTTGTCGGGTGCCTCGACTGTTTCCCACACTGAGACTGTACTAAGTCACACCATTCCAAGTGTCCCCCTAAGATCCCACACCAAGACCCAGAGTAATAGCACTAAGCCCCTAGTTTTGACCAGTTCCATGGTGGGAGGTCAAAAGGTTATTGCATCTCTACCAGTTAACCCATCAAGACATACTCCACAAAGGCCTAATGTTGCCCAGCTGAAAGCAGAGTTTAAAGAAATCGTTAAGGGCAATGTAGGAAAGGATTTCTTAGGACATTACAATGAGAGCGAATTGTGTTTCCATGAGCAAAGAAGCCGCAAGAGTAGCACAAGAGGCACATGTGAGAATGGAGAAAGTGGCCGATGAATGTGGAATCAATTTGCCACAGAGAAAGAAGTTGCAGAACAGTGTTAGGATGATGATGGGTGAAAAGGAGTCGAAATTACTAAAGGCGAGGAGATTGTGAACCCCTGTTAGAGAGTTTATTAAGAACTTCAGATATTGGAGCAAGATGTTTAGAGAGCTGTGGTCCAAGAGGAAGAGGGTTAAGGGGAAACAAAAGAAAGAGGTTGCCAAAGAGGATGAGGGAGAAGCTGCAGGAGAGGTAGTAAGGAAAGGCCTTTGTACATGCCCTGTGGTCTTGGACAAATCTCTTCCACTTTACAAATTCTCCTCCAAAGTTAAGAGGAAATCCCGCTAAGTAGTATGCATAGATGGATCAGATTGTGACTTTTTCAAAGTTCCTGTGGGAGGATTTGGATTTGTTGTTTGAAGTGACAGTCCCAAGGGGCGTATGGGCAAATGTAAGAGAGCAGTGGAATGGTCTCCTAGCCTCCTAAGGTAGCAGGAACAAACACACATGCGCCCTTGGTTAAAACCATATATGAGGAAGTCATAAAACACTTAAATACTAAGGTTCCCCAAAGAGAAATAAATTGGCCCAAGATTTTCCGAAACTCTCAAGAACCTAAAGAGTCCATGCCTGCATACCCTGAGAGTTTGATGCAGGTGTTAGACTTGGCATCCTTGGCGTGGTCTCCCCTGACTTTTCATCTCTACCTCCTGTATTTTTGATGCTATGCTGGATTTCGTTTTTGCTGGCTTAGATGCTTTGGGCACTTTGCCACCACTGATCAGAGTCAAAGTTCAAGTGCTCCCTGTATACAGTGTTATTGTGATTGGTTATCCATGAATGGCATCTTTGATTTACTAGGTAAGTCCCTAGTATAGTGCACTGTGTGTGCCCAGGGCCTGTAAATCCAATGCTACTATTGGGCCTGCAGCACTGAACCACTGCAGTGTCTGCGCGTGCAGTTTTCAACTGCCATGTAGACCTGGCAAGTGCACCCACTTGCCAGGCCCTAACCTCCCCTTTTGTTATATGTAAGGCACCCCTCAGGTAGGCACAGTGTACCCCCAATGGCAGGGTGCAGTGTCTGTAAAAGGTAGGACATATGCTGGTGTGTTTTACATGTCCTGATAGTGAAATTCTGCCAATTTCGTTTTTCACTTTTGAAAGGCTATCTGTCCCATAGGCTAACATGGGAGTTGCTTTGTAACATCTTACTAGTATAACTTTCCTTTGGGACAAGATGGAGAAATGGAGTTTAGGCTCTCTGAACTCAGAATTTAATAACACATCTTTGTAGGGAGCTGGTTTTTAAATGGTGTGTTTGAAAATGTCACTTTTACAAAGTAGGCATTTTCCTGTTTAACCATTTTGTGTGCCTCTGCTATTTGTGTATTGACTGTCTGGTTTTGGAGTGACAGGAGCTGGGGATGTTCATTCATTGTAGACAGCCACAAGGGGAGTTGAGGTATGTCCTGCCTTTCCTGGGGGACTCATAGCTGGGCTGAATAGACCTTGGCTGCATTTAGAGTGGTGGGAGGAGTTTCACTTGCACCTGAATAGGCTGTGTCTCCCTTGCAGAATGTTGTCTCCACCTCCTGTGGTCATGCTGCACCAGAGAGGACAGAACTGGTTTGGACTGGGCCCAGAGTCCATTGCCTCAAAGAGAACAAAGAGAAAATGGGGTATAAGTATTGGACCTTAAACCCCAGAGAATTAGATCACCTCTGGACTCAAGAGGAACCTCTGCCAAGGAGAAGAGCTGGAGAGCTGTGAGGAGGAGTACTGCCCTTTTGCTGTGTGTGCTTTGCTGGGTTGGCCTGCAGTTGCTGCTTCTGCCAAGGAGAGGACAACGACTGTAACTCTGCTGTGAACCTGCTTGAAGAAGAATGTCCAAGGGCTTGTGTGTGCTTGCCTCCTCGACTGAAGTCTCAGTGCCACAAAGACTTCACCTGCAACCCACTGGCCAGCACTTGGACTCCTCTGTGGACTCCTGTATTCAAAGGGGTGCCAATTCCAGTTCCTGGGCCCTGAGAATTGTGTGGTTAGTGCTGCAAAAGCAAGAAAAACAACTCAGACACCATCAGCGACGTTACGACCTGCACCGAGGCTGGGGGCACCGCTCGTGAAGTGCACAACACACCGCCTCGCCTGCACCACAGCTCCGAGACCCTTCGGCGCCTGCCGACGCCTGAAGTTATCGGCCTTCCTGATGCCAGTGCTTGCGCCGCCGCCATCGCCGCCAGCACCGCCAGCACCTGGTTCCTATTATCGTAGAGCTGATAACTGACGAGGGTGACTTCACGAACTCTTCGACGTCGCATCGCCTCACCGGAACTGATGCCTCACCGCCGACGCTGCCTAACTTCCCCTGTCCTCACGGATTCGATGCCTCGTCTCCCCAGTGGCAACCGGGAACTGACTTTGCCTCGGCACCGACGCCTCACCAGTCTGACTTGCCACTCTGTGCCCGACACCGCGCACCTTGCGGTCGGGCCATACTTTGGATTTATGCCTGTCACAACGTTGTAATAGCTCCAGGTGGACCTATTTGTTTCTACAAGTGCTTTTTTGAAATAACTGTTCTAAAAGTCATATTGTGATACATGTATGGTGGATTTCTGTCGTTTTCGTCTTGTTTGGTTTAGATAAAGATACTTTGTTTTACTGAACTGGTGTGGTGTCCATTTGTGGTTTTTTCACTGTGTTACCGTGTGTTTGGGTACAAATACTTTACACATTGCCTTTGGGATAAGTTTGTCAGCTCGTGCAAATCTACCAAGGGGGTGAGCAGGGGTTATCTAAAGTGTGTAACTCCCTTACCCTGATTAGACGCAAGGGTCCCTACTTGGACAAAGGTGCATACCTCTGCCAATTAGAGACCCCCATTTCTAACAGCGGGTGTATAGGGAGCATAGTGGACTAAATGACTCACTTGGAGATAACATGGGAGGGTTCCTCACCTTCTTCATGCAGGGACTATGTCCTGCAATTAGCAATCAGGTTGTCCAAGGTGTCATTTGCTGGCAGAGTAAGCATCTTGATGAGATTCTACAGTATCCAAAATACTGCATTGATATACTGGAAGCTAAGAGAAAAGGACTGATAGTCCAGACCCAATTAGCACAGAATGGAGGAATGAAGGAACGCAAAGTAACTTTTCAAAGCCCTGAAATTAGCCCCAGTATTGGGATGAACATGCAAGGAGTTTCTATGGCACATGGAGGAAATACCCTGGGGATGGGAAGAAGTTGAAGTAACACACCAAGAACTAGTGTAAGTTCCCTAAAGAAGGTTATCCATTGCCACACTTGCAAAAAAATCAAGCATTGGAAGCAGGAGTGTTGCTACAATCCTGATCGGGCTATGATCGTTGCCCAAGCTGTGAATTTTGTGGCACAGGAAAAGCTTCCTCCGATACCAGACCCCCTATGTCGACCCCAAATATCCTGAAAATAGGCCTGTCACAAAATTCCCCTGGACCTATGCAAGAATTCCACATTTCCAACAGAGAATTAGGGTTCTCCATAATCCATTAGTGGAATTCTAAATGCCCCTGTTCCTATGATGTTTGAGAGCTCCGCACGTTTCGATCAGGCCCAAAGATGGAGCCTGAGGGGGGAGGGGGAGTTAGTACTTGGTCCAGTCCTGGGAGTGGACCTAGTGGACTGTATGTGGATGGACATTCTGTATTTTCCCTGATAGACACATATCGACTGTTAGAACAGGTCCCAAACCTATTCCTCTTGGGAAAAGAGGTCCAAGTTGTAGGCATTACTAACCAGCAGTGTACCAATCAGATTACTGCCCCTGTCTCAGAGATAACTGGTGACAGTAAAGAACAACATCAGTTTGTAGTATGTGACTTGAGTCTCGTGAAAAAGTTAGGATGGGATCTCTTTTGTAAACTCAACTGCGCCATTTGCTGTACCCTGGATGGAGTCGGAATCGAGACTCAATCAGCAGATGCGGGCTTCAAGCTACAGACACCGGAACCTGTCATCAGACTGTATCCGATTATTACCAATGAGGATTTACTCATTGGTTTGAAGGAGACAGTCAGAGTTGAAGTTTAGGATTTCACTGGGACGGAGATTGGAATGATTAAGGGAGCAAAACCCCTAAAGATAATCCTTCATCCAAATGCAGTTTTTCCCCAAACGTGTCTATATAAGATGACCCCAGAAGCCACTGCAGGAATCACCCCTGTCAACAAGAGTATGATAGAACAGGGCATTCCAAAAGAAGTCGTCGAAGTTCCATGTAACTCTCCGATCAAGGCCTTACAAAAAGCCAACAAGAAGTGGCAGATTGTACAAGAACTTCGGAAAATTAAGCAAATTGTTTTTCCATGCTATCCTGTGGTACTGAACCCTGCCATGATTTTGTTCCAAATTCCCCCAAAAGCAGTTCACTGTCATTGACCTCTGTCTAGCGTTCTTTTTGGTTCCCTTGACAAAGAGAGCCAGTTTATCTTTGTGTTTCGGTTTCAATAGAAGACTCTTGTGTGGTCGTGTGCTCCTCAAGGGTACACTGAAAGTCCCTCCTATTTCAATCAGATGCTTAAAAAGAATCTAGAATCTCTGCAATTACCCTGTAGCTCGACTTCAATTCAGTACATCGATAACCTTTTGATGGCATAAATTACAAAAGAAGCTTGTAGGCAAGACACAATTGTTCTGTTCAATCACCTAGCTGAGAATGGGCATTAAGATTCCCCATAAATGTTACAGTACTGTCAAATGGAATTCATGATCTGGGATACCACATGGAAAAGGGAGTCAGATGAGTGTCCCATAAATGGATCGAACCCATTTTTAAGATGAAATTTCCAACCACACAGAGAAAAGTGCCAATGTTTTTGGGCATGGTTGTCTATTGCCGACAATAGATCCTGAACTTTTCCTTTGTGTCAAGGCCTTTACTGAGGCTAACACACACTGAGGTCAATGACCCAGTACCAAAGGATGACAAATGCATGGAAACCTTCCAGAAGCTCAAACGTTTACTTTACAGTGCACCCACTCTTGGAATGCCAGACTGTACTAAATAATTTGTGCTCTTTTGCCATGAGAGCAATGGGTGTGCTTTTTCCGTCTTGACACAGACTCATGGGGAGATCCAGTGTCATACTGGGTATTTCTCAGTGATCCTTGATCCTATGGCAACAGCACTGCCTGGTTGTCTCAAAGCAGTTGTAGTGGTGAGCCTTAGCATTCAGCAAACAGAGAGGCTAGTGATGGGCTACCAACTGACTGTAATGGTCCCTAATTCAGTTGAAATCCATATGACTCGCACATGCACGCAGAGTTTAACCCACTGTGAAAGAATCATTCTAGCTGCCGAAAATTACGCTTTCAAAAGATGTATTACCCTAAACCCTGCTTCTCTATTACCAATTCCAGACGGCGATGAAGAGGGAGACTTTGACCACGCGGTGTCAGTGTTAACATGTTCTGCACAAAACTAAGGACCGACATACTGGATGTACCCCTTCCCGAATCTGATCATACCCTTTTTGTTGATGGATCTGGTCTGAGAGACTGATGCAGCATTCTAAGAGCCATTTATGCTGTATGCACATTTAGTGGGGTTATGGAAGCATCCTACCTGTGCCGTGTAACGTCCGCACAAGTAGCTGAATTAATTGCCCTTACCACAGCCTGCTGTACATCGGAAGGCTCTCGAGTTACCATCTATACTGAGAAGCAGTATGGGTTCAGGGTTGGGCATGATTTCGGGCGGTTGTGGTCACAGAGATGTTTTATAACCTATGCTGGGTCCTACATCAGAAACTGACCATATGTTTCTAATCTATTTGAAGCTGGGTAATTGTCAAAAGAAATCGCAAAGGTGTAGTGTGCTGCACACAAGAGTGGCAATGACTTTGCCACCAGAGGCAACCACTACGTGGATGAAATTGCCTGGTATTGAGCTCTTGAGTCCAGCACCTTTCACATGGACATGCCATGGAACACAGAGAGAGAAACTGTGTCAAAAATTCTGATAAACACTGTACATATTTTCAATGGACTGAGAGAATTGCAATTCACTGCCCCAGAAGTTGGGAAGGCTAAATGGGAAAAGATGGGTTGTGTAACGAAGGGCAGTGATATTTGGATGTCTAGTGGTCGGAAGCCATTGCTCCTTGATTTGATGTTACCTGCCATGGTACAACACATGCATGTTCCAACACGTGTAGGAAGAGACAGGATGGTGTCTACTGATAAACAGTACTGGCACAGTCCCCATTTTTGATTGATGGCAGAGAGTTTGTGCTAGTAATGTGCTACTTGCGAGAAACTAAATGTGGGCAAAAAGGTTGTAGTGACCATGAGACACATCAGAAAGTCTGATGATCCCTTCAATTGTCTCCAGATCTATTTTATGGAGCTGCCCCAATGCAACCACTTGAGGTATTTCCTCGTCATTGTGTGTTTATTTTCCTCCTGGATTGAAGCATATCCCAAGCAGGATGTGACAGTCGCCAAACTGTTGTTGCGGGAGATGATACCATGATTCGGGATGCCAGTTCATCTTGCTATGTACAGCACTAGGGATACAGCAGAGGTTCCATTTCAGTTATAGACCCAAAGCTTCAGGCATCGTAGAGAGACTGAATGGGATGACCACAGCAAAATCTGCCAAGGCCTGTGCCTCTATATCGCTTAAATGGCCTGATGCACTTCCTTTGGTGTTGATAAGCATTCAAAGTACCACTTGTAAGTTAACAGGATTATCTCCTTGCGAGGTATTGATGGGAAGAGTCTTCCTCTGTTCCTTCTGTTCCAGCAGCTGCTATTGTGAATATTACAGATGATCCGGGTCTTGATTACTGCAAGGGATTGGCTTATGTGGTACGTTCTATCTTCCATTAGGTTGATGCTGATCCTCAAGCTGTACAAGAATCTCCAGGGCATGACCCGAACCCTGGCGATTAGGTTCACATAAAGAAGCACGCTCGCAAGTCCTGTCTGGAGGTGCACCGGAGAGGCCCGTATCAGGTGATCCTGGTCACCAGTACTGCCGTTAAGTGTGCTGGTCTGCCGAACTGGATACATGCCTCCCATACCAAGAGGGTAGGTAAGAAAAGAAGAAGAGCCAACATCCACAAATTCCTTGAGCTACCCTAGGTTTGAAATTTCTGAGACCCCTGAAGAAGACAAGTCTGAGGGCTCACAGTCTCCCACAGTAGAGTATCAACAGGAACGAGAGCCAGGCGATGGTGTCGCCATCCCAGTGACAACTGTAATTCTGACTACTGGATTGAGAATACACATTCACAGAGACAGTGAAAACTCATGGAAAGCTAAATCAATTCTGCCTAAGTCAAGATCACAGGAATCAGAAAGTGGTACGGCTCAAGGAAGTTCCACCTCTGAGAGTGAATCTGCCTAGTCAGAGCCTGAAATCACTAGCATCTCTAAGGATCATAGCTCTACTGAGGAAAACTGGCCAAAGACCAATGCATACCGTAAAAGAGTATTGACAACTAGGAAAAGACCAGAGATGATAAGGGAAGTTAGTGAGTTAGAAGAACTAGAATCTGCTGGGGAAACATCGTTTACAAAGCACGCGTTACAACGCGTGTCATTACAACAAATGTTTTACAACGCGAAATCCATTACAACGCATGTCATTACATCGCATAATCCATTACAACGCATTCCCCAAAGTAACGCACCGGCGGAGTTAGAATAGTAATTGCGTTGTAATGGATTATGCGTTGCAACGACATGCGTTGTAACGACATGCGTTGTAATGGATTTTGCGATGTAAAAAATTTGTTGTAATGACACGCGTTGTAACGCGTGCGTTGTAAAGTGTCATATTCAATCTGCTGAGCAACCTGATGTTCCAAATTACTCATGAGCGAGAGAAAGGTCAATCGAAAGTACTCAGGTCATGATTTGACATACCTTAACAAGATTGATATCGAATTTGATGACTGCCTGACCAACATTGATGAACTTCCCTGAGGTAGGGACAAATCACAGAGGGAGCTTACTTATGCAAATCACTGGCAAACATTGAAAAAAATGATTAGCGAGCTAGGATAACAGTCAGAGGTCATTAGAGCCTTAGGCCTCCAGCTGACACAGAATAAAACAAGCATTGGCATAGCCAATAGGTCTCGCTTTTGTGACCTTATAAGTATTTAGTTATGCAGCACAATATCCTTGGTGCAATAACATCAACTGTTGCATGGCTAAAAACTTATAAGGCCCCATAGGCGAGACCTATTGGCTATGCCAATGCTTGTTTTTAGAAGCCTGGCATGCAGTTTTAAATGTAGGCTGGAAAGAAAGGTGCCAACCCGAGGGGCAAGGTCTAGAGAGAAATAAGATAGGAAGAGAGGCGAGTTATAATGAGATAGCACGAATAGATAGGTGAAGCACAGAATGACAGGTCAGGTAAACAAAGTAGCGAGGCAGAGAGGCAGGTAGAGCCGGTGGGATGAAAAATAGAAAGATATGAGAAGTAGAGAGAAAAGAGGTGCAGATGAGGTAGAGAGATGAGGCTAATACAGATGAAGGGCGAGGGAGAAGTAGAGAATGGTGAAATAGGGAGAGAGAGACAGAGGTAAGACAGATGTATTAAACGAGCGAGACATTGGAAGCAGAGAGAGTGAACGGAAACAGTGATGGAGATAGAAAGAGAGATGAAAGCAAAGGGAGTGATAGATGGAGTGGAAGAGGTAGAGAGAGCATTGTAGAGGAAAATAAATAAAATAATGGGAAAGGTGAAGGAAAGAGGACATCAATAAAAAGAGAGACATAGAAGGCCAATAGGTGAGGTAAATTGAGAGGCTAGATAGTGTATGAGAAGTGGGGAAGAGAGAGATGAGGCAGTGAGTTGTGAGGCAGAGAGAGAAATGAAAGAGAGAATGGTGAGGTAGAAAGAGGCATGCGAGAGGTAGAGAAAGGTAAGGTAAAGATGGCAAAAATGATAGAAAGGGTAAGATAAAGAGAGATGAAATTAAGAGGGAGATGAAGTAAATGGAAGAGAAATGAAGGGGGATGAGATGCAAACAGAGCAGCAAGATGCAGAAAGAAGAGAAAGTGTAGAGAGAGAGAGAGAGAGAGAGAGGCACTTGAGGAGAGGAGAGGGGCAGAGAGCTAGAGATCTAGAGGTAGGATCGGAGAGAGGTGGCAAGTTGAGGTCATGAGAGGTAAGTGCTGTGGGGCACTGAGGTTTATTGAAAGAGAGGTGTGACGTACAGAGCGAGTTTAAAGATAGAGCAATAGTGTGGTAGGTACGTAGCCATGTATAAATAGACAGGTAAAAAGGGAGTGTTTAGGTAAAGGAATGAGACATGGGACAGAAAGGTGCGACAGAAAGAAATGTATTGGGTGGTATAGAGAAGTGACAGCTAGTCAAAGAGTGTGGTATGTAGAGAAGTAAGTTAGAGAGAAGGGCAGGGATTTAGTCTCTGGTCAGGTAAAGAGAGTTAACTTACAACAAGAGAGAAAGAGGGAGAAATGAAGGAGGGAAATGTGAGTAGAGGTGGGAGGTAGAGAGGCAAAACAAACAGGAGCTAAGAGTAAGTTAATGAGAGGCAGACAGAAAGTAGAGAGGTAAAGAAGGGTTAGCAAGACAGGGAAATAGATGATAGAGCAAGATGTAGGTGAGGTAGAGAAAGAGGTGGATAGAGAGGTTGAGAAATGTGGGATGACAAGGGACCCGTAAGGCAGGAACACACCAGGTCTTTGTCCTTAAGCTCGCTACCAGTGCAGAAAACATGGATCAGCCATCTGTAGATAAAGAGTGTGTCTTTATTTCAGGTAGAATAGTATATTTCGTCAGCCATCAACTGCCCGCTTCCTCACTCCAGCCTTCCTTCAGCAACTGTCCACACAACTCATCACATATAATGACGTCTCTGTTATATCAGATAAATCTAACAGAAGACTGTACCATATGAGCAGCTACCACAGAGAGCGACTTTTGTTTAAATTGCTCTTTATTGAGATTTTTATAATAACACAATACTAAAATGACACTCGTATCATATTCCTGTCCTGTGCACAGAGGGGACACCACACAATATACAAGTTGCAGCACAGCTCCAGGAGACAAACTGTCATTAAAAAACATTCCAGACAGTGTTCTGAGTGTGCTGTGGTGCACAGATGGGGCTTACTTGTTGAACTGAGAATTAGCACACCCTGGTCTCAATTGGAGGGAGGGTACTATAGGACGGTCTGGATGCTGTGAGCGAGGAAAGAAGGCCGGGGTTATCTGCTTTATCGCTGATGTATTTGGCAATGTGTAGCACAGTAGAATATTCCTCGGCCTGCGCAGTGGTCTACAAGGGTCTTAAAACGCATACGAGATCCACTAAGAGCTACATCTAACCAATGAAATCCATCCAGAGCTACAGCCTAATAGTAACTTAAATGCTCTTAAAGAAAGGAAGAAGAGAAAGAAGAAAGGAGATGAGAAAAGTAAAAAAGAAACAGAGAAAAGTGAGACAGAAAGGAGGGGAGGGACAGAAATTAGTGACGAGAGGGAGAGGATTGGAGAACCAAAGGCAATAAGGGTGAGCGAGTGAGGGAAAAACAGAAAAGACAGAGAAAGGGAGGAAGCTCACCAAAAGGGTGAGAGAGTCGGTTAGAGGAAGGTAGAGAGGGAAGACAGGCAGGAGGGCGAGAGGGAAACAGAATGGGGGGCAAGCACAGGAGCGGCAGAAAGATAGAGTAGAGTGAAGGAGTGTGGGAGACAGGGGCACAAGGTTGGAGGAATGAGAACAGAAAGCCAGGAGAGATAAAGATGGGGGAGGGGGCGGAGGCTGACCGGGAGGAAGAAAGGGGTGGGGGCGCTGGAGGGGCAGAGAGACGGAAGAAACACAGGCGGAGAGAGAGACACTGTGAGAGAAAGAGACGATATGAGAGGAAGGAGGATAAAGGAGAGGCAGGGAAAAGAGGCGGTAGGGAGACACACAACCTCTCCAAAGTATGATCAAACATTTCCCTTAACAAAACGAGAAACCTAATGGCTTTGCTGAACTTGTTGAAGCAGATGACACAATAACCCCCACAACTTCACATACAATATGGCGTGTTTTGTAATGACTAAATCTGGAATGTAAACATGAAAATAAAAACGAATGAAATACATTAAAGGGAAAAACAGACAGGTCGTGTAAACATGCTGCCAATGCCTCATTCAGGCAACATTTCAAAGAGCTATAAAACGGTTCAACTATTGTAAGGGGGTCGTTGGTGTAATGTATGCATTTGCCTCAGAAGAGGGTGTTTAACTTGTCACGCTGCTAAAGTACCGTGCTATTGAATCAGCTGAATAGAGATTAAAATTGATAAGAGAAAGGGAGGAGCATTATAAGAGAATGAACTGAAGGGCACCCTGTGAAGACAAGCCAGCGAATAAACAGCAGCATGGAGAGGGGGGGGCGGAGAAACGATGGGGTGAGAGAAGCAGTAGAAAGGGAGGAAGGACAGGGAGGCGCATGGACTTGGAAGGAGGGTGAGCGAGTGAGGGAAAAACAGAAAAGACAGAGAAAGGGAGGGAGCTCACCAAAAGGGTGACAGAGTCGGTTAGAGGAAGGTAGAGAGGGAAGACAGGCAGGAGGGCGAGAGGGAAAGAGAATGGGGGGGCAAGTGCAGGAGAGGCAGAAAGATGGAGTACAGTGAAGGAGTGTGGGAGACAGGGGCACAAGGTTGGAGGAATGAGAACAGAGAGCCGGGAGAGATAAAGATGGGGGAGGGGTGCGGAGGCTGACCGGGAGGAAGAAAGGGGTCGGGCGCTGGAGGGGCAGAGAGACGGAAGAAAGAAACACAGTATCCATCTCGCACGCGCGGCTGCTGAGAGGTGTAGTCTGACTGCAGACAGTGGTCGCTGGTGGAACATAGCATCATGGTAAGGGAGATAACAATGTCACATAGAAATGGGATGGTATTGGGAAGGGCCGCATAAAATAGCATGTGCATGAAGTCTCCCTACACGGTTCCAACCCTGCCATAAGGCGCCCTTATGGCAAAAGAGCGCGCAGACCGCCCACAGCAATGGGATGTTAACTCCCGTATGGTAGAAAACAAAGCCTTTTTTAATAGAAACACGTCAAAAGCGCATCGCCATAGAAGAAACCTGCAAAGTGTAGCACGTCTCTGATAGTGGTCGGGATCCGAGGTATACGACGTGTCCATACTTTTTTTAGCCTCGCGATGAAAGTTTAAACAAGCTGTAGCCCGGTAACTGACGAGGAGGGAGAGGGAGAAGGGAGGGTAGTAGAAGGGAGGGGGTAGTGAGAGCAACGAGCAGGGGGTGGAGGAGCATAGAAGGAAAGAGAACAAGCTGTAGCCCGGTAACTGACGATGAGGGAGGGGGAGAAGGGAGGGGGTAGTGAGAGCAGAGAGCAGGTACGCAAGGCTTAATGAGCCTTGACAGAAACCCACATGGCGGCTGCGCATGTGCATGCTCGCGTGAACGCAAGCTTGAGGCCAGCAAAAGCCTCTGGTAGCACTTTCAAAAAGCCACTCACTAAATTTTTCGCACAGCAGCGCATGCGCTGGCTCAGCGAGACCTAAAAACTAACAGAGAGAGAGAAACATTTTCCAAATCAGGCAGGGAACATGTGCGCTTGTCCTAGTGCTGGAGCACGTCTGAGAAGATGGAGAGATAAACAAGAGGCCTAAAATTCAAGAAATTCAAGAATGCAGCCTGGCCAGGGCTCTCATACATGCCATATTTCCACCCTGCAAACTTCTCGCACAAACAGACATTGTACGGAAATCAGGGTTTCTTGATCTGTTGTGTCACTGTTTCTCTGTGCTGCCAGTCTCTGATGTCAGTCCTTTCAAAAGTGGCACAGGTTTTCCCACTTGTCTCTGGTGGTGCATGCTCTGCCTTTGATGGAGGTTGGTTACCCTGCTGTTGTCACCGTGTTTGGTGAAAGGGAAAGGGCTTGGGTGAGAGAGGGGAGAGATTTCTTTCATGCGCCTTGGTGAATGAGTTCAGAACTAAGAGTTGTAAAAATAATGCCAGACATCAGTAAAAAATGTAAAATGTCTAAAAAGAAGTATCTTTCAATAGTAACACAGGGACAGTCACATACAGCTTTAACGGGTTCCACATCCCACGCTACTGTCGCTTCTTTGTCTCAAGCTACCTTGATAGCATGATTGCTTACAGTGAAACTAACCAAATGCTGCCTGTGCACTTCAATCGCCTTTCACTTCCGGTGTCTTTCAAAAAGATTGACATTTGGAATTCCTCGCCATGGATACAGTGCAATTATCAACCACTATTAAGCGTTTCGTTTGTACCGCTGATTACCGCACGGTGGGAAACTCTTATCTAAGATCTTTACAGCACCGTTAATGACTTCGAACCTCTGAGAAGTACGAAAAGCGGGGTGGGGGAAGCAACATGGAGTGCACGGGTTGGGAGGAAGCAATGCGAGGGGAGGGAGAGAAGCGACACGGAGGGTCGAGGTGTGGGAGGAGTGGAGGTTAAACAACGAGCGAGAAAGAATGAGGGCATGGGAGGGGAAGCAACAGCAATATAGGATTCTGTGAAGTTTTTGTATCACAACTTACTAGTAGCTGAAGTTCTCTTCTATTCATTTTTTAAAACCTTCGCAAATATTGCAAAGTTCACAAACATAGGTGTTGTGAACTTCGCCCGCTCATAGAATTAAAAGTTAGTGAATTTGGTCTGTAGATAGTAGATTATTTACATGTTTGACTTTTTCCAGAAGCAGATGGGAAATGGGTCGAAGGGCTTAGGTGGTATCTGGACTTTCAACATGGAGCAGGGGATTTTGATCGCAAAGACCTGCAAATTTCTAATAACTGAGTTGAAGCAATTCCACCCATTTTTTAATTTATAATAGTTTGCTACTTGAACATTGAAGGTGCTTTTAATGCGACTTTGAGAGTGTGTATGCTGTGCTTGAAAGTAAAAACGTTATTCCAGGTTGAATAGCAGATTTCACGTTGTTTTTCTGTCAATGCTGTTGTAAATCTGTCTAGCTCAAATGAAGCATGCGAGCCAGACACTTCGATCCTGCACGTGTTTACAGTAGGAACCCTCAGTTTCACTGCTTGAAACCGGAAGTGTGATTTTGCCTGCAAGTCGACAGTAGGTTTTGCCTGGAAAGGAAATAAACTACTCCTTACAAATTAACACAGTTTCCTTTCAAGTCACAAAAACAGGATGGGGGTTATCAGCCAAGATAATGGAGAATTGTTGCTTGGTCATAAAGAGTGTTTAAAAGAACACGCTGTTGGTAGTGCTTAGTGAGAGCCGTTTATGGTGAATGCGCCATCTGTGTCAACAAGCACTAAAGGGAGCATGCATACAAACTTCCTTACTCTTCTGTTCAGAACAAAGTGTGGGGGGGCTCCTGCCATGGAAAATGTAAGGGGGAAGCATGGAGCCAGCGCAGCGAATGGCACTTTGCGATGTAAACACTAAGATGTCGAGAGGAGCTCACCTCTCTTCCTCGCAGCTGATGGCACTTACCATAGGCGTAGGCGAGACCTAAAAATCACTGTAGCTTTCGAGATAGGGTAGTGATGAAAGGGTAGAGATCAGAGGACTAATTGCTTAATTTTGAGATCAAGATCTATTTCCTTGATCTGATTTAAGCAGACATGGTGCAGCAACAATGCAAATTCTTGCTTGTAGTCTTGGCAGTTGCCATTTCTGTATCTATGGTTGGATGGATGCTGTATGTCTATCTGCTGTGTGGAGATGTCTTTCATACTCCGGTAAACACTATGATTAAACTTGTTAGCTAGACCAGTGCATGAAAACAAAATTTCACATGTTCCACAGCATGAGAGTGTTTATAGTTATGACATCAATTTTCAGATGCTAGCTGACTTTATAAAAGTTATGCTGGTAGAGAACCGTTATGTCTGCCCCTATTCTCCAGCCTCTGTGGCTGAGAGGGTGGCATATTTTTTTTTGCCTCTGTCCTACTCTTTCGTTGTCTTTCTAAGCCTACATTATCTCCCGTATTCTATTAAGTGTTTCTATTCTGATTATGATAAGCCTTTTGAAGATGTACCAATTGTGACTGATTCAAATATGTATTTGTGGGGTACTAAACATGTTTCTTGTTATTTCAAAACCTGTAAATCAAGGGATCAGCGTGAGTGTACGTTGAAATTCTGTACTTCTGTGACTAACATGTGTGCTACTAACCAAAGCATGCACGATGTAACCTGCAGAATCAGTAAAGATGAGAACATTTTCACAGATGAGTTGAATGATAAATAGGATTAGATGAAGAGAAGGGGGAAATAAAGTTAGTTTACAAAAACATTATTGGAAAGGGCAAGGAGATTTTAAAGGAACCATCCCCAAGATTGAGCATTGACATTCCGAAGAAGGGATCCTTATGTATATTAAGGACGCAAGAGGGAAACAAAAGTGTTAAGTTATTGGAGTGGAGTGAAGGTGAGCATAGTTACTTAGTCAAAGGCAGGACCTTTGCCGAATTAGAGGTTAGAATCAAAGGCATCTATTAGATATGTGGTAAGTCAACTTATTTCTAGTTACCATATAATTGGGTAGGTAGTTGCTGTGCAGCGTTAATTTCCCCACAGTCTATCACATTAATGAGCTGGATTTTCCTCTTAACTGCTACATTAAATGAAGTAAGCCAAGCTTTAAAGAGATCCTTTGTGATATTTTTGGAGCACTCATGCCTTCAATAGGAGTTGCATTAAACAATGTTAAATTTAGAAGGCTATCGACCTTAGTAAATAAGCTTGCCACTAGTATACATAAGGAGTTCTAACAGTCAATAATAATGAATTGCTTGCTATGAGTACTATGATTATGCGAAACCGTCTTGCGTTGGATTTGCTTTCCTTAAAGGAAGGAGGAGTTTGCAAAGTTTTTCACGCTCGGAATGCTACGCTTATATTTTGAAAATAGATAACTAGCTTGATAGTTGCATTGCTAACATTACAAATATTACGCACAAACTAACTGAATTGGAAGAGACAGGTGCATGTGAAGGAATAGGCTCTGTATTTGGGTATATTGGGTAACCAGGAGAGTAGCTTGGTAGTGTTGGTGGAAGAATACTGAAACTGCCTTTAACTCCTCTTCTGATTATACCAATCAGCATTGCATGCGTGCTTCTGTTCTTAAAATTTTGCAAAGATATTTCATCAAGCAATGGGATGAACTGTGGGTATAAGAAGCTGTCAGCAACGAGAGGAAGAAAAAAAAAGAGACTTGATGGAAAGTTTGAAGAGATGCAAAGGGAGCTCTGTGATACCGTGAAGGACTTAGGAGAATCAAAAGAAAAGAACCCAAAGTTGATGAATGCTGTACTATAATAAAGATACAGAGTGATGATTTAAAAATCATCAGGGGGTTGTGAGAGCTGGTTTTACTTTTTCTTAGCTAAAAATGTATTAGAAACCGAGCTTAGGTTAACATGACCTACATGTACATTGTCCTCCATTTTGAAATGATGTTGTAGTGCACCATGTGATGACTAGTAGCATTGTTTCTCGGTTCTAAATAAAGTATTGAGAGCTTTGCACTAAAAGACAGTGAACGTTCCCTGGAGCTTCTCACCACGCTATCCCTAATTAAAGAGATCCCAACTGTCTCAGACTATCGCTTGTACAATGTATCAACAATTTTGCTGCCTCATTTTAAATACACTACTTGTGATGTGAGGACCAATTTAGACCCAGATCATAGTTCAAACAATACTAATATTGGAGGTAAGTGTTTTGGTAATGAGACAAAACCTTATCTCAATAATACTAGGTGTCTGGCTAAAAATAAATTAGAAATATTTGAATTGATTGACTCTTACTCTCCTGATGTATTGTTCCTAACCGAAACCTGGCTACCAGATTCATGTGGACCGGATATTGAGGCAATACCGATAATGTAGAAAATTATTACAAAAGACAGGGTGGGCAGGAAAGGAGGAAGAGTGGCCATTATATACAAAAATACTGTCACATGTACAACTTTGAATGGCAACACCTCATTCTTTCATTTTGTCTATTAAAACCAACGCTCATACTTGTTTCTCCGGGCTCTAATTTATCGCCCTCCAGATCCAAGATCTACCTTTAGTAATGCTATAGAGGCTTTTTAGCACATGCTGTAGTTCGTCAAATTAAACCTTATTGGGAGAACGAAATTTTCATATTGATACTATAGATGCTAGAGAAACTTTTAAAACAATGGAAGAGCTTGGCTTTGAACAGCCTATAAAAACAGCCACACATATTACAAGGTCACATGCTGGACCCCACCTTTCTTAATCAGAACCTCATTAAGACTAGGGCTCCCGGTTTTATGGTATTCTTGTTTTTTTACATTTCCGTCTTTATTTATCCATATTTATTTTTTGGTCATTTTATCTGTATTTATCCACATTTATTTTTGTCGCAAGAAAAAAAAACGCTGAAGCTAGTATTTTTCTACATTTATTTAATTTGACATGCACACTTGCACTAGGTTGTTATAGCTGTTTTTTTAAATTGGAGCCTATGCTAAGTGCACTTTTCATATTGGGAGCAAATGTCTTCCCTGTCCTGTAAGAAAAGATGCATGAATTAGTGATTTTGATTATGTCTCGTTTGCGCAGCTGTCTGGCAAAATGTCAACGCATTACTCCCTCTTTTACTCACATTTAATCAGCCATCACAGAGAGTGTCTGCTCGAAGAATATCAGATCATTCTTAGCGTGCACTAGAAGACGGCCTACCCCACGAGGCATTGTAAATCACCAAAATATCTAAAGTATCCTGCATCTACATCTGTACACAATAGTGTTCTGATATGGACACTATGGAGAAAATGTAGAGCACAGGTGGTGCAACAGTCATTTCTGTTTTTGTTTTTATTTTTATTTAAGTGCTACTATTTTTCCAGAGTCTGGCTGTTATTGATAAGAAAAATGAAGTCATGCTAACTGGCTTGCTCACCTCTCACTCAGCCTCATTGCCCCACAGCGTGCATAGTCACTGAGAGATGCAGCCATGCTTAATGCTAATAGTTGTTGGAGGCATGTCTGCCCCCGTGCCCTGCCACATCAACCTCCTTCACCCTCCCATACAACAAAAAACACAAAAGGTTGCTGGGGCTGCAGCCGATGTCCTGGGGTGTTTTCACACCTCTTAATGGACATCGGCTGCTTGCACTGCTCCAACAATTATCTTGCGTGACTACCGCTGTGAGGGGTGCTGGAGGGTCTCTGCAGACACGGCGCTCAAAGCTGCACCCCGTCTATGGAGCAGTTTGAGGGCAGCAGTTTCCTGTTTCTTTTGGCAGCCCCTGTGCACTTCTGACTCGGATTTTACAGAGGAGCACAGAGGCAGCAGGAGCATTTGTTTTGTAAGTATTTTCCCGTTTTTATATATAAATACAGACAAAAACCAAAAGGTTTTCAGTCTGTATTTATATGTAAAAATCTGTTTAAACGGAAAACCGGGAGCCTTAATTAAGACTAACCTGGCGCAACACCAAACTACCTTTCTTTATTGAGTTTCCAGCCATCACCAAAAAGTTTACTAACAACAATAAAGCTACTATAAATTATAGCTCATGGAAACTAGTCCCCAGGAAAATCCATAAACAACGTAGTGCGCCAGAAAATAACACCAGGATCGAAGAATATGAGAAGTGGATTATGTGTGCCCTTAAACGATGGATTTAGGCCCAGATATCTGTACTGGGGTGAATGTATGACATTGTTCTGCATTCTGTCCCTCAATTGTTCTTTTTGCATTTGTCACCCCGAGTGGTACGGGGGTGCCCAGACGTGGGTCCCTTGTTCTCCATGCCACTGGAGTCAAGCTATCCTGGCTGATGCGGGGTGAAACTCCGAAACCGGTCCTAGGATGCTTGGTTCCAGTCCAGGGAGGACCTGGCCTGGCAGTTCGGGCTGGACTGTTCCCAATGGGCGCAGGATCAAGACTGATTTGCATATGGCTGGGTTCAAACTGGAATGGCATGGGGAGCAAAAAAACGATGGATTTAGGCCCAGATCTCTGTACTGGGGTGAATGTATGACATTGTTCTGCATTCTGTACATCAATTGTTCTAGGTCATTTTGCAGTACTATTGTGACACAGAATTACAGTTTTTAAGGTTGTGACGCATCATCGCGTAACCGATTCTCTCGTTCATAAAAAATTGGACCGCAATAAGCACTGAAACAACGGGAGAGTGAACATTTGCATTTGTCTTTTGGCGAACGCAATCAGAACATTTAGCGGCCTTTTCCAACATGAGCAGTAGTACTTTAACTTGGGTGGTCATCAGTCAGCATTTCGAGTAGATTTTTACTCAATTGGCTGGAAATTCAACTCGAAATGCATTTTTTCCAGTTGATATTTTAGCCAAACAGACCGACTGGGTATTTTGTTTAGCTCAGAATGCACTTTTAATTTTTTTGTTTAAACAGAAAGGAAGTGCTATAGAGACTAACCCCGGGCGGAGACCTCCGCTCTGCCCACGGAGATTTGCCTTCTCCGCGTTTCTCAAGCATTACCGGTACGGCGAGGAAGAGGAGGAGGGCAGCCCGGGTACGCCCCAGTACAGAGGTAAGTGGTTTTAAGTTTATTTTCAATTAATGTTAACTTACTTCTTAATAGGGGGGTTGAGGCGGGCAGCGTAGCGGAGCGGAGTTCCACAGAGTTTGTTTGCAACTCCGTGAACCTCCGCCTAGCCCCGCTACGCCCACTACGCCCAGGGTTAATAGAGACTGGAAGGCTACTTACATACAGAAGCAACTTCTCCTTCCTGTCCTCCCTCTGCTTTGTCCAGCCCTTGGTCACTTTGGATTTGGATTTTGGAGGGAAAGCATCACACTCATTCTTTGTCTGCAATCTTTGATGTATCCACACCCTTGGAATCTTAACTTTTTGGGAGAAATCATATAAGTTCAATGCAGCACTTTGAAGAACATTTGGTGTTTTAGGGCGGGCATGCACCATTTTTTGTTTTTTTTCATCTTTGTTGTTGGGTGTCCTGGAGTTTGGGCTGGAGTAGGAGTGGCCCATGTGTGATTAACTTTTTTGAGGGGAAATGTTTGCACTTTTGTGATGGTGGAGGCCTAGGGTTAAATATACTTTTTCTCCATTTTCTTGTGTGGGTGTTTTTGAAATTTATGCTGATTTGATTACCATTTTACTGTGATATTGTTTTACTGTTTGGAGCTAGTCTGCCCTGCACTAGACTTATGTATTTTTCACATTCCCACTGCTGCTGTGCTATATACTTTAAAAAACAAAATAGATTTAGGGGGCTGTGGATGTCCTTAGATTAAATGCAAAAAGTAGGGTATTTTATTTTTTGTCTGCGTTTGGCTGTTGCTGGCTAGGGTTGAGGGTGGCTCCTGAAGTCCAGGCTCATGTAGCTAGACATCTTCCTTTGCTCTCAGCTACTTGCTTCTTGCCCAGCATTTTTGTTTGCGTGTGACATGATTGATACTGTCTTTGAGGGATTTTTAAAATTCATTTAATTTTTGTTTATGGCATTGCTGATATCATGTTGGTGGGTTAAACGCAGTTTCATATGTGGACCCAGGCTCATTGGGTAAATATTATCTTTGCAATCCTTTCCCTGCCGTGCTACGAGATGTTTTTATAAGGAGGGTGAGCTCCAAGCAGGGCAGGGCAACTGTCCTCTTTGCTCTCCATGCCTCTTTCTTTGCTGGCTATACGGTGGGGGCCATTTTGTGTAGCCAGTGTGTGTTTGCCATAGGCTGCCAATTGTTCTTTGTTCTCCATGCCTCTTCTTTGTTGGCCATAAGGTGGCAGCCATTTTGTGTAGCCAGTAAGTGTGTGTGTGTGATCACGAAGGCCATTTTGTCTTTGTTCTCTATGCCTCCTTCTTTGCTGGCCATGCAATGACCACCATTTTGTGGAGCCAGTTAGTGTGTTTGTATTTGGTGGCCATTTAGTTTTTGTTTTTCATGCCTCCTTCTTCAATGGTCATGTGGTGGATGAACTAGCTTCCACCATATTGTGCTGTAGTGTAGTTCCTATTTCCCTAATAGGCTCTGCGCATTGGAATAATATAACCTATAGGTTTGACATAGGACTAAGGTCGGTATGTCCCTATCAATTATATTAAACTTAATTACCTGTGCCAGCTAGCTCAGAGGCCGCTAGAAACTTCTTGAAGACAAGAAGGGAATAGTTTCTGGCAACCACATAACATAAAACCCTGATCCCTCAGGACCGTGGAAACAATATACTACTTTTCATTCAGTCACTCATCTCAGAGAAGTACATAGAAGAAACAGTTGGGTGTGTTTACAATAAAATTTATTGCACAGTTGTTGTTCTAGTACTGGTTATATGTGCTGCGACAACTGTTGGACAGTAGCAGAGAAATATGGCCAGCAGTGCAGTTAAATAAAAATGCATGGTACAGTTTTACCATTGTGCAATAGTAATGAACACATACATGAAATGCAGAATGCATTAAGATAAAGCCTATACCCCTATGATGCCTAACTAGATGTACCTAAGTGTACCTAGCATGTGTGTAGGTCTTAGAGAGCCAAGAATCCTCCTAGGATTTAGTCTAACCCCATTACCTTAGTGGGACTTCATCCTGGTGTTGAGCTGGACACCCCAGGATGGGTGGAGGGACCTCTGCCAGCTGGAGCTGTGGCATGATGCAGGTTGCAGCGTCTCAGGTCAGAGTGGCGGCATGGAAAGTCTCGGTCCTCTCTAGTTTGCTTGAGCAAAGGGAGGTGTATTTATACTTGATAGATGCCTTGGAGTGTTAATACTGACGTACAGTCAGTCAGAGGAAGACGTCAGGAATGAACCCTTGGGAAATAGTGGTTCATGCATATTTAATGGGACCTTGGAGAAATCAATAGTCCTGTGCTAGGGAAAATCCCAAGAGCGAAGGGTCTTTTTTAAGTTAGTCACTTTTGGACATGGATATGACGTATTTGAGGATGGACCGTCTTCTGCCCCCAGAGCACACGTCAGATAAGGGACAGACTCTGTTGCTCGTTATTTGTAAAGGGAGGGCCAATGTAGGGGAAAGGTCCTGCCTGTCTCTGTGGCATGAAGGATTTGAGCCTCTGAAACAGCGCACCTACGTTAGGCCCTCAATCCAGCACATAACACCCACTCCTATCTATGGACAATCGTGAATAACCCATTAAAAGCAAACTACGTGACTAAAATAGGCATTAGCATATGATTGGCAGGTAGTTGCATGAGAGTGTTGTTTATGAGCTTAAAAAATAGCAGCTGTTAAAATATGTAAAATTACTATAGACTCTGGAGACAGGAAAAATCTATAGTGTCATTAAAAAATACTCTCTTAGAGTCAGTAGTTACTTATAAAAGTTCCTGTTTATAAAATTAAAAACTCTTACAAGCTGTTCAGAAGACCATGCTTTCTTTAGAAACAAAAAAAGAAAAAGAAAGGTCATTTTAGAGGGAATGCTCCAAGCTCGGTCAGAGTTGAAACAATAAGAGAAAAAATGTGTTTCAGGACATGTTTTAGCAAAATCGAGATAACAAGTGGCTGAGAGACATAACATTTCTTGTTGATAGTTACAGCAGCGGACGGATCTCTGTAATACTTCGCAGACTCGTTGTGGGAGCACAGAATGAGCAGTGCTGCCAGTTGCTGGTGCTGAGGCAGCCGGTGCTGTAATCGATACCTTGGATTTGCAAGGAATGCATGGGTTTTATGGGAATACGCCAAGCATGGGCTTCAGCAGTTCCAGCCTGGTGGTAAATGCCGCTGGCGTTTCCTTTGGAAGTGCCAGACAGATGATGACCACGCATTCTTCACTGGAAAATCCAAGCATCAGAGAACAGGTATTTTGCAGTTGCAGTCTTTTCAGACTGGTCTTTTAAATATTAGAAACCATGAAAAGCATGGTTCCTGTTTGCAAGGTATTCCCAAGGTGCATCACACTGCTTGTGTGTGAAAGATAAAATTTATCAAAAAGAAAAGAGGGGCAGTCTGTATTTAAGAGTGCTAATTTGCAAAAAGGAAAAATATTTCTTTAGCTGATGTGAAAATTAAAAATAAAAGTGCTGCACAAGCATGGTTTTCAGATTGCTCAAAGCATTTGAACTTTATAAAGGAAACTTTTGTTTCACTACTGTCAGTGTTGGGGCTTCTAGCCAAAAAGGGCACAACTTCCCTACACTTGTAGGATTTCACTACCTCTGGATGTTATCTGTACAAAACGTAGGTCTGGCTTATATATACTGAGTCCCTTGGCGATGTTCAGGAATCATTTTTGTGACAGGTATTTGTGTCAAAGGGCCAAACCACCCATACTTTCCTAACTGGGTCTGTCCTGTTGTTTTGTAAATGGCATCTAATGTTGCCCCTGCTGATGTATGTCAACTATTCCACCCCCGTGCGATGGTGTTTGGTGGTGTTTGGCAACGTTCCTACTGGTATTTAAACAACCACATTTCTAGATGCATTACAATTGTGTAGGAGTTGATAACCTTAATGAAGGTAACAGGTATAAAGCGTCACAATAAGAATAAATCTCTAACATTTCATGATCTGAAAATGTAGCAATTATTCCTAAAACAGACAGCATATTATTCACTGTATCAGTAACCCAATTTTCAGAAAAATGTACTACAGGTAATGACATCACTGAATGAATGATAAAATGAATGAAAATGAATGAAAGTTCAAAATACATTAATCAGAATTAAAAACCGAATGATTAAATACATCATTTAGAATACAAAGGCTTGTTCAGGCCGAATACATTTATAAGTCTCTTTTGCATTTGAATTTAAAATGGATGTGGCTTCAGTTTTATGTTGATCCTGTGTTGTAGAAAGTGTCCACTAAAAGTCATACTAAAAGCTAGCTCTAAGCAAAGCTAGAACAGAAAAAGATGAACCCAGAAATACTCCATAGTTCTACCCATGGTGAAGCCAGGTCTGTATCTTTTTGGAAAAAGAAAAAAGTTTCAAAAGTTCGCACTTGTATGTTTATTGTTCATTTTTGGCAGGCTTCGTTTCCTGTTCCATGGAGCCATGGAAAACGTATCACAGTTAATGAAATAGCCAGTATGATTAATTGTTGAAATTGCATCGTGTTTAGTTGAAGTTATTTCTGCTGTTTTTGTTGAAAAACGTCTGAAATGTTGAAATTAATAGTTGATGTCTTTGCTGAAAAACTTTCAGATGGTGAAGTTAATATTTTATGTTTTTATTGAAAAACATTGAAGCATGTATTAGTTGTTGCTTTTGTTGAAAAACAATGCATTTATTATTTGATGTTTTTGTTGAAAAACATTGATGCTTTTATTATTTGATGCTTTTGTTGAAAAACGTTGGTGTACACATTTGTTTTTGGCCAAATTGCAACGTGAGTGTTGTCTTGACTTATTTTGAATTTGAAAGGTTGGTTCAAGGAGAACTAGTTCCATTGCATTGTTGCATAGTCCCCCACTCCATGAATTTCATTTCTCAAACGTGATGAGCTTTTCAGTTTGAAGTTCTTGAATAGTAGTGAGAGGGACGTCTACTACTGTGGAGTTCATGAGGCCTACTGCTCAGTATTGGCCACGTAGTTTTTGGTTCATTCTTTTATTTGAAATGAATCTGTTTTCCTTTTTCACGGCAAGATGCGGCAAAAGTACAGTTCTTGTTCCTTTCCCTTCAAGGAATGGCACAGGTCTTCCTGTATGTGGGGCCAAATTCCTTTGTGTCCGCGATCTTTATCTCTCTCTGCCCAGATCCCCGACTTTTGGGATTCAGACAGGTCTTGCCGTGATTACCTCGACTTCCCAGTGGCGGCCTGTTTCACTTTGACAGAATCTTTGTTTGTTTCTTTGTTTCCTTTAGTTCCTGTAAAACAGCCAAACGATCATAGATACAGAATGGTTTTCATCCGCCACTGTGCCTTCACATTTATGATCAAGTACCCACATTCGTAAATGGAGTCAGACCTCCTAGAGAGCTTCTTGGCTGGGTGTGTATTGCCCCTGAATCCATATAAGTGTTTGACCTCACTAGCACCCCGCCTAATACCCTAGCTGTTAAGGATTGCTCTATGCCCCAGTCCTTCCTCTCCTCTACCTAAATTCCCTCAGGATGGCGTTGGAGAGGAGTACTGCAATATTACGTCCATCCCTTCCATGGCCTCTTTGTCAGCCCGAGAGCTAAGCGTGGAGCCTCAGTCAGGGTGTAACGTTGATTGCGTATCTCCTGTTATGGACTCGCAAATCTTTTTATAACAGTTTTGAGCGTCAGCTGAGTGCTGAGGCCATACCTATAGGAAACTTGAGCACGGATCCACTGCCACCAAGATATATTTTTAAGCCACCTCAAAATTTGTGGGGCCACAGTGGTCCTGTTACATGACACGATCAAGTGGACAGTCTGATGCTGTCTAGCAATGGGACCTGCGCGGGTCTTGTGATGGTGTAGCCTGGCATTTGTTTGCAGATTTTGCAGTTCAAGACAAAGCCAATAGTCTGACTTCTGAACCCTGGCCACCAATAGCACTGTTTGCAATGAAGAAATAGTAGCTATTATCCCTGAATGTGCGGAGCCCAAGCCCTTGTGTGCTTTAAATGATTAATTCCTGCCTACTATCCATATTTGGAAATACTCTATCCCCCACTCCAGGAATCTGAGCATATGGAATGTTGTTTGCACCTAAATTGTAGGAGTATATAAGTGGAAATTTCTTAGGCACTGCTGTGCTGCCTTTGCGCGAAGCAATTACAGCCACCATAATCTAACCGTCTAGTCTCGTTGTTGAACGAGTGTGCGCAGCTACGGAAGCTATGTGAACAGCCCCCTGTGTGGCTTCTACAGCCAATGAATTCCCTGCAACGTGCACGCCATCACGTTGATGACTCAGTGTGTTAATCATGTGAGTTTTTGTTTGGTAGGTCGTATATTTCAACTCCACTACCTGTTCCCATAATTTTTGTGTTTAATTATGCCACCTTTTTCATCTTTAAACCCATTTTGTTCGCAATGGTGTAAATATTTATTACATGATTGCACACAGTAAAAGGAATCGCACACTATAAGTGTGGGGAATTCGCAATCCGTGTTTACAAGTGCAAGTATCAGGGCTTTTAAAGCTGCCAACCGAGCTGTGCTATTACCTAGAGGTAGTTTTTTGGTGCATTGAGGACGGAACTTGCCATCCAGCATCTGTTCTTTAACAAAGGCGGCCGGTGGGGCAGACCCATCAGTGTAAATTTAAAAAAATTCCTACTGGTCATGAGGCAAGATTTCATTTGGTAGATGATGTTCTTTCTCATATTTGCAGGAATGCCTGTGTTTTTAAATTTGGATCAAATCTGGATTCAAAGTCTGATGCAGCAAAATAATTAGCCCTTTGTATCCATTCTGGATGTAAGGCTTTGGCATTAGGAATGCTAGCCCCGGTACTGGGGTGACGACAATAATGCATCATCCCATGAGCCAGTGCTCTTTCTTTTGCTACAGCAGTCTGAATGGTTGTCAGAATTTTTTCCTGTTGAATTAAAACTCATTTCTGTGTTTGTGTACAGATGAGATTTGAATGCGATTGGTACAGTTTCACCTTCATTAAAGGTTTAATAAGTGTACCCGCATTGACCATAAATGATACTGAGTACCAAGTGGTGCAAGTTTACACGTGTGTGTATGTGTTTGGAAGCAATAATATCTTCCTGGAGTGAACAAAGAATATTGGTGTGTTCTTGTGTCCAGTGTTTGACTGAAAAGTCAGGTCTGAAAAAGGTCATAGAAAGGTTTTACTCTCTCTGCGAAATCAAAAATGTATGTTCTGCCAAAATCTAGGAATCCCAGTACTGATTGGAAGTTGTTTTAATGTCTTTGGAGGCTGGAGCAGCGCACACTTTTCTAAAAAGTTAGCTGCCAGGCTTTTCCCTTCACTTGAAAACTAGTATCCCAAAAATAGGACACAGAGGTGGGCAATTTTTGATTTCTCAAAATTAAATTTGTAGCCCCCAGAGGCGAATCCCATAATAATGGTGCTCAGCCTGGTCAAGTGTTTCCCTAATAGGTCGTCCGTTAGATAAATATCATCCAAATAGGACAACGCTTCTTCATCAAAGTGCTTTAGCCATTCAGTAACTCTTTCAGAAAATACCCCTGAACTGTTCTTATACACACGGGGGAGATGACAAAAAATTGTCGCTGGGACTCTAATATACTAAATGCTGTTAGGTACCTGTTTTCAGGTGCTATAGTTTGACAGAAAAATCCATTTGAGACAACAAGTGTCGTTTTGTATTTTTTCCCGCATAATGTTATTCATTAATGCGGCACTATCTGCATGTTGGACAGCATATGTCTTTGTGCAAGTGTTCAAGTGTCTGTAAATAAAAACTAGACGAAATGTATTATCATGTTTTGATAAGTGAAACAAGGGATTGTTCTTTTGTGAAGTGCATTTTTCAATGATCTCCTGGTAGTCAAGTTGATCTAAGATCTCCCTGACCTGTGTTTTTAGCTTCTTGCTTAATACGATATTGTCTTTGAGCATGTGGTGAAACTATTAATGGGATCACATGGTGCGTTGAGGCATCATCCCATCCAGCGTGATTTTTATACAATGCTGGAGCTTGGGCTACTGCCCACTCCCGTGCATATGTATGTTTAAGGTGAACTGGAACATGGTTGGAAAATGCAGGAAAAATATACTTTCTCCCTTTGGGCGCTCCCTGACGAATGCTGGCGGCTAATCTTGTTCTGCTAACAGTATGTCAAAACCAGACAATAGGCTCTTTGCAAAGAGACCTTTTACTTTCCTGTGTTTGTCCTCCTCCATGCGGAGTGTTATTTCATATAACTTGTGTGGGACGCTCACCCTTTCGTCTGGTGTTTCCACCGTGATGTAATCATTCAATTTTGCTGTCCAGAAATTCCTTCAGGTTCTGGCAAGCTATTGTTACTTCTGCCGCTCTGTCTAGCATTGTCTGAGCCCATTCCCCGTTCAGAAGTTGAGTCCTTAGGATTCTGTGCATGTCTAACTTTGAGACCTGCAACTTCCTTCTTTTTAAATTGACGTTTGGATTGTGTCTTGTCTTCTGTGTTAGAAGAGTCCTGAGCGTGCTTGTCCCTGGACTGCTTGCGCTCTTCTTTGTGTGCTGACTTTCCTTCTCTCCCTGTGCTGTTTGTCGAGAGGAATGTGTATCAGTATCCTGATACCTGTCAGGTTTCCTAATATTATCCCTATTCCTAAGGTTATACCTCTTTGCAGAGGGCTCCTGTTGAGGAGACCAACCTCGGGACTGAGAATCTTTTCTGAAAAATGTTGTTTTTTATTATTATCCCACTTCTTTTTAGAAGAAGTAGGTGTCTGCTTAGAATTGTCCTTCTCAGGACTGCCCATTAGCTGTGGTTTTAAAAGCTTTCCCACCCAAACTGTCCCTTCCCAGTTCTGCATATGCAGTTTCAATTATTTTGGGAAGTTCTTGTGGTTGGTCTATACGACTGACCTCTCTTAGGTGTTTGCGGATCGCCACTGAAGCTGCTTCGCCTTTAATGTTGGCTAGTATTATTTTTGATACCTGGTCGTAGTTACCTAGTAATTTCATACCTAAGGTCAGAACTGGTTCAGCTCCATACTTGTTCTGTATATGTCGTAAGACATCTGGAATTACTGCTAAGGAAGGAATACCATGAGTCCTGGTATATATGGCAGCAAAGACTGTACCCCAAGTGGTGTAGTCCTCTAACTGTGGTGTGATCCCCATGGGCAAGCAGAGTGTTAGCATTATATGCTTTCAAATGGTGTGGTATTTGGAAATACTGCTTCTAACTGGATAATTTTCTGAGCTACCCAGAAAGGAATCTGTTCACATTTTGTGGGCAGTTTGCCCATTACTGTGTGTAATGTTTGTGGAGTGATTTTAGTAGCGGTGCTCTGTGTTGGAGCTGTGTTATTTGTAGCTACTGTGGGCTGGACACCAAGTGTCCTCATGACGAGTTGCGTCATGGCTCTTTAAGAGTTTTACCAACTCTTTGTGTTGTAGGAGCAGTGCATCTTGTGGCATTATATCAATGTCAGGATGTGGTGTGTAGCCGGTTAATGTCGGCCATGCAGCTCCTGGTCTACCTAGTGGACCGAGCCTGGTTTTATTTATTTGTTGTAGGGCGCCTTTAAACCAGAAATTGTGGTCCTGGTTAGTGTGCGGAATCTTAATCTCCTCGAACGGAGTGTAGACCGCTGGGACTTTTCCATGTATGTAAGAATGAAAAGTCTGAGTTGTTGCATTTACTGCTGGGAATGTAACCCAAGAATAGAACACATCTGTTTGATAATCTTTGTGTGCCTCTATTAATATCACTGTACCCTCTCGGTCTGTTAAACCATGTCTGAGGGGTTTTTGTGTGAGTGTATGCCTGATTTTGGGTGCAAAATGTATTGCATTTGCTTCCTCTTCGTCGTTTGAGACCTGTGTCCCAGTGACAGGAGCAGCTGCCTCGACAGACATTGTGTTGTGAAAACAAAATGTCCTAAAAAAGGGTTTTAAGATAAGGTTTTTATAAGGCACAATTGTTCGGGATCTTTTTCCTTCAAGCTTGATTAACCTACAGCCAATACATAGGAAGATTGCCTACTCAGCTGTGGCGGAATTTTGTGCCTACCCACTCCAGACGTCTCTGGCGTTTTCTGAGTAGGGGTCTCTGAGAATAAGCATGACTGAACTACTCAGATTCTGCTGTTAAATAAGTGCCAAATTCACGTTGGGCGCCATGTAGTGTAGTTCCTATTTCCCTAATAGGCGCTGCGCATTGGAATAATATAACCTATAGGTTTGACATAGGACTAAGGTCGGTATGTCCCTATCGATTATATTAAACTTAATTACCTGTGCCAGCTAGCTCAGAGGCCGCTAGAAACTTCTTGAAGACAAGAAGGGAATAGTTTCTGGCAACCACATAACATAAAACCCTGATCCCTCAGGACCGTGGAAACAATATACTACTTTTCATTCAGTCACTCATCTCAGAGAAGTACATAGAAGAAACAGTCGGGTGTGTTTACAATAACATTTATTGCACAGTTGTTGTTCTAGTACTGGTTATATGTGCTGCGACAACTGTTGGACAGTAGCAGAGAAATATGGCCAGCAGTACAGTTAAATAAAAATGCATGGTACAGTTTTACCATTGTGCAATAGTAATGAACACATACATGAAATGCAGAATGCATTAAGATAAAGCCTATACCCCTATGATGCCTAACTAGATGTACCTAAGTGTACCTAGCATGTGTGTAGGTCTTAGAGAGCCAAGAATCCCCCTAGGATTTAGTCTTACCCCATTACCTTAGTGGGACTTCATCCTGGTGTTGAGCTGGACAACCCAGGATGGGTGGAGGGACCTCTGCCAGCTGGAGCTGTGGCATGATGCAGGTTGCAGCATCTCAGGTCAGAGTGGCGGCATGGAAAGTCTTGATCCTCTCTAGTTTGCTTGAGCAAAGGGAGGTGTATTTATACTTGATAGATGCCTTGGAGTGTTAATACTGACGTACAGTCGGTCAGAGGAAGACGTCAGGAATGAACCCTTGGGAAATAGTGGTTCATGCATATTTAATGAGACCTTGGAGAAATCAATAGTCCTGTGCTAGGGAAAATCCCAAGAGCGAAGGGTCTTTTTTAAGTTAGTCACTTTTGGACATGGATATGACGTATTTGAGGATGGACCGTCTTCTGCACCCAGAGCACACGTCAGATAAGGGACAGACTCTGTTGCTCGTTATTTGTAAAGGGAGGGCCAATGTAGGGGAAAGGTCCTGCCTGTCTCTGTGGCATGAAGGATTTGAGCCTCTGAAACAGCGCACCTATGTTAGGCCCTCAATCCAGCACATAACAGTGCAGCCAGTGTGTGCTTAAATCCCTTTATTCGACTTTTAAATGCCATTTTCTAGGAACATTGATAGAAGAGGCCTACGACATTCTTGTTCATTTTTTTCCTGATGTATTTATTTGTGCCTGTGGCAGATTATAGTAGAGTGTTGTTGTTTTAGTTAATTTTTGCAATTTTTGCCTGCCTCATCCTGCTTCCCATAGAGTCCCCATGGGCCCCTTTGTGGCCCTAGCAAATATTTGATGTATTTTATTTTTATTTTTGTTAGTGTGTGTTTGTCATAGGCTGCCATGTGTTCTTAGTTCTCCTTGCCTCCTTCTTTGCTGGCCATGTGGTGGTAGAGATTTTATGTTGCCAGTGTGTGTATGCATGTGTGGGTGTGTGATTGTGTGTGTATTTATGTTTTGGCCATTTTGTCTTTGGTCTCTATACCTCCATCTATGCGGGCCATATACTAACCACCAATTTGTGGAGCCAGTAAGTATGTGTGTGTTTGGTGGCCATTTTGTCTTTGTTTTCCATGCCTCGCTTTAAAGCGGTCATGTGGCAGATGAGCTCACTTCCACCATTTTGTGCAGCCAGTGTGTACTTAATGTCAGGCCCAGCTCCGCAGGGTCCAGTTGCAGCAAAAAAGGGTCCACCTCCAGATCTCACCAACACCCTGGTACGAATAGTCTACAGGGTGTTCGAATGATCAGGCGAGGGAAAAGGAGAGGGAAAAGGAACGGCAGTGGAATAGAACCTGTAAGGACAAAAAAAACACAGGTTTAAATACATGTAGGACAGTGGCTACTCTCAGTAATATCTCACTAGGGGACGTATGTACCTGAGCATATATGCTGCTGTTTGTACAACCCTCGGGACTCATCAAATGTCGTCATGTAGCGCACTCGTCCACCCTAGAACAAAGAACACTAGAAACATTAACCAGTGTATGGACCAACACACTTCTCCAGTTACTTAGGACTCACACAGGTGTCATACATACCCACATATAGGCATAAGCGTAGGGGATGGAAAAGCAGTGCTAGCATTCAGCCTATCCCTATCAAGTACGAAGGTCACAGTACAGAATACAGCTCGGCAGTTCCACGAGGTTACGTCACCTCTGCATCCAAATATCAACAGCAATAAAGTTTTGTTGAGAACTGCATCTCAAAACATGTCCCGTCTCCTTAAATGAAAAAGGACAAAGTCTCCAGCACACAAACGGAGCTACGCGGTTCCCTCACCGCTGTAACCCGCTGTGTAGCTCGTTTATTCACAATGGCCAAACAAAAACGCTTATGGCACACAAACGGCAATACGCGGCAGCACCGCTGTATTCCGCTTGCGTCTCCCAGAAATCCGCCCTCAGTATAAGGGCAAGGAAAAAGCACCAACAAACGGCAATACGCGGTAGCACCGCCGTATTCCGCTTGCGTTACCCAGAAATCCGCCCTCAGTATAAGGGCAAGGAAAAACACAAACAAACGGCAATACGCGGAGCCCCGCTGTATTCCGTCTTGCACAATGAAGAAAATCAGGTTTCCATGAGAACTTTCTCGGTACTCACTGTTTCTCATAAGGGAGTTATGAAACCCCTCAGTCTCTCTCAAGCGGCAGGACTCTTCCCTTTGGTCCTACTCCTCCGGCGCTTCAGCAGGCAGCTCTCTCTCTTCCGAGAGAGAGAGAAAGAACAGAACAGTATTACGCGCAACTTCCTGTGTGCCCTCTCCGGCTATATTTCCTTCCGTGGCCGGGCATCATGGGAGTTGTAGTCCCGGGAACTTGGCAGGCGCTGTAACGCTCGTTTCCCTGACAATAGGTCCCCCTCCCTAGCGCCTCCTAGGCCCTGGCTTCATCGGATGTCTTCTATGGAAAGAACGAACAGCCGCCGGGGCATGAACGTTCCTCCACGGTTCCCAGGAATCATCTTCTGCTGAATACCCCTTCCATGATATCAGGTACCAGAGCATCCCTCTTCGTATTTTGGAATCTCGAATGCTCTTAACCTCGTATTCCATACCCCCGTCACAGATCACAAATGGGGCGGAGCACGCCTGCGCGCCCCCAAGGCAGGCTTCAAGAGGTTACAATGGAATACAGGGTGGATCCGAAGGGTTCCAGGCAATTTCAGTTTATAGGTGACGGGGTTGAGTTGTTTGACCACGACGTATGGACCGATGTATCTAGGATGAAAAATGCTACGCAACTTGAACCGGATGTTCTTGGTGGACAGCCACACCTTGTCTCCCACCTGATACTGCGGTCCCTCCGTTCTGTGTCGGTCTTCCCACTTCTTGTAGGTCTGTTTTGCCTGCAGCAGATGACTTCTGACTTTACGATGTAGCGCGTGGAGCTTTCGTACCTGAATCAGCACCATAGGTTGATTTGCCACCTCCTCTGGAATGTCAATGGGCAATATGTGAGCATCGTACCCGAAATTTGCATGAAAGGGAGAAAGACCGACAGAACTGTGCCAGGCATTGTTATACGCCAGTTCTGCCATCCATAGCATATCCACCCAAGACTCCTGGGCCTCCTTGGCATAACATCTGAGGTATTTCTTGAGCGTTTGGTTCAGACGCTCGGTCTGTCCATCAGTCTGTGGATGGAAACTAGTTGACAGAGAGGAATCTATGTGCAGGGTCTTGCACCATAACTTCCAGAATCTTGCTATAAACTGAGGCCCCCTATCAGACACAATGATTTCGGGCAGTCCATGTATCCTGACGATGTTATTCAACAACAGCTGTGCTGTTTGGGAGGCCGTAGGGAGGTTCACACAAGGGATGAAATGTCCCATCTTCGTGAGTCCATCCACCACCACCAGGATGGCTGAATACCCCTTCTCCAAAGGTAACCCAGTGATAAAATCCAGGCTGATGTTTCGCCATGGACGGTGTGGGATGAGTTTTCCCTTCGTCTTGACTTGTTCGTTCTTTGCTCTGGCGCATTCCTCACACCTAGCCACCCAAGAAGCAACATCTGTGTTTAAAGAACCCCACCAGAAGTGACGTTGTGTCAATTGCGCGGTTTTCCGCACTCCCGGATGTCCCGCCAAGGGCGACATGTGACACCACTGGAAAGCCTTCTTTTGTAGCACTGGAGTGGGAATATACAATTTGTCTTTATGGAACGGTAAACCATGCTTCACTGAGCGCTCGGTCCCCATTGTCGCCCATGCCTCCCATTCAGCTAGGGGTTTATGTTGCCTCACTTCATCCAAAAAGGCTTCCGCTCGAATGACGCATAGCACCTTAGAGGGTTCAATAATAGCCCCTGTGTTGTGGTCATGTGCGGCAGGTTCCATCGTTTCTAGTCGAGACAAAGAGTCTGATTTTCAGTTCTCCACCCCTGGTCGAAAAGTGACTACGAAGTCGTATTCGGCAAAAAACAACATCCATCTCATCTGGTGCTGAGAAAGGTGACGCGCAGACTTCATGTATTGCAGATTCCGATGATCAGTATACACAGCAATGGGATGGCTATCCCCCCACAGATAATGCCTCCATTCTTGAAACGCCCTTTTTATTGCCAACAGCTCTTTCTCAGCGACGGTGTAGTTTCGTTCCGCAGGGTTCAATTTCTTGGATAAATAAGCCACAGGATGCAGCTGTCCTGTGCTCTGATTCCTTTGGGACAGGATGGCCCCAATGGCCTCATCTGACGAATCAGCCTCTACCACGAAAGGATGTTCAGGTCGGGGATGTGCAAGTACTGGAGCCGTGGTAAATGCCCTCTTTAGAAAGGTGAAGGCTTCCCCCGCCTCTCTAGACCATTGAAAAGGAAGGCCCTTCCTAAGGAGCCTGGTAATGGGAACTGCCACCTGAGAGAAATGGATGATGAATCTGCGGTAATAGTTTGCGAAGCCCAGGAAGCACTGCACATCACGTACTGATTTTGGGATAGGCCATTCCTGCACTGCCAACACCTTTCTCTCAGCCATGTGTAAACCCTCTGGGCACAGCACAACGCCCAGAAATTCCACCTCGCGTACCCCGAACTCGCATTTGCTCAGTTTACAGAATAACCTGTGGGCCCGCAATGCGGTCAGTACCTCAATTACATGATTGGCATGCCCTCCACTGTGTCAGAATAGATAAGGATGTCGTCTATGTACACAACAACAAACAGGTCCACAAAGTCTTTCAACACATCATTAAGAAAATACTGGAATGCCGCCGGGGCGTTGCAAAGGCCAAACGGCATGACAGTATACTCAAATAAACCGTAACGTGTTTTAAACGCAGTCTTCCATTCATCCCCAGCCCTGACACGCACTAAATGATACGCTCCCCTTAGGTCTAATCTTGTGTAAATCTTGGCATCTCTCACCTGATCAAGCAACACAGAAATAAGGGGTAATGGGTATCTGTTCCGAACGGTGTTCTTGTTCAGAACGCGATAATCCACACAAGCCCTAAGATCACCATTGGCCTTGGATATAAAAAAAAGCGGGGAGGCAGCCGGTGATCGTGAAGGTCTAATAAACCCAATTTCTAGGTAATGGTCCAGGTATTCGCGCAAGTGTTTTGTCTCTGGCACAGATAATGCATACACCCTACAGGCCGGGACCGTGGCCCCCTCCACCAGATCAATCTGACAATCATACTCTCGATGAGGGGGCAACTTTTCAGCCTGGACCTCACTGAACACATCCGTGAACTGAGAGTACGCCATGGGTAACACGGTCTCCTTCTCAACCGCTGTTGCCACCACATATGGATGCAGTAGCGCGGCTGCTTGTGAGGGACCGTTTGGACTTAAATGGCCTCGACATTCATCTGACTGAAACAGAAGCGTTTTAGCCTTCCAATCGATGGTGGGATTATGGTGGCACAGCCAAGGCATACCCAAGATAACCTCATACTGGGGGGCATCGATGATGTTCAAGGATAACTCCTCCTTATGTCTTTCCTCTGCCATAACCAAGGACAAGAAAAGTACCTCCGTTTGTTCTATAATCAAACCAGATTTCAAAGGCTTTCCGTCCACAGCGAACACCTCTTCCGGTTTTAACCTAGGTACCCTCAATAATGCAAGGCGATTTACCAGTCCACTGTCTATGAAATTCCCTGTGGCGCCGGAATCCACCATGGCCTTCACCTGATGGAACTGATCATGGCTCCCAAGAATCATAGGGAGTACGATATGCGACTCTGTGTCGAGCAAACCAGAGGTAGCCAAGGAGGGGAGTTGCCAGCCCTTGATGGCTTCACCAACACCAGGGGAATCCCCTAAAGCTATTGCAGGTACTGAAGTGGATACAGCCACCTTTTTATTACGGGACCACGCCTCTGAGGACTTGGGTTTAGAAGGGTATTTCCTAACATAATGGCCCTTCTTTCCACAGTACATACACAACCCATGTACTCTTCGGCTTTCTCTTTCTTCTCTGGACAGAGGGGATCGAACCGCCCCAATTTCCATGGGTTCAGGTGCCATCTCAGGGGTAGACAACGGTCGTCGTGAGGGTCTCTCTGGTCTATAGAAACCCTTACCCACTTCTTCCTCTCGCCCCCTCTCTCGGACAATCTCCCATCCAACCGCAACGTTAAATTAATCATGTCCGTACAGGTAGTGGGTTGCAGATCTATTTGGGCCAGTATATCTTTTAACTCCTCCCGCAGCCCCTGATAGAACAAAGACATTCTCTTCTCCTCTGGCCAAGCAGTTTCGGCCACTAGTCTGTTAAACGTGGTTAGATACGTTACTAAATCGTTTCTCCCTTGTTTAAGGTCCAGTAATTCTTTATCAGCACTAAAAGTGGTGGTCCTACGATCAAACACCCTCTCGAACTCCGTCCTAAATGCTGACCAATTCGATAATACTGCATCGTTATTTCTAACTAACGGAACGGCCCAATTGGCTGCATCCCCTACCAAATATGAAATAGCAAACGCCACCCGTGAATGGTTATTGGGGAAAAGAGGCTGGTTTACAAGAGAAATGCAGCATTATCTGCGTCAGAAACACCTGTATTTTTGCCGGGTCCCCGGCATATCTTTCAGGACTTGCTAACGGGATGGGTGGTGGTACAGTCACCTGTATCTGTGGAGCGGCGGGAGATACATCAAAAGGGTTCCTAGACAGTCTTTCCACTTTGTCTCTCAAGGCGGCTGTTTCAGCCTTGGAAGAGGCCAATTCCTGCTGAACCAGGACTAACGCCTGAAGCACGTCCTCCATGGTGGCCATTCCCTACCACAACTGAACCGGGCGAAGCTAATTTCGTGGGCGCGTAATTCTGTCAGGCCCAGCTCCGCAGGGTCCAGTTGCAGCAAAAAGGGTCCACCTCCAGATCTCACCAACACCCTGGTACGAATAGTCTACAGGGTGTTCGAATGATCAGGCGAGGGAAAAGGAGAGGGAAAAGGAACGGCAGTGGAATAGAACCTGTAAGGACAAAAAAACACAGGTTTAAATACATGTAGGACAGTGGCTACTCTCAGTAATGTCTCACTAGGGGACGTATGTACCTGAGCATATATGCTGCTGTTTGTACAACCCTCGGGACTCATCAAATGTCGTCATGTAGCGCACTCCTCCACCCTAGAACAAAGAACACTAGAAACATTAACCAGTGTATGGACCACCACACTTCTCCAGTTACTTAGGACTCACACAGGTATCATACATACCCACATATAGACATAAGCGTAGGGGATGGAAAAGCAGTGCTAGCATTCAGCCTATCCCTATCAAGTACGAAGGTCACAGTACAGAATACAGCTCGGCAGTTCCACGAGGTTACGTCACCTCTGCATCCAAATATCAACAGCAATAAAGTTTTGTTGAGAACTGCATCTCAAAACATATCCCGTCTCCTTAAATGAAAAAGGACAAAGTCTCCAGCACACAAACGGAGCTACGCGGTTCCCTCACCGCTGTAACCCGCTGTGTAGCTCGTTTATTCACAATGGCCAAACAAAAACGCTTATGGCACACAAACGGCAATACGCAGCAGCACCGCTGTATTCCGCTTGCGTCTCCCAGAAATCCGCCCTCAGTATAAGGGCAAGGAAAAAGCACCAACAAACGGCAATACGCGGTAGCACCGCCATATTCCGCTTGCGTTACCCAGAAATCCGCCCTCAGTATAAGGGCAAGGAAAAAACACAAACAAACGGCAACAATACGCGGAGCCCCGCTGTATTCCGTCTTGCACAATGAAGAAAATCAGGTTTCCATGAGAACTTTCTCGGTACTCACTGTTTCTCATAAGGGAGTTATGAAACCCCTCAGTCTCTCTCAAGCGGCAGGACTCTTCCCTTTGGTCCTACTCCTCCGGCGCTTCAGCAGGCAGCTCTCTCTCGTCCGAGAGAGAAAGAACAGAACAGTATTACGCGCAACTTCCTGTGCGCCCTCTCCGGCTATATTTCCTTCCGTGGCCGGGCATCATGGGAGTTGTAGTCCCGGGAACTTGGCAGGCGCTGTAACGCTTGTTTCCCTGACACTTAAATCCCTTTATTCCACTGTTAGAAACCATTATTGAGGAACATTGATAGACATGGCCTATGTTATTTTTGTTCATTTTTACTTTTTTCCTGATATATTTGTGCTTATGCCTGATTGCAGTACAGTAGTGTTGTTCTTTTACCTCCCTCCTCCTGCCTGCCATAGAGATGTCCATGGGCCCTCGTGGGGCACCAGCAATTATTCAATGAATTTTCAATTTTTGCCTGCTTCCCATTAAGTCTCCATGGGCCCTGATGGAGCACCAGCAACAGGAATCATTTATTTATTATATTTATTATATTTCTTTCCTTCACCCACTGCCTTCAATTGGGGTCCCATGGCTGTGCAGGGACACAAACTAACCTTTTCTGTGTAATGTTGTCACGTGAAAAAATAGATTAAGCATTTATAGGGTGCACTAAAGTTAAACATTTGGGATGATGATGACTTTGCTTATGTTACATTGGCTAGATTCTTCTGATTGCCCACATTTCACTGACTTTTTTTGTTTCTTTGCTTGTAGGTGCTGCAGAAGACTTCACACAGGGTACAGATACAGAGAGAAGTCTGCAAAGGAACCAGCTGACAGTGGCACCTGCGTCCTTCGCTACTAAGTGCTTCTGCTCCTAGTGTTAGCTCTGCTAGTGTTAAGAAGATGACCCCAAAGAAAGAGGTTCCTGCCAGGAAAGTTGCCAGTGGAGAGTAGAAGAAGCCAGTTGCTACCACTCGCATCTAGCCCTCATCCTGTTTTAGGAAACGTGACGTACCTACTGCTCCCTCCGATTTGCAGAAAGAGGCTGAGAGGATCACTGTTGCATTAACGCCACCATCACCACCAAAAAGGCCATGTCTGTCAGCGGTGCAGTGACTGCAGTCATTGATAGCAGTGAATCTGAAATTGAATTGTCTCAGCCACAAACTGAATCATCGCAAGAAAGTCAACAACAAGAGCCACTGTCAGCAACAGATCTTCGGGAAGTAGGAGCAGAACAGGCAGTTGAGGTTCTTTCTGAGCAAGGTGTTGTTGAAAAGACAGCTGTTCTCCATCAGCTTCATGATCTTCAACAAAGAAAAGAAAGAGTATTTCCCCATCTTCTCCAAGCTCTCTTCTGATGATCTGGACAAGGATTTGGCCCCCGGCTGAGTCTGAGAGACAAGGGAAAGGGAAGGTTCTTGAAAGCCTTGCAAGTGAGGAAGGTGGTGATGATGACAACTCAGTGATCATGAGTGTGGCGAATGGCACACAGGAGGAACAAATAACCTGCTCAGAGGCATGTGGTTCCACCAACACTGCCGGCTCCCTTATTTGCAAGACCCCAGAAACCTGCAGCCACCACCACCACCACTATTCCTACCACGGTAGCAGCACACCCTACACAGAGGCAAACAACAACACAACCAGCTTGCTTTACCACCAGTTCTTCAGGCTTTGGCACAATAAGAAAGCTTTCCTCCCCAGTTGGGACTTCTTTACACTTATCCAGCGTGAGGATAACATCGCAATATGCTCCATTTGTCACAAGGCATTTCGTCACCTTAAGCCAGGTGGGCACTGTGGTACCGGAGGCCAACTGTCCCATTTGAAAAAACAAAACACAATCATGTGGAAAGAGCACCTTAAAAACATAGCTGCTGGTGGTGAGAGAGAACCAGCAGTTAAAATGATAGAAGAAGGCGGTCTGGAGGAAGAAGAAGAGGATACCAGCAGCAACATCATGCAAAGCTGCCTTGTAAGCCTCCCCCATAGCATACAGTCCTCACTCGCAGCTACCTGTCCTTGGCACAAGGCAGAGCAGGATACAACAACCTCCATCCCAAAGTGCCCAGGCAGTCTACCTGCTGCTGGTACCTGAAGGTCACTTGTGGCAGTAGTACAACTTGAAAAACAGCCTACTATTAAGACTATGTTAACTAAGGAGTCACCGTACCACCAGAATTAAGACTAAAGCTGGTTTCTACAACGGGAAGTGGGCTAAAATGTAGGAGCTTGACCTCCTCCATTTGGAAGGAGTAGGCTTCCTGAAATTTGTGGAAGCCCTCTGCCCAAAATGTAAGGTTTCGAGCCAGAGCTATTTTGCCAGAGTGGCTTTGCCAGCATTGCATCATGAAGTGCTGCAGTTGGTTGGCAACGCTTTGAAGAAGAGCACTGTACTATTTAGTATATCCACCTCACAATGGATATGTGAATCAGATTACATGTGCGTCACTGAGTACTGGATCTCTTTCCAGGGAATTAGGCAAGACTAGCTACTGGTCTCACTGTGAATTATGCTTTTCGGGGCATTCAGCAGCATGCAACTGTTGCAATGTTCTCCATGGATAAATCGCATACAGCTACCAGCATCTTGGAAAAGTTTAATTTTGAGATCTATGAATGTCTCCCAAAGGTCTCACAATTGGATTTGTTGCCACTGACAGTGGCAGGAATATAGTGAAACCCTGGTTGATGGTGACTATTTCAGAGTCCTGTGTTTAACACATTGCATCAACCTAATTGGGCAGGACTTTCTAAAAAAACCCAGAAGAGGTAGTCAGTAACATACCGGCCACATCCCGAAAAATATACACCCATTTCAGTCATTCATTCAAAGCACGGCAGCTTGCTAATAAACTACCTGTAAAAGCCCTCATACAGGAGGTGCCAACATGTTGAAATTCAACCTACTACATGCTGGAATGCTTGTATGAGCAGGACAAGTCTATCAACAATTATGTAATTCAAATGAGAGGGGATGTGTTAGACTTGGCATCTTTTGGCGTGTTTCCCCTGACTTTTTGCTTTCTGACCTCCCGGTTTTGACTCTGTTTTTGCTGGTGTAATGATTCTGCGCACTTTCCTCACTGCGGTCCAGTGGGAAAGTGCAAGTGCTCCTGTATAAAATATGTTATGGATTGGTGTTTCCATGATTGGCCTATTTGGTTTATGTGTCAGTCCCTTGTAAAGTGCACTGCGAGTGCCAGGGCCTATAGACCAAATGCTGTTGGTGGGCTGCAGCACTGGATTGTGCCACCCACGCAAACAGCCCGTAAAGTGTAACTCGGGCCTGCCATCGCAGAGCCTGTGCGCAGCCTGGGGCTGCCATGTCGACTTGGCAAGTGCACACACTTGCAAGTCCCTAAACCTTCCCTTTGCTACATGTTAGTCACCCCTAAGGTAGGCCCAAGGTACCCCTGTGGGCGGGGTGCGGTGTATGCGAAAGGTAGGACATGCCCGGGTGTGTGCGGCATGTCCTGATAGTGAATTACAGCCTAGTTCGTTTTTCACTATTGCAAGGCTACCTGTTCCCCCTAGGCCAGAACGGGCAGTTTTGATTATTACAGCTTATAATCCTAACTGACCCCGGGAACATGGTAGAAATTCGATTTTAGTATGCCTGGACTCAGAATGATAAAATGCATCTTTTAGTGAAGTTGGTTTTAACATTCTGTGTTTGAAAATACCACTTTTAGAAAGTGGGTATTTTCTTGTCTAACCATCCAAGCCTGCCTCTGCGAGGTTGTGTATTCCTTGTCTGGAGTGTGAGTGACATGGGCTGGGGGATGCCAGGAGACAGGGTGAGTCAGCACAGGGCTGAATAGCAAGATCTACATGTAGATGGGTGGGAGGGGTCGCACCTGGGCCCTGAATAGGACAGTGCCTTCCCTCCACAATGCTGGCTCCACCTCCTGTGGTGCGTCTGATGTCCCTGGCCTACTCACTGAAAGAAGGGACGGAGACTTGTCAACAAAGTGCTCCAGAACTGGTTTGGACTAGGCAAAGGCCCCTCTGCCTTCAGAGAACAAAGGAATTTGGGATATAAATATTGGGGCCCTGACCCCATGAATTTAGATCTCGCTGGAATCAAGGAACCTGCCAAGACGAAGAGCTGGAAGAGCTGCCAGGAGGAGTACTGCCCCTTTGCTGTGTTGTTGCTTTGTTGGGTTGGCCTGCAGCTGCTGCTTCTGCCTTGGGCAGTGAAAGGACTGGACTGAACTTTCTACAAACTTGTGCTGAGTATCTCCAAGGGCCAGGAACCGAGCTGGCCTCCTGTTAAGAAGTCTCAGGGACTACAAAGACTTCACAAGCCTCTGGGTACCGCTTCTGGAACGCTGTTTCAGTTGCCACAGAGGAAGGGAACTGCAACCGACTCTGTCAACCGAATCCATCCCTGGCCGGTGACCTGTTTGCACCGCAGACCGCATCGCCCCGCTTCGCATCGCAACCCTGGTCTCACCGTGGGCGACGTCCGACGCTGCCAACATCGAGCCGCTGCTTGCACTGTGACCTGTGGGCACCGCAGTTCGCATCGCATCGCTTCACTGGGCCAGCCGGACCAGACCGACACTGTCGCTGCAACTGGCTCAAGAGTCGAGACCGCACCGCATTTGGGGCACCGCTCGCACGTCTGCGACGCACCACTCCGACTCGCACCGCTGTCCGACGCCAGCTCCCGCACTCCGGCTAGGTCGCCTGCATCGCAACCTGTCAGCACCGCATCGAGCATCGTCTCGCCCTGCATCGCACGCCTTGGACTCACCGACTCCGTCTGCACGACGCTCATCGAGCCGCTGCCTGCACCGCATCGAGGGACACCGCACCTTGCATCGCTCCGTCTTGCACCGCAACCGCGACGAACGCCGACCGGCTCGTACACTCCGTACCAGCCACAACGAGAAAGGTACTGTAACCGAGTCTGTTCATGACTCTGCTGGCCCGTATCGACGCGGTCGGCTGGAACTGTTAGACTCTGGGGTTTTCAGCATCACGGTAGGCTCGGACGGAGCTACCGACTCGTACGAACTTTGCTTTTGTGCTATTCCTGCAAAGAAGAAGTTACTGTATCAAGCATTCATTTTTAAAGTACAGTATTGTGGATTTTTGTCATAATTGGTCTTGTCTTGAGTATATAAAATATTGGTTATTTTTCTAAACTGGTGTGGTGTCCGTTTGTAGTGCTTACACTGTATTACTGTTGGTTATGTGCAAATGCTTTACACACTGCCTCTGAATTAAGCTTGACTGCTCGTGCCAAGCTACCACGAGGGTGAGCAGGGGTTACTTCACGAGTGTAACACCCTTACCCTGACTAGGAAGAAGGGTCCCTACTTGGACAAAGGTGCAAGCCCTTGCCAACTAGAGATCCCATTTCTAACATTGGTTGTCAGCGGTGAGGATAGGACTTGTGTTTGCACTTGACTTACAGTGATTGGTGTGCACTACTACCATATCGCAGACCATTACGTACCACATACTGGTTCTTTTTCTTTTGGCCTACTTTTGATCTTGCCAGTTTTCAACTCACTACTTTTGTCATGCCTGAATCAATTGCATCATCCGTTGCATCTCTGGAAGTTATCTTTGAGGAGGATAGGTTGGAATCCTACGCCGTAAAGGAGCTACGAGCGATTTGTAAAAACCTGAAAGTCCAAATTAAAGGCCTCACAAGGAAGGAGGAGCTACAGAAGGCGCTGAGGGCCTGGGTAGCAGCCAGACATGCCAATGGGCAGCCTGGTAATCTCAGTGAGGAGGTGGAGGAGCCTATTTCCAGGGTGGATGTGCTTTTGGGTAGGGGGAACCCGCCAGGTCAGGCAGCAGCAGTCTGTCCCCAGAGGAGCTGGAGGACAGGCGGGAGGCAAGGCAGTTTGAGCTGCAGAAGCTCAGGCTGGAGAGTGAGCGGGAGGAGAAGAGATTGGCCATAGAGGAGAGAAAGATGCTCTTAGAGCATGAGAGAGAACTGAAGGAGCTAGAACTTAGGAGTAAGTCAGGCTCAGATGGTGGCAGCAATTCGTCCAGAAAGGCAGACAGGATTGTGCACCTTCCCAAGAATGTAGGCAAGGAGTTCAAGAAGGGGGATGACATACAAAGGTGGTTTCAGGGTTATGAGGCGGCCAAACACATGAATGGGGTCCCTGAGGAGAATTGGGGAGCAGGATTGTGGCCACTTTTCCCGGAAGAAGCAAGGGATGCTCTGATAGCTTTGGGTAAGGGGTATCACCTCACCTATGCTGACATGAAGGATGCCCTTCTCACGAAGTATGGTCTTACTCCTGAAAAGTACAGGGATCAGTTCAGGTCCAGTAAGAAGTCGGATGCCAACACTTGGTTGGAATGTGTGGATGTGTTCTGCAGGTCTCTGGATGGTTGGGTGAAGGGCAGTGGTGTAACAGATTTTCAGGGGCTCTACAACTTGATTGCATGGGAGCACTTGTCTAGTCTATGTTTTGCAGATCTGCGCCAGCACCTAGTTGATAGTAAGCTAACTGACCCCAGGAAGCTTGCTATGGAAGCGGACCGCTGGGTGAGTACCAGGGTCCACAAGAAAGCTTTTGGGGGAGACTCAGCCAAAGGTGGGCAGGGTCCCCAGCAGAAAGGTGGGGGGACAAGGGTAAAGCACAGGAGTTCTCTAAAGGGCCCCAAACTAGTACCCAGGGTAAAGGTTCCCAGCCCCCGGTGATAAGAAGAAAGGGGTCTCTACAGGGAAGCCTGTTGAGACCGGCCCCGCAAGTGTTATGCATGTGACCAGGTAGGTCACTTTAAGGGGGACCCCAAGTGCCCGAAGGGGACACAGCCGCCCACCGGTGGACAGTCCAAAGTGTTGGCTAGTGTAGCGCTTGGGGAGGAGGGGTGCCCACAGGAGGGTGGGGATCCCGCAGAAATGACCCTTGTCTCACTAGGGGACAGTGAGATGGTCCCAGGAAACCAGGTGCCCCCTAACACAAAGAAATATAGCACCTGGGTGACCATTAATGGGAACAGGGTAGAGGCTCTCAGAGACACTGGAGCCAGTGTGACCTCAGTCCGGTGTCACCTGGTGTCTGAGAAGCAAGTAGTCCCAGGAGCATTCCACCAAGTAGTTGCTGTCGACAACTCAGAGCGCCAATGTATGGTGGCACAGGTTCCCTTTGAATGGGGGGGGTCGCAGGTCCCTTGAGGGTGGTTGTGAGCCCTACCATGCCTGTAGATTGTCTGCTAGGAAACAACCTGGAGCAGTCCTTATGGAAGGAGGTTGAGCTCAGGTCTCACTTGGAGATGCTTGGGTTGCCAGAGTGGGCATGCGTGTCTACTCGGTCAATGGCAGCCAGAAAGGGTGATCAAGAGGACTTGGAGCCTGAAACAGTGGCCCAAGTCCCTGCCAAGAGAAAGGGCAGGGGTGCGGGAAACCGGCCCCCGAAGTTCCCACGGACCGGGAGGAGGCGGACCTCGAGGGGGACGCCCGGTGCCTACAGGGGAGCAGGTAGCCGAACTGGGAGACATCTCTGAGCTGACCCATTGGCAGCAAGAAGGGGGTCCCACCAGGGAGGAGTTCTGCAGGGAGCAGAACGAGTGCCCTACTCTGGAGGGTCTGCGGCGGCAGGCTGCAGACCAGGCAGCTGGTAATCAGTCCGGGTCACATCTGATCTACTGGGAGAGTGGTCTCCTATACAGTGAGCCTAAGGTTGCTGAGCCTGGGTCAGCCCGTGTGCTGGTGGTACCCCAGCGCTTCAGGACCTTTCCTACTGGGTCTGGCTCATGACGTGCCTTTGGCAGGACATTTGGGGCAGGACAAGACCTTTGACAGGCTTGTCACCCACTTCTTTGGCCCCAAATGCGAAGGCAGTCAGATGCACACTGTAGGTCTTGCCAAACTTGCTAGGCAAGTGGTAAGAGTGGGAGGAAGGTCAAAGCTCCTCTCCAACCTTTTCCTGTTGTTGGTACACCCTTTGAAAGGGTAGGGATGGATATTGTGGGGCCACTGGATCCCAAGACAGCCATGGGCAACAGGTACATCCTGGTCTTGGTGGACCATGCCACCCGGTACCCGGAGGCAATCCCTCTCAGGACAACGACGGCGCCAGTGGTGGGCCGGGCGTTAATGGGGATCTTTTCCCGTGTGGGATTCCCCAGAGAGGTGGTTTCCGATAGGGGGACCAATTTCATATCGAAGTATATGACATCCCTGTGGAAGGAGTGTGGTGTCACCTACAAGTTCACCACTCCTTACCACCCACAAGGAAACGGTCTGGTGGAGAGATTCAACCAGACCTTGAAAGGCATGATCAAGGGTCTAACAGAACCCATGAGGCATAAGTGGGACGTCCTCTTGCCATGCCTACTCTTTGCATACAGGGAGGTGCCTCAGAAGTCTCTTGGGTACAGCCCCTTTGAGCTCCTGTATGGCCACCCTGTCAGAGGACCTCTGAGTTTGGTAAAGGAAGGCTGGGAGGCAGCTCCCAGGAAAACTCCCCAGGATGTATTTAGCTACATGCTGGCCTTTAGAAACCAAACTGCCCGCTTCAGGAAACTCACTCAGGCGAACCTAGTAGCAAGCCAGGAAGAAATGAAGAGATGGTATGACCAGAATGCCACTCTGGTCGAATTTCAACCTGGGCAAAAGTGTGGGTCATGGCTCCAGTGGCACCTTGTGCCTTGCAGGACAAGTGGACTGGGCCATATGAGGTAAAGGAGCGCAAAAGTGACGTCACCTACCTGGTGGATTTGCAGGCTCCAAGGAACCCTTTGAGGGTCCTTCACGTGAACCGCCTCAAGCCCCACTTCGAGAGGTCCGAAGTGAGTATGCTCTTGGCGACAGATGATGGGGTGGAAGAGGAGAGTGAGCCTCTCCCTGACCTCCTGTCTACCAAGGAGCATGATGGGTCAGTAGAGGGTGTGATCCTCTCCCCTACTCTGACTCAGGAGCAGCAGGGGGACTGTCGCCAGTTGTTGGGACAGTTCGCCCCACTGTTCTCTCTGACCCCTGGTGTTACTCACTGGTGTACCCATGACGTGGACACCGGTGACAGCCATCCTGTGAAGCACAAGATTTACAGGTTGACTGACCGGGTCAGAGCCAGCATCAAGGAGGAGGTCTCTAAGATGTTGGCGTTAGGGGTGATTGAGCCCTCCCACAGTCCTTGGGCCAGCCCAGTGGTCTTGGTCCCAAAGGCTGCGGCGCCCGGTGCCACTCCAGAACTCCGGTTTTGTGTGGACTACCGTGGGCTCAATGCCGTCACCAGGACTGACGCGCACCCCATCCCCAGAGCTGATGAGCTCATTGATCGGTTGGGAGCTGCCCGGTTCCTCAGCACGTTTGATTTAACGTCTGGGTACTGGCAGATTGCCTTAACCGATGGGGCCAAGGAGAGATCAGCGTTCTCAACCCCAAAAGGTCATTACCAATTCCGGGTGATGCCCTTTGGGTTGAAGAATGCCCCTGCCACCTTTCAGAGGTTGGTCAATCAGGTGTTGGCTGGCTGGAGGATTTCAGTGCAGCCTACCTGGATCACATTACTGTGTTCAGTTCCAGCTGGGAAGAACATTTACAGCACCTTGAGAAAGTGTTGAGGGCTCTGCAAGGTGCAGGCCTCACGATCAAGGCCAGTAAGTGCCAGATCGGGCAGGGTTCTGTGGTGTACTTGGGACACCAGGTAGGAAGCGGCCAGGTGGCGCCCCTACAACCCAAGATTGACACCATTCTGGCTTGGGAACCCCCAAGACCCAGACAGAGGTGAGAGCCTTCTTAGGTCTCACCGGCTACTATAGGAGATTTGTTAAGGGCTATGGCACCATCGTTGCCCCCTTAACAGAGCTGACCTCTAAGAGGCAGCCCAGGAAAGTGATCTGGACTGAGTCCTGCCAGAAAGCTTTTGATGCCCTGAAGGCAGCCATGTGCACGGCGCCCGTGCTCAAGGCACCTGACTTCTCCAAAGAATTTGTCGTGCAGACTGACGCTTCAGAGCATGGTGTGGGAGCGGTGCTCTCACAACTGAACGAAGAGGGCCTGGATCAGCCTGTAGTCTTCCTTAGCAGGAGACTACTTCCCAGGGAACAGAGGTGGAGTGCCATAGAAAGGGAAGCTTTTGCTGTGGTCTGGGCACTGAAGAAGTTGAGACCATACCTGTTTGGGACTCACTTCCGGGTTCAGACAGACCACAGGCCCCTCAGATGGTTGATGCAAATGAAGGGTGAGAATCCAAAACTGCTGAGGTGGTCCATCTCCCTACAGGGAATGGACTTTACGGTGGAACACCGTCCTGGTACAGAACACGCCAACGCAGATGGTCTGTCCAGGTTCTTCCGCCTTAGTGAAGAGAACTCCAATGGGGTTGGGTAGTTCTCCCTACTTTCAGCTGGAGGGGACATGTGTTAGACTTGGCATCTTTTGGCGTGTTTCCCTGACTTTTTGCTTTCTGACCTCCCGGTTTTGACTCTGTTTTTGCTGGTGTAATGATTCTGCGCACTTTCCTCACTGCGGTCCAGTGGGAAAGTGCAAGTGCTCCTGTATAAAATGTGTTATGGATTGGTGTTTCCATGATTGGCCTATTTGGTTTATGTGTCAGTCCCTTGTAAAGTGCACTGCGAGTGCCAGGGCCTATAGACCAAATGCTGTTGGTGGGCTGCAGCACTGGATTGTGCCACCCACGCAAACAGCCCGTAAAGTGTAACTCGGGCCTGCCATCGCAGAGCCTGTGCGCAGCCTGGGGCTGCCATGTCGACTTGGCAAGTGCACACACTTGCAAGTCCCTAAACCTTCCCTTTGCTACATGTTAGTCACCCCTAAGGTAGGCCCAAGGTACCCCTGTGGGCAGGGTGCGGTGTATGCGAAAGGTAGGACATGCCCGGGTGTGTGCGGCATGTCCTGATAGTGAATTACAGCCTAGTTCGTTTTTCACTATTGCAAGGCTACCTGTTCCCCTAGGCCGGAACGGGCAGTTTTGATTATTACAGCTTATAATCCTAACTGACCCCGGGAACATGGTAGAAATTCGAGTTTAGTATGCCTGGACTCAGAATGATAAAATGCATCTTTTAGTGAAGTTGGTTTTAACATTCTGTGTTTGAAAATACCACTTTTAGAAAGTGGGTATTTTCTTGTCTAACCATCCAAGCCTGCCTCTGCGAGGTTGTGTATTCCTTGTCTGGAGTGTGAGTGACATGGGCTGGGGGATGCCAGGAGACAGGGTGAGTCAGCACAGGGCTGAATAGCAAGATCTACATGTAGATGGGTGGGAGGGGTCGCACCTGGGCCCTGAATAGGACAGTGCCTTCCCTCCACAATGCTGGCTCCACCTCCTGTGGTGCGTCTGATGTCCCTGGCCTACTCACTGAAAGAAGGGACGGAGACTTGTCAACAAAGTGCTCCAGAACTGGTTTGGACTAGGCAAAGGCCCCTCTGCCTTCAGAGAACAAAGGAATTTGGGATATAAATATTGGGGCCCTGACCCCATGAATTTAGATCTCGCTGGAATCAAGGAACCTGCCAAAACGAAGAGCTGGAAGAGCTGCCAGGAGGAGTACTGCCCCTTTGCTGTGTTGTTGCTTTGTTGGGTTGGCCTGCAGCTGCTGCTTCTGCCTTGGGCAGTGAAAGGACTGGACTGAACTTTCTACAAACTTGTGCTGAGTATCTCCAAGGGCCAGGAACCGAGCTGGCCTCCTGTTAAGAAGTCTCAGGGACTACAAAGACTTCACAAGCCTCTGGGTACCGCTTCTGGAACGCTGTTTCAGTTGCCACAGAGGAAGGGAACTGCAACCGACTCCGTCAACCGAATCCATCCCTGGCCGGTGACCTGTTTGCACCGCACCTTGCATCGCTCCGTCTTGCACCGCAACCGTGACGAACGCCGACCGGCTCGTACACTCCGTACCAGCCACAACGAGAAAGGTACTGTAACCGAGTCTGTTCATGACTCTGCTGGCCCGTATCGACGCGGTCGGCTGGAACTGTTAGACTCTGGGGTTTTCAGCATCACGGTAGGCTCGGACGGAGCTACCGACTCGTACAAACTTTGCTTTTGTGCTATTCCTGCAAAGAAGAAGTTACTGTATCAAGCATTCATTTTTAAAGTACAGTATTGTGGATTTTTGTCGTAATTGGTCTTGTCTTGAGTATATAAAATATTGGTTATTTTTCTAAGCTGGTGTGGTGTCCGTTTGTAGTGCTTACACTGTATTACTGTTGGTTATGTGCAAATGCTTTACACACTGCCTCTGAATTAAGCCTGACTGCTCGTGCCAAGCTACCACGAGGGTGAGCATGGGTTACTTCACGAGTGTAACACCCTTACCCTGACTAGGAAGAAGGGTCCCTACTTGGACAAAGGTGCAAGCCCTTGCCAACTAGAGATCCCATTTCTAACAGGATGCAACTGCCAAAATCATGACAACGAAGGTGGACAAATGGGGGGGTATTAGAGTTCCTCATACAGATGCTACTTCCTTTCGAGATGATGACACTGTATTGGAAAATGGCCCTCTCTGAAGGGTCACCCCAAACTTTGTGTCTTCCTCTTCCTCTTTTTCTGACCTCATTTTTGTTTGTTTTAAGACTCTGAGCACTTTACCACTGCTAACCAGTGCTACAGTGCATGTGCTTCTCATCTCAGCATGGTTACATTGACTTATCCACAACTGGTATATTTAATTTACTTATAAGTCTCTAGCAAAGTGCACTATATGTGCCAGGGCATGTAAATTAAATGCTACTAGTGGGCCTGCAGCACTGATTGTGCCTCCTACACAAATAACCCTTAGAAAATGAATCAGGCCTGCCACTGCAGAGCCTGTGTGTGCAGATTAACTGCCATGTTAACTTGGAATTTAAAACCCAAGCCTTAAACTCCCCTTGTATTACATATAAGTCACCCCTAAGGTAGGCCCTAGATAGCCTATAGGGCAGGGTGCTGTGTAAGTAAAAGGTAGGATATGTACTTTTGAGTTTTGTATGTCCTGGTAGTGAAAAAACCCTAAATTTATTTTTCACAACTGTGAGGCCTACTCCTGTCATAGGTTAACTTTAAGAATTCCTTATTACACTTTTAAGCTGTAATTCCTGATTGAGGAATAGCTATGTTATGTTTTATATCATTGGAATGGTAATGATAAATCCTCTTTACTCGTAAAGTTGGATTTAACATTACTCTTTTAGAAAGTTGGCATTTCTCTGCCCTTCAAGCTTTGTGTGCTTGAAGCCTGATTCCAATACATGTCTGGGGTGGATAACAGCTTGACTTTGTGCATTCCCTCTAGACAGTCGCTCAAACACTTGGGGCACGCGTGTGTGAGATATCTAACTGTTCTTACATGATAGAAACCACATTCCCCATGGACACCGGTCAAAACCTCCGGTTTCTGATCAAGGAGTACTCTGGGCATGATGCACAGGGGAGTGTCAGCTGATGCTGATTTGCACAATATTGGATCAGCGCATGTCATATGGTAGGACACAGCTTCCCCCAATTTAGAGTGTGAGCAATCAAGGATAGCTAGTAAATGGTATATAAGAGCAATGCAACAAACCCAATCCATCGTCAGGAGAAAGAGCTGTGAGCACTAGGTGAATGGGGAGGAAGGGACCTTGGTGTAGTAAGTGGGGACATAGAAGGGTTAAACAACTGGTTACTCTTTTTGCTGGAGCCTTTACTGCTAGATCTTGATTTCCGTATTCCGACCATAAGTGTAACTAAAGGGATTCCTGGGGCCTTCCTCCATGGGAGTCAGATGACCCTTAGCTTGGGTAAGAGTTTTGTGAGAATCCCTCACTGTGTGACACTACATGGTTACTGTATGTGTGTGTGAGACACAGGTGCAGTGTCACATTTACACCGCATGTGGTTTTATTAATTGGGTATGGTGGAGTCAAATCCCATTTTGTCTGTCTGTATAATATATATATACTTATGTGATACACACGTTAGACTATTTTTCTACAGGTGTCCAGAAAACCTGAGAGCAACGCTAGTAAGCAAGTATGTGATTAGTTACATTAGAATATGCAAGTGGTATATAGTTCTATCGGATCCCATGCATTATCGACTTAATCAAGATAAAACTCAGATACTCATAAACGGCAATGTGCGATTTGATGATAGGCGGGTAGTGCCAAATGCAGTTTATCTGGGAGTTAATATTACGAGTGCAACTTAGACCCTTTGATTAGTAAAACTATGATGGAACTGCGCAGGTGGAATATTCTTAGACTCACCCTGATTGGGAGGTGCAATTTAATTAAAATGATGTTTTTACCCAAAATACTATATTTATTTAGGGCCATACCCCTTGAGGTGAATGATTCCTGGTTTAAGGCCTTGGACGGAATGACCAGGAGATTTCTGTGGGCCTATGCCAGACCTCGGAGGGCGCTGAATGGGAGGATTGGGCAGTACCAAATTTCTGTTTGTATTATTGGGCTTCGGCATTGCAACAGCTGATTGATCTGCTTTATGGCAAGGATAAGGAATCTGCTGTGTGCAACGCTACTCCTTCATGTTATTGAACTTGCAATTGGTGATGAGGCTCAAGGATTCCTGTTTCGCCAATTATAATTTGGATATTATAAAAAAGTGAGATTTAAGACACTTTTATATGCATACCAAGTCTGGTCTAGTGTCCGAAAGAAAATTCGTATTGTCCATCTTAGTTTTTACATAGCTCTTCAAGATAACCCCCTCCTGCCGGATATATTTCATGATTTCCACGTTAGGCGTTGGAAACAGCAAAGCCCATTCATTCTTGGGGATTTTTGTGATGATAAAGGTTTAACTACCTTTAAAGTTGTTAAGAATAACTTTAAACTTGGGAATCATGAGTTTTTTAAATTTGTGCAAATCAGGGACTTTATAGGGTAAAAAGGAGGGGGGCGAAATGGATTTTGTAAGGTCAATTTGTTAGATCTACTAACTGAGAGAAAGTCGTTAATCGGGCTATCTATAAGATGTTAAATGATAGGATGGGGGATGACCTGGACAAGCATACCGGTCGTTGGCAGGGGGCTTTTCAAATGGCGAATGGGGATAGCCTCTCTTCTTTAGATCTGGCTTATTCAACTTTTTTGTCTGCGAATCTGCAAGCCCAACACTACAAATTCTGGTTTAATCTTTATATTACACCTGCTAAAGTTAGTAAATTGGGAGGAGTATCTGGTACGAATTGTCCGCGGTGTCAGCTTTATGGGGCTGATCTAATCCATATGTTTGCGTAATGCCCGTGTTTGGGGAACCTGAAGAGGGACATAAGCCAATTTCTCAAAGCTAACTTGGGGTTGCGGATTGAGGTCACACCCCAATTGATTCTATTAGGGGTACAAAAAGAGAAAATCCCCCCATAGGCTCAATCTTTTATGTTTCTCTCTATGGTGGTATTCAGGTTGTGTCTTGCAACAGCCTGGCTTGATCCTGCCCTGCCTTCCTTTAATCAATTTTATCTCTATTTACCATATAGAAAGGGCAGTTAATGCCCAGAAAGGGAGAGAATCTCGGAAAAGAGGACTGCAAATTTGGGCCCCAATGAGGGAATGGTTGGAGTCATATCCTGAGGGTGGAAGGGTAAGGCAAGCGGGACTGGAGTAATGTGGGGTGTACTACTATACATGGTACTATTGGGTCCGGGGAGACTCCCCTAACATGATTGGATTGATATAGGGGTTTTCTATGTGAACCCTGGGTCTTTTTATTTTTACTATGCGATGCAGATTGTCAAGGATTATTGATGTCTGGGATTTCCTCCTGCTTAGATTGTGTTGTCTACCTGCCCATTTTGTGTTCTTGTTGGCTTGGATGGGGTTGGCGGGGGTTAAAAAACTTTAATCTTCAATAAAGAATTTATTTAAAAATGTAATAAAAGGATCCAATGCATGTCCTGATGGATGCAGTGGACTCTTAGGAGTCACCGTGGCAGAAACACGTTGACACTTTAGTGGTGTTTGGATACTTGTTCCCCTATATTCCACGCCCAGTTTTTAATACCAAATGGTACCCTGCTGAGTAAAAGCCAGACCAGGCCACCACAATGATTTTTAATTTGTTTTATGGATCCTTAGTTAGAAAAGTGTCTCCCTGATCCCACGGTGTTGGCCAACCCTCCATCAAACCATGAGTTTGGGGATGTCCAGTGATGAGGTATGACACCTAGCAGGTGTGTGAGGACATCCTGTCAAACTATGTTTGCGTGTCAAAGAGTAGCCAGATAGACAGGAAGAAATTAAGAACAAACTGTGAAACATAGTCAACTCGTGGCCTTTTTGTGAAAACAACCATCTTGAATAAAAAACACGCTCCATGACCTTAGGATCCACATAAAGAAAAGCCCTGTAGGTGCTACAACATGTTCAAAATAGGCCATCAAAAGAAGAGGCTATATTTCAACAGCACTATTTCCACAGTGGGCTGGAGCCACTGCAGGCTGGTATAGAAAGTCCAGGGCCACTTTTGGAGCCTCTGTCACTTCTTCCAGCTCCCCAAGTTAAAAGCAGCAGGCCCAGGGGGGCTTCAGAGAGACAGGAGATGTTGAGAAAGAGATCAGAGAGAGAGAGTGGAGTGAAAGAGAGAGACTGGATGGATGGATAGATGGATGAAAGAGATAGAGAGAGGACAGGAAGGAAGCGGGCTGGTTTGACCATTTCTTTCCAGGGCTGCTTTTAGTTCCATAGTATAGCTCTGGCATGCATGTGTGCATGAATACACAAGTGTATATAAGGCATGGTGTGGGAAGGAACAGAGATTCTGGCATCAGTACCTCAGGAAGAGACTGACAAGATGTTGGTGAGAGATAAAGAGGCTGTGATATCAGGAAGCATACTTGTGAGGAGAAGTGTTGAGTAAAGGATTTGTTCAAGTTGGGAGAGAAACCAAACACAGTATTGACCTCATTATAACCGGCTTACAAATACTGATTTGAAAGTGAGATTGCAAACATCATTCCTAAAGGTAAGATTCAAATCATTCACAAAGGAGCTGCTAATCAGATACTGTTGGACCTGGCCCTCTCTGCAGGATCACCCCCAGATTTTTTGCCTTCACTCTCCTGTTTTGCTGTATTCATTTTTGTTGGCTTTAGAATGCTGTACACTTTACCACCACTAACCAGTGCTAAATTGCTTGTTCTCTATCGTTTAAGCGTGGCAAAATTGGATTACACCCAGTTTTTTTTCTAGATTCAAGTGTCAACTGGCGAGCGTACCATGAGCGGATGTACCGACGTATTGCAGACGTGTTGCCATTGCATTGTGGGGAGGAGGAGGTGGGGTCAGCTGGAGGCATCACTCCATTGCTCCTGCTCCCACCCCTGCCCTTGTTTCTGTCATCCTGTCCTCACACAGTTACTGTAGCCGGCATCCAGCAGCCAGCCCCCTGGCATCTACAGCCTGCCCTGCGCTGCCTTATTGCCTTGTTGCCCCCTGGAGGGGGCTGGAGGCTTGAAGGAACTGGCTGTTCAGGCAGCGGTGCAGTGCTCCTGCTGCTGCCTGAGCAGGTCACTAGGCCTAGCTTCCGTGGTGACGGTGGAAGCAGGAGAAGAACCACTCAATGGAAGAGGTGAACCACAGCTCATTAGGTGTTGAGTTTGAGCCCTGGCATGCAGAGGCGGCCAGCCTAGGTGCTGGTGAGGTTTGCTTGATATTTGACTCCCCCACACCTACCTCTCAAGGAGCCCCAAGGAGCCTGAGCTGCCACTGCACTTACCCCCATACTTGATACAAACCTGCTGTTGTCCTTACCACTGCTCCTGCCCCTCCTCTTGGCCCAACAGCTCCACACTTGGGGGTATCCAAGAAGACAAGAAGGGGAAATAGGGAAAAACTGAACAACATGGAACCCTGGTACCAAGTAAGGCCGTCCACTGGGAGATTGACTTGGGCACTAACGGGTTCACAGAGCGGTGCAGCACTATTCAGAACGATCAAATGTGGTAAAGATTGAATTTTGGCTGGGGACTAATCTAAGGACTCATGGTCCTATTAACGCTATAACTTTTTGGGGAGCAACTTGACCCACCCTGGCAATACCATGTGTGGGTGTTACCCAACCTTCCTCTTACCATTGCCATCTATCATTGCTAGCACTGGAGAGGAGATTGGAGAGGATACTACCCATTGATAAAGGGCAAGAGGGCATGTTGTGTGTGGCTTCTCCCATGGAGGCAAACTCCTCCCGATGATAAGTGAAACATGTGAGAAACCAGAGCAAAGATGAGAGCTGCAAGAACTGCTTCTGAGGATCAAACAATCAAAATTATTGATGTGCCACTCACATTGGAGAAGGAAGTTAGTAAAATCCCAATGGATGACACATCTGTTAACAAGCTTGGAACATTTAAAGACAGTTAAAACCTACCCTACCGCCTCAATCCTGCCCATCAACAAACTAATGCAAATCCCATGGTAGCCCTTGTGGTAACTGGTAATACAGGTACAACATGCATGGACAATGGCTATATAAAGGATCAGTTGCGGCACGGTGGAAGAAAGCATGGAATCCATATTGTACAACTGCCTTTATCACCTTCAAACTCAAAAAATCGATTCCTGATTTACACAATAACAAACTATTATGGTATCAATATGGTAAAGGAGCAAATTACCTGCATTGGCTAACCCCACTGGATTCTCCTGGAGTAATAAACCTTGAAAAAGCAATAGAAGGGAAACCTCTGATGACTAAACGTGAGCCTCTGATTGTGGGAAAATCTCTGCCTGGAGCCGGAAAGTTTGAAATACCGCGATGCTTTTTGCATTTACAGGGGGCACAGGAAAACGTATTTACTCACGTAACATACATAGCTGAAATTACATCTACTGCTGAAATTGAACCTAAGCCAGCAAACTTATTGGATTCACCGGGCACTGGCAGTTGTATCTCAATAAACAGCCCATTGAAATTAATAAAGGTGGAGCAAGACTTATCACCACTGTGTAATTATCCGGGAGCAACAATGAATGACCAAAAACTCAATAGATCTCTACTAAGGCTGTTCTCTGACTCCTTTCCACTTGATGAAGATGAATTTAGAGACATGAAGACATATAGTGACAATGATGCCTCAATATTTTATATGCATCACGGAGACAACCTAGCAAGGGGAAGATAAAGAGGGCACAAATAGATTGACCAAAGAATTTGAAACACCTCTAGAGGAACCAATCTTGGGAATATGAAAGTAATGTACAGATCCCTAGACACACTAGCTGGAGCATAAACTCTACAGTCACAGAAATTAGACGACCAAACTGGGATCCCGCAGGAACCTTCATTATCTATAATTAATATCGACTGCAGAATGGCTGTAGTAGAAGAAGTGGTGAAAAAAAAAATCAATTAGTCTATGCCACAATAGGAACCTTGTCCTTGCTTTTGTTTTTGTTTCCCAATCCTAAATAAACTTCACGAGGTACCAGAAATAATAAATTAAATCCTAACGGATTGCAAGACAAAGCTATTATAAGAAAACGTGTGTTGCAAACAGATCGTCTTTGGTGCAAAGGGGATCGAACTGTGAAGTACAGGATTTAGGATGCAAGAGTGCCTCTGTGCCTGGCCCAATAGCAGTGAAGAAGGATTCTACAAGAATTACATACAAGCCTAAAACTTGGATGTGAAAGAAGCATAGACTGTTAACAAGTTTAAAAAACAATTTCCTAAGAAACAATACAAAAAGTAGAAGAACTTCACAGGAAAAACCGAAAGAGAAACACATGGACATAGAAACTGATAAAGACAACTTGAATAATGCAACTCAACCAATAGCTGATTCCAAGGAAATCAACCAAGGGACCCAGTTGCACCTACATCCAGAACCAGATCTAGATTCTGGCAAAACGAAACCCGCATCTCTAAACTAGCTAAGCCACCAAAGCCCTTCGCAAATAAAAGTGTCTTCCTTCCCTTTATGAATATCAATGCAGGACTTCTATGTGACAAACAATGCACAATCCACAAACATCGGAATTGAGTGCCAACAGGATTCAGATCCCTGCAGCTACCTGAGTCTGTATGTTTAAAGGAAGCAGAGCAAGCCCCTACTGGAGAACAAGCACCTATTGGGGAAAAAGCCACAGTCGCTAATGAATTTGTAGAACCATCATGGGCACAAACCGGCATGATTACCAGCACTAATCAATTATACAGTAAGGGGACAGCTCTGGGGCATATGAACAAGAAAGAATTTGTTCCGATATGGTTTGGCTGAGGCACTTACACCAATGATACTAGAGCTAGCGGGCTTCAGAGATCACGGGAGAAATCTGGTGCAGATTGGCCTCCAGCCCATGATTCCGCCCGTGACAGAGGATGGGAGGGGGATCCCTGTCCCCTGTGATTATCCGGACGAGTGGCTTATTGGGCCCCATCCAAAGCCAGAGACTCATCAAGGCTATCGTTGGTCCCTCGAACCCAAGCTCTTTTGGAGACCCAGAATGATCCCAGAAAAAGCTTGCAATTCAAACTCAACAACAAACTCAAACCCAGCAATGAATGTTCAATAACTGCCTAAAAGTGAAGCTAACACAGCAAGAAGTCATAGGAAGACTAATGCACCCCAAAAAACCCAAGAAAACTCTAATGGAAGGGAACGTTCTCTCCTTTAATCCAGTGTATCAATCTGGGGAAACCATGCTATATTAAACAGGGGGAACATTCTTAAATTGGTCAAATGTCTCCCGGGCCTAAACCATATAACATCAAGTGACCTATGTACGGTAAGCTTTGTTCCATCCGTTAATCCTCAGGAAAATGAGAAAACAAATACCTCTTGGCTCAATAGCAGCCTGCCAAGCCAAATTCTTAAACATTCAGTGATACTGACATCCAGGGGAATAGTAGTGGAAATCGTCAGCCCAGAACCTCATACTGATCTTCCTCGAGAAATCAATGGTGAGCAACCTCATTGATTCCAAACAATAGCTTAGAAGCCACTCAATTTCATTTTTGAAAACAGCATGTGGTCCTGCATTCTACCCTCCAGCTAAAGAACTTCTCTGAACCTGGTAAGTACTTTGGAACCTCCAAAATTGGCAACTGGTGTACCCTTGTAAGTCCCTAGTATATGGTACTAAGGTACCCAGGACATAGGTACACCAGGGGTCTCCCATGGGCTGCAGCATGTATTATGCCATCCATGAGAGACCACTCAAAGTGTGACTACAGGCCGGCCATTGCAGCCTGCGTAAGCTGGTGCTAGCACCACTTACAACTGATATAAGGTTCCTTATATCTGATGTCACGACACTTAAAACCTATAAGTCACCCCTAAGGCAGGCCTTGGGATATAAGAGTGAGGGTGCCCCTGCATGAGCAGGACAAACCTACAAACCCCGGAGTCGATTCTCCAGGCTTTGTAAGTGCGGTCGGCCATTTTGATACATATAGCGGCCATGCGTCATTATGCAATGGCTAACCATAAAGTGGCTGTGCTGAACCTGGGCATGTTTGGTATCAAACATGTTGGAATCATACCCCAACACCGTTACCGGTGTTGGAGGTATGATTCCATGCACCGGGGGGCTCCTCCCGGAAGCCCCCAGTACTCCACTGTAACAGCCTTCCAGGGTCTGCCAGCAAGCTAGTGCTGCTGCCGACCCCAGACACGATTCTGCCCTCCTGCTGCTGAGCTGAGCTCAAGCAGGGGAAGGTAGAACAATAGGTTTCCTGTCAAAGGGAGGTGTGACCATCTCCCAGACAGGACTTAGTGTATTGGGCTGGGGTGGGGGTGCTTGCCAGCGCCACCAGACTGCTTTGAAGGGCACATTCAGTGCCTATCCTTGCATACTCCAGTTGGGACCAGTTCTGGGATCCCTTGGCTCCCGCTCTGGCACGAAACTGGACAAAGGACATGTGAGTTTCCTCCCCTCGGTCCAGCCCCTCCTCTGGGAGGGACCCCTGAGTCGTCCTAACCCCTTTCTTAGGGAATAAAGGGGCTTACCTATGGGTGGGTCCTCAGATTCGCTGTGGGACAAGACTCAAGCCTGAAACCACGTCACTCTTCGACTGTCTGGACACTTCAACTTAGCTGGACTTCTCCTGGATCCAAGACTGCATCAAGGAAGACTTTTGCTGCTCCTGGTCTCGCTGTTCTGCAAGTCTTCTTCGTTGTCTGTGCTTCTTCCAGGATCTTCACCAGACCTGTGGGCATCAAGGACACCTGAAGTAATCTCCCTTGGAGTGAAGAAGTCACTCCCCTGAATCGGCAGGCACCACAATGAAGCTGACTGGTCTGCCGCTCCTGAGGTCCCACGGACTTCAAAACACTCAGCAACACAGGTCGTGGTTCTGCAACTCCGTTGAGGCCTGACCTGCCTCTCAGCTACTTTGAGGCCAGTATCCCTCATCGGAACTGCTGGGACCGAACCACTGTGCACCGCCATTGCCAAGGCTTGTTGGCTCTGCACTCCAGCGATCTTCGGGCTTCAAGAAGCTCCAGCCTCCAGCATCTCTTCTTGCTTAGATCAGCATCCTCACTGCATCCTCTACATAATGGGCCTTCTTCTTTGGTGAGCTGCTCGAGGTTCTCTTGGGACTCCTGTGCCTTTGGCCTGTGGGTCCCCTTGAGGGTCTTCTTTGGCTTCAGTGGGCTCCCCTGCTTGCTCGGGGCCTGCTCTGACTCTCCTGCACTTGGTGAGTCCCTTGGACCTTGCTAGTCCCAACGTTATGCCTTCATTGTTTACCACATCTGCTGCTGCTGCCAAGGCTTGTTGGTGCTCCTGCCGGACACCGACCCCCTTGGTTCTCGACTTCAAACGAGGGACAGCTCGTGCATGGCTCTGGTCTTCCTCAGCATCACCTGGTCCTCACAGCTGCAGCGACAAGGTCACCTCCTGCATCTTCCGTCATCAGTGAGCATTGCTGTTCCGTGCCTCCTGGTCACCTCCGAGTGGCATAGACTCTGTCCCCTCTGCTTTCAGGTTCTTCTCTTCAAGAATCCACCCTTGGATTCCACCGGACTCTTGCACAGTCTTCGCCAGCGACATCTTTACTGAAGTCCTCGATTGTGATCTACGGGGTTTCCAATGTCACTTCGGACCTATGCACCCGGCTTCACTGGTGTAGGTATACTGGTTCTTTGCACATTCTTTTGCACATTACCTCTAAGTTAGGCCAGGATGCTTTTGTGCCAGTTAAGCACAGGTTAAAGCCCCTTTCATGCCCTTTCCTATTTGCATTTGATATGGGCTGGTAAATCCATTTTGTGAGTTGGAAATGCTTTTCCACGGTATAGCAATAAGCCATTTTACAGTCGCAAAACCTGTAAATTTGTTCGTTTTAGGGTTTGTGGTCATAAAATGGCTTTTTACATTGTTCATAAAGTCTGAGTGTGATGTGCTAATCATTTGAGGATGTGACATTATGTTAAACAAAAAGAGAGGAAGGCCCGTATAAGGGTGACATTATCGCCAGAGCAGTGGCATAACAATGGCCCCGGTAGTGCGGTGGCCCCTGAGCTCTAGGTGCCCCTCTCCGACCCTCTGCACGGGCTGTGGGCTTCTGGCAGTAAAGCTCCTAACTGGGCCCCCTCAAGTTTCGTTGCGCCACTGGGCCGGAGCTGCGTACTTCCGATATGGGGGGACCAGTTTGGATTATTGGTATCTGCGTAACATCCTGTGATTCTGGGCAAATCTCTTAATCTCCCCGTACCTAAAAGGAAAAAACTCTGACCATGGGAAATGTAAGTAGTGTTAATTTAAAGTTCTACAATATATTAGGATTGAGCTCTGGCTATATAAAACTGAAATAAAACAAAAAATAAAAAAATTGTCCTATTGACCCATTTCCTAAAGTCCCCCCCATTGAGTCCCCGGAACTCAATGGCGTCAGCCGCAATGAGGGAGATGATGTACGGCAGAAGAGTTTCAAATATGAAACATACGCAGCGAGATAATGGCCTGGGTTGCGCCTCACCCGGAGCAGGACGACTTCCGCCCCTGTCCGCGCGCTCCACGCTACAGACCTGAAGTGCAAATAGAAGTGTGTGATAAGTCTCTATTTGCGCAGCCATTGGTAGGGTCTTATCAGCGGCCAGTTGTCAGTCGGTTTCCAACCCTTCCTAAACATGGCTCTTCCACTCCGTGTGTAGGAAGCAATATGCGGCTCCTCTTTCTGTCTCATTACCCTCCGAGTCGAGTGGACCCACGTGCAGGCGAACCTGGCGCGCGCCGCGGCCCAGCTCCATTTTTCAGGAGTAAAAAACACGCAGTAAAATCAATGTCATTATGGAAGCGCACCAGAGCGTGGCAGACTTCGGTCCACATTTGTCGCTCAATCACCCAAACGAATCTGTTCCTCTGAATATCTACGAGGAAGCGTGTTCTCCGTGGCCGGGGTATGATGTCTGCTCATCAGGGCGTAATAACGACATAATCACGCTCTAATGACATCTGGCGGGCGTGATTCATTCAACTACAGAAGTGAATGTTTCAGCGCCTGCAAGAGGTGGAACAGAGGGGCGACGAGATGCGGAAATGTACAAAAATAGCAGTTCAAGAAACCAATGTGTGTTCTTAATGGATACCCTACCTACCGTATCATTAGCATAATTTCCCTGCACGTGACCACGTGGGCGTAGACCTCACTAGTTGAACAGAATTTCATGAATGGATGGGTATTGTCCGTCACAAAACATGGAGTCGTTTGCAGCCTAATTAGAGTTCAGCCCTAAGCGTGTAAATAATGTGGTTGCGATGTCAGACTCATGAACTGTGAATAGAATAGACTCTTTACACCAACCCTTCCCACCCTCCTTGCAACAGGTCCTGCCAGTGCTTAATTTGTAAAACAAAGTGCAGGGGCCCTTCTCGGCAGCAGAGGCGTAGCGTGGGTTGTCAGCACCCGGGCAAGGCAAGTATTGCGCCCCTAAAACGTGGACCGTTAGCACTTCCTGACGCAAAATTTTAAAAGGAAAAAAAATTGTAGAATGATTTTTTTTTCTTTTAAAAATTTGCACCCCCTAAGAATTTTGTGTCTGGGGTAATCACCCCAGTGCCCCGCCCCCCACCACCATACACACACTAGGCCACTGCTCAGGAGGCCGTGGCAGCCAGCACCACCTATTGACCCTGCCAGTTCTGACAATGACAGTACAAACACAACTATTAACCATCACACTCCTACAACTGTAACAATTCAGACTATTCCAGGTCACACAAAGCTATAATAATAATGGCTTGAGCGGCAGGTATTTTTCTTTTTAAATGGATATTGACTTATTGACTTATACGTGTTGTGCTCACCTCATAATTGGACAGAATGTAGTGGACTATCACTAGAGTGCTGTGCCGAGCACCGGAAACCACAGGCTCAAATTAAGCACTGTCCTGAACACATCTCGTAAAAAGCCATATTATGACTCCCACCAGGGTCGGACTGGCATCCAGGGCCTTCAGGCTCTGCCAGATGGTCTGGTCTGTCATGTCAGTGTGTAAGTCGTGTGGCTGTTTGTGGACCTGTTTTATGGTCTGCTGGGATGCTTTTTACTGTTGATTTCCCTTGTATTAAAGCAAACATTCAAAAACACTTATACAGCATGTCTTTACAACTTTTAAACAGCCCCAGTTTGCAAAGATGGGTCACATTTTTAGGTGTCTGATTCGCTGACGGGGGCCACTTCTATTGCAGTGCCTGGGCCTACTTTTCTGTCCCAGTCCGACCCTGACTCCAACTGCCCTGAATTTGCTATATGACCATCAACTCCCCTCTGATGGCCTGGTCTTTGCGTTTCTTGCTTCAAACACCCCTTTTCAGTATATTAACCTCTCCAGCTATGTGAGCATTATATTTCGCTTTCTGGATTTTCTGCAAATTTGCACTCGGTCTTTGATTTCCAGTGTTGTTTGCTACTTTCTATTAGTAAAAAAATTGAGGCGTGTAATCCCTGTGCTTCTATATCTGCAACTCAGAAAAAAACGTGTCAATAAATAAATACATATTTGCTCAAATTCCCTTCATCCTAAGCATTGGTCTCCTCTACCTCCCTCCCCCAGTTTAACTGGTTGCGTACCAAAGGCTTCCTCAATGACTTTGACACTGCCCTCCAGGCTCTCCTCTCCACCACCTCATGCATTGTGGTGATTCCAGCATCCTCAGCAGATCTCGAGTTCAGTGATTTGGTTTCTGACCGGATCAATGGCATTGGTAACCAGTTCCATCTTTACTCTCTCCTAATCCCTTACAGTGCTGCACTCCACTCCACTCCATGGATTGTAAAAGAAATTTGTGTAGCGTGCAGTCACCCCAAGGGTACCTCAGCGACCTATCTCCAGCAGGCCACAACCAACCTACCTCCACCAGGCCACCCCCTTTTTGCAATCACAGGCTTCCTTTGCGTAACTGTCCCACCATCAAATCTCCCAATACAAATTCTCTCATCAGATGAGTCCCCTTGAACCCCAATCAGGCTCGATATTTACTCCCTAGTGTCACATCCTCTCCCTGGCTATCACTTGTAAATCCATTAAAGTCAATTGGCAATGCCCTTCACCTCACATTAACACGTCCTCTCCTCTCTGCACCTTCACCCTGTCACTCCCCACTATCCATTACCTCCACTATTTGACCTGTGCAGACCTTCATGTTCTCACATTTGTGAAAATAATAGTGACCCCACCAATCCTGAAATCCACATTCTGAATGCTCCTAAATGCACAGGGGCAGAGGTGTCTGCTTACGAGCAGGAGCTCTCTCATTAGTCCATTTCTTCATATATCTTAATTTAAGAGAAAGAAAGGTACCTAAACAGACTAGGGGAGATGGCTCCCAACATGATGTGGTTAGATCCAGCATTACACTCTTATACGATCTTGGCTACTTAGCACGCAAATTGGTTGTTCTTGGGCTAAGGGTAATGGCACTTTTAAATCTTTGCGTATTGCATCCTTTCATTAACTGAACCAGAATAATGGCAAATAATCTCAGATTAGTAACTTTCATAAACATTGCACATAATTTCAAATTTGCTAAAAATAGTTCCCCCCACCAGTAAGATGTGCAATTATACTTTGACTAGTCATTAGAAATTATCAGACACATTGTCATGCAGGCAGCTGCATGCCCCTATGCTGGCAGGATCACGCATAAATGAAGAAATGAGAAACATAGAGCGAAATAGTCTTTTTTTAAAGGAGCATTGTGTTCAACAACGATTGTGGCTACATGCTAAATGCCACCGCCCTGCCACTGCAGGAATTGCATTAGCTTCTGCTTTAGTAAAAGGCCTTTTCACCCTCTTAAGGGCCTTTTAGCACTGAAATAACGAGATGTGATTTTTATTTTTTCATAACTAATTAGTAAATATTTTATCAACCTCACAAGGATGAATGGCTGAGTGAAACCACAGGGATTACAGCCTGTGACCTCTGTTTACACACACATATCTTTGTACTAGATGCATTCGTCCACTTTGCCATTTTACCAGGCTACGGGTATCCATTCCATAACCTTCTACCCTGGGTGACAGGATGGTACATTACCCCAAGCTGCTACAAAGGCAGGAAATCTCACCACACGGTAGGCAGTTTTTTTCTGGGGTTTCCCATCAGGGGGAATTTGTTACCGAAGCAGGCAAAAGCCCTTCGAATCAATAAACATAGATTTTTGCCGAGCACCTAGCAACAGTTTATTCCTGTCCACAGTTGTAAGCTGCAGCAGAATTCTAACTTTTGATATCCCAAAGTCCTAAAAAGAAGAGATGTTTTTTGTCGGGAGACCAATACATTTATAGAATTCAACCAATATATTTAAACCTTAGGGCAGCACTTACTGTAACTTAACATAGCGTTATTACCCATGCTGAAGACATCTGTCCTTCAACAGTAGTCTTTCCTTTTGGTTAGTCAGTTTCTTCTTCTCAGTAGCAGTCTGCGATGCAATCTGGTTGGGGGTCCCTGGCCCCTCCTCCTCTAGAGGGCAGGGCAAAAGAGAGACACCGAGTAGAGGAAGACGGCAAGAGGCTGACTGGAAAGAAGAGTTGGAGAAAACCATGGCCGAGATTGGAGGATGAGAATAGGAGACAAATGCATACGTGTGGTAGGCAGAGGATCAAGTGGAGAAAGGAGAGATGATTTAGGAAAACAAGCATTTGCAATGCAATCGGTCTCGCCTTTGGGACCTTATATGTATTTAGCTATGCAGCACATTAGCCTGGGTGCTGAAACATCTACTGTTCTTTAATATGGAGGGAAAGTAAGCACCAAACTGCGTGAAACGCCAGGTATGGGAACACGTAGAGAGAAATATTGCCTTTCAGCGGGAAATGGTATAGTCCAAAGCTCTGTTTTTAATATAAAATCAGGGCCTTTGGTGGTCATATCACTGAAAATACAAGATTTGAATTTTTTTTTATTGTCTATGGGTGCTCGTGGAAGACAATTTCTATGGACTGGAATCTAGAGATTGCTAAAGTGATTCTGGTATTTTACCGACCTCTGCTGGTCGTTTTCTATCAAGAAAGTTCAATAGAGGCAGTTGCCAGAAAAAAAAAAAGTCTCTCAGCAGAAAGCAATTCTGGTATTTTACTGACCCCTGCTGGTCGTTTTCTATCAATACAGTTAAATAGAGGCAGTTGAACAGAAAAAAAAGTCCCTAAGCGGAAACAGACAAGTCCTAGGGCTGATCTCCAGAGCCCACAAAGTACATACACATATAAGTATATAATAAGTATATACTAAAGCATATACAAGAGGTCTCGAATGCTCGACCTAATAAAAAGCCCTGTAGGGAAATCTGAAACCTGGCATATCTAAGGTCTGGCGCCATCTAGCGGCAGTGGCTGTGTTACCCACCTCATCATTAACAGAGGGAAGCTCTGCTCTAAAATCTGTAAATAAAAGCTCCCCACACCAGTGAGGGGCCCTCAGGGCCTGGGTACTAATGACCTCTCTACCCCCACATCTTCTGACAGGTCTGCCTTGGGTCAGCCCACTGCTCATTTGGCTTGATAAAGCTTGCACAGGTTTTGAACACTTGCAAACCTTTTCTCTTGCAGCAACATATACAGGGGGACAGGATCAGTGGCCCCGATAAACCAAGGCCAGGGACCCTGGAATTATGCAATTTTGCAGGCACTGTGTTTTTGCATTGTTATGGGTTTGTCACATAATCCATCACCTGCTGCTTAATGTGCAGATTTCAACAACAAAAAGTTTTCAGCTCAAATGGATCAAAAGTTTCCAAAAAAGCAGCAACACGTGTTGTTGCAGGGTGGAAGACCCCTGGCAAACGTTGACTGCTCATCTTTCTGTTGCTTATTTCTGTATTTGAGTCTCAAAGTGGTACTAATGAGGAAAAATAGTTGGCCAGATTAGGTTAACGTGTAAAAACTCCAAAAGAATGAGGTAATACTACCACAAAATGTGCGGTATTATGCCAGATAATTTGCCTTTTTGTCTGCTGTCGGATAATTCCAGTCACCTGTCTATGGTGACGTCACCAAACCACAGCACGTCAGAAGGGCACTCCCGTGGAGACACGTGCATCACACACTAGACGCGAAGACACGTGCATCGTGCGTTAAGTGGCACAGATCTCGCGCTTTTCAAGGAAACCTCAGCAGCGGGGGTCCCTGGAGAGCATCTTCTGAGAAGAGAAGGTGTTTGGGTCACAGTAATGTTTGTCACATGCACTAACATCAAGCACGTTAACCCTGCAGACGTGGAGAGGGGGGTGTAGGCATCACCTCTGCAAGACATTTTATAAATCACCGCCTGTGCGAGGCCTGGTCGCTCCCAAACTCCCGCCCTCCCCTTCGGATTCAGAATTTAGAACAAATAAAGGCACGTGGAAAATTGAGCGGATTGCCCTGGGTCACAGGATGCGCAGAGCATCTGAAGGTTTCTCGTCCTAGTAAAGAAAGTACAAGACACCGGAGCAGACACGAGTCCTGCACAAAGCAAACACCGCGGTGCTCGGTGGGGCCCCACCCGCACGCACAAATCCGTGCCCTCCAGCTAGGGGTGTAGAGGCAGAGAGATGCACGCACAAATCCGTGCCCTCCAGCTAGGGGTGGAGAGGGAGTGATGCAAGGCAGAGACACCGCAGCACGGGGGAAGCACCTGAACCATCTGCAGACTACAGCTCCACCCAGAGCAACCCCGCGCCAGGTGACTAGAGGGCCGGGGAGAGGGGGAAAGGAGAGATAGTCCGATGCAAAGGGGCAAGACATACAGAGTGTTAGAAAGGAGAGAAGAGGGGGGAGAGAGAAAGAAAGCCAGGTACAAGGGAGCGAGAAAGAAAGTGGGAAACAAGGGAAGCAAGGAGAGAGGCGGAGAGACGTGTGAGAGGATTAAAGGGGGCAGAAGGACGCTGGATAGAGGGAAGAGGAAGTCGATACAAAGGGAGAGAGAACCTCGGGAAATATGACGGGAAAGATCAGAGGTGGAGAGTAATGACGTCAGAGAGGGGGAGGAGGAAGGAATGATGAGGGAGGAGGGAAGAGCGAATACAAGGGAGGAGAAAGGATTAAACAAGCATTTGCAATGCAATAGGACTCGCATTTACGCGAGACCTATTGCATTGGAAACGGAAGTGCGGGCGTGCGAGAAGGCACGAACGGGAGTGCGGTGGGGGGGTGGGGCCCAGAAGTCACGGACTGCGGGAGGGTGGGGGCACAAGAAGAAAATAGTGTTTGAAGTAAAGGGGCCAGTAGCCATGGAAGGATACTAATGACGACATGGCTGTCATGAGGAGGGACTAACAGGCCTAAAACCAATCGGAAGGCAGCATTTAGGACCTAAACCAATGAAAAAGATGGGCGGAGAGTGGGCGGAGCTTCCACGAAGCTTCCACGCCATACTGAATACTGCATGCGTGCTGCCGCTATAGGCTCAACCTAAAAAGAAGGAGAGACCGGTGTGAAGAGAACAGACATTTGAGGAATAGGGAAGAAAAAGACAGAGAGAATGGAAAAGAGTAGGGAAAGAGAAACACCTGAGAGATTTGGTGGAGAGGAGGAGAGAGAAATAGAAAACAGCAGAGAGAAGAAAGTGGCTATGGAGAGTGGAAGTAGCAAAGCACAATGCTAAGAAAATACTGAAAAAAAGACGTGAAATAGATAAAGCGAGTTGAAATATATGAGAAAAAGTAGTTAGAAGTACTGCAGTGAAGACAGTAGTGAGTGACTTGAGAAGAGACGTGAGTTTGATGAGGCACAATGAAGAGAGGTTGGGGAGGAAGAGAGATAAAGAACACAGAGAGAAACAGAGTAAGAGACCTACATCGACATAAAAGTGAGGTATGAAGCAATCAAAATCAAGCCATCAATTAGCATTTGTAGAGCGTGGCACTGTCACCCCTGGGGTTATCTCGGCGAAAGGGTACGAGGTCTCCGTCATGTCAGCTCCCCCTGCGACAGGTCTTGAGGAAATGGTGGGAAGAGGGCAGAAACAAGCAGAAAAAGGCAAAACAAAGGGCACAAAAATTAGCAGAAAAGGCAAAACATTGTAGAAGATAGCAAAACAGAGGGCAGAAAAGCAGCCGCGGTCCGTGCAGGTAACAGCGGTGAGGCCGGGTAAGTGGGGATTTCGAGGGACGATGCCGAGGGAAAATGAATTAATTTTCCCTCGGCATCGTCCCTCGAAATCCCCCCTTACCCAGCCCCACCGCCCCATTGCTGTTACCTGCACGGACCGCGGCTGCAGAAAAGGCTAAACAGAAGGCAGAAAAACTAGCAGAAAAGGGAAAGGAGGGCAGGAAAATGAATAGAAAAGGCAAAACATTGCTGAAGAGGGCAAAACAGAGGGCAGAAAAGGCTAAACAGAGGGCAGAAATACTAGCAGAAAAGGGAAAAGAGAGGGCAGAAAAACGAGCAGATAAGGCAAAACAGAGCAGAAGAGTTAAAACGTAGGGCAGAAAAATGAGCAGAGAAGGCAAAATGGAGGGCAGAAAAACGAACAGAAAAGGGCAGAAAAGGCAAAACAGAGGTCAGAAAAACGAGTACAAAAAGGAAAAATAGAGGGCAGAAACATGATAAGAAAAGGCACAGCAGAGCAAGAAATGAGCAGAGGAGGCACAAACGGGGCAGCAAGTAGACAGGGAGCAGAGAGTAGCGTACTTCGGGCAAGCTGGACAGGAAAACTGCCGCAGGGGGAGCTGGCACGAGGACCTGCTCGGAGCAGATGCGTCTGTATTCTTGGGACAGTAGTAGTCCAGAGTGAGTTTGCTCGTAAGAGATGGTCTTGGGTATATATTTCTGTTGGACAGATCTCATATTCTTAAAGATCTTATTCTGTTAAAGGAAGATATAAGGGAACATCAAATTAAAATAAGAATATATGCATGATAACCAGAATAATAGAGGGAATAGATTCTAAAAAAACAATTATTATCTGAAATGAGATTAGAAAAATCAAACAGCTAGAAAAGTAATTATGTCCATAATAGATGCAGGTCCTGATACATTATTCAAAGAAGGGGGGATAATATTAGATATAAGGATGTCCTTTCAACTACTGATTGGATAAGCATGTATATTAAAGATAAGATTTGAAAATTCAAAAATAAGCTAAAGTATTAATGAGGGAGAGGTCAGTGGTGCACCAGTAGCGCATTGAGTATGGTCCAAATCAATTATCCATAAAACCCAAAGCTTCCATCATGGATCGAGTTATAATTTTACATTGGCTGCTACCGTACACCCATGCTGGATGAACCACTAAAATTCAATTTCTTGATATGCAGATATTTATCACATTTGAAATTTGACCAGTCTGATGAGATCTGAACAAAAATATGGAGCCATCTTTACTTTTGATAATCGAATTTATGTTATTTGAATGAGCCTTGAAAATGCCTAAAGTGTGAAACTTGTGTGGCTGCTGCTCAGTGTTGTGAAACTTTTAGCATGTGGAGCTTGGACACAGAAGTGTATCGTATGTGACATCCCTTAATGAGATTAGTTGTGTTTTAATAAAGATTGTTTGTGCCTTCCGATTTAAAAGCACTTTCGAATTCTATCCTTTAGTTTCCTGCCAAGGTACCAGTGTGTTCAACTGAAGCACTGTCACTGGTTCCCACTCAGCATGGCCAGGGCCTACAGTGAGTGATGACTTAGGGCCTTATTACAAGTTTGGCAGTCTTCGTCTGGAACTGTCGACGCGGTCACAGGAAGACCGCCACGCTATGGTGCACCCGCCCGCTGGATTCTGAGTTGAATCCAGGGCTGGTGGGCAGTACGGCAACGGTGTCATGGCAGAGGTATGTTAGGCTCATAGGAGAGCCTAAAAAGCAGACAGCTGCTGTGACAGTGCCTCCAGCACGTTCCTGTATGGTTTGGCATGCACCATGTCATGCATGCCACACCGTGCATGAACGAAGGTGCCATTCCAGTGGGGCACAACATGTGCCCGCCTGCACACATCCCCATGGCCAGATGCGCCCTGGGACCTTGTTAGGGGTCCCTTAACTGCATTTCTGCCACCCTTTTCATAAATGGGCGGTGGCAATGCAGGTCGTAATATGCTCGGCAGTGCCGGCATCAGCACCGCCAGAATATTCAGTCCCTTGTCAGACTGCTGCTGCAGCGGGATCCTGGATTCCAGCAGAGGTGGCTGTCTTGTGGTGGTCCCACCGCCACCATTGTAATACGCCAGTCAGACCCACCGTGGTGGTGGCCACCACGTGAATGAGGGCTTTGTTATGATTCTGATGGGCAAAAGAAGATCCAAGCTCTGTAAAAGAAGAACAATAACAGTACTAAGAGGAAACAAATGTGTAAATATAAATAAAAAGTGTAAACTCATGTAAAAACAATAATCTAATGAATGCGTTCCCATGAGTAATGAATGCTCAAAGTACACAATATCAGTGCTCTAGAATTGTTTGTGGGTTCTATCATCTATTATTAGTTCTGGTTAGAGAATGCTTTCGAAGCACAAAAAAATCAAGCATTGGCAATGCCAGTGGCTCTCAATTAGCTATAAGGGGAAATAATGGCTTAAAAATATTGAAGAGAGTCCTTTTTAAGGTTTTATTAGTGAGATCAAAATGTATGTTATGGTAAATACTTTGCATTTAAAAAAATAAAAATTCTTTGAATTTTGTCACATTTGTAAACTCTATTTGTTTCTCTTTGTACATTTTGTTACATTCCCAGTTGTTGTCAGTTTTGTAAACATATTTTAATGGGAGCTTACTTTACTAAGCATTGGCAAAGCCATGAAGTATTGGCTTCATAAGACCGAGCTGTTGACTTTTTCAGTGCTTGTTTAGTGATTGTGAACTGAGTCGCCTGTAGGTGTCCTGGTGAGCTCTGGATTTGGGAAGAAATAACAAGGCACAATAGAGAGCTCTGGAGCTGAGGCTGAAGGCAGTGTGAGGTTCTCACAATGGCTACCAGAAGGTAATAATTGTGTTCAGATTCAATGCTCATTCAGTCCTAGGCCTCTCTGCAGCGCACACATAGTGATGATCAGATATGTGCCACTTGCAATTGCCAATTCTAATTATTCACAACAAACTCATTGATATCACTCATTTATATCAAACTGCTAACAAGCATTCACAAAGCCAACAGGTCTTGTTGGTATGTGATATGTCTGAATGAAATAACCGAAAACTCACAGAGAGGCACCCATCTGCTGCTCAGGCAGCATGCTGTGTGAAGCAAAGGATTTTAGTTCACGCCTTTTAAGCCATGGCCTTAATTGCTTAGAAAACACAATGTATAGAGACTTAGCCCCCCTCTTTTTTTTTACCCCACTTTAGGTACTGTGGTCCACAACAGACTTCTGTTTACAAATAACTAAAAACTGTCTGGTAGACATACCTAAAAATTGTGATTTTGTGAAACTTAAAGTACAGTGTTCCGCAACAGACTTTTGTTTACAGATAGTTAAAAACTGTCTGGTAGGCAAGACCTAAAAAATGTGATGTTGTAAAATACATCATCAAAGTTCTTAGAGTAAGTGTAAGTCCTTAGAGTTGAATCTGAAACACATGGAGCAGATAAAGTGAGGGGCTTATTTGTTCCTTTGTGGTGCTCTTTCCACAACGTCTCATGTGGGGCACTGGCACAGCTGGTGTTATGCCCAGTGCTTAATTTGTGCCGGTGGGTTCCGGTGCTTCGCACCGCCACTTAAGTGCCAGCACCGGCTCTAGTGACAGTCCATCAACATGGTGGCGCTGTCTTTTTAATTTTGAGATGAGCACAACAACCGAGTTTATTAAGTCAATATACATTGAAAATGAATAATACAAGCCTCTCATGCCATTATTATAGCTTTGTGTGGCCTGAAATAGTCGGAATTGTCTCACTTGTAAGAGTGCGATAGTTAGGTGTTATGTTAGTACTGCCGCTGGAAGGGTATGGGTGGTGCAGGCTGCATTGGCCTTCTGAGGAGAGCCATGGCACATAGGGGCCGATTCCGATTCGGGCCGGAAATCTCTCCGACCGAGCCGGACCCGGAGAGATTTCCGACCGAATCGGACCCGTGCAGCCCGACCGAACGAGTACGATGCGTCCGTATGCTATCGTACTCGAGTCGGTCGGACTCCCATTGAAGTCAATGGGAGCCGGTCATACAACGCGTACGCGGGCTCACATTGCCTCAATGGGTGCGAGGCGAACAAGGGCGCCCCCTACAGCGTGTACGCGGCGAAGCGACTCGCGCCGTACACGCACAGGTAAGGGGGACCGATGGGTCCCCCCTGTGTGCGACTCGCGCGGTTATGCGTACAGGGGGGTCCGACACGGACCCCCGAAGTACGGCTCTGACTGCTCTTTCGAGCCGGGTGGCGCGTGTCGGTCGGACTGCTCGCGGCGCGCATCGTACTTACCCGGCCGGGGAACGTCTCCATTGCGCGGTGCGAGTCGTGTCCGAGCGAGTCGGTCGGTGAGGTTCGACCTGGGAACGTGTCGGTCGGAGCGGTTGGGACACCCGAACGAGTCGGTCGGCGATTTCGCATCGTACTCGCTCGTCCGGATGCACGTACGAATCGGTCGGGAAATAGGGCTCCGAATCGGATCCGGTTAAGCCGAATCCGATTCGGAGCCCTACCGGCCGAGATCGGAATCGGCCCCTTAATGTTTTATAAATTAACCACTGGTTATGCCTCAGAGTGGGAAGTCATGGACTTCAGTCAAAGTAATCTGTGGGGTAGCCGTCCTCTTGCAGTGTGACACCGCAGGCCGTGATTGTGGGTCTCGGGGAGGCGGGTGCTCAGTGCTATTGCATGCCTTGAGTAATAGAGCTGTAGTATTTGTTCTTGGGCGAACTTATTTGATCCAAAAGTCTGGGCTAAGTTCACTCTTACAAAGGGCATCCTTAAATAACAAAAATATATAATGTATGAATTTCACAGCATGTGAAAGTTATGCGTTATCCTTTAACAAATCTGTGTGCAGTAGCGGCTGCTACCGGACGGGGGTGGTGAGGCAGGGGGATCTAACAAAAAAAAAAAGGACTTACCATTAACGGCCGGCCACCCGCCACTTCTCCGCCTTCCTCTGTCGTCTTCATCTTCCTGTCCCGGCCGGCAGCAGGAAGCACCCGGGCGTACAGGCTCCCCTGAGCCAATAACAAAGCTGCAGCCCAGAGTTGTGATTAGTCTGAGTGCGGTGGATTGGCGCTCAGACTGGAACAGGGAGCCTATGCATGTTCCTCACCAGGCCCTATAATGCAGCCTGGTAGGAACATGCAAAGTGCGCATGAACTGTTTGGCCAGCCCTGGTTGGCACAAGAGGGCCGGCCAAACAGTTCATGCACACTTAGGGAGTGCACACCACTCCTCCCCTACTCAGGCCAGCCCCGCCCGCCCCACCACTGACTGCAATAGGGAAAATAAAATGCTAATAACGATACGTTATTATCATTTTATTTTTCCTTTTGAGCAGTGGGCGACACTCCTCCGCCTTAGCGGAGGAGCCGCCACTGTCTGTGGCAGCTGGGCTAGGAATCGTTTAGCTGCTGGGCATTCTGCGTGTGAGTTCGCCGGGTAGGCAAATCTTATAAGGCTACTGGGGCTGATGAGTCGGGAGCTGAGCATCATGGCATGCACTGCAGGTCCAGAATTGCTCATTCTGCAACCACAAAATATATACGAAGGATGTAACAGTGGCAACTCTAGAAGAAAATATTCCCATCACATCACAGAATACAACACGTCCAATGCAAAAAGCATGAGTGGGAAAGCTTGCTATAAGGGCAGGACAATAATACAGAAGCTAGGAAGGCAACAAATAAAAGGCAGAACATTTAGGACAGATAACAGAGGCAACCAATGCAAGAGCCTAAAGTTGATAAAAAGGTAGAGGATGCTAGACTGCCTGCGATGAGTGATACTAAAAAATAAACACAAACTAACTCAGAATTTGTAGAGAAAAGGGATGTGGGTCATCGTCTTTAACCATTGGTAGTCATAGTTTGGGGATCGCTGATAAAATTTCGGAAACACAAATATCGTGTGGACAGAATATTGTGGTCAAAAATATTGAGGACTAAAATATTGAGAAGGTAAGTGCAAATAGGTAAAGTATAGATTTACTATCCTTAACTCCACATGTATGTACCTTAAAGATATTACTATATTGTCAAGGTGCAAATATGTGGAGGTAAATATAGTAAAATGTTGCTTCCCTATAGAAACGTACCTTCAATATATTTTTGTCCTCGATATATTCTTGACACAATATTTTCTCCACACAGTATATTTTCTCCAATATTTTGTCTAAACAGCATACTGTGGTATATTCCACAGGAAAACTATTCTTTGGTAAGTTAATAGTTTCAGGAAAATTCTCACCAAGTACATGAACTATGGTGTTGTGGAAAAGATAAAAAAGCTGACTGTGATTAGCCTCCTCTGAAAATCTTTTAGATTGTTTGTTAGATGAGAAGCAAACTTTAAATGGAAGCGCTATTCTGAGTTTCTTTGCTTGAATTTATTGCAGCTTACATTTTGTGTAGTTTTATCTGAGATGGGAATTCTGAAGGGACTAGCAAAATGATCACCCCAATTCAATTCAATAGGGTTTTTAATATTTAAAAGATGTAACTATAGAGTCTAAAAGATGGCCCTCCATACGTGTCAGTTTCTTATTACTTAATTCAAAATAAAAAAATGCCCAGAGTGTATTGGAAATCTGCTTGAAGGAGCAATACAATAATATCAACTAAAGCTATTATGTTTCTGTTTTCAAAAGCTTCAATTCTAATTTCATTGATTATTTTAGGCAGGGAGGAGGCTGCCATCTGAGGAAGGAAAAATATAAGCTACAATAAAGGCAAAAGTGGCATTTTTTTATCTTCAGTTGAAAAGACTGAGCTGGGGTTGATTATAATCAATTCGGCTATTACTGCTAAAGATTTTCATGCTCTGATTGTAACATCCACATCCAGGACTATTATAATGATCTGATCTAAAAGTACCATAGTTAAATGGCAATAATTCATTAAGGATTGGATTCCGATGTTCAGAAAACCACATTTATGTCATACAGAAAAGACCAAGATTGTTATTTGTGCATATTTTGTTAATGTGATTGCAGTGTGTTACTGCCAAATTGATGATTCATAGCATTTACTCTGTGAGTTTTTGTCACTTGATTAAGTAAAAAATGGATAGATTCTAGGGGTGTGGATCCTTAGTACCAATGGTAGTTTATCGATAGTACTTAATATCAAAGTCATAATATCCTAGTTACCATAATATTTTGTTTTAGGAGTTTCATATAGCTCTTACACGACCCAAGGGGTATCAGAGCGCTTTACATCAATGTACAGGAATAGAAACATAAACAGTCACAGTATATTATTAAACCTAGTTTCTGGATGGTTCTCAGTTCAATATTTTGTGGTAAAAGTTCCTTTTCAGGGAGAGTAGAGGAGTTTGGATGCAGAGTTGAGGGTCGGATCATTGAGAGGCTTTCCGGCAGTGGTGACCGTCCTTACTAGGGGATTACGAGGAACGAAGAGCGGCTATTGTCCAGAGGGATAGAGATGACGGTTGGGGAGAAATTCTTTCAATTGTCTCTTGAAGCTCGTGAAGGAGGGGTTAGTTCTGATATGAATTGGGAGAGAGTTCCAGATTTTGAGGAAGTATTGAAGTTCAGAATATAGATGGTATATTCCAGTACTTTTGTATTGTAGTTTTTGAAAATCAATTTTGTTTTTTGTTAAAAATGTGTAATGTTTTGAAATTATTGTAAAAAGGTTTTGAATTTTGTGTTTTATTGGGATGTTTTTAAACTTTTTTAGATTAATGTATTTTAAATATAATTATTTTGTAATTGCAATGCTTTTTTCATTATTGGGTTTTATAGGGGGTGGGTGGGTACTTTTTTACATTCATATTTTAATTTTGTTTATTTATTAAAATATTTTAAAATATTTGTATCACATTTTAAAAAATATTTATTTTTTAAGTTAAATCGTATTTATTTTTTTGGAATGTTGTTTTTTTTTAGGGTGTCTAGGTGGCAATTGTTTTAGAATAATGTTTTAATACATCAGAAGGTAATTAAATTATTAATATTATTTCACATTATTTTATTTATTATTGAAATATATGTTGTTTTGGTTTATGTTTTGAGCTCTCAGATTTTAAAAGGATTTTCAGTGGGCAGTGTTTAAATGTAAAAGAAAATGTAAATATTTGTGTAAATTTTCAGTTCAAATATTCTTTTGTTTCATTAAAACTAATTAAGACATTTCTTTCTAAGCATTAAAAAGTTTTGTTTTATTTAAGGGCAAAATTGTTTCAGAATAGAATTTATGTTTTGCAAATTAATTTATTGTGTAAATGTGTATGTAAGATATTACACATGTCTTATATTTATATTTCTTTTGTATTTTTTTCAATTATATTATTTTGTTAGTTTTTTAACTTTAATAGGCAATACATTTCTGATGGGTTTTTCTTATTGTTTATTTATTTATAAAATGATTTTCTTTTTTTCCCTTTAACGTTGGAAGAAGTAAATTTGACCCCTTCATAGTCCTACTCTTTCCCTAATATTGCTTAGGGGCTTATTACGAGTCAGGCAGTCCAAGGACCGTCAGACTTGCGGGAGTGCGGCTGTAGTGGTCTTCTTACTTTCATATCAGGACCAGGGTAGGCGGGCCGCCCTGGGACTACAGCAACTGCCAGGGATCCTAGATCCCTGGCGGTGGTGCGGCGGTCTTGAGGCCGCAATATGCTCGGCTAGGCCACTACAGCCCCGCCAAGCATATTACGAGTTTCCCAACCCCACACTTTTTATGGCAGTGCAACCACCATGAAAAGTGTGGCGGTGAGGAAACAAAGGGGGCCCTATTGGGCCCCATGATGCCTCATGCCATGTGGATGCACACAAGGGGGCACAACATGTGTCCCCCTGTGTGCATGCAAACCAGTACCTGCCCAGCATGGACTGCAGCAGTCCATGCTGGGCAGGTACTACCTTTGACGTTTCCATTGCAGTGCCTATTTCAAAGGCACAGCCCAGGAAACGCCAAAGAACTGCCCGCCAGACAGGAGAAAACTCCTGATCTGGCGGGCAGTTCCTTCATGGGTTTGGCGGTGCTGGAGCGGGCGATCCTGCACCAGCACCGACAAACTCATAATAAGGCCCTTAGTTTAGAGTGTAAATAATAAATATGACCACTCCAGAGTTCATTGATTTCCCCAATTTTGTTTTATTTGGAGTTGAAATAGTAAATGTGACTCTTCCACCAGCGTCAATGCTTTCCCCAATGTTACTTACTTTGGAGTGGTAATAGCATATCTGACCCCCCACTCCCCCATCAGAGTTCTATGCATTCACAAATGTTGCTTTGTTTGGAGTGGGAATAGTAAATATGACCTCCCACCTCGAGTCCAATGCTTTCTCCAGTGTTGCTTACTTTGGAGTGGGAATAGTAAACGTGATCCCACCTCCCGTTGTCCAGTGCTTTACCCAATGTTGCTTTGCTTGGAGATGGAGAAGTATATTTGATATTGCACCTAGAGCTGAATGCATTTCCCAATGTTACTTAGGGGCCTATTACGATGGCGGTCGGGAAACCTCCCCGACCGCCATGGTAGCGAGAAAAGACCACCCGCATGTACCGTGACATCACCGCCGGTCGAATTACGATGACCCGCTGTCGAAATCTGACCGCGGCCGTCGGATCGCGGTCATTAACATTGCGGCGGTTGCTGCTGCCCGCAGCCCCGCTGCGATGCCGAAAGGAGCATGTCCTGCATTTCCCTGCACTGCGTGGTAGGCACTGCACAGTGCCTGCCACCTGGTACAGGGAAATGTAGGGGGGGACCATGGGTACCCCCCAGTGCACCCACCCCCCCCCCAACACATTGGGGGCCCACAACGGGCCCCCGGAAGACAATCACCGCATGCCTTTCAATGGCGGTCTGACCGCTGAGGAAAGGCTGGCTACCGCCGGCATCATAATCCTGCCAGCAGAGCCTGCTCTGCACCGCCGCCATTATCCCGGTCCTGCTCTGTCCCCCAGGCAGGAGTGCGGATGGCAACCGGCGGTGAAGCGGCGGTCGGAATTTCCCACCGCCGCGGTCACCACCGCCATCGTAATGTGACCGGCGGTTTTCCTGGTTGCGATGGCAGGTGGATGTCCACCGCCGGTATGGCGGGCACCACCGCCGGCCCGGCAGTGAACATCCGACCGCCATCGTAATAGACCCCTTAGTTTGGAGTGGAATTAGTAAATATGATCTCTCTGGAGTCAAAAGATTCCTAAATTGTGTTTCCTTTGGAGCGAGAATAGTAAATCTCAGCCCCCAGCTTCCAATGCTTTTTGCAAAATTGCTTATAATGCTAAGGGGTCTATAACGATGACAGTCGAATGTCCACCGCCGGGCTGGCGGTGGCGCCCGCCGGACCGGCGGTGGACATCCGCCCGCAATCGCAACCAAGAATCAAATTAGGATGGCGGTGGTGACCGCGGCGGTGGGAAATTCCGACCGCCGCTTTACCGCCGGTTGCAATCCGCACTCCTGCCTGGCGGATGGAGCAGGACCTGGATAATGGTGGCGTGCAGAGCAGGCTCCGCCGGCAGGATTATGATGCCGGCGGTAGCCAGCCTTTCCTCAGCGGTCAAACCGCTATGGAAAGGCATGCGGAGATTGTGTTCTGGGGGCCCGTTGCGGGCCCCCAATGTGTTGGGGGGGACCTGGCGGGGGTTACCCATGGTCCCCCCCTACATTTCCCTGTACCAGGTGGCAGGCACTGTGCAGTGCCTGCCACGCAGTGCAGGGAAATGCAGGACATGCTCCTTTCGGCATCGCGGCGGTGCTGCGGGCAGCAGCAACCGCCGCAATGTTAAAGCCCACGATCAGAGCGCCGCGGTCGGATTTCGAGCGCGGGTCATCGTAATTCGACCGGCGGTGATGTCGCGGTCCATGCGGGCGGTCTTTTCCCGCTACCATGGCGGTCAGGGAGGTTTTCCGACCGCCATCGTAATAGGCCCCTTAGTTTGGAGAGGGAAAAGTATATCTGACCTCCCCAAACTTCAACCCTTTCCTAAGTGTTGTTTAGTTTGGAGTGAAAATAGTAAATCTGCTCCCCACACCAAATGCCAATGCTTTCCACAGGGTTGCTTAGTTTGGAGTGAGAATAGTATATCTGACCCCACCAGCATCCAACTTCTTCCTCAAAGTTGTAAATCTGACATCCTCTCCTCGCTCCCCTCCATCCAACATTTTCCTGATGTTTTTTAGTTTGGATTGGGAATAGCAAACTTCACAAATATATGTTTAATTTTTAAACATTTAAATGCATAACAATTGTTTTGTATGTTTGTATATTTATATATGTATGTTTATACATTTTAATATTTAAAAGTAAATATGTTTGGAATGATGTTAAAATTTCAAATGTATTTTCATTTAATTCTGTTTCTATTTACACTTTTTAATTGATTTACTTTTTCAAGAAGCTAACTTATTTTTTCCTAGAATGTAATTTAATGTAAATATTTTTTTAAATGAATTACAAGATAAAATAATTTTAATTATTTTAAAGCTCTTTTTAAAAAGCATTGCAACTTTTCATAAATGTAAAAATATTATATTTAACTACATTTAATATTTTAAATAGAAATATATATTCTAATATATGACATATTATTGTAATATGTGTATTTGCTCTAGATATTGTTTAACTTTAGATATTTCTGTAGAGCAATATTTTGACGTCAATAGTTTTATAGGTTTGTTTATAAGAATACTGTTGTTAATATTACGGTTGTCTATATTTTGGCTGATAATATTGTAGGTCGATATTTATGTTGTTGCTAGTCAGTAGTACGATCCATTGTAAGGTGCTGCAGCAGACAGTAAGAGGGTTTTGGTGGAGAAGGCCCTCCTCACTTAATTTAGATATCACTTGAAGGTTTGGAGAGAGAATATGTGAAAAATGAGAGTATAGATGTAGAATATATTTTGTGATGGTTACTCAGAGTATCGGCCTAGTCTGGAGTGCTCATGGCCATAATTCGTGGTCATTGGATGCTGCTAGGTGCAGACAGGAGCAGATAGGCTTGCCCATGGTGCACCTTTGGTGCATCACCAGCAGCTGGCTGCACTCGCCCACTACACTACTGCTAAGATGCATGGAAGGGCATACCGCTGGTGCCTGAGGATATATTAAGGTCTCATCTGTTGTTAAAGACTTTTTGTGGACAATACCAGTATCTGCAGCGGGCTTTGGGCTGCCCATTGATTACCACTGGTCGACCTCATGTTGATTTCATGTGCTTGTTTCTTTTCAATAGATTTGTCCTTCCCTGGAGGAGACCAGTCATCCTCTTGTTTGGATGACTGGTATCCTCCCACTGCTCACATTCATTGAACTTCTTTTACTTTCTGCATTCCTTCTTCCCACCTCAAATAAGTGCCCTTGAGCACTCCCTGTTACTCATTCCTTCTCCTCGCCCAGGTCATCTATTTCTCCCAGCAACCTTCACTCCCTAGCTGCGCTGCTCCCTTGCCCCTCCCCTCACAGTCTTTTTTTTAAACCTCCTATTTTTATATTTTTGGTGGGCCAAACATTTGCACCTTGCTGCTGGGCCCTTTTTGTTCCAAACTGAGGTTTCAGACACATTTACTTCTTTTAGTTACTGCTCCAAGATTGGTGTACAGCATCTTAGAATGATAAATCTAATAAAGAGCAGCCACACCATGCACATGCGTATACGGCATGCCCATGTACAAGTCATCATGCTAGGCCACAGTAGCGCCATGTCGCATATGAGCGCATGAATGATGATGAATGCAGCACGTAAACACCATTGCATTTTTTCAGAATTGTTTTTTTCTATTTCTGCCAATGCTAAACAGCATTGGCAAAAACATTGGCAATGCCCATGGGTCTGTACTGGCAGCCAAAAGTGGAGACCTATTGCTTGTTTTAATTTGCAGACATATATCCTACACAAAGCCCACATCGAACTTGGTGAAATAGTTTCAGTTGTGACATGCTGCTGGGGTGTACAGCATTACGTGCCTGTTTTACAAACATACTAATCTAATTCATCTAATCTCCATTACCAGAATCCCCAGTCCTATAAAGCATGTCAAACTAGTTACTTGTTTGTATAGCCCTTGCTGACTGTCTTTTGGTGATGTAAATAACAGCTTTCCTTTTCTTACTTCCCTTGCACTAATTGAAGAAGCCATCCAAAGAATGGTGCCACACTGCATCTCAAAACCCAAGCAGACATCAAACAGAGCAACATTCTAGAATGCATATTGTTGGGGATTGTTAGTGATGCATGACTTGGTAAAGACAACCATTTTGTCTCTTAATGGGATGACTCCCTTTTGGGATTGCCCTTGATGTTGATTACGCTAAATTGCACACCTGATGTTCTCTACTAAATATAGCGTAAGCGATCGATCTTTTATTTACCTAAAGTGGTTGAGTGGAGGAAACAACTCAGATTAATAACAACACAGTTGTCATGCCTGGAAAGACCACCAACTCCAAAGTGCAGTTTGAATATTTATTATAAGGCCAAAAACTATTGGATGTAAATACATCTCAATAGCAAAGAATAAAGGTTCAGAAAAATCAATACAGAGCCAAGTTTACGAATATAAGTAATTCGGCCCAAAAGACAAATGATTATAAATTCCAAAATCACAACGCAACACAGAATAGATGCGATATTCAGTTCTCGACTCATTGAAAGAAGTCAAAATCTTTCCCTACACTGCTCTGGATGAGGGCCCTTCCTGTCTCTCTTCTATCATTCCCCAACGGTGTCAGCACGTGTCGACTTCCTAAGAAGTACTCACGTCAAAATGGGTCGTTTTAGCTTATGGCTATGGAGCTTGCTCTAAGATGCTCCTTCTTCTCCAAAAGCTAGCAGAAGTCTGGGCTCGCTGTCCCTGCGCATCATACAAAAAGATGGGATTCAACCCACACTACGTCATTCGTCTTAAAAGTTTCCATCGCACCTCTAGGCAGTAGCTTTTTCTTTCATGAAACAAATTTAATTAATGATATCTTTTTCCAGTGGCCTTAGCTTCCAGACAGACCAGATACACAAGGCATCCTCCCTTCTTGCTTTCCAGCCATCTTCAAAGACATTCCGGGTTTCTCCTTAACTCTGAAAATAACGATGTGTATTCTTGCACCTGCAGCAGGATGAGAACATTCTAACTTCAAACACAACAATCATTTAAATATTTATTTCTCGAGAGCAAGGAGAATCAAAACACTAGTTTTGGGCCTAGATTTCAGGCAACTTAAACTAATCACAATTACGATATATAGGAATAATATCGTCCTCCACATTATGCATGAAGGAATCATAATACATACAAAGTTCTACTTAATTGCGTTCACTAGTTTCAACATCAAATGGTTCAAATAAATGTTTCTTAATAGTCATAAAATACTGCAAACAATACGAGTTCATGAGAGGGCATTTAAACCATGAGTATAGTGCACTCATACAAAATTGAGTGCTATCAGCGCTCTATCAATGTTATCCAAAAACTAAAAGAAAGAAAATGTAGGGGCATATGTACAAGGAAGTGATGGAGCGCAGCTTTAGCCTTCTTGGCTTAACGCTGCGCTCCGCCACTTCTGAAACAGAGGGCTGCACTGTATTTACAACAAGACGGTGCAGCCCTGCGTTTCTCCCTGCACTGGCGCTAATTAAGCTGTCTAGCGCCAATGCAGGCACCCTTGCACCATAGTGCAAGGTTGTCTGCATTGTGGGAAATGTTGTTTATGAGCAGGAAAGTGTCCCTTACTGCACATAAACAATCTTAAATGGCAATTTGTAACTTCTATGTGTGCTGCTTTGTGTATAGTGTGAAAGGGTGTATTATTTACAAGGCAGTGTTACGCCACGTTCAGTGGCATGACCCTGCCTTGTAAATAAGGCAAAGCCCATGTCGCCACGACAACGTCAAAAAAGTGAAGTTGTGGTGGCGATAGGAACTTGTACGTATGCCCCGTAGTGTCATAAACTGGAAAGTCTTGATAGTGTGTGAGATGGTAGGTGTATCTGTTCATGTTAAAATTCAACCCTTCAAAATAGCATAATACAACAGTATGTTTTAAACTTGTAAATACAAGGTGGGGTTGTTCACCCAGACAATTTTCCTGCCCGAGCATGGGCTCCTCTTTGGTAGTCATCAGTCCCAGTTACAATTTACCAAGTCTCTTCTGGGAGACAGTACTCAGAATGCTGCCATACCCAACTCAACCTCAGAAGGACCAAAGGCTCATCAAGAACCCTGCAACAAGTGCTTCAAGCCACTCAACTACAAAAATAGTTGTTCTTTCAAAATCTCCCTAGCTAGTTTAACCCAACTCAACGATAGGCGGGAACAAAGGCTCAGCAACAAACCTGCAGCAAGGGCTCCAAGTGGCTGAACTATAAAGCTAGTTGTTCCTCCAATACCTCACTGGTTAGTCTATCCCAACTCAACCTAGGAGGTAACAAAAGATCAGCAAAAAACCTGCAGCAAGTGCATCAAGTTGTCGCTAAAATATAAAGCTAGTTGTTCTTCCAAGACCTAACTGGTTAGTCTAACCTAACTCAACCTAAGAGGGAACAAAGGCTCAGAAAAAAACGTGCAGCAAGTGCTTCAAGTCACTCAACTATAAAACTAGTTGTTCCTTTTAGACCTCCTTGGTTAGTGTAACCCAGCCCAACCTAAGAGGGAACAAAGGCTCAGCAAAAAGCCTCCAGCAAGTGCTTCAAGTCACTCAAATATAAAACTAGATGTTCCTTCTAGACCTCCATCGTTAGAGTAACCCAGCCCAACCTAAGAGGGAACAAAGGCTCAGCAAGAACCCCGCAGTAAGTGCTTCAACTCTCTCAACTATAAAACTAGTTGTTTCTTTTAGACCTCCTTGGTTAGTGTAACCCAGCCCAACCTAAGAGAGAACAAAGGCTCAGCAAAAAGCCTCTAGCAAGTGCTTCAAGTCACTCAAATATAAAACTAGATGTTCCTTCTAGACCTCCATCGTTAGAGTAACCCAGCCCAACCTAAGAGGGAACAAAGGCTCAGCAAGAACCCCGCAGTAAGTGCTTCAACTCTCTCAACTATAAAACTAGTTGCTCGTTCTTGAACTCCGTGGTTAGTGTAAGCAAGCTCAGCCTAAGAGGGAACAAAGGCTCAGCAACAAACCTCCAGCAAATGCCCCAAATCACTGAACTACAAAGCTATTTGTTCCTCCAGGACGTCCCTGGTTAGTCTAACCCAGCTCAACCTAAGAGGGATCAAAGCCTCAGTAACAAACCTGCTGCAAGTGCTTCAAATCAATCGGCTATACAACTAGTTGTTCCTTCAAGACCTGAGACCTCCCTGGTTAGTCTAAACTAACTCAATCTAAGAGGGAACAAAGGCTCAGCAACAAACCTGCAGCAAGTGCTTCAAGTCACTTAACTATACAACTAGTTGTTTCTTCTAGACCTCCATGGTTAGTGTAACCCAGCTCAACCTAGGAGGGAACAAAGGCTCATTAACAAACCTGCAGCGAGTGCTTCAAGCCACTCAACTATAAAATTAGTTCTTTCCAGACTTCCCTGATTAGTCTCTTTAAGACTTGGCAAGGCTGCACCTGCGCCTTTTAAGGCGTGTGATCAGTGGATTAAGTGCTGGCTGTTGTAATATGTGCAAAATACGCGATTACAGGGTTGATTCAGAAAAATGATGGCTTCATCCTTGTGATGTCGATAAAATGCCAATTATTGAGCTGAGCTGAAAGTATCTGCTACAATGGGAAGCTTTTGCGTATTTTAACGGTCCATTGAATTTTTTAAGTTTATAGTTATTTAGCGTTAAATAATGTTTGTATAGCCTAATTGGCAAAATCAAGCTAACTAGTAAACTTGAAACCAGAGATTTGAGTTAGGTTATAAAAACACCTGTTTATAATACTATCAAGAAACAGCTAAACTACATTAATAGGCGCTATATTCGCATGGCTTGAATGCATACATGTGCATATTCAAGCCATACTGCCTTGCTTTGCAAATGCTTCTTTTATGGGTATACATGCTATTTTTATACTGGGATAAAAATAATAATGTGTTTTCTAATCAAGATCATGTGAGGTCATTAAAAAATTCCCTTTACTATCAGTGTTTGTGGTCTCATTATCAGTGCGTTAATCCAATGCTGTGTTTAGGTTCAAGGGGCATCTATTTTAAGACATTCAAACACGTTTACCATCCAACATTTATAGTGCATGTAGTTTCTGGTTCCATGTTCCTCTCTATATATAGCTCTGCGGTTTGGCGACAGATAAAGGCTTTCATTCATTACTGGGAAGCAAAGCTGTGAACAACAAACCTCAGGCCTTTTATTCTAATGCTCTCAGTGTTCTGCTGCCATTGTGTTTTAAGGGCCATATTGTTCTGGGGCAATGTTTCTGAAGTAACCAGACTTCTACTAGCCAGATTCATTCTATACTTCGCAGTTTTGAATCTAACTACAGAGTATTCTAAAAGTTTGATTATTTTTGTGAAGTTGTATGTAAGTGGGGACTTGGCTTTTCTTGTACTATCCAGGACAGGGGATGTCCATTGTAAGTCCAGTATGGCCAGATTCATGCCAGGTTTTCATGATAACCAATGACTCCGTAAATGAGTTCCTTCTCGATATATTATATTGTATAAAAATTTATTTTTTGAGGATACCATGAAAATCTGATATGGATCCGTCCCTCCTGGATTTGCATTGGACATCGTGGTCCAGTAGGTGTTTTACTTCTGAATAATACATTGTGACTGCATGAAAAACAGGCATGGGGAGGAAGAGGCATGCAGGACAGCAGTGGTTTTCATTTCGGACAGAAAAAGCATATCATGTCCAGTGGCGGCTGCCGCATAACTAAAGTGGAGTGGGGGCATGGGGGATTAGGGTAATATTAAATAATAAAAAAACCTTACCTGTCGCCGCCAGCCGCCTGAGTGCTCTTATCCGACTCTCTTCCCGGCAGTCACTGGGACATAGGTTTCCCACCCAATCCCGGTGCTGCTCTCATGCTATACCTAGCATGAGAGCAGCACCAGGATTGTTGGTCTGAGTGGCCTGGTTAGCCACTCAGACAGTGCCTGGGAGTCTGTGCTGTTTCTCCAACCCGGCTGTGCAACACAGCTAGGGAGAAACCTAAGTGCGCATGTCTGTTTAGCTGGCCTAAGACAGCCGGCCAAACCGACATGCGCACTTTACAGTGCCCATCACTCCTCCCCTGTCATAATCCGGCCCACCCTGCCCTACACTGACATCGGGTCAGTAAGGCAGCAGAAAATAAAATTATAATATTGTTTTTATTATCATTTTATTTTTTGATGACTGACTTTGACAAGTGGGTCGCAGCAGCGGCTCATCCGCTAAGGCGGAGGAGCATCGCCCCACTGCTCTCAGAGCAGTGCTACAAGGAAAAATAAAATGATAAGAACACATTTTTATTATCAATTCTTTTTCTGCATGGAGCTAGGTTGGGGCGGGCCGATCTGGGCTGGTTCACAGGAGGAGGATTGGTATGGGCACTACTATGTCCGCATGATGGTTTAGCCGGCCATCTTGGGCCGGCCAAACCGTCATGCACATTTAGCATTTCTCCACCCAGCTGTGTTGCACAGCCGGGTGGATAACTGTCCCAAGGCTTCCAGGCACTGCCTGAGCTGCCAAACAGGCTGATAAGACCAACCACGATGCTGCTGGCATGCAGAGTCGTGATTGGCTTAGGGGAGCCTGGGAGCTTCCTGCTTCTGGGAGTCAGGATGACAAGAAGAGGACGGAGGAGAGGCGTTGTCCGTAACCAGATAAGTGATTTTTTTACCCCCACCCCGTTCCTTAGGAGCTGCCACTGGTGGGGCGACGCTCCTCTGCCATTACAGAGGAGCCACCCCTGATCATGTACCTCCCTTGGTAGCATCTGACAGTACTGTCATTGTGGCTCCACACTGGCTTTCTTTCACTATTGTTGTGAACATTAATTTACTGGAATTTAGACTATTTTTGTGGCCCGTTTTTGTTGATATCTTATTATGTTTGTGTGGCTTTATTTATCCCGAGCTAATTTATTCAATTATAGAATTTCGGGGCTGCCCGTCACCTTTCAGGCACTTCTGAGTGTTGTTGTGGGACTAGAGATGGATTCTGTGGAAGAGGCTAATGTTCCATTGGTGACTGAACACCAACAAGACGATGTTCTCAATCGCTACTTCCATATGCTTGGAAACCCAGTTCTGTCTTAACTGAATTAGTTTCAACACCAGTAACCCTGCAAGTGGTTGAGGTAGCTAGGTGGTGGTGCTGAGGTAGTCTTCAACATTAAAATGCAGGCCCCACTCCTGTACAAAGTAGAGTCAGACTGTGTCCCTGGAAAAGGCAGTGTCAACCTGTGCACCTGCATACTGTAGTACCAGGCTGTACCCCTTGCAGAATGTAGTACCAGTCTGTGCCCCTTCAGAACACATAGGCAGGCTGTGCCGCTGCAGAATGTAGGACCAGTATCCATGATTACATCATATAGACAAGCTGTCGCTGCACTAAGAATATTCAGACAATTCAGAAATGACTATATTTATTTTTTTGTTTCACACACCGCATCAACTAGACAAGCTGTCTCTCCAATGAGAACATTCGGACAACTCAGTATTTACTACATTTATTTTTTTGTTTCACACACCACATCTCACTTTCACGTTTTTTAGATCAAGTTAATAAATGTATTTCCTTAGTATAAAAAAATGGGACTTCCTGAAGGAAATTACCTCCCTGAGGTTAGAGTGGATATGATGCTTCAATTTTTGTTGGTCACTAGACCACTGGATATGCTTTGAACGCCCAATGGATAACAGTCACTAGACTGCAATAGATTCCAAAAAGAGCGTTATGCTATTTTCCTTTTCTTTTAATATATCATTTTATTTTGTATTAATTATATTAATTTCAATGTACGCCATTATGACATTGGGAATATACACTCGTATGTTTATCTGTATTTCATCCTGTCAGCATCTATTGTAATGCATTGACTTAATGAGTCTTTTCTCCCCATGGGGGTTTCTTTCTTCACAATATGACTAGTCCCGTCATTCTTTATATTATGTTTGCTTGCATACACTGACGTGGGTGGTTTGTTTTTACTGGAAATAGGGCACTGTGATTGTTGATTTGTTGGCTTTGAGAAAGACTGGTTTGGTCGAAACGTGTTAGCCGAAATAAATTCACTTAAACCACCTCTCTGGAGTGCGGGCCTTACTTGCGCTGCTGTGCGAGTATTCTGCTATATTACACGGGGTCCTGTGCCCCGCCGCCCTGCACCGACCTCGCCCGGTGGATGAGACAGGAGCAAATACAGGACTACAGTGGTATGGATATTTATCTATATATGGTAGTTATAATTAGAACCACGCATTTTTTTACTTGCCTATCTATAACTCTGGCATTGCTTGACAAATCTTATATAATCCAAAAAAGTGTCATAGCGAGTCTTGCTGTGTGTGGAAAGTTTCGTGGGGACCCGTCAAGCGGGGGCCGAGAAAAAGGGGAGAGGGTCAAAAAAAGTGTTTTTCCAATGTTAACATCAATAGAGAATTTTTAACACGACTACAGCCCGAACCGCAGGACGGAATTACACCAAAGTTGGCAGAAAGCTAGCTCTTGGTCCAAAAAGAGTGCTTTTGGTTATTTGGTGTAAAACTGCTCAGCAGTTTTGGAGAAATAAAAAAACAAAAATTAATTTGTATATCCAGGGACGAGGATCCTCTGAGGATCCAACAGGCCCGTGCTCAGATCTGATTGGCTGCCAACACTTCAACGAGGAAGTGTTGGCAGTCATCTTGGGACTCGACTTAAGCTGAGTCCCCAAAAATCAGAGAAGGTGGCAGGGCAGGAATACCCGGACCCCCATAGGCCTCTTGAGGGGGAGGAGGGGGTTCTGCAGAGACCGCCCCCAGGGCGAAAAAAGCATTTAAAAAAAAAATCAGCAGGAGACGCACAGAATCCGCGGTTCCCGCTGAAAACAAAAAGAAGCTGGGCTCCAGTTCTCCTGTAATCTTTAGCCCCCGGGTGTGCCAGGTCCCAGGGGCAATAGCATTTATACAAATGAGGTGGGCGCACGGGGGCCCGCTCCTAGGTATTATGAAAGCCCCAGGGACCCCCACCTTCCTGGGGCCTTTTAAAATATATTTGCGGACGGGCCTGCCCATGCGCCAGGGACCACCACCTCCCCAGAACAAATCCAGTTAAATAAATGCAGGGGCCGCAAAGCCCCCGTGTAGCCCTGGAAACCGCCAACTCTCTGGGGCACTATAAAAAACATATATATGGGAGGGACCCACTGGCCACCTTCAATGGGGGAAAACATAGAATGAATATGGGGGGCCCCATTCATTGAATTTAAGGGGGGGGCCACGTACCCCATGAACGGCCACCTCCCCAGGGCTGAAAAAATTAATTTAGGGGTTCCGTCGCGGATCCCCGACCCGGGACCCTGGAGCCGCCACCTCTTCGGGGCAAAGTTTTACGATGGAGGGGGCTGCGCAGCTCCCTTATGGAGCCATTTATGACCCAGGGGACCGCCACCCCCTAGAGCCAGCGCCTGCTCCCTCCTGAGGTGCCCACCCTTAGGAGGTAGCTGTTTGCGTTTGCTTGGTGGGAGCTGACAGCTTCCACTAAGCAAGAGCAAACATAACTTTGCCTTCTGCAAGAAGGAGCTGTCAAACAGAAAGCAGAATTTTCATCTGTCTCATCATCAGTCATCTGTGATGTCATCAGTGATGTCACTGACCATGTCATGAGTGATATAATAAGTGAGGTCATAAGCAGTGCATTGGGGGGCGTAAATTATAGTTAGCTCAGGTAACTATAACTTCTGAATTTCACTGGTTTCGTACTGAGTGAACTCTGTGCCTAACTATAATGTACCTGTAACCTTTCGTATTTTCTGTGAATTTCTAAGGCTTTTTAATTCTATTTCCTAAATATAAAGTCCCTGAAACTTTTGTTTTTTTCAGTGAATATATATATGTAAATATTTTTAATAATAGATTCATGTTTATGAATTACAGATATATGTATGTTGAGGTATACAGATACATATGTATAGATGAGTGGCTATATAGGTTTGTGCTCCTTCTTATTATAATACATATATGTCAGAGTATGTAAATATGCTATGATGATGAAAATATATTTTAGATATAAGAAACATCATACATGTGTAGGTCTGACCATGACAACATTATTACATGTATGTTATTATGAGTGATGATATGCAGGGATCAATTAATTGTTCAGAAATATTACTAAGTGTTAATGCAAGTATGTGTGTGTGTATTAGATATGTTTATCGTCATATATATTTGTTTAGATGTGTGGGAATATATATTAAATAAATATTAAAAGTGTATGCTTTAAATGTATTAGGTGAGTGTGCTTATATGGATTTATGCTTCTTTCTATAATAATACATATATGCCACAATATGTAAATATGATTTTAGGGAAGACATGTGTAAGGATATAAACATTTATTTAGAGATGTAAATAATTATATATATTATAGGAGCATGCATATTTAAATATGACAACACATATATATGTCTGTCTGGTTATGTAGATGTCATTGTCTATATACATGTCTCTTTGTACATTGGAGTTTTCTTCTTTACCAAGGAGTTACGTAAATATAGAAGAAAAAATGTTCCATTATTTACAAGTCTATGTTTAACTATGCAGACTTCACTTGTGACAGAAGGACCAGTATTACTATATGTATATGAGTGCATATAGTAGGGATCGACGGAATACCACACGTTCAAGTATCACATGAGGTACGTAAATTTGGACTGTCTTGAGGAGAAAATGTCTCCTGCAACACATTTTCAGCTCGAATTAGACTCCTGCTAGACATTTGCCGATTGAGCAGAAAAAATAATTTATTTGCACCCACAAAATTCGTTTAATCTTGCTTACCATGTGATTTGCAAATTCTGTTCATATTGGAGGTGTGATTAAAACTGAACACCTAGGAGCAATGTAAGGAATGGTATAGCTTTAATATGCTTTCTCTTGTAGTGGATGCAATCTTAAATTAACTCATTATTTTATTGATCCTTATTTACACTGCAATCCACTGATCAGTGCACTGTAACGTTTGGAAATTTAGTTTTACTGAGTTTTTCAGAATATTATACAGTGACACCTTCATACAGCAGAATATTTGAATGTGTCTTATTTAAATGCATTTTTATGGCCTCTTATTTATGCTAAATTGTTGTGTAATCAGTCTTAGGCATATCTATGCTTGACTCAGCAGGATAATGGGAGCCGCCATGACCTTCCAGTGACATGAAAATGTGCTTCTCAATCACCCAGCAGTAAGCCCCGGGAGGGTGATCACTCTTCCCTGACATATGAGGTACTCTGGTAGGCATGAGTTTTTGGGTTGAAAAATTGAGTAATACTGAATACATTAGGCATTAGTAACACAGCTTTTGTACAGCCATAGGAGGCAGAATGACATTTTGAAAGTCAGTATTAATACAAAGTCTATTTTATTTATGGTCTAGAAGATGTTATTTGGTTCTGTATTCATTATTAAACTTTATTCCAGATCTGGTTAGCACTTGTAGGAAAGTGCCCTTTTGACATGGTCACCTCAACTTTTGATTTGCCTGGTATTCGATGCAATTTTGACTGAAAGTGCACTGGGTTCCTGCTAACCATGTCCCAGTGCCAGATATCTTATCTGGCTTATCTTATCCTAAACTGTACAATTGTTTCCCGAATTGGCAATTTGTTTAGCACCTTCCCTAGTAAATGGTACTCCTAGTACCTAGGCCCTGGTGTACTAAAGAGGGTCCCTAAGTACTGCAGCACGCATCGTGCCACCCTAGGGGACCCCTCACCACACTCATGCAGACTGCCATTGCAGGCTGCGTGTCTTGGTGTAGAAAAGTGAACAACATGGCACACAGCCCAGTGTGTCATGCCTGCAGACACTGCATGTCGTATAGGTAACTCACCCCTACAGCAGGCCTTGCAGCCCTAAAGCAGGGTGCACTATACTTCATGTGTGGGCCTTACTGCACAAGCAGATATGCCCCTGTACTGACCAGTCCCATTACTGGCAGTACACGTGACCAGGGAAGCCATTTTAAGGACATGTGCTGGACACCGTTAAAAACATGTTACCCAGCTACATGATGGGTTCAATGAAACTAGGGATATTTGGTATCAAACATCTTGTATTAAAAAACCCATGCTGATTCCAGTCTGTCTCCCGCATTTATCTCATGGCCTCTCTGGCCCCATCACCTTTCTGGCCCCTCAGCACTTCTCATTCACCTCAAGTCTCTCCCTTCAAATTTCTGTCTATTTGTATCTTACATCTCTCCAGTCCACCGATTCATCTTTCACATCTCCCCTTTATTCTTCCACACCTTCTTGAACCAACGTCCCTCTCCCCTGTTACCTCAGTACCAGTGCTTAATTTGAGCAGGTGGTTTCCGGTGCTCTTCACCAGCACCTAATTGTGCACACTGGCACTGTGACAGTCTGCCACATGGTGGCTCTGTCTGTGTAATTTAGAGATGAGCAGAACAACAGCTGTTTATTAATTCAATATACATTATAAACGATAAACTCCTGACACCCATGCCATTCTTATAGCTTTGGGGGCTTGAAATGGTCTGGATAGTCACACTTGTATGAGTTTTATGGTTGGTAGTTGCTTAGGTATTGTCATTGGCCACACTGGCAAGGCAATAGGTGGGTGGTTAAAGTTGCAGTGGCCTACTGGCCAGGGCCCTGGCACATGTTTTATTACAAATTAAGCACTGCTCAGCATCGACGCCAGTACTCCCTCTCTTCCCCTATCGCTGCTGTCCCCCACCCATGCCACATCAAATTCTCTTTTTAGGTCACAGATCATCTCTCAGCTATCTTCTCTCACAGTTTAACAGTAGCCCTCCTCTGTGCCCTCACCTTTCACTCACACTCACCTCTCCTCTTCTGTTTCCGCACTTCCCTTTGGCACTTCACATTTCTCCTCATCCCTGACCTCTTAAATTGAATTCTCTCACTCCCTTGCTGTCCTCTCTCACTCCGTCTCCTCTCACCTTCTCATCTCTCCTCACTGTGCATACGGGTCGGTTTATACTATAAACCGACCCGTATGCTCCTCTCGGCCTGTGCCAATCTGCTTACTGTTCCCTAATTCAGGAAGGCACAAATTGTCAGTCTCGCTGTTTTGGTGCAGGCTGCACAGTTATGGAACTTGCTCCCTCCTTTGCTTGGCTCCACCAAGAATCTATTATCTTTTAGTAAGATATAAAAACCTGGCTCTACGCTCTGTAGGTTACCCTATTTGGCTTGTTCCCCTCCCCCTTCTGTGTGTTTCTCATTTGCCATCAGACAGCAGATGGTCATCAGCCCCAGGACACCTTTTGGAAACAGAATCGCACTACAAATATAAATAATAATAATAGGCAGAAGTGTGACCGGGAATGTGCGACCCCATTATATCACTCCACGCGCCCCACAGTTTGAAGACCCCTGCCCTAGACCCTCCCGAGGTGACCTGTTGGTGTGGCCTTAGCCCTTGCCCCATACTCACCTTAAGTCCAGGAGATCGGTCCCATAAGTTGCACTGAGTTGCAGTGAAGTGCCAGAATGCAGTACATGTTTTTCCCCAATAGAATAACATTGGTCAACTGATGCTGAAACACACCTCTTCACCCAGACGCCACAGAGCCTCCGATGTGACCTGTTGGTGTGTCCTTGGACCTTGCTCCATACTCACCTTAAGTCCAGGTGATAGGTCCTGTATGTCTCTGCTGAAAAGCACCCTGCACCCGGCTGCCCCAGTGACGCCCGAGGTTACCTGTTGGTGCTGCCTTGGACCTTGCTCCATACTTATCTTAAGTCCAGGTGATTGGTCCCGTTGGTCTCTGTGAAGTACCTGTATGCAGTATATGATTTTCCACAATAGGATAACATTGCCGCCAATGAAAATTGCACTGCGTCGACTTTTGAATCCTAAAAGTATTTCTGTCTCAAAACGTATTTATCTGATTTTGATGATCTTGGTACCTAAACTTATATAAAGATAAGAGTTATTTTTATAATTGGTGCGGATCATATGTTGACTGTGTCTGTATTGCAGATGTCTAGCACTCCTCTCTGATAAACCCATGGCTGCTCGATCACACTAACCCCTAGAAGAGCACCTTGGGATTGCTAGAACAAGCACCTGTCCACTTATAAGTGAATACCTGGACTCTTTGCACAGCATACTTATTTTTCAGTATAGTATATAAAGAGCCAGCTTCCTACAGCACTGACCTAGCCATTTTTTTTATCCAGGTTAGTAAGTGCTATTTGTTTATACTAGGAGTCCACATTATGATGCTCAGCTTTAATTATCGCAGCTTATTCATTGGTTTACTGATGCCTGTTTCATGCATTTTGTCCCATAGTTCGAAGACTCTTACCTCTGCTAAAGTGTATTCAGAAAATATTTGTTTTTAGATCTAACTGTTATGGATAGAAAAAGATGTGGCGCTCTTTCATATGGAGAGCATGGCAATACCCTTTCAGCAATAGGGTGTAATTTACTCACACCATTCGGCCTGCAATGAGGGAATTAGGATTTTGGGGGCATATAGAAAGATGTTAGCTTAGAATATCTCCTTTTTAATGAACTTTAATGGAACATACATGTGTCCTCCTAATTTCATTTCAACAACCATTAATTTGGGATAACAATTGCTAGCAGTATGTGAGAAAGTGGTGTATTAGCTGGCATGGATGGTTGCCCACCACAAGTAATAAAGTCACTATCTTATTAGGTCCAGTCAGCCTTGGGTGGATCAGCTTTGCAGGTTTGTCCCGGTCCTTGGGAGGTCTTGCAGTCCAAAAATTTTTTTAAGCCCTAGGTTTTCAGAGATGTTAGGGGAAGTCCAGTTATACACAGTCAAGGGTCCCAGGACCTCAGGAACAGGATTGGATGCAAAGACACATTTCAGCAGAGGCTTCCAGCAGCGTCCATGTCAGGCCTAGTTGATACCAGTGAGCTGGGCACTTCAGGAAAAGGCCTGTTGCAGTTTGTTGTGGTCGCTGATGCTTACAGAGAGGTCAGCCTAATGACCCTTGAAGACCATGTCTTGGCCCTGGGTAATAGTAAGAGCAGGGGCAGCCCTCAGGTCTCCTAACAGGTCTCAAACAGCAGATGCTGTCCATCTTCTGTTCTTCCACAGGTCCAGAGTGTCTGAAGAATGTGACCTGGGGTGCCACATTTATGCCTGACACTAGTTTATGAGTGGGGGTGACTCACTCTTGAAAGGTCCATTAAAGTGTACTGTACAACCATATTGCTTAGATCAACAGTTATGTTTATATTCCTATATGTATGCAATGTAATATGAAAAAGCCAATAAAAATTGTTTAAAAAAGAAAAAATGAGTGGGGTTGTTGGGTCTCTGTCTCGAGCACCTGCTCGAGACAGAGTGTTCAAGGGGGTTCTGGAATGGTGCGATATGACAGTTGGCAGAGGGAAGAAGGAGACGGAGGCTGTGTCGCTCCTGCCGGTTAATAAAAGAAGTTTACTTTTACCTGCGCAGTCACTTCTTTTCAGTGGCGACGAGTTGCTGCCGGCTGGAGTCCCACGCATATGCTGCTTCCTGTACCGGAGCCTGCTTCGTCTTTCAATTCCGAAGACGAGCCGCTTTACCCTGTTTGCTCAGCTCCTGCTCCATCAAGGTGAGGTGAGGTCTCGCCAATTATTTTCTGAAAACGATTCCACATCGGACGGCCCAGTGATTTCCTTGGCACCGGTGTCTGCTTTCACCCGCTCCTACCGCGAGCTCCCTCTGCTACAGCGGCCATTTGCCTGACTTGCCTGACCTTCTATTACGACGTGCACGCACGTTACGCGAGTTACGTGCAGTGGCCATTTTAAATCCAGGCATTTTCTGACAAGCCCTGCCAGTGATACACACACTTCAATTTAAATACCTGTATCACTCGTGTGTTACATTTGAGGCAATCGGTGACACACCCACCTGTTTCTATTTACTTCAGTGATACACACACTTATATAAAACAGCTTTCTACAATAACAAAGGAAACAAACATAGGAAAAAATAATTTAACAATTCATTCAACCTCAGTGCAATTTTAATATATACTAAACTATTGCTCTTCAGTGCGCTGAATTTATTTTACACATATTTAATACTGTGCTCTACTTTCAACATGCAACAATCCATAATTCCACCTGCTCCTTTCATTCCCAACCCAGTACCCCCAGAAACAGATTGGGAAAGATGGAAGGAAGGCTTTGAGGCATACCTAGATGCTATCGACGGTGATTCTTTTACACATAAAAAGAAATGTGCGATTTTAAGACACTGTTTGGGCTCAGAAGGTCGCAATATTCTCAAACACATTCCTAAGGTGGTTGTTTTAATAGTTGAAGGTGAAGGTGATGGTGTTGAGGACGAATATGCTACAGCCATCAAGTCCTTGGACACAAGATTTAAAGCTTGCAAAAATGTTACGTTGGAGAGACATAAATTTTACAAAAGAGCACAGTTGCCTGGTGAATCAGCAGCTACTTATGTTGGCGCACTATGAATTTTGGCTGTCTCGTGCAACTATTACACGTTTGAAGAAGAAATTATTAGAGATCAATTGGTGGAAAAAACCAACAGTAAAATGGTTCAAGAAGCTTTATTATCCAAGCCAGATCTTACTTTACAAAAAGCCCTGGAGATAGCAACAAGGATAGAAAGCACTACAGCATATTTAGAACAAATGACAATTTCTGATTCCAAAATTCATTCCGATGGTGTTTTGACTGTCAAAAGTAAGTACAAAAAACCAAAAGAAAAACTGCATCAAGAAAAGAATAAAGAAAGTGACAAGTTCTTTTCAAAACCTATGTACAAACGTTGGGAGTGTTACCGTTGTGGTAGTTCATTCCATCTCGGCAATGCCAAGACATGTCCTGCTATGGATGTTACATGCACAAAGTGCTCGAAAAGGTCATTTCGCTAGAGTTTGCAGATCCACTGGAAGAAGATCATTCAATGCAGGACCTTCAAGAAAAGTTTTCAACCTAGAACCTTGTAAAGAAGGAGAGTCATCGTCAAGCGAAGAAGAACAAATCTGCATCATTGGAGAGTCGCACGTTGTGAGCACATGCAGTGCCACACCGCAAGGAATTAAGCGTCCTTTATGTGTTGTGAACATTAATGGTGTGGTTGTTAAACTATTGGCAGACTCTGGTTCTCCTTTTACATTGATTAGTGTAAAAGTTTGGGAAGATTTATTCAAAAATCTAGGGTCTCCTTTAAGGTCATCCACCATAAAACCCATTGGTTATGGGGGAAAAGTCATTGATGTTTTAGGCGAGTTTGATGCTGATTTATGCTTCAAAGACAGTAAGTGCAAAGGAATAATATACGTTGCCAAGGAGGACTCTTGTTTGTTGGGGTGGCAAGATCAAGGGAGTCTAGGTATTATACTTGATCCCAACAACCCCCACCAAGTCATATTAAAAAGAGACCTTATCTGTATTCAAGCAATCAAAGAAGAGTCTTGGGACACCAAGTATCCTGGGGTTTTCAATGAGAAACTTGGTCTGTTCAAGGGGTTTAAGCACAAGATAAGATTGGTTGATGGGGCAGAACCTATCGTACTTAAAGTTCGCAGGGCACTTTGGCTTTACGCGATGAATTGAAGAAAGAATTGGATAAGCTATGTGTCAACAATGTAATTGAACCTATCGAATCCTCAGATTGGGTTTCTCCCATTGTACTAGCCAAGAAAGCCAATGGTACCCTTCGCATGTGTGTTAATTTACGCGATTTAAATCAACATATATGGGTAGATCAACACCCTTTGCCTAATATTGTTGAAATGACATCCACTCTCAAGGGTGGAAAATGGTTCAGTCTACTGGACATGACTTCTGCCTATCACCAAATTGATTTACACCCCGATTCCAGACATTACACTGCTTTTATCACTCCTGATGGTTTGTTCCAGTTCAAACGCATGCCCTTTGGACTTGCTTCCGCTGTGTTCCAAAGAATTGTGGAAAGCATGTTCAAGGGTATGTCCGGGGTGATGTCCTTTCAGGATGACGTTTTGGTTTTTGGCACCAGTCAACAACAGCACAATGAAAGGTTGCACTCTGTTTTGTCAATTTTAAATAGCAAAGGTGTCACTCTAAGCATCGACAAATGCAAATTGAATAGGCCCACCGTAGACTATTTAGGCTATAAGTTGTCTGCTGAGGGGTGGAGCCCAAGTCCAGTTTAGTTCATGCCATACAGAATTTCAGCACTCCTGAGGATAAGGATCAACTGAGATCCTTCATGGGACTCATTGAATTTTATGCAAGGTTTGTGCCTGATTGTGCTGCAAAAACTTACCACATGAGGGGTCTCCTCAAGAAAAACTCTGTGATCATGTGGGACAACGAGTGTACAGAAGAGTTCAATTTAATTAAAAGAGAGATTGCACATGCCATTCCCTTAAAACATTTTGATACTAAAGATCATACTATTATCATGACTGATGCCAGTCAGAGAGGGTTAGGAGCAGTGCTTATGCAACACAGAGAGGGAAAAGATGAAGTCGTAGCCTTTGCGTCCAGAGGATTGAGAGGTGCTGAGGCCACGTACTCGGTTATAGAACGCGAAGCTTTGGCATGCTGGTGGGGTATTGTCCATTTTAAACATTATTTGTGTCGGTCGGCGATTTCGCATCGTACTCGCTCGTCCGGATGCACGTACGAATCGGTCGGGAAATAGGGCTCCGAATCGGATCCGGTTAAGCCGAATCCGATTCGGAGCCCTACCGGCCGAGATCGGAATCGGCCCCTTAATGTTTTATAAATTAACCACTGGTTATGCCTCAGAGTGGGAAGTCATGGACTTCAGTCAAAGTAATCTGTGGGGTAGCCGTCCTCTTGCAGTGTGACACCGCAGGCCGTGATTGTGGGTCTCGGGGAGGCGGGTGCTCAGTGCTATTGCATGCCTTGAGTAATAGAGCTGTAGTATTTGTTCTTGGGCGAACTTATTTGATCCAAAAGTCTGGGCTAAGTTCACTCTTACAAAGGGCATCCTTAAATAACAAAAATATATAATGTATGAATTTCACAGCATGTGAAAGTTATGCGTTATCCTTTAACAAATCTGTGTGCAGTAGCGGCTGCTACCGGACGGGGGTGGTGAGGCAGGGGGATCTAACAAAAAAAAAAAGGACTTACCATTAACGGCCGGCCACCCGCCACTTCTCCGCCTTCCTCTGTCGTCTTCATCTTCCTGTCCCGGCCGGCAGCAGGAAGCACCCGGGCGTACAGGCTCCCCTGAGCCAATAACAAAGCTGCAGCCCAGAGTTGTGATTAGTCTGAGTGCGGTGGATTGGCGCTCAGACTGGAACAGGGAGCCTATGCATGTTCCTCACCAGGCCCTATAATGCAGCCTGGTAGGAACATGCAAAGTGCGCATGAACTGTTTGGCCAGCCCTGGTTGGCACAAGAGGGCCGGCCAAACAGTTCATGCACACTTAGGGAGTGCACACCACTCCTCCCCTACTCAGGCCAGCCCCGCCCGCCCCACCACTGACTGCAATAGGGAAAATAAAATGCTAATAACGATACGTTATTATCATTTTATTTTTCCTTTTGAGCAGTGGGGCGACACTCCTCCGCCTTAGCGGAGGAGCCGCCACTGTCTGTGGCAGCTGGGCTAGGAATCGTTTAGCTGCTGGGCATTCTGCGTGTGAGTTCGCCGGGTAGGCAAATCTTATAAGGCTACTGGGGCTGATGAGTCGGGAGCTGAGCATCATGGCATGCACTGCAGGTCCAGAATTGCTCATTCTGCAACCACAAAATATATACGAAGGATGTAACAGTGGCAACTCTAGAAGAAAATATTCCCATCACATCACAGAATACAACACGTCCAATGCAAAAAGCATGAGTGGGAAAGCTTGCTATAAGGGCAGGACAATAATACAGAAGCTAGGAAGGCAACAAATAAAAGGCAGAACATTTAGGACAGATAACAGAGGCAACCAATGCAAGAGCCTAAAGTTGATAAAAAGGTAGAGGATGCTAGACTGCCTGCGATGAGTGATACTAAAAAATAAACACAAACTAACTCAGAATTTGTAGAGAAAAGGGATGTGGGTCATCGTCTTTAACCATTGGTAGTCATAGTTTGGGGATCGCTGATAAAATTTCGGAAACACAAATATCGTGTGGACAGAATATTGTGGTCAAAAATATTGAGGACTAAAATATTGAGAAGGTAAGTGCAAATAGGTAAAGTATAGATTTACTATCCTTAACTCCACATGTATGTACCTTAAAGATATTACTATATTGTCAAGGTGCAAATATGTGGAGGTAAATATAGTAAAATGTTGCTTCCCTATAGAAACGTACCTTCAATATATTTTTGTCCTCGATATATTCTTGACACAATATTTTCTCCACACAGTATATTTTCTCCAATATTTTGTCTAAACAGCATACTGTGGTATATTCCACAGGAAAACTATTCTTTGGTAAGTTAATAGTTTCAGGAAAATTCTCACCAAGTACATGAACTATGGTGTTGTGGAAAAGATAAAAAAGCTGACTGTGATTAGCCTCCTCTGAAAATCTTTTAGATTGTTTGTTAGATGAGAAGCAAACTTTAAATGGAAGCGCTATTCTGAGTTTCTTTGCTTGAATTTATTGCAGCTTACATTTTGTGTAGTTTTATCTGAGATGGGAATTCTGAAGGGACTAGCAAAATGATCACCCCAATTCAATTCAATAGGGTTTTTAATATTTAAAAGATGTAACTATAGAGTCTAAAAGATGGCCCTCCATACGTGTCAGTTTCTTATTACTTAATTCAAAATAAAAAATGCCCAGAGTGTATTGGAAATCTGCTTGAAGGAGCAATACAATAATATCAACTAAAGCTATTATGTTTCTGTTTTCAAAAGCTTCAATTCTAATTTCATTGATTATTTTAGGCAGGGAGGAGGCTGCCATCTGAGGAAGGAAAAATATAAGCTACAATAAAGGCAAAAGTGGCATTTTTTTATCTTCAGTTGAAAAGACTGAGCTGGGGTTGATTATAATCAATTCGGCTATTACTGCTAAAGATTTTCATGCTCTGATTGTAACATCCACATCCAGGACTATTATAATGATCTGATCTAAAAGTACCATAGTTAAATGGCAATAATTCATTAAGGATTGGATTCCGATGTTCAGAAAACCACATTTATGTCATACAGAAAAGACCAAGATTGTTATTTGTGCATATTTTGTTAATGTGATTGCAGTGTGTTACTGCCAAATTGATGATTCATAGCATTTACTCTGTGAGTTTTTGTCACTTGATTAAGTAAAAAATGGATAGATTCTAGGGGTGTGGATCCTTAGTACCAATGGTAGTTTATCGATAGTACTTAATATCAAAGTCATAATATCCTAGTTACCATAATATTTTGTTTTAGGAGTTTCATATAGCTCTTACACGACCCAAGGGGTATCAGAGCGCTTTACATCAATGTACAGGAATAGAAACATAAACAGTCACAGTATATTATTAAACCTAGTTTCTGGATGGTTCTCAGTTCAATATTTTGTGGTAAAAGTTCCTTTTCAGGGAGAGTAGAGGAGTTTGGATGCAGAGTTGAGGGTCGGATCATTGAGAGGCTTTCCGGCAGTGGTGACCGTCCTTACTAGGGGATTACGAGGAACGAAGAGCGGCTATTGTCCAGAGGGATAGAGATGACGGTTGGGGAGAAATTCTTTCAATTGTCTCTTGAAGCTCGTGAAGGAGGGGTTAGTTCTGATATGAATTGGGAGAGAGTTCCAGATTTTGAGGAAGTATTGAAGTTCAGAATATAGATGGTATATTCCAGTACTTTTGTATTGTAGTTTTTGAAAATCAATTTTGTTTTTTGTTAAAAATGTGTAATGTTTTGAAATTATTGTAAAAAGGTTTTGAATTTTGTGTTTTATTGGGATGTTTTTAAACTTTTTTAGATTAATGTATTTTAAATATAATTATTTTGTAATTGCAATGCTTTTTTCATTATTGGGTTTTATAGGGGGTGGGTGGGTACTTTTTTACATTCATATTTTAATTTTGTTTATTTATTAAAATATTTTAAAATATTTGTATCACATTTTAAAAAATATTTATTTTTTAAGTTAAATCGTATTTATTTTTTTGGAATGTTGTTTTTTTTTAGGGTGTCTAGGTGGCAATTGTTTTAGAATAATGTTTTAATACATCAGAAGGTAATTAAATTATTAATATTATTTCACATTATTTTATTTATTATTGAAATATATGTTGTTTTGGTTTATGTTTTGAGCTCTCAGATTTTAAAAGGATTTTCAGTGGGCAGTGTTTAAATGTAAAAGAAAATGTAAATATTTGTGTAAATTTTCAGTTCAAATATTCTTTTGTTTCATTAAAACTAATTAAGACATTTCTTTCTAAGCATTAAAAAGTTTTGTTTTATTTAAGGGCAAAATTGTTTCAGAATAGAATTTATGTTTTGCAAATTAATTTATTGTGTAAATGTGTATGTAAGATATTACACATGTCTTATATTTATATTTCTTTTGTATTTTTTTTCAATTATATTATTTTGTTAGTTTTTTAACTTTAATAGGCAATACATTTCTGATGGGTTTTTCTTATTGTTTATTTATTTATAAAATGATTTTCTTTTTTTTCCCTTTAACGTTGGAAGAAGTAAATTTGACCCCTTCATAGTCCTACTCTTTCCCTAATATTGCTTAGGGGCTTATTACGAGTCAGGCAGTCCAAGGACCGTCAGACTTGCGGGAGTGCGGCTGTAGTGGTCTTCTTACTTTCATATCAGGACCAGGGTAGGCGGGCCGCCCTGGGACTACAGCAACTGCCAGGGATCCTAGATCCCTGGCGGTGGTGCGGCGGTCTTGAGGCCGCAATATGCTCGGCTAGGCCACTACAGCCCCGCCAAGCATATTACGAGTTTCCCAACCCCACACTTTTTATGGCAGTGCAACCACCATGAAAAGTGTGGCGGTGAGGAAACAAAGGGGGCCCTATTGGGCCCCATGATGCCTCATGCCATGTGGATGCACACAAGGGGGCACAACATGTGTCCCCCTGTGTGCATGCAAACCAGTACCTGCCCAGCATGGACTGCAGCAGTCCATGCTGGGCAGGTACTACCTTTGACGTTTCCATTGCAGTGCCTATTTCAAAGGCACAGCCCAGGAAACGCCAAAGAACTGCCCGCCAGACAGGAGAAAACTCCTGATCTGGCGGGCAGTTCCTTCATGGGTTTGGCGGTGCTGGAGCGGGGCGATCCTGCACCAGCACCGACAAACTCATAATAAGGCCCTTAGTTTAGAGTGTAAATAATAAATATGACCACTCCAGAGTTCATTGATTTCCCCAATTTTGTTTTATTTGGAGTTGAAATAGTAAATGTGACTCTTCCACCAGCGTCAATGCTTTCCCCAATGTTACTTACTTTGGAGTGGTAATAGCATATCTGACCCCCCCACTCCCCCATCAGAGTTCTATGCATTCACAAATGTTGCTTTGTTTGGAGTGGGAATAGTAAATATGACCTCCCACCTCGAGTCCAATGCTTTCTCCAGTGTTGCTTACTTTGGAGTGGGAATAGTAAACGTGATCCCACCTCCCGTTGTCCAGTGCTTTACCCAATGTTGCTTTGCTTGGAGATGGAGAAGTATATTTGATATTGCACCTAGAGCTGAATGCATTTCCCAATGTTACTTAGGGGCCTATTACGATGGCGGTCGGGAAACCTCCCCGACCGCCATGGTAGCGAGAAAAGACCACCCGCATGTACCGTGACATCACCGCCGGTCGAATTACGATGACCCGCTGTCGAAATCTGACCGCGGCCGTCGGATCGCGGTCATTAACATTGCGGCGGTTGCTGCTGCCCGCAGCCCCGCTGCGATGCCGAAAGGAGCATGTCCTGCATTTCCCTGCACTGCGTGGTAGGCACTGCACAGTGCCTGCCACCTGGTACAGGGAAATGTAGGAGGACCATGGGTACCCCCAGTGCACCCACCCCCCCAACACATTGGGGGCCCTAACGGGCCCCCGGAAGACAATCACCGCATGCCTTTCAATGGCGGTCTGACCGCTGAGGAAAGGCTGGCTACCGCCGGCATCATAATCCTGCCAGCAGAGCCTGCTCTGCACCGCCGCCATTATCCCGGTCCTGCTCTGTCCCCCAGGCAGGAGTGCGGATGGCAACCGGCGGTGAAGCGGCGGTCGGAATTTCCCACCGCCGCGGTCACCACCGCCATCGTAATGTGACCGGCGGTTTTCCTGGTTGCGATGGCAGGTGGATGTCCACCGCCGGTATGGCGGGCACCACCGCCGGCCCGGCAGTGAACATCCGACCGCCATCGTAATAGACCCCTTAGTTTGGAGTGGAATTAGTAAATATGATCTCTCTGGAGTCAAAAGATTCCTAAATTGTGTTTCCTTTGGAGCGAGAATAGTAAATCTCAGCCCCCAGCTTCCAATGCTTTTTGCAAAATTGCTTATAATGCTAAGGGGTCTATAACGATGACAGTCGAATGTCCACCGCCGGGCTGGCGGTGGCGCCCGCCGGACCGGCGGTGGACATCCGCCCGCAATCGCAACCAAGAATCAAATTAGGATGGCGGTGGTGACCGCGGCGGTGGGAAATTCCGACCGCCGCTTTACCGCCGGTTGCAATCCGCACTCCTGCCTGGCGGATGGAGCAGGACCTGGATAATGGTGGCGTGCAGAGCAGGCTCCGCCGGCAGGATTATGATGCCGGCGGTAGCCAGCCTTTCCTCAGCGGTCAAACCGCTATGGAAAGGCATGCGGAGATTGTGTTCTGGGGGCCCGTTGCGGGCCCCCAATGTGTTGGGGGGGACCTGGCGGGGGTTACCCATGGTCCCCCCCTACATTTCCCTGTACCAGGTGGCAGGCACTGTGCAGTGCCTGCCACGCAGTGCAGGGAAATGCAGGACATGCTCCTTTCGGCATCGCGGCGGTGCTGCGGGCAGCAGCAACCGCCGCAATGTTAAAGCCCACGATCAGAGCGCCGCGGTCGGATTTCGAGCGCGGGTCATCGTAATTCGACCAGCGGTGATGTCGCGGTCCATGCGGGCGGTCTTTTCCCGCTACCATGGCGGTCAGGGAGGTTTTCCGACCGCCATCGTAATAGGCCCCTTAGTTTGGAGAGGGAAAAGTATATCTGACCTCCCCAAACTTCAACCCTTTCCTAAGTGTTGTTTAGTTTGGAGTGAAAATAGTAAATCTGCTCCCCACACCAAATGCCAATGCTTTCCACAGGGTTGCTTAGTTTGGAGTGAGAATAGTATATCTGACCCCACCAGCATCCAACTTCTTCCTCAAAGTTGTAAATCTGACATCCTCTCCTCGCTCCCCCTCCATCCAACATTTTCCTGATGTTTTTTAGTTTGGATTGGGAATAGCAAACTTCACAAATATATGTTTAATTTTTAAACATTTAAATGCATAACAATTGTTTTGTATGTTTGTATATTTATATATGTATGTTTATACATTTTAATATTTAAAAGTAAATATGTTTGGAATGATGTTAAAATTTCAAATGTATTTTCATTTAATTCTGTTTCTATTTACACTTTTTAATTGATTTACTTTTTCAAGAAGCTAACTTATTTTTTCCTAGAATGTAATTTAATGTAAATATTTTTTTTAAATGAATTACAAGATAAAATAATTTTAATTATTTTAAAGCTCTTTTTAAAAAGCATTGCAACTTTTCATAAATGTAAAAATATTATATTTAACTACATTTAATATTTTAAATAGAAATATATATTCTAATATATGACATATTATTGTAATATGTGTATTTGCTCTAGATATTGTTTAACTTTAGATATTTCTGTAGAGCAATATTTTGACGTCAATAGTTTTATAGGTTTGTTTATAAGAATACTGTTGTTAATATTACGGTTGTCTATATTTTGGCTGATAATATTGTAGGTCGATATTTATGTTGTTGCTAGTCAGTAGTACGATCCATTGTAAGGTGCTGCAGCAGACAGTAAGAGGGTTTTGGTGGAGAAGGCCCTCCTCACTTAATTTAGATATCACTTGAAGGTTTGGAGAGAGAATATGTGAAAAATGAGAGTATAGATGTAGAATATATTTTGTGATGGTTACTCAGAGTATCGGCCTAGTCTGAGTGCTCATGGCCATAATTCGTGGTCATTGGATGCTGCTAGGTGCAGACAGGAGCAGATAGGCTTGCCCATGGTGCACCTTTGGTGCATCACCAGCAGCTGGCTGCACTCGCCCACTACACTACTGCTAAGATGCATGGAAGGGCATACCGCTGGTGCCTGAGGATATATTAAGGTCTCATCTGTTGTTAAAGACTTTTTGTGGACAATACCAGTATCTGCAGCGGGCTTTGGGCTGCCCATTGATTACCACTGGTCGACCTCATGTTGATTTCATGTGCTTGTTTCTTTTTCAATAGATTTGTCCCTCCCCTGGAGGAGACCAGTCATCCTCTTGTTTGGATGACTGGTATCCTCCCACTGCTCACATTCATTGAACTTCTTTTACTTTCTGCATTCCTTCTTCCCACCTCAAATAAGTGCCCTTGAGCACTCCCTGTTACTCATTCCTTCTCCTCGCCCAGGTCATCTATTTCTCCCAGCAACCTTCACTCCCTAGCTGCGCTGCTCCCTTGCCCCTCCCCTCACAGTCTTTTTTTTAAACCTCCTATTTTTATATTTTTGGTGGGCCAAACATTTGCACCTTGCTGCTGGGCCCTTTTTGTTCCAAACTGAGGTTTCAGACACATTTACTTCTTTTAGTTACTGCTCCAAGATTGGTGTACAGCATCTTAGAATGATAAATCTAATAAAGAGCAGCCACACCATGCACATGCGTATACGGCATGCCCATGTACAAGTCATCATGCTAGGCCACAGTAGCGCCATGTCGCATATGAGCGCATGAATGATGATGAATGCAGCACGTAAACACCATTGCATTTTTTCAGAATTGTTTTTTTCTATTTCTGCCAATGCTAAACAGCATTGGCAAAAACATTGGCAATGCCCATGGGTCTGTACTGGCAGCCAAAAGTGGAGACCTATTGCTTGTTTTAATTTGCAGACATATATCCTACACAAAGCCCACATCGAACTTGGTGAAATAGTTTCAGTTGTGACATGCTGCTGGGGTGTACAGCATTACGTGCCTGTTTTACAAACATACTAATCTAATTCATCTAATCTCCATTACCAGAATCCCCAGTCCTATAAAGCATGTCAAACTAGTTACTTGTTTGTATAGCCCTTGCTGACTGTCTTTTGGTGATGTAAATAACAGCTTTCCTTTTCTTACTTCCCTTGCACTAATTGAAGAAGCCATCCAAAGAATGGTGCCACACTGCATCTCAAAACCCAAGCAGACATCAAACAGAGCAACATTCTAGAATGCATATTGTTGGGGATTGTTAGTGATGCATGACTTGGTAAAGACAACCATTTTGTCTCTTAATGGGATGACTCCCTTTTGGGATTGCCCTTGATGTTGATTACGCTAAATTGCACACCTGATGTTCTCTACTAAATATAGCGTAAGCGATCGATCTTTTATTTACCTAAAGTGGTTGAGTGGAGGAAACAACTCAGATTAATAACAACACAGTTGTCATGCCTGGAAAGACCACCAACTCCAAAGTGCAGTTTGAATATTTATTATAAGGCCAAAAACTATTGGATGTAAATACATCTCAATAGCAAAGAATAAAGGTTCAGAAAAATCAATACAGAGCCAAGTTTACGAATATAAGTAATTCGGCCCAAAAGACAAATGATTATAAATTCCAAAATCACAACGCAACACAGAATAGATGCGATATTCAGTTCTCGACTCATTGAAAGAAGTCAAAATCTTTCCCTACACTGCTCTGGATGAGGGCCCTTCCTGTCTCTCTTCTATCATTCCCCAACGGTGTCAGCACGTGTCGACTTCCTAAGAAGTACTCACGTCAAAATGGGTCGTTTTAGCTTATGGCTATGGAGCTTGCTCTAAGATGCTCCTTCTTCTCCAAAAGCTAGCAGAAGTCTGGGCTCGCTGTCCCTGCGCATCATACAAAAAGATGGGATTCAACCCACACTACGTCATTCGTCTTAAAAGTTTCCATCGCACCTCTAGGCAGTAGCTTTTTCTTTCATGAAACAAATTTAATTAATGATATCTTTTTCCAGTGGCCTTAGCTTCCAGACAGACCAGATACACAAGGCATCCTCCCTTCTTGCTTTCCAGCCATCTTCAAAGACATTCCGGGTTTCTCCTTAACTCTGAAAATAACGATGTGTATTCTTGCACCTGCAGCAGGATGAGAACATTCTAACTTCAAACACAACAATCATTTAAATATTTATTTCTCGAGAGCAAGGAGAATCAAAACACTAGTTTTGGGCCTAGATTTCAGGCAACTTAAACTAATCACAATTACGATATATAGGAATAATATCGTCCTCCACATTATGCATGAAGGAATCATAATACATACAAAGTTCTACTTAATTGCGTTCACTAGTTTCAACATCAAATGGTTCAAATAAATGTTTCTTAATAGTCATAAAATACTGCAAACAATACGAGTTCATGAGAGGGCATTTAAACCATGAGTATAGTGCACTCATACAAAATTGAGTGCTATCAGCGCTCTATCAATGTTATCCAAAAACTAAAAGAAAGAAAATGTAGGGGCATATGTACAAGGAAGTGATGGAGCGCAGCTTTAGCCTTCTTGGCTTAACGCTGCGCTCCGCCACTTCTGAAACAGAGGGCTGCACTGTATTTACAACAAGACGGTGCAGCCCTGCGTTTCTCCCTGCACTGGCGCTAATTAAGCTGTCTAGCGCCAATGCAGGCACCCTTGCACCATAGTGCAAGGTTGTCTGCATTGTGGGAAATGTTGTTTATGAGCAGGAAAGTGTCCCTTACTGCACATAAACAATCTTAAATGGCAATTTGTAACTTCTATGTGTGCTGCTTTGTGTATAGTGTGAAAGGGTGTATTATTTACAAGGCAGTGTTACGCCACGTTCAGTGGCATGACCCTGCCTTGTAAATAAGGCAAAGCCCATGTCGCCACGACAACGTCAAAAAAGTGAAGTTGTGGTGGCGATAGGAACTTGTACGTATGCCCCGTAGTGTCATAAACTGGAAAGTCTTGATAGTGTGTGAGATGGTAGGTGTATCTGTTCATGTTAAAATTCAACCCTTCAAAATAGCATAATACAACAGTATGTTTTAAACTTGTAAATACAAGGTGGGGTTGTTCACCCAGACAATTTTCCTGCCCGAGCATGGGCTCCTCTTTGGTAGTCATCAGTCCCAGTTACAATTTACCAAGTCTCTTCTGGGAGACAGTACTCAGAATGCTGCCATACCCAACTCAACCTCAGAAGGACCAAAGGCTCATCAAGAACCCTGCAACAAGTGCTTCAAGCCACTCAACTACAAAAATAGTTGTTCTTTCAAAATCTCCCTAGCTAGTTTAACCCAACTCAACGATAGGCGGGAACAAAGGCTCAGCAACAAACCTGCAGCAAGGGCTCCAAGTGGCTGAACTATAAAGCTAGTTGTTCCTCCAATACCTCACTGGTTAGTCTATCCCAACTCAACCTAGGAGGTAACAAAAGATCAGCAAAAAACCTGCAGCAAGTGCATCAAGTTGTCGCTAAAATATAAAGCTAGTTGTTCTTCCAAGACCTAACTGGTTAGTCTAACCTAACTCAACCTAAGAGGGAACAAAGGCTCAGAAAAAAACGTGCAGCAAGTGCTTCAAGTCACTCAACTATAAAACTAGTTGTTCCTTTTAGACCTCCTTGGTTAGTGTAACCCAGCCCAACCTAAGAGGGAACAAAGGCTCAGCAAAAGCCTCCAGCAAGTGCTTCAAGTCACTCAAATATAAAACTAGATGTTCCTTCTAGACCTCCATCGTTAGAGTAACCCAGCCCAACCTAAGAGGGAACAAAGGCTCAGCAAGAACCCCGCAGTAAGTGCTTCAACTCTCTCAACTATAAAACTAGTTGTTTCTTTTAGACCTCCTTGGTTAGTGTAACCCAGCCCAACCTAAGAGAGAACAAAGGCTCAGCAAAAGCCTCTAGCAAGTGCTTCAAGTCACTCAAATATAAAACTAGATGTTCCTTCTAGACCTCCATCGTTAGAGTAACCCAGCCCAACCTAAGAGGGAACAAAGGCTCAGCAAGAACCCCGCAGTAAGTGCTTCAACTCTCTCAACTATAAAACTAGTTGCTCGTTCTTGAACTCCGTGGTTAGTGTAAGCAAGCTCAGCCTAAGAGGGAACAAAGGCTCAGCAACAAACCTCCAGCAAATGCCCCAAATCACTGAACTACAAAGCTATTTGTTCCTCCAGGACGTCCCTGGTTAGTCTAACCCAGCTCAACCTAAGAGGGATCAAAGCCTCAGTAACAAACCTGCTGCAAGTGCTTCAAATCAATCGGCTATACAACTAGTTGTTCCTTCAAGACCTGAGACCTCCCTGGTTAGTCTAAACTAACTCAATCTAAGAGGGAACAAAGGCTCAGCAACAAACCTGCAGCAAGTGCTTCAAGTCACTTAACTATACAACTAGTTGTTTCTTCTAGACCTCCATGGTTAGTGTAACCCAGCTCAACCTAGGAGGGAACAAAGGCTCATTAACAAACCTGCAGCGAGTGCTTCAAGCCACTCAACTATAAAATTAGTTCTTTCCAGACTTCCCTGATTAGTCTCTTTAAGACTTGGCAAGGCTGCACCTGCGCCTTTTAAGGCGTGTGATCAGTGGATTAAGTGCTGGCTGTTGTAATATGTGCAAAATACGCGATTACAGGGTTGATTCAGAAAAATGATGGCTTCATCCTTGTGATGTCGATAAAATGCCAATTATTGAGCTGAGCTGAAAGTATCTGCTACAATGGGAAGCTTTTGCGTATTTTAACGGTCCATTGAATTTTTTAAGTTTATAGTTATTTAGCGTTAAATAATGTTTGTATAGCCTAATTGGCAAAATCAAGCTAACTAGTAAACTTGAAACCAGAGATTTGAGTTAGGTTATAAAAACACCTGTTTATAATACTATCAAGAAACAGCTAAACTACATTAATAGGCGCTATATTCGCATGGCTTGAATGCATACATGTGCATATTCAAGCCATACTGCCTTGCTTTGCAAATGCTTCTTTTATGGGTATACATGCTATTTTTATACTGGGATAAAAATAATAATGTGTTTTCTAATCAAGATCATGTGAGGTCATTAAAAAAATTCCCTTTACTATCAGTGTTTGTGGTCTCATTATCAGTGCGTTAATCCAATGCTGTGTTTAGGTTCAAGGGGCATCTATTTTAAGACATTCAAACACGTTTACCATCCAACATTTATAGTGCATGTAGTTTCTGGTTCCATGTTCCTCTCTATATATAGCTCTGCGGTTTGGCGACAGATAAAGGCTTTCATTCATTACTGGGAAGCAAAGCTGTGAACAACAAACCTCAGGCCTTTTATTCTAATGCTCTCAGTGTTCTGCTGCCATTGTGTTTTAAGGGCCATATTGTTCTGGGGCAATGTTTCTGAAGTAACCAGACTTCTACTAGCCAGATTCATTCTATACTTCGCAGTTTTGAATCTAACTACAGAGTATTCTAAAAGTTTGATTATTTTTGTGAAGTTGTATGTAAGTGGGGACTTGGCTTTTCTTGTACTATCCAGGACAGGGGATGTCCATTGTAAGTCCAGTATGGCCAGATTCATGCCAGGTTTTCATGATAACCAATGACTCCGTAAATGAGTTCCTTCTCGATATATTATATTGTATAAAAATTTATTTTTTGAGGATACCATGAAAATCTGATATGGATCCGTCCCTCCTGGATTTGCATTGGACATCGTGGTCCAGTAGGTGTTTTACTTCTGAATAATACATTGTGACTGCATGAAAAACAGGCATGGGGAGGAAGAGGCATGCAGGACAGCAGTGGTTTTCATTTCGGACAGAAAAAGCATATCATGTCCAGTGGCGGCTGCCGCATAACTAAAGTGGAGTGGGGGGCATGGGGGATTAGGGTAATATTAAATAATAAAAAAAAACCTTACCTGTCGCCGCCAGCCGCCTGAGTGCTCTTATCCGACTCTCTTCCCGGCAGTCACTGGGACATAGGCTCTCCACCCAATCTCGGTGCTGCTCTCATGCTATACCTAGCATGAGAGCAGCACCAGGATTGTTGGTCTGAGTGGCCTGGTTAGCCACTCAGACAGTGCCTGGGAGTCTGTGCTGTTTCTCCAACCCGGCTGTGCAACACAGCTAGGGAGAAACCTAAGTGCGCATGTCTGTTTAGCTGGCCTAAGACAGCCGGCCAAACCGACATGCGCACTTTACAGTGCCCATCACTCCTCCCCTGTCATAATCCGGCCCACCCTGCCCTACACTGACATCGGGTCAGTAAGGCAGCAGAAAATAAAATTATAATATTGTTTTTATTATCATTTTATTTTTTGATGACTGACTTTGACAAGTGGGTCGCAGCAGCGGCTCATCCGCTAAGGCGGAGGAGCATCGCCCCACTGCTCTCAGAGCAGTGCTACAAGGAAAAATAAAATGATAAGAACACATTTTTATTATCAATTCTTTTTCTGCATGGAGCTAGGTTGGGGCGGGCCGATCTGGGCTGGTTCACAGGAGGAGGATTGGTATGGGCACTACTATGTCCGCATGATGGTTTAGCCGGCCATCTTGGGCCGGCCAAACCGTCATGCACATTTAGCATTTCTCCACCCAGCTGTGTTGCACAGCCGGGTGGATAACTGTCCCAAGGCTTCCAGGCACTGCCTGAGCTGCCAAACAGGCTGATAAGACCAACCACGATGCTGCTGGCATGCAGAGTCGTGATTGGCTTAGGGGAGCCTGGGAGCTTCCTGCTTCTGGGAGTCAGGATGACAAGAAGAGGACGGAGGAGAGGCGTTGTCCGTAACCAGATAAGTGATTTTTTTACCCCCACCCCGTTCCTTAGGAGCTGCCACTGGTGGGGCGACGCTCCTCTGCCATTACAGAGGAGCCACCCCTGATCATGTACCTCCCTTGGTAGCATCTGACAGTACTGTCATTGTGGCTCCACACTGGCTTTCTTTCACTATTGTTGTGAACATTAATTTACTGGAATTTAGACTATTTTTGTGGCCCGTTTTTGTTGATATCTTATTATGTTTGTGTGGCTTTATTTATCCCGAGCTAATTTATTCAATTATAGAATTTCGGGGCTGCCCGTCACCTTTCAGGCACTTCTGAGTGTTGTTGTGGGACTAGAGATGGATTCTGTGGAAGAGGCTAATGTTCCATTGGTGACTGAACACCAACAAGACGATGTTCTCAATCGCTACTTCCATATGCTTGGAAACCCAGTTCTGTCTTAACTGAATTAGTTTCAACACCAGTAACCCTGCAAGTGGTTGAGGTAGCTAGGTGGTGGTGCTGAGGTAGTCTTCAACATTAAAATGCAGGCCCCACTCCTGTACAAAGTAGAGTCAGACTGTGTCCCTGGAAAAGGCAGTGTCAACCTGTGCACCTGCATACTGTAGTACCAGGCTGTACCCCTTGCAGAATGTAGTACCAGTCTGTGCCCCTTCAGAACACATAGGCAGGCTGTGCCGCTGCAGAATGTAGGACCAGTATCCATGATTACATCATATAGACAAGCTGTCGCTGCACTAAGAATATTCAGACAATTCAGAAATGACTATATTTATTTTTTGTTTCACACACCGCATCAACTAGACAAGCTGTCTCTCCAATGAGAACATTCGGACAACTCAGTATTTACTACATTTATTTTTTTGTTTCACACACCACATCTCACTTTCACGTTTTTTAGATCAAGTTAATAAATGTATTTCCTTAGTATAAAAAAATGGGACTTCCTGAAGGAAATTACCTCCCTGAGGTTAGAGTGGATATGATGCTTCAATTTTTGTTGGTCACTAGACCACTGGATATGCTTTGAACGCCCAATGGATAACAGTCACTAGACTGCAATAGATTCCAAAAAGAGCGTTATGCTATTTTCCTTTTCTTTTAATATATCATTTTATTTTGTATTAATTATATTAATTTCAATGTACGCCATTATGACATTGGGAATATACACTCGTATGTTTATCTGTATTTCATCCTGTCAGCATCTATTGTAATGCATTGACTTAATGAGTCTTTTCTCCCCATGGGGGTTTCTTTCTTCACAATATGACTAGTCCCGTCATTCTTTATATTATGTTTGCTTGCATACACTGACGTGGGTGGTTTGTTTTTACTGGAAATAGGGCACTGTGATTGTTGATTTGTTGGCTTTGAGAAAGACTGGTTTGGTCGAAACGTGTTAGCCGAAATAAATTCACTTAAACCACCTCTCTGGAGTGCGGGCCTTACTTGCGCTGCTGTGCGAGTATTCTGCTATATTACACGGGGTCCTGTGCCCCGCCGCCCTGCACCGACCTCGCCCGGTGGATGAGACAGGAGCAAATACAGGACTACAGTGGTATGGATATTTATCTATATATGGTAGTTATAATTAGAACCACGCATTTTTTTACTTGCCTATCTATAACTCTGGCATTGCTTGACAAATCTTATATAATCCAAAAAGTGTCATAGCGAGTCTTGCTGTGTGTGGAAAGTTTCGTGGGGACCCGTCAAGCGGGGGCCGAGAAAAAGGGGAGAGGGTCAAAAAAGTGTTTTTCCAATGTTAACATCAATAGAGAATTTTTAACACGACTACAGCCCGAACCGCAGGACGGAATTACACCAAAGTTGGCAGAAAGCTAGCTCTTGGTCCAAAAAGAGTGCTTTTGGTTATTTGGTGTAAAACTGCTCAGCAGTTTTGGAGAAATAAAAAAACAAAAATTAATTTGTATATCCAGGGACGAGGATCCTCTGAGGATCCAACAGGCCCGTGCTCAAATCTGATTGGCTGCCAACACTTCAACGAGGAAGTGTTGGCAGTCATCTTGGGACTCGACTTAAGCTGAGTCCCCAAAAATCAGAGAAGGTGGCAGGGCAGGAATACCCGGACCCCCATAGGCCTCTTGAGGGGGGAGGAGGGGGTTCTGCAGAGACCGCCCCCAGGGCGAAAAAAGCATTTAAAAAAAAAAATCAGCAGGAGACGCACAGAATCCGCGGTTCCCGCTGAAAACAAAAAGAAGCTGGGCTCCAGTTCTCCTGTAATCTTTAGCCCCCGGGTGTGCCAGGTCCCAGGGGCAATAGCATTTATACAAATGAGGTGGGCGCACGGGGGCCCGCTCCTAGGTATTATGAAAGCCCCAGGGACCCCCACCTTCCTGGGGCCTTTTAAAATATATTTGCGGACGGGCCTGCCCATGCGCCAGGGACCACCACCTCCCCAGAACAAATCCAGTTAAATAAATGCAGGGGCCGCAAAGCCCCCGTGTAGCCCTGGAAACCGCCAACTCTCTGGGGCACTATAAAAAACATATATATGGGAGGGACCCACTGGCCACCTTCAATGGGGGAAAACATAGAATGAATATGGGGGGCCCCATTCATTGAATTTAAGGGGGGGGCCACGTACCCCATGAACGGCCACCTCCCCAGGGCTGAAAAAATTAATTTAGGGGTTCCGTCGCGGATCCCCGACCCGGGACCCTGGAGCCGCCACCTCTTCGGGGCAAAGTTTTACGATGGAGGGGGCTGCGCAGCTCCCTTATGGAGCCATTTATGACCCAGGGGACCGCCACCCCTAGAGCCAGCGCCTGCTCCCTCCTGAGGTGCCCACCCTTAGGAGGTAGCTGTTTGCGTTTGCTTGGTGGGAGCTGACAGCTTCCACTAAGCAAGAGCAAACATAACTTTGCCTTCTGCAAGAAGGAGCTGTCAAACAGAAAGCAGAATTTTCATCTGTCTCATCATCAGTCATCTGTGATGTCATCAGTGATGTCACTGACCATGTCATGAGTGATATAATAAGTGAGGTCATAAGCAGTGCATTGGGGGGCGTAAATTATAGTTAGCTCAGGTAACTATAACTTCTGAATTTCACTGGTTTCGTACGAGTGAACTCTGTGCCTAACTATAATGTACCTGTAACCTTTCGTATTTTCTGTGAATTTCTAAGGCTTTTTAATTCTATTTCCTAAATATAAAGTCCCTGAAACTTTTGTTTTTTTCAGTGAATATATATATGTAAATATTTTTAATAATAGATTCATGTTTATGAATTACAGATATATGTATGTTGAGGTATACAGATACATATGTATAGATGAGTGGCTATATAGGTTTGTGCTCCTTCTTATTATAATACATATATGTCAGAGTATGTAAATATGCTATGATGATGAAAATATATTTTAGATATAAGAAACATCATACATGTGTAGGTCTGACCATGACAACATTATTACATGTATGTTATTATGAGTGATGATATGCAGGGATCAATTAATTGTTCAGAAATATTACTAAGTGTTAATGCAAGTATGTGTGTGTGTATTAGATATGTTTATCGTCATATATATTTGTTTAGATGTGTGGGAATATATATTAAATAAATATTAAAAGTGTATGCTTTAAATGTATTAGGTGAGTGTGCTTATATGGATTTATGCTTCTTTCTATAATAATACATATATGCCACAATATGTAAATATGATTTTAGGGAAGACATGTGTAAGGATATAAACATTTATTTAGAGATGTAAATAATTATATATATTATAGGAGCATGCATATTTAAATATGACAACACATATATATGTCTGTCTGGTTATGTAGATGTCATTGTCTATATACATGTCTCTTTGTACATTGGAGTTTTCTTCTTTACCAAGGAGTTACGTAAATATAGAAGAAAAAATGTTCCATTATTTACAAGTCTATGTTTAACTATGCAGACTTCACTTGTGACAGAAGGACCAGTATTACTATATGTATATGAGTGCATATAGTAGGGATCGACGGAATACCACACGTTCAAGTATCACATGAGGTACGTAAATTTGGACTGTCTTGAGGAGAAAATGTCTCCTGCAACACATTTTCAGCTCGAATTAGACTCCTGCTAGACATTTGCCGATTGAGCAGAAAAAAATAATTTATTTGCACCCACAAAATTCGTTTAATCTTGCTTACCATGTGATTTGCAAATTCTGTTCATATTGGAGGTGTGATTAAAACTGAACACCTAGGAGCAATGTAAGGAATGGTATAGCTTTAATATGCTTTCTCTTGTAGTGGATGCAATCTTAAATTAACTCATTATTTTATTGATCCTTATTTACACTGCAATCCACTGATCAGTGCACTGTAACGTTTGGAAATTTAGTTTTACTGAGTTTTTCAGAATATTATACAGTGACACCTTCATACAGCAGAATATTTGAATGTGTCTTATTTAAATGCATTTTTATGGCCTCTTATTTATGCTAAATTGTTGTGTAATCAGTCTTAGGCATATCTATGCTTGACTCAGCAGGATAATGGGAGCCGCCATGACCTTCCAGTGACATGAAAATGTGCTTCTCAATCACCCAGCAGTAAGCCCCGGGAGGGTGATCACTCTTCCCTGACATATGAGGTACTCTGGTAGGCATGAGTTTTTGGGTTGAAAAATTGAGTAATACTGAATACATTAGGCATTAGTAACACAGCTTTTGTACAGCCATAGGAGGCAGAATGACATTTTGAAAGTCAGTATTAATACAAAGTCTATTTTATTTATGGTCTAGAAGATGTTATTTGGTTCTGTATTCATTATTAAACTTTATTCCAGATCTGGTTAGCACTTGTAGGAAAGTGCCCTTTTTGACATGGTCACCTCAACTTTTGATTTGCCTGGTATTCGATGCAATTTTGACTGAAAGTGCACTGGGTTCCTGCTAACCATGTCCCAGTGCCAGATATCTTATCTGGCTTATCTTATCCTAAACTGTACAATTGTTTCCCGAATTGGCAATTTGTTTAGCACCTTCCCTAGTAAATGGTACTCCTAGTACCTAGGCCCTGGTGTACTAAAGAGGGTCCCTAAGTACTGCAGCACGCATCGTGCCACCCTAGGGGACCCCTCACCACACTCATGCAGACTGCCATTGCAGGCTGCGTGTCTTGGTGTAGAAAAGTGAACAACATGGCACACAGCCCAGTGTGTCATGCCTGCAGACACTGCATGTCGTATAGGTAACTCACCCCTACAGCAGGCCTTGCAGCCCTAAAGCAGGGTGCACTATACTTCATGTGTGGGCCTTACTGCACAAGCAGATATGCCCCTGTACTGACCAGTCCCATTACTGGCAGTACACGTGACCAGGGAAGCCATTTTAAGGACATGTGCTGGACACCGTTAAAAACATGTTACCCAGCTACATGATGGGTTCAATGAAACTAGGGATATTTGGTATCAAACATCTTGTATTAAAAAACCCATGCTGATTCCAGTCTGTCTCCCGCATTTATCTCATGGCCTCTCTGGCCCCATCACCTTTCTGGCCCCTCAGCACTTCTCATTCACCTCAAGTCTCTCCCTTCAAATTTCTGTCTATTTGTATCTTACATCTCTCCAGTCCACCGATTCATCTTTCACATCTCCCCTTTATTCTTCCACACCTTCTTGAACCAACGTCCCTCTCCCCTGTTACCTCAGTACCAGTGCTTAATTTGAGCAGGTGGTTTCCGGTGCTCTTCACCAGCACCTAATTGTGCACACTGGCACTGTGACAGTCTGCCACATGGTGGCTCTGTCTGTGTAATTTAGAGATGAGCAGAACAACAGCTGTTTATTAATTCAATATACATTATAAACGATAAACTCCTGACACCCATGCCATTCTTATAGCTTTGGGGGCTTGAAATGGTCTGGATAGTCACACTTGTATGAGTTTTATGGTTGGTAGTTGCTTAGGTATTGTCATTGGCCACACTGGCAAGGCAATAGGTGGGTGGTTAAAGTTGCAGTGGCCTACTGGCCAGGGCCCTGGCACATGTTTTATTACAAATTAAGCACTGCTCAGCATCGACGCCAGTACTCCCTCTCTTCCCCTATCGCTGCTGTCCCCCACCCATGCCACATCAAATTCTCTTTTTAGGTCACAGATCATCTCTCAGCTATCTTCTCTCACAGTTTAACAGTAGCCCTCCTCTGTGCCCTCACCTTTCACTCACACTCACCTCTCCTCTTCTGTTTCCGCACTTCCCTTTGGCACTTCACATTTCTCCTCATCCCTGACCTCTTAAATTGAATTCTCTCACTCCCTTGCTGTCCTCTCTCACTCCGTCTCCTCTCACCTTCTCATCTCTCCTCACTGTGCATACGGGTCGGTTTATACTATAAACCGACCCGTATGCTCCTCTCGGCCTGTGCCAATCTGCTTACTGTTCCCTAATTCAGGAAGGCACAAATTGTCAGTCTCGCTGTTTTGGTGCAGGCTGCACAGTTATGGAACTTGCTCCCTCCTTTGCTTGGCTCCACCAAGAATCTATTATCTTTTAGTAAGATATAAAAACCTGGCTCTACGCTCTGTAGGTTACCCTATTTGGCTTGTTCCCCTCCCCTTCTGTGTGTTTCTCATTTGCCATCAGACAGCAGATGGTCATCAGCCCCAGGACACCTTTTGGAAACAGAATCGCACTACAAATATAAATAATAATAATAGGCAGAAGTGTGACCGGGAATGTGCGACCCCATTATATCACTCCACGCGCCCCACAGTTTGAAGACCCCTGCCCTAGACCCTCCCGAGGTGACCTGTTGGTGTGGCCTTAGCCCTTGCCCCATACTCACCTTAAGTCCAGGAGATCGGTCCCATAAGTTGCACTGAGTTGCAGTGAAGTGCCAGAATGCAGTACATGTTTTTCCCCAATAGAATAACATTGGTCAACTGATGCTGAAACACACCTCTTCACCCAGACGCCACAGAGCCTCCGATGTGACCTGTTGGTGTGTCCTTGGACCTTGCTCCATACTCACCTTAAGTCCAGGTGATAGGTCCTGTATGTCTCTGCTGAAAAGCACCCTGCACCCGGCTGCCCCAGTGACGCCCGAGGTTACCTGTTGGTGCTGCCTTGGACCTTGCTCCATACTTATCTTAAGTCCAGGTGATTGGTCCCGTTGGTCTCTGTGAAGTACCTGTATGCAGTATATGATTTTCCACAATAGGATAACATTGCCGCCAATGAAAATTGCACTGCGTCGACTTTTGAATCCTAAAAGTATTTCTGTCTCAAAACGTATTTATCTGATTTTGATGATCTTGGTACCTAAACTTATATAAAGATAAGAGTTATTTTTATAATTGGTGCGGATCATATGTTGACTGTGTCTGTATTGCAGATGTCTAGCACTCCTCTCTGATAAACCCATGGCTGCTCGATCACACTAACCCCTAGAAGAGCACCTTGGGATTGCTAGAACAAGCACCTGTCCACTTATAAGTGAATACCTGGACTCTTTGCACAGCATACTTATTTTTCAGTATAGTATATAAAGAGCCAGCTTCCTACAGCACTGACCTAGCCATTTTTTTTATCCAGGTTAGTAAGTGCTATTTGTTTATACTAGGAGTCCACATTATGATGCTCAGCTTTAATTATCGCAGCTTATTCATTGGTTTACTGATGCCTGTTTCATGCATTTTGTCCCATAGTTCGAAGACTCTTACCTCTGCTAAAGTGTATTCAGAAAATATTTGTTTTTAGATCTAACTGTTATGGATAGAAAAAGATGTGGCGCTCTTTCATATGGAGAGCATGGCAATACCCTTTCAGCAATAGGGTGTAATTTACTCACACCATTCGGCCTGCAATGAGGGAATTAGGATTTTGGGGGCATATAGAAAGATGTTAGCTTAGAATATCTCCTTTTTAATGAACTTTAATGGAACATACATGTGTCCTCCTAATTTCATTTCAACAACCATTAATTTGGGATAACAATTGCTAGCAGTATGTGAGAAAGTGGTGTATTAGCTGGCATGGATGGTTGCCCACCACAAGTAATAAAGTCACTATCTTATTAGGTCCAGTCAGCCTTGGGTGGATCAGCTTTGCAGGTTTGTCCCGGTCCTTGGGAGGTCTTGCAGTCCAAAAATTTTTTTAAGCCCTAGGTTTTCAGAGATGTTAGGGGAAGTCCAGTTATACACAGTCAAGGGTCCCAGGACCTCAGGAACAGGATTGGATGCAAAGACACATTTCAGCAGAGGCTTCCAGCAGCGTCCATGTCAGGCCTAGTTGATACCAGTGAGCTGGGCACTTCAGGAAAAGGCCTGTTGCAGTTTGTTGTGGTCGCTGATGCTTACAGAGAGGTCAGCCTAATGACCCTTGAAGACCATGTCTTGGCCCTGGGTAATAGTAAGAGCAGGGGCAGCCCTCAGGTCTCCTAACAGGTCTCAAACAGCAGATGCTGTCCATCTTCTGTTCTTCCACAGGTCCAGAGTGTCTGAAGAATGTGACCTGGGGTGCCACATTTATGCCTGACACTAGTTTATGAGTGGGGGTGACTCACTCTTGAAAGGTCCATTAAAGTGTACTGTACAACCATATTGCTTAGATCAACAGTTATGTTTATATTCCTATATGTATGCAATGTAATATGAAAAAGCCAATAAAAATTGTTTAAAAAAGAAAAAATGAGTGGGGTTGTTGGGTCTCTGTCTCGAGCACCTGCTCGAGACAGAGTGTTCAAGGGGGTTCTGGAATGGTGCGATATGACAGTTGGCAGAGGGAAGAAGGAGACGGAGGCTGTGTCGCTCCTGCCGGTTAATAAAAGAAGTTTACTTTTACCTGCGCAGTCACTTCTTTTCAGTGGCGACGAGTTGCTGCCGGCTGGAGTCCCACGCATATGCTGCTTCCTGTACCGGAGCCTGCTTCGTCTTTCAATTCCGAAGACGAGCCGCTTTACCCTGTTTGCTCAGCTCCTGCTCCATCAAGGTGAGGTGAGGTCTCGCCAATTATTTTCTGAAAACGATTCCACATCGGACGGCCCAGTGATTTCCTTGGCACCGGTGTCTGCTTTCACCCGCTCCTACCGCGAGCTCCCTCTGCTACAGCGGCCATTTGCCTGACTTGCCTGACCTTCTATTACGACGTGCACGCACGTTACGCGAGTTACGTGCAGTGGCCATTTTAAATCCAGGCATTTTCTGACAAGCCCTGCCAGTGATACACACACTTCAATTTAAATACCTGTATCACTCGTGTGTTACATTTGAGGCAATCGGTGACACACCCACCTGTTTCTATTTACTTCAGTGATACACACACTTATATAAAACAGCTTTCTACAATAACAAAGGAAACAAACATAGGAAAAAATAATTTAACAATTCATTCAACCTCAGTGCAATTTTAATATATACTAAACTATTGCTCTTCAGTGCGCTGAATTTATTTTACACATATTTAATACTGTGCTCTACTTTCAACATGCAACAATCCATAATTCCACCTGCTCCTTTCATTCCCAACCCAGTACCCCCAGAAACAGATTGGGAAAGATGGAAGGAAGGCTTTGAGGCATACCTAGATGCTATCGACGGTGATTCTTTTACACATAAAAAGAAATGTGCGATTTTAAGACACTGTTTGGGCTCAGAAGGTCGCAATATTCTCAAACACATTCCTAAGGTGGTTGTTTTAATAGTTGAAGGTGAAGGTGATGGTGTTGAGGACGAATATGCTACAGCCATCAAGTCCTTGGACACAAGATTTAAAGCTTGCAAAAATGTTACGTTGGAGAGACATAAATTTTACAAAAGAGCACAGTTGCCTGGTGAATCAGCAGCTACTTATGTTGGCGCACTATGAATTTTGGCTGTCTCGTGCAACTATTACACGTTTGAAGAAGAAATTATTAGAGATCAATTGGTGGAAAAAACCAACAGTAAAATGGTTCAAGAAGCTTTATTATCCAAGCCAGATCTTACTTTACAAAAAGCCCTGGAGATAGCAACAAGGATAGAAAGCACTACAGCATATTTAGAACAAATGACAATTTCTGATTCCAAAATTCATTCCGATGGTGTTTTGACTGTCAAAAGTAAGTACAAAAAACCAAAAGAAAAACTGCATCAAGAAAAGAATAAAGAAAGTGACAAGTTCTTTTCAAAACCTATGTACAAACGTTGGGAGTGTTACCGTTGTGGTAGTTCATTCCATCTCGGCAATGCCAAGACATGTCCTGCTATGGATGTTACATGCACAAAGTGCTCGAAAAAGGTCATTTCGCTAGAGTTTGCAGATCCACTGGAAGAAGATCATTCAATGCAGGACCTTCAAGAAAAGTTTTCAACCTAGAACCTTGTAAAGAAGGAGAGTCATCGTCAAGCGAAGAAGAACAAATCTGCATCATTGGAGAGTCGCACGTTGTGAGCACATGCAGTGCCACACCGCAAGGAATTAAGCGTCCTTTATGTGTTGTGAACATTAATGGTGTGGTTGTTAAACTATTGGCAGACTCTGGTTCTCCTTTTACATTGATTAGTGTAAAAGTTTGGGAAGATTTATTCAAAAATCTAGGGTCTCCTTTAAGGTCATCCACCATAAAACCCATTGGTTATGGGGGAAAAGTCATTGATGTTTTAGGCGAGTTTGATGCTGATTTATGCTTCAAAGACAGTAAGTGCAAAGGAATAATATACGTTGCCAAGGAGGACTCTTGTTTGTTGGGGTGGCAAGATCAAGGGAGTCTAGGTATTATACTTGATCCCAACAACCCCCACCAAGTCATATTAAAAGAGACCTTATCTGTATTCAAGCAATCAAAGAAGAGTCTTGGGACACCAAGTATCCTGGGGTTTTCAATGAGAAACTTGGTCTGTTCAAGGGGTTTAAGCACAAGATAAGATTGGTTGATGGGGCAGAACCTATCGTACTTAAAGTTCGCAGGGCACTTTGGCTTTACGCGATGAATTGAAGAAAGAATTGGATAAGCTATGTGTCAACAATGTAATTGAACCTATCGAATCCTCAGATTGGGTTTCTCCCATTGTACTAGCCAAGAAAGCCAATGGTACCCTTCGCATGTGTGTTAATTTACGCGATTTAAATCAACATATATGGGTAGATCAACACCCTTTGCCTAATATTGTTGAAATGACATCCACTCTCAAGGGTGGAAAATGGTTCAGTCTACTGGACATGACTTCTGCCTATCACCAAATTGATTTACACCCCGATTCCAGACATTACACTGCTTTTATCACTCCTGATGGTTTGTTCCAGTTCAAACGCATGCCCTTTGGACTTGCTTCCGCTGTGTTCCAAAGAATTGTGGAAAGCATGTTCAAGGGTATGTCCGGGGTGATGTCCTTTCAGGATGACGTTTTGGTTTTTGGCACCAGTCAACAACAGCACAATGAAAGGTTGCACTCTGTTTTGTCAATTTTAAATAGCAAAGGTGTCACTCTAAGCATCGACAAATGCAAATTGAATAGGCCCACCGTAGACTATTTAGGCTATAAGTTGTCTGCTGAGGGGTGGAGCCCAAGTCCAGTTTAGTTCATGCCATACAGAATTTCAGCACTCCTGAGGATAAGGATCAACTGAGATCCTTCATGGGACTCATTGAATTTTATGCAAGGTTTGTGCCTGATTGTGCTGCAAAAACTTACCACATGAGGGGTCTCCTCAAGAAAAACTCTGTGATCATGTGGGACAACGAGTGTACAGAAGAGTTCAATTTAATTAAAAGAGAGATTGCACATGCCATTCCCTTAAAACATTTTGATACTAAAGATCATACTATTATCATGACTGATGCCAGTCAGAGAGGGTTAGGAGCAGTGCTTATGCAACACAGAGAGGGAAAAGATGAAGTCGTAGCCTTTGCGTCCAGAGGATTGAGAGGTGCTGAGGCCACGTACTCGGTTATAGAACGCGAAGCTTTGGCATGCTGGTGGGGTATTGTCCATTTTAAACATTATTTGTGGGGTTCTAAATTCACTGTGAGGGTGGATCACAAGCCTTTGGTTCATCTTTTCACCACAAAGGGTGGAAGCAGGGCGACTCCCAGAATTGCAAAATGGCAATACAGATTGTTGGAACACAATTTTGTGGTTGAATATGGTCCTGGCAAGAAAAATCTGTTGGCAGATTGTCTTTCTAGGTTACCCAGTTGTGATGTAACCAGTTGTCTGGATGATGAGAAGGACACTGATTCTGAAATTATATGTCATACTGTGTGTAATTCTTAAGGCGTTTTAACAGAACAAGAGTGGAAGAGTGCTTGCGATTTGGATGTGGAAATCAAGGGAGTGATGAACCTGGTGCATGAAGGTTGGTCTGGAAGTTATTCTAGAGATGACTCCCTCTTCGGGAGCTCCATCTGATCCCTGTCCAGCTTACTTATTGAAACTAATTTCAGGAGTTATTGGCTCGGCCCTTACGCCCTTGCTGAACAAGATATTCAGCTCTGGCACTTTTCCCAAGAAGTGGAAGGTTGCTTCCATCCTCCCCCTCCTAAAAAAACAGAATCTTGATGCAGGTGACCCCAATAATTACAGGCCTATATCTCGACTCCCGCTTCCTGCCAAGGCCTTAGAAAAAGCTATGAACATACAACTTAATCCCTTTCTTCAATCCAATCAGACTCTTGATCCATCCCAATATGGCTTTAGAGCAGAACACAGCACGGAGCTTGCCTTAATTAATTCCACGGAGGAAATTCGGGAGGCCCTGGACAGGGGAGGTAATGCTGAATTGATCTTGTTAGACCTGTCCGCGGCCTTTGACACGGTCCATCACAAAGTTTTGATGGACCGTCTGTCTAGGGCCGTGATAAAGGGGTCTGCCTGGAAGCTTCTGCAGTCATTTCTCTCTGACAGAGTACAAACCGTGGATATGGACAACTGCCAGTCTAAACCTTTCACCCTTCCTTGTGGGGTCCCACAGGGCTCTTCCCTCAGCCCGACACTTTTTAACGTGTACGTGGCTCCCCTAGCTGGTGTGATTAGGTCTTTTGGCTTCCAGTTGACCTCTTATGCTGACGACACCCAAATAGTGCTGTCACTAAGGGAGGGCTCTGAAAAGGAAACGGGGGCTCGATTCCATGACTGCATGGCTGCTATCTCCAGATGGATGTCTGCAAACTGCTTAAAACTCAACTCTAATAAAACTGAGGTCATAAAATTTGGGAAGAATCCGCTAGTATGGACTCCAGACTGGTGGCCGGCTGACCTTGGCTCATGCCCCATACCCACTGAGAAAGGCAGAAATCTGGGAGTGTTAATAGACAATAAGTTGGCACTAGGTGACCAAATAAGTTCAGTTACCTCGGCCTGTTTTTATGTACTAAAGATCATAAAAAAGATTAAGTTCTATCTCAACGACAATGGCCTCAAAACAGTAATCTCGGCACTCATTATGTCTCGGCTGGATTACTGCAACGGACTCTACATGAATGCTCAAAAACAATATATTAACAAGCTTCAGATGGTTCAGAATGCGGCAGCCAGACTGCTCTCAGGGACCTCAAAGTTTGCCTCTGTAAAGGAAGAGATCAAACAGCTGCACTGGCTCCCTGTCAGACACAGAATACGCTTCAAAGCGCTGTGCACTGTCTTTAAAGCCCTTAATGGCAAAGGCCCGGACTACATGCAACGAAAAATTCAGTGGTACATCCCAAGGAGAGTGCTACGATCAATAGGGGCGAAGAAAGTCACAATCAGCGTTTTTAAAAAAGCAGGCTGGGGAGGCAGAAGCTTTATTAACAGTGCGCCCAAATCTTGGAACAAGCTTCCTTTCCAACTGAGGAACGCTACAGACCTCCTCTCCTTCAGGAAGGGGCTCAAAACCTGGCTTTTTAACCAATAAGCCTTCTGGCCACCTTTTTTTTAGCAGGCAGTGCATAGCGCCAGGACACCCTAGGGTAACAGCGCGCTCTACAAATTTGATTAACATAACATAACATAACATAACATAACTCCCTCAGCAAATATAAGCATGTTTTTGATGAGTTGTCCATTGTTAATGGACTATTGTATCGAACTTCTTCGCTTGTGGTTCCTCAGGCCATGCGTAACAAAGTTCTTGCATTAGCTCACGAGGGTCACATTGGCATGCGTGCCATAAAAAGGAGGATCAGGGAAAATTTCTGGTGGCCTGGTTTAGACCGGAATGTGGAACATTTTGTGAGGGATTGCATGCCGTGTGCCATCAGTGACAAATCTCAGGTGACTGTACCTGGTCCTGAGGAAGCACTTGAGGTGCCCGTTAAAGCTTGGTCCATGCTTGCTATTGACATCTTAGGTCCCATGTCCTTGTCTGCCAATGGTGTTTCTGAGTATGGCATTGTCCTTGTTGACTTTTACAGTCGTTGGCCTGAAGTTAAGTTTGTGAAGTCACCCACAACTGATTGTATCATTGAGTTTCTAGAATTATTGTTCGCTAGGGAAGGAATTCCTGATGAGTTACTTTCAGACAACGGCTGTCAGTTTACCTCTATACAGTTTAAAGAATTTATGGAATTTATGGGCATAAAACACTCTAGAACTTCTCTTTATCACCCTAGGAGTAATGGCCTTGTAGAAAGGTTTAATAGGGTGATAAAGGACAATGTACAACTGTCCAAGGCCAGCGGTCTTAATTGCAAGAAAGAGTTGAAGAATTTACTGTGGTGCCCGTGGGCAGTGGGCACCACTGCCAATGCTGACACTGCAGTTTCTCCTTTCGTTTTGCTGAGAGGAGGCGTTCCCTCTTCCAAAATGTTGAGGAAATGGATGGGAGAGTTCAAACTTCCTGAGGAAAAAATAAAGGAGGTAGTCAGAAAAAGGGTTAAAGCTCAAGACAAATATATCCAATCTGCGACCAAAGAGTTAAGAGTATGCATTGGTGACCGAGTAAGAGTAAAATATTCCAGGATTCTTCCCAAGGGAGAGTCCAAATTCTCTGATCATAAGACTGTTGTGAAAATCAATAAAGGTGCTGTAAAATTAGATGATGGCAGATGGTGGAACAAGAGTAAGATCTCGGTTCCTAAGTCTCGTCATATAGTTGGGTCTGGAGGAGATAGGTTCCAAGGTTCTCCGGCTCATGAGGTTCATCGTGTACCTTCTTCTAGAATTTCTAAGTTGCCTTCAAAATTCCAAGAGTATGTCATGCATTAATTTTCTTTATATTTCCATGCCTCTAGTTTAAGATTTGTAGGGTATTTTGTCATGCTGAAGTTTTCTTATGTGATCACACTGCAATGTTACAATAATTCTGTGTGCTTTGACACGGATACGTTATCAGTGTATCATTGTATCTTTTAATTTTAATTTTGTGATTCTTTATCTTTGTTCTATAGCTATTTTTATTTCCTGCCCCCATGTATATTTTTGCCTATGTTAACTTTTATTGTTGATTTCATATTTTTGTCATTGTATGGAAGGAAGATGTGTTGGGTCTCTGTCTCGAGCACCTGCTCGAGACAGAGTGTTCAAGGGGGTTCTGGAATGGGGCGATATGACAGTTGGCAGAGGGAAGAAGGAGACGGAGGCTGTGTCACTCCTGCCGGTTAATAAAAGAAGTTTACTTTTACATGCGCAGTCACTTCTTTTCAGGGGTGACTCACAAACTCCAACCAATAGGGAAAAAATCCCAGTGGTAAACCTATTCGCTTTTGCAGCAGTTCCTGTGTGCTGTATTGCAAACAATCCCACAGTATCCCTCACTCACTAAATCCACTCACTTACTCACTACATATGGTAGATTTGGTTTGCACCCAATTGGTATAGTCAATTTACTTGTAAGTCTCTAATAAAGTAGTACCACGTGTACCCAGGACCTGTAAGTTAAGTGCTGATAGTGCGCCTGCGCAAAAACAATTGATGGACAGAATGCAGAACAATGTCATACATTCACCCCAGTACAGAGATCTGGGCCTAAATCCATAGTTTTTTTGCTCACCATGCCATTCCAGTTTGAACCCAGCCATATGCAAATCAGTCTTGACCCTGTGCCCAATGGGAACAGTCCAGCCCGAACTGCCAGGCCAGGTCCTCCCTGGACTGGAAACAAGCATCCTAGGACCGGTTTCGGGGTTTCACCCCTCATCAGCCAGGATAGCTTGGCTCCAATGGCATGGAGAGCACGGGACCCACGTCTGGGCATACCCGTCCCACTCGGGGTGACAAATACAAAAACAACAATTGATGGACAGAATGCAGAACAATGTCATACATTCACCCCAGTACAGAGATCTTGGCCTAAATCCATCGTTTTTTTGCTCACCATTCCATTCCAGTTTGAACCCACTGATTGTGCCAACCACTTAAGTAGTCCTTTAAACATGTCTCAGGCCTGCCATTGCAGCCTGTGTTTACAATTTTAAACTGCCATTTTGACATGACAAAATAAACTTTTTACCAGGCCTAAACCTTCTTTTGAATATATATATGTCACCCCTAGGACAGGCCCTAAACAGCCCAAAGGGCAGGATGCAGTGCATTCAAAAGGTTGGACTTGCACTTTTAAGTTTTACATGTCCTGACAGTGATAACTTTCAATTGGCAGCAGGTAGACATGTAGAGTTTGGCGTCTATGAAATTGGGAATTAAAACCCTCTTTAATGATAAAGTCGGATTTTAAGTCACAATTCTGAAAATACCACTTTTATAAAGTTTGTATTTTCTTGTCCCAACCATTTGGTGCCTATAACCTGAGTCACACAACTAGGTGTATGTGGCAGTTGGTCCTTGAGTATAGTTCCCAGATAGTGAGACAAAGGGAAGCTAGGTTTGGGCAGGATGGGCCATTCTGATTAAATGAGGGGAATGAACTGTCACCTACCACACTTGCACATCCAAAAGGCTCTGCCTGTGCACTGTCACTAAGGGTTTGTCACTAGTATTTTGTATCCCCAGAGAAGCTGGAGCCAGGGCAGGGAGGAAGGGGATGGCTGACACCTCAGGGGGATGAAAGCCTCTAGAAATTTCTCCTAGTTCAAAGTGGACACAACACAGGCACCAGGACTCATGAGATAGCCATTATACTATGTCCACATCTGATGACTAGTGTATGTAGTCCCATACTAGTATTGGCATGAGGACAGAGGAGGGGTAAGGACAGGCGGTGTGGCCACTTGCAAATAACTAGTGCATGTAAGAAAAAGCGGGTCAACATAGCCCATAAAGGTCACATGATGCAGTGTAACTAGTTATCATATGTAAGGTGGTATGGTATGGGGAGTAAAAGGGTCTTGGTCGGAGTAAGATGTTGTTAAAAATGAAGAGGAACACATGCGTGCACCACCCAAGACTGGCACCACATTCTTGTGTGTATAGTAAAAAGGGATCCCCAAAGAGGAATGACTATTTCCATCCACAGTTTTCAGGGTTTGAGCAAGAATGGCCTCAAGGAATGGCCGACCAAGAAATGTAATCATTCAATCCATTGCTGTCACTGTGTAGTTGATAAACCCATTTCTGTTCCTTGATTAAAGGAATTGTGAGATGTTTGTGACTGATGATAGTATGTTAGGCTTATCTAGCACTATCCAACGTAGGCCGTCTACTTGGTGTCCTTTCTCCAAAAAGTGATTAGTCAATTTAGTGGCCTGCCTCCTGCATCTAATCGTGCTCGTGTGCTCAGTAATGCAGGTTTTTATGTTGCATGTCATCATACGTATGTATCGCAACCCACAAGGGCATGAGATGAGAAAGATTAGTCTGTTGTAATTAGTATGTTGTCTATGTTCCTAGGGTTTATCTCTCTCAATGTCATCTGAGTAGAGTGTGTTGTTTGCACACATACACCACAGGAACCACAGAGAAAATGTCCTGGTGGCAGTCCCCAACGTGTGTTTTGTCTGGAGGTATCAGTCGGCACCGGTGTCGTATGTATCAATTTATCCTTCCGATTGCTACTGCGTTTAAAAGCCACAGTGGACGTCAAATGAATTTGTCCCCTTTATTCAGGATGTGCCAGTTCTTACAGATCGATTTTTTAATCAACCCTGAAAAACTACAAAACGTGCTCACGCACACCAACCTCTCGGTGGGAGGTTTCAGTGGTCTGACGTCGAGGAGTGCTTCTCGGTTGTTAGTTTGCCCTCTCTTGGCTGACTTCCGTATGAGTGAGGCTGACTAGTCTGTCTTGTAGATGAGAAGACAAGGTCTTGGCAAGTTCTTTGTATTTCTGAACATGAGAGCAATTGCGCCAAAGTCACAAAAACTGTCTGAAGGGGAGATTGTATTTCAGTGACTTCGGATGATAACTCTTGTAGGACAAGAGTGCATTGTGTGCCATACGTATCTTGTACAGTTCTGTTTCAAGAGTGCCAGCAGATAGATGAGTAGGTCCAGGAAGGGGAGATGCTCTTTGCTGTGCTAGCAAGTAAACCTCAGAAAGGGGTTGAGTGTGCTCAACCATTGGTGAAAAGAAATAATGGAAGCTACGTCACCACACCAGATAACAAAAATGTTGTCAGTGTAGCGCTTCCACATACCTATGTAGGAGCGGTATGGATTGTCAGGCACAAGGACATGTTCCATCTAAAAGAAGTGCAGATACAGATTCGCCAGGCTGGGGGCGAATGTGCTGCGCATAGAAGTTCCGGACATTTGCAGATATAGCCAATCCTCAAATTGGAAGAAATTCTCCTTCATGGCCATATGGGTGTTATGAACCCCAATGTACCCCAATATAGGCCTAGGTAGTGGCACGACCCTTTACCTATATCTGTCCTACCATTGTTCTACATAAAGGGTCTGGTGCTGATCATTTACCTAGTTAGGTACCACATAAATGTCGTGTGGTTTTCTCTGAAAACTAGACTCATTTATTATGTGTGAGGATTCTCAGTATCACAGCAGGATTACCATCTTCTGCATAATAACTCTGTATATGGGTCACCACTTTCATCATCCTTGCCCGACATGCCCATAATACACATCTTTGTAGAACCCCTGAGGGTACCTTTCGGGTATATAAACATTACATCTTCACTGGGCACACCAGAGGAGAAAAGACTTCCATGCTAACATTCTGACAAGAGATGCTGAGGTTCCTGCACACAGACACTCCAGCACGCAGTGGTCTGACATCCCTCACGTGGTGTCCATCTCGAGACCAAGACGGCGTCCTTCATTCTCTCACATCAGGTAATGGGGTTGGCTCTATCCGAAGGGGATTCTTGGCTATACACCTACATACATGCTAGGTACACGTAGGTACATCTAGTTAGGGTTTGCATCGTAGGAGTACGCATTATTACTGTCATGCATCTATATGCCTGCATATATTCATTGTTTTAGCACTATGGTAGAATTCGACCTTTTCTTTACTCTGCTGGTGCTTATAACCGTATATATCTGTTTCTGTCTCATGGTTGTTGCAGCACACATATTTTATACTAGAATGACGCTGGTTCAATAAATACTTAATGAAAATGTCCCCACCGTTTATTCTGTGTATATCTCTGAGACCAAGTAAGCACGAGTGACTGAGCGAAAAGTACTGTTTCCACAATCCCTGAGGGGTCAGGGTTGTCATGTTCGATAGTTGCCAGAAACTATTCGCTCCTTGGTAAGAGGGGCTCATAGTGGCACTGTGAGCTAACTGGTCTACAGACTAACATACAGGGCCGGACTGGGCGTAGCAGGAACCGGGCATTTTCCCAGTGGGCCGGAAGGGTGGGGGATGGTTTTGGACCGGTGGGGGCCGTTTTTGTTACTGGGGGCCGGTTTTGCAGCAGTGCTGCAATATCGGTCCCCTGTAACAAAAGCTTAGGAGCCTGGTTTCCCACCAACTCCCCGCTCCCCCTCCACTCCCCAGTGCTCCGTAATTGCCAGGGCTAGGTTGCGTTCTCAGTCTGGCCGTGCTAACATATCCTCTGGGAGTGACTGGAATCAGTCTGGACACCAATCCCTTAGTTTATATTGTCTAAACGCACAGATCCTATATAGATTTGTAGGAACTACATGACATGGGCACATTTCAAAATGAAGGATACTGGAGTGAGAACATCCAGGTTTTTTCCTAGAAGTATGGACTCCACTGTGGTAAGAATCTGGTCCTGTGGAATGCATGTGTAGGGTGACTAAACATCAAAAGAGACAAGGTATCAGTCTCTATGTTAAACCAACATTATCCAAGAGGCCTAGGACATCTTTGATGTCCTGGAGATAGGTAGGCATTTCGCAAATCAAAGGTCTTAGAAAAAAGTCCACAAACTGAGACAGGGGTTCCAAAAGCGACCCAATCCCAGAGATGTCTATGTAGACCCAGAGGTCTACCTGGAGGTGGCCGTTGAGACTTATGGATCTTTGGGAGGATGTAAAAATATGGACAGGATCACTGGCTACAGGAAGTCAGCTTCATTTGCAGTCACCCAGCCATTGTACTTAGCTTCCTCAACCATTGCTTTGATGGCAGTCAGCAACCTCCTAGTTGGGTCGCATTTGAGAAGGCGATATGAACTCCTCACTCATAGTTGTTTCAAGAACTGTACGTAGCTGTGTCCAAAATGACTTTCACCCCACCCTTATCAGCTGGTTTGATGGTAATGGAAATATCCGTGCTGAAGGGTTGAGGGCTAACCGTTCATGTTTCGACAGGTTGTTAAAAGGCTCCTTGATGGTTCCTATATTGGCCTCCAGGTCCTTGAGGACAGCTTTCTCAAAAGTCAGTAACTCAAGGGGAACCATGTGTGAAGGAGGGTTGAAAGTAGCCTTGGGTGGGTCATGTATGTGTTCCTCTTCATTTTTAACAACAACTTACTCTGACCGGCACACCTTTTCTACTGATACTATAGTCAGTTGTGCCTCCATAGCTTCCTCCTTAACATATGATAACTAGGTACACAGCATCATGTGTGGGTCTACATACACTAGTCATCTAGTCATCAGATGTGAACGAGTTCTGGTACCTGTGTTGTGTCCACACGTTAATATAACAATGGGTCTAGACATACACCCAAATACAACATTTTGACTTGGCATAATATTGACTCCATGACTCCTTCGTGCCAGAGGATGCTCCGATATATAGAATATACGAGCATTTGACCCTGTGCCTAGATCGGTTTACCATCGGGAGTTCTTGGACTACATATCCGAGCACCCCCATGCGCACGTGGCACGGTGCGTTCGGCCTATCAGCCAATCCTCGTTTCAAGTAATTACGCACGTCAGAGCGCCTTTATCAACGGCTCCCATGGCCACATTTTGATGCCTTTTGTACTGGTGATAGTCACAGCTGCACGAAGAGGTCTTAACTTAAAAGGTGAGAGTGCCGTTGGCACGACAAGACAGCGTTGTATCCCCCATTGCCCCTACCTCTCACGGTCATGCTGCTACAGGTATTTCCACATTGTACCAGCTGTGCAGTATGGGGCTTGGCTTTGCCGCATTTTCTGACTATAACTAAACCGAGCGGGGCATTTTGAATGTAACAATCTGCATGTAGTTATCATTTACCCCACATAGTATGCATACGGTCACCATGTCAGCTTGAGTTTTTAGGATTCTTTTGATCTGTCCAGTATGTATGCGGACACGATGCTAGCTTAAGTTTCGTGCTACCTTTGAGTTGTGCATGCAAAAACTGAAATGAGCGATTTACCCTGTAATATCTGCAAATTATGCTTCTTTTGTGCACACACTAGCCCGTTCGTAGAGTACCACAGCGAAGTATAAGGGCTTGCCACACTGACATTTAACTTATAGCTCCTATCGACACACATACAGTTATGCTGCTTTGGAATAATTTGGATCTGGCCATTTACAGTACCATCTATACCTGATGGCTCTTCTGTATCTTTGAAAAACCTCACACGAAAGGCTTCTGCATGGCGTTTGTGTTCATACACATGTAACATATTTACCTCTAGCTTTTACTATACCTTGAGTCTTTTAGTTATCATCGCTTTCTGTTTCCTATTTCTTTTTCTTTGAATCTCCCCTATAAATGACTTGTAGGGCAGAACATACCCTGAGTTTCACGCCAGGGCCTGAGTTGAGGTGCTACCCCTGACATTTACAGGTGGGCTTCACTCTTGATCCAGACCTGGGGTGGCACACCGAGCACTTACCTGTTCCTATTGCGTTACACTCTAAAGAGGTGGAATGGGTGTTGCGGCATGGGTGCCATTGACAGGAATGTGATACTCAATAGTGTGTCTATGCTTGGTGACTTTGTCCACTAGACATTGTTAAGACTGACCTGGCTGTTATGTTTTCTTTAGAGATTTGCACATGTTTTCTTACCGGTGACTCCCAGTGGATTCCCTTTCCTTTAAAGTTTGGATTCTAAAAGGACCACTCGACGGTTTTGTATATACTGCATATTATTCTAATCTTGTTTTTAAGTACAAATACAAGCAGAAGCACTATCACTACAGGTCCTGATGAATGCAGCACGACCTCTTTCGGGGGTTATAGGCAGAAACATGTTGACCTCTCCTAGTGACTCGAGTAAGCAGGTTTAATCCTGGCCCTGGGACGCACTTATAAAGCTATCTGTATACCCTGTAGTCAGTTTTACTTTTACATTTATTCCTTGTTTATGATCTGCTGAGCTCCCCACCCTGAGCTCATTATAGGGTATATATTATACCTCTCAAAAAACATCCACGGAGCTCCTACTTTTCAGTGAGGGGTTGTAGCCCGCACCATGAATAGGTATCACGATGTGAGGAGGTTCCAATGATAAAGCATTCCATCTATGGTCGGGTGAGGGAAATCGTCCTTTAAAAGTAATACTCCAACTGAGCTAGGTAATTCTTTTTCTTGTTTATTCTATCTCTGCCTCTATTGTAGACCTAGGAGTTCTGTTGTGCTTCAAAATAAAGCTTTTGCCAGGCCCCTTTTTTATAGATATAAGTCACCCCTAGGGTAGGCCTCGGACTGCTCAGAGGGCAGGGTGCAATGTGTTAAAAAAATTAGGACATGTAATTTTAAGTTTTACAAGTCCTGGTAGGAGAAAACTCTTTTTCGCTACTGTAAAGCCTATCTGTCCTGTAATACGAGACCCAACAAACCAATACACTGCAATTACCCCAGCCAGCTAATCTTGTACAATGGCAAGAGTATTTAGCTAAGGTTGAATCAAAATTGACCGCAATACACTCACCTGTGACATAGAACACGTCACTAGCCTGAGCACTCAGTATAACAAGTCACAACAGCGTTGAATTCATCGTGTACCTCTATTGATTGCGCACGCAAACCCTGGGTCACGGGCATGGACACTACAAATACAACTGCATGTATTGCGGAGATCCCTCTGCCAACTCCCGTCAATATATATATATGTATATATATACATACATATATATATACAAAAATTTACACGCATAAACATAATTGACCACGCATGGTTGGACACCAGAGTTTCGGACATATATCAGATAAATATGGAAAACTCCGAACAGGCATCGGCATTGTAGATGTTGTTAGTTTATTTTTATTTTGGAATTACGGTATAAAATGTTAACATTGTCATAAGTCAATAGTTGCTGAAATGGTTTTGGCATCCCACCAAAGGTGCTTCTGTATTCCATTACATGATAATGCGGTTGTTATTATTGACAGACAAAGACTGTATAATCTGTTTGAAAACTAATAAAGATAATTTTTTAGAAAAGCCTATCTGTCCTGTAGGGTAACATTGGTGTTGCCTTATTACCTTTTATAAGTGTAATTTACAAAGGGCAAAAGATAACTAGTTCATATTTGGTGTCTCTGGAATCACAATTTAAAACCCTAACTTATGGTGAAGTCGGATTTGAAATTGAAATTCTAAAAGTGTCACTTTTAGAAAGTTGAACATTTCTTGCCTTACCCATTTGGTGCCTCCAGCCTGCAGGCACTAAATAGCACCATGTGACAGAGGATCACATCTGGTTGTAGTTGGCAGTTGGGCTTTGTGTATTCCTCCTAAACAGCCACATACAATGGAGATAATTGGCATGACTGGATGGGCCATCACTGGCAGGATGGGTGGGAGGAACTGGGCCCAGCCCCACTTACACTTCAGTTATCTGTATCCTGTCTCCACACAAAGGTCTGCATACCCCCTGTAGTTAGTCTGGAACCAGGAAGGCAGGGCACCAGTGTATTTCAAAGGCATGCCTTTAGAAGCTTCCCCCCACTTCAAAGGCACTACTGTGTATAAAAGAAGAACCTCAGACACTAACTCTTCAGTACACTTCTGGACCTGTTGATACTCTGCTAGGTATAAGGACTGCTGTGCTGCTGCAAGGCCTGCCACTCTGCTGGACCACTTCTCTAAAGGAAACGCTGCCCTGCTGTGATGGCCTGCTGCCCTCTGCCTGGGGAAATGAACTGGACCTGCAATTTCATCTTGAGCCAGGACCCCAGAGTGACTCCAAGGACTAGTCTACTGGCCTCCTGATCTGAGCCACAGGGACATAAAAGGGTTCCTAACCAGCTTCCGGACCCAGCTGCAGTGAGTTCCTGATTAAAAGTGGTGCCTCTCAGGTTCTGGACCCTTGGTGTGGCTCACGGGCTATAAAATCAAGCTTTTGGGCATTTCATGACCATGAATAGGCCCATTCACACCAATACCATGCTGCTCGCACCTAAAATCAGCGCGAGGTGCCAACAGCCCATCTCTTCGCACAGCAAGCATTGATCACCCACAGGGGATCGCCAATGTAAAGCATCAACCCGCCCACCCGCAATGGGCGGCCTGCTCTTTGCGCCATGCTGGCCACCACCTGTGAGGCTCTCCTTGCTCCTCACAATTCTCTCCAATGCTAATGGGATTCTTGGCACAAAACCTTCAGCAGGACTAATCTGGGACTGTATTTGACCAGCACGACATCGTGGTCAGCCTGAACTTTTGACTTTGACCCGGTCCAGCATGCCCAGATAGCCGGGGTCGTTGCTTTATGCTTTTATGCACTATTTCACACTTTATTCTTTAAAAATTCATAACTCCGGTTCTACTGATTAGATGTTTGTTGTTTTAGTCTTGTTTATTTGATGAATTATTTCCTAAACTGGTGTGGGATCCATTTTGTGTGATGTTTTTACATTGCCTCTAAGTTAAGCCTGACTGCTCTGTCCCAAGCTACCAGGGGGTTGAGCACAGGTTAATTTGGGGTCTGCTTGTGCTTTACCCTGACAAGGATTGTGGTTGCTGCTTGACCAGGCCTCACACCTCAGTCAACCAGAAACCCAATTTCTTAAAGAGAGTATCACCAAGAGCACAACCTCACCTCAACCCGAAGGAGAACTTTTGGCAGATGAATGGCCATCCCAGATACATGCCTCTCTCTGTCCCAATTCCCCATTGCTGCTAATGTGCATAGTTCTTTCTGTTATAGGAGGCAAGTGAAAGAGGGCGTGAGGGTCTCCATAGCTCCTGGAGGAAGTAGAAAGCAAGATCTCTGGTTAGTGACATCAGTGCAGGGAGCTCCTTGTGCTTTATTTGTATTCTCTCTTCTTAAACCCACTCACTGCTGTATCGGATGGGTTCTACATCATCTGAAGTCCATTAAGCAAGAATTGGGGGAGTGCAGCTTAAAGGGCGATAGTGTAATCTAAGCATGACTTCACGGCTGGCCTCACAGTAATGAAATGAAAGAGAAAAAACAAAGCTGATCTGGTCTTGGAAGACATGTTAGAGGCAAAGATTTTTCCAAGATTTTTACTTTCTGGGCTGGATCACCTCCATTCCTAAGAGAGAGGTGATACCCTCAATTTGCCAGTAATGAAGTAGCTTTCTGGCCAAAGATGATTTGTACTGATTTGAAGTAGCATTTAAAGCCTTTTAGCTATTTAACTTAAGGTTGTTATCAGGTGTCAGGAATTGATTGCATGAAGAACTGCCTGTGGGGAATGTAGATCTCGTGAAAGCCACTGCACCCTGAAATATAGCTATGATGATGATTATTATTATGATGATGGTGATGATGACGATGATGATTATTAATATTATTGATATATTTTAGGCACTTATTGCATACAATTTCCTGCACAGGTTGCACATTCTACTGCAAACCCCAGAATAATAAATAGAAAAGAAAGGAGCCAGATGAATAAGGCAGATGTCAAGGGAGCACTCTGCAGGACTGAAAAAGTGACATTAGCTCTCTTTAATAGAAAGGGTCCTAAAGTCACTCTTAGGGATCTGTTCGCCAGGAAAGACTGAAGCCGCTTTCTAGCTGTACGGGTGGCATTAAGGATTGTATAAAGCCCGTGCAAAAATATATCCTGGTCTACAGTGTCAAATGCTACTGGGGGCCCTGTTTAACCAAAAGTGATGCACACTTTTATCAGCATTCTGCAAGACATCCTCTCAAATATTGGTCCAAAGCGGGAACCTAAAACCAGATTAAATATGGGAAAAGGAAGGGATGTGATTCCAGAAAAACCAGCAACTACTTAACTGATATGTTTTCCATAGCTTCCCAAGTACAGGCAAAGTGGTGATTTTATGAAAGTTATCCAGGATGCTGGGACAAAGGTAGGGTTACTTTAAGAGGGGGCTAACAGACTATCTTTCCAAAGTGGGGGTGCACATCGTTCTGTCAGAGACGGGTAGATCAATTAATTAATCAATCAGGATTTATAAAGTGCGGCTAATCACCCAATAGGGTATCCAGGCTCTTGCAGGTACCGGAGGCTTATTTGAACAGCCAGGTCTTGGGAGCCATTTGGAATTCCGGAAGTGAGGTGATGGTCCGTAGGTGCCTGGGGAGGCTGTTCCAGGCCTTTTCTACAATGCGGGACAAAGAGCGTAGTCCACTTCTGCTTCAGATCAATGGCACAAAGACCAAAACAAGAGTTACACCACAGTCTTTCAGTATGCTACCTGGAGAAGTTTTAAAGGAGCCATCCAGTGAAAACTATAAAGCAGGTTCTCTTATCGAATCTTACATCATCAACAACCATCAGCAAAAAGGGTTTTGGAATGCCTTCTTGGTTTGATGATATCAGGTTAGGTGTTAAAACCTATTGTGACGTCATTCACTATATTCCCCCTTTATGGCTGGATTAATGGATTTGACTTTTGTTATATGATTTAGGACTGTTGCCCCTGTGACTGGAGTAACAAGCATTGGCATAGCCAATAGGTCTCGCCTTTAGGTCTATATAAGTGTTTAGCCATGCAGCAGATTAACCTGGGTGCTACAACATCTATTGTTACTTAATGAGCAGCACATTATCCAGTGTGTGTGTGTTAGGGTGCACTATTCCAGTGTGTGTGGCCTATCCCTGACCGCACTAAGAGCACCCTATGAATAATGCATTGTTTACAGTCTGTGTGTGGCTGTACTGAACAGAACAGATGTAGAGAAAAGATATCAAAAAGTGAGTACTGTAAAATTCACTCTCATTTAACAAATGCAGCTTGTATTACACAACTGCCTGGAGGCTGATGCTATACGTTGTACTGTTAGGACATAACCACTAACATTCAAGACACTGCTGGTCAGTGCTCATTTGCACTTAAACCTCTAAAAGGCATTGATCCACTTTTTATGGCCAAAGCCATTGACTTTACATGCAACTTAAAATGGCAATGGCAGAAAACGTGCAAAGTGACAAGATAAATACAGACTATTAAGGCAGCTTTATTGTTTGGACTTTTCGCGTTTTAGGTCACGAAGTTTGGGAAACAAGGGTGGGAATGGACTGCAGAGATGTCTAAAACCCGAGAGCAGCGTGGGAGAGACTGTAGGAGTATGTATAACTTCTGACAGAAGTGTGGGGAGCGAGTGACCCTAGGAATGTATGTGACGTGCACAGCAGTGGCAGGTTGAAACTGCAGGAATGTGTGTAGCTCCTCAGAGCAGTGAGAGATTGTGCAAAAGTATGAGCTGCTCTTGAAGGCCGTGTGGTAGAGAGTGCTGAAATGCATGTAACGTACGGCAATGTGTTGGAGTGAGCCTACAGGAGTGCATGCAACTCGACAAAACATGTTTAACTCGATACAAGGGAGATATGGATTACATTCATGTATGGTCGGTTTGTGCTCCGTGTGTGTGTGTTAGGTTGTGTGTTTGAGAGCGAGAGAGAGAAAGAATGTGGGGAGCGCTGCTCGGGAAAAGCCTCAAGAGGGCTTCTCCAAGCAGCAAACTGCGGCTCGAGGCAGCTGTAAAGTGTACTATATAAAAGCGCCCACTCACCGCAACACATAAGCTCCAGGGAGCACTTTTTGGTACACTAAGGTAATCAAACTTAGACAACAATTCGGAAAAACTCAATCCTGTCAGCGAATCTGCCACTGAACATCTGTGAAAATTGCAGAATTTTACACGGCCGCACACAGGTTAAAAAAAGGCAGTACACGAGACGAATTATGCCGGGCTGCGTGCACCCTGTGGAGTTGCAGCGGATTCCTGCGACCACATCCCATTCCTCAGTACACCAGCTGGGCCCCCCTCACGCATAGGAAACTGCAAGGGGGGCTGGGGGAGTTTGAAGGGGCGCATCTGCACCACAATGTACCGGCAGCAGTGGTCCCTGTTCAGCAGAGAAACATCTGCAACATATTCAACAAAGCGGACCCTTGTCCACTGGAGTCACCCGGCAGAAGAAAGGTCACAGATGCGATTCAGTGGCTAAGTCCAGACTGTGGAACCCGGTGGCCTGGAATGCAGCCCTAGATTACACGCTTTACCCCGGGTGTGAACCTGAGCAAATGGATCCCTCGCTTTATCTCCCAAATGGGGGAAACAGAAAAGACAGTTTAAATGGGGAAAATGCGTGACCGGCTTCTACTTCCCATATAATTGCACTGGGGATTCGTTTTATCCAACAAGGTAAGATACACAATCCGATGTCTTTGTCATAAAATTAAGTCAGGAGAGCAGTTACAGGACGCTGACTTTTGAATTAATGGACATGAGTTTTATTCGCGACTCCCCTAAGAAACGCGCGGCCGCAAAAGTGAACGTTTCCAGTTAACGCGACCGCGAGACAGGCAAATGTAAACAAGCGCGGGCGCGATAATTGGAAACAGATGGCGCCGCTGCTCGCTCCCGCAAGGTATATGCCATACATGCACGAGTGCTCATTGGAAACAGTGCAGTACATGCACGAGTTTTCCAAAAAGTACAGACCGATTCCAAGAGGTCATCTCCTAAGCAGCGCTTGCGCGCTGCGCTAGGCTCGACCTAAAAAGGAGGCACCAGTCCTAAAATATTAGCTTGTTCTTGTGGAAAAGCAGACTGATCATTAATCACAGAAAAGTGTGTCTGCTGCTTGCAATATTACACAGAGACCAAGTGATTAAGTGCATTTGGCAGTTTTGTGAATAGTTCAAATTGGATGCCTAGAGCCTGATTTAGAGGTTGGAGGATGGCTGCTGTCTGTCAGGGTGTCGGCGGACATTATATCTGCCACACTGAAGAACTACCGCCCACCTAATTTAGAGATCTCTGCCTTCCCAGCAGTGACTACCTGTTGTATTCCTCTTAGGGTGTCCATAAACGGGCTTTCCAGAATCATGTCCTTATATAGGCACATTTCGCCCTGCCCTTATATAGGCATAAAATCCCAGTCCTTATTTAGGCATTAAACCGTGCACTCCAAATACAGGCATGGTCTCCGACATCCGTCCACCCTAACGTCACAACGTGTTCGTGAAGAACAGACCCTTAGGCTGCGGGAGTTTCCCTAGCCCAGGACTATTGATTTCTTCAAGGACTCATATATTATGCATGAACCATTATTCCTTAGGGGTTCATTCATGACGTCTTCCGCTGTCCGACTCACGTCAATGCTAACATTCTGAGGTAATTCTCAGGTATAAATATACCTTCCCTAGCCCCTGTATATCAGAGGAGACCTCGACTTCAGAGGAGCCCGTTTCCCGGCCTGACGCACTGAGAAGATGCTGTCAACCCTGCATGCATAGAGTCCAGCTTCCAGTGATCTAACTTCCCTTGCGGGGTGTTGGAGTTCGAGTCTGGCAAGAGATTCCTACCTCTCTCATTCTTCAGGTATGGAGCTGACTAGAACCTAGAGGGACTCTTGGCATACTAGGCATACTAGGCATACTAGGCTTAACATACTCTTAGTATACCATAGTAAGGAATACTTCACCTACTTCATACCTCTCCCTACACCTAGGTTAGGTTAGGTACATTGGGATAGAACTAGGTTAGAAACGCATCGTATGAGTACTCGCATTTTTAGTCTATGTTATTTATGTAAATGCATATATGCTAAAAAGATAATGCTCTCGCAGTATTATTTATTTTTACTGCTCACACTGTACATTATTTATCTTGCATACTGTCTTGTGATCGTAACAGCACATTTTACTTACACCAGAAACAAGACTGTTCAATAAATCTTTTATTGAAACGCCCATCTATTCTTTCTGTGTAACTTTGAGGAAAACTAAGCATGCACGATTGAGCTGAGTGAAATAGTTATCTATTGTTTCTACGACTCTGAGACACGTTCTGATTCTAAAGGGAAACAAAGTGGTCATGTTTTGCGGCTGCCAGAAACTACTCCCTTCTTGTCATCAAGGAGTTTCTAGTGGCCTCTGAGCTAGCTGGCACAAGTAATTAAGTTTAATATACTCGATAGGGACATACCGACAGTAGTCCTATGTCAAACCTATAGGATATATTATTCCAATGCGCAGAGCCTATTAGGGAAATAGGAGCTACACTACATACCCACCAAATTTAGGGATCTCTCTGGACAGGTGCCTTCACGACCTTAAGCAGGGTTATTGGTACTTTAAGGCCCCTCGCCAACATACTTTTGGATGGATTGACTTTTCTTGTGCCCTGCCGAATCTCTGACATTGCATTTAACAAGTGAAAGTACTTTTAGGCAGATTTTACTTTGCTTGCGCTTCCTGCGTGTTGTGTTCGTTGTGGGTACGGAGTTCCCGTTTCAACCAGGTCCGATGTCTACGTCCTGGTGTGAATGACGCAGAGGCGTACATAATTGCTGGTTGCCAGGCAACGTTGCATAGTTTACCTGTTAGCCGCATTGCCCTGCTGATTCATGAATTATTGATCGGAGAATTTTAAAAGCTAAGGGGAATTCTACCATTGCTTTTTCCGTATTATTTATTGGTTTACCTGCGGATCACGGTGATTTGCACACCCCATGGCTATGTGCAGTCATTACTGTGAAATTTTGTTTCTGTGATCTGCACACCATTCGTCTTTGACAAGCCCATCAATTGTATGCATTAAAACACAGCAGTATTACTTTGCGGATTGTGGTGATTCGCACACCAGAGTCTATATTATTTTGGTAATCTGTACATCATTGGTGCAGTCATCACTGCCAGTTGTTATTGGCATCGGTGATTTGCACACCATTGTGCAGTCATCACACACAGTTATCAGTAGCACCCCCAGGTGCTGATTATTCACAATGTGCAGTCATTACAGTGGAATTGTTCAGTGATCTGCACATTATTCAAATGGATATATCAGTGATCTGCACACCATTTTGATGGAGCTGAAGTGTAGATGTGTTTTTTTCTTTTTGTGTTTTGTTTTGTTTAGTTTGGTATTTTTCTAGACATACTCTTCATATATTTAGGTGGATCTAACATTGTGTCACCATATGTCAAAGTATAGTGCCTCCACCATCTTTTACTCCAAGTGCAATTAATTTGTGCGTAGCTTGGGAGCAGTGGAAAGAAAGCTTTGAAGCATACATGGCAGCTATAGATAGTGAAGACTTTACACACAAGAAGAAGTATGCCTTGTTATGACATTGTCTAGATGCTGAAGGCAGAAAGGTTTTGTAACACTTGCCCCAACAATGTATATTAGGTGAGGGTGATGTAGTTGATGAGTATGTTTCTGCATTGATGATGTTAGACATGAGGTTCAAATAGCACAAAAATGTTGTGTGAGAAAGACATAAATTTCATAGGCATCATCAACATCCTGGGGAGTCTATTGAGAGTTATGTGGGAGCGTTAAAAATATTTGCCTCAACGTGTGAGTATAAAGAATTTGAAGAGGAATTAATAAGAGATCAAATAGTGGAACATACTAACAATAGAAAAATTCAGGAAATTCTGTTGACCACACGTAATCTCACATTGAGTAAGGCTGTGGATCTGACTGACGGTATTCAAAGTACGGCATCGTTTATGTCTCTCATGTCTCTGGCTGGGGAATCTGTGTCGACTAAGGAGCTGGTGGCTGATCAACGCATCGGTGACAAAAAGAAAAAGAGGAGACGATAAAGGCAAAGAAAAAATGTGAAAAAAAAGGAAAAGTATTGTTGTGTTATCGGTGTGGAAGTTCTAACCATTTAGGAAATTCACCATTGTGCCTTGCTCGTGACAAAGTATGCACAGGGTGTATAAAAAGAGGACATTTTGTTAAAGTATGCAATTCTAGAAGGAAAATTGGTAAACCGAAAGTAGTAAGCAGTGTGAGTGGACATAATGGGGAGTATGGGTCTTCTGGGTCAAGTGATGAGAGTATTGTGTTGTGTGTTGAAACGTCACACAGTCAATATCTTTAAGATTCTGAAATCATGCAAGCTGAAGCTACCTATTTCAAAACACTGCATTGCCAGATAAGTGTCAATGAGATTGAAGTCAACATGATGGCAGATTCTGGATCTCCATTTATGTTAATTGGTTTAGAGGATTAGAAAAACTTTACTAATGTGGAACTTAAGAAATCTGTTATAAGACCTCTGGCGTATGGGGGAAATCTTTTGAAGAGTGGTGAATTTGACACCACTCTTCTTTTTAAGGGCAACTGTACTACTGCTGTGGTGTATGTGGCAAAGAATGGTTCATTGTTGTTGGGGTGGCTAGAGCAAAGAAATTTGGAGATCATTTTAGATCCAAATAGCCCTGCGCAGGTTTTACTTAAAAGAGAATATTCTGAAGTTTGTGAGCTCCAACGTTCTGAGTGGAGGGTGAAGTTTTCTAAAGTATTTACTGAAGATCTCGGTATGTTAGTGGGATTTAAACATACAATTCAACTAAAAACTGGAGCAACTCCTGTTGTTCATAAAGTGAGAAGAGTACTCCTTGCTGTAAGAGAAGAATTACGTACAGAATTAGACAAGTTACAAAGTTAGGACATCATAGAGCCTATTGGGAGTTCTGAATGGTTGTCTCCCATAGTTTTAGCAAGGAAGCCCAATGGAAATTTGAGAATGTGTGTCGACCTTAGGGATTTGAACTCTAGAATCTGGGCCGATCGTCATCCCCTCCCTAAAATAACACAGATGTTATCACTTATTAAGGGAGCAAAATGGTTTTCTACCCATGATATGGCTTCTGCATGTCACCAGATAGTTTTGCATGAAGAATCGTGTCATCTTACTTCATTTGTTACTCTGGAGGAAGCCTTCCACTTTAAAAGAATGCCATTTAGATTGGCCTCTGCGTCAGCTGTTTTTGCAGCGGCTTATGGATGTTTTTTATTCAAAGGCGTTGATGGTTTATTATGCTTTCAGGATGATGTGTTAGTTTTTGGCAAAGATAAAGTCAGTCATGACAGAAAATTTGCACTGGGACTGAGCATTTTGGAACAGAAAGGAGTCAGGCATAGCGTGGCTAAATTTAAATTTGGTGTTACTGAAGTTAATTATTTAGGCAATAAATTGTCTGCTCTTGGAATAGAACCAAAAGAATGTTTAGTCAAGGCAACTGTTGAAGCTCCTGTTCCCCAAGGGAAGGACAAGTTGAGATCATTTATGGGATTAATGGAATATTACGTCTGTTAATTCCCCGTTGTGCTGAAAGAACTTATGCCATGCGTCAATTGTTAAAAAATGTTTTTAATGGAACAATGCATGCAAGCAAGAGTTTAAGGATGTGAAAAGAGAGATAGCGAATTCTATTCTTCTCAAACCCTTCGATACAAAAGATCCTAGCATAGTCATCACTGATGCCAGTCAATATGGACTGGGCGAGGTGTTACTGCAAAAACGGAATGGGAGAGAAGTAGTAACATTTGCCAGTCGCAGCCTTAGAGGAGCTGGTGCGTCTTATTCAGTTGTAGAATGGGAGGCATTAGCTTGCTGATGGGGTGTTAACTATTTCTGTCAATATTTATGGGGTACTGAGTTCACTGTCAGAGTTGATCACAAACCCCTAATCAACATGTTTACCACAAAAGGTGCTGGTAAAGTGACTCCCAGAATAGCCAAATGGCAATACAGAAAGCAAGAATTGTGCTACAACATAGGACATATTCCAGGTATTAACAATGTCATAGCAGACTGTTTGTCTAGATTACCGGTTGATTCAAATGATGAGAGTGTAGACAAAAATATGTTGGACGAGGAAGACATAGTGGTCAGTGAATTAACATGTATAACAAACAATGCCATTGAAGAATCAGAATGGGCCTTAGCTTTATGTGAAGATGATACTATAACACAAGTTATGAAATACATCAGTGAGGGCAGGCCAAGGATCAAATTGGACAATGAGGTTGTTGATGCTTTTAGAATTTTTTTATCTGAATTGTCAGTTGTGGGAGGTCTCCTGCGTAGGTCAGACTTATTGGTGGTTCCTGTATATTTAAGGAAAAAAATAGTGGTTTGCCCACGAAGGATATATAGGCATGAGAGCCATGAAAAGAAGAGTAAGGGAGTTGTTTTGGTGGCTAGGAGTGGACAAAGAGATTGAGCAGCATGTAAGGGCATGTAAGGCAGGTTTCGCAAGTAATAAAACCCAGGTCACAGTGCCGAGTCCTATTGTTCCAGTTCCTGTTCCAGAGAATGCATGGTCTAAATTGGCCATGGACATAATTGGTCCTGTGGGTGTCAGTAGTGGTCATGTCAAGTATGGCATAGTACGAGCTGATTATTATTCTAGGTGGTTGGAAGTGGCATTTGTTAATAGCATTACATCGTCAGAGGTAAATAATGTATTGAAGAAGATATTTTTTCGGGAAGGGGGACCAGATCAGATTGTGACTGATAATGGTCCCTAGTATACATCTCAGGAGTTTGAGTTGTATTTGTCCAATTTTGGAGTTGAGCATGTCACCACTTCCTTATATCATCCAAGAAGCAATGGATTAGTTGAGCGCTGTAACAGAATAATAAAGGAGAATATACAGTTAATTATAGTGAGTGGGTTGGATTGGATGCAAGAAGTAAGACATTTAATTTGGGCTATTCGCACTACACCAAATGCAGATACTAAGGTGTCTCTGTTTGTTCTTCTGAAAGGGAGATTGCCTGGACCAAAAATGAATACGTTATGGATGAAAAGAAAAATGATTCCTGAGGATATATTAGAAAAGGTGCATGAGAAACGGAAAGAAGCTCAAACACGTACATTACAAACAAAAAGAGAGCACTGAATGTAAAGGAAGGTGATTATGTGAAGGTAAAAATTCCGATTAGAGGAGGGAAAAAGAGTTCCTGTTTTTCTGTACCAAGAAGAGTTGTGTGCATTAATAAGTATTCTGTAAGGTTGGAGGATGGTAAATGTTGGAACAAGAATAAGTTATCACTGGTGCAAGAACAACATAACCCAGCAACTATGGAGAGGAAGGCCGATGTGTCTCCTAGAATTGCTCCTAGGAAATCATTCAGGAGTACTGGTATTCTGTCCAAGTTGCAAGACTATTTTTTGTATTAATTATAACTTCTATACAAACTCTGTGCTATAAGTATTTATTATTTTGTTTTAGGGGTAGAGTTTATCTTTTGAGTTGTCTTTGTATTTTTAGGTATTCATTTTTTCATTCTTGTGCATTCTTACTTGTTACATGGGATTTGATGTTTCTATGGCACGTGTTTTTTTGTTACATATTTCTTAACTTGATCCTTGTGGGAATATCTTCCTGTTCATTTATAAAGTTTTGCACAGGGAGAGATTTGATGGGTTCTATTAGAATTAGAATGTCACCATGTTGTGTAATGTATTAATTTAATGCTTACAGTTGAAGGTCCCTGCCTGAAGGTGCTGGTTGTATTTCTAGATGCTTAAATAAACTTCAACCTTCCCGTGCTATTCCGTGCATTAGCATCTTTGCTATTCCGTGCATTAGCATCTTTTCAACTGCCTTCTCAGCGTGAGCTTTTTACCGTCATCGCGGTGAACCATATTCGATTGAAACTACATTTCTAGCTAATAATTTCTTTGTATATGCATTGGACACAGGGATATTTGATTCCAAACTCCAATGCTAGTAATGCTCAGCTACTAATAGATTTAAAGTTTCTAAGAATATACTAATTGAATATTGACGTTTAAATCGGATTCCCTCTCCCATAATGCATTGTAGCAGATTGTTCTTGTTTTTAATTATTTTTTTCTTATCTGCAGCTTGTTAATGTTGTCATGTGAGCATGACAAAGCCCAAGGATGTGAGAGAAGCATTGGCTTGTGAGTGGTTGCCATCCATCCTGTTACTGGACTTTTTGATTGCTTTTCCCAGTGCAGTGTAGAACAACTAGAATAAAGAATTTTCGTACTTTTGTTTACTGAGGTAATCCTCGACACAGATTGGAAACAGTGAGTTTGGTTTGACTCTTTTTCCGAGCTACGATATCTGAAAATCATGCACCATCTCGGAGAAATAATCAAGTTAAATGAATGCACATTAGGTAGAGCCAGCACAATTGTACATGCTTCGCCAATTGATCACTAATGCAGTTCATAAAGCGATATCATAAATGATTGCCCTGGCGGCCAGAGGCGGCTCCTCCGTTTGAGCGGAGGAGCGTCGCCCCACAAGCCCCAGAGCTGAAAAATAAAATGGTAATAAAGTTTATTTATTACCATTTTATTTTTCAGCAACCAGTCCCAAACTAAGGGGGTCATTATGAAAGCGGGCGGATCGCCGCCGCCCGTATGGCGGTGGCGATCCACCCGCTATTTTCCCCCGCCCGCCTAACATTTCCCCACCGCCATATTACGATGGCGGTGGGGACCGCCAGTTTTCCGCCGGTAGGCAATCCGCCCGATTGCCTACCGTGCGGAAAAGGCCTGCAATATGGAGGTGGTGCCTTGCAGGCACCGCCATCCATATTACGATGTTGGCGGTCACATGCCTTTCCATGGCGGATACTCCGCCATGGAAAGGCATGCAGAGAATGCCTTTGGGGGTCTGTTGCTGGCCCCCTGGGGGGGTGGTGGGCTGCACTTGGGGGGTACCCAGGGTACCCCCCAACATTGGCATGCACAAGGTGGCAGGCACTGCGCAGTGCCTGTCACGTTGTGCATGCCAATGCACATCATGCATATATTGCATTGTGGCGGGTGCTGCTTACAGCACCGCCCGCCACAATGCAATATATGCGGGATGCCACCGCCACCGTGGCGGTGGCATCCTAATTGCCGGTGCGGGACCGCCGCACCACTGGCGGCCGGTCCCAGCACCGCTAGGTTGGCGGGCGGACAAAAGTCCGCCCGTCATCCTAATAGGCCCCTAAGTGTCGGCAGCAGGGTGCGTTTTAAAATACGCATGTCGCTTTGGCACGCCGTCTTGTGACAGCCATCCAGACATGCGCATTTTAAAGTTCTCTAACCTAGATGTCTTAGACAGCTGGGTCAGAGAAAGTGCAGGCCTCCAGTGCTCTTAGGAGCGCTGAGAGAGCTTGCTCTATCCAATCCTGGTGCTGTTCTCATGCTGTGAGAGCAATGCCAGGATTGGGTAGTGCAATTTCCTGGCCCGGAGCTGTCAGGAGGAAAAAAGACACCCGAGGGAGGATGAAGTCACAGGCAAGTTAAAAAGGTAAGGCAATTTATTCGTAATTTTTTTGTGCTTTCACCCACCCCATCACCCTTGGTACATGCCAGCTGCCGCTCTGCGCTGCTATGCTGTATGCCTGTTTTAGGTCTCCCCTGCGTTTCAGCGCGCATGCGCTGCTTCGCCTTGGCGAGATCTATTGTTGTCGCTTTTGTGTCCGGCTTCTCTGGAAGCGGGGTTGGTGTCCGCCCTGTCTCCCTTAGGCCCCGCCCACCCGGACTGGACTCCGCGCTGCGTCTCTTCACTTCTCCCAGCTTTTATTTAAAACACCGCGCTCAGTTTACATTTTATTTTTTAAGGTTTGAAGTTGTGCGCAGTGCCCACTTCAGGGACACCGCACTGTTTAATTTTTTTTTTTTTACTTCGGTGCGCGGTGGGCGACCCCCTCTTTCCACGGCGTGCACCCCTCGGGCAGTGAGGGCATGCACCTGCCTCCGGATGCCTGTGCTGGCATGTCGTGCTACCAAGCTCTATGCAGAAGATGGGGCTCGGATCCGGGACTTCAGCAAATCCTTCGCTCTGTCTGATAACAAGCAGCCGGCGTCCAATCAGGACGAGCTGCGGCGCTCCGATGCCACCCCCCTCTCTCCCAGCCCCCCAGCCCTCGCTTCCCTCTCATCCTTATCAACCTCGGTATCACGACGGCATGGCCCAGAGTCCTCTCCCGCCGCATCACCGCCGCCCTCTCAGCTTCTTCCCTTTCATCCCCGCCCGTCGCCCTCACCTCTCACCCTCATCTGTCTCTTTTCACTCCTTTCATCCTGTCTGTGTTAACTCAGCATTCTCGTCCCTTTAACCGCGCTGCCTCTCTTCATCACCAACATATCCCCCCTACCCGTCCTCGGCGCCCCTTCCCCTGTCTGTCATCCATAGGCCGCCTTTCCCCTGACCCTCCCCACTCCTGGCACTCGCCACTCGTTTTGTGGCCCCACCCCCCTCTATGGACGAGACAACTGTTAACTGTTTATGATGAAGTGCAGTCCCAGAACAGGAGGGGCGCGGAAAAGGGGCCTTCCTCTGTAAATATTCAGCTCTTCAGCGCTTTGTCAGGGGTAGTAAGCGCTAGGAAGGGCTCACCTTCTTGATAAAATCATCATAGTTCTATGGGTGCAGCCTGCAGAGTACATGGCTGCGTAACCAGTTCAAATGTTTCCCAACAGTGCACCCTTGGTGCCAAAATAAATTATGGTAACTTGAACAACTACATATAAAAACAAGCATTTACAATGCAATATGTCTCGCATTCTGCAAGTTTGAGCTATTGGCATTGTAAATAACAATGCCTTTTGTTAGGTTTTGGTTTTTAAAACATAATATAAAAGGCATTGTCATTTACAATGCCAATAGCTCAAACTTCCGTAAATGCGAGACCTATTGCATTGCAAATGCTTGTTAAGATATTGTACTGTCTAAATGGTATACATTTAACTCAGAAATGATGTAGACAGCATTGCTCGAAAACAGGGTTAAGTGCAGGGGCTAGAGATAGTCCAATGTGTCAAAAGGTTCATCACCTGAGGGTCTGTGACAGAGGCCATGGGGCAGGTTCATGTACATTGGTAAATCCGAATGCTGTGAAAGTATGTAAAGGGGATAAACTCAGAACAAATAATGCAGTGTCCCCGTGTAAACATCAGGCTGGGATGTAGCTTCAGAGGGTTGAACAGATGGCCTGGAAGGGTTCCAGGAATGTAACACTTTAATGACATAATCCGCAGAGCAATCCTCATACAGATTAAGACGTCACGAGTTTACTGGGGGTTGTGTCAGCAAACTGACCACACTTAGGTTCGAGCAGCACAGGCAGCAGGGCCGGGTGGCACATGAGAGTCTTGTCACCAGCATTTCCTACTTGAAAGCAGAATAGGCGTCTCTTGCACAGATATCATGATATACAGATGGTTTTTACAGGTTTTTTTTTGCACTTTCTAAAAAGACATAGGCTTTAGTTTTGAAATGCACTTTCTAAGGTTTTAGTTTATGAAATGCACTTTCTATAGTTTGCCGCTCTCTTGAAAATCCAGATCACAACACCACATCAGCGCAGTGTGCTCCTTCAACAGTGCACCTTTAGCACATGCCACCCTTCCATAATGCGCCTCCCTCTAAGTGCAGTGACTACATGAGCAAAGTGCAACCGTCAGCAAGCCATTGTTAGTGTAGCCAACCACTGAGAAAGGCCCTCTCCTAGATCCCATCCTTCAATACCTCCCATTTGGTCTTCCTTTTTCAGTACTAAGCTCTTGTCATTAGGCAGCTCCTCGATACATTGCAACTTCTCTGCAGAGAGTCTTTCCATCATAGAGCTCAATCCATTGAAAGTCTTTACATCTCAGATCCAACGGTCCTTAGGACCTCGCTACCATTGAACCAGAGTGCGCTGTCTATGCGATTGGACAAGGAACATGGCTTCCCTAGCTCTGGGAACCAGATTTAATCCCTGGAACACGTTTGTGCCAGGAATTTCAACTTTTCTGCTGATCGGTCCAGAGAGTCAGGAATTCCTTCCTGATCCAACCTGCAGCTTCCAGGCTTGAGGAACTTGCATATAATGTCATATGCAAAAGCCTTAGATTTTTGCACTAACTGGATTTTTATTTAAAAGATTGTTGAGTAGAACAACTTTCCCCTGCAGTAGTTACAATAAAAAATGCAGTTCTCTGCAATGACTTCTTGTTGTAGTGTGTTTTTGTAAAGAGATTTCCTCATTCGGGATTTTTTGTAATGACATAATCCCTAATCATTTTGATGCAATTTTCAAGTCTTCAAGACACCTATGCCTGCCTTTCTGTAAGCTAGCCACACTCTATTTATTTCAAAAGGCACAATATTTGCTCCCACTTACAGGCTGACTCCAGGTATCCTCTTCTTTGTAAGAGATTAGTTACCTGTCTTCAAACCCAAAGAAAGCTGTCGGATTTCGAGCCAGCACTCTGAAGATTTCTCCTACAATAATATCCCTCCTATCTCGGCTCTCTAGGTACTAGGAGTTTCTTAGGTATTCATTAACATTTACTTAGGCTAATTTATCATCAGGAGAAAGTGAATTAGGTGGAGATTGCTGAACGAAAGTCATATTTTGATCCTATTTAGAAATGTACGTTAGAAGCACAATTTGTCTAATGTGGCTCCAGATTCATAAGCTTTAGATAAACCACCATCAACATTTTTCAATTTACTTTTAATTGCTTTTAGAGGCTAAAGCCTGTAGATTCTATGTGTCAGGTGTTGGGGAATCCAGTGCAAGGACATTCAAGCCACATAGAGCTGAAAAGTACATTTCACCCATGGGTTGATTGTTATAGTGAAATGGTGATTTGTTTTGGCTTCTTACAAGATCAAGAAGGAAAAGGTTTCTGTGCCATCCTTATGTACATACTAACAGGCAAGAACTAATTAGGTTGCCCTCATATTACCAGTGTTGGGTTAATAAATTGTCCCACTTATGTGGAAGCATATGAGGAAAACTCATTCTCAGTGAAGGTTTAAAATAAGGTGCAGAAAAGGTATAAAATATAAGGGCCCAGAACAGGCAGCTGGCATCAGTAACTGCACAGGTAAATGTTTGATTGTCATGAGTCTGGCACCTGGTTCTCATTCAGTGTTAATAGCTGAATGTTGAACCCAAGATGACCAAACCCAGTTGTTAAAATGATATTACATGGCAAGAACAAGGAACACATTTAAAAAAAAAGTAATCTCAGTCTTTTTAGCTGGAGAAAGGTGACAACATGCACACTGAAGAGTAAAATTAGTTTTAGATTACTGCCCGACAACATATTTTAGAGAGAATCTGGCCCTCAACTGTACCTTCAAGGGCAGTTATAATTTATTCCTTCCCCTCGTTTGAGGTCTCTCCTTTAGGGTTGCACAATTCCAGTGGGTGCTGAAGTGTTCCACTCAGCTGAAGAAGCAATCTCCCTTTGACCCCACTGACCCTACTCATAGAGATCCCAACCACCAGTTTTACACTTACGTATACTATTGAGGGACATAATTTGATAGATCTCTAACAAAAAAATGTGTTGCTTTTCTGGGTGTGTTAGATGTTATTTAGTGTCTTTTGTATTTTACTGTGGGCTGATGTTGTCTGAGGTGGGCATGCAATTGGGATGGCAACCCTTTGGAAACTATTTAGATTTGGTGCTGTTTGTTTGCAGGTTTGCTGTGGTCTGATTAATATGTTCTGCAGTGGCGGCCGGTACGGAACGGGGGTGGCAGGATGGGGTATGTGGGGAGGAGATAAAAAAAGAAAGAAAAATTCACTTACCTCTACACGCCGTCTCTCCTACGTCGTCTCTTCCACGCTCCTCTTCTAGGAAGCACCCAGGCTCCCCTAAGCCAATCATGATGCTGCTGTCACCTTGACAGCAGTGTCGTGATTGGTCTGAGTGCCGTGGTTAGGCACTCAGACAGGGACTGCAAGCCTGTACATGTTCTCCACCCAGGCTGTGCATTACAGCCTGGTGGAGAACATGCTAAGTGCGCATGACTGTTTGGCTGGGCAAAGCCGGCCGGCCAAACTATCATGCGCACTTAAGTGCACCTACCACTCCTCCTCCTGCTGGCTGTGACGACAGCCAAGCCCTGCCCCAAAACTGGCTTCGGCAAGGAAAAATAAAATGATAATAACAGCGAGTTAGTATCATTTTATTTTTCCTTTTTTACACTGCTGAAAAGCAGTGGGGCGATGCTCCTCCGCCTTAGTGGAGGACCCGCCACTGATGTTCTGTAGGTCGGACCCGGGAATGCTTGGGAGTAAAGTATGTGCCCGTGAAATAGCAATGACTTGTCATCAAATGTATTTCTTGATTATATGTATAGAACAGGGGAGCATGTGATGAACTGTTGTTTGGAGCTTTATAAACGGATTAGTTGACATATGTGCTGGAGCATTCATTATAGTTTGGTAGCAAGTGATTGGATTTCTTGTCTGCTTCTAGATATCTACGTAGATCAACAGAGTACGTTGCGCGTTTACACCAAAAGCGGTCGCCATAGGCCCAGTCTTCCAGATGTCGACATCAACAAACCCTATGTGATCTTTTAAAGGCAGTGATGCAGCCGACTGTTATACATTTACACCAAATGAGTGAGATAACAACTGGAACAGCAATCAAAGAACAGCAATCAAAGTTGGGATAATGAGCAGAACCTTTTAAAGCAAGAGACACCGCCAACTTGAATACAGTTATATCAAATGAGCGAGATTAGAATGGGAATAACAAACAATGCCGGTGACATAAGCAGCCTTTTAAAAGCAGACACAAAAACCACAGCTCTAAATGCTCACTATATTAGTGTGATAACAGCTGAAAGAGCAAACAGTGTTAGTAACATGAGCGCAACCCATGCGACCTTTCAAAGCTGCACATTTCGCCTGCTCCCCCAGGACTCAGAAAGTCATAGTTTAAGCCAGGGATCATGCTATGAGCCCAATGTAGGCTCCTGAAGGCTCCAAAAGGCAGATGACCCTGTTTGGGTCATGCTTAAAGTCATAGACAGACTGTAACTCTGCACGTGGTATGGTGAGGCACAAAAGAGTTGGAAGGCTATTTATTTATTCATTTAAAAAAAATTATATAGTGTTGTACTTGGCCTCAAATGTACTTCAGAACACTGAAGAGCACTGGTGACTTATCATGTCCAACTTCGACCATCCTACTGTCGTCACTCTCTACGTAAAAGTCTACAAATTGTTTTAGCTCCCAAAGATTTGGGCTACTACGCTTTGTGGTAATGAGTTGGTATCTAGTCTTCCCTCCTTAAATTAGCTTCCATATATTTTCCTTCTTCTTTCTGTTATTAGTGATCATCAAAACTCAAAATCTTTAACAAAGCTTCAGACAATGTTGGTGTGAAGAAGACTTTGGTCCTGATTTGGAGTTTGGGTCTCTGTCATTAACATGGTGGATTACTCTGTCGGTCCAACCCTCAATCGACCCACTCTGTTTTGAGTAGAGCGAACTCTGGGCCAAATTGCGAGTCTGGCGGTCATGGCGCAGCGGTGGTGGTCCTGTGGCCACCGTATTCCGAGGTGGCCATTCAGACCGCCACCAGTGTGCCGGCTGTGCCAGGGAACCACCGTTCCCTGGCAGTGGTGCAGCAGACTGGAGTATACAATATGCTAGGCGGAACTGCCGCGGTCCGCCGAGCATATTATGAGTTTCCCTACTGCCAGCCTTTTCATGCGGTGAGCCTGCCATGAAAAGGCTGGCGGTGGGGAAACAAAGGGGCCCTTAGGGCCCCCATCCCCCTGCCGCCATGTGGATTCATTTGTGCCCTCCTGTTTGCAGGTACCCCCATGCTGAAACTGCTTTTATGTACCCATTGCGGTTCCCGTTTTCAGGGCACCGCCATGGGAATGGCAAAAGAAAATCCCACCAGACATGAGTTGAACTCATAATCTGACGGGTGGACCATGTATGTCTTTGGCGATGCTGAGTCAGCGCAAAGCCGGCGCAGCACCGCCAAAGTCGTAATCAAGCCCTATGATCTTTCTGACAGTGGTTCCCCCACTAGCTCCACTGTAGGAAAGCTTACTCTGATGGGTCAACGGAGTAGGGCCAGTTGGAGTAAGGACATTTGAGCACCCACCCTATTTATGATGTGTTTTATTTCTGCTCATCACCGCAAGAAAAAAACTGGCGGTACCAGACAAAAAAAAATAACCTCCACACTCTAGGAGAAAACTCCCAAGGTGTTAGGGTAATTAGTTTTTAAAAAAAATCCTGCTTTGGGAGTTTGTTTCTTAAATATCAGAAAAGTTTGGTGCACGGCTTCCTGAAAGATGGTGGTCGCATGCTAAATGTCCATTACCTTCAGAGGAAGCACCATTACCGCAGTTCCTCTGAAGGTACAAAGATCACAGCAGGGCAGGCAGTGATATCTAAATAAGGCAGTGGTAGTCCTTAAGGGTGGTGGATGTAATGGCCTCCAATACTCTGGAAGATGGCGTGCCAACCAGCAAACTTTAAATCAGGACTTTAAAGTGCTTCCCTTAGTTTGGCCAGGACATCAACATGTCATGGATTTTGTAAAATGCTAATTTTTGCAATTGGAATCCGTTATTTTTTTGCTTACTTTTGTAAATTGAATTTCAGTCTTGTCTTTGTGTCACATGTTTCCATCTTTGAGGTCAGTGCACTTGCTTGCCTGGTTCATTTATTGACAAGCTGCCAGCTATTTAATGTGTTATTGTAGTCATAACAAAAGTGCTGTGAAGAATCCTAGGGGATTCCATTTTGTCTAGAGTGGGCACTACATTCTGTACCACAGAGGCATAACTTGGTTGTTATGCTGAAACATAATGTGTGTCTTACGCATGTATTTGACTTACAGAGAGTAAACCTAGCTACAAAGCAATTTGGTACTTTCTAAATTGGGCTCTCTTGACAAAGATAATTTCTAACACTAAACTGCCCTCTCACCACGCAGACCCAATACCACTTAACACGCAAAACACCTAGGGGCATCTCTACCTCCCTACTGGCTGAAATCGGCAATACATCATTAAAAGAATCTGTCGTAGAAAAAGAAGATAATTTCTTTTAGGAAACGCAGGAAGTTTATTCAGGCAATAACACTGTGACAACTCCAACTGGAGAAGCCAGTTCCAAGGTAAACAAGAATGGAATTCCAAGACACACACATGGAACTCTATTGCATAGTAAACGTTCCCCGGCATGCTTTTGTAACAGAGTCCCTAAAAATAAGCTAAGAAACACCCTTCCCGAAGAATACAAAACGTGATCACGTAGACCTAAACACCGTTTGCCCAGTGACGCCCCTCCCTTATTTAACCACAGTCATCGGGAGCTGTGTTGCCTTGCAACCTAATTATCACATTCGTGAAAATTGTCTACTGGGCACTTTCCAATCAGGATTTAGATAAGGCTGCAGAACAGGGGCAGTCATGCTGCAAATTGTGGGTAATGCATGTCAAATCCTAGATGACAGAGATTCATGCCTTCTCATCCTTGTACACCCCACCACAGCATTCAATATAGTAAATCACCCCATCCTCATATAGCTGGTTTTCCCCCTCCCTCAAAGACTGAAACCAATGAAAGAAAGTAATCAACTCCCTATTGGAACCCTCCACTACACAGCAAGGTGTTCCAATGGACTCAAATACTCTCCCCAATACTTTTCAGCATGTGCATTGAACTCCTTGGCTCTATCCTCAGCCATTCCTGTAACTATTCCCATTTCTATTCTGACAACACCCAGCTTTACCTCAACAGTCTTCTCCCTTGAAGAAATCATATCTCTACCCTAGAAGATATCCAATCCTGGATGACAATACAACACCTCAAATTAAACCCCATCAAAACAGAATTTCTCCTTATCTCACCTCCCCAGAGTTCCACCCCAGTTCAATCATGTCAGTCATGACTTGACTCACTTAATATTCTAATCTGCAAACCTGGTTCATTCACTGCACGATGTTCCTTGGCATTACCCTGAACAAAAAACTCAACATGCCAGCCCATTTAAACAAACAAGCAAGAAATGCAAGCTAGCAACTAAGAATCTTGAGGGGTATTAAACATTATGGGCATGATTACGATGGCGGTCAGACGCCATGGGAATGGAATGGCGCGACATGTATTCAGCAGTTCCACCTGCCAAATTACGATGCGACCGCCATGTAGGCTGTCGGAAAAATGCCTTTTTCTATTGGGGTGTGCTTACTACTCAGGATTCCCAAAATATGAAAGCAACCCTTCACACTTCAGTCAGGCATGTTGCAGGCACCAATTGCTTTGATAATTCAACACCTTTACTCACTGCTGTTCAGCTATCTAGGGAAGAAAGAGGCATCTTCAAGCCGGGCTTTATTATCCAGGAACCATTTCATATAGGTATTCCCCAATACTTATCGAAAGATATACACCATCTGGAACCCGACAACCTCTGCAAATTATAGATTCCTTACACTTAGAAACTACTCCCTTCAAGAAACATTGAACACTTGCTCAATCCTTAACTAGAAGTGCTGCAAAGATCTGGAGCTCCTTCCTACTCAACCTGTGAACTAACCAGACTTTAACTTCTTTAATCGACTACTGAAAACCCCACTATTACAAAGACAAGGCTGATCTTGAACTTACCCAACCCACCATAATCATCCTTTAGATCACCAAGTGAACTTCTACGCTCCGTTTGTGGTTTCCATAACTTCACCCTCCCCAAATCCTCTCCCTCCTATGTATCTTGAGTCCTCCCTTTCATCTCAGTGTGGGAAACTCCAGGAGAAACTGAGAAGCACTTGTATAGAAATATCCTTTTGGTCCCCTCCAGTCTGTTTAAGTGTATGCAAACTGTCTCTTCTTGTCTGTGATAGTGAAAAGGTCTCCTCTCTGTAAAGCACTCTAAAACACTGGTGGTATGGTCGGCGCTATATAAAACTGCTAAGTAAATAAATAAAAGCAATTTAAAGGTTTCCTGCAATTGATTCTCACATTTTAAATATTGCGACCATTCGGTTTTCCTTTTCCAAGAAATCACTAGAAATTGTCGACAGCCAGTAATAACAAAGAAATCCCCCAACAAAACCTCTGAAAACGGTATGAAAAAAACAAAAGGCCTTATTTACAAGAAAGTAATGGAGCGCGGTGCCAAATGGGGGCACAGGGATGCGTCATATTTAAAACAATATGATGGCTCCCTTTACTCTCCCCTGCGCTGGTGCACAATTGGCTGACATGCGCCAACGCAGGCACCCTTGCACCAATCACGGGGGGGGTGTTTCCCTCTTTCTATGTGTGCTACAGAATGCAGCATGCATAGAAAGAGGGAAAAAAAAAAGGAGAAATAAAAGTATTTCTCCTCATTGCACCTGCTTACACCTCCCGAGGCGTAGGATTTTGACGCATTTCCAGGTTTCCAAAACGTTGTAAATCTTGGAATGTGGCAGAATCCATGGGTGTTGCATGGGAGCACACACAGCAACACCCACTGCATGCCCCTTTCATGCAAAGTGCTGCGTTAAAAGGGGCCATATTTACAAGGCCACGAATAGCCACGCAGGGTGGCTTTACATGGCCTTGTAAATATGGAGCACCAAACTGCGCCGCCGGTGCGTCAAGAAAAGTGACACACCGGCAGCGAAAGGGGCTTGTAAATATGCCTTAAAGTTTTAGTGGGAGAGGATAATTCCAAGTAGCCTTATTGCAAATGCAATTTTTAAAAGAACACTGATGACATTTTAAGAATTATAATTAGGTATTAATATTTTTTTCTGAAATGGTAAATTTTGCGATAAAATCATAAATTCAAGGATTTTTTAACAAAATTATTTTTTCAACATTTGATATTTGGTATTTATGTTTTTTATATTATAGTTTTCTCTAATATAAATGTATACCGTCATGTAGAGCGATTGCATGCAGTCACCACACACCCACAGTCAGAGTCAATTTCCACAACGAACATTCCACTACTCAGAAAATTTAAAGAGACAAAATGTTTATAACATACCAAAGCCTGGAGATCCATATTCAGCCCTAAAGGCTAAACTGTTCGCTAGCTGGGTTAGCTCAGCAGCCCTTAAAATTACTATAGAACTGGCTGGCCACTCAGTTAACCTTGTCAATATGCCCACATTTTATAATCTATTTTATTCTGTTGCATGTATGAAAGCAATGTCGGCATTAAGCATTTTAGTGATTTGCGCTTAAACTGCTTTACCATCTAAAAATGTGCTGACACAATAAGTTTTATAGGAAAGTTGTCTCAGATAGGAAAGTACTACATAGTTGTTGGGGTATTGATCAGTTGCCTATCTGTACCATGATGTATTTATGTTTTTTTATATCGACTGTCACTGATTTGCAGTATTTTAGTTTTATGGATTAATTTAACAAGATGGTTTTAACCGCTTAACCGTGGCGCGTATTCCACCGCGGTGCGGCGGTTTAAACGAGTGGCCGGGGCCGCGTCGGCCAACGGACGTGCGCAGCACTACCGAGGTAGTGCTCGCGACGGCCGTTGGCCGACGCACGCACGGAAGGGGTTAAGGATTGTTTTGATGCTCTTACACTTTAATATTATATGCATAATATGACCTTTGACCAGCGGCAGCCGGTGCAGGTAAGCGCGGTGAGGTGGGGCAAGGGCGGGGAGGGGAGGGAGGTCGAAAGACGACGGAATAGGGAAAATTAAATAATAATAATAATAATACTGTCATTTGTTGAGCGCGAACAGCTACCTCCTAGGAGATGTCCCGGCGCTAAAGCAACAGGCGACTCACGGGGAGGCGACAAGATCAACAACGAAATTAAGCCAGGTTAAAAAGCCAAGTTTTGATAGCCTTCCTAAATTGGGTTTCAGACGATAACTGATGCAAAGAGTTAGGAAGGGAATTCCACAGTTTTGATGCCCCAAACATGAAAGATCTTGCACCCAACCGAGTTTTTTTCACTCGAGGGGTGCATAGTAGGTTCTGAGAGCAGGATCTCAGCACACGTGGCTGCGTGTAGACACCTAGCCTCTGTTTTAAATACGCAGGGCAAGATCCATGAACTGCCCGAAAAGCAAGGGTCAGGGCCTTGAATTTAATACGCATGGCTACTGGGAGCCAGTGTAGTTCTCTGATGTACGGAGAGATGTGCTGCCGAAAAGGAACATGTTTGATAAGTCTCGCCGCCGCATTTTGAACCATTTGAAGTTTCTTAACTTGGTAGGCCGGTAGGCCCATGTAGAGGCCATTTGTATAGTCCAAGCGGGCAGTTACTGTAGCATGGATAATGGTCTTGCAGCAGCTCTCAGGTAGCAGATGTAAAAATTTCCGAAGGTTTCTCAGGCGACAGAAACAGGCCGCTGTAACCTGCTGAATCTGGGCGGAGAAGGACAGATCGTCCTGCCATTTAACACCCAGATTTTTGGCACAGCTCGTAGGAACCGGTGCCGGACCCATTTCCTCAGGCCACCAAAGGGCTGCCGCTGGAGGCTTGGATTTGCCAAAAAACATCACTTCAGTCTTATTGGCATTCAATTTAAGTTTGTTGTTGTTCATCCATCCTGTGATGTCTTTTAAGCAGCCTTTGAAGCACTTAAAAGAGTCTTCGGTCTGATCATTAAATGAGAAAACCAGTTGGGTGTCGTCGGCGTAGGAAATCGCCTTCACTCCCCAGTTGGCTATCAAGGTGAATAGAGGGGCCAGGTATATATTAAAAGGAGCGGGCTAAGAGCCGACCCCTGAGGCACCCCGCACCATAAGTGCTTGCGGGTGGACTGATGTGGTTGTAAGGCCACCCTTTGAGTACGCAGGTGGAGAAAAGACTTTAGCCAGGCCAGAGCTGTGCCGTTGACCCCGCTATCCTGAAGACGTTGCGACAGTATAGCGTGGTCCACAGTATCGAATGCAGCAGAGAGATCCAGGAGCACCAGCATAGCTGAAGCTCCTAAGTCCAGTGCCATTCTAATTGAGTCCGCTACCTCAAGAAGCGCCGTCTCAGTGCTGAACCCCACTCGGAAGCCGGATTGGGTATCGTGCAGGATATTATTGTTTTCGATAAAATTAGCCAATTGTCGCTGCACTACCTTTTCCAGCATCTTGGCAGGGGCAGACAGCAACGAGATAGGTCTGTAATTGTTCAGTTCCCCTGAGTCCATGTTAGCTTTCTTTTTTAGGGGGAGTACAGTGGCATGCTTCCATAGATCAGGGAAGGTGCCGGAGGAGAGGGAGGCGTTCCAGATATTGGCCAGCACCTCGTTCGTGGAATTAGCCAGCACTTTCCACAATTTGGGAGGGCAAGGATCTTCCGGTGAGCCAGACTTGCAGTTCAGAATTGCAGCCAGTGCTTCCTTCTGAGTGATAGGGGCAAAGTCAGAAAGAAGAGGCAGGGGTGTATGCCTAACTGCCACGTTGGATTTGATCGTGGTAGTTATGTCTAGAAAAGATTTGTAGACGTTGCTGATTTTATCATTAAAAAAGGTAGAAATTCTCTCACACAGTGCCAGCGACGGCTGAGCGTCGATGATCAGCTCGCGGGGTTTGAGGAAGGAGTTGACCACTTTAAAGATAGCTTTCCCTGGGTTGTCGGAGGAATCAATACACTTGGCAATGTACTCTCTTCTTGCTTCTTTCATGAGGTTATGCAAAACCTTCAGAGATATCTTATATAGCATTTTTGCGGAATTATCATAATTTGCCCTCCATTGGCGTTCCAAGCGCTTACATTTGCTTTTCATAACTCTAAGTGATTCAGAAAACCATGGGGCAGAGGGGGATTTCCTCATATATTTTGAGACTCTAGCTGGTGCCGCAGACTCCACTGCGGCAGCAATCCAATTATGTAGGGCCAGAGTATCGGCGTTCGGGTCAAGAGATAGAAGCGGATTGCTGGCTAATAGAATAGGGCTTAGGGATTCGGCAGTTAAGTTTTTCCATTTTCTCTTTAGAAAGTATCTGGCACTCTCAGTGGAGTCGGGATTAGCCAGAGTGAAAGAGAACGTAATGGGAAAATGGTCAGACCAAACCACCTGGTTTGGCACTTCAATTTTCAAGGACGGGATGTTGGAGAATATCAGGTCAAGGGTATGACCTGCTATATGGGTAGGGAATTTCACATGTTGTGTTAGATTCATTCCTTCCATCAAGGAGACCATCTGCATTGCTGGGGCACAAGTAGGATCATTTACATGCAGATTGAAATCCCCTAATACCGTAAAATTAGAGGATAGGAGAGATTTCTGTGCAATGAAATTGCATAATTCCGGGAGTATATTGGGTGGGCAGTCAGGAGGCCTATAGACCACCAATCCCGAAAAAGCGGTTGAATGGCCGGTCCGGATGCAAAAATGTAGGCCCTCAACCGAGCCCATGTTCCCTAAGTTTGAGGGGGATATGTCCCAGGAGTCCTTGCAGATAATCGCTACCCCACCTCCCCTTTTGTCTCCCGCCCTATTGGCACAGCATATTTTGAACCCAGAAGGCAAAGCTAGTGCCACCGCTGCGAGGATATCGTCCTTCAGCCAAGTTTCAGTGAGAAACAAGACCTCCAAATCGTTCCCAGCCAGTAGTAGCCACAGGTCCTCTGCATGTTTAGACAAGGATCTGCAGTTTATAAGGCAAGCTCTAATCTGATCTAGTGGCTCCCTCTGCACCCTTTCGCCCTTCCTAAGGTCGGTAGCACCTAGTGTCCAGTTGCACTCTGTACACGAGCTCCGAAGGGAAGCTGTCGTCAGGTCACAACCATGAGGATTGGGGCAAGTGGTAACATTAAAGGCCAGTAGATCCGTCCTAGACCAATGCTTTACCTTGTGGTTCTGAAAACGGGCAGCATGAATGGCGCTGGTCGCGATCCGGTCGCGGACGGGCGCAGACGGGCTTGCCTTTGGCGCGCCTTCGGCGCGCCCGCTGCGCGCGTCCGCTGCGCGGCCGTGCAGTCATTCTGCTTAAGTAAGCCCCCCAGTAGCGGAAGTGAGGAAAAGTGGGCGGAGCCGCGTCCCTCCACGCAAACAGCACACGCTGCGGTGGACCAGGGACCGGCAATGAGGAAGTGAAGAACAGAGAGAAGCCAAGTAGTGCAGGTAAAAGGCCAAATGAAATAAAAGCAGTCTTTTTAAAACTAGTAAAAACACATACACTGAGCAGTAATTTTAAAACTAGTAAGAACACATTAGCTGACACAAATGCTAAAAGTAGAAACGTTGTAGCGATTTTGCCGAGACGGCGCGCTATCACCTGTCGCTGCGCCGCCGTGCAGTCATTCTGCTTAAGTAAGCCCCCCGGTAGCGGAAGTGAGGAAAAGTGGGCGGAGCCCCGTCCCTCCACGCAAACAGCACACCCTGCGGTGGACCAGGGACCGGCAATGAGGAAGTGAAGAACAGAGAGAAGCCAAGTAGTGCAGGTAACAGGCCAAATGAAATAAAAGCAGTCTTTTTAAAACTAGTAAAAACACATACACTGAGCAGTAATTTTAAAACTAGTAAGAACACATTAGCTGACACAAATGCTAAAAGTAGAAACGTTGTATTGATTTTGCCGAGACGGCGCGCTATAAATCCTATTCCGCCGCCTGTCGCTCCCACACCCCCCGCCCCACCATCCACCCCGCATTCCTGCACCGGCTGCCGTTGCCTTTGATATTTGCCACTTTAGTGATGTTGATGTAAGCTGTTGCTCTTTAGCACTACCACTTTAGCTTTAAAGAGTTTTTAAATATGTGGTTGTAAAAGGATGTTACCGATTTTCAGCATTTTAGGGAGTTAGATCAAAGCAAATACAGCATTTTCCTGGTCCATCACTGGGTACTTATGACAAAAAATTCATCATTGGTTGGTGGAAAACGCTATTTTATTTTACATCGTATCGCTGGCTTCCAGCAGGATGGATCATGTACATTGATGAAACTAGATATTGTATTTTCTTTTCTTATTTGTAATACTTATTGTTGGACTTGGTCCTTTTTGCAGGGTCATCCCCAGACTCTTTGCCTTCACTGTCCTTTTTTCTGAACTGTTTTTGTCAGCTTTTAGGACTCTGCGCACTTTACCACTGCTAATCAGTGCTAAAGTGATTGTGTTCTCCCCTGTAAACATGGTCAAATTGGATTGCACCCAATTGACACATTTAACTTACTTGTAAGTCCTTAGTAAAGTCGTACTACGTGTACTTAGGGCCTGTAAATTAAATGCTACTAGTTGGCCTGCAGGACTGTTTGCGCCACCCGCTTAAGTAGCCCTTTAAGCATGTCTCAGGCCTGCCATTGCAGCGTGTGTGTCAATTTTGAACTGCAATTTCGACCTGGCAAGGTAAACCTCTTGCCAATCCAAACCTCCCTGTTTATCACATATAAGTCACCCCTAGTGTAGGCCTTAAACAGCCCAGAGGGCAGGGTGCTGTGTATTTAAAAGGTTGGACATGTGGTTTAAAGTTTTACATGTCCTGTTAATAAAAAAAATCCTAAATTCATTTTTCTCAACTGTGAGGCCTTCCTCTCCTATTGGATAACATTGGGTTAACTTATTACATTCGATAAGTGATAACTTTCAATTGGGAGCAAGTAGGAATGTTGATTTTGGTGTCTAACGAAGCTAAAGCCCACTGTAATGGTGCAGTTGGATTTTAAGTCACAATTCTCAAAAATGCCACTTTTAGAAAGTTGGCATTTTCTTGTCCTAACCATTTGCTGCCTGCAGCTGCTTTAATGGGTCACATGACTAGGTGTAGCTGGCAGTTGGTCTTTGTGTATTGCTTCCAAACAGTGAAGCAAAGAGTCATAGTTGTGTTGGCAGGCTGGTCCATCTCTGACTTGACGGGGAGGAGCTGTCACCTACCAAACTTACACATCATAAAAGCTCTCCCTGAGCATACTCACAAAGAGTTTGACACTAGTCTATTGTGACACCAGAAAATCTGAGGCTAAGCATTAAGGCAGGAAATTCCAAACACCTCTGGGTGTGGGACCCTCCAGAACTTGCTTCTACTACAAAGTGGGCACCAGGAATAAATATTGGACCCTCAGACCTAACTCTTCAGTACACCTCTGGACCTGTGGAAGTCTCAGATGGACTGCTGTGCTGCTCTGCAAAAAGGGACTGCTACTCTGTTGCCCTGCTGCCCTGCTGCTGCCTGAGTAAATGAACTGGAACTGTATCTTGAACCCAAGACCAGCAGAGTGACTCCAAGGGCTAATTGGCTGGCCTGTAGACCAGAGCTTCATGGACAGAAGGCTCCAAACACTTTGAACACAGCACCTGGTTCTGTCTGCTGTGAGTCCCACCCCCTCAAGTGGTACTACTCCACTCCTGGACCCTTGGAAGCCCTGGACCATGGGCCTGAAGGTGCTCTGAATGCCCAGCAGCAGAACCGATGCAGTGTTACACATCGCTTCACAATGCTCCTCATCGGAATTGCTGCGAGGCACATCCCTTACGCAGGATTCCGCATCGCAGCCCCATGGAAACCACTGCTGTGTGATGCATTCTAGATGAAGGACTTCGCATCGCAAGCCCCTCGTCGACTGCATTATTGATGACGACGCAGGACCTCGCATCGCAGCCTCACAGCACCCCAGAACCGCCACTGGCAAAACACATCTCCACACCAAGATCTTGCATCGCCTTGACTGAGCAACGCATCCTCGACGGGGGATCTTGCAACAGCGGGCTTAACTTCATGCCTGCATCCGACCCGTGCTCCATTGCGGTAGGCCTAAACTTGCGACTTTGTTCCGGTCTGGTACGACCAGATAACCACGTTCAGTGTTTTGTACTTTTTAGCACTATAATTACTTAAATATTTAAAATTGCATATCTCTGGTTCTACTGTTTGATTTTTGTTTTGGTCTTACATTATTTATTGCATTTTACTCTATTTTTCAAAATTAGTGTGGGATTTTTCTTGTGTTGTGTTTTACTTTATTACTGTGTGAACTGCTGCATAAATCCTTCACACATTGCAATTGCTCTGTACCAAGCTACCCAGAGGGTTGAGCACATGTTAATTTGGGGTCTGCTTGTGACTTCACCCTTACAAAGGATTGTGGTTTCTGCTTGAATAGGGTTTCATCCCCCTCAACCAGTAACCCAATTTCTTACATTTATGGTTTTATTAACTGCAATAAAATGTACTGTTTTCTAGCATTATTAATAACCACATAAAAGTCAAGATGGTGGGGTTCCAGGGCCGGCTCTAGGGAGGTGCGATCGTTGCCACCGCACCAGGCGCTGACTTGGGGTGGGGGCGTAATGTTTGCAAGTATATTATCATTTTAAGAGCACCTGCTGCTGCGTTCCTGGCCTCCAGCAAAATTTTCAGACATCAATTAAAATGTCAAGATAACTCCGGTGATTAATGTCTTGGTGGAAAGAGACTGGAGGTTTGTTTAGTGGAAGCTTTCTAAGGTAGCGCAGAGGGATAAAATGCCTGCTGCTAAGAACGTATACCACACAGCTAACAAACTGCATATAATGTAAATAGGTCAGTGGGTTACTGCTTCTGTAAGAGAGCTCCTTTTGTTACTTGTCGTTTATAAGTCAAAATCCTAATATAGAACATTGAGCTATTCACTGTCATAAAAGAGCTGCATGCAAGCTGCAAGGTACATGTTAGAGCTATATGTCTTTTTGCCCAGTCTGTCATGATCCTAATCTTGCCTAATCTTGCCAAAAGGGTTCATTTGGGTAGAAAACAATTCTTATTATTAAAGACAAATGGTGTTACGTTTAAAATTCTGAATTTGTGCTTTAAAGAATAAGGACTCAAGCTATATTGCCTACCAGTTTGTAACATTTCCTATACACTGATTTACACACATATGATTGTCTCTGTGCAATGTGTGTGTGATGCAAAGTGCTCTGACACCTTACACTGGTATGAATGGTGCTATAAAACTAAATGAATCTGAGAGACAGTGGTTATGGAGACTTGAGGGGCACTGTTAAAGGGTGCTAGTGAGGGAATCCGTGGCAGAGGTGGTCATCGGAAGGGCACCAACAAGTATTGTCGCACAGGGCGCCACCAGTGTTAAAGCCGGCCCTGTGTGGTTCAATGCAAGCTTTAGACCCCAAGTAAGTGAAAAAACTTGGTTGCACTCTTAGACATGATGCTTACAATCAGGACACTATGGGAACTCCAAATATAGCCATATATTTGCCACAAAATCATACCACAAATAAACTTTCATATCAAAATATGGTCCCTTCAGAAAGGAACGCCAATCTCATCATGGCATTTCGACAAAAGTACAACTAAAGTAATCCCACCTCTAACAGCCACAACAACAGTGCACAACAAACTGGAACTCCATACCACTGGAGTTATTTGGAGCTGGTGCAATCATATTTGCAGTGAACGCCATTAATTATAATCTGGTTTAGAAATAAGGAAGCTGAGTCACAAAGGAAAGAGTAACTTTAATAGCGACTGATGTTTGCAGTGTGTAGAAATACAGAAAGTTCTGCATTAAGCCCTGCATAAAAATAAACAAACACTGACAAAGCCAATAGGCCTGGCTTCATTGTGTGGGAACGCATTCAGACACAAGCATTCATAAAAATTGTTCTCGTGTGTTGCATGCAAAAATGCTGTTTTATCACATTAAAGCTAGCCCTATTGCGTATACCAGGGCTTGGAAAAGTAACAATTAAGGATTGCTTTCTGTAAAGAATGTGCATAGGTGATAAAGAATTGAATGTGACAGTGTAGTGCTTAGGTGTACTTTTATGTCTTGCAGACAGCTGACCTGTCAAGCCAGACATAATATGGTAATATTGTTTAAGAATTTGGAGCTCATGTCCAAGATTTCCGTAAAATTCAGTTTTTTCATAAACAGATTATAAACCTTCCATAGCCTATGCACAGATAATTATAAAATCTGTAGATTACAACCAATATTAAATTCGTTGATTTTTCAGCAGTAGAAAATCTGCCAGTTTTTGGTAAGGATTACATTGCACCTGGAGGTGGAGCATTCCTTTACCCCGAATCCTAAGGTGTTTTTGCATTTTTCTCACCCATGTTCAGCTGATGTGCAATGTGGTATGAAAAAAAACATTAGGAAATGTTGTCAGTACTAGGCCTTGGGGAAATTCAAATTACACCAGCGTAATTTGCCTAACTTTGGGAACTTTGTATTCCATTTATTATGCAAAATTCCTGAAATTGCACCATTACGCCATGTTGCATAAATACACCACGGTTTGCAGCAAAATTGTAGCATGGGAACAACTTGAACAACCAGAACGTGATTGGCTGCTGTTTGTGGCACTTGTGTTTTTCACACTTTTTTAGTGCGAAATGCATCCTTGCATCAAAAATTGACAGGAGAAGTCGTTTTGCCCTAAAATATAGTGGCAAATGATGGGTTCGCATTTTACATAATTAAGTATAATTTCATGTAATTTTCCCAAAATTTCTTATAATCACACAAAAGCAAACTACATCAAATTTGCGCACCCCTAGTTAGTAACCACAAAGTTATTACTTTGTAGGTGTTCACTACTTCCTTAGTGGCTAACCCTTGCTCCTTAACTAGAATGAAAAATATTGTCACTCCTAACCCTAAAGTTTTACCTCGCCAAAATCTGCTGTAAGTTCCTCCTGTGAGTGTAAAAGTCTGTAACGCAACATGCTCCTTTGGTGCTCACACTTTATGCACACTTAAGCTGAACATACAGTTAAAAAAGTATTTTGAACTAGCCCCTAACTATTATTAAATGTATGAAAAAATATATATGCAAAATCTATGGAAAAAAAATAGGCTCTTCTGATGTCCTAGATAGGTTACCATCATCGCGGAGTGCCCCGAGAGAGGCTAGCTTAATTCCCAAGCATAATATCAAACTAGCATTTTGGCAGCACCGTGAGTCCTTAATATACTCCAAGGCTAGGCACGGCTCCTTGACTGTTGCCTCTCTTGGTTAAAGGCTCATTCATCAGAGAAGATTTCATCGACGAGATTGAACCCCCTCAATCAGGCGCTTGTTCTTGTTGTTCCGTTATGGGCCCTTGCCCCTCTGTTCATTTACAGCCAAATAGGTCGAATCCCCTAGGGCAGATGCACAGCTGTGCCCAGCACATGGGGCTTCGAAGGAGACTTTAGAACACATTGTTTTTCTGCCCAGCCTACTCAACTAGTCAGCAGTGTTGGATTTTACCACTTTGTCGGAATTTGGGGATCAGAGAGCACAAGCTTGCCCTAAAGATATTAAAAACCAGCCTTAGTAAACCATTGGTTTTTGCACTCTCCCGTTACTTGCTGGCTATGTGGAAAACCAGGGCTAAATCCAGCGTTTCTCACGGTTAAGTATCTGGTGCTACGTGTTAACGTGTGCAAATAAAACAAAATGTGCATTCTTAACGCTCTATTTTTTTTCTTGTTTTGAGCTCTTTTTCTCTGTACATATGATAGTTTTAAGGTTGTTTTTAGGTGCATTTGTTTTTATAATATGTATTTATTGAATTTTGATTATTAATGTTTTATCATTGTCTATTTGTGTGCTTTTTTATGGCCTCGAGCCGAAGTAAAAGGTTTTGAACGATGCCCTAGACATCCCCATTGAGCTGAGAATAGCTTGCTCATGGATCAATATGATGAGGTCATCCTGGGCATTGCAGGCTAGCTTACTCGGCTAACATCAAAAAGACAAAACCAAAAAGTCCGCCAGGTGTTTCTCTAAAAAAGAACTAAATGATGAGAGAAAATCTGGTAAAGCTTAGGAACGCGTACCCTGACAAAAGCCCTCATCGCAGGAACTTGAAACTCTACAAAATAACTGTAAAAAATACAAAAAAACTCATTATTTTAGTTTAAAGGCACATTCTTCAGAAAAAGTGCTGTAAGGAGCTTTTTGATATCATGAAACAGACCTCTATCCACCTCTACACTTGGAATGTCCTGGGGTGAAAGAGGCACGGCTGGACTGCTGCATGTTCCCTGGGGAGCCCCGGCAGAAAGAAGCAAGAAGCTACGGAGAACTGACCTGACGCCGGCCGGAGAGGCCCCTGCTGTGCCCGGTGGGTGAGCATCACTGCCTGGAACGAGTGCGGTGAAAAGGCTTGCGGCTGGGCCTGTGGCTTTGGAGGTGTGTGTGTGCCCGGGCTTATAGCTGTGACCTACAGATCTGACCGAGTGAGAGGACGGCGGGGCTGGCATTGCGACGGTTCGGGACTGGATGCCAGCTAGCAAAGAGGACGCGCTTTAGAATCCCCCACCTGACTTTTTGTGGCAGTGCGGCCTCTGAGAGAGCGGCGTGGCCTGGAGGAAGGCAACCCCCGAAAAGCAGCGGAGATTGGAGTTGGCGGACGATGCCCTCTGCCCTTCGGTCGCTGGGAGCCGGAGAGGTCTGTGGCCAGCCGTAGCTGAGCTAGAGGCTAGAGAGAGGTGAGGAGCGGACTGGAGCCGGATGGGAGATCGGGGCGAGCCTAAACTCGGCAGTGGCCTGTATCGAGGCTAGCGAGGGTGGGTTTCGGGGTTGCCTGGGAGAGCTACAACCACTGCGGCCGGCCCTTACCCGTCCGTGAGGTGCATCAAGCCCCCGGGAGGCAGGAGAAGAGCTGGGACTGCAAGTTGACATGGCTGAACGGGCTCGCCATTGGCCCGGACAAACCCCGGCTCGAACGCAGAGAGTAACACCGGGGCTTGGATTCCAGCATCCCGAAGCCTCCCCCATGGCTTGCAGATCACCGCCCCTCACTGGAAGAGCTCAATAGGGATTCAATTCTGAAGCATTAAGAACAACAACAAAATGTCAGGACAGGGCAAACATAGGCTTCACCACTAATCACGCCGGAGTTTTGAGGCATGTAGCTTTGTGGGATGAAAGAACCTTCAGACACCCACTGTCATGTCATGTAGGAAGAACTCTGGCACCTGTTTCCAGGAGCATAACAACCTCAACAACCCCAGGACTCAATATCTGCATTGTCAATATGGGGACCTATAGAGGACTAATTTCTGATGAAGATCAGGTCTCTAGTCACAACCCCTCTTCAATTTCACTCCCACACCCGCGTCTAGGGGAGTTAACGCTTTGCCTCACTCGTACCAGATCCATAACTCGTCGCTTGACAGCCGCCCATTTGTTGTCTGGGTACAATAACGATCATCATTATTAACTCTGTTCTCCCTGCATATAAGATGGCGACCGCCTAGTGGAAGCCTGACATTCCACATCATTTGTGACTGTACACTCAGCAGCCACGCACTTCTGACCAGATAGTGCAGAAGCCTGCTAAACATCTCCCCATCGCATTGAAGGCTCGCTCTGGAGTACAGGAACTACTCTGTCCAAGGATCCAAGAGGCGGCGCCTCTTGGATCCTTCACTCGGCGCTCTCCATCGCGGCGAGCAGCGGCCGGCTCCAGGCGGACTGCCCGGATTACTGCTGGCGTGCCTCACAAGCTGGGGCTATATTACGTTTGACCCAGACGCCCGTGACACCCGGTACACGAAGAGCTATCGCATACAGCATAATGGGGAAGCCAAGGGTCATCCATAATTGTTCGGACTTATTGCGGAACTAGAGTAACGTTTGGTTGATGCCCGGTGGAGCTATCATATGTAGCTATAGAGGAGCTTGACTCTGGGTCACCCCCCTTGGTTGGCACCTATCCAGCTGGATATCAGACATTGTTTTCTTCCTCATCTACCCGTTATGTTCCCTTCCCTCACTCCATCGATTTCGTTTTTCTATGTTTATTGAATGCACTAGCAATGGATTTAACTGTAATGTAACTTTAACTGATGTAACGCTGTAACACGTCTTAATCCTCATGTAAAGCGCTCTGATACCTCCGGGCCTAGCCTGGACTTCCTCGTCTCCTCGCCATGTCTCCTACCCCCTCCCCCACCTCGTCCCTCCTTCATTCTTTGCTTGCCTCCCCTATTCCTTTCCTCTCTCCCCTGAATCTCTTTCCCCCTACCTGCTTCGTTTATCCTTGTGCCTATGCTCCGCTCAATCTCCCTCCCCGTCGCGCTTTTTACATTATCCCCTTACCCTCTACACGCCATGAACCAACGGATGCAACTCGTAATTGACGTACCTTCTGTAACAATGGGTAACTTGTAACCTATGTAACCCTACCAGCCTGACTCCCTTAAATGGCCCCCTTAAGTATGCCCTTGTCCAAAGCACTCCTACTCCCCTTGTTGGGGATGGATCCAGCATTTTTGCCCTGGAGTCTCAGAGACCCTTCTGGGAGAGTCCACAGTGACAAGGGAGTCTCATATTGTAACGGACTGGGATTGATCCCCTTACCTCTGGGAACTGTCTCCTACCCGCCGGAAGTCGGACACTGTGTTCACGCTGGGTTTTCTACCCCCTCCCCCTCCTCTTCCCTCCTTCATTCTTCTAAGTGTGCCCGTGACCAAAGCACTCCTCTCCCCTTGTTGGGGAGGGATCCAGCATCTATGCCCTGGAGTCTCAGCGACCCCGCTGAAAGAGTCCACCGCGTCAAGAGAATCACACAAAATGGAAGACTGGGAATGACCCCTTTACCGCAGGGAGCCGTCTCCCACCCAGCCAGACATCAGACACAGTTACTTCCTCGTCTCCTCGCTGTGTCTCCTACCCCCTCCCCCTCCTCTTCCCTCCTTTCATTCTTGGCTTGCCTCCCCTTTTCCTTTCCTCTCTCCCCTGAATCTCTCTCCCCCTACCTACTTTGTTTTTCCTTGCGCCTATTCTCCGCTTAATCTCCCTCCCCGTCGCCCTTTTACATTACCCCCTTACCCTTCTACACGCCATGAACCAACGGATGTAACTTGTAATTGATGTACCTTTGGATGTAACTTGTAATTGATGTACCTTCTGTAACAATGTGTAACGTGTAACCTATGTAACTCTCCTCATGTAAAGCGCTCTGATACCTCCCGGGTCTAGCCAGCGCTATATAAAACTCAAATAAATAAATAAAAAACAACGCAAATGAAAACAGTGAAAAATCCTCCAGTTTCTTTGATGATGAAGTAAAAAAAGACTGAACTTTCTTAATCAACAAAGGATGGCATCATTTTAACTGCCCCTTCCTGGGAATCTGAGGACTAGCAGGCATCTTTTAAAAGATTACTCAATCTAACCTGATAATCACCATCATAAGTCTCAGAGCAGACACACATTTTTCTGATGCTATTCGAGCTTCTCTTTGTAAGAAGCTCAGCACCACCATCACTCCTTAGTACAAAAAGGTTGTACTTCTCAATATTGACCCGCAGAATATTGAGGTGCAAGAATATCAAGGGAGAAAATATCGTAAGGTAAGTGCCCATAGGAAGTATAGATTTACTATTCCTAACTCAACATCTACATGCCTTGAAGATATATATGTATCAATAAGGTACATTGATGTGGAGTTAGGGATAGAAAATCTAGAGTTACCTATCAAAGTTTTGTTTTCGATATTTTGCCCTCAAATTGTGCGCCATTAATATTGTGATGTTGATGTTCAGGGTGCACATCTTCAGGGACGTTGTAAGGATATTGGGGGCTGTGGCCCAAACGTATTTTGGGGGCCCCTGTTGGGAACAGTTTCGAATTTATGATCCAATTTCAGCTCTTTCATGCCCTCTTTAGCCATGTCACTGACAGAGTACAGGCAAACTTGTCCACATTCTAAATATGTTTACATCTAATATTCCGGGATAGTGACGTGTGTTTTCAATGTTATAACAGAGCAGCAGCTCACTAATATTACTGAAAATAATCTCTCTGACACCCTCCCATTTCTCATATGTGAGGTCCTGTTTTGACCTAAAAGAACTTTTTATGAATGTTGTATGAATAATAAACAAAACATTTCTTGCAAAATGTCTGTAATGGACTCTCACACATCACTCACATTAAAGTAAAGTAAAGGAAGACAGTATTTAAAACAATATGTTTAAGAATTATTCAAAGTCATTAGGGCAAGACTCTGCAGAACAGAGATGACTCTATGGGGGGGGGAGGGGCTGAAAGGCTGGGTCCCTGGGACAGAGCCCACTTTGCCCATGCCTTAAAACGTCTCTGCACACCGTGCAGATCAAGGAGACTTAAGTAACCTTTGACTTATGTCTAATCTTCCCTTTCTTGCCAATGCCCTGGAAGGCTGAATGGCAACACTGCTGAAACAATTCATAGCTTAAAGTATCGTTTTCAACGATTTGCAGTCGAGTTTCAGATATTTTTTCAGAGATGGATTCAGCCCTGAGACTGCTGTGTTCTAAGTAGTCGAAGATGCTTTATGAATGGTTACTTGATAAATCAAATCCTTGCCTCCTTTCCCTTCTAGCTCTTTCTCCTGCATGTGAGACGGATGATCATTCCTCTCTTGGAGGTCATCACTCTCTCCTCTTTTACAAGGTGTTCCACAAGGCTCTCACTTACCACACACTCTCTTCAGTCTGTTCGTGGAACCCCTCAATTCTCTCCTCAATCACTCACATATCTCAGACTACTTGTACGCCGATGAACGTTATCCAAAATCTGATTCTACAAAACCCCATAAACATTCTTGCCAGTGAAACTCTGCCAAATTAGACTTATTCATGCAAAAAAGAAAGCAGGTATCCCTGCTGAATTTAAATCAGTCCTTTCGAAGCTTGACTAAAGCACCTACTTTCTGATTTGGGCATCCTTAAAATCCACCTTGGACCACTAAAGGCAGCTTTTCACGCAAGAGCGGGACGTGTTTCGGTGAAAACCTCAATATCTGAATCCATCACCCCAGAATCTACCACTTTCAGGTGGCTTCTAACGGAGGCCAGAGGGCTATTTACCCTCCCTCGCCCTTATTGTGCAGCAGTTCCCTCTGAGTCTGCGGACTACCTAGCTCAGAAACGCTCTATTTTCTTTCAGACTTTCAGAAAATCTAGAACATTAAAACTATCTTTTTCAGGATTTCCACCCACAAACAGGGCAAATCATCGCTATTATGAGTGGTGCCTTTTCTACACCTTTCTCGCTTGAGACCTTTTATCAGCTGTTTCGCATTGACTCTTTGATTTTTAATTTTGACCTGCAATTATTGTTTTGTTTGTACACATGTGAGAGTTCTCTAGCTGTTTAAAATATGTTTACCTGATCTGGTGTTCTATCAAGTTAAAATATTGTAACAGTACACGTGGTATATTTCTCTGTATGTTTTTGCATTCCATGTAAGGCATTCTGCTGCACTAGTGGTTTAGTTTGTGCTGTAGAAAACCCCAAATAAATGCATATATGTCATGGAGGCACAAACCATGCGCAAGATGAACAGACGCTCGCCATAGTACAAATTCCGTGCCATAGAATTGGTGCCATATAATTCCACTCTAGGCGCTTGCTAAAGGCTCTTCAAATACACATCGACCGCACACCTTGCAGTGTTTTTTTCATTTATTGTGCACAGGTGGGGGCCAATTGCCTTTCTTCAACAAATTGTGCCTTGAGAAGCTTTGTCATAATAGGTAACTCTGCAGGTGGAGCGAACACCTTAACGCGAGTCATTCATTCAGCAGGTGTTGAAAGCGCTCAGATTCAGCAAACACATTCCCAGCAAGCATCTTATCACAGGCAAACGAACTGAATTAATGAGAGCAGTGGTACTTTGGGGATATTTCTGCTGGACACGGCTCTTAAACTTGCCCTTTGCAAAGCGTGTGCATTTATCTCTCGCATAATGTCAACGACCATTAGTAAAGCACCCACAGGATTTGTAAAGCAAAACAGCAGAATGAATCAGCACTGCAGTCAGTGGTACTCATTTTATCAACCTTGAAAGAACAAAAGTCTGAGTCAGCACCACTGGGATGGGAAATGCTGAGTGAAATGTCTTTATAGGTAATTTCAGTTTTAAAAGGTTCCTCTATAAAACATTTAGCTATCGGGTTTTCCCCTGATGTTTTCTGTTTTTTGAATGAAATCTTTACATTATTCACATTAGCTCAATGTGTTCTCTGTGTTTGAATGAATTATGATATTAGCTCATAATGTAGCTGGATTCATATGTATAGTAATTGCCAATAAACGCATTTTGACAGTGGTACCTGAAAGAGAAGGCCAGCCTGCTCTTCAGAGTTCAATGATAGCCAGTCTGAATCAGAGCTGTGTCTGAAAGAATTCCTTCTTCAGGCTGATCAGAAAAAGCACAGGACAATTTGTGCATTTAGGGGGAAGCTCAGTGTTTATTAAAAGTGAGATATGGAAACTCATTCCTCAAAGCACTAAAAAGGTCCCCACATTACTGCCTAAGACCTCATTAACCTTGATATATTTGCAATGATGATGGTTTATATTCTGGTATAGTAGATATAAGTGCACTGGGTCCTGGGCATGTTATCTCTTTTACATTGTCCTTGGCACAAATAAACAGGAAGCCATGCTTTATCTATCCTTCCATACCTTAATAGGACACTGTCTGGTGCCCCAGGGGTGCCCTGAAAAGCACAAGCTGAGTTCTTTCTTGGTGGCTAATGGAATGTACAGGACAAATCTAGTTGCCACAATCAGAAAATACAGAGTCGTGCATTGGGGGCTGAGTCCAGGTTCCATGAGTTACTTTCCGGTATTCATAGAGGTCATCGCAGGAAGGATAAGACTCGGTCGCCACGGACATCACGGTACTCCCTGCATTGAAAACTAACAGTGTTTCAATTATGTCCCATGTGTAAATTTACATGTCAAATAAAGGCATAAAAAATGGGAACAAGGCTGGGACCCGCCCAACTCACCTCTTGTCCTACTGAACAAGACCCCAAAGACTCATGAACTTTTGATCTCAACCCACAAAGATCTGGTTTCAACTCATGACCTTGTGGAAAAATGTCAAACAGTTTAGCTGTCCTGTCTCCACCGAAGTACGGAAAGACATTTGTAGAACCAGCGATTTTGATAACCATTGAGTGCGCAGGTTGTCAATTTTCAGGTTTGACCCTTGTGAATACTCAGCACTGGCGTCGGTTTCCTATCTTTGCCGCAGCAGCGTGCCTTCCCCAGGTAGTCTTTCACCTTCCTGTAGCCGAAGATCATGACACAGGCACTCGCTGAGTAATAGATAGATGAAAAGATGCCATATGTGCTGTTGAGCCAACTATTTTCCATCTCTCCCTGTATAAATCCAGAGATTATTGCAATCCAGATGATATCACTGGAAATCCAGCAAACTACGTAGATAGACAGGAGGGAGAGCAGAATTTTGGTTGCCTGCACTGAATGCTTGTTCCAGCTGCTCGTGGCAGTGTGCGCGGCCTGCATGCTCCTTACCTGCCTCCGGTGCTTGCAGATCAGGTTGATAGTGAAGACGTTAAGAACAGTCACAATGATTATCGAGATGAAGTCGATGGTGACCGATGTGTATGTGATGAACTTAATGATGACGCTGGCAGATTTTCCCAAACAGTTGGCGCTCGTCAAGTAGACAATGGTGTTGTTGTGCTTATTCACAGCATTGTTGTTGTACTGGAGGTAAGGGATGTGAAGGAAGATGCTGAACACCCAACATCCGACTAGGCTCCAGTTGACATACAAACCCTGGTGCCGGTGGATGAACTTTGACCAGCGGTGATTGGGCCGCTGGATCTTGATCAGGTGAAGCAGGCTGAGGTTCTCCACCGACCAGATGCTGACCATCCTCAGCGTGTGGTAGATGTAGAGGAGAATCTGGCACCCCAGCTCCTCGAAGACCTTGGTGCGGAACAGAAGGAGCAGCCCGGGGATCTCCTTGTAACAACAGAGCAGCAAGTTGACAATTGCCATGTTCACAATGATCCTGTCCAGAGGCTGCAGGACTTTGTGCTTGATGGCGTTGCTGATGAAAGCAAAGAGGACAATCAGGTTGCCTGTGGTCCCAAAGATGGCACAACAGTAGATGACGACAGCAGCGATACCCGTGGGGCTTGCTATCATTTTCAAAAGTTGCTTTGAAGTGTTTCCTCTAATTGCTTCCTTAATTCTCCAATTGGTTCCTCTGTTCGCCGCCTGCCCTTTATGCGTCTCTGCTGCTGGACCATCTCATGACGGCTTCATACAGCGCCCAAATGGACGGAGTTATTATCCGGTCTGCTAGGTTTTGTTCTAGCTCAATTTTAATCGACTAACAGTGCTTTTATAACCTGGTAGGGTGCAGGAAACGAGTCTGCTTCCTTTGTTTGCATAGCCATGGTAACCCTATGCCAACAAGATATGATGCTGTAATGTGGATCAAGGAATGACTTACAGAAAATATGGGAAGACGATGAATAGCTAATAGAAACTCCATCACCCTTCATTCTGTTCGAAAAGGTTTAGAAAGGTTTGCAAGAGCACATTAACAGGGGCCTGCTTTACACAGTGAGAGTAGGTAAGAAGGTTGCATAGGGCATGGGCCAGGCAGATTGGAAACCAGTTGCAAGGTTTTCTTTTGCGCAACCTCCTCAAAAGGATATGAAAAACTTTTCGCTTTGCCACTTCCGTGATAAATCATCACTTTTGCAAGATATATTTTGCATAAAATAGCTAATGTTCTGCTGCCCAATTCCATTTGTATAAAAAATGTGTATGACAGTGTATTGCCTTCTAATGAAAGTGAAATGAACTCGTCATATAGAAAAAAATTAACCTGGGCCACGGCAAACTACTAAAATATAAAATGTCACAAAGGTAAAAAATTGGGAACTTCGGGTGTGATACGTTTTTGACATAAGCCGTGTCTCAGCACGTAGATCTGAAAGGAATTTATCACCCTAGAGTCTGTATTGGCACCTCACACAGATTTATCTCACAGTGCGTGTTTTTATTAAACGCATTAAGTAATCAAGCATTATTATATGTGTACTGAAGTGATGTGCAGCCAGATGCTAGCCATTTTCAAAGCTAGTAGTATTAAAATATTATTCAAGAACTCCCAGTCCAGGGGTCTAGTAGGAAAATGAAAATCAGTCATTTTCAAAGCTAGTAGTATTAAAATATTATTCAAGAACCCCCAGTCCATGGGTCTAGTAGGAAAATGAAAATCAGTCATTTTCAAAGCTAGTAGTATTAAAATATTATTCAAAAACCCCAGTCCATGGGTCTAGTAGGAAAATGAAAATCAGTCATTTTCAAAGCTAGTAGTATTAAAATATTATTCAAGAAACCCCAGTCCATGGGTCTAGTAGGAAAATGAAAATCAGTCATTTTCAAAGCTAGTAGTATTAAAATATTATTCAAGAACCCCCAGTCCATGGGTCTAGTAGGAAAATGAAAATCAGCCATTTTCAAAGCTAGTAGTATTAAAATATTATTCAAGAACTCCCAGTCCATGGGTCTAGTAGGAAAATGAAAATCAGTCATTTTCAAAGCTAGTAGTATTAAAATATTATTCAAGAACCCCCAGTCCATGGGTCTAGTAGGAAAATGAAAATCAGTCATTTTCAAAGCTAGTAGTATTAAAATATTATTCAAAAACCCCAGTCCATGGGTCTAGTAGGAAAATGAAAATCAGTCATTTTCAAAGCTAGTAGTATTAAAATATTATTCAAGAAACCCCAGTCCATGGGTCTAGTAGGAAAATGAAAATCAGCCATTTTCAAAGCTAGTAGTATTAAAATATTATTCAAGAAACCCCAGTCCATAGGTCTAATAGGATAATAAAAAGACGAGGTTGATGTATTTTCTACATAATCTGTCTGCATCCTTGTACTTATGTAAGGTTCTTCCTGAGAGCAGTAAAAGGAGTATCAGTCATTGAGTGCAAGTTAAATCTGTAGTTTATAGCAGTAAGACCGCGCAATAGTTAAAGTAAAAACAATTCATTGCTATTGTTTTGAATGTTAAATTTGAAAACAATTGACTGGATTCACAGCCCCAATCCGTATACACAAAAAGTGTGCCAAATCAGAAAGTCTTAAGAGGTACAGGTTTTTGGTAAGACACTCATTCGAGTACCCAGTCCCTTATTTTTTTGCGGACACTCATCAACCCCCTTATGCTGCCACTCTCCCAATCCTTTTTGAAGCAAATACTTACTTCACTACATGCATCTCAAACTTTCAAGGTGAGATGTAGACTGGAGAATAGACAACAGCAAGAGCCAATGTAAAAGCTTCCAGGGTCGTGATTGTCAGGCACTTATTGAACTGGTTCAGGAGTAACACACCAATCTCAAGTAAGATCATGCAGAATTGTGGGTGAATTTATACTTATGTACCAGTCACTAAGTGCAGTTGTTTAGCAAAAGATAGGAGTTCCTTTCTTCTTCACTGAAGGATTTTACCCCACCCCACGCTCACACCACCACCACCACCACCACCACCACTCCCCCCAAGATGGTTTCACTACTTTCACTTGTTTTCAAATGTCTACACATAGAGACAATGTGTCAGCTACAGCATTTAGAAACATCAGTAGTGTGGTATTTAATATTTGTAAGACACTGAATTATGGATTTTGGAGTGAGTGAGCCCTCCAACTTAACAAGGCACTATCTTTATGATTTAGAGTAGTGTTCACTGAGATAATATGTTGCTCAAACCCTGGAAGCAATGGCATTTTCAGCAGGGTTTCTCCAGAGAAATATGTCATAGGTTCAAGTAGTACTCTATAATAAAACTGAAGCAGAAGCCAATGAGGGTCCCTAGTAGACAGTTTGTTCTGACCTCGCACTGAAACAATTTCTTTTGGAGCCAAAAGTTCTGAAAATAAAGGATAAAGCTGGTTCCATAGCTGCTGAGGTCACTTCACTGCTCGGATGGTTTTTCAGTTTTTCACGCCCAAGTACTTTGTTTGGATTTAGGGCCTTATTTACAACTGAGCTGATTCGGGACATCTGCCAAAGTGCGGTGCCTGCCATATTAATGATGTCAATAGCACTCTAAATATGGACGACGGAACACCCACCACTTTTTGGTAGAGGCCCCTTCCCACCAAACTCTAAATAAGCAGCTTAGGGGCCTTAATTGGACTTTGGCAGGCAGGGTACTTCGTTAAAACGTGCTGGATCTCCCATCGCAGCGTTTAGAGTGCCATTTGGTACAATGCACGTGTAATACTTCATATGGGATGGGACATTAGCCAACCTTTTGATACAGTTCTCTGCCTGTCAGCCCTTAAATAAGACTCTTAGGGCCCGATTACGATCTCATCAGGAAAGCAGTCCAAGAGAATTGGTTTTGCTATGCTTTCCGAAGGACTCGACCACAAGCTTTCCGAACGACGGATTAGGATGGATTGCATGTTAAATTCCTACTGAGTCGGTAAGAAACCAATCCGCACAACCAAATCGTCCGGAAACAAGCCTGATGCGGCTGAATCGTACAGAAACGCTGAATAGCATTCCTGTTACAAATCAGACTCGGTTTACCCCACGAACAGATGACGATGCATCGACGCGGTTTCTGAACCATGTCGGTTGGTGTTACAAATGGCAATTGGAAACTAATAAAAACAGTCAAAACAAGCATTGGCACTGCCAAAATACCCCCCAAAAGTTCAAATATTAGCCACACCCACCAATCCATCTATATAAAGGGCCAAAAACATGACCATGGTCCTTTGCTCTAACAGAACTACTGCTAGGTCACAGGAGTCTCCACATTTTTCCTGCTCTCTGCCTCATACACTCACACTTCACCCACCACACAACTTGCACAGATTTTATTTTAAAACAATTCTTACAAACACACACTCTTTTTCATATTCACACTCACCCTCACCTTCACACTCAGACTCACCTTCACCTTCACATTCACCCTCACCATGGGCCCAAGGAAGCAGCCACGGTTCACAAAGAAGATGTTGGAAGTACTTATAGATGAAATAGTCAGAGTAGAGCCACAGTTATTTGGGAACCTACTCCAACAGACCCCCCTTTCCCAGAGAAATAGATTGTGGGACAGGATAGTCAACAAGTTAAACGCTGAAGCACATGTCCTGCGCACAATGGATGATATCAGGAGTAGGTACTATGATGTGTGAAGGAGGGTCAAAAAACTGCTGGTCTGAGAACTCGCTCAAAGCCAGCAGACTGGCGGTGGCCCTCTTGCACCACCTGTGCACTTCACTTCCTGGGAGGAGAAGGTGCGTGCCATCCTTCTGCCGGAGAGTGTCTATGGACTACCAGAAGCACCAGAGTCTGGTAAGTACCTACTCCACATTCAAACAGAGTTACCAATTACACCTCCATAGACATCACTGTAAATGACACAGTGATACAAATAACTGTTTTTTAATTATTTGTTTTTTAATTTATAAAGCGCAGCGTATGCCCAAAGGCGCCTTGGCGCTGCTTGCAATAAAGGTAAGAATAGATACAAGATTAAAACGGAAGAATAAAAAGCCAGGTTTTAAGAAGCTTTCTAAAAGCCAGGAAATTACAGCAGTTTCTTATAGAGATGGGCATTGTGTTCCAAAGGTGGGATGTGGAAAGCACAAAGCTTCTCCCTCCCCAATTAACTTTGTTAAAACAGTTAACTGACAAGGTCATGGAATTTATAGACCACAATATTCTGTTAGGAGTATACCAGGTCAGTTTATTTCTAAGAAGTTTGGGACCATGTGGGTGCACTGCTTTGTGAGCTATACACAAGGCTTTAAAAGCTATTATCTTTTTAATTGGCAACCAGTGAAGCTCATTTCTAGCTTTGGTCACTGACTCAGATTTTTTTATTGTTTGTCAAAATTCTAACAGGTGCATTTTGTATTCTCTGAAGTCTATTTATAATGCCCTGCTGGGCACCTACCAAAAGGGCATTACAATACTTATAGAGGAACCTTGTGGAACTCCACAAGGCAAGCAAAAAGAATCTGACCTGAAATCTCCTAAGCTAACAGACTGTTTTCTTTCCTCCAAAAAGGAGGATAATAGTTGGAAAGCTGTACCATTGACACCTATGTCTAATAGCCGTTGCTTCAAAATTGCATGGCTGACCGTGTCAAAAACCGCGGATAGGTCCAATAGGACCACCGCAGCTCTATCTCCCCGATCCAGAATCGCCCTAACCTCTTCCGCCACAATAAGTAGGGCAGTTTCCGTCGAGTGGGCTTTCCTGAAACCAAATTCAGCCTCATCTAAAATGTCTTGTTGTTCCAGGAACTGAGTGAGACAAAAATTGAGATGTCTCTCCAGTACTTTCGCTGGATAAGGCAATCTCGATATGGGACGATAGTTCTGTTCTTCGGCTGGATCTAAGGATTGTTTCTTAAGAAGAGGTAAGAAAGTAACGTTTTTCCATTCCCGGGGAAAATGTACAGATGTTATAATGTTATTAAGCATTAAGGAAAAAGGATGCGCCATCCAATTCATTATTTTATGCATCAACTTGGGAGGGCAGGGATCAAAGGGAGCACCGGATTTAGTTAATTTAAGGAGCTCCAACATTCGTTCTGGCGAGATAACTGGGAAACTGTCTAGAAACTGTCGGCTTAGAACCTGTTGTGTGGTAACTTGTAGTTGATTGTTTGAACTATTATTTAAAATAAGTTCTTTATAAACCGCCTCAACTTTGTTTTTAAAAAATCCAGCTAAATTTTCACAGAAAAGCTGTGAGGGAGGCTGAGAGGGCGGAATAGCGAGGGCTGATAGATTAGACACTGTCTTGAACAACTCTCGTGGCAAATTGACCGTTGAACTCATTTTATTAGTAAAGAAGTTGGTTTTCTCAGAAATAATAAAAATGTTATATTCCTGGAGTTGCTTTTTGTATCTTTCTTTTTCCTCAAGTGCATAGTGTTTTCTCCTGTTCCTTTCCTGCAGGTGGCATACTTTTTTTTTTTAGACGTAATTGCTCAGAGAACCATGGAGCAGATGGACTTCTTCTGTGACTAATGACTTTCTTCTCTGGGGCTAATGTCATCGTTGCCTCATGTATCCATTTAGAGTACCACGAAGCAGCCCGATCTGGGCTACCTGTTAGCACCGGTTTCGTAGTCTCAAGTTTTGAAATTAAATCTTGTTTGTTTATTTTATTCCAAGACCTAATCAACTTAAACTTATGTTCTGAACTTGTAGCTGTTTTTGTTTGCTTGAAACGAAACTCAAACTGGACCGCCTTATGATCTGACCAAGTAACCTGAAGACTATCATGTAGGACTAAGTTTCGGAAGTTCGTAAAGATACCATCAAGCGTGTGACCAGCTTTTAAACAAACTAGATGAAATGAGCATGTGATGCATATAGTCTCACAGGGAGGGACGAGGGACTTGGTAGGTCCAGCATACAGGCCCGAGGATATTGGTAAAGAGAAGAAGTATGCTGTTCCTAGGGATGGGGATGAAAGTTGTGACAGGCCACGTCAGTAATGGCGGTTACCAGTAGGTGCTAAATAGGACAGGTTAGTTGGTGCTCAGTACCAGGGATAGCTCCAATAAGGAGCAAGGGCCCTCACACACCCCGAGGGGTGTCATGCTTCATCATAGGGCAGCTCCTCGTTGAGCCAGCGCTGCAATGCCCAACGGGCCCCGAAGGTCTTCTCGGTTTGCCGTCGTAAAGCTAAATGATGTTATATGAGGGTGCCTATGTATAGTGAGTAGAAGTGGGATCATGTATGTGAGGTTTAAAAATGGCTCCTGGATTCTCCAGAGGCAGTTTATTCAAGGAGTACCTGGGCCACGAGTAAAAACAGATTAAAGAGTCGTGGACTGAGGAGGGAGAATTAAACCCGTCTCAGTTTCAGTGAGTTGTGCAGGGGGCCAACATGTTTCATGCCTTAATCAGTCCGTAAGGATCTAAGCATTTCTTCAGGACCTATTGATCCTCATCTACTCCGAGGGGGCGGCAAGTGGAGTTTAGCCAAAGGGAGCAAGGAGTCACGTCCCCTCAAGTCAGGATTCCACAGTAGTCCTAATATGTGATAAAAATAAGAGGTACAATTATACCTTCTGGACATTTGGGGACAGACGGCCTTGGGTAGGTCCCATACTAGGAACCTCGTGGACTAAAATTGGTCCCTCTCGCAACGCCAGCGAGTATCCCAACCTGTCTCTGTTGGGGCAGCACAATCCCCATTTTTAGGTGCACAATGTTCCAGAAGGTATATATGCTTTACTCACAGTGAGTGGAAATGTACTAGCAAGATGGCTGACACTGCTGCATGGTGTCTGGAGCAGAAGGCTTTGATGGGAGTTGCAGACAAGTCAACCAGCATGTCAGACATCTTGATAGTACACTACCCATCATTGTCTGATCACTCTATCTGGTGTGCTGTTTGATCTGTGTGGGAAGGTGTGCGTGGACTCCTCCTCACACCCATCACAAATAGCTCATCTGGCACTATGGCTACCTGACAGTGTGGGGAAGTGTACTTGCAAGATGGCTGACACTGCTACCTGGTGTTGAACTTGAAGCAAAATCCCATCATTGCCTTGTGCTACAAACACCAGGCCCCAGTGTCAGCCATCTGCCAGTACATTTCCATTCACTGTCAGGAACTGCATAACTCCAGGTGTGCTGTTTGGGCTGGCTGGGAAGGTGTGTGGAGGACAGGGCATGATGGGAGTTGAAGTCAGTGCAAACACTCCTCATCCCAGCCAGTACAAACAGCCCACCAAGAACCATACTTACCTAATAGTGAGTGGAAGTGTACTGACAAAATGGCTGACACTGTGGACTGGTGTCTGGACAACTATGCCGTGCTGAGAGTTGTGGACAAATAGGCATCAGTCATCAGTGTCAGACATCTTGCAAGTACATTCCCACTCACTGTCAGGGAAGCTGAGTTACAGGTAGGCTTTTGGTGTTGGGTGGAAAGGTGTGTGTGGGACAAGTCCTGATGGGAGTTGTAGCCATCTCAAATACTCATCCTCCCACCCAGCCCTGCTAACTCCTCTGAGCCTGTGCTTACCTCACAGTGAGGAGAAGTGTACTGGCAAGTTGGTTGACACTGGTGACTGGTGTTGATCTTGAAGCCAACTCCCATCAAGGCCCTGTACACCAGACACCATGCAACTGTGTCAGCCATCTTGTTAGTACACTTCCATTCACTGTCAGGTAGCCATTGGCCCAGATGCGCTGTTTGTGTTTTTTGGGAGGAGGAGTGTTTGCTGTCACTACAACTCCCATCAGGCTCTGTCAGACACACACCTTCCTACCCATCCCAAATAGCTTACTTAGGACTCTGCTTTCCTGACAGTGAGTGGCAATGTGCTGCCAAGATGGCTGACTCTGGGGACTGGTGTCTGAAGCAGAAGGCCCTGATGTGTGTTGCAGTCAAGTCAAACAACAGGCACCAATGTCAGACATCCTGCTGGTACATTTTGCACCACTGTGAGGTAAGCTTAGTTCATGCTGGCCTGTTTGAACTGGGTGAGAAGGTGTACCTAGGACAGGGCCTGATGGGAGCTGTAGCCATTGCAAATACTCCTCCTCCCATCCAGCCCTGGTAACTCCTCTGGGCTTATTCCTACCTCACAGTGAGGGAAAGTGGACTAGCAAGATGGCTGACACCGCTGCATGGTGTCTGGAGCAGAAGGCCTTGTTGGGTGTTGCAGTCAAGTCAAACAACAGGCACCAGTGTCAGCCATATTGTCAGTACATTTCCATTCACTGTCAGGTAAGCATGGTTCCAGTTGGGCTGTTTGGGCTGGGTGGGAGGAGGAGTGTTAGCCCTGACTACATCTCCCATCAGGCCCTGTTCTACACACACTCTACTCACCCAGCACAAACAGCCTTTCTGGAACTCTGCTTACCTGAGAGTGAGTGGAAATGTACTGACAAAATGGCTGACACTGGGGACTGGTGTTTGGAGCACAAGGCCTGGATGGGATTTGTGGGCAACTCTGACAACAGGCACCAGTGTTAGACATCTTGATAGTACATTGCCACTCACTGTGAGGTAGGCATAGTTCCAGGTGGTCTGTTTGGGCTGGCTGGTAAGGTGTGTGGAGGACAGGGCCTGATGGGAGATGTACTCAGTGGAAACACCACTCATTTCAAACAGCACAACAAGCCCACCTGGAACTATGCTTACCTGACAGTGAATGGAAATGTACTGGCACGATAGATGACACTGGGAACTGGTGTGTGGACAACAAGGCTCTATTGGGATTTGTGGCCAACTCAGACACCAAGCACAAGTGTCACACATCTTGATAATCCATTTCCAACACTGTCAGCAAACCATTATGTAATATGGTCAGTTTTCTCTGGTTGGGAAGAGGGTGTGTAGGACAGAGCCTGATGGGAGTTGGAGTAATGGCAAACACTCCTACCCCCATCCAACCCAACCCCTTCATTTGTGCCTATGGCTACCTGACATTGAATGGAAGTGCGCTAGCAAGATGGCTGACTCTGTTGCATGGTGTTTGGTGCACAAGGCCTTGTTGGGATTTGGATTCAAGTTTAACACCATGCACCAGTGTCAGCCTCCTTGCTAGTACACTTCCCCTCACTGCCAGTTAGCCATAGTCTCAGAGGAGTTAGCTGAGCTGGGTGGGAGGAGTATTTGGAAAGGCTACAACTCACATCAGGACATGTCCAACATACACCTTCCCACCCATCACAAACAGCCCAACAGGAACTACCCACAGTGTTTCCAAATTTACTAGCAGGATGCATGACACTAGGCTCTGGTGTCTGACTTTTCCACAACTCGCAACAGGGCCTTGTGCTCTAAACACCAGGCACCAGTGTCAGCAATCTTTGTCAGTACATATCCACTCACTCGCAGGAAAGCGTAGTTCCAGTGGTGCTGTTTTTGCACGGTAGATGAGTGTGTGTAGTACAGGGCCTGATGGGAGATCTGGACATTGCAAACACTCCTCCCACCCAGCACCAAAAGCCTACCTGGAACCATGCTTTCCTTAGAGCAGGGGTCTTCAAACTGTGGGGCGCGACCCCCAGGGGGGCCGTGGAGCGATGCAAAGGGGGTCGCGCCTTCCCAGTCACACTTCTGCCGAGGCCCAAGGGCTTCAGCCCCCTCTTCCCCGTCCTGCGTCTCAGCCCGGGCTGCTGCAGTGCAACTCGAGCTGCTGGGGGCTCAGCTGGGCAGTGTCTGGAGTCTTATCTCCGGCACGCCCGAGTTTTTCACAGGTCTTTAAAGACCATTTGCATGTTTACATGCCTTTGTAAACTGGTTACAGAGGCTTAGTTTTTTCCTGGTTCCACTACCCCCTGGGCCCCCACTCTGCCTATTCCTTACATTTGTATTTTACCTTTACTGCTGCAGTGTGAGAATGCATTTCATGAAAAGGAATATAAAGTAGGGTTGCCAAAAGAAAAATGCCTGCCGTGTTTTGTTTAAAGAGCCCGCAAAGACCTCCTCTTGACACTAAATAGACTTATAAATAAAAAAGTATGTATGCATTCGTTATGTGACTTTTCTGTCTTTGTTCTCTTTAATTATCAGTCATGGATCATTGAGGCAGCCCTAGAACACAATTAAAAGTGCTTTCTATTTATATTTGCTGTTCGAAGTATGCACAGATAAGTGCTTAAAATACAGCTTTAGGTGACTGCTTATTTTTGTACCGACTGGGCCATCAAAATAATCTGCTGGCAACCCTAACCATAGGACTGGAAGTTTGTTGCAGGATCAGCACATTATTTATTTCCTCGATCCCCGATTAATGCCATAATAGCAATAGTTTAACTTAGATCTTAAACCCTACGCCGCCGTCCATAACATGCTGAGTTACTTCAAGTGTCTGGGAATGCACTCTGCATTCAGACAACTCACTCGTCATTCTCGCCCTTCACTTTCACGCTCACCCTGCATTCACAGCGATCACAATGCACTCACACCATTCACCCGCTCACCCTGCACTCACAGTGATCACTCTGCACTCACAATGCACTTGCGCTGTTCATCCTATACCTCACCCTGCAGCCACACGAGTACACTACTCATCCTGCACTCATGTGACACTTCACTCACCTGTCCCCCTCACTGCTCAATATGCAACTCACTCAAACAAGCCCATCAGTAATCATACACTCATTCATCCCATTCTGAACTTGCATCCGCACCTAAATTCATAAGCCACCTCACTCACCCTGCAGTCACTCCTCTTACCCTACTCTCACACTGTTGCATCGCTCACCGTGCACTCACATGGGCCCTCTTGTCACCCACACAGTGCAGGGGTTAACGTTCCTGCTACAAAGAATATGTACCATGCAGATCACAGAAATGAGTGTGAGTAAACTATGAGTAGCGCTATAAAAAAATGAAATGTTTGTCAGAAAGGTGCTATAGAGAGATTAGGTGAATTGTTGGTGAGTGGCAGTGAAGGAATTCATGGAGAAGGAGGAAACGGGGTGGGGCACCAAAAAGACTGTTGCACCGTGTGCGACCAGTGTTAGGACCAGCCCTGGCTGGGAGTGTTAAAGGTGAAGTGAGAGGTTGAATGGGGAGAGTTCAGAAGTTGTAAAAGGGGTGAAATAAAATGGCCTGCAAAGTGAGAGAGGGATCCGGGGTTAGGAGAGGACAGAGGGATGGAAGGGAGGGGGTGAGAGGAAAGCTGCATGGGTAAACTGCTTAACTCTGCACAAAACCGCCAGGGTTTTAAGGGACCCCTGCTTCTCCCGGCCAGGGCCAAGTGAGCTTCTAATGTGGCAGCACGTATTCCTGCGGAGTGGAAGGCCCTTCACAAAGGTTGACTAGAAATCTTTCTGATGTTAATTGCTGTATTTTGGTTATACACTGGTACTGATGGGGCGAAATCTTTCCTCAGTGTTACTGTGTACGCGGCATCACATAAAATCATTTACCTTTTCTTCCCACACAATTTAGTCAAGGCTGTCACGTAATTTGGTCCTCACCTGCCTCATAATTCCAGTAGCCCTGCCTACAGGTTTAGAAATTTTTGTCAGGAGGGGGTCCTTACGCCTCAAAATGTTGACAGGGGGGTCTCGGCATCCAAAAGTTTGAAGACCTCTGCCTTAGAGTGAATAGAAATGTACTGCCAAAATGCCTGAAACTGGGGCATGGCGTTTGGAGCACAAGGCCATGATGGGAGTTGGAGTCGACTCAGACACCAGGCATCACTGTCAGACATCTTGGAAGTACACTTCCACTCACTATCAGGGACAGCATAGTTCCAGGTGTGCTGTTTGGGCTGGGTGGGAAGGTGTGTTTAGGACAGGGCCTGATGGGAGATGGAGTCAGTGCAAACACTCCTCCTCCCACCCAACCAAATAGATAATCTGGGCCTATGGCTACCTGACAGTGAGGGGATGTGTACTAGCAAGATGGCTGACACTGGGGACTGCTGTCTGAACCTATCACAACTACCAAATTTGCCTTTGTGCCATAAACACCAGCCACCAGTGACAACCATCTTGCAAGTACACTTACCAGCACTGTCTAGACAACACTTTTCCTGGTGGCCTGGTTGGGCTGGGTGGGAGGAGGAGTGTAAGTTTCACAAATAGAGCCTAAGCAATCACACCTTAGTTCATTAAAGTAGTCTGCCACAAAATGGTAGAAAGCACAGTTTGTGATCTCATCTAACTATGGAGTAAATGTACAAAATACATGATCTGTGTAGGCACAAAGCTAAGCAGTCACACATTTGGCTCCTCACAGCCATTCACTTGTGTATAATGAGATGAGAACAAGAAGCACCTCACTCACATCATTCCTACAAATTTTTGGGTAAATAAACAGACTGTGAGTGTGTAGTCTGCCACACCTATGTGACTGCTAAAGACATGCACTAAGCCCAGTACACAGCTCTCAAAAATGCCAACATTTGGAGATAAAGAGTACGTATGCCACCGTGAAAGTACAGATGTGGAAAACACCAACCCACTTGTGTCATTCACAGGGTATCACAAACCAGTCAATGTCTTTGGACATGTAATGTGAACTAAACACAACATGCCCATTTATGCACATAACTGGACATGTTCATTAATCCCCATCTTGACTGAATTACATTGTCCCCCCAAAACATAGGCCACCATCATGGATGAAGGAGGCCAATATTTGTACATTAACTCATCATTAGGTTCAGTAGCCTATGTAATGGGTATGATTTGAGGGGCTGTGGACATTCACATCAATCATTGTGTCTTTTATGTACCCGCAGGGTGAGCTAGGAACACCCCCGGAACCAACTAGGACAGCCAGTTCCAGACTCTGGTCGAACAGGAGCTCTCCAGCGTCGATGTCTCTCAACATTCCTCGGACAATGAAGAACAACCTGGCCCATCAGTTTTGGGTCGGCCCACAGCACCAGCAGTGGCTACAGCAGGATCCTCTGCGACCACTCCTGCCTCAGCAGACAACACCCAACTGACCCCTACCCTGACGCACACAGCAGCCCGAGCTACCACGGACAGCACAGCAACACAGGGCACTCTGAAGTTGGCGGACAACAACTCCCCTGTCAACAAAGAGGGAGGCTCAGTGTTGACTGTGCCCCTACCAAATGGGCCTGCTCGGCTGGGTAGGGGTAGTGGGAGGGGCCGTGGGGACCTGCACTGTCATGCAGCTGTGCTCCTTATGAGGAGCACCCAAACCTCTCCCGGATCCTCAACGCCTACGCGGGTTGCCAGGGAGAATTTGGCCAGGTCGTCAGGAACATTGAACAGCTGCAGGCAGCTCAAAACCAACGACTGGATACTTTCCTATCTAAAATTGATGACCTGACTGCGGTGCAGCGAGACATTGGCCCCTGCCTCCGCCAGATTGCTAACAACATGTCCACACCTCCCTGTGTGCCCACAACATCCGGTGCATCAACATCAGCACAAGCCACAGGGAGGGATGTGGACTCTGGCGGAGAGTCCCCAGCACCGCCGCTGCCTGCACCTGAGGGTTACCCCACGAAACGTGGAAAGGGTCGTCCGAGGAAGAGTCCCTGAGAGACAGATGGCAATGCATCACCCCCAGGAAGTGACAATCTGCCCTTGATATCCTCCATTGTGTGCCAAGCGTTCACTTTGTTGATTGTCATTGAACTGTCCCACATTGGATGGAGGGTATAAGTTGGACTTTGGACTCATAAAAACTGTGGACTTACTTTTGAAGACTTCTTTTACAAACACTACCAACTCCTATCTGCACTTTGTTTTTTTCTTTGTTGAGCACTCCGCCATTGTGTGGAAAGATCTCCTTACGTCATGCACTAAAATAAATCACTTTTCACTAAATACTTGCTCATGTCATGACTTTGAATCCCAAATGTACAGTTTGAAATGATGCACAAAATCACAAAGAAGAAAGTGTCAACAACATTGGTAAGAAATCACTTCCAAAATGTCAAGTAATAGCTTGTGAGTAAATGTACCTTGTCACAGCATGATAGATAGACACAACCAGGTTATCACACAACCCGTACTACATGGTACTGATTCAATTTAAGTCTCTGTGGACAAAACTTTCACCATTTGCTAGCACAATCAACAATCATCTTCAGCAAACCAGATAATCACGGTACATGTTTTGTTTCAAAATAATCTTTGGATGTGTGAGAACAGACAAGGCACACCTCAATGTAAAGCACGGGTTTATTCTCCAGATACAACTTGGTGCCCTTAAGCCAAAGTCAGATCATATCACACAGTAACAAAATGCTCACAAGTAAAAAGAAATGACCATCAGTTCAGAAGGAAGTGCGTGCCACGGATTCCCACAACAGTTCAATGTTGGAGTATGTCACAACATCATGGGTCTGATGAGGTCACAAATCTGCAGTTGACATGTCAAAGTTGCCTGGTAAGGAGAAACATAGAACAGAGTCAGGAACCCAGGACTAAGATAGTTCAATTTTACAAACTATGGGGGTCATTACGATGGCGGTCGGAAAAGCCCTCCGACCCCCGTGCGTGTGGAAAAAAAACGGCCGCATGTTCCGCGGCAAAACCGGCTGTCACATTACGATGCAATGAATGTAAAATCACCAGAAAATCTGACCGCGGTGGACGGAAATGCTGCGGAAAGCACTAAAAAGGCCGATCCTCTCTCGGAATGACCGCAAGTGAAATTATGATAAGATGGCAGAGCAGGCGGAACAATAATTGTTTTCCGACTGCTGCGGTCGCGTGAAAAGATGAATGGCAGAGCAGGCGGAACGATCATTGTGTTCCGACCGCTGCGGTCGCGCGGAAAGAAGAATGGCGGTCGAATACAACCACACAACAAGGCCTCCAAGTGTGACTGTTCTTTCCGCTGCCCTCAAACACATTTGACACACCCCAATGATACACCCCCTTGGTATTGAAAACCAAACAAATCCCAGGTCAACATGGAGAACACGCCTGACAGGAATACCTCATTTTGACACACCCACATAGCTGAGTATAAAACTAACCCCTTCCCTGACCATCATCCTTTGCACAACTCCAGCAGTGAAGGGCCAAACACCACAGCTGAAAGGAGAGGCAGATCATCACACATCACACCTACACAATCACCCATACCAACACTACCAACACACACCTCACACATCTCCACCACCACCTTCCCACCTGCACTTGCCACTTATTTGCACATCACACACCATGGCACAGAAAAAAATGCCCAAATTCACAGACAATGAGTTGTCAGTGAGGGTAGACGAGATAATTAGAGTAGAACGACATTTGTTTGGAAGCATGGTCCGACAGACACCACTAGTAAAAAAAAATCAAATGTGGGAAAGGATAGTCAACAAAGTCAGTGCAGTAGGGACCACCCTGTGCACACTGCGTGACATCAAGAAGAGGTGGCATGACCTAAAGACCAGGGTGAAATACTGTGCCAACAGGACCCATGAGGCGGATCAGAGGACTGGTGGTGGACCTCCCATTCCACCACTAACATTCACTGAATGGGAGGAGAAGGTGCTTGCCATACTGCATCCAGAGAGTCTCACAGGAATAGCTGGGGGAGTGGAGGCTGGTAAGTACCAACACATGTATCCTATCACACTGCCATGTACTGTCTTGCACAACTATAAAGCTACACTTTCTAGACCTAAATGCACTTATGTACAACACACTCTTCCCAATACATGCCTCACATATCTATCATTTCCTTCCTCAGATTCACTTCAAATGTAGGTAGCAACATTTCCATGGGGGTATGTGTACAGGCAGCCAGCACTACAACTCCCACCAGGTACCCTTGACTCACAGCTGAGCAGGATGGAACACTCACCCCACCCAGAACCATGTGGCAGCTATTTCATTGCTCTCCTTCGCCTTACAGGTAGGTAGCCTTCTCATGCTCACTTACATCACCCCTGAGCAGGATGGAACACTCACCCCACCCAAGAGCCATGTGGCAGCCATCTTCCTCTACTGTGCCACCTAACAGGTAGGTAGTCAGCGCTTGCACCCTGTCATCCTTCTCAAAATGCATGGAGACATATGACCACCACATCCCTCACCTGTTAGCCAACTCTGTACAGATCAAAATGTCACATCCAGTGCACACACAGCTTAGCACATGTAAATGTCACAGCAATTACACTTTGAATCACAAAGTCACATGAGAAATAAAATCTAGGCCCAATCATGCAAAGCACACAATGCAATGTGTAATTCCCATTGTTTGAGAGCATGAATGCTCATATGAACACAACACATGCATGGTCAATCTGTCAAAAAAGAAAACCACATGATTTAAAACCAATATTAACTAATGAAATCATGAAGATTTGGCATAGCTGAAACAGATTCTCAGAAAAGTTCACAATATCCAAGCAGAAAACAAAGTGGATGTGCACAAAGTTGGTAGATGATGACATGTCTTTGTAAACATACTATCTGTACATGTCAAATGGCTGTTATTTACATGTCACAATAATAACAAGTAATGTATGTACCTCTCCATCATGTTATGATGCTGATAATCTTCTACCAATACCAAGTGATTGCAATGTAAAATTTTTGGCGTATCAACTGAAACATCCAAAACTGTGTCACCAAGGTTGTGGAGTGTACTTAACTGACAATCTAACCTCTGTCCAACAGGAGATTCACAAGCAATAGCTGGTGAAAACGCCACCAACCAGCAGAGCCAGTCTCCCCCCTCGGAATGTGAACTCTCTAATGCTGATTCTCTACGCTTCTCGGATGAGGAGCAACAACCTGGTCCCTCAGGACTGCCAGGGCGCACTCAGTCTCAGGGCCTCATTGTCCCCACCACCACCACAACTATCAACACACCAGTGACAACCACTGCACTGACCCCTGCTACAACGACCTGTGCTGCAGTCACCTCCACCATCACCACTGCTGCCTGCAACACTGTCCCTGGCTCAGTGGTTACCATCACCACCACACAAGCCGAGGATGCCGGGGACAGTGTGCGGGTGCGTCGACAGCCAATGCCACAGGTCCGTGTCAGCAGGGCAGGTGGGAGGGCAACTGAGGGACAATCACATGAGGACACTGAAACAGAAGCCCTGGCCACCGTTGCAAGAGTCCTTGGTGCATACCAACAGAACCAGGGACAGATGGGCCAGGTTGTAGAAGAACTGCGTGAGCTCCGCCTGCTGCAGAGGTCCATGGACACACAAATGGGTCAACTTGTGGATCTCATTGGCCAGCTTGTGGGTGTTCTGAGGGACATACATGCTGCTCAAATGACGGCTCAACCCCCTTCCAGTGGCCAGCCTGCTGAAACTCCCACCACCTCAGCTGCGGCCACAGAAATGGGTGAGCTGCAAGACAATGACTCCTCAGACACCTCTGAGCCTGCAGCAGAGGCCCCCCCTGCCAAACGCAAGAGGGGACACCCGAGAAACACCACAGGAGGATCACGTGGCAAAGCACCAACCAAAGCCAAGTCGCTGAGCCAGCCATGATGGCACGTGTTGCACTGAACATTGACTTTGTTGATTATCCAATCCCACATTGCCATGTTGATGGCAGGAGTTTGTTGGACTGTGTAATTCCATTATTGTGGGGACTACTCTATTTGTCTCTTTTACCCTCACTGACAACTCATACACTCACTATGCACAAATTACCTTTCATTCACTTAAACTTTAACACAATCTAATAGAAAATAAACACTATTTACACACCTATGCCTTTATGTCAGTTCCATGTTTATCACAGTATGTACAATGTCAACTCTGATTCCAATGTACCACAAGCTCTGATTGTGAGGAGACAATGATGGGATGGAGGAACCTAGAAAGACACAACAGGATGACATTGACTTGTCATATGATGGCATTACAGTAACAACACACCACTAGTCAACACCGTACAAGATTCATCACACATAACAATGACCAACACCATCAACATAGACATGAGGTAAGTGGAAACAAAAACACTGTGCCACACACATCATCAGCCCTTAGCAGTGAGCCAACAACAGCCAGTATCCAAACACATCATCTATGCTTCGCCACTAACAGCAAAGCCAACAGACACTGTCATAGTTGCTCAATGTTAACTTGCACTCAAGGGAAGTAGTTGGCGATGAGCTGTTGACGCAGGTCAACACCTTCCTCTTCTCCAATATCATCCTCACTGGGCATGTGTGGATTTGCAGCGGGGGGCATCTGCTGCTCATCATCGTCCAGAATCAGGGGGATCTCTTTGCGCAAGGCCAGGTTGTGGAGCATGCAGCATGCAACTAAAATTTGACACACCTTTTCGGGAGAGTAGAGTAGTGCACCACCACTCTTGTCCAGACTAACCCTGGGCGTAGTTCACGTAGTCGCGCTACGCGAAGCTACGCGAAGATGTTAAAGCGCTATGCGAGCTACGCGTAGCTACGCGAGCGTGCGTAGTTGCTTGTCACGCCCGTTCGCGATGCGTTTTTCTTCTTCGGGAACGCGTTGTGCATGTTCGGGACGCTGTTTGCATGCTCGGGGGATAGTATCTCGCGAACTTGCCCATGCGGTCGCCTATGGGCGCGGCCATCTTGTATTTCACTTGTCCCGCCCGTTCGCGATGCCTTATTTTCTGTTCCGGGTCACGTATAGCGTGCTCGCGATGCGCATTTCATGTTCGGGAACGCGTCGTACATGTTCGCGACGCTTTTTGCGTGCTCGAGGAGAAATATCGCGCAAACTTACCCACGCGGTCGCGATGGGCGCGGCCATCTTGTTTTTCACTCTATGCTATGGTTCTGGGCCTGCTTTTCTATCCTCCCTCAATCTTTGCAATCCTTAGTTTTTTACACTGTTTTTCAATTTTTTTTATTTATTATCTATCTCTCTCTGTGCCTAAGTCTATATTTTGCATTTATTTCTACTTTTTACTGTGTTTTTTTACTTTTCTACTGTTTTATATTACTTTCTTCTTTAAGCTCCTACTTTTTCCCCTAACTTTATTTTTTCCTTCTAACTTTTCTTTTCCGCCTCCTCCCACACACCCCAGAACCATGGCGAAGGGTAGCAGCATTACCGGCTCCAAGGGCAAGGCGCGTGCGCCCAAGAGCCGCCTGCCTTGCGGCAGACTGCGCCCTGCAGGGGTGCAAGCCCAGCAGCTTTTTAGCGAGGCGGAGGTGGCCGCCCTTGTTTTTTTTGTGCAGCGCCACCTCCCCTTGACCTTGGCAGCAGGCGGCAGGCCAGGCTCCGGGTACCCTACCCAGGAGCATCACCGCCGGTGGGCGAAGGTGCGCTGGGCAGTGTTTCGCTGCTCAGGGGTCCGGCGCACCCATAACCAGCTGGCCCACCGGTGGTCAGACATCCTGGACCGGGAGCAGGACCTGTTGGACCTGCTAGGTGTCGAGGTCGTGGGGCTTGGTGAGTAGCTATTATATATAGTAGTATAAGTATTGTGTATAATTTTTTACGAATAACAAGAATACTGCTGCTTACATTGCAGGTAAATTACGTTTCAAAATCTTCTGTGATTGTAGGACACAAGTGCTCGGCGCTACTCTTACTTGTTTGCAACTTTGCGCTCGCTTGGGCTGATTATTATGTAAGAGTTTACTTTAGAGAACTTAAGTTAGGTAATGCTATTGCTAGAGAGACTCTAGTCCTTCCTTTGTCCTCCTGTCAAATAGTGGTGGATGGATTGATACTAGGTTTAGTTAGTATTAGTTGATAATTTTTTAGCGGTCTGCGTGACGCATCCTCTGTCACTGAGTGCTGCTTACCCCAGTCCTTAGTAGAACCTTTTGTAGTTTGTTTAGTGAGTGGTAGGCTTAGCAGTGTCAGTCAGTAGCAGAACATTAGACGCAACCAACCAACAATTTGGTGTATGCACAAATTTATGCATGTGTCCTCCATCTCATCTATGCATTTTTGAGGGCTAAAAAAAATGGAAATGCAGACTTAGTGAACAATTGGCCCGTCTGGAATAGGGGGGCTAGGTCAGTTGGTACTTAGGCTTAGTTAGTGTTCTGGATTCGAATCAATCAGAATGGAACACTGGATTAGTGTTCATAAATAAGTAGACGGTCCGTGAATCCCGCAAGCCAGTAGTCGATCGGATTAGATAGGTCAATTTTATTGCAATTATTGTTTCCTAAAACGTTTTTGAGCGTTTTTTAGATAATTTATTTGTTTCACAGCAATCATTAATGTTTGTCTCTTTCTTTATTATATCTTACATGATCACTGATCTGCAGCACCCAGGGGCAAGAAGAAGGGGTCCGAGTCGGCGGGACAACCAGAGGACCGCTCCTCTACCGAGGGCCCTGCTGCTGGCCCCAGTAAGTCCTCCAGTGGTTAATATTAACAATTATATTTCCCTAACTTTTAGTGGACCTTATTTTTTCTGAACTATTAATTCTGGTTCCACTTCTTAATTCTATTTTTTACAAAAGCTTCTTTGATCTTGACTTGACTATCTGTTTCTAAATTCTGGTTATCCCTGCCTCTAAGTTCTAACTGCCTCTGCTATGACTCTCTGTACTACTACTATTAGTCTGTCTGTAGCTAAGCTTGCCCAGTTTGCCACTCTTTATTTTACGGTTTTTGAATAAAACTCAGATTGACCAATAGCTCTAGCCACTGAGTCCAGTCCTGTGGGTTGTCCTCTTCTAGTCTTCTTAATCTTGAGGCTTTGACAATTACCACCAACAAAATGCCCAACCAGATATTTGACTATTTTTGATAGGATAAAGTACATACTACTACTGTTGTGGGGATTCTGCACAGCCACATACAGAACTATGCACAAGAAAATAGGATGTTGGTGATGGGAGGTTGGACCTTCCTCACACCTCAGTCAGAAGTGAACCCACAATCCCCTGACCGACTACCTGTAGTGTCTCATTAGGTCTCCGAACCCCCACCCGAAGATACCCAATGATTACACAACCCAGAACATAACACCCTTTCGCTCACTCACTCGTGTAAGTCCACCACCACACCAAATACCACAGAGTCTATGTGTAAGTTCAAAAGGTTTATTTTCCACTAACAAGCTCTGTATGTTGTTCTATAAAATTCAGTGTACTACAGCCAGCTCCAACAGCAAAATGCATAAGATTAAAACAATAAACATTGTTACAAGTGCATGATAGAAGACAAAAGATCTGTGCGAATTCTGGGAGACCCCTCACCGTAGAACGTAGAAGTACTGGTTACATGCATCATTCATAAGCTCTGCAAATCTCTGGTTCGTAGAAGGGAATCTTCTGCCTGTTATGAGAAAAATGGTGCGCGTTATATAGTATAATGCAAGCATTTCTCAGTCATGCCAAAAAGTGTAACATGTTACTTATGGCTAAGCAATACGGACTAACCGAACTCCATAACAAAGTGGCTTGTTTTTCGACCTCTTGTACGCAACGCTCAGACAGTAGCTGTATGAGCTCATGTGGGCTCAAAAGGCGTCTTACTGCACAACAAGCTGCGAGGTAACATGCGCAAAAGACATGAAGTGAAAAATGGTTGCATGGCTCAGGCTAACTTTGCAAAGAGTAGAGTAGACTATAATAATGACCCTAGGGACCATAACACTACTAGTGTCTACTGACTCTACTCTAGTACCCGATTTGGACTAGTGATGTATGTTGTATATGTATGTATTAACTTTTTTCAATCTTGCTAGTGAAAACGAATAAATAAGGGGAAGTGTACAGGCATCTAAAAATGTGTCATGTTTTTTTCTAGGCGTACTACCGACCACCAGTGCCGGCGGGGCCAGCGGCGATGGCGATGCGGCCATTCCGGAGGTGGCAGGAGATGCGGCACCTGCAGGAGCTACAGGGGGTGAGCCAGCAGCAGTGGCGGGCGGTGGTAAGTTATATTCATTACTTATTGACATTGCACTAGCTGGAAGGGTGTTCACTTCACTCACTGTACTGTTGAGACTTATTAAGTATGAAGTTGTAGTGAACATTATACAACGGTTGAAGAAGACACCCTTTACTTAGCATTAGCAATGCATTAGCAATAGCATTAGCAGCGTGAGTTGAGTAACCAATGGCCTCTTCTATCTGACTCCAACTCAGCTGTGAAAGTTTTATGGAGAAGACTAAAAGTCAGATCAGATGACCTTGATGGATGTGTTGAACAAAAAGGGAAAGAAGGGTGGAAGGAGGAAGGACGGGCGAGATGTAATATGACTGGCAGAGAAGGATACGTTGGAAGCATGCATAGGTGGCTGATAGGAATCAGATGCATGTGTTGTTGAAGGATGGGTGGAAGGTGAAAGAGAATGGATGCCTGCCTGGGTGGGCGACACAGTATGGGTGGATACTGGGGATAGCAAGAATCATCAGCTGTGTTTGGGTGAAACTCAAAGCCAAGGCAAGCAAGGAAGGAGTGGACGCATGGGTGGTTGTTGGTGAAACAAACTAAGGTTTGTGGAGAGATTAAGAAGAATGATAGACATTTACTTAGAATGGATGGATGCCTGTATGTATTCATCATAGACAGCATAGGTGGAGACTGCCACGGGATGCAGAGTCTTAGTTTGAAGGGAATGTAAAAGAAACCGCGCCAGAGTAGCAAAGCCGAGGGGAATACAAGTTGTATTTTCAGAATACAGTTGACTTACAGTACTTTGCAAGCACATCATATATATTGTGTATACTATATAGTTAGTTATCAAGCGCCTTCCTTCGACTCCGAGGACCACTCCCTACCTATGTTAATTTATTTTCGAATGTGTCAGCCAGCCTGCAAAGGGTGGCCTATATGTTGGTTACACAGTCAATCAAAACAAAGTACCTTATGCAGTAGCGGTCAGTGGTGGGAGTGCTGCCGGGCGGTGATGTGGGGAGGGGGAGGGGCAGGGTGGGGGGCAGTAAACAATGGATTACGGCCAAATACAGGTAACTGAACATAAAAATAAATAAAGCGAATTTCATTGTGCGCACTGCACCGCCAAATGCAATGCAGTGCGCGCAACGAAATTAGTTTTATTTATTTATATGTTTACTTACCTGTAATTGGCCGTAATCCATAGTTTACTACCCCCACCCTGCCCCTCCCCACGTCACCGCCCGGCAGCACTCCCACCAGCGACCGCTACTGACCTTATGTCGTCGTCCCATATATAAGCAATGATCATTGGATCAGATATATAATCTGCCTTTTGTAGTAGCCAGGGCACTGTGAAAGTGAAATTGAGCAATTGCCCTTCATGTAACAGAGAGAGTATGGCCAGTGCCACCTGCAGACAGTAGTAAATAAAACTAACGTGAGTCTGCGTCATGACTCGTATGTTTGTCTTGGGTGAAAGCATAGCTGACTGAGCTGGCATGCCGGCTACAACCAGGTTATGTAATTTCGCTAAACTAGAGATAAGAAGAAGACTGGTGTACTGTGTACTAGAGTCCATAGTGCTAGTATAATGCCTGAAACTCCCACTAATGTTAGAGGCCAAGGAAGTGGGAGGATAGATTATTACCACAAATGTTATGTACTGTGCTTCTTGCTAGTGCTACTGTGCCACTATGTGTTGAATTAATTTTGTGTTACTGTTTTGCTAAGAGTGTTGGTTACAACAATATTCTTTTTCTTTCTTGATATAGATCCTCCTTCCCAAGAAAAACCATCCCGGAAGGAGTTGGCAGCCAGGGCCCGGCGCCGGAAACTGGAGGCCATCTGCAAAGAGTACCGGCGGCTGGTGGCTCAGGCGGAGGAGGAGGAGGAGGCGGCAGCAACTGCAGCCTCCTCCAATGCCCCGGGCCCCAGCTAGGCCCCACCTCCAGTGGTACGTCACCGCGGTCAGGCAGCCGCCCGCCGGCGCAATTCATTAACAGCCAGCACTGCTGCCCCCCACCCTGGATGCCACTGCAGGGCATTTCGCCGCCAGATGCTCCTCCGGATTTCACGCCTAGAGGAGCAACTAGAGGAGCGGGTCAAGATCCTGGTGGACAAACACCTGAAAGTCCGCCGAATATAAGAACTATAGGACCCCGTTGGATTGCCCCTTTTTTATTCCTTTTGTTGGTGGGTGGGAATTGGGCGTTGGGGTTTATGGACATTGGACTTTTTCGTTTTGGACATTGGTTGGGGTTAGGGAGAGGGGTGGGTCAGGTGTGGGATAGTTTATTTTTGTTAGGGTAATAAATTATATTTATACTTAAACATACAATGTTAATGTTTTGTGGGGGGTTACTGTTTTACGAATTTACATCACATGGTTTCCTTGCTGCTGCAGGGCCGCAGGCAGTGTTTGATTGAAATAATCTGCCGATTATGTAACACAAACAGATAGATGCGGTACCCCTCACTGAGTTATTTGTCCTACTAGTACTGTCAGTCTCTCCTCCTAGTCCATTATACCTCCCACCAAACTTATCTTACCTGTGATTGATGATGATTAAGTTCGGCACAGCGATCGCTGCATGGTTTCCCAAGAGAATGGAGGAGATGCCATGGTTGTGGTGGTAGTAGTAGACACTGGCAGTAGCATTTGCAAAAAAATAAAAGAGACAGTCACTTCCCTGAGAGCGACTGTGGGAGGAGTAGTAGAACGAAGTAAAGTACAGTACAGAAGAAGACTGCCAAACAAACAATATTGCAACTGCTAAAGTAAAATAAAACATAATGGTGGCGGGGACAGCCTAGTACAAGAAGTTACAAACTGTAGTTGTGTCGAGTGAGTCACTTAACTTAACACAATCGTAATTCGTAACCTTTACTGCTGTGTGGTAGGATGTTGATGATGAATCCAATCAATGCCGGCAATTAATTATGATGTATTAGGTCCCTTTGGAAAAAAATTGGCTTGCACATAGACTGAGCATGGGTGGGCAAGCAGAAGAAGGTCCTCGCCCTGCCTTGAAATTGAATTAGTGTTGCTTTCACCACATCTGCCCCAGCAAGCATGTGATCAATTGGTGTACATTTAATGTAGTCACATCACACCTCAATATAAATCACAGCCCGGGGAAGAGGGTTAGGGTTTGATGAATGGATGGGAAGGGGGTTTGGGGAAAGGTTTGACAAAGAAAAACAGTACTCATGGACACAACAAAAGCAAAGCACAATCTTGGCAGACGACCATGATCTTATCCAATAAATCTATAAAGGGAGAAAAGGAAATGCATGCATGATGATGAAGATAACTTGATGGTTAATGAGTAGTACTTACTAACTACTACTACACAATTAGACAGTACAGGGCAGCAGTATATTCTATGCAATTTGCCTTGCCTGTATGCCCTCAGAGAGACCCAAATTACATGTTGTACCGGGCTTACTTTTAAAGCAAAGAAAATTAAAAAATAATTGTAGGGATCAATTAGCAAACAAACAACAACACAACACACAGTCGTAATGATTGAAGAGAAAAAAGGAATCAAATTAATTAAAAGACGAATGATGAATGATACTAAAGTTACTGTATTATCCTGGTCAAATTGTGGAGTTGAATCTCGTCATTCCTCTTGGTCCTATCTTCCATGGATGCTCCGCACATCAATCTTGGATGCCACTGTCTGCCTGATGCGGATTGGTAAGGTAAGTGTGAGTAGTTTCTCCCAGTATAGCACAGGGTAAAGGCCGGCCTGTAAGCGTAAATGGAAAAACAAAAAGGGTATTGAAAAATCAATGAATAAAAAAAAAAGCATCAATTACGGTGGAGTCCAAGAAGAGAAGAGAGAACACTTTCAGACTGAGGCGGCTTGGATACATCGTGTCTATTCTGTTTACAGCATTAAGCTACAACAACAACAGGACAGAACAGGCCCACAGCACCAGCCCGTGACCCAACCTCCATTTACCTTAAATTTTGACAGAGCCAGACAAAAGGCATATACAGCAACCTAGCATTTTCAAAATTAAGTGACTAAATCAATGCGCCGCTGTCAGTCATATGACTACACTCGACTCCACCACTACATGGACATGTAGGTCTGCTGTGTTTACTTTCTTGTTGAATTGTTGTGTTTACCTTTTATGCCACTTCATGAAACGCAGTTATTCCATCAATCATCTCCGATCCAACTGACTGACTGCGTGCAAAGGTAGTATGGTCATCATCATGGTGTGGTACGTGTTGTCCAACTCCAACTCAGTCTGTAGTGACTAGTCTCCGATTAAGTCCATATTCCATATTAAAAAATTGCAACGGATATTGGCCTGCACCTGCAGTAGTAGGAGTACAATTTGGTTATTAAACAACAAGAAGGGAAACATTGACTGTCACTTGAGTCACTTTCACTTTGTAGATTAACTAGTAGAGTTCGACTTCATGCACAACATCAACACAACAAACAACAGCAATCGCTCAGAGTCAGCAAGCATCCAATGCATGCCATCATTACCTGGCTTGCTATTCTCCTTGGCTGTCAGATCATCAGATGCCTAGTTCTGACAGGTGTGTGTTTTTTTTTAACGAGGCAGTGGCCTCATTATTACTCCACATTCATTTTGAGTGTTGGTAGTCGCTGTTTCGGTTTGCGTCTTATTCATCTGTGGCACTTTGTCGCAGTTTAAGTTGGTTCACATGGTCAGCGCTGTGATGGGCCGCGGCCTGGGTAGCGGTCATTGCTGGTCAATTAAGTTTGCAGAAATGTCAGCAAGTTTCTTCGAAGAGTCTTGTCTTTCTCTGCCAAGTACCTTCTGTCCTGACAGTGATGAGCTTTGGATGCCTGCCGAGGCTGTAGCCTTCTGACAGTGATGGGTTTACTTTTGGATGCCTGCCCAAGTTCTGACAGTGAAGAGTTGTGGATGCCTGCAGAGGCGATAGCCTTCGGCCAGTGATGAGTTTCGGCTCGGAAACAAAACGGAGGATAGCTATAGTCACGTTTCACTTCTTATGGAGGGACTGTTAGAGGCAACATTTCTTGTACTCCAATGTCTGGCTTGATGGAAATGTAATTAGGGCGAGTCAGGAAGATGGAGCAGGACTCTGAGGAGTGGACAGTTAAATGCACAGACGTGCAACTCCAATAGGGAAATAAAAAGAGAAGACGGTGGTGATGGATTTGTTGTGATTTGATTTGAACCAGCAAGACAGATACACAGACAAATAAAGGAAGGAAGAAAGTAACAATTTGAAAGCCTAGTTGTCAGGGAAGAGGAGCTCGATCCTCAAACTCTGGTGGTTCTGACAGAAGTAGGTCCTGTAACCCACTACTTACGTCATCGAAGTCGCTCTCCTCTTCCTGCTGTGATTCACGTATTTTGTAATCCGGTGGTATAAAGTGCTGATTCATTTTGATCATGGTTAACCTCTCCACGCTTTTGGGCGAGAGACTGGTCCTTTTCAAAGTTACAATGGCACCAGCAGCACTGAAAACATGCTCAGAAGAGACACTTGAAACAGGGGAAGCCAGATACTTTATCGCCAGCCTGCTGAGCACTGTCCATTGGCTTCTTTTCCCATACCAATACACCAATGGGTTTCGATCCATGAAGACCTCTGTTGGGTCATCCAGATAGGCCTGGACCGTCCGCTCAATGTTCAGGGGTGCTCCGATGTGCTCGGCCTGTTTTGCCTTTGCATCAGCACTGGACTTACCATACCCCTGCCGTAGAAACCAATCAGTTGCCGATTGTACTGTGGATGATCCTGTTCTTGCTGTTGTTGATGTTATTGGTAGTGTTGGTGTCGGTGACTGCTGGGAGGCATACGCACTGCCCTCAGGCTCCGAAGTAGAACTTGACTCTGGATGCCCTGTATTACTTGTTATGGCCTGGGGCGGGGGGCCTGTAATTACCAGCCGTTCGTTTTCGAACTTAGTGGCTTCCTCAGCTATCAAAGTTTTGTAGTTGGCAACATCCAATTCCGAAAAAGGAATTACTGCCTTACTGTTCAGAAATACTTTGTTCCGTGGATCCAAAATTGTGGCAGTAATGTAATGTTGTTGTGACACAATGTTATTTTGAATCCTTGTATTTTCAGATAAGCGAGCGGCTAAGGACTCCGCCAAATGATATGCGTCTTGTTTGTCATCCACACCTGCGTAAGTTTCAGACACCTCCTTCAGCTGTTGCTCTAGCATGTGCAACAATGGGATAGCTTGGCCCATAGTACAGTCCTCCCTGCTGACTTCACGTGTGAAGATCTCAAAAGGAAGTAGCATCTCTGTCAGGCATTTAATGAGGTCCCATTGACCCATCTCAACGGTCATGCCTCTCACAGTAGGTTCCCCTAATCTTTGCATGACATAAGCATTGAGTGGTATGTTCAGGTCAAACAGACGATCAAGCATGTAATAAGTTGAGTTCCAACGTGTTGGCACCTCCTGGATGAGTGCTTTGACTGGCATTTTATGCTCACGTTGAATGACCCTCAGCTGCTTCCGGGCTTTAAAAGAATGGCTGAAATGTGTTCATATTCTTCTGCAGGTGGCCAGTAAGTTGCTGACTTTGTATTCATTTTTCAGAAAGTCTTGAACAACAATGTTAATGCAGTGTGCCAAACACGGGACCCTGAAATAGCGACCATCTTGCATGGCCCTAACTACATTACTGCCATTGTCCGTGGCAACAAAACCAATGTTAAGCCCTCTTGGGCGCAGCCACTCAAAGACCTTGCTGTTAAACTCTTCCAAAATGTTTGCAGCAGTATGAGATTTCTCCATGGCAAACATGGCTACAGTTGCATGTTTGTGAGTGGAATGAAAAATCTCAGCAGCATCAACAACAGCAGATATCTGGTCTCTAACCCCGCAAAGAGATCCAGTGTGCAGTGATGCACATGTAATCAGTGGCTTGGCAACTGGTCCACATGTCTGTTGTCAGGTGGATACTCTGAACAGCACTCTGCTTCAAGGCTTTTCCAAGCAATTCCAGCACGTCGTGATGTAGTGCTGGAACAGCAACTCTGGCAAAATAGTAGCGGCTGGGAACATGCCATTTTGGGCAGATGGCTGACACAAATTCCAGAAAACCCACCCCTTCAACAAAAGAAAAAGGGAGAAGGTCCAGTGCTAACATTTTAGCTAGCTTCGCATTGTACAAACTTGCTATTGGGTGGTTGCGTTCGTTCTGCCCCTCCCCCAAACATGCTGATAATGGTAGGCTGCATGGTTTTCCTTTCTCTTAGGCTCAACAACGCACTTTGTTTCATTGCGGTACTCCTTGCTGTCTCAGGCTGACTCTTACTCTTGTGCCACTGAGATGTTGCTGAAGATGTGGGCGGCGTTAACACTGCACTGCTGGGGACAGGGCGACTTTGTGTACCACTACCAGAGAGAATGTCTCCCCGTCCTTCCTCTTCCACCGTGATCGGATCTTCTACTCCTTTATCCCCACCAACACCAATGGTTGCAGTTTTTATGCCGCGAAGGTGGTCCTCCCAGCTGATCAAGTGGTGTTTTTTCAGATGGGTCATTTGGCCTCCGATACCATAGTTTGTACCAAGCTTACCACGACTAACAGAGGTATTACAAATGGAGCATATAGCAATGTTCTCCTCCTTTTCGCTAACCGTAAAGAAGTCCCAAACTGGGGAGCTTAACTTTGCCTCCTGCTGGAGGTGCCACTTCCAATGCCGGATGAACTGGAGGGTGTGTGTTGAATTTGACTCTGTGCTGTACCACTACCTACTTCTACTGAGGTGGTGGTTGTGCTGGATGTAGCGCTGCCAGGCCTTTGCTAATGCAAATATGGAAGCTGTAGGTCGTGTTGGTGTTACCTGTGGAGGTATGCGTGCTACATCCCTCGCAGCGATTTTGGATAGGGTAATAATGTTGGTCTCCATCTCCTCGGGGCCGGGAGTGATGTTCATGATGACTGGCTCATCATCATCATCCTGCTGTTCTACATCGACCTCCATAAGTGTAAGGCTTTCTGGAACCTTCCTTTTCCCTAGCTTGGTCTTGGGACGTGTCTCCCTCTCAGACTCAGTTTGTGGCTTCCAAGTGGCATCTAGATCATCAGAAGGGGGCTTGGCGAAGAACTTGATGGACTAACCCTCCTTTTCCTTGCTGGAGATTTGGAAGACAATGGATCTTCTGAATGAGTGGCTTCTTCTTCTACCTCTGCATGAATCTCAATTTCCTGAACTGCCCCTACTTCGGGAGGAACAACAACTACTATTGCGGGCGGTGGTTGCGGCTGTTGTTGTTGTTGACCACTTATCTGCTGTGTTTCCTCCTGCGTTGATTGGGTACTACTTTGAGATAGCGATAAGTTTATCTCAGGCTCAGCATCACTGCTTTCCACCATTAGGCTGGCTACCTCTTCCACACTCAAGTGCTTGGGCCTGGGTTGGTGGGTTGGGCCCACTGATGCGGAGGTGCTGCCCCCAGCTTGCCCCCGGACACCGCTGCTGCAGGCGTAATTCTTTTTTTCCCAAAAAAGGTATTGGGCGGCACACCAGACTTAAGTGTCACTTCCTTCTTCTGTTCCTTCTTCTCAATAGCAACTATTGACTCTACTCTAGTACCCGATTTGGACTAGTGATGTATGTTGTATATGTATGTATTAACTTTTTTTTCAATCTTGCTAGTGAAAACGAATAAATAGGGGGAGGTGTACAGGCATCTAAAAATGTGTCATGTTTTTTTCTAGGCGTACTACCGACCACCAGTGCCAGGCGGGGCCAGCGGCGATGCGGCCATTCCGGAGGGGGCAGGAGATGCGGCACCTGCAGGAGCTACAGGGGGTGAGCCAGCAGCAGTGGCGGGCGGTGGTAAGTTATATTCATTACTTATTGACATTGCACTAGCTGGAAGGGTGTTCACTTCACTCACTGTACTGTTGAGACTTATTAAGTATGAAGTTGTAGTGAACATTATACAACGGTTGAAGAAGACACCCTTTACTTAGCATTAGCAATGCATTAGCAATAGCATTAGCAGCGTGAGTTGAGTAACCAATGGCCTCTTCTATCTGACTCCAACTCAGCTGTGAAAGTTTTATGGAGAAGACTAAAAGTCAGATCAGATGACCTTGATGGATGTGTTGAACAAAAAGGGAAAGAAGGGTGGAAGGAGGAAGGACGGGCGAGTTGTAATATGACTGGCAGAGAAGGATACGTTGGAAGCATGCATAGGTGGCTGATAGGAATCAGATGCATGTGTTGTTGAAGGATGGGTGGAAGGTGAAAGAGAATGGATGCCTGCCTGGGTGGGCGACACAGTATGGGTGGATACTGGGGATAGCAAGAATCATCAGCTGTGTTTGGGTGAAACTCAAAGCCAAGGCAAGCAAGGAAGGAGTGGACGCATGGGTGGTTGTTGGTGAAACAAACTAAGGTTTGTGGAGAGATTAAGAAGAATGCTAGACATTTACTTAGAATGGATGGATGCCTGTATGTATTCATCATAGACAGCATAGGTGGAGACTGCCACGGGATGCAGAGTCTTAGTTTGAAGGGAATGTAAAAGAAACCGCGCCAGAGTAGCAAAGCCGAGGGGAATACAAGTTGTATTTTCAGAATACAGTTGACTTACAGTACTTTGCAAGCACATCATATATATTGTGTATACTATATAGTTAGTTATCAAGCGCCTTCCTTCGACTCCGAGGACCACTCCCTACCTATGTTAATTTATTTTCGAATGTGTCAGCCAGCCTGCAAAGGGTGGCCTATATGTTGGTTACACAGTCAATCAAAACAAAGTACCTTATGCAGTAGCGGTCGGTGGTGGGAGTGCTGCCAGGCGGTGATGTGGGGAGGGGGAGGGGCAGGGTGGGGGGCAGTAAACAATGGATTACGGCCAAATACAGGTAACTAAACATAAAAATAAATAAAGCAAATTTCATTGTGCGCACTGCACCGCCAAATGCGATGCAGTGCGTGCAACGAAATTAGTTTTATTTATTTATATGTTTACTTACCTGTAATTGGCCGTAATCCATAGTTTACTACCCCCACCCTGCCCCTCCCCACGTCACCGCCCGGCAGCACTCCCACCAGCGACCGCTACTGACCTTATGTCGTCGTCCCATATATAAGCAATGATCATTGGATCAGATATATAATCTGCCTTTTTGTAGTAGCCAGGGCACTGTGAAAGTGAAATTGAGCAATTGCCCTTCATGTAACAGAGAGAGTATGGCCAGTGCCACCTGCAGACAGTAGTAAATAAAACTAACGTGAGTCTGCGTCATGACTCGTATGTTTGTCTTGGGTGAAAGCATAGCTGACTGAGCTGGCATGCCGGCTACAACCAGGTTATGTAATTTCGCTAAACTAGAGATAAGAAGAAGACTGGTGTACTGTGTACTGGAGTCCATAGTGCTAGTATAATGCCTGAAACTCCCACTAATGTTAGAGGCCGAGGAAGTGGGAGGATAGATTATTACCACAAATGTTATGTACTGTGCTTCTTGCTAGTGCTACTGTGCCACTATGTGTTGAATTAATTTTGTGTTACTGTTTTGCTAAGAGTGTTGGTTACAACAATATTCTTTTTCTTTCTTGATATAGATCCTCCTTCCCAAGAAAAACCATCCCGGAAGGAGTTGGCAGCCAGGGCCCGGCGCCGGAAACTGGAGGCCATCTGCAAAGAGTACCGGCGGCTGGTGGCTCAGGCGGAGGAGGAGGAGGAGGCGGCAGCAGCTGCAGCCTCCTCCAATGCCCCGGGCCCCAGCCAGGCCCCACCTCCAGTGGTACGTCACCGCGGTCAGGCAGCCGCCCGCCGGCGCAATTCATTAACAGCCAGCACTGCTGCCCCCACCCTGGATGCCACTGCTGGGCATTTCGCCGCCAGATGCTCCTCCGGATTTCACGCCTAGAGGAGCAACTAGAGGAGCGGGTCAAGATCCTGGTGGACAAACACCTGAAAGTCCGCCGAATATAAGAACTATAGGACCCCGTTGGATTGCCCCTTTTTATTCCTTTTGTTGGTGGGTGGGAATTGGGCGTTGGGGTTTATGGACATTGGACTTTTTCGTTTTGGACATTGGTTGGGGTTAGGGAGAGGGGTGGGTCAGGTGTGGGATAGTTTATTTTTGTTAGGGTAATAAATTATATTTATACTTAAACATACAATGTTAATGTTTTGTGGGGGTTACTGTTTTACGAATTTACGTCACATGGTTTCCTTGCTGCTGCAGGGCCGCAGGCAGTGTTTGATTTAAATAATCTGCCGATTATGTAACACAAACAGATAGATGCGGTACCCCTCACTGAGTTATTTGTCCTACTAGTACTGTCAGTCTCTCCTCCTAGTCCATTATACCTCCCACCAAACTTATCTTACCTGAGATTGATGATGATTAAGTTCGGCACAGCGATCGCTGCATGGTTTCCCAAGAGAATGGAGGAGATGCCATGGTTGTGGTGGTAGTAGTAGACACTGGCAGTAGCATTTGCAAAAAAAATAAAAGAGACAGTCACTTGCCTGAGAGCGACTGTGGGAGGAGTAGTAGAACGAAGTAAAGTACAGTACAGAAGAAGACTGCCAAACAAACAATATTGCAACTGCTAAAGTAAAATAAAACATAATGGTGGCGGGGACAGCCTAGTACAAGAAGTTACAAACTGTAGTTGTGTCGAGTGAGTCACTTAACTTAACACAATCGTAATTCGTAACCTTTACTGCTGTGTGGTAGGATGTTGATGATGAATCCAATCAATGCCGGCAATTAATTATGATGTATTAGGTCCCTTTGGAAAAAAATTGGCTTGCACATAGACTGAGCATGGGTGGGCAAGCAGAAGAAGATCCTCGTCCTGCCTTGAAATTGAATTAGTGTTGCTTTCACCACATCTGCCCCAGCAAGCATGTGATCAATTGGTGTACATTTAATGTAGTCACATCACACCTCAATATAAATCACAGCCCGGGGGAAGAGGGTTAGGGTTTGATGAATGGATGGGAAGGGGGTTTGGGGAAAGGTTTGACAAAGAAAAACAGTACGCATGGACACAACAAAAGCAAAGCATAATCTTGGCAGACGACCATGATCTTATCCAATAAATCTATAAAGGGAGAAAAAGGAAATGCATGCATGATGATGAAGATAACTTCGATGGTTAATGAGTAGTACTTACTAACTACTACTACACAATTAGACAGTACAGGGCAGCAGTATATTCTATGCAATTTGCCTTGCCTGTATGCCCTCAGAGAGACCCAAATTACATGTTGTACCGGGCTTACTTTTAAAGCAAAGAAAATTAAAAAATAATTGTAGGGATCAATTAGCAAACAAACAACAACACAACACACAGTCGTAATGATTGAAGAGAAAAAAGGAATCAAATTAATTAAAAGACGAATGATGAATGATACTAAAGTTACTGTATTATCCTGGTCAAATTGTGGAGTTGAATCTCGTCATTCCTCTTGGTCCTATCTTCCATGGATGCTCCGCACATCAATCTTGGATGCCACTGTCTGCCTGATGCGGATTGGTAAGGTAAGTGTGAGTAGTTTCTCCCAGTATAGCACAGGGTAAAGGCCGGCCTGTAAGCGTAAATGGAAAAACAAAAAGGGTATTGAAAAATCAATGAATAAAAAAAAGCATCAATTACGGTGGAGTCCAAGAAGAGAAGAGAGAACACTTTCAGACTGAGGCGGCTTGGATACATCGTGTCTATTCTGTTTACAGCATTAAGCTACAACAACAACAGGACAGAACAGGCCCACAGCACCAGCCCGTGACCCAACCTCCATTTACCTTAAATTTTGACAGAGCCAGACAAAAGGCATATACAGCAACCTAGCATTTTCAAAATTAAGTGACTAAATCAATGCGCCGCTGTCAGTCATATGACTACACTCGACTCCACCACTACATGGACATGTAGGTCTGCTGTGTTTACTTTCTTGTTGAATTGTTGTGTTTACCTTTTATGCCACTTCATGAAACGCAGTTATTCCATCAATCATCTCCGATCCAACTGACTGACTGCGTGCAAAGGTAGTATGGTCATCATCATGGTGTGGTACGTGTTGTCCAACTCCAACTCAGTCTGTAGTGACTAGTCTCCGATTAAGTCCATATTCCATATTAAAAAATTGCAACGGATATTGGCCTGCACCTGCAGTAGTAGGAGTACAATTTGGTTATTAAACAACAAGAAGGGAAACATTGACTGTCACTTGAGTCACTTTCACTTTGTAGATTAACTAGTAGAGTTCGACTTCATGCACAACATCAACACAACAAACAACAGCAATCGCTCAGAGTCAGCAAGCATCCAATGCATGCCATCATTACCTGGCTTGCTATTCTCCTTGGCTGTCAGATCATCAGATGCCTAGTTCTGACAGGTGTGTGTTTTTTTAACGAGGCAGTGGCCTCATTATTACTCCACATTCATTTTGAGTGTTGGTAGTCGCTGTTTCGGTTTGCGTCTTATTCATCTGTGGCACTTTGTCGCAGTTTAAGTTGGTTCACATGGTCAGCGCTGTGATGGGCCGCGGCCTGGGTAGCGGTCATTGCTGGTCAATTGAGTTTGCAGAAATGTCAGCAAGTTTCTTCGAAGAGTCTTGTCTTTCTCTGCCAAGTACCTTCTGTCCTGACAGTGATGAGCTTTGGATGCCTGCCGAGGCTGTAGCCTTCTGACAGTGATGGGTTTACTTTTGGATGCCTGCCCAAGTTCTGACAGTGAAGAGTTGTGGATGCCTGCAGAGGCGATAGCCTTCGGCCAGTGATGAGTTTCGGCTCGGAAACAAAACGGAGGATAGCTATAGTCACGTTTCACTTCTTATGGAGGGACTGTTAGAGGCAACATTTCTTGTACTCCAATGTCTGGCTTGATGGAAATGTAATTAGGGCGAGTCAGGAAGATGGAGCAGGACTCTGAGGAGTGGACAGTTAAATGCACAGACGTGCAACTCCAATAGGGAAATAAAAAGAGAAGACGGTGGTGATGGATTTGTTGTGATTTGATTTGAACCAGCAAGACAGATACACAGACAAATAAAGGAAGGAAGAAAGTAACAATTTGAAAGCCTAGTTGTCAGGGAAGAGGAGCTCGTCCTCAAACTCTGGTGGTTCTGACAGAAGTAGGTCCTGTAACCCACTACTTACGTCATCGAAGTCGCTCTCCTCTTCCTGCTGTGATTCACGTATTTTGTAATCCGGTGGTATAAAGTGCTGATTCATTTTGATCATGGTTAACCTCTCCACGCTTTTGGGCGAGAGACTGGTCCTTTTCAAAGTTACAATGGCACCAGCAGCACTGAAAACATGCTCAGAAGAGACACTTGAAACAGGGGAAGCCAGATACTTTATCGCCAGCCTGCTGAGCACTGTCCATTGGCTTCTTTTCCCATACCAATACACCAATGGGTTTCGATCCATGAAGACCTCTGTTGGGTCATCCAGATAGGCCTGGACCGTCCGCTCAATGTTCAGGGGTGCTCCGATGTGCTCGGCCTGTTTTGCCTTTGCATCAGCACTGGACTTACCATACCCCTGCCGTAGAAACCAATCAGTTGCCGATTGTACTGTGGATGATCCTGTTCTTGCTGTTGTTGATGTTATTGGTAGTGTTGGTGTCGGTGACTGCTGGGAGGCATACGCACTGCCCTCAGGCTCCGAAGTAGAACTTGACTCTGGATGCCCTGTATTACTTGTTATGGCCTGGGGCGGGGGGCCTGTAATTACCAGCCGTTCGTTTCGAACTTAGTGGCTTCCTCAGCTATCAAAGTTTTGTAGTTGGCAACATCCAATTCCGAAAAAGGAATTACTGCCTTACTGTTCAGAAATACTTTGTTCCGTGGATCCAAAATTGTGGCAGTAATGTAATGTTGTTGTGACACAATGTTATTTTGAATCCTTGTATTTTCAGATAAGCGAGCGGCTAAGGACTCCGCCAAATGATATGCGTCTTGTTTGTCATCCACACCTGCGTAAGTTTCAGACACCTCCTTCAGCTGTTGCTCTAGCATGTGCAACAATGGGATAGCTTGGCCCATAGTACAGTCCTCCCTGCTGACTTCACGTGTGAAGATCTCAAAAGGAAGTAGCATCTCTGTCAGGCATTTAATGAGGTCCCATTGACCCATCTCAACGGTCATGCCTCTCACAGTAGGTTCCCCTAATCTTTGCATGACATAAGCATTGAGTGGTATGTTCAGGTCAAACAGACGATCAAGCATGTAATAAGTTGAGTTCCAACGTGTTGGCACCTCCTGGATGAGTGCTTTGACTGGCATTTTATGCTCACGTTGAATGACCCTCAGCTGCTTCCGGGCTTTAAAAGAATGGCTGAAATGTGTTCATATTCTTCTGCAGGTGGCCAGTAAGTTGCTGACTTTGTATTCATTTTTCAGAAAGTCTTGAACAACAATGTTAATGCAGTGTGCCAAACACGGGACCCTGAAATAGCGACCATCTTGCATGGCCCTAACTACATTACTGCCATTGTCCGTGGCAACAAAACCAATGTTAAGCCCTCTTGGGCGCAGCCACTCAAAGACCTTGCTGTTAAACTCTTCCAAAATGTTTGCAGCAGTATGAGATTTCTCCATGGCAAACATGGCTACAGTTGCATGTTTGTGAGTGGAATGAAAAATCTCAGCAGCATCAACAACAGCAGATATCTGGTCTCTAACCCCCGCAAAAGAGATCCAGTGTGCAGTGATGCACATGTAATCAGTGGCTTGGCAACTGGTCCACATGTCTGTTGTCAGGTGGATACTCTGAACAGCACTCTGCTTCAAGGCTTTTCCAAGCAATTCCAGCACGTCGTGATGTAGTGCTGGAACAGCAACTCTGGCAAAATAGTAGCGGCTGGGAACATGCCATTTTGGGCAGATGGCTGACACAAATTCCAGAAAACCCACCCCTTCAACAAAAGAAAAAGGGAGAAGGTCCAGTGCTAACATTTTAGCTAGCTTCGCATTGTACAAACTTGCTATTGGGTGGTTGCGTTCGTTCTGCCCCTCCCCCCCAAACATGCTGATAATGGTAGGCTGCATGGTTTTCCTTTCTCTTAGGCTCAACAACGCACTTTGTTTCATTGCGGTACTCCTTGCTGTCTCAGGCTGACTCTTACTCTTGTGCCACTGAGATGTTGCTGAAGATGTGGGCGGCGTTAACACTGCACTGCTGGGGACAGGGCGACTTTGTGTACCACTACCAGAGAGAATGTCTCCCCGTCCTTCCTCTTCCACCGTGATCGGATCTTCTACTCCTTTATCCCCACCAACACCAATGGTTGCAGTTTTTATGCCGCGAAGGTGGTCCTCCCAGCTGATCAAGTGGTGTTTTTTCAGATGGGTCATTTGGCCTCCGATACCATAGTTTGTACCAAGCTTACCACGACTAACAGAGGTATTACAAATGGAGCATATAGCAATGTTCTCCTCCTTTTCGCTAACCGTAAAGAAGTCCCAAACTGGGGAGCTTAACTTTTGCCTCCTGCTGGAGGTGCCACTTCCAATGCCGGATGAACTGGAGGGTGTGTGTTGAATTTGACTCTGTGCTGTACCACTACCTACTTCTACTGAGGTGGTGGTTGTGCTGGATGTAGCGCTGCCAGGCCTTTGCTAATGCAAATATGGAAGCTGTAGGTCGTGTTGGTGTTACCTGTGGAGGTATGCGTGCTACATCCCTCGCAGCGATTTTGGATAGGGTAATAATGTTGGTCTCCATCTCCTCGGGGCCGGGAGTGATGTTCATGATGACTGGCTCATCATCATCATCCTGCTGTTCTACATCGACCTCCATAAGTGTAAGGCTTTCTGGAACCTTCCTTTTCCCTAGCTTGGTCTTGGGACGTGTCTCCCTCTCAGACTCAGTTTGTGGCTTCCAAGTGGCATCTAGATCATCAGAAGGGGGCTTGGCGAAGAACTTGATGGACTAACCCTCCTTTTCCTTGCTGGAGATTTGGAAGACAATGGATCTTCTGAATGAGTGGCTTCTTCTTCTACCTCTGCATGAATCTCAATTTCCTGAACTGCCCCTACTTCGGGAGGAACAACAACTACTATTGCGGGCGGTGGTTGCGGCTGTTGTTGTTGTTGACCACTTATCTGCTGTGTTTCCTCCTGCGTTGATTGGGTACTACTTTGAGATAGCGATAAGTTTATCTCAGGCTCAGCATCACTGCTTTCCACCATTAGGCTGGCTACCTCTTCCACACTCAAGTGCTTGGGCCTGGGTTGGTGGGTTGGGCCCACTGATGCGGAGGTGCTGCCCCCAGCTTGCCCCCCGGACACCGCTGCTGCAGGCGTAATTCTTTTTTTCCCAAAAAAGGTATTGGGCGGCACACCAGACTTAAGTGTCACTTCCTTCTTCTGTTCCTTCTTCTCAATAGCAACTATTGACTCTACTCTAGTACCCGATTTGGACTAGTGATGTATGTTGTATATGTATGTATTAACTTTTTTTCAATCTTGCTAGTGAAAACGAATAAATAGGGGAGGTGTACAGGCATCTAAAAATGTGTCATGTTTTTTTCTAGGCGTACTACCGACCACCAGTGCCGGCGGGGCCAGCGGCGATGCGGCCATTCCGGAGGGGGCAGGAGATGCGGCACCTGCAGGAGCTACAGGGGGTGAGCCAGCAGCAGTGGCGGGCGGTGGTAAGTTATATTCATTACTTATTGACATTGCACTAGCTGGAAGGGTGTTCACTTCACTCACTGTACTGTTGAGACTTATTAAGTATGAAGTTGTAGTGAACATTATACAACGGTTGAAGAAGACACCCTTTACTTAGCATTAGCAATGCATTAGCAATAGCATTAGCAGCGTGAGTTGAGTAACCAATGGCCTCTTCTATCTGACTCCAACTCAGCTGTGAAAGTTTTATGGAGAAGACTAAAAGTCAGATCAGATGACCTTGATGGATGTGTTGAACAAAAAGGGAAAGAAGGGTGGAAGGAGGAAGGACGGGCGAGTTGTAATATGACTGGCAGAGAAGGATACGTTGGAAGCATGCATAGGTGGCTGATAGGAATCAGATGCATGTGTTGTTGAAGGATGGGTGGAAGGTGAAAGAGAATGGATGCCTGCCTGGGTGGGCGACACAGTATGGGTGGATACTGGGGATAGCAAGAATCATCAGCTGTGTTTGGGTGAAACTCAAAGCCAAGGCAAGCAAGGAAGGAGTGGACGCATGGGTGGTTGTTGGTGAAACAAACTAAGGTTTGTGGAGAGATTAAGAAGAATGCTAGACATTTACTTAGAATGGATGGATGCCTGTATGTATTCATCATAGACAGCATAGGTGGAGACTGCCACGGGATGCAGAGTCTTAGTTTGAAGGGAATGTAAAAGAAACCGCGCCAGAGTAGCAAAGCCGAGGGGAATACAAGTTGTATTTTCAGAATACAGTTGACTTACAGTACTTTGCAAGCACATCATATATATTGTGTATACTATATAGTTAGTTATCAAGCGCCTTCCTTCGACTCCGAGGACCACTCCCTACCTATGTTAATTTATTTTCGAATGTGTCAGCCAGCCTGCAAAGGGTGGCCTATATGTTGGTTACACAGTCAATCAAAACAAAGTACCTTATGCAGTAGCGGTCGGTGGTGGGAGTGCTGCCAGGCGGTGATGTGGGGAGGAGGGGGCAGGGTGGGGGCAGTAAACAATGGATTACGGCCAAATACAGGTAACTAAACATAAAAATAAATAAAGCAAATTTCATTGTGCGCACTGCACCGCCAAATGCGATGCAGTGCGTGCAACGAAATTAGTTTTATTTATTTATATGTTTACTACCTGTAATTGGCCGTAATCCATAGTTTACTACCCCCACCCTGCCCCTCCCCACGTCACCGCCCGGCAGCACTCCCACCAGCGACCGCTACTGACCTTATGTCGTCGTCCCATATATAAGCAATGATCATTGGATCAGATATATAATCTGCCTTTTTGTAGTAGCCAGGGCACTGTGAAAGTGAAATTGAGCAATTGCCCTTCATGTAACAGAGAGAGTATGGCCAGTGCCACCTGCAGACAGTAGTAAATAAAACTAACGTGAGTCTGCGTCATGACTCGTATGTTTGTCTTGGGTGAAAGCATAGCTGACTGAGCTGGCATGCCGGCTACAACCAGGTTATGTAATTTCGCTAAACTAGAGATAAGAAGAAGACTGGTGTACTGTGTACTGGAGTCCATAGTGCTAGTATAATGCCTGAAACTCCCACTAATGTTAGAGGCCGAGGAAGTGGGAGGATAGATTATTACCACAAATGTTATGTACTGTGCTTCTTGCTAGTGCTACTGTGCCACTATGTGTTGAATTAATTTTGTGTTACTGTTTTGCTAAGAGTGTTGGTTACAACAATATTCTTTTTCTTTCTTGATATAGATCCTCCTTCCCAAGAAAAACCATCCCGGAAGGAGTTGGCAGCCAGGGCCCGGCGCCGGAAACTGGAGGCCATCTGCAAAGAGTACCGGCGGCTGGTGGCTCAGGCGGAGGAGGAGGAGGAGGCGGCAGCAGCTGCAGCCTCCTCCAATGCCCCGGGCCCCAGCCAGGCCCCACCTCCAGTGGTACGTCACCGCGGTCAGGCAGCCGCCCGCCGGCGCAATTCATTAACAGCCAGCACTGCTGCCCCCCACCCTGGATGCCACTGCTGGGCATTTCGCCGCCAGATGCTCCTCCGGATTTCACGCCTAGAGGAGCAACTAGAGGAGCGGGTCAAGATCCTGGTGGACAAACACCTGAAAGTCCGCCGAATATAAGAACTATAGGACCCCGTTGGATTGCCCCTTTTTTATTCCTTTTGTTGGTGGGTGGGAATTGGGCGTTGGGGTTTATGGACATTGGACTTTTTCGTTTTGGACATTGGTTGGGGTTAGGGAGAGGGGTGGGTCAGGTGTGGGATAGTTTATTTTTGTTAGGGTAATAAATTATATTTATACTTAAACATACAATGTTAATGTTTTGTGGGGGTTACTGTTTTACGAATTTACGTCACATGGTTTCCTTGCTGCTGCAGGGCCGCAGGCAGTGTTTGATTTAAATAATCTGCCGATTATGTAACACAAACAGATAGATGCGGTACCCCTCACTGAGTTATTTGTCCTACTAGTACTGTCAGTCTCTCCTCCTAGTCCATTATACCTCCCACCAAACTTATCTTACCTGAGATTGATGATGATTAAGTTCGGCACAGCGATCGCTGCATGGTTTCCCAAGAGAATGGAGGAGATGCCATGGTTGTGGTGGTAGTAGTAGACACTGGCAGTAGCATTTGCAAAAAAAATAAAAGAGACAGTCACTTGCCTGAGAGCGACTGTGGGAGGAGTAGTAGAACGAAGTAAAGTACAGTACAGAAGAAGACTGCCAAACAAACAATATTGCAACTGCTAAAGTAAAATAAAACATAATGGTGGCGGGGACAGCCTAGTACAAGAAGTTACAAACTGTAGTTGTGTCGAGTGAGTCACTTAACTTAACACAATCGTAATTCGTAACCTTTACTGCTGTGTGGTAGGATGTTGATGATGAATCCAATCAATGCCGGCAATTAATTATGATGTATTAGGTCCCTTTGGAAAAAAAATTGGCTTGCACATAGACTGAGCATGGGTGGGCAAGCAGAAGAAGATCCTCGTCCTGCCTTGAAATTGAATTAGTGTTGCTTTCACCACATCTGCCCCAGCAAGCATGTGATCAATTGGTGTACATTTAATGTAGTCACATCACACCTCAATATAAATCACAGCCCGGGGGAAGAGGGTTAGGGTTTGATGAATGGATGGGAAGGGGGTTTGGGGAAAGGTTTGACAAAGAAAACAGTACGCATGGACACAACAAAAGCAAAGCATAATCTTGGCAGACGACCATGATCTTATCCAATAAATCTATAAAGGGAGAAAAAGGAAATGCATGCATGATGATGAAGATAACTTCGATGGTTAATGAGTAGTACTTACTAACTACTACTACACAATTAGACAGTACAGGGCAGCAGTATATTCTATGCAATTTGCCTTGCCTGTATGCCCTCAGAGAGACCCAAATTACATGTTGTACCGGGCTTACTTTTAAAGCAAAGCAAATTAAAAAATAATTGTAGGGATCAATTAGCAAACAAACAACAACACAACACACAGTCGTAATGATTGAAGAGAAAAAAGGAATCAAATTAATTAAAAGACGAATGATGAATGATACTAAAGTTACTGTATTATCCTGGTCAAATTGTGGAGTTGAATCTCGTCATTCCTCTTGGTCCTATCTTCCATGGATGCTCCGCACATCAATCTTGGATGCCACTGTCTGCCTGATGCGGATTGGTAAGGTAAGTGTGAGTAGTTTCTCCCAGTATAGCACAGGGTAAAGGCCGGCCTGTAAGCGTAGATGGAAAAACAAAAGGGGTATTGAAAAATCAATGAATAAAAAAAAAAGCATCAATTACGGTGGAGTCCAAGAAGAGAAGAGAGAACACTTTCAGACTGAGGCGGCTTGGATACATCGTGTCTATTCTGTTTACAGCATTAAGCTACAACAACAACAGGACAGAACAGGCCCACAGCACCAGCCCGTGACCCAACCTCCATTTACCTTAAATTTTGACAGAGCCAGACAAAAGGCATATACAGCAACCTAGCATTTTCAAAATTAAGTGACTAAATCAATGCGCCGCTGACAGTCATATGACTACACTCGACTCCACCACTACATTTCTTGTTGAATTGTTGTGTTTACCTTTTATGCCACTTCATGAAACGCAGTTATTCCATCAATCATCTCCGATCCAACTGACTGACTGCGTGCAAAGGTAGTATGGTCATCATCATGGTGTGGTACGTGTTGTCCAACTCCAACTCAGTCTGTAGTGACTAGTCTCCGATTAAGTCCATATTCCATATTAAAAAATTGCAACGGATATTGGCCTGCACCTGCAGTAGTAGGAGTACAATTTGGTTATTAAACAACAAGAAGGGAAACATTGACTGTCACTTGAGAACTAGTAGAGTTCGACTTCATGCACAACATCAACACAACAAACAACAGCAATCGCTCAGAGTCAGCAAGCATCCAATGCATGCCATCATTACCTGGCTTGCTCTTCTCTTTGGCTGTCAGATCATCAGATGCCTAGTTCTGACAGGTGTGTGTTTTTTTTTAACGAGGCAGTGGCCTCATTATTACTCCACATTCATTTTGAGTGTTGGTAGTCGCTGTTTCGGTTTGCGTCTTATTCATCTGTGACACTTTGTCGCAGTTTAAGTTGGTTCACATGGTCAGCGCTGTGATGGGCCGCGGCCTGGGTAGCGGTCATTGCTGGTCAATTGAGTTTGCAGAAATGTCAGCAAGTTTCTTCGAAGAGTCTTGTCTTTCTCTGCCAAGTACCTTCTGTCCTGACAGTGATGAGCTTTGGATGCCTGCCGAGGCTGTAGCCTTCTGACAGTGATGGGTTTACTTTTGGATGCCTGCCCAAGTTCTGACAGTGAAGAGTTGTGGATGCCTGCAGAGGCGATAGCCTTCGGCCAGTGATGAGTTTCGGCTCGGAAACAAAACGGAGGATAGCTATAGTCACGTTTCACTTCTTATGGAGGGACTGTTAGAGGCAACATTTCTTGTACTCCAATGTCTGGCTTGATGGAAATGTAATTAGGGCGAGTCAGGAAGATGGAGCAGGACTCTGAGGAGTGGACAGTTAAATGCACAGACGTGCAACTCCAATAGGGAAATAAAAAGAGAAGACGGTGGTGATGGATTTGTTGTGATTTGATTTGAACCAGCAAGACAGATACACAGACAAATAAAGGAAGGAAGAAAGTAACAATTTGAAAGCCTAGTTGTCAGGGAAGAGGAGCTCGTCCTCAAACTCTGGTGGTTCGGACAGAAGTAGGTCCTGTAACCCACTACTTACGTCATCGAAGTCGCTCTCCTCTTCCTGCTGTGATTCACGTATTTTGTAATCGGTGGTATAAAGTGCTGATTCATTTTGATCATGGTTAACCTCTCCACGCTTTCGGGCGAGAGACTGGTCCTTTTCAAAGTTACAATGGCACCAGCAGCACTGAAAACACGCTCAGAAGAGACACTTGAAACAGGGGAAGCCAGATACTTTATCGCCAGCCTGCTGAGCACTGTCCATTGGCTTCTTTTCCCATACCAATACACCAATGGGTTTCGATCCATGAAGACCTCTGTTGGGTCATCCAGATAGGCCTGGACCGTCCGCTCAATGTTCAGGGGTGCTCCGATGTGCTCGGCCTGTTTTGCCTTTGCATCAGCACTGGACTTACCATACCCCTGCCGTAGAAACCAATCAGTTGCCCATTGTACTGTGGATGATCCTGTTCTTGCTGTTGTTGATGTTATTGGTAGTGTTGGTGTCGGTGACTGCTGGGAGGCAAACGCACTGCCCTCAGGCTCCGAAGTAGAACTTGACTCTGGATGCCCTGTATTACTTGTTATGGCCTGGGGCGGGGGCCTGTAATTACCAGCCGTTCGTTTTCGAACTTAGTGGCTTCCTCGGCTATCAAAGTTTTGTAGTTGGCAACATCCACTTCCGAAAAAGGAATTACTGCCTTACTGTTCAGAAATACTTTGTTCCGTGGATCCAAAATTGTGGCAGTAATGTAATGTTGTTGTGACACAATGTTATTTTGAATCCTTGTATTTTCAGATAAGCGAGCGGCTAAGGACTCCGCCAAATGATATGCGTCTTGTTTGTCATCCACACCTGCGTAAGTTTCAGACACCTCCTTCAGCTGTTGCTCTAGCATGTGCAACAATGGGATAGCTTGGCCCATAGTACAGTCCTCCCTGCTGACTTCACGTGTGAAGATCTCAAAAGGAAGTAGCATCTCTGTCAGGCATTTAATGAGGTCCCATTGACCCATCTCAACGGTCATGCCTCTCACAGTAGTCAGTCAATAAACTTTATTCGGTTTTAGCTTCAAAACCATAAAAGTTGCACAAAGACATTGAAATATAAGAAAGAAAAAAAAAAAAAGAAAAAAAAATCAAATCTCCTTAAACTGGTAGATAGTCAAATTAGAATCATACTCCCAAGTGCAAATCGAAATATAAAATACAATATGCAATAAATACATCTGTACAGTCCACAAGAATATTAAAACTGCAACCCCCAGGAGCATATGTATAAATTATGCACGTTGTTTGAGTGCATACATAGGTATATAACATTCTGACAATAAAAATACATTATTAAAATAACAAGTTAAACATCCATGAAGGATCGCGATTTAGCACAAGCTTTTAGATAGCCAAGTATAAAAGACAATGACTCCGTAGGCAGCATCTGTAGATGCAAAAGTGCAGGACGAACCTGTCTAAAATTCAGTCGTTTTAAATAAGGGACCAAAAAAATCCTACGAGGGACTTCATAAAATCCACAAGCAAACATGAAGTGCAACAAATCCTGCGGAGACTCACCGTTGCAGCCGCAGGATGGCGTCACACTTGCCCTCTTATAATCTTTTGGTCTAACCAACAGGTGATGGTATAAATTCATCCTGAACCTTGTTAAAAGATATTTCTTATGAGAGGAGAAACACCCCATAAGGTAGGGTTCAATTGACAAAGTGGTTTTCGCTAATAAAAAATTGCGTACACTGGGTTTCAGCAGCTCCTTCGCTTCTCTTTCCATCCTCCACAAACTCATAAAAGCTATTCTGCTTGTTACGACATCCTGCTTAACTATGCATTCTGGCTTGCTATACAGCTCGCCACGCCCTATCCCTTTAAAACTCTTTTGAATATAATTTAGCCAAGGGATACATGAGGCTTGTTCTAGCAACATGCACTCTCTTAATAATAAATGGTTAAAAGACAGATCTATATTTAACCAACATTTCAGCCAAAAAATCAATGGACGTAATGCAAGGATGTCACTAATATAGGAAACCCCCAATTCCTCATGCACTGCTAAATTAGGGGTCCCCCGAGGGACACACAGGAGACGTTTTAAAAAATTATTTTCCACCACTTGCAGAGAATCTGCAGCTGTATATCCCCATATCTCACTTCCATATGTGGCAATGGAAAGACTTTTAGCCTTATAAACTTGTAACATGGCCCCAGTCGGTTTCTTCCCTATTCTCGAAGCAAATTTAAAAATATCCGCATTTTCCCGAACCACTTCCCCCTTCTTCTTCTCTATTTGGGGTCCCCATTTTAATTTGTTGTCAATAAGAACCCCCAAATATGAGAAAACATTCGTAGAGGGGACCACAATTGAGTCAATTGCGAATTTAAAAGGCTTCACAGATTGTTTGCCTATTCTAAGTACATAAGACTTAGAATTGTTAATTGACAAGTCCCGTTTACCCATGTACCCCGCAAAAGCCTTTAAAAGAGATTGTAAACCAACCTCTGTTCTAGATAAAAGAACGGCATCATCTGCATAAAGCAGTATCGGGATGCCACGACGTCCAACATACGGGTAATCAACCCCAGTTTCCAATAATTCTTGTTCCAAGTCGTTGAGATAGTAATTAAACAGGAAAGGGGCTAAAATGCAACCTTGACGGACGCCCCTTTTGATATCAAAATTCTCAGTAACACGCAAATCCTGAGCGAACCTAACATTCGCCTGGGTAGAATTATGAAGATCCACCAGGAAGTTCACTAGACTAGGATCCACACCTGTTAGCCTCAGGATCTGCCACAGTTTGGTTCTGTTAACACGATCAAAAGCTGATGACAGATCCATAAAGGCACAAAATATGGACCCCGAGCGTGCAATAGCATATTTACTGAAAATCATGAGAATATTTAAACACTGGGCAATTGTGGAACGACCGGGGCGAAAACCATATTGGACATCTGACAGTATTTCGGTTTCCTCTGCCCAAGTTTGCAGCCGCTGTAATAATATCCGACCCACCACCTTAACTGTAGAATCTAAGAGGGAGATGGGTCTATAACAATGAGGGCTACCCCGGTCGCCCTTTTTAAAAACAGGAACAATAGTAGAAATAGCCCAGGAAGAGGGGCATCCAGTTTTTGCTGCAGCGTTGAAAACATTAACCAAGATGGGTGCCCAAAAAGAAGGGTCAGATTTAAATAAGTCTGGGGGAATCCCATCTGGTCCTGGGGCCTTTTTAGCAGAAAGCCCTTCAATCCCTGCAATAACCTCAACGATACTGAAAGATAGAGCTGGAGCATTTAAGTCTATTATCACTGGGCCACAACAATCACGGGGACAATCGAAAACAGTTTTAAAATGGGACACCCAGTCCTCTTCTGTAATAAAGGCTCCTAAAACGGGATCCCTATCCATACCAAAGGCTGGGCGGTTCACCACTTGCCAAAATTTGGAAATATTTTTCAATACACTTGCCTCAATAAGGTCCCGCCAGGCTTCATCTTTTAATTTTGCCTTGCGCCCTGCTAGAGCGGCCTTATATTCTCTGCGGTAGTTGCTGACCACTAATTGTATTCTGGGTGTGGATGAAAGAGCTGCCTTCAACTTGCCAGCTGCTCGGGTACAATCAGAGTCGAACCATTTAGGCCCAAGATTTCTAGCCCTTGCGGCCGGAACGCTTAAAAGATCTCCCACCTTCCCAGCTAAGGTCATAAAAGCTGCCAGCAAATAATCTGGGGCGAACAGGAATTTTGACATGTTAAGAGTTCTGGGGCACATAACCTATTAACCTTATCATAAAACAACTTGGGGTCAATCTGTGTCCATTTCAATCTGCGTTTATTGTCAGTCAGAGTCGTAACGCCCCTCTTAGCTGCTCCTTCAATGTGACTAATAAGTGGTCCAGCTATATGAGCACAAAGCGGATTATGATCACTGAATATACTCTCATCAATAGAGAAACCTGTGATCCACATCTGCAAAGGGGAGGAAATTAATATATAGTCAATAAAAGATCCTGTCCTGGCCCCTTTATAAGTTGGAGTTAAAAATTTGATATTTGGGGCCACAAGAGCCATCAGACACACCATATTGAACTCCTGGATCATGTTATTAATCGATTCCCCTTGTGTGTGGTGATCAAAATGGAATCCACTCCTTCGTGGGCATCCCAGTTCGGATAAACAAGACAATGCAGGATTACCACATGGGTGAACATTAAAATCCCCAGAAACCAAAAAATCAGAAACTGGGAATCTGTTGGGACGTCTAAAAAAAGAGCATAAGGCAGCTATATTACAATCACGGGCAGGACTAGAAACTGCGTTATAAAAATTAACCAGTCCCCATCTAATGCCTCTAGTGTTAAAAAATAACGCCAATATCCCTCCACACCAAATAGGAACAACCTGAATCTGGCTGTCTAAGGCCCCAGACACATATGTGACTAAGCCCCCTTTAGCTCTCCCGCTAGAAGACGGGGTAGCAGGGACAAAATAGGCCTTGTATCCTTCTAAAAACAAGTTACTTTCAACCAGCCAAGTTTCTTGGAGACTGATTATCTTAAACTCTTTTAAAAAATTGACTAAAGAAGGGTCTCGAAGTTTAGTTGCCAGCCCGGCGATATTCCAAGAAATAAAATTACGAGGGATCACTACACTTGGCCTCCCCACGGCATCAACTATGGGCACTAAACTGTGTCCACCCCCTGGCTCCTGTGTTTCAATAGGCAATAGTCAGTCACAGTCTTCTAATCCACTTAATGTAGAAAATCTATTTTGTACTTCCAAAAAGGAGTGGTAGCCGGCTGGACCTGCGAGAAGAGTGGTTGATACATTCTAACTGCTGCCTGTGCAGCTGGTGCGGAACTATTCAGCCTTCCTAATCCAATATTTGTCCTTACATTATAATCAGTAGGACTTGTGGAAACCCTGGGCTTATAGAAAAAACCCAAGGGGAGAGTTCTGATAGCACCTGAGGGGGGATTACGGTTAGCACCCTTATGCAGGATTCTAGCCACTAAATTAGGATTATTAAAATTCACAATAATGCAATCTTTATTACCCACTTTAGCAGATGGCCCCACCCAACTCACCCTACGCGCCATAATGATATTATTAGCAATACACACACCAGTAGCTATATTATGGGCAAACCAATGTGTTAATTTGTTTTTAAGTTGGTTATAATCCTCTGTAACCCCTGTTTCAAGAGGTGGAACATCCCCTAAAGCAACAACATAGGGGGTAGATTCAGGTGGAAGGTTAATTACGGGCAGACAAGTTGTTTGAGAATCCCTAAATGCTAACCCTGTCATGTCCTTCAATGCAGGCGTCACTGTCCTGGGAGGATGACGAGAGATCACTCCACCATGACTACTGGTGGTGACTTTGTCATTATTTAATTCCTTTGGGTCTGTGACCATCTCAACATCCCCCTGCAATGCATTTCCCACTACTGCATCCCTAACAGTCTGTGTAACACATGTCCTGTTAATATTTGCAACTTTCGATGTTAAACAATTGCAACCGGTCCGTCCCTCAAACTTGGATAAAGCATCCTCAATAGCCCCAATTTTCTGCCTTATTGGATCAAGAGAAGAAGATAACAACATTTCCATTTTCCCCCAAAAATGGTCCTTGTGATCTTTAACAGAACAGGACCCAGGCAGCGTACATGTATTAGGGGTGAGTGAAGGTAAGTCGTTCAAACTGTTTGTTACTGGGGGAAAAGAAGACGCCACGATACCACTATCTATCTTGTGGGCTGATCTGCTACTTTTCGAGAACCCACCATTCTTCCCTTTTCTTTTCCTTGCCTGGAGGTCATTACTATTAGACTGGCCTAATTTGGCCTTTTGACCTCTTGTCTTAGCTTTTAATGGGCTAGGGGTAGTTATCAACTCTATACCGGGGCTAGGTAAAATTTGCATCGAGACTGGGGCTAGTTCCGGGGTGAGAGAAAGACTAAACCGAGAGCAATCAGCATTCATAATCCCTTCTACTACAGGAGCTACCAATTTAATAGGCAATCTATCTTCTGGAGACGGGGGCTCTAATGACAACCTCCTTTCCGTAAGCTTAATTTCATGAATAAGAGCTGATTCAGCTCTTGAAAGAAATGCATCCAGAGTTCCAATCACACTCTTACCGGGGGTCATTTTCCGTTTGCTCATTTTTTTCAAATAATAAAACTAATGCGGGATATATGGCAAGAGAAGGGACGAAGCAGAAAAATATTGGCACTTAATAAAACTTGACAAAACTACAAAATTATAAAATGTCAAGAGATAAAAAGCCCAGTTAAAACACTATTAAAAACAAATTCAAACACCTAATATACAATAAGCATAATAATACAGTCCCAGGGGAAAAGTAAAATTTAGCAGCAATTAGGACTTGTACAAATAAAATATCAATGTGCAAAGTAAGCAATATATACAATATGTATAACAGACATACAGTCCTTATGAAAAAACAGAGCTAGCAGCAATTCGAGCGACCAACGATTTGTGCAAAATAAGCAAGGTATAACAAACAACATGCAGCACTAATATGGTCCCTGCGAAAAATAAAACCTGCCAACTGTCATAGGTTTATGCAAAAGAAGCCAACAGTGTTCAAGGTAAAAGAATGTCCCATAAAAAGTAAAACTAACCGACACTGATAAGTCCTGATAATCCAGAAAAAAGGAAAAAACCACTTGGGGAGAAAGTTAAAATACAATAATTCCAGTTAAGGGACAAGAATAAACACACAGCTACACCAGTACCTGGCGAAGGGTGGACTCAATCAGCAACCTATGCACTTTAAGAGGAGCTATCACGCTCTACTGTGGGGGAAAGGGAGGTAGCCCAGCCCAGCCTCTTCTGGGCTATGACGGGCAAGGACGGGCCCACCTTGGCCCGGGCTTCGCCCGGGCGCGTCCCGCGCAGCGGGGGACTCAGCAGGACTAGAAGCGCCTCCTGGCGCTTGCGTAGTAGCGGGAGCAGGCGCCCAGCTTTAGCCTGCCGGGAGTTGTAGTTCCTTCGGGCCGTTCCCCTCACGGCTGTATGGCTGGCGAGGAGAACAAGAAAGAGAGAGCCGTTCCCCTCACGGCTGAACAGGGAGTGCAGTGACCGTTCCCCTCGTGGCCGGTTATCCGCTCGACAATGCGTCCCGCGCAGCGGGGACTCAGCAGGACTAAAAGCGCCTCCTGGCGCTTGCGTAGTAGCGGGAGCAGGCGCCCAGCTTTAGCCTGCCGGGAGTTGTAGTTCCTTCGGGCCGTTCCCTCACGGCTGTATGGCTGGCGAGGAGAACAAGAAAGAGAGAGCCGTTCCCCTCACGGCTGAACAGGGAGTGCAGTGACCGTTCCTCATGGCCGGTTATCCGCTCGACAATGCGTCCCGCGCAGCGGGGACTCAGCAGGACTAAAAGCGCCTCCTGGCGCTTGCGTAGTAGCGGGAGCAGGCGCCCAGCTTTAGCCTGCCGGGAGTTGTAGTTCCTTCGGGCCGTTCCCTCACGGCTGTATGGCTGGCGAGGAGAACAAGAAAGAGAGAGCCGTTCCCCTCACGGCTGAACAGGGAGTGCAGTGACCGTTCCCCTCGTGGCCGGTTATCCGCTCGACAATGCGTCCCGCGCAGCGGGGGACTCAGCAGGACTAAAAGCGCCTCCTGGCGCTTGCGTAGTAGCGGGAGCAGGCGCCCAGCTTTAGCCTGCCGGGAGTTGTAGTACCTTCGGGCCGTTCCCCTCACGGCTGTATGGCTGGCGAGGAGAACAAGAAAGAGAGAGCCGTTCCCCTCACGGCTGAACAGGGAGTGCAGTGACCGTTCCCCTCGTGGCCGGTTATCCGCTCGACAATGCCTCTCACAGTAGGTTCCCCTAATCTTTGCATGACATAAGCATTGAGTGGTATGTTCAGGTCAAACAGACGATCAAGCATGTAATAAGTTGAGTTCCAACGTGTTGGCACCTCCTGGATGAGTGCTTTGACTGGCATTTTATGCTCACGTTGAATGACCCTCAGCTGCTTCCGGGCTTTAAAAGAATGGCTGAAATGTGTGCATATTCTTCTGCAGGTGGCCAGTAAGTTGCTGACTTTGTATTCATTTTTCAGAAAGTCTTGAACAACAATGTTAATGCTGTGTGCCAAACACGGGACCCTGAAATAGCGACCATCTTGCATGGCCCTAACTACATTACTGCCATTGTCCGTGGCAACAAAACCAATGTTAAGCCCTCTTGGGCGCAGCCACTCAAAGACCTTGCTGTTAAACTCTTCCAAAATGTTTGCAGCAGTATGAGATTTCTCCATGGCAAACATGGCTACAGTTGCATGTTTGTGAGTGGAATGAAAAATCTCAGCAGCGTCAACAACAGCAGATATCTGGTCTCTAACCCCCGCAAAAGAGATCCAGTGTGCAGTGATGCACATGTAATCAGTGGCTTGGCAACTGGTCCACATGTCTGTTGTCAGGGATACTCTGAACAGCACTCTGCTTCAAGGCTTTTCCAAGCAATTCCAGCACGTCGTGATGTAGTGCTGGAACAGCAACTCTGGCAAAATAGTTACGGCTGGGAACATGCCATTTTGGGCAGATGGCTGACACAAATTCCAGAAAACCCACCCCTTCAACAAAAGAAAAAGGGAGAAGGTCCAGTGCTAACATTTTAGCTAGCTTCGCATTGTACAAACGTGCTATTGGGTGGTTGCGTTCGTACTGCCCCACCCCCCCAAACATGCTGATAATGGTAGGATGCATGGTTTTCCTTTCTCTTAGGCTCAACAACGCACTTTGTTTCATTGCGGTACTCCTTGCTGTCTCAGGCTGACTCTTACTCTTGTGCCACTGAGATGTTGCTGAAGATGTGGGCGATGTTAACACTGCACTGCTGGGGACAGGGCGACTTTGTGTACCACTACCAGAGAGAATGTCTCCCCGTCCTTCCTCTTCCACCGTGATCGGATCTTCTACTCCTTTATCCCCACCAACACCAATGGTTGCAGTTTTTATGCCGCGAAGGTGGTCCTCCCAGCTGATCAAGTGGTGTTTTTTCAGATGGGTCATTTGGCCTCCGATACCATAGTTTGTACCAAGCTTACCACGACTAACAGAGGTATTACAAATGGAGCATATAGCAATGTTCTCCTCCTTTTCGCTAACCGTAAAGAAGTCCCAAACTGGGGAGCTTAACTTTTGCCTCCTGCTGGAGGTGCCACTTCCAATGCCGGATGAACTGGAGGGTGTGTGTTGAATTTGACTCTGTGCTGTACCACTACCTACTTCTACTGAGGTGGTGGTTGTGCTGGATGTAGCGCTGCCAGGCCTTTGCTAATGAAAATATGGAAGCTGTAGGTCGTGTTGGTGTTACCTGTGGAGGTATGCGTGCTACATCCCTCGCAGCGATTTTGGATAGGGTAATAATGTTGGTCTCCATCTCCTCGGGGCCGGGAGTGATGTTCATGATGACTGGCTCATCATCATCATCCTGCTGTTCTACATCGACCTCCATAAGTGTAAGGCTTTCTGGAACCTTCCTTTTCCCTAGCTTGGTCTTGGGACGTGTCTCCCTCGCAGACTCAGTTTGTGGCTTCCAAGTGGCATCTAGATCATCAGAAGGGGGGCTTGGCGAAGAACTTGATGGACTAACCCTCCTTTTCCTTGCTGGAGATTTGGAAGACAATGGATCTTCTGAATGAGTGGCTTCTTCTTCTACCTCTGCATGAATCTCAATTTCCTGAACTGCCCCTACTTTCGGGAGGAACAACAACTACTATTGCGGGCGGTGGTTGCGGCTGTTGTTGTTGTTGACCACTTATCTGCTGTGTTTCCTCCTGCGTTGATTGGGTACTACTTTGAGATAGCGATAAGTTTATCTCAGGCTCAGCATCACTGCTTTCCACCATTAGGCTGGCTACCTCTTCCACACTCAAGTGCTTGGGCCTGGGTTGGTGGGTTGGGCCCACTGATGCGGAGGTGCTGCCCCCAGCTTGCCCCCTGGACACCGCTGCTGCAGGCGTAATTTTTTTTTCCCAAAAAAGGTATTGGGCGGCACACCAGACTTAAGTGTCACTTCCTTCTTCTGTTCCTTCTTCTCAATAGCAACTTTCTTGGTACTGGAGGACCTGGTACATGCTTTCTTTGGGCCCATCTTCTTCAGATGTCAGCAGCACTCAGTTGCACAAGTTGCAGAGATGTCTGGTCAGGTCACACTTCACGTCGTGTACAGCAGCAGGATGTCTGTCTGGCAGTACAACGGGCAATGATGACACACCTCCTCCCCTCAGTCTTTTGTGCACCTAAAAGCAAAAAAGCCAGAAGAACATCAGTCAAACGATAGCACAAATCAAACTAATATAATATATAACTTAGTGTGTGGTTGTCTCAATTATTAAATTTTAGAAACTCAGTGAACAACCACAGTGTAGCCATTTATGAGACTTTGACAACAAGGCCAGGGCTTTCCTGGTGTACTGTGTAGTGTGTACACTCAGGAAGAATAAGAATAGCAAAGAACAAAAACAAAAATGTAGTGGAGCCTGTTTGGCCTAAATTTGTGCATCACGTGGGATGGATGCAGCATCAGGGAGCGGCAGCTGGCAATGGGGATGGATTTGGAAGCAGTAAGACAAGAGGAACAATGGAAAGACACGCAGGCCTATGTGGCAAAAACAGCACACTACTAACTACCACCACAAAATGGCCCCCAGCCACATGGTCACTCACAGGCACAAGGCATGGCAAACAATGAACTCAAGCAGGCCTATATGGCCAGACAAAGGATGCCTGATAAACAACACACACAGCTTTAATGCAAAAACTAAAATCCACATGGCTAAAAACAAGTTGGAAAGTTACACAACAACCACAACAACACATACACATGCAAAAAAGGCATTTATTTAACACACCCAAAAAGTGAAATAGACCCCCCCAAAAAACCCCACATTTTGCAATTCAATCCAATGCCATCCATGCCCTAAATAATGTTAAAATTCAACAGACAACACAGAAACAGTTTTTATGCACCCATGATGACTACCTCTGGGCCTACTGGCAGACTAGGCCGCAAGCTTGGAGGCCTATGGCAAAAGCACAGGGGCTGGTCCCACAAAATGGCTGCCACCACATGGCCAGGCCACCCACAACAACAAGAAAAGGAAGACAAGACAGACAATGCAGGCCTATGGCAAAAGCACAATGCCTGGCTTCACAAAATGGCCGCCACCCACATGGCCAGGCCACCCACAATAACAAGAAAGTGAAGACAAAGGACAGGACCAGGAAATTAGAGACCCTGGGGAACTTCCTTCCTCTTTAAAAAAATTGTAAAAAAAAGAAAAATGACTCCTTGCTCACAAAACTACATCTAAATGACAACCTGAGGAGTTTTTTGAGCAAAATGAACAAAATCATCATTTTCAAGAAGGTTTTATGCTGCTCGAGAGATATTCTTCGCCAGATTGTTAATACTGCGTGTTCTGCATCGCAATCGTCACAAAAAGTCGTTATCGCGCGCGCGAAAACGCATATTGAGCGCGCGAAGAAGAAAAAGAGTGTAAGTCCGCGTTGTCGCGCAGTGCGGAGTTACCAAAAGTCCGCGAGCTTAACGCCCAGGGTTACCTACTGGCTGAAAAGGCCTATTTATTTAACACACACCAAAAAACAGAAATACCACCCCAAAAACCACATTTTGCAATTCAATCCAATGCCATCCATGCCTAAATGATGTTAAAATTCAACAGACAACACAGAAACAGTTTTTATGCACCCATGATGACTACCTCTGGGCCTACTGGCAGACTAGGCCGCATGCTTGGAGGCCTATGGCAAAAGCACAGTGGCTGGTCCCACAAAATGGCCGCCACCACATGGCCAGGCCACCCACAACAACAAGAAAAGGAAGACAAGACAGACAATGCAGGCCTATGGCAAAAGCACAATGCCTGGCTTCACAAAATGGCCGCCACCCACATGGCCAGGCCACCCACAATAACAAGAAAGTGAAGACAAAGGACAGGACCAGGAAGTTGGAGACTCTGGGGAACTTCCTTCCTCTTTAAAAAATTGTAAAAAAAGAAAAATGACTCCTTGCTCACAAAACTACATCTAAATGACAACCTGAGGAGTTTTTGAGCAAAATGAACAAAATCATCATTTTCGAGAAGGTTTTATGCTGTTCGAGAGATATTCTTCGCCAGATTGTAAATTCTGCGTGTTTGGCATCGCGATCGTCACAAGAAGTCGTTATCGCGCGCGCGGAAACGCATATTGAGCGCGCGAAGAAGAAAAAAAGTGTAAGTCCGCGTTGTCGCGCAGTGCGGAGTTGCCAAAAGTCCGCGAGCTGAACGCCCAGGGTTATCTACTGGCTGAAAAGGCCTATTTATTTAACACACACCAAAAAACAGAAATACCACCCCAAAAACCACATTTTGCAATTCAATCCAATGCCATCCATGCCCTAAATGATGTTAAAATTCAACAGACAACACAGAAACAGTTTTTATGCACCCATAATGACTACCTCTGTGCCTACTGGCAGACTAGGCCACAAGCTTAAGCCTATGGCAAAAGCAAGCACACTGCCTTGCTCCACAAAATGGCCGCTACCCACATGGCCAGGCCACCCACAAATAATAACAAGAAAGTTAAGACAGACAATCAATGCAGGCCTATGGCAAAAGCACACTGCCTGGATGGCTCCACAAAATGGGCGCTAGTCACCCACAACAAAAAGAAATGGAAGACAGACAATGCAAGCCTATGGCAAAAGCACACTGCCTGCCTTCACAAAATGGCCGCCACCCACATGGCCAGGCCACAACAACAACAAGCATAAGCCAAGGGGAACAAAGAAAAGACATGCAGGCCTATATGGAAAAAGTAGCACACTACTAAACTACCACCACAAAATGGCCCCAAGCCACATGGTCACTCACAGTCACAACAGGCCATGGAAAACAATGAACTCAAGCAGGCCTATAATATGACCAGACAAAGGAGGCCTGCTAAACAACACAGCTTTAATACAAAAATGCAAAAACGAAAATCCACAGGGCTACGAAAGGTTGGAAAGTTATACAACAAGCACACACACACATCCAACAAAGGTATTTATTTATTAACACACACCCAAAAAGTGAAATACACCCCAAAAACCACATTTACCAATTCAATCCAATGCCATCCATGCCCTACATAATGTTTAAATTCAACAGACACCACAGAAACATGCACCCATGGGTACCTCTGGGCCTACTGGCTGAAATTCCAATCAAAGAAAAACAACTAGGCCCCTACTGAAACTACAGGCCACAACAATAAATTTTAAAAACGATGAAAATCCCCCAAAAATGTAGGTACAAACAAGCCCCAATCAAACAAACAAGTACACCAATTCTCCAACTTACTTGTAAAATCTCAAATCCAAAAGTCCTCAAATCCAATCCAATGATATGATGCAGCAGACAGACACAAAAAGTGATCCTTCCAGCTCCAAATCCAAATGAAAGTGAACAGCACATGGACAAAGCACTGGGAGGAGCCTGCTGGACCGGAACAGAAAGTTGGAGACTCAGGGGCACTTCCTTCCTCTTGAAAAAAAAGTAAAAAAAGAAAAAGGACTCCTTGCACAAAAAACTACAGCCAAATCACAATCTGAGGAGTTTTTTTGAGCAAAATAATCATTTTCGAGAAGGTTTTATGATGCTCGAGAGATATTCTTCGCCAGATTGTAGTTTCTTCATGTTCGGGATCGCGATCTTACCAACACTGCCGCCGGAAGTCAGATCGCGCGTCCGAATGACGTGTTCGCGTTCGCACACTCTCGCGGGATCGTGCGGCCGGATTCCAAATCTCGTGGTGCCCGCGAACGGATAGGAAATCGCGTCGGCGAACGGTAGGTCGTTACCGCGCGCGCGAGAACGCATATTGAGCGCACGAAGAAGAAAAACAGCTACGCTACGCCGCAAATTGCGTAGTGCTCGGTAACTTCGCGCTCTACGCGAATCGCGAAGTTACCGAAACTACGCAAACTCCGCGAGCGTAGCGTAGTTCACCGCCCAGGGTTAGTCCAGACACCGAAATCTAGCCTTCAGAAGTCCAAAAGCACGCTCCACTACACAACGTGTCCTCCCATGGGCATCATTGAAGCGGACTTCCCCCAGGGTACTTGGATTTCTCAGTGGGCTCAGCAACCAAGGCCGGTTGGGATACGCAGAGTCACCTAGTTGTGAGAAACACAGACCAAGGTTATAATAGAAATAGTTGAGAACAGCATGTCACACATACAGCACACTACTTGACACAGCTTACTCACCAACAAGCCACGCATGGTCCGGATGCAGATTTTCCTTCAATTGTGGGATGATGCTGTTACGCAGTATGTAGGAGTCATGTGCAGAACCCGGAAATTTGGCACATACATGGGAGATAATCATATCCGCTTGGCATACCACTTGCACATTAATTGAATGGCAATGCTTCCTGTTACGGTAGATGTGCTCACGTGCCTGTGGTGGAACTAGGCCAACGTGTGTGCTGTCAATGGCTCCAACTACATTAGGTATGTGACCAAGGTCATAAAATTCCCCCGTCACATCTGCCAATTCATGTCTCCTTGGAAAGTGGATGTAGCTGTCCTTGTAGGTCAACAATGCGGACAGGACATCATGCAACACCATGCTGAACATAGGTTGAGACATCCCACTTGTGATGGCCACCGTGTACTGAAACGAACCAGTGGCAAAGAAATGCAGGGCGGCCATCACCTTTACTGTTGTTGTCAAAGCTGTTGGATATGTTCTGTGAGGCCTCAAATGGGGCTCCAACTGAGCACATAGCTCTTGAAGGGTAAGGCGATTCAGACAGAATTTCTTTATGATGTCGTCATCCTCCATTTTCTCCAGCTCTGGGAAAGGCCGATACACAGGTGGTCGTCTCCTACGTATTGTGGCAGGGGACACATGTAAATATGAGTCAGAGAGGAGATGTGGCAAACATCTTACATAATGACTAACACAACCCCAACATTGACAGGACTGTAAAAACAGCTTAATGCACAAGTCACATGCACAGACACCTTGATCTCCTGTAGTCATTCATGTAGCCAGGAGGTACATACTAACTACTGTCAAATCTGAATCAGACTATGTGAATGGTATATGGTACACTCCTACATCTTGTGTCACCAGCCCTGTGTGTAGCTGACACAGCACATGTGGCAAACAGCATCAATGCTGAGTTGTACGTAGCTGCTGTCACTGCACAACCTTCTTGCTATTAGTCACACTAAGCACAACATCAGAACAAAATGAGCATAATGAGTGTAAGCTGGACAACTATCAATATGAATACAGCACTGCATACAGTGATATATGCACATTGTGTTGTCAGTCCATCATGACTGTGGGATGAGTTGGCATTTCACACATTGGCATGTTCACAAAAATTATAAGCAATTCAACATGAAATCTGTAGACATGCCCACATGGATGAAATTTGACATGTGAGTAAGTACATACCAATGCATTTAATCACGTGTACTGACATGACATTTGTGGGCATACTTGAGTTAAATGTCACACTCTCAATTCACTTTACAACCAGGTGAAATAATTTTGTGTAAATGTATAGTGATCAGTGATGCAATTTGCAAAGCGATAATGCTATTGCACAATGTGTTTACCGGTGCGGTAGCCGTGCTCCGCCATTGCGGTCACAGGCATTGGCCACAATTGAAAGATGCCGGATTGCGATAGAGACCAACTGGCCCCCGCGGTGTGACACCGCCTATGCGAATGTCATTGCAGCCAATGGGAACCGCCATCCCGGTAGTGCAATACATTTTTTAAACTCGCGGTAGCCGTGCTCCTCCACTGCGGTCACAGGCATTGGCCGCAATTGAAAGATGCCGGATTGCGGTAGAGACCACCTGGCCCTCGCGGTGTGACACCGCCTATGCGAATGTCATTGCAGCCAATGGGAACCGCCATCGCAGTAGTGCAATACATTTTTAAAACTCGTGGTAGGCGTGCTCCGCCACTGCGGTCACAGGCATTGGCCACAATTGAAAGATGCAAACCAGGCAGACCAATTGCATCAGCAGAGTACCACTGAAACAACCCTAGGGGCCTATAAATGTCTGTGAGATAGCCACGCCTGTCACTTGCATTCAGACACTGCTGCCTGCAATTCATCACCACCAACTGCTGCTGTACCTCTACTCTGGATCCAGTCATGGCTCGTACAGAGAACATCAGGGCCCGTCCCTTCACCACAGAGGAGCTGGAGGTCCTGGTGGACGAGGTCCTTGGCCATTATGGGCGGCTATATGGTGCTCTAGAGGTACTGGTAAGTGTTTGAGTAAAAATTCGAGAGTGCTCAGAATGCTCACATGATGTTACTGTACACTAGTATGTGCCTGTGAGTGCAAGCCAATGTTCATGCATTCAGATTTTGCCAACAGCATGGTCCATACATGACCTAGAAGTTTTTGCACTTGAGTATGTGGGGAGGATGGCAACATAGACACTGGTGCAGCTCTATTGAAGCCAAAGATCACACATGTTGTTCTGAGACTGGGTAATGTAAATGTGTGAGACACTGCCTAGCATGATGCCTTCACGTCAATGGGGTGTATAGCCTTATTCCCACAGATCCCTGACTGCATGCAATGATGTAAAGGACATACTGTGGTTTAGCAGTTATATAGTTACACTGCTGATTTGAGACACTCGAACTCTGAACACACATTCCCTGTGCCATGTAATGTCATAGTTCATTAAGTGTTCATATGCTCATTTGTGACATTTCAAATGTAGATTGGGCAGAGGGTACTGAATAATGTGTGTACTGCTTTGAAATTGACCCTATGGAGATGTGGCCATTCTTCACAGGAGTACAAGGCCTGGATCTATCACTATTTGTGGTAAATCACCTCTGACACATCTGCTAAATGTACGGTGGACATGTCATCCTTCTTTTGATTCTATAATGTGTAGAGTCTCGCATGTGTATGCACTGTTTCTCCATTCTCATTGTACATGCATGTGATTTCTGTGATGGACCACGTTTTTCCTCAGTGAAAAGCCCTCTGGCCTGCCCAGTAAATGCACAATGTTTCAAGGACCCATCACTAAAAGGACTTAGAAAAACATATGTGTTGTCCATCATCCGATTTTTGAAGGAGATATCATAGGCCTGAGGAGTACACAAGACAGGCCTACACCTTGTGACAAGAGTGTGAGAATGTAAGATCAGGTACCTAATTGTGACCTCCATGACACGTGTAGCTATGCAATGGTCAAGGACATTAAGGGGTGTGTAGTGTAAGACACAGTAAGTCTGACCACTACACATCAATTACAGTGTATCGTATGTCATGCTCACTCACTGTTAGACCAGGGATCCCTGGTTGGCTGAGGTAGGTACCTTAGGCCAAATAGGGACCCGCGGTTCCACGTCAGGGAAAGGAAGGTCACCTTCTGAGATAGCCCCCGCTCACCCCCTCAGTAGCTTGGCACGAGCAGCCAGGCTTATCTTAAAGGCAAATGTGTAAAGTATTTGCAACCACGCTCACAGCAACCCAATGATGACACCACGAATATAAACTCCACACGAGTTTTATAAAAAAAACGAGTATACATTTTATATAAAAAGATATACGATAAGACCACACGATATAAATCCAACATATGCGTATTTGTAATATTCTTCTTGGCCGGTTGTTAGGCCAGCCAGCTCTTGTAAGTTCTAACGATATTAATGAGCACTTCTAAACATTTCACTGTAATCCTAATACCATGTTATGCAGTTCGTAATGCTAGAATCAGGCACTTGTGCAATGTAGAAATAATGCAATGCGTAACGCAACAATCAAGCACTTTGCAATGTAAGAATAATGCAATGCGTAACACAACAATCAGGTACTTTGCAATGTAAAAATAATGCAATGCGTAATACAACCACCAGGTACGTCGTTATGCAGAAATAAGGCAATGCGTAATACACTAATCAGGTAGTTCGTTATGCAGGAATAATGCAATGCGTAATACGCTAATCAGGTAGTTCGTTATGCAGAAACAATGCAATGCGTCATTCACAATCAGGTAGTTCGTTATTCAGAAATGATGCAATGTGTAATACGACAATCAGGTAGTTCGTTATTCAGAAATCAGCTAATGCGTAATACACTCTGGCACCGATCACGGTGCCTTAGGCGGTCTCTCCGCCACTCCGTATGACTCGCAGTCAGCCTCTGTCAACAGTTGCCCCCAACACGGGTAGGGTGTAACAAAAAGTGCAGCTCCGCACTCCGGCCCCGGTACTGCCACTCCTTTGGCAACACGGGCCGCGATACGAGCCGAAGCAGAGGCTCGCGCTGCTGAAATGAGAGAGAGGCTGAGAGCGTCTCCCTCCGAGCCCGCACCCCGCTCCAGGAGTCGACACACGTTACCTGGGGGGCGCGGACCCACTCTCCTCTCCTCTTCCAACGACTTGGGCCTCAGATGCAATCTTTGTGAATGGAGGCTCGGGCCGGCGGCTCAGCTCCTCCGAGGCTGCCGGTCCGGGCCGCTACTGCTACGAAGATCTCAGGCTGCCACAGGGCACACGCACACAGCGTCGCTGAGACTCCCTTGAGCTTCGGGTGCACGATCACCGGGCAATCCACACGACGGTCTCAGGCTGCACGAAGAACACACGCACAGCGTCGCTGAGATTCACTTTAACTCCGGGTGCACGTTGACAAGGCAATCCTCACGAAGGTCTCACGCTGCACAAAGCACACGCACACAGTGTCGATGAGACTCACTTGGATTCCGGGCGTGCACGATAACAAGGCAATCCTCACGAAGGTCTCACGCTGCACAAAGCACACGCACACAGCGTCGATGAGACTCACTTGGATTACGGTGCACACGATAACTGGACAATCCTCACAAAAGGTTCAGGCTGCACAAAGCACATGCACACAGCGTCGCTGATCCTCGCTTGGACTCCAGTTGCCCACGATCACAGGGCACTTCTTACGAGGGTCTCAGACTGCAACAAGCACACGCACACAGCGTCGCTGAGACTCTCCTGGAAAGCTTTGTGTTCCTGAGTTTCCGCAACAGGGAGCCAGCTCACCTCGGGCCCTTGGGGATAAGTTACTTCAGGACACAGCACACAGCGAAGTCCTTTCAAGCAGGGGGACACAGCACACAGCAAAGTCCCTTTAGCCTTTCCTTGGTAAAAACAGCAAACTGCAGGCCAGCCCCAGAACACACAGCAAGGGTCAGTCCTATCCTTCAGTCTCTTCAGTTGTTTCCTCCTTGGCAAAGGTTCCTCTTGACCACGAAGTAGCCACCAGTCTTGTTCAATCTTGATCAAGCCATTCTCCAAAGTTCAGGGGCTTCAGCTCTCATAGTTATACCCCTCAATGGCTTTGAAGTATTTGTGTTCAGGGGGCACTGACCCCTGTTCAAACCAGTTCTGGGTGCCTCCCTGCCAGTGTCACCTCTATTCCTTTAATAGTGGGGGTCTGGATCCTCAATCACTCAGCAGGGGGTGGAGCCATTGGTTTATGGCTGCAGCCCAGGCCTCTTCACCTCTAGGGGCTACTTCCTCCCCTACACTCCAGATGCAGGTCAGCCTGTTGCTGTCTCACCTCCTCCCCTGGGTCAAGACATTCCCCAGATCCTATCACTGTGAAATCCAGACAGTCAATCCACAACCAGGCAGAGACACACAGAAATGTTAGAGCATAAAAACTCAGCCACTTCTAAAAGAGTGGCTTCTAAACACACAATGCAAAAACCACCTTCATAAAAAGATGTGTTATTACACTGTGAGTTCAGGCATACTAAACGTCACCTCTCCATCTTAAGCCTTTGGGAAGATAGGCTGGAAAACATATTACACAGCCTCCCCATTCAGTCCTATGGGCAAGATGGCCTTTCAACAGTGAAAAACGAAATGGAGATTATTTCATTGTCAGGACATGGTAAACACCTTAGTTCATGTCCTACCTTTCACATGCACTGCACCCTGCCCAGGGGGTACCTTGGGCATACCATAGGGGTGTCTGATGTGCATAGAAAGGGAAGGAGTAAGGTCTGGCAAGTGGGTGCACTTGCCAGAACAACAACATGGCAGTTAGCAAACTGCGCGCAGGCACTGCAGTGACAGGCCTGAGTTCCCTTTTCAAAGCTACTTGTGTGGGTGGCACAAATAGTGCTGCAGGCCCACTAGTAGCATTTGCATTACCATCCCTGGCACACATAGTGCACTTTACTAGGGACTTTACTAGTATGGCAAACATACCAATCATGGACAACCAATTACCATTACACTTTATACAGGGAACACTTGCACTTTGACACTGTTTAGCAGTGGCAAAGTGTCCAAAGCATCTAAGTTGGCGACACAATGTCAGAAAAAGGTCTAGGGGAAAAGCAAAACGTTTAGGGAACTTTAGCCAAAAGGGTCAAGTCCCACACTCACATAGTGCATCACAGCTGAGGCCCATTTTCACATTGCTTTCTGTGCTGGCACTCTGCATGTGTATGAGATGGGCATGTAGTGTTTCCATCATCATAGATGTATACATTGCCATGATATGGCTTGATCCAAGTGTACTATGTGACATGGTGTATGGGCTCTGCTCTCCATTGATGTATCTGTGTGCTATGTGTTTATATGCTCCTGTACTGTCACACAGTGGTACACAACACAGTGTTACAAAAATTCCTCTTCTTGTCTCCCATGCCTACAGCTCAAGGTCCATCAGCGCAAGGCCATATGGAGGGCCATTGCCCGCAAGGTGCAGTCCCTGGGGGTCTCAAACCAATGCCATACACACTGCCACAAGAGGTGGGATGACATCTGCAGCCTCAGCAAAAACGATGCAGAGATGACGCTGGGGGTGCTCCCTCGAAGTGGCATGTTGGCGCGCAGGAGCATGACACCACTAATGGCCCACATCCTGGCAGTGACACAGCCAGAGCTGGATGGACGCTTGAGGGCCCAACAGCAGCAAGTTGGGGGTGAGTATTGTGCTAAGTGTGACTTTGCGCATGAGTGACTGCCTTAATCCCAGCCCAGAGCAAGTGTAGACCTGTTTGATGTCTCTAGTGTGATGCAATGGCTTCTAAGTAGCCTCAGTGTTGAGTGCAGAGGTTCTGCATGTGTACAACATTTTGTTTCTCATGTGGGAAATCCATGAACGTTGTCATAGCAAGTCATATTGGCATGTTTTCATATTTCATTTTGTGAATGTTGTCTGAACTGAGACCTTCCTACACTGGAAAATTTGTTGTGTGAAGTGTGTAGCCCAGTACACTTGTCAGGCTTGTGTGTGCTGTGTGGCTACCACAATAGTGTGCTCATGTGATGCTGTGTAAGTGGCTAGAGACATGCACAAATGTGGACTCAGGGAGCAGTGAGTTGGTAGAGCTCATACCTGTCCCATGGGTTGTGTTTTTCACAATGATAGAGATGACAGCATCACTGCAAAACATATTAGCCTAATATCAGTAGCATGGCATCACATGATGTAATTTCCTGCCACACTGACAGCAAGTGCACACAGGTGCTGATGGGGTAGATGCTGATGATTGCAGTGATGCATTGGCTGATTTGCATATGCTAATTGTGCACATGGCAACATGACTGGGATGTTTAGACTCTGGAATTTAAATGTAATGTTTGCTGAACCCGGCTATTGTGAGATTGTTTTGGCACTAGGGCTTAACATGGTTGGATGTGATCAGTGGTTAGGGCAAATTGTGATGTGACTGAGGTGTTGGACTGTAATTTCATAGATAAAAATAAGCAAATGTTACTCAGAGTGTCAGTCCTCAGTATGCGTGAATTGTGTGCATGTGTGCATCAGTGCATGGTAAAGTTGTGGCTGCTGCTTTTAATCAGTGAGTGAATTCTTGGCACATTGATGTGTCATCGATGTCATCAGTCAGCACAACATAGGGATGTCATATGCCAGACCCTAGGTATTGTCACACATTAGCTGTCCTAATGGAGGCCACTCACAACTTCATCTACAGAAGGCACTATCATGCCTTGGATCAATGAAGGCCTGTCAGGCAATTGGTAAGATGTTGGTATGTGACATGTCACAACACATGAAGGCCTTGCATTACATTGTCCTTATCATGCTATTGTGCATTGTCTATGTGACTACATTGTTACATGGGGCTTATTTGCACGTCATCACCAAAACAGATGTGTCCATGTGACATATGCAGCAGTGTTAGTCTCAGAGACATCAACTGGCAGTGAACAGCAGTGAGCATCATGTTAGCGTGCATTTAGAGATGTGTGCTGTGCACTTCAAATAAATTGATACATTTACAAAGTTGACACCAATGTACAACTGTAGTTGTGCGTCAGTGCCAAACATAGTGGATTTAAGGAGGTAATATTACTTGCAAATGGATAGGTTTTACTTTGTATAGGTGGTGTTCAGTGAAATATACTTCAAATGTGACTGAGACAACATATTTGGATGTGTAGCTATCTTACCTATATGCACGTAGGTGTGCCTACAGATAATTGTATGTGATGTTGAAATGTAGGTACATGCACAGCAATTTGGCTGTGTCAACGCAGCATGGAGCATGACTATCGACTAAGCATGTTTCCATGCATTAGCTGAGGATAGCACAAATTTGGAATATGCTGACAGTACATGGAGTAGTTAAATGTGGGAGTTTCAGTCAAAGTATTTGTGTTTGTATTGCATATAATGTTTGTGAGTATGCCACTTTACTGAACCTATGTCTCTGTCTCTTGCAGCATCTACCAAGGGCAGGGAAGGAGAGGGGCCCGACACCATTGGGGAAGCTACTGGCACAACTGGTACACATGAGTTCAGTGACACTGAGGGGACCAGCGCCTCGGAGGGGGACAGGAGTGCCCTGGAGGATTCCCGCCCGGAAACACCAACCTCCACATCTTCCCACTCCAGCAGTGACTCCTCGGTGTTGGCGGGCACAGGAAGTTCAAGATCTGCATCTTCTTCCGCCACACCTCGTCCTGTGTCCACCATCCCGGATGCTCCCCAAAGTGCTATCCGTGCCCGCAGCCCTAAGAAGGGTAGAGTCTCCATCCCCCCAGGCACCTCTGCTCCTGCCCCTGTCTCCTCTGCTGCCCTCAGTGTGAAGGCCATAGACATCTTGCGGCAGCTGTGTGTGGGTCAGACTGCACTCCTGAATGCCCTCCAGGATCATGGCAACAAGTTGTCACAGGTTGTTGCGTTCATGGAGGGCATTCAATCGGACATGGGTGGCCTACACCGAACTGTCCAGTCTTTGTCCTCCACAGTGACGTCAGCCATTCAGTAGTCCCAAGCTCCCAGTCCAGCTCCTGTCCTTTCCGTAACCACACTCCCAGTGCCCCCACCTGACCAGAGCACACACAAGCCAGAGCACTCAGGCACTCAGTCATCTACACGTGCAAACAACAACAGCACTCCAAGCAAACAAGACACCATACACCATCACCACAGCACACAAAGAGCACACATGACCGCACCACACTAAACCCATCACAGGACACTCAGACAAATAAGGCCAAAAAACATGCATCCACATTGCATTCCTCAGATTACTCACCCACCAAGAGCACTCCCATCCCCACACCTGATCCGAAACCCACACAACCACTTTCCCAGTCTGCTGTGAACCTGGTGCCTGCCACAACTGCCCCAAAACACCTTCAGAAGGCTGTTTTGCCCAAACCTTTGACTCCCACCCACACTCCTGTGAAGCGGGGACAAGAAAGCAAAAAGGGGAAGTGTACCTCCACAACAGGGGAGGCCTGGGAAAAGGTAAACCCCACCCCAGTGTACCACCAGGTCTGGCAAATTCCCATGGGTAGATCCACCACCACCAGCTACAGTTTTGGGATAGAGGAAGGCTGTTGGGGCCACTTCACTTATCACTTCTGGCAAGACACTTGGGGGATATCGGATCCCCAAACAATTGAGACCCAGTCCCCCTCATTCATCATCAGCCACTGAGCCTCCACACAGCATGTCTCTGCCTCCCCGTGCCACAACTCCACCCGGTCCAACCAGCCCTCAAGCTCCCACATCCATGGATCCCTCTACCTCAGCCAGTTCTCACCCTCCCTGGTCCACTCCTCCGACTTGCCCAGACAATCAGCCCCCTCCCAGTTCAACTTCCACACAATTCTGAGGCCAAGTCCCCCTTCCCACCCCATTCCTCCCTGAGTGGTGCCTGGACTGCCCATTTGAGGCCCCTATCCTGGGGTGATTACCATGGCAGTGGACTGCATTAAATTTTTTTTGTGCAAGTTTCCATGCACACATGTGCGGACTTTAAATTTGGACTGGCCGTTGACCTTAACGTTTTGCACTTTTGATGCTGATACAGAGTTTATGTAATAAAAATGTTATATATGTTGTGAACTTTGTCGCTGGCCTTGCTAATGATGCTGTGCAAAGTATGTGTATATGTTCATCTGTTACATGCTCTGTAGGCCACATTCATATTGGCATCTACTTGATTTTCTTTTGAAGAGGTTGCCAGAGGTTACAGCAACTTTTGTGCTTCTTGAGTCAGAGGCTTGAGGGTGCAATGATGGTTGTCTGTGATGATCCACTCTTATCCTAATCATTCTATTGTCAGGCCTCCAATTTTGTACACATGTCATATTTGGATGCCGTACCACAACAGAAGAAAATTCTATTCACATGGTGACTTGAGGGGTGGACAGTGTCCGTCATGTCTGTGGAATCCATCTTGATGTGTACACACCAGTGTAGATGTGTAGTCATCTTGTGTAGGTCTGGCTTCATAGTCACATTGGTACATTTGAATGTGTGCAGTTGAGTACTCATACAGTGTGATTGTCCTGTCATTAGCTGAAGTATTGATGTGTATGTTCCCTTGAGCATGACCCTTACACACATGTATGATCCAGTTGATGAGTGCCTGTTTGTTTACATGATCAGACACCTGCTGTAGATTGTGGGCACATGTATGAGTTTTTTCCCATGCAATGTGCAGTGTGTCGGTGTGATCTTGCAGTCCAGGGTACACTTACTTGTTGTCCACATCATTTGTGAGTATGCAGAGTGTGTCACTGCAATGTCTGTGTTGTGAGTTTTGGGATCAGCCATTGCTCTTGCTTACCTTTGTTCTCACTGTGCTGACTGTCTCAGGCAAACAAACCTTATATGTGACTTTTCACATACATTGATGTCACTTTACACTTTATTTTCCCCACTATGTGGTATTCAGAGTCATACGAGGCCCATGATGAACCTTGAATGCCTACACATTGTGAGTAACTCCTCTATGTGTTTTTGCTCTGTACACTCCTCACCTGTACAATACTAATGTATTCACCACCAGTAGCGGCTCCTCAAGGGAGTGCTGCGGGGCGGTGGGGCGGGGGAGGGGCAGGGTGGGAGATAGTAAACTCCGGAATTGGGCTGAATGGAGTTGAGTAAAGAAATAAATAAATGAAACAAATTACATTGTGCGCTGCATCGCCAATTTGCCGTTGCAGCGCGCGCAATGTAATTCATTTTGTTTATTTCTTTCTTTACTCAACTCCGTTTGGCCCAATTCCGGAGTTTACTATCCCCCACCCTGCCCCTCCCCCACCCCGCAGCACTCCCTCGAGGAGCCGCTACAGTACACCACTTCAGTCTAATATGTTCCACTCCATGCCTTTGCAGTGTTTGGCCCTCCCCACCACTCCATGGTGTGACACTATACTGTGGAAGGATGATCTGTGTCCAGAACCATTGTGCCCCTCAGCACTGTTTCACAATGTGTTATGTGCTATTTTATTGTACTTGATTTCAGTCATGGTTGCTCATGTATAGTACAGATGAGTTTCCAGCACAGTCCTCTAGTCAGGTTCCATGCATATGTGTTAGCCTGAGTTGTGCAGCATTAGTTGATAGCTAAAGTGTGCATCTGTTTCCTGAGGTACTGCTACCCATCCTGAGTGTGAAGTGATCTGTGTGATGTGATGATTTGTGATGTTAACTTTCATGGTGGTGTGATCAGATATGTGTGATACTGGTTATAGTAGTGTTCACACGCTGCTTACTGTGCATGCACTGCTGTCAGTGGATGTTGCATTGTCCTTGCCAGGTGTGAGACCCCTGATGTCCAGCTGAGATTGCTGTGGTTTGTGATACATGTGTTTGTGTGGTTTGTGATACATGTGTTTGGCAATTGGTTTGAGTTCAGCATTGGTTCAGACATCCCTGAGTGGAACTCAGACATTTGTAGATACACACTAGGGTGTAGCATTGGGTATCAGGGAACTCATAGGACCTTATTTTCACCTTTATCAGAGCTTCTCTCAGGTGTAGAGCAGTGAATGTGGGAGAAGGGTAGATGAGGGTATGTGTGAAGGTCATAGTTGGGATTGACAGTCAGAGAATGTCACCGTGAGCCATGAGTGTTGTGCTGGTGGCATACACATGTCAAGATAGTTGACGACAGATGAGGGGCTGGTCACTGTTTGGCTTATAACAGTTCATCTCATTCTGGGCCAATGCATGACTTGCATTGCTGTATCACAGGGATACTGCACAGATGTTACTTTCATACAATTTTAATCTCTGTGCCAATCATGTATTATTTGATGTCCTAAGTGTAGTGTCATATGTGGTAACTCTTGAATGCCATGTACAAATGGTACCAGTCATTTCTCCATGCTTTTCCTGCACTGTGCCCTCCACTTTAGGATAGTTTACTTGTTATCATACAGTGCTGCTGACTTATGGTTTGTGTATGAGGCAGAGTTTAAGTGTGTGAGCTGTATCAAGGACTTAACATGCAGACTGAACATTTTCAATGTTGTTAATGTGCACAGTGACTCTTCATTTCTTCCATTGCTCACTTTAATTCACATGAGTGGAAGGCAGGTGTGAGGAAGAGGAGGGTTGTCCTGAGTCTCAGGTCAGGGTTTACTGCTGTCAAGATGGACTCTTCCTGACACTTTGGCATTCATTCAATACTTTATAGTTGGTGCTACCTTTGTTGAGGTGGAGAAATGATGTGTAGGTGTTCATGTGAAGTTGACAGTGTAGTCAGTGTTGTTGCTGTACAGGACATACTCACATGGGGTCATTTAGTGCAGCAGTACACAAGTGAGTCAAATGCACACTGGTGCTTACTTTGAGTTTGCTGTTTGAGTCAGAAATGTTGTACTGTGTTGCATGGTATGGGCTGTCATTATGTGGTATGGTCTGCCATTGTATGTGATGAGCCTACCAATGTCTGCTTGGGGGTGGGGGAGTGCTGATCTGTGATTATGTGGCAGTGGTGTCTCAAATAATGTGTCATCTACCATGGCTCACTGACTCATTCCAACACCTTGTTGGACTACTGTGAAATACACATACACACCCTGTTTGCTCTGCTCCTCCTCTGTTCCACATTGTATGTGGACTGACCCTTATTTGGCTGCAATGTTGACTATTGTCATTTTGAAGGGACTCTTGCCTCATCCCTCACTCATGTTGCTATACAATTGCTGATAATCCTGATGGGATGTCACTATAGACAGTATCCCTGCACATGACTTCTTGCTGCAGATATGTTGTGTAGAGTGGTGCTTCTTTTATGATACATGTGGTGTGGATGTTGTGATGATGGTCTTGCTTGCCTGGGACAATGTGCTGGACTCCTACTACATTGTAGGCAGGTTTTACCATGGCTTCACCGCTGCGGTGAAGTGACCGGCATGACTGGGCTAGTTGCAATCATTTCTATGGAGATGGGTGCCGCCAATGCTGAGGTGAAAATTTACTTATGTGCAAGACATGTGTAATTAGACTATGGTATGTGTTCCTGTCTCCACCAGGGTATATGTTGTAGACAAGACACGTATTTCACTGCTACAGTTGTGTGTTGTTGTTGTTGTACAGGGGTTGTATGCGGGGATATGTTTTTGACATACCTGCGGTGTTGACCGCGACGGCGTCTTATCTGCTGGTAGTGGATCCGGTACAGCAGTGGAAGGGCATGTAGAGCAGGATCCATGGCGGCCAGGAACGTGTGGAGGTGTCTCGGACTCGAGTTTCTATCTCCGCAGTTGTGCTTCCACCATCTCCGAATAGCTGGTTTCTCCGCTGCAGTGTGATGGGCTGGTTGACGCATCGTGATCTGTCCGGCGGCCGGAATGTAATTCCGAACGACAGTCTTTCTCTATTGGCTCCCTCCGGCACCGTTGCGGAACGAAAAATCTGGCAGATCCGGAAACTCCGTGACAGGTGGAAAAAGGGCTATCTTTTCCCATTGTAATTTGGCGGTTGCAAGGACCGCCGCAGGAGTGACTAAATGGACGTTTTCCACCACTGCCAGCACCGCGGAGGTGCCTATGACCGCCATCGTAATCAGCCCCTTTGTCATTTGAAGCACAAGAATGTCAGTGTGAACACTAGCTAGGTTTCATGGTAACACTGTACATGTTAACCTGCAAATGTAATTGAATCATTTCAGTAAAAAACATCAGGACAATTATCATACACTCACAGGCATACATACACATTGTCCACCAGCAACACAACAACAACCAATTGGGGATAGTCACCTCCTCTCATTTCATACTTACACTCATGTGAAGAAGTTGTGGATAAGCTGTTGTCTCAAATCCCCGCCATCATCATCATCACCACTTTCATCATGACCCAGTCCTGGATCCTCCCTCGCTGGTGGCTGCTGGTCTCCGTCGTCCTGTATGAGAGGTATTTCCTTCCGTATAGCCAGGTTGTGGAGCATGTAGCAACTGTGATGATCTTGCACACTTTCAATGGGGCATATTGGAGGGCTCCTCCTGTGCGATCCAGACAGCGGAACCTGGTCTTTAGGAGCCCAAAAGCCTGCTCCACGACTCACCGGGTCCTACCATGGGCCTCATTAACCGCACTTCTGCAGGGGTGACAGGGTTACGGAGTGGTGTCAGTAACCAGGGCTGGTTGGGGTGTTAGAATTGAAATGCATTAGTACCATATTACTCCTATTTTATTCGATGTTATGTTAGCATTTATATAGCTAATTCATTATTAGTTCTCTCTGTGTGCATACGTAATCAGAAAGTGCAGACATTATGTTAGTTATGTTGACATCTGTGCCACCATTTTAGTTTTCAAGGACGCCATTTTGTATATTAATCGAAACTGTTACTTGATCATTTACGAGAAATGGCTCTTGCTGAGTTTCGTTTCTTCAATGTTGAATCTTGCTCATTAACGCACGCCTTCTCTAATACATGAAGGCCTTCTCCCACCTGTCTAGTAGGGAGGATAAGTCAGACGACCTTGGGCAGTAGATAGTTTGTGCCAGGCTGCGAAATCGAAACTTGTGCTCTGTACCCCCATTGTATTACGACAGCTACCAGAATTTTTCCATAGTAGGCGGGTCTTTGTGGGCTCCGCAACCTACATAATGTAACTGTATGTTTGCTAGAGTCAGTCCCTCATCAGCCATCATAGGAGGCTGGTCAGACTGGACTCCACTGCAGTGTACTTTGTGAATAAACTAGTCTGTTTGTGTTCTCTACTGCGTCATCGACTCTTCATTGAATGGAAGGCTAGAGGAGGTCGAGAGTGACCTGGGTGGCCCTAAACGGGTCACTTCCTTCAGTTGGCGCCAAAACAGGGGCTCCACCAGGTGGCCCATCCTGCCCGTAGTCGGGTTGTGGGGTCGGGGTTGCGTCCGGTCGGATGGGCGGATCGGGGATCCCCATATGATAGAGCTTGGTTTTTGCGGCTGCCCCGCCTGTCTGATCGATCGGCTTCTCGTCTAGTGGTCACTTTGGCTGGGGTCCTGAAAAGGCGAAACCCTTGGATCTGACCGTTTGCTCTGAAGAGTCGGCAGTGGAGAATAATCTTGTTTGACCTGTGTGCACCAGGTGAGTTCATTGTGATCTCTGGTAAGAGCGGCGCCGTCTTGATTAACTTGGTGGGTCTGTGGACCCTTGTGATGTGGAGCGTTTGTGAACGTTCTGCCAGGCCACTTGTTGAATTTGGTTTAGTTTTGAAAAGGCCTGGGGCTAGAGCCTATCTTGTCTTGGTGCAGTCTAAGGACTGACTTGTCTTGGTGCAGTTTACGGACTGCTTTTGAGAGCTTTGTGTGTGTGTGTGTTTTTATTGCGTGTGCGTGTGTTGATTGAGTGGATAGTCAATGTGTCTGATGCTAAGATGTCTTGTTGGAATAAAATGTGGTGCTTCGGGTGTCGTTGTTGCTCTGCTGAGCATCGATTGGAGGAAAAGCAGCCTGCGCCTACAGAAGGCACTCCAAGTTTTGAGATGTATGTGAAGCACGGTATTGGCCCTATTATGTTTCGTACATTGTGGCACAAATATTCGAGGGACAATGCTGAGCTTCAGTCGCCACTGGATGATACTTTTGATGAACAAAAATTGAATTATTTACAGGACAAATTATTTGCTAGAAGAAGTAGACAGTCGATGTTTGATACTTTGCAGGTATGGCAGAAGGAAGCTAAGCAGAGGCGTATACAGGCCGAGAAGGCGTCTAGGAAGAAGGCAATGCAGACAGTGGTGCAGAAAGCTGTAGCTTATGATAAAGAACAAACAGAGAAAGGTATTGAGTGTGCCGATAGGAAGTTTCGATTACAATGTAATAAGTCTTATGTAGTTCGAGAGGATGAGGATCTTTTTGTAGAGGATTTGTTGGAAACTCGTCGCCCACCTCCCTATGCCCCTCAGAGAATATATCCTGTTGTTCCGTCGTCTCAGTCTTCCGTTGCTTCTCCGCTCTCTTCTGGTCTCCCTGTGGGCTCAGCAGCCTCGGCTCCAATCCTGTCTATTTCCCCTCCGGTTCTACAAGCTGCAAGCGTGGTGACTGCAGGCACCCCCGCAGCATCTGCTATTTCTACTCATGTTTTTCCTCCTTCCCTTACTCCTACCACACAGTCATTGTTGACACTGTCCCCTATGTCTGTATCTCTTGTGTCTTCCCCAAGTCTTTCATCTGCAGTGTTGAGAAGTGTTGAGACACCAGTGCAAGGGTCGGATGGAGGGAATTGGGCGGCAGTACGGGAGCGAATGGAGCAGGTATTGACTCGATCTAATGTAGGTGAAGAGGAGAAAAGGATGGTTGCAAATCAGGCAGCACAGTGGGCCCCGAATCCGATTTATAATGTGGAGGATATATGGAGTGTGATGAAAGATTTTGATCCGTTTGTACAGCAGCATGCCCTTCAGCATATGTCGGCTACATTGATTAGTTTATTGGAACAGTGTATTGGACGCACAGCCCCTCAAATTATTTATGACATTCGAGATCGTGTATATTCAGCTGGTATGGCCCCTGTGGAAGTTCTTGGTAATGTTGGGACGCTACTCAGTTATCAAGAAAGATTACATCATCGTACTCCGACTAGTGTGTCCCAATTTCTGATGAGGGAGGTACACCCTATTTTTCATCCCGAGATCCCAGAGCAGCGGAATCAAAGAAATGAGGTGGTCCAACAGCGGGTGGCGGTTCATTTTCAGGAACAGTGGGTTTATACCCCGTGGAAAAGAAGTGAGGTATAAGCTCTTAAAAGTCAGTTACCGGATCCAAGGAAAAACCCTACGGCATATGATAAAGAGTTGACAGAGGCTGCCTCCTCGTCAGTTATGACCCTAGCAGATATAGAGATGTTTTTTGGGCTGTTGGTGCCGGTGGACATATGGAGGCAGGTGCATATGCAGGATCACAGGGTAGAATTGGGTGGCTCTTGGGATGAGATTAAGGCATGGGATAAGGAGCGAAAGCCGGGTTAGAAACCTAGAGCTGAGATCCTGGCTTTGCTGAGTCGTATCATCACTTATATGCATTCTCTTATCCCACCCAGATGAGTAGATTGGGATAAGCTGACGGCTTGTCGTCAGAAGAGAGAGGAGAGTGTGTCTGATTTTTTTTACTAGGTTTGAAGGGGTTTTCTTGGATTTTAGTGGACAGGATTTGTCAGTTCAAGGTGGTGTTCGTTTGTTTGTTAACAGGTTTGTCACAAATTTGCTTCCGGAGATTGCAGCTCGGTTGCAGGCTTCAGAGAGCACTTGGACTACCTTCTCCCCTTCGGTGATATTGAGTATGGCTCAGTACAATAAGCATCGAGAAAATGAGGAAAAGGATAAGGTGGACAAGAAAAGTAAGGATTTGAAAACGAGGGTGTTGCTGCAGCAAGTTGCAAGAGGGTCTGGAAGGGGACGGGGCACTGGTCCGGCTCAAAGGTCACAGGGTACTGGTAGAGGTGGTGCACCTCTAGGGCTGAATCAGTGTGCGTATTGTAAAAAGGAGGGACATTGGCGAAGTGAGTGCCCAGATTTATTAAAAACATTTGCAGTTCCTAGTGGGTGAGGTTCGAGAGGAAGGGGCCGTTATGAGGTTGGTCGGGATGAGGCTCAAGTAGATGCATCCTCAGGAGGTTGTTCTGATCAGAACTATTTTGATGACTCCCCGGGAAGGCAGTATTATCATGATGATTATGATATGGGTGACGCTGCAGGGATGTCCTATGGTTAGGACAGCCAGGGACAGGGAAAGGGACCAGTCCAAATTCCTGTAGATCAGCGTGGTCCTTATGTCACAGCAGATTTGCATGGTTCAGCACAGAAATATTTGGTGGATACAGGTGCAATGAACAGCTCTGTTTCTCATTCGCTGGTCCCCGGGCAGCCCTGTCTGGCTGTAATAATGTTTCGGTAGGTTTATCAGGCACACCGGTTGTGAGCCCCATTTCCAAACCTCTTGCTTTGACCGTTGGTCCTTTTACTGTGGACTCTCCATTTTTGTTAACGGCGAATTGTAGGGAAAATTTATTAGGATTGGATTTATTGAAAAAGTTACAAGCTACAATTTCTTGTTCCCCGGATGGTGTTTACATGACTATTGGACCTAATGTGGTTAGTGCAAAACAGTGTCTGGCAAAGGATGCCCCGCTTCCTGTTGAATCAAGGATGTGCCGTCCTCATTGTGGGCCACAGGGGATACGGATGTGGGGTTGTTACAGATACCACCAGTTTCCATACAAGGTCAAGGAGAATGCTGTGCTCCCTCGTATTCCCCATAAAATATACATAATAAAATATCACAAGCTGGGGAACAGGCTTTGATGCAGATTATACAGGACCTGATCAAATCAGGGGTGGTTGAGGAGACAGTAGCGAATGTATGCAATAGCCCCATTCTTCCTATTCTTAAGAAGGCACCTTTATATTCCCCTGATGCACATCCTGATGTTTATCATTTTGTGATTGACCTCCGGGAAATTAATAAGATTGTAGTTCCTCAGTTCTCGGTGGTACCAGATATTACTGTTCTCTCGACAATTATTCCTTCCACAGCCAAGTTATTTTCTTTGATTGATTTAAAAAATGGTTTTTTTAGTATCCCTATTCATCTAGACAGCAGGTATCTGTTTGGCTTCGCCTTGGCTGGTAGGAGTTTCCAATTCTGTCGAGCTCCTCGGGGGTATACAGAAAGTCCCAGTATTTATAGTCAAGCTTTGAAAAGTCAATTGGACTCTCTCTCTCTTCCCGCAGGTAATGTATTATTGCAGTACGTGGATGACATTTTGATAGCCTCCGATACCGAGGAGGGTTGTTGGGAGGCTACGGTTAAATTATTGAAGCATTTAGCAAACAAAGGGCATAAAGTGTCCCTTTCTAAATTCCAATATTGTCAACAGCAGGTCATCTATTTAGGTCACCTGCTGTCGAAGGAGGGTCGGAGGCTAACACCTGAACGAGTTGATGCCATTGTTAAGATGCCTGTCCCTGTGACACAGAGGGATGTGCGTGCTTTCATAGGCATCACCTCGTATAGTCGACACTGGATTTCCGCTTATTCTTTATTAATACAGCCTTTGCTTCGCCTTACAACTAAAGATGTGCATGAACCTTTGCCTTGGACGCATGAATGCCAGCATGCTTTTGAGCAGTTAAAAGATGCGCTTTGCTCTGCACCTGTGCTTGGTACGCCTGACTATAAGAAGCCTTTCGTGCTGTACGTACACGAAACGGCTGGGTGTGCGCTTGCGGTGTTAACACAAGCCTTTGGAGGTAAGCAGAGGCCGTGTGCTTATTTTTCTGCTACGCTTGACCCTGTCGCGAGAGCCCTCCCGAGTTGTTTAAGAGCTGCAGCGGTTTCTATACAACAGTCGGCAGGGCTTGTCCTCAATCATGACCTCACAGTAATGGTACCTCATGCTGTGGATGTACTTTTAAACAAGACAAAGACGCAGCACCTCACCAGTGCTCGTCTGACTGGTTATGAATTGACTTTATTTTCACCCCATATTACTATCAAAAGATGTGCCATTCTGAACCCAGCCACATTACTACCCCTCCCTTCGGCCGAAAAGGACCAAGATGTCCATGATTGTCTATTTCATACAGAGGAAGAGACGAAGGGATGGGTAGACTTGACTGACGTTCCCTTATCTGACCGCAAGGGGAACTATATGTCGATGGTTCTTGTTTCAAATCGTCAGATTGCACTACTACGGCGGCGTATGCTATTACTACGCTGCGCACTGTAGTCGAGACCTTACGCATTCCCTACCAATCTGCTCAAGCTGCAGAGTTGATAGCTCTTTTGCGAGCATGTGAATTAAGTGAAGGACTGACTATCAATATTTACACTGACAGCCAGTATGCCTTCGGGGTGGCCCATAATTTTGGACGCCTCTGGGCAGAGAGAGGATTCTTGACTTTACATGGAACTAAAAACCAGAATGGTCCGCTGATAGAAAGACTTTTGACAGCTTTGACCCTTCCCAAACGATTGGCAATAGTGAAGTGTAGTGCCCATAAAGCAATCACTGATGATGTAGGGAAAGGAAATGCCTTTGCAGATCAAACAGCAAAAGAAACAGCCAGATCGAAAATGACGGAAATGTTTGTGGCAGGACCTGCAAGATGGGTACCAGATGTTACTATGTTCGAAAATACACTGGACAGTGTCAGGGAAATACAGGCTGAGGCAACAGTTGAGGAATTGGCAGAGTGGCAGGAAAGTACAGGGCGTTTAGATGAAGAAGGGTGCTGGACTGATAATAGTGAAAAAGCAGAGATGGATGTTACCTGATGCATATGTTTTCCTTGTAGTTACAATGGCACATGGTCCGGCTCATATTAGCGCAAAGGAAATTTGTAGGTTATTGGATCCTGTGTGGCAAAATGATAATATCTTAAAGGTTGCTGTGCACTTAGTGAAACATTGCATGATTTGTATGAAGCATAATCCTGGAAAAGGTACCCCTACACCTTCTGGTAATTTTGCACCACCTTCTCTCCCTTTTGAAGTACTCCGGATGGATTACATAGAGATGCAGCGAGTTAATAATTTGAAATATGTGTAGTGGTGGTTTGTGCATTTAGTAAATGGATTGAGACTTACCCAACAAAAGAGAACACAGCCATGGCGACGGCAAAAGTTCTTATAAAGGAGTTCTTCCCGCGCTACGGTTTGCTCCGTTTGATTTGGAGTGACAATGGAAGCCACTTCAACGCCAAATTGATTCAATTGGTGTGCAAAGGTCTGCACATCAAGCAAAAATTCCATGCAGCAAACCATCCTCAGTCAGCGGGTTTAGTTGAGAAGTACAATGGTACTCTCAAGCTAAAGTTGGCTAAGATTAAGGAAAGTACTGGGCTACAATGGCCAGAAGCATTACCCCTTGCTCTATTGTCCACCAGAATGACAGGATTATCGCCATATGAAGTGGTCTTCGGCCGTCCTGCAAATGTGTGGGTCGTCCCTAGACCGAAAAGATTTTCTGAGATTGATTATCCTCTGTTAGTCGATTATTTATATGATCTCACTAAAAGTTTGCGTTCTATTCACCAACAGATACATGAAGCTTTGCCTCCAGCACCAGAGGGGCCCGGGCATTCCATACAGCCTGGAGATTTTGTTCTTGTGAAAAACTTCCAGAGAAGAGACAGTTTGGAGCCCCGGTGGAAGGGACCATATCTGGTCCTCATCGCGACAAGGACGGCGGTGAGAGTGGACGGCCGGAAGCATTGGATACATACCTCGCATTGCCGGCGAGTGCCGCTCCCCCTCCCCTATGACCGATGGGTGCAGGAGCGGATAGGGGACCACGAGACAGAGAAGGTTCCACGTTTTATTCCCTTTTCTGATGCCCGGCTGACTTGGGCGCAGACGGAAGAAGAGAGTGAGGCGATACTGAACAAGGCAGTTCCCCCAGAAATTAAGGCTGCCCAGGCTTCCTCTTCACCTGACCAACAGGAGCCTGAGCCTCGCTCTCCGACACCCCCTGAATTTCAGATCCTTCTCCGTGATGAGACAGTACCTGGAGTAGAAAGGTACCATTTGCGTCCTCGACGGAAGGATAGTGCACCAAAAGAGAAGTGAGTGTAGCAGGGATGGACTTTGTGGACAAGATTAGTAAAATGCCCCCTTGTTTCTGCTCTTTCCTGTTAGGCTAGGAATCAGAAAACTGGTGCACTGCCTGTGGTGCAGGATAGGATAAGTTGAGGGTATTTTCCCTGGAGGGAGAGTGCTCTATCCTGAGGATCGTGAACATTTGCTGATGAGCTGCAACAGTGTGGCTCCACCGTCCAGTGCTCAATAGCACCATCGAGGATTGAACAATAGAAGCCTGCCAGGGAGGCTTGTAACGGACCCTGTTCTTCCCACTGTTTTATTTTCTTTTACCTTTTTTTGTGTCCTTTCCACCGTTGGTTCCATTATATGACGTCTCTTTCTCTGGTGTTTTCATTTGTAGCTCTATAGTAAACATGTATCTTTTTGGTCGTCCCCGTGTAGAAGATGAACAGTTTTTTGTTGCCCTGCGACCGGGGCAGATCAGTTTTGAATGGTTTTTCCCCCAAAAAATGTTTTGGGCTATAGTTATATTGTTGTTTTTCCTAGTGGGAGGGGGGCTGTTCTGGGTATTAGAGTGTTCCACTGGAGTTACCTCTTCATGTGTTTTATATCAGGCAGTTTCCTCAGATCGTAGTAAAAGAACAATGCATAGCAATGTTTTCTTAGACACACACAGGAAATTCTTTGGAGATATCACAGCTTGCTACCCCACTGATTCTGTTACAAGTTTATGGACCACTTATCCATTATCATTGGTAAATTATACATATGTTCGTCCTCCCCACTTTGTAGAAGCAAAAGGTGAATTCGGCCTGGGATATCCTGGACCTTGCTTATACTATAGAAAGCCGAGGGGGACAGGGTACCCAGGGTGCATGCCCGACATGTATTGTGATGATTTGTATCTTGGTAAAAGAAATATCACCCTGACAGGTTGGCACTACCAAGATCTGACTGTCACTCAAGAGGCAGGTATTTACCCTGCGTGTTGCCCTGTAATAAATAGTACTGATGCTTATTTGTATCTCAATTGTTCTGGAGAAGTAGTGTACAAAAATGTAATGCGTTTAGGGAGAAAGGATGATCCCAGTATGAAGGGAATGAGTACTAGATATGCTCCACTAGATTATCAAGGTCAACTCTATGCACATCCAGGTGTCTATTTCCTATCAAATGGTACGTATTCTAATATGTACAATGGTACAGAGGATGTGGCCTTAGGGATGGTGTTACCTCCTGGGGTGCCTTGCAAGTACAGTAAACCAAATATAAGATGGGTAAAAAGAACATTGACCAAAGAATTTTGTGAGGGCGTTACCGATTTGGAAGTTAATAATTATAGTGATGGTATTACTTTTGGATATATCCTTTCTTCTAATATTACATTAGGTGGTACTGCCATGGCCAGGGGTGAACGAGCTAGAGAGTATTTTGGGTGTAAATTGCAAATTTTATCTAATTCTACAGTGGCAGCTTTACGGGACATCACAACTCAGTTGGAAAGTATGTGCATATACTCTGAACAAACGAGATATGCAGTTGACTTTATTTTAGCTAAGAATGGTGGTGCATGAGCAGTAATAGGAGAGCAGTGTGTAGTCGGTATCACAAATATGGAGAGAAATATCACTCAACATATTTTAGACATTTTGGAAAATGTTCGAGGAATGGAGAGTGGCAACTGGAGCTGATCATTATTTGGTGGTTGGGGTTGGATTCTAGAAAAGGTGATATATTTCATTGTCCTGTTAATATGTTGCTGTGTCTTGATTCAGTGACTTCCCTTATGCTGCTCATACTGTACTACTTATCTGTCTCACAAAAGAATTTCGATTCATGACACTAATGCGAAGATAATGCTCCAACAGGAGCTTGATACCATCATGCAATTGGATGAGGGAGTTTTTGGTTCAACAACTTCTCTTGCAGGTTCTGTCCCTGAAGTTCTGTGTGCTAATAATGAATAGTTTTATTTTCTTTCATATGTTTGCCTATGCATATATACGAGTATACATCCGTATTTGACATATTACCTGTTATTTTTATATATTTTCTCTACTTTTAGAATTGTAAAGACCCTTACCTGCTAGCACGAATAAAGATGTCCGTATTAGCTTATAAATGCTAAAAGGAGGGTCTGTTAGAATTGAAATGCATTAGTACCATATTACTCGTATTTTATTCGATGTTATGTTAGCATTTATATAGCTAATTCATTATTAGTTCTCCCTGTGTGCATACGTAATCAGAAAGTGCAGACGTTATGTTAGTTATGTTGACATCTGTGCCACCATTTTAGTTTTCGTGGACGCCATTTTGTATTATAATCGAAACTGTTACTTGATCATTTACGAGAAATGGCTCTTGCTGAGTTTCGTTTCTTCAATGTTGAATCTTGCTCATTAACGCATGCCTTTTCTATTACATGAAGGCCTTCTCCCACCTGTCTAGTAGGGAGGATAAGCCAGACGACCTTGGGCAGTAGATAGTTTGTGCCAGGCTGCGGAATCGAAACTTGTGCTCTGTACCCCCATTGTATTACGACAGCTACCAGTATTTTTCCATAGTAGGCGGGTCTTTGTGGGCTCCGCAACCTACATAATGTAACTGTATGTTTGCTAGAGTCAGTCCCTCGTCAGCCATCATAGGAGGCTGGTCAGACTGGACTCCACTGCAGTGTACTTTGTGAATAAACTAGTCTGCTTGTGTTCTCTACTGCGTCATCGACTCTTCATTGAATGGAAGGCTAGAGGAGGTCGAGAGTTACCCGGGTGGCCCTAAACGGGTCACTTCCTTCAGGGGTATCCAGAGGTATTCAGTTGTCTGGTAACAGAGCACTATCTGACATACAATCAACACACACCACAACATACACATAAAACATCACCTACCAACAAGCCAGGCACGGTCACGCTGCAGCTGAGACATCAAATGGGGGATGCTGCTGTTCCTCAGGATATATGCATCATGTGCCGAACCAGGGAAACATGCGCAGAAGTGGGAGATCGACATGTCAGCAAAACATACCACCTGGACATTGATGGAGTAGTAATGTTTTTGGTTGCGATAAATTTGCTCATTTGCCTGTAGTGGGATCAAAGCAACATGGGTGACATCAATAGAGCCAATGACATTGGGTATCAATTCCAAGGCATAGAATTCTGCCTTGATTTCTGACAACTCTCCAGGTGTCGGGAACTTTTTGTACTGGTCTAGGTAATGGAGCAATGCCTCCAACACATCACAAAGGACATGGCTGAACATGGTTTGAGACATTCCACCAGATGTTGCCACTGTGTACTGGAATGAACCGGTGGCAGAGAAATGTAATGCTGCCATAACCTTCACTTTGGGCGTCAGTGCAGTTGGATACGTGCGACCAGGCTGCAAATGAGGTGACAACTTCTCAGACAACTCTTCAATTCTTGGCCTTGTGAATCGGTATTTTCTGATGGTATCACGTTCTTCCATGGTCTGTAGGTCTGGAAAGGGCCTGTAGACTTGAGGTCGTCTGCTATACCTGTGTGTAGAGTGTAAACACAGTTGATGTTAGGTCACAATGTACAAACCAACATGCATTGACACAAACAGAACATGAAATCTGAGCACACCTAAAGCTACAGAACATTGGAAATACACATTTCAATGAAAAAGGCTGACCTTAGATACATATCACAGCATTAGTATCCTTCCCAGACATGTTGCCAAGGTATGGTGACACAGCAATTAGAACGCTGTAGTGTAAAAAACTCTTGTGTCTGTCACCGTTCATGTGATCAAGCATCACATACTCCACAACTCCCCACCAAATAAGCCAAGATTTAGGTTTGTGAGAACAATTACATGGTTAAAAGGTACAATAATAGGATCATGTAATACCAAATATGTGTGACACCTAATACACACAGCGTCTCAAGAAAGGGAATCATGAACACTACTGTCACAGGGTGGACACTGTCATGTTGCCAAGCCTTCAATACACATACAATCACATACACAAAACATGAACAATGTACGAGGTGCATATATAACACCATCATCCACTTAAGTCTGGGACACAAAGATACACTAGTAATTCACATAACAAACACAAGCTGATGTGCCTGCATAATGTCACGGTCTACTCATTCAAAGGTAAATGCTTTATCCATGACTTACACACCAAACATTTACAGTCAGAAATCACACAGATTGCACACTGGGTCACACAGTCCCCGAATGCAGTGAATATGTCAAGAATGGACTTGTACATCCCCAAAAAGTCATTGGCACTGTGACCAAGCCTAGGAGGGTAAATGGAGTACTTTTGTATCATGTTGGTATTAGCCTCAAAATCAGTGTATCAGGTGCCCCTCCAGGTTAGCTCCTCATGGGAGTGTGAGCTATTCATTTAAAGGTCCATTTCATCTTGAAAAAATGGCCTCCACACATGTAATGTACATTAATACAACAATTACAGAAGTGTCTGCCCTGCTGACCAATTATTGAAAGGACGCGGTAGCCGCATCCGAACCGATTCGGACAGAGCCATAGGCTGCAAGTTGTTAAGGTGACAGACGCAGGTGAGTATTCAAAGGACGCAGTAGACGCATCCTAACCGATTCGGACACAGCCATAGGGATCATGTTGTTATGGTTACAGACCCGGGTGAGTATTCAAAGTACGCGGTAGGCGCATCCTAACCGATTCGGACACAGCCATTGGCTGCAAGTTGTTATGGTGACAGACGCAGGTGAGTATTCAAAGTACGCGGTAGCCGTATCCGAACCCATTCAGACACAGCCATTGGCTGCAAGTTGTTATGGTGACAGATGCGCGTTTCGGCTCGAGTCGATAACCTCCCATCACCAATGTATCAAAGTCAATCGCGGTCCGATGATGAGTTTTTGAACGTCGCGGTAGGCGTGTCATCTGCAAGCAATGTTATGAATTGGACCAATTGCTAAAATGCGACCGACACAAACCTATTGCTTTGGCCGCATGGCATTAAGACCACCTCTGCTGTTCAGATATAAGTCTGTCTGTTCCCTTGAGACTTCACTTGCCTGCACTACCTGCATCATTCCTGCACTTCCCCATCTCTCTGCTGCTGTGTCCACATCCTCTGGGAGCTACTATGGCACGTACAGTTGGCAGGGCCCAGCTTTCACAGAGGAGGAGAACCAGGTCCTGCTGGACACCCTCCTGCCACTGTACAGCCAGCTGTATGGCAAACCAGAGGAGCAGATGAGTGATGATCACACTGCATTTTCATTGGACATGTGCAATCACCATGCACTACTAGCATTAGGATTCTCATTAGCAAGCATGTAAAATGTTTTTTGCAAGTTTAAAAGTGTGTAGATAACTGTTCCGGGCAGGTACACTGCTGTAGAAGTGTGTGGACTGGGGTAAACATCTTATCACTGTTCTCATGGGACGGAGTCATCATTGAACACAGGACAACTGCACATAATGCCATATGCCTACCCCTTAGACATTGTTGCCAATCCGACCATGACCTATGTGTACAAGTGTCTGACTCAGAAACACGTTGCATGTGAACTAAGGGTCTGTCACCATGCCATCCATACAGGTCAACTCCCATGAGAAGGCCAAGCTGTGGAGTACCACCGCCCGGAAGGTGCGCTCCGTGGGGTTGGAAACTCGGCATGTCCGTCATTGCTGCAGGAGGTGGCAGGACCTTCATGGGGAAAATTTATTAGAGGGGCGAGCGCAGAACCCTGACCCCCACATGCTTTGCATCCTAGCAGTGGTCTTCCCTGACCTGGATGGGAAGTTGAAAGCCACACAGCAGCAAGGAGGGGGTGAGTATGTACCTTGTTACACTGCTTTCTTTAATTTTATGTCAAAATGTTTTCATTGGTTTTAGAGTCAGAACAATACAAGACAAACATAGCGGGAGACACCAGTACATCTTACAGATCGAGAGTTACAGAGATCTAGAGTACAATGAACAGTTTGTGTACTAGGACTCGATCTGCGATGATTGTTCACTTCATGACCCCTACTGGCCCCAACCGGGCTAAACATGTGTCACTACTCCAAAAGTTCACATTGTTGGTCATGTTAATCTTTGGTACCCGCATCTCCCACCCCCCCACCCACGCCCCATAACTCAAAGATAAACAAAAGTAAACAAACTATGGTATCACGGTCAAAAGAAGTTCAAGCTTGGTTGCGGGTGAGGGCAAGTCAATGGGGACCAGGAACACCCCAAACCTACGGGGGCCCCCAATCCAAGTCGGGGGGCTGTCGGGAATACTAGATATGGAAGAGGTGGAGAGCCCTCAATCTGGTCCCACATGCAAACAAGGGTAGACCCTCCAACAAGTATTCAACGAGAGGGGCCCAAACATAGTCAAACCCCTTTCTCGAGTCGCCCACAATATCCGCCATTCTTTCCATCGCTAGTGCTTGCCATAACCTGGCATGCCATTGGGTAAGGGAGGGGGCCTCCGCCTTCATCTATGCTGCCGCTAATGCCATCTTGGCCGCCCCCAAGCACAGCCACATCACGGAGCGGTCCCCTTGTGTTTGACGTTTCAGGATGGGGTCCCAAATCCCCAGGAGAGTGTGTTCCATCGTTGGGTAGCCCAGAATCAACCTGATTTGGGATAGTATTTCCTTCCAGAAGGGCTTGATGCTTGGACGGTCCCACCAAATGTGCCTGAAGTCCCCCAATAGCCCGCAACCCCTCCAACATCTATCTGAGGCAGTAGGGAAGATTGCGTGTAACTTCTGAGGGTGCAAGTACCAGTCGTACATAATTCTATAGTGGGCTTCTCTTAAAAACATGGACCGGTTGTATTTGGGGATGTCCCTGTATAGGGAGTTCCATTGTTTTCCCTCCAATGGAGTAGTTAAAACTAAGTCCCAAAACCTTTGGTGCCTAGGAGTTGAGTGGGATCCCAGAGCCCGTATGAGTGAGTAAAGGAAGGAGATAGTCCCTTTCGTGGAAGCCCCTGATTGTGCAAATTTTTCAATTGGGAGTAATTCCCTAGTTGCGGCCAGCCGTACCTGCGGTTGTAGGACCTGTGAGAAGTTGGCCTGGCATATGCTGTCCACTAATTATAGTGGGCACCTTGCACCAGTCCAAACAACCCCTTATTGGAGATAGGTTAAAGACAACCTTATTGAAAGCTATCCTAGTGGTAGCTATGGAGAGCAGCCTTCAGGCTAAGTCTTGAAGGAATGTAAAGCAGCTTGTTTTACCAGTCTATAATCTCTTGAGTGACCAAATGAAAGAGCACCACACCAGGTATATATTCAAAATATATGTATTTATTGCTAAACACACCCCTCTAGTCTCTTTATGAGGCTAGAGTTCGAAATACACAAGTTATAAGTTATTTAAACACAGTAATAGCACAAATACACGTTTGGGCCCTAGGGGCGTACCAAACCATATACCAATAAAGTGGTATAAGAACCACGACTGAACTAGACACTAGGCCTAGAGCCTCTAGAAGTGCTTGGACCACAAGGAACCACCCAAGGTAGTGACACAGGGGACCCACGGGGGACGCGTGCAGTGTAAATACACAACCGCGATACGCCGTTAACTTCTATGGAGAAAGTCGCGATCAGGAAATTAAAGAAAAGGGACACTTAAAGGAGGACTTGGAGCAAACCCTTTGAGAACTAGGTCGTTCTAGAGTCTCTACCCACGGGAGCACCGGAGTACTCGTGTTACCTCACCCAGGGAAGCCGGGTGCATAGGTGCCTTTCGGGGTCGGGTTTCGTCGTCGATTTGAATGGCGATCTGCTGCAAAGTGCTGCTGGCGACCAAGTGGAAAGTGTCCGGGTGGATCCAAGAGTGGATCGGAGATCTGAAGAACCTGAAAGCAGAGGGGACAGAGTCTGGGTCACTAGCCAGTGACCAGGATGGCGATGAGCGGATGCCCACCGATGTCGAGTGCTTCAGGTAGGTTGACGGTCATCTTGACTCTTCAGCCACGAGGTCCAGGAGGTGTTGTCGGTGACCAGGAGCAGGATTCGGGCTGGTACACGATGTCTGTCGAGTGCTGAGGTGTCGGCGACCGGATTGGACCCAACAAGCCTTGGCAACGGCAAGTCTCGGTGAAGATGAAGATCGTCGATGGTGCAGACCAGCAAGGTCTGAGAAACTCACCCAGCGAGGGTAAGTGAGGGCAGGCCTGGAGCAACCAGGGTGCCCAAGAAGAAAAGGATTGGCCTTTGTGAAGGGCTACTAGCCAACGGGCTAGCAACCGCGAAGGAGCCTCGAGACGTCGTACGTGGATCTGGCTCACAGGACATTTGTGGAGTGGAGGCCAGTGATCTTCGGTGCAGTTGTTGCTGGAGGCTAGGGCTACTCGGAGCCCAAAGCACGACTTCGTGGGAGACCCAGAAGAGGATGCACTAGCAAATGCGTGCGGTGTCCAGGGGTCACGGTTCCACGTTACCCACAACAGCTACGGGCCTCAGCTTTGCTGGGGACTCAGGGCAGCCTCGGGAAAGTCTAGAAATCCACCTCTAGTGATGCAAAGACTTCGGCGTCCGACGGGAGCTTAGGCAATGCAGACCGGACAATTGCTTCTTTGGTGTCTGCCAAGCAGGGGAGTCACTCCTTGACCCCAAGGGAGATTCTTCTGTCCTCTAGTCTTTAGTAGAGCGTCGAAGGTCCAGGATTCTGTTTCAGAGTTTCGTCCAGGGATAATCTAAAGTCCTAAGGACTGGGTTCCTATACTTATACCAAGTTTAGGGGTTGGACTACTCTGTGGCCCCACCTATGGGTGGGTCAGGGCAGAGGGGTGGCTACACCCCTTTCCCTTTGTCCAGTTCGCGCCAAAGCAGGGGCTGCAAGCCCCTGATCCGGTTTGAACTGGGGTATGCACAGGGACACCAAGTGTGCCCCCAGTGCAGGACTTCAAAGCACCCGAAAGTGCTCCCGCCCAGCCCCAATACACATTATCCTGTCTGGGGAGGTGGTCACACCTCCCTGGGACAGGAAACCTATTGTCCAGGCCTCCCCTGCCGGAGTTTCGTCCAGCAGCAGGAGGCCAGACTCGTGTCTGTGGCAGCAGCATCCATTTTGTGATGCCAGGGCTTTAGAAAGAAGTTACCGGCCAGGCCAGGGTTAACATGTCTCTCCCTCTAGAAGGGTGGAATGCTACCCCCGCCGCCAGAATTGGCGGGGGGTAGTATTCCAAGATGTTTGACACCAAACACGACATGTTTAGGTGCAGCCATTCCAAAGTTAGCATTTAACGCGAGGTTATAATGCGCTTAAGAGTATATGGTCAGGCTGCACTACAAACAGCATCAGAGAAGGGTCTCCGAACGCTGCAGAGGGGCCCTGCTCATGCAGGGGCACCCTCTCACATAGGAACCACGCACTCTGCCTTCAGGATTGATAAGGCCTGCCATAGGAGTGACTTATAGGTTTATATGTGTGTATGTATTTAGTGATATAGGTAACCTATATCACAGTAAGGGGTGCATGCACCACCTTACCCAGGCTGCAGTAGCAGACCTGTGGTGTCAGTTTGGATGGCCTTCCAGGGGTGGCATAATACATGCTGCAGCCCCTGGTAGGCCTCTGAGGTACCTATGCCCTTGGTACATAGTATACCATATACTAGGGACTTATAAGGGCACTCCAGATTCCAATCAGTGATGTGCCTAAGGCACATGGAAACCATTTTACAGAGAAAGCAGATAGACTGGGGCCCTGAATAGCAGGATCCCAGTCCAACTAAGTCATAAACCAGCAAAACACCATAAAAAAAGTGGGGGCAACCATATAGTCAGATTCCACCTTCCTACATAACCCCCCCAAACGAAAGGAGATAAGGCTAACCTTGGCCAGTTGAGCCTTCATTGACTAAGTGGCCATATAAGGAAGCACCTGCACTAGCATGGTTGCTCCCTGTCTTATGGTCCACTAAGCAATCCCTCACCCTAAGGGTATGAGAGGGTCTCCACCATGGGGAATCACTACCTGTGGTGTGCTTAGGTAAAGTACAAGGCTGGTGAGGTGTCTGAGTAGGGAAGTGAGGCCCTAGGAATGTTGGTCTCAGCTTCCTCAGATCACTGGTCACCATGTATGCCTGCCTTTCCATGACTGAGTTGCACTTTGCTCTAAGGGTCAACCTTTGGCTGCCTACAGCTGGGGGTTGGGTCCCTTTGGATGGACTACTGGAGGGACATGGCAGGTTTGGAACCTTCTGGTCCCAGGTTTGCCCTTGCCTACCAGAGTCCTTCTGGGGGAGGTCCCTACATAAAGGTATGGGGGATCCCTCAGTGTGTAGAGGAGTTTTCACCTGGCTAGGGCTACTAGCCTGGGTGCCCCTAATCTGCTGATGGGGGGTTCCTCTGGACAGGGGGCCCTGGGGGTCCACTGACCTCCCTGACCTCTGCAGCCCTGGGCTGACTGAGGCAGGGTAGAGAGGGGCAGGTTACCTGCTCCAGACTGGGTACCACCTTGGAAGGGTCCTCTGCCATCAGGGGTGTGGCCAGGCCAGGCCTGACTACCTCTGTGGCAGTTCCTTCACTAGGGGTAGGGTCAGTTCCCTGAGGAGGCTGACCCTTACCTACTGTCTGGGGGAAGAAGACTTTTCTTCAACCCTTGTGCTCTCTTTTGGGGGAGAGTGGGCCATTCTTTCAGGCTCCATCTCTCCAAATTCTTGGGCTGGGGCTGTGGCCATCACAGCCCCACTAACCTTTACAGGGACGCCCAACATCCTAAGGTGGGTTTGGTGTTCAACTTCAGCCCAGGCTGAAATCTCCAGATCATTGCCCATCAGGCAATCTACAGGTAAGGTGGGGGACACTGCCACTCTCTTTGGGCCTGTGACCCCCTCCCAGCTGAGATTGACTATGGCCATGGGGTGATCTGTTCTGACACCATCAATGTTGGTCACCTGGTATTTAAACTCAGGTAAAAGCTGGTGAGGGGGACTAGTTTCCCTGCCACCATGGTGACACTAGCCCCTGTGTCCCTAAATGCCACAGCTTTCTGACCATTAATCATTGGCTCCTGTCTGTACCTGCCCATTGCTGTGGGACCCATGGTAAAGGTGGCAAATCCTACACCACCATCAGAGTCAGAGGAGTCTGTTGAGGGGTCCCTGTCTAAACCAGGGCCCACCTCTGTTCCTGTTGCAAAAGCACCTAACTTTTGGGTGCACCACTCCCAACTGGAGAATGACTACTGGTAGTACCAGGAGGGGTGGTAGTAGTTGTTGGAGGAACATTTTCTTTATTGCCAATCCTGGGGCAACTGGGATCAGATTTCCAGTGCCCAGGCTTTTTACATACATGGCAATATGGTTTCTTTTCAGGAGAGGAAGGAGTTTGGGACCCACCCCCAGAAGAGGAATTTTGGGGCCCTGTAGTGGACTTATCCTTGGATTTATCCCCACCTTTCTCTTGGGACTTAGTAGAATCTTTCTTCTGGTCACCACCCTGATTTTTAGTTTTTACTCTGGTTCTGACCCATTTGTCTGCCTTCTTTCCCAATTCTTGGGGAGAGGTCAGATCAGAGTCCACCAGATACTGGTGCAAAAGCTGGTTTTGACAATTATTAAGGATCTGCTCCCTCATAATCAAATTGTACAATCCTAAAAAGTCATGCACTTTGTTGCCATGTATCCAACCTTCCAGAGCCTTAGTAGCACAATCTACAAAATCAACCCAGTCTTGAGTCTGAGCTTTTTGGGTGTCTCTGAACTTCAACCTATACTGTTCAGTGGTTAGGCCAAACCCATCTATCAGAGCACTCTTCAAGACTGTGTAATTGTCAGCATCCTCTTCTCTTACAGTGAGGAGCTTGTCTCTACCTTTGTCTGCAAAGGAGAGCCACAAGATTGCTGCCCACTGCTTCTGGGGGACCTTCTGAACTTTACAGGCCCTCTCCAGTGCAGTTATCCATTTGTGGATGTCATCCCCACTCTGGTAGGGAGGGACAATCTTGTTTAGGTTTCTATGGTCATAAGACCTTTCCCTATCTTTAGGGATATTGCTGCCACCATGGGACTCTAGTCCCAACTTTTTCTCTCTTTGTAGAGATCTAGGGACTCCCTGTCTATAGCCAGTTGCTGTTTTCTGAGTTCAAGCTGAGCTTCCTCATATTGAATCAGCCTCTTTCTTCTCTCATGAGAGGATTCCCTCCTATGAGATGAGACAGAGGTCCCTATGGAGGTGCCAGAGTGGTTAGACTCCTGAGAAGGAGACCTAGACTTTCTGGGCACACTCATAATCCTTCCTGGGGGGACAAAGTGGGTATCATTCTGATCTTCCTCTTCATCGTCCACAGGAGGGATTGGGTTATCCAGGTCAGGGTCATTGTCACCCTCCTGGCCAGTTTCAGAGGGGGGCTGGGGGTATTTCTACCCCTGGCCCCATCCTCATCTTCTGCCCCACCCTCAGCTCCTACCCCTTCAGTCCCCAAGGGCTTACTGAGATCATAAGCTTCCAACATCTCTCTAAGATGTTGGGTGGTGGGACTTTGTCCTGTCTTCAATTTCCTCAAGTTACATAATGCTCTCAATTCCAAGAATGGGAGTGTATCATACTTGGAGGGGAGAAGCCCATGGGCTTCTGGCAAGGACTCACTGGGTCCTGGCTTTGAAGACATCACTAGTGAGGTGTGGTGTATGCACTACCTACTCTAGTGTGGCCTACTAAACTCTCTTGAGTTGTAGAAAGGGTGTGCTATCCCTTAACACACAACTCTAAGTTCAGTAGAACTTACTGTATTCTAAGCTTAAATTATATGTACCTTAGGTACCTTTAGTGGTTTTCAGTTGATCAATTCAATTGAGATTATCTGGTAAAACAATAGCAAGCTGGAATCCCACACGCTGCACACCAATGTGAGAAGTTGGCCTGGCATATGCTGTCCACTAATTATAGTGGGCACCTTGCACCAGTCCAAACAACCCCTTATTGGAGATAGGTTAAAGACAACCTTATTGAAAGCTATCCTAGTGGTAGCTATGGAGAGCAGCCTTCAGGCTAAGTCTTGAAGGAATGTAAAGCAGCTTGTTTTACCAGTCTATAATCTCTTGAGTGACCAAATGAAAGAGCACCACACCAGGTATATATTCAAAATATATGTATTTATTGCTAAACACACCCCTCTAGTCTCTTTATGAGGCTAGAGTTCGAAGTACACAAGTTATAAGTTATTTAAACACAGTAATAGCACAAATACACGTTTGGGCCCTAGGGGCGTACCAAACCATATACCAATAAAGTGGTATAAGAACCACGACTGAACTAGACACTAGGCCTAGAGCCTCTAGAAGTGCTTGGACCACAAGGAACCACCCAAGGTAGTGACACAGGGGACCCACGGGGGACGCGTGCAGTGTAAATACACAACCGCGATACGCCGTTAACTTCTATGGAGAAAGTCGCGATCAGGAAATTAAAGAAAAGGGACACTTAAAGGAGGACTTGGAGCAAACCCTTTGAGAACTAGGTCGTTCTAGAGTCTCTACCCACGGGAGCACCGGAGTACTCGTGTTACCTCACCCAGGGAAGCCGGGTGCATAGGTGCCTTTCGGGGTTGGGTTTCGTCGTCGATTTGAATGGCGATCTGCTGCAAAGTGCTGCTGGCGACCAAGTGGAAAGTGTCCGGGTGGATCCAAGAGTGGATCAGAGATCTGAAGAACCTGAAAGCAGAGGGGACAGAGTCTGGGTCACTAGCCAGTGACCAGGATGGCGATGAGCGGATGCCCACCGATGTCGAGTGCTTCAGGTAGGTTGACGGTCGTCTTGACTCTTCAGCCACGAGGTCCAGGAGGCGTTGTCAGTGACCAGGAGCAGGATTCGGGCTGGTACACGATGTCTGTCGAGTGCTGAGGTGTCGGCGACCGGATTGGACCCAACAAGCCTTGACAACGGCAAGTCTCGGTGAAGATGAAGATCGTCAATGGTGCAGACCAGCAACGTCTGAGGAACTCACCCAGCGAGGGTAAGTGAGGGCAGGCCTGGAGCAACCAGGGTGCCCAAGAAGAAAAGGATTGGCCTTCGTGAAGGGCTACTAGCCAACGGGCTAGCAACCGCGAAGGAGCCTCGAGACGTCGCACGTGGATCTGGCTCACAGGACACTCGTGGAGTGGAGGCCAGTGATCTTCGGTGCAGTTTGTGCTGGAGGCTAGGGCTACTCGGAGCCCAAAGCACGACTTCGTGGGAGACCCAGAAGAGGATGCACTAGCAAATGCGTGCAGTGTCCAGGGGTCACGGTTCCACGTTACCCACGACAGCTACGGGCCTCAGCTTTGCTGGGGACTCAGGGCAGCCTCGGGGAAGTCTGGAAATCCACCTCTGGTGATGCAAAGACTTCGGCGTCCGACGGGAGCTTAGGCGATGCAGACCGGACAATTGCTTCTTTGGTGCCTGCCAAGCAGGGAGTCACTCCTTGACCCCACGGGAGATTCTTCTGTCCTCTAGTCTTTAGTAGAGCGTCGAAGGTCCAGGATTCTGTTTCAGAGTTTCGTCCAGGGATAATCTAAAGTCCTAAGGACTGGGTTCCTATACTTATACCAAGTTTAGGGGTTGGACTACTCTGTGGCCCCACCTATGGGTGGGTCAGGGCAGAGGGGTGGCTACACCCCTTTCCCTTTGTCCAGTTCGCGCCAAAGCAGGGGCTGCAAGCCCCTGATCCGGTTTGAACTGGGGTATGCACAGGGATACCAAGTGTGCCCCCAGTGCAGGACTTCAAAGCACCCGAAAGAGCTCCCGCCCAGCCCCAATACACATTATCCTGTCTGGGGAGGTGGTCACACCTCCCTGGGACAGGAAACCTATTGTCCAGGCCTCCCCTGCCGGAGTTTCGTCCAGCAGCGGGAGGCCAGACTCGTGTCTGTGGCAGCAGCATCCATTTTGTGATGCCAGGGCTTTAGAAAGAAGTTACCGGCCAGGCCAGGGTTAACATGTCTCTCCCTCTAGAAGGGTGGAATGCTACCCCCGCCACCAGAATTGGCTGGGGGGTAGTATTCCAAGATGTTTGACACCAAACACGACATGTTTAGGCGCAGCCATTCCAAAGTTAGCATTTAACGCGAGGTTATAATGCGCTTAAGAGTATATGGTCAGGCTGCACTACAAACAGCATCAGAAAAGGGTCTCCGAACACTGCAGAGGGGCCCTGCTCATGCAGGGGCACCCTCTCACATAGGAACCACGCACTCTGCCTTCAGGATTGATAAGGCCTGCCATAGGAGTGACTTATAGGTTTATATGTGTGTATGTATTTAGTGATATAGGTAACCTATATCACAGTAAGGAGTGCATGCACCACCTTACCCAGGCTGCAGTAGCAGACCTGTGGTGTCAGTTTGGATGGCCTTCCAGGGGTGGCATAATACATGCTGCAGCCCCTGGTAGGCCTCTGAGGTACCTATGCCCTTGGTACATAGTATACCATATACTAGGGACTTATAAGGGCACTCCAGATTCCAATCAGTGATGTGCCTAAGGCACATGGAAACCATTTTACAGAGAAAGCAGATAGACTGGGGCCCTGAATAGCAGGATCCCAGTCCAACTAAGTCATAAACCAGCAAAACACCATAAAAAAAGTGGGGGCAACCATATAGTCAGATTCCACCTTCCTACAGGACCCAATGCTTAAGTTGTATGTAGTGGTATTTTTCGGAGTGCTGGAGTTTAAATGTTTTAGCGCAGTCCTCAAATGTCAGTAGCTTCCCCTGTTTATAAAGATCAGATATCATGAGGCAGACGCACTCCCACCAACCTTCGAATGGCCCCTCCTGAAGAGCCGGAGGGAACTCGGGGTTGAAGTGGATGGGTGTATAGGGGGTCGGGAAGGTGGTAAGGGGCGTGGATCTGGCAAGTTCATCCCAAACCCATAGGGTGGTAGCCGTGGGGGTGCTAATAAATGCATTCCGTGGTCAATTGTGCTTCTGTTTCCACAAGAGATTCCAAATGGTCCTGCCCACTATTTGTCGGTCCATGTGGAGCCAGAGTTTTTCAGATTCACAGAGTGACCATTCAGTGATCACTCTGAGTTGGGCCGCTCTGTAATACCCCAAGAAATCTGGTAAGGCCATTCCCCCTTCCTCCCGCGCCCTGGCTAACACTTGATAGGATAAACGCGCCCTCTGACTCTGCCATATGAACTTAGTGATAATTTTTTTCAAGTCAGTAAAGAGAGCCCTTTCTACTGGAATCGGTAGACCCTGGAAAAGGTAAAGCAGCCTAGGGAGAACTTCATTTTAATGGCGTTGACTCGCCCTATCCAGGAGATGTAGTCTGTTCTCCATCTGGCCAGATCTACTTTAAGCTGGCGTAGTAAGGGAGGATAATTAGCTCCATAGAGATACAATAGCTTAGGAGTGAGTTTGATACCCAGGTATGTGATGTCTTTGTGTGTGCTTTGGAAAGGGGACAGAGTTTCTATGCTCCGCATAGTCTCTTTGGATAGAGTTAGGTTAAGGAGATAGGATTTTGAAAGGTTTACCTTAAACCCCGAGGCTTGTTCTTAGGAGGCGAGCTCTGATTGAATGGCTGGGAGAGAGGACTTCGGATTTGTGATTGGGAGCAGCACTTCATCTGCAAAGAGAGAGATCTTGTGCTCATCTGTCCCGAACGTAACCCCACCTATGCCAGGATTGGACCGGATGCGTTCTGCTAGGGGCTCGATGCTGAGAGCAAAAAGCAGGGGAGTTAGTGGGCAACCCTGCCTAGTTCCCCGGGAAAGATCGAAGGGCTCCGAAGCTACTCCATTCACCAAGACTCGGGATCTCGGAGCGGAATAGTTGGCCCGCACCATGCCTATAAAGGTCTCATTGAACCCAAACCGCCTCAGTGTTCGGCTTAGAAAGTCCCAATCGACCCGATCAAAGGCCTTCTCTGCATCTCGCGAGAGAAGGGCCACTGGAATACCTTTCTTCTGCACCTTCTCAATAATGTGCACCACCCTCTGTAGATTATCATGGCATTGCCTCCCCTTGATGAAGCCTGCTTGATCTGGCTTGATGAGCAGTGGCATGACATGCTCTAAGCGCGTGGCTAAATTTAGAGTACAACTTGGTGTCTAGGTTCAAGAGCGCGATAGGCCTATAAGAGGCGCAACTTGTGGGATCTTTTCCCGGTTTGGGGATGACTGAGATCAGCGCTTCACCCATAGAGGGGGTCACCCGTTGCGAGGCAGCTATATCGTTGTAAAGCGTCACCAGACGGGGAACCAGCTCCGACGCGAAGGTACGATAGAAGTGGGCATTCAACCCATCAGGGCCAGGTGCCTTTTGAAGCTTAAGCGTGTCTATCGCCTTTTGGACCTCCTCAACTGAAATAGGTCTGCTTAGATCTTCGTTTGGGGAGGCCGGGACCTGAGGCAGATCCAGGGCCGCGAAATAATGCTCCTGATCTCCAGCTTCCAACGTGTTAGCGGTATACAGGGAGCGGTAAAATTCCCCAAAAGGCACCAGCTTTCCCCTCTTCGCTTTTTTGGGAGACCCCCTTCATATCTACTATATGCGTGATGTATTCTTCTTCCTGCCTCACTCTTATTTGGCACACCAGTAGGACACCTACCTTATTTCCCCCCTCATAGCTACGGGCTTGCAGGCGCAGGAGAGTTTTTTCCACCCCATTAGTGTAGATGGCCTGCAGCTTCTCCTTAATCTGTGTAACTTTCCTCAGGGATCGGACCGAGGGGTTAGTCTTGTGGTCATTTTCGGCATTCCGGTGTTCCCCTTCTAGAAGTAGTCGTTCCCCCTTGCATTGTTTTTTGAGCATGGCGTCTAGTTCAATGCACTTCCCTCTGATGACTGCCTTGAAGGCGTCCCAATTATTAGCTAGAGAGGTCTGAGCAGGATCTTTGAGGTCAAAATGCTCCGTGATTGCCTTTCTTAGTTCGGCCCTAAGAAGACGGTCCCTGCAGAGAAAGTTGGGGAAATACAATCTAGCATGTTTGGAGCGCGGGGTGGGCCAGTCCAGGACCAACTCTAGAGGGGCGTGGTCCGAGAGGCAAATCGGGTGAAACTGGCATCCTGACAGTGTGTGGAGAAGGGATTGGCTAATGAATGCATGGTCGATCCTGGAGTATGTCCTGTGTGAGTGCGAAAAGAAGGAATAATCCTGTGTCGTGGGGTGAGCACCCCTCCAAGCATCTAAAAGCCCCAACCCCTGTAGTGCCGCCTTAAGCGATTTGCTAAACACCCCCCCTATTGCCCTGTGTGGATGGGAAGTAACAAGGGATGGGTCCCAAATTGAGTTGAAGTCTCCCAGTAACAGTATGTCACCCATGACAAACCCCTCCAGCGAGGCCAAAAAAGAGCTCAGGAACTCGTGTTGCCCTGCGTTGGGTGCATAAATCGTAGCGATGGTGCATAATCGTCCCCTTAGTTCACCCCTGACCATTATAAACCTCCCCGCCTTATCCGTTTTAGAAGCCTGGAGAAGAAATGGGACGGAGGAGTGAAAAAGAAGAGCCACCCCGTTATGCTTTGTGTGTGCTGAGGAGCAGAAGATCTGTGGGAAGGCCCTATGTTTCAGCCGCTGCTCATACCTACGCGAGAGGTGGGTTTCCTGCAGGACAGCTATTTTAAACTGGTGGTCCAACAGGAATTTCCATATCCGTTGCCTCTTGTTGGGGGAGTTAAGGCCCCTCACGTTCCACGTAAAATAGTTAACCCCAATTATTCAACGCAGGACCCTTCTACTTGCCTTGCTAACTGTGCCTATGAGAGCGTTGTTCTCTCCCTCTCTTCCCTCCATCCCCCCTCAACCAAAAATTTGGATTAGGGCAAAACGTACCGTGACACCAAAACAAATTCAACGAAAACAAATACAAACCATAACTTTGAGCTCCGAGGCTCTCAATCTCAGAAGAGAACCTGAGCGTTTCCTGGGGCGGACCAAATTCCGCCTCTAAGGCCCATAGCACATCCACTTGGCACAAATGTAGCATTAACCATCGAACACTTTAGCCAATAATGATAGCTTCAACCTATTAACTTCAGACCCCTCACCCCCATCGTGACAGCCAGATAAGTCAACGACTGCCATTTACGAGCCCAGGTCCCTGTTAGAGTCTTGCCTCTTGCGAGCCACTCAGGGCCACTCAGGCGGATCCTACCTATGCCCAGACAACAAGTCAGTGCTTGAGTCAACCTGCCGTGTTCTTGCCGGCTCTTTTCTGCTGCAGCCAGGGACCCCCTCCACGTTTCTCGTTCTCGAATCAATTCCCACGTCTCCTGTTTCCGTCGTTTGCGTCGGTGGGGGTACTTCTACTCCCAAAATGGACGCTGCTTCTTCCAAATCCGTGCAGTGAAAGTTCTTTTTGTCCAACGAAACAGCCAGGCCAAAAGGGTAGGCCCAGCGGTATTTCAGCTTGAGCTCCCTCAGAGCTGCCGTGACTGGCCTGAACTGCTTGCAACGAGCTAATGTGGCTTGGGCCACGTCTTGGAACAGCAAACAGGACACATTCTGGAACGAGATTTTGTCAAGGGCCCGTGCTTTCTGGAGGATCAACTCTTTGGTCTTGAAGGAACTGAATTTCGCCAGCACATCTCTAGGCTTTCTGGAGTCCCCTGGTGAACGCGGCCCCACCCTGTGGACTCTCTCCAACTGGACCTCCGGTCCTTTTTCTCCCAACACCGTAGAAAAAAGTCCCACCATAAATGTTTCCAGGTCTGGGCCCTCGCATCCCTCCTCCAGGCTTCTCACACGAATATTATCCCGCCGGGAGCGGTCCTCAAGATCTTCACACCTGAGCACATTGGCTCTCAGTTGATTACGCAGGTCTTCAGAATGGGCTTCCAACGGTTGCATTCGGTCAGCCAGCTCCTAGTATTTTGCCTCGAGGTCCAGGGTGCGGGAACCGGCCGAGTCCACATCTGCCTGTAGGGCAACCAGTCGGCCCCCCATCTCAGCTTTGAATGCATCAAACGAGGCTCCCATATCAGCCTTAATATCGTCTCGCAGCTCCTTTTTAAACTCTCTCAGCGAGGCCATCAGGTCTTCCCTTGTGAGGGCCATGCTTCCACCGGGCTGGGCTGTCCCCTCACTGGATGACCCCTTGTTAGCTGAGGTGAAGAAGCTGGAGACCTTTGCGGACTGCGCCTTTTTTGGTGGCATAGGGACCCGGGCACTATGTCAGCTCGGGGCCTCCCCGTAGCAAAAAAGACCAGGGGCCTCGTTGGACCCGCCTGCAAGGGCGCCTCGATTTTGTCTCGCAGTCTTACTCCAGGGCCCTTCCTGCGCGGTATGGCAGATGTACAGTGCCCCTATGCCTGGGCTTTACTGGGTCTGGTGCCCTCTCAAGCGTGTAGTCAAGGCTCGTGGGCTGGGTGCTTTGTGGCTATATGAGGCCACTGGCTGGAGGCCCCGTCACGAGGCTGCTTTCAGGTGCCTGCCCGATGCCATTTTGAGGTCAGGCACCACGTTCCCGGGGCTTTGCTGCTGATCCCTTGGTGTTCTGGGGGTGGTCCCCCTATGCCCCCTCGATCCTCAGATGCGAGGCGATTCTCCCCGGGGCCGGTCCCTGCCACACGCGGAACCCTGCTCCTCACCTGGGGGTCTCCGCATTGACTGCGCGTCTCTCCTCAAGGACGCTCAGGCGGCAGAGCTTGTCCCACGGGCGGCGACACTGACCCCCAGGGCTGTATGTGCAGTGCCGTAGAAGCCCCCTGTCGTCCACAGTTGTGGGCCTCCTGTATGCCCGTCACTCTGGCCTGGGACCACTGGGTTTGCTGCTACGCCTCGTCCCGATGTTGGCGGCCATCTTGGCTCGATCCGCGTGGCTCCCAGATCTGAGTGCTTACGATGAAGCTCGCCTCGACGTGGCCCCAAATGTTTCAGCCGGGGGGCCCCCACTTGTCTGGGTGCCCAAGTGACTCGGGCGACCCGCTTCTTGGGTGCCAAGCGCCTCAAATCAAGATCATGTGGCCGGGCCTGGAGCGCAGCCGAACGGAGTTACGTCCGGTCGGCCATGATGGTTGGCCACGGCCCCCCCTTTCTTTAATTTTAAACATGCATGTTGTAGTATGTTAGCCTGCTGGCCCTTTTACAGGTAGGAAGTCAGCCAAAACCACTGATCAATTGTAAAAGATGCATATGCACAAGGATTATTAGATGCCCGGTTATGCCCCTTTCATCATGGACATGTGAGGAAGTTATGTTCAGGGTTGTGACAGTAGTGTCATGCTCATGTGATCAGCACAAATTACAACAACATGTGCATGGAGATAATGCGATTTCTCGACATGTGTCAGCACATTGACTAATGTATGACCTGTTCTCAGTGTGGTCTCAACAAATCTGTGAAGTATGTTGTTATTGGAGCACTCAAGTGTGAATAGCCCATGCTAACATCCCGGCAGCAGGTAACATCAATGTTGAGGCCTTGGTGAGTTTTGCTTGGTCAGTGTGCCAATGTTAGGTCCCAGTCGTGGTGTTCAGTGTAATTAAACGTATCCCATGGGCCAATTACAGGTATGCTAACTGTGGTCACCTTCGCACTGCCCTTTCACATGATTGTGTGGAAGATTCCATTCACTCCATCCAAAATAGGGAGTCCATGTGTCTGACTCTGATGTCTTTCTGAAACCATTCGTGGCTCAGACTAGTGCGTATATAAGAGATACGATGGACTTGATCGCCAAAATTGAACATTTGATGTTTGATAGAGACCAACAGTTGTTGGTCTCTTTCGACATCGAAAGTTTATACACAAACATCCCCCAAGATGAAGCGTTGGTGGTGATGACCATGGTCCTGGATAAGAGACCAAGACCCCATCAGGTACCGACTGAGTTCCTAATAGCCCTAGCCAGGATATGTTTAAAGAACAACTTTTTTGCTTTTAAAAACGATTTGTATTTACAAGTTAAAAGTGTGGCTATGGGGTGTTGTTTCGCCCCAGAAATAGCCACCCTTGTGATGGATTACTTCGAAATGCAACATATTTTTCATGAGACCACTCCTTTTAAATCGCATATTATAAAATGGGTGCGATTTATCGACGCCATCTTTATGGTCTGGAAAGGGAACCAAGAGGAGTTGGAATGTTTTCATACATGGTTAAATGCCCGCGCCCCAGACCTGAGATTTACAAAACCGTCAAGTAATGTCCAGATTAACTTTTTGGATGTATGGATAATAGAAAATGAAGGCAAACTAGAAGTAAGTTTGTATACCAAGCCCACTGATCGAAACACGTTGTTGGAATATACCTCTGGACATCCCAGGAATCTCAAAGACAATTTGCCCTATGGGCAGTTCTTGAGAATTCGTCGGAATTGTTTGAACAAAAATGATTATTTCAAGAATGCAGAGATCTTGTAACATAAATTGTGTGACAGAGGCTACCCCAGGAAATTGGTCCGGGGCGGCACTCAAAAGGGCCTGGTTCACACCGCGAGAGAGCCTACTAACACCCAAAATTAAACAGGACTCCGAACAATTGACATGCGTACTCACATTCAATCCTAAGGCCAATAAAGTGAAGCAAATTATTTCACGCAATTGGAGGTTGGTTGAACATCTTAACATTCCTAAACCACTCTTTGCATTTCGCAGAGGTAGAAACCTACGACAACATCTAGTGAGAGCAGCACGCTCACAACCAGTGAAAAAAGATGTGAGGAGTTTATTAGGTCTTCCAGCATTGCTAGGACATTTTAGATGCAAAAACTGAGCCGCATGCCCACAGACAAATGACTCTAAATTCATTATGATTAATAACAAAAAACATTTCCAACAAAGCTTGTCGAACTGTAACACGAAAAATGTTGTATATTCCATGATATGTCCATGTGGGAAGGCATATATCGGGCAGACGACCCAAGCTGTCAAAATGAGAATATTGCAACATAAATCGCAAATTCGATGTAAAACACAGGGAGCTCCATTAGTCCAACATTATGTGCAATATGGACACAATGAAAATTACTTAAGTTGGTCGGTACTCCTAGTAGTGAGAGCACAGAATAAGGGCGAACTTCAAATGAAGTTGAATCGCCTAGAGGCACGTATGATTGAAAGATACCAAACAGCGGTAGAAGGACTCAATGACTGCGACGAAATCTGGGCATTGATCTAATATCTGATTCCACCACAAATAGGTGCTGAGACACTCTATATAAAAATACAGTCTTTTATGTGTGATCACTAGGAGGAAAGTCGTGCTGTTTCTGTCCACAGTATATGACCAGTGTATATAATACCACAGAACTTTGTATATATATATATATATTTTTGTGTATTTTGTACTTTTATATGTGAGTCATGTTGATCAGAGTGTAAGTCCATATTACACAGAGCGTGCTGGGGAGCCAGATGGAGAGTACTCGTTCACCACAGTTGAGCCCAGTTCATTTACTCCTTTACTTTCTTGGCATTATTTAATAACTTTTTTAATCATACAGGACCCTTTCCTGGGTTCCTGTCAGTTGATTTATTTGTCAGGCACTTATGCTTCCCGTTTGGGACTTGAAATAGGATGCATAACTAGTGGGGAAACCGTGCCTCCAGAGCCTCTGGATCCCCACTGTGGGAGACTTATATTGCGTTAAATATTGGGTATCATCATTTTAATTTTTATTTTTATGGAGTATTTGGTACCACACTCGCCACGTCCGGTTTTTTAGATGAGAATAATAAATTTGTGATTTCAATGGTAACGTAGGGATGGTTTAGCAGCCTGGTTGATACAGACTAAATTGAGTCTGTTTTCTATGTTCATTGTAGTATCGGCACTGCCTCGAACCAACACGGGGATGTCGCAGTAGTCCTGCGATCTAGACTACACCGAGTCTGTCTTCTGTGTTTACCTTGGCCCACGTCGTCACGCGTCTTGGAGACGTCGACCGGCCAGCCATATAGTAATGCTTTTTCCGCATTCCGGTCTAGCATACGTGGATACGCTGCTGGAGAGGACCGAGGAATGCTGTTCTAAGAAGAGACCGTTCAGAAACAAGTGAGGATGACACCTTGTTTTCTCTTTTCCCCAGCTCCCGTTTCGAGCATTTAGTTACATTCCCCGTGGCACGTTTAAAACACTCATGGGGTGCTTGTTTCCTCTTAACAGAAGGAAACAGTGTACAGACGAGGGACACGAGAGTTCGTTAAGAGAAGGCACCCGACTTTGAGAGAGGTATGTGACGCCGTGTTTTTCTGGAGCGCAAGATATACAGGTGTATGCGGGTGCTATTAACATCGTGTTTAAGAGTATGGCACAACATTTTGTTACTCTGTATTTGTAGGTGATTGCACCTCCAGCTGAGGCTCGACCAGAGGGACCTCGACTTTGGGAGTGTTCCCTTTATGATGATGTTTACTTAAGTCGCGGCCCACCCATGATATCTCAACAGTGAGAGGTATGTTGAGTGTGGTCACCTAAGCTTTGTTCCAAGGGGTGCACATGTCACATCACACTTCCCGGAATCACGCTGGCCGTTTATTGGTGGCCTTGTTTTTATGAGTCTTCTCTCATTTATACTTTGTTCTTTTTTCACGGACTTTGTCGATTATCCTGATTTCATCCATCCTTTCTATCTTCTCACTTGTTGTTTCATTCTTGGGGTCAGCTCCGTGGTGCACGTTTGGTGAAGAGTAGAACAGAGACCCAGCACATTAATGTACATATACCTTATGGATTCTTTCAGACCTGTTCCATTTGCCCTTGTCCTGAGGAGGCCAAGAAGAAATTGAAGGCTGAAACGCGTCCGCGTTGACATTTCTTTATAGAGGAGTCTCTATTAAAATTCAAATGTATAAATTTATAGTTTGAAGCACATTTGATTAAAGGGGAGAGAGGGAATACACCTCACGTGCTTGAAAGACTACCTCTGAGTGTATCACCCAGATTGAGGCGTGAACACTAGGTACCATCAAAACCGTTTTGGGTATTGGTAACGTAGAGTTCTGTTTAGTCGTGTTTGTGTTTTTTCATCAAAATTATATGTATTTTTGTATGTTTATGTCCTTGTGTTTATAGATTTCAGAATGATTCATGTTCAAAGATCGGTCCCATAGCATATGTGTGTTTTGAATTAATTTTGTGAAGATATTCTTTATAGGATTTTGTACTGATGTTAGGATAATTGATTGTGTCCTATGACAAAATAAATAAGATATCAATTCCTCCGTGCCAACCTCTTTTGCATATGATAGTGTTCGATACCCAGGTACAGGAGGGTAATTTGGGTAAACCCCGTGTTTTTTCTAGACTCTGTAACAGTGACAACATATGCCATTAACTGACAAACACAGGTGGTCGCTGGTGGAAACATGGCTGAAATTGTAAAGTATGATGTTAGATACACATTCACAACGGTTGACATGTGTGTAAATGCTCTTGGCTATTCATACTTGAGGGCTTTGTAAACCATGTGTATCATGCATCACTGTCAGATTGAGAGATGTCAGATGTGCATCATTTTGGAGTAAGTTAACAAAATGAGATGGAAAATATGAGCAATGTAAGCTGTACAAAGTGTGCAATATGTCTAATAGAAGTGAGGGACATTCAGACTTGGCCCATACAAATGGGGACTTCTGCAGTCTAGACAGGATTGGTACACAGTGTTGACCTGACTCATGAAAAATAGAGGTTCAGTACTAATAGTGTGTACAGACAATGCACCCAGATGGGCCAGTGGCATGGTGTTCCACCAGAAGCATTGTGAAGATGCAGTCATCGGACTTGGAAGTGTGTTGACCATTGTTCACATCTGAAAATGGTGAGCTGTTTACAATGTGCACAATATTCTGATTCATCTTCATGACACTGTGCATAGATGACACAAGACAGGGTGCCACATGCCTCTCACCCTAGCTATGCCTAATACCTTGGTGTCTCCACAATAAGAGTCAGATGTGTGACCTGACAGTGAGAAACTAAGTCACAGGACAAATGAGCACAATCACTGTTATCTGTGTGACATGACTCATGCAATGAGTACGCAAGCTTAAAGTTTGACAAGGAAGTCATTTGACCTGTAACATTTGAGCCAATGGTTCCCAATTTGATGACTACGGTTTGCAGAATGGATACCATGTCTCAATTCAATTGTGTGAATCTTATTTCAATTGTGAGCTCTTAACTCCCTTGCAGGAGATGAGACAGGTATGTCAGGACACAAGACCGCCAGGAGCAAAAGACAATACATCACCTGCTACATAGTGAAGTAGTTGACATTGTGGCATTTGATGTTGATACATCCAATGTTGCAGATAACATCATGTGTGAGGGAGCAATGGTTAACGGACAGACTAACAAGTGCCATGTATGTAAATGTATCAAAAGGTAATAGCACTAGTCAAAATGATGTATTTGTTTGATCTGTGAAGATTTGTGATGTTACCTATGTGTCAAGTACATACGGATGACTCATGTGATTCTTTTTCATTTTTGTTCACAGCATCAGCATCAGCGAACGGAGGAGGCAGTGCCATGGATGAAGGAGGAGCAGTTTGTCAGTCTGGGTCCAGTGCTGAGTCGGAGGAGGAGGGACCCAGTGGCATGGAGGGTGAGGGGAGCCACACTGAGGGCATGTCTGAGACAACATCTGCAGGATCTGAAGCCGACTCCAGCTCCAGTGATGACTCCCTTGTAGTGGTGGAGGAGACAGGGACTGAATCCTCTACATCGGAGTCCACCACCACCACTACCATCTCCACTCTCCCAGCTGCTCCGTGGAAGGGGATGTGCCTCGTTTACGCCAGGCACCTCACCCCCTGCTCCAGTCTCCCCTGCTGCCCTGAGTGTGGAGGCCATTTACATCCTGAGGCAGATCTCTGTGGGGCAGACAGCAGTGCTGAATGTCCTCCAAGTGCATACCAATCATTTGACACAAATGGTATCTTTCCTGGAGGGCATTCACTCGGACATGTCTGCCCTACACAGATCCAATCAGGCTCTGGCCTCCACACTGACAGCAGCAGTGTCCCAGCTCCAGCAGTCCCTCCCCCTTCCTGCCTCTTCCACATCCACAGTCCCAACTACCCTCCCTGACCGAAGCACATGCAAACGTACGCATGCAGCCACATCAACAGCCACACGCAGCACACAAACACACAGACACAAGGACAAACCCACACACAGCACACTCACCATCAGGGACATACCAGCAAATGACACACATGCATCCACAGACAATCTGCAGACCTCAGAATCCTCTGCCTCCACACCCCCTACCCTTCCCTCTCCTGTTCCCCCCTCAGCCCAGGCACCCCACCTTGTTCCCATTGAATGCTTCCCTACCAAATCCTACACATGCCCTCCCAAGAAGCGTACATTCACCCCCCCCCACGGCCCAGACATCTACATCTTCCGCCCCGAGAAGAAACCAAGCCTCAAATCAGCCCCCACCAGAAAATCCCCCCGGTCTTTCAAAAAGAAACCACTTCAGCAACCCATACTTCCCCAGCCCAGTACCTCTGTCCCCAAAAAACCCACTCCTAAAGAGACCATACCCCTCCCTATTCCTGTCCACACTGTCAAAGATTTTACAATCCCCAAATTAGTGAAGCCCAGCCCATCCCGCCTCCATCTACCCCTCCCACTACAGCTGCCCCCCCTCAATCTGAGCCAACCACTGCAGTGGACCCACTTCCCCCTCAATCTGGTACTATCACTGCAGTGGACCCACCCACCTCTCCTGATCCAATCCATCCAAAAACCCAACCCAGTCCTCCCGAGTTTTGATCCTTTGGGGCCTGTCATGCCCCTCCCTGGGGAGGTGACCCTTAGCAGTATTTGTGCAGGCAAGAGTTGATTGGCAAGATGCTTGGGGCCATAAAGCCTATGAACATTTTTGGACTGGCCTTGTGCTATTTATTCATCTGCCTTTTCATGCAGAATAAAGCATGTTTACAGTTTTTTATTTCTCATTTCTGTGTTCCCCAAATTGTTTTTTCGTGAACTGTACATCATGTACAATTAGTAGGGCGGGTGCTATGCTGAAAACACACTTAGAATACAGTGAAAACACCTACATACACTAGGGTACACTATGGGTTCGGGTACCCCTATGATTGGCATGACCTCCCCTGTAAGGCCCTAGTACATAATAGGACAGGGGGATTAAACTACTTTTAAAACCCTAGTATGTAATAGGGCATGGCAGTTTAAAGGCCAGCAGCTTTTCTGCACTTACATGTGTGCACTGCTGAGGCCTGAGGTCAGTTTAAAAGCAACCCTGTGTTGCAGGACTACTTTTAAAATGCAAATTGTGCCCAAACTCGACTGTGGTTTTGGGGGCACTTAAAAATTAATAAACTACAATGTTTTGCATTTTAGGGCCCCCCAGGGTCTCGCCTAGGTATCCCAGGGGCGGGGGGGGGGGGTCAGGTATCTATAAGGAGGGTCCCTATAAAATGATTTTAAATGCCCTGGGGTTAGTGAAATTGCACATTTCACTCCCCACATTGTAGTGAAGTGCTTCCCAAAATCGGCTTTTGTGCTAGGAGCACTGTGAAGTGAGGTTCTGCAATATCTTTGCATATTTGGAACCCCTAAAGTCTCCCCTTGGTGTTCCAGGGGTAGGGGGTGCTGTAGATATATGCAGGGTCCTTATAAAAGATATTTTATAAGCCCTGGTGTTAGAGAAATGGCCCAGTTCATTTTCACCATGCAGATCCCCCAGCCACATAGGTTAACATGACAGGAAGTTATTAAAGAATAACGAATGTTAAGGAAGTCATAAAAATACCATTCAATGACTTCCTGGAATGGTATTGATAAATTCAATAATATGCTATTGTTGAATTTATCCTAAAATATACAGACAGGAAGTTATAAGACTTTCTTGCCTGTAAGCCAAAATTCAGCCTTCTAGTGCTCTGACCTGATTGTTCAGAGAGTTGAGTGGATTAGCCAGGCTGCTTTGAAGAGGTGATAAATGACCCCTGGGGTTAGGGAGCCCTTCTGAAAGGAGAAGAGTGCTGGGCATAGAAATGCCAGAGCCAGGTGGAGGGGTGGTAAATAATGTTCTTCAAAGGAAGGAGGGAATAGGCTGGAGTAGTTGGCAAAGTGAGCTAAAGAATGATGATGGATTCAACCCAGATCTGTGACTGGGGGTGAGTGTTTGAAAAGTTTTAGCACTCCGTCCATCATCTCCTTGTGTTTGCTTTGTTCGCCCTAAGTTGGCAGGGTATGCCCAGTCGTGGGTCCCTTGCTCACTTTGCCACTGGATTCAAGCTAGCCTGGCTGATGAGGGCTGTCAGCCCGAAACCGGTCCCAGGATGCTGGATTCCGGTCCAGGGAAGACATGGTTTGGCAGTTCGGTCTGGACTGTTCCCATGAGGCACAGGGTCAAGACTGATTTGCATATAGCTGTTTCTGAACTGGGGTGACAAAGTGAGCTAAAGAATGATGATGGATTCAACCCAGATCTGTGACTGGGGGTGAGTGTTTGAAAAGTTTCAGCACTCCGTCCATCATCTCCTTGTGTTCGCTTTGTTCGCCTTAAGTTGGCAGGGTATGCCCAGACCTGGGTCCCTTGCTCACTTTGCCACTGGATTCAAGCTAGCCTGGCTGATGAGGGCTGTCAGCCCGAAACCGGTCCCAGGATGCTGGATTCCGGTCCAGGGAAGACATGGCTTGGCAGTTCGGTCTGGACTGTTCCCATGAGGCACAGGGTCAAGATTGATTTGCATATAGCTGTGTCTGAACTGGGGTGGCAAAGTGAGCTAAAGAATGATGATGGATTCAATCCAGATCTGTGACTGGGGTTGAGTGTTTGAAAAGTTTCAGCACTCCGTCCATCATCTCCTTGTGTTTGCTTTGTTCGCCTTAAGTTGGCAGGGTATGCCCAGACGTGGGTCCCTTGCTCACTTTGCCACTGGATTCAAGCAAGCCTGGCTGATGAGGTCTGTCAGCCCGAAACCGGTCCCAGGATGCTTGATTCCGGTCCAGGGAAGACATGGCTTGGCAGTTCGGTCTGGACTGTTCCAATGAGGCACAGGGTCAAGACTGATTTGCATATATCTGTGTCTGAACTGGGGTGGCAAAGTGAGCTAAAGAATGATGATGGATTCAACCCAGATCTGTGACTGGGGGTGAGTGTTTGAAAAGTTTCAGCACTCCATCCATCTTCTCCTTGTGTTTGCTTTGTTCGCCCTAAGTTGGCAGGGTATGCCCAGACGTGGGTCCCTTGCTCACTTTGCCACTGGATTCAAGCTAGCCTGGCTGATGAGGGCTGTCAGCCCAAAACCGGTCCCAGGATGCTTGATTCCGGTCCAGGGAAGACATGGCTTGGCAGTTCGGTCTGGACTGTTCCCATGAGGCACAGGGTCAAGACTGATTTGCATATAGCTGTGTCTGAACTGAGGTGGTAAAGTGAGCTAAAGAATGATGATGGATTCAACCCAGATCTGTGACTGGGGGTGAGTGTTTGAAATGTTTCAGCACTCCGTCCATCATCTCCTTGTGGAAGCCAGTTTCATTTACACCTCTACACTCTGCCCCAGCCAGATGGCAGCATTAAGGAAGGAATGGGCAGATGTAAGGGGGAGAGATAGTATGGAAATGGGCCATCCTGATGGAGGGCTTAGCCAGCTCGTGAACATGAGAACATGAGAACATGGAGTAAGGATCTGAGAGGGGCAGAGGCTCTCAGATCTGCTGCTTGAAAATCAAGGAAGAAGAAGGGTGCATGCTGGTAAGTTTGATTTGCACCAACCAGGCCCTGCACTCTGAAGACTGCGCCTGATACACAATCTGAACTACAGCCCTGTGGACCTAGCTTGCTTCAAAAGGACTAAAGAGTGTACCCCCTGCAAGCTACAGATTAACAGAGCTCACCTGGATCATCACCACCACTAATCCTCAGCCTAGAGTGCTACCAGTGGATTTGTAATGGTTTTGTCTAAGTGGATTGTGGGAACTGAAGTCCCAAACTTGCAAGGACCATCCTGGAACTTCCAGACAATTGGAGTAAGTTTGGACACATTGGGACCCTTTGGGGAACTTCAGGAAGAAGTTCTAGAAGTTTGGAGAACTTTGGAAAAAAGCTCCATAAGTGTACCGACTCAACCTGGCCAGCCAACTGGTGACCCTCAACCGCGAGCCGGTCTGCCGTCCAGGTTCGTCCTGCTGAAAAGCTCCGGAGGTCCGACTTCCAGAGTTTGACCAGGAGTAAACTGAAACCCAAGCCGGCCTACCCTCACTGAAGCCGGCCTGGTGAAGAGCATCGAGGGACCCCTGAGAAAAAAGCTTAGTAAAAGTTTCCAAGTCTGAACATAGCAGAGGTGACCGGGACCAACCGCGAGAGTCAAGCCACCCACCTACAACGGCGCGCTGGTATGGATCTCTGGTTCTCCCCGCTGGAAAGTTCCGGAGGTCTTACTTCCACAAGTCTGACCAGGAGCTCATTGCAAGGCAAGCTAGCAAACCCTCACTGAATCCAAACTGGCTGAGAGCTTCGAGGGACTCCGGGAAGAAAAGCTCCAGAAAGGTTTCTAAATCAGAAGGTAAAAACTTTGACTGGGACCAACCGCAAGGGGTGGCCACGTAGGCGCTATAGGTTTCTATGTGCTATATAGTGCTAAATCTTTTAAAAAAGTCATATCTCCAGTTCCCTACATTGGATATTTTTTGTTTTGGTGTCATTTTAAAGATGAAAATAGTTCCTATTTTTATAAATTGGTTGTGGATTTTTATTGTGTGTTGTGTCTTAATAATTTACTGAATTGGTGTTTTTAAATGCTTTACATACCTGTCTTTGAAGTTAAGCCTGCCTGCTTGCAGCCAAGCTACCAAGGGTTGAGCATGGGAATCAAGACCTATTCTGAGCCATAGACTGTGTTAGTGGCCTTATTGCCAGTGGCAGATATACATTTGCCACTACTAATAACCCACTTTCCAACATTTGGTGCTCAGCGGTGTGGATGAGGACTTGTGGTTAAAAAGTACACCTTTCAGTAAAGTGAATTAAGATTTTAAAAATCCTCTAAATTGCTGTTAGACCTGCCATCATTGGTGTGGATTTCCCCTGTATTTTTGCCTTTACCTCCTGTGTTTCTACTGTGTGTTGGTCTCCGTTTTGCTGGTCTAGATGCTTTGGGCACTTTGCCACTGCTGTTCAGTGCCAAAGTGCAAGTGCTCCCTTTGTAAATTGTTGTTATGGATTGGTGATTCCATGATTGGCATATTTGATTTACTAGTCAGTCTCTAGTACAGTGCACTGTGTATGCCCAGGGCCTGTAAATTAAATGCTGCTAGTAGCCTTTCAGCACTGATTGTGCCACCTACACAAGCAGCCTTGCAACAAGGTCTCAGGCCTGCCATTGCAGAGCCTGTGTGCAGTCTAGTACTGCCATGTCCACCTGGCCAGTGTACCCACTTGCCAGGCCCTAACCTTCCCTTTTCTTACATGTTAGTCACCCCTAAGGTAGGCCCAAGGTACCCCTGTGGGCAGGGTGCAGTGTATGTGAAAGGTAGGACCTGTGCTGATGTGTGTGGCATGTCCTGATAGTGAAATACTGCCAATTTCGTTTATCACTATTGAAAGGCTATCTGGCCCATAGGAAAGCATGGGAGTTAATTTATAACATATTCTAAATGTAACTTCCCATTAGGACCAGATAGGAAAATTAAGTTTAGTATGCCTGAGCTCAGATTCTAAAGATGCATCTTTTAGTGAAGGTGATTTTTACATTCTGTGTTTGAAAATACCACTTTTAGAAAGTAGGTATTTTCTTGCTTTGCCATCCTGTGTGCCTCTGCTAGGATGTGTATTGACTGTCTGGCTTTGGAGTGACAGGGGCTGGGGATGTGCAGTGGCTCCAGAGAGTCTGGATGAGTCAGGGCTGGGCGGGATAGACCTGGGCTGCATTTAGAGAAGGGGGAGGAAGTTTCTTTTCACCTGAATGGGCCTGGTCTGCCTTAGACAATGCTGTCTCCACCTCCTGCCAGGAAGCTGCACCAGAGAGGACAGAACTGGTTTTGACTGAGCACGGGGCTTCTCTGCCACCAGAGAACAAAGGATATTGCTGTATAAAAAGAGGGGCCCAGACCCCAGACTTTTAGATCACTTCTGGGAAATCAAGAGGAACCTTTGCCAAGGAGACCTGCTGGAGCAACTAGGGAGGAATACTGCCTCTGTGCTGTTTGCTGTCTGGGGTTGGCCTGCAGTGGCTACTTTCTGCCAAGGAAAAGGAAAATGACTTTGCTGTTTACTGTGTCCCCTGCTTGAGGAGGATCTCCAAGGGCTTGGAGAAGAGCTTGCCTCCTGTTCTGAAGTCTCAGGGACACAAAGACTTCACCCCCAGCTCCCCTGAAATTCCTTGCTGGGAGTTCTGACCTGCCAAGAGGTGCCTGTAGCTGTTCGGTGCCTCTGGAGGTTATTCTGGCTGTTGGGAGCTGGAAAAGCAACGCAACAACGAGAAGTGTGACGCAACCGCACCTGTTTCCGATGCACCGCCGAAGAAATCGTCGCAGCGCCTGCCCGCGACTTGGGAAATCGCCACACGCCGCATCGAGTGCACCGATCTCCGAAGTCCGAGATCACTGCACCGATTCCGACACGAGCAATGCTGTGCGGCTGCAAGAACCCATGCATCATCCCGGATCGTCGCATCTCATCGAGGCGCCAAGTCTGTCACATCGTTGGGAGACGCTGTAAGAAACCGAAGCATCACCTCCACACGCAGTAAGAAACCGACGCTTCACCTCCTCTCCGGTAAGGAACCGACGCATCACCTCCCCTGTGCAGCAGTAAGGAACCGATGCATCACCTCCCCCAGAGCAAGGAACCGATGCATCACCTTCCCTGAGTGTAAAGAACCGGGGCATCACCTTTCCTGCGACCCTTTTTGTTTGTGTGCGCAAAGCATCTAAGGTACTTTGTGTGAAAAATGTTGCATCTGCAATTTGCTTTGAACTGAACTATTTCTACCATTTAAAAGTCATATTTGTATTACAGTACTGTGGATTTTTGTTGTTTTGGTTTGGTTTAGATAAAGATTACTTATTTTTCTAAACTGGTGTGGCGTCCATTTGTAGTGTTTTCACTGTATTACTGTATGTGTTCACAAATGCTTTACACACTGCCTCTCAGATAAGCCTGTCTGCTCGTGCCAAGCTACCAAGGGGATGAGCAGGGGTTATTTTAGAAGTGTGTCCCCCTTACCCTGACTAGAAGCAAGGGTCCATATTTGGACAAAGGTACCTACCTCTGCCAACTAGAGACCCCCATTTCTAACAATTGCCTTATAACAAAACTTTTGAGTTAGATTTTTGGAATTTGGACTAAACTATTTTAATCCATTGTTTTGCTTTTTCCAAAATTGTTCTAAGTCTGTTGTGCCTAGTTGTTGTGACCCAAAACTAGGGAACCATGGTGCTGGACCTGGCGAAACTGTCCCAGTTCAGGATGGCTGATCTTAGGGTACAGTGTAGGCTTAGGGGGCTGCCTACTTCCAACAAGATTAGGAAGGCAGGGTTGCTTAAGTCCCTAAAGGCCTGGGCTAGGGTAGCAGAGGAGATTCAAGGAGGGATGGAAGGTGTTCCTCCCAACCTCACCCAAGAGGGGGGTGAGGATAGTGTCTCTTCCATTTTTTCCAGTGTTAGCTACGTGATTCCAGATGGTGGGAGGGGAGAAGGGCCCACTACTCAGGAACTACCACTGTGCTTTGATAGCTTTGGTGCAGATGAAACTGAAATTGGCTGAGAAAAAGTGGGAGAGGGAGGAGGCATTCAAAAGAATTGGTGGAAGTGAGAATGATGAAGAGTTTGAGATGTCCAGGGGTGGTGGATTTGATCACAAACTTTCTAAGTGTTTAGTGCCCAAGTACACAGAGGGAGATGACATTGATAAGTGACTAGCAGCCTTTGAGATCGAATACAGTCACAAAGACTGATGCTCACCCTATACCTACAGCTGATGAGCTCATTGACAAGTTAGGGGCTGGTAAGTACCTGTGTACTTTTGATTTGACTTCAGGTTTCTGGCAGATTGCCATCACAGAAGGAGCAAAATAAAGATCAGCATTCTCCACACCAGAGGGACATTATCAGTTCAAGGTAATGCACTTTGGCTAAATGAATGCACCTGCCACCTTCCAAAGGTTGGTGAACAGGGTCGTGCCTGGGTTAGAGCAGTTCAGTGCAGCTTATATGGATGATATAGCTGTATACAGTTCTACCTGGGGATCATTTGAGACACCGGAGGGAAGTGCTTCAGGCCATGCAGCAGGCAGGCCTGACTATCAAGGCAAGTAAGTGCCGAATAGGGCAGAGTTCTGTTGTGTACCTGGGTCTCCTGGTAGGTGGAGGCCATGCACAGCATCTCCAGGCCAAAATTCAAACTATTTTGGACTGTGCAGCTCCTCTAACCCAGACTCAGATCGGGGCATTCCTTGGACTGACAGAGTATTATGGAAGGTCTGTTCAAAATTATGGGACCATTGTGGGGCCCCTGACAGAACTCACTTCAAAGAAGAGGCCCGAAAAGGTGGATTGGACCCCAGAGTGCAAGAAGACGTTTGACACTCTGAAAGCTGCTATGTGTTCAGCGCCAGTGTTTCTGGCCCCTGACTATGCAAAGGAATTTGTGGTGCAGACTGATGCTTCAGAGCAAGGGATTGGGGCAGTGTTGTCACAGCTAAATGAAGCCAGCCCTAATCAGCCAGTTGCCTTTCTTAATAGGACACTTCTTCCCAGAGAGCAGAGGTGGAGTGCCAAAGAGAGAGAAGCTTTTGCTGTGGTTTGGTCGCTGAAAAAGTTGAGACCATATTTTTTTGGGACTTACTTTCTTGCTTACACTGACCACAGGCCTTTCAGATGGCTCATGCAGATGAGAGGGGAGAACCCCAAGTGGTTAAGGTGGTCCATTTCCTTACAGGGAATTGACTTTATAGTGGAACACAAGCCTGTTTGTTGCCCATGCAAATGCTGATGGACTTTCTAGGTTTTTCCACTAAGCTGATGAGGACTACTAGGGTGTAGGTTAGTAACCAATCACCTTTCGTTTGCGAGGGGCTTTGTTGCAAAGTCATCCTGTGCCCTCGGCACCTCCAAATCTTTGACTCCGACTGACCCTTGGCTTTGTCTAACCAGGCCCAGGGCCAGTGCTATGCTGAAAACACACTTAGAATACAGTGAAAAAACCTACATACACTAGGGTACACTATGGGTTAGGGTATCCCTATGATTGGCAAGACCTCTTTAATAAGGCCCTAGTACATAATAGGGCATGGGGAATGAAAACTACTTTTAAGACCGTAGCATATAATATGGCATGGCAGTTTAAAGGCCAGCAGCTTTTCTTCACTTGCATGTGTGCACTGCTGAAGCCCGAGGTCAGTTTTAAAGCAGTCCTGTGTTGCAGGACTGCTTTTAAAAGGGAAATTGTGCTCAAACTCGACTTTGGTGTTTGGGCACTTAAGAATTAATAAATTACAATGGTTTGGCCAATTTAGGTACCCGACGGGTTTTCCCTAGGTATCCAAGGGGCGAGGGTCAGGTATTTATAAGGAGGGTCCTTATAAAATGGTTTTTATATGCCCTGGGGTTAGTGAAATTGCACATTTCACTCCCCACATTGTAGTAAAGTGCTTCCCAAAATCGATTTTTGTGCTAGGAGCACTGGGAAGTGAGGATCTGCAATATTTTTGCATATTCAGAACCCCTAAAGTCTCCCCTAGGTGTTCCGGGGGTGGGGGTTGCAGTAGATATAGGCAGGGTCCTTATAAAATAAGTTTTATAAGCCCTGGTGTTAGAGAAATGGCCCAGTTCATTTTCCCCATTGTAGATGCCCCGGCCACATGGGTTAACATGGCAGGAAGTTATTAAAGAATAACTAATGTTAAGGACGTCATAAAAATACCATTCAAAGACTTCCTAGAATGGTATTGATAAATCCAACAATATTAGGTCATGTGCTGAGAAAAACACATATTACATTTCAAATGTCCATATATAATCTTTTTATTTCACGTTTATCTTCTTTTAGTACACTTGGGAAAATTCATCCTCAGTTACTGTGAAATTTGCATCAAAGTCTCCATACACTTGATCAAAATTCTTCATCAAATACTGTAAAATATACAGCCAAGCCAACATGTGTTTCACAGAGGTTTTGCTTCTTTGGGGCTTCAATCACTATGATCCAAATAGTTCCCTTCATCTTTTCTGTTTCGCTGCTGCTTAGTTTCCATTAAACTATTACATCTTCTGATAGTTTCCTCTAATATCATTTCACGGCTGCTGCTGTTGTCTCCTATCTACCTTAGAATACAGTGCCCTGTATGCAGGCACGCTCTTACAGCAGTGGTCTGCATATTAGGCTCTCTATTGAGCCTAACATGCAGACTGCCATGAGACCACCGGCACAGTGCCCGCCTGCCCTGGATTCCACTCGGAATCTGACAGACGGGCTCACTACGGCTTTGGCGGTCTTACAGCAGATGGCGCATTACACCAACCGCTATAGGCCAGCGAAAGGCGTAATAAGGCCGTAAGGGCCATCTGCTGTAGGACTGCCAAAGCTGTAGTGAGTCTGCCCGCCAGATTCAAGTGGAATCCAGGGCAGGCGGGTGCTGCGCTGGCGGTCTCATGGTGGTCTGCATGTTTGGCTCAATAGCCACACCGTGCAGGAAGGGGAGGTGCAAATCCAGGGGGGCACTACATGTGCCCCCCGCATGCACCTCCAGGCCCAAATCCGGCAGGGGCCATGATAGGGCCCTCTTTGTTGCGATTCCGCCACCCTTTTTATGGCGGGTTCACTGCCATGAAAAGGGCGGGGAAATAGCAACTGGGAATATTCTCGGCGGTGCCGGCTGCGACACTGCGAGCATATTCCTGCCAGTCAAAGACTGCCGGCCCAGCGGGATCCTTGATCCCGGCGGTGCCTGTGGTCTTGTGGCGGTCCGACCGCCGCTGTTGTAATACTGCGCGTGGTCCCGATATGTCACGGTAGTTGGACTGCCACCACGGGTACGGCAGTCCAATGGACAGCCATACTCGTAATCAGGGCCTTAGTCTACTTAATGAGTGATAACTTCAGTTTGGAAATAGATAGTGAAGTATGTCTTCCATTCATTTGAGTTGTAATTTAAAATACTCTTTAATTGTAAAATTGGATGTTAAGTTACTATTCAGGAAACTCCACTTTTGGAAAGTTGGGCTTTCTTCTGACTAACTCAAATGTGCCTTTCTGCGAGTGCCCAGGAGCACGTAGCTGTCAATGGATCTCCTGTGGTATGTTGTGTATTTCTTCAAAACATAGGTACAAAAGGGGCCTCTGTGTAGAGGGAGTAGGTGTTCCTGACAGGATGACTTGGGAGACGTGTGCCCTACCCTGATTGCACTTTAAAGGACCCTGCCTGCAGCACACGCAAAGGAACCTGACACCATGCCCACCCTAGCTTTTTTCATCTTAGGCAGTTTGAGCCAAACCCAGGAGTAGAGCTGAACAGCACCAGTTTGGGAGTAGACAAGTGTAGGTGAAACCCTACACAATCAGCAACCACAATTCCTGTCAGGGTCAAGACACAAGCAAACCCCAAATTAACCTGTGCTTAGCTCTCTGGCAGCTAGGCACAAAAGCAGTCAGGCTTAACTTAGAGGTAAGAAACACAAGAAAAATGTAATAAATTATTTAACACCAAAATGAAAAAAAATCCAATTAGTAGAACCAGAGATATGCAATTCCAAAGATTTAAGTGAAAAATGTGCCTAAAAGCATAAAGCGCCAACTGTGGTTATTTGGTCACAATCTTTGTCAGACTGACCACAAAGGTCACTAAATAAACTTGTGTTTAAAACTCTGTTCGGCATTTAGGCTTAAGTTAGAGGCAATGTGCAAAGCATTTATGCAGCACTCAAACAGTAATGAAGTGAAAACACAACACAAGAACAAGTCCAAACCAATTTAGAAAAATAACCTACATTTTATTAAATAAAATGACACAAAAATGACAAAAAAAAAATCAATCAGTAGAACTGGAGTTATGAATTTTTAAAGTTCTAGGTGAAAATAGCAGCAAAAAGCACAAAGCACCACTCGCAGTTATCTGGTGAACCTGAATATATTGTTGGTGTAAATCTACACTGCAGTACACACTAGACACTTAAGACATTTAACTTCCACACCACTGATGTATTTGCTGTTCCAACTTACTGTGGCCTAAAGAAAAGTGAAGCCAGTTTTACCTCATGTTGCTGGGACAGAACACACACACTGTGAATCAGAAATGCAGTTTCATAGTGCCCAGATTCTTAAAAGAAACAAGAAGTAGTCTAAACTAATCTAAAACCAATCTAAAAAAGTTGGGGCTCCACTCAAAATGCATCTTTTATTATAGCCTTACATAAAATGGGGAGAGGAGTTGGCCTAACGACTAGGGCTGTCGACCTCCAATCTGGGGAACTGGGTTTGAGTCTCGGCAATGACGCTGAACATCCTGTGATTCTGGGCAAATCACTTAATCTCCCCGTGCCTAACAAAAATGAATGTGTCCTCATGTAATGCAACTGGTGCTATGTAAAGCGCTCTGATACCCGATTTGGGTCAAGTTCGCGCTATATAAAACTCTGTAACAAAAAAAAGCAAGTGTTCAGAAACAAATATATAAAACAAATCTATATAGTCGCAAGAAGAGAGCAAGAAAAAAAACACATAGACCCCAGTTTTGGTAGTGTGGTCACAAGAGTGGAGTAACGCTTTTTTGGGTAGATGTGTAGGCATACTGAATGGTAGGAATTTTATGGAACCCTTCAGAATTCAGAACACTCCCACACAGTAATATTAGGAAAATATGTGATTTTAACCAAAGTTTGTGGTTTGCGGGCATTATGGGTAAGAAAACCTTACCAGATCTATGTAAGTTACACCATCCTGTACTGTCCTGGGTGTCTAGCCCAGGGCCTCCAATCCCAGGCCCAACATCCACAGCTACTAGGTAACCCAAAATCAGTATCTTGGGCACCTTTAAAAAATGCATAGGTTTTGTTCATATATATATTTTACATTCATTAGATTTAACCAAATGGTTGGTACATAATGAAATAATATAAGCTACAGCTCAGTTGTTAGCTCTGTCTATCAGGTATTTTAGGACTTGCAACAAACACTATATATCCCTGCAACAGACGACAGACCCATCAGGTGTCAGATTGGGGGTACACCTCCCCAACCCCACCGTGGGGGCAGTAAGATTGTTTGGGCCGTTTCGGAGTGGGGGCATGGCCCAATACCAGAGGTAGCCACTGCCACACTTTCTTTTTTAGATTTTCCCTTATTCCTAGTGGGCTTTCTGCCCTGCTGTGGATGCCTATTGGGAGTAAACTCCGTCAGTCTGCCCACGAGGGGCTGAAATACTACTGTGACCGTTTCAGGATGGGGCCACAGCCCAATGCCAGGATTTGCTCCCCCCCCTTTTTTTTACCTGGTATCTAGTGGACTTTCTGCCAGGCCCCCACTCCCCCCCACCCCCATTGCCCCTTTGGTGGGATAGAAAGACTGTTCAGAGGGGGAAGTAATGAGGTATGTTGTTACCTTCAGTTTCACAATGCATCCATTGACTGATGCACAGAGGGCTTGTTTTTATCCTTTTATCCATGGATGAACTGTTTTGACTACATACGCTCCCTGGCATCACACCTTTAATAAAGCAATGGCTCAACAATGTTGACCAATAATCAACAATATTGACAATATTGGAGATAAGGGGTATTTACTCTGCTGCCCTCCTCAATGAGTTCACGTGGGCTCTGAGTTTCTGGCAATAATTGTCATGCTGTCCTTTACACAGTTGGCAACATATCAGCAATTTCAAAGCTTAAACAATCCCGCCTGAAATAAAGGAATATTGGATAATTAGTTTCCTGCCTAGAATGTTTCCCTTTTTGGCACTCTGTGTACCTTGCTGCAGTCAAAGTCAGTGAAGGCAAAAATAAATACAGCATTTAGCATTGAGCGCATCTGTAATTATAACAGCTACTACCAAGATAATGTGAAATCAAGCAGCGCTGCTTCAATCCTGAGAGAGTGTTCTTCCTGGGGGGTGTAATGTAGGTGCATATCTACACTGAGGAATATATTTATCCCTCTTTCCTTTACTCATATAGTAGATTCTAGTCACAAGAATTACTAGAATTGAGCCACAGAGATTAAAAGCATCCTGTACAAAATCAGGTACAAATTACCTGATTGGGATTTGTGGTTGCCAGAGGACTTGGGTAGCCAAAAACTGATCCCAAACTACTAGAGGAGAGAACACCTGGGGCCATATTATACAAGTGCCCCGGGGGTGTTTGCGCCCACTTTGCACGCCCCCGGGGCACTTTGGTGTTACTGAAGGGGCCGCAGACGATTGTGCCGCCCGTTCTGTAATACAAATAGCGTTGGTGCACATAAAGCGCCAGCACTATCTTCAGAGGCCATTCCCTCATATTCATGGGGGTATGCCCCATGCAAATGAGGGAATGCCTTTGCCTCTGCGCCTGCACCATATTACAGACGTGGGCACAGAGGCAAAGAAGCTCCCGGGAGGCAACCTGACACTACACCCCCTGATGGCAGCCCTCTGGAGTGAGTAAAGGGGGTCCCATGGACCCCCAGACATCCCCTTGCAGGCGGGTGCAGTCACTCACTGCACCCGCCTGAAGGGGATCTCTATTCCCCCTTCAAAAGTGCAGGCGGGTGGCCACTGGCACTGTGAAAACACAGAGCGGCTTTAAAGCAGCCCCTCCATTTTTCACCTGAATGCACTTCCCCAAGGGCAGCGAGAAATCGCTACTGCCCTGGAGGCTGCGCATTCATCATAATACGGCGCATTTTGCTTGATTACGCCGGGCGCACGTTTTAAAAGGTGCACCCGGTGCAATCAAGGAAAATGTGGCGTATGTATAATTCGGCCCGTGGTAAATAATGGCCTGACTTTACAGGTAGGCGGGCCACATGGACTTCCAAGTTCTCGCCCTGTTGTCCGTATTACTTAGTATGTTGATGTACTGACTGTACTACTGAATACTGACACCAACAGTATCGTGGCATACTAATATCGAGGACAACATATCAAGGGGAAAATATTGAACAATAAGTGCATATACAGAATATAGATTTACTATTGCTAACTCCACATCTAGGTACCTTGAAGGTATATGTATCGCATAGGTACATATATGTGTAGTTAGGTATAGAAAACCTAGATTTACCTGTCAATATTTTATTTTCGATAATCTGTGGTCGATATTTTGTCCCATTGATATTGTTGATTCAATATTCAAGTGACCCACCTGCTGTACTGGTTTTATTTAAGTGACTCAATGTTAATTTGGATATATCCCATTAGTTAATTTCTGGTAATACTGTTTTCGGAGATTTAGGGGTCGATTACGATGTCGTCCGGATAGGCTCCGAACAGCATTCGATTCGTTCGAATCTGATTCGGAACCCGCCTTTCCGACCAGCTCGTACACTTTTCCCAACTACCGATTACGATGGCTGGAAAGCGTTCACACTGTCCGACTCGGTTCTGAAAAGGCATTGGGAGTAACCGAGTCAGTCGGAGTCAAATCGTAGTGGTCTACGGACAGTGTTTCCAGCTGAGCGATTAGGATGTCAGGTTTGGACAGCCTTTCCAAATCGGTTGTGCTGACACGGATCAGCTGTCGGAATCTGACTTTTGGGGCCCGTAGCAGGCCCCCCTTCACACGGGGCCCTCCAAATCGGGCCCATGGGGGTACCCATGGGTCCCCCCTTCCCATGCATGCACAGGGTGGCAGACACCATGGGGTGTCCGCCACAGGGTGCAAGGTTTTCTCCAACCACCCATTTTGTCAATGGAAGCCTGTGTTCTCGTTCGCAACACAGGATCTCATTGAAGTCAATGCGAGTCGTACCGAACGATGTTCGGAAGCATTGTAATCGGTCGGTCGGACTTGCAGAACCCGATTCGGTCGAAAACGATTCCGTAACCGATTCGGTCGGACGAGTTTCCAGACGACATCGTAAGTTTCTCTTCCTATTCGGTGATTCGCTTTTTCTAAATAGGTATGGGCGGCCTCAGCTCTTTACAGGGTGGGTACCTAATACCAATCTCAAGCTTCCTGCTGCCTTCTCTCAGGTCTGATTGCACTGGGTGGATAGGACGGTCCCTTTTTTCTGGTTTAAAAACAGTCCACTGCAATGTTCATTTACACTAGTGGATTATTTGTAAAAAACATAAGTGCCAGGGCTGTTGTCAGGAGGCAGCTTGCACCAGCCCATTTCTCCTCTTAGCGCCACCTAAAAGAGAACCAACTACTAACCATGAAAGTGTGGAGAGGATGTGGCATAATGGCCAGAGCTGCCGACTTTGGAGCTTGGGAACCAGGTTCGAGTCTCGGCGTCGGCTCAACATCCTGTGATTCTGGGCAAATCACTTAATTTCCCTGTGTCTACCATAAATGAATGTGTCCTTAGCTAGTGTACATGGAAAGCACCAGTGTTGATGATTATGCGCTAGTGCTGAACACCGGAAACCACCGTTGCAAATTAAGCACTGATCTGCACTAATGGAGGGTGCAAGTGAGAGTGAGGATGCACTGCTAGTGAGGTGATGGTGCAGGGAGAACCACTGGGAGATTGATGTAAGGGAGGACGTGGAGGCTTCTTAGTGGTGGGAGGGAGGGACCAATAGTCACTAAGAGGGACATTCTTTGACTTAGATTCCCAACCTTTGCTTATCTCTGCTCTGCTCTCATCACCTGTGCTGAGGATAGGGGTAAACGTGGGAAGGCACACATGGGAGGGTAGAGGCATAGCTAGTATAGAAGAATTACTGATTCATAAGAGGGCAGGAGAGTGGGTCACCATTTGGATTGATAGATATTTTAACACCATTACGCTCTTCGGCATAGATTGGAATTTGAAGGAGACTTGGCAGATGCTCAAGGCACATTCTGGGCTTAAGGGAAGGACTCAAAGGAGGCTTGTTTGGTCATTAATGAACTGAGAGGCACTAAGTATGACCAATAAGGATTTAGGCTCTGGGTCTCAGCCTCCCGCCAGCAAGAGATTTGCCATTTTGTGTGATGGGTGTAGTATTGTGGGGAACCTTTGTGGATGCTGGAGTGAGGTTTGGTCCTAATTTGTTTTATAGAACTGGTGGACGAGGTGGGCCTAATTTTCTGACAGGGCTCCATTTTGTTCATCATTCCTCCACCCTCTGTGACCCAGGTGAATTGGTCTGGAATGTGCCTGTGTTGCCCGGGAAGGATTAGTTGGAAAGGTGGCACGACGTGGAATGAGAACCCTACATTGTCACTGAGGGCTGTGGTTGTAGCCAGTCTGAGTGCTCCATGGTAGGTGCTGATGGTAGGGAGTATGTTGAGGATGGTCCTTGTAAGGTTTTTGCAGTACCCCTTGCTTGGGGATGATGTTAGTGGTAGTGATAGCCATGGTTGGAACTTGCATAGATGACCAGGTAAAGTCTGTGGCTCTTCATACTAGTCTACCGACAGCCACCTTCTTGGAGGATCTCTGACTTCAGGCCAGAGATGGGTGTGATGTGGACCAGCAGAGCACCAGAAATTCCAGAGGACTGTAGTCTTGGGCAACACATTCAAGGGTAGGACAACTGATATCAGCATGTTCAATGTTTGTTAATGTCTTAAGAATAAATGATTTAAGTGGAATGCTGATGGTGGAGCCTGTCTTGCACCTCCTTGTGCTTCTTTCCCCTGGGACAGCCCTGAATCTGGCAGGCATGTCTTTGTGTGTATTGCAACTACGTCACACCAATGGTCAGCTCTGGGCACAGCCCCTGCCCTTCATGTGAATAATGCAGCTGCTGGTCTTTCAGTTGGCAGCACTTACCTTAGGTACATCCAGAGACACACACAACACAACATACTATAACGTTAGGCACTGCTCCTGGCACTATTATTTGCCCTGCAAGGTTCCAACCCAAATAGTTTGCTAAGGGCCTCATTACAAGTCTGGTGGTCCACGGACTGCCAGACTCTCAGGGGTGCGGCGGTGGTAGTCTTCTGACTGTCCTATTACAACCAGAGCGGTCGGGTCATCCTGGGACCACCGCAACCACCAGGGATCAGACATCCCTGGCAGTATTGAGGCGGTCTTGAGGCCACAATATACTTTATGGAGCCGCTGCGGACCTGCCAAGCATATTATGAGTTTCTTCACCGCCACACTTTTCATGGTGATGCAACAGCCATGAAAAGTGTAGCGGTGAGAAAACAAAGGGGGCTCTACAGGGCCACCTTGTGTCTCTGCACTCTGGGGTGCATGCAAGGGGGCACATGTTGTGCCCCCCGGTCTGCATGCACCCCAGTACCTGCACATACAAGTACTGATTTTGATGTTCCCATGGCGGTGCCTATTTCATAGGCTACTGGCATGGGAATGCCAAAGAACTGCCCGCCAGACAGGACAAAACTCCTAATCTGGTGGGCAGTTCAACCATGGGTTTGGCAGTGCGGGAGCGGGGTGGTCCCGCTCCAACAACGCCAAACTTGAAATGAGGCCCTAAGTGTTTGACATTTTATCTCAATTGCACATTCTGATTATGCTCCACTCATGCATCACTCTACAGCAACAGTACACATTATACATAACACCATCGTGCCACAACACTGCTCCAAGTTATGTAGTTGATCGCTCTCCAGCAAATGGGCACTATAGCCACTTCTCTGCCACCATTTAGTGCACAACATGGTTCTATGCCATCTAGTTGGCTATATGCATGCACCCTCAGTTGTACAGCTATTCCAAATATACTGGTGCATCTATATTCAATCCAATCGACTGATTTACCTCCTTGAAGCAATTACCTGAAACGTGCCACACCCACATACACATACAGTCTTCTGAATGCAACACAATGGCTCTTGGGGAATATCAGAAACAAAAGAGTTTCTGTGCTGCACACTACTGATGACACTGCTTAAAAACTAGCTGTCGCCTTTTACTATGCAAGGCAGGCATGAGACAGCCTGGATAGCCCCATATGTCATGGCACATCATTTTTTCTGACCCTCTACCCTTGCCAGTTACGGAAACTGACTGTTTGAAGAGAAACATAATTATTTCACTTACTTTGATTGTGTTTCAATAAATACCAATGATTTTAAATGACGGCAGTGGGGATACTAAACACAGATATTGCCCCCCTGAATCATTGCTACAGATAACTGTAAAACTGTTAAACATGGGTAGTGTTACCCCAACTGATGGGAATAGTTAATGTGGTATGTTTGTAAAGGTGAGCATATAAACAGCAAGGTTCTGAGCTGTGCAGGGGGCATTGCTTCATTAGTGTTTTCTATACAATAGATAATCTCTTACTTTTCATTTCCTAAGGCTATGGGAGTAGGTGTGGGCATGTACCGGTGGCCACCACACTCTGGGCGGATGGCAAACCCTGATAAGGTCACTGACAATAAACTTTATTGAAAGCTCATAGTCTTTTATACTGAATGACTTCAGTGCTTAATTTGTAAACAAATAAGTGCCAGCGCTCTCGTCAAGAGACCACTACAACTTGCACCACACATTGCTCCTGTCATGCTACCAATTACCGTACCAACAATCTACTAACCATCACACTCCTACAAGTGTGACAGTACAGATTATTTCAGGCCCCCAAATCTATAAGAATGACTTGTGCGGCAGGTAATAGTCATTTTTAATGTATATGGAATTGATATTTAACTTTTGTAATGGTCATCTCTAAATTAGCCAGACAGCGCCTCCTTGTGGCAGACTGTCTCAGGTGCCGGTGTTGACAATTAAGTGCCTGTGCCGAGCACCGGAAACCGCCGGCTCAAATTAAGCACAGGTGACATGTTAGCAGTATGTGGTGTATGTGTCAAATATCCCTGTTGTCACCCATCTCCATATGCTCAGATATGGTTCACAAGTATAGTACTTCATAACATTTTGGCTAATTAAAGGATGACTCTGCACTTAAATTGAAATAAATGTTTTTTTTTTAACCAAATTGCTTATATTGTCTCATCTAAAGAGGAAGAGAACTAACTGTGTTGAAAGTATATTCTAATGACACACACATGTTGAAACATACACATCATCCTTTGGATAGAAATATGGATATGTTTGTGTTATTACAGCTGCTCCCAGGAGTACCTCAATCATCCAAACTACCACATCCAGGGATGTGAGGGATATTCTGTCTGCAGCAATCAGACCCACTAGCACCCGCCCTTCAGGTAAGGGTACCATTGAGTGTTGTAAACCTTTATTTTTGAAATAGTTCACAATAACCAACTCATTTTGAAAGTAAATTCATAGAATTGCCTTTTTTTCTAAGCATCTAATGCTGTTGTGTGATATGTTCCTAATATAAGTGATGTCTGTGTTCATTTTACGTCTTCACTTATAGTTCATGCTGAACATGAATTAAGGTATCACTTCCTTCTGAAGCTGCGGAACGAGGACCATGTCTTCTGCCATACAATCAAGGGGCCAGGTTCAGCAGCTGATTTCACAGGGGATCTCAGTACCATATGGAGCTGTGGCTGCAGCTGGTGAGTGTGATATTGCATTGCACATATTCATTAAACACCTCAGTACCTCAATACTACAGTGTGAGCTGTCACATGTAGCTTTACATAAACCAGTTCACATGTGGAACTTCAGATAGATGCAAAGAAAATGGTTCTAACCCTTGTGTTGTAGCACGATAAACTATGGCAAATACCTATCATGTTGCAACCTCTGTCTTTCAGGTGCTGAGGACAATGAGTCACTTGACGAAGCTGAACCATCCACAATTGGAGAGCAGCGGGCAATCCGAAAAGAGAACTCAATCCTACTACAAACAACAATGTCAGCAGCCAACACTGCTCAAGAAGAATATGAGCAGGTGCTGGTCGTGGAAGACGGCACGGATGAGGAGGAGTGTATTGTTGGCCCACTGCCCAAAAGACTGAAGGCAATATCAGGTCCGGCTAGAGCTGTACCTCCCTCTTCCCTTCTGAGGATTGCCTGTTCCCACAGTCTCCCACATGCCACCCCTCCCCGTGCTGGTGAACCTGACAGTCACATCAGTAGGTGTCCCATGCGGAGGGGGATGGCAGAAGCTCATGTTGACCAGTGGGAGGAAGATTTTTTCCAACAACAGGCTGATGTGAGGCAGAACATTCATGCAATTGGGGGTACTCTGTCATTTCTGACTCACTACAAGAAATCCCTCAGATGATTGACAGGCAGACCCGTGTCTTGGGTAGGATTGAGAAATCTTGCAAAGACATGTCGAGGATGCAACATGACCTGATATCAATCTATAGGGAGGAGACAGCACTGACACCATGCCTTGGCCACGAAGATGATGGAGGGCATGTTGAAAATGTTTCAAAGTCTTCCTTCACGGTCAACACATGGAGGGGACCCAACACACCTACCTGCACCCCACCCTATAAAGCCACCTATACCATCACCTACACAGGCACCCCCATGTACATAAGCAACTCCCCTGTGCACAGGCACGTCCCCCACCTGTCCAAGTAAAGGATGTTCCCCACCATTTCTGGAACATACCACTTATTAGATCAACCCAGCTGCAGCCACACACTCATCTACTTCCTGCCCAGCTCGAACAGACTGACATCATGCTGAGAGACACGCAGGGGTGCAGTCCCTCACATTTGTTCAGATATATTGCTGGTTTACTATAATGTTGAGCATTGTTAGTAAGTGGCTGGTACAGACTGACATTGAAACAAGTGAACATCCCTTACCATGATTGGAACAGTTAGAATGATGCTCGGAATGTTCATGAATTGAACAATTACTCTAAAAGATAGAGTTTTCTTGCTAATTACATGAAGGAAGGTCACTGTGGACACGTGAACATGCTTTCTCTTAGGACAGAAGGTGCAAGAAGCCGCAGGTGTATGTAGAATTATTATGTATTAATCTGTCTCTTTTTTACCCTCACACATTGCGTGTATCAGCTGGAGGAGTGGTTGCTCTAAAACAACTACTTGAAATGCTCAATGGGACATGGTCCTCTTTACTCAGGTGAAATCCTAAAGAGACTCATGCACACCAGACTCAGAGGGGCATATGCACAAGGAAATGTCAGAGTGCGAAGCTGGCCCAAATTATGCAGTGCCACACTCTGACATTTCCAAAATGCAGATATGCGTCGGATTTACAACCATACGGCGCACTCCTGTGTTTTCCCTAGCACTGGTGCTAAAATTAGCAGTCTGGCGCCAATGCAGGCACCCTTACACCACAGTGCAAGGGTGCCTGCATTCCAGGGAATCATTGTTTATGTGTAGGAAGGGACACCTTCCTGCACATAAACAATCCATAATGGCGATGTGTTACTCCTATGTGTGCTGCAGAATGCAGAACATATTGAAGTAGCAAATCATCATTATTTAATGATTGTTTATGTGCAGGAAGGGACACCTTCCTGTACATAAATAAACATTAATAGCGTTTTGCTCTTTCTATGTGTGCTGCAGAATGCAGCACACATAGAAAAGCAAAAACGAGGAGAAATAAAAGCATTTCTCCTTGTATCGCCATTCTAACGGCTGCTCTTGCATAATGTTAGTTTTTGGTGCTGCCTCAGGTTTACACCTCCTTGTAAATCTGGGGAGCATCAAAAGCAATGGGTGTTGCAGTGGAACGCCCACAGCAACACCTATTGCACGCCCCTTTCACGCAGGTACCTGTGTGAAAGGGTACCCTATTCACAGAGTGGCGAAAAGTAAATATGGAGTAGGTCATTGCACCACCACAACGTCATTAAAAGTGATGTACCTGTGGAGCAATGCCCTTGTAATTATGCCCCAGAGTCTGCACCCACGACTACATACCTTAAAAGTAATTTCTTAGGTGGTGTGACCATCAAAAAACACCTCCCTTGAAGATAGACACACGGCAAAGACTAAATGATATCAACATTTTAGGAACTGACTTCCCTCAGCCTCAGAGGCCTTAACACTAATGGGATCAGAAGAAGCTGGTAAAGTAATCTTACAAAGCATATGAACAGGCAGGCATGAGAGTCCCATGGCGAAATAGTCATACCCGGGTAAGCTCATGTGGCACAGAATGCCTACCCATAAACCCCTTGCTCGCGGCTGCACGTAAAAGGTGATACACAATATGAACCTTATCTCTGCCCCCTCAGGTGCTAGAGTTCACAAAACAGCACAATCATAAGCTGTGAATCTCCCATGGCGAGGTTGGCAATGACACTGGTTGCATTGTTTGAGTCTATCACCTTAGGTGACCAGGGTCTTGATTTCACCATTATGAGCAGGAATGACATCATACGCCCTTTAACCCCTGATGACAGATAGCAACCTTTTATCAATTCTGACACTTATGCTGCTTGTTTTTAAACATGTGGCATTGAAAACAGAAGGGTGCAGCATGCTAGCAAACAGTGAGTGATAAGAGGCAGGCACTTAATTACTTCCCTGCTGGCTACCCCTAAATAAACTTCACATAAAAGGGTAACACGACTGTTCTCTCCACTTGCAAAGCATGCACTTAACTCCACTTGGCCTACGTGCAGAATCAATAATCACTTCCTTCACTCAGAGCTCAGATGCACGTGTTCTTGTGACCCAGACTCGAGTTTCTGCTGTTACATATTGTTTTCTATTTCAATCAACTCAGCCCTAATCTGTGCCATTTTTATCCCTTGGTTTTCAAGGCCTGGGCTATCTCGCCTGCCAGGCACTGACTGTTTGCTGTAGTCTGGCAACAGAACTTCTGAGAATGCACAGGTGGCCAACACATTCAGATAAAAAGCCATTGTCCCTGCAGGGATTGCTGCCAGCATAATCTCCCTGGTGGCTAATGGAAGGGAGGTTATGTAATGAGGCACTCCAAGGGCTTTATGATAAAAGCACTCATGATATTAGGATTGCACTCGTCCTGCTGGAGAGCTGTTTAGGGATGTTTTGTTCCTCCTCTGATTCCTGGCCCACTGCATGAAAAGTCATTTAAATTCTTGTTCTCCCATGCCTTGTCTTTAGGGATTGGTTCTGTATTCGGCCATTATTTGTGATGGGAACAAGTAACAGGTTTATCCTATTTTACAATCTGGGCCATATTTATTACGTTTTCACGCAACGCAGTGCAGCATCAAAATATTGTTGTCTGCACGAAGAGGACAACACAGCACAAGGCCATATTTACAATGACAGGACAGCTGCGGTTTCATCCCGTGCACTGGATGCAAACGGCCTGTTGTGTGCCATGCGCTGCCACGCAACGTGGTACCAGGCCGGACTGGCCGTAGCGGGCACCGGGCGTTTCCCCGGTGGGCCGCCAGGGTATGGGCCGGTTTTAGGTCCCTGGGGGGCCATTTTTGTTACCGGAGGCCAGTAATATCGGCCTCCTGTAACAAAATCGGCTGAAACCGGCCCTAGCAAACAGCTCGGCCGCACCCCCCACAAGGGGGGCCGACGGAGCAGTTTGCCAGGGCCGGATTCGGTTCCCAGTCTGGCCCTGCATGGTACCGAGGCGATTGTGCACTGTCTAGCATAGAATTCGTACTGTAAGCACACCATTCTCTTACAAAGTCCTATGGTAGACAACAGTAAAAGAGTTAGATGCATTGAAGTGAGCTGTGCACTGGAGAACACATGCAATGCGTTGCTTTCTGGGAGAAATCAATGTATCCCCCTTGTTTTTAGCTGCTTCCACTAGACATTAGTTTTTGACCCAACGTCCAGTCATGCTACCTAAGCACATATGCATTAAAACATATTGTTGTTTGCAGTGATTTTCCCCCAGAAGCTGCCTCAACCCCTTGTTGACGCAAAGTGACACAAATAGGATTTCATGCTGTGAAAAGCCCACCTTTCCAGCAAAAATACCGTTTGCACTAGAAAGTTAACACTTGCTGATGCGTTGCACCACTTTGCGCCATATTTATGAGCCCAGTTGTGTTGCTCTTGCACCACCCAACGTGGTGCAAGCACGACGCAACTCAAAAATGAGATTTATGTAGCCATGCAAGGCTACTTTGGGTTGCCCTGAGTGGCTTTGTAAATTTAGAGTAACGCAACGCAGCGCAAATCACTGCGTTGCATTACTCTGCCCTGGAAAGGAATTCCATGGCATTACGTGAGTGTTCCCATGCAATCCCCATGGTTTTTGACGCCTTCCCAGATTTACAATAAGTGGTAGACCTGGGAATGCGCAAAAAACATACACCTTCTTAGGAGAAGCATAACGAGGAGAAATATCCTCTTTATTTCTCCTTGTTACTTCCTCTTTCTATGTGTGCAGCCTCTCTGGATAGTTTTTGTGCAGGAAGGTGTCACTAACTGCACTAAAACAACCCTGCATGCAATGCAGGCACCCTTGCAGCATGGAATGCAGCACACACAGAAAGAGGAATATGCCTCTCAGAATTTGTTTTTGCGCATGAAGGGGTCACTACCAGCACAGAAACAATCCTGCATGCAACACAGACACCCTTGTACCATGGTGCGTTTATGTTCCACGAGCGCTGGTGCAAATAATTATTAAATTCTGTGTCTAGGTGTCTAGCATGCAAGGTGTGAACTGCCAACTATGCTATTTGCTTTTACATTGTACTACTTCAGGGTGACATAGATAAAATGGCTTCTTACAGCATTGTACTCACGCACTTTCTTCCAAACAAGGTTCTTTCCAGCGACAGCTCAGCTCTTGACAAAATTGCTTTTCGACATACAAGAGAGATAGGGCGGAGGTTGGTAAGATCCGTCAAAGGGATTTTTGAGTTCTTTCGAATAGGCCTAACCTGTGCCGCTTTCCATTCTAATGGAACATGGCCCTCTCTCAGAGAGAGATTAAGAAGAGATTCGATCGAGGGGGACAATTGATCGGCGAGAGAGGTGACCACTTTGGCCGGAATAAGATCTGAAGGGGATCCTCATTTCACCTTAGAAATCAGTGACTTAACCTCTATTGATGACAATATAGGGAAACATTTTAACAGCTGCGGGGTTGTCTGTGAAGATTGGTCAGATATAAGTGGGGTCAGGGGCTGAGGTCCTGGGGAGATGATTTTTTCATAAATAAGCTCTATTTTTTTAGAGAAATATAGAGCAATGTTGTCACATAACGTTTGTGTGGGTGCATCAGAATTTTCACAGGCCTTAGGTTTAATAAAGGACTGGAGAATATGATGTAGAATTTTGGGGGCATTTCCAGCCTGGGCTAGTTGTAAAGCTATGTGGGTTTTTCGTGCAGCTTTTAAGTTTTTATGGTAGCTGGACAGAATGGTAAGGAATGAATCTTTGTCCTTTTCGTCATGAGAGATGCGCCAACATCTCTCTTTTTTCCTACATAGTTGTTTCTGTACTCGCAGCTGAAGGGAATACCAGCCATTCTGTGGGCGTTCAGGGAGTTCAGGGAGGGGTTTAAGTGGTGCAAGATGGTTGATTAACCTGGACAGCAGCATTCCTACACCAAGGAGGAACCAGCTGTGGTTCATGTCTTGTACATTCTTTAGCCAATTAGAGCCTCTCTCGCATGTTTTCTGCCAGAAGTCGTGTTTAAGGTTATGTGCCCTTTAAACCCTAAAGGGTACAGCTAGTCAGACCTTCCCCTGCATTTGCCTATTACTAGTGTAGTGTAGAAGCAGTACAATTTAGCAGCTCCTTGCTAACAAAGTTAACAGAATCGCTAAAGGTAGCCCTACATCCTCCTCACTACATTGTCTTGGTCTCCGCCCTCAAGGCACAGGAATGCAGGCAATCCACTTCCACTGCCTTGGAAACTTTCCTTAACCCTACCTTGTGCCATGCCACAACCAGGAGAATACTGAACAGGCGCCCCCCGCGCCTAGGGGAGGGGCGCCCTTAGTAGCGCCACGGGACTGAGCCTCCTCCGGGGCCAGAAAGGGGGCTGGATGAGGTGATGTCATCAGGATGCGCTGGAAGGATATTTAAGGCCGCGCCCTGGGATCTTCAGCCTCTTTGTCCCCTTGGACCTCCGGCAAGCTGCAGGGGCGCGTCGTCGACAAGGAGCGTGTTCCGGTCGGCGGCGGGTGGAGTGCAGCTAGGTAGGTCGGGGGGGCCTAGGCATAGTCGTTCGCCCCCTTAGGGGGCGTTTAATAATAAACAATCGCACAACCAGGAGAATCCAAAGTGGATCCCACTTCATTTTTGCAAATAATGCTCTTAGCCAAACCTTTGAGGGTGAACATCAGAAAATGGCCACTACATCATTTGCAGGATCTCCTTTTTAATCTCCACATTATTTGCCCATCTACTCTCTCACGTTTGCTATGATCATGAGGTGACAGCTTCCTTTGAGCACGGCCTAAACCTCTTGATAAATCCGTATAAATGCTGCGAGACATTACTTTATTCTTCCAGCCCTTAAGCTGATCTGCCATTGATGCTAAAGCAGTGGTATACTGGTAGCCTTTAGGGAATAGAGTGTTTGCCTGATTTTAGTGCTTACCAGAAGTACCAAATATGTCTAATATATGCAATCTCAAAAAAGTCTACTTAGTATTCACAGGAAAAATTGACTTTGCCTTACACTTGTTGCTTGTTCTTTTCTTGCAAATGAGCCTCTCCTAACATTCCATCCTCTCCGTGCCTCCTCTCTCTGAGCATAGTTTATTCTAAATCGCATGTATGTTTTCCATAATCCTTATTATTGCATTTCTGCAAATTTCCCACATCTCATTTCAAACATCACAACCTATCCTTTAAAATGTCCTACCACTGCAACCCAACAGTAATTAATCTCCTCTTCTTCATCTATTAATACCGTCAACCATGTACATATATTGCCATAGCGCCCCCCTCCCACTAAAGATCATGTCTAACTCCTATTAATTTAATCTACCACAAAGATACTGGAGTAAATGCATGGATTGGTTTCCTTAAGAGCACAAAACTACTCCCTATAACGTACAGTAACCAGTGGGAAACAAACCGCAACCATGGGTTCTGGAGCAGCGTTCCGCCTTGCATAAAGCGCTTTAATGCCTTGTCAAAGATGGAAAGTGCTATATAAATGGAGCTACAATGAAAAGATAGACCTCCTGGCCCATACTACTGTCATAACACTCAGTGGTCGGGCAGTCGATCTGAAGTTCATACAGGGACCATGATAATTCTGTTGTACTACTTGACAAATTTAACCTCACATAAGGCAAAATTGCTACAGGTCCTTTAGTGTAACAGAGTAAAACCTCACCCGTGATTACTGCCCCATAATATTGCAAGACTGGAGCTAGAATAGTAAATAAGCCTTCTGGATTATTTTTGGGAAAGTTGGAACTAGACTGGCACCTTTGCCATTTCATCATCCGCAAGACCCTCTCCTGCCCTGAGGGCACATCAGAGGGGCACAAACTCAAGTCTGCTTTTTTCTACTCGCCAATGGCCGCAGCTCCTGCTGTTTCTTATTCTGGTCGCGTGTGTTCCTCCGAGCTCTCAGTGATTTATTTTACTTTTATTATTTTCCACATGAGAAGATTGCATTTTGATGAAAGGCTTTTTGAAAGATAAAACACTGGTTTACAAAATTATGTACACATTAAAAATAGCTCCTTCTTCTAAACTGAAAAATAATTACAGCTTGCAGAATTCAAAATGAGTTAACAAACAGCACACCCTGTTTACTCCCCATGGTATCAGGCACTTCCAGCTGCATGCATTATACCGCGACAGGAAGACACAGGGAAGAACAAGCTGCAAAAAGCTGGAATTCAGTCTGAAGTGTGTTATTATGTGTAGGTTTCAGCCAGTGCAGTTTCCCCGAATTATCTTTCCCAATGAAACACTGCAGTTCATTGAACTGTGCATAAATCAGTTTTTTCAATGGCATGCCTCCAATACAATAATTTGGTCTCTGCCCCATCACCGTTAGCGAGTCTGGCTTAAGCAATTTGTTGATAGTCTGTGCTCGCTGAATATTAGCTAATCAAAGAAACTGGTGTAAGTCCTAAACCCAAAAGTATCTAAGCGCCAGTAGCAATTGCTAGTCAGATATTTCGAAGACAGGATAGAGGTGAGGGTCTATGTTTTGTAAAGAGTTTGAGATATAGGGCCATATTTATGACCCGGTTTGCGTCGCTCTTGCACCACGCATGGTGGTGCAAGAGCAACGAAAACCTAAAGTCATACCTTTGAAGCCACGCAAAGCCACTTTGTGAGCTTTGACTGGCTTCAAAAATATGGAGTAATGCCAGGCAGTGTAAGTCGCTGTGTTGCCTTACTCTGTGCAAGGGAGGCATTCTATGGGCGTTGTGTGGGTGTTCCCACGCAACTCCCATGAGTTTTGACGCATTCCCAGATTTACCACCCGCTAAACATGGGAATGCGCCAAAAAGGAATGCCTTCCCAAGTGAGGTGTAACGAGGAGAAGTATCTTTCATTTTCCTTGTTTTTTGCTTTTTCTATGTGTGCTGCATTCTGCAGCACACATAGAGGAAAAATCCTCTCAGGATTGCTTTTATGCCAGAAGGTGCCCACAAAAACAATCCTGCCTACAACATAGGCACTCTTCCACCATGGAGCAAGGGTGCCTGCATTGGTGCTAGGCTGCCAAAACGGTGCTAGTGCAAGAGAAAAGGACAGGAATACGCCTTATTGGATAAATACAGCACATTCCTGCCCTATCCCTGTGACGCAGGGCAGCGCAGCAAGGTGACTTGCTGTTCTGCCCTGTGCCACAAGGGTCAGAAATATGGCCTATAGTGTCTGCTCTAGTAGCAAAAACAGACTGTTCACCAACTTTGGAGTTTTACATCATAACATCAAACGGACACACACATTACCCAGTTAGGACTATGTTACTATAGGAGCAGCATTTTTAGTTTTCTTATAATTAGGCTTTCTTGTTTTCAGTTTCTATATTTGGTAAATTCTGGTGGGATTTTTGCAGTGTTTTCAAGTGATTTCAATACCTTAAAAAACAGTGGTTATCAGTGGTTTCACATTTTCGCGCCATTAAAAACAACAGAAACAGTGTTTTTCCGGTGTTTATGGAACTTTTTGATTTTATTATTTTTTGCTTTCTGCATTGATAGCACGGGGTATATAGACAGTGTACGTATAGTGTAAATGAGGTCGAAATACATTTTTGCAAATCAAACTTATCGTAGTACACCATACAATACTTCTTCAGTGAGTCTTTGGTCATGCACGCTCGCTCTTTCCTTCCCATGTAAACTTTTATCTGTGAAAAGGCCCTCTCAACATTGGCTCTTGAGACAGGCAACGCCACAATAGCCAGTATACAATTTGCTAACTCTGGCCACTGACATAGCTGTCCATGCCAATACTGGTGCACCTGAAGATTGTGATTCTCTGCGACAGGTTCTGCAACCATATGCGTTGAACTGGGCGCATATGCCCTCAGAGTTATTGAAACGGTCAAAAATGAGGCAGCACTTTTGAAACTCCGGAGAAAATTTCCCTTTACGGAAGGGATCTATAACTTGTGCAGAGTACCACAGGGAGGCTTCATTGACTTCAAATGCCATGGTTGGTGAAGGGCTATTTCTCATACATTGTAAAATAAAAGTTCCTGAATTGCTCCTCAACATTTCTTTGCTTACCAAGTGGCAAGCACTCTAACATGGAATATGTTGCAGTGCCAAAGTCACTAAAAGTGTCGCCCAGCCTACTCTCAAGGAGATTTTTCAAATCTACACCAATTATGCTGAACACTTGGTAGACAAGGGTGTTTTCAGACTCTAGTTTTTTTTATCATGTCTACTACAGTAGTCATACTTTCCTGTAAAAATCTAAGAATGCAGTAGAGTGTACTTTTTTTCAAATCACTATCAATATGTGACCAAAGATCCTCACATTTCTTGCCTTTGGCATCATCACTCAGCAAAAGTTCTGTAAACGGTTGCCACATGGATAATATAGCATTCATGGCCTCTAGGACTGAGAACCACCAGCTAAGTGACACAATTGGGATGACTCTTTCTTTGATGCCACACAAAGCACAAAATGAGAAATATTTGCGTTTTAGTTTCCGTGCATAACAAAACAGTGCCCCAGAATGGACTAAAAGTCAATAGCATTCTTCATTAACTCTGAAGATTGTAAAGATGCTTTCAGCATACCATCTAACAAGTGGCAAGGATCTCTTACAGGGAAGCACTTCAGCTCAGGTATCGATTTTGACAGGCCATCACACAACTTTTTCATATACGTAGCTGAATCACTGCAAATACAAACAAAATCACTCCAATCTTTGTTGAACTTGGTAAGACCTTTTGCAGCAGGATTCCAAGTGACACTGCTTTCCATGTTTTCCAAAAGTCTGGTGTCATGTTTTCACCAGTATCCCAGATGCTTTGTGACTGCACTCTTTTCACATATACCTGTCACTATACCTTGCATTGAATGTTTAAAGCCTGGGGTGTTTGGCAATTCACCTACTATCAATACTGACTCACTAGAAAAGGATGCTGATGTATCAAGGGTTTTTACCCATTCTCTGTGGGTAAATGTGATGTTACATATTGGGAAAGGTTCTTATGAAAAATACATTTTTCCTATCAGTGAAAGACTCAAACGTAGCCAAAAAATCAAATATGTTCTTGATATTTCCTGATTCTCTACAGTTTATAAAATAAATAAACAACACCTAAAATATGCTTCTAACCCCTGTATCTTTGGACCAAAGACCACAAAACTGAAAAAGGAAGAAGAAACAATATTTTAGTGACATCCCCAAACAGCAAAACTCAAGCAGAATATTATTAGCCTAGTCTTTCTCACTGCTACCTTAGATAACAAAGTTACATTGTATTGGCCCCTTCAGCAAGAAATAAAAATGACTCTTTCACGCTCCTTTTTCTTTCTTTGAATGGCATTTAGTTTGTGGTTGTGCAGGGGTTTTTTCAGTGTTTATATGTTTACACTGGTGAGGGCTATTTCCCTTCCGGTGGGGTTTTATCAGTTATTATAGGTTTAAACTTAAAACCGGACAGCCTACTTATAAGTTTGGTACTGTTTGATCGAATCTGCATGAAACTTTTCCAAAAAAGTATCTTCTATCTTAGCTCCTTTCTAGAAAGCTTGGGGATGATCCATGAAGGAGAGGCCTAAAAAGGGGTGGTCCTAAATGCATTTTCCCCATTCATTTTTCCTTAGGAAAATTGAACAGCGATAACACAAAAACTGCTGAAGTGAGTTACATTAAATTTGTCAGAAAGCTAGATCTTGGTCCAGAAAGTGTGTTTTTTGTGATTGGGTGCAATTCAATTTAGTGGTTTTAGAGAAATTATGATCTGGTTGGCTGCCACCACATAGACAAAGATGTGATCGCAGCCGTTTTAAGACTCAGGATTCAGTACCAGGTCCTGAAAATAATTTTTTTAAACATATAAGTGGAAAGGGTACGGATACCCTGCACCCATGGGGCCAAAAACAATGAAAAAAATGACTACAAATTCATGGGGAATCCACAGATCTGGTGGGAAAAAAGTGAACTCCTGTACTTTAAAAAAAAAAACACCTCGGGTGGGCCATGGCCTGGTGGGGGCAGCTCAATATATATTGACAGGGGAGGAGGACATGTTTACCATCTCCACGGCCATTTCCAGGAACCAGGGACCCCATTCCTCATGTAAAATGGGAGATAGTGTGCAGCCACCCTACCCGAGCCATGATATGGCCCCGGGGACTAAATCCCCCAGGGCAGCTCAGTAATTGCGATCCAAGAACCCCATCTTGCAGGACATCATTGTTTTGCTGCCCACAAAAGCAAAGGCAAGGAAGTCTTCTGTGCTTGCACCTGGCAGGAACAGGAAAGATCCCACCAGGTGGGAACACAAAAGTTTCTTGTGGGCAAGAAAAGAATTGCTCCTGCCCTGCCGGTGCAGAAAGAAAAGCTGCTCCCGCTGGGTAGGAGCACTGCTGGCCCCCGCTGCACTTTGGATGGGTGTTGGCAGGGGAACCAGCAGGCTGCGGGGTCCTTAGGGATCCCCCCGCAGTCCTCAACATCAATAATGTTTTGGAATGCCCCTGTTGGATACCAGGGCACCCCAGTGTTCTAATAAAAGATGTCTGGCTCCTGCATGGCCCGATACAAGGGGTCTACTTTAGTTACAGGGAGCCCAAAGGGCAGCAGAGGCCCTGGGGCTCCTCCTGTCACACCCAATATGAAAAATGTTGTGGGGTCCCCCAGGTGGACAATGGGACACCCCTGTAATTTTTATTTAAAAAAATGAGATGTTGCCATCTCCTGTGTGATCCCATGGAATTAGGCCGCATGCAACCTCCCATCATAAATTAAAGCTATGGGTGTCATGTTTGGGACAGGGACACCCAGAATTGTTTTTAAAAAACATTTCAAAAGAAAGAATAATAAATGAGCGGCCAGAGCCACTCATTTATTTTTCCCTGCTTCTACCAAGGAGCACCCCATAATACCCTTCATGGGCTCATTTACATATATTTTGCTGCTGATGGTACCCCCAATCTGGGCAGGGGCACCACCAGCATGTTTTTTTAAGTGTGGAGGGATGCAGGGAGTATTCCCAGAGTTGGAGATTTTACTCTTCAGCCAGGGAATGCAGGGATCCTTTGTGGTTAGTTTTATAGCTGCATTATGTGGCCTGAGAAATGTCAAAAAAAGGACTGACACTTGTTTACTGGTTGTTGTTTATTATAAATCCTTTATTGAAAGGTCTATTGACAAAACCAATAGGCTTGCCATTTATATTGAAAATAACTTACATAAAAAAAAACTAGAAATTCACTTAAAAAACAAAGGTTAAACTGACAATTATAATTTGGTATTCAAAAAACCTTAGAAATTCAATGAAAAAAATAAAAGTTAATGGGACGTTATAGTTAGGGGAAAATGTCAGTTGAAGCATACCATAAAAACAACAAAACCACTAAAATTCACCTGTTATTGTCATCTCAAATAACTATCTTACTAAGATTTATTCAGCACAAACAATTACCCGGAGGTGTCAAAGCTCTAGGTTCCACGGGAGAGAGCGGAATGTGAATGTTTATGTTATGTTATTAAAATGTATTCAGCGCAAACAATTACAATATAACTTGTGCCCTAAAATAATTAAAACTCACACCCTCGCCATGCACTGCTAAATACCTTCCATATTACATCACTCATGACACGTTGTATGACATAATTGATGATATCACTGCAGAATCTGAAATTATATTGTTGTGACTTAACTGTTGCCATTCCTTTTCCTTAGCTACATCTTCCCTCCTGCTCAGCCAGGATGAGTGCTAGAGTGCTTGGTGATGAATGGAATGCTGAATGCTTTGTGATGTCATAGAGTGCATGGGTGCCTGGTGATGTGCTTAGTGTCAGTTGGAATGTGCAGGCTGAGCAGCGGGGAGGCTGCTCCTGGTGGGGCTATCTACTATCATCTACTTACTTACCTACTTAACTGGAACTTACCTTGTAACTAAGCTTAAATAAACCATCTATGGAATATATACACCTTGGCTAATGGACTTTGTATTGCAACAGATATAATTGATGACAACACTGTGCATGGCGGGAGTAGGAGTTAGAGTTACTTTAGGGCAGGAGTTATAGTTATTTAAGATAACGATAACCGGCGAATTTCAGTAATTTGGGTCGTTTTAAATGGTATGTTTTAACTGATATTTTTAACCGAACTATAATGTCCCTTTAACCCTTCAACCTTTGTTTTTTCAGTGAAAAAAAAGATATATGTATATATATATATATATATATGCAAAGTCCACAAGGTACCCAAAGGTGCGGGGCACACTCTTACATCAGCGCGTTCAAATTGAGGCAAGGAACAGGAGCATCCAGCGCCAGCAGAGCCTGACGCATTTCGGGCTACGCCCTTCTTCTGAGGCTTACTGCTTACTCAATGACTGCCAACAAAAGGACTCCAGAAATACTCCCCTATTTATTCAAATATTGCACTCAGGTGAGTATAATAACCACAAAGCATTCTGGGACTGGTAGTCCTTAACATGAAACCCCAGTGGGCTGGTAGCAGGCATTAAGTAAAATACGAATCCAATTCACGGGTGCTTCTGCTCAGTTCTCACCCTTTCAAGTTAACGCCAGATGAATCTGCTACGCTGGTCTTTACACCAGCAGCGGAGCCGTAAGAATCCACGGCGGTGCACCCCCCGGCCGGGTCGGCCGTAAATTATGCAAAGTCCACAAGGTACCCAAAGGTGCGGGGCACACTCTTACATCAGCGCGTTCAAATTGAGGCAAGGAACAGGAGCATCCAGCGCCAGCAGAGCCTGACGCGTTTCGGGCTACGCCCTTCTTTTGAGGCTTACTGCTTACTCAATGACTGCCAACAAAAGGACTCCAGAAATACTCGCATATTTATTCAAATATTGCACTCAGGTCTAAATAAAACCGCCTTGATTCCTGTACACGAGTGAGTGCGTTTCTATCATTTTGCCGAAAGGCAAAAACTTGGTTTCATAGAATACCGGCGTGGCTCTGCCGGAAGAAACGCACCGCCCCATCTAAGAGCGCCGGCGTCGACTAAGAGGGCTACATTGTGGCAAGAATATATATATATATATATATATATATATATATATATATATATATATATATATATATATATATATATATATATATATATATATACACATATATATATATACACACACACACACATTTTTAGATGCACCATGACAGTGACGCTGATTTGCTATAGTTTTTTTAAATAATTGATAGAGTGAAACCTAGAAAAAGAGCAGATTACAGAGTGTTAGAACTTCAATGCCTGGAATCCAAATATATCATTAGTTTGGAAACCAAAGCATCTCAAGGTTTAAATCAGGATGAGGATGTGAGTATTAATTTGGGGGATTAATCATAGCTTCCCTGAAGGAATTTTCACCTCAAAGAACAATGTACTGTTTTGTCTAGTCTGATTTAGGTTTTCTTCTTTGCTGTCTGCTACAGTATTTTATACTTCCTGTTTTTAACCTTTAGAATAGTTTTTACAGAATGGTGTTTTTCCATCATTAATTGGGCATGCTCCAGGTGGTTTCTTCTCTACCATTCTTTTCCTCACTTCTTGGGTAATATTTTATATAGATGCTATGGGTATCATTTGCCCACTTGGACTTCTAGTTGTCATAGATGGAACTGAGATGATTCTGTTATATTGCCCTCTAAGAATGATTTTCTCATGATATTGGTTTTCAGATTTAGACACCATTAATCATGTAGGATATATTATTTTTGAATATTTGGGGTTTCTGCTGAACATGACTTTTTCAGAAATTGAATGTGTGTGTAGATATATTGGTTTCTTCTCACAACCATATCAATGATTTATTTGCATTAATTTTGTCATCTTAGGCAATTTGAACAAGAATATCTGTGTTTAGCCCACTGGGGTGTAACCTGTTTTACAGAGTTGAATAAATCGATGTTGATTATAATGAAGTATGTGGTATGGAGGACATATTTAACAATCCATGCAATTTTGTCATGTGGGCATTTTGAATCCATAGCACTTTTGATTTGATTTTATTCTTTATTTACCATTGTCTAAACTTTGTATGACTATTGCATTAAGTGTATTGGGTTCTCGACTAAGATGGTACCTATGTTTACAGGGAATTATTTGTGTGTGCTACCCTTTCATTATTTGTTGAAATTTAGGCTACTGATTGTGGGGGGTGAAGCCCTATTCCAGCTGCAGCCACAATTTCTGTCAGGGTGAGGTCACAAGCAAAACACAAATTAACCTGTGCTTAACCCTCTGGTAGCTTAGCGCAAAGCAGTCAGGCTTTACTTAGAGGTAATGTAAAGTATTTATGCAGCACTTCTAGCAGTAACAAAGTGAAAATAAAACACACAAAAAATTCCACACCATTTTAGACAAATACAGTACAATTTAATAAATGATTTGAGGTCAAAGTGACAAAAATCCATTCAGTAGAACCTGGAGATATGCAATTTTAAAGATTTAAGTGAAAAGTGTGCCTAGAAGGAAAAGCGCCAACTGTGGTTATCTGGTCGTGCTGGACCGGTACATAGTCATAAGTTCAGGCCGACCATGATGGAGTGTACAGATACAGGGACCACGTTAGGTCTACAGAACAAAGTACCCTAAATGCGTAGCGTTGAGAGATCCCACGTCAAGGACGTTTCACACAGTGGCAGTTCTGAGGAAGCTTCTTGGCACTTGCAATGCAAATTCCTGTATCGAAGATGCATCACCCACTGGTGGTTCCGAAGAAGCTGCGTGGCTGCGCTGACGAGTGCTGCATCATTGTTGAGGATGCCGTAAAAAAGGGGCTTGCGATGAAAAGTCCTGTATGGGGGATGCTTTGCACAGCAACGATTCAGAGGAAGCTGGGATGAGTCACACAGCGGTGGTTCTCAAGCAGCTGTGAGGAAATACATCTTGCTGTGTTGGTTCTGCTCACAGGACCACAGCACCTTCATGCCCACTTCCAAAGGCCCAGGACTGGGGTGGCACCACTTGGAGGGCAAGTCTCGCAGCATATAGAGTACAGGTACTGGCTTCAGGAGTGTTGGAGCCTTTTCTGTCCCTGAGGCTCTGAACAGGAGGCCAGCAAACTAGCCCTTGGAGTCACTCTGGTGGTCTTGGGATCAGGTCCAGTCCTTTAACTCAGGCAGCTGGGCAGAAGGGCAACAGAGTAGTGGTCCTTCTAGCGGAGCAGCATAGTAGTCCTTCTGAGTTTTTGACAGGTCCAGAGGTGTACTTAAGAGTTGGGTCTGAGGGTCCATTATTTATACCTGGTAGTCACTTTGAAGTAGAAGAAGGTTCTGGATGTTTCCACCCCTAGAGGTGTTTGGAACTTCCTGCCTCCCTGCCCTGTCCCTAGCTTGTCTGTGATCGCAAAGGACTAGTGTCAAAACCCTTTGTCGATGTGCTGGGTAGAGTCTTTGTGATGTGCAAGTGTGGTAGATGACAGCGCCTCCCCCTAATCAGTCAGTGATGGCCCATCCTGCCAGCTTCTATTCTCCTTTGTCACACTGTCTGGGAGCAATACACAAAGACTAAGTGCCAGCTATACTTAGTCATGTGACCCAGCATACTGGCTGCAGGCGCCAAACCATTAGGCCAAGAAAATGCCACCTTTCTAAAAGTGCCATTTTCAGAATTGTGACCGAAAATCCAACTTTACTTTTAAAGAGGGTTTAAATTACAATTCTTTACACACTAAACTCAACATTCCGACCTGCTCCCAATTGAAAGTTATCACTTATTAAATGTAATACGTAACCCAATATTATCCTATGGAAGGGACAGGCCTAGCAGTAGTGAAAAATGAATTTAAGATTTTTTCACTACCAAGACATGTAAAAGCTAAAAGTACATGTCCAAGGTTTAATTTACACTGCACCCTGCCCTATGGGCTGTTTAGGGCCTAGCCTAGGGGTTACATATATTTTAAAAGGGAAGATTTAGGACTGGCAAAAGGTTTATTTTACCAGGTCAAAATGGTAATATAAAACTGCACAAACAGGCTGAAATGGCAGGCCTGAGACATTATTAAAAGGCTACTTAAGTGGGTGGCACAATAAGTGCTTCAGGCCCACTAGTAGCATTTAATTTACAGGCCCGGGGTAAGTGTACTACCACTTTACTGGAGACTTACAAGTAAATTAAATGTACCAGTTGGATGTAAGCCAATTTCACCATGTTTAGAGGAGTGAGCACAAACACTCTAGCACTGCTTAGTAGTGGTAAAGTGCACAGAGTCCTAAAAGCCAACAAAAACGGGTTCAGAAAACAGGAGGGTGAAGTCAAAATGTTTGGGGATGACCTTGCAGAAACGGCCAAGTACAACATTATTTTTATGATTTTCTTTACCCTTACCCGTGAGCAAGACAAAAGCTGAAACAGGTTGGGTGATTTCAGGTATCTGCACTTGAATAAAACCTGCATATGCCACCTCCATGAATGGATCCTTCTTCTGAAGTAACATTTGTGTTTCTCTCAGAGTTTCTATAGGAAGAACATTTTTGGCTTTCCTAAGAAGTTTGATGTCATTTGACAAGTCTGCATCAAACTTTGCAATAAAACGTTTATGCACCTCAACAACTTCCTAGAAAGTTTTAGTGTGATATGTTAAGCAGGGGCCAAAAAGCTGAGGTCCCAAAACATTGAATTCCCATGTTAATTTCCATAGGAAACTTCTGTCTCAGACACAGAAAAATGGCAGAACTGCATTACACCAAATTTGATAGAAGGTTAGGACTTTATTCAGAAAGTGTGCTTTTTTGTGATTTGGTAGAAATCCATTCAGACGCTTTCGAGAAATCTTTGTTTAAATAGGTGTTGGGAATTGAGGTTTTTCTCCACTGATTTAATATGACCTGAATGCTGTTATAAGGGCTGTAGTGCGTTGTTTACCTGGCAAGCATTTGTGCGAGCATCCACCCACCATATTAAGGCCCTAGTTATTGGGAATGTGGGAGGCGGGAGGAGAAAAAGTTGGGAGTCAAGATTCATGTATTACGTTTTTTATATGTGACCCCATGGTGTTATATTTTGAAACATGCATCTGGTCCCTCTGTAGGCAAGAATATGTGTTAAACAGTTAACCCTAAGGAGGTTGAGGATGGTTATGAAGGGGTTAAAAAGTAGGTAGTTAGTGTCCAGATATGCTCTGATCCACCACTTTAAAGGTACTAGTCAATCGTGATTGGCTGGACACATATTGTGGCAGCCATTACAGGACTCCGGGACATGGGAAACATTCAAAGCTGGAAAACCTAAAACATTTAATTTAAAAATGAAAATGGGGGTTTCTTTTTGTCATAGAAATTATAGATAGTCCTCTTGAAAGCTAAAACAATGACACTTTTTCTATGACGTCCCAAATATCTTTCACATTAATGTCAGTAAAACATTCTGACATGCTGACTGAAACATTTAAGTTCGACATCAGCTGCAGTCTGTCATTTAATTCTCCAGTGTTCTACTATAGCTTTCCACTGTGTTCTAATGAAGAACTAGAGTGCTATTATTATGTTTGTATGAGAAAAGTGTGGTATACCTGAAGTCAAACTTGATGGATTCTAAATTGTAAAGCCTAAAGCATTTCCTTTAGCAATGAACAAAATGAGAGGGTTCCTTTTGTCATTGCGTTTATGGTTAGTGCTCAGGAAAGCCAAAATGAGGACACATTTTTTATGGGTTCTCAAATATCTTCCTCACATATTTCAGTACAACATTCTGAAATGTAAAGAGAAACATGTACTTCCAACATCAGCAGTAGTCTGTCACTTAACTCCCTAGTAATCAACTGCAGCAACACCACAGAGTTCTAATGAACAACTAGAGTGCTAACATTTTATTTAAGACAAATGTGAGGCACTCCTGAATGCCATTTTGCAGGAATAGGAGCTGTTAAATGTAAGCCTTTCCTGTAGACCAGGCTGAAGTAAATGAGTATTGAAATGAATGAAATGAAATTTGTACTTGTAAAGCACACCCATACCCCCAAAGGGGTGTCCAGGTGCTGTACGCATACCGCTGTGGAACCCTTCCTGGCTTTTCCCTGTGAAATGTCCACTCCTGGACACCCCCAGGGTGAAGCCAGGCATCCCAGCGCTGTTGGGGCCATTGTGGAGATTAAGCAAGCTATTGCCCAGAGTTGCAGAGTGGGACCCATGATTAGAATAGGCACCGAGGCGAGAATTATCAGGTCCGAGGAAATTGAGCCCAAGACCCGCCGAGGCAGGAATTGAACCCTGGTCCCGGGCCAGATCTCTGCATCAGGGTCTGCCGCTCTAACCATTGAGCCACACTTCTCCACAGTATTGAGATGGTAATGCAGGTATGAAACCAGAGGGTTAAAAATGTGAGGGGAGATATGGGTTTTTAGTAATTTGAGGCAATATATTTTTCTGTTCAAACTGTTTATTTTACAAAAAGACAGAAGGGGATTGCTCGTTGACACAGCGTTTCGCCTACAACCCTATGTATAGGGCCGGCCACGTAGGATAGATAGGCAGTCGATAGGCAGCAGTAAGAAGCACAACTATACAATATGGCATGCGGATTACACAGCAAGTCGCCTACAACCCAATGTGGGCCGGCCGCGTCAGAGAGCAATTGGCAATACGTGTCATACATATGGAAAGAGCAGATGGCAAGTCGAGAGAAGAAGGAAAAGATGGAGAAGAAGAGAAAAAGTAGGGGAGATGAAGAGGGGAGGCGGGCGAGGGGGGAAGGAGGGAAGCGCTAAGCCCCAAGGGGTAGCAAACGGCATGCAGGGGGGGTCTATTCTGTATCCGGGGGGTAGGCTGCATCCTCGAAGAGGCGTAGGGCTCGGAGTTTCGGGGGCAATATATTTTTAAAGGGTCTAAAAGATATTTAAAGAAAGATGTCTGTATAAGTGCAGACCTCTGCCTCATACATCGCTACCTTTCCACATCTAGTTAGCAGCTGAAATGCATCATGGTGGACTGTCAATTAAAAAAAATGGCAAATGGCCTTAACAACGAATCCATAACAACGAGTGTACTAAACAATGAATCCTCAACAACGACATTTGCCTGAACCACAACCTCATTAACCACTACTGTACACGAACAACGACCACCTAAACCACTACTGTACATGAACCACGACTTAATAAACCAGAGGTAAGTGTCAATAATTAAATAATTAATCTTAAATGCAAGTGTAATTATATTAAAATAATTGCAATTAGTAACGGGATGTAAGGTATTTAATTTTAATCACGCTGTCGATATATTAGTCTGCCTTTTAATTTAAAGTGTTAGGCCAGTAGATGGCAATGTTTGTTTGTTTTGCCTAGATGCAAACTTGATCTGTGCTCGATGCGACTGGTTGTCACATTTGAAATGGTTAAAAAATGGAAAATGGACTTGTTAATATTTGTAAAATAAGTCAAATCTTTTAACAAATGAAAAACTTTAATGAAATACGTTTAAAAAAATTTTTTTTTATTTAAGAACATGCTTATTTTAGTATAGTTTTAATTAGTGCATTGTGTAAAATTAAAAATGTATTTAGTTAGCATTCTAATCAAAATTGAAAAAACAGATAATGGATTAGTATTTTATTGTTTAGAATCGTTCATTAGTGTCTTTTTGTAAGTTCGTCAGAATTTGAAATAAAGGATTATTTGATTGATAATTTAAAGATTATTTAATTGAAATTGTTTTATTAAATAGAAATGTTTAATTTAATTACATTTTTTAAACCGAGTTTCAAACATGCGTTTAAGAGAACGTAGTGGTAGATTTGGGTAATATTGAAATTGATTATTTTTCGTGGTTTAGAAAGTCGTTGTAAAGAACGTAGTGGTTTGGCTTTGGTAGTGGTTTAGCCTTCGTGGTTTAGGCATTCGTTGTTTAAGTGGTAGTTGTTCAGTCATACATCCAAAAAAAAAACACAGAGCAATTCTAAAGTGTTGGTGCCTTGGCACCTGTTTTCTACAAAGGACAGGATACGGATTGAGTATTATGGAGTGAGTTGGCTCTAAACTGCCAACACCTTCCTCGGCCTGGTGTATGGCCGTGGCATTTTACATATATCTATATATATGTTAGAAATTGAGTTTCTGGTTGGCTAGTGTATACGCCTAAGCCAGGCAGAACCCACCACTCTAGTCAGGGTAAGTCAGATACACAACCTAAATTAACCTGTACTCGCCCTCTGGTAACTAGGTACTGAGCAGTCAGGCTTAACTTAAGAGACAATGTGTAAAGTATTTGTGCAATACCTGAATTACAGTAACACAGTGAATATGCCACAATAAGACTCCACTCCAAAATGTACAAAAATAAGTAATCTTCATCTCAATAAAACAAGACCAAAACAAGAAAAAAATGCAATTAATAAAGCAAGAGATAAGCACTTTTAAATAAATCAGCTTAAAAAGCAGCATTCAAAAACTGGGCTCCTTTTAGAGACTTTAAAGTAATTTCTAGGTTCCAGCTTAAGCATTGACAACCACAATGCTCAAAATATGTGGGTTCTCCCTTTATGGGAGTTACGGTTATGTCCTTATTGTGGAGTGTGGGGAATATATCAGGAAATTCTCTCCGATTGCGTAGAGCGCAATACGGCGATGTGGGGACCACTTGATCCGAATTGGGTAAGGACAATCCGTTTGGTCAGAGGGGAATGCCCAAGTGCAAGGGGGCTCTGCCTCAAGCCTTTATGGCAATTTTACTCAGCCTTCGAGATCGGCCTCGTGCAGACCGGAATGTAGCAAAATCAAATACCCCCCCAATGGGCATTGGAGATGTAGGGGATGAGAGCAGATCGCCTGGTCCCTACAAACACAGTACCTTTGGGGTGAGCAGCCGCTCAGGCTGTCGGCAGGCCTCAATCCCGGGGCCTGTGTCGTGAGTCATGGAGTCGAGCTCTGGCATGGTCCTTGAGAGGTGGGTGGGTTGACGGCCAGTGGTCCTTGGGTTGGTGAGCCTTGCACACGGGGCCTGCGTTGGTAGATTTTCTCTCGGTGCTCCGATGTAGTGGTGCCTTCAAAGTGGCAATATTTGAGCGCAGATCAACGTCACTGAGTCGAAGGGGAAGCACCGTGCCCAACAATCTTAAGGGTCAAACAGGCACGGTCCTGCAGCTGGGAGCATGCAGAGGTGATCAGCCAGGGCACGAGATCTTTGATGTCCCGAAGACCTCTAAGAAAACTGAAGGCAAGCCAGCAAGCCCTTGCAGTTTCTCAGTAATGGAGAGGATGTAGAGGGTAACCTTGACTTTCCCCTCACTGCAGAGGCAGCAGACAGCAGGCCAACACAACAGAGCAGAGTGCAAAGTGGAAGTTCCTCCTGGCAACACAGCAATCAGCTTGTAGCAGGCCAACATAGCAAAGCAGTAGCAAAGTGGCAGTCCCTCCTGGCAGCACAGCTCTTCCTAGTTGCAGAGTCTCCTCAGGACCCCAAAGTGAACTAGTTTGGGGGTGTCAGATGTCCAGTACTTATACCAAAATGTATCTTTGAAGTGGAGGGAAACAACAAAAGAGGTATTTGATCCTCCCAAAGTCGCTGCCCTTCCTTCCCTGCTCCAAATGCACTACAGGGGAGTATACAGCGCTTTGTGTGGGGACAGGTACAGCCCTATTCAGGTGCAGGTGTCAGCCCCTCCCTCCTAATCTGCCGCAGGAAGGGCCATCAGCCTGGTGATACGCCAACAGGATGCAAATGTCATACCCCAGCTCCCTTTGTGTGTCTCTTAGAGGGAATGCACTAAGCCCAGCTGTCAACCTAGCCCAGACGTGTATTCAGAGACAGGCAGAGGCACAGAATGGTTAAAGTAAGAAAAGGCCAACTTTCTAAATGTGGCATTTTCAGACCTGAATTTAAAAACGAACTTTACCAAAATATGTGTTTTCAAATTGTGAGTCCAGAAACACCAAACTCCAATTTTCTATCTACTCCCAATGGGAAGTTACACTTACAAATGTTTTAAGGCATCCCCTATGGGAGAGTCAGGTCTTGCAGTAGTGGAAAACGAATTTAGCAGTTTTTCACTACCAGGACATGTAAATCTCAAAAGTACATGTTCTACCTTTTAAGTAGACTGCACCCTGCCCTTGGGGCTGCCTAGGAACTACCTTAGGGGTGACTTACATGTAATAAAAGTGAAGGTTTGGACCTGGCAAGTAGGTTAACTTGCCAGGTCGAAATGGCAGTTTAAAACTGCACCGACAGGATCTGCAATGGCATGCCATGTTTAAAGGGCTACTGAGTGGGTGGCACAACCTGTGCTGCAGGCCCACTAGTAGCATTTAATTTACAGGCCCTGGGCACACCTATTGCACTTTACTAGGGAGTTACAAGTAAATTAAATATGCCAATTGTGGCTAAGCCAATTTTACCATGTTTAGAGTACAGAGCATATGCACTTTAACATTGGTCTGCAGTTATAAAGTGCCCAGAATCCTAAAGTCAACAAAAAGAGGGTCAGGAAAATAGGAGGAGGAAGGCAAAAAATGTGGGGCCTCACGGACCCCCCTGGGCCCTGGGGACCACCACCTCCCAGGGACCAAACTCTAAATTTGAGGGGTGCCGCATGGCCCCTCCTTCTGAGCCGTTCTCGGCCCCGGGGACCACCACCTCCCTAGGGCAAGCCCTAAAAGAAGAAAGGAGGTGAGCCACCTCCTGGAACCCCACATGGCCTTGGGGACCGCCACCCCCCAGGGCCGACTCCAGCAATGTCCCAGGGTGCCTACCCCAGGGACATTGCAGTTTGCTATGGCTTCTCCCACCAAACTATAGCAAACTCAGCCCTGCTTTCAGCAAGCGAGAGAAGAAGATGCTCTCGCTTGCTGAAAGCGGAGCATGTCTGTTTCCCTGCATGCTGTCAAGCGAGCAGGGAAACAGACACATTGCTTTGAGATCCAGGGAGCTGCATGTCAGCAGCTCCCTGGGTCTCAAAGCAATGCTGGCTCCCGCAGGATGCGGGTAGCCGGAAGGGACCGCAGGGGCCTTCAGGCTCCCCCTGCAGTCTACAGCGTTGAAAATGTGGGTGCCCTGGGTGAGATCAGGGAACCCATAATTCAGGCTGGCCAAAATTGGCCTGGGAGGGGGGCCGCATTGCCCCCCTCCCGTTTTTTTAAAATAAAACAGGGGGCTGGCCCCGGGGAATGGGGTCCCCAGGGATACAAATGGTCCAGGAAAGGGGGGCCCCCTTTCCTAAAAACTAGAAAAAGAAAAAAAAGCTGCCAACTCGCCGGAGGCCCTGTCCCCTTTCTCCACCACTCTGCAGACGCGACTTCTGGCACGCTGCTGGTTGAGGGATGAAGTTCCCTTGGCTGCTGATGGTTCTAAGGGGCCAACAAGACCTCCTGTTACCTCCAGTAAGCCCCACACAGTGGGACTGCTAAAAGGTGGTCAGAGGCCACACACCCTTTCTCCACCACTCTGTAAATGCACCTTTTGGCGCACTAATGGTAGGAGGATGATGTCCACTTGCCTCCTGAGGGCCTCAGGACTAAAGTGGACTTGTTCCCCAAGCAGCAGTGCTCCACTCCACTCTAAGCCACTCTAATCCACTCTACAACACTCTACTCCACTCTATGCCAATGAACGACACTCTACTCCACTCTATGCCACTCTACGACACTCTATACAACTCCCTGTATACCGCTCCATGCCACTTTACTCCACTCTACTATATAACAAACTACTCCACTGTACTCCACTACTACTCTCTACACCACTCTATTCTACAGCACTCTATTTGACTCCATTCTATGCCACTCCACTCTCATCCACTCATTCTACGTAACAGCACTCCTCATAATGAACTTTGAAGTTTTATGAAAGTACTGCAGTACCAAACATTCTTTTAAAACAATATTGAACAACATTATATGATTTCAAACACATTACTATAAAACAAAGCATAGAAATTCAATAATAAGTTATAGTTAGGAAACCCTAATTATTTATTTGTATACAAAACCAACTTAAAATACACAAACATTGGAAATTCTAAATTTATAGTTATAACTTAAAGTTATAACTTGCACACTACCCAAAACTTAATATAACTTGCACACATCCGTATACAGTGTTGTGAACTCACTAAGCAGACTAAATGAACTATAACTCGCCCTGCTACCATGCACAGTGTTCTCATAAATGGTGGCTTTTTAGATGTCTTGAGTCTTGATATGAATGCCATGATTTAGCATGCTAAAAGTGATGTAATATGAAAGGGTAAAACAGTGCACAGCAAAGGGGCAAGTTATAGTTCATTTAGTATGTATGAAATAAGATGTATAAAAAAATGCAAGGGCTTCTTCTGGTTGTTTTTATGATTGCATTTTTTGGGCTTAAAAATGTTAAAACGAACACTTTGAAACATCTTTGTTTTATTTTTTCAAAAAGAACATCAAGTCTGGGACTATTTCTTTTCACATTTTTCACCCACAAAATGTAATAATAAAAACTATGTAAGAAGAGACGCAGATATTTTCTTAAATAAAACCTTATTAAACATTGTTTAGTAATCAATATTAACAAATATTGCATTGTGTGAACTATTGAAATATACGTTTGATTAATTTTCGGTATTTTTGGAGAAAGATGAAAGATCTGCTTTTATATATATTGATATACTCACCTCTTGATGAAGCTTATTTTTAAAATTTTGGTGTTACAGAAGGCTGTGCATGACATTGTTTGGCTGGTCAGAGGCCATGCTGTGCACAGGGGCTTGGCTGCCTGTGGGGGGTTGGCTGACCATAGGGGTTTGGCTGACCATGGGGGTGGTCGGTTGCAGGGCCTGGCTGCAGCCCCGGCCCTGCTGCCAACCCTCCGCTGCTGTGTGTGGTGGGGGGTGGCTGCCTGTGGGAGGTTGGCCGCAGGCAGCCAAGCCCTGCATCCAACCCCCCTTCACTGTACACGGTCTTTGACTTTATGTATGGTAATAAAATATTGCTTTACATTAAAAAACCCTGGAAATTCACCAGCTGTAGTTATCTCAAGTAATTATAACTCGTGCCCCGCCATGCACAGTATTCTCACAAATAATATCATTGCAGATGTTGCAGTTATTCTATCAGTGATGTCATTGAGGATGTCACAAGTGATGCAATATGAGGGGTAATTAGCACTGCATGGTGAGGGCGTGAGTTATAGCTACCTATGGTGCGATTTATGGTAACCCTGGGTGTAGTGGGTGTAGCGGAGCTACGCGGAGGTCCACGGAGTTGCGAACAAACTTGGAACTCCGCTACGCCACCCGCCTCCACCCCCCCTATATTAACAAGTAATTTGATTACTTAAAAGTAAATTAAAACCACTTACCTGTACTGCAGCATCCCCGGGCTGCCCTCCTCCTCTTCCTCGCCGTCTGGGTAAGCCTTGAGAAAACTGCGCATGCGCGGGCGCAGTTTCCTCAAGGATTACCCAGACGGCAAGGAAGAGGAGGAGGGCAGCCCGGGGACGCCGCAGTACAGGTAAGTGGTTTTAATTTACTTTTAAGTTATGTAGAATTACTTGTTAATATAGGGGGGTGGAGGCGGGGGTTGGCCAACTCCGCTCCGCTGCGGAATGTGTGGAGATTTGCCTTCTCCGCGGAACGCGGAGGAGGCAAATCTCCGCACACTACGCGGGCGGAGCGGAGGTCTCCGCCCGGGCTTAATTTATAGTTACTTGAGATAGCTATAAGTGGTGAATTTCAGTGGCTTTGTACGTTTAAAATGGCATGTCTTAACTGACATTTTCACCGAACTTTAATGTCACTTTAACCTTAGTTTTTCAGTGACTATGTATAAACATATATTTAGTCACTGAAGAAACTGAAAAAAATATATATACACACACGTATATATATATATATATATATACATATATATATATATTACCTACTGGCGGTCGTCAGTAGGTAGTTATAGTTAGGACCTAGTTTCCATAGGAAAAGCGTTTTTTGTTTTCCCAATAACTTTGGCGCTGTATGAGGAATCTTCGCGAAATTTTCAAAACTAGTGGGGCGCTCCGGTCAGCTCCTGTCTTGAAAGTTTCGGGGTGATTCGTCAAGCGGGGACAGAGAAAAAAGGGGGGTCCCAAAACGCGTTTTCCCCATGTTATTTTCCATAGTAAACTTTAGACAAAGCTACAGCCCGAACTGCTGAACGGAATTACACCAAATTTGGCAAAAAGGTAGGTCTTGGTTCAGAAAGAGTCCTTTTGTTAAATGGTGTAAATCCGTTCAGTAGTTCCTGAGAAATTAGAAAAAGAAAAAGTTTCGATATCTATGGCCGCGGTGGGTTCGCGAACCCTCCAGAGCACGAGTTTCACTCTGATTGGCTGCCAACACTCCAAACCAAGAAGTGTTGGCAGCCATCTTGTGAACCGAGTCACAAGAAAACAGTGAAACAAATGTTTAAAAACAAGAAAAGGGGGCAGGTTAGAAACACCCTGACCCCCTAGGCCTGCTCAGGGGGTCCCACAAGGACCCCCAGGGCCCAAAAAAGCATTTAAAAAAAATTATTTTGGCGGAATTCGCGTTGGGGTCGCGAATCCCGCCGAAATTATTTTAAAAAATAAAGCGCGGGCTCATTTAAATGAGGCCCCCGGGTGGGCCAGGTCCCGGGGGCATTGCCAAATTAATAATAGCATGGGCCCAGGGGGGCCCCGCAGCCCCGGGGACTGCCACCTCCCCAGGGCTGTGAAAAAATGCATGGGGGGGTCTCAATCCTCCCCACGCTGCCCCGGGGACTGCCACCTCCCCAGGGCTTTAATAAACAACCGCGGGGGGCATGCGGCCCCCCGCAGCCCCGGGGACCGCCACCTCCCCGGGGCTGATAAGAAAAATGCGTGGGGGGGTCCCAATCCCCCCCACACTGCCCCGGGGACCGCCACCTCCCTGGGGCTCTTTTTTTAAATAAAACCTGTGTGTGGGGGCTCAAGCCCCCCACACGCCCGGGACCACCACTAAATATTTAAAGGCGGGGGTCCGTTACGGACCCCGAGCCCCGGGGACCACCACCTCCCCGGGGCTTTGTAATGGTAGGGAGGATGCACCTCCTCACACTTTAATATAACCTTTGATACACCCACTGTAAAATACAGACTACCATTTTCAAAACCATAGACACACCAATACCAGTTACTACATACGCACTCACTGATTCCTAGGTCTACACACACATCCACTCATTCACCCATACAGTCACTCATACATGCAGTCACTCATCATTACAACACTATCATATGCACTCATACACCTATACAGACACTCGCATACCACCACTCATCCAGAGTTACACACGTAGTCAGTCATGCAAAGAATCAATCACACTCCCATTTACTCACCTATACAGTTATACACACACCACATCACTTATTCAAACAGAAACAAACGCATACTTACTCTCTTATAGAATCACTGATACAAGTACACACTCATCCATACAGCCACTGTCACAATAACTGACTCTCATGTATAGTCATTTATATACTTCAACTCTCACATGCACTGCCTTTTACATATGTAGTTACTTGGACATGTACCATTGAGACATCCATTCACTCACCAACACACCCATACACACACTCACCCACCCATACAGTTGTTTCCACATGCACTCTTGAACCCATACACACAGTGAATCAACCACTCAAACATCTATGCACAGAGTCACACACCTCCCACCCACCCACACACACACTCAGGCACCCATACAAATACTCAGGAAACCTATCGATAACCCATATAGACACTCATGTAGCTACTGACCAACCCATGCAGCAGCTTATACAACAACAGACAGACTGATACAGACATTCACACAGTTTAGTCACTAACCCATGCATTCAGTAAGACACATGTAATCACTCACTTAAATAGTCAGTCACGCACGTACTAAATCCTCCATCCAGACACTTATACACCCACTCATTCTTCAATACACCTTGGCATATATATAATACATATTTAAACTTTAAAGAAAAACACAGTCACTGGATGATGTCATCAGTGATGTCATCAGTTATGCCATTTGAGATGTCATCAGTGATGTCATCAGTGATGTCACTGACCATGTCATGATTGATGTAATATGTGACGTCATCAGCAGTGCATTGCGGGTGCGCGAGTTATAGTTAGCTGAACTAACTATAACGGGGGAATTTCTATGGTTTTTTACAAGAGAGATGTCCAACTAACTATAACGTCCCTGAAACCTATGGTTTTTTCAGTGAGTATATATATATATGTCCCAACACGGTTCCTTTTCGCCGATTACTTGCAGCGCTCAATCTGGGTGCGATATCCTGCTGCAGAACCACGCTGCTTCATATTACAACACAATCCTTCAGGTCAAAGGACAACCGGATCGTACTCCCGTAGCTTTTTGCAATTTTTGTTTTATTTTCTTTACATCCTCATTTGCATGGTTATAGGCGAGACGATCTACGCGTTTCGGTATCTACAAATACCTTGCTCACGATCAACTTGCTCATGGAGACCGAAACGCGTTGGTTTGCAAATGCTGTGAGAACCTTTTCGTGAGTGCGCTCCGTGTGTCCTTTTCAAGTGGGAGGATTTGTGTGGAAATAAATTACGGCTGGGCTCAGCCGTGGAGTTGCACCGCATCAATGAGGCGCCGCTAAATGCAGCGAAAACCGAGCCTTTCTGGAGTAATATATATATATATATATATATATATATATATATATATATATATTGCCACAATGTAGCCCTCTTGTTCGATGCCGGCGCTCTTGGATGGGGCGGTGCGTTTCTTCCAGCAGAGCCACGCCGGTATTTTATGAAAACAGGGATTTGCCTCTCGGCAAAATGATAGAAACGCACTCACTCGTGTGCAGGAATCAGGGCGGTTTTATTTTAGACAATTGCCATGCCCAACGCGTTTCGCCTTAACACAAGGCTTGTTCACGGGATAGTGTAACATAGAAAAAGGGCATCTTTTATTTCTATTTGCACACAGTTACTTCCTGTTTTCTTCTAAGTGCATTGTGGTTAGTGTAGTTTAACATTTATAAAAACTTGTGAAAAATCAAATTTATGAGTGATGTGAATGTGCTCATTTTTCAATGTGATGTTATTTAAAAAACAGTTCATTTTAGTCCATTTACGGCCAACTTCGCTTAGTGTCCATTAATGTGCCTTCATTCTCAGTTATTGCTCTCCGGTGAGCTTTTTTAGAATGGCAACAATTTTAACCCATTCTTGGCAATGATTTGTTTTCTGCAGCTTACTCGTTCTTTATTTTCTTCTTGTCTTTTACTTAATTAGATCTTTTCTTTTCAATTCTCTGGTGAGTTCTTTTCTTTATTGTTCCTTATGTCTTTCATTTTCTTTGAATGGTTTATTAGAGGTGTACATAAAGTTCTTCATTTTGGTTGAGGCCTCTCGGATCCAAAGTTCTAAATGCCACTATGTGTCTTGATTCTTTTTGTCGCAGAATCTTTTTGCGATCGCCACCTCTCTCCGATTGTGGGATTTGTTCTAGGGCCCAGTATTTTAAGGATTCCCATTTGCCTTCATGATTTAATTCCATATGCTTTGCAATGGCATTTGTTCAGTCCTTATGTTTCGTGGCTCGGACGTGTTCGAGAATTCTCTTCTTTACTTCGAAGATTGTGCTTCCGATGTATCGCAACTTGCATGGGCATTCTACCATATAGATTACATAATTGCTTTTACAGGTGAGATGTTGCTTTATTTTCCATTTGGTGCCCTTTTTGATGTCAATTTCTCGTTTATGAGTTGCAATCTTGCACACCTTGCATTGTTTGCATGGCCAGAAACCTTCTCTTTGGAGCCACGTTGTTATTGGTGCTTCCTGGAAATGGCTTTGTATGATTTTATCTCCAATATTTTTAGCCCTGCGATATGTCACATTAGGATGGTCGCCAATGATTTTTGTTGGAGTTGGATCCAAAAGTAAAATTCCCCAGTGCTTTTTGATAATTTTCATCAGACTCTTATTTTCTGCACTGAATGTTGTTATCAGTCTTATTGTTGAAAGTTTAGCTGGATCATTTTTCTTTTTGCTGTTATATTGAGTATATCCCCTCGCTGTTGGTTTAATACTCTTTGTAGACTTTTTTCAATTGCTTTTCTGGGGTATTTGCGTTTCTGAAATCTATTGCTTGTTTGTTCGCTGTGTTTGGTAAATTCTGTATCAGCTGAGCAGTTCCTCCTTAGTCTTAGGAATTCCCCATATGGGATGCTCCATTTCAATGATTCATTATGGAAGCTTTCACCATGTAATATTGCATTAGAGGCTGTTTTGTTGCGATGTAACGTTGTATGAAGGGAATTATTTTCCACATAGATGTCTGTGTCCAGGAAGGTTACTTTTTTTGCACTGATCTCAAAAGTAAATTTTAATTTTGACTCATTATTGTTTAGTTTGTCGAAATAACTTTTGAATTCCAATTCAGTACCATCCCAAATGATCAGGAGGTCGTCTATGAAGCGTAGCCATATTATGGTTTTTCCATGAAATCATCATCTTCTGAGGTCCATGCCAGTTTTTGTTCGAACCATCCCATTGTTAAATTGGCATAATTGGGCGAAAAGGAAAAGCCCATGGCACATCCTTTTATTTGTTTGTAGATTTGTTTATTAAATAAAAAGATGTTGTTGTCCAGGCATAAAGAAATCATCTCACTTAACATGATGTTATGTTGATGATACTGGATGTTTCTTTTACCTAAGAAATATTTACATGCCTGGATCCCTATGGGGTGTTCAATGTTCGTGTATAGCGAGATCACATCCATGGTCACTAGTTTATAAGTTGACTGCCATGAGACTCCTTCTAATTTCTGTAGGAGATCTGTGGTGTCTTGTAGGTAGGAACTGAGATCTTTGACAAGGGGTGCCAAGAAGTGATCAATATAGTTTGAAATCGGTTCAAGTAACGAGTTATTAGCAGAGACAATTGGTCTCCCCGGTGGATTAACTTTGATTTTATGTATTTTAGGTAAGCAGTAAAATTTTGCCAAGGTTGGATGATTATGGCTGAGATATTTTCGTTCTTCCTCATCTATTAATCCCTTTTCAAACCAATTTTGTAGGTGTAAAGTCAATTTATTCAGAATTTCTATTGTGGGATCACTTGTTAGTTGATTGTAATATTCCACATCCATCAATTGTCTATTGGCTTCTGCAACATAATCTCTTTTATCGAGGATAATGATATTACCGCCTTTATCTGCAGGTTTTATTTCAATAGACTTGTCCTGTTGTAGCGTATTTAGTGCTTCTCTTTGATGTTTCGATAAATTGTCCTTAATTTTGATATTCCTGATTTTGTAAAGATCATCTATTATTGCCTCATGAAAGAGATCTACTTTATTTCCTGGTGGTAAATTTGGGTAATATTTTGATTTTGATTTGAGTCCGCTTTCACCTGCTCCTCCTGGTGGTTGTGACTCTTTTAGTTCACTTAGTGCCTCTATTTCCTGTGATGTTGTTACTGCGCCCATTGTCAATAAAGTTTCCAAGCCTTGAACATCTTCAACCAAAAGAGTACTGATTGGTGATATTGTTTTTACTTGATGTTTTATAGATGTTTTTTCTGCATGTATTTTGGCTAATTTGATCTTTCTTATGTATTTATATACATCTATTCTAATTTGGGCTATATCTAGATGGGAGGTGGGGCAAAAGTTCAAACCCTTCTTAAGAACTTCGTTTTCAGTGTCACTTAGTATTTTCTCTGAAAGATTGATTACATTTAGTTCTTGTGAACTTGATTCTACTGTTTCTATTTCTTGGGCTGTCTCAGACGATCTCTGGACCATGTGTCCATTCTTGGTTCCTCCCTTACCTCTCTGACCTCTTCTTGTCTTCCTCTTGTTCCTCTTCCCCGACCTCTGCCTCCTTCTCTTTTTGGTTGATTGTTTTTGTTCTGTTGTTCTAATGCCATCCTCATTTCGGTTAAAAAGTTGGTCTTTTTTCTATTTTCTATTGTCACTTGTGGGGCTCCTTCGTTTTCACTTGTATCTGTACAGGCGAGAGAGTCATAACTTGCAAATTCTCTATTTGTGGTTTCCAGTTGTGCTTTACCTTTCCGTGCTTCATATTGTCTACCAAAGGTGAAAATTCTACCTTCTTCAAAATCTGTTTTGTCTCGTTGGAACTTATGTTGTTTTCGTTGTTTCACTCTGTCCTCATGTTTTTCCAAATTTTTTGTTATACCAGATTTTAGTTTCTCCAAATCCTCTGATAGGTTCATTTTATCTATTTCTTCTTCTAATTCTTTTAGTTCCTTTCGTATTTCTTTTAAAGCCTTTTCAATGTGTTTTATTAGCATTAGGATTAAGCCCATGGATGATTCTAGTAAATGTTCTCCCCATTCTTGTAATAATTCCCCACTCGTGTCTTGTTGGCTTGGCATTAACATCAGGAGGAGGCCTCTGGGGATTCTTTTTACTTCAACATATTTTTGTAGAGTTATCAGTTCCCACCATTTGTTGATTTCTTTTTTAGAGAGTCTCTCCCAATATCTTAGTTTTTCTTTAGTATTGCTCATTGTTGTTATTTGGCCTCTCTCCATTCGTTGTGAGCCTGCAGTTACAAATATTTCGGACATTTCTGCATTACGTTTTGCCACTCGTTTTTCCATGGCGAATATGTTGTCTATTCGTTTAAAATATAGTTTAGTATTAACCGCTTGTTACACGAGTCCCTCTTTCCCCTCTCACTTGTAGATCCTGTTGCCCTCTCTTAATTGTTGTTTTGCCGTTTTTGCTTTTAATTCGTGCAACTTCCTTACAATTATCTTTTGGCACCTCAGTGTCTTAATGATTTGTTACAGGGAAACGACTTTGTATTAATCCAATGTCGTGCAGGGGCCCCTTTTGTCACATTTACTCTGTCTTACTCAATTGCGATTTCCAAAGAAGAAAGAAGAAAGGATTAGAGTTACGCGGTAGCTCTTACCCGCTGACGGCTTGCAACAAAGTCCTCCACCCTCCGGTTAGGATCTCTGCACGACATTGGATTAATACAGAATTTACCAAACACAGCGAACAAACAAGCAATAGATTTCAGAAACGCAAATACCCCAGAAAAGCAATTGAAAAAAGTCTACAAAGGGTATTAAACCAACAGCGAGGGGATATACTCAATAAAACAGCAAAAAAGAAAAATGATCCAGCTAAACTTTCAACAATAAGACTAATAACAACATTCAGTGCAGAAAATAAGAGTCTGATGAAAATTATCAAAAAGCACTGGGGAATTTTACTTTTGGATCCAACTCTAACAAAAATCATTGGCGACCATCCTAATGTGACATATCGCAGGGATAAAAATATTGGAGATAAAATCATACATAGCCATTTCCAGGAAGCACCAATAACAACGTGGCTCCAAAGAGAAGGTTTCTGGCCATGCAAACAATGCAAGGTGTGCAAGATTGCAACTCATAAACGAGAAATTGACATCAAAAGGGCACCAAATGGAAAATAAAGCAACATCTCACCTGTAAAAGCAATTATGTAATCTATATGGTAGAATGCCCATGCAAGTTGCGATACATCGGAAGCACAATCTTCGAAGTAAAGAAGAGAATTCTCGAACACGTCCGAGCCACGAAACATAAGGACCGAACAAATGCCATTGCAAAGCATATGGAATTAAATCATGAAGGCAAATGGGAATCCTTAAAATACTGAGCCCTATAACAAATCCCACAATCAGAGAGAGGTGGCGATCGCAAAAAGATTCTGCGACAAAAAGAATCAAGACACATAGTGGCATTTAGAACTTTGGATCCGAGAGGCCTCAACCAAAATGAAGAACTTTATGTACACCTCTAATAAACCATTCGAAGAAAATGAAAGACATAAGGAACAATAAAGAAAAGAACTCACCAGAGAATTGAAAAGAAAAGATCTAATTAAGTAAAAGACAAGAAGAAAATAAAGAACGAGTAAGCTGCAGAAAACAAATCATTGCCAAGAATGGGTTAAAATTGTTGCCATTCTAAAAAGCTCACCGGAGAGCAATAACTGAGAATGAAGGCACATTAATGGACACTAAGCGAAGTTGGCCGTAAATGGACTAAAATGAACTGTTTTTTAAATAACATCACATTGAAAAATGAGCACATTCACATCACTCATAAATTTGATTTTTCACAAGTTTTTATAAATGTTAAACTACACTAACCACAATGCACTTAGAAGAAAACAGGAAGTAACTGTGTGCAAATAGAAATAAAAGATGCCCTTTTTCTATGTTACACTATCCCGTGAACAAGCCTTGTGTTAAGGCGAAACGCGTTGGGCATGGCAATTGTCTAAAATAAAACCGCCCTGATTCCTGCACACGAGTGAGTGCGTTTCTATCATTTTGCCGAGAGGCAAATCCCTGTTTTCATATATATATATATATATCCAAGAAAGAAGTGACTCAAACAGATAGATTCACCAAAGAACAAAAATATATTTCCACTACAACGTTTCAGCTTCCGCCTTCCTCAGGTAGTACAAGATGGTTTGCTCAGTGGCTGCACAGATGACACAGCTGAATTTTCAAAAGCATCATGAGTGAAGATTCCATTTGGAATGTGGAATCAATGCAGTCCTGAGAGCTCTTGAGATATGCAGTAATCAGGTTGTATTGTCAGTAATGTTCAGTCCATCTGGATGCAGTGATTTTAAACGGTACATCCAGAAGTTTTCTCTGGAGTCCAGTAGTTCTTCCTTTGAGACATGTTCCATGGGGAAAATCTTCAAATCTGATAGTAAATGATCCACAAGGTTAAAATGATTGGCTACAGGCTGGTCAATTTTCTTATTAATTATTGCCGATTTGTCGTTCCTGAATCGTGTACGGAGGTCATTCACTGTTTGGCCTACATATTGTTTTTTACAGCTTTGCCGTTGGCACTGAATCACATAAATAATGCATGTTGAGCGACATGTAAGATGCTGTCTTATTCCATAGGTCCTTCTCATAACAGAACTAGTTACTGATGATGTTTGTAAAGGTATTCACACGTGATGCACCTTTTAGAGTCACAGCAATGAACCCTTGCATTTGTTACAACTTGCTTGAGTTCAGCTCTCACAATAAGAGATCGTAAATTTGGAGCTCTGCGGTAAGCAATGACTGGCGGTTTTGGAAAAACCTTTTGCAATTTTTCACAAGTAGACAGTAAGGGAAATGTTTTTGCATTATATTTCTGTAGTTGGGAGCTGATGGATGATAGTCAACCACAAATGGAGTTTTGTCACTTTTGTTTCTGCCGTTGGTATTCCAAATAAGTGCTTCTCTGGGTAACTGCAAAGACTTGTCAATTTGTTGCTGTATGATATGCAGAGGATAGCCTCGCCTTTTAAATAATGTAGCAAGCTCCTGTAGATGGTCTTTACAGGTTTCCTCATTGCTGCAGATGCGTCTTATTCTGAGTGCTTGGCTGTAGATGATGCTCAGTTTAGTGTGGTGTGGGTGACATGAAGTCCAGTTTAGATACAAATGAGCATCTGTAGGCTTGTGGTACAGATCAGTTGTAATTTTTTGTTCATGAATGGTGAGTAGCACATCCAGAAAAGGGAGATGATGTTTCTGTTTAGTATTGCCGCTGGTAAATTTGATGGTAGGATGGATATTGTTGATATAAGCTGTAAATTGTCCCAATGTTCTACTTCCTGCATTCCATACTATAAATATGTCATCAATGTATCTTAGCCATACCAGTGGTTTGATGCTAGAAGTAGCAAGTATACAGTTCTCTAGTTTGCCCATGAAGATATTTGCATAGGATGGAGCCATCCGAGTGCCCATGGAAGTCCCTTGTATCTGCAGATAGTGTTTACCATTGAATGTAAAATTGTTGGATTTAGGGATAACTCTTGCAAAGTTGATAAGCACATTTGTTGATGGCTTTTTCACAGTTCTTTTATTAAGAGCTTCAGATAATGCCATAAGCCCATCCTCATGTGGTATATTGGTGTATAATGATGTAACATCAAATGTAGCCAGAAGAGTATCATCATCAAATGTGCAGGTTTGGTTTAATTTTTCAATAATCTGAAGGAAGTGACTGGTATCTTTAACAAATGATGGAAGTTCCTGTACAATGGGCTGGAGGTGCAGGTCGACAAATAAAGATAGTCTCTCAGTGGCTGTGTCATTGCCAGAGATGATGGGACGGCCAGGATTGTTCATTTTGTGAATTTTGGGAAGCATATAAAATCTCCCAGGTCTTGATTTGGGATGAACAAGTATATCTGCTGTTGTTTCATCAATGAGGGTTAAGCTTCTGTACCTTACAACCATGTTCTTAATTTCTTTGTTCAAGTCTTCTGTGGGATCAGTTTCTAAAGGTTTGTAAGTGTTGGTATCCATTAGTTGTCTCATTCCTTCCTCAATATAATCACTTACTTTCATGGCAACCACTGCACCACCTTTGTCTGCCGGTTTTAAAATGACATCCATTCTCTGTTGAAGGAGGTGGAGAGCTTTTCTTTCTTCTCGGGTAATGTTATCAAAAATCCTCTTAGGTGTTGATTCCTTGATGAGTTTGTTGATGGATAAAATGTATGTATCAAGAACAGGATTTCTACCACATTGAGGAGTCCATGATTTGGGATGGCGGAACTTCTTAAATGGATCTGGAAGGTAGCTTGGCAGACCAACATTAGAATTATTGTAAAAGTATTCTGCAAGTCTGCATCTTCTCTCGAAGGTTTTTAGGTCTCTCATCATGTTGGCAGTATTATGGTCCTTCGATACAGGACGGAAATAGAGGCCTTTGCTCAAGAGGTTCAATTCACCTGGTGATAGGAGCCCTCCAGTCAAGTCAATAACTGGGTCAGATGTCTGGAAGGGTTGTAGCTGGCTGATGCTATGCAGCCTTTTTGTCTTATAAATCTTCTGTTTTTTTATGCTGTTTACTCACAGGGCTTACACTGACAAGAAAATCTCCAAAAACAGAATGATTTAGGAAGTGGTGAGTTGGAAGAGGAGGTATATGAAATCTTAACATATCTCTTTTTAGTTTTGCAGATTTAATTTCAATAGCATTCCTGGCAGTCATCTTTTTACTACTGCAACACTCTGTAGTATGTGTGCCACTTCAGAGTCACTTTTGTGTTATTTAAAAGTTCCAGTTCTTTTTGTAGCTTGGCTTTAAGCATCTGCATTTTTGAATGGTTACTTTAATAGATGCCAATAGTAGGGCCATTGATGAGTTATGCAGTAAAATATTCCATGTAGCGGACCATTCACAGCTAGCTAGTTTAAAGGTGGCTTAGACTTAACCTCCAACCCCATAGGATAGATGTTAAGTTTTTATAGATTTGTAAATGTGCTATTGTAAATTGGCACTTACTGATTTTCTCCTGGATGAACAGCGCATATCTAGGATGTAGATTTGTTCTTGACATGGTGGTTGCTTCTGGCTTGAGTGTCGGATCCAGGGAGGATACAGGTTTGTAATCCCCAAAACAGTATACTTGAAGATGAAGGATCACAAAAAAACAACAGCCAGCCTGGGCAAAAATCTGGATCCCAAAGGATACAATGAGTCACAAAGAAATAAAATATCCAAGAAAGAATTGACTCAAACAGATAGATTCACCAAAGAACAAAAATATATTTCCATTACAATGTTTCAGCTTCCGCCTTCCTCAGGTAGTACAAGATGGTTTGCTCAGTGGCTGCACAGATGACACAGCTGAATTTTTAAAAGGCATCATGAGTGAAGATTCTATTTGGAATGTGGAATCAATGCAGTCCTGAGAGCTCTTGAGATATGCAGTAATCAGGTTGTATTGTCAGTAATGTTCAGTCCATTTGGATGCAGTGATTTTAAACGGTACATCCAGAAGTATCTTCAGGAGGGGAATCTACTGCCTGAGGAACTGGCGAAGATGGCGTAGGAATCAAGTATTCATCCCATTCAGCCACAGTCGTGGGCGAATTTGGTAATTCCCCATCCTCTGTAACAGTATCGTCATCATCATCCTGGACTAAATGCTGCGCAGGTAAAACATCCTGAGGTTCATCAACAGGGACAGACGGACCTGCGATCTGCAAAACAGGAGGCGTAGTAGGTTGTGTTGGAACAGGCGCTGCTGGTGGAAAACGTACATGATAGTCCCTTAACATAGCCGTCAGGTCTTGCACCAAGGCAATAGGCATTTGCACCATAGGTTCCTGCTGAAATGAAGTCTCTTGAGGACCTCATAGTGACTCATCATTTCATCTTCAAGTATATATATATTATCTACTGGCGGTCGCCAGTAGATAGTTATAGTTAGAAACTATTTTCCATAGGAAATTCACAACATTCTATTTCCAATAACTTTGGCGCCGGTTGACGAATCTTCGCGAAATTTTCAAAACTTGTGGGGCGCTCCGGTCTGCTTCTATCCTGAAAGTTTCGGGGTGATTCGGCAAGCGGGGGCAGAGAAAAAAGGGGGGTCCCAAAACGTGTTTTCCCCATGCAATTTTCCATAGGAACCTTTAGTCGCAGCTACAGCCCGAACTACTAAACGGAATTACACCAAATTTGGCAAAAAGGTAGCCCTTAGTTCAGAGTCGTGCCTTTTGGTTAAATGGTGTAAATCCGTTCTGTAGTTCCTGAGAAAATCAAAAGTAAAATCACATATATATCTGGGCGGAGCCTAACCACACATGTCATTGTGAGATCTGATTGGCTGTCAGCACTTCATCCTGGAATTGCTGGCAGCCATCTTGGGACCAATATACATGATAGTACCCCATTGAAATGCATTGTAGTGAATCAAAGATTTTGAGGGTTACCAAAAGGAGAACTATAAAGGGTGATAACAGACTTTAGTTACATTAGAATTCATTTGTTGATGGTACCATACTAATTTCAGGAATTGTGGTGTGTTCTAAGGTGATTTTACCCTGTGAAAAACCTTCTGCTGGGATATCATGAATCATGTTTGAGAGAAAACTATTTTCACATGCTTGTCCCATAGAGTTTTGGAAGGTGCTCCAGAAGCTAAAATAAGAGCATATTTTCTGTAAATTCACATTATCTTTCTCAGTCATGTGAGAATGAAGTTTGACATTCTCAGTAAAACATGTACATCCAACAAGGGCAGAGACTGTCAGTTGATTCCTTTGTGTTCTACTGCAGCTTCCCAGAGTGTTCTAAAGAACAACTAGAGTGCTAACAGCCTTACTTATGACAAAAGTATGGCACACCTGAAGCCATCTTGATTGGAATAAACTGGTAACACTTAAAACATTTAATTTAAAAAGGAAGAAAATGAGGGGTTCATTTTGTCATAGAAATGATGGTTAGTGCTGTAGAAAGAAAAATTAGGGCATGTTTCAAGTGTGATCTCAAATATCTTCCTGTTATATTTCAACAGGAGCAGCCTGCCAGTTGATGCCTTTGTGTTCTACTGCAGCTTCCCAGAGTGTTCTAAAGAACAACTAGAGCGCTAACAGCCTTACTTATGACAAAAGTATGGCACACCTGAAGCCATCTTGATTGGAATAAACCGGTAACACTTAAAACATTTAATTTAAAAAGGAACACAATGAGGGGGTTCTTTTTGAAATAGAAATTATGGTTAGTGCTGCAGAAAGAAAAATTAGGGCATGTTTTAAGTGAGATCTCAAATCCTCTTCTATTTTATTAGAAAATTCTGACATGTAGACTGAAACAATCACTTTCAATACCAGCAGCAGACTTCCAGTTAACTCCCTGGTGAGCAGTAGCTTTACTACAGTGATCTAATGAGCAACTAGAGTGCTAACATTCTGAATTTATGGCAAATGTGAGACACATCTGAACGCCTTCTTGATGGAATCAAAGTAAAAAACTGAAAGCATTTCCTACTGAGGAGACTGCAGTAAATGAGGAAATTAGGAAACTTCATAAAAAGAAGTTTTCCAAGATGGCCACCAGAGAAAAAAGAGCCCAAATGTAGAACAAATATTACCCAGATGTAGCCCACATATAGCCCAATGACAAAAGTGTGCAAAACACTTTTTATTTTTAGTTTTTTTGCAGTTTTATGTAGTGCAGACTGGTCAGGTATTGGAGCGTTGCATCTTAAAACATGACTCCTTACACTACAAAAACACCACTGCACTACCCTAAACCCTAAAACACTACCCCCAGCACGACCCCTACACTACACAAGCACCACTGCACTATCCTAAACCCTAAAACACTACCCCCAGCATGACCCCCTACACTACACAAACACCACTGCACTACCCTAAACCCTAAAACACTACCCCAGCATGACCCCTACACTACCCAAACACCACTGCACTAACCTAAATCCTAAAACACTACCCCCAGCACGACCCCCTACACTACCCAAACACCACTGCACTACCCTAAAACATGACCCCCTACACTACACAAACAACACTGCACTACCCTAAACCCTAAAACACTACCCCCAGCACGACCCCCTACACTACACAAGCACCACTGCACTACCCTAAACCCTAAAACACTACCCCCAGCACGACCCCTACACTACACAAACACCACTGCACTACCCTAAACCCTAAAACACTACCCCCAGCACAACCCCTACAGTACCCAAACACCACTGCACTAACCTAAATCCTAAAACACTACCCCCAGCACGACCCCCTACACTACCCAAACACCACTGCACTACCCTAAAAACATGACCCCTACACTACACAAACACCACTGCACTACCCTAAACCCTAAAACACTAACCCCAGCACGACCCCTACACTACACAAGCACCACTGCACTACCCTAAACCCGAAAACACTACCCCCAGCACGACCCCTACACTGCCCGAACACCACTGCACTGCCCTAAACCCTGAAACACCAGCCCCTGCACGACCCCCTACACTGCCCGAACACCACTGCACTGCCCTAAACCCTCAAACACCACCCCCAGCACGAACCCCTACACTGCCCGAACACCACTGCACTGCCCTAAACCCTGAAACACCACCCCCTTCACGACCCCCCACACTGCCCGAACACCACTGCACTGCCCTAAACCCTGAAACACCACCCCCAGCACGACCCCCTACACTGCCCGAACACCACTGCACTGCCCTAAACCCTGAAACACTACCCCCAGCAAGACCCCCTACACTGCCCAAATACCACTGCACTAAACCCTGAAACACCACCCCCAACAAGACCACCTACACTGGCCGAACACCACTGCACTGCCCTAAACCCTGAAACACCATCCCCAGCACGACCCCCTACACTGCACGAACACCACTGCACTGCCCTAAACCCTGAAACACTACCCCCAGCAAGACCCCCTACACTGCCCGAACACCACTGCACTGCCCTAAACCCTGAAACATCACCCCCAGCAAGACCCCCTACACTGCCCGAACACCACTGCCCTAAACCCTGAAACACCACCCCAGCAAGACCCCCTACATGGCCCGAACACCACTGCACTGCCCTAAACCCTGAAACACCAGCCCCAGCTCGACCCCCTACACTGCCCGAACACCACTGCACTGCCCTAAACCCTGAAACACCACCCCCTGCACGACCCCCTACACTGCCCGAATACCACTGCACTGCCCTAAACCCTGAAACACTACCCCCAGCAAGACCCCCTACACTGCCCGAACACCACTGCACTGCCCTAAACCCTGAAACATCACCCCCAGCAAGACCCCCTACACTGCCCGAACACCACTGCCCTAAACCCTGAAACACCACCCCCAGCAAGACCCCCTACACTGCCCTAAACCCTGAAACACCAGCCCCAGCACGACCCCCTACACTGCCCAAACACCACTGCACTGCCCTAAACCCTGAAACACCACCCCCTGCACGACCCCCTACACTGCCCGAACACCACTGCACTGCCCTAAACCCTAAAACACCACCACCTGCACGACCCCCTACACTGCCCGAACACCACTGCACTGCCCTAAACCCTGAAACACCCCCACAGCACGACCCCCTACACTGCCCGAGACACCACTGCACTGCCCTAAACCCTGAAACACCACCCCCAGCACGACCCCCTACACTGCCCGAACACCACTGCACTGCCCTAAACCCTGAAACACTACCTCCAGCAAGACCCCTACACTGCCCGAACACCACTGCACTGCTCTAAACCCTGAAACATCACCCCCAGCAAGACCCCCTACACTGCCCGAACACCACTGCCCTAAACCCTGAAACACCACCCCCAGCACGACCCCCTACACTGCCCGAGACACCACTGCTCTGCCCAAAACCCTGAAACACCAGCCCCAGCACGACCACCTACACTGCCCGAACACCACTGTACTGCCCTAAACCCTGAAACACCAGCCCCAGACCGACCCCCTACACTGCCCGAACACCACTGCACTACCCTAAACCCTGAAACACCACCCCCAGCACGACCCCTACACTGCCCGAGCACCACTGCACTGTCCTAAACCCTGAAACACCAGCCCCAGCACGACCCCCTACACTGTCCGAACACCACTGCACTGCCCTAAACCCTGAAACACCAGCCCCAGCACGACCGCCTACACTGCCCGAACACCACTGCACTGCCCTAAACCCTGAAACACCAGCCCCAGCACGACCGCGTACACTGCCCGAACACCACTGCACTGCCCTAAACCGTGAAACACCACCCCCAGCACGACCCCCTACACTGCCCGAACACCACTGCACTGCCCTAAACCCTGAAACACCAGCCCCAGCATGACCCCCTACACTGCCCAAACACCACTGCACTGCCCTAAACCCTGAAACACCACCCCGTGCACGACCCCCTACACTGCCCGAACACCACTGCACTGCACTAAACCCTGAAACACCAGCCCCAGCATGACCCCCTACACTGCCCAAACACCACTGCACTGCCCTAAACCCTGAAACACCACCCGCGTGCACGACCCCCTACACTGCCCGAACACCACTGCACTGCACTAAACCCTGAAACACCACCCCCAGCACGACCCCTACACTGCCCGAACACCACTGCACTGCCCTAAACCCTGAAACACCACCCCCTGCACGACCCCCTACACTGCCCGAACACTACTGCACTGCCCTAAACCCTGAAACACCATCCCCAGCACGACCCCCTACACTGCACGAACACCACTGCACTGCCCTAAACCCTGAAACACTACCCCCAGCAAGACCCCCTACACTGCCCGAACACCACTGCACTGCCCTAAACCCTGAAACATCACCCCCAGCAAGACCCCCTACACTGCCCGAGACACCACTGCCCTAAACCCTGAAACACCACCCCCAGCAAGACCCCTACATGGCCCGAACACCACTGCACTGCCCTAAACCCTGAAACACCAGCCCCAGCTCGACCCCCTACACTGCCCGAACACCACTGCACTGCCCTAAACCCTGAAACACCACCCCCTGCACGACCCCTACACTGCCCGAATACCACTGCACTGCCCTAAACCCTGAAACACTACCCCCAGCAAGACCCCTACACTGCCCGAACACCACTGCACTGCCCTAAACCCTGAAACATCACCCCCAGCAAGACCCCCTACACTGCCCGAACACCACTGCCCTAAACCCTGAAACACCACCCCCAGCAAGACCCCCTACACTGCCCTAAACCCTGAAACACCAGCCCCAGCACGACCCCCTACACTGCCCAAACACCACTGCACTGCCCTAAACCCTGAAACACTACCCCCAGCAAGACCCCTACACTGCCCGAACACCACTGCACTGCCCTAAACCCTGAAACATCACCCCCAGCAAGACCCCCTACACTGCCCGAGACACCACTGCCCTAAACCCTGAAACACCACCCCCAGCAAGACCCCCTACACTGCCCTAAACCCTGAAACACCAGCCCCAGCACGACCCCTACACTGCCCAAACACCACTGCACTGCCCTAAACCCTGAAACACCACCCCCTGCACGACCCCTACACTGCCCGAACACCACTGCACTGCCCTAAACCCTAAAACACCACCACCTGCACGACCCCCTACACTGCCCGAACACCACTGCACTGCCCTAAACCCTGAAACACCCCCACAGCACGACCCCCTACACTGCACGAACACCACTGCACTGCCCTAAACCCTGAAACACCACCCCCAGCAGGACCCCTACACTGCCCGAACACCACTGCACTGCCCTAAACCCTGAAACACCACCCCCAGCAAGACCCCCTACACTGCCCGAACACCACTGCCCTAAACCCTGAAACACCACCCCCAGCAAGACCCCTACACTGCCCGAACACCTCTGCACTGCCCTAAACCCTGAAACACCACCCCCAGCATGACCCCTACACTGCCCGAACACCACTGCACTGCCCTAAACCCTGAAACACCAGCCCCAGCACGACCGCCTACACTGCCCGAACACCACTGCACTGCCCTAAACCCTGAAACACCAGTCCCAGCACGACCGCCTACACTGCCCGAAAACCACTGCACTGCACTAAACCCTGAAACACCAGCCCCAGCACGACCCCCTACACTGCCCGAACACCATTGCACTGCCCTAAACCCTCAAACACCAGCCCCAGCATGACCCCCTACACTGCCCGAACACCACTGCACTACCCTAAACCCTGAAACACCAGCCCCAGCAAGACCCCCTACACTGCCCGAACACCACTGCACTGCCCTAAACCCTGAAATACCAGCCCCAGCAAGACCCCCTACACTTCCTGAACACCACTGCACTGCCCTAAACCCTGAAACACCACCCCCAGCAAGACCCCCTACACTGCCCAAATACCACTGCACTAAACCCTGAAACACCACCCCCAGCAAGACCACCTACACTGGCCGAGACACCACTGCACTGCCCTAAACCCTGAAACACCACCCCTGCACGACCCCCTACACTGCCCAAACACCACTGCACTGCCCTAAACCCTGAAACACCACCCCCAGCAAGACCCCCTACACTGCCCGAACACCACTGCACTGCCCTAAACCCTGAAACACCACCCCCAGCAAGACCCCCTACACTGCCCAAACACCACTGCCCTAAACCCTGAAACACCACCCCCAGCAAGACCCCCTACACTGCCCAAACACCACTGCACTGCCCTAAACCCTGAAACACCACCCCCAGCACGACCCCCTACAATGCCCGAACACCACTGCTCTGCCTAAAACCCTGAAACACCACCCCCAGAATGACCCCTACACTGCCCGAACACCACTGCACTGCCCTAAACCCTGAAACACCAGCCCCAGCACAACCGCCTACACTGCCCGAACACCACTGCACTGCCCTAAACCCAGAAACACCAGTCCCAGCACGACCGCCTACACTGCCCGAAAACCACTGCACTGCCCTAAACCCTGAAACACCAGCCCCAGCACGACCCCCTACACTGCCCGAACACCATTGCACTGCCCTAAACCCTCAAACACCAGCCCCAGCACGACCCCCTACACTGCCCGAACACCACTGCACTACCCTAAACCCTGAAACACCAGCCCCAGCAAGACCCCTACACTGCCCGAACACCACTGCACTGCCCTAAACCCTGAAATACCAGCCCCAGCAAGACCCCTACACTTCCCGAACACCACTGCACTGCCCTAAACCCTGAACCACCACCCCCAGCAAGACCCCCTACACTGCCCAAACACCACTGCACTAAACCCTGAAACACCACCCCCAGCAAGACCACCTACACTGGCCGAACACCACCGCACTGCCCTAAACCCTGAAACACCACCCCCTGCACGACCCCCTACACTGCCCAAACAACACTGCACTGCCCTAAACCCTGAAACACCACCCCCTGCATGACCACCTACACTGCCCGAACACCACTGCACGGCCCTAAACCCTGAAACACCTCCCCCCAGCACGACACCCTACACTGCCCGAACACCACTGCACTGCCCTAAACCCTGAAACACCACCCCCAGCACGACCCCCTACACTGCCCGAATACCACTGCACTGCCCTAAACCCTGAAACACCACCCCCCTGCACGACCCCCTACACTGCCGGAACACCACTGCACTGCATTAAACCCTGAAACACCAGCCCCAGCACGACCCCCTACACCTCCCGAACACCACTGCACTGCCCTAAACCCTGAAACACCACCCCCAGCACGACCCCCTACAGTGCCCGAACACCACTGCACTGCCCTAAACCCTGAAACACTACCCCCAGCACGACCCCTACACTGCGTGAACACCACTGCACTGCCCTAAACCCTGAAACATCACCCCCAGCAAGACCCCCTACACTTCCTGACCACCACTGCCCTAAACCCTGAAACACCACCCCCAGCAAGACCCCCTACACTGCCTGAACACCACTGCCCTAAACCCTGAAACACCACCTCCAGCACAACCCCCTGCACTGTCTGAACACCATTGCTCTGCCCTAAACCCTGAAACACTAGCCCCAGCACGACCCCCTACACTGCCCGAACACCACTGCACTGCCCTAAACCCTGAAACACCACCCCCAGCACAACCCCCTACACTGCCTGAACACCACTTCACTGCCCTAAACCCTGAAACACCAGCCCCAGCAAGACCCCCTACACTGCCCGAACACCACTGCACTGCCCTAGACTCTGAAACACCAGCCCCAGCAAGACCCCCTACACTGCCCGAACACCACTGCACTGCCCTAAACCCTGAAACACCAGCCCCAGCATGACCCCCTACACTGCCCGAGACACCACTGCACTGCACCCTGAAACACCACCCCCAGCAAGACCACCTACACTGGCCGAACACCACTGCACTGCCCTAAACCCTGAAACACCACCCCCTGCACGACCCCCTACACTGCCCAAACACCACTGCACTGCCCTAAACCCTGAAACACCACCCCCAGCAAGACCCCCTACACTGCCCGAACACCACTGCACTGCCCTAAACCCTGAAACACCACCCCCAGCAAGACCCCCTACACTGCCCAAACACCACTGCCCTAAACCCTGAAACACCACCCCCAGCAAGACCCCCTACACTGCCCAAACACCACTGCACTGCCCTAAACCCTGAAACACCACCCCCAGCACGACCCCCTACAATGCCCGAACACCACTGCTCTGCCTAAAACCCTGAAACACCACCCCCAGAATGACCCCTACACTGCCCGAACACCACTGCACTGCCCTAAACCCTGAAACACCAGCCCCAGCACAACCGCCTACACTGCCCGAACACCACTGCACTGCCCTAAACCCAGAAACACCAGTCCCAGCACGACCGCCTACACTGCCCGAAAACCACTGCACTGCCCTAAACCCTGAAACACCAGCCCCAGCACGACCCCCTACACTGCCCGAACACCATTGCACTGCCCTAAACCCTCAAACACCAGCCCCAGCACGACCCCTACACTGCCCGAACACCACTGCACTACCCTAAACCCTGAAACACCAGCCCCAGCAAGACCCCTACACTGCCCGAACACCACTGCACTGCCCTAAACCCTGAAATACCAGCCCCAGCAAGACCCCCTACACTTCCCGAACACCACTGCACTGCCCTAAACCCTGAACCACCACCCCCAGCAAGACCCCCTACACTGCCCAAACACCACTGCACTAAACCCTGAAACACCACCCCCAGCAAGACCACCTACACTGGCCGAACACCACCGCACTGCCCTAAACCCTGAAACACCACCCCCTGCACGACCCCTACACTGCCCAAACAACACTGCACTGCCCTAAACCCTGAAACACCACCCCCTGCATGACCACCTACACTGCCCGAACACCACTGCACGGCCCTAAACCCTGAAACACCTCCCCCAGCACGACACCCTACACTGCCCGAACACCACTGCACTGCCCTAAACCCTGAAACACCACCCCCAGCACGACCCCCTACACTGCCCGAATACCACTGCACTGCCCTAAACCCTGAAACACCACCCCCTGCACGACCCCTACACTGCCGGAACACCACTGCACTGCATTAAACCCTGAAACACCAGCCCCAGCACGACCCCTACACCTCCCGAACACCACTGCACTGCCCTAAACCCTGAAACACCACCCCCAGCACGACCCCCTACAGTGCCCGAACACCACTGCACTGCCCTAAACCCTGAAACACTACCCCCAGCACGACCCCTACACTGCGTGAACACCACTGCACTGCCCTAAACCCTGAAACATCACCCCCAGCAAGACCCCCTACACTTCCTGACCACCACTGCCCTAAACCCTGAAACACCACCCCCAGCAAGACCCCTACACTGCCTGAACACCACTGCCCTAAACCCTGAAACACCACCTCCAGCACAACCCCTGCACTGTCTGAACACCATTGCTCTGCCCTAAACCCTGAAACACTAGCCCCAGCACGACCCCCTACACTGCCCGAACACCACTGCACTGCCCTAAACCCTGAAACACCACCCCCAGCACAACCCCTACACTGCCTGAACACCACTTCACTGCCCTAAACCCTGAAACACCAGCCCCAGCAAGACCCCCTACACTGCCCGAACACCACTGCACTGCCCTAGACTCTGAAACACCAGCCCCAGCAAGACCCCCTACACTGCCCGAACACCACTGCACTGCCCTAAACCCTGAAACACCAGCCCCAGCATGACCCCCTACACTGCCCGAACACCACTGCACTGCCCTAAACCCTGAAACACCAGCCCCAGCACGACCCTCTACACTGCCCGAACACCACTGCACTGCCCTAAACCCTGAAACACCAGCCCCAGCACGACACCCTACACCGCCCGAACACCACTGCACTGCCCTAAACCCTGAAACACCAGCCCCAGCACGACCCCCTACACTGCCCGAACACCACTGCACTGCCCTAAACCCTGAAACACCACCCCTGCACGACCCCTACACTGCCCGAATACCACTGCATTGCCCTAAACCCTGAAACACCACCCCCTGCACCACCCCTACACTGCCCGAACACCACTGCACTGCCCTAAACCCTGAAACACCACCCCCTGCACCACCCCCTACACTGCCTGAACACCACTGCACTGCCCTAAACCCTGAACACCACCCCCGCACGACCCCTACACTGCCCGAACACCACTGCACTGCCCTAAACCCTGAAACACCACAACCCTGCACGACCCCTACACTGCCCGAACACCACTGCACTGCCCTAAACCCTGAAACACCACCCCGCATGACCCCCTACACTGTCCGAACACCACTGCACTGCCCAAAACCCTGAAACACCATCCCCAGCATGACCCCTTTACTGCCCGAACACCACTGCACTGCCTCAAACCCTGAAACACCACCCCAGCACGACCCCCTACACTGCCCGAACACCACTGCCCTAAACCCTGAAACACCACCCCTGCACGACCCCCTACACTGCCCGAACACCACTGCACTGCCCTAAACCCTGAAACACCACCCCAGCACGACCCCTACACTGCCCGAACACCACTGCACTGCCCTAAACCCTAAAACACCACCCCCAGCACGACCCCTTCACTGCCCGAACACCACTGCACTGCCCTAAACCCTAAAACACTCCCCCCAGCACGACCCCTACACTACCCGAACACCACTGCACTACCCTAAACCCTAAAACACTCCCCCAGCACGACCCCTACACTACCCGAACACAACTGCACTGCCCTAAACCCTCAAACACTCCCCCAGCACGACCCCTACACTACCCGAACACCACTGCACTGCCCTAAACTCTAAAACACTCCCCCAGCACGACCCCTACACTACCCGAACACCACTGCACTGCCCTAAACCCTAAAACACTCCCTCAGCACGACCCCTACACTACCCAAACACCACTGCACTGCCCTAAACCCTAAAACACTACCCCCCGCATGACCCCCTACACTACCCAAACACCAATGCAGTACCCTAAACCCTAAAACACTACCCCATGCACGACCCCTACACTACCCGAACACCACTGCACTGCCCTAAACTCTAAAACACTCCCCAGCACGACCCCTACACTACCCGAACACCACTGCACTGCCCTAAACCCTAAAACACTCCCTCAGCACGACCCCCTACACTACCCAAACACCACTGCACTGCCCTAAACCCTAAAACACTACCCCCGCATGACCCCTACACTACCCAGAACACCAATGCAGTACCCTAAACCCTAAAACACTACCCCGCATGACCCCCTACACTACCCAAAGACCACTGCACTACCCTAAACCCTAAAACACTACCCCCGCATGACTCCCTACACTGCCCAAAGACCACTGCACTACCCTAAACCCTAAAACACGACCTCCTACACTACACAAACACCACTGCACTACCCTAAACCCTAAAACACTACCCCCAGCACGACCCCTATACTACACAAACACCACTGCACTACCCTAATCCCTAAACACTACCCACTACACTACACAAACACCACTGCACTACCCTAAACCCTAAAAACTACCCCCAGCACGAACCCCTACACTACCCAAACACCACTGCACTACCCTAAACCCTAAAACACTACCCCCAGCAGTACCCCCTACACTACCCAAACACCACTGCACTACCCTAAACCCTAAAACACTACCCCCAGCAGTACCCCCTACACTACCCAAACACCATTGCACTACCCTAAACCCTAAAACACTAACCCCAGCAGTACCCCCTACACTACCCAAACACCACTGCAGTACCCTAAACCCTAAACCACTACCCCAGCATGACCCCTACACTACCCAAACACCACTGCACTACCCTAAACCCTAAAACACTACCCCCAGCACGAGCCCCTACACTACCCAAACACCACTGCACTACCTAAACCCTAAAACACTCCACCAGCACGACTCCCTACACTACCCAAACACCACTGCACTACCCTAAACCCTAAATCTACCCCCAGCATGACCCCCTACACTACACAAACACCACTGCACTACCCTAAACCCTAAAACACTACCCCCAGCATGACCCCCTTCACTACCTAAACACAACTGCACAATTTGTTACAGGTGTTGCAACGCAAGCCTGTGGTGCTTACTGGAAGTACCTGGTGGGCTAGTTGGGCCCCAGGGACCCTCAGGATTCAAGGTGACCTAATCCCCCAACTTAAAACGTGCCACGTTTGCACAGTGGTGAAGGGAGGGGGCGGGGCCTCAGGTGACATGTGCGCAAAAAATGCCCTGTGGTGCATTTTAAGTTGGGGAATTAATTCACCTTGAATCCTGAGGGACCCTGGGGGCCAACTAGCCCACCAGGTACCTTCAGTAAGCACAACAGAGTTGCGTTGCAGAGAGGTGAAAAAAGGTGCGTGGCCTCGGAACGACTCTCTGCAACTCAGCTCTGTGGTCCTAACTGTAGGTACCTGGGTGGCTAGTTGGGCCCCAGGTACCCTCAGGATTCAAGGGGACTTAATCCCGCAACTTAAAACGTGCCACGGGGCGCGTTTGCACACATGTCACCTCAGGCCCCCCTCCCTTCACCACTGTGCAAACGCGCCCTGTAGTTTTAAGAGGTAGTTTTAATCCCCCTGCCCTATTATGTACTAGGGACTTACAGAGGAGGTCATGCTAATCACGGGGGTACCCCAACGCATAGTGTTCCCTAGTGTATGTAGGTGTTTTCACTGTATTCTAAGTGTCTTACCACCAGTACCCGTCTGAAAAAGTTGTGGGCACAGGATGATTTTGCAACAAGGCCTCGTTCTGCTCCTCTGTTGGTTCTTTCTGCACATCTTTTGCTTCTTCCTGCACTTTTCTTCGTCTTTGTGGACTTCTGTTGCTTCTTTCTGCATTTCTTTTGCTTCTTTCTGTGCGTTTTTTCTTCTTTCTTCACATGTAGGCATAGTTAGAAACTAGCATTTAAAAAACCTTTGAAATTCACTTAAAAAATAATAGGTTTCAGGCACGTTATAGTTAGAAATTAGCATTTAAAAAACCTTTGAAATTCACTGAAAAACCATAGGTTTCAGACACGTTATAGTTAGAAATTAGCATTTAAAAAACCTTTGAACTTTACTGAAAAAACCATAGGTTTTAGGGACAGTTATAGTTAGTTGGACATTTCACTCGTACAAAACCATAGAAATTCCCCGTTATAGTTAGTTCAGCTAACTATAACTCGCGCCCCCGCAATGCACTGCTGATGACGTCACATATTACATCACTCATGACATGGTCAGTGACATCACTGATGACATCACTGATGACATCTCAAATGACATCACTCTCTTCTGCACCACTGTTGCTTCTTTCTGAACTTCTCTTGCCTCTTTCTGCACTTCTCATTCTTCTTTCTGCACCTCTCTTGAAAATTTCTGCACCCCTTCTGCCTCTTTCTGCACCCCTCCTGCCTCTTTCTGCACCCCTCTTCCCTCTTTCTGCACCTCTCTTGCCTCTGTGTGCACCCCTGTTCCATCCTTCTGCACCTCGTTTACCTGTTTCTGCAACTTTCTTGCCTCTTTCTGCATTTCTCTTGCCTCTTTCTGTACCTCTGCTGATTCTTTCTGCACTTCTCTTGCCTCTTTCCACACCCCTCTTGCCTCTTTCTGCACCTCTGTTGGTTCTTTCTGCACTTCTCTTGCTTCTTTCTGCACTCTTTCTGCACCCCTCTTGTCTCTTTCTGCACCTCTGTTGGTCTTTTCTGCATTTCTCTTGCTTCTTTCTTCTCCTTTCTTCCTTGCTTTTTTCTGTACCTCTCTTGCTTCGTTCTGCACCACTCTTGCCTCTTTCTGCACCTCTGTTGCTTCTCTCTGTACTTCTCTTGCCTCTTTCTGCACCCCTCTTGCCTCTTTCTGCACCTCTGTTGCTTCTTTATGCAGTTCTCTTGCCTCTTTCTGCACTTTCCGCATCCCTCTTGCCTCTTTCTGTACTTCTGTTGGTTCTTTCTGCATTTATCTTGCTTCTTTCTGCACCTTTCTTCCTTTTTCTGCACTTCTCTTGCCTCTCTCTTCACATCTTTTCCGCTTTCTGCACCTCCCTTCTTTCTGCACCTCTCTTGCTTCTTTCTGCACCTCTCTTGCTTCTTTCTTCTGCACCTCTCTTGCCTCTTTCCGCACCTCTCTTACTTCTTTCTGCACCCCTCTTGCCTCTTTCTGAACACCTCTTTCCTCTTTCTGCACCTCTCTTGCCTGTTTCTGTAACTGTCTTGACTCTTTCTGCAGTTCTCTTGCCTCCCTATGCACCTCTCTTGTTTCTTTCTGCACTTCTCTTGCCTCTTTCTGCACCCCTCTTGCCTGTTTCTGCACCTCACTTGCCTCTTTCTGCACCTCACTTGACTCTTTCTGCACCTCTCTTGCCTCTTTCTGCACCTCACTTGCCTCTTTCTTCACTTCTCTTTCTTTTTTCTGCACCTTTCTTGTTTCTTTCTGCAACTCTCTTGTCTCTTTCATCACTTCTATTGCTTCTTTCTGCGCCTCTGTTGTGGCTTTCTGCACTTCTATTTCCTCTTTCTGCACTTCTCTTGACTGTTTCTGCAGTTCTCTTGTCTTTTTCATCACTTCTCTTGCTTCTTTCTGCACCTCTCTTGCTTCTTTCTGCATCCCTCTTGCCGCTTTCTGCACCTCTCTTACCTCTTTCTGCACCTCTGTTCCCTCTTTCTGCACCTCTCTTGCCTCTTTCTGCAGTTCTCTTGCCTTGTTCTGGACCACTGTTGCTTCTCTCTGCACTTCTATTTGTTCTTTCTGCATTTCTCCTGCTTCTTTCTGCACCTTTCTTCTGTTTTCTGCACTTCTCTTGCCTCTTTCTGCACATCTTTTCCGCGTTCTGCATCTGCCATCTTTCTGCACCTCTCTTACTTCTTTCTTCTGCACCTCTCCTGCCTTTTTCTACACCTTTGTTGCTTCTTTCTACACTTCTCGTTCTTCTGTGTGCACCTCTCCTGCTTCTGTCTGCACACCTCTTGCTGCTTTCTGCACCTCTCTTGCCTCTTTCTGCAGTTCTCTTGCCTCGTTCTGCACCACTGTTGCTTCTTTCTGCACTTCTCTTGCCTCTTTCTGCACTTCTTTTTCTTCTTTCTGCACCTCTCTTGAACATTTCTGCATCCCTCTTTCCTCTTTCTACACCCCTCTTCCCTCTTTCTGCACCTCTTTTGCCTCTTTCTGCACCTCTGTTGCTTCTTTCTGCACTTCTCTTGCCTCTTTCTGCACCCACTTCCTTCTTTCTGCACATCTCTAGCCTCTTTCTGCACCTCTGTTGCTTCTTTCTGCACTTCTCTTTCTTCTTTCTGCACCTCTGTTGCTTCTTTCTGTATCCCTCTTGCCGCTTTCTGCACCCCTCTTCCCTCTTTCTGCACCTCTCTTGCCTCTTTCTGCACCCCTCTTCCCTCTTTCTGCTCCTCTCCTGCCTCCTTCTGCACCTCTCTAGCCTCTTTCTGCAGCTTTCTTGCCTCGTTCTGCACCACTGTTGCTTTTTCTGCACTTCTCTTGCCTCTTTCTGCACTTCTCTTGCTACTTTTTGTACCCCTCTTGCCTGTTTCTGCACCTCACTTGCCTCTTTCTGCAGCTCGCTTGCCTCTTTCTGCACCTCTCTTGCCTCTTTCTGCACCTCACTTGTCTCTTTCTTCTTCACTTCTCTTGCTTTTTTCTGCACCTTTGTTTCTTTCTGCAACTCTCTTGTCTCTTTCATCACTTCTATTGCTTCTTTCTGCACCTCTGTTGCTGCTTTCAGCACTTCTCTTGCCTCTTTCTGCACTTCTCTTGCCTGTTTCTGCAACACTTTTGTCTCTTTCATCACTTCTCTTGCGTCTTTCTGCACCTCTTTTGCTTCTTTCTGCCTCCCTCTTGGCTCTTTCTGCACCTCTCTTGCCTCTTTCACACCTCTGTTCCCTCTTTATGCACCTCTATTGCCTGTTTCTGCACCTCTCTTGCATCTTTCTGCATTTCTGCACCTCTGTTACTTCTTTCTGCACTTCTCTTGCCTCTTTCTGCACCACTGTTGCTACTTTCTGCCCTTCTCTTTCTTCTTTCTCCACCTCACTTGCTTCTTCCTGCACCCCTCTTGTCGCTTTCTGCATCCCTCTTCCCTCTTTCTGCACCTCTCTTGCCTCTTTCTGCAACTCTCTTGCCTCTTTCTGCACCTCTCTGGCCTCTTTCTGTAGTTCTCTTGCCTTGTTCTGCACCACTGTTGCTTCTTTCTGAACTTCTCTTGCCTCTTTCTGCACTTCTCTTTCTTCTTTCTGCACCTCTCTTGAAAATTTCTGCACCCCTTCTGCCTCTTTCTGCACCCCTCTTCCCTCTTTCTGCACCTCTCTTGCCTCTGTGTGCACCCCTGTTCCATCCTTCTGCACCTCGTTTACCTGTTGCTGCAACTTTCTTGCCTCTTTCTGCATTTCTCTTGCCTCTTTCAGTACCTCTGCTGCTTCTTTCAGCACTTCTCTTGCCTCTTTCCATACCCCTCTTGCCTCTTTCTGCACCTCTGTTGGTTCTTTCTGCACTTCTCTTGCTTCTTTCTGCAATCTTTCTGCACCCCTCTTGCCTCTTTCTGCACCTCTGTTGGTCTTTTCTGCATTTCTCTTGCTTCTTTCTGCTCCTTTCTTCCTTGCTTTTTTCTGTACCTCTCTTGCTTCGTTCTGCACCACTCTTGCCTCTTTCTGCACCTCTGTTGCTTCTCTCTGTACTTCTCTTGCCTCTTTCTGCACCCCTCTTGCCTCTTTCTGCACCTCTGTTGCTTCTTTATGCAGTTCTCTTGCCTCTTTCTGCACTTTCCGCATCCCTCTTGCCTCTTTCTGTACTTCTGTTGGTTCTTTCTGCATTTATCTTGTTTCTTTCTGCACCTTACTTCCTTTTTCTGCACTTCTCTTGCCTCTCTCTTCACATCTTTTCCGCTTTCTGCACCTCCCTTCTTTCTGCACCTCTCTTGCTTCTTTCTGCACCTCTCTTGCTTCTTTCTTCTGCACCTCTCTTGCCTCTTTCCGCACCTCTCTTACTTCTTTCTGCACCCCTCTTGCCTCTTTCTGCACACCTCTTTCCTCTTTCTGCACCTCTCTTGCCTGTTTCTGTAACTCTCTTGCCTCTTTCTGCAGTTCTCTTGCCTCCCTATGCACCTCTCTAGTTTCTTTCTGCACTTCTCTTGCCTCTTTCTGCACCCCTCTTGCCTGTTTCTGCACCTCACTTGCCTCTTTCTGCACCTCGCTTGACTCTTTCTGCACCTCTCTTGCCTCTTTCTGCACCTCACTTGCCTCTTTCTTCACTTCTCTTTCTTTTTCTGCACCTTTCTTGTTTCTTTCTGCAACTCTCTTGTCTCTTTCATCACTTCTATTGCTTCTTTCTGCACCACTGTTGTGGCTTTCTGCACTTCTATTTCCTCTTTCTGCACTTCTCTTGACTGTTTCTGCAGTTCTCTTGTCTTTTTCATCACTTCTCTTGCTTCTTTCTGCACCTCTCTTGCTTCTTTCTGCATCCCTCTTGCCGCTTTCTGCACCTCTCTTACCTCTTTCTGCACCTCTGTTCCCTCTTTCTGCAACTCTCTTGCCTCTTTCTGCAGTTCTCTTGCCTTGTTCTGGACCACTGTTGCTTCTCTCTGCACTTCTATTTGTTCTTTCTGCATTTCTCCTGCTTCTTTCTGCACCTTTCTTCTGTTTTCTGCACTTCTCTTGCCTCTTTCTGCACATCTTTTCCGCGTTCTGCATCTGCCATCTTTCTGCACCTCTCTTACTTCTTTCTTCTGCACCTCTCCTGCCTTTTTCTACACCTTTGTTGCTTCTTTCTACACTTCTCGTTCTTCTTTGTGCACCTCTCCTGCTTCTGTCTGCACACCTCTTGCTGCTTTCTGCACCTCTCTTGCCTCTTTCTGCAGTTCTCTTGCCTCGTTCTGCACCACTGTTGCTTCTTTCTGCACTTCTCTTGCCTCTTTCTGCACTTCTTTTTCTTCTTTCTGCACCTCTCTTGAACATTTCTGCATCCCTCTTTCCTCTTTCTACACCCCTCTTCCCTCTTTCTGCACCTCTTTTGCCTCTTTCTGCACCTCTGTTGCTTCTTTCTGCACTTCTCTTGCCTCTTTCTGCACCCACTTCCTTCTTTCTGCACATCTCTAGCCTCTTTCTGCACCTCTGTTGCTTCTTTCTGCACTTCTCTTTCTTCTTTCTGCACCTCTGTTGCTTCTTTCTGTATCCCTCTTGCCGCTTTCTGCACCCCTCTTCCCTCTTTCTGCACCTCTCTTGCCTCTTTCTGCACCCCTCTTCCCTCTTTCTGCTCCTCTCCTGCCTCCTTCTGCACCTCTCTAGCCTCTTTCTGCAGCTTTCTTGCCTCGTTCTGCACCACTGTTGCTTTTTCTGCACTTCTCTTGCCTCTTTCTGCACTTCTCTTGCTACTTTTGTACCCCTCTTGCCTGTTTCTGCACCTCACTTGCCTCTTTCTGCAGCTCGCTTGCCTCTTTCTGCACCTCTCTTGCCTCTTTCTGCACCTCACTTGTCTCTTTCTTCTTCACTTCTCTTGCTTTTTTCTGCACCTTTGTTTCTTTCTGCAACTCTCTTGTCTCTTTCATCACTTCTATTGCTTCTTTCTGCACCTCTGTTGCTGCTTTCAGCACTTCTCTTGCCTCTTTCTGCACTTCTCTTGCCTGTTTCTGCAACACTTTTGTCTCTTTCATCACTTCTCTTGCGTCTTTCTGCACCTCTTTTGCTTCTTTCTGCCTCCCTCTTGGCTCTTTCTGCACCTCTCTTGCCTCTTTCACACCTCTGTTCCCTCTTTATGCACCTCTATTGCCTGTTTCTGCACCTCTCTTGCATCTTTCTGCATTTCTGCACCTCTGTTACTTCTTTCTGCACTTCTCTTGCCTCTTTCTGCACCACTGTTGCTACTTTCTGCCCTTCTCTTTCTTCTTTCTCCACCTCACTTGCTTCTTCCTGCACCCCTCTTGTCGCTTTCTGCATCCCTCTTCCCTCTTTCTGCACCTCTCTTGCCTCTTTCTGCAACTCTCTTGCCTCTTTCTGCACCTCTCTGGCCTCTTTCTGTAGTTCTCTTGCCTTGTTCTGCACCACTGTTGCTTCTTTCTGAACTTCTCTTGCCTCTTTCTGCACTTCTCTTTCTTCTTTCTGCACCTCTCTTGAAAATTTCTGCACCCCTTCTGCCTCTTTCTGCACCCCTCTTCCCTCTTTCTGCACCTCTCTTGCCTCTGTGTGCACCCCTGTTCCATCCTTCTGCACCTCGTTTACCTGTTGCTGCAACTTTCTTGCCTCTTTCTGCATTTCTCTTGCCTCTTTCAGTACCTCTGCTGCTTCTTTCAGCACTTCTCTTGCCTCTTTCCATACCCCTCTTGCCTCTTTCTGCACCTCTGTTGGTTCTTTCTGCACTTCTCTTGCTTCTTTCTGCAATTTTTCTGCACCCCTCTTGCCTCTTTCTGCACCTCTGTTGGTCTTTTCTGCATTTCTCTTGCTTCTTTCTGCTCCTTTCTTCCTTGCTTTTTTCTGTACCTCTCTTGCTTCGTTCTGCACCACTCTTGCCTCTTTCTGCACCTCTGTTGCTTCTCTCTGTACTTCTCTTGCCTCTTTCTGCACCCCTCTTGCCTCTTTCTGCACCTCTGTTGCTTCTTTATGCAGTTCTCTTGCCTCTTTCTGCACTTTCCGCATCCCTCTTGCCTCTTTCTGTACTTCTGTTGGTTCTTTCTGCATTTATCTTGTTTCTTTCTGCACCTTACTTCCTTTTTCTGCACTTCTCTTGCCTCTCTCTTCACATCTTTTCCGCTTTCTGCACCTCCCTTCTTTCTGCACCTCTCTTGCTTCTTTCTGCACCTCTCTTGCTTCTTTCTTCTGCACCTCTCTTGCCTCTTTCCGCACCTCTCTTACTTCTTTCTGCACCCCTCTTGCCTCTTTCTGCACACCTCTTTCCTCTTTCTGCACCTCTCTTGCCTGTTTCTGTAACTCTCTTGCCTCTTTCTGCAGTTCTCTTGCCTCCCTATGCACCTCTCTAGTTTCTTTCTGCACTTCTCTTGCCTCTTTCTGCACCCCTCTTGCCTGTTTCTGCACCTCACTTGCCTCTTTCTGCACCTCGCTTGACTCTTTCTGCACCTCTCTTGCCTCTTTCTGCACCTCACTTGCCTCTTTCTTCACTTCTCTTTCTTTTTCTGCACCTTTCTTGTTTCTTTCTGCAACTCTCTTGTCTCTTTCATCACTTCTATTGCTTCTTTCTGCACCACTGTTGTGGCTTTCTGCACTTCTATTTCCTCTTTCTGCACTTCTCTTGACTGTTTCTGCAGTTCTCTTGTCTTTTTCATCACTTCTCTTGCTTCTTTCTGCACCTCTCTTGCTTCTTTCTGCATCCCTCTTGCCGCTTTCTGCACCTCTCTTACCTCTTTCTGCACCTCTGTTCCCTCTTTCTGCAACTCTCTTGCCTCTTTCTGCAGTTCTCTTGCCTTGTTCTGGACCACTGTTGCTTCTCTCTGCACTTCTATTTGTTCTTTCTGCATTTCTCCTGCTTCTTTCTGCACCTTTCTTCTGTTTTCTGCACTTCTCTTGCCTCTTTCTGCACATCTTTTCCGCGTTCTGCATCTGCCATCTTTCTGCACCTCTCTTACTTCTTTCTTCTGCACCTCTCCTGCCTTTTTCTACACCTTTGTTGCTTCTTTCTACACTTCTCGTTCTTCTTTGTGCACCTCTCCTGCTTCTGTCTGCACACCTCTTGCTGCTTTCTGCACCTCTCTTGCCTCTTTCTGCAGTTCTCTTGCCTCGTTCTGCACCACTGTTGCTTCTTTCTGCACTTCTCTTGCCTCTTTCTGCACTTCTTTTTCTTCTTTCTGCACCTCTCTTGAACATTTCTGCATCCCTCTTTCCTCTTTCTACACCCCTCTTCCCTCTTTCTGCACCTCTTTTGCCTCTTTCTGCACCTCTGTTGCTTCTTTCTGCACTTCTCTTGCCTCTTTCTGCACCCACTTCCTTCTTTCTGCACATCTCTAGCCTCTTTCTGCACCTCTGTTGCTTCTTTCTGCACTTCTCTTTCTTCTTTCTGCACCTCTGTTGCTTCTTTCTGTATCCCTCTTGCCGCTTTCTGCACCTCTCTTCCCTCTTTCTGCACCTCTCTTGCCTCTTTCTGCACCCCTCTTCCCTCTTTCTGCTCCTCTCCTGCCTCCTTCTGCACCTCTCTAGCCTCTTTCTGCAGCTTTCTTGCCTCGTTCTGCACCACTGTTGCTTTTTCTGCACTTCTCTTGCCTCTTTCTGCACTTCTCTTGCTACTTTTTGTACCCCTCTTGCCTGTTTCTGCACCTCACTTGCCTCTTTCTGCAGCTCGCTTGCCTCTTTCTGCACCTCTCTTGCCTCTTTCTGCACCTCACTTGTCTCTTTCTTCTTCACTTCTCTTGCTTTTTTCTGCACCTTTGTTTCTTTCTGCAACTCTCTTGTCTCTTTCATCACTTCTATTGCTTCTTTCTGCACCTCTGTTGCTGCTTTCAGCACTTCTCTTGCCTCTTTCTGCACTTCTCTTGCCTGTTTCTGCAACACTTTTGTCTCTTTCATCACTTCTCTTGCGTCTTTCTGCACCTCTTTTGCTTCTTTCTGCCTCCCTCTTGGCTCTTTCTGCACCTCTCTTGCCTCTTTCACACCTCTGTTCCCTCTTTATGCACCTCTATTGCCTGTTTCTGCACCTCTCTTGCATCTTTCTGCATTTCTGCACCTCTGTTACTTCTTTCTGCACTTCTCTTGCCTCTTTCTGCACCACTGTTGCTACTTTCTGCCCTTCTCTTTCTTCTTTCTCCACCTCACTTGCTTCTTCCTGCACCCCTCTTGTCGCTTTCTGCATCCCTCTTCCCTCTTTCTGCACCTCTCTTGCCTCTTTCTGCAACTCTCTTGCCTCTTTCTGCACCTCTCTGGCCTCTTTCTGTAGTTCTCTTGCCTTGTTCTGCACCACTGTTGCTTCTTTCTGAACTTCTCTTGCCTCTTTCTGCACTTCTCTTTCTTCTTTCTGCACCTCTCTTGAAAATTTCTGCACCCTTCTGCCTCTTTCTGCACCCCTCTTCCCTCTTTCTGCACCTCTCTTGCCTCTGTGTGCACCCCTGTTCCATCCTTCTGCACCTCGTTTACCTGTTGCTGCAACTTTCTTGCCTCTTTCTGCATTTCTCTTGCCTCTTTCAGTACCTCTGCTGCTTCTTTCAGCACTTCTCTTGCCTCTTTCCATACCCCTCTTGCCTCTTTCTGCACCTCTGTTGGTTCTTTCTGCACTTCTCTTGCTTCTTTCTGCAATTTTTCTGCACCCCTCTTGCCTCTTTCTGCACCTCTGTTGGTCTTTTCTGCATTTCTCTTGCTTCTTTCTGCTCCTTTCTTCCTTGCTTTTTTCTGTACCTCTCTTGCTTCGTTCTGCACCACTCTTGCCTCTTTCTGCACCTCTGTTGCTTCTCTCTGTACTTCTCTTGCCTCTTTCTGCACCCCTCTTGCCTCTTTCTGCACCTCTGTTGCTTCTTTATGCAGTTCTCTTGCCTCTTTCTGCACTTTCCGCATCCCTCTTGCCTCTTTCTGTACTTCTGTTGGTTCTTTCTGCATTTATCTTGTTTCTTTCTGCACCTTACTTCCTTTTTCTGCACTTCTCTTGCCTCTCTCTTCACATCTTTTCCGCTTTCTGCACCTCCCTTCTTTCTGCACCTCTCTTGCTTCTTTCTGCACCTCTCTTGCTTCTTTCTTCTGCACCTCTCTTGCCTCTTTCCGCACCTCTCTTACTTCTTTCTGCACCCCTCTTGCCTCTTTCTGCACACCTCTTTCCTCTTTCTGCACCTCTCTTGCCTGTTTCTGTAACTCTCTTGCCTCTTTCTGCAGTTCTCTTGCCTCCCTATGCACCTCTCTAGTTTCTTTCTGCACTTCTCTTGCCTCTTTCTGCACCCCTCTTGCCTGTTTCTGCACCTCACTTGCCTCTTTCTGCACCTCGCTTGACTCTTTCTGCACCTCTCTTGCCTCTTTCTGCACCTCACTTGCCTCTTTCTTCACTTCTCTTTCTTTTTTCTGCACCTTTCTTGTTTCTTTCTGCAACTCTCTTGTCTCTTTCATCACTTCTATTGCTTCTTTCTGCACCACTGTTGTGGCTTTCTGCACTTCTATTTCCTCTTTCTGCACTTCTCTTGACTGTTTCTGCAGTTCTCTTGTCTCTTTCATCACTTCTCTTGCTTCTTTCTGCACCTCTGTTGCTTCTTTCTGCACCTCTCTTGCTTCTTTCTGCATGCCTCTTGCCGCTTTCTGCACCTCTCTTACCTCTTTCTGCACCTCTGTTCCCTCTTTCTGCACCTCTCTTGCCTCTTTCTGCAGTTCTCTTGCCTTGTTCTGGACCCCTCTTCCCTCTTACTGTACCTCTCTTGCCTCTTTCTGCACCTCTCTTTCCTCTTTCTGCACCTCTCTTGCCTGTTTTTGTAACTCTCTTGCCTCTTTCTGCAGTTCTCTTGCCTCCCTATGCACCTCTCTTGTTTCTTTCTGCACTTCTCTTGCCTCTTTCTGCACCCCTCTTGCCTGTTTCTGCACCTCACTTGCCTCTTTCTGCACCTCGCTTGACTCTTTCTGCACCTCTCTTGCCTCTTTCTGCACCTCTCTTGCCTCTTTCTGCACCTCACTTGCCTCTTTCTTCACTTCTCTTTCTTTTTTCTTTCTGCAACTCTCTTGTCTCTTTCATCACTTCTATTGCTTCTTTCTGCACCTCTGTTGTGGCTTTCAGCACTTCTCTTGCCTCTTTCTGCACTTCTCTTGCCTGTTTCTGCAACTCTTTTGTCTCTTTCATCACTTCTCTTGCTTCTTTCTGCACCTCTTTTGCTTCTTTCTGCACCCCTCTTGGCTCTTTCTGCACTACTCTTTACTCTTTCTGCACCTCTCTTGCCTCTTTCTGCACCTCTGTTCCCTCTTTATGCATCTCTATTGCCTGTTTCTGCACCTCTCTTGCATCTTTCTGCACATCTCTTGCCTCTTTCTGCACCTCTGTTGCTTCTTTCTGCACTTCTCTTGCCTCTTACTGCACCCCTCTTGCCTCTTTCTGCACCTCTGTTGCTTCTTTCTGCACTTCTCTTGCCTCTTACTGCACCCCTCTTGCCTCTTTCTGCACCTCTGTTGCTACTTACTGCACTTCTCTTTCTTCTTTTTCCATCTCTCCTGCTTCTTCCTGCACCCCTCTTGCCGCTTTCTGCATCCCTCTTCCCTATTTCTGCACCTCTCTTGCTTCTTTCTGAACTTTTTTTGCCTCTTTCTGCACCTCTGTTGCTTTGTTCTGCACTTCTCTTTCTTCTTTCTGCACCTCTTTTGCCTCTTTCTGCACCCCTCTTCCCTCTTTTTGCACCTCTTTTGTCTCTTTCTGCACTTCTCTTGCCTCGTTCTGCACCACTGTTGCTTCTTTCTGCACTTCTCTTGCCTCTTTCTGCACATCTCTTTCTTCTTTTAGCACCTCTTGAAATTTTCTGCACCCCTCTTCCCTCTTTCTGCACCCCTCTTCCCTCTTTCTGCACCTCTCTTGCCTCTGTGTGCACCCCTGTTCCATCCTTCTGCACCTCATTTACCTGTTTCTGCAACTTTCTTGCCTCTTTCTGCATTTCTCTTGCCTCTTTCTGTACCTCTGTTGCTTCTTTCTGCACTTCTCTTGCCTCTTTCCGCACCCCTCTTGCCTCTTTCTGCACCTATGTTGGTTCTTTCTGCACTTCTCTTTCTTCTTTCTGCACTCTTTCTGCACCCCTGTTGCCTCTTTCTGCACCTCTGTTGGTTCTTTCTGCATTTCTCTTGCCTCTTTCTGCTCCTTTCTTCCTTGCTTTTTTCTGTACCTCTCTTGCTTCGTTCTGCACCACTCTTGCCTCTTTCTGCACCTCTGTTGCTTCTTTCTGTACTTCTCTTGCCTCTTTCTGCACTCCTCTTCCTTCTTTCTGCACATCTTTCTTCTTTCTTCTGCACCTCTCTTGCCTCTTTCTGCACCTCTGTTGCTTCTTTCTGCACTTCTCTTGCCTCTTTCTGCACCCTCTTCCTTCTTTCTGCACATCTCTTGCCTCTTTCTGCACCTCTCTTGCTTTTTTTGCACCTCTCTTACTTCTTTCTGTACCCCTCTTGCCTCTTTCTGCACCCCTCTTTCCTCTTTCTGCACCTCTCTTGCCTCTTTCTGTACCTCGCTTGCCTCTTTCTGCACCTCTTACCTCTTTCCGCACCTCTCTTGCCTCTTTCTGTACCTCGCTTGCCTCTTTCTGCACTTCTCTTGCCTCTTTCCGCACCCCTCTTGCCTCTTTCTGCACCTCTGTTGGTTCTTTCTGCACTTCTCTTACTTCTTTCTGCACCCCTGTTGCCTCTTTCTGCACCTCTGTTAGTTCTTTCTGCATTTCTCTTGCCTCTTTCTGCTCCTTTCTTCCTTGCTTTTTTCTGTACCTCTCTTGCTTCGTTCTGCACCACTCTTGCCTCTTTGTGCACCTCTGTTGCTTCTTTCTGTACTTCTCTTGCCTCTTTCTGCACTCCTCTTCCTTCTTTCTGCACATCTCTTGCCTCTTTCTGCACCTCTCTTGCTTTTTTTGCACCTCTCTTACTTCTTTCTGTACCCCTCTTGCCTCTTTCTGCGCCCCTCTTTCCTCTTTCTGGACCTCCCTTGCCTCTTTCTGTACCTCGCTTGCCTCTTTCTGCACCTCTCTTGCCTCTTTCTGCACCTCACTTGTGCACCTCTCTTGCCTCTTTCTGCAGTTCTCTTGTCTCCTTCTCCACCTCTGTTGCTTCTTTTTTCACTTCTTTTGCCTCTTTCTGCACCCCTTTTGCCTGTTTCTGCACCTCGCTTGTCTCTTTCTGCACCTCGCTTGCCTCTTTCTGCACCTCTCTTACTTCTTTCTGCACCCCTCTTGCCTCTTTCTGCACCCCTCTTTCCTCTTTCTGCACCTCTCTTGCCTGTTTCTGTACCTATCTTGCCTCTTTCTGCACCTCTCTTGCCTCTTTCTGCCCTCTCTTGCCTCTTTCTGCAGTTCTCTTGTCTCCTTCTCCACCTCTGGTGCTTCTTTTTTCACTTCCCTTGCCTCTTTTTGCACCCCTCTTGCCTGTTTCTGCATCTCGCTTGTCTCTTTCTGCACCTCACTTGCCTCTTTCTGCACCTTGCTTGTCTCTTCCAACACTTCTATTGCTTCTTTCTGCACCTCTGTTGCTGCTTTCAGCACTTCTCTTGCCTCTTTCTGCACTTCTCTTGCCTGTTTCTGCAACTCTCTTGTCTCTTTCATTACTTCTCTTGCTTCTTTCTGCACCTCTGTTCCTTCTTTCTGCACCCCTCTTTCTGCACCTCTCTTGCCTCTTTCTGCACTTCTCTTGCCTTTTTCTGCACCTCTTTCTGTACCTCTGTACCCTCTTTCTGCACCTCTGTTACTTCTTTCTATACTTCTCGTGCCTCTTTCTGCACCCCTCTTGCCGCTTTCCGCACCTCTATTGCCTCTTTCTGCACTTTTCTTTCTGCACCTCTCTTGCTTCTTTCTGCACCCCTCTCGCCTCTTTCTGCACTGCTCTTCCCTCTTTCTGCACCTTTCTTGCCTCTTTCTGCACCTCTCTTGCTTCTTTCTGCAACTCTCTTGTCTCTTTCATCACTTCTCTTGTTTCTTTCTGAACCTCTGTTGCTTTTTTCTGCACCACCTTGCCTCTTTTTGCACCTCTCTTCCCTGTTTCTGCACCTCTCTTGCCTCTTTATGCACTTCTCTTGCCTTTTCCTGCACCTCTGTTGCTTCTTTCTGCACTTCTCTTGCCTTTTTCTGCACCCCTCTTGCCTCTTTCTGCACCTCTGTTGCTTCTTTTTGCACTTTTCTTTCTTCTTTCTGCAACTCTCTTGCTTTTTTCTGCACCCCTCTTGCTTCTTTCCACACCTCTCTTGCCTCTTTCTGCACCTCTCTTGCCTCTTTCTGCAGTTCTCTTGCATCTTTCTGTACCTCTCTTGCTTCTTTCTGCACCCGTTGTCTCCTTCTGCACTCGTCTTCCCTTTTTCTGTACCTCTCTTGTCTCTTTGTGCACCTCTCTTGCCTCTTTCTGTACTTCTGTTGCCTCTCTGCACATCTGTTGCTTCTTTTTGTACTTCTCTTGCCTCTTTCTGCACCTCTTTTGCTTCTTTCAGCATTTCTCTTGCTTCTTTCTGCTTCCCTCTTGCCTCTTTCTACAGCTCTGATGCTTCTTTCTGCACTTCTCTTGCCTCTTTCTGCACCTGTTTTTTTCCCCTGAACTTCTCTTGCTTCTTTCTGCACCTCTCTTGCTTCTTTCTGCACCCCTGTTGCCTCTTTCTGTACTCGTCTTCCCTCTGTCTACCTCTCTTGTCTCTTTGTGCACCTCTCTTGCCTCTTTCTGTACTTCTGTTGCCTCTCTGCACATCTGTTGCTTCTTTTTGTACTTCTCTTGCCTCTTTCTGCACCTCTTTTGCTTCTTTCAGCATTTCTCTTGCCTCTTTCTGCTTCCCTCTTGCCTCTTTCTACAGCTCTGATGCTTCTTTCTGCACTTCTCTTGCCTCTTTCTGCACCTGCTTTTTTTTCCTGAACTTCTCTTGCTTCTTTCTGCACCTCTCTTGCTTCTTTCTGCACCCCTGTTGCCTCTTTCTGTACTCGTCTTCCCTCTGTCTGTACCTCTCTTTCCTTTTTCTGCACCTCTCTTGCCTCTTTCTGTACCTCGCTTGCCTCTTTCTGCACCTCTCTTACCTCTTTCCGCACCTCTCTTGCCTCTTTCTGTACCTCGCTTGCCTCTTTCTGCACTTCTCTTGCCTCTTTCTGCACCCCTCTTGCCTCTTTCTGCACCTCTGTTGGTTCTTTCTGCACTTCTCTTACTTCTTTCTGCACCCCTGTTGCCTCTTTCTGCACCTCTGTTAGTTCTTTCTGCATTTCTCTTGCCTCTTTCTGCTCCTTTCTTCCTTGCTTTTTTCTGTGCCTCTCTTGCTTCGTTCTGCACCACTCTTGCCTCTTTGTGCACCTCTGTTGCTTCTTTCTGTACTTCTCTTGCTTCTTTCTGCACTCCTCTTCCTTCTTTCTGCACATCTCTTGCCTCTTTCTGCACCTCTCTTGCTTTTTTCGCACCTCTCTTACTTCTTTCTGTACCCTTCTTGCCTCTTTCTGCGCCCCTCTTTCCTCTTTCTGCACCTCCCTTGCCTCTTTCTGTACCTCGCTTGCCTCTTTCTGCACCTCTCTTGCCTCTTTCTGCACCTCACTTGTGCACCTCTCTTGCCTCTTTCTGCAGTTCTCTTGTCTCCTTCTCCACCTCTGTTGCTTCTTTTTTCACTTCTTTTGCCTCTTTCTGCACCCCTTTTGCCTGTTTCTGCACCTCGCTTGTCTCTTTCTGCACCTCGCTTGCCTCTTTCTGCACCTCTCTTACTTCTTTCTGCACCCCTCTTGCCTCTTTCTGCACCCCTCTTTCCTCTTTCTGCACCTCTCTTGCCTGTTTCTGTACCTATCTTGCCTCTTTCTGCACCTCTCTTGCCTCTTTCTGCACCTCTCTTGCCTCTTTCTGCAGTTCTCTTGTCTCCTTCTCCACCTCTGGTGCTTCTTTTTTCACTTCCCTTGCCTCTTTTTGCACCCCTCTTGCCTGTTTCTGCATCTCGCTTGTCTCTTTCTGCACCTTGCTTGCCTCTTTCTGCACCTCTCTTGCCTCTTTCCGCACCCCTCTTGCCTCTTTCTGCACCTCTGTTGGTTCTGTCTGCACTTCTCTTGCTTCTTTCTGTACTCTTTCTGCACCTCTCTTGCCTCTTTCTGCACCTCTGTTGGTTCTTTCTGCATTTCTCTTGCTTCTTTCTGCTCCTTTCTTCCTTGCTTTTTTCTGTACCTCTCTTGCTATGTTCTGCACCACTCTTGCCTTTCTGCACCTCTGTTGCTTCTTTCTGCACTTCTCTTGCCTCTTTCTGCACCCACTTCCTTCTTTGTGCACATCTCTAGCCTCTTTCTGCACCTCTCTTGCTTTTTTCGCACCTCTCTTACTTCTTTCTGCACCCCTCTAGCCATCTTTCTGAACCCCTCTTTCATCTTTCTGCACCTCTCTTGCCTGTTTCTGTACCTCGCTTGCCACTTTCTGCACCTCTCTTGCCTCTTTCTGCACCTCACTTGTGCACCTCTCTTGCCTCTTTCTGCAGTACTCTTGTCTCCTTCTCCACCTCTGTTGCTTCTTTTTTCACTTCTCTTGCCTCTTTCTGCACCCTTCTTGCCTGTTTCTGCACCTTGCTTGTCTCTTCCAACACTTCTATTGCTTCTTTCTGCACCTCTGTTGCTGCTTTCAGCACTTCTCTTGCCTCTTTCTGCACTTCTCTTGCCTGTTTCTGCAACTCTCTTGTCTCTTTCATTACTTCTCTTGCTTCTTTCTGCACCTCTGTTCCTTCTTTCTGCACCCCTCTTCCCTCTTTCTGCAGTTCTCTTGCCTCTTTCTGCACTCCTCTTGCCTTTTTCTGCACCTCTTTCTGTACCTCTGTACCCTCTTTCTGCACCTCTGTTACTTCTTTCTATACTTCTCGTGCCTCTTTCTGCACCCCTCTTGCCGCTTTCCGCACCTCTATTGCCTCTTTCTGCACTTTTCTTTCTGCACCTCTCTTGCTTCTTTCTGCACCCCTCTCGCCTCTTTCTGCACTGCTCTTCCCTCTTTCTGCACCTTTCTTGCCTCTTTCTGCACCTCTCTTGCTTCTTTCTGCAACTCTCTTGTCTCTTTCATCACTTCTCTTGTTTCTTTCTGAACCTCTGTTGCTTCTTTCTGCACCACCTTGCCTCTTTTTGCACCCCTCTTCCCTGTTTCTGCACCTCTCTTGCCTCTTTATGCACTTCTCTTGCCTTTTCCTGCACCTCTGTTGCTTCTTTCTGCACTTCTCTTGCCTTTTTCTGCACCCCTCTTGCCTCTTTCTGCACCTCTGTTGCTTCTTTTTGCACTTTTCTTTCTTCTTTCTGCAACTCTCTTGCTTCTTTCTGCACCCCTCTTGCCTCTTTCCGCACCTCTCTTGCCTCTTTCTGCACCTCTCTTGCCTCTTTCTGCAGTTCTCTTGCATCTTTCTGTACCTCTCTTGCTTCTTTCTGCACCCCTGTTGTCTCCTTCTGCACTCGTCTTCCCTCTTTCTGTACCTCTCTTGTCTCTTTGTGCACCTCTCTTGCCTCTTTCTGTACTTCTGTTGCCTCTCTGCACATCTGTTGCTTCTTTTTGTACTTCTCTTGCCTCTTTCTGCACCTCTTGTGCTTCTTTCAGCATTTCTCTTGCCTCTTTCTGCTTCCCTCTTGCCTCTTTCTACAGCTCTGATGCTTCTTTCTGCACTTCTCTTGCCTCTTTCTGCACCTGTTTTTTTTTCCTGAACTTCTCTTGCTTCTTTCTGCACCTCTCTTGCTTCTTTCTGCACCCCTGTTGCCTCTTTCTGTACTAGTCTTCCCTCTGTCTGTACCTCTCTTGTCTCTTTGTGCACCTCTCTTGCCTCTTTCTGTACTTCTGTTGCCTCTCTGCACCTAAGTTGCTTCTTTTGTACTTCTTTTGCCTCTTTCTGCACCTCTTGTGCTTCTTTCAGCATTTCTCTTGCCTCTTTCTGCTCCCCTCTTGCCTCTTTCTGCACCTCTGTTGCTACTTTCTGCACTTATCTTGCTTTTTTCTGCACCTCTCTTGCTTGTTTCTGCAACCCTCTTGCCTCTCTCTGCACCCCTTCCCTCTTTCTGCACCTCTCTTGCCTCTTTCAACTCCCCTCTTCCCTCTTTCTGCACCTCTCTTGCCTCTTTCTGCATCCCTCTTTCTTCTTTCTGCTCCTCTGTTGCTTCTTTCTGCACTTTTTTTCCTTCTTTCTGCACCTCTCTTGCTTCTTTCTGCACCCCTCTTGCCTCTTTCTGTACCCCTCTTCCCTCTTACTGCAGTTCTCCTGCCTCTTTCTGCACCTCTCTTGCCTCTTTCTGCACTTCTCTTGCCTCTTTCGGCACTCCTCTTGCCTCTTTCTGTACCTCTCTTGGTTCTTTCTGCACTTCTCTTGCTTCTTTCTGCACCTCTCTCTTGTAAATTTCTGCACCCCTCTTGCCTCTTTCTGCACCCTCTTCCCTCTTTCTGCACCTCTCTTGCCTCTGTCTGCACCCCTGTTCCATCTTTCTGCACCTCGTTTGCCTATTTCTGCAACTTTCTTGCCTCTTTCTGCAGTTCTATTGCCTCTTTGTGTACCTCTGTTGCTTCTTTCTGCACTTCTCTTGCCTCTTTCTGCACCCCTGTTGCTTCTTTTGGCACTTCTCTTGCTTCTTTCTGCACCTCTGTTGCTTTTTTCTGCACTTCTCTTGCTTCTTTCTGCACCCCTGTTGCCTCTTTCTGCACTCGTCTTCCCTCTTTCCGCACCTCTCTTGTTTCTTTGTGCGCCTCTCTTGCCTCTTTCTGCACCCCTGTTCCCTCTTTCTGCACCTCTCTTTCCTGTTTCTGCAACTCTCTTGCCTCTTTCTGCAGGTCTTTTGCCTCTTTCTGCACTTCTCTTACCTCTTTCTGCACCCCTCTTGCATGTTTCTGTACCTCTCTTTCCTCTCTCTGCAGTTCTCGTGCCTCTTTCTTCACATCTATTGCTTCTTTCTGCACTTCACTTGCTTTTTTCTGCACCTCTCTTGCTTCTATCTGCAACCTTCTTCCCTCTTTCTGCACCTCTTTTGCTTCTTTCTGCACTTCTCTTTCTTCTTTCTGCACTTCTCTAGTTTCTTTCTGTACCCCTCTGGCCTCTTTCTGCACCCCTCTTCCCTCTTTCTGCACCTCTCTTGCCTCTTTCTGCTCCTCTCTTGCCTCTTTCTGTACTTTGCTTGCCTCTTTCTGCACTTCTCTTGCTTCTGTCTGTACTTCTCTAGCCTCTTTCTGTACTCAAATGGGAAGTGCAAGCTGTCAAGTTTGAAGGTCTGCGTCCTCTCATGACTGAGGTATATGTCTACTTGTACATGTATTCTCACATGTGTTATGCATCTGAAGATGGTAGCTTAAAAAGCGGGAAGCTTCTCCTATAGGTGGTCAAATCTTCTCAGTTCTGCTCTGTCATTTGGTTGCACAGGCAGACATGTCTTATGTATATAGGTGTTATAGAGCCCATGTGCCCTGTATTATGAGCAGAAAGAAATACATACACCCTTTTGTACACAAATTTACAGAGTATGCTAGTTGAAACACAGGTATTTTATTTTTTGTATGTTTATTTTAATGTAACATGTCACTAGGTAAAAGCAGAGACACACACATGCATGCCTTCACAAACTTAGTTAGACTTACAACAGTGATATGGTTAGGATTGCTGTTTTACATTTGGTAGGCCTAACATTCTGAGCAGTCGATCACTAGTGAACCTTCGAGATAAAAGTGAGGTTTAAGACACCTTGGGAGAAGGATTAGTGATTAGGCTACTTTGTATGAGTCTGTGGAAAGGTGCAGTCGAAGTAGGCCTCTTTCTGAACCTCTGTTGCTTCTTTCTGCACTTCTCTTGCTTCTTTCTGCACCTTTCTTCCTCTTTCTGGACTTCTGTTGCCTCTTTTTGCATTTTTCTTGCTTTTTTCTGCACCTTTCTTCCTCTTTCTGCACCTATCTTGCATCTTTCTGCACTTCTCGTGCTTCTTTCTGCACCTTTCTTCCTCTTTCTGGACTTCTGTTGCCTCTTTTTGCATTTTTCTTGCTTTTTTCTGCACCTTTCTTCCTCTTTCTGCACCTATCTTGCATCTTTCTGCACTTCTCTTGCTTCTTTCTGCACCTTTCTTCCTCTTTCTGTACATGTCCTACCTATGTTGACATAGTTCGAAATTAGCATTTAAAAACATTAGAAATTCACTGAAAAAACCACAGGTTTCAGGGACGTTACAGTTAGTATTAGCATTTAAAAAACCTTAGAAATTCACTGACAAAAACGCAGGTTTCAAGGACGTTAGAGTTAGGAATTAGCATTTAAAAAACCTTAGATATTCATTGAAAAAACGACAGGTTTCAGGGACGTTATAGTTAGACTGACATTTCACTTGTACAAAACCAGAGAAATGAAGCCGTTATAGTTAGCTGGCTAACTATAACTCGCGCCCCGCAATGCACTGCTGATGACGTTAAATATTACATCACTCATGACATGGTCAGTGACATCACTGATGACATCTCAAATGACATCACTGATTACATCACTGATGACATCATCCACTTAATATCTGATGCACCTCCTCACACCCTAATATAACCTTTCATACACCCACTCTAAAATACAGACTACCATTCTCGAAACCATAGACACACCAATACCAGTTAGTACATACCCACTCACTGATTCATAGGTCTACCCACACAACCACTCACTCACCCATACAGTCACTCATACACCCAGTCACTCATCAATACAGCCACTGATATATGCACTCATACACCCATACAGACACTTGCACTCCACCACTCATCCATAAAGTTAAAATGATAATAAAAACAATAAAAGGAAAAAAAAAGAATCAATCACACTGCCATTTACTCACCTATACAGTTATACACATACCACCTTACCTATTCATACAGATACTAACACATACTTACTCTCTTCTACAGTCACTGACACAAGCACGCACTCATCCATACGGCCACTCTCACAATCACTCACTCTCACATATAGTCACTTATATACTCCAACACTCACATATACTGCCTTTCACATATATAGTTACTCACACATATACCACTGAGACATCCATTCACTCACCAACACAGCCATACACATACTCACCCATACAGCCCCTCGCAGATGCACTCATGAACCCATACACCCAGTGAATCACCCACTCACACATCCATGCAAGGAGTCACACACCCACCCACACAGACATTCAGGCATCCATACAGGTACTCAGACACCCAATCATTAACCCATATAGACACTCATGTAGCTACTTACCAACCCATGCAGCCACTTACACACCAACTGACAGACTGATACAGACATTCACACAGATTAGTCATTCACCCATGCATTCACTAAGACACGTTTAATCACTCACTTATACAGTCAGTCACGCACCCACTAAATCATCCATTCAGACACTCATACACCCACTCATTCTTTAAAAAACACATAGGCATATATATATATAACATTCTTAAACTTTTTTGAAACACTCAGTCACTGGATAATGACATCAGTGATGTAATCAGTGATGTCACTGACCATGTCATGAGTGAGGTAATATGTGATGCCATCAGCAGTGCATTGCGGGGGCGCGAGTTATAGCTAGCTCAGCTAACTATAACGGCTGAATTTCTCTGGTTTTGTACGAGTGAAATGTCAGCCTAACTATAACGTCCCTTAACCTGTGTTTTTTTCAGTGAATATATATATATATATATATTTATATAGTTAGTTGTATGTATATATAGTTGAATATATATCAGCAAGGTATATATTTGTGGTAAGTAGATATGGAGTTAAGAGTGGCAGATGCATTAGCTATATATACTTACCCTCACACTATAGTGGCAGTAGTTATTGTGGTCACAATATTTTGGCTGGTCATTATTAAATATTAAATCTTAAAATTCTGGTTGCCAACCACCTTTAGACCTACTATGCATGATCTAAACGATTTCCTCTTGATGGGACAAACACAAGCAAAGAAGGACAGAGTAGACTTTAATCATTGCTTGCAGGTATTCTTCCTGGTACAAAGCCTTATCTGTAGGCACCAACCCTTTGGACATTATCCTGGATATATCCTAGATACAAAAAATCATAATCATCTCTGTAGCCTCGGGATCTGGAATTACACCTCTCTCCATCTGAGCATAGGCACATTACTGTTGCTGATCTGAAAGGAGGTAAAGATTTGTCTCTTCCATGGGCACCTCACCAGCCACAGATAAGGGCATGCCTGACCTCCATCAGTCTTCAAGACCAACAACTAATAAACCCTCCGCCTCTCCACCTCCTCACCTATTGTACACAGTACTGGATAGTTGCCCTTCACCTGACAGAGAGCCGGTGCCTCAATTGATGCCCTCAACACTGCTGGAGATGTCTCAGTAATTCTTGTTGTTCTCCTCATTGTGCCTGCCTTTGTTACGAGCTGAGGGGCCGGGCTTCCCGGGTATAAGGTTATATTTTTGCAGAGCGGAGGGAGTCTGTGACAAGGCTTCTGGCTGGACAACCCAAGCAGAGTCCCTGCATCACAAAACCTTAATTTACTTGCTGAAGAACCCTTTGGGTTCTTTATTCGGCAACTAGGCATTGAGGGGATAGACCTGTCAGCCTAAGGGTAGTTTTTCCCCAAACATGTTGCCTCCCTCCTCCATTTTTGCTGACCTCATTTTTCCTGGTCTTAGGACTCTGTGCACTTCACCACTGCTAACCAGTGATAACTCCTTAAACATGGTAACATTGGCTTATCCCCAATTTGCATATATAATTTACTTATAAGTCCCTAGTAAAGTGGTACTACATGCATCCAGGACTTGTAAATTAAATGCTACTACTGGGCCTGCAGCACTGATTGTGCCTTCCACTTAAGTAGCCTTTAAACATGTCTCAGGCCTGACACTGCAGCCTTTGTGTGCAGTTCTAAACTGCCATTTCGACCTGACAAAATAAACCTTTTGCCAGGCCAAAACGTTCCTTTTTAACACATATAAGTCACTGCTAGGGTAGGCCCTGGACTGCCCAGAGGGAAGGGTGCATTATATTTAAAGAGTTGGACATGCACTTTTAATTTGTGCAAGTCCTGGTAGTGACAGACTCTTAAATTCATTTGTCTCTACTGCAAGGCCTACCTCTCCCATAGGATAGCACTGGAGTTACCTTATTACATTTAATAAGCTGTAATTTCCAAATGGGAACAGGTAACCAGTTCATGTTTAGTGTCTTTGGAAATGTAATGAAAAATCCTTTCTTGTGGTCATTTAAAGTTATAATTTTGAAAATACCACTTTTAGGCAGTTGCACAAACAATACAGGGTTGGGCCCTTAGTCAGTAAGGCTGGGCCACTCAAATCTCAAACAACACCAGAATTGCCAGCACTGATACACATTAACAAACTCACTTATGTCCGTGAGCACACAACTGAATCACTGTGATCACCATTTATTTGAACAATTATTTTGATAGTTACTTGTTGACTCCATTAAGCAAAATATGGAACAATTTCTCATATTTATACATATACAGCACAAATATTATGGACATGACCATAACTGTGCATAATTAATACAATCCATACAAAAAAAAAATATATACAAATATGTATATCGCACAAAAATATAATACTCAAAAGTTTGTGCCCAGGTTCTGACTTTTTGTTGCACTTTAGGAACTAAATTTGTTTTTATCACCATTCAAAACTTACTAAATGGACTGTGACAAAACAGTGCCTATAAAGGACTCAGGGAGGATTTACTGCTCATATAGCTTTACAACCATTTGCATCACTGAGCTCCAATAGTAATTATTTACAATGCACTTGGTTGGTGAAACTACTGTTGACGCGTTTCAAACCCTTGTCTCTTTGTGGGTTCTCCTCAGGACTCTTTTGAGCACTGCAAAGAGAATGAAAAAAAAAACTAATTTAGATTCTATGCACATACCATTGCATGGATTACAACATACTGTGCTCACACACACACATCATATTACCTCTTGTACTTTATTTCATTCACATAGCAACATTTATGGCAGGACACAACATCACTCTGGCTTAATCCTACAACAACGCAAATGTGACCCAATTATTCAAAACCTGTTCTTTACTGACCAATTATAAAAGCCTTAAACAATAAATCCGAAAAACTCACTGAATTCGGGGGAGGCCTTATCTTGCTTCCATTAAGGAAATGAGATGGTCCTTAATGTTGTTCCATCCACTTACTTCAACCAAACGACACCACTTGTTAAATGAACTTTCCAAACCAAAAACTTTCTACATCATGTTACACGGATTTTATCCGCCAATGCCGTGCTTGATACAGAGCGACTGGATGACTACTTTGCCGCATTCAAGAGGGAAACTCGCATATGTACTGCATAACCAACTATAGTTGTTTAAAAAGACCCGCAAGCGGTCGCATCTACAAAACCTTTCACAAACCGTTATTGTGCGGAACCTAAAGCCTCTGTGACTTACTTTAAAATGCTCCTCTAACTTCTCGATTGTAGTCCCGTAGTAGTGCCACCATGTCATGCAGCTGTTCTACTTGCAATGGGTGTGTTGCAAACAAGCACTTTTCAATGTTCCCAAATCCAATAGCAGACATTTTGGCTTTGTGTATTCCTCCTAGACAGCCACACACAATAGCCAGACATCAGTGGCAGGATGGGAGGACGGAGATGGGCACAGCCCTAATTACACTTGAATAGGCTGTGTCCTACCTCCACACAAAGGGCTGCATACCTCCTGTAGTTAGTCTTGATCCAGGACAGGGAAGGCAGAATGCCTGGGGACTTCAAAGGGAACCTCTAGAAGCTTCTCCCACTTCAAAGGCAGAACTGGGTGTAACTATTGGACTTCAGACACCAACTCTTCAGTACACTTCTGGACTTGTGGATACTCTGCCAGGAAGAATGACAGCTGTGCTGCTGAAAGGACTGCCACTCTGTTGGACTGATGCCCTGCTGGACTACTGCCTTGTTGAACTGCTGCCTTGCTGTGCTTACCTGTTACCTGCTGCCCTCTAGCCTGGGTGAGAAGGACTGGTCCTGCATCTGTTGAACCCAGGACCCCAAAGTGACTCCAAGGGCTAGTTGGCTGGCCTCCTGACTGGAGCCTCAGGGACAGAAGGCTTCAATAACCTTGAACTCAACACCTGGACACTGCCATTTGTGAGTCCTACTCTGTCAAGTAGTTCCATCCCAGGCTTGGACCCTAGGAAGTGGGCCTGAAGGTGCTCTGACAGCTGATCTGTGGATCCAGCAGAACTTACGCATCTACTCTGCTGAGACGCACAACCACGGGCAGAATTGATGCATTGCCTCTGCTGTGATGTTTGTCTCATTGCAAGGACTCTGAATCAACCTCGCAGTACCTATCAGAACAGCTGCATCGCCTCGGCTTTGCGACATATCCTAGACAAGGGACCTCGCAATGCTCAGCAACCATGATTTAAGGCACTCTTGTTCAGTGGGCCCAACTGGATCCCTTTAGCCAGCCAGAGGTTCATCTCAGTCAGCATTAAATTGTGACTTTGTCCCTGTCCAGTGCAACCAGATATTCACAGTTGGTGCTTTGCACTTTTTGGCAATATTTTCAATGAAATCTTTAAAATTGCATATCTCCGGATCTCCTGATTGGATGTTTGTTGTTTTGGTCTTATTTTATTTATGAAAGAAAAATCTATTTTTCTAAAACTGGTGTGGGATCCTTTTGTGGTGTGTTTTCACTTTGTTACTGTTTGAAGTGTTGCAGAAGTACTTAACAGATTTCCTCTGAGTTAAGACTGATTGCTCTGTCCCAAACTACCCAAGGTTTGAGCACAGGTTAATTTAAGGTTTGCTTGTGACTTCACCCTGGCAAGAATTGTGGTTCCTGCTTGAGTAGGGTTTCACCCCCCTCAACCAGTGGCCCAATTACTTACAAATACCGTATTGCCTGTAGTAGGCGATTGGTGCATTAAATGTCAAACGTCCAGCAACCTGAATGTTTTAGGTCGGCTTTTCCTTCTGCTTGTGTGAAGGAGTAATGCATCCAGCACCCAAGTGCAATGCATTTGAACTACTAAAATGCACTTTGTGCAGTCAATAACTAGGCCACATAAATGAAAACAAGCGTACGGATGGTCTGACACTATGGTTTGTTTTTACTTCTGTAAGCGAAATCAGTGAAGAGCAGCTTCTCCATGCAGGCTCTGTACTAGCCGCCATGGGTTCCAACATGTACATAATTTGTCCAAAGCTTGCGAGCAAATCAAGATGTATGAGTTTATGTCCCAATGTAACTTACCCCCAAGCTCAAAGTTGGGAACATTTTGACTGGAAATAATAAGACCTGCACTTGGTCACACCCAATGCACTGTGCCTTCTGTTCTTCTGCAGATGTATGGTAGTGTTACATGGAGGATATAGGGCGAGTGCAGGCATAGGCTGCTAAGTGAGGTTTGTAACATATACATATTATGGTGCTCTATTTGCAAAAAACTAAGTGCAAGGGCCCAAGGTATTCCACTATAGCTGGCCCCACCCAAAGTGGCTGCCATTGCTGCTAAATGAAAGTGCCAGCATTACCTACTATCTCTGTGAAAAATTGGCCAAATTTTTCCAACAAAAAGTGGAGTCTATTTTCTCTTCATTTAGCCTAGCTCAAAAGGGGTTGAGAACGATGCCTCCGAATATAGAACCAAACAAACCGGCATTAGTCAATTTCTCTCTGTTAGAGACACCAGACACAATCAAACTTCTGAGTTCCATTCGGTCTGGATCCCCGATGGATCCATGTCCGGCATCGGTATTAAAGCAAATTCCAGAAGTTATAGGATCGGCTCTTACACCATTGTTGAATAACATAATTACAACGGGCAAATTCCCCAGTAATTGGAAGAAGGCTTCTATCCTTCCCTTATTGAAAAAACCCACCCTGGACCCTACCGATCCAAACAATTATAGGCCAATCTCAAGACTCCCGCTTCCCGCCAAGATTATTGAAAAGGCCATGAACATTCAGCTCAGCACATTTCTGCTATCTAACAATCTACTCGATTCATCGCAATACGGGTTTAGAGCAGAACACAGTACTGAACTGGCCCTAATCAAATCCACAGAGGAGGTGCGAGAGGCGCTGGACAGAGGAGGAAAGGCGATTGTGATTATGTTAGATCTGTCAGCAGCCTTCGACACCGTCCATCATGAAGTTCTTATGGACCGGTTGTCTGAAGTAGGAGTTCACGGTGCAGCTTGGAACCTTCTACAGTCCTTCCTCTCTGGAAGAACGCAAACAGTGGACCTGGACATTCATAGGTCAAAGCCTTTCTCCCTCCCGTGTGGGGTGCCACAGGGCTCATCGATAAGCCCAACACTTTTTAATGTGTATGTGATCTCTTTGGCGGGCCTAATTAAATCCTACGGCTTCCAAACCACCTCCTATGCAGACGACACGCAAATAGTGTTGTCAATTAGAGATGGGGAAGAGAAGGAAACAGGAGCTCGCTTTCATGATTGCATGAGGGCCATCTCAGGTTGGATGTCGTCCAACTGCCTGAAACTAAATTCAGGCAAAACAGAGGTTATTATGTTTGGAAACAACCCTAACCTATGGACGCCAGATTGGTGGCCTGCAGAGCTGGGCCTCTGCCCTTCTCCCACCAGGAAAGCAAAAAACCTGGGGGTGATTATGGACAATAAGCTCTCTTTTGGCGATCACATAAGCTCGGTGGTCTCGACATGTTTTTTAATCCTGAGAATCATTAGGAAAATAAAGTTCTTTCTTCCGGAGAGCAGTCTCAGGACAGTGATCACGGCCCTTATTATGGCACGGATTGACTACTGTAACAGTCTATATTTAAATGCCCAAAAACAGCATGTTAACAGGCTTCAAATTGCACAGAATGCTGCAGCCAGAATGCTAACAGGTATTCCCAAATTCGTCTCTGTAAAGAAGGAGCTAAAACAGTTACACTGGCTCCCTGTGAAGCTAAGGGTACGCTTTAAAGCGCTCTGCACTGTCTTTAAAGCCCTCAATGGAATTGGCCCGAACCATTTGAGGCAAAAATTTAAATGGTACGTCCCCGCAAGGAACCTTCAGTCCACAGGGGCAAAACTAGTCCTAGTTCCTCCGATCAAAAAGGCTAGCTGGGGGGGCAGAAGTTTCATCACCTGTGCCTCTAAGGCATGGAATGAGCTTCCACCCCATTTGAGGAATTCAGCAGATCTCCTTTCCTTTAGAAGGGGGCTGAAAACATGGCTTTTCTCACAGTAAAATCTCTATCACTGACGACCAGCAGGTATGCTCAGCGCCAGGACACCCTTGGGTAACCGTGCGCTATATAAACTCAAATAACATAACATACTATCCATCACACTTAACAAGTCTGACATATTGACTATTGCAGGTCACTCCAAGCTGTAGGAATGGCTGGAAGTGTGAGTTGTATTATTCTGTAATGCACTGAATTGCTAAAAAGCATGCTATGCTAAAACAAATAATCTGTGAGCGCCAAAGTGCATGCACTCTCATACATAAGAGCAGGCGTTTAAAAATAAGTGCTGAGAAACACCAACACAAACTAAGCAATAGTTGCAGGGTTATTTGTATAATGGCTACCAAGATTTAGGACAGAATGTTGGTTTTAATATAGCATGACCCCCTTTCCTATTAGGCTTCTATGTGTGTCTGTTTAGCTATGCATCGTGGTCATAATGGTACTCTTTGTCCTGATGCTCGGTATGTTCTGGGTAACATGTGACTTAACAGCACATTGCCATAGTTATACAGTTTTTTCTTGACATCACAATGACAGTGTTCTACTTGGTGCATATTACCATGGTGTTTAGTGCTGCAGCTTGTTTGAGCTAAATATTGCAGGAACCATGAGATGTGGTGGCTTTCAGCCATATGCACGAACCCGCATGTGTTTAACTGGGCTTTGTTAATTTTTTGTGGATCTTTTCTTTGCCATCCATTGGTGTTCTTGATTAGTCCTGGGAGGAGCGCACCGAGTTTTACTCCATGGAAATCGGGGGAGTTCAAAAAAACTCTGTGAGATTCCGCAGAATTCCGCAAACGGGTGGAAATAGGCACATTGCACTGTGATTTAGCACCGGGAGCTTGTTCTGCGCTGAAAAATCAGCACAAATGGCACCCCACAGCGCAGTAGAGCATGCAGCTGCTGAAGTTGATTTTACTGCTGCTAAAGTAGATTTTCTACCCGAGCAGTAGCTTTCTGACTGTGAACAATCGCGACCACCCGCATTGGAGAAATCTCAGCCGGTGCCCTCCTAGTGACCGAAAATCATGCTAGGAGTCAGCAAATCACGCTCACACTCACCCAATATTGTTTTCAAGCTATGTGTGGAAAAAAACTCAGCCCGCAGCCTATGTGTGAATAAAAACTCAGTGCGCAGTGGTTGGCAGAATTTGGCCAGCATTTAGAGCTACGCTTAGCCAAATCCACCAATTCCGCCATCAGAGTGGAATATATATTTCGCCCATCCCTATTCTTGATTGACACAAGTGTTTTTGTATTCTGGCAACCATTTAGCAAACCTTGGGCCATATTATCAAGAAGGGCGTTAAAGTTATCGCCGCTTTAGCGGCAGGAAACTACCGCTAAAGCGGCAATAATAGGCTTGATAATATGCCCTTGTGAATTCCAATAGCAGCCCATGTTGACACCAGAACATGGGCTTCTATGGGAATTCACAAGGGCATATTATCAAGCCCATTATCGCCGCTTTAGCGGCAGTTTCCTGCCGCTAAAGCGGAGATAATTTTAACGCCGTTCTTGATAATATGGCCCTATATGTTTGTGATTTCTGCTACCCGGTCTTACTCGTTCATTCGTGAGTTGTATTATTATGGCTGGCATATATTTGCTGATACAAAAATAAACCAAAACGAGTTAATATGCTTCAGGAGCTAAGCTAGAATCATATCATCATAATCTCCAAAAAATCTTGTCACTTTGATTTAAGGATGATTCAGCTCTGCTGGATAAGCAGCTGATGCTACACATGCTGGGTGATCAGAGCACTCACAATAGTCAATTTGACAGAATTTCCCTTCCCTGTATAATGAAATGATAACAGTATGTGTGTGCTGAAGGCAATTTTCAGTTTATTCAGGTACCAACAATATCTGCTTTCTCTGGAAGAAACTGTCACTTCTCTTGGCAGGTTGTCGGATAATATTTGAACATAAACATGTAAAGGTTTTCAGTGTTTAAAATTAGAATTATTTTGTGCTTCCAGATGTATTGGTAGATTCAAGAATGCTCAGTGTAATAACTGTGATAGGAATAGGGTGTGTTATTTTGTGCTAATATTTTTATAGTCCAGGGGCCTGATTCACAAAGGCAACTTACACTTTTGAGTAATTTACGCCTTTAAGTAAGTGTGCTACTGTTAGCCCGGTCAGCCTTGGGGCAGGGGGGTCTTCCACCAATTTTTTTGGCATGCACACCTCTGATTTTTCTAACTTCAGTTTTGTTGGCCTTAGGACTCCGTGCACTTTACCACTGCTAACCAGTGCTAAGGTACTTGTTCTCACTCCCTAAAACATGGTAAAATTGTCTTACACCTGAACGGCATATTTAATGTACTTATAAGTCTCTAATAAAGTGGTATACACTACACCCAGGGCTGGTAAATTGAATGCTACTAGTGAGCATGCTGCACTTATTTGCCACCCACTTAAGTAGCCCCTTACAACATGTCCAAGGCCTGCCATTGCAGCCTGATGGCAGTGTTAAACTGCCAATACGACTTGATACATTAAACCTCTAGAGCTGCCTTAAACTCCCTTTTTATTACATATAAGTCACTCCTAAATTAGGCCCTAGACAGCCCATAGGCCAGAGTGCATTGTAATTAAAATGTTGGACGTATAAGTTTAAGTTTTGCATATCATGATAGTGAAAAATTCACAAATTCGTTTTTCACTACTATGAAGAATACCTCTCATAGAATATCATTGGGTTACCAACATTTAATAGTTGGTAACTTTTGTGTGGGAACAGGTAGAAATGTCATGTTTGGTGTCTAATAAATTTAAATTTAAATCCCTCTTTAATAGTAATGTTGGATTTTAAATCACAATTCTGAAAATGCCACTTTTAGAAAGTCTATAAGCAAAAAAGGGGGAAACACCTGGACCTTATATCTTTTAGATATGGAAATGATTTCTCATACAGATCAAACACCTTACTTTATTTGTCTGATCAGGTATTTTTATTTTACCTTATTTTTCAAAATTCTTTTTTCATTTTCATACATTTATTAAAGTATGTGGAAAGAAAACAATGAAGTCATAACACATTTTCATCATTGCACTATCATTACAAAAGACATAAACATTATTACATTGATACATCACAACATCTTAAAAAGGTAAGCGACAACAAAAACGTCTTACACCAAATAAATAGCGTGGTACATTTTTTTGATCCTACACACATTCAAAATTGTCTCTACAAGGTATCAAGGATAATCACGGGGAGCGTTTTACTATGACTGATAGGGGTATAAGAACTAGCCCTCAGTCATGGAAAGAGTTGTATTCTCACTCCCTCAATGTTTTGTATTGCCAGCGCGTTTCGAGTCCCCGGCTTACGAGTACAGGGGCTCTCATCAGGGCTTCTGAATTTTATGAGCGATGATGTTGTCTGGTGAAAGGTTTTCCTTAATGCAGACTTTAAGCTTCTTGGGACAGGAGTTCGAGTATTTTCTTCTGAAATGCAGACCGATTCTTATTTATGTTCGTTCTTTCTAGCGCGGCTGGGTACTGTTTGGCTACCTGATTGTGACGTGCTTTCATCGACAACCGCTTCAGTATTACTTCTGCACGTGCGGCTTTTTAGATAACGGTTTTCTGGGCGCTACTGCTTGTTCCCCAAGCCGCTTCAAATCACGAGTTGCAAGCCGAATCTGGTCGCTCCTCGCGTGTCTCAATCTAAATTGTCGATGAAAGCACGTCACAATCAGATAGCCAAACAGTACCCAGCCGCGCTAGAAAGAACGAACATAAATAAGAATCGACACAACCAGCGCTGGTGCATTTCTTTTGATGTGAAAGGAGGATTAGTTGGTGTTTATATTCAGGAAGCCCCGCTCCTGGAGCACTGGCCGCCCTGTCAAGGCCGTGGACTCCTTGCGTGGCATCGTGGAGTTGGATATATATATATATATATTTGCTGTGCACCAATAAATCTTTAAGCTGATTTTCACCGACGAGAGTGCTGGTCCTTACTGTTGAAAGGCAGTGGAGCGTGAGATATATATATATATATATATATATCACCACGAAAATCCCAGGAATGTATCCGCTACGGCAGCAGCAGCAGCGCAACACCACAGGCACAGACTCCAAAGGCAGAAGTATTCAACAGATGGGTTTATTCACACATCTATGTCCAAAAGTGACGCGTTTCGGCCGCCAGACATGCGGCCTTGATCACATATATATATATGCTCTTTGATGCACCGTGAACGGCGCACTCGCGGACGGGTACTTTACAAACGCGGGGGTGCGCCCGCGATATTTATCCAAGCTCTTTTGCGTTGCCAATAAACTCTAGCAACTGCCCCCGTGAGTGCTGTTTTTCTTTTTGGGAAACAAGGAAACGGAGCTTTGAAGGCAGTAAAGAGTGGTACTGCTGCAGAGTACAAATAAAAATTCCTGCTAGATAGAGATATCTGACTTTTGTCTAGTGGCAGTTTTGACGCCATAAAGGCCTTGCTGGAAAGAACAGATCTGTATTATGTGGATAGCTAAGTGGATTGGTAAAGCCACGCAGTAGAAACACTTTGAAACAGATGAAATGTATGTGAGAGAGGGGCTATGGAGAGATGTAAGGATGGTAGTGAGGGAGTCAAAGGAGGTCATAGTGTGCAATTGTAAAGCACACGTTCACCCGTAGGCATCTTGGTGCCAAATTGCTGGTCGCACTGGCTTTCACCAGCGCCAAAAGGCTGCGATGATGGGTATGTGGCAAGGTAAAGTAATACTGTGTCTTTTTTCTCTCTTTCTTGGTCTTTTTGGAGAGCGTACGGATTTCGCAAAGGAAAGGTAAGCGACTTCGTCATTATTTACTGTTAAACACTTCACTCACGCACACACCCACCTACACTTTAAAACCAACAACCTATCTGCCTTCTACGTAGGATAGTGTTTTAAAAGGATAGTTTTAGGCACTAGCAGAGATGGCATATCGTTGGATGAATGCTGCCAAGGTCCTAAGTCTGGTTCTGGAGTCCAGCTCTGAGGCAGGATCAGAGACTGAGACAGCAGATACTGAGACAGCATCTGAGGGAGAGGACAATGGAGCCGAATCTGGGAGTGATTTTTCAGTCGGCGCAGTTCCATCCGACCACTCATCTTCCAGCGATTCTGAAGGAGACGATGTCAGTCGTGCTGTCCCTTTGCCAGCACAGTCTGTGCGGCAGGACACCAGTAACAGGTTAGAGCAACTCAGAGTGCAGGCACGTGCGGCCGCAAGCACAGACGGAGTGCTGTCTTGGCAGCCTCCCAATTTAGTTCAGCCCCAAATTCCTCCTTTCACGGGTGACGCTGGATGTAAAGTCGATACAGCAAATTTTATGCCAATTGACTACTTCCATCTCTTTTTGGATGTTGACTTCCTTGACGAAATTGTGCAGTAAACAAATTTGCGTGCCGAACAATTTCTGAGGGAGCAAGGAGGCACTCTTGGGCCTCATTCTAGGGCGCGCAAGTGGACTCCCACTTCTTTAGGGGAGTTGAAGATATTTTTGGGCCTCACGCTTAAAATGGGGGTAGTGCATAAACCAACCTTGCTATCCTACTGGTCTACTCGCACGGTTTGGTTAACCCCCATCTTCGCACCATACATGAGCAGAGATCGCTTTTTGCTATTGCAGCGCATGCTGCATTTCAATGACAATTCTGCTGCATTGCCCCGGGCCCATCCAGACCATGACAGGTTGTTCAAAATTCGGCCTGTTGTGGAACATTTGTCTGCCAGGTTTCCAGAGGTTTATACTCCTGGAAAGAATATAGCCATTGATGAGTCCTTGATCTTGTATAAAGGGCGGCTGCTGTTTAGGCAGTACATTCCGAGCAAACGTGCTCGCTATGGCATCAAGCTGAACATGCTGTGTGAGAGCTCGACTGGCTATGTGTACAGCTTGAGAGTGTATACAGGGAAGGACACAACTCTTAACCCTGTAGGTTGCCCTCCCACGCTAGGGGTCACAGGAAAGATCGTATGGGAGCTTGTCCAGCCACTTCTTCACAAAGGTTATAACCTTTATGTGGACAATTTCTATACAGGAGTAGAACTGTTCAGTGAGCTCTACAAAGCTGGCACCGTGGCTTGCGGTACAATTCGTTGTCGCCGCAAAGGATTCCCGCAGGAGCTTGTTTGCAAGAAGCTCCAGAAATCCCAGAGCACTGCGTTGCGTTCCAACGAACTGCTCGCTGTCAAGTTCTCAGATAGGCGTGACGTGTACGTGCTCACTACAATTCATGCTGAGAGCACTTCCCCTGTCACGGTTTGGGGTCAGATGGCCGAAGTCCACAAGCCCACCTGTATACTTGATTACAACAAGTACATAGGCGGAGTGGACAAGAACGACCAGGTTCTTCAGCCATACAATGCGAGTCGTAAAACTCGCACTTGGTATAAGAAACTGTTTACGCACCTGATCCAGATGGCAACATACAATGCGTATGTTGTTTATCGTGAGACCACCACAGGAAGACTCATGTCTTTCCTTGACTTTCAGTTGTCTGTGATTGAAAGTCTCACTGCTACAGAAGCAGCAGCCTCCACTTCATGTGTTCTGGAGGACGTGGCAAGGCTGCAGGAGCGACACTTTGCTGATAAAATTTCTGCAACACCCAAAAAGGAGCAACCATGTCGTCGGCGTAAAGTGTGCTCGATGCAGGGAAAGAGGCAGGAGACTCGTGTTTACTGTCCCCAGTGCCCAAGTAAGCTTGCCTTCTGTTTTCCTACTTGCTTTATGTTGTACCATACTAAAGCAAAATACTGGGAAATTGACTGAGGTGGAGCTGCCAATAGGTAAACCTTTCAATTGGTGTGAATGGATACCTACTGTCTGTGGGCCACTCCTTCACTACGCAAGCAGCTGCAGAATATTTCTTCCTCTACTTCAGGAAATCATGGACTTCTCAACACCTTTATCTGCTTTCAGAACGTGGTAGTTGTTCTGTTCTCCAATTGACAAGTGCATTATAGTCCCCACGCTGCACATACTGGTGGACAGAACATATGCCACGTTGTCATGGAGTACCCGTGTTTCACATTCAACCGTTCTTCGTAGTTTATGATGTTCTCTTTAGGAAGCTTTTGAAAATTTCCAGCATGTTTGCCTTAGTTTCAAAGGTAGATATGCTTGCTCAGCTCGAGGAATGTTTTTGCGGCATACCCGGGCACCCCCCAACTTGCATCCACAAACTGGAAGGAGTTGGATAGAGCATTGTGAGAGCATTGATAGCACGTGACAGAAATGTTCACTCAAGCTTCAAGTAGCTAGAGATGGAAGGCATTAGTATAGGGTCTCTTAACAATTGGACAGGATTAGTCAGGACTCTGAGGACAGACACACGAACGGGTTAGAACAGCTTACGGTAGGTGCGCTTTCCGAGGAATATTGCAAAGGTAGAAAGCAGATAGTAAAGGTAGTATAGATACACGTCCAGACTTCATCTTCACCCATGGATTCAAATCCATTGCTGCCACACTCACACTGAATTTACTGTAGTACTTATGGGTCAATGCTGCTTGCCATGTTCATCCTCCGTTAGAACTTAGTAGATGGTCAGTTTGCTGTATGATAAGTGCATTACAGTCTCTGCACATAACGGTGGATTGGACATATGCTACGTTGTCACGGACTACCCGTGTTTCACATTCATCCGTTCATAGTTTATGATGTTATCTTTTGAAAATTTCCAGCATGTTTGCCTTAGTTTTAAAGGTAGATATGCTTGCTCAGCTCGAGGAATGTTTTTGCGGCATACTCGTGCACCCCCCAACTTGCATCCACAAACTGGAAGGAGTTGGATTTAGCATAGTGAGTGCACTAAAGGTGCATGAAAGACATGTCTTCCTGAGCCTCATGTGGCTGTCATGGAAGCCATTAGTATAGGTTCACTGGGCATGCGTTCGGTAACGTTCAGGAAGAAGGAGGTGGAGATTTGACAGGTGGTAAAATATAGTCAAACTCATTATGGGGCACATCCATCAATGTAGGCTTTTGCGATTCCTCAATTGCGATTATTCTGGAATCGCAATTAAGGAATTGCAAAAGCCTATGCATGTAGGAATCACTATAAAATTAGCGATTCCCAAACATTCCTTATTTGCGACTCGCAAATTGCGAGTCGCAAATAAGGAATGCTTTCCCATTCTTTCCTATGGGCATACAGGCCCATAGGAATGAATGGGAAATTGCATGCGCAATTTCAAGGGTGTCAAAAGGACACCCTGTTGCACCCCTGAAATTGATCTGTGCACACATGTTGCACACACACATGCCCCAAGGGCATGTGTGTGTGTAACCTATAACTTTGAAAAATGCACTTTAGTGCATTTTTCAAAGTTTTTGCAAATTACCATCAAGTTCAAATTGATGGTAATTTGCGGCCCCTATTAGCGAAATCGTTATTTGCGATTTCATCATGCATTGCATTTAGGAATCGCAATTTGCGATTCCTTAAATGCAATCGCAATTTAAGAAATCGCAATCAATTGCCATTTCTTAAATTGCGAGAGCCTTACAGTTTGATGCATCGCAGAAGGCCTTTTTGCGGGCGCAAACGGCCGATTTTTGCGAATCGCACCGTTTGCGCTCGCAAAAAAGGTTGATGCATGTGCCTGTTTGTCTTGTGGCATATGAATGTGATGGGCCCTTGCATGGCGGCGGTATGTTTGATGAGTGCAAGTGATCTGGTTGTTTGGGCCCGTGCCTGGCGGTATGGAAGTCTTGTGTGTGGTGTGTGAATGGCGTGTGAATGGACCATAAAGTGGTTGGTGCCTTGATGTGGCTTTATGGCTCCCCTTCAGAAGGCTTGGCTTCATTATTTATATACTTTGATAAGTATTTGTGCTTTGAAGCCAGCGTTTCTGGAGGTGCTAAAACCAACCTGTGTAAGTGGTGGACTAGCTTTATCAAATTAGTGTTAGATTTATATTTGTTGCGGTTTAACTCCTTAACAGTGGCGCGAATTCCGCCGCGTTGCGGGAGTTTTAATGAGTGGGTGGGGTTGCATCGGCCAACGGACGTGCACAGCACTAGCCAGGTAGTGCTCGCGACTGCCGTTGGCCGACGCGCGCACGGAACGGGTTAATGGCCTTTTGTAAGATTTTTTTTTTGTCAAAATGGGTAGCAGGGGACTTTCTGCCCTAGCTCAGTCGTCACCTAGGTAAACCTTCACATTTTTGAGTAGTAGACAAAGGGGGAAGTACAAGGGTGAATGACTTGCGTGGCTCTCACTGCTTTTTTTTTACCCAACATGCCCTGCTAACCTCATATTTAGTTGAAAAAACCTCTTTTTCCACACATTTTTGTGTGGGAAAGTTGTGGGATCACTGGGTTGACACGAATTTCCTACCACCTAGCGTTCCCCCAGGTCTCCCGATAAAAATGGTGCCTCACTCGTGTGGGAGGCCCAAGTACCCGCGACAGGCAAGGGCCCAAAACGTATTAAGGCGACATCAAAATTGCCTATCACAAAAAGACCTTGTTTTGCAAGGGGGTCACCTGGGTTTTTGGCCCCGTGCTCGGCGGCCAGCTAGGGAAACCTACCAAACCCACACATTTCTGAAAACTAGACACCCGAGGGATTCCAGGGAGGTATAGCTTGCGTGGATCACCCAACGTTTTCTTACCCAGAATCCCCTGCAAACCTCAAATTTAGCTGAAAAAATCACTTTTTCCTCACATTTTGTGTGGGAAAGTTGTGGCATCACTGGGCTGACACGAATTTCCTTCCACCTAGCGTTCCCCCAGGTCTCCCGATAAAAATGGTGCCTCACTCGTGTGGGAGGCCCAAGTACCCGCGACAGGCAAGGGCCCAAAACGTATTAAGGCGACATCAAAATAGCCTATCACAAAAAGACCTGGTTTTGCAAGGGGGTCATCTGGGTTTCTGGCCCCGTGCTCGGCGGCCAGCTAGGGAAACCTACCAAACCCACACATTTCTGAAAACTAGACACCCGGGGGATTCCAGGGAGGTATGGCTTGCGTGGATCACCCAACGTTTTCTTACCCAGAATCCCCTGCAAACCTCAAATTTAGCTGGAAAAAAATCACTTTTTCCACACATGTTTGTGTGGGAAAGTTGTGGCATCACTGGGCTGACACGAATTTCCTACCACCCAGCATTCCCTCGGGTCTCCCGATAAAAATGGTGCCTCACTCGTGTAGGAGGCCCAAGTACCCGCGACAGGCAAGGGCCCAAAACGTATTGAGGCAACATCAAAATTGCCTATCACAAAATGTTTTGGCCCGTTTCCTGTCGCGGGTACTTGGGCCTCCCACACGAGTGAGGCAACGTTTTTATCGGGAGACCCTGGGGAATGCTGGGTGGTAGGAATTTTGTGTCAGCCCGGTGATGCCACAACTTTCCCACACAAAAATGTGTGGAAAAAGTGATTTTTTCAGCTAAATTTGAGGTTTGCAGGGGATTCTGGGTAAGAAAACGTTGGGGGATCCACGCAAGCCATACCTCCCTGGAATCCCCCGGGTGTCTAGTTTTCAGAAATATGTGGGTTTGGTAGGTTTCCCTTGCTGGCCGCCGAGCACGGGGCCAAAAACCCAGGTGACCCCCTTGCAAAACCAGGTCTTTTTGTGATAGGCAATTTTGATGTCTCCTCAATACGTTTTGGGCCGTTTCCTGTCGCGGGTACTTGGGCCTCCCACACGAGTGAGGCACCATTTTTATTGGGAGACCTGGGGGAACGCTGGGTGGTAGGAAATTCGTGTCAGCCCGGTGATGCCACAACTTTCCCACACAAAAATGTGTGGAAAAAGTGATTTTTTCAGCTAAATTTGAGGTTTGCAGGGGATTCTGGGTAAGAAAACGTTGGGGGATCCACGCAAGCCATACCTCCTTGGAACCCCCCGGGTATCTAGTTTTCAGAAATATGTGGGTTTGGTAGGTTTCCCTAGCTTGCCGCCGAGCACGGGGTCAAAAACCCAGGTGACCCCCCTTGCAAAACCAGGTTGTTTTGTGATAGGCAATTTTGATGTACCCTCAATACGTTTTGGGCCCTTGCCTGTCGTGGGTACTTGGGCCTCCCACACAAGTGAGGTACCATTTTTCTCGGAAGACTTTGAGGAACGCGGGGTGGGTGGAATTTTGTGGATCCACGCAGATTCCAGAACTTTCCACCACAGAAATGTGAGGAAAATGTGTTTTTTTTGGACAATTTGTTGGGTTTGCAAGGGATTCTGGGTAACAGAACCTGGTGAGAGCCAGCCAAGTCACCCCATCCTGGATTCCCCTGGGTGTCTAGTTTTTAAAAATGTATAGGTTTGCTAGGTTTCCCTAGGTGCCGGCAGAGCTAGGGTTCAAAATCTACAGCTAGGCACTTTGGAAAAAAAGGGTCCATTTTCACTGCGAAAATATGGTGTGTCCACGTTGCGTTTCGAGCCGTTTCCTGTCGCGGGTGCTTGGGCCTCCCACACAAGTGAGGTACCATTTTTCTCGGAAGACTTTGGTGAACGCGGGGTAGGTGGAATTTTGTGGATCCACGCAGATTCCAGAACTTTCCACCACAGAAATGTGAGGAAAATGTGGTTTTTTGGACAATTGTTTAGGTTTGCTAGGGATTCTGGGTAACAGAACCTGGTGAGAGCCAGCCAAGTCACCCCATCCTGGATTCCCCTGGGTGTCTAGTTTTCAAAAATGTATAGGTTTGCTAGGTTTCCCTAGGTGCCGGCAGAGCTAGGGTTCAAAATCTGCAGCTAGGCACTTTGCAAAAAAGGGTCCGTTTTCACTGCGAAAATGTGGTGTGTTCACGTTGCGTTTTGGGCCGTTTCCTGTCGCGGGTAGTTGGGCCTCCCACACAAGTGAGGTACCATTTTTCTTGGAACACTTTGGGGAACACGGGGTGGGTGGAATTTTGTGGATCCATGCAGATTCCAGAACTTTCCACCACAGAAATGTGAGCAAAAAGGGGTTTCTTTGACAATCTTTTAGGTTAGCAAGGGATTCTGGGTAACAGAACCTGGTGAGAGCCAGCCAAGTCACCCCATCCTGGATTCCCCTGGGTGTCTAGTTTTCAAAAATGTATAGGTTTGCTAGGTTTCCCTAGGTGCCGGCAGAGCTAGGGTTCAAAATCTACAGCTAGGCAGTTTGCAAAAAAGGGTCCGTTTTCACTGCGAAAATGTGGTGTGTCCACGTTGCGTTTTGGGCCATTTACTGTCGCGGGTACTTGAGCCTCCCACACAAGTGAGGTACCATTTTTCTTGGAAGACTTTAAGGAACGCGGGGTGGGTGGAATTTTGTGGATCCACGCAGATTCCAGAACTTTCCACCACAGAAATGTGAGGAAAATGTGTTTTTTTTGACAATTTTTTAGGTTTGCAAGGGATTCTGGGTAACAGAACCTGGTGAGAGCCAGCCAAGTCACCCCATCCTGAATTCCCCTGGGTGTCTAGTTTTCAAAAATGTATAGCTTTGCTAGGTTTCCCTAGGTTCCGGCAGAGCTAGGGTTCAAAATCTACAGATAGGGACTTTGCAAAAGAAGGGTCTGTTTTCACTGCGAAAATGTGGTGTGTCTACGTTGTGTTTTGGGCCGTTTCCTGTCGCGGGTACTTGGGCCTCCCACACAAGTGAGGTACCATTTTTCTCGGAAGACTTTGGCAAACGTGGGGTGGGTGGAATTTTGTGGATCCACGCAGATTCCAGAACTTTCCACCACAGAAATGTGAGGAAAATGTGTTTTTTTGGACAATTTGTTAGGTTTGCATGGGATTCTGGGTAACAGAACCTGGTGAGAGCCAGCCAAGTCACCCCATCCTGGATTCCCATGGGTGTCTAGTTTTCAAAAATTTATAGGTTTGCTAGGTATCCCTAGGTGCCGGCAGAGCTAGGGTTCAAAATCTACAGCTAGGCACTTTGCAAAAAAAGGGTCCGTTTTCACTGCGAAAATGTGGTGTGTCCACGTTGCGTTTTGGGCCGTTTCCTGTCGCGGATACTTGGGCCTCCCACACAAGTGAGGTACCATTTTTCTCGGAAGACTTTGGCAAACGCGGGGTGGGTGGAATTTTGTGGATCCACGCAGATTCCAGAACTTTCCACCACAGAAATGTGAGGAAAATGTGTTTTTTTGGACAATTGTTTAGGTTTGCTAGGGATTCTGGGTAACAGAACCTGGTGAGAGCCAGCCAAGTCACCCCATCATGGATTCCCCTGGGTGTCTAGTTTTCAAAAATGTATAGGTTTGTTAGGTTTCCCTAGGTGCCGGCAGAGCTAGGGTTCAAAATCTACAGCTAGGCACTTTGCAAAAAAAGGGTCCGTTTTCACTGCGAAAATGTGGTGTGTCCACGTTGCGTTTTGGGCAGTTTCCTGTCGCGGGTACTTGGGCCTCCCACACAAGTGAGGTACCATTTTTCTCGGAAGACTTTGGGGAACGTGGGGTGGGTGGAATTTTGTGGATCCACGCAGATTCCAAAACTTTCCACCACAGAAATGTGTTTATTTTTTTATTTTTTTAGGTTTGCAAGGGATTCTGGGTAACAGAACCTGGTGAGAGCCAGCCAAGTCACCCCATCCTAGATTCCCCTGGGTGTCTAGTTTTCAAAAATGTATAGGTTTGCTAGGTGTCCCTAGGTGCCGGCAGAGCTAGGGTTCAAAATCTAGCTAGGCACTTTGCAAAAAAAGGGTCCGTTTTCACTGTGAAAATCTGGTGTCCACGTTGCGTTTTGGGCCGTTTCCTGTCGCGGGTACTTGGGCCTCCCACACAAGTGAGGTACCATTTTTCTCGGAAGACTTCGGGGAACGCGGGGTGGGTGGAATTCTGTGGATACACGCAGATTCCAGAACTTTCCACCACAGAAATGTGAGCAAAAAGGGGTTTCTTTGACAATCTTTTAGGTTAGCAAGGGATTCTGGGTAACAGAACCTGGTGAGAGCCAGCCAAGTCACCCCATCCTGGATTCCCCTGGGTGTCTAGTTTTCAAAAATGTATAGGTTTTCTAGGTTTCCCTAGGTGCCGGCAGAGCTAGGGTTCAAAATCTACAGCTAGGCAGTTTGCAAAAAAAGGGTCCGTTTTCACTGCGAAAATGTGGTGTGTCCACGTTGCGTTTTGGGCCATTTCCTGTCGCGGGTACTTGAGCCTCCCACACAAGTGAGGTACCATTTTTCTTGGAAGACTTTAAGGAACGCGGGGTGGGTGGAATTTTGTGGATCCACGCAGATTCCAGAACTTTCCACCACAGAAATGTGAGGAAAATGTGTTTTTTTGACAATATTTTAGGTTTGCAAGGGATTCTGGGTAACAGAACCTGGTGAGAGCCAGCCAAGTCACCCCATCCTGGATTCCCCTGGGTGTCTAGTTTTCAAAAATGTATAGCTTTGCTAGGTTTCCCTAGGTGCCGGCAGAGCTAGGGTTCAAAATCTACAGATAGGGACTTTGCAAAAGAAGGGTCTGTTTTCACTGCGAAAATGTGGTGTGTCTACGTTGTGTTTTGGGCCGTTTCCTGTCGCGGGTACTTGGGCCTCCCACACAAGTGAGGTACCATTTTTCTCGGAAGACTTTGGCAAACGTGGGGTGGGTGGAATTTTGTGGATCCACGCAGATTCCAGAACTTTCCACCACAGAAATGTGAGGAAAATGTGTTTTTTTGGACAATTTGTTAGGTTTGCAAGGGATTCTGGGTAACAGAACCTGGTGAGAGCCAGCCAAGTCACCCCATCCTGGAGTCCCATGGGTGTCTAGTTTTCAAAAATGTATAGGTTTGCTAGGTATCCCTAGGTGCCGGCAGAGCTAGGGTTCAAAATCTACAGCTAGGCACTTTGCAAAAAAAGGGTCCGTTTTCACTGCGAAAATGTGGTGTGTCCACGTTGCGTTTTGGGCCGTTTCCTGTCGCGGATACTTGGGCCTCCCACACAAGTGAGGTACCATTTTTCTCGGAAGACTTTGGCAAACGCGGGGTGGGTGGAATTTTGTGGATCCACGCAGATTCCAGAACTTTCCACCACAGAAATGTGAGGAAAATGTGTTTTTTTGGACAATTTTTTAGGTTTGCTAGGGATTCTGGGTAACAGAACCTGGTGAGAGCCAGCCAAGTCACCCCATCATGGATTCCCCTGGGTGTCTAGTTTTCAAAAATGTATAGGTTTGTTAGGTTTCCCTAGGTGCCGGCAGAGCTAGGGTTCAAAATCTACAGCTAGGCACTTTGCAAAAAAAGGGTCCGTTTTCACTGCGAAAATGTGGTGTGTCCACGTTGCGTTTTGGGCCGTTTCCTGTCGCGGGTACTTGGGCCTCCCACACAAGTGAGGTACCATTTTTCTCTGAAGACTTTGGGGAACGAGGGGTGGGTGGAATTTTGTGGATCCACGCAGATTCCAGAACTTTCCACCACAGAAATGTGAGGAAAATGTGTTTTTTTGGACAATTTGTTAGGTTTGCAAGGGATTCTGGGTAACAGAACCTGGTGAGAGCCAGCCAAGTCACCCCATCCTGGTTTCCCCTGGGTGTCTAGTTTTAAAAAATGTATAAGTTTGATAGGTTTCCCTATGTGCCGGCAGAGCTAGGGTTCAAAATCTACAGCTAGGCACTTTGGAAAAAAAGGGTCCATTTTCACTGCGAAAATATGGTGTGTCCACGTTGCGTTTCGAGCCGTTTCCTGTCGCGGGTGCTTGGGCCTCCCACACAAGTGAGGTACCATTTTTCTCGGAAGACTTTGGTGAACGCGGGGTAGGTGGAATTTTGTGGATCCACGCAGATTCCAGAACTTTCCACCACAGAAATGTGAGGAAAATGTGGTTTTTTGGACAATTGTTTAGGTTTGCAAGGGATTCTGGGTAACAGAACCTGGTGAGAGCCAGCCAAGTCACCCCATCCTGGATTCCCCTGGGTGTCTAGTTTTCAAAAATGTATAGGTTTGCTAGGTTTCCCTAGGTGCCGGCAGAGCTAGGGTTCAAAATCTGCAGCTAGGCACTTTGCAAAAAAAGGGTCCGTTTTCACTGCGAAAATGTGGTGTGTTCACGTTGCGTTTTGGGCCGTTTCCTGTCGCGGGTAGTTGGGCCTTCCACACAAGTGAGGTACCATTTTTCTTGGAACACTTTGGGGAACACGGGGTGGGTGGAATTTTGTGGATCCACGCAGATTCCAGAACTTTCCACCACAGAAATGTGAGCAAAAAGGGGTTTCTTTGACAATCTTTTAGGTTAGCAAGGGATTCTGGGTAACAGAACCTGGTGAGAGCCAGCCAAGTCACCCCATCCTGGATTCCCCTGGGTGTCTAGTTTTCAAAAATGTATAGGTTTGCTAGGTTTCCCTAGGTGCCGGCAGAGCTAGGGTTCAAAATCTACAGCTAGGCAGTTTGCAAAAAAAGGGTCCGTTTTCACTGCGAAAATGTGGTGTGTCCACGTTGCGTTTTGGGCCATTTCCTGTCGCGGGTACTTGAGCCTCCCACACAAGTGAGGTACCATTTTTCTTGGAAGACTTTAAGGAACGCGGGGTGGGTGGAATTTTGTGGATCCACGCAGATTCCAGAACTTTCCACCACACAAATGTGAGGAAAATGTGGTTTTTTTGACAATTTGTTAGGTTTGCAAGGGATTCTGGGTAACAGAACCTGGTGAGAGCCAGCCAAGTCACCCCATCCTGGATTCCCCTGGGTGTCTAGTTTTCAAAAATGTATAGCTTTGCTAGGTTTCCCTAGGTGCCGGCAGAGCTAGGGTTCAAAATCTACAGATAGGGACTTTGCAAAAGAAGGGTCTGTTTTCACTGCGAAAATGTGGTGTGTCTACGTTGTGTTTTGGGCCGTTTCCTGTCGCGGGTACTTGGGCCTCCCACACAAGTGAGGTACCATTTTTCTCGGAAGACTTTGGCAAACGTGGGGTGGGTGGAATTTTGTGGATCCACGCAGATTCCAGAACTTTCCACCACAGAAATGTGAGGAAAATGTGTTTTTTTGGACAATTTGTTAGGTTTGCAAGGGATTCTGGGTAACAGAACCTGGTGAGAGCCAGCCAAGTCCCCCCATCCTGGATTCCCATGGGTGTCTAGTTTTCAAAAATGTATAGGTTTGCTAGGTATCCCTAGGTGCCGGCAGAGCTAGGGTTCAAAATCTACAGCTAGGCACTTTGCAAAAAAAGGGTCCGTTTTCACTGCGAAAATGTGGTGTGTCCACGTTGCGTTTTGGGCCGTTTCCTGTCGCGGATACTTGGGCCTCCCACACAAGTGAGGTACCATTTTTCTCGGAAGACTTTGGCAAATGCGGGGTGTGTGGAATTTTGTGGATCCACGCAGATTCCAGAACTTTCCACCACAGAAATGTGAGGAAAATGTGTTTTTTTGGACAATTTGTTAGGTTTGCTAGGGATTCTGGGTAACAGAACCTGGTGAGAGCCAGCCAAGTCACCCCATCATGGATTCCCCTGGGTGTCTAGTTTTCAAAAATGTATAGGTTTGTTAGGTTTCCCCAGGTGCCGGCAGAGCTAGGGTTCAAAATCTACAGCTAGGCACTTTGCAAAAAAAGGGTCCGTTTTCACTGCGAAAATGTGGTGTGTCCACGTTGCGTTTTGGGCAGTTTCCTGTCGCGGGTACTTGGGCCTCCCACACAAGTGAGGTACCATTTTTCTCGGAAGACTTTGGGGAACGTGGGGTGGGTGGAATTTTGTGGATCCACGCAGATTCCAAAACTTTCCACCACAGAAATGTGTTTATTTTTTATTTTTTTAGGTTTGCAAGGGATTCTGGGTAACAGAACCTGGTGAGAACCAGCCAAGTCACCCCATCCTAGATTCCCCTGGGTGTCTAGTTTTCAAAAATGTATAGGTTTGCTAGGTATCCCTAGGTGCCGGCAGAGCTAGGGTTCAAAATCTACAGCTAGGCGCTTTGCAAAAAAGGGTCCGTTTTCACTGTGAAAATCTGGTGTCCACGTTGCGTTTTGGGCCGTTTCCTGTCGCGGGTACTTGGGCCTCCCACACAAGTGAGGTACCATTTTTCTCGGAAGACTTCGGGAACGCGGGGTGGGTGGAATTCTGTGGATACACGCAGATTCCAGAACTTTCCACCACAGAAATGTGAGCAAAAAGGGTTTCTTTGACAATCTTTTAGGTTAGCAAGGGATTCTGGGTAACAGAACCTGGTGAGAGCCAGCCAAGTCACCCCATCCTGGATTCCCCTGGGTGTCTAGTTTTCAAAAATGTATAGGTTTGCTAGGTTTCCCTAGGTGCCGGCAGAGCTAGGGTTCAAAATCTACAGCTAGGCAGTTTGCAAAAAAAGGGTCCGTTTTCACTGCGAAAATGTGGTGTGTCCACGTTGCGTTTTGGGCCATTTCCTGTCGCGGGTACTTGAGCCTCCCACACAAGTGAGGTACCATTTTTCTTGGAAGACTTTAAGGAACGCGGGGTGAGTGGAATTTTGTGGATCCACGCAGATTCCAGAACTTTCCACCACAGAAATGTGAGGAAAATGTGTTTTTTTTGACAATATTTTAGGTTTGCAAGGGATTCTGGGTAACAGAACCTGGTGAGAGCCAGCCAAGTCACCCCATCCTGGATTCCCCTGGGTGTCTAGTTTTCAAAAATGTATAGCTTTGCTAGGTTTCCCTAGGTGCCGGCAGAGCTAGGGTTCAAAATCTACAGATAGGGACTTTGCAAAAGAAGGGTCTGTTTTCACTGCGAAAATGTGGTGTGTCTACGTTGTGTTTTGGGCCGTTTCCTGTCGCGGGTACTTGGGCCTCCCACACAAGTGAGGTACGATTTTTCTCGGAAGACTTTGGCAAACGTGGGGTGGGTGGAATTTTGTAGATCCACGCAGATTCCAGAACTTTCCACCACAGAAATGTGAGGAAAATGTGTTTTTTTGGACAATTTGTTAGGTTTGCAAGGGATTCTGGGTAACAGAACCTGGTGAGAGCCAGCCAAGTCACCCCATCCTGAATTCCCATGGGTGTCTAGTTTTCAAAAATGTATAGGTTTGCTAGGTATCCCTAGGTGCCGGCAGAGCTAGGGTTCAAAATCTACAGCTAGGCACTTTGCAAAAAAAGGGTCCGTTTTCACTGCGAAAATGTGGTGTGTCCACGTTGCGTTTTGGGCCGTTTCCTGTCGCGGATACTTGGGCCTCCCACACAAGTGAGGTACCATTTTTCTCGGAAGACTTTGGCAAACGCGGGGTGGGTGGAATTTTGTGGATCCACGCAGATTCCAGAACTTTCCACCACAGAAATGTGAGGAAAATGTGTTTTTTGGACAATTTTTTAGGTTTGCTAGGGATTCTGGGTAACAGAACCTGGTGAGAGCCAGCCAAGTCACCCCATCATGGATTCCCTGGGTGTCTAGTTTTCAAAAATGTATAGGTTTGTTAGGTTTCCCTAGGTGCCGGCAGAGCTAGGGTTCAAAATCTACAGCTAGGCACTTTGCAAAAAAAGGGTCCGTTTTCACTGCGAAAATGTGGTGTGTCCACGTTGCGTTTTGGGCCGTTTCCTGTCGCGGGTACTTGGGCCTCCCACACAAGTGAGGTACCATTTTTCTCTGAAGACTTTGGGGAACGAGGGGTGGGTGGAATTTTGTGGATCCACGCAGATTCCAGAACTTTCCACCACAGAAATGTGAGGAAAATGTGTTTTTTTTGACAATTTTTTAGGTTTGCAAGGGATTCTGGGTAACAGAACCTGGTGAGAGCCAGCCAATTCACCCCATCCTAGATTCCCCTGGGTGTCTAGTTTTCAAAAATGTATAGGTTTGCTAGGTGTCCCTAGGTGCCGGCAGAGCTAGGGTTCAAAATCTACAGCTAGGCACTTTGCAAAAAAAGTGTCCGTTTTCACCGTGAAAATGTGGTGTGTCCACGTTGCGTTTTGGGCCATTTCCTGTCGCGGGTACTTGGGCCTCCCACACAAGTGAGGTACCATTTTTCTCGGAAGACTTTGGGGAACGCGGGGTGGGTGGAATTCTGTGGATCCACGTAGATTCCAGAACTTTCCACCACAGAAATGTGAGGAAAAGGTGTTTTTTTGGACAATTTGTTAGGTTTGCAAGGGATTCTGGGTAACAGAACCTGGTGAGAGCCAGCCAAGTCACCCCATCCTGGTTTCCCCTGGGTGTCTAGTTTTAAAAAATGTATAAGTTTGATAGGTTTCCCTAGGTGCTGGCAGAGCAAGAGTTCAAAATCTACAGCTAGGCACTTTACAAAAAATGGGTCAGTTTTCACTGTAAAAATAAAGTGTGTCCACGTTGCGTTTTGAGCCGTTTCCTGTCGCGGGCACTAGGCCTACCCACACAAGCGAGGTACTATTTTTATCGGGAGACTTAGGGTAACATAGAATTGTAGAGCAACTGTTATTACCTATTGACTTTCAATGCATTTCTGCCTTCCAAATGAAAGACAATGTATAAAAAAGAAGTCATTTTGAAAAATGACCTATAATTCTCATGCTAGTATGGGTACTCACAATTTCGAAAATGTGCAAATATCTACGGTTTCTAAACTCTATATTTTGTTCCAATTTCAGAAATACATAGGTGTTTTTCATACAGATTTTTCCATGTATGTATTTACCCAAATTAATTGCTATATACCCGGTACATAATAAAAAACCATTGCAAGACGCTTCTCAGTTGTTGGCTCTGGGTTCGTCGGGTTCTTGGTGAACCTACAAGTCCTATATATCTTCACAACCAGAAAGGTCCAGCGGATGTACCGGTATATTGCTTTCAAACAGCTGTCATAATTAGAAGAAGTTACAGGTGAAAACGTTGACACAAATGTCTGTTTTTTTTTACTAAATTTCAATTTTTCCTATATTCAATGGTTAGTTTCTATAAAGAAACCTTGAAGGATCTACACAAATGACCCCTTGATGAATTCAGAATTTTGTCTACTTTTCTAAAATGTATAGCTTTCCAGGATCCATTATTGCTTTTATACCCATTTCTACCATTAACTGGAAAGAGTTTGAAAGCACAAAAAATAGCAAAATGGGCTATGTCCCAGAAAAATGCCAAAACTGTGTAAAAATGTTGGTTTTCTGACAAAAGTCTGCTTGACCCTGAAAGCTGGGAATATGGTGATTTCAGCACCACAACCCCTTTTTTGATACCATTTGCAGGGAAAAAACCAGACGCTTTCATTTGTAGCCCTTTTTTCCCATTTTCCCCCCAAAAAACAAAATTTACCTGTATTTTGGCTAATTTCTGGATCCCCTCCAGGGGAATCCACAAACCCTGGGTACCTTTAAAAGCACCATGATGTTGGAAGAAAAGGACGCAAATTTGGCGTGGATACCTTATGTGGTCAAAAAGTTACAGAGGCCTAATCGCGAACTACCCCAAATAGCCAAAAAAGGGCTCAGCACTGGGGGGGAAAGGCCCAGCAGTTAAGGGGTTAAGGAACGCGTTGTTGGACTGGTGTTGTATTTAAAGTTCAACACATTCCCCACTGATACAAAGACTGAAGTTGAACTAGTAAATGATATTATTCCAAAGTCCAGTGCTTCCCTAAGGCAAGTTGATGTAACGACTTGCATGCTAAAGGAACGCATGGTAATGACACGTTTGATGTACTGCCTGCTTTGTAAAGGCATGCATGGGAAAGGCATGGGATAGGCATGCGTGGTTCAGTCATACAACCCTTAGCATTGGTAAACCTGTGCATCCAAGAGGGAACTTGCAGGGCTGTAACAATATTTGCCCAGCTCATGTACCCCACCGTTCCGGGAGACCTATGACCACCTCAAGCCTTGCCACCCGATGCCAGTGGCTGTGCACCTAGCCATCATGATTCTTTCTCCCCTCACCTTGCTCTTCTATAAACACGACGATTCTGTACATGGATAAGGTCAATATAGAAGACAAGAGATTCTCATCGGACTGCAACCTAAAGAGGGGTGATATTAAGGCATGGTAGTTGCAAAGACACAGATCCATCTTAGCCTGCTCACACAATTAAAACCTTCTGTGCAGCAGGTTAACCTCAGGCCTGGGCGTAGTTCGCGGAGTTTTGCTACGCGGAACTCCGCGAAGTTACAAAAAAACTCAGCGGAGTTCCACGAGTGGCGGAGTGCAGTGCGAACTGCAGATTGTGATGGCATTCCTGCCGCTCGGGTAAAAAGTCTACCGGAGCGGTAGCTCGCGCTCGCAAACTTACCGTTCGCGATCGCGAACTTACTGTACGTGCTCGCGAGCGGGGAAAAACTCTGCTGCACTACGCGAAGCGGAGTTTTCTGCACTCCGCGAGCTCCGTCCTCCTCGTCATCGCCGTATCAGGGTGATCTGCGCATGCGCGCGCGCCCGCGCATGCTCATTCCTTGGGGACGCCGCAGTCAAGGTAAGTCTTTATTCTTTTACCTTTAATGTAGTTTTAATTAATTCTTAATAGGGGGGGTGGAGGCAGGGGATGGTCAACTCCGCTCTGCTGCGGAGTGTGCAGGGATTTGCCTACTCCGCGTTCTCCCTAATGGAATACCACCAGCATTATACAAACAGGAGGCAACCTTCTGGGCAGAAGCATTGGAACCACTCTTTAGAGAAATTAGGATACTAAACATCCTGCCTAGCTCATGGAAAGGATCAATCATTTCCCCAATTTATAAATCCGGTGAAAAGTCAGTACCACAGAATTATCGACTAGTGGCTTCATTAGACAATGAGGCAAAAAGTTTTGCGGGCACATTACTAGAGGATCTCCAGGCATGGGCCACAGAAAGATCTGCAATTCCTTTACAACAAACTGGATTTGTAAAATCAGTCGGGACAATAACCAACAAACTAAGCATTGCAATGCTTATGGACAAGGCTGAGGTTGCACGGACATCTCTATACTTATGCTTTATTGATTATAAGGCCGCATTTGATCACATCAACCGCACTAAATTATGGTCCAAACTGCATAGATGGGGGCTGCCACAGCCCTTATTAAACTTGCTAATAAACTTGCACACGGATACATGGTTGCAGGTGAAGCTGGGCAACGGAACCTTCTTGTCGAGGCGTATTCCTATGGAAAAAGGGCTGAAACAGGGTTGTGTCCTAGCACCGACTCTCTTCAACCTATACATAGCTGACTTAATACCACTTCTAATTAGCTGCAACTCACATGCTCCAAAACTAGGAGACATCTTGATACCCTGCCACCTGTACATGGACGATATAGTCTTGATTAGTAAAACAAAAGTAGGGCTACAACATCTCTTAAATGTAACGCAGGACTTCTCTAAAGCAAATGATCTAACGATCAACCTGGATAAAACAAGAACTATGATAATCAGGAAAAAAAGGAGACAAATTGGAGCCTGGTTCTGGGGAGAAACTAAAACTAAGGATACAGCGGAATACACATATCTGGGTGTGAAGTTGGATATAGGGGGCCGCTTTTTGGCACAGAAAAACAGCATTAGGCACAAAGGCCTAGTATTGGCTACCACTCGAAAATCGCTAAATTCAAAGCTGACGGGACCATCGATCTTCCCTTTGATTGAGGTGGTTCAGGCAAAGCTGTTGCCAACAATCACCTATGGCAGCGAGGCTCAGAAAGGCAGAGACGCAAAAATACTTGACGCCACAGTAACAACAGCATACAGGGTCATCTTTGGGCTGCCTAAACATACCTCGCCTACGCAAATTAGGCTTGAATTTGGCGTTCAAAAACAAACATGTGTAGGACAAGGGACCTTCAATATTGCGTGGGATAAAGTGCGAAAAGCTCCGCATGGCACACTAACGGGCACATGCATCAATGTAGGCTTTTGCGATTCCTTAATTGCGATTATTAAGGAATCGCAATTAAGGAACTGCAAAAGCCTATGCATGAAGGAATCGCCATAAAATTAGCGATTCCCAAACATTCCTTAATTGCGACTCGCAAATTGAGATTCGCAATTAAGGAATGCCTTCCCATTCATTCCTATGGGCCTACCGGCCCATAGGAATGAATGGGAGATTGCATGCACAATTTGCGAGTACCAATAGGTACTCGCAAATTGCGCATGCAATTTCAAGGGTGCAAGGGTGTCAAAAGGACACCCTGTTGCACCCCTGAAATTGCTCTGTGCTCACATGTTGCGCACACACATGTCCCAAGGGCATGTGTGTGTGTAACCTACAACTTTGAAAAATGCACTTTAGTGCATTTTTCAAAGTTTTTGCAAATTACCATCAAGTCCAACTTGATGGTAATTTGTGCCCCCTAGTAGCGAAATCGCTATTCTAAAGTGGTTCTTGCATTGAATTTAAGGAATCGCAAATTGCGATTCCTTAAATGCAATCGCAATTTGAGAAATCGCAATTAATTGCGAATTCTCAAATTGCGAGTGCCTTGAACCTTGATGCATCGCAAATGCCCTTTTTGCGGGCGCAAATGGCCGATTTTTGCGAATCGCACCGTTTGCGCTCGCAAAAATGGTTGATGCATGTGCCTGTAAATGAACAACTATGGAAGGAGTTACCACAACACCCACTGCGGAATATCTTTACAGCAGTTTAAATAGGATGGGGCTATGTCAGCTTTGGGAAACATCAACAACTACTACCTTTTTTAAAAAACTAGTGTGGAAGACAGTGAAACATCGTTCTTGGCTGGAGGATAAGGCCTCATTGACAAAAATGGCCCATGGTTGGATGACATTGAAGACATATACAGAGTTGGCCGCTCAAGCCTATTTTAGTCTAGGTTATGACAAAAACATAAAAATTGCTTTCATGAAGTACAGACTGGGGCTGCTACCCTGTATACAACATCTTCCACCCTGGTTAAGAGAGAAAGCGGGCTCTGTGTGCCGCTTATGTGGATCAGCATCTGAAGATCTGCTGCATTTATTGTGCTCCTGCAAAAAACTTCTTAAGGAACGGAAACAACTGTTAAAGCAACACTTCAACTAGCGGGGGATTCGTACCAGGAGGCAAGCTCTGCTGGCATGCTTCGCACCCAATGATCCACAACTGAACTGCAAGCTAGTGAAGTATCTGAGATTGTGCGAAAGCAAAATGTCTGAATTGCTGACATAAGGAACCCAGCCAGTAAATTCATGGGCAAACTTCCCGAGGCGCACCGAAGAGTCTCTCCATACACAATAAGAACTTTGTATCTGGAGCACGCGGTGGTTGGATAGCACAGTACCTGAGGGCATGTTATATGGAGCTGCTAGTATTTTAATATGGGCTGATTTGCCAAGGCTAGAAGGGCTTGCCAATGTTTGGCGGAAAGTCATTTGACGTACTGGATTGCTCTCCGCAGCACTGGGACAGAGATTATATACTTCGTTGGTAAAGCTGCTTAATTATAGAAAATTTTTAGCAGGTTTTTAAACTCAAGAATCATGAAGGAATGAGTTGTATATGTATACATTTGTTTTTTGAAAATGTTGTCGCTTTGCAACGGTTTTAATTAACTATGCAAATAAATGTATACCATTATACCTCTGCGGAACACGGAGTAGGCAAATCTCTGCACACTCCGCGAGCAGAGCTCTCCGCCCACGGTTATTCATGACCAGTACTTACATAAACCACCTCGCGTGTATGTGCCCATGATGAGAGAGACATTTTTATGACTAAAGTACCCAAACTGGATTTGAATCAAACCAGCCATGAAGATGCAGAATCTCTGACAAATAAAGTAATACATTGGATCATAAGGGTGCGGCACCACTACTCATGTCATTTGCAAAGCACTACTCCCATCCAAGTAGTAACAGGGATTATATTATATCACTTTAACTAATGCTGATTTAGCAAGGGGGCTGCTATCACTAGGTCTTGGTTCCAATAACCCCATCAAGCTCGGAGATCCAATTCAAACCGTTACCACCTACAGATTATTCCCAAGAAGTTTCATCAGAAAGGGAGATTGTTCATCCCCTGAGGGTAGCTTCTACTAACCCTATTGATCGGGAATCTTGCTCTCAGTGTCTTTTACCAAAAGTTAAAACATCCCAAAGATCACAATTCCCAGCACCTAAGCCTTTCTATAAGTTGGCCCCCCAACTCAGAACCAGCTCCACATGCAAATGAGAACTCTGAATAGGAGAATGTATGTCCTACTTATAACAATGAGTTACTAGTTTCAAACACGCTTCTTCCTTTTGGTTCATTTCATCCTACTTATAGCCTAGAAGAGCACCCACTGTCCATGGATTCTATGGTGTGTGCTCCAGAAGCACTAAAGAAACCAGAAGCACTCAATTCAAGAAACTTTAAGGTTGTCTCTTATAACAGCGCTGGCCTTAAATCCAAAGTATCGAATAGTGAATGGGGCATTTATATTGATGCTTTTGATGTTTGTTTTTCTCAAGAGACATGGATGACTTCTTGCATATTCAGGCCAGGCTTCAGAAGCTTCCAAGTTATGGCCAGAAAGGTGCAGAGACAGAATATCGACATGGAAATATCGAATTGCATTAATATCGAGTCAAGAGTATCATTGGTGTAAAATATCGAGGTATGTTTTTTCATAGTTAAAAATATCGATTTTTATGTAATGCAAAAATATCGATTTTATAAATTTCGATGTCAAAAATATTGTTGTAAATTATATCGATTTTTTTTCTTTAATGTTAGTATTTTATTATTATTAATTTATTATTAGTTATTGTATGTTTTATATATTAAAAAATGTATGTTAAAAAGTTTTTCTTTTTTTTAAATTAAGTTTTAGGAGCTGGATTTTGGGTTTATAGGGGATAAGGGTTGGGAGTAATTTAAAAATTGAGGATTAAAATTTAAATATTTTTAAAATCTTTGTTATGTTTTGGGGGCGGGATGTTGGGTTTATAGGGGATAAAGGTGGGGAGTAATTTAAATATTTAGGATTAAAATAAAAAAATAAAAAATATTTGTTAAATTTTAGGATGGGATATTGGGTTTATAGAGGATAAGGGTAGGGAGTCATTTATGTGGGGTATTTAAAAAATGGAATTAAAATGGAAATAGTTTTTAAAATCTGTAAAGTTTTTGTAGTGGGTTGTTGTGTTTATAGTGATTTAGGTTGGGGAGTAAATTGAAAATTTAGAGAATTTAGTAGTGTGATGTTGATTTTATAGGGGATAAGGGTAGAGAGTAGTTTTTTAATGTTGTTTAAAAATATTTTTTTATTAAAAGTAGAAATTGAAAATTTTAAAATTATTTTTTAATTCAAAATTTTTAGTTTGAAAAATAAATTTAAATATTAAGGTTATATTTATGTTTGAGTACATTTTTCTATATTTTTTGTACTTTATTTACAAAAAAATAATTTGTAGAAAAATATTATTAATTTTTTAATTTAAACATTTATTATAAAGAGGATTTTGATAAAAAAAAGTATTTTATTGATTATAAATTTGGAGTTGTAATAGTTAGTTATTATATTTTATCCTCCAGCACTTTCTCTGAGTTTATTTTGTTTTAGAGTTGGAATAGTAATTTAATTCGGTTTATTATCCAGCACTTTCCCTGAGTTTTGTTTGTTTTAGAGTTGGAATAATAATTTAATTAGGATTATTATCCAGCACTTTCCCTGAGTTTAGTTGGTTTTGGAGTTGGAATAGTAATTTATTATGTTTTATTATCCAGCACTTTCCCTGAGTTTATTTTGTTTTGGAGTTGGAATAGTAATTTAGGGGCACATTACGATGGCGGGCGGAAGCACCACCGCCGTGCTGGCGGATGCAAAAACCACCAGTTACCGCCGGCACGCAGCAGTCCACACGCCCGTCCAATTACGATGCGAAAAGTAGGCCAAACACCGCCGGCAAGCCAGCAACACCGTCCGCCATCAAAGTGCGCCCGTACACGTAGCGGCGCAGCCCAACTGACACACACCGTCCGACGAAACACGTCCCGCCCGGCGCATAAATTACGATGCCGCAAACAAACGGCTCCCATGGCCAAGAGATACCGTACGACAAACCGAAGCGGTAACACGGATGTCGAGCACGGACAACGAAGAAGCGGCTCCCCGAGCATGAATCCAGCACTGCAGGCTCTCCCCATGCTTCTGCTGATGCACCACCAAGGACGCAAAGTACCGCGGAGACGCAGGTAGGCACACACACAACAAGTGCACGCAAACAGCGCACACAGTGCAAGGGCGGAAAAAGCGGACAACCCCCCACCAGCGCGTGTACACTACACATCCACCATCGCATCCACATATGACACACAGGCCAAATCGTAACATCGCAGAACACATGTGTACACACCACCTGGGACTAGGAACCAACCACCCCGTCACGGCCCCAAAGCGCCGATGACGCCGCCACACATGCGCACAACGCAGAGGCCAACCGCAGCGCCATGCATGCGTCGCACACAGACACAGGGACACAACCAAGCAGCACACACATCAGCCCCACCCCGAACGCACATGACACGTGACAGGCCGGCCACAGACATGTCCCCAACGCCCAATTCACGGACAACACCCAACGCCACACAACCGACGCACACATGTCAGTGAAGACACGCAACAGCAGGACACACCCCAGTGTAACAAACATGGCGTAGCACACAGCGGCGGCAACACCAACTAGGAGAAGCAGGGCCCCTTCGGGAAGAGGAACGCCAGTACCACACAGAAACACCCATACCACCCTGCACATATGAACAAGACATATAAAACGGAACACCAAAGAGCCCGGGGACCGACAACAGGTGGCCCAAGAATAACATTCACACACAAGGCCCAACGCAGAGCGGAAAGGCAGCCTGCCGCCCACACAAGGGAGAGCAGACAGCACTGAATGACCTTCCATTCCAACTCCGAAACCACAGCCCTACGACAGAAGCCGGTGAATACAGCCATTGTCCAAGAATAGACCAACACAGGCATGCCGAGGAGACCGACCACAGGGCAGATAGCGCATATCACAGAAGCACACAACGGACGGGGAAGAAAGAAGAAAACACTCCCCCATGTCGGCCACATGCAAGTTAATTGGAAGGAGTCACACATCACTGACCTTGAACTGTCTGAGAAGCATGTGGGAAGAGGGCCCGTGTCCTCCAAACAAGCCAACAGAACACAAGTCCTGTCTCCCTACGACTACACAGAGCTCACAGCAACCTCGGAGCGTGCACATTGCAGACTGCACACACAGCCGGAGCACGCCACCTCAACGAACCGCTGCGAAATGGCAACCGCAACACACCTACCCAACTACGCCGAACAGCTCAAGCTGTACAAAACCAACCTGTTTCATACATTGGGATGCGATCTCCTGTCCCTGCTGAACGTAAGTTACCGACTGACTTACCGCATCACATTGTTCAGCTGCGTCATGCCCGTCTTCTACTGTCGGAGGTGTCCCTACCAGCATCCCGTCGAGATATGCCTCTCCAACCCGGCATGTCTGAAGGCGGACCTGCTACCACTACTCCTCCCTCTGGACGCACACGACAGGGCCTGCTCTGCCTATGGGGGCATGGCGTATGTGGCCAACATCGCACCCGCACTGAAATGGGACCACTGTGCCTCCACACGACGGATCATCGAGAACAGCTACATCGAATGTCACCCAGCATGCCCCATCATGGTCCTCCAAGGGACAACTTACGAACAACACCTTGACAGCCACCATCCGCTACATTGGCTGGCAAACATGTACACCACCAATGACATGGAAGCCCTGCTGGACGGCATCGCATACCTGACAACCTGTAAATTCGTCGGACCACAACGCAGGTTCCCCGAGTGACCTATGATGTCCAACCCCGCACCCATGCTTAGCTTCCGCACGGACTGGCCAGTCACCACCACAACAGCCATACCAAACGACCGGCAACTGTAACCACACCATCAACGACATCGCCATGACATCGGATATGACCGGGACATGCACACTGTTCCCCATCACATCCAGGAACACCGCATGCATCGTGGGAGGCAGTGGCATGGGCTCTGTGTATCGCACCCACATGGACGGAACTGCACGAACAACCAGGACACAACATGGATCCAGCGCACATGGACACACACACCGCTCAGTGGACATGAATAGGTCGCCTGGAGTCTGCGGGTGCTGCACCCCTCCCACCCCCGCCCCGGGAATCCCATACCAGGACCTTTGCATGGACGACAAGTGCATACAACAACAACACGACCCCAGTGACTGTGACATGTCCAGTAACCACCACAGTGCAACAACAAGTGGCACGCCGCTGCATGCACGCAAGCACATGCCCTGATGTCATCTCACATGCACGCGTGCATGAGGAACAACCGCAGCAAACCTGTCACATGGAACTGAGATGGACTGTGCCCATGATGCCAAGCGGTCTGGTAGGCTACATGTATACCGTCTGTGTCAAAGTCCGCAGCTCCGCAGCTATACGTAAATGTACATTAGCACAGCCTTGGCCAAGCAGATGTCACTCTGAAGCCCACATCCCACATGCAACAGCCAATCACATGTAACCCCACACCCTATCCCATTTGCAATCATGCTCAGTATATCCTCAACATGTATTCCGCTGCCAGTAGTGTCCACTATACTGCATCACAGAGGACAGAAGACTCAATATAATGTTTGAAACCAAAACTGTCTCCGCTGACTCATTTCACAAGTACGAATGAGAGAGGATGAGAGTATGTGAAGTACACGGCAGTCGTGACATGACCATGTAGTCCACTGGTATTGGATGTCAACGCAAATGAGTAGCACTACTGTGGAAGACACACATGTGTCGTGTGAAGTCGTATGGACGCAGTGCTCAGGTGGGTGGGTGCGACGGGTAGATGCGCACATGCCAAGTTGGAGCACGCCGTGTTGGGAGGGGTCATGAACAGTACACCACCGCTTCCCTGGGCATTGTGAGAGGACACCTGTCGGGGGGAGTGAACACGTGTGTGCACAGCAGCCGGGCACACGTACAAAGCGGTACCAGGCGCACCTCAGCCCACCCTCTGTGGACAAGCTGGATCCTGTTGTGCGCCCGCCATGCCCCTTGACAAGGCACACACAGCCCCAGTCGACCAGGTGTAACCCCAACATAGTCAATCCGCACAGGCGATACAGGGCACGGGATGGCAGTGGAGCATGGTGTGTGAGAGGTCTCCTCGCGCTCCTCCTGGTCATATCACGCAGGCAATAGAACCTCAACGTCTAGCATGGCACAAGTCACATGGAAGTGTAGGGGACGCACCACAGCACGAGCAGCACTGACGTCACGGGAGGTGGCTCGCACCATCCCATCCATTGCCCATCATACCAACCACGCCACATGCCATTGCGACTAAGTGCAAGCGCGTGCGCCACCACCCCGAGCCCTCCCCAGAGAGGCCAAAGAGTGAATGTGTGGGCCATCAGTCACAGACGGACGTGGCCTGGCCGCAAGGGCAGCCACAGCCACTGGGTGTCGCAGGTGGCGGATCCGGAAGGCGAAGACTGTGATGCATAGTCCATGCAGGCCGGGTCTCCATTTGGGGCACCACGCAGGTGGACGGCGTCCCGCAACACATCATACCCTGAGACAGCCCACTCGTGCAACTGGACCCACACATACACTCCTTGCCCTCTCTGGTGCAAGCTTGGGGCTGCCTGTGCAAGCGCTAGCCTCGCAGGTGAGCATGCATATTGGGGGAGCGAGGGGAGGACATGAGGGCTGGGGCGAAGATGACTGTATCACTGTCAGTCAGTACAAGGGATGACCCAGATGTGGAAAGGAAGAGACGTGTCCCGTGTGTACTGCAACTAGTCGCCAATCCAACTACCCCCCATGTCCGGAATGTAAGCCCGCACCTAGGCCCGCCCATCCGCCACATCGAACATACCACCAGCACGACAACCTTCCCATTCGAAACACTGACTGGGGGTGGCGACCAGTGTACAATCATGTGTAGCCTACCCACGCGTACATGTGGGCCCTCCATGATCCATGTCACCTGCGGCAAAGTCATGACATGCGCAATGAGGGAAGTGAGGAGAGCTGTCCGCCCCACGCGCAGAAGGTGCATCAGCTCCACAGACCCAGCAGCGAGTCCAGCAGGGGTCACATGTGCAGGGGCAGCTGTGCCTGGTGTGAAGGCACATGCATATAGACAGCACATCGACCAATGTGTAGTCTGCCCACATCTACAGTCCATCATCATGCGGACATAGGAATTGAACACAGGGCAACACATCTTAGTTGGTGCACCCACCGTGACCAACAATGCGCAATCATCGACGTATCCGCCCTGTGCATGGCCCCCCACCCAACGGAGGCACATCCAGTGCCACCATCCCACACACACAAGCCTTCCACGGAACATGCTGTGTCCAATGGTCAGTACAGAGTCAGCGCCCATCTGGTGGAACCTGAACAGGAGACACATGCACACACATGCTCAGCTCCCACTATGTACGTCTGCCACCTGGCACGTGCAATGTAACCTCTCACCTGTGACGTGTGACTGCAAGCACACAGCCGTCTTGGCATGGGGCTGTCAATGTGGACACCTGTCAATGTTTCGGGAGGTGTGATCCACTGTTGTTGTGCCCGTGATTTGCCTGCTTTCCCCCCGTTTTTCCTTCTGTGCCCCTCGCTGCCCCACTGTTGTTGTGCCCGTGATTTGCCTGCTTTCCCCCCGTTTTTCCTTCTGTGCCCCCGCTGCCCCACTGTTGTTGTGCCCGTGATTTGCCTGCTTTCCCCCCGTTTTTCCTTCTGTGCCCCTCGCTGCCCCACTGTTGTTGTGCCCGTGATTTGCCTGCTTTCCCCCCCGTTTTTCCTTCTGTGCCCCTCGCTGCCCCACTGTTGTTGTGCCCGTGATTTGCCTGCTTTCCCCCCGTTTTTCCTTCTGTGCCCCTCGCTGCCCCACTGTTGTTGTGCCCGTGATTTACCTGCTCTCCCCCGTTTTTCCTTCTGTGCCCCTCGCTGCCTATCGCCATTCCCGCCGCTGCGTCCCCTGCGGCCCCGCCCCCTGACTGCCCATTCGCTGCCCCTGCCTCCCGCCTCCCAGCTGCTCCTCCCTCCCACCTCCCCATAAATGGCGGCCGCTGCACGGTGAGGAGAGCGACCCTTGACCTTGCCAGGTAGGTCGCTCCCCCACCACACAGCTCCGCCTGTGCTGTCTGCCCGCTGCTCCTGTAGGTAAGATCGCCCTCCGCTTGTGGCCCCGGTGCCAGTTTTGTCTGCTTGTCTCCCCTTTCCTTTCTGTGCCCCCGCTGCCCCACTGTTGTTGTGCCCGTGATTTGCCTGCTTTCCCCCCGTTTTTCCTTCTGTGCCCCTCGCTGCCCCACTGTTGTTGTGCCCGTGATTTGCCTGCTTTCCCCCCGTTTTTCCTTCTGTGCCCCTCGCTGCCCCACTGTTGTTGTGCCCGTGATTTGCCTGCTTTCCCCCCGTTTTTCCTTCTGTGCCCCCGCTGCCCCACTGTTGTTGTGCCCGTGATTTGCCTGCTTTCCCCCGTTTTTCCTTCTGTGCCCCCGCTGCCCCACTGTTGTTGTGCCCGTGATTTGCCTGCTTTCCCCCCGTTTTTCCTTCTGTGCCCCTCGCTGCCCCACTGTTGTTGTGCCCGTGATTTGCCTGCTTTCCCCCCGTTTTTCCTTCTGTGCCCCTCGCTGCCCCACTGTTGTTGTGCCCGTGATTTGCCTGCTTTCCCCCGTTTTTCCTTCTGTGCCCCTCGCTGCCCCACTGTTGTTGTGCCCGTGATTTGCCTGCTTTCCCCCCGTTTTTCCTTCTGTGCCCCTCGCTGCCCCACTGTTGTTGTGCCCGTGATTTGCCTGCTTTCCCCCCGTTTTTCCTTCTGTGCCCCTCGCTGCCCCACTGTTGTTGTGCCCGTGATTTGCCTGCTTTCCCCCCGTTTTTCCTTCTGTGCCCCCGCTGCCCCACTGTTGTTGTGCCCGTGATTTGCCTGCTTTCCCCCCGTTTTTCCTTCTGTGCCCCTCGCTGCCCCACTGTTGTTGTGCCCGTGATTTGCCTGCTTTCCCCCGTTTTTCCTTCTGTGCCCCTCGCTGCCCCACTGTTGTTGTGCCCGTGATTTGCCTGCTTTCCCCCCGTTTTTCCTTCTGTGCCCCTCGCTGCCCCACTGTTGTTGTGCCCGTGATTTGCCTGCTTTCCCCCGTTTTTCCTTCTGTGCCCCCGCTGCCCCACTGTTGTTGTGCCCGTGATTTGCCTGCTTTCCCCCCGTTTTTCCTTCTGTGCCCCCGCTGCCCCACTGTTGTTGTGCCCGTGATTTGCCTGCTTTCCCCCGTTTTTCCTTCTGTGCCCCTCGCTGCCCCACTGTTGTTGTGCCCGTGATTTGCCTGCTTTCCCCCCGTTTTTCCTTCTGTGCCCCTCGCTGCCCCACTGTTGTTGTGCCCGTGATTTGCCTGCTTTCCCCCCGTTTTTCCTTCTGTGCCCCTCGCTGCCCCACTGTTGTTGTGCCCGTGATTTGCCTGCTTTCCCCCCGTTTTTCCTTCTGTGCCCCTCGCTGCCCCACTGTTGTTGTGCCCGTGATTTGCCTGCTTTCCCCCCGTTTTTCCTTCTGTGCCCCTCGCTGCCCCACTGTTGTTGTGCCCGTGATTTGCCTGCTTTCCCCCCGTTTTTCCTTCTGTGCCCCCGCTGCCCCACTGTTGTTGTGCCCGTGATTTGCCTGCTTTCCCCCGTTTTTCCTTCTGTGCCCCTCGCTGCCCCACTGTTGTTGTGCCCGTGATTTGCCTGCTTTCCCCCCGTTTTTCCTTCTGTGCCCCTCGCTGCCCCACTGTTGTTGTGCCCGTGATTTGCCTGCTTTCCCCCCGTTTTTCCTTCTGTGCCCCTCGCTGCCCCACTGTTGTTGTGCCCGTGATTTGCCTGCTTTCCCCCCGTTTTTCCTTCTGTGCCCCTCGCTGCCCCACTGTTGTTGTGCCCGTGATTTGCCTGCTTTCCCCCGTTTTTCCTTCTGTGCCCCCGCTGCCCCACTGTTGTTGTGCCCGTGATTTGCCTGCTTTCCCCCCGTTTTTCCTTCTGTGCCCCTCGCTGCCCCACTGTTGTTGTGCCCGTGATTTGCCTGCTTTCCCCCCGTTTTTCCTTCTGTGCCCCTCGCTGCCCCACTGTTGTTGTGCCCGTGATTTACCTGCTCTCCCCCCGTTTTTCCTTCTGTGCCCCTCGCTGCCTATCGCCATTCCCGCCGCTGCGTCCCTGCGGCCCCGCCCCCTGACTGCCCATTCGCTGCCCCTGCCTCCCGCCTCCCAGCTGCTCCTCCCTCTCACCTCCCCATAAATGGCGGCCGCTGCACGGCCGCGCAGCGGACGTGCGCAGCGGGCGCGCCGCTGGCGCGCAGGAGGCGCGCCTAAGGCAAGCCCGTCTGCGCCCGTCCGCGACTGGACCGCGCCCAGCGCCAGAACCCCTGGATCCCACCGATGCAACACCACTCGACGGACCTACGACGCCGCCACACTCACCGCACTCAATGCCGGCCGGAACCCTGCCTGCTACCGAGCCTCACCGAGACGCACCCACGGACCCTTCACCTGCCAAACCTGCCGATTCACCTGCCCCCTGACGTGCACCACCTCCGCCAAGTCGAGCAACAGCAGCAACCACCTGAAATGCATCCTGCTGAACACCCGCTCCGTCCACAGGCACGCCGTGGAACTCTGGGACCTGCTCGACGCAACAGCACCGGACATCGCCTTCCTCACCGAAACCTGGATGAACGCCTCCTCAGCGCCTGACATCGCCATAGCCATCCCGGATGGATACAAGATCACCCGGAAGGACCGCGTCAACCAGACGGGAGGAGGCATCGCCATCGTACACAAGAACACCATCCGCATCTCGACTAACTCCGACGAGACCTTCACCGCCGCCGAACACCTACACTTCCAGATACACACGGACCCCAAGACCACCCTCCGAGGCACCCTCATCTACAGACCCCCGGGACCACGCACACTATTCAGCGAAGACATCGCAGACTTCATCAGCCCGCACGCCATGCCCTCCGCCGACTACATCCTCCTAGGGGACCTCAACTTCCACCTGGAGAACAACAACGACAGAAACACCACCGCCCTGCTGGACAACCTCGCCAACCTCGGACTCAAGCAACTGGTGAACACGCCCACCCACTACGCCGGCCACACGCTTGACCCCGTCTTCTCGTCCAGCAAGCACATCTCCTTCAGCCACGCCACCGGACTCCACTGGACCGACCACAGCTGCGTCCACTTCAGCTTCAGAAAGACTGCGACCCACCACCACCCGCAACAGGCTCCCCGCCGGAGCTGGAGCAAGATCACCGCCGAGCAGCTCACCGCCTCCCTCAGCCAGAACACACCCACCGACACAACGGACCCAAACGAAGCAGCCAGCAACCTCGCCAAGTGGCTGACCGCCTGCGCCGACGACCTCGCACCACTAAAAAACCCTCCCAGCAGACCCGGAAGCAAGAAAACCCCTTGGTTCACCAACGAACTCAAGGAATCCAAGAAGAACTGCCGCACTCTCGAGAAAACCTGGCGACTCGACCAGACCACAGACAACAGGACCGCCCTCAAGCACGCCACCCGCAAACACCACCAGCTGATCCGTGCCACCAAGAAGTCGGCACTCAAAGAACGACTGGACAACAACGCCCATGACAGCAAGGAACTTTTCAGCATCGTCAAAGAGTTCTCCAACCCCAGCGCCGGAAACAACGACATCACCCCCTCGCAAGACCTCTGCAACTCACTCTCCGCGTTCTTCCACCGCAAGATCACCGACATACACAACAGCTTCAACGCACAAACAACGCACCCTACCGCCGAACCAATGCCCGCCACCACCACCCTCTGCAACTGGACCCCGATCAACACCGAAGACACCACCCGCACGATGAACTCCATCCACTCCGGATCACCAACCGACCCCTGCCCACACCACGTCTTCAACAAAGCCGACGCCACCATCGCACCCCATCTCCGGGACATCATCAACTCCTCCTTCCGCACCGCCACCTTCCCGGAGAGCTGGAAGCACGCCGAGCTTACCGCCCTCCTGAAGAAACCAACGGCGGACCCCACCGACCTCAAGAACTACCGCCCCATCTCGCTCCTTCCGTTTCCGGCCAAAGTCATCGAGAAGACCGTCAACAGACAGCTTGCCGCCTTCCTCGAGACGAATGGATCCCTCGACCCCTCGCAGTCCGGGTTTCGGGCCAACCACAGCACCGAGACCACCCTTATCGCAGCCACCGACGACATCAGAACCCTAACCGACAACGGGGAAACAGCTGCCCTCATCCTCCTGGACCTCTCCGCGGCGTTCGACACCGTCTGCCACCGCACCCTAGTGAAGCGCCTCAGCAACATCGGAATCCGAGAGAAAGCACTGGAATGGATCATCTCGTTCCTCGCCGGAAGAACCCAGAGAGTCCGCCTCTCCCGTTCAGATCCGAAGCCACCGAAGTCATCTGCGGCGTTCCACAAGGATCCTCACTCAGCCCGACCCTCTTCAACGTCTACATGAGCCCCCTCGCAGCCATCGCACGCCGACACAACCTCAACATCATCTCCTACGCCGACGACACCCAGCTGATCCTCTCCCTCACCAACGACCCCACTACCGCCAGAGCCAACCTGCACAACGGGATGAGAGACGTCGCCGACTGGATGAGGAACAGCCGCCTTAAACTGAACTCAGACAAGACGGAAGTCCTCATCCTGGGCTCATCACCCTCCGCCTGGGACGACTCCTGGTGGCCCCCGGCCCTGGGCACCGCACCCAAGCCAACGGACCACGCACGCAACCTGGGCTTCATCCTGGACTCCTCCCTATCAATGACCAAACAAGTCAACGCCGTCTCATCTTCATGCTTCAACACCCTGCGCATGCTCCGCAAGATCTTCAGATGGATCCCCACTGAAACCAGGAAGACCGTCACCCAGGCACTCGTCACCAGCCGACTGGACTATGGGAACACCCTCTACGCCGGAACCACAGCCAAACTTCAAAAGAGACTCCAGCGCATCCAGAACGCCTCCGCACGACTCATCCTGGACATCCCCCGACACAGCCACATCACCGTACACCTGAAAGACCTGCACTGGCTCCCCGTCAGCAAGAGAATCACGTTCAGACTCCTCACCCACGCACACAAGGCCCTCCACGACCTGGGCCCAAAGTACCTCAACGACCGCATGTCCTTCTACACGCCCACACGCCAGCTACGATCAACCAGCCACGCCCTCGCCACCGTACCACGCATCCGCAGAACCACCGCCGGAGGAAGATCCTTCTCCTACCTGGCGGCCAAGACCTGGAACTCCCTCCCCACTCACCTTCGGCGAACCCAGGACCATCTCGCCTTCAGGAAGCAGCTCAAGACCTGGCTGTTCGAGCAGTAACTTACCCCCTCCCCCAGCGCCTTGAGACCCTCCCGGGTGAGTAGCGCGCTCTATAAATGCCGTGATTGATTGATTGATTGATCCGTACAGTGCTGTACATAGGGTGCAGTGCTGACACCTACTACTGTCTCATATCCCCTCGTGCCACAGGTCCCACTTGTTTTGGCCGCTCAGCCTGTGCCCACATCGTTGTCGTCGTGTGCCATACTCATCCAGCCGTGGAAGCAGTTCCATGCTCAGCAGACATTCATGTTGCCGTGGCGTTGCCGCTTGACGGATATGCAGTCAGTCCCCATCAGCACGCCCCGCAAGTCATTGGGGCCTAGATCCCCATGTGCATGCACATGGCAGTGGTTTGTATCACTAGCCATTGCCATTGTTGGGAGACCTGTGTAAGTGTATTGTGGCCGTGCCGTCCCAGCTTGACAGCTGGGCTGTGGCTCATGTGCTTGCTCAGTCATGTCAGTGATGTGTATGCGAAATTGCTATGTGTCGTGTTGCATTGACATGTGTCCTCTGCCATTGTCCCTAGGCGGAGACCGAACATTGACCGCCCATACCAATTGCTGGCGGACATGGACGATACAGAGGTTATTAGGAAGTTTCGGCTGGACAGGCCAACCCTGCATCGACTGTGTGCCATGTTAGAACCCCATCTCCGTCCCCGCAGGGTGTATCCGACTGCTGTCACCCCCACGGCTAAGGTGATGGCCGCCATGCATTTCTTCGCCACTGGGTCATTCCAGCACACAGTGGGCATTGGAGGAGGGATGTCCCAGCCCATGTTCAGCAAGGTGCTGAGGGATGTACTGGCAGCCATGATGCTGTACCGGAACAGGTACATCCGCTTCCCCAGGGCTCGTGAATTGGCGGCAGTGAAGGGTGCATTCTATGCCCTTGGCAGAATCCCACACGTCGTTGGAGCCATTGACTGCACACATGTCGGCCTTGTTCCACCACAGGCCACTGAGCACCTGTACCGCAACAGGAAGCACACGCACTCCCTGAATGTGCAAGTGGTGTGCCTTGCGGACATAGTGATCACCCACGTGTGTGCAAAGTTCCCAGGCTCGGCCCATGACGCACACATAATGCGCAACAGCATCTTGCCACGACTGATGTCCAATATGCAACAGGATCGTGCCTGTATTGTCGGTGAGTATGTGGAGTGGTGTAGCGTGCTGGCTGTGCGATGCTGTCCCCTGTCCAGTTGGATTAGCAACGGTTCTCTGTGTCCCTCACACCCAGGTGACTCTGCGTATCCGAATGGGGCATGGCTGCTCAGTCCATTGAGGAATCCTCGCACCCCAGCAGACGATCGCTACAACGAGGCACATGGGAGGACCAGACGTGTGGTCGAGCGTACCTTTGGCCTCCTCAAGTCCAGGTTCAGGTGCCTGGACCGCACCGGGGGTGCGCTGGCGTACTCCCCACAGAAGGTGTGCCGGATAGTGGTGGCGTGCTGCATGCTGCACAATCTGGCCATTCGGAAGCAGATCCCCTCATCGTGGATGACGGAGATCAACCAGGGCCCCAGCCCGCAGACCAGGACAGCTCGAGTGAGGAGGACAGCGGAGAGGAGGAAGCTGGTAATGTGCGGCAGCAGCTCATCGCCCGCTACTTCACTTGACGGTGAGTGTCCATGTACGACTGCTGATGTGGCTGTATCTGTGCAGGTGTGTGTGTGCTGTGTCAGGGTGGCCGTTTGTTCACTGCGTGCTGTGTGTCAATGCTCCATGGCCAGGGTAGTATGCCACTGTTGGTGGCTGTGGCATTGTGCCCTATTTCTCTGTGCGATGTGTGTACATTGCTTGTAGTTGTTGACATGTACGGTGTGATGGGTGTGTGACACACTCATTGAATGTGCTCCTGTTCTGTCTCCCACCCCTAGGTCCCTACAGGCCCTCCGGATTCAATTGCCATGCCACGCATCAGGTGCCTTTCCGCCCAAGGTGGCCGTTGTATTCCGTACAAATAAAACACAGGGCACAAACAGCAGTTAGTGAAAAAGGTGCATTTATTACAAACTGTGACATGTGATTGTGTGTAAGGTGATGACAAAAGTGGTGCGTGCAGTGACAATGAGCTGTCGGTCATGGCTGCGTGATGATCAGGGTGTACCCACTGGTTCTATGTCCATAGTCCAACACACACATGCCATCCAGATGGCTGTGTGGAGTGGGATCGTAGTCCAAGTCAATGCAGTGGCTGGTCAAGGAAGGCTGGCGGAAGGCTGGCTGGCTGCCTCACTTGCGTTTGGAGCGTGCGAAGTCCTCCCGGGAGATCTGTTTCCACTTCGGACGGCCCCTTCCACGTTTGCGAGGGGGTGCCTGCTTGCGACATGCTGGTGGTTGAGGTGTGCTCACTGGCTGTGGACGCAGGGGAACTGGACACTGCTGCTCCACCCTGCGCCCCGGCAGGTGGTGGCGGAGGGGAGCTGCTGTCCCTGGCTGTGACCTCACCGCCACCACCAGCTGTCCCATGAGGTCCACGATTTGGCCCATACGGGCGTCCATGGACCTCAGCACCCCCAGCACCTCACGCGTGTCTGAAGCAGACCGGACCCATTGTCCTTGGGCCTCTTCATAGGCCCCAAGGACTCTGGCCATGTGAGGCAGGGCATGGCTCCCAGGGAGGCTGGCGTTTCCCTGACCCTGCTCCTCCTACCAGTCCTGCTGCCACCGGCCTGCCCACTAGCCACATTGCTCACCACGGTCCTCGCTGTGGCTCCCAGGGTGGATCCAGTCGGCCGGGCCACCACCTGCGCTGGGGCTGGTGCCAGCGAAGACGTGGCGGTGGTGGCGGCGGTGGTGGTCGGTGCGGCGATGGTGGCGGTTGCGGCAGTGGTAGTGGCCACAATGACCGTGGGTGTGGCCGCAACGACAGTGGCAGCAGGGGGCTGGGAATGTTCAGCAGCCCTGGATGATGGGTTGGTGGGTAGGAGGGGTCCTGGGGAGCGGCTGGGCCCTGCCACACCAGATGGGCCTGCTTGGTGGTCCGTGTCCGAAGAGGAGGACAGATCCTCCAGATCCGTGTGTCCTCGTTGGGGGCTTGTAGGCTGGCTGTGCTGGCTGCTGGCTCCATCCCCAGCATCCAGCAGTTCGTCACCTGTGGAGAGAATGAGATTTGTTATTGTGTTGCACCTGGCGAAGTATGTATTTGTCGTCTGACATTGACAGTTCGTGCAATCTCGTACATGGGTTTCCCGGAGGCGTGTGTGTGGCTGTAGCATCTGTAGTTGTGTGTGCTTGGCAATGGGACTGTGTGCTGTGCACATGTGGCATGGGACGGATTGGCCATGCCGATGGGTGTGTTGCTGTGCCCCTACTTATTGTGACTCTGGTGTATGCGGGCTCCTGGCCCATCCTGGGTCTGGTTTGTACTTTGCTTTTGGTGTTCAGATGGGACGCTTAGGAACGCATATGGCAACATGGGGGCCATGCCCCAGATTCGCATTTGGGAGGGGATATGCTTTTGGGGTTCAAATGGAACGCTTAGGAATGCATATGGCAACATGGGGGCCATGCCCCAGATTCGCATTTGGGAGGGGATATGCTTTTGGGGTTCAAATGGAACGCTTAGGAACGCATATGGCAACATGGGGGCCATGCCCCAGATTCGCATTTGGGAGGGGATATGCTTTTGGGGTTCAAATGGAACGCTTAGGAACGCATATGGCAACATGGGGGCCATGCCCCAGATTCGCATTTGGGAGGGGATATGCTTTTGGGGTACATGCTGTGAGCCATGGGTGCCGAACGTGACATGTGTTGTGGCAGCATGACAGTGCATGGTTTGAGGTGTGTGCATGCTTGACATGGCCTGCATATTTGCTGTCTGTTGTGATTACTGGACATGGCATTGGACGCATCGTTATGAGTGAGTGATAGTTGTGTGCCAGCCAACGTATTGCAGTTGTCCCATCTCCTTGGTGTGCGTGCTGCCCTGTGCCATGTGCATCACTGCAGTGCTCGGGGGTGTGGCCCATGTTGTGTGTTGTTGCTCACAGTGTGTCGTGCGCTTAATTGACTTCTGGCACATGGTTGGTCATGGGCATGTGTCTTAGCGTGACTGCTGTATGTGTGGCAGCTGTGCGGATGACATGCCTTTCATGAGACTGGGGCTGACGGATGGGATGGATGGTATGTTGTATGTGCATGGTGTGTCTGTGAGTTTGATGGGTTCAGTGGTGTTCGTGTGCATTTATGTTGTTCCGCTCTGTTGCGTCTAGTGTTGTTTGTCTTACATAGGCGTAGTTGTGGGGTGTGTGGTTGACAGGCAGTAGGGGCTACATGGACAGGACTTCAATGGTGTTTCGGTTGTGTGTGATGAGTTGCACAGTGGCTGCCGTGTGGGACTATATTCAGTGTGGCTTGTGCATGCAGACGTGGCTCCTTGGGTGTTGCTATGTCTGTGATGGGTCATGTGGGGTGTGAGTCTGTTGTTCATGTCCGTGTGCACATTGTTCACTTGTTCGTGACGGTGGGCGGTGCTGCGTGTTCGTCTGCTACGTGACATGTCCCATGTGTTGGTCGTGTTATGGTCCTCATGCCTCCAGTAATCCAGCCCTGTCCAGTTTCCCACCTGCAAGTTGTTCGTGCGTGCACTGTACTGGATGCCACATGGCTCTAAGCGGGGGTGCTCCATGTTGCAGGTCTGTGGGGGTAGGGGGTGTTGTGGGTCGTGGGGGTGGCTGGACACCCACTGACACCGATTGCTGTGGACCGTGATGTCTGCCTTTCGGCTGTCGTTGTGCACTGCGGTGGCTGACACGTGGCTGTGGGGTGTGGGGGATGCTCCTCCTTGCTGTGCTGTGGGACTGGGGCCTGGTGTGTGTTGTACTTGGGCTGTCCACCCTCCCACCCACTGCACTTTGTGTTCCTGCCACTTACCTGTTACTTGTCGGTTAGTGCAGCTGTGGCGGACACATGGGTGTGGTGGGTGCTCGTTGTGGCGCTTCTGGCATATTTGGGGACCTGTTGGTGGTTACGTGGCTGGCTTAGTGTACACATGTCCCCACGCATCTTACAGTTGTTCGGTTTGGGCTGTGTGTGGTGGTGTCTGTTGCATGTGTGTGTGATGTGTTGTGTATTGTGTGCTGGACATGGGGGTGTTTGTCCCTGGGAGCTGTGGCATGGTAGTTGCGCATGTGAGTACATAGCGGTGTGCTGGTATACATTAGTTTGTACTTACCAGCCTCCACTCCCCTGCTAATCCGGCGAGGATCTCCGGATGTATTACGACTCGCACCTTCTCCTCCCACGCTTTGAAGGTCTTAAAGAGCGCGGGATTCCCTCCGCCAGTGACGGCAGCCAGCTCTCTGTTTTTGCCCTCCTTCTTCTTGACCAGGCTCTTTACGTCATTTCAACGTTTGTTAATTTCTACTCTGTTCCTGGGCAGGGTCCCGACTGCATTGACCTGGTCTACGATCCGGTTCCACATTCTGTTTCTGGTGGCTAGTGGTGTGTGCTGGACCATGTTCCCATAGATTTGTGGGTACACCTTGATGATCTCGTCGACCATGACCGTCAGCTCCATGGGCGTGAACTTGGGCATTCTTTGTGGTGCCATGGTGTTTGTGGTGCTGGTGCGGTGTGTGTTGTGTAATGTGCAGGGGGTTTGTGGTGCCGGTGTTTGGTGGTGGTGGTGGTGGTGGTGGTGTTTGGTGGTGGTGGTGGTGGTGGTGGTGGTTGTGATGTGTGCGTTTCTGTGGTGTGCTGCTGTCCTTGCTGTGTCACTGTGTCCTCTCCTCTCCTCTCTGGTTTGCAATGTAGCAAGGGGTTGTGGTCTGTGGGAGTGCTGCTTTTGTACTCACCTATGTGGGTGTGTCCTCATGGTCTGTTGTTTTCAGGTGTGTTGTGTCTGGGGTTCTGGCCTTTGTATTTTTTGTTTGTCCGGGGGTGTTTTCGGGATGTGTACTGTGCTTGTGTATTTGTGCGTGCCTTGCTGTGTGGACTTGTTGGCCATGTTGTGTGCTATTGGTTTTGTGTGCGGATGGTTTCTGTGCAGGTACGTTGGCGCCATGGCTTCTGCCGTGTCGATTCTCATCGGCGTTGTTTGCGCTGGCGGACGGTATATTTGTGGTTTTTCCGCGCTCATGTCGGTGCGATCGTAATTTCACGTGCGGTGTGTCGGCCGTGAGGGCGGGCGGTTTTGTGTTGTCGTGCGTGTTTCCGTCCGTGGCGGGCGGTTTGACTCCGACTCGGACGTTGGCGGGCGGTATTTTGTGTGCTTTTTCCGCCGATGGCGGTTTTCGGTTTGTGAAATCGTAATGGCGTGGTCGGTGTTCAGGCGGTGTGTGCGGGCGGATTTTTGCCGCTTCCATGCCTGGCGGATTTATTTACGCCGGGTATCGTAATGGGCCCCTTAATTAGGTTTATTATCCAGCACTTGCCCAGAGTTTGTTGGTTTTGGAGTTGGAATAGTAATTTATTATGTTTTATTTCCAGCGCTTTCTCTGAGTTTATTTTGTTTTAGAGTTGGAATAGTAATTTAATTTGGTTTATTATCCAGCACTTTCCCCGAGTTTTGTTGGTTTTAGAGTTGGAATAATAATTTAATTAGGTTTATTATCCAGCACTTTCCCTGAGTTTAGTTGGTTTTGGAGTTGGAATAGTAATTTATTATGTTTTAGTATCCAGCACTTTCCCTGAGTTTATTTTGTTTTGGAGTTGGAATAGTAATTTAATTAGGTTTATTATCCAGCACTTGCCCAGAGTTTGTTGGTTTTGGAGTTGGAATAGTAATTTATTATGTTTTATTTCCAGCGCTTTCTCTGAGTTTATTTTGTTTTAGAGTTGGAATAGTAATTTATTATGTTTTATTATCCAGCACTTTCCCTGAGTTTATTTTGTTTTGGAGTTGGAATAGTAATTTAATTAGGTTTATTATCCAGCACTTGCCCAGAGTTTGTTGGTTTTGGAGTTGAAATAGTAATTTATTATGTTTTATTTCCAGCGCTTTCCCTGAGTTTAGTTGGTTTTGGAGTTGGAATAGTAATTTATTATGTTTTATTATCCAGCACTTTCCCTGAGTTTATTTTGTTTTGGAGTTGGAATAGTAATTTAATTAGGTTTATTATCCAGCACTTGCCCAGAGTTTGTTGGTTTTGGAGTTGGAATAGTAATTTATTATGTTTTATTTCCAGCGCTTTCTCTGAGTTTATTTTGTTTTAGAGTTGGAATAGTAATTTAATTCGGTTTATTATCCAGCACTTTCCCTGAGTTTTGTTGGTTTTAGAGTTGGAATAATAATTTAATTAGGTTTATTATCCAGCACTTTCCCTGAGTTTAGTTGGTTTTGGAGTTGGAATAGTAATTTATTATGTTTTATTATCCAGCACTTTCCCTGAGTTTATTTTGTTTTGGAGTTGGAATAGTAATTTAATTAGGTTTATTATCCAGCACTTGCCCAGAGTTTGTTGGTTTTGGAGTTGGAATAGTAATTTATTATGTTTTATTTCCAGCGCTTTCTCTGAGTTTATTTTGTTTTAGAGTTGGAATAGTAATTTAGGGGCCGATTACGATTGCGGAAGGACCGCCACCGCCAGCCATGCGGTGGCGGTCCTTCCACAATTGGACCGCGATTTTCTCCCCGCCACATTACGATGGCGGGGGAATCGCGTTCGGACCGCGGCGGACGCAAAGACCGTCCGCCACGGAACCGGCACAGGCAATCGTTGCGATTGCCTGGCGGAGCGGTATGCATCCAAGAAATGGTGGCGGTGCCTAGCAGGCACCGTCCGCCAAATCACGATGCTGTCTCCAGCCAGCTTTTCCGTGGCGGGTTAGCCGCCATTGAAAGGCTGGTGGAGATTGGTTCTGTGGGCCCGTTGCGGGCCCCCCTTGTGTTGGGGGGAGGTGTGGGTGCACTGCGGGGGTACCCATGGTACCCTCCTACATTTCATTGCACCAAGTGGCAGGCACCGTGTGGTGCCTGCCACTTGGTACAGTGAAATGCACAACGTGCTATTTTATCATCGCGGCGGGTGCTGCTGTCAGCAGCACCCGCCGCAATGTTAAAATGCAAAATGCGACCGCCATGGTGGCGGTCGCATCCTGATTTGGTGTGCGGGACCGCCGCATGTATTGCGGACGGTCCCGGTCACCAACATGATGGCGGACGGACTCCAGTCCGTCCGCCATCGTAATCGGCCCCTTAATTCGGTTTATTATCCTGCACTTTCCCTGCGTTTTGTTGGTTTTGGAGTTGGAATAATAATTTAATTAGGTTTATTATCCAGCACTTTCCCTGAGTTAAGTTGGTTTTGGAGTTGTAATAGTAATTTCTTATGTTTTATTATCCAGCACTTTCCCTGAGTTTATTTTGTTTTAGAGTTGGAATAGTAATTTAATGAGTTTTATTATCCAGCACTTTCCCTGAGTTTATTTTGTTTTGGAGTTGGAATAGTAATTTAATTAGTTTTATTACCCAGCACCTTCCCTGAGTTTTGTTGGTTTTGGAGCTGGAATAGTAATTTATTATGCTTTATTATCCAGCACTTTCTCTGAGTTTAGTTTGTTTTTGAGTTGGAATAGTAATTTAATTTGCTTTATTATTCGTTGGTTTTGGAGTTAGGCATAGTACATTTGTATTGTTTATTATTTATTTAATTTTTTTATTTTGTATGAACATTTAAATAAGAAAGGAGATGTATGTTGGTTATTCTTGTAAACATTTTCATTGGTTAAACATGTTTTTTTATTTGACAGTTTATTTGTTCTCATTTGCATATGTTATACATTTGTTCACAATATTAAAAACACTGTCCAGGTATTTTGATGTTGTTCAAAATTTATTACAAAGTATAATATAATTTTAACATACATTTTTAATGTAGAATTGAAAAATAAACAATATTTTTTAACATACATGTTTTGTGTAGAATTGTAAAATTAACAATGTTTTTTAACATACATTTTTAATGTAGAATTGGAAAATTAACAATATTTTTATCATAGATATTTTTTAAAACATAATTGAAAAATTTTACTTTTTTTTAAGTATAGTCATGTAATAGTAAAGTAAATATATTATTAGTTTATTTATTTTAAACAATTTGACTTTCATTGTTTATTTTTTATGACAAAAAGTAAACATTTGTATTTATTTTTTAAACAATTTTTAATATATTTTATATAATTGTATTTATTAATCCAATTATATATGTATTTTACATATATGTTTTGTATATTTCATTATTTAGTATATTGAATATTATTTTTATTCAAATAATATTTAATATATTAAATAATTTACAAATATATATTTTCACAGACATTTTTTCATTATACATTTTAATAATTTTGGTAAATTTACAGTACATGAAATAAACATACATTTTAATATATATTAAATATTATGGGGTCATTACGATGGCGGGCGGAAACACTACCGCCGTGCCGTCGGAGGTAAAAACCGCTAGTTACCGTCCGCCAGCAACTGCCCGCCCTCCCGCCAAATTAGGATGTGAAAAGTCAGGCAAATACCGCCCGCAAGCCTGCGACGCCGCCCGCCATCAAAGTGCGCCCGTTTACGTAGCGGCGCCAGCCAACGGAGGCACACCGTCCGACGAAATGACGTACCGCCCGGCGTACAAATTACGATGACACAACCAAACAGCCTCACCGGCAAAGAGACACCGCACGAGAACAGGAGGCGGAAACCACATTGTCGACCACAGAAACACCAACCCGGCCTACTCCGACATGAATCCTGCACTCCAGGCCATCCCAATGCTGTACCTGATGCAGCACCTAGGAGTGAACGCGCAACGACGACGCAGGTAGGCAGACACACAACAAGGGCATGCAAATACCGCACACGATGCAAGGGTGGAAAAACTGTACATGGGCCCCCTAGACACCCCTGTGGGGACAGGACACATCCAACACTGTACCCACACATATCCCACCTGTAAAATATAATCAACCCGCAACATCCTGGGCACCCAATACCCCGGACCAGGAGGTGACGTACCCGGCACGGCACCGCAGCGCCCCGGCGATGACGCACATGCGCACAACGCAGAGGCCAACGACAGCACCACGCATGGGCTGCACACAAACACCTCAGGGTCACAACAACACACCACACACACCAGCCCCACCCTGAAGGCACATGTCACGTGGTCCCCCTGCGCCAATCATGCCCACAACCGACAACTCACAGTTGCCAAAACGTAGTCACACAAGTGTGCCGAACAAGTGAGCACAATGACGTCGAAAGAGGACACACACCTGTGTGCAAAGCATGGAGAAGCACACAGCAGCTGCTACAGAACAGCACAAACAATGGACATTGACCGCAAAAGGCACGCCAGTCACAATAAACAATACCTATACCATCCTGCACGCAATAACAAGCCATGCAATGTCCAAAACAGAGAAACCCTGCTGGCTGAGAACAGGTGTTCACAATCATGACGCCCACACACAAGTCCCAATGTACAGCGGGAAAGAAGTGACCCACCCACACACGGGAGAGCAGATAGCAGTGAATGTCCTTCCATTCCCACACCCAAATCACATTGCAACATATCCTGCAGGAGAACGGAGCCATTGGAACAACCACAACCCAAACATAGCCATGCTGAGTCAACCATCCACTGGCAGATAACGCAGAACATGAAAGAAAGATAAAACCACAAAATACAATTATACCACTGCTCCTTGTGGCTCAAATGCAAGTAATCAGGAAGGAGTCAGACACCACTGGCCTTGACCATTCATAGGAGCATGTGGGATGAGGGCCTGTGGCCGCCTCCCAAGCCATACACAAAGCCTAACATCCATTCAAGAACACCCAGCACCGTCGGAGGTTGTACTCAGCAGACAGCCGGAGCACGCCATCACAGCACCCTGCAGCAAAATGGACGGTGCACCAGTACTATACACCTACGCCAGACAGATGCAGCTGTACAGCAATAGCTTGATACAGATAGTGGGCTGTGCAAATCTGGCTATGCTGAATGTAAGTTATCGAGTAACTTACCGCATTGAAATGTTCAGCTGCGTCATCCCCGTTTTCTACTGTCGGAGGTGCCCGTACCACTGGCCTGTGGATTTATGTCTCTCCAACCCGGCATGTCCAATTGGGGACCTGGTACACCTGTTCTCACCCCTGGACGCCCATGACAGAAACTGTTCAGTGTATGGGGGCATGGCGTTTGTGGCTGCAATAGGACACACACTGCAATGGGACCAGTGTGCCTCCGCACAACGTATGCTGGATTACAGTTTCATCGAATGTCACCCGACATGTCCCATCAGGATTCTACAAGGGACAACCTACGAGGAACACGTTGCAACCCACCATCAGCTTCATTGGATGTCAACCACAAATACCACCAATGCGAGGGATGCCCTGCAGGAAGGTATTGCATACCTGACAACCTGTCAATTCATGGGTCCCCAAATCAATACCCACAATTGAACATTCATGTGCAACACCGTACCCATGCTTGCCGTCTGCACGCAGTGGCCAGTCAGCTGTGCAACAACTATACCATGCACACGGAAACAAACACCTTACCATCAACTCCACCGTCATGACACCTGACATTACCGGGACATGCACCCTGTCCATCACCATATCCCGTGTCCCTGCATGAACACGGGGAGGCTGAGGAATGGGACCTGTGTACAGTGACCACATGGCCAACATTGCACGAACCACATTGCTACAATATGCATGCCGCGCACCTGAACACATGCTCCTGTAAGTGCACGCTTATCTGTCTGCTGAATAACTTGAGAACTGTCATCTCACCTTCTTCTGAACTTCCGTGCAAGGACATTTGCATGGACAACAAATGCAACACCCTACAACATGTCCCCGGGCATTGAGTCATGTACAGTAGCCACCATATCGCAACAACATGTGAGACTATGCTGCATGCATGTAGGCTCATGCTCTGATGTCACCTCTGACGCAGGTGTGTCGGAGTCACTATTGTCATAAACCTGTACCATGGGACTTAGATGTACTGTGCTCATGATGTCAAGCTGTCTGGTAGGGTAAACCAATACTGTCTGTGTCACAGCCTAGGGCACCTCAGTAATGAGCTAATGTACTGTAGCATAGCAAGGGCAGGGCATTCTTAACTCTGAAGCCTTATTTCCACAATTAACGACTTATCACATCTACCTGTACCCCCTTTTGTATGTGTAATCATGCTAAGTATATCCTCCACATGCATCACGCTGCCAGTAGTGTCCACATCCTGCATCACAGAGGAAGTAAGCTCAAATACATGCCTTAAAGCTAATATCTGACTCTGGAGAATTATTGATCGTAGACAAGTACGAATGAGAGAGGATGAGAGTGTGTGAAGTACACGGGACTCGTGAGATTACCATGTAGTCAAGTGACATTGGATGTCAATGCACATGAGTTGCTGCCACTGTGGACCCAGTAAAATACCACAGGTCGTGGGCCTTGGCATGTCAGAGTCTGACGTGGCCCAACAGATCATCACATCAACACTGACGGCCTGGTCACCACAAAGCACAGTCCTACATATGTGTACAATAACCTTCACAGTCTGACATCACACTCAACAAGCAAATATAGGAGCCACGCCAGTTGCACGCCACATCAATGAATGACAAAACACACACAATATCAGTGTGGGTGGGCAGGGCTGCACAGTGAGTACGAACCGCCGAAATGTACATACATGCTCAATTGAACAAGGCACAATCTTCACATTCACACACCCTGCAGACCCACAATGGCCAATACATATCAAGTAGGAGGCATCCTGAACTGCAAGGACACACCCACACACTGTGCAACAGACAATACACACATGTGCTCACATTAACAGACCCGAACAAGGATACAAACACTGACCATGCCCCTGGGTAACACATGTGTGTAGTCGACATTGCCAGAGCGCACACACACACACCAACACTACCCCAAAGTCACACCACACACACCTACACCTCCCAAATGCACACATTGAAAGTAAGCCATGTGCCCTGGCTCGATGATCATCACAAGATACACATACACCTACACTGCTGGCCAGCCAGAAAGTAAGCTCACACATACCTGCACACTCTGCACATGCTACCTGTCATCCTGTGGCAAGACACACACCCTGTGCTTTGCATGCACGCAAACATGACACGTACACATTAACACCCAAATACCACCAAATACATGCAGACAATCCATGTTACAGACACACGTCTTCATCACACACACAAGTAGCAGAGTCTGAAAGAAGTGAAGTCCCAGCCACGTATCATACACATAGGAATGTGAGACCAGACATTGCAATTGTTGAGGTACCATTCACGGCATGTGCCTCACTTAACTAGGCACACACAGTAACAACTGCAAACAGCAACTGCACAGACACAACCCACTACAGGAACAACAGCATACAGTCACAGAATACATAGACAGGCGGCAACAATGTACAACACCAGGTACAGTGGCCAGTCCGATGTGCAGAGTACTGATACGAAAAGCTAAGTATGCATTGTGTGCGAGTGTACCCTGCCATGGCCAGCAACACTGCCATGGCAGTCACGATAGCCAGCACAGCCACCACTCTGGCACAGGTAGTTGTGTGAGGGTGCCTAACATACAAACAGGATGCCAGTCCGACTGGGTGCAGTCTGTATGCTACGGTACAGTTGGATGTCGGCCCCTGAGAGAGAAGCACAACTGTGGAATACACACATGTGGCATGTGAAGTGGGAGGGCTCCTTGGCACAGGTGGGTCTGTGGCACGGGTGGGTGCACACATGCAGTGTCGATACAGACTGTGTGGGGACGAACCCGGCGGGGTAGATTACCACTGTTCTGGGTATGTGGAAAGACCAGCTGTCTGGGGATGAATGTGGACTAGTGTGTGCACAACAGGCGGGCACACGACCTATGCTGCATCAGGTGTGGACATTGGCCCTCCTTCTGGGGACATGCTGGATACTGCTGTGCGTCAGCCAGGCCCGTGCCGAGACATTTACACCCCTGGCCTTCAGGTGTACCCCTACATCGTCCACCTGCACAGGCTACCCAGGGCATGGGATGGCAGTGGAGCTTGGTGGGTGGGAGGTCATGGCACCCTGCTCCTGGTCACATCTCGCAGGCAATACATTCTCAGTGTGCAGCAGGGCACAAGTCCCGAACAAGACGTGGGGGACGCAGACATCATGACAGGTAGTGACGTCACGGAAGATGGCTTGCACCATCAGACCCATTGCCTCCCCTCGCTCACCCCACTGATGCGATTGCATCATAGGAGCACGCGCGTGAGTAGCAGCTCCATTCTCACCCCAGAGAGGCTAGAGAGTGAATGTGTGGCTCCATTCGCTCCAGTCACCGAGCTCACGGTAAAATAAGTGGTGGGACGCCGTACACCCGCATGGTACCCGGACTCGAGCCCTGGTGTGCAGGCAAAGCTACCTAATGTTTTAGCGAAGTGTGTGAGTTGCATGACACCCGTTGGCGGTGGATGGCTCGGAGGCTCTTCACCAGGAGGCCCATATCACACACCATGGGTCCCTTGCCAATGGCAGCGGATGCCATGACATTGCGCGCCGGGGTGTGTCGACATGTCGTCTGGGATGGTGTTTGCGTCATGGCCCGCTAGGGCAGCTACAGCTACTGTGTGTTGCATGTGGTGTATCCGGACTCCGGAGACAGCCATGCTTTGTCACTGTTGTCCAGGGCACGAGTCGGGGTACCATGCGGCTGTACGGCGTCCCCCCACCAATTTTACCGTGAGCTCGATGACTGGAGCGAATGGAGCCACACATACACTATTTGGCCTCTCTGGGGAGAGATTGGAGCTGCTGCACACGCGCGTGCTCCCATGATGCAATCGCATCAGTGGGGTGAGCGAGGGAGGAAATGAGTCTGATGGTGCAAGCCATCTTCCGTGACGTCACTACCTGTCATGACGTCTGCGTGCCACCTCTTCTGTCAGGACTCGTGCCCTGCTGTTGTCAGATGCGCCACTTTCCGGGGGGTGGGGGAAGGTCAGGTATGTCAGCCTGACAGTGGCCCAGTTCAAGGACCACCTTGACTGGGGGCACAACTATTGGACATACTGGTGTAGCCCACCCACGCGTTAATGTAGGCCCTCCATGAACTATGTCAACTGCGGAAAGGTGTTGGCATGGGCAATGAAGTCATTGAGGAGAGCTGTCTGACCCACGCACAGATGCCGCACATGCTCAACAGACCCGGCACTGAGTGCAGCAGGGGTCGCAGGGGCAGCTGTGCCTGGTGTGAAAGACACTCTATCCGTCATCCTTGTGCCGACACGTGTTGCACCAGTGGAAGTAGTTGGGAGGGCGGGCATTGGCCTCCGCGTGTCTGCAGAGGGGCTAGAGTGCACGTCCCCTGTGCTAGCAAACATGGATACATGACCTCTGTACTCAGATGACGCAGCAATTGTCGTATGGGCCTGTGAGTCATCCAGCACACGTCTGCCCCTCCAATGCGCCGGTCACATTAGTCTCACCCAGCTCCTGTGCAGCTGCACCATCCGATGCCTCACCACTGTTGACCGTCCCCTGTCCCTCAGCACACATGGTAGATGACACATGAGGGAGAGCGAGGTGGCCTCACTCATTTGGCATCAAATCCACAGACATGTGCAAGGGAGCCAGCACAGAACATTCCCAAGTGCACATGTTGCATGATACCTGTGCAAATGTATACAGCAACCACAATCAACACGTAATGGCTGGCGTACAGGTAATGAACCCGCCAATAAGTGACACATGTGTTGTGCACATGGAACAACACCCAGACTGTCACCCTGCGGCCATAGCCACTCATCGCTGTGTACACACCCACTCTCCTGATGGTGTTAAGGATGACCACTACATAATTAGGCCAAGGACATACCTGCATGGAGCAGAATGTGTCACCACACACACTGACTGCAACATGACAGTCCACAATGGTTATGGGCCCATGCCAGACAACTGTCCATCGCACGAGCACAACTAATGTTGCACAGTGTGCCGGATGTGTAAGTATCAGGAATATGAGGTGAGGCATCGCACACATGTGTTTAGGACGAAATCAGAGTATGCACAGTGCCACAAACATACATGTGAATTGCCACACCAGCTGACTACAGGCTGTCCCTGAGGCCTACGACTCTGAACGCATTGACTATGCAGAGTGCCCAAATTACATCTTGACCCTCAGGAATCGCATATGCATGTAAGATGCACCCAGCACAGAGTACACTCACAACCCACTGCATCACACAACTAACATCACATTACCCAGAACATGGGTAGGCTGTGGACACATGCTGCCTCTCGCAGCAAAAGACACAATCCCACAGTACTGTACACCTGCCTGCAGCTGATGCCCCTACAAACGTGCATCCGCCACAGGCTGTGTGACTGTCAATTGCAGACCATTAGTGGTGAAATGCAGCGCCGTGCCAACCTGACAATACGAGGGAGCATCCCCGATTAGTCGCCGCAAACATGGTCACACATCCGGCAGGTGACGTCACCCTCTTCGCGGGATTGGCTGCACTGTCGGTTACACATACACAGAAGCATCAACTTGGATGCAATGGCTCATCACAAGGCCTTGGGCTGGTGGACTTCCAACTGCAGGGATGGTACACATGAGGGTTTGAATATCACACATACTCTTCTCAGCATCACCCACATCCACCAATAACAGTGGCATGATGCTGACCCATCCTAAATGATGAGAGACGTGTAACAGAGCCAAGACGGTATGGGACATGGCATAACAGCATGTGTACACCACACGTGAATGCATGCTGGTGGGAGTGTGTACACAGTACCTGTCCATCCCATTCTATTCAGGATGCCAGCACTTTGAGCAATGTGTAGTCTGCCCACATCTACTGTCCATTGTCATGTAGACCGACACATAGCTCACAAGGCTACACATCTTTGTGGGTGGACTCACTGTGTCCAACACTGCGCAGCCCTCAATGTACTCGCCCTGTGAATGGCTCACCCCGCAATGGAGGTCACATTCAGTGCCACCATCTCTCACACACATCCCTATCACAAGGCCTGGAGTGTTCAATCGGCAGGGCTGAGTTAGCACATTCCCTGACAGTTGTGAGATAATGACACATGTAACCCACTGTACAGTCAGTGTAGTTTCCTTCTAGGATTGGGCGGTCAATGTGCAGCCCAGGTCTGCCGAGACTGAGAAGGCCAGCAGGGAGCCAGCCAGCCATTCACACAAGCAATAGCTGCCCAGAATCATGCATTGCCAAGTGTCTGCGTCACTGGGTGTCTGACATGAAAATGCCATGTACCACCACTCGGGAGGGACATGCATGGGGAAACACCAGAGAGCCTACATGCCCCTTCCACCTGTTGTTAGCATGGTAAGCGGTGCATGTTGGAACCCCACAGGCTCAGACTCTTAGTGCTGCGGATGAATGACATGTGTGTCCCCCACATGCACTCCCACACACACTGTAGTTGTCTTACACACACATGACTTTTGCAGGTATTCGCCTTGGGCAGTGTGCGTGGAGCTCGGAAGCCAGGAACTGCAGCTCCTCGCCGGTGAGTGGACCTGGACATGTAATCAGAGTCGTCGACATTATGGTGGACAGGTGGCAGCTGCAAAGGGGTGTTGTTGAGGGGTGGCAGTCAGCAGTCCCTGGTAGCTGTGGTAAAGCCTGTCACCCTCCCACACTGATATAGCCCCCTTGGGGCTGTTTCTGCGTATCCAAGCTGCTGCGATTGGTGTACCGCTCAGCCTGTGTACGTTGTGTTGTTGGTGTGTGCCATACTCACCCAGCCTCGGAAGCGGTCAGGTACAGCAGCTAGGTATATTGCCGTGGTGTTGCCGCTACCCACATATGCAGTCTGAATCCATCATCATGCCTATCAAGCTAATATGGCCTTAATCCCCATGTGCATGCTCATAGCAATGGTATGTGTCAGTGGTCCTTGCTATTGGTAAGGGAACCTGTGTAAGAGTAATATTGCTGTGCTGTCCCTACTTGTCAGCTGTTCGTTGATACTATTGCTTTGTCAGTGATCTTTGTTTTGTGTATGTGTAAATGCCATGTTGTGTGTTGCATTGACATGTGTCCACTTCCATCTGTCCTAGGAGGAGACCTAACATACATCGTCCCTACCAATTGCTGTCAGACATGGAGGATGTGGAGGTCATAAGGAAGTTCCGTCTGGACCGGCCCACCCTGCATTGCCTATGTGCCATGTTGGAACCCCACCTTCGTCCTCGCAGGGTGTATCCTACTGCATTCACCCCCACGGCCAAGGTGATGGCTGCACTGCATTTCTTCGCTACCGGTTCATTCCGACACACGGTGGGCAGTGGAGGTGGGATGTCCCAGCCCATGTTCAGCAAGGTGCTACGGGATGTCCTGTCAGCTATGATGCTGTACAGGAACCGGTACATCCGATTCCCCAGGGCCCGTGATTTGCCTGCGGTGAAGGGTGCTTTCTATGCACTCGGACGCATCCTCCAGGTTGTTGGTGCAATTGATTGCACCCATGTTGGCCTTGTTGCACCACAGGCCATGGAGCACATCTTCCGTAACCGGAAACATTTCCACTCCCTGAATGTGCACGTGGTGTACCTGGCGGACATGATAATCACACACGTGTGTGCGAAGTTTCCCGGTTCCACCCATGACTCGCACATCATGCGCCATAGCATCCTCCCACGTCTGATGACCAATCTGCAACCGGACCGTGCATGGATTGTTGGTGACTCTGCATATCCTAATGGGCCTTGGCTGTTGAGTCCACTACGCAATCCTCGTACACCAGCTGATGTCAGGTACAATGAGGGACATGGGAGGACCAGACGTGTGGTGGAGCGGACATTTGGACTCCTGAAGTCCAGATTCAGGTGCCTGGACCGCACCGGGGGTGCACTGGCATACTCCCCACAGAAGGTGTGCCAGATTGTTGTGGCAGGCTGCATGCTGCACAACCTCGCTATTCGCAGGCGGATCCCCCGGATAGTGGATGACGGTGATCAGCCAGGGCCCCCGTCTGCAGGCCAAGCCATGTTCAGTGACGAGGACAGTGGAGAGGAGGAAGCAGTGAATGAGCGTCAGCAGCTCATCGCCCGCTACTTCACTTGACGGTGAGTGACCATATACGACGGCTGATGTCGCTGTAGTTGTGTATGTGTGCATTGTCAGGGCGGCCTATTGTTGACTGAGTGCTGTGTGGCAATGGTCCATGTCCAGGGTAGTATGCCACTGAGAGTGGCTGTGACATTGTGCCCTGTTGCTCTGTGACATGTGTGTACATTGCTTAGGCCTGATGACAAGTACTGTGTGATGAGTGTGTGACACACCCAGTCAATGGACTCTTGTTCTGTTTGTCACCCCTAGGTCCCTACAGCCTCTCCTGGCCTATCGACAGAACACACTACAGATGAATTTCTGAACATGCAGACATTTGTGCACCATTGATAATAAACATAGCAGATGACATAGGATGTGATACAGGTGTATTTATTTTAAAGGTGACATGTGATTGTGGAAAAGGTGATCAAGAAGGTGGTGCATGCTGTACAATGAGTTGACGGTCCTGTCCGCGTGATGGTCAAGGTGTACCCATGGTGTCCTGGGTCCGCAGTCCAACAGACATTTGCCACTCGACTGGCAGTGTGGGGTGGGATGGTAGTCCAAGTGAATGCAGGGGGTGGCCACCATGGCTGGCTGACTCACTGGCTTTTGGAGCGTGCGAAGTCCTCCCTGGACATCTGTTTCCTCTTCGGACGGCCCCTTCCACGTTTGAGGGGAGGGGGTTGTGTTTGTGGGCTGCTGGTGGTGGCTGAGGATTGCCCACTCGCTGTGGACGCAGGGGAACTGGATGTTGCACGTCCCTGCGCCCCAGCAGGTGGTGGCGCAGGTGTTGTGGTTGGCCTTGAGTGGGCCCTCACCTCCACCACTAGCTGGCCCATGAGGTCCACAAGTTGGCCCATACGGGTCACGAATTGGCCCATACGGGCGTCCATGTACCTCAACACCCCAATGACTTCCCTCGTGTCGGAAGCTGACCTGGCCCATTATCCCTGGGCCTCTTCATAGGCCCCAAGGACTCTGGCTATTTACGGCAGGGCTTGGCTCCCAGGCTCTGTTGGCCTTGGCCTGACCCTGCTCCTCCCACCTGGACTGCTGCCACCGACCTGCCCACTCGCTACATTGGTCACCCGGGGCCTCCTCCTGGCTCCCAGGGTAGATGTTGAGGTTTGTGCCACCTCTTGGGATGGCTGAGTGGTCAGGGAGGCCCTGGTGGTGGTGGTGGTTGCGGCGGTGGTGTTGGCCGCAATGACCGTGGCAGCAGGGGCCTGGGACTGGTCACCAGCCCTGGGAGATGGGTTGGTGGGTAGGAGGGGTCCTGGTGTGCTGTTGCGCCCTGCCACGCCAGATGTGCCAGGTTGGGAGTCCTCGTCCGTAGAGGTGTCCAGGCTTTCCACATCCGTGAGTCCATGTGGGGGCTTGTGGACTGGCTGTGATGGCTGGTGTCTCCAACCGCAGCATCATGCTGTTCGTCACCTGTGGGGCGGAGACGAAAAGTTATTGTGTTGCACCTTGCAAGGTTTGTGTTAGATGTCTGACATGCACAGTTTGTGCACAGTTGCGCACTGATTTCCCGGATGCGTGTGTATGGCTCTACAATGTGTGTGCGTGATCAAGGCAATGGAATAGTGTGATGGGTGCATCTGGCATGGGACGGATTTGTCATGCCAATTGGTGTGTGTTGCAGTACCCCTACATTTTGTGGCTTTGGTGGGAACGGGGTATTGCACCATGAACGCTTTGGTGTTGAAATATGATACTGTGGTACATACTGTGACATATGGGTGCAGAAGGGGACATGTGTTTTGGCCACACAACACTACAGAGACGAAGGTGTGTGTATGTCTGACTTAGCCAGCATATCTGCTCACTGTTGTCATTTATGGGCATTCCACAGCAAGCATTGTGGTGAGTGAGTAATGGTTGTATGCCACACGACGTATTGCAGATGGTACAATTCCTTGGTGTGCGTGCTACTCTCACCCATGTGCAGCAATGCAGTGCTCTTGGGGTGTTGACTACATTTTGTTTGTTGTTACTCACAGTGTGACGTGCGCTTCAGACACAGCAGACTCATTATTGGTCATCGGCAGGACCCTTTGCTGTACTACTGTCTATGGGGCAACTGTTTGGATGATATACCTTTCATGACACTGGGGCTGGATGATGAGATGGATGAGATTTTGCATGTGCATTGTGTAGCTGTGTGGTTCATGGGTCCAGTGGTGTATGTGACATTACTGGGGTTCCACTATGTTTCATTTGGACGAGATAGACTTACATGGGTGATGTTGTACTATGTCAAGGGTAGAAGCAGACACGACTACGTGAACAAGACTTGGATGGTGTTGCTGATGTGTGTGATGACTGGCACAGTGCACGCCATGTGGGTCAGTGCTCCAGTTAGACTTGTGCATGCTGACGTGACTCGTTACGTGTTACTGCATTTGAGATGGCTCATGTGGGCTATGACTCTGTAATTGATGTCCGGGTGCACATTGGTCACATGTTTGTGACAGGGAGCAGTGCTACCTGTTCCTCTGCTAAGTGACATGTCCCACATGTTAGTCGTAGTACAGTCCTCATGCCTACGGACACCCCGCCCTGTACAGTGGTCTACCTAATTGTTGGTTTTGAGGGTGAAATGCAATGGCTACCACATGGTTATGAGAGGGAGGGGTGCTCCATCTTGCTGGTCTGTGGGTGTGGGGGCCGTGTTGTGAGTCATGGTGATGGTTTACCATCCACAGACAGCCCTCCATGTAGGGTAACATATCTACCTGTCGGGTGTGGGTGTGCACTGCAATGGCTGACACATGGGTGTGGGGAGTGCTCCATCTTGCTGCGCTGTAGGAGTGGGGGCCTGGGGGGGGTACTTCTGCAGTCCCCCTCCGATACACGGGCCTTGTGGTAAGGCTGCTCACCTGTTACTTGTTGGTTGGTGCAGCTATGGCTGACACATGGGTGTGGGTGTGGGGGAGTGCTCCTTCCGGGACATCTGGGGTACAGAGGGGCCTGGTGGGAGTTGTGGTGCTGGCTGACTGTACACATGCCCCCATGGTTTTATTTGTTGGTGCCTATGGGCTGAGTGTGTGTGTCTGTTGCATATGTGAGGGATGTCTTGTGAATTGTGTACTGGACATGGGGGTGTTCGGCCCTCGGAGCTATGGCATTGTGTTAGTGCATGTCTGTACATGGCGGTGTGCTGGTATACATTTGTTTGTACTTACCAGCCTCCACTCCCCCTGGTATTCCGATGAGACTCTCCGGATGTAGTATGCCTCGCACCTTCTCCTCCCACGCCTTGAAGGTCTTGAATGGCGCGGGAGTTCCGCTGCCAGTCCCGTCAGCCAGCTCACGGTTCTTGGCCTCCTTCTTCCTGACCAAGCTTTTCATGTCCTGCCACCTCTTGGTTATTTCCCCCCGGTTGCGTGGCACGTTCCCAACTGCATTCACCTGGTCTACGATCCTTTTCCACATCCTGTTTCTGGTGGATACTGGTGTCTGTTGGACCTGGTTCCCATAGATTTGTGGGTACACCTTGATGACCTCGTCGACCATGACCGTCAACTCTGTGGCAGTGAACTTGGGCATTCGTTGTGTTGCCATGGTGCGTAGTGTAGTTTTTGTGGTGCTGGTGTGGTGTGTTTGGTGTGTGATGTGCAGGGGGTTTGTGGTGCCGGTGTTTAGGTGGTGGTGGTGATGGATGTGAGGTGTGTGCGTGTGGTATACTGCTTTCCTCTGTGGCTCTCCGTGTTCTCTGCTGTGGTGTTGGCTTTGTCGTGGTGCAAGGGTTTGTGGTCTGTGAGGGGGCTGCTTTTGTACTCACCTATGTGGGTGTGTCATGATGGTCTATCGTTTTCAGGTGTGTTGGGCGTGGTGTCCTGGGATTTATACTAATTCTATATTTTGGCAGGGGGATGTGTCTTTGGGACGGGTTCTGTGTCTGGGTATTTTTGCGTCGTTTACTGTGTGGACTTGTTGGCCGTGTTGTGTGTATTTGTTTGTGCCGCCACTGATTTCCGTGCACGTACGTGGCCGCCAGGCCTTCCGCCTTGTCTGTTATTTATTTCAGTTGTTCACCGTTGCGGGCGGGAAATGTGTTGGTTTCCCGCCCTCATGTCGGGGGGATCATAATTTGACGGCCGGTGTGTAGTCCGTCCGCGCGGTCATATTTGGCTTTTTCGGGCGGTATTGCGTCCGTGGCGGACGGATTATCTTGGACTCTGACATGGACGGGCGGTATTCTGTTATTTTTTTCCGCTGCGGGCGGTGGTTGCTTAGCGTCATCATAATTGCTCGTTCGGTATTTCAATGTTGCAGGCGGGCGGTATTTTCAGGCTATGGCGGTTGGCGGGTTTTTTTACCGCCGGTCATCGTAATGGACCCCTATATTTTTTGTTTTTTGATAATATAATATTTAATATATATTTTACAATTTTGTGCATATTTTTGGAACAATTGTAATTTTTTTAAATATACATTTATTTTTTGCATTTTAATATTATTTCTCCATTATTTCCGATGGGGAGTAAGTTTTTTTCATTTTTATTACACGGCCATTTTTTTCTAGTTTCTTCACTTTTCTATCCATCTGTTTTGTTTTTAGGTCATTTTGGAAGACGGAACCTCGCGGTTGGGAGCTGCGTTTCGTCGCTTAAGGTAAGTTTGTTTTAATTAACTTTTAAGGTAGTTTTAGGGTAGGAGCAAGGTAGTAGTAGTGTAGTTAGGTTTGTGAGAACCGTGTTTGTTCGTTTTTGGTGTAGTTAGGTGTTTTTTTGGTAGTTTAGTGTTTTATGTGTTTGCCGTAGTGTTGGATTAGAGTAGAGTCTTATGTAGTGTTAGTTATGTGTTGTTTAATTGTGCTATTTTGTGTTTATTGTTAATGTCAATGTTTGTGGGTTTGTACGTGTTATTGTGGGTGGGTGTTGTTTAATTTTCTTTTACAGGTTTTACCGATCGTGAACGGATTGTGGTCTCTACCCTTTTTTTTTTTACAAAAAGGAAAATGTATTTTGTTTATTTAAAACAAGAATTTTTACATTTCCTTTTATTTTTCAAGTTTGTTGGAGCATTTTTTTTTTAAACCAATTTTTCGGGTTTTTGAGGGTTTTGTTATTGAGAGGATTGCGTAGTTGGAGCCTTTTTTCTACAGTTTAATTTTTGAGGTTGTTTTTTACACTAGTTTTCAGGTTTTTGAGGGTTTCGTTATTAAGAGGATTGCGTCGTTTGATCATGTTTTCTACAGTTGTATTTTTGCATTATTTTTTGGATCCCCTTTTCGAATGGATTTGTTTTTTTAAAATTTATCTTATATGGATTTATTGGATTTCCCGGATCGTCTACTACTACATTACTGTAAGTTATTTTTAATTATTATGGGTGGGAAATGTTTTTTGTTACATTGATTTATTTGCATTTTTAAATTTAATAATTATAATATGTCATATATATTTGTGTTATTTTTAAAATTTTACATGACAGTTATAATTATTAATTTATAAAAAGAGTAGACATGTTGTTTAAATGTTTTGAAGTTTTAAATGTTTATGGTGTTTAGCATTGTTGTTTTTTAACAGTATAGATTTAGCTATCATGTCTAAGTATTCTAGACCTTTGGTGGTTGCAAATAGTCTAGTTTTATGTTGTAGATATTCATAATCAATCAATCAGGGGTTTATAAAGCACGGTACTCACCCGTGAGGGTCTCAAGGCGCTAGGGGGAAAAGAAGACTGCTCTGGATCAGTCGAAGAGCCAGGTCTTGAGGTCCTTACTGAACATGTGCAGGGCAGGGTCGGGGTGCAGGGTTTCATACATCGTTTTAGTTTGCTTACTCAGTTTAGGGCCGATTTTTGTTAGGGATTGCTCTAGTCTGAGCTCTTGATAGCTTTGTTCTTTTTAAATAGCTTCTATAAGTTTATGTAGGGTTGGTTGTCCTCTTCCAATTGTGGCTTGGAAGGCATTGTGCCAACCTTCCACTGCATTGTTTGTTTTTGCTTTTTGAGCTAGAGTACTGTCATATACGTTCCACCAAGGTATTTTGAATTTGGGTTGCCTACGGTGCCCTGACCTATGTAACCTTCCCACCTAAGTATCTTCGAAGTAGTCTCGGAAGGGTGTTAGTTTAGTTTCATTTGCCTGATAGACGGGGCTTTCAAAAGTAGGTTGTAATGGTTTGCTACTTCAGTTGTTGGTACATAGGCAAGGGCTATTAATTTTTTTATTTGGTAGGCGAAGTTGCTATTGGTGGCGTAATCTACACTTAGGGGCCTATTAGGATGGCGGTCAGATGACCGCCGCCCGGCGGTGGCAACCGCCCGCGATCGCAAGCCAGAAAACCGCCGGTCAGATTAGGATGGCGGTGGTGACCGCGGCGGTGTGAAATTCCAACCACCGCTTTTCTGCCGGTTGCCATCCGCACTCCTGCCTTGCAGATGGAAAAGGACCGGGATAATGGTGGCGGTGCCACTCTGGCTCCGCCGGCAGGATTATGATGCCGGCGGTAGCCAGCCTTTCCTCAGCGGTCAAACCGCCATGGAAAGGCATGCAGAGATTGTCTTCTGGGGGCCCGTTGCGGGCCCCAATGTTTTAGGGGGTGTGGGTGCACTGGGGGGTACTCATGGTCCCCCTACATTTCCTGTACCAGGTGGCAGGCACTGTGTAGTGCCTGCCACGCACTGCAGGAAATGCAGGACATGCTCCTTTTGACATCGCGGCGGTGCTGCGTGCATCAGCAACCATCGCAATGTTAAAGCCCGCGATCCGACCGCCGCGGTCGGATTTCGAGCAAGGAACATCCTAATGCGACCGGCGGTTATGTCGTGGGCTTTGCGGGCGGTCTTTTCCCGCTACCATGGCGGTCGGGGAGGTTTTCCGACCACCATCGTAATAGGCCCCTTAAAGTAGATTTTTGTAGGTGCCTCCAGATTCTTTGATTAAAGTGGTAGTAGCACCCTCGTATTACAGTGTGTTGGTATAATTTTGAAATTAATTGAATCATTGATTGTTCAAAATTTTTGCAGAAAGTAGTTGTTGGTGTATTGTTTTAATATTGTTAGGAGCTCTATATATGTGGTGCTCTGTTTATTAGGGAGTAGTATGTATATGAAGGGTATGTTAGTATCTTCATATTCGCCGTGGATTGTGTATAATTGATAAAAAGGCTTGGGGTAAACTTTGAATGTGCCATCCATCATCCACGTTTCGCAGTTTAAGTTTTTGTAAGTTGTTATTTGTTGCAAAGATGAGAATTAGTTTTTCATGACTTTTGTTATCATGGAGACGGAATTTTTCATCTTTGTGAGTGATGGTATATTCAGGTAATATTTATATTTCAGCAAAAGTTTGAGGGGTGGGTGGTGTTTGAGCTGTAGCTCTTTTAGTACCTGAAATTAATCTCTTTTGAGTGGGGATAGACGATAGCTGTCCTGTAACATGCTCAGGTACCCTATTTAACACATTTTTAAGTATTTGGGTACTTGTTTGTTGTGAGCTGGTACTTGCTTCTCTTATTGTCTCGAGAGCATCTCTAACTTCAATTTCAGTTATATTGGGGGATGGTTATGTTCTTTGACATTTACTACATTGGTTTCTATTGTAGTGGCTCTACCATAACAAGAGTTAGAGTAATATTTACTGCTTTTCCAATGTGTTTTGTTTCCACTCATTTTCTCTTGGGTATAAGTGTATCCCATGTAGCAGAGAAGTAGTTTCCCCTTTTGTGAAGTAATGAATTGCTCCCTCTGCCATTTTTGGTTAATCAGTGAACATATATATATATATTTATTAATTATATGATTTTGAACAATAAACATTTTGTTTAATTAATATGTTTGAAAAAAACTTACATGTTTTTGGATTTTATTTTCTTGATGGATTTTCTTTCAATTGTTGATGTTTATCCACTTGTTTTTTTCTGTTGGTTTAAAAGCAAAATGTTATTGTTATTGAAGTGTTACATTTTATTGTGTTATTTTATTTATTTAGCTTCTATTTTTATTTGGTTGAGAAAAAAAATACTTACTATTTTTCGTTGATGTTTTTTTCGATGATTTTGTTGTAGGTTGTAATTTGCAAAAGATGGCAAAGAAAAAATATTTGTTAGTTATATTTGCTTTTTAATTTATTCTAATTTTGTTAATTAGTTTGTTGTATTTGTTGGTTAATTTATATACTTACTTAATTTTATCTTTTTCCGTAATGTTGCTTTTGTCTCTGTTTTCGAAGTTAATTCTTGCTTTGTTGTTTTGAGGTGGACTTTTATTGAAGTGTAATTTGTGAAATATAAAATAGAAGGTTCTAGTTTTAGTTTATTTGTTTGTTTCGTTTTTTAGTCTATTTATTTTATTGAAGAAATAAAAATACTTACTGAATGCAGTTGGTGAAGTTTCTTTCGTTGATGTTGTTTATTCTAATTTTGTAGAAGCTGATAAGAGAAAGATATTTGTTAGTAATAATTAGTTTTTATTAAATTTACAATTTTTTAATAGTTAGGTCTAATTGTTGGTTATTTTATATACTTACGTTGTATTATAATTTTCTATTATCTTGATTCTGTATTTTTTTCAAAAGTAATGCTTGTTTTGACGTTTTTGGTTGGAGTTGTTGTGAATTATAATCTGTGAAAAATAAAACATTACGTTGCAATTTTAGTTAATTTGATTATTTATATTATTAAGTATTTATTTGTAATTAAATAAATATACTTATTATTTTTAGTTGATGGAGTGTCCTTGGTAGATGTTCTGGTTTTGTCAATTTTTGTAGAAGCTGTTAAAAATAAAAGAACATTTGTTAGCTATGTTTTGCTATTTTATTCAGTTTAGTTCTTTTAAATAATTTACGTTAGTTGTTGGTGAAGTCATATACTTACTTTGTGTTATATTTTATTGTTGTTGTGTATGAAAATCTTTGTGTTGAATTTTCTAGATGCAATTATAGTGATGTTGAATCTGTTATATATAAAGGAAATTATGTTATAATATTTTACAAGTTTTTTAAATTTATTTAGTTACAAAGTTTTGTGCTTACCTTTATTGTAGGATGTTTGGAATAGTTTTTGGTGTAGCTGTTTTTCGTTTTGTCTTCTCTCTCTCAAAGGTTCGCTCTTCCTCCGTGGTTGTCCGTTATACGGTAAATTTTATGTTAATTATTTGATTGTTTTTATAGTGTTTGTTTAATTAGTTAGAGTTTTCTATTGATTTGTGTGTTTTAAATTTATTGGTTGAGATAGCTTTTTTGAATTTTTTAGCTGTTACCTTGTAATATATTTAATGTTTATTATGTTTATTTATTGTTTGTTTTTATTTTGTTTATTGTTATTTAATTTTATATGTAGATAAATGTTTTTTTATATATGATATATATTTATGTTTGTTTATTTTCGTTACTTTTGATTTATTTTTTATGTTATATTATTTGTTTTTGTATATTTTATTTATTTGTTTAAATTATTGTGGTTAATTCGTAAATAATTTTATTGTTTAATTAAAATATTTGGTATATGTTATTTTATTGTGTTATCGTAAATAGTATTTTTATGTTTAAATTTGATTTTCGATATAGTTTATATGTATTTTATTGATGTTTGTGTTGTCTATATTGTTTGTATCGATATTTCTGATGTGTTTCATTTTATTTTAATGTTATCGATATTTTTGTGTTCTATATTTTTGTTGTCAATATTTTTGTCATCGAGGTTTATTTAAACAATATTTTTTATCAATATTAGTGTTATTTCTATTTTGTGTATTGTGTGTGGATATTTTTGTTTACGATATTGTAGAGTCGATAATTCTGTAGTTCGATGTTATGAGAGTATGTATCAGTGATCCAGCCAGAAACTCTTCGGCATTTGGGCAGCAGGGGGGTTATAGACTAGGGTAAAAACTTCGTTCCAGTGCACAGTATAGGAGATCTCTAGCCTATGCCAGAATATACTTATCTTAAAATTAACCTTGGGTGGTAAACTCCGATCTGCAGGCGGAGGTCACGGTGTTTATGCCACTCCGCGCTCCGCTTGGAGCACAAAGTTTGGCACGTAGCGTAGTTTACCGGTGCTCACTGCTCAGTGTGCTGCTGACTAAGATTACTCGTGCTCACTCAGTTCTCAGTCCTCATGTTATATGGTATTCCGTCCACAGTACATCTCTGAAAAACACTGTAGTCTTTTTTGATAAGGGGAAGGCAATATCTCACACTTCCTGCCCGGACTACCAGTGCTTGACATCACTTTCTTGCTATGTCTAAGGAGCAGCATGGGAAGGGATCTGATTCCTTGCCCTGGGCTGCGGTGGTGGGCTCTCGAAGAGCTGCAGGATTGTGTGCACATCTGCACGAGCTGAGTGAAGCTTCTGGCTGGTGTTCGCTGATTAGACCCTCTGTTCTTGATAAGAGGTGAGCATGAGAGGGACCAGCCTCCATCTTATGCCTTCCCTTCCTTTTACCCCCTTCTTTGCTTGCTCTTTGCCGCTCTTCTCTCATGCCTTGTCGTCCCACACTCGCTCTTTAAATCCCAACTTCACCTATTGCACAGTAATGGCCTCAAAGCAACCTCACCTTCATGACCTGGGGACGAGACCGGAGGAACGGGAGACTGGTGCAGGGGTGCGTTAAGTACAGTGACTGGGAGGGACAGGGTGATGCTGAGTCAGAGGGTGCGCTGTTTTCACCAGAGAACAGAAACTCCCCGTGTGTCGGCCACATGGAACTCTCTGAGACAAGATTTTGTCCGAAGATAAAGGACTTCTGCTTCACCTGTTCTCTACCAACGGTGTGATCTGCATCAGTCCTCGCCACGCCTCTGGTCTGCTGTGCCCGGAAGAAGCCCCTAGTGGTCTTTATTTGGGAGGTCGCCTTGTATGATCCACTTTAGCGCCCTGAAGCTGGTTTCTTTTCAAAATGATGTGCATGAGCCATCTCTGGAAGCATGTGTCCCCCTGAAAGGAATGATGGCTCTGAAACTGCAGCCGGTGAGGAAAGCATGGGGTCTGCAGGGTTCACAACCTCCTCTCGACTGATCCCCCTGGCATGTTTATAACCTTTTCCCAAAGCCAGCTGGAGTTTGACCATCTTTACACCATCTGCTACGGGGCACGAGAATGGCTGGAGCATGCACATAAGACACTCTGTAAACGAGAGTGAAGCAGGAACCTGCACACAAGACACTCTGCTCACGAGACTAAAGCAGGAACCTGTACACAAAACCACACGGATACGAGACTTGAGCATGTAGCCGGCACAAAAGACACTCTGCACACGAGAGTGAAGCAGGAACCTGCACACAAGACTCCGTGCACACCAGACTAAAGCAGGAGGCAGCACAGAAGACCACGTGCACATGAGAGTGGAGCATGGGGCCTATAAACAAGATCACACAAATAGGAGACTCAAGCATTGGGCCTACACACATGACCACACACACATGAAACTAAAGCATGGGCTGGCACAGAAGACCATATGCACATGGGTCTGGAGCATGGGGCCTACAGAGGCGAAGGGCTCGATTTCATCAGCGTGTGAATGCTGTGCAAAGAGTAGGTGCTAGGATGAACCATGGATAAGTTCACCAGATCTTCATTCAGAGTGGCATATGTAGGGTGCATAGTGCATAGTGCTTTCTTTGACACTAGGATGGAGCGGAACTCCGTGGAATTCCGCTGAGTTTTTATGTAACTCCGCAGAATTCCGCGTAGTGCAATTCCGTGAACTCCGCCCACCCTTACTTAAAATTAATTTTACGTAATGTTAAAGAAATATTGCTGTTTAACATATAAAACAGATCGTCTAATAGTTCTTCAGAATGTCCCTCTTTAACACTTTTGGATCAGCTACTAAAGTCATGTAACAAAGACTGTACAATCATGATAGGAGGAGTTTTTAACATCCTCGTTGAACCCTCTGCACTTGCTGGCGATATGGCCAGAAAAGAAAATGCATATTGGGGTATACCTGCAATTAATGCCAATCCAGTTAAGCATTTGTCAAGATTTGTCCTGTAAATTAGTATTGTGCATGCAATGGTCGGGTACTTCTAGAAACCACTTGGATTATCTGTTCGTTAGTTTGGGGCTGTGGAGTGAGCTGGTCGACTTTTATGTGGCACCAAGGGATGAGAGCTATCACGATCCCATAATCCTCCTTATGAGAGGCTTACTGATAAACAACTTATCTGAAGGGCTAATTCAGGGAACTCATGAATTAATCATGATAAATACTAAGAAAAATTGTAAATGGGCCATCGTAGAGTCTAATGATGCAGCATTAAACTCTATTCTTGGAAGCACTTACACAGTACTTGATCTCTTTAAAGTGTACATGAGCTCTCCAAGCATTGTTCTTGAGGTTCAAGATGCATTATTTGAAGAGATCAGAGGGCTTTTTGTGAAACCGAGGACTGAGAGAGCAATGCAGCAGAATTCACAAGAGTGGTATAACCCAAATTGTTGCTCTAAAAAAGAGAGTCTTGTTAATGGCGTTAAGTCTAGTGACAGAGTTGTGATGAAAGGAACACGGATCTTCATATAGAAAGGCTACACAGACAGCTAAAGAGACATGGGAGATTTTGACCCTGGAAAAGTTCTTAAAAGCGGTCAAAAATAAGGATTCCAAGTTCTTTTGGCACTTAGGGGCTTATTAGGATGGCGGTCGGAAAACCTCCCCGACCACCATGGTAGCGGGAAAAGACCGGCCGCATGGACCGCGACATCACCGCTGGTCGAATTACGATGGCCCGCAGTCGAAATCCAACCGCGGCGGTCTGATCGCGGGCTTTAACATTGCGGTGGTTGCAGCACCGCCGCGATGTCCAAATGAGCATGTCCTGCATTTCTCTGCACTGCGTGTCAGGCACTGCACAGTGCCTGCCACCTGGTACAGGGAAATGTAGGGGGGGACCATGGGTACCCCCCAGTGCACCCACACCCCCCCAAAACATTGGGGGCCCACAACGGGCCCCCGGAAGACAATGTCTGCCTGCCTTTCCATGGCGGTTTGACCGCTGAGGAAAGGCTGGCTACTGCCGGCATCATAATCCTGCCGGCGGAGCCTGCTCGGCACCGCCACCATTATCCCGGTCCTGCTCCGTCTGCAAGGCAGGAGTGCGGATGGCAACCGGCGGAAAAGCGGCGGTCGGAATTTCACACCGCATCGGTCACCACCGCCATCCTAATCTGACCGGCAGTTTTCTGGCTTGCGATCGCGGGCAGATGTCTACCGCCGGACCGTCGGTGGACATCCGCCCGCCATCCTAATCAGCCCCTTAGTTACACAAGGGGGCAAGAAAGGCTACGACAAACCAGAGGCACATATTTTAGCCAGCGAGTGGGTGGCTTACTTTAGAGCTCTCTATTCAGTAGAGGCTCCTAATTCACATATTACTCCCATTACTGCCCAGCTTGTTTGCCAAAACACCATCTGCATCGAGCACACCCCTATTTTCTATGAGGCTGACACAGCAGCAGACCTCAAGGCCAAGAAGTCAGGAAAGGCCCCTGATCTGGATAAGATTCCAGCCGATCTCTATCGTCCCAACCCCGACATATGGGTACCAGACATAAATGCCTTAAGCAATGCAGTTTTGCTACCAATCTCAAAAGCATGGAAGGGCGTGGGGATCGTCTCTATATTTAAAAAGGGATCCTGCAATGAACCAGGCAATCACCGCCCGATAAGCCTAATTGATAATTCACAAAACTCAATGCCTGGATGTCGGAAAACGCATATTAAGTCATTTCCAAGCTGGCTTCACAGAATGGCAGGATAAGGTGCCTGCCATATTGCATCCAGAGAGTCTCACAGGAATTGAGGGTGGAGTGGAGGCCGGTAAGTACTAACAAATGTCTCCCATCACACTGCAATGTACTGTTGTACACAACAAGTGAGCCTCAATCGCAAGCCCACATCAAACTCATGTGGAATGCATGCCTTCAACATGAATGGATCACAAGGCGAGCATTTCCTCACTCAGCCGCGCCTCACAGATAGGTAGTCAGCTCATGCACCCTAGCACAATAGACCAGGCCTTTCTATTCCAACTGGTTAGTTTGAAAATAGTGAACATAGAAAGGGGTAGTTTGTATGTGGCTTTTGTGGACCTGCTGGCAGCGTTCAACCTGTTCCCAAGGGATAAACTATGGCAAGCCCTCCTAGACCTGGGCATTCCACTTGATTTGTTAGCTATTATCAGATGCCTATACTCAGGAAACTATGCCTGTGTCTCACGGGAAAAATAGGAATAGAGTGGTCTGCCAGGGCTGTGTGCCAGCACTAACCCTATTTCTCCATTTCATAAATGGCTTCTTAGAATCTTTATCTAATTGTGAGAATAATTTACCCTCATTGGCAGGCCAAAAGATGCCAGCACTGGTCTTCGCCGATAACACCTTAATGATTTCCAGAATACAGAAAGGTCTCCATACATGGATTGAGAAATTTGGTCTATATTGTAGAAAACATGACTTAGAGATAAAATACCCCCAAAAAACTAATGGGGCCCGATCCACAAAGGTAAACTTAGACATGTAGTCTAAGTTTAAACCTAAAGTCTAACTTTAGACCTGAAGTCTAAGTTTGGACATGAAGTCTAACTTTAAATCTAAAGTCTAACTTTAGACCTGAAATCTAAACTTAGGGCCCAATTACGATGGCGTATGGAAAAGCCCTCCGATCGCCATGGTTTCGGGAAAAATCCCCCGCATGACCCGCGGCATTTCCGTCGGTCAAATTACGATGCAATGTCCGCTAAATCATACCTTGGAGGACGGATGTCGCAAAAGACCGTCCACCACGGTCGGAAAATCTGCAAATCCAACCGCGGCGGACGGGGAAAGCTGTGCAACTGTCTGAAAAGACCACTCCCGCCGTGCCATGACCGCACGGCGAATTACGATGAGAATGCGGAGCTGGCGGACCGAGCACTACGTCCGACTGCCGCGCACGCACATCGGCCAAATGAATGGCGGACGGAACCAACTTCACAACTATGCTCGAAGTGTGCCTGTACTCCCTGCCGCCCTCAATCACAACACACACGCCACAATGATACACCCCAACTTGCTCCTGGTAAGGAAAGCCATGCGCAGCACGGAAGAGACATCTGGAGGTCATCACTCATGTGGACACACCCACATACCACAGTATAAAACCAACCCCTTCCTGGACCAGCATCCTTTGCACACCACAAGCTGAGACAGAGACACAGGACACCATTGACTCAAACTGCACAACATCACACACACCTATCCCCACACAACACCACTTTCACCCACACCTCACACACTTCACATATCTCCACCACTACCTTGCACCCTGCACCCCCAATCCATCTGCACCATGCCCCCAAGACAATGCCCAAATCCAACGACTCAGAGTTGAAAGTGATGGTAGACGAGATAATCAGGGTAGAGCCACATTTGTGTGTGCACCTGGTCCAACACACCCCACTTGCACGCATGACTCAGATGTGGGCAAGGATCCACAGCGAAGTCAATGCCATAGGGACCACCCTATGCACTGTGTGTGACATCAGGAAGCGGTGGGGCGACCTCAAGGGCCGGGTCAAGCATCGGGCCCAGAGGAACCACGGGGCGGCCCAGAGAACTGGTGCTGGACCCCCATTCTTTGGCCCCAGACCAATGTCCTTGTGGAACGATTCATGAGTACTCTAAAGAATGCTGTGCAGCTTGCGGCATTAGAGAAGCTTGACCTCAAGGTTGTTTTAAATACCAGTCTTCGAGCTTACTAGTCGACCCCTGACTTGACTACATTGGGAAAGCCCTGCAACTTTAATGTTTGGGAGAGCCATGACGACCAAGATGCCTCAATGGACCAACCTTAGATCAAAGACTGACAAAGACATTTGCACAGAAGATTCTGGTTGCAAACAAAAAATGAAAATCTGTGCTGAAGTGATGCCATGTGAAAGATATCACTTTCAAGAGTGGAGATAGAGTTCTAGTTCGACAATCCAGAAAATTTAAATCTGATGTTTCTTTTGAGGCTGAGCCCTTTACTGTGACAACCATCATAGGACACATGGTGACTGCCCAACATCATGGGAAGTCCCTTATGAGAGATTCTTTTCACTTCAGAGATGTGGTTCATCACTCACCAAACATCGATGTCACCGTAGAGACTGGGTCCAGACAGACAGTTAATGATCCTGCGACTGCTGTTGTTTCCACTTCATCTATGCTATTCATTGACACTTCGACTGCCAGCTCCCGGTTTCTGATGACCCGACCAGTACATGTGATCCAAGTGCCACGAAGGATCATTGAAGAGTTATAAATGCATATGTATTTATTTATTAATTTAGTTATGTATTTATTGTAAAAAGTCGTAACTTTTTATTTAACAAAGGGGGAGATGTAGTGTCGTGTAAATAAAGAGATAAACTCATATGGTTCCTGATGGGCTCCATAGAACTGTGATGTAAACATTGTAGGGTAATGTAGTGAATGCAGGTTTAGAACGCTGAGGTCTTGAATACACGCTGAAGAATAAAGATGTGTATAACTACTCTCTGTGTGTGGTGTAGTCATAAGCGAGTGCCCGGACTCAGTAAGACGCTACACCCATTAGGCTGCAACCTACATAGCTGCTTTCACTGCTGGATGGGCTGCTGTGTCCCAAACATGCCTCTGTGGTTGAATTCTGTTTGTGGGTTCCCACAGTTTGGGCCTTTTTGAACATTTGTACCAGAGCAGATTTTGGATTTCAGTCTGGCCTGATCCATTCTAAAGTTTTAGGGCCCAATTCACAAAGTTTTTATACTGGTGTAAAAAACCAAACGTCCGCATTTAAAATATAAATCCTTATATACAGAATTTTACTTTGCTTGTAGAAGTACATTCTCTGCAGGAGTAAAAGTGTGCTTGAGATTTAACGCTAGTCAAAGTGGAGGATAGGGCTGTCGGGAGAGGAGGCTGGCGTGATGAAAGTTTGAAACAATCACCACATCAGAACATTATAGGTATAGACTAACTCTTTGTATGTATTTTCTTACCCACAAATTATACAGAAATGAACTCTTAAAAAGATAAACTAAATGTTTTTCAGGTTGTGGTGTGGAAAATAACATACATTTAATCAGGGTTGAGATGAAAGGGTTTCTCCAGAGTGAAGGCATTTCCCTGGAGTAAAAATTGTATATAACCCTACACCCAAACATGGCTGTTGAGAAAGCTAATCCATGTGTTAAATTGTTAAATCAGGGGCACCTGTTGACCCCGCATCTCCTGCTTTCTTGGAAGGAGGGATGGCCATAACAGTACCCCTGCATTGTGAACTATTTAATAGCGCTTTTGAGAAGGACCACGTCCCTCAGCACTGGAAATATGCCATCATAGTTCCGCTTCTTCAAATCTGTTATTAGATCCCACCAAACCAGAACATTTTAGGCCCAATTCGCTGCTTCTCTTTTTCTCAAAAGTGGCAGAGTAATCTATTAACTTACAGCTGTCAACCTTTGAGGCAAAAAAACTTCTTCATCAGATCCAGGCAGGGTTTTGCCCTCGTTATAGCACAGAGTCTGCATTGTTGTTTGCCTCTGAATCTATCCGTCAAGTCATTGACGGAGGCAAAACTGAAGCTGCGCTGATGCTGGACCTTAGTGTAGTCTTCCATACCGTCTCCTACAGCCTTTTACTTGAACGACTGTGGAGTTGCGGTATTGGCCATGAAGCCTTACAGTGGCTTGCCTCTTTTATACAGAAGAGTACTTTTCAGGTGGCACTAAAACCTTTTTCATTCAAGGTTTTTCAGTTGCAGCAGGGGGTGCCTTAGGGCTCTTCTTTGAGCCCCACTTTATTCAATCTCTATATGCGCCGCCTGGCTAATATCATTGAGCGTCACGGTTTTAACATTGTATTGTATGCCGATAGTACACAACTTCTTATCACCCTATCTCTGGATGAAGCCAACACAGTGGCTCTGCTGACGTCCTGTCTGTCGGAGGACGCTGAGTGAATGCACCTCAACTGCCTAAAGCTGAATGCCGGGAAAAACGAGGCCCTCATCCTAGGTAAGCAGTCTTCAATTTGGTCTTCTACTTGGCGTCCTAGTGCACTGGGGCCACTGCCAGCACCTAAGCAAAAAGTCAAGAATCTAGGTATCTGGTTTGATGCGAAGCTTTCATTTGATAGCCAGATCACGATTCTAGCGGGGAAGTGTTTTGGGATCTTAAAAACCCTAAAAAAAATCCTTGGACTGCTCCACGAGACCTCTCAGAAAAACAGTAGTCCTGGCCTTGATTACATCTAGGCTGAACTACCGCAATTTCCTATATCTGGGAGTCTCACAGTCTCGAATGGCAAGAGTACAGTGTGTCCAGAACGCTGCAGCTAGTCTTCTGTTGAGCCTTCTGAAGCAGTCTTCTACGGCCCTGCTCTTACTAAATTTCACTGGCTGCCAGTGAGAAAAAGGCTCTTTTTAAAGCCATGTGCTACTGCTAGAATCTTCAATAACAAAGGCCCATGCTATTTGCATCCCTTTGTTAAATCCTACTCTCTTAGAACGAATCTAAGATCAGCAGACGCTCTTTTGGCCTGCATTCCTTTTGTAAAACGAGTATGCATCGGGATGCTCTTTTATTTTTTAGCACGCAAGATGTGGAATTCTCTCCCCCTCTCTCTCAGACAGGAAAAAACTGAACTATCTTTCTGTAAAAAATTTAAAACGTGGTTATTTAGATCGATCTGATAGAGTCTGTTTTGGTTGGTGTTGGATCTTCTGTGTTTGGAGCAAAACCTCAGTGCTGGGACACTCATTAGAAGTAACTAGGTGCTTTATAAATTACTTTATTGTTATTATTATTGTGTGGTGTAGGTTTAGAGTTCTCTCTACAATCCAGGAAATCTACTAAAGATATAGCGTTCTGAACCCTACTCCACAGTCCTTTGTGACTAAGAGGATGCAGTTTGAATTTCAAGCAACTCTCAGCTTAAACTTACTCCTGCTAGAATTTGAAAGTGCCCTGTGAATCGCGCCTTGAGGTTTGAAGGCACGTTGTTCAATATGAAGATTGATTGAGAGTGTAGTAAATAATTAACAAATGTGACATTATTTTGTTTTTGAGTTCTACCTTAGAAAATGGCACTTCATCAAACCAGTAAGAGTGGTAAAATGGAATTCAGTTTCTCACCATTGGGCACAATAGTGAAACCATAAACAGCATATAGATACATTTGGTCATATTCACATTAAATCTGACTTCACCAGAAGTTAGGATTTTAAATTAGGATTCCACAGACATCAAACTTGAACGAGTTATATCTTCCCATGTGGACATTACACTTATAAAATGTAATATGGTAATCCCAATGTTATCCTATAGGAGATATAGACCTTGCAGTAGTGAAAAACAAATGTAAGAGTTTTTCACTACCAGGACATATAGGGGCAGATTTACAAGAAAGTCACGCATCTGTAAAGATGCGTCACTTTCCCTACGCCACCCCAAGAAAACATTGCGCCACTATGGATGCAAGGGCATATAGGGGCATATAGGGGCAGATTTACAAGAAAGTGACGCATCTGTAAAGATTCGTCACTTTCCCTACGCCACCCCAAGAAACCCTTGCGCCACTATGGATGCGCCGTATTTACAATACAGCCCACCATGGCGCAAGGATTGACAGATGCGTCAGAAATTCTGACGAATCTGTTGATGCAAAAGTCATGCATTGCTGGAGTTGTGTCGCAAGCACGACGCAACTCCAGCAATGCAGGGGGAGGCCTATCCTCATTGTGCTGTGTCACTCCTTACGCCTGCTTCAAGCAGGCGTAAGAATTTGACGCAGTGGCGTCCTAGAAGTGGCGCAGTGAAATCTTGTAGATTTCACTGCGTCACTTCTACGAGGCTTTTTTGCGTTGGAACGCCTACCCTGCATACATTATACCTGACGCAGGTATAATGTGATGCAGGGCATTACAACGTGACGCATCTCCCTAGATGCGTCACGTTGTAAATGGGCTGCATTTTTACGCTGCTGCGTCACAAAAAGTGACGCAACGGCGGCGCAAAAATGACGCAAGGGGCTTGTAAATCTGCCCCATAAAACTTAAAAGTCTTGTCCTGCTTTTTAAATACATTGCACCTAGTCTTCTGAGCTATCCAGGGCCTACCATAGGGGTGACTTATATGTATTAAAAAGGAAGGTTTAGGGTTGGCAAAATGTTTATTTTGCCAGGTTGAAATGGCAGTTTAAAACTGAACACACGGGCTCTGCAATGGTAGGCCTGAGGCATGTTTAAAGGGCTACTATAGTGGATGGCACAATCAGTGTTGCAAGCCCGCTAGTATAATTTAATCTACAGGCCCTGGGCACCTGTAATACACTGTACTAAGAACTTATACGTAAATTAAATATGCCAATTGAAGATAGGCCAATATGACCATGTTTTAAGGAGTGAGCACATGCACTTTAGCACTGGTTAACAGTGGTAAAGTGCTCAGAGTCCTAATGCTAGCAAAAATCAGATGAGGAAAAATATGGAGGAGGAAGGCAAAAATGTTTAGGGAAAGACCACCCTAAGGCTGGCAGGCCTAACAGCTGTTGTTATATTCGATCCATATGTCAAGGTCATTATGAGATTATGTTAGGTAGAGCACTCCAGTTTAGGTCAGATGCCAGTGTCTGTCTTGGTGTTGTGGAGGAATGGGAACAGGACGCATTGCAGTTCTATATATTATTGACACCATAAGTGCCTAATGTGGACCCTCTGTCCATTGAGTCATAGAATCCCAGCAACACTTCGCTGATGAGATCCAACATGGTTGTACCCTATCTGGGGCTGCTTGTGTACCCATTCAGATGGGAGATAGCTTCGCAGTTCAGACTCGACTGTTCTTGTTGGAGCAGGACAAAAACTGACTTGCATACAGGTGCGTGAACAAACAACAATGGACTGGAATGTTGACCGAGGGATTGCCAGGAGCTGAGACTTTTGCAAGCATTCAGCCACCAACTTATTTTGTTTTTTTGAGGGTTATAACCTAGGGAGGACTACCATCTGTTTGGAAAGCCACAGGAGCATTACCCATTCCCACACTAAACTCAAAACACTGAAACCCTACTTAGCCTTTGCACCAAAAACATTAAAAACTGACATTACCTACTTTTGGTCTTGTCTTTAAAAATGGGGAATAAAACATCAAAATCAACTATTTGCTGTCAGCTGCAAATTGAACATGTCCATTTAGGTAACTAACTGCATGCTTACTAAATGGCCAACCTCTTTCCAACTAGATTTGAACTGATCTTCAGGAGCTGTACCGCTTGCTGTCTGGAGAGTCACATCACACAAGAGAAATCATGCCAAAACTAATGACATGAACAATATTTCAAAGCCATCAGAGGGCTGCACATGATAAAATAAATGACTGGAATTAGGATCAGCAAGACTTATAGAAAATTTCTGCAAATACAGATAGAAGCAAATTCATACAACGTAATAATCCCTATTTAGCCAAAATCTAATCAAAAATTCTAAGGGGCCCATTACGATCCGCCCGCCATTGCAAGGGAGCCAGGGACCGCCCGCCGAAGTTGCGGCGGTCCCACCATGTGCATCCTGGGCCTTTTACATTGCGGGTGGATCTGCTGGCTGCAGACCCACTCGCAATGTAAAAGGACTGTGCACAGCATTGCCATGCACTACATGGCAATCACCACGTGGTGCCTGCCACGTAGTGCATTGCAATGAGGAGGGTACCATAGGTACCCCCCATGTGCACCCCCCATCCCCCCAACACTCTGGGGGCCCGCAACAGCAAAAACTGCATGCCTTTCCATGGCGGCAACGCCGCCATGGAAAGGCTGATCACCGCCAGCATCATAATATGGATGGCGGTGTCTTGAAGACACCGCCACCATATTATGCCCCTTTTCCACCTGGTCGACGAGTCGACCGGCGGAAAAGCGGCAGACGGTCTTTCCGTCCACCGCGGACCCCCCAGCCATACTAATATGGCAAGGGGTCAATCTGGCATGGATGGCGGGCGGATCGCCCCCGCCGGGCCAGCGGTGGCTACCGCCGGCCCGGTGGGGGCGATCCGCCTGCCACCGTAATGGGCCCCTTAGTGTCAAACTAATTAAGAGTACTGGCAGCATCCTAATAGCAATTCTAAGGGCAAATGAACATAGTCCCAGGAATGAAATGGGAAGTTAAGATTGCCCTCAGGAAGATAGTAAAAATCACCCCCGAGAAGCAAAAACCCAAGGTCTTATATGCAAATCACAGAAGCTGTTAATAGATTCTGCAAATTCAGCATGGTATGATTATGGTTAGTGTCACGCTGGCAAATCAGAAACAACAACCTAATATTCTAAGAGCCATATTTATGACCCGATTTGCATCGCTCTTGCACCGCGCAAAGTGGTGCAAGAGCAACACAAACCGTAAGTCATATTTTTGAAGCCACGTAAAGCCACTTTGCTGTGCTTTGAGTGGCTCCAAAATATGGAAATATGCAACTCAGTTGAAATTGCTATGTTGCATTACTCTGCCCTGGGCATTCCATGAGCGTTGCATGGGTGTTCCCATACAACTCCCATGGTTTTTGAAGCATTCCCAGAATTTACAAAACCTTGCAAACCTGGGAATGTGCCAAAAAGATACGAGAAATATCTTTATCTCTCCTTGTTTTTCTCTCTTTCTGTAGCACACATAGAAAGAGGAAAAAGGCTCTCAGGATTGCGTTTGTGCAGGAAAGTACCACTCCCTGCATAAAACAATCCTGCCTACAACAGGTGCATTGTGCAAGGGTGCCTGCGTTTGTGCTGATCTGCCAAAACAGCACCAGCGCAAGTGGAAAGGAGAGGAATGCACCATATTGGATGAATACAGCACATTCCTGCCCCACCAATAAATTCATAAATATGGCCCTAACTCCTTAGTACTAACCCATTTCTTAAGGTAAGAGAAATCTTCCACCTGCTCCCTCTCGAACAGACCTCCACACTGTACGACACAAAATAAAACATTTCTTAAACAATGGCTCACAGGATTAGCATGTCCACACCAGCACTTCCAGCGGAAGTCCTTGAAAATTATACTTGGGTACACGATGGAACCTTCATTCAAAATACAGGTTTTCTAACAATATTGTACATTACTAATACATTGATGTCATTCACTTGGTGCTCTGTAGAAACAAGGGGAGATGGCTCACAGCGGGACACTGATTGAGTGGGGAAAATGAGCAGGAATAAGTTTGGTGGAACACCAGAAACTTGGTTCATCTTAAAAATATTGACACCTAAAATGTGGTATAACTATTCATAGCATTATTTACACTTCTAAGTGACATAGGAAACTCGTTCCAAGTGCAACATTATTAGTTCGTCAGTTACGACTCCATGCATCATTAAAACACAAATTATCAAAAATAATTTTCATACAACATTTGCACTTTTGCATATTTTGAAAAAGCTTCAACAAACATAAAACATAGCTGTATTGGTCACCAATACAGCATTCAGAAGGTAAAGAAGCTCTTTATTAAAATAAAGTGTTTGTAGTTCTTTCCTACTACACATTCACTACAAGGCATATTTCCTTAATTGTGTCAACCTTGGTTTAAACTCGAGCCTTCAAAATCATCCTTTACTCTAGTTCCTCCTGATTATGTTGGATTTACACTAACCCTATACAGACTGCAAACCCTACGATCTACCATCTTTACTGCATTTTTAACACCTTCACAACCTCCATAGGCCTAGTGAACTTTGATCACACCGCATTTCTTACTGGATCTTTTTAATCTTACCAAGCCTCCTACCTTCACTGTAATGCGTTTGGTCACATAGTTACTATCATACCACGCTTTCCTCTATTCTTAGTGCTGTAGCTCATTTCCCCTCCACTTGATACATCATCAATCCTCGGACCGAGCTTGGTGAGAGGTCCGCTCCCTTTAAGCAGCTCAAAGGTGACGTCCTTGTCTACATGGGTCGAAAAGGGAGTTGTGCTATAAGCATGTAGAAGTCTATCCAACTCTTCTCTCCAACTCAGTTTACTCACCCTTGCCAATTGAATACCTACCTTGAAACTCCTATGCAGTTGCTAGGCCACCCCATTGGTTTCCGGGTGATAAAGCTAACACTTCTTATGTCCAACGAAACATCCTACCAAGTGTTATTCCAACTCTGAGCCCCTCTCTGCTCAACACACAAAAAATATGATCACACTGCAAGAGCTAAAGTCAATCAACCCTTAGACTTCCAGCCATCTAAATAATAGATCCACCATTACCAACAAAAAAGGGGCAACGTTCCCTCTGAAACATTTGTTATAGAATTCTTCCAAAATTATAGTCAGATGGGAACGAAAATCAAACATCATACTGATTTTTTACTTCACTACACGCACTCAATCACTCGGATTGTCTTTATCTCTACTTGCCAGATGTAGGATAATTTCCTCACATGCTTCCTTCACTTCCTTGGTTTTCCTTCCTTGTTAAAGTGCTTCTGCAACATTTCATAAGGTGCTCCTTCTGCCCACACCTATAGCACCTAGCCTTGATGGTAGGGCATTCTTAATTGTTCGCCTTATGACCAATTTGGACACATCTGAAACATTGACAAGTAAATATCGATACTCTCGCCTACCCACTCTTGCTACTCTTCGATGTGACCACACTCACATTGGTATCCTTCACATTACTTTTGCTTATTTCTTGACTACGCGCCATCATGTGCTCCACCCTTTTTGCATCCAAGATAACCTCTGAAAGCGGAAGCTCATCTTTCATTCACAAGTCTTCACAATTCTTCCTGCACTTTCTCACAACTCCAGTGCAGAATAAATTGAACTGTTACGCGCTTATCTGTTAATACTCAGAATTTGCATTTTGTTGCTAAGTTTCTGTGACTAGTTATGTAATACTCCACCTTCTCCTTCCGCCCCTTCTTCCAAAATGGTATCTCTTGAGTATAGTGCTTACAGATGTTCCATCTAATTATTTTTTTCTGTGTGCGACAACAGTATGTTTGCGGGTGCACGCTTCTCCACTGTGGGCGCAGTCAAGAGAAGTGTAGAGCCATTATGTGGGAAAAGGTGGTTAATGAATATTCACCTCTGAGGGGTGTTGGAGGTTGGGGGAGGGGGCAACGGTAAGAGGCTGAAGAGACACAGCCAAGATCAAGATTCTTATAAAAAAAAAAACTGTCCACCAAAGCGAATCAAGTGCCGTTTTCTAGCTGAGTGGCAGGGATCCAGTTGTACAATTCCACTCTTATTTGTCCAACATGATCCTACTGAGAAAAAGTGAATGCTCTCACAGTTCAGTTTTGTGCAGACATTTTGTAAATTCTGCATATAAACCGGACCAAGTACGGGGAATGCAGTAGGAGTGCAAGCCCCAGTCATACACAGAGAAGGGACACCAGCTCTGCCAACTTGTCTTGCTCATCCATACAAGAGATGATTTAGAGGACACCGTTCACCCTTCCTCACAACCTCAGCAAGAACTCCTCTGGTGTGTTGAGGTGCCGTCCATCCTCTCTCACCAGTGCAATGATCACAAATGTAGCATTCACAGGTAAACGATAAGCTCGTTATTAGAAGGCACCTGAGCGACAGGCAATCACAGTGCGAGTTTCAGCTCAAGAATCTCTCCACTGCATTTTATCAGAATTTAGAATGATGGGAAGATACTCAGGGCACCAACCAATCCATGCAGTGACCTGCATGCAGTCTAGAACCCAGCAGTCTGTCCTTTACTTCTAAAAGCACTAGGCAAACCTAAGTGTGATCCAAGGAAAAGGGGCAACTTAAGTAGTAGAGGGCTGGGCTCTAAAAGTCACTGAAGATGGGTAGGTTTAGATTTAGGGGTTTGTTTATGCAGTAACGGGCCAATTTGCAAAGGTACGTAAAGTAGCCACCCCGTAGTAGTCTTTTAGGAACTCTTACATGCCTCTGTGAAGGAGCCCAAGACATCTAAAATGGGAATAGTCACATACAGTAAGTACAAATTAAAAAGGAGTGAACTCTCTTTGCACTTTTACTAATATAGAGTTGTACATTTTGTGGCCAATTTACAAAGGAATGAAAGTGTACATGAATGAATACTCCTGTAATACTACTTCCCATACTGATAAATGGTTTTGTGAAGAGGCCCTTCAGGATTCCCTGGTGTGATCAGCCCTCTCAGATACGAGGACTTTGAGTAATCCGTCTATCACAGGCCCTCGTGCCATGACTCAGTACACCCTTAAATATCTTAATAGTACCCCATCAGCACTCCAGCCCCTTAATTCCACGGCCACACCTCCTTTCCACTTGTCAGCCTCAGTGACTAAACCGGTATTGCTGCCGCAGCTCAATGTATTTTTACATAAGGAGTATACATCCTATCTCGAGACAGCATATACCTTACCTCTTTCCTGCAACTCACATTGCATAATTTTATGTGGAACTTGTTTTTTTGTATATTGTTTTATTATGCATGTTTGCCATGTCTGAGTCTGTAAATAACAGATTTTACTATCACCCAGTTTAATACTAGTTTGATACCACGCAATTGACTCAACAAGGAAGGATGGAGAGCTGAGCCAGCCAAACAGCAATACCAGTTGTGAAATGAGGAACACCACATTTCTCAGTGGCAAGCTTGCTGAGCCGACTGCTAGCAGTACCACTAAACATGTTTGGGAACTGCGAGGTTGTATCCTTTCAGCAATGTAAGTATTTCTGGTCAACACGGATGCTCTACATTGTCAAAATGTTGCATGTACCTGTTCGATATTAGTTTCACACCGCTGTCTGCTTGTTTCTCTTTCACGCTGTATTTTTTCCATTGCACTGAAATTACATACTTTGGGGCCGATTCCGAACTCGGTCGGAGGCGCACCCAATACCATTCGGTCAGGAAAAAGCCATGCGAAAGCCTGTTCCCGACCGATCCGTACAGCACACCGAACGAGCAAGTACGATGCGCACAACAGCAAATAATCCGGCCGAGCCGTACTCACCCAAACCAGGTCCTGTTCTCCGACCGAGGCGAATCCGGAAACGCCGAATCTAGTCGCACGGAATGAAAAATGCAGCCCCGTCCGGCCGGACAAGTACGATGCGCTTTCCGTACGCGCCGAACCCGTCGCTACGCACGGCACGTCAAAGCATCCGGGAGAGGCGCACATAAGCTCCGATTCGCGCCACAACACGATCCACGGCTCCGAGACGAACACGGCAGCGGCGAGGACGACGCGAGGCGACGAGGATGAGGCGAAGCGGCGAGGACGAGGCGAAGCGACGAGGACGACGCGAAGCAACGAGAAGGACGAACGACACGAACCAACCATGAATCCCTTCGTCCCGATCATACCAATATTCTACATTTACTACCGGAGCACGGACGCGTACGGCGCAGAAGGTAAGCCAGACACCAACCACAAAACACATACAACACGTACCACGACACATCACACACACACACAGGGATGCAGAATATACTCACACCAGCAACAGCAGCACCATAGGGGCGGGATGCCCATCACCAATGCCACATATGCACACAGGGGCCTGAATGCGCACCACCACCCCTACCCAGGGGTGGCATGATGCCTACCACCACTACCACCCTCACCCAGGGGGGCAGGATGCCTACCACTAGTACCACCCTCACCCAGGGGGCAGGATGCCTACCACTACTACCACCCTCACCCAGGGGGCAGGATGCCCACCACTACTACCACCCTCAGCCAGGGGGGCAGGATGCCTACCACTACTACCACCCTTAGCCAGGGGGCTGGATGCCTACCACTACTACCACCCTCACCCAGGGGGGCTGTATGCCTACCACTACTACCACCCTCACCCAGGGGGCAGGATGCCCACCACTACTACCACCCTCAGCCAGGGGGCAGGATGCCTACCACTACTACCACCCTTAGCCAGGGGGGCTGGTTGCCTACCACTACTACCACCCTTAGCCAGGGGGCCTGGATGCCTACCACTAGTACCACCCTCACCCAGGGGGGCAGGATGCCTACCACTACTACCACCCTCACCCAGGGGGCAGGATGCCTACCACTACTACCACCCTCACCCAGGGGGCAGGATGCCCACCACTACTACCACCCTTAGCCAGGGGGCAGGATGCCTACCACTACTACCACCCTTAGCCAGGGGGCAGGATGCCTACCACTACTACCACCCTTAGCCAGGGGGCTGGATGCCTACCACTACTACCACCCTTAGCCAGGGGGCTGGATGCCTACCACTAGTACCACCCTCACCCAGGGGGGCAGGATGCCTACCACTACTACCACCCTCACCCAGGGGGGCAGGATGCCTACCACTACTACCACCCTCACCCAGGGGGCAGGATGCCCACCACTACTACCACCCTCAGCCAGGGGGGCAGGATGCCTACCACTACTACCACCCTTAGCCAGGGGGGCTGGATGCCTACCACTACTACCACCCTCACCCAGGGGGCTGGATGCCTACCACTACTACCACCCTCACCCAGGGGGCAGGATGCCCACCACTACTACCACCCTCAGCCAGGGGGGCAGGATGCCTACCACTACTACCACCCTTAGCCAGGGGGCTGGTTGCCTACCACTACTTCCACCCTTAGCCAGGGGGGCCTGGATGCCCACCACTAGTACCACCCTCACCCAGGGGGGCAGGATGCCTACCACTACTACCACCCTCACCCAGGGGGGCAGGATGCCTACCACTACTACCACCCTCACCCAGGGGGCAGGATGCCCACCACTACTACCACCCTTAGCCAGGGGGGCAGGATGCCTACCACTACTACCACCCTTAGCCAGGGGGGCAGGATGCCTACCACTACTACCACCCTTAGCCAGGGGGCTGGATGCCTACCACTACTACCACCCTTAGCCAGGGGGCTGGATGCCTACCACTAGTACCACCCTCACCCAGGGGGCAGGATGCCTACCACTACTACCACCCTCACCCAGGGGGGCAGGATGCCTACCACTACTACCACCCTCACCCAGGGGGGCAGGATGCCTACCACTACTACCACCCTTAGCCAGGGGGGCAGGATGCCTACCACTACTACCACCCTCACCCAGGGGGCAGGATGCCTACCACCACTACCACCCCCACCCATAGGATGGACAATGCATGACACAACCAGCACACCACAACCTAGGGAATGCAAGAAGAAGACATCCCCCCAACACCATGACAAGCGTGTGTAGACTGTGTCAAATGCCTACAACACCGAACATGACTTCTAACATACAATGTGACCCCCTAGCACATGTGCCACACAAATGTGTGTGGCACACACAACGCAAGCAGGCCATGACCATTGTGGCAATGGGGTCCAAACCCCCATCATCACAGTGACCAAAAGGCAAGTGTGGGGTCCATAGCTGCAGCACATTTTGAACATTGTGGCAATGGGGTCCAAACCCCCATCATCACAGTGACCAAAAGGCAAGTGTGGGGTCCATAGCTGCAGCACATTTTGAACATTGTGGCAATGGGGTCCAAACCCCCATCATCACAGTGAACAAAAGGCAAGTGTTGACAAAGTAAGAGGTGCAACTGCCAAACTGCATGGATGATTCCTGGTCACAGAACAACAAACACATCAGTGGCAAAGTAGTGTATGTGTCCCATTGCAACATAAATTGGGGGAGCCAAATCCTGCAGTGCAAATAAGACATAACTTTGGCCATGTGCAGACAAACAACACCCATGGGGGCTGACACCGTCAACAATCATCAATGACACAATGACAGAAGTGACCATCCGAATGCAGACCCACATATTTGCACCAATGGGCACACACATGCAGATACCCTGTGGAGACTGCAGATGTGAGGCGAACAGATACCATACCATGGCAGCAATGGGACACACAATCAACAATTAGCAACAAATGAGGGCTCCCGTCCCATCAGCCTGGTCATGGAAGTGCCAACGGAATCATCAGCACAGATCCAACACACTTGTATAGCAATGTTGCACTGACAACACAGATGAGTCCTTCCCCATTGATGCCCAAACCTGCATGTCCACTGGAGATGGCCACACGGTCAGGGAAGTAGACGAATAGAACAATGGCAGGCACAACAGATGTGCAGGGGTGGAAGCCACAGATGTGAAGTTGCCAATCTAAGTAGGAAATCTCATTGCCAAATACTGAACACATGACACCCTCAGATGCTGCTATGGATGACATGGATACACCACAGGATAGGACACATAACCCCTGGACCACATGGGTTCCTGCACAGTAACACTTCATAATCATGAGACCAAATATCACCATCACTGCAGCAAGGGCATTGTTAGCATCATCAACATCATGTACATCAGAAGCAAAAGCACTAGAGAACAGAAAGTTGCTTTATTCAGCATATGTGGCATTAAAAGTAGAAGTCCGGTAGAACATAAACAAAGGCCAATGGCCAGTCCATCAACAAAGTCACAAGTGGGTGACAGTGGCAGATGCCACCCTACACATGCCTGCACAAAACCAGGGACAATCCACTAGCAGGGGCAACCGGGGGGTAGGCCAGGCACCGCAGGGACAGGATCAGGGCTCACCAGGAGGAAGCAGGGAAGGGGTGGTGGGTGCTGGAGAGCCACTGACAACTGCAGTGGAGGTGTCTGACATGGTGTGTGCCGGCACAACTGGGGGCATGGCTCAGATGTTGTGGGTGCCGGCACGACTGCAGTGGACCCTGCAGATGGAGTGGACAGGTCCGCCACTGCAGTGCCCAAGTCAGACAGGGTGGTAGTGGACTCCACTGCAGTGCCTACCACCAGGGGAGGAGAATGGGGAACAGGCAAGGTGGGCTGGACAGAGGGGGAGGACACCCTCACCACATCAGTGGCACAGACAAGCGCAGCGGGGGTGTGGTGCCGGCAGAGCAAGTGGCAGGGGAGAAGGCCGGAGCCTCTTGGGGATGGTATATCTGTGGGTGGGGGAACCTGGGGCAGGGTGTGGCGGGGACACCTGTGGAGTGGGGGCCTGAGGGATGGAGGAAGGTGACCTGGTGCTTGAGCTGCAGGGCGGCGGCGGGGTCTTGCTCTTACCACTCCGGGGGACTTGCGGGTGGGGGCCTCAGTCTGTCTGCGCCTGGGGGAGGGTGTCCGGGGGCGAGGGGCACTCTGCTCCGTGTGGGGGCTTCCTCTTCCCCCTGGATGCTGGGGCAGCTGGATCGGAGGGGAAGAGGCCGAGGTCACTGAGGAAGAGGCGCTGGGTCTTTGGGGTTGCAGGTGAGGCAAGGGAGGGTGCTTTGGAGGGAGGGGCAACTGAGGACTGTGCAGTGCCCGTGGATGCGTGTGTGTGTGTACCAGGGCCCCATCCCCTGTGAGTCTGGTTTCAGTCCCCTGACTGTGCGTGCGTGTGCGTTTAGTTTGTGGCGTGTGTGTCTGTGTGCTGAATGTGTGTGTGCTGGTGTGTGCCTGTGCCGGTGTGTGTGTGCTTGGGACGGGCAAGGTGCTGGGGAGTGTGGATGGAGCAGAGGCAGGAGGGGTGAGGGAGTGTCTGAGGAGGGACACTGCTGCCGTCAGGGAGGAGTCCATGGACCTGTTGCCCCTCTGTAGGTCAGACATGCCCGATGAGATGCCCTCCATGAACGACACCAGCTGAGTCAACAGTGCGGTGTGCGCATGGAGGACACTCAGCATGGCTGTCTGCCCTACATGGAGCTGGCGAAGGAGGTACACAGACTCCTCACTCAGGGCAGCAGGGGACACAGGGGCAGGGGGTGCGGTGCCTGGGCCAAAGGAGACACGCTCCCGAACATGGGAGCCTCCACGGACCTGGGGAATGGGAGCCGATGGGAGGGCGGTGGTGGTGCTGGTGGTGGCGGGGACAGCAACACTAGCTGGGGTGTGGTGGCTGCTGACACCCGCCTCCACAAGGGAGTCATCCTCCGAGTTGCTCTGGTCCTCAGCTGAGGTGGATGGTGCTGAGGATTCCTCGGTGTGGCTCCCTCGCCCTCCGTGCCACTGGGTCCCTCCGACCACTCCTCGGCTGCTGACCCAGTCTGGCTCTCTGGCTCCTCCTGGTCCGTGGAGCTGTCCCCTTCCGTGGCCGTGGATGTATCTGCAAACAATGGGGAAACAGACAGACATCAGTCACCTGCACCAAACGCACACACCACTGTGAGCACAGCACATCACAGAGCAAGCCCTGGCATCATTAGTTGTACATTGCTAAAAGTGCCCTAACTGAACAGGAGAAGCCAATTGTCAGTCTGATGCCAAGCATGGCACTCACATCCCACATGGCCTTGCACCCATCTGGCTGGTGTCTGTTGGATTGCAACACCCCAGTGTGGACACATGCACCAAGTACACAGTAGTTGGACAGTGCAGAGGACACGGTGTGGACACATCACAGCTCTTGCCACTGAGTGAGTACAGGTTTCCGGATGAAAGGGATGCCCAGAGTCAAATAGGAAATGCATGTGATGCATACCAGCGACAGACACCATGATGCACCCATGTCCTGATAGCCAGCGCCACTATGGTGTGCATGTAGCACATGTCACTCCCCTGCAGGACCACAAATAAGTTGACACATGCCATGGCAGAGGCATGACTGCTAAGTCATACATCACTGTCTCAGTGATGTATGACTTGGCAGCCAGACAACAACACTATGCACTGTGTCACAATAGTAGGTCATGGGGAATGCAAGTCCTGGAGCTGCACAAGTGCACATGTACATCCCCCACACAACACATCATCTCAACCCTCATCTGTCCAGGTCACACCTATTGGACATATGGGAGACCTGTGACACTACCCTCTGAACCTGAGCCCCTCACAATTTGCTGTGAATGGGGAACAGCTGCCTGAACATCACATTCGCATACCCCAGTCTGCACGGGCAGCTGATCAAACACCTATGTGACACACAAGTATCGTCTCCTATGGTCACATCTCCAGGGGCATGCTGAGCCCCTACCAAGAAACACCCCAGCAGTCCTGGCAACTAATCCACAGCACACTGACACAGAGGCAGACACCGGAGGGGTCAAATCACTGTGCACAATGTGTCAGCTGATACACGGGAGTGGGAGTACAGAGTGCATTGCATGGCCTGGAGTAGGCATGACTGTCCTGCTCCACATGAATGAGGGATGTGCCCTGGACAGTGGATAGCTGGCTATGTATGTGTGACACACGTAATCTGCACACTCCTGGGGCACAAACATTGTTCCCACCCGCTGCATGGGCATGTGCCACATACCCCAGGCACATGTGGTGGCTCAGCTCAGCAAGTGGACCGCATATCAAAGCAACACGCAGATCACATGTCCAAACACAGGCGTTGTGTGAACAAAGGACCCACCCATGATGCCCACAACAGAGTTAGGGAAACAGATGCTGTCCCCCACCTTTAGTGAAGCAAACTGCAAGGACACAGTCCCAAGTGACACAATTCCCTGACTGTGAGGGCCACACCTGGGTATCAGATGAGCAGTGGGCAGTGCACAATAGAGGGACATGGCTCCTGGACAACATGACTGCTGCACTGTGGCAGTTGAACCAGGCCAGAGGAGGGCACAAAGCATGTAATACAGAGTTCACAGTGCAGTCTTTGACTCACCCCCTCCTTGCTGCTGTCTGGCCTTCAGCTGCCCATCCAGGTCTGGAAAGACCACCGCCAGGATCTGGAGCATGTGGGGGTCAGGGTCCGTGTTCCGCCCCTCCTGCGAGGAGGCGACAGCTTCAGCTGCACCCGTGCAATCCTCCGGGTCCAGCCCCGAAGGTCCTGCCACCTCTTCTGGCAGTTGCGGATCCGGCGCTTGTAGACCCCCACGGACCGGACAGCCCGGACGATGTCCTTCCAGATTTCCTGCTTCCGATGGGCATTAACCTGTCAGGATGACAAAGTGAAAAGGCCATTACCACACATGCAACATATCCGTGCATGACACAGTTGTATATACATGTCTCAATCACAGGGGCACATGATGTACACAGGCAGTGCAAAGCTGCCCATGGACAGTTTGCCAGACGTCACTACATGGTATCATTGCATGGGAAGTAAAACCATGTTCAAATGCACTGTCACTGCACCATACCTGTCCAGTGCAAGTCACTACACACTATGGGCGGTGACAACTACTCAGTGAGCCTGCTAGCCAGTGGCGTGCAGACTCTCAGCCTTGCTAGTCAGACAAAATGCACATTCAGAAAGGCAGTGCACAGAACACTCACCTGCTCCCCTGGTGTCCCATACAGCTTGCTGTACTGTGGAAGTAGGCTGTCCAGCAGGGCCTGGTTCTCTTCAAGGCTGAAGGCTGGGGCTCTCTCCACAGTACGTGCCATTGCAGGGTCCAGAGGGGCAGAGACAGCAGCAGTGCAGTGGCAGATGTCGTCCTGGAGCATGTAGTGCAGGCAAGTGGGCTCTCAGGGGAACAGCCAGCAATATATATGTGCTGGAGAGGCAGATACTGTCCCTTGTGTCCAAAGTGATAGGTCCAAGTCGTCTGCATCTTCTGAATCTGGCCAATCCATGGAATAGCAGCACCAAAACACGCCCACAGCATCCTTCAAATCTTCAACTTCATGACATACATGATTTTGCAACATTGTTGTGGGTGACCAACTGATTTTCCAGCAACCGACTCGTTCGAAATTCGAAAACGCGTCCGTTGCCAGGCAAGCCCATTGTCAATGGGTGCGCACCGATCGGTCCATTGCGGTACAACGCGCACAGGGGTACAACGCTGCACCCGCACACATTGAAAGCAATGGGCCGGCCGGAGGCACCGATCAGTCCATTGCGGTACAACGCGCACAGGGGTACAACGCGTACCCGCACACATTGAAAGCAATGGGCCGGCCGGAGGCACCGATCGGTCCATTGCGGTACAACGCGCACAGGGGTACAACGCGCACCCGCACACATTGAAAGCAATGGGCCGGCCGGAGGCACCGATCGGTCCATTGCGGTACAACGCGCACAGGGGTACAACGCGTACCCGCACACATTGAAAGCAATGGGCCGGCCGGAGGCACCGATCGGTCCATTGCGGTACAACGCGCACAGGGGTACAACGCGTACCCGCACACATTGAAAGCAATGGGCCGGCCGGAGGCACCGATCGGTCCATTGCGGTACAACGCGCACAGGGGTACAACGCGTACCCGCACACATTGAAAGCAATGGGCCGGCCGGAGGCACCGATCGGTCCATTGCGGTTCAACGCGCACAGGGGTACAACGCGTACCCGCACATTGAAAGCAATGGGCCGGCCGGAGGCACCGATCGGTCCATTGCGGTACTACGCGCACAGGGGTACAACGCGTACCCGCACACATTGAAAGCAATGGGCCGGCCGGAGGCACCGATCGGTCCATTGCAGTTCAACGCGCACAGGGGTACAACGTGTACCCGCACACATTGAAAGCAATGGGCCGGCCGGAGGCACCGATCGGTCCATTGCTGTTCAACGCTTCACTGTACATGTGACTGGCATATGTCAGCATGCCTGTCTCAGATGGACATATGCCAGCCACAGATAGCTCCCAGGGAGTGAGGGGCACACCTACATCACGACAGCCTGTCCAAACTTTATCATCAGGCATGTAAGGCTGCATTTCCTATTGTGTGTATGTTGGTGTACATGTTGTCCTGTGGGTGTCACCTGTGGGCAGCCACCCCCAGGCTGTGCACGTGTTCATGGGGACAGGATCCTGGGTGTTACGTGTACGTGACCACTGTGATGTGCAACTGTTCATATCTGTGCATGTGCCATGGTCACATTTCACAGTGGTGTATGTGTATGTCATGTCACATACCCCGTGAGTCCCATGTGGGACGGTATGTTTGGGCCAGGGTGTCCCAGTGGCACAATAGTGATGGTCCTCCACAGTCTTTGTGCATGTGGTGTTTACAATGTCTCTGATTTCATGTGCACAATGGGAGACAGTCTCCACATCCACGTTGTGTGTGCATGGACTCTGATGTTGTGCGTGTGTGTCACAGACGTCCATGTCTGTCCTGCCGTGGCAAGTGGGGCCACTACCTGTGGGGGTCATGGTTGTTTTGCTGTGGTGTATACATGATACTCCATGTAATGCCAGTGTCCATGTGGCATTACAGGGTCCCTGGGAATGTACCTGTCGTTGAGCTGTGGTGCCTGGGGCACATCTGTCCTCACATGTCCCTGTGGGGGGTTATTGTGACACGGCAGCAGGAGATGGGAACTGTGACACGGCCTCATGATATCCAATGGGCCAACCTGGGACTAATTGATGCCACCTGTTGGACCGTGTTGACAGATGTTGGCCATGTATGTACCATACATGTCCTTCCGGTACTGCACACTTCATGTAGTTGTGCCTCATAATGATGTATGTTGGGATCTTGAGTGTGTTCAATGCCGCATATGTGGGGTGACTGACAATCTTGCTTACTTCTCCTCTGCACTGCAGGGCTCCTGCTGTCCATCGGCCATTCCCAGACCTGGCAACGATGGTGGAACGGGACAGCATCCGACGGTACCGCTTCACCAGGCAGCTGATTGAGGATTTGGCAGTGCAGTTGTCCCCACATTTGCAGCCTGGCCGGCCGTATCCTACAGCGCTGACCCCCAAGGTGAAGGTGATGGCAGCCCTACACTTCTTTGCCACTGGTACCTTCCAACATACTGTGGCGACTGCTGGTGGGATGTCACAGACCATGTTCAGCCGTGTGCTCCGCGATGTTTTGGCGGCAATGTTGCTCTTCCTGAACCGGTACATCTATTTCCCTAGACTGACGACTCACTGACGTGAAGAGTGACTTTTATGCCCTGGGGAGGATGCCGCATGTCATTGGCTCCATTGATGGGACACATGTGGCTTTGGTACCACCACAGGCCCAGGAGCAGGCCTACAGGAACCGCAAGCACTACCACTCGGTCAATGCACTGGTGGTGTGTCTTGCAGACATGACCATCACACACGTGTGTGCCCGTTTCCCTGGTTCAGCACACGATGCCTTTGTGATGAGGAGTAGTCGCATCCCCAGGATGATGGCACAGATGCAGAACCAGCGTGCCTGGCTTGTCGGTGTGTACTGACTTTGTGCCATTGTGTGTGATCTGATCTGTAGTATTCCGCCCACTTTTCCAAGTCAGCTAATGTGCACTTGTCTGTCCGTAGGTGACTCGGGATACCCCAACATGCCGTGGTTGCTGACACCCCTCAGGAACCCTGTGACACCTGCCCAGATGCGCTACAATGAGGCACATGGTCGGACCAGGAGAGTGATTGAGCGGACCTTTGGTCTCCTGAAGAGCCGCTTCCGCTGCCTGGACAAGACCGGAGGGTCCCTCCCATATGCCCCTGCAAAAGTGTGCAAGATTATCATCGTCTGCTGCATGCTCCACAACCTGGCAGTGCGGAAGGAGTTGCCTCTCATCCAGGATGACAATGACCAACATCCGCCACCTGTGGAGGATCCTGGCCTGGACCACGATGCCAGTGACGATGATGATGATGATGGTGATGTCCGCACACAGCTCATCACCAACTTCTTTAGCTGAATGTGAGTATCCTGAGGTGTCATGTCAATGATGTGAGTTGGCATGATGTGTGGGTGGTGCTCTGGTGCTGTTGGAGTGTGTCCATGGGCCACTTGACTGGATGTGTGTTGCGATGTGTGGTGACAGGTGGGCTGTACTCCCCAACAGTGTTGACATGCTAACTTTGTTCTGGGTGGGTATCTTGTAACATGTATTGTGCATGTGTTTTGCTGTTCTGTCCTGTACTCCATTGCTTTTGACTGTGTGTCATTTCTGTCCTTCACAGGGTACTTTCAGATTCGTTTGGTCAACTGTGTCCACCGACGACGTGATTGCACATCCAGGCTGGTAGCTGTTGTGTCCCTACAGGTGATGTGCGCCACACCCATGGACTTCCTTCCGTCTACAGTTGTTGACTGTGTGCCCGCTGCCAGGTGGGGTTACCTTGCATCTGTAGTGGTTACGGCATGTTGCAACTGTGTAATAAACCTGTGCTTCACTTTGTGATGTGCGTTGTCTGTGGTCACACATTTGACTGCCATTTGCTTACTGCACCTGTGGGCTACTTGACTACAACTGGGAATGGGTGTGGTGTCTGTGCATTGCACCGTCTTCCCTGGCAACATCAGTGTAGGCAATGAGTCAGATGGCCTAGGTGTGTATGTGTTGTGTAGCCCTGGTGGTGTGTCTCCCTCATGTGTGTCACGTTTCCTGTACTCACATGCCTGTGTTGTCCTTGCTGTTGCAGTTCGCATACACAGTGTAATTTTGCAGTTCATCATCCCCATAACAGCACCCACGTTGGAATCACGACAGAGGCAAGTATGGTGTATTAGTGTGTTTATTGTGATACATTTGTGTTAATAGTGCATAGGATGGGTTGTGCTGTACATGAATCTTGCAATCCCAAGTTCCTAGGTGAATTGAAAGTCCGGGTAGACAGGATCCCCAGTATCGGGGCCACAGTTGTCTGACACATTGGTCCAACTTGTACTCCCCATGCAATGTGTGGGAGTAGTGTTGCCGTCAACAGGGTGAACAGTCTGTGCACAAAGGCGAACATCCAGAACAGGTTCAGGCTTCCTGGGAGTTGCGCTTGGCCATCGGCCTCTCACTTTTCCCTCCTCGGACGACCCTCTTCTTGGGGGGCCCTCAAGTGCAGGCTGCTGCGGTGCAGGGGACTCTCCGCCAGAGTCCTCCTCCCTCCCTGTGGCAGTTGCAGTTTGTTCGGCACCAGATGTTGTTGGCACACAGGGAGGTGTGGACTGGTTGCTGTTCATCTGGCGGAGGCATTGTAAAATGTCCCTGTGCACCGCCGTCATCTCATGCAGTGCATCCCACTTGGACTCCACGCGGGACATGTGTGACTCCACGTGGGACATGTGGGAGTCCAAGCGGGCATGATGGGCAGCCTGCTGCTGTTTAATGTCTCTGAGGAGCCCCACTACCTGGCTGAGCTCTCCGGTGCTGGACTGGTACGCATCAGCTATGCGTACCAGTTGTGGGTCATCATGCACACCAGCAACGTCTGCAAGCAGCGACCTCTGTCTCCCACTCCTCCCACCACCCCTGCTGACATGTGCAGTGTGTGCAGTGGCACGCACAGATAACCCTGGTCCACCTTGGGGGTTGGTGGTGGTGGTGTCCATGGCCCCAGGTTGGTCCAGGGTCACTGTGCTGGTGTTGCTCCTTATTCTGTCCATGTCGGCAGGGATGGTATTCGTGGTGACAGTCGTTGTAGGGGTGGGTGCAGGGGTGCAGCTGGTGGTCCTGCTGGTGCTGCAGCTGGTGGTCCTGCTGGTGCTGCATGTTGACTTGCACCGGATGTGCCAGGTTGTTCTTCATCGTCCGAGGTGGACAGAGGCTGTACGACGCCAGTGAGCTCGGCATCCTCTTGAGCCTGGGACTGGGACTCCTCAGCGTCTGCTGCTGTGTCCCCATCATCACCTGTTTTTGGGAGACACAAACAATGTATGTCATGTTTCTGCAGGCATCAATGGTTGACACACATGACAGTTGTGACTGTGCCTCTGGGTGCGGGCCTGTACATTGCATTGTCCTGAGTCGTCACTGTCAGGGGTTGATATTGGTGTGGCACATTGTCCTGCATTATTTGGGCATTTCTATGTATTTTCTGGGGTGTGAACATGGTCTGCATTGGTTGTCTTTGGTTGACAGCCGGCCCTCCTTCCCACCCACCCAGCCAGTCAGTTATCCCACCATGGAACGTGCTTGCGTTGCAGGGAGTGTAAGTTGTCTCTCAGGATGTCAGTCAGTGGTGTCCTGCTGTTTGTTGGTGCACAGTTGCCAGCAGGGCCTTGTGCTCCCCACAGCAGTAGCCAGTGTCAGCCATCTTGTGAGTCCTTCTCCACTTCCTGTGATGTGAGCATGGTTCAGGGTGGTGTTGATGGGACAGTTGTGGGGGTGACCAATATCAGTGACTACGACTCCCATCATGCTATTGCCTCCACCCCCTTCCCAGCATGCCCATGCTTCCTTCCTGTTGACTCTGCTTCCCTGTGGGGTGGGCTGGCTGTGCTGACAGGATGGCTGGGAGTGTTGTCCTGGCAGTTGTTTGGCTGGAAGTCCCAAGAGTGTCCCTGTGCTTCACACAACATAACCCAGGGTGGTGGTTCTTTGTGGGATCTTGTGTTAGGATGGAGGGCATTGCATTGTACCAGGTGGGTACTGTGGAGTTTGTGTTGGGGGGGTGAGGGGAGGTGCTTGTGACTATAGTCAGTGCTGCAAGTCCCCCTTCCCACCCAGCCAGCCAGATATCCCACCATGGAACGTGCTTGCATTGCAGGGAGTGTAAGTTGTCTCTCAGGATGTCAGTCAGTGGTGTCCTGCTGTTTGTTGGTGCACAGTTGCCAGCAGGGCCTTGTGCTCCCACAGCAGTAGCCAGTGTCAGCCATCTTGTGAGTCCTTCTCCACTTCCTGTGATGTGAGCATGGTTCAGGGTGGTGTTGATGGGACAGTTGTGGGGGTGACCAATATCAGTGACTACGACTCCCATCATGCTATTGCCTCCACCCCCTTCCCAGCATGCCCATGCTTCCTTCCTTTTGATTCTGCTTCCCTGTGGGGTGGGGTGGCTGTGCTGACAGGATGGCTGGGAGTGTTGTCCTGGCAGTTGTTTGGCTAAGAGTCCCAAGAGTGTCCCTGTGCTTCACACAACATAACCCAGGGTGGTGGTTCTTTGTGGGATCTTGTGTTAGGATGGAGGGCATTGCATTCTACCAGGTGGGTACTGTGGAGTTTGTGTTGGGGGGGTGAGGGGAGGTGCTTGTGACTATAGTCAGTGCTGCAAGTCCCCCTTCCCACCCAGCCAGCCAGCCAGATATCCCACCATGGAACGTGCTTGCATTGCAGGGAGTGTAAGTTGTCTCTCAGGATGTCAGTCAGTGGTGTCCTGCTGTTTGTTGGTGCACAGTTGCCAGCAGGGCCTTGTGCTCCCCACAGCAGTAGCCAGTGTCAGCCATCTTGTGAGTCCTTCTCCACTTCCTGTGATGTGAGCATGGTTCAGGGTGGTGTTGATGGGACAGTTGTGGGGGGCAATATGTGTGACTGCGACTCCCATGATGCTATTGGCTACACTGACTTGGCCAGCATACACAGAATTCCTTCCTTTGAGTGGTCTTCACTGTGTGTTGGTGTTGTTGTGGTGGCTACATGTGTGGATGTGTTTGTTAGTTCTATTTATGCCACTGCCTAGCTGTAGTTGTGGTTGTGTTTGTACATGTGTTGGCACAGTTGGATGTGACTTTTTTGATGGCATGTGTTGTGTTTATCTGACTGACATACACATTTTGGGATGATTCTGTTCTGGTTGCTGTGTAATTGCTATGAGTGCATGGTTTGACTCTCCCCTTGAGAGTGATGTGTGTGTTTTGTGGCAGTATATTGTGTACATTTGTTGTGTACTCACCAGGCTCTGGGATGTCCTCTAGTCCATATACGCTCACTGGCGGAAGGATGGCCCGCACCTTCTCCTCCCAGGGCCTGAGGTATATTGGCTTGGCAGGAGGGCCACTGCCGGTGTATTGGCTGTTGATGTAGTCTTTCTTCAGCATGTCCCGTACCCTCCTGCGCACGTCATACCACCTGTTCTGGATGTCGGTCTTTGTGCGCCGACATGGTGATTGTGCGTTCACCCTGTTGATGATCCTCTCCCACATCTTGGTTTTCTGCGACATGGGGGTCTGTTGGACCAGTGTGCCAAACAGCTGTGGCTCCACCCTGAGGATCTCGTCTACCATGACTTCCAATTCACTATCTAGGAACTTGGGATTCTTCTTGGGGGCATGGTGATGGGTGGTGATGGTGGGTGATGTGTGTGTTGGTGTGCAGGTGAGGGTGTGTGAGTGTGTGTTTTGCTGGGTGTATGTGAGGTAGGTATTTGTTGGTGTGCTGATGGTGTGTGGCTTGTGTGAGGGATGAGCTGTGGGTGTGTGGTTGCTTTCTCTTGGGTGCTGGCCGTGGAATGGCATTTGCAAAGGCTCATGGTAGTGATTTGTGTCCTTTATATAGGTGGAGTTGTGGGTGTGTCTTTGTTCTCTGTCCCCACCCCCCAGTATTTATTGGCTTGGTAATTGCTTGTTTGGCCTTTTTTGGGTGATTTTTCCTTTGTGCTGTTTGTGTATGTTGGAAACGTTCTTGTGACCGAGTCGGACCCTGCATTGGTCTCGTACGGTGTTCTCCGTTTCGTTCACGCTGTGTTTGTGCAGTTTTCTATGCTGCGTACGCGTCGGTCGCGGTGTATTTTGTTGCTTCGGCTCGGTTTTGTGTGCGTGTCGGTCGTACGGCTTGTCCTCCGTCCGACTCGGTCGTGGTTTTCGCGCCTTGCATCGTACTTTGCGGTTTGGAGTTCGCGTGTACGTTTCGGTCGGATTTGTTCCGGGTGCGTGTCGGTCGGTTGGATTCGCGTGTTTTTCCGGCCGGATTGCTGCTTTCCGTGCGGCTCGGTCGGTCGACTTTGTTTCGGTACGTGTCGGTCGGATTTTTCGCGCATTGCATCGTACTTGGCGTGTCGTGCGCCACGGGTACGTGTCGGTCGGTATTTTCTCCAGATCCGAGTCGGTCGGTGCTTTTTCTGGCCCGAATCGGAATCGACCCCTTTATCTGTACCTACTCTGTGTCCTTCTTTAATAACTGATTACATTTAAGTTCTTCTGCAAGCCGATGCTGCTTTCTTCCATCCTCTGATGCCTATTTTTTGATCCATAAAACTACAAACATAAATTAATAAATAACATTAAAAACAAGCATTGGCATAGCCAATAGGTCTCGCCTTTGGAACCTTATAAGTGTTTAGCCAGAGATATTGACTTTGCCTATGTCTTTAAGCTGTGCTGTAGGGAAGTGTGCAGCATGCTGAAAAGTTATAATAAAGAAGTGTCAGAAGCATTTTTGTTATCTTATATATGACCAAGAAGGCATTATGTACAACTGAACGACCATATTAAAAAAGTATTAACAATAAATAATGTCTTGAGTTTTTTGTTGTCCTTGCAATGCTGGCAACTTCTATCTGCCTGTTCCAATGGTTGCTTGTTATGGTTTTTTTTGTTATGGGGGGCATAAATAACGGGAGGGTGAAGGTTGGGAAATAGTTCCTGTATAACAACACTAGCAGCGGACGGATGCTAAGGGAGAATCAACAGATGCCAGATTCCGAGGGCAGACTGAGGTGGTGCTGAGTAATGCTGGGGTGGTGGTGGTGGAGGTGACTAGTGCGGAGGTGCAGAGGTGATGCTCAGGTGATGCTGAATGATACTCAGGTCTTGCTGAGTGATGCTGAGGTGGTGGTGTACTGGAGCAGAGGTGGTGGTGACTTGGTGCAGAGGCAATGCTGAGTGATACTGAGGTGGTGCTGAGTGATGCCTAGGTGGTGCTGACTGATGCTGTGGTGCCGAGTCATGCGGAGGTGGTGGTGCTCCACTTGTGCTCAGGGGTGCAGAGCTGGTGCTCAGGTGGTACTTAGTGATGCTGAGTTGGTGCTGTGCTGAGGTGGTGCTGCACTGATGCTGAGGTGGTGCTGTGCTGATGCTGAAGTGGTGCTGTGTTGGTGCTGAATTGCTGCTGAGGTGGGGCTGCGCTGGTGGTGGTGCACTGATGCAGAGATGGTGTTGCGCTGGTGCTGATATGGTGCTGTGTTGGTGCTGAGGTGGTGCTGCCCTGGTGCTGAGGTGGTGGTGGTGGTGGTGCACTGATGAGGTGGTGCTGTGCTGATGCTGAGATGGTGCTTTGGTGGTGCTGTGTGGATGTGGTGCTGAGTGATGCTGATGTGGTGCTGAGTGATGCTGAGTGAAGGTTTGGTGTAGCTCGGGTGATGCTGAGTTGGTGCTGCGCTGGTGCACTGATGCTGAAGTGGTGCTGTGCTGATACTGAGGTGGTGCTGTGGTGGTGTTGAGTGATGCTGAGAAGATGCTGTGCTGGTGCAGAGGGGGTGCTGACTGATTCTGTCGCGGTGGTGAGTGATGATGTGGTGGTGCTGAGTGATGCTGTGTTGGTGCTGAGCCATGCTGTGGTAGCACTGAGGGATGCTATGTTGGCACTGAGTGATCCTGTGGGGGTGCTGAGTGATGCTGAAGTGGTGCTGAGATCCCGCTGAATGATGCTGACGTGCCGCTGAGTGAAGCTGTGTAGTGCCGCTGAGTGAAGCTGTGGTGGCGCTGAGTGATGCTGAGGTGGCACTGAGTGAAGCTGAGGTGGCGCTGTGGTGATGCTGAGTGATGCTGTGGTGACGCTGAGTGATGCTGAAGCGGCACTGAGTTATGCTGTGGTGATGCTGAGGGATGCTTTAATGGCACTGAGTGATGCCGTGGTGGTGCGGTGTGATGCTGTAGTAGCACTGAGTGATACTGGGGTGGCTCTGAGTGATGCTGAGGTGGCGGTGAGGGATGCTGAGGTTGCGCTGAGTGATGCTGTGGTGGTGCTGAGTGATGCTGTTGTGGAGCTGAGTGATACTGTGGTGGCACTGAGTGATGCTGTGGTCACGCTGAGTGGCGCTGAGTGATGCTGAGGTGGCGCTGAGTGATGCTGTGGTGAAGTTGAGTGGTGCTGTGGGGGCGCTGAGTGATGCTGAGGTGGCGCTGAGTGATGCTGAGGTGGCGCTGAGTGATGCTGAGGTGGCGCTGAGTGATGCTGAGGTGGCGCTGAGTGATGCTGAGGTGGTGCTGAGTGATGCTGAGGTGGCGCTGAGTGATGCTGAGGTGGCGCTGAGTGATGCTGTGGTGGCGCTGAGTGATGCTGTGGTGGCGCTGAGTGATGCTGTGGTGGCGCTGAGTGATGCTGTGGTGGCGCTGAGTGATGCTGTGGTGGCGCTGAGTGATGCTGTGTTGGCGCTGAGTGATGCTGTGGTGGCGCTGAGTGATGCTGTGGTGGCGCTGAGTGATGCTGTTGTGACGCTGAGTTATGCTGAGATGGCGCTGAATTATACTGTGGTGGTGCTGATGGGTGCTGAATTGGTGCTGAGGTGGCACTGAGTGATGCTGAGGTTGTGCTGAGTGAAGCTGTGGTGGCGCTGAATGATGTTGTGGCGCTGAGTGATGCTGAGGTGGGGCTAAGTGATGCTGAGGTGACACTGAATGATGCTGTGCTGGTGCTGAGTGATTCTGAGGTGGTGCTGAGTGATGCTGAGGTGGCACTGAGCGATGCCGTGGTGGCGCTGACTGATGCCGTGGTGGCGCTGACTGATGCTGTGGTAGCACAAAGTGATGCTGAGGTGGCATTGAGGTGGCTTTGAGTGATGTTGAGGTGGCACTGAGTGATGCTGTGGTGGTGCTGAGAGATGCTGTGGTGGCATGGAGGGATGCTGAGGTGGTGCTGAGTGATGCTGTTGTGGCGCTAAGTGATGCTGTGGTCAAGCTGAGTGATGCTGAGGTTGCGCTGAGGTGGCGCTGAGTGATGCAGAGGTGGCATTGTGATGCTGTGGTAACGCAGAGTGATGCTGAGGTGGCGCTGAGGTGGCGATGAGTAATGCAGAGGTGGCATTGAGTGATGCTGTGGTAACGCAGAGTGATGCTGAGGTGGCGCTAAGTAATGCTGTGGTAGCACTGAGTGATGCTGAGGTGGCGCTGAGTGATGCTGTAGTGGTGCTGAGTGACGCTGTAGTGGTGCTGAGTGATGCTGTGGTGGTGCTGAGTGATGCTGTGGTGGTGCTGAGTGATGCTGTGGTGGTGCTGAGTGATGCTGAGGTGGCGCCGAGTGATGCTGTTGTGTCACAGAGTGATGCTGTGGTGACGCTGAGTGATGGTGTGGTGACGCTGAGTGATGCTGTGGTGGCGCTGAGTGATGCTGAGGTGGCGCTGAGTGATGCTGAGGTGGCGCTGAGTGATGCTGAGGTGGCGCTGAGTGATGCTGAGGTGGCGCTGAGTGATGCTGAGGTGGCGCTGAGTGATGCTGAGGTGGCGCTGAGTGGTGCTGCGGTGGCGCTGCGTGGTGCTGCGGTGGCACTGAGTGATGCTGTGGTGATACTGAGTGATGCTGTGGTTACGCTGAGTGATGCTGTGGTTACACTGAGTGATGCTGAGGTGGCGCTGAGTGCTGCTGTCGTGGCACTGAGTGATGCTGAGGTAGCACTGAGTGATGCTGTGACCTAAAAAGGATCTGAGAGGAAGAGATTGAATGTGGAGTGAAGAGATGGTGTGAGGGTTCACTCTGTAACTTGCATGTCAGAGCCTTTGATCCCAATCTATTATATCTTTACAAATCTGGTGCTGCTCTCCTCTTTCACGCAGCACAGTGCAGCTACACCACTAACTGCACTGTATTGCGTGAAATGTTAGTAAATATGCCCCTCAATGATGTGGCACAGGTGTAAAGACATACATGCTGTCTTGGACCTTGCACTCTGGTGCCTTTGGGCCAGGGTCGCTCCTGAAATAACATACATTTCAACAGAGTATCACTGTTTGTTAAGGAAAGGCTCATTTTCAACGAATGATGGAGCAATCCATCCAAGGACGCAGTACCGAGCATTTGTCTGGCAGGTCACAGTGCACTAGAGGATTCTAGGATTAGTGCACACTGTAATGTAATTTTAATTGTTTCTTATTGTACTCTTCGTTCTCCATTAACTGGAAAAGGTGAAAGAAAACTTTATAGAAACGAGTTACAATAAAATGAACTCCCACGGTTCATGGGCGATGCCTTCTTACCAGTTTGACCCACAATCAGCTCTTGAAGTGCTTCTGCCTCGGGGCCTTGGGCACCACAGAGGTCGCAGGAATGACAGCAGCGCCTAGAGGTGGGCAAGCAGCACATGAACAGGGCGAGCGCAGCCAGAGCCGAGCCAAGTGCCTGCCAGAGCCGTGCACAAGCCGAGCCCTGGAAATGTCTGCCATATAAATCATACAACAAACATCACGCAATATATGATGAAGTCTCTTCAGAGTTCAAAAAAGTGTATTTGTTTAACATGTGGAAGCTTTTCCATGAATACCTCACATTACAGCAATGCACTGAGAATTACTTATTAAAGGTGATAGTTTTTAAAAATGAACTTAGGACGACTCCTGCCCCGCCCCACTCTCGTGACAGTGTCATTAGTGAACTAAAGGCAGGACAGTCGTCATGTGACCCCGCATGTGGCACAGATTGTTATGGAAAGCCGCATTATAGTAAGTGCCACTGGAATTATGCGCTTGTGTGGCTGCTGAGGTTTTTTGCATAGTTACAGATTTGCTGCATTTTTCACATATTCCACCATCCGCTGCATAATCTGCAGATTTTAACAAAAAAATGATGTTTCTAGCTCAAACAGTTCAAAAGTTACTAAGAATGCATGGCACATGTAGCCCCGCTGTGGGAGTGATGAGCGAGGAGGGGGCCTTACCCTCGATGAGACGAACCACTGATGTTTTATTTTGTCATCTGATGAAAACGCAAATATTTTATAACAGTTATCATAAGAATTACTGGGAATTTGTACCTTGAAAATGCCATGGAATTTATGACGTATTTTGTCAATATTCTCAAACAACAATTTCAGTTTGCGTTTATACACAAGAAGAGATCGGTTGCTCACACATCACAAGGCTGGAATGTCGGCTCCTCTTCAAAGCGCTTTGTTTTTAAATTGACTTTAGATCTCAGGCCGAGGACCCTGCCCAGGATGAAGTTGCCTTCTCGGTAATGTCCGCCTGTGACCGTGGCTCTGGACGCGCACCTGCCGTCGGCCGTGTGGCTGCACACCTCTGGAAACCAGAGGACCTTGACAAGCTGCAGCAGCAGGGAGCTGAGGTGGAGGGAGGGCATCTTTGTGGTGGGAGCGGGGGTGCAGGGATGGCTCTCACTGGTGGAGACCTGTGAGGCGCCAACAGATCTGGCGAGGGTCAAGCGGCGCTCTCCCCAAGCCCGGGTGTGCCGGCTCCGGAGTGCATAAAGCTGCGCCCTGGACCCAAGGCACACGCAGGGATCCAGGCACCGACCGCAGGCAGAGGGTCTGCTTGTGACCCACCAACAGACACGGCTGAGGTCCACTCCGCCCTGCGCAAAGGTCCGCAATCAGACTGGTAGCCAGGGGTGGCACAGTGAGCCGTGTGCCAGGGCTGCCTGGCCGATGGTGGCACAGGACAGGCGCGCAACGCCCATTGGGCTGAAAGGGCTTCAGCCCCCCCCCCCCGTTGTGTGGGTCAGCCCGGGCTGAGACAGCTTCCCGGGCACACACACAGCCGCACCGAGTACTTCACAGGTCTTTACAAGACCATTTACTTGCTAACGAGGCTTTGTTTTTTTTTCACCCCTTCATAGAGCCCCTGCATCTCCACTCTGACTATCGCTGGAAGAATAAGCCCCCCCTGAAATTTTTAGTAGCCCCCCAAAATGGGGCTCTAGTTGCGCCTCTGGCACAGGACACAGTGAGCTGCGGCCCAGGGCTGCCTGGTGGTGACCGAAGGTGGCACAGGACACAGTGAGCCGCGGCCCAGGGCTGCCTGGCCGATGGTGGCACAGGACACAGTGAGCCATGGCCCAGGGCTGGCTGGCGGTGACCGAAGGTGGCACAGGACACAGCGAGCCGGGTTCCAGGGCTGCCTGGCAATCCCAAATGCAGGGGGTCTATTTATAGGAAGGTTTGGGTGAAGGTTCTGCCCAGCCGTCCCCTGCGTCCTATTACAGCATTCAGCTTCACTGAAGAAGAGGGCTCGTTTTGGGCCTGGCCATTTTTAACTCTGCCCCTCAGAGGTCCGGCTCGAGGGATCTCCGAGGAGCACAGGTGTGCTGCGGGCCTGGGCTCACGGTGCCAGTCTAACCTTGGAGGGTAGGACCCCACAGGCGCCGCCTGTGAGCAAAACAAACACTTTTTACCAGCATTGGCCCCACACCAGGGGCCGGGGAGGAAGGGGGCAGTGATGGGGCCTCGCAGAAGTGCACGGGGGAACGGTGAAGGCGGCCACACATGGCCTGTGTACAACCATTTCCATCACCCTCAGGGTTTCGTGTGTAGGAGGCAGGAGCCCACGGCGTAGTAGTTTCACATTAAAATACACTGTCAAACAAATTAAATTGATGTTATCCATTACACCGATTGGAACCAATTGTTAACTTTCACTGTGGTTGTATGGGTAACAAGCATTTGCAATGCAATAGGACTCGCATTTACGCGAGACCTATTGCATTGCAAACGGGAGTGCCGGTGGGCGAGAAGGCACGAACAATGGGAGTGTGGGGGTGGCGAGAAGGCACGGACTGCGGGAGTGGGGGGGGAAGAGGGAAGAAAATAGTGCTCACAATCAAAATAAAACATACTGTGCAACACTCGAAGTAAAGGCGCCAGTAGCCATGGAAGGATACAAATGACGACATGGCCGTCATAAGGAGGGACTAACAAGCATAAAACCAATCGGAAGGCAGCATTTAGGAACGACAAAGACACAAGCCAATGAAAAAGAGGGGCGGAGCTTCCACAGAGCTTCCACTCCATACTGAATACTGCATGCCTCGCAAAGCGAGCAGCGCATGCGCGCTGCCGCTATAGGCTCGACCTAAAAATATATCATATGTCAAACCCATGGGTCATTTTTAGGTCTCACCTGCAGATTTTACTTGTCTTATGAGAGCTCATCTTGTCACGCATTGCTTAACAGTCAACTCATAACATAAAACACACTACACATATATATATATATGTATATATATATATATACACACATGTCTGCAGAAATCAGCTTTTTCAAGCCCCTTTCAGTCATTTGCTGCAGTGTGTCTGCTGGGTTTAGGCATTTTGCTTTGGGGGGTGTCCTTCAGCATTTATGTCTGCTAGTTTCTTAAACATACACACTTATTTGCTTCCCTATGGCCTTTTTGCTCTTTGTTTGTTCGCCTGGATTCTCCTTATACACACTCCCACTGCTCTTCCCTTGCTCCTGGGGCGCTCCGCTCTCCTACCCATTTTTATGAAAACATTTTTTGCTTTTCAAATGGGCCCTACAGCTGCTCAGTGCTATTGGTCCATTCACTGCATGTGCACTTTGATGGCCCCCGGAGGAAGTAGAGTCGCAGATTAGTCTTCCCCCGGGGATCTTCGTGCACAAAAACAGGGCATGGGATATTATAGGTAGTTAGGGGAGAAGAGGCTGGAGGTAGCTTAGGGCTCATAAGAGTCAGGAAGGGCATGTCTTGCCTCTTCCTGACTTCGAGCATCACCGGGTGGGAGAGAGGCCTGATGGAAAAGTTTGTTCCATTTAGAATTTTTGGCTGATGTTAATCCGCGAGGCATGTCCATGCCTACCGCGGAACAGGTGAGGGGAGATCTCCTTAGACCTGAGGTTTTAGGGCAGGCCTGAGTTGGTTTATCTCGCCCAACGTGCTCCGTGTCAGGCGGGGTGGCCGCGGCTGTGGCGGCCTGCCTTTCGCCTACGGGGGCAGGAGGGGCAAAAAAGCCACAATTGGGCGAGATAGGAGCGCAAGACGCTCTACTGGTGATACGCGGCTAGGCGGGAGGCCTCGCAGCCTACCCGCCCTGTTACAGGCCCCTGCCGATGAGCAGGACGGCCCGGAAGAGCCTGAGGGGGCGAGGCCTAGGGCTGATGCGCTCGCGCTGGACAGCGCAAGCACGTACATACAGCAGGTGACCACAATGAGGTTAGGGCAGGATGACTCCATCGATTTATCTGCTGGTGCTGCCTTAGGGGGGGGAGAACAAGGTAGTGGCTGGGTCAAAGGGCCCAGCCACTAAGAAACTCAGGAATGCTGCCAGAGGCCCGGCGAGCATGGCAAATGATTGGGATGGGAGGGGGGAAGCACATGATATTGGTGGGCCAGCCACGGGTGGGAGTGGTCAGGCAGGTAGTGGAACCACACTGAACAGATGGCAGGGGGTCGACAGAGGTGCAGATTAGGGAGTAGTGCCGCCTGGTCCGGGAGACAGAGATGCACTGGGAGCATATGTTTATAGCCAGGGAAGAAGAGGCTTGAACGGGGAGGCGGGGGGCTGGGGGTGCTTCCACGGACGTGAAGGGGGGCCAGTTTTTCTGGGCCGGAGGCAGGTCGTTGGCTATTGTTGCCTCATGAGGAGGTCAGGGGGTCTCACAGGCAGGGAGCTTTTGCGGCTCGTGGGCCAGGTGGTGTTTGGGACATTTCTGGTTGGTGCAGCCAGGAAGGGGATGTGCCGATGAAGCCAGCAGCGGAGACTGGAAGACAGGCAGCGAAACCAGCATGGCACACAATGGCCCAAGATGTTGGACTGAAGAGGTGGGGAGGTCCACGGTGGCCATCCCTACACCGAGTGCTCGCCCATTGCACCCCACCCAAGAACATTGGTCTCAGTGGGACAAGGATGCGAATATGCTGAAGTGTGGTGGTCTTCGTGAGTTTAAAGACAGTGAGTGTGATGATGTATTGGTGCTGGATTATGATCAGGGTAGTGACGATTGGGAAGGAGGTGAGCTGCGTGATGAGGACGAAGTGGAGTGACCTGAGGTGTGTCACAAGGGAAAAGGGCGCGCAATGAGTTGTGCAGTTGGTGTATTGCAGAAGTCAAGTACGGACCAAGGAGGCACCAAGAGTGGGGTGATGAAGCAGGTAGAAGAAGGACGCAGAGCCGTTGCCCTCAGGTACATTGAGTGGTGGTCCGTTTGGGCGTACCGGTAGCAGAAGAAAAGTGGGGCCACATGCAGGTCTGTGGGTGTGGGGGAGGTGGTCCTCGACGTTGGGGCAGGTAAGGCTAAGTGTGCTTTGAAGGGAAAAGGGACGCCCAAATGATCCAGCAGCAAGAAGGCTGCAGAAGGGGAGCAATGCCAGATGGATAGCTCAGAGGACTTTGAAGGGGCGGGGGCGATGAGGCCTCGGTTGATGACAAGCATAAGAAGAGGCTGCCTTACATGGGTCCGGCTATGCCTTTGGCATCCCATCTATCAGAGAAAACTAAGAACAGGATTTAGAAGCACAAATATGTAGATGTTTTCAATTTTTGCACATGGTCATTCAGGCCAAAGATGGGTCCAAGGAGGAAGAGTGGGAACTGACTAGAAGGGCTAGGGTGCCTATTAATTTGGAGAATTGGACGTCCGCTTTCTTGATATATGCAAGCATATATTGTGAGAAGCACAGGGATAGGGCGATAGCTCTGTACAAATATATGGATGTCATTCGGAAGGCCCAGATGCATTTTGGGGGATAAGCATGGCTTAGTTATGACGAGGAGTTTCGGGCGAGAGTGAGTCTGAATCCGGAAAATCCATGGGGGGGGGTAGACTCTGAACTGTGGATGCATGGATGTCATCCACACAGTCCACGGCCTCTTCGCACACTATGAGCGGCCTGCCCATTACTTACAGGCCTTTTCAGCCGGAGACCGCTCCGCAAGGAGCGGGTTATGTGCGAAAGCCAGCTGGACCCAATTTTGGGGCATGCTGGAACTTTAACAAGGGTTTCTGTTCTCATCACCCGTGCAAATTCAAACATGAGTGTTCCAAGGGTGGGGAAGTCATTCCATCACTCAGCGCTTCTCATTGGCCAGCCTGGCTGAACAGTGGAAAGCTTCCAGGGGATGGAGTCAGCAGGGACAACCTGAACCAAAAGGCGCCTACTCCCATTAAGGCAGATGCCCTATGCTCTTGGCTGGGCTGTGTATCCCGATAGAGGGTCAGCTTTGTGGCTGGAATGGGGTTTTGAGGAAGGTTTCAGGCTTAGGTACCAAGGGCTTATGGGTTGTAGGTGGGCAGACAATTTGTGGTCTGCTAAGGTGTTTCCTGAGGTGGTGGAGGCAAAACTGGACAAGGAGGTGACTGATCAGAGAATAGCCGGCCCTATCGAGATTGGCCCATCTCTGATTTGATTGTTTCCCCTTTGGGGGTGGTGCCCAAGAAGAAGGCAGGGGAATTTTGGTTGATCCATCTTTTGCCATGGCCAGAGGGAGCTTCCGTGAAGGACTTCGTTGCTGAGGAGGATTCTAGGGTTCTGTATGCGTCCATGGATGACACGGTTCGTCTGGTGAGACAGTGCTGTCAGGGTGCAGAACTTGCAAAATGTGACATTAAGTCAGCTTTCCGCTTGCTGCCGATACATCCTGCTTATTTTCCATTGCTGGGCATGCAGTTTAGGGAGGCCATCTATGTTGACCATGTCTTGCCGATGGGTTGTGCCATTTCGTGTGCTTTGTTTGAAGCCTTTAGTACCTTCTTGCAAAGGGTCTTCACATAATCTAGTGGCCATCGAGAGGTGTCTCACAATCTGGACGATTTCCGGTTCGTGGGCAGGAAGAGCTCTGGGGAATGCTTCAGGGCCTTTCGGCCGCCTTCGATACCGTCTCTCGCCAGCATCCACGACAAAGCCCTGGAATGGATCCTCTCCTTCCTCACTGGCCCAACACAGAGACACGTTCCTCTTGGAACCCACAGAGATCAGCTGCGGAGTACCTCAAGGCTCCTCCCTGAGCACCACGCTTTACAACATCTACATGGCCCTGCTCGCAGCCATCATCAGAAAGCACGGACTCAACGTCATCTCCTATGCCGATGACACCCAGTTGATTCTCTCAGTCACTAACAACCCACAGTCGCCAAGAACAACTTTCACGAAGGGATGAAGGCTGTCGCCGTCTGGATGAAGAACACCTGCCTCAAGCTCAACTCAGAAAAGACCGAAGTCCTCATTATGGGCTCCACCCCATCCACCTAGGATGACTCCTGGTAGCCCACAGCACTTGGAACCTCCCCCACACACACAGACCACGTGCAGAAACTCAGCATCATCCTGGACTCCTTGCTCACCATGAACAGCCAGATCAACGCCGTCTCCTCATCTTGCTTCCACCCTACACCTGCTCCGGAAGAACTTCAAATGGATCCCCACTGAGTCCAGAAAGACGGTCACCTGTCAGCAGCAGAATCAACTATGGCAACACACTCTACACCGGCATCAACCAGAAACTCCTCAAGAAACTGCAGAACATCCAGAACCGCTCCGCCAGACTCATCCTCTACATCCCCCGCCACATCACCAGCCACCTCAAAGATCTCTACTGGCTCACAGTCAACAAAAGAATGACCTTCAAGCTTCTCACACACGCCTACAAAGCCCTACATGGCTCAACCACCGCTTCGTATTCCACGTACCCACCAGAGACCTCCACTCTGCACAAATGGCCCTGGCTACCATCCCACGTATCCGCAAGACTACAGCCAGAGGAAGATCCTTCTACCTCACAGCGAAGACCTGGAACACCCTGCCTCTCCACCTCAGGCAATCACCATCACTGCCTCAATTCAGGGAGGACCTCAAGACCTAGCTCTCCGACTGAACCAAAGCGCCTTCAATGAACCAGCAGCTCTCCGCCACCCCCCTTCCCCAGTGCCTTGAGCCCCTTATGGGTGAGTAGTTGCCCTTTACAAGCCATTCATTGATTGAGGGTTCTGCAGCATTTTCAGACAATGGCAGGGTGTTTTGGGGTGCCTTTGGCGCCGGAGAAGATGGAGGGTCCACTTGAGGTGTTGACGTTCTTGGGCATCGAGCTGGATACGGTACAGATAGTGGTGAGGTTGCCACAATTGAAAGTGGATGAGATCCAAGGTTTCCTGTTGGAAGTGCTGGGTGAACGTAAAATTGAGTTGCGACGTGTACAAAAGTTGCTTGGTTTCTTGAATTTTGCATGTCGTGCGGTGCGGGCCAGCAGGACATTCTGCAGGCGCTTGGGCATGGCCATGTCCGGAGCAGTTTTGCCTTATCACAGAGTGCGGATTTCAATGGCAGTTAGGGCAAACTTGGGAATTTGGGGGACGTTTCTGGATGACTTCAATGGAGTGCCCATGTGTTTCTTAGACAAGAACACTGTCTGGCGGTTACAGATATTTTCAGATACTGCCGGTACTCAGGGTTTTGGACTGTTTTTGAGCCGGAAGGTTGCGTGCAGAATGCTGCCCAGCGCACTGGTTGAGCCAAGGGCACAGCATAGCCTTTTGCAAGTTTTTCCCTCTGTTGGTGGCATTGGAGGTGTGGGGGAGGGAATTGGCAAACAAGACAGTGTTGTTTAATGTCGACAACATGACGGTGGTGGATTTGGTCAATAGACAAAAGGCCAGAGACTTGTGGGTCTGCGTTTGTTGCAGACTTTCATGCTGATCTGCTTGCGTTTGAACATTGTTTTCAAGGCTAAGCATCTACCTGATGTGCAGAAACACATTGCGGATTCCTTTTCTCGTTCACAGTGGCATCGTTTTCGCAGATTGGCGCCAGGAGCAGACACTGTCAAGACACTGCTGTGAGCTGACATTTGGTTGCTGGGCGAATGAGAGTTGTCGGTCTGGTTGAGGGGTCGTTGGCTGAATCTATCAGGATGAGTTACAGGCTGGGTTGGAGTGAGTTAGGGACGTTTCAGGGCTGTGCACTACGAGACTGGGCGCCAGATCGGGATGCGCCGGAGAGGAGAGTGTTATGTTCTGTTTTATTTTGTATACACAAAGGTTTATCGCCCACAACTATTGGGAGCAAGTTGGCAGGGGTCTCGTTTTATGGTAAACTGTACTGGGGTTTCGACCCTGCCAGAGATGAGATACTGAGCCGGGTTCTGAAGGGGTGGGGTAAAAAACTGGGTGGGGTGGGGTGCGGTGGGAGAGGCTATTACATTTGGATCACTGACATAATATCGAATACCAAAATCTCCCCATACACAAATATCGACACACAAATATCGACATCCTATCTTTAAAATGTAAAATACAAAAATATCGAAAATAATATAGATGTAAAAATATCGATGTACAAAATATTGATTTTTTATGTATAAATTAAATAATAAAATTTACTTAAAAAAATATTTAGATGTAATGTACATTTAAACAAATATAATAAATACATTTTATTTATAAAATGTAAATGTACATATATAAAATGTAATATATAAATGAATATTTACTTTAAAACAATTAATAAACTAATAACTTTAATTTATTTTAAAATGTTATAAACATATAAAAATTAACAAATAAATATATATAAATATACATATAACTATTACAGAAAATCTAAAAAAACATTATATTATAAATTAAAATATTAATATATTTAAAAAATTTAAACTTACATTTTGCACTCCATTGAGTGCAACAGTAAGAAAAGTGTTGGATTGCGTAGGGGTAAAAATGACTATTCCCACTCCAGCGAGTGCAACAGTAGGGAAAGTATTGGATAGCGGAGGTGAAAAAATGACTATTCCCACTCCAGTGAATGCAACAGTAGGGAAAGTGTTGGATAGCGTAGGGGTAAAAATTACTATTCCCACTCCAGTGAGTGCAACAGTAGGGAAAGTGTTGGATAGCGGAGGTGAAAAAATTACTATTCCCACTCCAGTGAATGCAACAGTAGGGAAAGTGTTGGACAGCGTATGGCTAAAAATTACTATTCCCACTCCAGTGAATGCAACAGTAGAGAAAGTGTTGGATAGCGTAGCGTTAAAAATTACTATTCCCACTACAGTGAATGCAACAGTAGGGAAAGTGTTGGATAGCGGAGGGACAAAAATTACTATTCCCACTCCAGTGAGTGCAACAGTAGGGAGAGTGTTGGACAGCGGAGAAGTAAAAATTACTATTCCCACTCCAGTGAGTGCAACAGTAGGGAAAGTGTTGGGTAGCGGAGAAGTAAAAATTACTATTCCCACTCCAGTGAGTGCAACAGTAGGGAAAGTGTTAGATAGCGGAGGGGTAAAAATTACTATTGCCACTCCAGTGAGTGCAACAGTAGGGAAAGTGTTGGATAGCGGAGTGGTAAAAATTACTATCCCCACTCCAGCGATTGCAACACTAGGGAAAGTGTTGGATAGCGGAGAAGTAAAAAATACTATTCCCACTTCAGTGAGTGCAACAGTAAGGAAAGTGTTGGATAGAAGAGGGTTAAAATTAATATTCTCAATAAAGTCAATAAAAAAATAAAAACAAGCAAAAGATCAACTACAATACAAAAATAGTTAAAAACACAAAAATAAAAAATATATAAAAATATTAAAACTAACAATTAATAGAAACAAGTTATAATGTAAAAACAATCTAAAAATTACCAACAGACATTATTTTATAAAAATTGACATTAAAAAAAAAATACCTATATTTATTATAAATTAATTATAATCAAAACCATTAACTGTTACATAAAATAAATATTCTTTATTTCCTACCCTATAACACCACACAATTCACAACACACATCTACATTTTTTAAAAAGATTGTACCTCCATAATTAACATAATTATCAAATGAACAAATATTATTAATTAAAAATCAAATTGAAACATAAAAATTAATTTACTAACCAAACATTACCCCTATAAAACCAAAATCCACACAAAATAAAAGTAAACAATAACCATAACAATTTATCAATTAAAGAATGAATAATAATGAGCAAATAATTATTAATAAATAAAACATAAAATACTTTCCACCCTCTACCCCAATAAACACCACAAAACACACATAAAAGTCATTACACAATTTCCATAACTAATTTAAAATTTTCAAATTTTTCAAATTAACAACTTATTAGTTATTTGAAAATAATTTACTTCACACCCTTTACCACTATAAACCCCACAACTCACAGCTCAAATTACACAATTGCCATGATTAATTTTTAATAAATTAAATACCATTAGTTATCAATTAATTATAAATACATTTTAAATAAATTACTTCACACCCTATTCCCCTATAAACCCCACCACCCTTTCCTGAAAAATGACACAATTAACATAATTAATTACAAAATATTTTATTAATTAATACTAATTAACAAACAATTGATAAATAATTATTAATAAATTCATTCCCACAATTAACGCTATAAATTAAATTAAATAAATCTGAATATATAAAAATTATTATTAAATGTATTGAAATGAAATTACTTCCCACCCTATTCCCTGTAAACCCACAACCCGCTCCTACAAAAATAACACAATTAACATAATTATCAATTCATTAATGATTAACAACCAATTAATAATTAATTAATAATAAATTAATTTCCACAATTAACACTAACATCTAAATTATATAAATACTAATAAAAAAATATTAATTCATTTATTATAATTAAATTACTTTCCCACCCTTTTCCCCTATAAACCCACAACCCGCTCCTAAAGAAAATAACACAATTAACATAATTATCAATTAATTAATAAAAATTAACAACCAATTAATAATTAATTAAAAATTAATTCCCACAATTAACACTATAAAATCTAAATTAAATAAATAAAAAATATTAATTACTTTATTATAATGAAATTACTCCCCACCCTATTCCCCTATAAACCCACAACCCGCTACAGAACTAAAAAACGCAAAATTTAATTAACATAATATTAATCACTACTAAAAATGTAACACATATATTAAAAAACAAAATCAATACTTATACAAAAAAATTACATCACATACTTTTAAAATACATACTAAAATACATAACACTAATTTAAAAAACAATATTTTAAACAACGATATTTTTTCAGTTCAAAAAGAAAATTTTTATTGATATAAATAAAGGTGTCAGTACAGAGTTCATAACACTAAATTCCTGTCATTACAATAAAATTTGCTACAATAAAGATAAACGAATCAGACTTATGATTAAATAAGGAAGGAATGATACAATAAAAAATAAATCATTAAGAAAAGTGGAATAACAAATATTCTGGGAACGATTGGGGGAATCAAGGGGGTTTTAGAACTTCTTGCTGAAATGGTTGCAGCTGGTAATATCGTTTGGCACATGCATCAAGATACACTGTAACAGGTGACCACAAATCTAGACGTTTCGCTGCCATATGTATGGGATAAACAAAGGAGGTGTCCAACCTATGATTATGGCAAACAGCATACCACCATGCCTTATAAGAGATTTTTGTGAAATCCTTCCAATTTACAGTGATTTGCTGAAATGCAACCGCTAATAGTAAATCAATAATTTTAACATTAAGGGTAACCTTCTCCCAACAAGGTGAGAGACTTCCCAAGAAAACATGAGTGAAAGAAAAAGAAAATTTAGCTCCAAAAATTAGGTTAATTTGAGACCATACCTGCTTCCAGAAATTATATACATTTGGACAAGAGAATAACATATGAAATAAATTAGCGTTTGGAGTAGAACATGTCCAACAAACATCTGATGCAGTCGCAAAACTTTTACTTAAGACAGCTGGTGTGAGAAAAAGTCTATTATATACAAAAAAAAAGCGTTTGTATTATGTTAGCTGCTCTAGATGATTTACGTAATTTGAGCCATAGTTTATTCCACAAAGACACTGGCCAAGATACCATGAAATCCTGTTCCCATGCCTCCTCTGTTTTAGACTTCTGCCTAATGCTGTCCCTGCCCTGCAAAAAACTATATATAGTGGAAGCTTTGGGTATGGTTTTTAACAAATTATGAAGTTGTGAAGGAGGATCCAAAACAATTGGAGCAATGGGCGTGTCCGAGAGATGAGTGTATCTGTCCATCACAGCCTTCTTAAGTAGATTATATTTATGAATGAAGGAGGCAGGTAGGTTAAATACTTGACTGAGTGAGGGAAAAGATAAAAAGTCCAATTGTGCGAATAATTGATGTATCCATATTAGACCTTTCTGTCGCCAGGTCTTCCAATAAAATGGTTTATTACGAATAGTCAGATTTTTGTTATGCCAAATTGTTGAATTGAGGAATGAGTCTATATTGTTATGTGTGAGAGTAAATGTGGGTCCCAAAAGTTTAGAGGTCAGTTTGATTATGGGAGTGGACAAGGCCTGTGGTTTGCGTGAAAAAGAAAGATATTCATGAAAAGAGAAAGGGGATAAAAAAAGACGTTCAACTGTAGTCCATAAAGGACAATCTTCCGTGGGGTCAAGCAACCAACGAGAGGCTTGGCGTAAGAGGAATGCCTTCTGGTATGCTTGAAAATCTGGAAAGTTAACCCCGCCTTCTGCCTTAGGGCGAATTAATTTAAATAGGGACATTCAGGACCTCTTATTATTCCATAGGAAGGAAGATAAGGAGGAATTGATCTTTTAAAAAAATTTAGCGGCAATAGGGACTGGAATGTTGGAAACAGTATATAAAATTATAGGGGACATCATCTTTATGGTGTCCAGGCGACCCCACCAGGACAAATAGAGGGGATGACATTTGGCAGCTAAGTCTGAGATTTTTTGTATACATTTATTCATGCATAGTGATACTGTGTCTGATATTGAAGAAGTAACATGTAATCCGAGATATTTAATGTGATTCGGGCTCCAAGTAAAATTGGAAGCAATAAAATCCGATTTAAAAGCAAACTTAGTCAGGGGTAGGATCTCACATTTATCGTTGTTTAATTTATAACCAGAGATTTTAGAATAGGCTCGTACCTCTGCTAAAAAGGCAGGGATCGAGTCACTTGGTTTAGACATAAAAAGCAAAATATCGTCAGCGTAGGCTGCAAGTTTAATATGGGAGTTTAATGTTTGAAAACCATGTAAATTTGGATTTTGACGTAGTTTAGAGAGAAAAGGTTCCAAAGCCAAATTAAAAAGGAAGGGGGAAAGAGGGCAACCCTGACGCACTCCTCTCCCCAGCTCAAAATATGGGGAGATCAAGCCGTTGGCGCATACAGCCGCACGTGGATTAGAATAGAGGAGAGAGATGAGGGATGTCAACTTAGGGCCAAAGCCGAACTGTTTGAGAGTATAAAACAAATAAGTCCACTCGACTCTGTCAAACGCCTTTTCAGCATCTAGAGCTATTGCCACAAGGGATTGTTTTAAGTGGGAAGATTTAGATAAAACGTTAAAAAGGAGTCTCGTATTATCAGTTATGAACCTACCCTTAACGAAACCAGATTGTTCTTTTCCCAATAAATCAGGTAAGTAGGAATCCAAACGTAATGCTAATGCTTTAGAATTTTTTTTATAATCAATATTGACCAAGGATATAGGCCTGTAATTTTTACAATATTTAGAGTCCTTGCCCTCTTTTGGTATAAGGCATATATGTGCTTCCGAAAAAGAACCCGAAGAACTACCTAGTGTGGTGAAGGAATTGCTTAGGGAATTTTGGATGTCAGAGAAGAAGTGCAATAGGGAGTGCTCAGAGGACTGTGTTGCGGAAGTGTATAGTGATTTGTAAAAGGTGGAGAACTCGTTCAGTATTTCAGCGTCTTTAAATTTTAAATCTGAACGCTCATCATAGATAGATTCAATATTTAGTCTGTTATGTTTAACTTTTAAGTAATTAGCCAATATTTTCCCTGCCTTATTTTTGCCCCCATAAAATTTTGCACTGGATTTCAACAGATATAATGAGGCGTCCTCCGTTGACTTCTTATTAAATTGCATTTTGGCTTTTATGAGAGTTGTGAGACACTCCTTCGAGTATGAGGTGTAAAACGAGTGCTCCAATCTTTTAATATCCTGAAGCAGATCTTTAGTGAACTTACGGGAGATTTTCCGTTTCTTTGAAACAAAGCTAATTATGAAACCCCTCGCCGAGGCTTTGAATGCATCCCATAGAGTGGAGAAGGGCATGGATTGGGTTTGATTCAACTCAAAAAACTCTTCGAAGAAGTTAGAGAATGAGGCAGTAAACTTTGGGTCCAAAAGGAGAGCATTGTTAAAACGCCACCTTTTGGGGCCCGAATCCTTAGGTAGAATATCAATACCAATCGAGATTGGGGCGTGATCTGATAATAAGATGGGACCAATCTCTGCATGTGTAAGTGTTTGTGAAATGTTATGCGAGACAAATATGTAGTCAATTCTTGATTTAGTTTGGTGAGCTGGGGAATAAAAAGTATACTCTCTAGTGGTCGGGTTGCAAAGACGCCAAGCATCCAAGAGTTTATGTTGATTTATAGCATGAACAAAAGATTTATGGGGCTTGTTGGGAACAAAGGAGACTTTAGAATTTCTGTCGATAAATGGGTCAAAAGTCTGGTTACAATCTCCAGCTAAAATAAAATTGTCCTCCATGCAGTGAGTGATTCGCTTAGCCATTGTGTTAAAAAGAGGATTCACCACAAGTAGGAGCATAGACATTTAGAAGAGAGATTATAACGCCCTTCAAAGATAATTTGACATTCAACCATCTGCCATCAAGATCAGATTCTTGGGACACAAATGAAAATGAAAGAGATTTGCGACAAAGTATCATTACTCCATTTTGTTTGCCATCTCCAGGGGAGTAGAAAACCTCCCCCACCCAACCCCTCCTCAACTTCAATGACTCAACATCCGAGAGGTGAGTCTCTTACAAGAATACAACATCAGCGTCTAATTTGGCTAAATGGCTCAAGATTCTCTGCCTCTTGATAGGAGAGTATAATCCCCTAACGTTCCATGTAATCAGTTTTAATGACATAAGCACTTAAGAACAGGTTGTAATAATAATGTAGCACATAAGTCCAATTCATTATAGAAGCAGTATACAAAGTAAGAGAAATAAAACAGGAAGGAAATAATTGGTTTAGTTTCATAGCAAAGCATAATAGACAAGTCGAATAACCAGAATAAAGAAAGGGAATTAAATGACAGGATAGGAAAAAAGAAAGTCCAGGTAGAAAGGTAGAGGGGTATCATAAGAGTCGAGATATTTGCAGTTGTACTGACTAAAAGAATAGTGAATATAAGGAGGCAAGAAGAGTTGAAAAAACAAGAAACATCAATTGATGAAAGAATAGAAACTACAAAAAAGAGACAAAAAACAAAGACAAAACAAATAATATATCTAAGAGGATGTATGAAAGTACCATACTTACAAAAGAAGACTCAGGTATACACGGGGGGATGGAGCCACTTGAAGCAGGCAACACACCCAGGATCAACGGAACAGAGGGTCGGGGAGAAACCACAATACAAAGGTAATAATCTGTGGGGACAATATCAAATAGAGATTGAGAAAAGCATTGGGGCAAACACATGAAACAAATATTAGAACATTCCAATGCGAGGAGATCAACAGTAATGATCCATAACTCATTAAATAGTATCACTTCATGAGAACAGCAACAATAATATCAAAAACTATGAAAAAGCACTTCTGAGTTAACAAGATATTATGCTAAAGAAAACCAGATCTGAAGCATCCTTAAACAAACTATTAAACAATCAAATGTTGAATGAGGAAGAAGGCCCAGAGGAGTCCATAACAGTCGTTTTGCATGAATTGATGAAACTTTGCAAGCGTAGCGGATCTTCATACGACGTTGTCTTGTTATTATATGTAACCTTGAAGAGACACGGGTGAAACAGGCCATATCTGGCTCCCATGGAACGTAGATCAGCTCTCATGTTGAGGAAAGCCTTACGTCTGTTAGCAGTGGCTTTAGAATAATCTTGTGCAAAAAATAAAGGCGATCCTGACCAGACAATTCTTGGAGAAGCTTTAACCGCTACGAGCACTTTCATCAAATCTGTATACTCCAAGAAATATAAGATAACTCCTCTTGGCCTCTGTGAAGGGCTAGTGTGAGATGAAGCCCGTCCCAATCCGTGGGCCCTCTGGCATATGAAGTAGTTTAGGGAGAAATGACTTAAAGAACGTGGGCGGATCTGAACCTTCAACTCCTTCTTCCAGGCCGTAGATACGCAAATTGTTCCGTCTATTGCGGTTTTCAAGATCTTCCACCTGTTTCTGGAGTGTAGAGACGTGGGAGTGTAATTGAGAGACGGTTACACATGTCTCTTTCAAAGAGGAAACAGTATTTTCGACTGAGGAGACTCTCGCGTCTAGTTGAGACCAATTATCTGTTAGGGTTTGCAGCTTGGTGTTAGTCTCTTCCATGAAAGGTCGAAGGGCCCTGATTTCCTCAAGTAATAATTCCATCGAAACAGGCGAGGTGGACTTGGGTGGTGAAGGAGGGTCCTTTTAAGCCGTTTAGTGAGAGATTTTCCAGAGGTTCCAGAGGATGAATCCATATTTGTTTGAGAATACTGGTGTGAAGATGGTAGAGAGTCCTCAAACTTAGAGAACTCAGTAAAAAAATTGAATTTTTTATAAAGATATGCCTTTTGGGTGGAGAGGATCGGACTCCTTTTGTTCTACCCATAAAACGCTGACCCCAGACTCCCACTCCTAGTCAGCAGTATAGGAGGGAAGAAAGCAATTTCAATGCGGGCTTACTCAGAGAAGCTAAGATGGCCACCAAACAGATCTCTCACAAATCCTCAGCCAGCCCTAGCGCCAACACATAGCTTCATACCTCGGTGCTCTGAGGAGGGAACATGCGCTGTAACCCAAACTGAGGTAAGCTGGGTGCGTTAGAACATAGTCAATGTCATTAGTAAATAATCACTCTGTAATTGCCACCAGTCAGCAGAGCGAAAATAAGGAAGAGTATTTTCTGTGAGGGCTCTTCATAAGACTTAAAATGGCCGCCAAGCATAAAAATCGCAAGCCTCCTGTGACTCTTGGCGTTTTTCTATAAACTTTTACCCCATTGAAATGAAGAAGTGTCAAGCACCATCTAGGCGTTAGGAAATAGTAGAGACATCAGGAAGTACTTAATGAGGGGTCCAGCTTGAAGTGCAGGAATTCCGCGATCGCGGTAAAAATTCAAAATGGCGGCCGCGATAATACGCGGCCGATAACGAGCAGAAAGCACTCAGAAGAGAAAAAAAAAAAGTTACTTGCTGGCGACATTCAAGGACAACGAGGGTCTCATGATGCTCCTCCCATCTTCCGCCGCTCGTGTCTGTCCTCCGTTAGTCCCCGCTCGAGCTAGAAGCGTGGTTTCTCGGAGACACACCGGGGAGCTTCACCCGTGTGCCGCCATCTCCGTTGGGCGCCAAGCCACGCCCCCCAAACAACGATATTTTAACAAACGATATTACTAACTTTAATATTTTCAAAAACGATATTTCTTACCTTAATGTTGATATTCTGGACCACGATATTCTTGCTCTCGATATTCCTGTATGACAATATTTCAAACTCGATATTTTTGTATATCGATATTTCAAACTCGATATTCTGCCTGTGCACCATTACATTTGAATTGTTGAGGGAGTTGTTGGCAGTGTTGCCTGCATGTTGTTATGATAGTGTTGAGGTGTCTGTTTTTCGTCTTTGTATGATTTGGATGTTCTTTGGGGCTTTTTGGGTTTTAGAGTTGTTGGGGTCTACGAGGGAGGTGGGGGTGCTGCACAAGGAAGTGCGTTTAGATCTGAGACGTTTGGGCATTTGGCTGTGGTGTTCGAAGACTGACCAGCAAGGTAGGGGGAAATGGGTATGGTTGTGTGGAGGGGGGAATGTGGAGGTGTGCCCTGTACGGGAATGGCGTCGTTTTCAGGCGTGGCGTGGTGGCCGTTATAGGACAATTATTTGTCAAAAAGGGGGCTGGAAGGTGTCGACTTTTAAGTTGTTTTAAGTTGTTGGCAGTACTGTGGATGGGGCTGCACTGCCTGTGCAGGGATCCTGCTGTCAGGACATGCATAGTGTGGACAGAATTTGTGCCATGTCGGAGTTGGAGGGGGGCTCTGAGACATGCGACAATTGACAACGCTCAACGAAAGCTCAACAGAGCCATGAGGGTTTTCTGCATGGGTAAGAACATTCCAGTCCTCTCTCATGGGGGCATAAAGGAAGAAGAGGCGTGTCTTTTTCGGGATGACAGAGTGCATCTTTCTCAAATGGGGAATGAATACTATATGATGGAATTGCGGGATGTGGTCAACTGCTTATGGCATGAGAACATCTGGGGCAGGCGAGATCTCCGTTGATGTGTGTTTTTGGGACTGGAGGGGGGGGGGGGCAGAAAAACGCCCTCTGGGATTTTTGTTGGCGGCGGTATTTTGGGGGTTGGAGAATCACATGCGTGTGTATCCACACCCTCGGAGGGGAGAAGATCGGAGTACAGGTGACAAAAGACAGTGTGCAGTACGTTGTCGAGTGAGGAAAGAGTTTCAGGGGAAGGTGTTTGGTAGGAAAATGAAGGAGAGCCTGGATATATGGCAAGAGACCAGTGAGTGGAACAGGTATGAGGGCTTGAGGGATTGAAACAAAGCTGGTGTGTGGTGTGAGTATTTGCGGGATTTATGGGGAGTGTCGTACATGCAAAGTTAATGTTATATATGTTGATTAAAGTTCAAATAAGTGTTTGCAACCGTGTCCTAATAAATGACCTTTTACGCTAAACCATGGACATGGTGTGTTTTTTATTGCACAATATATATTTACTAGTTTTTTACTTTACCATTCTAATAATGATCAGCCATATTGGAACAATAACGCAAAACAAATGCCAAAATGGACACCGTGCTTCACAACGCGCATGTGTGTTGTGATGCATGCTTAAGGGCGCACGTTGAGGCCATTATGGAATATTTTTTCTAAACATTCCAAAATAGTCGCTGTGTTTGTATTAGCGCTCCTGCGGCATGTATGCGTCCTGTCGAGGGAGTGCGAATGCAAACAAGCATTGCCAAAGCCAATAGGTTGACATTCGGCTGTCAAAGGCACAGCATATTGGCTTTGCATCAAGCACTGGCTAGCAGTGTGGCTCCTACTAGTACACAACCACTCATCACACACACGCATACTTATCACACACAAGGGCACACATACTCTTAACTGGGTATATGATGAGGTGTTATTCATTTGGTGACTGGATTAGAGAGACTTGTTTTGCTCATGGTTGTTTCTTCCCAGGAGGTTTGCCTGCAGGCTCTTAGAGTGCTGTAAGCTAGCAGCCAGCACAAATTCATTACAAGATGATTTTACTGTGTGAGGTGAAAGAACGAGCTTTCATTTACAAGGTTAGATGAGGAAGCTGTGACCTTTCGATCCTATCATTAAGTGAGACCCGGATGTGTCTTTCCTGCAGATTCTAATCAAGGGAAAATGGCTTTAAAGGGCCACAATGACACGCACCGCACATTTGTGGATGGCTGGATTGTGACGGGAGAGCAGCCGAAAATTGCTCCTGAAAGACTGGAGCGAGATAAGAATGACTGTGCAAACTCTAGGGAAAGTTCTGTGAGATCTGATCTCTATTCCTCGTGTAGCCACAGAACAGTCACGCCTCACAGAGATTCTATCAGGCAATCTCAAATTGACACAACTTTTTTAATTCACTCCCTTCCTTTTCACTTGTGTCAGTTTAGCAGCAGTTTCACCGTGATTTGCTTGAGTGTTTCTAGGAAACGTTATTTGACTAGTGAGATTAAGTTGATGAATATCAATCGTATTGTCTCTTCTGGCCCAATGCTGTGAACCCTAATCAAAGGTTATCCTTTTACATTAATAATCAAGAACTCACTCGGACAGGGAAAACACTACTCTTAAACTGGGGCCTGTTTTATAATTAATTGTTTTAGGAGGGACATTAAATGAAGGTGACCTGATTTAGAGTTCCCAACATAGTCCCAAATTCGCATCAGGTAATATAAGCCACCCTATTTCACCTGAAACAAAAAAACAGGTCTATATTTCACCTTTGTGTAGGCTGTGGAGAAAAGCTGATGCGACTCTTGAAAATCCCAAAGAATTCTGGAAAACACCCCTATTGCACCTCCAATTGCACATATTTAGTCCAATGAAATATTAACATAAGATACAAAAAATGAATAAGATAAATCTTTAGACAACTTCCTTTTACTGCAGGTGTCTGTGTTGCTTTGAGGTCACATGTTTGAATCCCGTAGGGTCAATCACACATTTCTGATGTTCACAAAAAAATAAGTATCATTAAGATGAGCAATAATCACACATAGCGTCAGTGATTAGAAACAATTAGCTTAATAAAGTATGCTATTTACCTGCAAAGTATGCTATGCACCTGCAACAATTAATATTTAAGTGAATGCCTAATTATTGCTAGAGCACTGATCAGCAGTGGAACTGAAATCTACAACATTGGACATGGGCTATAGGATGCAGCTATTAAATATTATATATGGACATGTCACAAGGTACTTAAAATGGAGAATGAATAATTATCCTACTGCATAGTGGGTGGACTAAGCCAGAGTGCAGCAGCGGCTCATCCACTAAAAATATGAAAATGAAACAGGTTTATTATCCTTTTATTTTTCAAGTTCTGGGGACCGAGTCTTGGGGGCGGGTCCATGTGATCACAGTCACTGACGGGAAGTGGTAGGCACTGCTGTCGGTGCTCATGTCATTTTGGCCAGCTGTTTTAGGATGGCCAAACCAACATGCGCACTGAGATGTCTTCGACCCGGGCTGCATTGCCGGTTTGGAGACAGCAGGCACAGGCTCCTAGTCTCTCCAAATCCAGGGTGCTCGAGCCAATCCTGACGCTTCTCTCATGCTGCCAGCAACATGAGAGCAGCATCTGGATGGGTGCGTAGGGGAGTCTGGGGGACTGTGCTGCAGTGGAGCCAGAGAGGAGCAGAAGAGAAGCAATGCAGTGGACAGCAGGTAAGTTCTTTTTTGTTGTTGATTTGTTTTGTATTTTTGACATCTTCTGCCCCCCCACCCCGCCCAGCCACTCTGCCCTGACACCAGCCGCTACTGTCAGAGTGGCTGATTGTTGGAGATGGCCAACTTTTGCGTGGCATTCTCCCAGATTTTTCCACACTTTTGTTGTGCCCATTTTTGCTGGTCATAGGACTGTGTAACTTTTCCCCTGCAAACCAGAGGTAAAGTGCTTGTGCTCCACCTTCTAAACATGGCCAAACTGGCATACACCATATTGACACATTTAATTTACTTATAAGCCTCTAGTGTTTGGTACTACATGTACCTAGGGTCTGTAAATTAAACAAACAAGTGGACTGGAGCATTCTTTATGCCCCCCACTACAGTAGCACTGTAAAGCATGTCTTCAGGCCTTCCACTGAAGCCTTTGTGCAGTTTTAAACAGCCATTTCGACCGGGTAAAATAAACCTTTCACCAGGCCAAACGTTACTTTTTAATATCAGTAAGTCACTCCTCTGGCAGGTCCTAAAAGCCCATAGGGAGGGTGCATGATATTTGAAAAGCAGGACATGTATATTTATTGTTTTGCATGTCCTAATAGTGATAAACCTCCAAAGATGGTTTTCACTGTGGCAAGTCTAGCCTTCCTATAGCAAAACACTGGTTTACATTAGAACAATTTATACGGCTTAACTTCAGTTTGGGAGCAGCTAGAACCATGATTCAGGGACTCATTTTAAAAGTAATTTTAAATCTAGATTAATAGACAGGCCAGATTTTATAATACTATTTTAGAAATGGTACTTTTATAAAGTTATGATTGCTCAGCCTACCTCAAGTGTGTCTTTCTAACAGTGTCCACCGTCACCTGCTGGACTGTTAATGGCTCTCCTGTGGTGTCATGTGTATTGCTCCCAGACAGTGGGCATTATGCCTGGGTGTGGAGCAGTGTTTTGGTTCCATGAGCAGGATGGCCAGGGTGCCGTGCCAGCTCTTTTCTGACCTCAAAGAGTGCCTACCCTATCAATGGAAGATGTATCTTATACCTAGGTCTGCCTCCATTTTTCTTCCGAGTCAACTTGGCTCCAAACCCAGTGGGAACGGGATGCTGTCTCAGAACTGATTTAGGGTGACCACAAGGGAGGGATTGTCCATTATCATAGCCACAACTCTAGGCGGGCACAGGGAGCTCTAACCTTTGGAAGAAAGGTTCTACTATGTTGGTTTTAGGTAGAGAAGGGCACTGTGAGATTGTTTACAGTAAAACACAAAGAACATGCTGCAAACGTGGTTAGTGTCACCCTGGAACCGTTTACACGATTGGTTAGGGAGTGGCCAGGAGCACCATCCCACCCCAATAAGCTGGCTCTGGGAATAAATGTGTGACCCTCAGTACCCTCCTCAGATCACTTCTGGACCTGGGGAAAAACAGGAGCGGAGAGGACCTGCTGTCTGTGACTTGAGAAGAGCCATGTAGACTGGAGCTACTCTTCCTCAAGAGACAAGAGGTGAGCTCCAAGCATCAAAAGGCTGACCGCCTGTTTGTGCTACAGAGATACAAGCACCAAGAGGCCTTTGCCTGCATTCCCAGCCTGACCAGTTCCAACTGGACCTGTCCAGGACCCTGCTGCTGGCCTCAGCTGGAGTGAGTCTTGGGTGTTGTTCCCAAAGGTTCAGGATTCTTGGCTGGTGTCAAAGTGTACTCCCTGTGACGTTTCCTGAAACCTGGGACTTTAAAGCTTTTGGAAATGTTTTGCTCTGGGAACCGACTGGGGACTGGGACCAACCACCAAGCCGATCGGACAAAAGTGCATCATTGCTGGGCCAAAGATCCAGGTCGCTACAATGACGTCCTTCTCTGCAGCAGCAAATCTGATCCAGAAGGACTCAGAGGAGAAGGGTCTGGTCTCATGGAGCCCTCTGTGTATACATCCTGCAACCTTGCCTGGATGGAATAATCTGAGCTCCAAAAAAGTGACTAAGGGCCTGATTTAAAACTTGGCAATATGTATACTTAGTGGCAAAGGAGTATACATACCGCCAAGATAATGGTCTGCCCACCAAATTTAAAAGTGGGTGACCTTAGGTTTAATCAAGGAAGAGACTACTCTGTCTCCTCCGTGACTAAACCCCTCTGACTGCCCTGGAGAGCAAGGGCCGTCAGAGGCAGATCTCTTATTCCGCCCACCGAATTTAGATTAACTGAATTAGGTGTCAGTTTTCACTGCCCTTCCCTGTCAGGAAAACGCTGGTGGTAAGGGGTTGTGAATACTGTTAAATGCTCCCCTCACCATGGGAGAGGAGGACTCCCATTGCACGGGGAGCATTTTTTTTTATTTTCACTTCGGGATTTTTTCTTTTTGAAAACAAAAAAGAAAACAGTTTGGTGAAGGTCTCCGCCATATTGACGGAGCACTACACCAAACTGTAAACAGTTTTGGCAGGAGCCGCAATGACAGCGGTTCCTTCCAATGCTTTAGAAATAATTTGGGGGTAATTTTAAAATTATGCAGGTGGCACCTCCGTCAGGGTGACGTGGTAATTTACTCCAGCTCCCTGGCAAAAAACAGGCCGCCCACCAATATAAAAAATGGGACCTAATTCCAAAGGTAGTCCCCAGGTAAAGGCGCAAAAAGTATCTGGGCGGCTAGGAACCTTCTCTGGGCATTAAATCCAAATTTCTCCCACTGGGAGCTTTCCAACCAAAAGTCAACAGCTTCACTGAGACCTCGTCAAGCAGCTACCTGATAATATGGAGCACTCTAAGGCCACGGCCTGCTTCCTTGCCTCGCATTTTTTACTTTCATTCCAGAGACTAATTCCGAAAGCAAAACTTTTCACCAGAATGGGCCTGTTCCCTGTATCTGTGCTCCATGACAGTCAGCCTTAACTTTTGACTTTGTCCCGGTCAAGCGCAGCCAGATGCCTGCAGTTGCTTTTTGGTGCTAGTTTGAGCCTTAAACTTTAAAAATGCCTCACTCCAGTCCTACTGATTGGAGTTTGGTCATTTTGGTGTATTTTATTTAATTAAATATTACTCTATATTTTTCTAAATTGGTTTGGGGGTTTTCTTGTGGTATGGTTTCACTTTATTACTGTTTGAGTACTGCATAAATGCTTTACACTTTGGCTCCAAGTTAAGACTCACTGCTTTGTGCCAGACTATGAGGGTTAAGCACTGGTTTATTTAATTTTTGTGGTTCAAACTGAAAAGGATTGTGATTAATATTTGAGGTGGGTTCTCACCCCCCTTAACTAATCCTCCAATATTTTATACTGATGAATCCACTTCATTCCTGGATACCGGTTGGTTGTTCTTCATCAATAGTAATTGACAAATTTACTTCTTGGTACTAATGATAGTGTCATTCTTAGCCACCATGCTACATGAGCACCACAAGAACACTGTGGTTTTCTAGGGACAAAGGGCCATATAATGAATGTGGAAGAAGTACTTCAGCAGTAATTTTCAATTACCACCAGGGTGCAAATAGTGCCTGCGAGTAGTTCCTTTTCTTGCCTATAGTGACACCCTTACTTTTTGAATGTCTGTCTTTTGGTCTTGCATGGCAGCACAGTTGTTTGCATACCTATTCTTAACAATTCGTTAAAATATACATAAGGTAGGTTTTGGCACCACCAAGAGGAGTATTTATCTCTTGCTGCATTCTGTTGGCTGTTTGGTGTACATGTCCATCTTCTGGGAAGTGCTTCCATTGGAAAGCATAGGGGACTTTATTTACACATGAAAAGTTCATTCAATCACCGCACTATTTGTCTAAACAGTATTTTGTACATTCAGTGCATGTATACAGCATTTGTGCATGTATGTGTTTCCATCAGGTAGCACATTAAAGTCAGCTCTATTGGCTTACCAATGATTGATTTAAATCCTGCTGTGGCCTGCTGTAAAGGCCTCAACCGCATGTGCTCTGTTTAATAGGATACTTTCGCAAATCTCCCTGCAACCCTTGTTACAATCAGAAAGTCCTGACATTGTGTGAGGACACTGGACTCACATGGGATAGGTCATGTTTTAAACATCAGCATAATTTATGTCAGCACTGTGAGGTCAAGGCTAGGCTAAGTTCCAGAGTTTTGAGTAGGATAATTTTACACACAACTAGAATTGCGTAAAAAAACACCTCTGTCTGTCAGGACATGCGCAGAAACAAACAATCTGCCCCCCAGTTAATATTGTAGATTTTATGACACCTCTTAAGCTCATATAAGCTCATATTCAGTTTATTAATGAAATGTAGATCAAAACGAGGAAATCAGAAAACAGTTTTCAATTTATATCCTATTGTTTCTACAACTAGTGCATAAATGTAGAAAGAACCAGATTACAACCTGGTGATCACAACCAAGCCAAATTTACCACCTGTGGTAATTCTTAGGTAATTATTTCCAATGGGCTTGAAGTTGTAGATAGGTTTGGAATACCATTATGTTCAAGGTCATCTGAACTATTCCTTTCAAAGTTTAATAGAGAATATGTTAAGGCAACTGTTGAAAGAAATATGTACATTTTGACTAGAAATAATGCAGAAATCTATTGGCCGACTTAGAGGAAATTAGAAGAAAAGTAATCCATCCTGGTTAAATTTAGGTTGAGATATTGGTTTCAAGAGAGCATTATTAATAGGAATCATATTAGAAAGGAACTCACCATGGCTTATAGCAATTGCATATCATTAGCCAGAAGAATGCTTGGTCGTGGAGGCTTTTATACCACCTTCTTCAGTTGCCATTGCCAAGTTCTTGCATGTCTCTGGAATGACCTTCTGGCTTAAAGTAGCCTGTTAAGGCTGATAACAGCTGCCATGTTAAATGATTGTATGTATTTGTTTCAGGTTCTCCCTGGTGGCAACTCAAACATGGGACATGATGAGATGAACTGGGCCAAAGGCAGTTTCCCAATCTTGTACTGGTCCTCTCATTCACCCCAATGGGAAAAGGTGACTGGACCAGTGAAACCACTGCAGGGACAGGACAAGCAGACATATTCAAGCATCTGAAGACAATGCACTGTGCATGTAGCCCGATGCCACATACATTTCAGTTGCTGTGCAGTCCTAGTGCTGTGCTGCTCAGTTGCAGTGATATCAGGCCCATCAATTTTGGATTGCTGGTGAGAGAAAGGCCATGTGGAGAAGCACTGTGAACACTTTCCCATCCACTCCTTCTCCTTTATCAACAGTAGATGTTATGCTGCAGGTGAATAGGAAACAGAAGGAAGAAGAGGACACTGGGACAGAAAGAGATAAGGGCGTACATGTTGGATTTGCCAGCAAGGACTCTGATTTGAAACCTTGATGGTGACCTACCTATTTATAATCTATTAATACAGGTACTCTTATGATGCAGGCCCTGCCACCAAGCACAACTCACAATGGCGAGGAAAGGCTATCTTACATTGACGCCACATGAACCTCCAAGACATGCTATCTGTGAACGTTGTATATGAGAACAAGGATGAGTAAACATCAAAGGTCTTCTGGGATAATGTTCCAAATCTTAGTTGCTGCAAAATGTAATTTCTAAATTTTGGTTTTCTTAGTCCCTGGGATGACTATGTGGAGTCATGGCCTGTCTCTTTTTGTATGTGATCCATTAGAAATAGTTATCTACTCTTAAAGACAGACTGGATGAAAACTAATTAGAGGCTTAGATGTAATTAATGCATTGTAAATGGGATCCAGGCTTTAAAGGGCTCTTAGTGGACCTCTTGGCACCTCTTGCCAGTTTGCTTGCACAGTTGAGGATGGCTCATTGGAGTGCCAAGGGTGGTTTGGGAAAATAAGGTGTTGAGAGTAAAAGAGCATATACCACAATTCTTATGTCTTCTAGTGGTAAGAAGCGAGTTTGGTAAGCCTGGTGATATGCAGTAGCCTAGATGCCTAAGGGAGAAAGTAAATTTCATCATGACTTAATTTTGTGCGAGTAGTTGACAGAAGAATAACTTTAGTTTTTGTAGGTTCTATTTAAAAGTAAATGAGGCCTACTAGGCATCCATTACATTTTGTCCCCTAAGGTTATGTTGGACATTTTTTTCGCAAAGTGTCCCTTCCCTCCAAAATGCAAACATAATTGCTCTTCTCACCTCATACTTTCTTTAAAGAATTTCTATGAGTAAGCGCACCATTTGGAGTGTGGTAAATTTAGAGTTATGCACACAATGGGCAGGAACATTTCCCTTGAGCACATCCTACCTCTATGACATAACTTGCTTCATTGAAGGAAAAACAGCACCTGCAAGTCCAGGTATGGGAGGCATGTCAACACTGAAGTGGAGGTCTGACTTGAGAAAAACATAACTAATATTCTCCACATGTTGGGAGTTTCCTTCAGCGCACACAGGGGACATTTAGGCACATTTCATGCCTGGGATCACATTGGTTTACATGGTGGACACTGACAGTAAAATGTTGATGGTCATGGCATCAGAGAGGCCGTCCTAAACAGGGCCTCTCATCTGACACCATTTTTACTGACATTTGTTCCACCAAAGCTTGTATCACAGCTTAGATGGCAGTTCCACTGTCCGATGTAATGTAATAAGGTGGATTTGTAGAGCTCTGCTTGTCACCTGTGAGGGTATCCAGGCGCTGAGTAGGTAAGAGAATGATGTGGTGAGTCTGGGCCTGAGTACAGGCAGCCTTGATGGTCCCGCAATAAGAGTAACTGAAAAGCCAGATCTTCAGCTTCTTGCGGAATTCAAAAAGTGAGGAGGAGGCCATGATGTGTTGGGGGAGGGCATTCCCGGATTTGGCAGCTTAGTTGGAGAACAGTTGACCTCCTGTTCTGCTTCTGTGAATGTGGGATGTCTGCGAGTGAGAGTGATGCTGAGCGAAGTTGTCTGGTTGATTGGTAGAAGTGAAGCTGGTGTTTGAGATATGCGGTTCCCGTGTTGTGTAGTGACTTGAATGTGTGTGTGAGAAGTTTGAACTAGCAGCGCTTTTGGATGGAGAGCCAGTGGAGCTCTCTAAGGAGTGGTGTGGTGTGGGATCTGCACGGGAGCTCGAGGACGAGTCTGGCAGCAGCATTTTGAATGGTTTGAAGTCTGTGAAGAAGATGTGTTGGGATACCGGTGTAGAGTGTGCACCATAGTCCAATCTGCTTGTAATTAAGGCATGCGTAATGCTATGTCTGTGTTAAGTGGGAGCCACTTGAATATTGTACGTAGCATGCAGAGGATGTGGAAGCATGAGGAGGTGACAGCGTTGACCTGGGACTTCATGGTGAGTGTTGCAAAGTCATCCTGTGCCCTGGGCACCCCCCAACTTTTTGCTGAATGGTACTGGTGGTAACTGACTCTGACTGAACCTGGGCTCTGCCTAACCAGGCCCAGGGCCAGTGCTATACTGAACAAGACAAATTTAGAATACAGTGAAAACACCTACATACACTAGGGTACACTAAGGGTTGGGGTACCCCTGTGGTTGGCATGACCTACCCTATCAGACCCTATTAAGTATTAGGGCAGGGGGATTAAAACTACCTAGAAGTCCCTAGCCCACAATAGGGCATGGCAGTTGAGGCCAGCAGCTTTTTCTGCACTTGCATGTGTGCACTGCTGAAGCCTGAGGTCAGTTTAAAAGTAGCCCTGGGTGGCAGGACTGCTTTTAAATAGTAAATTGTGCTCAAACTAGACTTTGGGGTTTGGGGCACTTAAAAATGGATAACCTACAATGTTTTGGCATATTAGGAACCCCCCAGGTCTCCCCTAGGTGTCCCAGGGGTGGGGGGTCAGGTATTTATAAGGTAGACCCTTATAAAATGAGTTTTATATGCCCTGGGTTAAGTGAAATTTCACATTTCACTCCCCACATTGTGATAAAGTGCTGCCCAAATTTGACTTTGATGCTAGGAGCCCTGTGGCGGGAGGATCTGCAATATTTCTACAGATTCAGAACCCCTAAAGTCTCTGCTAGTTGTCCCATGGGGTGGGGGTCCTATAGATATAAGCGAAGTACTTATAAAATATGTTTTTGTAAGTCCTGGTGCTGGAAAAATGGCCCAAGTAATTTTTCCCATTGCAAATCCCCTGCCACATAGGTTAACATGGCAGAAAGTTATTAACTAATAACTCTTGATAGGAGAAGGCTAGAAGTACCATTCAAAGACTTCCCCGAATGGTATTAATAAACTCAAGAATATGATATGGTAGAATTTCTCCTAAAGTGTACATACAAGAAGTTATAAGACTTTCTTGTTTGTAAGTCCAGATTCAGCCTTCCAGTGGTCTATCCTGATTGGTCAGAGTTAAGTGGATTAGCCAGGCTGCCTTGAAGAGGTGATAAAGAGCCCCTGGGGTTAACCAACTCTGCTGGGAGGGCAGTGTGCTGCTACACAGGAATGCCAGAGCAGGGGGAGGAATCGTAAACCATGGTCTTCAAAGAGGAGAGGAGGCTTTAGTGTCATTTACAACTCTAAACTTTTCACCTCAGCCAGAGCTAGGCTTATGGAAGGAATGCACAGATGCAAGGGGGATAGTTTATGAAAAGTAGCCATCCTCGGGGTGTTTAGCCAGCTCTTACCTCCCTGCTGGAAAATCAGCCATTATGAATTTGGAGGATTTGATGCACTCTGGGCCAAAATAATGCCACACTCTACAGGATGTGGTCATATTCTTGGGGAGTTGCCCTGCTCCCATTGGTCAGCAGTGACCTCCTGCTTGACCCAGAGAACTTGGAATAAGTACCTGAGAGGGGCAGAGTCTCTCAGATCTGCTGCTTGAAACTTAAGAAAGCAAGACGTTGCCATGCTGAGAAGTTGGGGTGCAAAATTCTAAGGCCTGCCCTCTGAAGACTGCACCAGCTGAAACTACAGCCCTGTGGATTACCTTGCTGAAAAAGAACTAAAGAGTGGACCCCCTGTAAGCTACAGGTTAACAGAGCTCACCTGGACCATCACCACCAAGGATCCTCAACCTGGAGAACACCAGTGGATTTGTAAGGGTTTTGTCCAAGTGGATTGTGGGAACTGAAGTCCTCAACTTTCAAGGACCATCTTGGAGCTTCAAGACCCTTGGAGTGAGTTTGAGACACTTTGGGACCCCTTGGGGAACTTCAGGAAGAAGTTCCAGGAGTTTGGAGAACTTTGGAGCAACTTTGAAAAAAAGCTCCATTGGGGGACCGACTCAACCTGGCCAGCCAAGCCGCCTGCCTTCAACCGCGAGCCGGCCAAGCCTCCCAGGTTCGTCCCGCTAAAAGCTCCGTAGGTCCGTCTTCCAGAGTTTGACCGGGAGTAGAAGAAATCCGAGGCCGGCGAACCCTCACCGAATCCGGCCTGGTGAAGAGCATCGAGGGACCCCACGAGAAAAAGCTCCAGAAAAGTTTCTAAGTCTGAAGGTAAAAACTGTGACCGGGACCTACCACGAGTGGTAGCCGCTCAGGGCTCCATCGCGGTCGGCCTGAAACTTTGACTTTGAGCCGGTCTATCGCGACCAGATATCCCAACATGGTGCTATATGTTTCAAAGTGCTATAAAGTGATACATCTTTAAAAATTCATATCTCTGGTTCCCTACATTGGATTTTTGTTGTTTTGGTGTCATTTTAAAGATAAAAATATTTCCTAGTTTTATAAATTGGTGTTGGATTTTTATTATGTGTTGTGTCTTAATTATTTACTGAATTGGTGTTTTTGAATGCTTTACATACCTGTCTTTGAAGTTAAGCCTGTCTGCTCACAGCCACGTTACCAAGGGTTGAGCATAGGAATAATTTTCTAAGACCTATTCTGAGCCTTATACTGTGTTAATGGCCTTATTGCCAGTGGCAGACCTACATTTGCCCCTACCAATAATCCACTTTCCAACAGTGAGGTTGGTGTCCAAGATGAGGCCTAGGTTCCTAGTGTGGTTGGTTGGAGTGGGTGTGGGTCCAGGTGGAGTCCCAAGGTGAGCTCTTATTCGCGAAAAGATAAACTACTACCCTCAAACTCCAAATGAGGTGGGGGGCAAGAATTTTTAGTGGCTTATTGCACTATTTTAAAACAAGTCTCACCTACTAATTTAGGCCTTATAAGCGGTGATTCAGAGGAAAACTGAAATATAATTCTCTGGCTCTAGGTGAAATTCTGTTGCTGTGAAATACAATTTCTTTAGTTATCATTTGCCAGCTTCAAAAGCCAGTCTACTTACTTGGACCAACACAATCTTTACCTGCTTATCACTCTATTACTCTATCAGTTTTGAGAGGAATTTGTATAATATCTTTCAAATTGTCAATGAGTCCACTTGCTGCTATTCTATCCATAACACAATTTCAATATCCATACACCATATACTGTGGTCTCAAATGTGGATTGCAAAGAGGAAAGGGACATATCCTGCCATGGTATTCAGTGCACAATTCAGTAAACAACTTGGGCTGCTACTGAATCTATGGATGAACATAGAGAAATAGCCTCAAAATTACAGGTAATGTGGTTCCATTAGGTCCTAAAGATGGATAGGCAATAATCTTGATTTATTGTGTTTTTGCTCCTGCTAGATTTTGCAAGCATTTGCGAATATCAAACACTACATCTTGTGATAATGCCCTTGGATCTGAAAGCTGAACAATTTGCCAAGAGCTGGCGTTTCTCAGTTAAGTTCAGTTCTGGATGTCTCTTATCCAGCTTGACCTTTGTAGATGCTGTTTCACAGAGCTGAAATTGAATTTACCAATGTAATACATTCAACTCTTCTGGCAAAAGCTTCACCTGGCTTGAGAATAACCTTCCAAACTCATTTGAAAATGTATTTTTATTTTACATCCTTTGTGAAGCACTGGCTTTTTAATTGCCATATTATGGTGACTTTTTATGTTTGTATCCAATGCGTCCCAAAGCTGAGCTTCCACTTCATGGATTGTGTTCCCACCATAGGTCTATTGGCTGAACCTAGCCTAAACAAACAGAATCGTATTGCTGGATCTCATCGTTTCCCTTCAGGGTATAGTTCATGAACAGCAACTGGAAATAGTTTAGTTTGGATCCTGTTTGTGGTTTGAAGACAAAAGAAAGAAAGCTGGGTTTGTGCAATGTGGGAAGATTTATTCAAAGTGATACATAGTCTGGCTGTTTGGAGTTTCAGTCTCTGGAGTTTCTGCATCTCTTTCTTTGTTACTAGAGCGTAGACAATATCATAGTAGTCAAGTCTTGCAAGTACCAAGGCTCTTGTCAGTTTGATCTTGTGAAGCAACTAAAGCAACAAGGGATTGTTCTCAGCAACATGAGATGGAATTCACTGTTTTTGGTTACTGCTGTGGTATAATTACCAATAGAAAGATCTGAGTTGGACCACACCCCAAGGTTTTTTACTGCTTTGCAGGAGCTATCATGTGCGTTTTTGGACTCCCCTTTTTCTCGGCCCCTGCTTGACGGATCACTCTAAAACTTGCCATGAAAGAGGTAAGCAAAAAAGGAGCACTTTTTCAAAAAGGGTCATGAAGATTTGTCGAACAGAGGCAAACCAAAAAATTATTTTCCTATGGAAATGCAGACCTAACTATAACTACCACCATTGGGTAATATATATATATATATATATATATATATATATGAGTGAATACAGCATGTCTCGACCTAAAAAGAGATGAAATAAATGTTTATTAACCAAAGTAAATTATTGCTTTTTTCAACTTTATTTGTTTCTAGTCCTTCATGTAACATTGATTACTGTTTTTTACTGGCTAAACAATGATAATTAATTACTAAAGGAATAGATGCTGGTAAGATGAACAATGTGTCTGTGTATGAAACTTCCAACCTAGATTCTTATTACTAAAGGGAGCGAGGTTATGTACAGAGGTCATGTATATATATTTTGAAATGCCAAATGATTTATACAAAACATTAACATCTGCAATCTAACTCAGCGACCCATGTCTTCCCCTGCAACAGTAAATCTGAAAGCCAATTATAATGTACCAGCCATTAAGTTGTCATTGACAGTTTATTTCAGAAATTAAACTTTCCATAAGACACAATATTTTTTTCTGGATCTTTCCAGAACATGGCCGGAAATAAACTTTTGGGACCACCAAGCACAGAGGACTTTGTCAATGTACCAACATGAGACAGAGGCCAGTTGGGCTTCAGCCACCCGACAACCCCCTGAGCAGTACTTGTTTCAGGTAACGATCAATTCTATAAAATACCACAGGGATAACTATTGGAATCCAAACCCTTTTTTCATAGTAGAAAGGCACACTCAAGAACACTAGGAAACAATGGATATATCTTAAGAATGTGCATAACATATGTGCTGTACCTATTATAAAAAAACAGAATAGTAGCTTCAGTGTTTATGAGAAGTGTGAACAACAGAAAATATTGCAACACATCGGCTGTGTAACTTTATATCAACCCCTCCCTCATATCCTTGACGTACTAAGCTTAATTTAGCACACCTGCATACCTGCTTGAACAATGAGGCTACGGTTCAATCTAAGAGTGTTGTCTGCTATTCTTGTCTGCATTGGAAGGCAGGCTGATAGGCCCAGCAAATGAAGGCTGAATGTGCCCCCTGTTAGCCTTCAGTAGAAATATGGGCTATCTAGTCTCAGTCTTCTGCACAAAGCTCCTCTCAAGCTCTTTCCACTCTTTTTCTTACTCATATAACATTAACTGGTCATTGTTGAATCTTTCAGAATAAGCAATTAGCAGAAAAAGGCTGTGATGCCCGTTTGCTTATTTCAGTTCTCTGGAACTGTGCCCTTTGCATGATAATAATAAACGAGAAATGAAGTTAGCAAATTCCATGAAACCTTCTTCATAACTCAAAAACAATAATTTTGAACAGAGAACTCAATTCAGATGAAATACTGAGAATATATTCAAGCAAACTTGATTATTACATTATCACTGTGCAAAGAACACTATCATTAATAAACTATATTTGTCACAAATCTAAAAAAACAACATGTGTAACATAAAAACGGGATACCTAGAAGAGAGAAAATCATGATAATCATTACAACAGAATGAAATATGATATAGATCGCCACTCAAAAAAGGAGATAAAATAAAGTATACCCCTAAAGATAATTATAGGCAGATTAATATTTACAGAAGTAGCTAACAACATGCAAAAACAATATATCTCATCAGTATTTGTACATATTATTTAAGCATAGCCCTGAAACAATCCTTCATGTACCTATGCCCTGACTATGTAATGTGCTATGCAACAACTTGTCAGAAGCATGCAATATACTCTACAAATATAAGAGACCTATTGGCTTTGAAAATGTTTGTTGAGTACTGCTATGACAACTTAACCTACTCCCCTTTAGTGCCATAATGCCCTTGGACTTGCATGTGTTATAAATGTGAAGCTCAGTACAGTCTGTAGAACGTGTTGTAACTTACAGTACTTTGAAATAGTTTGTTTTACGTTAGAGCTCTTATTTGGTAGACTGTAGTACACTCTGGTAGTATGTAGTACTGCTTGGTGCTACTTTATGTCACATAAAGTGGTGGTACTCTGCAACACTCTTCTACTTTGCTTTAGATTAAGATTCTTTGTAGTAATTTGTAGCACCTATCCCTTGTGCTATGATGCATATGAAACTGAGTGGTACTTGAACTACTACTTTGTGATACTTTGTAATAGTTTGTGGTCCAACCCTGTGGTAGTGTCTGGATGCCATTTAAAGAGGTTTCTACTATTTCCTGAAAAGAAATGTTCTTTCAGTGACTATATTGTGCAAAGACATTAATTATAGAAAACATTTTTTATCATAGGCCGCTCCTAAATCGAGTTATAGAATTAACGTATTTATGGTATAGTTAGGGTGGATTCTTGTAATACAGTCTTCAATCTTTGTCTAACAGAAGGGGCTTCAGGTCAGCATCCTTCAACCATTGGCTTCTTTAGATCAGGACTGTTCAGTCATTGTTTTCAGATATTATTAATTCCAGTTGAGATCATCTGGGAAGAGTGTTAAGCTTTCTTTCGACTGGTTGTTTGAGTGTTTCCTTCTGCCTCCATGGCTATATAGAGTGACTATTTCAAATCTAAGAAGTTACTCAGATTACACTTGAGTATCACACATTCAATTCTTTGTCTAACATGCATTGAGTGCAAAAATACTTGCACCACAAAGAAAAAAAGCATTCAATCTTTTAAGGTGACAGAAACATTATGTATTATTTTAAGTCTTCTGTCATGATTGGGGCTAGGCTTGTTTTGGATATATTCTGAAGGGCAGGTTTGCTTGTTTAACAATTTCTAACCTACATTGATAATGTACACTACACCTTCCATCAGTGATAGGCTCTAATGACAAAGTTGTAATGAAAAAGCAACTCTTAATAAGCATGTTAGCCTTGTACTGTGCCATGCTTGCTGTGAGAAATTGGTATGTTAGTTGACCAGGGTGTTAGCTCTAGTCAAGCAACAGGCACAATCCCCGACAGGGTGAACCAAAAAAAATCATTAAATTAACCTGTGCTTAACACTGGGTAGCTTGGCACAAAAAGCAGTCAGGCTTAACTTTGATACAATGTGTAAAGTATTTATGCATCACACAAACAGTAATAAAATGAAAAATCCTACACCAATTTATAAAAAAAATGTGAATACATTATTTGACATCAAAAGAACAAAAATACAATCAGTTGAACTGGAGCTATGAATTTTAATATTTTTTTGTAAAAACTAGCGCCTAAAAGATCAAAGTGCCAACCGTCGACATCTAGTCGCACCAGACCGGGTCAAAGTTGAAAAATATAGTTGACCATGATAGAGTGCGTGTTGGATACCAGAAGTGAATTGGGCCCAGTCAGTTCTTACCTTCGGACTTAGTAGAAATTCTGGTAAAAAAGTTCTGAGAAGATAAAGTTCTGTTGGGCAAGGCTGCCGGCGGGGCTCAAGGAAGGAGCATCATCATCGGGGAGGCACTTGACAAAGTCTCAGTGACGATTTCTAGGTTTGGACCTAGTCGCTTTTTTGTAAGTCGAAAATCTCCAGGACGAGTCAGGAGGTTGTAGCTGGCGAGAGTTCCAGGAGACCGGATACCCCTTTGGCGAATGATCGCTGAACAAGAATGGCTGCTGTGGGAAAAGATTGTGGTGGGAGCTACTGCGAAATCAGGCTGACCGACAATGCAGCTCGGGTGCATTGACAACCAAGTTAATCCCAGTCTTCCTTCGGTTCTCAGAGCAGTTTTTAGCCAAATTCTTTTCAAGTCCTAAGTTTTGGATGTTGGCTATCTGGGCAACTTTAACACCACCATCAAGGGCCCAGGACTAGAGCAGCCCCACTTGGGGGGTTAGGACTCACTCAGTCTGGGTCCAGGTGAGGTTCAGGACTGTGGGAGCCTGTTATGTCCCTGTGGCTCTGAACAGGAGGCCTGCAAACTAGCCCTTGAAGTCACTCTGGTATTCCTGGGTTCAGGTGAAGAAGCAGGGCTCAAGCAGCAGGGAGGGCTTCTGAGCAGCAAAGCAGTCCTTCCAGGTGCAGTAAAGCAGTCTTGTGGAATACACATCAAGTCACAGCAGCAGGCAGTCCTCAGAGTCCTTCCACAGGTTCAGAAAGTGAAATGATGAGTGGGTCTGAGGGCCCTATTTTTATACAAGGTACCTTTTTTGAAGTTGAGAGAATTTTCTAGAGGATTCTCTTGGAAATGCTTGGAATTTCCTGACTCCCCTGCCTTACCTCCAAGCTGGCTGCTGAGACAATGTGGAGGTTACAAGCCCTTTTTGTGTGAGGGCAGAGCACAGTATATTCAGTTGCTGTGCCCAGCTTCACCCCTCCCCTATACTGCCAGCGGATGGCCCATTCAGGCACACCTAATCCCTCCATTGTTTTTTTATTTATTGGCATTTAAACATGTATAGAAATTCGACAGTACATCTAGTAGTATCAAATAATACACGTGTTGAATATCTTGCATGAGTGAATTAACAAATTCAAAAACAAAGCAGAAGCATAACCAAATGGACTATATGTACAAGAAAACAAATCACATATTCAAAATCATGGCAATATATATCAGTTGCGGTTTATATGATTGGAGTCGGGGGAGGAGAGTTATGCAATAACATCATGATGTCGAAACCTGGAGTGGCTCATGAGGTGGGAACAGAGTCAGTACGGATCTCCTGGGGAGGACTGGTAGGAATCTCTGAGTTCTGTGCGACATCCACACTGCGAGCTGACAGCCAAGCGAAAAAGGGACCCCAAATATCCTTTGGCCTTGATGCCTGTGGTAGTAATTCCCAATATATATTTAACTGTTCTTGACAGAATGTGACATCTTGGATCCAGGTGCTGATGGCAGGTGGGGTGTGCTTGCCCCAGTGCATTGCAACGCGGTGTTTAGCTAGGAGCAATAACATAGCAAGGATCAGGGCCTCTTTAACATATCCCAGGAGGCATAGCTTGGGGGTGGGAGTGTAATGGGTCATTAGGATCTCATTGACTGATTCAAGGACCTCCGCCCAGAAGCGTGCGACACCAGGACAGTTCCAGGCCATATGTAGAAATGAAGCATCCGGGGATGCACATCTCCAGCAGTTCGCCTCAGGTCAGATTCCCATGCGTTTAAGCTGCAGGGGGGTTCTGTATATGCGATGCAGATATTTAAAATGTATAAGGCGTAGTTTGTAGTTAGGGGAAAGCATCTCCAACTGCCCGCAACAAAATTGCCATTGAGCCTCTGATAATGGATCATCTAGGTCGTCATTCCAGCTAGCCATGGCCTTTGGGTGTGTGACGGGGGAAGTTCGTTGCATTCCACTATACAGCCGGGTTATGAGTTTATCCGGAGATGAGTTTGTGAGCATTGATTCAAGTGCTGGGAGGGATGGGGGCGGCAGAGGGAATGTATCGTGTAATTTACGGCACATTCCCTAAAGGGAATAATAAAACAGTAAGTTATGGAATTTAACTTTGTCACTGGGTGGGAAGGTAGGGGGGGGTAGGAAAGAGTCGTGAGTATAGAGATCAGCGAAGGTGACCCAACCCAGACCGCGTGCACGAGACAAATTACCTTTGTCCGCCAGTATGGGTAATTGCGGGTTATGCGCAAGTAGCATAGATGGTGCATATAATACCGAATGTCCAGCTGGGATACGGAGTTTGTCCCAAGCCCAACGCAGCGTATCAGATGTGTTTATGGTGGTGTGTTGGCGCTTATGGGGTTGGTATAGGGCCACTGTCAGTGGGAGCGGTGAGACATTATCAGCTTCGACAGCGACGTGGGGTTGGAAGGGGGTTGGGAATAGCCAATAGTGCAGGAATCGCGCCTGAGTGCAAAATGCATGCAATGCCAGATCAGGGGCACCAAGTCCGCCTTGTGCCAAAGGGAGAGTGAGTATTTCCCATGCTATACGCGGCTGCTGTCCGGCCCAGACCAGGGATATCATCGAGGAACGCAGAGTTTTAAAAAGGACTGCGTAAGTTGTTGCGGAAGATTAGTGAATAAATACAGAAGTTTGGGCAGCACTATCATTTTGGCAATAGCGATTCGGCCTGTCAGGGATATGGGGAGTCTGGACCAGACGTTTATTTTCTCCTCAAGCCATGTCAGTGTACGGCCGAAGTTCATATCCCAAAGCTCTTGGATGCTGGTGCTGAGCCATATTCCCAAGTATCGGACGGGGCCAGTCGCCCATTGTATCGGGTAGTCTGGTTCAAAGGTGTTAAAATTAGGGGCAAGCGGTAGTAGAGTGGACTTTGCCCAATTGAGAGAGGCCGCCAAATTTGGTGAGTTCGCGGAGGTTTAAATTGTCTAGTGGGTCTCGCAGGTACAGAGTGATATCATCCGCATATAGCAATATAATGACATCTCTCGTAGGAAAATCCAGGCCGCGTGTTTTATGGTGCTGTCTGATTCTGGCAGCAAGAGGCTCCATTGCAATGGCAAACAGGAGGGGCGACAAAGGGCACCCTGCCTGGTGCCACGTGTGACGTCAAATGGGGCAGATATTAACCCGTTTGCACGTAGCCTTGCAATTGGCTGAGAGTATAATAGTTGGATCTGTCTGATGAATAGAGGGCTTATGCCTAGCCTCGCCAGGACGGTGAAAAGGTGAAAAGGTACGGCCACTCAAGAGAGTCAAAGGCCTTGGTGGCGTCAAGGAAGGCTGCCAGGGCGGAAATGTGTGGGTCGATCTGATGTACAATGGAAAAGAAGGTCCTCAGGTTGTGTGATGTGGAGCGCCCAGGTATAAATCCGGATTGATCTGGTCTGGCTATTAGAGGCAGCAGGGGCTGTAATCTATTGGCAAGGAGTTTCGCATATATTTTGTTGTCAATATTGATAAGGGAAAGAGGTCTGTAGGAATCACATTTGTTGGGGGGTTTATCTGGTTTGAGTAGTGTAGAAATGACAGCCTCTCTGGTTGCTGGGGGGAGTACACCGTTTTGCAAGGACTCTAAGGGGGATATTCACAAGGACTTATCTCCAATTTATCTCCACCTTAACTCATCAAAATTGGAGCTAGAGTTAACACCCCATTCACAAGCGGGTGCAAACTGCAGACATCGCCAGTATTCCCGCGATAACTGCCCCAAAACTTATCCCCAGGGAGGACACCACCAACTAACCCTAATGAGATGCAGAGTAGGCGTTCCAGTGCAAAAACACACGAAAACACCACAACACCACTTTCACAATGAACTGCCAGATCTGCGATGCGAGTCAAAACCACGCGATAAGCCGCGGTAGCAGCAGGTATTTAACACCTGCCTCCTGCTGGTGTAAAGCTGGACGACTACCTGCAGTAAACACAAGGAGATGATGGACGGAGCGCCAAAACTGTTCAGACACTCACCCCAAGTCACAGATCTGGGTTGAATCCATCATCGTTCTTTAGCTCACTTTGCCACCCCAGTTCAGACACAGCTATATGCAAATCAGTCTTGACCCTGTGCCTCATGGTAACAGTTAATGTTAAAAATAATTTATAAAGCGCACGTACACCAGGAGGCTTCATGGCGCTATAAGAGGCTCCAAGTGCTATCCGATAGAACATCAATCATAGGCCTGTTCAAAAAGCCATGTTTTGAGAGACTTCCTAAACTGTAGGAGGTTTGTGCAAGACCGTATTTCCAGCGGAAAAGAATTCCACAGTTTGGGGGCAAGAATCGCAAATCTGCGGCCTCCTTGACGCACCCGCTTGAATGTCGGAGTGATAAGGAGTGAGAGGTGGGCAGAACGTAGGTTACGTAAGGGGGTATGTTTAGAAATCAGGCTGTTGATGAAAACAGGACTATTGCCATGCAAAGATTTAAAAATAAGGCAACCTGTTTTAAAGGCACAGCGCTGGACGATAGGGAGCCAGTGCAGTTTTTTCAGCAAGGGAGTTGCTGATTGCCATTTAGGTTGTTGGAAAATCAGTCGGGCTGCATGGTTTTGGACCATCTGAAGCCGTTTAAGCAGATAGAGGGGCATGCCCAAGTACACAGAATTGGCGTAGTCAAGATGTGACAAGACAGTGGCTATTATGACCATAATCAAGGCTTCCCGAGTAAGAAGGCGGTGTATCTTCCTGATCTTACGCATTTGGAAGAAACACTTGGAAATGACCGCAACAGTCCAGACCGAACTGCCAAGCCATGTCTTCCCTGGACCGGAAACAAGCATCCTGGGACCGGTTTCGGGCTAACAGCCCTCATCAGCCAGGCTAGCTTGAATCCAGTGGCAAAGTGAGCAAGGGTCCCACGTCTGGGCATACCCTGCCAACTTAGGGCAAACAAAGCAAACACAAGGAGATGATGGACGGAGCGCCGAAACTTTTCAGACACTCACCCCCAGTCACAGATCTGGGTTGAATCCATCATCGTTCTTTAGCTCACTTTGCCACCCCAGTTCAGACACAGCTATATGCAAATCAGTCTTGACCCTGTGCCTCATGGTAACAGTCCAGACCGAACTGCCAAGCCATGTCTTACCTGGACCGGAAACAAGCATCCTGGGACCGGTTTCGGGCTAACAGCCCTCATCAGCCAGGCTAGCTTGAATCCAGTGGCAAAGTGAGCATCTCTATGGCCATATCTGAACTGGGGTGGATTCGGGCTGGACTGTTCCCATGAGGCACAGGGTCAGACTGATTTGCATATGGCCATGTCTGAACTGGGGTGGCGGAGTGAGCTAAAGAATGATGATGGATTAAACCCAGATCAGTTGACTGGGGGTGAGTGCTTGCAATGTTCAACACTCCGTCCATCATCCCCTTTGGTTTTGCTATGTTCGCCCTAAGTTGGCAGGGTATGCCCAGACGTGGGTCCCTTGCTCACTTTGCCACTGGATTCAAGATAGCCTTGCTGATGACGGCTGTAAGCCAGAAACCGGTCCCAGGATGCTTGTTTCCGGTCCAGGGAAGACATGGCTTGGCAGTTCGGGCTGGACTGTTCCCATGAGGCACAGGGGCAAACGGATTTGCATATGGCCATGTCTGAACTGGGGTGGCGGAGTGAGCTAAAGAATGATGATGGATTAAACCCAGATCAGTTGACTGGGGGTGAGTGCTTGCAATGTTCAACACTCCGTCCATCATCCCCTTTGGTTTTGCTATGTTCGCCCTAAGTTGGCAGGGTATGCCCAGACGTGGGTCCCTTGCTTACTTTGCCACTGGATTCAAGATAGCCTGGCTGATGACGGCTGTAAGCCAGAAACTGGTCCCATGATGCTTGTTTCCGGTCCAGGGAAGACATGGCTTGGCAGTTCAGGCTAGACTGTTCCCATGAGGCACAGGGTCAGACTGATTAGCATATGCCCATGTCTGAACTGGGGTGGCGGAGTGAGCTAAAGAATGATGATGATGGATTAAACCCAGATCAGTTGACTGGGGGTGAGTGCTTGCAATGTTCAACACTCCGTCCATCATCCCCTTTGGTTTTGCTATGTTCGCACTAAGTTGGCAGGGTATGCCCAGACGTGGGTCCCTTGCTCACTTTGCCACTGGATTCAAGATAGCCTGGCTGATGACGGCTGTAAGCCAGAAACCGGTCCCAGGATGCTTGTTTCCGGTCCAGGGAAGACATGGCTTGGCAGTTCGGGCTGGACTGTTCCCATCAGGCACAGGGTCAGACTGATTTGCAAATGGCCATGTCTGAACTGGGGTGGCGGAGTGAGCTAAAGAATGATCATGGATTAAACCCAGATCAGTTGACTGGGGGTGAGTGCTTGTAATGTTCAACACTCCGTCCATCATCCCCTTTGGTTTTGCTATGTTCGCCCTAAGTTGGCAGGGTATGCCCAGACGTGGGTCCCTTGCTCACTTTGCCACTGAATTCAAGATAGCCTGGCTGATGACGGCTGTAAGCCAGAAACCAGTCCCAGGATGCTTGTTTCCGGTCCAGGGAAGACATGGCTTGGCAGTTTGGGCTGGACTGTTCCCATGAGGCACAGGGTCAGACTGATTTGCATATGGCCATGTCTGAACTGGGGTGGCGGAGTGAGCTAAAGAATGATGATGGATTAAACCCAGATCAGTTGACTGGGGGTGAGTGCTTGCAATGTTCAACACCCCGTCCATCATCCCCTTTGGGTCGACTACCTGCAGTAGGCAGCGGAGCCCCGCATACAGCCACACCCGAAGAACAACCGACGCCATGGAGCTACTCATCATGCAGCTCGGAGCCCCAACTGGGCCACAACACCAACCGCCACCACCCCCAGGACCGCCACCACCCCCAGGACCCGGACCCGCACCCCCCCGGACCACCACAGAGGCAGCGCAGAGTAAGACAGCAGACCTACCGAAAACGCACCAGTCTCACAGACCTAACGCCCGAGGAAGTCATCGCCCACTACAGGCTCAAAAGGACAACCATCATCTGCATCATGACCCACATCGCACACAGTTTGACAGTCCCAACCCAGCGGAGAACCAACATCCCTCCGCAAACAAAGCTGCTGGCTGTGCTGCACCTGTTGGCCTCTGGTACCTTCCAACCAACAACTGCCCGAGTCGGAGGAGTCTCACAGCCAGCCCTATCAAAGTTCATCACACCTGTCCTGGATGCCATCATCAGCTTCATACCCCAGTATCTTCACTTCCCCCACACTGCGCAGGAACAGCTGGAGACAAAGCAAGGCTTCTACGCCTTTGCTAGCTTCCCACACGTGTTGGGGGCCATTGACTGCACACATGTCCCACTTGTGCCCCCTGCGGATACTGCACACCACTACTGCAACAGAAAGCACACGCATTCCATCAATGTGCAGGAAATAGTGGACCACCGGGGAATGTTCACCAATGTCGTCGCAAACTACCCAGGCAGTGGGCACGATTCCTACATCTTCCAACAGTCCATCATCAACCAGCGCTTCCAGGATGGCATCTATGGAACTGGACTGCTCGTTGGTAAGTGCCAAATCAACACACCACACACCTCAAAGCCACCATCACACAACGCACAACTATGGGAATGCACATGTGACCAAACCACATACAACATGTCAATCAACATGCCCACCTACCAGACACGACAACACAACTCCATGGTGATCATGGGCTTCCCTTGCACACAATACAGCCATATCATGGCACCACAGCCCCACAACAGCTGAACGTGTGGAGATGCGGAATGCAGCCATGTGCGAAGGATACAAGTGACCCGTGAATGGGAATGTACACAACGACAAGTGAGGCGTGGATGTGCTGGACAGACATGGGTATGCAAAACACAGATATGTCCATGCAGACATCAACTGCTGGTGACTGGAGAGTAGTGAACAGTGGACGCAACCATGTCACCCCAGGCCGTGGGTCAGATCGCGGAAATGTCGCTCGCTGCATCCCCCCCTGTGTGTGTGAGCGTAGTGGGTGGGCCCGGAGTACGCCAGGCCTGCGCAGGGGTGTGGACAAAAACCCCGTGGTGCAGAGCATGGTTCTATCCCGGAAAGGCCAACGTCACTGCCAGGGCGGTGCCTCGCAGTCCGCCACGAGACTGACGCCGTGAGCAGCGGGGCCTGCGAGCCTGTGCGCCTGCTGCACCCCAGTATGCTGATACCCAGACCAGGCCTGCCCGCCCCAGCGCTCCAAGGCCGCACTGCTCACCTGCCGAGACCGTTGTGTGTCAAAGAGGGCCCACCACGTGCCGGTGCTAGCTCCAAGACCCATGCCCGCGCCCTTGGCGGCCTCCTCAGGCCATCGCTGTCCTCCGTGACACAGGCCCCCAGGGGTCCCCATTCGTTGACATACTCCACCGCTGCAGCCGGGCTACACTGCAGTCCAGCATGTCCCACATCTTGAACTGAGTCATCATTTATCAATGGCAGGGTCCATGCCAGTGTACGCAGGGGAGGACTGAGAGGGAGATGCGTCACAGTCCGGTGGAAACACGGATCACGGTTACGGAGGAGGTCAACCAGTAGCAAGGGCTGACCTGGTGCCACTAACCCTGTGCGCCGTGAGTGACCGTCAGCCTCCGGAGGAACATCGTTGGTGTCTGAGCCTGTGGCCTGGGGGTTGTCATCAGCAATGGGCAGGTACGGACTTGGTGTCTGGCATGAGTCTGTGGCATTCATATCCGCCATGTTGCCGGACACAGCTGGCACGTTCCCTCTGCATCATGCCCTTGGGGTACACCTCCCATTCTCTCCCGAAACACTCCGCGGAAGGCACCTCTGAGACATACGAGACCCTGCTCTGCCCTCATGACCCTACCCCAGTCTCCCGCAGGTCAGCGTCCCGTGGCGGTAGGCCTGTGTCAGCTGCTGTGCATCCGGGGCCACTAACCCTATGCGACTCAAGTCATGCTCCCTTGTTGTTCTGACATTGCATTTCTGAGTGCCTGATGACTGTTGGAGTTGTTGCCAGCACCAGCTACTCCCTGAGGGCTGGCTTACACTCACCCCACACACAGCCAGCACAGGCGTCACTGGATCAGTGGGCCTGCCATCACATCATGCCGACCAAGTATTGACTCTTTTCTCTCTGCACTGTCCCAGGTGATCAAGGATATGCACTCTGCCCTTGGATGATGACACCCCTCCGAGACCCGAACACACCCGCCCAGAGGCAGTACAATGCGGCCCACATACGCACCAGGGGCATCGTTGAATGCACATTTGGCGTGTTGAAGTCACGTTTTAGGTGCCTGGACGGCACAGGTGGAAATCTCCTGTACACCCCGGACATCGTGTGCAAGATGATCGTTGCATGTTGTGTGTTGCACAACATCTGTGTACGCACCAATGCCCCATGGATCCCAGTTCCAGAAGTACCGGACGATGATGGGGACGATGGGGCAGGTGGCCCACATCCCACTGCAGCTGCGGCTGCGGCAGGAATGGCCGGTAGGAACACCATCATTAATTTATTTTCATGAGAACGTCACATTGTGGCCGTCCCTGGCAATCATGGGACAGTACAAAATGTCCACAAGCACAGCATGTGTGAATAAAACATATTTGCAGGTTACAGGTTGTACTTGTACATTGTCATGTCACAGTTTCCTGCTGTGCCAGATGTGATTTGCCATGTTGTGCACATTTGCGGTCCCAGTTGTGTCCTGTGTTCTGTTGTGGAGGTGTTGCTGTTTGTACCGGGATGTTGTCAATGTCGAGGTGCACTTATACTCATGTGCATATGCTGCACGGTGGGTGATTCGCTCCTGCGGCTCTGATTTGTCTGCCACTGATCCCTTTCATGCGGTGTGCCTGTCAGTTCTGTGCTTCCACGGTGCTGAGATGTTGTAGACTTGGGTAACTTGTGCTCTTTGTCGAGTTGTGACTCTAGGGCATGGTTTGTCCGCAGATGTGTCGTTGACGTCAGGGTTTGTTTGTGCAGGTAGTTGTGTCCGAGTGTGACCTGCTCCTTTTCGGGTGTTGTCCGCACTCAGCCACCTCAGTGTCGTGCCGTGTACATTGCCATGATGATAGGACTGCAGCCAAGCTACTCGTCATGTGGTGTCTCTTGCATTGTCAGTGTGGCTGACGTATGTGCATGTTTGCATGTTTGCACGTGGGCATGTGTTGGTTGTGTGACTGTTGATGTGTTGGGTGGGTGCCCCTTTGGGCACAGGGTGTTTGTGGGACTAATTGGTGTTTGTGTGTGTGCTGAAGTGTTCCCGTGGGATCAGGGACATGATCCAGAGTCATTGTGGGTGTGCAGTGTGCCCTGCTTGATTGTGCATGTGTGCCATTGTGCCCATCTCCACCCGTCCCCCCACTCCCAGGTCGCTACGCACCATGTTGATGTGATGTTGGGTCATGTTGGGCAGTGTCCAGATCACCAACTCATGTCACCGTCTCCCGACTGGTGACTGTGGCCACTATCTTCTCCATGTCATTCAGCTCCTGGTGTTCGGCTGGCCCCCATCCTCTGGGGTGCGTTGCTGCTTTCGTGTTGGCAGAGAGTTTCTGCTTGGTTTTGCCATTCACATAGTCCAGCGCCTCTTGTGCTCTTCCATTGTCCTCCTCTGCCATGCGACGGCATTCACATGGTCCGAGGTGGTGTGCCATCTTTGCCTCTTTGTTGCCAATGACATGTTGGAGGTGACGTACAGTTGGTGGTGGTGTTCTGTCTCATCCGTGGCGATAATCGGGTTTTCCTGTAGACTGTACCTAGTCTTCCTCTTCCTCTTCTCATTGCCCTTCCACGAGCCCTGTATTCCTGGGTGTTCCTCCGTGGGGATTGTGGGGTTCATGTTGTCCTCTGCAGTCGGTCAAGGTGCATCCGTGGTACTCCGAAGTTTATTTCGTTTTTAGTGGCATTTTCCGTATGCTGTTCTTGTGCTTTTTCCCCGCATTACGCGTGGGTATTGCTGGCCTCTCGCTTGTTGTCACTGTTTTCTTATCGCGTTTGGGCACATCGTGTATTTTTACGCGTTGGGGTTTGTGTTTTTATCTCCATTGCGGTGATTGTATCGCGGACATTGGCCGCGTTTTCGGGGGACTATCGCATGGTACCGCTGTATTGTGAATTCCACGTTAACACGGGGTTATTTTCCCGTGTTAGGCTGCGATGTGTAAAGTTGCGTTAACATTTTTTGGAGATGTTTAGCACACGTTCTTGTGAATATACCCCTAAATACATTTCCGCAAGGTGGGGAGCTAATAAGGAAGCATAGGCTTTGTAGAAAGTAGTTGTCAGACCATCAAGGCCCGACGCCTTGTCTGAAGGAAGACTTTTTATGACCTGCACTATGACATCTGTTGTGAAAGGCTCATCTAGATATTCCCTGTGAGAATTACTGAGCCATAGAAGCTCCAAGGAGTCCAAATATATGGTGAGTTCAGATTCTATTTGCGGCGTTGAGGAGGTGTATAAAGAGGAGTAGAAATGGGTCAAATGATGTATTTCTCTAGGGCCCCTAATTGGTGTGTCATTATCATCCAGGAGTTCTGTGATGAAGGGAGAGCAATGAGAGGGTTTGAGGAGGTTCGCAAGCGTTTTGCCAGGACGGTCCCCTTCACCATATCGTCTAGCCGTGGCGTACTTCCCAAGGAATTGTAACTCTCTAGTGGCTTCTTCATTGAATTTGGATATTTTCTTGCGTATAGGGGCTAAAAGTGAGGGGTCGTTGTTATTAAAATATTGGTGTTCATGAGCCTTGAGTTCGGTTTCCAGTGTGTGCAGTGTACCTCGAATGGCTTTCAAAACTTCTGCCTGACGAGCTATACACTTCCCCCTAATTACAGCTTTAAAAGCTTCCCAGAGTGAAGAGGCAGAGGAGACAGAACCCGAATTTAGTGAGAAATATTCGACAATGTCGCTTCTAATGTCTGCGTGAAACGCCGAGTCAAGCAGGGCATAGGGTGGGAGTCTCCACGTAAATGCCGGTTTAATAGACACCGGGAAGGCTATTCTACAGGTGCAGGGGGAATGGTCAGAGAACGTTCTGGGGAGTTGTTGCTCATCAGTGGTCCACGTTGCTACGTCACCTGACATCAACCAGCGGTCTAGTCTGGACCAGGAATTGTATTGTGTGGAAACATAGGTCCCTTCTCGTGTAGTGCGGTTGAAGTGCCTCCATATGTCAACTAAGTGATAGTCTGCCAGGACTGAATTAAGCGCAAGAGTGATTCTGGGGTGTAGCATTCTGGAGGAACCCAATCTATCCAAGTCATCACAAAGAATAGCATTGAAATCACCTCCCCAGATTATAGTATCAAAGCCCATAGCCACAACTTTTGCCCACACATCATAAAAAAATTCAGGATTGTCAACATTTGGTCCATAAAGCGTGGTTAAAAACAGTTGCGTACCTCCCAAAGAGCCTTTTAAAATGATATACCTTCCTTCTGTGTCGATATGTGTCTGTGATAATGTCCAGTCTAGGCCTCTGCGTATGAGGATCGCTACTCCTCTTGCATAATTAGAGTACGTTGAGAAGTGGTATTCTTCCCATCGTTTATGCCGTAGTTTATTGTGTCTGCAGGTTGGAGGTGAGTTTCCTGTAGGAAACAAACATCCACGTGTTGCTTCACCAGGTAGGCATGGATAAGTCTTGCTTTTCTATGGTTATTAAGGCCACGGACATTCCAAGTAAAAAAATTATATTGAGCTGTTGTAGTAGCTAGCGGCATATTAGAGGTGGATCATATATAGTACACGCATTGTTTTTGTGATAAGAAAACCTCAGCGAAAGGTCTGATTGTAAATATAATGCGCCAATTATACCTGTGCATATTCAGACAATGTGACGTGTTGAGAGTCTCTGGTACATTCAAAACTCGTGACCTGTGTGCTTCTGCTGAAACTAAACAAAACAATTTAACATCCCCTCTACCCTCCACCCACACCAAACCCCCCAATCATGTCGTGTACAGTGCCCCACCCTGTACACATCCCAACAGAGAAAACAAGAAACATTGCTAGTGAACTTAGGGAGATCTCCCGGGGGTCGTGGAATAGCCAGCATACAATCCTGGCAAACGGAAGGGTGGCCGGGCATTCAAATAGTAGCCAATGGGAGCTCACTCCTCACAATTAACAAGTAGGATCATAGGACCGGTGTTAGTAAGTCAAGAATCAATTTCGAACCATAATGTTGTGCGCTTAACAGTTCAGATGACCAAAGTGGTGAGAGTGCGGAGGGAAGGAGGTTGAGTCCGTCAGTCATTATCACTGAGAGTAGCATTTGATGCGGTTTCAGTAGCCAGAGCAGGTTTTTTCTGTTGCATTTGACTAATGTGTTTCGCAAATTTCAGGGCTGACTTAGCATCAGTGAAGTAGTGCGGCATTCCTTCATGTGTCACTTTCAGTTTCTCAGGATAAAAGAGAGCATAGGTGGTACCTGATTTTTTAAAGAGGCGCTTGGCGGGGTCGAATTCGCGCCTCGCAGCCTGGACCGTTGGCGTGAAGTCCGGAAAGAATGAGAGTCTATTTCCTTGATGGGTGATTGTCCCTTTTTCCCTGGATTTGCGCAGTATGACATCTGTCCCTATAGTTTAACAAACGAGCTATGATAGGTCTGGGCGAGGCTCCGACCGGAGGTTTAGGAGCTAGCATGCGATGTGCTCTTTCACTAATAAACATAGGGGATAAGTATGGACCAAAGAGGTCACACAGGAGGTCCTCCATGAATACCTCCATTTTGGGAATGGCGGTGGTCTCTGGAATACCAAGAACACGGATGTTGTTTCTCCTGGAGCGTGCTTCGAGGTCTTCATTCTTCGCCCTAATGACTTCTAATACTGTTTCCATATGTAGAAGGCGACCTTTAGACTCAACCTGGAAGTAGTGTGAATCAGACGCCATGTTTTCGAGTTGATCCAGGCGGACCTAATGCGTGTCAACCCGGTTGCGAACCTGATCAAGTTGGGAAGAGAGTTTGTCCAACTTATTGTCTACGGTCTTTAGGCTGGACTTGACCTCCAAGAGGATGCTACGTAGATCTTCTTCTGGCGGGTCTACGGAGTTATGCGCAGGTGATTCTGCACCTTGGTTCGATTCGGAGTCCGTAGTGCGGGTGCTGCGCCTGCTATCAAACGTAATTTTTGGTTGTTTAGGGTCAGTCTTCCCCATTGTTATTGTGACTGGGAAGGGTTGCGGGACGTCAGCTGTGAAAGGCAGCGCCGACAAGGACTGAGACTGAGCATAAACAGATCAAGTGATGGAATCAAGATGGCACATCCGTGGTGAAAATCGCCGAGCAGCACACTGTTAGGGGACCGCTGCAGCGTTCAATGGAGCGTGCACAGCGTCAGTAGAAACCTCGCCCGCGCAGCGGATGCTCCCAGGTGCAGTATATTCTCAAAGGTTATGAGGTGCAGGTATTGAGATCGAAATATCACCGAGTGCGCTTATCACCAGCAGAGCCAGGTGCCCCAGACCTGTAAATGGGTCGTGAGTGCGGCCGGCAGTGAAGAGGATTGCCAAGCGTCCCCGGGCGCGGATTTCAGCTTGTTTGGCCGCGCAGTGAGGCCCGGTCGCTCACCAGCGCAAGATCAGAATCATACTGTGGTCAGGCCGGCTCTTTGTTGCATTGTCCCCCACATCGCACTGCTGGGCCGCGATCCCGGGCACCAGGTGAGGATTGCAGGGTGTGGCGCGAGGGAAAGAAGAGGCCCAGAACAGGCACCGGGATGAACGCGTATTACTGCAGGGACGATTAGTGCCAGCCTATACATAGTACATCAGTCTATTGTAGGTCTTCACAGGCTAATCAACCCCATCAAGAGAGCCACTGTGACGCAGATGCATGCTCAGGGGAGCGCAGGCCCAATCAGCTCCAATCTATGTTGCCCCAGTGTATCTTTGTGCAGGATAAAGCTTCTCTGCATCGGAGTGCGAGCAGGCCGTAGTGTCGCTGGGCGTTGCAGAAGAGGCCTAGGCGGCATAGAGGGATGCTGCTATGCGTAGGCACATGAATGAAGCCCTTGCGGATCAAAGCCAGCATCACGCTGTGGTATTTAGGAGCATGTCATAGCAGAGCACACTTTCGGCCCGAGAGCTGGGAAAATCAAGGCAGAGGGGTTATGAGGCGGGTGGGAAGCTTAGTGTGTGTCCTTGATGTGACGCGGCACTCCCAAGAGAGGGCGTAGTGGCAGTACTCACGCATCTCAGTAAACACACTCGGGCCCTTCAGTGGCGGGCGGTTGCCTAGTATCTTCTCTGCGCCGCACGTCTGCGTGTTGGAAGGTGAAGGACCACCCGGCTCACCTCCGAGGGCAGGACGGGTCCTCCCGGTGCGGTAGTTGATCAATGCAGTAATGGCGCCGGGCATGCAATTATGAGTCCGGGCAGCCTCCATGCGTCGCTCGTCTTGCCCCGTCACAGGGAGCCACCGCGGCTCTGGAAGAGACTCTCGATCCACGGCCTCCGTCCAGAACATGAAAGGGCTGCTGTATGTTGGTGCCGTGTAGGCTGGCGGAGCGGACCCGACCAGGATCGCAGGGTCCCCCCCGGCTCGGGAGTGTGTCTTCATGAGAGTCCCACCTCCAGGCAGGCCTCGAGTGTCACCAGGCCAGGCTCCGCAGCAACGGTTTCCCTGCCTTAAACTTGTTCCTTCGCTGGACTATAGAGGCACCGATTGAGCACCAGTCAGGGTTATCGGTGTGAGTGAGGAGATCACTCTGATGAGGCAGGATAATTGTCGGATTTACAGCACGGCTGGCAGTGCGCACTAAAAAAGCGGCCATCTTGCCGCACCCCTTTTGCCACGCCCCCCTAATCCCTCCGTTGTTTGACTGTCTGGGAGAAACGAACTGTTGTTTACACCCAGCCGACACTCACCTCAGTAGCCTGCACTCTGCTGCATTCACTGCCAGCGCCAGGGGGTCCAGGAGGCCAATTCGCTCTGCGTTGCCTGGGAGCAGGAACTACAGCTCCCAGGCTCACTAGCTGCAAGGACGCTGCCACCGACGGCCTGACATACCGCCAGGAGGTGCTTTTAAGCGGACCAGGGCTCCCGCAGCACGGGACACACGCGGGCAAAGCCCGGGCAAAGGGCGGGCCCGTCTGCGCCCGTCAGCGACCGGAGGAGGCCGGGCCGGGCCACACCACTGTCATTTTAAAGTAAGAGTTTATATAGTTGTTAAATACTAAGCAGGCTCAAGGGAACAGTCCAATAGCTATATATTATAGACAACCAGAGGAGATCTCCAACATGAGTAAACGCAAATCGCTTACTGGCCAGGGAGTGGCTGGGACTCTAGATGCCTTTTTAATCAGGGCCGAGTCGGCATTAATACACGAAATACAGCTCACGGAGCACAGGCTCTCATTGGAGCCACAATTTTCCCATGGCCACTCCGCAATAACCACACCAGAAGCAAGTAACACCCAGGACACCGATAGTTCTTTAATTGACCCATTGCAACTCATGGCAAGTGGCTTGGATAATAATGACTCTCCTGTGGCCAAGGAGCCTAAGAACACAACGCAAAGTATGACAGTGACCACCAGAGGTCAGAAAGCTAAAACCAAAGAAGGCAGTAATCCTGCACCCCTACCTAAAAAGAAAAGGGGGCAGGGTCTTAATAAACAAAGTCATATTTTAAAGGCTTGGGGCGGTAAGGCCAAAATGGTGGAGAAGGAAACCAACCAGGAGATAAATACCACTCCGAAAGCCCCAGGGCACACAAGTTCATTTCTGGACATTGAGCAGGAGGAGTACTGGAAAAGGATGGAAGCCACTATGGTGGGTCTTTTGAGTCCATTAAAGTTAGTACTCACGCAAATTGAAGGGAGGCTAACTAATCTTGAGAACACTAACATCGATTCCACCGGATCACTACATTCCATGTGCATGCAGAACGCAAGAGGTCCCACCAGATAGCCAAACTAAGGATCATTGTGCGGGTGGGAGAGCCCCACAGAACCAGGGTCACTCAATTGTGAGAAGTATAAACGATCCGGCAAGACCTGACTTGACGGGAACAAGTGTACCACTATCATCACAAAATCAAGTGGAGTCAATACACACATCTTTGAGCATACAGGCAGGGGAAAATCAGCAGGTGAAGGGTCCTACGCGGTTTACCCTGGGGGGAGAAGTGCAAACTCCAGGCATTAGGGGCAACCCTTCAAACACCCCAAGTCACCCAAATGAGACCCAGAGAAAGACACCGGAAACAAGGATTTTAAACTTCCCCCGCAAGCTACACCGTATACAGTTGTCCTGGCAAATGTCCCTCCGCTATCATTTGGTGAGGAAGAACACTGGTCCACTCTAAGAAATAAGTCGCTTCACTTTTTAGGTGAAAGGACAGGTCTAAATAACAACCTGTTTACTGGATTTAAGATGGCCAGGAGAATTGGATGGATTGGGAGCTCTACTAAGTCTATGCCAGGTGACTGTGTTGTGTTAACGCTTAGCTCCCCTGAAATGATTCAAATTATACTAGAAAGGGCGGGCTCCAGGTTTGTAACCAACAAGGGGATAAACATCCTCCCCCTGGGATTCTTTTATCAACCCCATAGGCCTATACATCATCGCTTAGAGGGAGAGAATTTCCTTGGGGCGGGACAACAAAGGTATGCCGTCCCGACTAATAACCGATTTGATGTTTTTAGTACCTTAGGAGATATTGACTGACTGACTCGACAGGTCCCACAATTAACTTGGGAGGCTGGGTCAGCAGGGAGCAGCAGTCTGGGGTTCACAGCACATAACTGTCACATGGAACAGTCTGACCAAGAGAGGGATATAAACCAGCAACGGCGGGAGGAGGACGTACAAGCGAGGGAAAACAACAAAGAGAAAGTGGCTCCTCTGTCCGTACCCGGTAGCCTTCCTGCACAACCACCAACCGTAGCCCGTATTGACAATTTTAATAGTAACGGGCCCGTCCCATCCACCCATCCACATAATAATGATGTGCCTCATACTAAAGTCATTTCATGGAACATCTCAGGTCTACGGTCAAAGATAACTAACCCAGTATGGTGTAACTACATCCAGAGCTGTGACATACTTTGTTTACAGGAAACCTGGTCTAGTGAACAATTCCATATTAATGGTTTTAAAACCTTCGATACTCACGCTGTGAAGGGGCTAGGGGGTAGACTTAAAGGTGGTCTTTGTACATACATCTCCAATAAGCTGACAACTAATAAAATAGAGGCCTCTCTGGGGGATAGATTTTACCAGATAGTCAAACTATTTTTTAGGGGTAACCAATGTGTAGTCCTAGTCAACTTCTATAACAACACGGCTCCAGAAGAACTTAATCAGGTGCTGAGAAATTTGGGTGCTGATCTGAGTGTGATTTGTAATACAAGTCCATTAGACGTTATGATAATTATGATGGGAGATTTTAATTGTGCATTGTGTCCCTTTGAGGCTAATAGAATATGTGGCCTCATGAATGAAGAAGGCCTTAGTAACACCCATTTTTGCCACACAATGGTGGGGGAGCTGTTTAACGAATTCCTCGCTTGCACTGAACTGGGTTTTGTGAATGAGCTAGTCTCGTCACCAGCACAAATGCCTTATACTTTTAACGGAAGGGGTTTGGCCTCTACAATAGATTATATTTTAGTCTCATGCAATTATGCATTTTGAGCACTTTCTTTTGAGGTTGGAGATAATCCTCTGAGTGATCATTACCCCTTATGCTTAATGGTTAACTTGCCATTAAACAACCTGAAAAGAAGCAAGATTACCTCACCGGGTATTGGCGCAATTGAACTTGACAAAACTAACGGCTATACTCTGAAATGGTCAATGGTGGACCCCATGGCAATGACAAAACGCTTAGTGAATAGGTGTAAATCTGCCACCGATACTTGCGTAAGTGAACTGGCCCCTCATGACAGGGTAGTAGCATCTTATATTGAAATATCTAATGAGCTTAAGAAATTATTGTCAGCCCAACGCCGCAACAAAGGTAAAGATATGGGCTGGTTCAATACAAGGTGTACACAAGCGTATTCCAACTTGAATCTTGAACTACACAGGCAGCCAAGAATTTTGAATAATGTCAGGAGGGCTAGACTGGAATATAGGCAGGCTATCAAGGAAAGAAAGAGCGTCATGAGAGAGGAAGCACGGGAATCCCTACACTCAGCAGCAATGTTGAGACAGCGCAGCCTTCTGGAGGGAAGTGAGGGCACCTTTTTTAAGTCCTAGAGATTGCCCATCAATAGAAATTGCCATCTCGGAAGAGGACTGGATCAGGGACTTTGCACAGGTATACAATGGACCAGACAACCCCTCTCCCCCAACCAGTGTCAGTGCAGTGAGTAACTATGTTAATGTCGATCTGAAATTCACCCTAGAGGAAGTAAATAGAGCACTAGCTCTAAGTCAGGCTGGCAAAGCCCCGGGCCCAGATGGTGTCCCTGTGGATCTGTTTAAACCTAACACCACTCTTTGGGGGCCGATTATAACGCAGGTCATCAATGACAGCTGCCAAACCAGACTTCCTAAGACCTGGGGGGAGTCAATAATTGTCCCCATTTTTAAAAAAGGAGATCGCCAAAACCTGTGTTGCTACAGACCGATCTCCTTGCTTGACTCTATGGTCAAAGTGGTGGGGCGGGTGATATTGGAACGCTTGCAAGACTGGGCAGATGAAACACAGGTTTTGTCAGATTTACAATATGGTTTCCGTGAGGGGCTGGGCACTGTGGAGCAGTGCTTAAATTTGGCTATGCTAACTGGGAAATATACAAGAGCAAAAAAAGGTAGATTGTTTCTGGTCTTCGTGGACCCAACCGCGGCGTTTGATTCAGTTAGGCATGATAGATTATGGGAGATCCTTGAGGAGTTGAGGGTTGACCCACAGATTATTGTTTTCTTAAGAAATTTGTATAATGGTGCATCAGCCAGTGTGCGCTTTGGAGCAGGGGGGTGAGCATACGGCCGCCTTTGCCGTACGGAGGAGGGTCAGGCAGGGTTGCGTGCTGGCCCCTTTCCTTTTTAACCTGTATATTAATGGACTGGGTATTACATTAGTTAGATGTGCACAAGATTTTCCACAAGTTGCTGGTCGTCCCATTCCAGCTCTTCTTTATGCGGACGTCGCAGTTTTAATGGCAAGAACCCAAATTGGTCTTCAACGGGTCCTTGACTGTTTCTCAGTTTTTATGAAGGATCTTGGTCTTAGTACCAATATATCTAAGATGTTTGTAATGAGATGCGGGCAGGGGCCCGTGAGACCAAGAGATATATTTGTGGATGGCCAGAAGCTAGCCTCAACTAAAAGTTTCTCATACCTTGGAGTACAATTTAATTATAATGATTCATGGGCTCAAACCATAATCATGAAAAACTTGTTGTTCATCCGGACATCCACTGCCCTTGTAACTTTCTCAAAGAAATTAGGAAAGAAACCTCCGGAGGAGCTCCTACAAATATATAAAGCAAAATGCATTACATCTGTTATGTATGGAGCAGGGGTGTGGGGTCTAGCTAACACCAAGCTGTTTCAACGAGTCGAAAATTCATTTCTAAGATTTATTCTATCAGTTCCACCTAGCACCCCCTCTTACGTTTGCCACGAGGAGTTGGGTCTCTCCTTCATTTCTGACCTTATTAAAATAGAACCGATACTGTTGTGGCACAGTATCTGGACGAAGGAACAGACGCAGCTAAATAGGGAGATTTTGCAGGACTGTCTTAAATTAGATGGAGCTTTAAAGATTCCTTGGGTCAGATTTGTCCGTGACTTTATGACAGATTTAGGTCACCCAGAATACTTCAACGACCCCGCGACCCTGCAGACAATCCCTAGAAAAGTCCTTAAAAAGGAGGGTTTATACTTGTTGGAAACGGTCAGATTGTCAGAAGAACTTCTATAGCCTAGTGTTAGCCAACACCAATTATTATTAACTACGTTAAGAATGGAGCCATATTTGTAATTTGTCCCAGGGACTTATGATAGAATGCTATTGACTAGGTTTAGGCTTAATACTGTGCATAGACTAGTGACTCTGCCTAAAATGAATGACTGGTCACGACAGTTACCATTATGCACTTGTGACAACCTATCCACTCAGTCCACTATTCATTTAGGGGTCGATTCCGATTCGGGCCGGAAAAAGCACCGACCGACTCGGAGCCGGAAAAATTACCGACCGACACGTACCAGTGGCGCCCGACACGCCAAGTACGATGCAAGCCGCGATAAATCCGACCGACACGTCAGGAAACCAAGCCGACCGACCGAGCCGCTCGGAAAATAGCAATCTGGCCGGAAAAACACGCGAATCCAACCGACCGACACGCACCCGGAACAAATCCGACCGATTCGTACCCGCCAACTCCAACCCGCAAAGTACGATGCAAGGCGCGAAAAACACGACCGAGTCGGACGGAGGACAAGCCGTACGACCGACACGCATACAAAACCGAGCCGAAGCAACACAATACACCGCGACCGACGCGTACGCAGCATACAAAACTGCACAAACACAGCGTGAACGAAACGGAAAACACCGTACGAGACCAATGCAGGGTCCGACTCGGTCACAAGAACGTTTCCAACATACACAAACAGCACAAAGGAAAAATCAACCAAAAAACCCCAAACAAGCAATTACCAAGCCAATAAATACTGGGGGTGGGGACAGAGAACAAAGACACACCCACAACTCCACCTATATAAAGGACACAAATCACTACCATGAGCCTTTGCAAATGCCATTCCACTGCCAGCACCCAAGAGAAAGCAACCACACACCCACAGCTCATCCCTCACACAAGCCACACACCAGCAGCACACCAACAAATACCTACCTCACATACACCCAGCACAACACACACCCACACACCCTCACCTGCACACCAACACACACATCACCACCCTTCACCATGCCCCCCAAGAAGAATCACAAGTTCCTAGATTGTGAATTGGAAGTCCTGGTAGACGAGATCCTCAGGGTAGAGCCACAGCTGTTTGGCACATTGGTCCAACAGACCCCCATGTCGCAGAAAACCAAGATGTGGGAGAGGATCATCAACAGGGTGAACGCCCAATCACCATGTCGGCGCACAAAGACCGACATCCAGAACAGGTGGTATGACGTGCGCAGGAGGGTACGGAAACTGCTGAAGCAAGACTACATCAACAGCCAACACACCGGCAGTGGCCCTCCTGCCAAGCCAATATACCTCAGGCCCTGGGAGGAGAAGGTGCGGGCCATCCTACCGCCAGTGAGCATATATGGACTAGAGGACATCCCAGAGCCTGGTGAGTACACAACAAATGTACACAATATACTGCCACAAAACACACACATCACTGTCAAGGGGAGAGTCAAACCATGCACTCATAGCAATTACACAGCAACTAGAACAGAATCATCCCAAAATGTGTATGTCAGTCAGATAAACACAACACATGCCATCAAAAAAGTCACATCCAACTGTGCCAACACATGTACAAACACAACCACAACTACAGCTAGGCAGTGGCACAAATAGAACTAACACACACATCCACACATGTAGCCACCACAACAACACCAACACACAGTGAAGACCACTCAAAGGAAGGAATTCTGTGTATGCTGGCCAAGTCAGTGTAGCCAATAGCATCATGGGAGTCGCAGTCACACATATTGCCCCCCCACAACTGTCCCATCAACACCACCATGAACCATGCGCACATCACAGGGAGTGGAGAAGGACTCACAAGATGGCTGACACTGGCTACTGCTGTGAGGAGCACAAGGCCCTGCTGGCAACTGTGCACCAACAAACAGCAGGACACCACTGACTGACATCCTGAGAGACAACTTACACTCCCTGCAATGCAAGCACGTTCCATGGTGGGATATCTGGCTGGCTGGGTGGGAAGGGGGACTTGCAGCACTGACCATAGTCACCAGCACCTCCCCTCACACCCCCCCAACACAAACTCCACAGTACCCACCTGGTAGAATGCAATGCCCTCCATCCTAACACAAGATCCCACAAAGCACCACCACCCTGGGTTATGTTGTGTGAAGCACAGGGACACTCTTGGGACTCTTAGCCAAACAACTGCCAGGACAACACTCCCAGCCATCCTGTCAGCACAGCCAGCCCACCCCACAGGGAAGCAGAGTCAAAGGAAGGAAGCATGGGCATGCTGGGAAGGGGGTGGAGGCAATAGCATGATGGGAGTCGTAGTCACAGACATTGCTCAGCCTCACAACTGGCCCATCAACACCACCCTGAACCATGCTCACATCACAGGGAGTGGAGAAGGACTCACAAGATGGCTGACACTGGCTACTGCTGTGGGGAGCACAAGGCCCTGCTGCCAACTGTGCACCAACAAACAGCAGGACACCACTGACTGACATCCTGAGAGACAACTTACACTCCCTGCAATGCAAGCACGTTCCATGGTGGGATATCTGGCTGGCTGGGTGGGAAGGGGGACTTGCAGCACTGACCATAGTCACCAGCACCTCCCCTCACACCCCCCCAACACAAACTCCACAGTACCCACCTGGTAGAATGCAATGCCCTCCATCCTAACACAAGATCCCACAAAGCACCACCACCCTGGGTTATGTTGTGTGAAGCACAGGGACACTCTTGGGACTCTTAGCCAAACAACTGCCAGGACAACACTCCCAGCCATCCTGTCAGCACAGCCAGCCCACCCCACAGGGAAGCAGAGTCAAAAGGAAGGAAGCATGGGCATGCTGGGAAGGGGGTGGAGGCAATAGCATGATGGGAGTCGTAGTCACAGACATTGCTCAGCCTCACAACTGGCCCATCAACACCACCCTGAACCATGCTCACATCACAGGGAGTGGAGAAGGACTCACAAGATGGCTGACACTGGCTACTGCTGTGGGGAGCACAAGGCCCTGCTGCCAACTGTGCACCAACAAACAGCAGGACACCACTGACTGACATCCTGAGAGACAACTTACACTCCCTGCAATGCAAGCACGTTCCATGGTGGGATATCTGGCTGGCTGGGTGGGAAGGGGGACTTGCAGCACTGACCATAGTCACCAGCACCTCCCCTCACACCCCCCCAACACAAACTCCACAGTACCCACCTGGTAGAATGCAATGCCCTCCATCCTAACACAAGATCCCACAAAGCACCACCACCCTGGGTTATGTTGTGTGAAGCACAGGGACACTCTTGGGACTCTTAGCCAAACAACTGCCAGGACAACACTCCCAGCCATCCTGTCAGCACAGCCAGCCCACCCCACAGGGAAGCAGAGTCAAAAGGAAGGAAGCATGGGCATGCTGGGAAGGGGGGTGGAGGCAATAGCATGATGGGAGTCGTAGTCACAGACATTGCTCAGCCTCACAACTGGCCCATCAACACCACCCTGAACCATGCTCACATCACAGGGAGTGGAGAAGGACTCACAAGATGGCTGACACTGGCTACTGCTGTGGGGAGCACAAGGCCCTGCTGCCAACTGTGCACCAACAAACAGCAGGACACCACTGACTGACATCCTGAGAGACAACTTACACTCCCTGCAATGCAAGCACGTTCCATGGTGGGATATCTGGCTGGCTGGGTGGGAAGGGGGACTTGCAGCACTGACCATAGTCACCAGCACCTCCCCTCACACCCCCACCCCCCCAACACAAACTCCACAGTACCCACCTGGTAGAATTCAATGCCCTCCATCCTAACACAAGATCCCACAAAGCACCACCACCCTGGGTTATGTTGTGTGAAGCACAGGGACACTCTTGGGACTCTTAGCCAAACAACTGCCAGGACAACACTCCCAGCCATCCTGTCAGCACAGCCAGCCCACCCCACAGGGAAGCAGAGTCAAAAGGAAGGAAGCATGGGCATGCTGGGAAGGGGGTGGAGGCAATAGCATGATGGGAGTCGTAGTCACAGACATTGCTCAGCCTCACAACTGGCCCATCAACACCACCCTGAACCATGCTCACATCACAGGGAGTGGAGAAGGACTCACAAGATGGCTGACACTGGCTACTGCTGTGGGGAGCACAAGGCCCTGCTGCCAACTGTGCACCAACAAACAGCAGGACACCACTGACTGACATCCTGAGAGACAACTTCCACTCCCTGCAATGCAAGCACGTTCCATGGTGGGATATCTGGCTGGCTGGGTGGGAAGGAGGACTCACAGCACTGACCATAGTCACCAGCACCTCCCCTCACACCCTCCCCAACACAAACTCCACAGTACCCACCTGGTAGAATGCAATGCCCTCCATCCTAACACAAGATCCCACAAAGCACCACCACCCTGGGTTATGTTGTGTGAAGCACAGGGACACTCTTGGGACTCTTAGCCAAACAACTGCCAGGACAACACTCCCAGCCATCCTGTCAGCACAGCCAGCCCACCCCACAGGGAAGCAGAGTCAAAAGGAAGGAAGCATGGGCATGCTGGGAAGGGGGTGGAGGCAATAGCATGATGGGAGTCGTAGTCACAGACATTGCTCAGCCTCACAACTGGCCCATCAACACCACCCTGAACCATGCTCACATCACAGGGAGTGGAGAAGGACTCACAAGATGGCTGACACTGGCTACTGCTGTGGGGAGCACAAGGCCCTGCTGCCAACTGTGCACCAACAAACAGCAGGACACCACTGACTGACATCCTGAGAGACAACTTACACTCCCTGCAATGCAAGCACGTTCCATGGTGGGATAACTGACTGGGTGGGTGGGTGGGTGGGAAGGAGGTCTGGCTGTCAACCAAACACAATCAATGCAGACCATGTTCACACCCCAGAGAATACATAGAAATGCCCAAATAATGCAGGACAATGTGCCACACCAATATCAACCCCTGACTGTGACGACTTAGGACAATACAATGTACAGGCCCGCACCCCGAGGCACAGTCACAACTGTCAGGTGTGTCAACCACTGATGCCTGCAGAAACATGACATACATTGTTTGTGTCTCCCAAAAACAGGTGATGATAGGGACACAGCAGCAGACGCTGAGGAGTCCCAGTCCCAGGCTCAAGAGGATGCCGAGCTCACTGGCGTCGTACAGCCTCTGTCCTCCTCGGACGATGAAGAACAACCTGGCACATCCGGTGCAAGTCAACATGCTGCACCAGCAGGACCACCAGCTGCAGCACCAGCAGGTCCACCAGCTGCACCCCCTGCACCCACCCCTCCAACGACTGTCACCACGAATACCATCCCTGCCGACATGGACAGAATAAGGAACAACACCAGCGCAGTGACCCTGGACCAACCTGGGGCCATGGACACCACCACCACCACCAACCCCCAAGGTGGACCAGGGTTATCTGTGCGTGCAACTGCACACACTGCACATGTCAGCAGGGGTGGTGGGAGGGGTGGGAGACAGAGGTCGCTGCTTGCAGACGTTGCTGGTGTGCATGAAGACCCACAACTGGTACGCATAGCTGATGCGTACCAGTCCAGCACCGGAGAGCTCAGCCAGGTAGTGGGGCTCCTCAGAGACATCAAACAGCAGCAGGCTGCCCATCATGCCCGCTTGGACTCCCACATGTCCCACGTGGAGTCACACATGTCACGTGTGGACTCCCACATGTCACGTGTGGACTCCCACATGACCCGCGTGGAGTCCAAGTGGGATGTACTACATGAGATGACGGCGGTGCACAGGGACATTTTACAATGCCTCCGCCAGATGAACAGCAACCAGTCCACACCTCCCTGTGTGCCAACAACATCTGGTACCGAACAAACTGCAACTGCCACAGGGAGGGAGGAGGACTCTGGCGGAGAGTCCCCTGCACCGCAGCAGCCTGCACTTGAGGGCCCCCCAAGAAGAGGGGTCGTCCGAGGAGGGGAAAGTGAGAGGCTGATGGCCAAGCGCAACTCCCAGGAAGCCTGAACCTGTTCTGGATTTTCGCCTTTGTGCACAGACTGTTCACCCTGTTGATGGCAACACTACTCCCACACATTGCATGGGGAGTACAAGTTGGAACAATGTGTCAGACAACTGTGGCCCCGATACTGGGGATCCTGTCTACCTGGACTTTCTATTCATCTAGGAACTTGGGATTGCAAGATTCATGTACAGCACAATCCATCCTATGCACTATTATCACAATAAACACACTAATACACCATACTTGCCTCTGTCGTGATTCCAACGTGGGTGCTGTTATGGGGATGATGAACTGCAAAATTACACAGTGTATGCGAACTGCAACAGCAAGGACAACACAGGCATGTGAGTACAGGCAACGTGACACATATGAGGGAGACACACCACCAGGGCTACACAACACATACACACCTAGGCCATCTGACTCATTGCCTACACTGATGTTGCCAGGGAAGACGGTGCAATGCACAGACACCACACCCATTCCCAGTTGTAGTCAAGTAGCCCACAGGTGCAGTAAGCAAATGGCAGTCAAATGTGTGACCACAGACAACGCACATCACTAAGTGAAGCACAGGTTTATTACACAGTAGCAACATGCCGTAACCACTACAGATGCAAGGTAACCCCACCTGGTAGCGGGCACACAGTCAACAACTGTAGACAGAAGGAAGTCCATGGGTGTGGCGCACATCACCTGTAGGGACACAACAGCTACCAGCCTGGATGTGCAATCACGTCGTCGGTGGACACAGTTGACCAAACGAATCTGAAAGTACCCTGTGAAGGACAGAAATGACACACAGTCAAAAGCAATGCAGTACAGGACAGAACAGCAAAACTCATGCACAATACATGTTACAAGATACCCACCCAGAACCAAGTTAGCATGTCAACACTGTTGGGGAGTACAGCCCACCTGTCACCACACATCGCAACACACATCCTGTCAAGTAGCCCATGGACACACTCCAACAGCACCAGAGCACCACCCACACATCATGCCAACTCACATCATTCACATGACACCTCAGGATACTCACATTCAGCTAAAGAAGTTGGTGATGAGCTGTGTGCGGACATCACCATCACCATCATCATCATCGTCACTGGCATCGTGGTCCAGGCCAGGATCCTCCACAGGTGGCGGATGTTGGTCATCGTCAGCCTGGATGAGAGGCAACTCCTTCCGCACTGCCAGGTTGTGGAGCATGCAGCAGACGATGATAATCTTGCACACTTTCGCAGGGGCATATGGGAGGGACCCTCCGGTCTTGTCCAGGCAGCGGAAGCGGCTCTTCAGGAGACCAAAGGTCCGCTCAATCACTCTCCTGGTCCGACCATGTGCCTCATTGTAGCGCATCTGGGCAGGTGTCACAGGGTTCCTGAGGGGTGTCAGCAACCACGGCATGTTGGGGTATCCCGAGTCACCTACGGACAGACAAGTGCACATCAGCTGACTTGGAAAAGTGGGCGGAATACTACAGATCAGATCACACACAATGGCACAAAGTCAGTACACACCGACAAGCCAGGCACGCTGGTTCTGCATCTGTGCCATCAACCTGGGGATGCGACTACTCCTCATCACAAAGGCATCGTGTGCTGAACCAGGGAAACGGGCACACACGTGTGTGATGGTCATGTCTGCAAGACACACCACCAGTGCATTGACCGAGTGGTAGTGCTTGCGGTTCCTGTAGGCCTGCTCCTGGGCCTGTGGTGGTACCAAAGCCACATGTGTCCCATCAATGGAGCCAATGACATGCGGCATCCTCCCCAGGGCATAAAAGTCACTCTTCACGTCAGTGAGTCGTCGCAGTCTAGGGAAATAGATGTACCGGTTCAGGAAGAGCAACATTGCCGCCAAAACATCGCGGAGCACACGGCTGAACATGGTCTGTGACATCCCACCAGCAGACGCCACAGTATGTTGGAAGGTACCGGTGGCAAAGAAGTGTAGGGCTGCCATCACCTTCACCTTGGGGGTCAGCGCTGTAGGATACGGCCGGCCAGGCTGCAAATGTGGGGACAACTGCACTGCCAAATCCTCAATCAGCTGCTTGGTGAAGCGGTACCGTCGGATGCTGTCCCGTTCCACCATCGTTGCCAGGTCTGGGAATGGCCGATGGACAGCAGGAGCCCTGCAGTGCAGAGGAGAAGTAAGCAAGATCGTCAGTCACCCCACATATGCGGCATTGAACACACTCAAGATCCCAACATACATCATCATGAGGCACAACTACATGAAGTGTGCAGTACCGGAACGACATGTATGGTACATACATGGCCAACATCTGTCAACACGGTCCTACAGGTGGCATCAATTTGTCCCAGGTTGGCCCATTGGATATCATGATGCTGTGTCACAGTCACCCCCCAGTGACATGTGAGGACAGATGTGCCCCAGGCACCACAGCTCAACGACAGGCACATTCCCAGGGACCCTGTAATGCCACATGGACACTGGCATCACCTGGAGTATCATGTGTACACCACAACAAAACAAACATGACCCCCACAGGTAGTGGCCACACTTGCCATGGCAGGAGAGCCATGGACGTCTGTGACACACACGCACAACATCAGAGTCCATGCACACACAACGTGGATGTGGAGACTGTCTCCCATTGTGCACATGAAATCAGAGACATTGTAAACACTACATGCACAAAGACTGTGGAGGGCCATCACTATTGTGCCACTGGGACACCCTGGCTCAAACATACCGTCCCACATGGGACTCACGGGGTATGTGACATGACATACACAAACACCACTGTGAAATGTGACCATGGCACATGCACAGATATGAACAGTTGCACATCACAGTGGTCACGTACACGTAACACCCAGGATCCTGTCCCCATTAACACGTGCACAGCCTGGGGGTGGCTGCCCACAGGTGACACCCACAGGACAACATGTACACCAACATACACACAATAGGAAATGCAGCCTTACATGCCTTATGATAAGGTTTGGACAGGCTGTCGTGATGTAGGTGTGCCCCTCACTCCCTGGGAGCTATCTGTGGCTGGCATATGTCCATCTGAGACAGGCATGCTGACATATGCCAGTCACATGTACAGTGATGCGTTGTACTGCAATGGACCGATCGGTGCCTCCGGCCGGCCCATTGCATTCAATGTGTGCGGGTACGCGTTGTACCCCTGTGCGCGTTGTACTGCAATGGACCGATCGGTGCCTCCGGCCGGCCCATTGCTTTCAATGTGTGCGGGTACGCGTTGTACCCCTGTGCGCGTTGAACAGCAATGGACCGATCGGTGCCTCCGGCCGGCCCATTGCTTTCAATGTGTGCGGGTACGCGTTGTACCCCTGTGCGCGTTGTACTGCAATGGACCGATCGGTGCCTCCGGCCGGCCCATTGCTTTCAATGTGTGCGGGTACGCGTTGTACCCCTGTGCGCGTTGAACAGCAATGGACCGATCGGTGCCTCCGGCCGGCCCATTGCTTTCAATGTGTGCGGGTACGCGTTGTACCCCTGTGCGCGTTGTACTGCAATGGACCGATCGGTGCCTCCGGCCGGCCCATTGCTTTCAATGTGTGCGGGTACGCGTTGTACCCCTGTGCGCGTTGAACAGCAATGGACCGATCGGTGCCTCCGGCCGGCCCATTGCTTTCAATGTGTGCGGGTACGCGTTGTACCCCTGTGCGCGTTGTACTGCAATGGACCGATCGGTGCCTCCGGCCGGCCCATTGCTTTCAATGTGTGCGGGTACGCGTTGTACCCCTGTGCGCGTTGTACTGCAATGGACCGATCGGTGCCTCCGGCCGGCCCATTGCATTCAATGTGTGCGGGTACGCGTTGTACCCCTGTGCGCGTTGTACTGCAATGGACCGATCGGTGCCTCCGGCCGGCCCATTGCATTCAATGTGTGCGGGTACGCGTTGTACCCCTGTGCGCGTTGTACTGCAATGGACCGATCGGTGCCTCCGGCCGGCCCATTGCTTTCAATGTGTGCGGGTACGCGTTGTACCCCTGTGCGCGTTGAACAGCAATGGACCGATCGGTGCCTCCGGCCGGCCCATTGCATTCAATGTGTGCGGGTACGCGTTGTACCCCTGTGCGCGTTGTACCTCAATGGACCGATCGGTGCGCACCCATTGACAATGGGCTTGCCTGGCAACGGACGCGTTTTCGAATATTCGAACGAGTCGGTTGCTGGAAAATCAGTTGGTCACCCACAACAATGTTGCAAAATCATGTATGTCATGAAGTTGAAATTTTGAAGGATGCTGTGGGCGTGTTTTGGTGCTGCTATTCCATGGATTGGCCAGATTCAGAAGATGCAAACGACTTGGACCTATCACTTTGGACACAAGGGACAGTATCTGCCTCTCCAGCACATATATATTGCTGCATGTTCCCCTGAGAGCCCACTTGCCTGCACTACATGCTCCAGGACGACATCTGCCACTGCACTGCTGCTGTCTCTGCCCCTCTGGACCCTGCAATGGCACGTACTGTGGAGAGAGCCCCAGCCTTCAGCCTTGAAGAGAACCAGGCCCTGCTGGACAGCCTACTTCCACAGTACAGCAAGCTGTATGGGACACCAGGGGAGCAGGTGAGTGTTCTGTGCACTTCCTTTCTGAATGTGCATTTTGTCTGACTAGCAAGGCTGAGAGTCAGCACACCACTGGCTAGCAGGCTCACTGAGTAGTTGTCACCCCCATAGTGTGTAGTGACTTGCACTGGACAGGTATGGTGCAGTGACAGTGCTTCTGAACAGGGTTTTACTCCCCATGCAATGATACCATGTAGTGACTTCTGGAAAACTGTCCATGGGCAGCCGTGCACTGCCTGGGTACACCATGTGCCCCTGTGATTGCGACATGTATATGCAACTGTGTCATGCACGGATATGTTGCATGTGTAGTAATGGCCTTATCACTTTGTCATCCTGACAGGCTTCTGCCCATCGGAAGCATGAGATCTGGAAGGTCATCGTCCGGGCTGTCCGGTCCGTGGGGGTCTACAAGCGCCGGATCCGCAACTGCCAAAAGAGGTGGCAGGACCTTCGGGGCTGGACCCGGAGGATTGCACGGGTCCAGCTGAAGCTGTCGCCTCCTCGCAGGAGGGGCGGAACACGGACCCTGACCCCCCACATGCTCAGGATCCTGGCGGTGGTCTTTCCAGACCTGGATGGGCAGCTGAAGGCCAGAGAGCAGCAAGGAGGGGGTGAGTCAAAGACTGCACTGTGTACTCTGTCTAACATGCTATGTGCCCTCCTCGGGCCAGGTTGAACTGCCACAGTACAGCAGTCATGTTGTCCAGGAGCCATGTCCCTCTATTGTGCACTGCCCACTCCTCATCTGATACCCAGGTGTGGCCCTTACATGCAGGGAATTCTGTCACTTAGGACTGTGTCCTTGCAGTTTGCTTGACTAAAGGTGGGAGACAGCATCTGTTTCCCTGACTCTGTGGTGGGCATCATGGGTGGGTCCATTGCTTACACAATGCCTGTATTCTGACATGTATTCAGCGTGTTACTTTGATCTGTGGTCCAATTGCTGAGCTGATCCACCACATGTGGCTGGGGTACCTGGCACACACCCATGCTGCGGGTGGGAACAATGTTTGGGCCCCAGGAGTATGTATATGACGTGTGTCACACATACTTAGCCAGCTGCCTACAGTCCAGGGCTCATCCCTCATTCATGTGGGGCTGGACAGTCATGCCTACTCCAGGCCATACAATACACTCTGTACTCCCACTCCCGTGTATCAGAGGACACATTGTGCACAGTGATTTGACCCCTCAGGTGTCTGCCTCTGTGTCAGTGTGCTGTGGATTAGTCGCCAGGACTGCTGTGGAGTTTCTTGGTAGGGGCTCAGCATGCCACTGGAGATGTGACCATAGGAGACGATACTTGTGTGACACATAGGTGTCTGATCAGCTGCCCATGCAGACTGGGGCATGTAAATGTGAAGTTCAGGCAGCTGTTCCCCATGCACAGCAGAGTGTGAGGGGCTCAGGTTCAGAGGGTAGTGTCACAGGTCTCCCATATGTCCAATAGGTATGACCTGGACAGATGAGGGTTAAGAGGATGTGTTGTGGGGGGATGTACATGTGCACTTGTGCAGCTCCAGGACTTGCATTCCCCATGACCTACTATTGTGACACAGTGCAGAGTGTTGTTGTCTGGCTGCAAAGTCATACATCACTGAGACAGTGATGTATGACTTAGCAGTCATGCCTCCGCCATGGCATGTGTCTACTGATTGGTGATCCTGCAGGGGAGTGACATGTGCTACATGCACACCATAGTGGCGCTGGCTATCAGGACATGGGTGCATCATGGTGTCTGTCGCTGGTATGCATCACATGCATTTCCTATTTGACTCTGGGCATCCCTTACATCCGTAAACCTGTACTGACTCAGTGGCAAGAGCTGTGATGTGTCCACACCGTGTCCTCTGCACTGTCCAACTACTGTGTACTTGGTGCATGTGTCAACACTGGGGTGTTGCAATCCAACAGACACCAGACAGATGGGTGCAAGGCCATGTGGGATGTGAGTGCCATGCTTGGCATCAGACTGACAATTGACTTCTCCTGTTCAATTAGTGCACTTTTAGCAATGTACAACTAATGATGCCAGGGCTTGCTCTGTGATGTGCTGTGCTCACAGTGGTGTGTGCGTTATGTGCAGGTGACTGATGTCTGTCTGTTTCCCCATTGTTTGCAGATACATCCACGGCCACGGAAGGGGACAGCTCCACGGACCAGGAGGAGCCGGAGAGCCAGACTGGGTCAGCAGCCGAGGAGTGGTCGGAGGGACCCAGTGGCACGGAGGGCGAGGGGAGCCACACCGAGGAGTCCTCAGCAGCATCCACCTCAGCTGAGGACCAGAGCAACTCGGAGGATGACTCCCTTGTGGAGGCGGGTGTCAGCAGCCACCACACCCCAGCTAGTGTTGCTGTCCCCGCCACCACCAGCACCACCACTGCCCTCCCATCGGCTCCCATTCCCCAGGTCCGTGGAGGCTCCCATGTCCGGGAGCGTGTCTCCTTTGGGCCAGGCACCGCACCCCCTGCCCCTGTGTCCCCTGCTGCCCTGAGTGAGGAGTCTGTGTACCTCCTTCGCCAGCTCCATGTAGGGCAGACAGCCATGCTGAGTGTCCTCCATGCGCACACCGCGCTGTTGACTCAGCTGGTGTCGTTCATGGAGGGCATCTCATCGGGCATGTCTGACCTACAGAGGGGCAATAGGTCCATGGACTCCTCCCTGACGGCAGCAGTGTCCCTCCTCAAACGGTCCCTCACCCCTCCTGCCTCTGCTCCATCCACACTCCCCAGCACCTTACCCATCCCAGGCACACACACACTGGCACAGGCACACACCAGCACACACACATCCAGCACACTGACACACACGCCAATGACAAAACGCACACGCACGCACATTCAGGGGACTGAAGCCAGACTCACAGGGGATGGGGCCCTGGAACACACACACGCATCCACATGCACTGCGCAGTCCTCAGTTCCCTCTCCCTCCAAAGCACCCTCCCTTGCCTCACCTGCAACCCCAAAGTCACAGCAGCTCTTCCTCTGTGACCTCGGCCTCTTCCCCACCGATGAAGCTGCTCCAGCATCCCGGGGAAGAGGAAGCCCACCCACACGGAGCAGAGTGCCCCTCGCCCCCGGACACCCTCCCCCAGGCGCAGACGGACTGAGGCCCCCACCCGCAAGTCCCCCGGAGTGCTAAGAGCAAGACCCCGCGACCGCCCTGCAGCTCAGGCACAAGGTCTCCGTCCTCCATCCCTCAGGCCCCCACTGCACAGGTGCCCCCACCACACCCTGCCCCAGGTTCCCCCACCCACAGATATACCATCCCCAAGATGCTCCGGCCTTCTCCCCCTGCCACTTGCTCTCCCAGCACCACACCCCCCGCTGCGCTTGTCTGTGCCACTGATGTGGTGAGGGTGTCCTCCCCCTCTGTCCAACCCACCTTGCCTGTTCCCCATTCTCCTCCCCTGGAGGTAGGCACTGCAGTGGAGTCCACTACCGCCCTGTCTGACTTGGGCACTGCAGTGGCGGACCTGTCCACCCCATCTGCAGGGTCCACTGCAGTTGTGCCGGCACCCACGACATCTGTGTCATGCCCCCCAGTTGTGCCGGCACACACCATGTCAGACACCTCCACTGCAGTTGTCAGTGGCTCTCCAGCACCCACCACCCCTTCCCTGACTCCCCCTGGTGAGCCCTGATCCTGTCCCTGCGGTGCCTGGCCTGCCCCCCGGTTGCCCCTCCTAGTGGATTGTCCCTGGTATTGTGCAGGCATGCGTAGGGTGACATCTGCCAGTGTCACCCTGTTTGAACTTTGACAATGGACTGGCCATTGGCCTTTGCTCTAATTTCTTCTGGACGTCGTTATCAGACAACACATATGCTGAATAAAGCAACTTTCTTTTCTCTAGTGCTCATGCTTCAGATGTACATGTTGTTGGTGCAGCTAACCATGCCCTTGCTGCAGTGATGGTGATATCTGGTCTCATGATTATGAAGTGTTACTGTGCAGGAACCCATGTGGTCCAGGGGGAATGTGTCCTATCATGTGGTGTATCCATGTCATCAATAGCAGCATCTGAGGGTGTCATGTGTTCAGTATTTGGCAATGGGTTTCCTACTTACATTGGCAATTTCATATCTGTGGCTTCCACCCCTGCACATCTGTTGTGCCTGCCATCGTTGCATTTGTCTACTTCCCTGACCGTGTTGCCATCTCCAGTGGACATGCAGGTTTGGGCATCAATGGGGAGGGACTCATTCGTGTAGTCAGTGCAACATTGCTATACAAGTGTGTTGGATCTGTGCTGATGATTCCGTTGGCACATCCATGACCAGGCTGATGTGATGGGAGCCCTCATTTGGTGCTAATTGTTGATTGTGTGACCAAGTGCTCAGCTGACATGATGGGGCCCTACTGAGGCAACATATGGCACAGCTTTCCTCACACAGGAGTGGAGTCCCCTCATGGCAGTGTGTACACGTGTGACATTGCCTGCGCCCAAGGTGTGTGTTGTATGTGCATGTCTGTGTGTTCACTTTCATTCATCTGCGCATGCTGTGATCCCTAGTGTTGTACCTGTTTGTGATGCTTGCTGACTTGAGCTATGTTCCCCCAAAGTCTTCTCCCTGTGTTCTCTGTGATGTGGGTGCATGGCACATTACTGGTCATCAGGGTGTCACCCATAGGTGTGTTTGCTGTCAGGGCAGAGTTTGTGTGCTGACGCAGATGGGTCACAGTCAGGTTTCCCTTTGGCACTTGTTGTTTGCCCCTGTCATGTGATTTCCAGTTTGTGTTATCTTTCAGTGATTGTGACACGTTGTGTGTGTGACTGCTGGCACTCCTTAGGGTCCGGGCTGCAATGTTGGTTGTTGTCTATGTGTGTTCTTTGTGGGTGACCTTGGCTTCTTCATTGGTGTGTGACTGTGGCTGGGATCCCATTGGTCGGTGTGGTATTGCCGTCATGTCCATGTACAGCGTAGTGTGCAGTGTGTCAGACATTCAGGAGTCTTGTTGAGTGTCCATGTGTGATGTGTTTCTACACCTTGGTTCCCACCCACCACCCTGGAATAGTCATGGGTGCATGTGCAATGTCACCAGTGCATGTGTACTTCACTGCTGCACATTGTTGGTGGTCGAGGGGTGTGGTCTTGAGTGTGTGCAGATGAGAGTTGTTGCCCGGCTAGTCCCCTGCCTCCATGTTGGCCTTGGCTTACTGGCCATGCTGATTGATTTGTGCTTGTGTAGGTGTGATGGTAGTTAGTTGCTCAGGACACCTGACTGTGGTTCACAGTGTGAACGACATTTAGCTTTGTCATCACAGTGGTATTTTTATTCAGCCCAGGGTCACCACATTGTGGGGGCCCTGGGGGTGGTGCTGTGGTGTGTCTGTGACTTGCTGTGTCAGTTGTTGTTCCTACGTGCCTGTGTGACATGTGTGTTTTGTGCTCCCTCTCACCTGTCAATGCCTGCTTGCCCACATAGGGGATTTGGATCCATGAGTTAGCTTAGTGTGGCAGTGTATGCACATCTGTATGATTGGTATTCAGCTCTCCTCATGTGTTGTGTTGTTGCCTGGGGACACTGGCACCCCCACCCCTCACCTGCTGTGTATGATGACAGTGTTGGTCTGCCTGTTTGTGTTTGTGCATCTGCACCACTGCATTGGCATATCTTGGGTGTGCCATTGGCTGTATGTTGTTTGGTGTGTTTCCCCTGCTGTCCCTGGGACTCCTAGGTCATCGGTCAGCACAGTGATCATGGTTTGTGTGTCCCATTGCTGCCATGGTATGGTATCTGTTCACCTCACATCTGCTGTCTCCACAGGGTATCTGCATTTGTGTGCCCATTGGTGCAAATATGTGGTTCTGCATTCTGATGGTCACTTCTGTCATTGTGTCATTGATGACTGTTGACGGTCTCAGCCCCCATGGGTGTTGTTTGTCTGCACATGGCCAAAGGAATGTTTCATTTGCACTGCAGTATTTGGCTCCCCCAATTTATGTTGCAATGGGACACATACACTACTTTGCCACAGATGAGTTTTTGGTTCTGTGACCAGGAATGATCCATGCAGTTTGGCAGTTGCAGCTCTTTCTTTGTCAACAATTACCTTTTGGTCACTGTGATGATGAGGGTGTAGACCCCATTGCCACAATGGTCAAAATGTGCTTCAGCTATGGACCCCACACTTACCTTTTGGTCACTGTGATGATGAGGGTGTAGACCCCATTGCCACAATGGTCAAAATGTGCTTCAGCTATGGACCCCACACTTACCTTTTGGTCACTGTGATGATGGGGGTTTAGACCCCATTGCCACAATGGTCAAAATGTGCTTCAGCTATGGACCCCACACTTGCCTTTTGGTCACTGTGATGATGGGGGTTTAGACCCCATTGCCACAATGGTCAAAATGTGCTTCAGCTATGGACCCCACACTTGCCTTTTGGTCACTGTGATGATGGGGGTTTAGGCCCCATTGCCACAATGGTCATGGGCTGCTTGCATTGTGGGTGCCACACACATATATGTGTGGCACATGTGCTAGGGGGTCACATTGTATGTTCAAAGTCATGTTCGGTGTTGTAGGCATTTGACACAGCCTGCTCACACGCTTGTCATGGTGGTGGGGGGATGTCTTAATCTTGCATTCCCTAGGTTGTGGAGTGCTTGTTGTGTCATGCATTGTCCATCCTATGAGTGGGGGTGGTAGTAGTGGTAGGCATCCAGCCCCCTGGCTAAGGGTGGTAGTAGTGGTAGGCTTCCTGCCCCCTGGCTAAGGGTGGTAGTAGTGGTGGGCATCCTGCCCCCTGGGTGAGGGTGGTAGTAGTGGTAGGCATCCTGCCCCCTGGCTAAGGGTGGTAGTAGTGGTAGGCATCCAGCCCCCTGGCTAAGGGTGGTAGTAGTGGTGGGCATCCTGCCCCCTGGGTGAGGGTGGTAGTAGTGGTAGGCATCCTGCCCCCCTGGGTGAGGGTGGTAGTAGTGGTGGGCATCCTGCCCCCTGGCTAAGGGTGGTAGTAGTGGTAGGCATCCTGCCCCCCGTGGGTGAGGGTGGTAGTAGTGGTAGGCATCCTGCCCCCTGGCTAAGGGTGGTAGTAGTGGTAGGCATCCAGCCCCCTGGCTAAGGGTGGTAGTAGTGGTGGGCATCCTGCCCCCCTGGGTGAGGGTGGTAGTAGTGGTGGGCATCCTGCCCCCTGGCTAAGGGTGGTAGTAGTGGTAGGCATCCAGCCCCCTGGCTAAGGGTGGTAGTAGTGGTGGGCATCCTGCCCCCCTGGGTGAGGGTGGTAGTAGTGGTGGGCATCCTGCCCCCTGGCTAAGGGTGGTAGTAGTGGTGGGCATCCAGCCCCCTGGCTAAGGGTGGTAGTAGTGGTGGGCATCCTGCCCCCTGGCTAAGGGTGGTAGTAGTGGTGGGCATCCTGCCCCCCTGGGTGAGGGTGGTAGTAGTGGTGGGCATCCTGCCCCCCTGGCTAAGGGTGGTAGTAGTGGTGGGCATCCTGCCCCCCTGGGTGAGGGTGGTAGTAGTGGTAGGCATCCTGCCCCCCTGGGTGAGGGTGGTAGTAGTGGTGGGCATCCAGCCCCCTGGCTAAGGGTGGTAGTAGTGGTGGGCATCCTGCCCCCCTGGGTGAGGGTGGTAGTAGTGGTAGGCATCCTGCCCCCGTGGGTGAGGGTGGTAGTAGTGGTGGGCATCCTGCCCCCCTGGGTGAGGGTGGTAGTAGTGGTGGGCATCCTGCCCCCTGGCTAAGGGTGGTAGTAGTGGTAGGCATCCTGCCCCCCTGGGTGAGGGTGGTAGTAGTGGTGGGCATCCTGCCCCCTGGCTAAGGGTGGTAGTAGTGGTGGGCATCCTGCCCCCCTGGGTGAGGGTGGTAGTAGTGGTAGGCATCCTGCCCCCCTGGGTGAGGGTGGTAGTGGTGGTGGGCATCCAGCCCCCTGGCTAAGGGTGGTAGTAGTGGTGGGCATCCTGCCCCCCTGGGTGAGGGTGGTAGTAGTGGTAGGCATCCTGCCCCCGTGGGTGAGGGTGGTAGTAGTGGTGGGCATCCTGCCCCCCTGGGTGAGGGTGGTAGTAGTGGTAGGCATCCTGCCCCCCGTGGGTGAGGGTGGTAGTAGTGGTGGGCATCCTGCCCCCCGTGGGTGAGGGTGGTAGTAGTGGTGGGCATCCTGCCCCCTGATTAAGGGTGGTAGTAGTGGTAGGCATCCTGCCCCCCTGGGTGAGGGTGGTAGTAGTGGTGGGCATCCTGCCCCCTGGCTAAGGGTGGTAGTAGTGGTAGGCATCCTGCCCCCCTGGGTGAGGGTGGTAGTAGTGGTAGGCATCCTGCCCCCTGGCTAAGGGTGGTAGTAGTGGTGGGCATCCTGCCCCCTGGCTAAGGGTGGTAGTAGTGGTGGGCATCCTGCCCCCCTGGGTGAGGGTGGTAGTAGTGGTAGGCATCCTGCCCCCGTGGGTGAGGGTGGTAGTAGTGGTGGGCATCCTGCCCCCCATGGGTGAGGGTGGTAGTAGTGGTGGGCATCCTGCCCCCTGGCTAAGGGTGGTAGTAGTGGTAGGCATCCTGCCCCCCTGGGTGAGGGTGGTAGTAGTGGTGGGCATCCTGCCCCCTGGCTAAGGGTGGTAGTAGTGGTGGGCATCCTGCCCCCCTGGGTGAGGGTGGTAGTAGTGGTAGGCATCCTGCCCCCCTGGGTGAGGGTGGTAGTAGTGGTGGGCATCCTGCCCCCTGGCTAAGGGTGGTAGTAGTGGTAGGCATCCAGCCCCCCTGGGTTGGGGTGGTGGCGCGCATTCAGGCCCCTGTGTGCATATGTGGCATTGGTGATGGGCATCCCGCCCCTATGGTACTGCTGTTGCTGGTGTAAGTATATTCAGATTCCCAGTGTATGTGTGTGATGTGTCGTGTACGTGTTGTATGTGTTTTGTGGTTGGTGTCTGACTTACCTTCTGCGCCGTACGCGTCCGTGCCTGTTCCGGTAGTAGATGTAGAATATTGGTATGATCGGGACGAAGGGATTCATGGTTGGTTCGTGTCGTTCGTCCTTCTCGTTGCTTCGCGTCGTCCTCGTCGCTTGGCTTCGTCCTCGTCGCTTCGCTTCGTCCTCGTCGCTTCGCGTCGTCCTCGTCTGTGCTGTGTTCGTCTCGTAGCCGTGGATCGTGTTGTGGCGCGATTCGGAGCTTATGTGCGCCTCTCCCGGATGCTTTGACGTGCCGTGCGTAGCGACGGGTTCGGCGCGTACGGAAAGCGCATCGTACTTGTCCGGCCGGACGGGGCTGCATTTTCCCTTCCGTGCGACTCGATTCGGCGTTTCCGGATTCGCCTCGGTCGGAGAACAGGACCTGGTTTGGGTGAGTACGGCTCGGCCGGAATTTTTGCTGTTGTGCGCATCGTACTTGCTCGTTCGGTGTGCTGTGCGGATCGGTCGGGAAACTGGCTTTCGCATGGCTTTTTTCCCGACCGAATAGTATTGGGTGCGCCTCCGACCGAGATCGGAATCGGCCCCTTAGTCTTTTTTTGTAAATTTTACTTAGAGTTAAGGAAAGTGTGGCTACTTCCACTTTCAAAATCTCAGGGGCTGAGGCAATGTCGTCCTGCTCTGATAAAACTCCAGCTCCTGGAGAATGAACATGTCGCTTGGAGGTTAGCCATGTTTTTAAAGAGAGTGCTCCGGTTTTATTAATGAAGAATTTTAAACATTAATGAATTAAGTTGTTATAATAGTAGGATATTTTAAGGAATGAATTGTGTATGTATATTTAAAAATGATCAAAATGTACTGTTTATTGTGATTGCTTTTGTTTTTAACTTTTGGATTTTACTGCTGATTGGATTAATTTTAATGCTTTTATGATTGTTAAAAATAACATTCGAATAAAGCTTTCCTTGACCATGACCTTGACCACCCAGTCATGTGACCTAGGACAGACTCAGGCACTACCTAGCAAAGGGCAGGAAAATGTCAGTTTTCTTTTTTTTAAGTTCAGAAATTTTTATTAAATATATTTCATCATACGTAAACACAATACAAAAAATAACACCGAATTATAAGGAATAAATACAATGCAATGATAAGGAAATATAACATCAGTTTGCATCCACATATGATATTATAACAATAAATATCAATTAAGAAAGAATGAAAAACAAGAAGGGCTGCATTGAAGGTATACTGGCGAATGAGAGCTATAATACTTATTTTTAAATTGAGGAACAAGCAGTAATATATGAATCCAAACTGGCCCACGTTAGAACTTGGAGAAGCTGGTTCAGTACAAGTATGTAAAAATGAGGAGTGTCCATGTCTTAAAAAAATAATACATTCCCACCAAGCCTTGACTGGGTAGTAGAGATAAGGAAGTCCATCCGTAGGAGATAATACAGGTTTAAGAGGAAAAGACTTAAAAAGTAAGATAGAGACTGATAATGGTGTTTTGATATTAAGAATCTGAGTTATAATGTTCCCTACATCAGACCAAGATTGAGAAACAACAGGACATTTGTATAATAAATGTTGTAAATCTCCAGTCATGGTATTACAATGCCAACAAATCGGTGTGTCTAAGAGTTTAGCTTTATATAGTTTATCTGGAGTCCAAAAGCTTTGGTGTAGTAAATAAATATTAGTTTGTATGAGGGTAGCCGGGAGATGATCAGCAGTGTTAGACTTCCAGATAGCCTTCCATGCTATACTTTGCTGCCCTACTGTGAATGGTCCCTGGCATACTGGCCGCCGCCGGAAGAAATAGTCGTACGAGACGCTTGCGGTCGGACTTCTTTTACTACTTTCCTATAATTACTTCAGTGTAATCGGACACTCTGGCACAACCAATAAATATTACAGATTACGCATCTACGCGGAACCTCACCTATAATTTTGCTGAGCGATCTATTATAGCTTATCCATATTAATGAGGACCATTCTACCAATATAATAATATTTAGGTGACTAGACCGGATTAAGAATTAATTTTAGTTGTACTTTGGGACCAACTACCCTCTTGACACATGGAATGAGAGCTTGTCCGTACGGATAACAACTATTTATGCCCTGACGAAGTTCCTATTAAGGGAATGAAACGCGTTGGCTGTTTTGTCGTTTTCTATGAAAAAAGAATAAAGAATCTTTAAAGGAACGCATTGGCTCAGATGTTGCTTGATCTCTGGTGCTGCCTCCACTCTTCCCTATACTTGAAAAGGGGGTATTTATGTATGATGACCATTTCTGAGTAAAATGCATAAAGGAGGACATAGGGGTAGAAAGCTTTTATATACTTTAGAGGCTACGTGTCCTGTATGACTAAACATGTTAATACAAAACTCCGTATTAGAAAATCGGGCCATAGATAATATTTGGGCATACGCATTACGGATGGTATTACATAGTAACGTATATTTAGGCAGTTCAGACTGAGGTAACTTATATTTAGCTTTAAGATTTTCAAAAGTATAAAACATATCTCCATGACATATATCAGCAACAAAGAAAACACCAGCAACAATCCACAAATTCCAAAAAGAAATATGTTTATGGTACTGGAGTTTGGGATTAAACCAAGGAGAAACTTTCTTGGTAGATGTAATGGCTATAGAGAATTTTTCCTCAAATGATAAAAGGGCAGTCTCAGAAGTTGCAATAATGGGCGATCTTTTACCAACTGAACTATTTGCCATGGTAAGGAATGTAGGTATATTCCTCTCCAGAGTAAGGCATTTAGGAGATTTAGAAGGAGAGGGATTATGGAACCACAACGAACATTGCATTACAAGAAATGATACATGGTATCTTTTAAAATCTGGAAGACCAACCCCTCCTTCACATTTGGGTATTTGCAAAGTCTTGAAACTAATGCGTGCAGGCTTATTGTTCCAGATAAATTTAGTAAATAATTTATAAAGATTTACAAAAAAAGTGGAAGGAAAAGAAAGGGGCAACATGGACAGCAAATAATGGATTTGTGGAGTTAGACATTTTGATTGCCTCAATACGTCCCCAGCAATTTAAATGAAGATTGGACCATCTATCCAGTTTCTCTTTAGTACTGGCTAATAATGTAGAACAATTGGTTTCAACTGTACTTTTAATCGAATTGGTAAATGTTATGCCTAGATATTAGAGTGTGTTTGGAGACCATAGTATATTAGTATTTGCCAACATTGTAGAATTCCATAAAGCATTTATTGGATAAAACTCTGTCTTGTTAATGTTCAATGAGTATCCAGAAACCGCAGCATAACTATAAATAATATTAAGAATAACAGGTAAGGAAACAAGAGGATCATTAACACATCATCATATAATAACACATCATCAGTATATGCAGAAAGTTTAATAGAAGTATTCTTCAAAGTAACACCAGTATATTTGTCGCTAATGCGGAGGGAACACAAAAGGGGTTCTATGGCAATATGAAATAACAAAGGGGAAAGTGGGCAACCTTGACGCATGCCTCTATATGAATGGGGATGAAGAAACACTGTTAACATAAATAGAGGCTGAGGGCGCCGAGTACAATGCTTTAATCATGTTGAGAAATGTTGGCCCAAACTGAAAAACATCCAATGTATTGAATAGAAATTGCCAGTTTACTTTATCAAATGCCTTCTCCACATCTAAGGCCAATACTCCAACTGGACAGTTGACATGTTTAGCAAGAGATAAGGCATGGCAAAGCAGGCAAATATTATGGGCAGACAACCTACCCTTCATAAAGCCCGTCTGGTCAGGCTGAATAATTGAGGGGAGGACGGGTGATAATCTGTTTGCTAAACTTTTGGCATATATTTTACAATCCTGATTAATTAGGGATAAGGAACGATAGTTAGAAACCATAGTAGGATCCTTGTTTGGCTTAAGGAGGACAATGATTGTGGCTTCATTAAAAGAGCCACCCACCAGGGAAGTGTGGTGAAATAAGGAAAGTAGGATAGGAGATAGTTGGTCTTGAAAACATTTGTAAAATTCAGCCGAAATACCATCTGGACCAGGTGTTTTTGGGAGTTTAATGCTCTAATAGCTGTGATTATTTCTTCAATACCAATAGGTTTTTCTAAAGCTAGTCTATCAGTGTTAGAAATTTGAGGTAATTGACTAGTGTTAAGGAAATCAATGATGACTTTATTTTGCAGGGCTAGAGGTTCATGGTATAAGGAGGAATAGAAGGATAAAAACTCTTTCAAAATGTCTTCGGTATTTGTCATTAATGTACCGTTACTTGTTTTGATGATAGGGATTTGAATTTTATAACGCTTAATGCATATATAGTTAGCTAACAGTCGGCCAGATTTGTTTGAGTTAAAATGAAAATTTGCTTTTTCCTTCGAGATAAGTAATCCTGCTCTTTTACTAAGCATACAATTGAATTCATATCTATATTTCTGAAGTTGTCACTGATATTGTGGATCATGAAATGAAGAGTCTTTCCAAGGTTGCCATGTGTTTTTCAAATTTGGAAAGGTGAGCATAAAATTATTTATTGTCATGAGCCATGATAGAGATTGTAACTCCTCGAATATAGGCTTTAAAGACATCCCAGTGGACAATTTTAGAGGTATCATTTGGATTATTATGCAAAAAATAATCTCTAATGGCCGAGGCAAGTTTTTTAGAATTAGTTGGATTAAGAATTATATCAGAGTTCATTCTCCATTGTTTATGGGGAATCTGAGAGAAATAAAAAAAAAAAGAGATTAGAGCATGATCAAAAATTGTAATAGGGTGAATAACCGATTCATTAATCATATGGCATAGGTTTCGTGAAGTCAATAGATAATCAATCCTAGAAAAGGAGGAATGAGCATTAGAATAAAAAGTAAATTCTTTATCAGTAGGATGTTCTAGTCTCCAGAAATCAACCAATTTAGTAACAGAAAACAATGATTCCAAAGCAAAAAAGGATTTGTGAGGTCGAAATTTAAATGCAGAGGAACGATCTAGTAAGGGGTCTCCGACCAGAGTAAAAACACCACACACAATAAGGGACGAGTTACCTAATTTTAATATTTCAGTAGAAACGTATGACCAAAATGAAGGGTCATCTGATGTAGGGGCATATATATTGACACGGTTTAAAATATGTTTGTGAACCTTGACTTGGGCATAAACAAACCTACCATCTGAGTCGTGGTGGTGAGACATTAGCTATATTTGTGCTTTACAAGAGAAAAATATAGTTACACCATTTTTACGTTTTGCAGCAGGAGATGAAACCATACTTCCCACCCATCCCTTAGACATAGTATTTAATATTTTATCATCCACATGCGTTTCTTGTAAGAAACAAATATAAACGTTAAACTTCTTTAAATATTCTAAAACTTTACGTCTTTTAACAGGATGCCTCACCCCCTTAACATTAAAAGAAACAACAACTAACTTATGTGGTGTGGCCATAACCAGTTGTAAGAGAGAGAAGATAGATAGATAAAAAAAAGAGAGAAGGAAGAGTAGCCCATATGAAAAAGACAAAACAAGACTGACAACACATAACGAGGTCAATCTCCAGGACCTCATATCAAGTAGAGCAGTAGAGACGGAGGTATAGAGCAAGAGTAGCCACCTTGGGTACACCTGCTATAATAAACAAAGTAACATCCTTCAATAAGAGGAAAAACACATTAGCCTGCAGATCCGGAAGGTTGAGAGTCCATGAGAATGGGGTCATGCTGGTCCAGAAACTGTATTAAATCTGAAGGTGAGGAGAAAGATTTAAAGACATCATTCTTCCAAATGCGCATAACAGAAGGGTCGAAGAGGCCATACTTGTATCCAGCTTCACGGAGACGCGCTCTCAGTTCAGAAAACTGACGTCGGTTTGAACCGTCTCTTTTTTGTAAAGTATTGATGTATAAACACCTTGTTTCCTTCTATCAAAAGAGATGGGATCTCTCATGCAGCTTTCCTTATAAGAAGTAGGTGATGATGCCTCAGAACTTTAAATCTGATTTGTCGCGGTTTAACCTGATGGGGTTTCCGAATAGAGGGAATTCTATGAGCTTTATCAATTTCAAACCGGTCTGAAAATTTGATGTTTAAAAGCTTGGGTAATAAATTTTCTAAGGAAAGACGACAACTTTGTCCCTCAACTCCTTCAGGAACATTTAATATGCGTAAGTTGTAGTGCCTATTTCTGTTTTCCAAATCTAGTAATGAGCGTTGAAGAGAAGCAACCTGAGGGATAAGTGGAGCCATATTTGTAATAGCTCTAGTATTGTCACGAATCTTAATCTCGTTGTCTGCAACTTTCACAGATAGGGAGGCAATGTCTCTCAGAATATTTTTCATCTCTGAGCATATGGTGTCAGTATTTGTATGAATAGTTTGAATTTCCTCTAATATTTTTGATAATGAGGTGTCTTTTGAGTCCATAGCTTTAGACTTCGCAGGAGGCGGAGAAACAGCTTGCTTTCGTTTATTTGAGTGGTTAGATATCGATTTAGATTCCATGTTGTAACACAGAGACATATAATAATAATAAGTGAATTGAATGTTGAAATAGTTAATAGACCAAACTTGAGATATTTATGGCAATTATAACAGTTATCAACATAAGCTGAGGAGATGCTCAGCAAAAAGAGTTTAAATAAAGCTCCAGTATTGAAGAAGGAAAAATGCCCTTTAAAGTTAATAAGTAAGGGATTCAGGAAGCCAGGTTGAACAAAATCCCTTTATGGGGGCGGCAAGTTGTTCTCAGAAGGGGAGGTGTTGAGGGAGAAATGCCTGCCTCCACCTCACCTCACATAGAGCCCAGCAGATGGAAGGAGCCTCAGCTGAGGAGATTAAAAAATAGCCCACTGCACTTCACACGCCCTAAGGAAATGCCTCAAAATAGCTCCTGCAGCTTGTCCCTGGAACAAAGAAGGTCTGCCACTGCAAACCGCTCATCAAAGGCTCCTCTATCAGCGAAAAAAGATCGGCGATGAAGCAGGTGAGCACGGAGCTTAAATGGTGGCGGCCATCTTGATTCATGTGCGCTGCCATCTCCCAAAATGTCAGCTTTCTAAATGTATCATTTTCAAAATTGTAATTTAAAATCTGACTACCATTAAAAAGGATTGTTAATTATAATTTCATAGATACCAAACACGAAATGCTCAGCTGTCCCCAATTAAACGTAAAACTTTTTAAATGCAATAAGGTAACCCAATGTTATCCTATGAGACAGGTAGTGCTCACAGTAGCAAAAAATTAATTTATGACTTTTCACTACCAGGACATGTAAAACTTAAAAGTACAAGTCCAAATGTTTAATTACAATACACCCTGCCCTGTAGGCTACCTAGGGCCTCCCTGACATATATGCAATAAAATGGGAGTTTAAATCTTGGCAAGAGGGTTATATTGCCAAGTCAAATTCGCAGTTTAAAACTGCATTCAGGTTGCAATGGCAGGACTGGGACATGTTTTATGGGGCTACTTAAGTGGGTGGCACAATAAGTGCTGCAGCCCAACTAGTAGTATTTAATTTATGTGTGCTGGGTATATGGTAAACCACTCTACAGGGGATTTAGAAAGTACATTAAAATTGCCAATTAGCTGTAAACAATTTTTACCATGAAAGAGCAGAAGCACTTTAGCACTGGTTATCAGTGGTAAAGTGCACAGAGTCAATTAAACCAAATTCAGCAAAACAGTGGAGGGTAAAGGAAAAATGTTTGGAGGTGACCCTGCAGAGAGGGCCAGGACCAACACTTGCGCTTTCAATCATACTTCCTTTTTTCAAACATCGGTCTTTAAAAACAATTGATACTACTTTAGTGGAGACAAAGTTTCTTCACCTGTGCTCTGGCTATGACTTGTGTTGGGACATATTTTGAAGGGGAGTAGTGCTTGCTCCTCTTTTCTGACCTGGTTAATGAACATCCTGCCTTACATCAGTGGACAGACTCTTGAGAACAAGCAAAAAAACAAACAAAATCAAGCTGTGATAAAATAGCAGCACATTATCTCCATTATGAGCCTCAGTCACTACCAATATTGAAACACATGTGAATGCCCTATCTCTGTCATTCATGACAATGTCAGTTCAATGGAGACCCAGCACCTTTCTGCTTGCTCTCAATAGATACATTAGCTATGATTATTCCTGGTGCCTAATAACATATGGACAACAGGCACAAGACTCGCTTGGAACATAGATTTTTTCAAGCTTTCTATCGTGATTAGAGGCTGCACATGTTTTGAGATTATTTTCTGGGGCAGTTTTACCTATCTTACATTTCTCATGTGGATAATCGATGTCTATTCCTCTTATGAGCAAGCTCTAATGAAAGTCACATGGTTCCATTGTCAATCATGCTCTCACCTGCTTCCACCATCACAGATAACAACTGATTCACCTTCAGTGGTGACAGAGCTACTTTTGTTAGAGCTCTGGATGAACACACTGGTTATACATGTTCAGAGAAGCTAAAACAATATGGCCAAAAGGCCGACAACCCCTTTCGTTGCTTTGGCAGCAGCAATGTTTCAAACCTATATGTAATACTTTGGTCCTTTTTATATGCATTTGTTTTCAGTTTATTCATTGGTTGTTTGTTCCTCCATTGGGACAGGGGTCTCCTCTTCTGGACCAGTGAAGCAGTGATAGCACCAGCATCTTCATATTCAGCCTTCTGCTTCGGTAAGAATGGTCAGTCGGTTTGTCTATACAGTTACCCAGATCCACGTGGTGCATTCTCATGCAAAGAGAGTTGAACACAGTCAAAAACATTTCAGTTCTGGTAGGAAATTGTCAAGTCCTTTCTACTGCTGAGATTCTAAGGTCAAAACTACATTTTTAAGGGGGTGCCCGGCAGACAATTCACCCTAATACCCCAGCTCCCTGGGGTCACCTGACCCGAGTCGAGCTCCCCGGCGGTAGTGATCCTTGGCAATATCACCCACGTCACTCTACAGCGCAGATTACCCTTGAGTCGGAGGCCAGTCAACAGACCTGAGGCAGCCATACTGGTGCAGGGACGCGGCAGGCTGCGACGGTATTCACCCCAGAAGAAGGCTCTGACGGTGGTCCACTGTAGTGAATAGCTCCTCGTGGAGGCATCCTTGCGCTGGAGACAGCGCAAGGATGTCTCGTGTTTTTCTTGCATTGTTCAAACCTGGTTCCACAATCGGGCTCTGAACTATGCGTACCAGGATTCTGTCAACGTTAATCAGTTGGCAGAGATCCTGGTACGCAGCAAGAGCGCTCGTTCGTGGGTGCTGAACTATATCGAATTAAACAACATTTGACTTACCTTGATGCTTCTCGATTTCTCCTTACTTCATTTGGCGACGACCGGAGGAGCCCACGCACTCAGCACCCACCGGCCAATTTTAAAGAATTCCTCGACGGCCAGCGCAGCACCGTCCATTGCTGCTCCCTGCCTCTTTTCGACGGTCCGTCTTGCTTCTACGTCCTTCAATCTTTCACACGGTGCGCACCCTTAATTCCCGTGGCTCGCACCCTGCCCGCAACAGTTTCGGAGCTACTCTCCTGGGTAACGTCACCGGATAACCAATCAACTTCAGCCGTCACCACGTCATCACGCAGGCGGCCATATTGGATTGGGCTGTTTACACTTTCAACGCTACAGCCCTGCTGCTTTTTCTTCGCTACAGGTAGGATCCAGCCTGTCCACGCCTACGGTGACAGGCACAGCTTACTACGTTCATTTAAATTTACCGCTTTTGCATAATTGGAGCCTTCAAGTTCGGTGATAGGCTCACCTTGTTTAAATATTTTCTGTTTACCCACTTGGAGCCTTCACTTTCGGTGACAGGCTCACCTTTTTACTAACACTTGATTCAATCCTTTGCCTGCAACTTCGGTGACAGGCTCACCTTCATATAAAATTACAAGGATTATATGTTAAAACTTTCATTTACTTACTTATTGCATTGACAATATTTAACTTTTCAGATTTTACAGGTGCTGTCTTAACTTTATTGCTCTTTCCACTTTACAGTTTTGTGCATGTACAATATTTAACATTGTCAGACTAATTTGTTTTGCTTTCATGACCACCTCTCAGCAATTTGCACAACCGCCTCCTTTCTTGCAGCATCCAGGTAAACCCAGCATTCCCTGGCGACAATGGGTAAAAGCATTTGAAAATCATATCATAGCAATCGATGAAGTCAAGTTTTCACCTGCTCGCAAAGTTGCGATTCTTTATGGTTGCTTAGGACTTTCTGCGAAACATGTTTTCGAGAATTTGCCCCCTTTTCCTACACCTCTAGGAGAGGCTGGCGATTGGAACACTGGGATGCCTACAAAGAGGCGTTGACTCGTTTGGCAAAACATTATGACCAAGAGCCAAATATAATGCTAGAGAGACAACTTTTTCAGGAGAAAACAACGTGCAGATAAAACTGTAGATGAGTACATTGCGGAACTACGAGTTTTAGCCTCCACTTGTGAGTTTGAAGCAAATCTTGACATCTACATTCGTGATCAATTCGTTTTCTCTTGTTTTTCAAGGAAAATTCAAGAACACCTCCTTAGTTGCAGGAAACCCACACTCCTCGAAACAATTGACATTGCCAAGAGCATTGAGAGATCCATTATCACCTCCAAAGCACTTCAAAATGATCAATCCGTCAACTTGGTCAAGACCTCTGCACATGAAACTGGGGACTGCGTCAATGCTGCAAACCTAAACAAACCTTTTAAACAATTGATGAGAAAGGGTAACACAAGTTGTTATAGGTGTGGGTCGAAGTCACATCTTAGCAATTATCCTATGTGTCCTGCTGTTGGTAAAAGATGTGTATTATGTAAACAAATAGGCCACTTTCAAGGTGTCTGTAGATCTGCTAAAAGAACTACCAGAGTTAACAGTGTAGAATTTTCTGAGGCTCTTTAAGATTGCACGGAGCAATTACATTATGTTCTCTTAATAGTTGAATGCAATTCTGTATTCAACAGTCATTACGTCAGAGGTCCTTTGGGTATTGCATTATTTGGGAAAGTAGAAATCCCAATCATGGCAGATTCTGGCTCGCCTATTACGATATTGTCGGATGTCATGTTTTTTGATAAATGGCAAGGTTCTATTACCTTAACTCAGACAGATGTTAACCCTAAAGCATTCAGTGAATTTGATATTGAAATGTTGGATTCCTTTAATTCAAGATTGGAATGTTTAGGTAGATCAATTTTTACAAAAGTCTATGTTGCAGTCAAGGGACGCAACATAGTTGGATGGCAAGACCTCGTAAAAATGGGATTGCATCTCATTCCAGGCTCTGAGAACCCAATTGCTCTGGGCGATGTTCCTCAAGGTTATACCGAAGCTGGGTTTTTAGAGGATGAACAAAACAAAGTGGATTGCCTTGGTCTTGAAGATCACACCCTAGATGTCAAAAAGGTTTTAGATTGGTTTCCTAGGTTATTTTCAAACAAATTAGGCACTGTTAAAGGTTTCCAACATCAAATTTGACTTAAGCCAGATGCCCAACCTATTGTTCACAAGGTACGTCCTTTGCCCCTCAGTGCCAGGGATGAGCTTAAGTCAGTTCTCAAGTCATTGTGTGATGAAGGGGTCATTGCACCGTGCGATTCCTCGGAATGGGTGTCTCCCATTGTTATCGTCAGGAAAAAATCTGGCGAGGTCAGGTTGTGTGCTGACTTGCGCACTTTGAATAAAAACATTTTGATTGACTGTCATCCCCTCCCCAAGATTCACAAACTTCTTGCTAGTCTGGGGGGGCAAAGTTTTTTTCAATCATTGACCTCCGCTCAGCCTATCACCAGATACCTCTGACAGCGTATTTTCAAGAGTTCACCACATTTGTCACACCCTTCGGGGTGTACAAGTATCTCAGATTACCTTTTGGCCTGGCCTCCACGGCTAGTGTTTTTCAGAAGATGATGGATAATCTTTTTGAAAACATGCCGGGGGTCCAGGCCTATCAGGATGATATCTTGTTGTTTGCAGATAATTGGGAAACACACTTGAACAATTTGACTAGAGTTTGGAGCAAATTGGATGAAGCAGGTATGACCATTAGGACGGACAAATGTCAATTTGGTACTCAACAATTGGATAACTTGGGTCACACTTTGTCTTCAGAGGGCATCAAACCCAAGTTGTCCCTCATTAAAGCCATCAGTCATTCTGTTTCACCCAAAGACAAAGATACCCTTCGGTCATTTTTGGGATTAGCAGAATATTACGCTCGATTTGTTAAGGGTTATGCTCAAACTGTTGAACCATTGCGTTTCTTGCTACGTAAGGGTTCAAAATTTGTCTGGTCTGACGAAGTCTCGTCTTCATTTGACCAAGTGAAAAAATTCATTATTGAGGCACCTGCTTTACATGCTTTTCAAGATGGTTCTAAATGTTTCATCATGGTGGACGCTAGTCTCACAGGGTTGGGTGCAGTCCTAGGTCAATGGGTATCTGGAAAGGAACACACCTTAGCCTTTTCTTCAAGAATGCTTAAACCTTCCGAGACACATTACAGTACTATTGAACGCGAGGCCCTCGCGTGTGTTTGGGCGATTGACAAATTCAAAAATTACATTTGGGGACGTGAATTCGAACCTTTTACTGACTACAAACCCCTTACACATATACTCAATGGTACGGGGCTTGGTAAGGCTTCAGCTAGACTGGTTAGATTGCTATTGAAATTTCACTTTTCTATTAAGCATATTTCTGGTGGAAAGAAATTCAGGGCTGACTGTCTCTCACGTATGGCTTTTCATGATGACTCTGAAGTTGAGGATTTTGAGGACACAGAATGTGTCGTGGCAGCCTTAGATGCCATCAAGAAATGGCCCAGCAACACTGAACAGTTATGGATGAAGGCTTACAGCAAGGATAACATTCTCGAACAGGTCATGGAGTACATTGTTAAGGGATGGGCGAAGAACAAGAAGCTTTCCGGTGAGTTGAGAGCTTTTGCCATGGTGGCATCTGAGTTGTCCCTCGTCAATGGCATGGTCATGTGGCATGAATCATTTGTTCCTCCTTCAAGTCTCAGGGAAGACCTCATTAGATCTGCACACCATGGTCATTTTGGTGTTACCAAAACCTCTCATCTGATTAAGTTGTATTATTGGTGGCCATCTTTGGAACCTCAGGTCAAATTTTGTATTGATTCATGCACTGAATGTCTTTTGTCAGATAAGAAATGGAAGTTGATGAGTACACCCTTGCATCCCGTTCCCTTTCCCAACAGGCCTTGGAACAAGGTTGGTTTACATTTTTCTGGGCCTTATGATGTCTTGCCTCATGATCTCAAGTTCCTCATTTTGATGGTTGACTATCATTCTAAATGGATTTATCATATGTTTTGTGATGCAGCCAGTACCAATAATGCCATCAAATTCTTGAAGAAGGTTTTTGCAGTTGAGGGTTCGCCTTCGGTTATTGTAACGGACAATGGTACCCATTTTGTCTCCCATAAGATGTGCACATTTTTAGCAAGAAATGATGTTAGTCATTACAAGGTTGCTTTGTATTCTCCAGCGTCTAATGCATTGGTCGAGAGGGCTAACCGGTTAGTTAAGGACGCCATTCAGGCAGCTCTTTCGTCTGGTCAGGATGTTCAAGATTTTGTTGAGGCCAAATTATGGTCTTATAATATTTCACCTCATTACACCACAGGAGTTCCACCATTTACCCTTTTGAGGGGTAGGAATGCTCACACCAAGTTGTGTCCCAATTGGTTGGAAAACAAACACGACAAACATAGCCATGTTGACAAAGGTCTTGTGTCTCGTGTGTTACAGAAGCAGAGTCTCATGAAATCTATGCATGATTCAGGGAAAAGTTTTAACAATATGGGATTAAAAGTTAATGATTGGGTTCTTATCAAAAACCCTAAAAAGGTTTCTAAGGGCTTGTCTAAATTTTCCGCTCCTGTTCAGGTCACTGATGTGAGCAAAGGTTCAGCGCTACTTGCCAGTAAAGGGTGGTGGAATAAAAGATCTCTTGTGCATCTTTCTGACTCACAGGTTAGCTCTTTGCTCAAGTTGTCCAAACAGGAAGTTGAAAATGTTGACTGGACTAGCTGGTTGCGTGATCTTACATATTGTGTACCACCTCATGTAGGTGAAGGTAATGCTGGGAAAGCTGTTGCTTCTCGGTGTTTAACCTCACACGTCAGTCAGCGCGAGAGTCCTGCCTCTACGGCTGTTGCAACGACTGGTGATGTTTCTTTGCAAACTGGTGATTTGGGTACCCGTCAGAGAAGATTACCCTCCAGGTTCAATGAATATGTTTTGTCATTAATTTGTAACCAAGACTTTTCATAGGTTCCTTCGCATTTACTTTCAAGTTATGCTTACCATTGTTTTTCTTCACATGTTCATTTATTCGCATTGTTGCTCTTCCTCCACTTTGATCTTTGTGGAGAGGGAGAAGTTGTAGTGAATAGATACTTGAGCTACATCTTGCCAGTAATGAAGGGCACAAGGTGAGACTTGTTCCAGAACCATTGTTTTCTCCGTTCCTTCCTCACCTATCTTGGGATGCCCTTTTGACCTTCTTCCTTTCGGAATGTTTATTTGGCATGAGTATTTTGGTCATCCTTATTGGAGTTTGATGCACCCTATCTTTGAGTGACTTTACTGATTTGGACTTGTTGCTCAACTCTCTGGAGCTATTGTCCTGACTCTAATCTCCTAGCCCCTGAGGTAACTGGAGCATTTTTCTTTACCAGTCTGTGCTACTGCTGAAGTGTTCCACGCTGTGCAGGATTTGTGAGGGGACCTTTATAGGCTCCGACACAATCGTGGGTTGGCCTCTACTTCTGGTTTCATGTCCCCGTAGCGCTTGATGATGTTGCCTTTTGCTCTTGGCGCTCTGCTATCGGGGCGCGCAGGGAGTCCTGTGTGCTGCTAGGCACACCTCTTGTAGTAGGCATGTTTGGCCGTTGCTGCAGTCATCCAAAGTATTCTCAGGCTGTCTGTTGGGCAACTGTCACCGCACTTCTGCATCAGCTGTTTCTCCCGAACCTGTTTGTTCGGTGCGTTTGCCATGAGCGGCTTCAGGCTTACCATGACGGAGTTTCATCGGCGGAGCCTCAGTTCTGTGGTTTCACCTCCCTGGGGCATTGCGGAGCCTGCAACGTTTTCCTGTCACGGGCGGCGGTGAAGAGAGATCTTCATCTTGTCTCACCAGAATCTAGAGCTTCGCGCACCCGCGGCTGTGAGGAATTGGTTGCACTTTCCTTTCACAGCCAGCGGTGGAGAGTGATTCTTATTTGGTGGTCGGCTCCTCAGGCGTCTCTTCAGGACACAGAATATCTTCACAGCGGTGTCGCGTGCGCCTCTCAGTCTCAGGGCATCGATTTCAGCCCATGGTTTCCCCGCCCAGCCTGTCTTCCTCAGAGTGAGGTGAACTTCCTTCTAGGGGTGTTACTGCCAGTCTCCATTCAAGGACATCGAAAGAGGACTATGTTTTGTCACTGATTCGTTTCATGTTCTACTGCTATTTTGCTACTTACTCAGTATTTGTTGTTGATTTATGCTCAATATTTTTATTTTCTCTCTCTCTTCCTAATTAACCCTTTGTTTTTTCCATACAGGTAAATTCATCTGATTTTTTCATTTGGTGTCATTATATTTTCTCATATTTACTTGAGCTTCTTATGTTTGCAGCATACGTATTTCTACATTTTTCTGTGGTATTATTTAGCGTATCATCAGCACCCCCTCTTCGCTCCTGTTCTAATTATTAACAATGGCTGCAGCTAGTAGGAGTCAACCACCACCTTTTTTAAATGAATTAGGTGAGCCAGACATACCTTGGTGGTTTGTTATTTTTAAATCATATCTCATAGCCATTGGGGGTGTTAATTTATCCTCAATTAGGAAACAGCATATCCTACTACATAATTTGGGGATTCATGGAAGAAACGTTTATGAAGATATAATGGGTAGAGAGGTTGATGAGGAGATAGAGGAAGAGGAAGCTGGAGTAGATGTTTATGAATATACGTTGAGAAAATTAGAGGCATATTTCAGAGAAAAAATCAATGTGGTTTTAGAAAGGCACAAATTTTTCAAAAGAGTACAAAGAAAAGAAAGAGTTTCTGCATATGTGGCATTTTTAAGAGGCATGTCAGCTACATGTGAATTTGGCACACTTACAGATTCCCTTATAAGGGACCAATTAGTTAGATGTACGAATGATCAGAAAATACAGGAAGAGCTTCTCACAAGATATCCTGATCTATCTGAAGCCATCAACATTGCTAAGGGAATAGAACATACTGCCTTATGCATTAAGGAGATGAAAACTGTAACAGGTTTTATCAAAGAGAAAGAAGAATTATAAACTCTAGTGAATGAAGAGGTGGTATGTAAAATTAATGAGAAAAATAAGGACGTTACTCATACCAAAACAGAAAATATGCGTTGTTATACATGCAGTAATCATAACCATCTAGCAAATAATTTGAAACGCCCAGCGAGAAATGTTGTATGTAGGAAATGCAACAAAAGAGACCATTTTGCTAAAGTGTGCAAAGCAGCTAGTGATAAGGTACACATGATAAACGGGACTGATGCTAAAGGAGAGGAAAGCAAAGATTACATATTTCAAATTGAGCAAGCGGAGGTTGAAGAGACAGTACAATATCCCACATGCAAAATAAGCCTAGATGGAGTGAGTATTCAAGTTTTTGCTGATTCGTGTTCACCTTATACATTGATTGAGAAAAAATTGTTTGATGAAATGTTTTCTAAGCATGATTTAGTTTTAGAAACAGCAGACATTCAACCTGGAGGATACAACAAAGAACCCATTCCCTTAGAGGGTATGGTGAAAATGCGCATAACATTTAAGGATAGACACACAGTGGGGAAAGTATACATTACTAAGAAGGGGTTAAGCTTATTAGGTTGGAAACACCAAAGAGAATTGGGTATCACTCTAGATTCCAACAATGTAGATCAAGTTTTGTTAGTGGATCCCCCGAGGTAGGCAGCAATCTTTCAAAGGAATTCCCTGAGGTATTTACAGAGCAAATAGGCAGGTTAAAAAATTACATGCACAAAATTATTCTTAAAGAAGGTGCACTCCCTGTTGTTCACAAAACTAGATCTGTACCTCTTTTAATGAGGGAACCTTTAAAATTGGAACTGCAAAAGCTTGTAAGTCAAGGTGTTATAAAAGAGATAGAGTTCAGAATGGTTGGCACCCATTGTTCTCACTACCACAGACAATGGCAAGAACATCCATCTATGTGTAGACTTAAGTTAAGGGACCTTAACGCAAACAACTGGGTGAATAGACATCCCCTCCCGAGGATACACGAGATGTTAAGCAGTATTCAAGATGCTAGGTATTTCAACGTTCTTGATTTATCCTCGGCATAGCACCAGGTCACCCTACATCCAGACTCTCAAATGTTGACTGCGTTCACTACTCCATTTGGCAATTTCAAATTCCTTAGAATGCCTTTTGGGCTAGCTTCAGCCGCTGCAGCATTCCAAAGAATAATGCAACACATACTCAGAGAATGTGCAAAGACATTGTGTTTCTAAGATGACATATTAATATCTGGGTCTAGTGAAAGTGAAAACAATCACGTTAGAAATGTACTATGCAAATTGAAAAATGCTCGTTTCACCACTAAAGAATGCAAATGTAAACTAGGTGTCACTTCTGTTGACTATTTGGGGCACCCTATTTCAGAGGAGGTCATCAAACCCAAAACGGATTTGGTAGAATCGGTACGCAAAGCTCCCACTCCCACCTCAAAAGAGGAGATTAAGTCATTCCTGGGTTTGGCTGATTACATGGCCAAATATATAAGGAATTTCTCAGTCTTGACACAACTCCTTAGAAACTTGCTTAAAAAAGGTACCACATTCTTGTGGGGGGGGGGGAGCATGATTCAGCATTTGAGGAAGTAAAAAATGCCATTGTTAATGCACCATACATTGGTAATTTTCATGTAGAAAGAGAAACCTTTCTAACCACCGACGCCAGCAACAAAGGCATAAGGAGCTACCCTATCTCAGAGAATAAATAACCAGGAGAAAATTGTAGCATTTGCCTCTAGGCCCCCTACTGGGGCAGAGGTTAATTATTCCACAGTGCAAAACCCATAGAAAGTACTGTAAGAGATATGTTATGGTCATACCATACCACACCAAATGTCACTACTGGAGTGGACTATCTCCGTTTGAATTGTTGAGGGGAAGAAAAGCAGGATCAAAATTGTCTCCCAGTTGGCTTTTCCAGAACAAAGTTGTCACCATTGACCCTGTAGAGGTTGGAGAAAGAGTGAGGAGACAACAAAAAGTGTACAAAGACAATTATGACAAGAAATGGGGCACTAGAAGCAAGGATTGGAAAGCCTCACGTGGCAAGCAGTAAAGGTGATAAATTCTATGAACCAGAAAAGATCAAAGAAGTCAAAAACAATGTAGTTATTCTTGAAAATGGTAAAATGTGGAGCATGGATAGACTAACTATGTGTCCATCCAACATGATTCCTGTTGAAGTAGGGGAGAAGGTAATCAGCAAAACCCTTGTTGGTTTGGATCACAGTAGAAGGATGGGTAGACTATCGCGCCCACCCAGCTGGCACAAACATTTCAAAATGTCTTAGATTTGTACTTTGCACAGTACTTATACCATGTCTCTCTTTTTCTGTTCCACCTCCTCCATATAATCTCTTCTTCTTCCCTTTCTCTCCTCCTATCTCCTCTTCCTTTCTTTTCCCTTTTCGGAGGGAGATGTGTTATAATCTATGCTTTGGCCTCTTCCTTTCCACCCTCTCCCCTGGCACCACTTGGCTTCTTCCTTAGAACCCTGAGTTAGAGGCAATTTAGAATGTTGGTGTCTGACAGACGATTCCCAGCTGTACTGGCAAACTGAAGATGTTCTTACAGAGTTAATGAAATAAAGAATTTGGACTTGGGGGGGCGCTAGGTGGCGCACGAGCAATATGGCCTCACTGGTGTGAGGCTCCTGCAGCTCGGTACAATTATCTGGCAATTTATCCTGCCCAAGTGGTACTAACATGCATTTTACCGCACCGAAGTGGTGACTATGATGCAGTGAACCGACGCTGTGATTTTGAAGCGGGTGGCGCATCGCTGACTGCCATTACGACCCCTCCCTGTGAACACCGCCGGAGTGGACTGATTCGCATGGAGCCCCTGCCGGGCGGGACTCGGCACACGAGAGCCGCGGCGCCCACGTGGCAACTGGGCCCCACTCCGGACGCGGCTGGAGCTCCTGACACCTTCAACAACAGGGGTGAGTGCACATCGATCAGCCCCCAGTGAGCGCCCGAGGATTCCCTCCCCAGTTCACCCAGAGAGGCAGAGGCCGTGAAGAGCCTCACTTCCATCACTGCAGCTCCTGTCCCCATACAGCAGCGCACCGACAGCCGCCATTACCACTTGCTGCTCGATCGCGGGCACACAGGCCCCGCTGCTAGCAGGAGGCCGACCGGAGACGTGCTGGGAGCCCCATTTGAGTACCACACGCGGCCTCAATAACGGCCACTTAACGGCTACTGGACCCCTCTACTGCTGCGCTGCCAAATTGCCGCGGGGTGCCTGTAGCGCTGCAAAGACTCCCTTCACCGTGCAGGCGCTCTTTCCTCCAACTCTCTAACTCTCACCGGGCTGGTTACCCGCAAAGACTCTGTCAGCCCAACTGCACCGGTTACCCCTCGCCCAGCCTGTGATATTGGGGACCACTGAGAACTCGAGCCCGCGCACAAAGTCAGCTCCTGAGTGGGTCCCCCCCTCGCCATCTCTGCCGAGTTGACCCCCCCCGCCCCATGCACTACCGGCCACCATTGATCACTGACTCGCATCACCTGCATCTTGGAAGACTGGTTGGGCCGTGGGTACTCAACTGATGGTGTTCCTGCCTTACTTCAATTGGTAACATTGCGCAGCAGCAGCGACCGTCGTCTATGGCCCACCTGGCACTCTACGCCACTTCGCAACGACTCTTGCTGTGTGGCCTGCCTTCACTACCTTAAGGCTCTCCCAGCCCTCCCTCTGCCATACAACCTTATAACTTTGGCAGCTACCCCTCGGATACCATCACAGCTTGCACATCCTGTGCCAATCATCACAGTGGGACTGCATCTTACCAGTGTCTGCCTCCCTCGCACTGCCTCTTTGCTACGGTGCACTCTGACCTGGGGCGCTCGCAGTGTTCAGCACTCCTACTCGCCACTACTGCCTGGAACTGCCTGGGTGGACGCCTACGCTTCCCGAGCCCCGCACTAGGCGAACTACCACCGCACGCTCATCAGCTGGCATCGCCCTAACTGTCACCACATCCTAAATATGGGGAAGCAGACATTAAACAAACCCGGCTAACTTTCGAAACCAAGAAGAGCGGCCGCCTACAGCAGGAGGATCCAGATGTCGCCAGAGACGAACTTGCACCGGGGTCGACCCCCTCACAAGATGATGACATGAAATCCCTTCTTCTAGAGATGCGGCAAAGTCTAATTTCTATCGCAGATAAAATGGACGCTATGACCAACCGGATGAATGCCATTTTTCATAAGTTAGATGGTCATGACGAACGCATCAAAGAAACGGAACGCCGCATCTCAGACGCTGAAGACACCACTTCACATATCCAGACGTATATGGCGCAAATGGACAAACTGCTTAAAATCATTGCTGCGAAAAACGAGGATCTCGAAGCGCGCAGTAGGAGGAATAATATACAAGTTCTTGGCATTCCCGAGAGCACCAACACAGGCAGGATGGAAGAGTACATAGAGAGACTGTTGCGGGACACAATTGGCGCTGAATCCTTCTCTTCCCAATTCATAGTCGAAAGGGCACATCGATCGCTTGGGCCCACGCCACCACCAGGAAGCACGCCGCGCCCCATCATCGCTCGGCTTCTAAATTACCGAGACCGGGATGTTGCCCTCAAGATGGCTCGGGAGAAACGCTAGCTCACTTTCAAAGGAATCATGTTGACTCTCTATCCAGACTTCACGGCAGCTGTGCAGGAGGAACGGCGCAAGTTCATGCCCGCCAAACAAAAGCTTCGTCAAGCCCAAATCGATTATGCTCTCCTGTACCCTGTCCGTCTGCGAGTCACATATCAGGGCAAGCAATCTTTCTTTACTAATTCGCAACAACTGGAAGACTTCCTGAAACGCCTTAAACGCCAAAACAACTCCTCCGCCACACCAGATTCATCATCGAGATCGACCTCTCCAGCCACAGAATAACTGGTACCTGAGACATGCCGCTGCCACCCCATATGACATTTGAGGCACCGCACCGTCACAGGGCCACATGAACTTGATGTACGGATCCGATAGACTGGGTCACCTGTCACTACAAACCAGATAAGTGACACACTAGGGCTATATGACACTTGGCACTGAGCGCCCTTGCCCTCTTTGAGTTTGGCCTTTCCACCGTCCCGATACTCTGAGGGCAGGGAGTGACCGCGCATGAGCCTAGGAGTTCCCCCCCGAGGGTGCTCCCCCCTTGCTCTTTGCTGCAGACCTGTATGCAGATTGTTCTTGGTTTTGTTGGGGTCCTTTGGAGGGGGTGTTTCTTCTGGCATGTTTGGTATGCTTCAGTGGGTGGGAACGGGGCCATTTCGAAGTTTCACACAGCACACGAGACGCAACATAAAAGACAGATACATTATCGGTTTTCCATCCTCTTTACAGAAGTAGTAGTGCCACTGTGCTGTGCATCATGTGCCACCATGCCATATGGCTAGTCCATTACCTCCCCAGAATTTGCATAGCCTTACTTGGAATGTTAGGGGGTTAGGTGACCCGAGGAAGCGACGCCAGGTTCTAGCATACTTAGACCGACACCAAGTCCATGTCACAATGCTCCAGGAGACCCACCTCAATCCCAGACACAATAATACCTTCGCACAGAAATGGGCAGACCACAGAATATTCTCCTCCTACTCCTCATACTCTAGAGGAACAGCTATACTCATAAAAAAAAAGAACTCCCTTTGCCCTGGCTGGTTCAGTACAAGACCAACACGGGCGATACTGCATTGTATGGGGCAGACTGGGTACAGAATTGGTCACCTTGGCATGCTGTTACGTCCCCAATGTTGATTCCCCAGATTTTTTTACCATGCTTTGGGGGAAAATCATGGAGATCAGTTCTACTCACATAATATGGGGGGGGATTTCAATGTCACCCTCAATCCCGCTGAGGACAGGTCCAACCCTGCGCGCATCACTTCAAAAGATCACATAAAGTGCTTCACGGCATAGTGACGGACAACGGATTGTTAGACACTTGGCGCCATGTTCACCCTCACACCACTGAAGGTACACACTTCACCGCTCTGTCTGCATCTTGGGCCCGATTAGATTATTGTCTTCTCTCCCGTGGCTTAGGCCCGTCGATAAAGGCTGTCACACACTTAGCGAGAACATATTCTGACCACTCTCCTGTAAAACTAACACTCACCCCCCCGGGATATGGTATCCCACGCAGCATCTGGAGATTGTCGCCCCTTACGCTGCTCAATGCAGCGTTCCACAGCGAACTAGGACAGGAAATCACTGAGTTTTCAGAGGAACAGGGGTTCGGTGGATAGCGTCGAAACAATCTGGGAGGCCTTCAAGGTCATGATTCGGGGGTTTTGCATCTCGAAAAGATTTGGAGTCCTACGGGACATCCTGGGAACATTGCAGAAATTGGAAGCTGAGCTCAAGGGGCTGGAGACTAGGCTCTCTATGGGTGCTGATGGACAGGCCCAACGCGAGTTTCGTGAAAAGCTCTGACTACACCAGCACTGCCGACCGAGAGACAAGATTCAGGTGTAAATACTGGGTGGCCCGAAAGTATGGCGAAGGTGAGCGCCCTGGAAGGGCTCTGGCAGAGACAATACGGAAGCCCTGCTTCTCTAATTATGTCTTGGAAATTGCGGGTCCTGGGGAAGTGCTATATAGAGACACTGCTGATATACTCAATGCGTTCACCACGCACCACTCTTTGTTATATACCTCAGGCAGGCGATACTCCCTCGATCTTGACAGCTACCTCGAAGATGTGGCTTTGGGAGGGTTGGGTGACTCGCAGAGAGAATTCCTGTGTGCCCCCTTCGAATTGGATGAGATACGGGAAGCCATTATGCACATGAAGTCCGGTAAAGCCCCAGGCCTAGACGGACTCCCCATCGACTTCTACAAAACATACATAGATCAGTTAGCCCCCATTCCAAAGGAGGTATATGAGGACGCTCTGGAGACAGGTACGCTTCCGCCCTCCATGAGAGAGGCGCTTATCACCTCCCTCCTAAAACCTGGGAAGCCAGCGGTTCAATGTGACTCGTATAGACCACTGTCCCTCATTAATTGCGATACTAAAATTCTGGCCAAGGTCCTAGCCAATAGACTAAACCTGCTTATGGAGAAGCTCGTCCTTCCCGATCAAGCGGGCTTCATTCCTGGGCGTGCGACTATACACAACCTACGTACTTTCTTCTCCATATTACACAACGTGGATCCTGACCTGGCTCTGGCGGCAGTCTTTTTAGGCGTCACCAAGGCGTTTGATTCTGTCTAGTGGGATTAACTTCTAGGGGTATTACAACGAATGGGCTTCCCCCCCTATTTCTCTCATGGATAGGTTTGTTATATCGACTCCCAACAGCCAAAGTCCTGATTAATGGCCGATTATCTCCAACCTTCTCCATTACTAGGGGCACCAGGCAGGGGTGCCCACTTTCCCCCCTGCTCTTTGCCCTGGCGGTTGAACCTTTGGCGGCTAAGATACGGCAACATCACCAGGACAAAGCATTACGCTGCAACCTGCGCCAGATACTTATATCCCTCTATGCGGACGATATTACCCTCTATGTTAGGGACCCACAACACAACATAAACCCGTTTCTGCAAGAATTTATTGTCTTTGGGAAACTATCTGGGATCCACATCAATTGGGGGAAGTCGCAAATATTCCCTCTTACCCCCGCGGCCACACAATTCCCACTGGAATGGTGCAACTCAGACATGCGCTACTTAGGGATACACATCTCCAGGGATTGGGAAGAATTAATGCGCCTCAATTATGGCAAGACTCTAGATCACATTGCATGTTGTGTTACTCGATAGATCTCACTGCCGCTTTCCATGGCGGGACGCGCCTCCCTAATTAAAATGGTGCTTCTCCCACAGCTGTTGTACTTGTTCCTTAACATTCCGTATCACCCCGGTAGACACTTCTTTAAGGCGCTGCGTTCAGAAATGATCAGATTAATATGGGGAGTCAAACAGCCACGACTACAATGGAATATACTCACCAGGCCTTATTCCCTGGGGGGATTCGATGTCCCGAATTTTGAACTGTACTACACATGTGCCCAAGCGCACTACGTTTATTATTGGTTCAACCCATCCAAATACATGCCACAGGTTGCAGTAGAACAGTGGCTGGCAGACCCTATCCCCCTAGCGGGCATGGTCTGTGCTGCCTCTCAGCCACGGGACAAAACACCCACGCCGATTACGTGCAAGGTTGATGCCTGGAACCGCATTCTGAACCTGCTACGAGGCCCATTGCTTTACTCACCATTACTCCCACTATTATATCATCCCCGTATGCAACTACTTCAGGAGATGGGGTTTCTCAAGCTCCTTGAGCAGACGAAAATCATAACCTGGGGTGACCTTTATCATAACGGGACGTTCCGATCACTAGAACAAATATTCCATGAAGTCCAACCATCTCCATTAGATGTATTCCTTTATGTACGGCTCCGACAAGGTCTGCGATGCATTACCCCAGCGTTCCCTCAAGAACCCCCTACTTTGTCCCCTTTGCACCTGATCTTACAAGCTACCTCCCCAGGGCATGTTATTTCCATACTCTATCATACTATACACACTCAGCAGGAGGTGGCACCATGCCCCGCTCACGCGCACTGGAACACAGAGCTAGGCTATGAGCTCACAGATAAACATTGGACATATTGCTGTCTCCAAACAGAACAAATCTCAGCAAGCAGCAGACTGCGCATTACACATTTAAAATTTTTACATCGCCTCTATTACACTCCAGTTAAAATGTACAAATATAAGCTGAAAGACTCAGATCACTGTGATAGATGTAGCTCTGTAGGGGCCGATTTCCTCCATCTAGCCTGGGACTGTCCCGGTGTAAATGAGTATTGGAGGCAAGTCTTCGAGGCGTTGGAACAGATGACAACACTGTCCCTGGAGCGCACTCCATTAGTAGCTTTATTGGGCTACACTAAATTAATCATTAAACCTTACCGCCGTTACCTTACAACCGCTCTGTTAATGGCTAAACGCCGTGTTGCTTGCAGGTGGGGCAGAGGGAGAGCGCCGAAGTTTAAAGACTGGCTCTCCGACTTAATATACGGTCAGGAACAACTGAATAATTACGCAGAATTACTCCCCTTGGCATCACGGCCTAAAGATATTTGGGACCCTCTGAAAAGCTACCTCATAACTCATCCCTTAGCAGCCCCTGCTGCCACTGACGAAGTACACAACAAAAAACAATGTCTCAACTGGAGGATAATTAAAAGAGGTCAATTTAAAACAGTGAAATAAATCACAAAGAGGAAGGGGGACAAGGGAAGGGAGACCACAACGTGAGAGTAGGGTGAAGTAAATTAAACTATAATTCCGTAAGTAGTTTAATAAGCACTACAGTACATCATTATACAATGACCATGACACAACGTGAGCACTGGGCGTGCTAGTGAAGGTGGACGGCGCAGTGACATAAGTGTGCGAAAAACAGCGTGAACAGCGAAAATAAGTAAATTAAAGGTGGTCAAAAAAATGCAGAATATATACAGTTTATATATACAAGATAGTCAGAAAATTTAATTTGACCACAATAACGCCTGTGTTCTAGGCTGGATAGTCGACGGCGTTTCAACCTGAATGATTGCAGGTCATCATCAGGACAATGGTCATTAATTTGACGGTAGTGCTCTAGTAAAAGAGCGAAGTGGACGTGAGGCATCACGGAGGGATCACGATCTGCGATTTCTTCAGGGTGGCTTGTGAAGTCCAAGATGTAGGTCCAGAAGCGCGATGGCAAAGTAAGGGGGGGGAGGAAGGAATCCAATATCAGCCCGGTTGGTCCACTTTATTCGCCCTCCTGTTACTTTCGGAAGTGGACGCTTTATTCGCCCTCCTGTTACACAGAGGTTTCGTTCCTCTGGCACGGTGATTCATTCCCCCCTCCATTGCGCTGCGGACTCATTGGAGACCGCCCTGACTACGTTTAACAAACAAAATTATCCTCACCGCCCACCAACCGGGCTGATATTGGATTCCTTCCTCCCCCCCCCTTACTTTGCCATCGCGCTTCTGGAGAGCCTTTCTAATAAATGTAAGATCTCTACCCAAACATGCTACTGAAATTTGGGATTTAATGAATTCACTCCCTGAGTATGGTTTCCCAACGGAAACATGGCTTAAAACCTTCTCCACACCGTCTATCACTCTAGCTCTCCCGAAAAGTATTGAATACTAATCTAAATAGGCATAGCAAAGTGAGAGGAGGCGTTGCGATTGTTTATAAAGCATCTTTGAAAATAGTCATTATGGACACAGTCTCGGATGATTCTATAGAGATCTGTATTTTTAAGATGGAACTCTCACCCCAGGACTGCTGGAAAGGTGCTTTGGTATACCATCCTCCAGGACTGCTTAAGGATTTCTTTTTAAAATTGATGGAAAGGATTACTCCCCATGTCATCTCTTCCAAACAATTTCATTTATTAGGAGACTTCAACATCCTTAGTGAAAGTAGTGTGAGTATGGACTCGGTCCATTTCATTGAAGATATGGCTTCTCTAGATTTGGAAAAGATGAATGTAGGAACTACGCACTCCACAGGTCATACTTTAGATCTTATTCTCACTAATTCACCCCGTATACACTCTGACCCCCCCCATGCCCTGTGGTTTGGTCGGACCACTCCCTGATTAATTTTCAGTTAAATAGTATCCAATTGACGGGCATGCCTACCCCTCCCACCTGCAAGACTAAGAGATAATGGCATAAGATTACAGAGGAGGCTTTTGCTAAGGAGTTCGTACCCCCCACTTTTGATAAACCTGGTAATATTAATACTAGGCTAAACGAACTGCATGAAGCCATAAAATCAGTTACTGATAATTTGGCTCCACCTAAGAAACAGCATTTTAACCCCCAAAGAAAGCATGCAGCTTGGTTCACTCCGAAACTTTGTAGAGATAAATCTAATTGCAAGAAACTGGAGAAGACGTGGCGAAAAACTCAAACTCGGACAGAGAAAGAAACGTTTAAAAACACTGCAGCTCTTTACCATAAAAAGATCAAGATTGCTCGGAAAGGCCATATCCCCTCTCAATTAAGCTAAGCTGGTAACTCTCCGAAGAAACTCTACAAAATTCTTAAATCGTTTACGACCCCTAGGGCCTTCGCTAATTCAGTCTCTCACTCTCAAGATTTATGTGATAACATCTCCAACTTTTTTTAAGAAAAAGTCAACAAAATATACAATAAATTCCCAAGTGATTCCGATACACTAGATACTTCTACCTCACTTCCTCTAGTTTCCTAGAGGAACAGACGCCGCCCTAGTGAGCTTTCCGTTTTTGCAGGTATCTAAAGTAGAAGAGATGCTAAGAACAGCTTAATCGGGCTCTCCTAACGATTTAATGCCAACTAGCTTGTTTGCCTTATTGACTAAGCATCGCGCTTCTTCCCTCTGCACTTTATTCAACTTATCCTTGAGTGAGGGGAAACTACCCCAGGTATGGAAAGCGGCTCAAGTGCTTCAGATTTGTAAAAAGGCCAATGTACCCACAACAGAATTATCAAACTATCGTTCCATTTCACTTCTTCCGCTCATGAGCAAACTACTTGAAGGACATATTAATGGGAAGCTTATGGAGTACTTAGAATCCAAGACTGTCTTGACTCCTCGCAGTCTGGTTTTAGACTAAATTATTCCACCGAAACTACTCTTTTAGGTGTTACAGATTTTATTAGACTGTCCATGGACAATAACAAGGCAGTATCGTTAGTGCTGCTGGACTTGTCCACAGCTTTCAATACAGTATCCCGCCATAAGCTACTTCAAAGACTATGAAATTGGAATTCAAGGGCCTGCACTTCAATGGCTCTCAAGTTTTTTGGAGCAGCGGACACAGACAGTTAATTTGGGTCCCTTCCGCTCTTGTGTCAGACCTCTCACGAAGGGGGTGCCACAGGGCTTGTGCCTCAGCCCCACACTATTTAATGTGTACATTATTAGAGACAATGGGTTTACTCCCTTCTTGTATGTTGACGACACCCAGCTTCACTTTTCATTTGATGACAGATCGGCTGCAACCAACATTCTTTTCGCTGAAGGCATGAAAGCAATTTCTGGCTGGCTGATGAAAAACTGTCTCCAGCTTAATGCTGATAAAACAAAAATTTTAATGTTCGCTAGTTCACAAATACTGTGGTCCCCTGACTGATGGCCGTAAGAGTTAGGCCCTGCCCCCATCCCTACAACGACTGCAAAGAACTTGGAAGTCCATCTAGATCACTCTTTATCTATGAGAGATCAAGCAGCATCTACTTCAGGCACCTGTTTCTATACACTGAGGCTTCTAAGGAGTGTGTTCCATCTCCTCCCTTTATCATTATGTAAGACCCTGATTCAAGCCTTAGTAATCAGTCGCCTTGACTACTGTAATGCCCTCCTAGCAGCATCAAATGAAGCCGTGCTGAACAGGTTGCAAGTGGTTCAGAACACGGCAGCACGGCTGGCCCTCAATATGCCTCCTAGAACAGCCTCTCTCCCGTTATTAAGACGTCTCCACTGGCTCCCCAATCGTAAAAGAATAAAATTTAAAATCTGCTGTTTGATCCATAAAGCACTTAATGACAGAGGACCCAATTCACAAAAGTAATCTGAGATAAAATCCTAACTTTACGACTTTCGGTATTCACAAAAGGCATTTAGGAAAAGCAAAGTTAGGATTCCTAACTTTACTACTCCTAAACTGAGAAAATCCTAATTTTACGACTTTCGTTATTCACAGTTTAGGAGTAGTAAAGTTAGGAATCCTAACCTTACTACTCCTAAATGCCTTTTGTGAATACTGAAAGTTGTAAAGTTAGGATTTTGTCTCAGTTTAGGAGTAGTAAAGTTAGGAATCCTAACTTTACTACTCCTAAATGCCTTTTGTGAATACCGAAAGTTGTAAAGTTAGGATTTTGTCTCAGTTTAGGAGTAGTAAAGTTAGGAATCCTAACTTTACTACTCCTAAATGCCTTTTGTGAATACCGAAAGTTGTAAAGTTAGGATTTTGTCAGATTACTTTTGTGAATCGGGCCCAGAGGCCCTACCTATTTGGCGGAAAAACTCACTCGCTACCTACCGAGCAGATCATTGCGCTCTGGGGAGAAGGCCCTTCTTATGGTCCCTTGGGTTAACAAACTCTACTCTGGTGGCAGAACTTTCTCCTACCTTGCTCCATGATATTGGAACTCGGTCTCTATCCACTCACGTAAGTGTTCTAATTTACTAAAGTTCAGGAAACTCTTGTAAACGGAACTCTTTAACAACTGATCCCTTTTCCTAGCTTTCATACCTCCATTTACAGCGCGGAGATACCCCTTTGGGGGTGAGTCCTGTGCTCTGTAAGTTCTTTCATTCATTCATTCATTCAAGCGAGCATGTCAGGTTGCGATCTCCCGATGGATGGCGATCCACAGACCTCTCAAATTCTACATGCAATTCAGGACCTCAAGGTCACTTTGGAGGGCAAGATGGGAGAACTTAAGGTTGACCTTGCATTAATTCAATAAGATCTCCAAAATACTACCCACAGAGTCACTGAGGTGGAGAGCAGGGTATCAGAGACTGAGGCCACAATCAAATTTCTTGAACAACACTTGGTCACTCTGCAGCGCCTAGTGGGGCAGCTGGAGGCCCGTGCTGAAGACATGGAAGGAAGGTCTAGAAGGAATAATCTCCACATGGTTGTCATTTCTGAAGGAGCGGAAGGCTCCAAGTCAATGAACTTCATGTGGGACAGGCTGGCCAACTGGTTCCCCTAAGAGGATGTGTCAAGCTGCTACATCGGGGAGCGAGCATACAGAGCACTGATTGCTAAGCTCCCCATCGGCGCCCCTCCTACACCATTTATTGTGCGAGCCCTCAACTATGCCAATAGAGATACTATCCTCAGGGTGGCATGCAAGGTCGGCCAACTGACATATCACTCCTCCCCAATGATGATATTCACAGACTATACCTTGAAAGTACAAAAATAACGCCGTCCCTTCCAGTTAGCTAAGCAAAAACTGAAAGCCATGGAGAACACCAACCTGCTTTATTTCAAGCCCACCTCAAAGTAATCTTCCAGGGCAAAATCCTCTTTTTTGACTCTCCTGAGGCATTCTGGGACTGGATCGAGGAGAGACCTCTGCGACGCACAACAGATGCTGTACTTCCCATCGGGGTGGCAATGGTGGACCTCCAAGAGAATGGTGCCTGGTCTTGAGAAAATGTTAGCGGCACAGAGAGTGGAGGGCCAGGTCTCAGGGTCCTGACCGCACCGCCTCCGAAGGGGACTCACCCACACCAACATATGGGCGCTCAGTGCTTTCTGGCACCCATGACCCACCACAGCTATCACCAGCTGCCAATAAAGTACAATAAGGGTTTCAACAGTGGGTGATATACACATGTTTCATATTGCTTGGGGCTTTGCTGTTCTGTTGTTCAAAACCTCCATAACTCTATTTTAGTTGGGGATGGTTTGTGTTGGAGTGGGGGATAAGGGATGACACACATCACACAATAGCCCTGTTGACTTCGGTGCCTAGTCGCACCACAACAGATACTTCCACTTCATGAAAAATAGGAGGGAGTGTGGGCGGGGGGGGGGGTGTTGGGGTATTGTAATTGGTTGTGTTTTTCTTTCAGGTACATAAGTTGAGTATGGCGGTAGGTGGGACATATACGATCCTCGGACACAGAACACAGACACACTTACGCCATGGCTGAGCCTAATCATCATAGGGGCCCTGAGCAAGGACACGTGGCCCCGAATACACTCACAATCCTGTCCTGGAATGTAAATGAGATGTTAGATAAAGTCAAGAGAGAGACAGAGTGGCCCTGAGCACAAACGCGGACATTGTGATGCTTCAGGAAACCCATCTTTTGGTCAATTAATGCCCCTTCTTGGCCCATATTAGCTACACCCAGGTGTATCACTCCGGATTCCACCACGTCTCTTAAGGCACAACCATCCTAATTCAGGGACATGTCCCTTTTGCAGTCTCCAAGGTATGGCACGATGGACTAGGCCACTACGTAGTGGTGGCACTCTCCACAGACACCCCCTCTCACTGATCTGCATCTATGCACCACCCCGCTCACCTCAGAATTCCTGGTTAAACTTGGGGACCTTATATGGGAACTGTTAGAGGCGCCATGGTTAATAGGTGGTGGCTTTAATGGGGTGTGCAACATAACCCTTGACCGTTCTTCGACCACTTCTGGGACTGCCTGCAGGCCTATGCTCCTTGCTACCTTTGCACTCAACTGGAACCTGACAGATGTGTGGCGGGCACACCACCCCAGAGTAAGGGGATACACTTTCTACTCGGGAGCACACTACTCCTTTTCTCAATTAGACTACTTTTTCATGCATGACCGGGAGAGCCATCAGGTCCTTGATGTTAGATTGTTAGCCCTGGGACTCTCCTATCACTCTCCGGTGGGGAGGAAGTTACCTTGGGGCCTTAAGAGGGTGGGGTTGAGATGGCGTCTAAACTGCTAGTACCTTTAAAAAAACGGCTTTTGGGAGTTGTGCCAACACAAGTGCCAGCAATTCTTTGCTGATAATAGGGGATCTGTGACTTCCCACATTACACTCTGGGAAGCTCAGGAGGCCACACATCGGGGTGTATCATCAGTTACTCCAAAGGTCAAAAAGACAGGGATCAGTGGAAGGTCAGGGACCTCGATAGATTGCATACTTGACCTAGAGCGCCAATACATGATATCACAGCAGGAATCCCTCTTGCGAGACTCGCTACATAGTCAGACCTTGCTCCGACAGGCACTCATTCAGGAGGCGAGGGATATATGGCTGGCCACCCGCAGTAGAGTCTACCAATGAGGTGATAAGGCCAGTAAGATGCTGCACTTGCTGTGGACCTCCAGAATGGTGGGAGGTCCAGTGGCTTACTTGCTGTCAGAAGACGGTTTAGGGGTGACTAATAACGAGCCCATTGCGAATGTCCTGCAGTCTTCTACTGTTAGTTGTACAATGCGGACCCCTTGAGCACCCGCACAAACCTACCTCGATTCATATCAAATCTGCCGATGCCTCGCCTAACTTCTGAGGAGCGTGAAGCGCTGGAGGCAGATGTTACCTGTGATGAGCTGTGCGCAGACTTGGCTCAGCTGCATGCTGGTAAATCACCGGGTCCCAGTGGTTTTCTAGCTGGACTGGACTGCTACTACTAGGGACCCTCTAGGAGTCCCAGGAGTTAGTGAAAGGAGAACTGCCCCAGATCTTAGAACCGTAGAGATTGTGGTGATATTGAAGCCAGGTACGGAGGGCATGAACTGCAGAGATTTCAGGCCGATCTCGCTCCTGAATTCAGAAGTGAAACTCTGGACCAAAATGCTAGCTATCCGTGTAGAAGGAGTCATTACATAATTTCGCTCTATGCCGATGACGTCCTCTTGTTTCTGGATGATCCGGATGTATCGGGCCCCATGGCTCTCCAGATCTTGAGTATCTTCGAATTCTACTCTGGCCTTTAGATGAACGCCAAAAATCTGCCCAGTGGATATGCCATGTGCCCAGTGGATATGCTATTGCTGAAGGGGATACTGAGCCTCCCCTTGGGTTTAAGCACTTGACGGTCTATGTCACCGAGGACGCAACACAATCTTTTGAACGGATCCTGGCACCCCAGTTAGCTGGCCTTGGACGTGACGTTAAGTTCTGATTCACTCTCTCTGTCCCTCTTGGGACGCTCTGCTATTTTTTAAATAATCGCTGTGCAGTGCCTACTCTACCAATTACAAAACCATCCATTCCCGAAAGATAAAAACGTATTCTGTAAGGTCAATACACAAATCAGACTGCTGCTATAAGGTCGTGGTGTGCCCCATAATGCTCTGGGGAAATGCTACAAACTGGCTGTTGAGGGTGGGATAGCTACTCCTGACATGCTCCTATACTACTGGGGGGGTGAATCTGCTCATCGTAAAAGAATGGTGGTTTGGGGGTTTTGCAGACCCGGCGTATGCAGAAGAGGGATGGATACTGGGGAGCTAAGACCTCCCAAACCTGCTGTATGGTGGAGCTGTTCCTACAGCTCTCCCGTCTGCCACACAAGTAGTGTTGAGGGTATGGAATACAGCCCTAAGGACTGTGGGATGGGTTGACCGTCTCACATTAGAGACCCCATTGTGGCAGGGCACTAGACTCCCACAGGTGATGGCCCTACAAGGCTTCTCGGCCTGGGACATCATAGTCATCTCAACATTGGGAGATGCGCTTCACAATGGGATGCTTTTTCCTTCCAGGACCTGCAGGGGGAGTATGACATGCACCACACGCAGTTCTTTCGGTATCTGCAGCTCCGCCACAGCCTTCTCCCTACTATACAATCAGTGAAAGATATCCCCGAATTTCTCCACTGGAGGCCAAAATCCTCCTCACAAACCTCAAGGAGCATAGCACTGGGGTGTTTCTTTGAAGCAGCTAAGTGTTTTACAAATCCCAGTGATTGATTGATAAAATGTTATTGCACAATGTACTAGATTCAATGGTGGGGGTGTGGAGGGAATGGGAGGGCGATCTGGGCCAATTGGATGACGACAACTGGAGAGTGGTGGTGGAGGCCCAGAGAGATGCAATAATAGTCTCCCAATTTAATTAATTCAGCTGAAAGTGTTCTACAGAGTATATTATACCGGAGTCAGGCTCCATCGCATGGGCCTCAACCCCCTCAGGAATTGCCTGAAGTGCGATGATCCACAGGGAGACCTACCTTACACATTTTGGCACTGCACGGTGTTGGCCCACTTCCGGGCTGAAGTGCTGGTGTGACTCAAGAGACTGCTGGGATGGGGTATTTCCCGAGACCCCAAATTAATCCTTCTCCTTATCACAGATGAACTGGCGGGAAGATGCTATCAGAGGGCGCTTCTGTGGTTGGGCCAAATTGTCGCTAAGAAGGACATTGCTAGGGCTTGGAAGGGGACAGAGCCCCCAGCCCCCCTTTGGAAATCTGGGCCAAGGGCATGGATTACTGCATGGGATTGGAACGTCCGATATATTTGTCACTGGGCTGTCCCCAGAAACACTTCAAGATCTGGAAGGATTGGGAAGAATACAGAGGGATACAGTTAGAGCCCTGCACAGACAGGCCATGGCCTAATAACAGGGATATGGGACTCTGCAATGTAGACACTCTCAATGCACAAACAAGGAGATCGGGCCACTGCCTGCTATAATGTTGTCTGTGGCTTTGGTGATTTGGGCAAGGTGGTAGTTTCACTGCCTTTTTACTGTATTACAATGTGGTATTGTACTTTATACGTTTACCGCATTCAACGCGCCACTTCTTTCTTGAGCTGTAAAATCAATAAAGGTTTTTTTTTAAACCTGCATTTTTAAGACTGTCGTGTAGCTATGACATTCTTCCACATTCATCAAGCTTTAATGTTTTGCTTACTGGCATTGATGGTGCTTGTGGCAGGTGCTTTAAAATCCAATTCATTTTTGGTGTCTAGTTAGCGGTGGAAAGATGCGGGCTCTTTGAACTGGTGTCAATGCTTCAGAGGTTGGTCTGTGTTAAGTATTTTACCTCTTTGCTGATAATGCTAGGAGGAGACAGTACAATACTATGATGGAGCAGGATAAATGAAAAATGTTTAACCTCCTAATAATTTACGTAAAATAATTAATAAACATGTTCGTTTAAGTAAATAACCAACAATGTATGTTACATGTGAAGGGTAAAGGTAACACGCTATTTTGTGTGCAAATTAATCTACTTATAATTGTTGACGTGTCTAACATAAACGTAATATTTGCGTAATGAAAATGCATGATTTGTGCTTTAAAAATAAAACGTGTGGTGGCAAAATAAAGCGATGGTAAGTAAGGGACGGCTTTATATGTTGCTTTTTGCTAGGTAATACCTAATTGGGGTACGTAGAATGATGGGAGGGAAACAAAAGGGTTTATATTCTTTATTTTAACAATATTTTGTTTATCTTTATAAATAGTGCGCTTAGGCCTGTTGAGCAGCGATATAAAATGGCCGCCATGAGCTAGAATACGTATGCGCATGTGGAAATGTAGACAAGGAGAAAAGCCGTGAACTAGAATGACACGTGATCGCTCCAAGAGCCTAGGATGAAAGCATGGTCAAGGCTATTGTGACCTTACTGAGTAAATGTGTGCCAAGATGGATCAGCACGAAGCGTGAGAAGTCGAAATGAATAAATGGACAAAAGAACTGTTGAACCTAGAATGTATTGGAAAATGATACAAGTTGGACTGATCGAAAAGGATGCGTAATGTCACGAACTGTGGAAAACAATGCAAGTATGGACATTCCACAAAGAACTGGTTAGAACAAGGAAGTTTGATAAGAAGATGTATATGGACTGAAACGGACCAATGAGAGAATCACGCCATAAAGATGCAACATTTTTATTTAGTAAGCTAGAATTAGGGTATAAGAAGACCTACTCTTGGTGGGGAGGGGATTGATGCTGTTGGTTGATGCTGCTGGTTGCTGAGAGATGCTTTTTGCTGTTTTTGGCTGCTGTTAGCTGCGTAAGGAGTTGCTGCTGCTGATGCTGACGAGCTGATGCTGCTATTTTATATTTTTTATTGAGTACAAGATGCTGCTTTTGGAGAAATTTTACTCCGGATAGATTTTCCATTTAGAACTATTAGACTTTTATTCTTAAAATACTGAAGAGGAAATGAACGAGAAGGCCTGTTTTTCCAGAACAGATAGATAGAGATTTTGGGAGTTCTTGCTGTGACGAACTTTATTTTTCCATCTAATAGGTATGCATTGCAATTTCAATTTATTCTTATAATGATGATAAATGTAATAATCTGAATAATAAACCTAAACTTATTTCTTGCTTCAAAACTTTATATAAACTTTATTACTCTTTAAACAAATGACTCAGTGGTTCTTTAGCTCAATGATTAATGTAAAATGTTAAAAGGTTATTGTGATTGAGCTGGTCTTAATCACCATCAACTGATTCTACTAGTTGGTCCATCGACCAATGAGCGGAATACCTTAAAAGCAATGAGAAATATTATGTCGTGTTAAAAAGAGGTATCCCGTCTCCTTCCAGCGAATCGTTCTACTGTTTTCTCCTAGGTTGATGATGGAAGAAATCCAGGGAATAAATGAGTGAGTGAATGCATATGCGGTGTTATGGGCCCCACCGTCATATGGATATAATCTGTGTATTGGAGGGATAGTTGTACCTGGATGACAGAGTCATATAGGAGAAGAATTTTTATTGTTAGCGCTGGATCAGATTTCTTGGTAGCAGAGTTCTGGTTACTATAGATTAGTTTGGTGATTATTGATAAATTCATGTCTAACACTTTATGTTGAGTCGCGTTATGTTATATGTAAGTTTTCACGCTTCTGGGAAGTAGGAAGTGGAACACGTGTGGCAAGAGAAGTCACATGGAATAGTGCATTGTCTGAGTTCATATTGGTGATAACACAGGTTGTGTTATGATAGGGTCATTTTCCGCATAAAAGGTGTGTAAGTGAAATAGTGACCGGTTTTCTTGTGAAACTCTGGCCTTAATTCTCAGGAGCAGTATAGTCTCCACATGTGTTTTATCCCCAGAGAAACAGGTTTACCGCTTGCTTGAAAGAAGGGTAAGGTAGAGGGAAGTGCTACTTTATCGGCGAAACAGAAAAATTCTGTGGTAGGGTAGAGGTAAGCGCTGCCTACTGGAAAATACAGAATTCTTGTGTAAATGGACAAAGCTTTCTCTTTGCTTTAGCGAATCAGACAATGGAAATGTGTTTTAAATGTTGTAACTAACGAAGAATTGTTGAAAAAGAAATTGCCGATAAATTTGTAAAGGAGGGGTCAAGAGCAGAGCTGACGTAGACAAGAGCCGCGCTGGGATTGGACAGTGCGCTAGTCATACAGAGACAGGAGCAGAGCTGACGTAGACAAAAGCCGCGTTGGGATTGGACAGTGCGCTGTAGACAGAAACTGCTGTGATTGGAGTGTTGGTGTGAGTCGCGCTAGTATTGGTCGAATAGACTAGTGACGTGGAAGTTTGTGATTGGAGTGTTGGTGTGAGTCGCGCTAGTATTGGTTGGAATAACGCATAGAGAACAGTGTTGAATTGCGGATCGTTTGAGGAGAGAAAGCGATTGTGAATTATGTCTTATTATGAGTATGGTAGAGAGAAAACTTCATGGATGTCGAAAGTTAAGAACTTTTTAAGAAAGACAAAAAGGTAGTGACTAGAGAGGGACAAGTAATTCCTCCGCCGAAATCACCAGCTTCGCACATGATGCTGAAATATGGATATCATGCATATGGTTAGAAAATTGGACAAAATATACCAAGAATGATGGAGCATTGGCTTTCCCTGAGAATGGTTCATTTAGTGTAGTGGTACTTCGGAATTTGAGAGAGAAGATGGCAATGTTAGAACCTAGACCTAGACCGACACAGTTTGAAGCTTTAAGTGAATGGGAAGATGAGATGTATGAACGAGAGAGATTCAGAGGATTAAAGAATCATGAGTTTGTGCCTGGAAGGTTATGGGGAGTAAATCATGAGGACAGAATAAAGCGTTGGAGATGTGCTAATATGACAGGAGGTTTGTTTCCAGCTTTTACAGTTGAGGAAGAAGCAAAGAAAAAGTGTACAGAGAAAAAGAAACATGTGGTTATGGAAAAGTATGGGTATGGTGGTAGTGAAACGGAAGATGAATTGCTGGAAGATATTTTAAACAGAAACCCACCTCCATACCAACAGACTTCTGCGGTGGTGACACCTAATGCATCGCCAATGGAAACTGGGAGGAATAAAATTTCCGAACGAAGAGATGAGATAAATAGGTCACAAGATCAATTAAAAACTTCACAAAATGAAGAGATAGAAAGTGACAATGCAACTGAATTAGCAAAAACCACAAGAGAATTAACTGAAAAGATAAGAGAATTGACAAAGAATATGGAAGCTGTAACTGTACCAGTAACGATAGGTCCAGTAATGCCAATTTTTGAGAATCAGAAAATTGATGAACGTTCTTTAGTGATTCCTATGAATTCACATTTGCAAAGAAAAAGAGAAGGGATGGAACTGGACAATGAAGGTGCACACCATTTGGTTAGTACCTATAGACCAAGCCCACCTACTAATTTGACGATAAATGAGAATGAGTTCAGGAGAATACCTATGGGAACGAAGTCTGCATCAGGGACACCAGAAAGAAGTAACAATTGGATAGAATTAAATAGTACGCCTGTAGGTCCGACTCCAGATGAGTTAAATGAATGGATAAAAACGCTAAAAACAGAAAGAGACAGAAGTAAAACCATTAGATGTAATTAGGTTAAAAATAGACATGGAAGAATTGATTTTAGGAACGATTGGTACAGAAAAATTGAAAAATTATCAGGATGATGAGAATATGTTTTTGTGCAAAAGTCTAACATGGAGAGCTAAAAATTTACATGATAAATTAGAAGAAACAGCGAGTGAACTAGGAGTAGAATTTGCAAAAGTGAGGACGTTGCAGAAACCATATAGAGTAGATTTTTGTGAGAAAGATATAGAGAATCTAAACACATCAGGACGATTGACCCAAATAAAAGAATTAATTGTTTTACTGACAAAATGGGGTGATGTGGATAGATGGAGAAGTAGATGGATGAAAAAGAATGAGAAAGTAACAGATAAAGCATCTTTGGCTTTTGCAGTGACAGATAAGGAACCAATTGTAAGAGAGTACCCGATGAGAGAAACTCCAGGAGGTAGTTATGTGCATGTTCCATGGTCTAGACAGGATATACTGTCATTTACAAATGATTTCCCAAAGTTGAGAGAGAAGCCAGTAGAATGGTACAGACAAGTGGAGAGATTTGTTAAAGTTTCAAAGGTGTTGTGCATAGACTTGGATGGATTGTTTGATATAGTAGTGCCAGCTGATTTGGGGACAGAATGTAAGATTACTATTGATTGGCCAACTGTAGAATATCCAAGGGACACTAAAACAGGAGCGCCAGGACCAGAAGTGATGAGAAAGTACGATCAAGTAATTACCTTTTTGAAGAATAAGATTCCACCTAAAGAAACGGATTGGGTAAAAATAGACAGAACCACGCAGGAAAGCAAAGAATCAGTGCATGCTTACTATGAGAGACTTTTGTTAGTTTTCAAACAATATAGTGGTTATGAGACACTAAATGAGAAGGATATGAGTCATTTTGTATATAGATTTGTATATGGGTTGAAACCAGAGATAAGTGAGATGATTAAACAGCATATGATTTGTTGGCAGAATAGCACAGTCGATGAGGTTTTGAGATATGCTAAGTATTGCAGTGATGATATTGAGAGTAGACAGCGTAAATTGAAAGAGAAAGCCATGTGGGCACAGGTGAAAGTTGCAGAGAAGCAAGAAGCTCAATTGAGTAATACAGGTAATGAAGCAGGACAGGCTAGATTTCGACCAAATATAGGCAAAGGAAAAGGACAAATGAGCATAGATGAGGCAAAGAAAAAGTGGCCATGCCACAACTGCGGAAAGCTAGGGCATTGGAGAAACAAGTGTAAATTTCCTCCTAAACTTAATGCGGAAAATCAATCATTAAATTCACAGGTGCAGAGTGAGGTAGTTACTCCACAGTCAGGTGCCACAACCACCACTTCCCAAGAGTGTTAACCAACAGAAATTCAGTGCAGAAACAGGATTCTACGGAGGAGAGCAGGTAACACAGTTGCCGCGTGCAGCTGCCATTTCTCAATATTGGTTACGACAGGATGAGGATGGGACGGATGAAAGCTTCTGACGGTGCCTAGGAGAGGGGGAAGAGTGCGTGCTTGGCGCAACTCTAGAGGTAGATCAAGCAGGTCCATTTGTGGATGGAGAAGTGAATGGTGCAAATGTAACATTCCTTGTGGACACTGGAGCTACCCGTTCTACTGTTAGGTCAGTGGAAATTCCAAACCTTCCTCTCTCAGGTGAACATATCCAAGTAGTTGGAGTATCGAATCAGCAAATTAAGACGCCTCTTACTAAATTAGTGGAGGTAAAGATTGGTCCATTTAGTGAAATGCACCGATTTGTGGTATGTGATTGTAGTCCTTTGAACCTATTAGGACGCGATCTATTGTGCAAAATGAATTGCACTATCTATTGTACTCCAGATGGAATTGCATTTCAGACCCCAGATGAAGATGTATTGTATAAAATGACACTGGTAAATTTAGAACCAGAAGTAAATGATTTGTTTCCTGTATTTGATGCAGAGAAAATCCCAATTGAACTGAAAGAGACAGTGAAAGAGGAAGTGTGGGACTTTACAGGAGAAGATATAGGATTAATGAAAGAAGTAGATCCTGTTAAAATCTCCGTAAAGAGGGAACGAGTTACCCAAATACGCCCCAGTATAAATTGACACCAGAAATAATTGAAGGAATAACGCCAGTAATAAATAAAATGGTTGAACAAGGGATTCTAAAAGAAATAATGAGCAGTCCATGTAATTCGCCAATAATGGGACTGAAAAAGCCAAACGGAACATATAGAATTGTACAGGATTTGAGGAAGGTAAACAAAATTGTAGTGCCTTGTTGCCCAATAGTACCGAACCCTGCTGTGATTCTATACCAGATTCCACGTGAAGCAGAATGGTACACAGTAATTGATTTATGTCATGCATTTTTCTCTATTCCATTGCATCCAGATAGCCAGCCATTATTTGCGTTCAGGTTTGGAGAGCGTATTTTGGCATGGTGCCGAATTCCTCAAGGGTACACAGAAAGCCCCTCAATCTTTAATCAGATTCTAAAGAAATCCTTGGAAGATTTAAAAATGCCAGAGAAGTCAGTGATTGTTCAGTATATTGATGACCTACTGGTGGCATCAAAAACGAAAGAAGCATGTGTCAATTATTCAATTGCTTTGCTGAATCATTTAGCCAAAAGAGGACATAAAGTGTCCCCATCAAAATTGCAGTTTTGTCAACAAGAAGTCCAATATTTAGGGCATAAAATTGAGAAAGGAGTGCGAAAGGTAACGACTGAGAGAATAAAGATGATTCAAGGAATGAGAGCTCCAATGACGCAAAGAGAGGTAAGAATGTTTCTGGGAATGGTTGGATATTGTCGACAATGGATAAGCGGTTTTTCGTTGATCGCCAAACCGTTGCAAAAACTTACAAAGAAGGATGTTAAAGATCCTTTTGAAATGAATGATGAGGAAATGAAAGCATTCAGAGAGCTGAAAAAGAAATTGTGTGAAGCTCCAGCATTGGGAATGCCTGATTATGAGAAAGACTTTGAGTTGTATTGCAGTGAAAGAGATGGATGTGAATTTTCAGTCTTGGTACAAAGACATGGAACCATGAAAAGACCCATTGCATATTTTTCAGCTGTTTTAGACCCTGTAGCGAAAGAGTTGCCTGGATGTTTGAAAGCAGTTGCTGCTACTTGTGTGAGTCTGGAACAGAGTGAAGGCATAGTGATGGGATATCCACTGAGAGTACATGTTCCCCATTCTGTGGAAATTCTCTTGACTAGAACGAAAACCCAATACATGACACAGTCGGCTGACTAGGTATGAAAAAGTAATTTTGAGTGCAGATAATGTGACCATTGACACTTGTATGAATGTGAATCCTTTGACATCATTACCAGATGAAGAGAGTGTGATTGAAATGGATGAAGTGGATCATGATTGTCTGAAAGTGCTTGAATATTGTACAAAACCGAGACCAGATATACGAGATGAGCCCTTAAAGGAATCAGATTATATTCTGTTCGTGGATGGCTCATGTTTGAGAACAAATGATGGAGTTCTAAGTGCAGCGTATGCAGTTTGCACAGTAGCAACTGTATTGGAAGCATCTTGTCTGAAAGGGATACGGTCTGCCCAAGTCGCAGAACTAATAGCTCTGATTCAAGCCTGCAAGTTGGGAAGAAATGTACGGGTTACAATTGTGACAGATAGCCAATACGGTTTTGGAGTTGTGCACAACTTTGGTCAGATTTGGTCACAAAGAGGTTTCTTGACGTCTGCAGGAACGCCAATTAAAAATGGAGATTTTGTGAAAAAGTTGCTTGAGGCGATACAGCTGCCTAAACAGATTGCAGTGGTGAAGTGCAATGCACATAAAAATGGGGAAGACTACATAACTGTCGGCAATAAGTATGCTGATGAGATTGCACAGTACTGTGCAAAGAACGTGGTCTCTTCGAACCGGAACCGAGAAAGAGAGCATATTTCTTGTCCTTTGCTTTTTACTAACCCTGTTGAGACATGGGATGAGGTGACACAGTTACAGGAAGCAGCAGATGAGGAAAAAGATACAAGGATAAAAGCAGGATGTAGAAAACATGAGGAAAATGATGTTTGGGTTTACAGAGATGAAAGACCAGTTATGCCTGATAGCATGATTTCTGACATGGCACGGATGTACCATGGACAAGCCCATATTGGGAGAGATTCAATGATCAGACTTTTTAGACAAACATGGTATAATCCAAAATTCAGAGCCATAGCTGAGAGTCTTTGTCAAAGATGTCTTACTTGTCAACAGTTAAATCCAGGAAGGAAGACAGTAGTGAGTCTAGGAACAATAGGACGAGAAGGAGGTCCGTTCACTAGAATGCAAATGGATTTCATAGAAATGCCCCCAAGCAACAGACTAAGGTATGTCCTCGTAGTCGTCTGTTTGTTTTCCCGTTGGGTGGAAGCATACCCGACCAGAAGGAATGATGGAATCACGGTAGCAAAACTTATGCTGCGAGAATTCATTCCGAGGTATGGTTTTCCAGTCACGATTGAAACAGATAGAGGAACACATTTCCAAAATGAATTAATTAAACTGATTTGTGAAGCACTTAGTATTAAACAGAAACTGCATTGTGCATACAGACCAGAGGCTTCTGGAATAGTAGAGCAAGTGAATGGAACAATTAAGAATAGGTTAGGAAAAATGTGTCAAGCCACAGGACTCAAATGGCCAGATGCCTTGCCATTAGTTTTAATGACAATCAGAAGTATTCCGGAAAGGAAAACTGGACTCAGTCCCCATGAGATAATTATGGGACGAGCCATGAGACAAGCACATGTACCTGTCAACAAACTACTGACTATAACTAATGATCTGGTGCTGGATTATTGCAAAGCATTGGCTGATGTCGTGCGTTCTGTGTTTCATCAGGTTGGACCGGATGCTACTACTCTTGAAAGAAAACCAGCTCACGACTTGAATCCAGGAGATTGGGTCCGCATAAAAGTCCACAGAAGAAGAAACTGTTTGGTTCCTCGCTGGGACGAACCACGACAGGTGATACTGGTGACAACCACTGCAGTCAAATGTGCAGGAGTAAAACACTGGGTGCATGCCAGTCACACCATCAGAGTTCCAGAACCTGAAGATCGACATGTGAGTCGACATCTGGAAGTGTTGGTTAACAGTTCAGCATCAGAAGCGGAAGAAGAGACGAACAGGGTGCCAGGATCTGAAGATCGACCTGTAAGTCGACATCTGGAAGACCCAACTACAAGTGCAACGACAGAAGAAGTGGAGGAAATAGCTGAAGTTCCAGAACTTGAAGATCGACATGTGAGTCGACATCTGGAAATATCAGACACCAGTTCAGAATCTGATACAGATCATTCGGATTGTGAGGAAATTCTGAAAAGAAATTGGAAATTTGAAAGCATAAGAGAAGAAACTGAGCACGAAGATAGTAACAGTGAGCAACCAAGTACAAGTTGTGGTAAAAATCCTTCGGAGATAATATTAATAGATGAAGGGAGAGTTTCAAACAGAAAGTTAGAGAAATCGGAAGATCCCCGAGGAGCAATAGGGACAGATAGCCAAACAAAAGAACAGGGAAATTTAGAAGCAGATAGAGAGATTGATACAAATTCGGAAGAACCTCGAGGAGGGACAGAAGTAGGTGAACGAAGGAAGATAAGAAAAGAACCACAAGTAGAGGAAGAAAATGAAATTATAAGATTCAAAATAAGAGACAATAAAGAAAAAACTGAAACAGAGTCTGAAGAAAGTGGAGAAGAAAGAAACCAAAAACTAGAGTCAAGAAAAAGAACTTGGAAAACAGAAAGAGAGGAAAAAGGAAGAGAGGCAAAAAGGCCAAGAAAAGGAGACAATTGGCCCAAAGAAGTAAGAAAATTAAGATACAGGATCATAAGGTTAGATGGAAAAAGTGCTGAACAAGTGAATGAAATAACAAGTCAGAAAGAGCAAGAAAAACAAGGTGGAAAACACTTGCAGAAAACGAAAAGAGTAAAGAAGGTAAATCCGAAGTATAGATCGCCTGAATGGTTGTACCTTGCTTTAACTGATATCAAAGAAGAAAAGAACACTCACGAGAACCCAGAACAAAGAAATTTAATGGGTGAAGGTGGAGTGCAACAAACTTGAAGAAATTTGAACGAATTTCTACCGGACTTGACAAAATACTGGATTTGACGAATTTCTACCGGATTTGACAAAATACTGGATTTGACAAAGAAAGAATTCTGAAAAGAATTAAAAGAACGTACCAAACGAAGACAAAAACATTGGAGTGCAGAGTGGCTAAGAAGTCATTCCTGAGGTGTAGTGACACAAATTTTCTTGAAAATAAATAGGTTATAAAACAAAATGGAGGATACTAGAGATAGAAAATGTAGATGTGAGTTTAAGTAGATGGTGTAAGATGTGCTTCTTTTGTACAGGATTATTAATGACAGTATGGGTGGTTTTAGCAATCACTATTCCAATTAGTTTAGCTGTAGTAGAAACGTCTAATAACACAGAGAAAGAAAAAGGAGCTAACACTCAAGAAACAGTTATATTAAAAAGTAGTGCAGAATTACATAAAGACAAATCAATAACAGATTTTTCAAAAAATGTTTACTAAATTATTATATGAGTATGTAGAAACAATGGATGTAAGAGATTGCTATGTTTGTATGCAATTGCCTGCGTCTGTAGCAGAGGGTGTGACTTATCATCGCCTTCCTTTGACGTATGGAATAACATGTAGTGTTTTAGCAAGTTTATTTTATAAAACAGGTAGATTAGAATATTATTACACTGACATAAATAAGATTTTTGCGAAAATTTCTGTAGTTCCCGAACTAAACAAAATAAAAGAGGGAAAAACGTTTGGTGAATTTTTCATAGAAGAAAAGATTTTAACATTAGATAATATAGTTAAAAACAACCTTACCTGTGAGTTAAAGAAAGAAGAAAAGGTATTTTTAGAGATGGTTGAGGAAAGAAGAGTGAAATTTCAAAGAAAAGTGATAGAAGAGACAAAAACACCTCTTTGGGCGTTTGAGGAAGACAATCATGACAAGAAAAAGACAAATGCAGCTATGACTCTGGATTGGCCCCAACAGGGAAGGTTGTGCATTAGAAGAAATAGAACAAGATATGACAATTATTTTGTGGGTTCCAGTAATTGCCATGACAATTATCAAATTTTATGGGGATTCAAAGGGGGAAAAGATCCAATATTTCCAGGGATCTATTATGTTTTGCGGTAATAGGGCTTATTACAGGTTGCCGGACCATTGGTATGGGTCATGTTATTTAGGCCTGGTCTTTCCAAAGATTTTTCATATGGATAGAAAAGAAAAAGGAACACACAAAATGATAAATACCTTTACACGTAGAAAAAGGGAAAGTTTTTCAGAAATAGTAGGTGATATTTTTGGTGCATTGATACCAGCAGTGGGAATATCTTTGAATGCATTTAAAATTCGGAAATTATCCACAGTGGTAGATCATTTATCTACAGATACTGCTGGAGGGTTCTTGATGGTAAATACCGAGATGGTTGCCATGAGAGCTATGGTAATGCAAAATCGACTTGCCCTTGACATTCTTTTGGCAAAAGAGGGTGGAGTCTGTGGAATGCTGAAAGTCCAAAATTGTTGCACTTACATTCCAGATAAAAGTGAAAATATACAAAAGTATATAAAGAATATTACAAGTTTGCACAAAGAACTTGTTCCACTGGAGGTTGAAAGTGCTTTTGGAAAACTTGGGAAAGGGTTTTCTTCAGTAATAAATTGGTTTACTAGAATGAGTGGATTAATAATAGGGAAAGTTATAATAATAGCAACCATGATAATCATAATAATTTTAGTGCTGAAGCTTGTAATTACATGTATAAAGAAAAGAAGAAGACAGAATAAAATAGAAAAAGAAAACATGATAAACAAGGAGAGAGGAGAGAAATGGGTGAAATAGAGCTAGAAGAGATAAAAGAGAACATGTACAAGAAGACCAAGAGACAAGTTGAAAGGGATACAGTTGTGTAAACTAACAAAAGCAAATGGATAAAAGAAATATGCTGTCTGAAAGAATTGTATAACTTGGGTTTTGTGGTGATATTAAAAATCACCAAAGGGGGAGTTGATGGAGCAGGATAAATGAAAAATTTTTAACCTCCTAATAATTTACGTAAAATAATTAATAAACATGTTTGTTTAAGTAAATAACCAACAATGTATGTTACATGTGAAGGGTAAAGGTAACACGCTATTTTGTGTGCAAATTAATCTACTTATAATTGTTGACGTGTCTAACATAAACGTAATATTTGCGTAATGAAAATGCATGATTTGTGCTTTAAAAATAAAACGTGTAGTGGCAAAATAAAGCGATGGTAAGTAAGGGACTGGCTTTATATGTTGCTTTTTGCTAGGTAATACCTAATTGGGGTACGTAGAATGATGGGAGGGAAACAAAAGGGTTTATATTCTTTATTTTAACAATATTTTGTTTATCTTTATAAATAGTGCGCTTAGGCCTGTTGAGCAGCGATATAAAATGGCTGCCATGAGCTAGAATACGCATGTGCATGTGGAAATGTAGACAAGGAGAAAAGCTGTGAACTAGAATGACACGTGATCGCTCCAAGAGCCTAGGATGAAAGCATGGTCAAGGCTATTGTGACCTTACTGAGTAAATGTGTGCCAAGATGGATCAGCACGAAGCGTGAGAAGTCAAAATGAATAAATGGACAAAAGAACTGTTGAACCTAGAATGTATCGGAAAATGATACAAGTTGGACTGATCGAAACGGATGCGTAATGTCACGAACTGTGGGAAACGATGCAAGTACGGACATTCCACAAAGAATTGGTTAGAACAAGGAAGTTTGATAAAAAGATGTATATGGACTGAAACGGACCAATTAGAGAGAATCACGCCATAAAGATGCAACATTTTTATTTAGTAAGCTAGAATTAGGGTATAAGAAGACCTACTTTTGGTGGGGAGGGGATTGATGCTGCTGGTTGATGCTGCTGGTTGCTGAGATGCTTTTTGCTGTTTTTGGCTGCTGTTAGCTGCGTAAGGAGTTGCTGCTGCTGATGCTGATGCTGCTATTTTATATTTTTTATTGAGTATAAGATGCTGCTTTTGGAGAACTTACTCTGGATAGATTTTCCATTTAGAACTATTAGACTTTTATTCTTAAATTACTGAAGAGGAAATGAACGAGAAGGCCTGTTTTTCCAGAACAGATAGATAGAGATTTTGGGAGTTCTTGCTGTGACGAACTTTATTTTTCCATCTAATAGGTATGCATTGCAATTTCAATTTATTCTTATAATGATGATAAATGTAATAATCTGAATAATAAACCTGAACTTATTTCTTGCTTCAAAACTTTATATAAACTTTATTACTCTTTAAACAAATGACTCAGTGGTTCTTTAGCTCAATGATTAATGTAAAAGGTTAAAAGGTTATTGTGATTGAGCTGGTTGTTGTAATCTTCCTCCTTTCAAAGGTTACCACTTGGTACCTTCCTTCCTCCCCTTTCCATTCTTCCCCAATGGACTCTCCCCCCTAGAGTTCACTGTAGAATGTTGGTAGACTCTGACATTGAGGAGAATGGATGGCCAAATAAAAGAGTACTGAACTTACGTGGTTCCGTGAGTGAATATTCTTTTGAACATTGGCGACGAGAGTGGGATGAAACCAACTACTCGGTTATTGAAAAGGAGGCCTTGGCCTGCTTCTGGGTGGTGAAGCATTTCAAGTTTTTCCTGTGGGGAACCAACTTCACGATTCGCACTGACCATAAACCCCTAACCTACATATTCACTGTGAAAGGAATGGAAAATATTACACCCCTTATAAGTAAATGGATTCTAGGACTAGAAAACTTCTGCTTCAAAGTAGAATATGTCCCAGGGGACGACAATAAAATAGCTGATTTCTTATCAAGAGCACCGTTGCAAACAGAACCTCAAGAGGAGGCACTGGATAGTCCCATCATGGTATTGACGGACCCAGCCCTCACTGAAGAAGAATGGAGGAGAGGCATGGAAGAAGATGGAAGCATGTGCAAGCTCAAAGAGCTGATGGTGCAAGGAGTGGCCCAACAAGCGAAATGAAGTTGGAGAAGAACTAACAGAGTTCTGGGAGGTCAGGTACGAATTGAGCACCATAGGAGGCAAGGTATACCGTCAGAACAAAATTGTACCCCCAGTAGGCCTAAGGAAAAGAATTGTGGAGTTAGCACACGAGGGCCACCTGGAACGCAGTTTGACGAAGAACAGAGTTCGAGAGAATTTTTGGTTCCCCAAGATGGATTCTATAGTGGAACAGCAAGTTAAAGACTGCATCAGTTGTGCCAGGAGCGACAAGTCAAGGACTACACGAAGAGCTCCTTTGTCTCCTGTAGAAGTTCCAACCAAACCATGGAGTAAGCTGGCCATGGACATAATAGGACCCATGGAAAATTTGGGAACTCACAAAAAGTACATGTTGGTTTTAGTAGACTACACATCACACTGGGTTGCGCAGAGATTTGTACATAGCAAACACCAAAACAGTCTTAGATTTTCTCAAGGACATGTTTGCCAGGGAAGGGATACCATCTACCCTTGTCACTGACAACGGTGTTCAATTCACATCCCAATTGATGAGACTTTTTAACTAACTGGAACATTAAACATGAGAGGACGGCCCTGTATTGCCCCAAGGCAAATGGCCTGGTCGAGCGGACAAATAGGCTCATTAAAGAACACATTCAATTAGCTATAGTGAATGGCCATGACATCGAAGCGTCCCTGCGTGACTGTCTATGGGCGTACCACACCTCACCCAGTCCTATTTCAGGGATTTCCCCATTTGTCACACTCAGAAGAAGACAACCTAGCACCAAACTAAATCCCAATTGGTTGAGTGGGGGAAGGGTTGTGGGTTTTGACACCAGGGAGTTTGCTGGCAAGGTGGAGCTCCACCAAGCCAAGTACAAGAATTGGTACGACAACAAACACGGAGTCAAAACACCGGAGTGGAAGGTGGGAGATATGGTACAGGTTAAGAGATGTATAAAAGATGTGCACAGTCAAAGCAAATGGTACCCTCCATGTCGGGTGTCCAAGACTTTTAACAATGTGGTACAGCTTGAAAATGGTCAGTTTTGGAGTTGTGACAAGATTGTCAAATATAACGATGTTTTGTTAGATAAGTAAGGGAGGTGTGTTGTAATCTTCCTCCTTTCAAAGGTTACCACTTGGTACCTTCCTTCTTCCCCTTTCCATTCTTCCCCAATGGACTCTCCCCCCTAGAGTTCACTGTAGAATGTTGGTAGACTGACATTGAGGAGAGTGGATGGCCAAATAAAAGAGTACTGAACTTACCTGGTTCCGTGAGTGAATATTCTTTTCAGCACTGGTCTTAATCACCATCAACTGATTCCTACTAGTTGGTCCATCGACCAATGAGCGGAATACCTTAAAAGCAATGAGAAATATTATGTCGTGTTAAAAAGAGGTATCCCGTCTCCTTCCAGCGAATCGTTCTACTGTTTTTCTCCTAGGTTGATGATGGAAGAAATCCAGGGAATAAATGAGTGAGTGAATGCATATGCGGTGTTATGGGCCCCACCGTCATATGGGTATAATCTGTGTATTGGAGGGATAGTTGTACCTGGATGACCGAGTCATATAGGAGAAGAATTTTTATTGTTAGCGCTGGATCAACTACAACAGTTTATGCATTTACACTAATGTCCATACACTCGCTTAATTACTTCTCCACCACATACACAGTCCCTTCTCCTCACTGCTCCCCCCACACTGTCAATGCATATCTGCCACTCACACCCTTTATCTAACCACCCATCAATGCGCTCAATCCTTCGGCAAACATATTTATAATTGCCATTACTCCTGCTTAGCTACAGCACACAGCTCGTGGTTGTAAAGTTCAGAGTTTTGGACATGACTTGGTGATGTGTGCCTTGTTTACATTCTTCGGAGCACTAATACCCTAAAAGGAAATTTAATGAATCTGATTATAAGAAGAAAATGAAAATGATCATAGACATTTCCCCAACATTTCAAAGTCAAGATTTAAATGCAGTAATCCTCGTTGAATTGGAAGAAATAGTGGTAATTGAGACTGGGGAAAATTAGCAGGACCAAAGAGTTAACACACCCAAAATGACTACTAGCAACATGAGAATAAATAGAAAGATTGAGGTGTTCTTCATCTATGCACTCAATCCTCTATCCATTCAGCGACATTTATCGTAGAAACTGTAGACTTAGTGGCTTTGCCAATGCTAGTTATGTACTCTGAGTAATACTCAATGTTGTGACAAAAGTAGGGAGAGGGGGAGAACAAGGTCCCAGTTTCAGTCAAGATACATTTGACTATGTTTAAGATGTTATGAAGTAGAGTATTATTCTTAAACCCCTTCCCTGTATGTTGTTTATATGTTTCCTAAGCAGTTGGTAAATTATCCTGCTACATGGCATGGTTGGTACAAAGTCCTTATTTATTGGAAGGTGCTATTTGCCACATATTTCTGCACATGTATGACAGCTTTATGGCGAAAGCGACCGTTTTGGTGCCGCTTTGCATGTCAGCGATAATTATCGCTAATGACATGCAAAGTAGGCTTTCCCAACTAAAAGCGACTGCAAACAGTCGCAAACACAACTTCCCCCTATTAGCAAAGCCCGCGAAGCGATAAAAAAAGTCGCGCTAACCGCGATTATCGCTGGAATTTAACACCTGCTAAAAACTTGACTTAACCTTACAATCCACCTCCCATTGAAAAGAATGGTTAAGTCCTCACCTGCCTATTAGCAAGGTTTTCATTAGCGCAGTGAATTTATCTCTGGATTTCTCGCACTATTGCTGGGTTTCGCCGCTATCGCTGGATTTTTTATCGCCTTGGAGATAAGCGTTGATAATAACGCGTTCTCCGCGATGAAATCCAGCGATAAAAAAAACAGCGCTTTGCGCTAATTATCGCAATTCCTGGGTAATATGCCCCTTGGTGTTCTATATTTGAACATCACTTGCCAGGAATAGATGACAAGCTATATTTTTCACCTCAAGTCGCTTCCGTTAGTGCCCACTTGTTTTTCTTTACTCAGATCCCTCACAAAGTTCCTGGATTTCCCACCCTTGAAGATGGATTTCCTGCCCTTGAAGGCACATTAAGACAGTGTTTCATGCCCTTAACTTGAGATTTGACTAAGCTAATGGCCTATCTCTTGGCCTGCCTGACCAGCAGACCAATAAACTTCAATTGCTTCAAAATGCGGCTGGTCGTCAGATCTTGGATAGCCCTTAAAGGATGCATATTATTCAGTATCTTCAAGAGCTACACTGGTTACCAGTTAATAAGAGGACTCTTTTCAAAGCTCTCACCATTTTATATTGGGCATTTTTTGGGCACACTCAGCACTATCTGATTAGAAGAACAAGGCACTCTCAGCCCTCCAGATCCTTGCGCTCGGCCTCAGCTTTGCTAGCCTGAGGTTCTGCTGGGTAAGACTTGGCAGACGGTCTTTTATTGGTTTAGCTGGTGGTGAATGCAAGCGGCTTCCCTTTTCTCTTCGGTCTATTTCTCATGAACTGTCTTTTTGTAAAGCTCTAAAAACTTATCTCTTCTCAGCACAGGAGCATGTCTTTTTGCTATCCCTACTGTGAGTCTACAGCACCAGGACACTCCTTGGAGTAGCTGTGTGCTTTACAAATCTCTCTCATTCATTCTTTGATTCAAAGTATTAGGGAGCCTTAACAGTTGCTGCCATTTGGAGATTTATGTCCCTTCTCAACTAGCCTCTTGATGAGTTTCATTGCAACATCGTATCTTCAGCGGCTTGGATTCTTCTGCCTAGGCCAAGTACAAATCCTGGAGGACGAGCCTCTACCTCATGTAGCTAGATGGTAAGTGTGGGTTGTCGCCTTAGAATGAAGCCGTCAGTCAGTTTCAGTGTGACTTTCACTGTCACCACGACTCTCAGAAGAGATACTTCAGTTGCACTCCAGTGTGTGTCTCTCACTGTCACCACAACAGAACATCATCTGAAGCTCACTCGAGAGTCCTAGGTCTGCTGGGATGGCTTCTGTCTACAGTCATTTGGAGGATCTCTCCTGGTGACTCAATCACAGCAGAGACCTCTAAGATGTGGCTCATTATGTGCAGAGTGATCCATTGGAAGTAAGTATCAGAGGGATTCAGTATAGCACAGGGCCCATCATAGGGTGTGCACTGAATTATTTTCACCATCACCAGGTGATCCCCAGCTGAAGGAGCACTTTTAAGGGTCATCTTCCATCTAGCGGTTAATACATAGGGCCTGGGACACCGGGGAAAGAGTTGGCAGGAGTTCTTGAAGTAGCAAGAGACTCACAAGATAAATACAAACTAAGCTTCTGTTTGATTTAGTGGACACAATGACCAGCACCAAATCAGACCATTATCTACAAAAAACTCTGGGCCTAATTTAGACTTCGGAGTGTGAACTCTACTCTGCCAGGGCAATGGAGTAAAATACTTTGTTGCCCTGACGGGGTAGCCCCTCCTCCGAATTAAGGGTCATCTGCTAGCCGAAACCACACTAAATAATGACCTAATGCCAGACGGGGCAGCGTCCAGAATCTTATACTCTCCGAAAAAGAGGCGAGCTCATGGTTAATCCACTTTTCCAAGATCTTTACCAGGAAAGGAAGCAATGAAAATTGACAAAACAATTTAGGAGAGAGGGATCCACCGATGTGTCGGATCTCTGAGAGAAACACAGCTGAAAAGGTCCAGGAAGATTTACACATGAAGGAGATGGAGGACAGGGCAATAGGAAATAGAATCATACATGACAGAAACTTCCCAGTCAGTACAAAATATATGCTGCCTCAGGCACTCGAGGTCCTGTTGAAATCAGAGGCACTCCCAATGAGGAATAGGTAGAGCCCTAAAAAGACATTCACATAAGTTTGCACCTTTTTTCATTCTCACATGTTTGCTGTTTTTCGCTCCTTGGTTCCCTCTTATTACCATGTCATCATTAACTGTGCTCTGGTATTTACTTCCCTGTTATCTCAAGTGTTTTGTTGTACCTTTGGGTCCTTTGGCCCCGTTAAGGAAATCCTGCATTACTTAGCCATCTCAGTCCTGTGGTTTGGCCAACTATGGCTCTCAAGCAACTTTCCCAGTTTAGCTGGGGACTAGTGTAGTGTTCACACAGAGGCATGTAAGTGTAAGAGCACTTAGTTTAATGACTGTTCATCTCCACAGCTTCCAGGGACTACAATAACTGCCCCTGGTATTCAAACCAACACATTCTGTCACCATGGCAGTGACATCACAGACAGTAATAAATAGAGCAATAGACAGACTACTACAACATCTCCTTTCTTTCCACAAAAAAAATTAAGCATGAAACATTTGCAATAATGAAAGAACTGAGAAATGTCAAATACAGAAAAAGAAGAACAAAAGAAAAAGATGAAAATACAAAAATAGAGTAACAGATAAGTGACCTCCAAGAAGAAACAAAATGATTATAGAACCAAACACCACATGACTATAGATCCAACAGTTTAGGCGGAACCACCTTTCTACCACTCTTACGTGGAGTAACATACTTTAGAGACAATTTGGGAGGCTGAGAAGACTGCTGAAAACGCCCCCTCTGAGATTGTTCGGACACATCAGTGTCACCCCCAGACTCCAGCCCCAACTGCAACACCACCCTCCTAGGAACTTTGTAGATTCTGGATCTTTATCAAGAACAAAATCCACACCAACGCCAGTAACGCAAAAGAACTCTTCAACGTCATACAGCAGTTCACCAAACCCCCCAGCGAAGCCACCGACGTCACACCATCCCAGGACCTCTGCAACAAACTCAGCTCCTACTTCTACCTGAAAATCAAGGCCCTCTACGACAACTTCAGCGAACAGACTCCAGACACCACCCCCCTCTCCACCACCGACAACCAACCCACCATTACCACCTGGAATCCGTCTACCACCGAAGGCACCGCCACGACCATGAAGAACACTCACTCAGGAGCCCCCTCGGACCCCTGCCGGCCACACATCTACCATAGAACCGCCGCTGCCATAGCACCCGAACTATGCCGGACCATCAATGCCTCCTTCGAATCCGGCATCTTCCCCGACGACTGGAAGCAGGCAGAAGTCAAGCCCCTCCTCAAGAAACCCTCGGCTGACCGGACGGACCTGAAAAACTCTCTCTCCTTCCCTTCGCAGCCAAAGTCACTGAGAGATTCGTCAACGCCCAGCTGACCACCTTCATCGAAGAGAACGCCATCCTCGACTCCTCCCAGTCCAGATTCTGCAGCAACCACAGCACCAAGACCGCCCTCCTCGCCGCCACCGATGACATCTGCATGCTACTGGACCAGGGCCACTCTGCGGCCCTCATCCTGCTAGACCTCTCCGCAGCCTTCGACATAGTCTCCCACCGCACTCTCACAGCCAGACTCCACGACGCCGGCATACGAGGAACCGCCTTCGACTGGATCCGCTCCTTTCTCACCGGCAGAACCCAAAGGATCAGACTCCCACCCTTCCTCTCCGAACCCACAGAGATCAACTGCGGAGTACCCCAAGGATCCTCGCTCAGCCCCATGCTCTTCAACATCTACATGGCCACCCTCGCCGCCATCGTTAGACAGCATGGACTCAGCATAGTATCCTACGCCGACGACACCCAGCTCATCCTCTCCCTCATGAAGAACCCCGAAGACACCAGACTCAGCTTCCAGGACGGAATGAAAGACGTCGCAGCCTGGATGAACAGCTGCCTTAAGCTCAACCCAGAGAAGACAGAGGTCCTCGTCCTTGGACCCTCCTCCACCGCCTGGGACAATAACTGGTGGCCTTCCGCCCTCAGAAACCCACCCACTCCATCAGACCACACCCAAAACCTCGGCATCATCCTGGACTCCTCCCTCACCATGACCCGCCAGATCAACGCCGTCGCCTCCACCTGTTTCAACTCCCTCCGCATCCTCCGCAAGACCTTCAAGTGGATCCCCCCCGAATGCAGAAAGACCGTCACCCACGCACTCATAACCAGCAGACTGGACTACAGTAATGCCCTCTATGCCGGAATCAACAAACCCCTGCTACATAAGGTCCAAACCATCCAGAACACCGCAGCCAGACTCGTCCTCGGAACCCCACGACATGAGCACATGACCCAGCACCTACGAGATCTCCACTGCTCCCCATCGAGAAGAGAGTAACCTTCAAGCTACTCACCCACGCCTACAAATCTCTCCACAACATCGGACTCAAATACCTCAACGAAAGAGTCTGCTTCCACGTACCCAAAAGGAACCTCCGCCGACCTCGCCCTGGCAGAGACCCCACACATTCAAAAGAACCAGAGCAGGCGGAAGAGCCTTCTCCTACGTCGCAGCAAAGACCTGGAAAGAGCTCCACGGCAACATCAGACGCTCCCCCACTCTGCACACCTTCAGGAAGAGCCTCAAGACTTGGCTCTTCGACTGATCCGGAGCTGCACCCCCCCCCCAGCACCTTGAGACCCTCACGGGTGAGTAGCGCACTTTATAAACCCCTGATTTATTGATTGGACAGGTTCCACCAACTCCTCCCATTGACCCGCACAGCAAAACATGAAGTAGCATCCACTTTGACAGGAAGACCAAATTTTGAAAGACCCTTAGCCACATTGTGAGGTGACTTTATTCTCACCCAGTCTCCCACCTTGACACTGGATTCAAAACTGACCACATCTGAGTCACATGACTTGGTATGCATTCCCGCATCAGTTTGACTAAACTCCAACTTAGACTGTAAACCCCATTTCTTCATCCAAGCAGGACACATATGAAAGGTAGCCACTCTCCCACGAAGCAATTCAAAAAGACTAGTACCCGTAACTGGATTAGGAGTGGTACAATGTGCCCACAACATGCTCTGCACCGCTTCCTTGACCTCTATTCTGAACAAAACTGCCATTGAACTCACTCAACAAGGACACAGTTTGTGCGCTCAATGTAACCATTAGCCTGTGGGTGATATAAGGCCACACAGTGGTGTAAAATTCCAGATTGACATAAAAAAATCAGACATTTCTTTGGACGTAAATTGTACCCCATTGTCGGATATAATTTCCTTTGGGAACTCTTCACTGGCAGATAAGCTTTGAAAAAACGTGATAACCTCCTGTGTATTGGGATCAATCATAAAGTGAACCTCCCACCACTTACTGAAGTAATCAGCAACGACCATTGCAAATTTGTATTTGTTCTGTAAAACATTGAATGGACCCACGAAATCCACAGCTAACTTCATCCATGGACCATTGGGAAGCTCAATTTCTTGAATGGGTGGGTTGACAACCTTGATGACTTGGTCACTGGTACAACACGTCACGCACCCCTCAACAACATCATTCACTTGGCGATCCATTGAAGGCCACCAGTACACACTACGGATCCTCCTTTTGGTACTCGTTTGTCCAAGATGACCTTCATGACTGTAATCAATGATGCAAGATCTTAAAGCCTCAGGGGTAACAAATTTATCTCCCCGCATGATCATTTCCCCACCCTCCAAAGTAAGCTCATCAGCAATCTTGACAAAAGGTTGTAGCTCTTCATCCAAATGCTTTTCTTTAGGCCAGCCTGAAACAATGTATCCTTTCACTCTCTTAAGAACAGAATCAGATTCCATCGCACCAAACCACTCACGTTCAGTAAAACAACCCACACTGCAAGCATCTACAGTAGCATTCAAACATTCTTCATCTTCATCTATGAGTTCCTGTTTCCCCAGCGGTAAGGGAGACCTAGAGAGAAAATCAGCCCTTGTGTTTTTTCCACCAGGAATATGTGCAACTTTAAAATTGTACTGTAATAATTTTGAGCTTAATCTTGCGATTCTTGATATGTGATCTTTAACAATATTCCCATTAAGAATAGGAATGAGAGGCTTGTGGTCGGTAAGCAATTTGAATGTTTTACCCCACAAAAAACACATGAACCTCTCCACAGCCCAACAGCATGCCAACAATTCCCTTTCAATGACAGAGTAATTCTTCTCACTCTGGCGTAATGCGCAGGTCACTGGATGTCTTGTATCCGTATTGCTATATCTGTACATTTTTAATCTGCTAAAATACTTATCAACTTTTACTAAGTGTTTTTACAGATAATCAGGCTTTTTATGTGTGTTGCAGTGTCTCCTATAGTTCTAAGACACCAGTTGAGGTCTCCTACCATCTAATGTGCTGAAATTAGGGTTCTCTCTTTCTCCACCCCATTTTACCCTGGTCGTAGTTTTCCTTCACTGTCCTGGAATTGCTATACAGGAGGTGAGTTAACCTATAAAGGGCAAAGGTTTGCTTGGCCTCTCTACCCACTAGCTGAGGCTACAAATGCCATGACACAATGGCTTTTTCACAAGCAGTGTAACAAGAGCTTTCAACCTGCGCTTCATTGTGCTTTCAGTACATTTGTGAACTAGAATGTCATTTGACTGCAGATCTTTCAGAGTTGAGTAATGGTAACCACATAACACAAGTTCAAAAATACACTATAATTTAAGGAACCCCTCAGAAGGGCAAGAGTCACTGAGCTGGCCAAAGATAAGGCATCATGCCCCAAAAAGATAAAGATCGGGTTGCCAGGATACATTATTACAACCGAAGACTTGGCACACAACGTTGTCACCTGATGCACACCTATCAGAACAGGAGAGAAATGTAGAGTCTGGGTCATTCTGGGACCATGTCAATGTAACTGCAGAAACACTGAAAAGCTACATGTCATATGGAGTGTTAAGCCTCACAGGAACCTTTAAGGAGGTGTCCAGTTGCTTTACTTTCTATGACAGTGCCATGGACAATAATAAACCAAGGAGGAAACGAGTCTATAAGCAGCAGAAGATCATTCAATGCACCCACACTGGGAATCGGACCACAAACACCAAGGTTAAAGAATTGATAGGAAGCAGTCTATTGCACAAAGTAAAATCCTCATGTGAAACTACCATTGACAATGTCAAATTATTTAGAAAGAGAACTTTAGTCTGTCAGATCCATGTAATAGGTGTAAATTAAATTGTATCTATATATTTTTAGGAAGGGATCATTTTGAGATGTTTGTGGATTGGGGCATGTTTATATGTTGATACTAGTGAAAACTAATTTATAAATGAATAAATAATTGTAGTTGCAAATATGTATTTTTAGGGGGGGGGTTGCTTTTTTTTTTAACCCAGCTTCGCCTTCTTTGATGATGCTTTTTGCCCTCTTGACTCTACCAATTAAATCATGAATGTCACAGGTTGACTTCCTTATGAACGGTTTCAATTCCAGGAATTATTTTGCCCAGTATACATTTTCTGAGCTGGCTCAGTGAAGCTTTCAGTATCCGTATTTACTTAAATCTCACATCTGCTGAAAAGGCATTAATAACATGAAAATTAATTTTTTTATCAAAAAATCTGCATCTGCACCTCTCAGGTCCTTTGCCCACAACTTGTAGCTCCTGTTTGGGTCTGAGACTCTACGACACTTGCCCTCTGATCTCTTATGATACTTTCTCTGTATTGAATGGTTCTTTCGTGATCTTCTGGGGCGCCCTGCCTCTGACCCACATCCAACTGAATTTGGAGGATCTGTGTAATAGAAGTTAAACCTTAATCCCTGATATTCACCAAAGCAGGAGAGATGTATGTCAAGTTATTGTAGGCAGGCCACCAAACTTGCAAATAGTTGGTGAACCTGGCTTTTAAATGGCTGGATGAAGAGTGGTGAATAATCTTGTCCATGCTACACAATCCATTTCTTCTCATTCACTTATCAGACATTTTCAAATATGACCTGATGTTATCACTCGATTGCCATTTTGGCATCTTCTGGTTGGGCATGTGCACAGCTTTCTTGTCTGCACTCCACGCTGTTACATGTAAGTTGATTCATCTTGGCGAGCTGGTATTTTGGCATCATGGAAACAGCAAGAAATAATATGGGTTCCTGGGGTTAACAAAGAAAGAAGCACCTTACTATACATTTTGAAAAGTTGCAAGAATATTGCAAATAAATGTCTTTTTACTTCACCATCCTTTAAGTAAACAAAGATCATGCTTCCAAAATACTTAAATAGAGCACATTTAATTATCAAATGGTCTCGTGGTGGTAGTTACTGATGGCAATCGCTACCCCATAATGTTGAGAGCGCCATACTTTCGTAAAATTTGTAGGGGTGCATCATAATCACCGTTAGTTCGCACCCGCATATATCCAGATATATATCAATGAATGGCCAGTAAGATGTAATTCTAAACCGCAGTTATTAGAGTGAATAGAAGCATAATTGTGCTATTTTTAATCATGCCATTGTAATGCTTAATTGAAACGTGTTTAAATGATGCATCAATGAATTAGCCCATGTGTAATCGAGATGCAGTAGTTTAAACGTGTACCATATTAAGTTGCACGTGTAGTTAATTTTTCGCATATGAAATGTAATGAACCAATGCTTATAGAAGTGATTAAGAATTGTGTGTTTAAATTGTGTAAAGGCCTGACTTGCATATACGTCAAAAGAAGGGCCTGTTCGTTCTTATGTTAGCTTATTTTGTAGGCAGAGAAGGTGTTCTCTTAGAAAGGCTCTCTGGGCACAGTTGGTAGATTCGTACAGAGGGAAAATCTGTTGAAATGTATCTTCTGTTGCAGGTGCAAGGACACATGCCTCGTTAGCGAAAGACTGGCTCTTTGTTTTAGGAGTTAGGGTGGTGGGAGGCATTGAGATGGGAGTATACTGGAATGTAGGGATGATACTTTCAGCGGAGAAGGTGCCTGGGACTCAAGGTCATTGTAACCGTCCTGGATGAAGTAAGAGTTTCGATGGAAAAGTATGAGAAGGAAGACCTGGCCGAAGAGGCGTGACAAGGGCGTGTTCAATTGTATGTGGATTTTGTATTAGGGACAGTGCCCCGAGGGAGGAGAGAAGAGAGGAGGTAGAAGAGACCAGAGAGAAGGGCCAAGAGAGAGATCTATTAGGAAGGAGCATCTTAGAACGAGCTCGAAAGGCTAAGTGAGTGTACTTCTTAGGAAGTCTTCACAGCTGACACCTTTTCTTTTACTCTTGCCTGGGGAAATTCGTTAAGTAGGTATTTCACCTTAGTGATAGAGTAGGGACAGTTAATGATTTTATGCTTATTTAGGTAAATGAAGAATAATAGAGATTGGAGCAGTTATCGTTTGTTTAATACTTCTGGAGCTAACGATTCTTCTTATTCTGAGTCGGATGAGACTCCTGCGTAGGATGATGTTTGTATTAGTGCCCATCTATTTCTTTAACCTCGTGTTGAGGTGCTTGCATGTGCAGTTATTCTTGGCTGTAATAAACCCACGAAATTGAATTCGGAGTCAGTGGTCTTTTAAGGTAAACTGGATCCTAAATTGTTGCATAACCGAATTGGAATTTCTTCCCTTCACACTATTCAGCAGGTAAAAAGATCCTGGCGACCTGAGAATTCTTAGAGATGGTGAGATAAGATAAGAATCCCGCTTTATCAATGTTATGGACTAGTTTGTAACTCCTGTTTGTGAGCAGGCTGCTGTGTCAAATTTTCAGTAAGGTTTGTCTAAAAAGTATACAATGGTCTCTAAATGCCATCAAAGAAAATGTGATGTCACTTCCAGTGATGTTATTGAAGGGTCAAGGGTCGTGTAAGCTCATTTCTGCTACCGCTATTATTAAATAAGAGAACTCCGCTGATCTTATCAATGTATCTTCAAACCTGGTGTCAAATATGAAGTCAAAGATTTCTCAGGGGATTATTTGCACTTTATAAAGGTATAAAGGAAAGAAAATCTGAGAGACCAAAGTTGGATACCCTTTAGAATCGTAAGTGATTGGAGACTCGAGCACTGGGGCATATTCACAACAGAATGGCGGAGCGCGGTGTTCCGCCACAATTAGTAACGCCACGCTCCGACATTCTAAAAACGCAGGGATGCGCCATATTTACAATAATACGGCGCACTCCTGCATTTCTCCTAGTGCTGGAGCTAAATTTTGCTGCCTAGCGCCAACGCAGGCATCCTTTCACCATAGTCACAAAAAGTGACGTTCTAGTGGCGGTAACCCCTTGTAAATGCCTCACGGTCTCCTTGTTGCTGTGCTGCATTTTGCATTCACTGTACTGGCTGAGCTTAGAAGCACAGTGTAGACGCTGTGAGGCTGAATGAATGGGACGTGAAGTTTATAAATAGAAAAATGGCATTTAGAAATGCACTGTGGAGAACTACATAAGTTAATTGCACGAAATGCCGGAGACGCTCGTTCAAGTAAAACAAAGAGCCCCCTATTTGGCATCGTGTTGCACGTCTACAGCTCACGTCTGAGGTCACGTCGCTTTTCTCCGCCAACGCTAATATCACAACAAATATTCCTTGAAGGCTGAAGAGTTAAAGACAATGTAATGACAAGTTGTCCCGTTTTCACCAAGCTTAGGTCTCCATGGGGACTTCTTGGTCCCCCAGAGAACACATTGCACGTAGTCTGTTTATCAGAGAAAGACAGCAAACAATAGAGTTGATAATTTGATTGAACTCAGGGGACCATGAATAATTACAAATTACATTGAGGCGCACAATGGTTGCCAAGCGCTTGCTTTTAGTATGGTGCAGAATACAGAACCTCAACAACAATTGTAAACCTGCTTCGGTAGAGCCGTGTTTAATCAAAGTTGTAGATAAACATACAAGATTGTGCTTTCATTTTACCGTAGGGGTCAGTGCGCAAACTTCACAGGTGAAAGTAACACCATTACTAATTCTGAGCAGCTCAGAGATCGAACTATAGGCGTCACCTTTTTATTAATTCCACTGACATCAAGGTCAAGGAAAGCTTTATTTGGCTGCTTTTTAAAAACAGACATAAAAGCACATAAAAGAATAGTAAACATGTCATATTATATTACAAATATTAAAAAAGCAATAGCCACATCACAGGTTATACGATATCAAAATATTTACAGCAAATTTTCTGAGACAAGAGCACATGCCCGCAGAAAGAGGGTGCCCAAATTACAACTCATCAGTTACACAGCATTTTCTCTGTTGAAGCACATTCTTTAAAAACATAGCTAATCTCCATGCTGTGTGCTCGTCTTCCAGTAGCTGTAGTAAAATAAAGGCTGGGCGACATTGCCTCAACCCTCGGTTTAATAAAAGTGGAATTATCCAAACTTTCCTTGGCTCAATATAAAATTTACAAAACAGGACTAAGTGGATAGTGGATTGTTCAGAGCTTTTATCACAGGGACACAGTGGTAACACATGGGACCAGTCATTCAATTTTGGAAATGACACTAATCTATGGACATTACCTAGTCTCAGTCTTGTTAAAAGGAATCTATCGAAGGCCCCGGGTACAAAAGTTAGGTAAGGCTCCATCCCTGGGGTAGTGCGCAACAGCTGGTGTTGCCTCACACTTATTTTGGAAATTTCCCCTGCCATTCTGATAGAATCCAGTAATTGGAGGCCCTCTTTCTTTAAAATCTTTCTGGGTATCGCCAACATAGAACTTGGTTTTAAAAAATATTCCGGATGACCCAGATCGTTCATGAAATCACGAACGAATCTAATCCAAGGAATCTTAAAAGCCCCTTCCAGCCTTAAGCTGTCTTGCAGGATCTCCCTATTTAACTTTGTCTGGTCTTTACACCAAATCCTGTGCCACAGGAGTATAGGTTCTAGTTTAATGAGATCAGCAATGTAGGGAAGGCCCAGTTCCTCATGGCAGACATAAGAGGAGGTACTAGGAGGTACTGAGAGAATATACCTCAAAAAAGCATTTTCTACTGTTAGTAAGGGAAGAGTCTTTACAAAACCCCACACCCCTGCCCCATAAGTCGCCATGGTGATACACTTGGCCTTATATATCTGCACAAGTTCTAAGGGTGGTTTCCTACCTAGTTTTTTAGCGAAGGTTGCTAGGGCTGTTGATCTAATAAATGCCAGTGTTTTGGCGGAGATAGTTTGAGCCCATGAGTCCTGCTGATTAAATAAAATGCCTAGGTAGGAAAAATTTCTAGTTGCTGCTAACTTCTTCCCTTCAACAAACATTTCACGTGTCCTCTGTGTCCCTTGCCCGCATCTCATGACGAAGGTCTTGGAGATATTTATGTTAAGACCAAGATCCTTCATAAAGTCATTAAAGCTCTCCAAAACCCTCTGAAGGCCGTTTTGAGTGCGTGCCATTAGCACGGCATCGTCTGCATAAAGGAGTGCGGGAATCGGTCGACCTCCAGCTTGGTGAAGATCTTTGCACTTCGAGAGTAGCGTTTCCCCTAGTCCATTAATATAAAGGTTAAAAAGGAAGGGGGCCAGCACACAACCTTGTCTGACCCCTCTCCTGATGGGAAAAGCCTTTGTGCACTCCCCCCCCAGGCCATACCGCACGCTTGCAGTAGCACCACTATACAAGCGTCTTAAGAAAGCAATAATATGGGGGTCAACCCCAACTACTTCGAGGACCTCCCACAGCCTATCGTGTCTTACAGAATCAAAGGCCGCGGTGAGGTCCACGAATGCCAGGAACAGACTACCTTTTTTTGCTCTTATATATTTGCCTACCAAGATGGCTAAATTTAGGCTTTGTTCTATTGTACCAAGCCCGGCACGGAAGCCGTACTGTAAGTCGGATAAGATCTGGGTATCCTCTGCCCAGTCTTGTAGGCGCTCCAGGATAACCCGCCCTGCCACTTTGACCAGGGAGTCCAACAAGGAGATTGGTCTGTAACATCCCGGATCATGCCGGTCCCCCTTTTTAAAAATTGGAATAATAATTGATTCCACCCAAGCCTTGGGGAAGGTTGACTTGACACTGGCGTTAATGACTTGGGTTAGTATGGGCTCCCATAAAGAAATGTTGGATTTAAACAAGTCAACTGGAACGCCATCGGGTCCCGGAGCCTTGCCACCCAGGCTGAGTGTTACTCCTCTGGTCACCTCTTCTAGAGTGATTTGCAGATTGGGCTGATCGTTGTTAATTAAGAGAGTGTCAGTCAGTTGCAGCCCCGGGTTACCGTGATCATTATACACCTTAGCAAAGTGATTGGTCCAGGTTTCTTCAGGTATGGCTATTTCTATAGAGGGGCCATCACTAGATGATCAAAAGGGGCCCTCAGGACCTTTCAGAATGCAATACTATCTTTCGCCTGGGCCGCAGAGTGGAGGGAGTCCCATGCTTCATTTCGCAGTGTACGCTTCCTCTCTGTGACAGCCCCTCTATATTCCAATCTGGCCTGTCTGACTCTGGTTGGGGATCTGGGCTGCCTATGCAGTTCTTTTTTTAAGTTGGAGTGTGCGTTCGTGCATTTCTTATCAAACCACCCTGATTTTTTGGTTTTATTACGTTGATGAACCGTCAGCAAGTTCTTAACCTCCCTTGAGATATCCTGAAAGGAGTGCACAATACTAGCATCAGAAGCGGAGTCGCTCAAGCAGATATCAAGAGGAGATTTACAGTTCATAATCATTTGTTTAGTCAATACATCAGGGTCCACATTAGCCCACCGTAGGGTATAGCCATTCGTTTTATTCAAGAAAAGATTCCCCACAACTTGGTTAGACGAATTGAGCTTTTTGAGTCTGTCCATGGGCAACTTAAACAGTAAACATAAAGGAAAATGATCACTCAGACAGTTGTCCCCCACCATGAAGGAAAGCACCCTGTGTGCATATGTGCGTGAAACTAGTATAAAATCTATGGTGGAGGCTAGCCCTCTCCCATTAAACGTATGAGGCATGGGTACCGGGGTAGCTAACAGATCGTTAGCAAAACCAAGTTCACTGGTGAAAGTGAGCTCGTTAAACAAAGCCCCTACCCTTGTATGACAGAAGTGGGTACTATGCTCTCCTTCATTAGCCAAACCGCACATTCTATTATCTGCATAATTACATAGAGTGCAATTAAAATCCCCCATCAGCATTATCATTGTATACTTTGTACTCCCATTGCAAATAGCATTCAGAGTCCCACTTAGATTCTTTACCACTGTTCCAAGTTCAAAGGGAACATTGTTATACAGGTTTATCAACATGATGCAATGAGATGTGTTTAATGTCAATTCAATTAGATTATATTAACAATCCCCCCCATGGAAATCTATTTTTTTAGCTGTTAGCTTATTTGAAATGTAAGTACAGATACCACCCTTCGGTCTACCCCCCAGACCCTTCACTGCCTGTGTATTAAAGGTCAAAAAACCGTTTATGTGGAGTGGTTCTATTGCCCAGGTTTCCTGTAAACATAGAATGTCAATATTCACTATAAGTTCACACCAGACTGGGTTCTGTATCTTAGAACGAAACCCTGAGATGTTCCATGACATAACATAACAGGTGGAACTATCCAAATTAAGCAAGGGCCCCGTTGGTGTCCGCGTTGGAGTGATAGAGTGATCCGTACTAGATGGCAAAGGGGATCCAATAGTGCACTGAGGTAGTACCAGCAAGGGGGTCGAACTCTCGGTGCAACCTCCCCTCACCTCAAATTCCTTTGTACACAGCAAGGATAGAACCCTTTCCTTCTCTTTCATTGAATATACACCATTAATCAAAGACGGATCTAGTGGGTTCGTGGCATTACCATCTCCCGGCCCTCCATCCCTATCAGTAGGGAACGTCAGTCAGTCGACCTCTTCTAAAGAATAGAGAGGGTCGAAAAAATGATGTACTGGAACATCAAATCTATGCTGTAATAGGCCCATGGTATTTACTTCTTCAGGAAAATGCTGTGGTGCCCTAGTTGGTTGATAGAAAAAGCCCAGGGGGACTACACTTATCCCTCTGCTTCCTAATGGCCAATTACCCATCCTGTCCAATATGGTTTTAACCAGGCCTGGAGACCTAAACGATAGCACAACACAGGCAACGACTTACTAGAGCTTCCAACCCAGGGGATTCGGCGCGCCATCTTGAACTCAGTGAACAACATGTTAGTTATCCCTGTCTTGGTGCGAAGATAGTGTAGTGACTTATTTTTCAGGGTTGACCAGTGTTCATGCTCTCCACTAGACAGTAAGGGTACGTTGGTCAAAACCACGGTATATGGGGTAGCTTCCGGGGGAAGATGCAACTGTCTTGGTTCCGATGCATTACCCCTATTCAAGTTCTGAGAGGCTGATCTGTCAAGGATCAGCCCCCCAGAGCTTGCTTTATATCTCTCCCCACCTGATGTTAGCTGCCTTGAAGTGTGATCAGCGCGATCCTGCCCTCTGCTCTCACCCTGTCTACAGTGGGAAAATTCAGGTTGGCTCTGTCGAGGTGCCGATATAATTTCACCTGGCAGCCTGGAGCGCGCCAAATTGTTAGTTGAGGTTAGTAAATTAGATCCTTGCAAATGGGAAACTCCGTGTGTAACTGTCCCCTGTGGATTATTTGGTATTGGATCTCCTCCACTACTTGTAGATCCTGCCACACATCTATTTTGGGCTAAATCTAGTGGAGATGTTGTAATGTTCTTAACCGACCTTTCCATATTGGTTAGTCTCTCCTCTATAGAGGATAGCGTGGTTATCAAAGGACTTAAAATGACTGATATAATATCCTCAAGCTTGTGCCAAAAGTCCGCATGATCCAATCCCGTGGGCCCTCCAGTTACTACAATATCGCCTTGAGTCAGGGAGTGCTCCTGATTAATCTCTCCATCTCCTGTCTCAGTCACAGACTCTGGGAGAGTGCTCCGGGGACGTGGTTGCTTGTTGTTGCATTGCCCCTTCCTCTTTTTAGATGGAGGGTCAGGACCTCTCCCTTGACTAATCTTCATTTTTGGGCCCCGCGTGATTATGTTCGGTTTATTAATTGTAGCTCTCAATTCATGATCTTCCAATGGGGCTGGCAGGGCAACTACTACAGGAGTCATATTGGAAGAGTGACCTATAACGGGTGGAGGGGTTTTAACTATACCCATAACTTTACTTGTGGTGACAGAAGTGGCAGTTTGCGACTCTGTAGGTAAAGGCTCAAGTGACAATCTGCGCTCGGTCAGGGCAATTTCATGTATCAGGGCAGATTCCGCCCTTAGTAGAAAGGCGTCTAACGTCCCAACCACCCCCTGCCCCACTAACGACTTTTGTTTGCTCATACTAAGGCCCCCACCAGTGCAATTCCGAGACTATTATATTTGTTAAATTTTTCGAGCTTTAAACCCACTAGCCCACAAGTCAAGCATCAAGCACGCTGTCCACAAAATCAATCAAAAAAGCAAAATGTCAATACCGTGGCCCAGCCCGGCCTCCTTCGGGCTCTGACGGGGGCGCAGACGGGCGCAGACGGGCCCACCCTTGGCCCGGGCTTCGCTCACACGCATTCCGCGCTGCGGGAGCCCGCAGCCGCTTAAGTGCGCCGGCTGACGCACACTAAGCGCGCTGGCGCCTCCTGGCGCGAAGGCTTCTGGGCGTTGTGGTCCGGTTCCCTAGCGCAGGTAAGGTGCGCTGTGCTCTGTGCAGGGTGTATCAACACCAAAGGGCTCCTGCTCCTGCCCCGATAAAGTGCGCTGTGCTTTCTGCCAAGTGAGTAAATCTGTCATGAACAGCTAGAGGCTCCTGCCCCGCGGGAGCCTGCAGCCGCTTAAGTGCGCCGGCTGACGCACACTAAGCGCGCTGGCGCCTCCTGGCACAAAGGCTGCTGGGCGTTGTGGTCCGGTTCCCTAGCGCAGGTAAAGTGCGCTGTGCTCTGTGCAGGGTGTATCAACACCGAAGGGCTCCTGCCCCGATAAAGTGCGCTGTGCTTTCTGCCAAGTGAGTAAATCTGTCACGAACAGCTAGAGGCTCCCGCCTAAGTGCGCCGGCTGACGCACACTAAGCGCGCTGGCGCCTCCTGGCGCGAAGGATGCTGGGCGTTGTGGTCCGGTTCCCTAGCGCAGGTAAAGTGCGCTGTGCTCTGTGCAGGGTGTATCAACACCGAAGGGCTCCGGCTCCTGCCCTGATAAAGTGCGCTGTGCTTTCTGCCCAGTGAGTAAATCTGTCACGAACAGCTAGAGGCTCCACTGACATAGTCAGAGTACGTGCCCTGCAGTTGCAGTGGCTAAGGACCCTGGGTGCTGCTTAATTATGATTGCAAGATTAATATCATTAGTATTCTGCATGTATACAATGCGATAAGATGATCTGTAAGGGATGTAAGATATTGCTTTCTGTTGATTGTTATTTTAATATGCTGTATTCCCCTTTTGGACATATTAGACCGATTCACAAAGGAATGAGGAAAATTAGTCATGCACACAATACAATCCCTTCAGTTTACATGAACAGAATGTTGACTCTCCCAGCGCTAACAACATATGATCATCACATAGAACAAGCATTTGCAATGCAATCGGTCTCGCCTTTGGGGCCTTAGAAGTATTTAGCCATGCAGCAGATTGTCTGCAGCTGGAGGCCAGTAGCGGTTCCACCGGGATGCGGGGAAGAGAAACAGTGTTCATAGAGCGCCATGTTCTTGTGAAATTTGTATGGGTGCATCATAATCACTGATAGCTCGCACCCGCATATATCCAGCTATATATCAATGATTGGCCAGCACAATGTAGTTATAAACCGCAGTTATTAGAATGAATAAGAAATGTAATTGTGCTATTCTAATCCTGCAAATGTAATGCTTAACTGAATCGTGTGTAAAATAATGCATAGATGAATCAGCCCATGTGTAATCGAGATGCAGTAGTTTAAACGTGTACCATATTAAGTTGCACATGTAGTTCACTTTTCGCATATGAAATGTAATGAACCAATGCTTATAGAAGTGATTAAGATTTGTGTGTTTAAATTGTGTAAAGGCCTGACTGCATATACGCCAGGGAAAGGCCTGTTTGTTCTTATGTTAGCTTATTTTGCAGGCAGAGAAGGTTCTCTTGGAAAGGCTCTCTGGGCACCGACAGTAGATTTAATTAGCACAGTAGAGGGTTTCTGTTGAACGTATCTTCTGTTGCAGGTGCAAGGACACATGCCTCATTAGTAAAGACTGGCTCTTTGTTTCACAAGTTAGAGCGATGGGAGGCATGGAAATGGGAGTGCAATGGAATTTAGGGATGATACTTTCAGCGGAGAAGGTGCCTGGGACTCAAGGTCACACAACCGTCCAAGATGAAGTAACCGTTTCGATGGAAAAGTACAAGGAAGAAGACCTGGCCAAAGAGGCGTGACAAAAGGTGTGTTCAATTGTATTGGGTTTTGTATTAGGGATAGTGCCCCGAGGGTGGAGGGCAGAGAAGAGGTAGGAGAGAGCAGAGAGAAGGACAGAGAGGGATTTGGTGAAGGAGCATCTTAAATCTGAGCTTAAGTACTAAGTGAGTGCACTTCTTAGGAAGTCTTCACAGCTGACACCTTTTACTTACTCTTGCCTGGGAAATTCGTTAAGTAGGTATGTCATCTTAGAGTAGAGTAGGGACAGTCAAGGGGTTTTCTGCTTGTTTAGATAAATGAGGAATAACATAGAGATTGGAGCTGTTATTGCTTGTCTAATACTTCTGGAGTTAACGATTCTTCTCATCCTGACCCGGATGAGACTCCTGCGTAGGATGCTATTTGTATTAGTGCCCATTTATTTCTTTAACCTCGTGTTGAGGTGCTTGCACGTGCAGTTATTCTTGGCTGTAATAAACGCACGAAACTGAATTCGGAGTCAGTGGTCTTTGTAGGAAAACCAGATTGAAGAAGAAATGATTGCATAACTGAAAAAGATTCTTCCCTTCACACTATTCAGCAGGTAAAAAGATCCTGGTGACCTGAAGATTCTTAGAGGTGATAAGATAAGAATCAGCGTTATCAGTTGGTAGCAGAGTAGGATGGTTTCCTCTGATAGTAAGGGGAGATCTAGATTAGGATAAGAGATTAGTTGCCCCATAGAACCCCAGTGATGGTGATCCAGTGGATCGTAAGAGGAGGACGTCGGCGGTCGCTGAAAACTGACGAAGAGTGACGGTGCGGCGGAAGTAGCAGTTCGTGGTAGAGTGAGTATGAAAAGGGTGATGGTTGTTAGATTGCGGTGTTTAATTGTTGTGTAATGTCTTGCGGAGTTGGAATGAGAGTTGTGTGATTGAGGATCGGACCGTGAGCGCACGCGGGGCCGAGAGATATTGTGGTGTAGAAGACACCCAGAATAGAGATTGTTGACCAGAGATGGTGGGGATCATGAGACGTCATTGATCAAACCACTGAGGATAGGGAGCAAATGTGTGAGCGTGTGAATAACCAACGCTGGTCGTGGGACGTTGTGTGCAGAATTTAGAACGGTTGAATCCTATCGATTGTATTAGAGGTGATTGTCCGGTCGTTTCGCGGACAGACAGTTGCCAGATTGAGGTCAACAATTTCGAGAGGCTGATCGGTCATTGGAGGACCGACAGTCAGAGAGGTAATTGTTCGGTAGTACGGACCATTGCTTCAGAGTGTGATTGAGACACGTGCGAACGAGAATGAGAGAATTAGCAAGGAGGGGAACTGCTGCGAGCGGAGGAAGAGTGACGTCAGACAGTGCCGCGCTGCGATAGGCCGGTTGGCGTGAGCCGCGCTGGCATTGGTGGATTGAACCAGGAAGCGAAAACAAAATATTGGGTGCGAACAGATATCTGCTTTACCATGAAATGTTTTAAAGTTTTACGAGAACTTTGCAGAGGTGACAGACATGTGGTTACTCGGGGTGGAGAGGAAGCCCCACCCGAGGATACGCCGGCACATTATATGGCTACAAATGTAGGATTGCATACCATAATTTGGCTTGAGAACTGGCATAAAATATCAGAAGGGGAAGGAGAATTGACTTTCCCACGCTATGGCACTTTCAGGTTAGAGGTGTTGTACCAGCTAAAGACTATAATGGCTTCTTTACGACCACTGCCTAGACAGACACAGTTTGAGGCGGTACATGCATGGATTAGGGCAGCGTATGACAGGAAAAGAGATAAGAGCCAGGAAAGGGTGAAGAAATCGATCAGGGCCGTTCAAGATGCGAGGTGGGATGCACTGGAGAAAAGGTGGAGTGGAAACGATCGAAGGAGATAGGTTGTACCCACTGCTAATAAAAGATGGGAAAATAACAAGAGTTGAAGAGGACGACAGTGATACAGATGACAGTCTGTTAGATAGGTTGCTAGCAGAGAGACCACCTCCATTTAATCCAGATTTAGAAGAGGGAAAACCAACTTCAGCAGGAGAACCGGGTGAGACGCAGAATCAGACTAACATGAGGGTAGTGGGAAGAATTTCCACAGGAACAGAGGGAGCAGCAACACAGCCTTCCATTGGGAATACCCGATTGCCGGACTCCCTGACAGTACCGGTTACCATTGGCCCTATAGTACCGGTATATGACCCAGACCGAGTAAGAGAAGGAAGTTCAGTACAGACGAGAGGAGAAGAAGGAACCAGTGCTAGTGGGAATGGGTTCGGAGTACAAGTGATTCACTTCCCAAAGCCATTATACACAAGTACGCCATTACCAGCCACTGCAGACTCCTCTTTTAGACAGGAGGATGAGAGACCAGTCAGACCAAGATCTTTGCACGAATCTAAGTCAGCTTTGAGGATGTGGACACCAACAGTAAGAACCCAAAGTGATAGGATGCGAGGCGATAGGGGACAGGACATTTCGGAAGATAGACCAAGTTCCAGAAGTACGATAGAAGGGAATAGGTCACAAGGACAAAATAGTGACTATGATGAGCGGGATGGAGCAGCGTGCCAAGAAGTACTGAGGAGTGCAGTGCAGGCCAGGTTATGGACGTAGTAAGACTGAAAGCGGAGGTAGACGAAATGATTAGTGGAAGCCTGCCTTTGGAAAGAATAGAAATCTATGGGCCAGATGAGCTGCTTTTCATAGCAAAAGATGTAACTCGGAAAGCTAGGATAGCACATGAGAAATTGACAGCATTAGCCAGGAGATATGAGGTAGACTTGAATAAAACAAAAACATTGCAAGGACCACATAGGTTGCAATATAGTGATCAGGAACTGGAGGAGAAAAGGATCACAGGATTAAGGACGCATACTAAAGATCTGATTGTAGGGATGCGGATATGGAACTTGTTGGACAAATGGGAGGAAAGGTGGTCAAAGAAGAAAATAGCAAAGAAAATTGTGGGTGAAACGCCGCCTCCGGGGGGGGGGGGGCGACGGGTGTTGGAAACTTTCCTTTACGGGAAGTACAGAACGGAGGGTACGTGCATGTGCCGTGGAGTAGAGGTGACTTGGCTGCGTTTACAAATGACTTTCCTCAGCTGAGGGAGAAACCCGTACAGTGGTACAAACAGGTTGAGTGGTTTGTTAAAATTTCGAAGGTGCTGTGGACTGATTTGAACACCTTGTTTGACATAGTGGTGCCGGGAGATTTGTGGACAGCTTGCAAAATCGCCGTTGAGTGGCCGACCTTTGAACCTGAAAGGGATGCTGTCACGAATGGTCCGTCACCCCTTGTTATGAAAAAGTTTGAGCAAGTGATTACATGGTTGAAACTGAAGATTTCGCCTCAAGACAGATTGGGTTAAGATAGACCGAACTGTGCAGGAACCTAAAGAAACGGTGCACGAATACTATGAAAGACTTTTGCTAGCTTTTAAACAGTATAGCGGATTAGATGCATTAGACCCCAAGGATATGGGACAGTTTGTCTCAAAGTTTGTGCTAGGCCTGAGACCAGAAGTCAGCCTCATGATACAGCACCATTTGATCTGTTGGCAGAACAAGCCGGTAGATGAAATCTTGCGGTATGCGAGGTATTGTAGCAATGAGGTGGACTCGAAGCATCGTAAGCTAAAGGACAAATTGATGCTCGTTCAGATGCAGACAGCTCAGGGCCAGCCTAGTGGAGGGACCTTAGGAAGAAGACAAGGAAATTACCAAGGGAACCAGAATGGGCAAGGACAGGGAAAAGGGAAACCCATTGATCCCAAGACGGGGGTGGATGTGGCGACACTGAAGAAGACCACTGCGTGTCATCTTTGTCACCAGATCGGGCATTGGAAGCGCGAGTGCCCTTTGAACCCAGCCAACCAAGTGCAGCAGGAGGTAGAAGGGGTTCAGGCACCTGTGCCGGAGGTAGTCAACACTGTGATGAAGCCCAGATCGATGAAAGGGGGACATATAACCCACAAGTATCGGTCCCCCAGCCACCAAGGATCTCGCAGGGAATACGAACTTACCAGCAGATGCCCCTTTTCGAAGGGTATGATGAGTATAGCCCAGACCCGTTATCCGGACGGTGCCTGAGGGGGGAGGAAGACTGCACACTTGGAGCAGTCTTGGAGGTAGACCAGAGAGGACCTTTTGTGGAGGCAGACATTGATGGTCATCCTACCACGCTTTTGGTTGACACTGGTGCTACCCGGTCTACTGTAAGATCAGCAGTAGTCCCCAACCTACCCCTCTCGGGACAATCGATCCAAGTTGTTGGAGTGGCGAACAAAAGAATAAACAGTCCACTGACCGAACCAATTCCAGTGAGGATAGGTTCCTTCCAAACTAGACATCAGTTTGTGGTGTGCGATACGAGTCCAGTTTGTCTTCTGGGAAGAGATCTGTTATGTAAGTTGAACTGCACGATTTATTGCACGCCTAAGGGAGTGGAGGTTCAGACGAGGGATGATGATGCTGCCTTTAAAGTTGTTAATCAGCATCTGTGTATAGACTTGTATCCAATGGTGACCGTGGAGGAACTTCCACCGGATTTGAGAGATACCGTGTCACCTGAGGTGTGGGACTTCACAGGAGAAGAGATAGGACTAATCACAGGGGTTGAACCTGTGCAGATCGAGGTGAAACTGAATGTTGAGTTCCCTAGAACGCCTCAGTACAATCTGTTGCCTGAAACGATCGCAGGGATTAAACCTGTAATCGAGACTTTCATCAAAAAAGGCATTCTGAAGGAGATCAGAGGTAGCCCCTGTAATTCACCTATTATGGGACTACAGAAACCGAGCGGGAAATTCAGGATCGTGCAGGACCTGCGAAAGGTCAACACGATAGTGGTCCCTTGTTGTCCAGTGGTACCGAATCCATCAGTGATACTGTTTCAGATACCATGCGAAGCCGAGTGGTTTACTGTCATTGACTTGTGTCAAGCATTCTTCTCGATACCGCTCCATGAGGAAAGCCAATTTCTTTTTGCGTTCCGGCTGGAAAATCGTGTGTTAACGTGGGGTCGTATCCCTCAAGGGTATACAGAAAGTCCATCGATTTTTAATCAGATGCTGAAAAAGAATCTTGAGAGTCTCGTATTGCCGCAGAACTCAGTTCTCGTGCAATACATAGACAATTTGCTTGTTGCCTCAGAAACGGAAGATGCTTGCAGGATAGACACGGTAGCCCTGTTGAACCATTTAGCAGAGAACGGGCACAAGGTGTCTCCAAATAAGTTGCAGTACTGTTTGAATGAGGTACAGTACTTGGGACACAGATTAGAAAAAGGCAAGAGGAAGGTGTCACCAGACCGAATTGAGGCAATAATGAACATGGCAGAGCCTACCACACAGAGGGAAGTCGGGATGTTTTTGGGAATGGTCGGCTATTGTCGGCAGTGGATACCTAGTTTTTCCTTGAGAGCAAAGCCTTTACAGAGGCTTACGCACAAGGATGTGAGTGATCCGGTACCATGGGACGAGGAGTGCTTGATGTAATTCCTAAAACTGAGAGAGGAGTTGTGTAGTGCCCCAGCTCTGGGAATGACTGATTACAACAAGGCCTTTTCACTGTTCTGTTGTGAGAGAGAAGGATGTGCATTAGCAGTCTTAGCTCAGAACCATGGAGGTGTCTGTAGACCAGTTGCCTACTTTTCAGCTCCTCTAGATCCAGTAGCTTCTGCGTTGCCCGGATGTCTAAGATCCGTTGCTGCAACAGATGTCAGCATTGAAAGATGAGAAAGCATTGTAATGGGTCATCCTTTGACTGTATATGTGCCACACTCGGTTGAATTGTTGATGACCAGGACTAAGACTCAGCACCTAACGAATAACAGGTTAACAAGGTATGAGCAAGTCATACTCGCCGCAGAGAATGTGACTCTGAAGAGGTGCTCTGTCTTAAACCCTGCAACATTAATGCCCATACCAAATGTAGATGATGAAGATTGTGCGGACCATAATTTTCTTGACGTGACTGAACTTTGCACCAAACCAAGACCTGACATTGTCGATGAACCACTGATGGACCCAGATGAAATTTTCTTTGTCGATGGTTCATGCCTAAGAGACAGTGTCGGTCAACTAAGAGCAGCGTTTGCTGTATGTACCATTTCCGGGGTGGTTGAGGCTGCCTGCCTAGAAGGAGTACGCTCCGCGCAGGTAGCTGAAATCATTGCTTTGACTCGTGCCTGTTTGGCCGCTGATCGAATTTGAATCACGATTTACACGGACAGTCAGTATGGGTTTGGTGTGGTTCATGACTTCGGACAGCTGTGGTCCCAGAGGGGATTTTTGACATCATCTGGCTCACCCATTAGGAATGGAGAATATGTAAGACAACTGTTAGATGCATTGCAATGTCCGAAGGAAATCGCAGTTGTAAAGTGCACTGCACACGGGAAGGGGAGGATTTTGTGTCTTTGGGAAATAATTATGCGGACGAAGTTGCCCGCTTCTGTGCAGAACAGGGACGCATATTTACAGAAGGTTACACAGGAGAGAGCCAAGAAAGAACCGAGCTCAACATTATGTTGGCCATGGCAGACACTTGGGAAGAGCTCAAGCGACTGCAGGATGATGTTTCAGATCAGGAACGGAATGGATGGATCAAAGCAGGGTGCGAAAGAGGGGATGTGGATGTTTGGGTCTCCAGTGATGGGAGAGCTGTATTACCAGAGAATCTGCTGAGTCCGATGGCGAGACTGATACATGGATCGGCACACCTTGGTAGAGATGCAATGATGCGTGTGTTTAGACAGACGTGGTATAATCCACGATTTCGTGCAATGGCTGAAACAGTATGTCAGAGGTGTGTCACGTGTCAGCAGATGAATGCTGGAAAGAAAACAGTAGTCACCTTGAGTCACATTGGGAGGTCAGGAGGGCCCTTCAATAGGATACAGTTAGACTTCGTGGAAATGCCTAAGTGCAATGGGTTGAGATACATCTTGGTGCTGGTATGTGTATTCTCAAGGTGGGTGGAGGCTTACCCGACACGCAGGTGTGACACTCTCACAGTGGCTAAGTTATTGTTGAGGGAGCTCATCCCGACATTCGGGATCCCAACCTCTTTGGAATCAGATAGAGGAAGACATTTCCACAGTGAAATCATGAAGTTACTTTGTGCCGCATTGAATGTTGATCAGAGACTCCATTGCAGTTACCGACCAGAGGCTTCTGGGATGGTGGAACAGGTCAATGGAACTCTGAAAGCCCGGATGGCAAAAATGTGTTCATCAACGTCCTTGAAATGGCCTGACGCTTTGCCGCTTGTACTGATGAGCATGCGAAGTGTCCCAGATAGGAGGACCGGATTGTCCCCCGAGATATTAATGGGAAGGGCAATGCGGTTGCCAGCAGTACCAGCTACAGCTTTGATTAACATCACTGATGACTTGATTCTCGATTACTGTAAAGGACTGTGTCCCAGCAGGTGCAAGCTGCAGCTGTTCCGGCCTCGAGTGATCTGTGCCACGACCTGTGTCCAGGCGACTGGGTGCTTGTCCGAAAGCACGTGAGGAAGAACTGTTTGGATGTTCGGTGGTGAGGCCCGTACCAGGTGATACTGGTAACGAATACAGCAGTGAAGTGTGGAGTATTGCCGAACTGGGTACATGCCTCCCATACCCGCAGAGTTTCAGCACCCTTGGAAGAAACAGCTCCTCTCGTGAATGAAAATTCAGCTGATGTGGCATAATTTGACGTGCTCATTATCAGACGTAGAGAAAAAGTTTGTGGATCAGGTAGAAGACAGGTATAGAAAACTAACACAGACACAAGACACAGGGCATAGTACGGTGGATTGGACAGAGGAGGAAAAATTGCATCGAACAAAGGGAAGTTATGGTCGTATAGCCTTGGACAAGGAGCAGAGGGGAAAGCTGTGTGTGAGACGTTATCAGACCTATTATGAGAAGGTTCCAGTGGGACAGAGTACGTGTGATCATGTTTTCACCATGGCAGATGTGGCAAAGAACTTTCTCCTGGGCCCTGTACAAGTGATACCTACGGAGTATTTTGTGTGTGGAAGGAATGCCTATGTGAGATTGCCTGCGAACTGGTATGGTACATGTTACTTGGGAATAATATTTCCAAAGATTTACCATACTGAGGATTTGGAACTTTTGGAAGAGGGAAAGCATTCAAGAGTGAGAAGAGGTGCGAGTGCAGGGGTTGTAGTGGGAGATATCTTTGGAGCCATGATACCAAGTTTGGGAGTGATCTTGAATGATGTGAAGATCCGGAGACTGGCGACTGTGATAGACGAACTATCGATGAACACAGCAAAATCGTTGGTACTGGTGGAAGGGGAGATGTTGTCGATAAGGACAATGGTTTTGCAGAACCGCCTTGCTTTGGATGTCTTACTGGCAAAAGAGGGCGGAGTCTGTAAATTATTGAGGGTTCAAGAGTGCTGTACTTATATACCAGACCACAGCAAGGATCTGGAGAAATATATAAGTAACATCAGTACTATTCACACGAAGATAGCAGACTTGACTGAAGAGGGAGCTTGGGAAAAGGGTTTGGTCAAGTGGGAAGCTGGTTTGCGAATTTGGGAAAGGGATTCCTTGGCTATGTTCTGAGACCTCTCCTTATCGTGGTGGTTTGTGTGGTTTGCCTGTGGGGTCTGATCAAAGCTTACAAGTGGTATCGAGCAGACCGAGTTGTGAGAGCTCTGAGAGAAAATGAGACGAGAATGGCTAGACTGCAGGACAGTCAATATCAGAGACTCAAGAGAATGGAGAATCACAGATCAGGGAGAATGGCAACGAGTTCTGTTTAGGTCGGTTCTTTCTACAAGGGAGTTGAATAAAATGTGATGACAGAAGTCATCAAAGGGGGGAACGGATAGAGCGCCATGTTCTTGTGAAATTTGTAGGGGTGCATCATAATCACTGATAGCTCGCACCCGCATATATCCAGCTATATATCAATGATTGGCCAGCACAATGTAGTTATAAACCGCAGTTATTAGAATGAATAAGAAATGTAATTGTGCTATTCTAATCCTGCAAATGTAATGCTTAACTGAATCGTGTGTAAAATAATGCATAGATGAATCAGCCCATGTGTAATCGAGATGCAGTAGTTTAAACGTGTACCATATTAAGTTGCACATGTAGTTAACTGTTCGCATATGAAATGTAATGAACCAATGCTTATAGAAGTGATTAAGATTTGTGTGTTTAAATTGTGTAAAGGCCTGACTGCATATACGCCAGGGAAAGGCCTGTTTGTTCTTATGTTAGCTTATTTTGCAGGCAGAGAAGGTTCTCTTGGAAAGGCTCTCTGGGCACCGACAGTAGATTTAATTAGCACAGTAGAGGGTTTCTGTTGAACGTATCTTCTGTTGCAGGTGCAAGGACACATGCCTCATTAGTAAAGACTGGCTCTTTGTTTCACAAGTTAGAGCGATGGGAGGCATGGAAATGGGAGTGCAATGGAATTTAGGGATGATACTTTCAGCGGAGAAGGTGCCTGGGACTCAAGGTCACACAACCGTCCAAGATGAAGTAACCGTTTCGATGGAAAAGTACAAGGAAGAAGACCTGGCCAAAGAGGCGTGACAAAAGGCGTGTTCAATTGTATTGGGTTTTGTATTAGGGATAGTGCCCCGAGGGTGGAGGGCAGAGAAGAGGTAGGAGAGAGCAGAGAGAAGGACAGAGAGGGATTTGGTGAAGGAGCATCTTAAATCTGAGCTTAAGTACTAAGTGAGTGCACTTCTTAGGAAGTCTTCACAGCTGACACCTTTTACTTACTCTTGCCTGGGAAATTCGTTAAGTAGGTATGTCATCTTAGAGTAGAGTAGGGACAGTCAAGGGGTTTTCTGCTTGTTTAGATAAATGAGGAATAACAGAGATTGGAGCTGTTATTGCTTGTCTAATACTTCTGGAGTTAACGATTCTTCTCATCCTGACCCGGATGAGACTCCTGCGTAGGATGCTATTTGTATTAGTGCCCATTTATTTCTTTAACCTCGTGTTGAGGTGCTTGCGCGTGCAGTTATTCTTGGCTGTAATAAACCCACGAAACTGAATTCGGAGTCAGTGGTCTTTGTAGGAAAACCAGATTGAAGAAGAAATGATTGCATAACTGAAAAAGATTTTCTTCCCTTCACACTATTCAGCAGGTAAAAAGAGCCTGGTGACCTGAAGATTCTTAGAGGTGATAAGATAAGAATCAGCGTTATCAGTGTCTCCAATCGAGAACCAGCGGATGGAAAAATGGCAAATATCGAAGGATTGGTTAAATTAATAAGGTAATAATGCCCTAAAATTAAGGGATGGGGGTTGTTAAAGCCATATCTGAATTAAGGGATCCAACTATGTGGGGTGGGGCTGGATGCCAAGAGAACGGCAGGAGCCTGAAGGATGAGCCGTGAATGTGTGCGACTTGAATAGCAGCAGGGTTCGAATTCACACCGGCATGTAAATGCGGTGGGCGAAGGTGCATTGAGATAAAGAAAGGAGTAGGCACAGGAGATAAAGAAAGGACTAGGCACAGGAGCACTGCAAAAGGTAGAGTGCTGACAAGTGCGATTGGCGGCCATATTGGTAGATGGGTTTACAGTATACCAGCCCTGGCAATGGGTTAACAAAAGGAGCAAGGAAAAATAAAATCAAGTAAACAAGTTGCTACAATAAAGTACTAGGGGACTGCAGCCTGCAGCCCAGTAGATATTGTTTCCAGGCCTTTAATCGTTGACATAAAGCTTAACGATGCTGTAAAAAGATGGACTTCGAGCAAAAATGCACCAGGGCCACAAAGGAGAGAAATATTAGACCATCTAATTGGAAAGATTCCTGCTTGTGGGAGTGCTGCCGCAATACCATGTAATGTGCAAGCAAAGGTTTTGCTTCGCTGCAACAGATCGAGCGGGGTTTTGGTTGGCCTATACTTTATGAATACAGCCCCCCCCCCTTATTTATCAATTTATATAGCTGCTGTCTATTTGTTCTAACTTTGGCCTTTTCTAGGGAACCATTCAATTATGTACAAAATACAGACATAGCACTTACTGTAAACATAACATTGCATCTTATTAATAGCCATTAAGACACTGATATATGTGTTCCAGGCTCTACAACTGGTGCTATTTTTCAAACTAATATCCTGTGCATTTGCAACTGCAAAATGTATTTTAACGAAATAAAACACAACCTGTGCATGCCGAGGCAATTAAGTGCACACAAACAGAAGCAGAGGGCAGCAGCATTGGGAATAGTAACTCTTGCAAGTGCACAGTGTAGTTTGCTTGCAAAGCAAGTGCCCCCCCCCCCATGGCAGCCTGAAATACTCAGAAGGATCATTATAAGATCTACTGTACTATGGCATTCTATGGTAGAAACGACGGTTTCTTGGGGAATTTACAAGATTTAGGAATAACAAAAAACAACACAAAGGGATGAGAGGTATTGCTTGCAGAGGTGGTGAAAGTATTGTTAGGAGAAGATCCCTTCATTAGCGTCCTGACCCCATGCTCACCTTCACAGAGTCTACAGGGTACATGACGGTTTCCTCCCTTGCCACAGCTCCAGCTGTCATGTATGTGCCTATGGAGGCGCTGGATGGAAAGCTTTTGTATTTGTCCCCGAGACCGGCTCATCCCCAGCCCATCTCCGCTACTGCGAAACTGTTCCATTTGCCCCTGGAGAGAAGCAGCAGCCAGAGTAGTGCAGAGTACAGAATGGGCGGAGCACAACTCTCCAGCATGAGACATAACTGCACCTCACGCAATTTCTCTTTGGCGCTCTTTGCACAATCACCTAAAACACTTATCTAGTGTTACCTTGTGACATGCACCCGGATCTGCTCGAGCCTCCCAGGGTGTTCTCCGACAGGCGGCTATAGATCAAAGATGCAGCCATCTTAACATTGTAAAGCCTGTGGTGAACTGCAGCGTATTAGGGGCAGCGCATCCCCCTCCACTCTGGCAGACTCAGGCAGGTTCACCCAGGCGTGGAGGAGGGGGCGTGATGCCCTCAAGAAGCCTTGTGCACATAAAGAGGTTCTGTGCATGAATAAACAAACAAGAAAAAAAAAACAATTCCAACGAGGTAAAGGGAAAACGAGTAAAACGAGCACTGGGGCATTGACAGTAAGCTGCCTGTATACAAAGCTCAGAAATTCAAGAGCATGCGCGAATACTAAGATAAGCGAGATGCGAAAACAGACAATCTGCACATGCGTTTTGGGAGACCGGAACATCTGTGAAAGCTTATCGAGACACTGCCTACCTGCGCAAGCTCAGTGAGAGCTTGAGCACTTCATTTTTGTTCAAGCAGTAACGCTGAGCCACGTGTGTAACATGACTAACTGCCTTGGTTCCTACGGAACAAATTGCATTTGCAATGCAATAGGACTCGCATTTACTCTAAATACCACGTCCGTACAGTGTAACACTCGAAGTAAAGGGGCCAGTAGCCACGGAAGGACACAAATGACGACATGGCATAATAAGGCGGGACTAACAAGCCTCATTATCAATCAGAAGACAGAATTTACGGAGGACAAACACAGAAGCCAATGAAAAATATGGGCGGAGAGTGAGGGCAGCTTGTCTCCCCATTCTGGACTACTGCATGCCTCGCAGAGCGAGCAGCGCATGCGCGCTGCCGCTAAAGCTCGACCTAAAAATGCGACTTCCCGGTTGGGGGTGAGGGATGGAATAAAAGGAAGTTTCCCCAGGGATTTGGGAGAGTTGGAGCAGTTCACCCAGAGGCGGTTATAGGCAAGTAGGAAGGGGGCTCGGTGTGGCCATGTGGTAGATTTAGGGGCATGCTGGAAAAGGGTGGCCCTCTTTCCTACCATTGATCCTGCAGGGGGCGTTAGAGGCAGTTCTTTCACATTTTCTTGGAAGTTAGATTTTGGAGAAAATCAGTGTATGAAGAAGTATGGAGGTTAGAGCAGCGATGTGCGGAGTGTAGGGGGTGCGCAATGAATGGGGCAATCTGCTGAGAAAGAGGGCCAGGGATGAGGTGGGAGTGGGCTCGAGCAGGCAGCGGAGAGAAGCGGTGAGCAGTGAGGTGGCGGCTGTTATGGAGTGCTCGCCCCCGTGGTTCAAGCCCAGATGTGCAGGAGGTTTGGAGGCTGGAAAGCACGGGCGAGGTAGCAAGACCCTGTTACATGAGGGAGGTGCCGCAGTTCAGGCCGCTGCAGTTTTAGGTACAAGCCACAGGGAGCAAAGTAAAGGTGAGACGCCGCTGGCCACAGATGCATGGGTGTTAGGTAGCTCAAGGTAGGGAACCACAAGTTGGAAGCCGCACAGAAAGGTTCTGCCTCCCTATCCACATGAGACGCCTATGAACAGAAAGGCAAGGGAGGTAGGGAAGTAATAGAAACACACACAGACATGGGACAAAGATAATAAGGCCCCAGCCTAGAACCAATAGTACGACAGTACAGCAAATAAGCGGTTAGCAGCAACAGTCAATAATGCGGAGGTGCAGGCAAAATGTAAAGGAATGCCTGTTGGAAACAAAGCCTCCACAGAGGAGGATTGGGGTGAACAAAGTGCCCCAGGGATGGGGCAAGTTTTGAAATTGAGTAGGAGGTTAGCAGGTCGTGTGGAGGCACCCATGGAAAAGATTTATGGGAAAAGGCCATAGGAAGTAATTACTCTAGGTTGGTTTTGTGCCTGCAGCCTGTGTCCAGGGTTGCATAACTGTAAACGGTTGGCAGTTGACCTCTGACAGTGAGACAAAGGGGGACAAGGTGTTGGCAGTATGGGCCATCCTGCCAGGATGTGTGAGGCGGAGCTGTTCCCTGCCTCACTTACGTTTCAAAGGGGCTGCCTCACCACTCTCACAAAGAACTTCACACTAACCATTTGCCACTCCAGAACCCTTTGAGTCTGGGCAGGGAGGAAGGACATTGCAGAACCATCTGTAGGGGAAAACTCTTGAAATGTTCTCCTTCAAAGCTGGCACCAGGTATAAAAATAGGACCCACTCTTCAGTTCACTCCTGGACCTACAGAAGACACTCAGAAGGCCTGCCCTGCACTTCAGAGGACTGCCCTGCTGCTTGACGCCTGCTTTCTAATTCAGAGGACTGCACTGATGCTGGAAGCCTGCCTTGAACCCTCAGAGGTACAATAAAGTAATGTCACAGTGGAGAGCAATTTAAAAACAGATAGACAAAGCAAGAATTGATCTATTGTATCTGAACAAAATAGAACACCACCGTACAGTTATTTCACTAATGGATGTGATTTTATTTCATCACAGCACTGGAATGAATCAAGATATAAAGTACAAGAAAAATCGTAACTAAATATTTTTCTACAAACAGGTGCACAAAAAAGGTGAAGTGAAGGTGCATGGAAGGGATAGTGAGAAAGGACAGTAGTGCGCATATATATATACACATCAATAAATAATTAGATAAAGGACTATCCAGACAGTTTCCTGCCAAATACATTAAATGTCAAATCATAACATAATTGCAGATATAAATTCTCTGTCATATATGCCTGACAATAAAATAAAGAAGTGTCGACGTTTCGACCCCTAAACGGAACAGCAAAATTGGCGCATTGGGGGCGGGGTCTTCATCAGGACTGAGGTGAAAGTGAGGAGGAAGCACCTAAGGACAATAGAATGAGATTATTCGGGTGGCGGGTCAGAATAGAGAAATTCATCAATGGTCATATTAATGATAGTCTAATTACCAGTGACGGCAGCTATATTGCTTCAGGCTGCGGATAAATGAGCTGGGCTGTGTGAGCTCCTACGAGGAAAAAACGAAAAAAGACAGAGGCACTAGGATCTAACTTCCTGTGGCTATTGAAGAGTAAGAACTTGCACAAGATACTTAAGATCAAAAACTTACTCAGATTTCTGTTTAAATGTCCACAGTATTCGATATGTAGGGGCCAGGTTGATTAGTAACCGGTGACTGAAAGAAGTGATACACGCTGTCACCAAATGACATGTCAAAAGACTAGCACAACAAAGTTAAAATCAAGCAAAGACATGAGCCAGAGGAGCTAAGGGAAATGCAAATCGTGCTTGGTGTAAAGCACGGAAAAGGCATCTTTAAAAAGGGCTGAAAGATACTACATGCAAACCGTGGATGGCTGTGCAACCATTACAATTTAGCAGTGAAAGCAGGTATTTTAGCAAGCCAGAGATAGCTAGAGGCAGGCGCGTGTGGTGCCTCCCAATTAATAACAGCTGTCAAGCAAAACAAGCTTCGGGACGATAAAATCATTAATGTTTAAAGATAATGGGAAAAAACCTGCACTTATAGGAAAGGAAAAAAAAAAAAAAGGAAAACAACAATTACCCATTTGAAATACGAAATACTATGGGCTAACCAGACGTATAAAAACATCTTGGTTGGAGTGTGTTTAAAAAGAGAGACGCTCTTCCTAGACTATACAAACACACGAGACCGTCCTTCATGTTAGAAAGGGAGAATGTGCCCATCGCGCTTAAAAAGGAAGCAGCTTAAAAGCGCAAGTGATACAACATGGAGATTAAACACTTCCCTAAAGAAACATGACATGCAGAGAGGCCTCGCTGGGGCCAAACGGGAGACATACCTCTATGCTGCTGGTAGGGCCGGTGAGACAGCTAACACCGTGCTCTTGATAATTACAGGAATTAAATATTGGTAACACACGTGCACGTTATGCACGCTGGGCCATGACAGCCGGTTTTGCGACCGATTTCATTTGGGGCATTTTGACACGGAGGTAGAAAGGAAAGAAATCCTCCTTGTGAATGATAAGATAAACCTTATGGCCTGGTACTGCCTAAGTCCCCATCCACTCACCAGGTGGCCCCCCCTAGGCCCCCACCCCAGGACATTTGGCTCCTTCCCCCAAGGCAAACATTTGACAACAACTCATTTTTGAAAGTTTTTGGATTTAGGGGGGCGTAACCCCCCCGGCCGTATTTATTTACATATTCAAATTAAACTCATTTCCTTTAATATGACATTCAATTACACAGGGAGTCCGGTTACATAGATAGGTACAAATGTGTTACTTGGCTAACCTTAACATGTTTCTAGACATAGCCATTCCTATCGTAATCTAAAACTGCATATATATATAAACATATTTTCTCCCTATGTACCCTATGAGAGCCTACGGCAAGGTCAGTGACTGGCAGTCCCAAGAAAACTACAGAAATTCTGGTGGATAAAGCCTGCGTAGGGGGTCCAGCTTGTCAAACGGATATTTTCCCCCGGGCCCCCCCCTACGCCCTAAGCCTTACAAAAACTAGAAACGGGGCGCTGCAAATGGTTATCCTTGTGCCCACTGCGCATGCGCGTACGAGGGTGGCCGACCAGCCTACTGGAAAGCGTGACTCCCCCGGCCCTGGCACCCTTACAGCCTACCACCCGGCTGTACCTGCCCCAGTAGTTCTATGCTGCTGACTGTTAGGGACCGAGAACTATGCTTAACAATCATGACCTTACCGCCTGACCAGGGTATCACAATGCTAAAATACGACTTCTGTAAGAAAAGACATGCTATAATACTCACCCTTCCATTACCTACACTTCCATTACATACCGTTCAAAAGATTAACACTATACAAACTGTGTCACCTGTAAAGAAAAAATTACACCACAAACACATAATAACAAACAATGCAAAACCGAAATATCTGCCTTAGGGGATGGTGGGTGGGAAAGAAAAGATTATGGCCCCCACTCTGGGCCGGCAGGATGCAGGCTCGGGGAGCCAGCTGCGTGGAGGGCGAGAGGAGGCAAGAGACTGCCCCTGTCACGCCCCCGCCTTTTAACCCCTTGCTGTCTTGCGGCGACCCGGAAGTACTTTAATCACTTCCGGGGCGCGCCAGGGTAATGGAGGCCAGGGGAGGCTAGGCAGCGCATCATCAAGACGCGCTGCCCCACCTCCCCCCTTGCCTCTCGGGGACCGGCGCGACCGCCATAATGGCGGCGCGCCCTATGCTAGGGCTTGCCTCTGCGCTATGGCCTGGTACTGCCTAAGTCCCCTTCCACTCACCAGGTGGCCCCCCCATGCCCCCACCCCAGGACATTTGGCTCCTTCCCCCAAGGCAAACATTTGACAACAACTCATTTTTGAAAGTTTTTGGGATTTAGGGGGGCGTAACCCCCCCGGCCGTATTTATTTACATATTCAAATTAAACTCATTTCCTTTAATATGACATTCAATTACACAGGGAGTCCGGTTACATAGATAGGTACAAATGTGTTACTTGGCTAACCTTAACATGTTTCTAGACATAGCCATTCCTATCGTAATCTAAAACTGCATATATATATAAACATATTTTCTCCTTGTGTACCCAATGAGAGCCTACGGCAAGGTCAGTGACTGGCAGTCCCAAGAAAACTACAGAAATTCTGGTGGATAAAGCCTGCGTAGGGGGTCCAGCTTGTCGAACGGATATTTTCCCCCGGGCCCCCCCTAAGCCCTAAGCCTTACAAAAACTACAAACGGGGCGCTGCAAATGGTTATCCTTGCGCCCACTGCGTGTGCGCGTGCGAGGGTGGCCGACCAGCCTACTGGAAAGCATGACTCCCCCGGCCCTCGCACCCTTACAGCCTACCACCCGGCTGTACCTGCCCCAGTAGTTCTATGCTGCTGACTGTTAGGGACCGAGAACTATGCTTAACAATCATGACCTTACCGCCACTGGCCAGCCTAGTTGCCCAACTAGCTGGCCTCCCCCAACACCCTAGAAAGGTCATGGCTGACGACGTAAACCTTCCAACCATGCTAGGATATCTTCCAGAAAGAAATGGTTCCCTTTGGTCGAGAGGTGGACCCCATCATGCACAAAAACTGTTCACCCCTGATGAGACCGTGCCCTATTGCCTTCAACTTGGGTGTTTGGAATAGTTTGACAAATTTGTTGTTGATCCGCTTTACTGCGTGATTCAACGCCGTGACTGACTCCCCTCCCCTCCATTGCAGCCTAGGGATCATGTGTGACCATGCTATGATGGCTTTCGGACTATGTCTCGCCAGCCAGGCCACTTCAGTAAGAAGGTCTTCGATGACCACCCTCCGCCCCAGGTCTACAAGGTCATTCCCACTCAAGTGGAGGATCCAAACCGCAGGGTGGTGCCCGCCCTGCCTCAGTGCACGGTCAACTAAATCCCTGAAGTGCCTAATGCGCAGTCCCCCTTTCCAGTGGAACACTATCCTCACCCCGCTGCTTCGTGCCCTGGCCTCATGGGCCCCTGGAAAGAAAGCCTGCAATCGCCGTACATATGAGTGACCAATGATCCACACCTCCTCTTGCTCTTGGGCCCAAGAGTGAACTTGGGCCATAAATTCCGCTGTACGTCCAAGGGCTGTTGACCGCCGTCCCCCTGCGTGACATGGTGACGTCTGGTTATTCCACGTATCGGCTGGCGCAAGCCTCTCCCCTGAGTTACAGGATGAAGAAACTGCGAATGATGAAAAGAGAAGAAAAGCATCAGCACCACGTCCCCGCTACCGCTTTACAGCATATGCAGCCGCACGTAGCGCTTATAACAGTCAGAGGACCACCGCCCTATCTTCTTCACCTGCTCTTCTCGCAAACCCCTCGCCACCGCCTCTGAAGTAGCCCCGATTCTGAAGGAATGGGTCCCATACTTGTTCGGATCCAACCCAGTCGCTTGCATGGCCAGCCCCATGACTTTTCTAAATTGAAAAACAGTCAATGGAGTCCCATCCCCGTGCACTAGCAGGGGCCCATCCCGTGTTCCAACCCGTTGTGCCAGAAAGGCCTCCTCCCTGGTTACTGGGCAGCAGGTACTACCCCCCGCCCTGTGTAACACTATGCCCTCGCCCCTTCCTTCTTGGTCCACCTTGGATTTTGGCAGCAAGATAAGTATGGATTCGCGGCGGACCTGGACATGCCCCGCCTGTAACCCCCCTTTGTGGTCTCGTTTATTCTTGGCCACCAATTCCCCTACCCTAAATGCCCCATAAAATGCGAGACTAAAGGCTGCCTGGAACAAAGTGGCCTCCTGCCCTGAACTGCACACCACTGGTAAAGCCTCCATCAAGGACGCCAGGACTGCCATGCTTATGGGCCGCCTCCCATCTGGCGGGGCTCTCTGTGAACGACCCCAGCCCTTCAGAGCTTTGCGCACCACGAAGTTGGCGGTCGGGTCCCCCCTCCCCTTACACTTGGCGAAGAAGGATATGGCCGTGACGTGGCGCCTCGCGACCGCCGCAGAACCCCCGTTTTCACTCATCGCTCCCAGAAATTCAACCACCGCCCCAGGTTCATGGCACCTGTGTTCCCAGCTGTCCCCCAAGGACTGGCAATATGCCCAAAACGCCCCTTCATATGCTCTCCTTGTCCCAGGCGCTAGGCTAGCCGCCACGAGGTCCGATAACTGGGGGCACCACACTGCCAGAGGCGTTCCGGGAAATGCGCCGGCCACTCTGCCGCGCCGGGGAGGTGGGCCCTGAATACCTGCATCTTAAAACGAGAGAGGGCATCAGCGGCGTGGTTTAAAACACCTGGCACATGTCTGGCTCTAAACAGTAAATTTAATCGCATGCACATCAAAACAATCTCTTTCAGTAAGCGTAGCAATAGTTTGCACTTTGCCGTCTGCTGATTAATGCATTCCACCACAGCCATGTTATCGGACCAGAACACAACAGTCTGGTCTCGCAGTTGATCTGGCCAGACCCAGAGTGCCACCAAGATAGGGAACAACTCGAGGAAACTTATATTCTTGGTAATCCCGATTCCACCCACCAGTCAGGCCAGCGTTGCGCCACCCACTCCATGCCCAGGATCGCCCGAAACCTTCGCTGCCCGCTGCATCAGTCATCAGATCAATCTCTGGACTAGACCTGGGCGGACCCGGCCACACCACCCTTCCATTGAACTCGCGCAGAAATGCCATCCAAATACGCATGTCCTGCTTGACCTCGCCGGATAGCCTGGTGTGGTGGTGCTTTTCTGTGAGCCCTACCATAGCCTGCGCGATGGAGCGCGAAAAGGGGCGTGCCATTGGTATAATGCGCAGCGCAAAATTCAATTGCCCCACTACCTGCTGCAGGAGGTGCAAGGTGACCTTTTCTTTCACTAAGCATTGCTGAAGTGCCTCCCCAAATTTCCCTATCTTCTCTGCAGGCAGCCTAGACAACCCCAGTACTGAATCCAGTTCAATCCCCAGAAATTCGATCCGTGTGTTTGGCCCCACTGTTTTTCCTGGTGCCAGTGGTACCCCGAACTCTGCCATGATCTCACAGAAACGCCCCAGCGCTGACCTGCAGTCGCCAGTCCCTGGTGCGCCTAGGAAGAGGAAATCATCTAGGTAGTGCAATACCCATTGATGTCCGGTGTCCTGCCAGAACACCCACTCCAGGAACGAGCTGAACTTCTCAAAGTAAGCGCACGAGACCGAGCATCCCATGGGCATACATTTGTCCACATAATACTTGTCCCGAAATTGAAATCCCAGGAGATGGAAATCGTCCCTGTGGACCGGCAGCAGACGGAAGGCAGACTCTATGTCGGTTTTGGCCATCAAAACTCCTCGCCCCATGCCGTGTAACATGGCTACCGCTTGGTCAAAGGACGCAAATTTGACGCTGCAAAGAGCGTCCGCTATTGCGTCGTTCAAGGATGCCCCCCTTGGCGCTGACAAATTGTGGATCAATCTAAACTCGCCTGGTTCTTTCTTGGGCACCACCCCCAATGGGGAGCAGACAAACTCTACCATGGGGACCTCATCAAATGGACCTGCCACCCTGCCTAGCCTCACTTCCTTTGCAATCTTCGCTGCTGCCACAGCCTCATGGACCCTGACCGAAACTTGGTTCCTGCAGTGTGAGACTCCAGCATACCCCGGGGCCGGGATCCTAAAACCTTCTGAAAACCCCTCCTGGAGTACCCTGGCTGTGTCAGGGCACGTGTATTTGTTCAACCACGGTATCATGGCGCTAACTCGCACAGGGGATCTGGCCTTAGTGATGGTGATATTATCAGTCCTGTTTTTTGCCTCCTTTGTCCCTGGACTTCTTGAAACATTTGCTTTCAGGATGGGACGAGTTGCCGCAGAAAGCGCAGTTATGTTTAAACCTACAGGACCCCACGGCCCTAGTGCAGGTTCTCCTATTGTAGTCGAAGCACACCCCTTTTTTCCCTGACCCGCTTCCTGAGCCGGCAACACCCCCCGAGTTGCCCGAGGGGCACGCACGAAAAGGCTGGTACTTACTATGTTCAAGGCCCGACCCCGTGTTTCCTCTCCCGTGGTCCGAGGCCCCGTGTACTAGGTGATTGAGGTATATGAACATGTCCGTCTGGTCCCAACCCAGAGTGGGATCTACCGCCTTCGCCCTTCTGAATTCCTTGTCATACTCCTTCCAACCGCACCCTCCATACTTTGTGTGAGCTGTCGTAATCCTATTCTGATAGCATGCCATCCCCGCACCTAGGGCCGGGAAGCGCTCAAGCATAATCGCCATGTAAATTGTGAAACCCTGTATCCAATTAGCCAGGTTCTCCTCTACCCTGTACTTCTGAATTATGTCTGACCATTCCCTCGGGTGCGTCCACTCTTTGTTCTTCTTCGCTTCTTCCCTTTCTGCTTCATCTACCAATAATGAAAAAATGTTCACATACTGCCCTTTCCAAATCTTCTCCCTAGTCTCTTGTGATAAGTGCCGCCCCAATTGGTCCCTCCCAGAGCGCAGCTCCCCCATACCTAGCGGAGGCAGAGCGCCAAGGGTACCTGGTGCGACCGCCGAGTCCGCCGCCTTCTGTGTCCCGGGGTCCTTCGGTTCGTTCGCCGGCGCTCCACCGCTACCCGCAGGCTTCGCCGGGGGCACCACCCCCACAGGTGGCACTGGGCCCTTGTCCTGCTTAGGCTTACCGAACTTGGCCAACAACTGCCGCGCCCGTTCCATGGGGTCCCCCCCAGCCCCAGCCACCCCGACTGCCGGAGCCCAGTTCCCAAAGGTCTCCAGCCATGGCAGAACTGCTGCTAGGTTGGTCGCTATGTCAGGGCTAGGGTCACCCCCCCACCCACTGGTGCCACTGGGCCTAGCGGTTGATCCCCTGACGGTGGCCCGGTGGGCGGCACCACCGGCACTGCATTGGCCGGCGCAGTGGGCGTTGGGACAGGCACCGGTATAACCGGTGATACCAGGTCCTGTGGCCCCGGCACAGGTACCCCCTCTCTTGGTGCCAGGTCGGGTACCGGGCTGGGCCGAGCCGGGACTGGAGTATGCCCCGTTCCTCTCCCACCTGATTTGGGCCTGTTCCTTTTAGGTGTCGGGGGGAATATGCCCTCGGTGGGACTCTCACTCGCCTAGGCCTCTCCTCCTCCCTTGGCGGACCGTCCACCTTCTCCTGGAGACGCGTCAACGCCTGACCCATGACCTGTACCTGCTGCATCAATGTCTCCAACAGCGTGTCTGTCCTGGACCGCTTTTCCCCCAGCCTTGCTTTAGGGGCCATTGTTTGCGCCCTCCCTAGCTGCGAATCCCACAGGTCTGAGTCCCTGCTCAAACCCTTACCTTTCCGTTGCAGCCACCACCAGCCGGCCCAGCACCGCCGCGACGAGAGCCACTCCCACTGGCTAGTCCAGTGGGTCAGGTGATAACCTCTAACCCGCGTGGCTCCCAGAAGCGGCTCAGTGCAGGCTTGCCAGTGTCGCCGACCCCCGAGTCCTGTTGCCGAAGGCGCGTCCTCGGTCCCGTACCAGGAGTGCGACGTCCAGACGTCCTTGGTCCCCTGCGTCCGGCACACTGCAAGACCAAATCACAAGCGTGGACACGAAAAAAACATAATTGCGCTGCGCAGAAAATCACAATCTAGGAGGGACCAGTAGCCTGCTGCTACAGAGCGTTCACCAGGTTCCTCATAATCCCCTTGATGTGTCCCGGGTGCTGCGCCCCCTTACTCCACCCGTAGCGCCCCTCTCCAGTGCCCCTCACCTGCCCAGCAAGCAACAATAGCTCCTGTTAGCTACCACTGTACCATCTGTTCTGCTCCAGGATCAAGTGATAGAGTTCCCCCCAGGCTCTCAAAGAGGGTGGCAGGGAATACCCCCCAGGCCCCCGCACCGTATCGCGCCCTACACACCCGCGCTTGTTCCGGTGCCCACAGGGGATTCCCCAACCTTCGGCTCCGGCGATCACAACCGGCCGATGCTCCGGTGCTGTCCTGCAGTGCGTGTCCTCCTCCGCAGCACACACCGCTCCTGCCCGCCGTCCGACCCGAACATGGTCCCCATCACGCACTCCCGGGATCGTCCCGCCATCCGACCCGGAACACGATCCCCGCCACGCACTCCCGGGATCCTCCACGCCGCTAATCCTGAAAAAGAAAAGAAAAGATTATGGCCCCCACTCTGGGCCGGCAGGATGCGAGCTCGGGGAGCCAGCTGCGTGGAGGGCGAGAGGAGGCAAGAGACTGCCCCTGTCGCGCCCCCGCCTTTTAACCCCTTGCTGTCTTGCGGCGCCCCGGAAGTACTTTAATCACTTCCGGGGCGCGCCAGGGTAATGGAGGCCAGGGGAGGCTAGGCAGCGCGTCATCAAGACGCGCTGCCCCACCTCCCCCCTTGCCTCTCGGGGACCGGCGCGACCGCCATAATGGCGGCGCGCCCTATGCTAGGGCTTGCCTCTGCGCGTCTTGCAACAAAGCAGTGCACATTGTAAAAATGCTTCCTATATTTACTGTAAACGCTCGAGTCTCAAGTGCAAGTTTTAAAAAAACATTTTATATATTTTAAAAGGTCTGCAGAATAAAGCCTGGATGTACATAGAATTCATTGCCCAACATGACTGTCTTTAAGGTACCTAGTAGGTTTTAAAAAAGAATATCAATTTTCAAAGGTCGGGCTGTGATACAAAATTACATGCTGTCCATGTTTTGAATAAATGGCGCACAGTCTGTGGAACGCAAATTTCATATGATAATACATTGTGATATGTTTACATAAATGAATTCTAGAGCTGGTATCATTTTTCAAAAGCCGACCAGTAATACATAATGCATGCTGTCCATGTCTGGAAACATGGCGCACAGTCTATGACGCGCCATATTCAGATGGTGTTTAAAGAAACTTGCCATATTCAGATGATATTTAAAGAAACTCGCCATACACTACGGAAGGTTTAGAACATTACAGAATTATGCATGACGGAGTTTATGGTGCAGAAGTACATGTTGCTTATGTGTTGTCTGAGGGTATGATCGCAGAATGGGTTATTTACACACAGGATTGGAGAAATGCCATTCATTGTGAAAGTGGCATTGTGAAGAGACCACTGATGGTATAAGTTTAACCGCTAAACAATGTTTAGGAAAAACTGAGTTTATGGCGCAGAGTTAAACGCAGACTGGCATTCTGCACATGTGTGTCGGAGGGTATGATCTCACAATGTGTTCAAGTGATCACTAGTCACAAAAGGACATAAGATCTTCAGTGTATTTACGTGAACACTAGTCATTACTTAGAATGGATAATTGGGCGTAAGTTGTATCCATTTCATTCAAGCCATCCCTGACTGAGTTAAAACGATCCATCCACTTACATTCACGAATGTTCAAAATGGAGCTTAGGTTGCCACCCCTGGCTCCTAATTTGATTTCTTCAATGACCAACCATTTCAAAGAATCAGGACAATGTTCAAAAGTTTGAAAATGTTCGACAAGGGGGGCTCCCGTTGTTCCACACCGTATCCTACTGCAATGCTGCAGTATTCGGGCCTTGACCTTTTGTGTAGTTTGGCCTATGTATATCTTGTCACACGGACACAGGATTGCGTAGATCACATTTTGCGTGTTACAGTTCGTGTGTGTTTTAAGAGTGATTGAACAATCGTTATGATGAAACTGCTTGGTTTCAGTAGTAAGACCGCAGGCTTTACAACTCCCACATTTATAGTGGCCAACTATCACCGGTAGTTGCCACAAGGATTGAATGGTGGGTTGTGAAGGTGGTTCCAAAAACGACCTGACTACCTGGTCCTTGATGTTTTTACCCTTTTTAAAGGAGTGCATAGGTGGCATGGGCATTTGTAGATCGTCCGCCACCAACGGCCAATGTTTGTTAACAATTTGCTTTATTTAGTTGCTTCTTGTGTTAAACGTTGTTACACAGATCAGTCTATCCATGCCTTCATTCAAACGTTCTTTTGGTGTCAGGAGAGATTCTCTAGGGTTATGCCACGCCCTCTTCCTGGCTCGTTTCACCATTCGTTTTGGGTAGCCTCGTTCCACCAAACGTTTAATGAGATCGTCAGATTCCAGGAAAAAGTCTTCCTTTTGTGTGCAATTCCTCCTGATCCTGATGAATTGCCCAAAGGGCAAATTGTCACGTAATCCTCTAGGGTGGTGACTGCCATAGCGTAGCAAGGTATTTCTCTCTGCGGGCTTCCTGTAGAGCGTAGTGTACAAACTGTTGTCGGCAGCTTTAATCGATATATCCAGAAAATCGATGCTTCCTTTATCCTTGTGGATGGTAAACTGGATGTCGGCGGACCTTTCGTTTAGCCAGGTGAAGAAAGACTGAAGATCTGCTTCATTCCCAGTCCAAATCATGAAAACGTCGTCTATGTAGCGCTTCCAGTATGTAACCTGATGTTTGTAGGGGTTGCAGTCATTGTAAATAAATTGTTCTTCATAGTCATCCATGTACAGGATTGCCAGGTCCGGAGCGAAGCTCGCCCCCATGGCAACACCACGGGTCTGTACATAGTGGTCCCCCTGAAAATAGAAGAAGTTCTGTGTCATCGCAATTTCCAGTAGTTGCAGGATGAATTCTGTGGGCACAAAGGCCGGTAAGGTTCTTTTATCCAAGGATTTTTTCATTACCTCCAGAGCATGCATTTGGGGGATACTCGTATACAATGATACGATGTCCATTGTGACAAGAAGTTGTGATTCAGGATTAAAAGGCATGCCATCCACGAGATTGATAACCTGCATCGTGTCACGTAAATAGGATACAGTTCTTTCTGCTAAAGGCTTAAGGAAGAAATCCACATATTTGCAGAGTGGTTCCAGGACCGAGCCACAGCCTGAAACAATCGGCCGGCCCGGGGGTCGCTCCATGTTTTTGTGGACCTTGGGTAAGGTGTACACAGTGGGTAGCCGCGGTTGTTTTTGATTGAGGTATTGAAACTCAAAATCTGACAAAAACCCCATTTCCTTACCCCTCTCAGTTGTCTTTTGGATAATAGTGCTGATCTTCTTGGTTGGGTTGCTCCTTAATTTAGCATAGCTAACCCCATCCTCCAGTTGTGAGTAGATTTCTCTTTTGTAATCATCAACATCTTGGACCACAATTGCCCCACCCTTGTCGGCGGGTTTTATAACAATTGAATGGTTGTTTTTCAAGCCATCTAACGCCTCGCGTTCAGCAGTGGTCATATTGTGTTTCACATACTTCCTAGATGAGCTGATCATAAGGGCCTCCCGTAGGACCATACTTTCGTAGGTGAGAATTCGATGGGTTACCATCTGAGAGGTAGGGGTGAAAATTGATGGGATGCGTAGTCCTGTGTGAGATGGTTTGGACAAAGAATGCAGATTCCTGAAATGGTACCTCAACCGGATCTTCCTGAAGAACCGATGTAGTTCCGTCTGGACATTGAATTTATTTGGATATGTTGTCGGTACGAATGATAGGCCTTTATTGGTCCTCATTGTTCTGCATTCTGTCCATCAACTGTTGTTTTTGCATTTGTCACCCCGAGTGGGACGGGTATGCCCAGACGTGGGTCCCGTGCTCTCCATGCCACTGGAATCAAGCTATCCTGGCTGAAGAGGGTGAAACCCGAAACCGGTCCTAGGATGCTTGTTTCCAGTCCAGGGAGGACCTGGCTTGGCAGTTCGGGCTGGACTGTTCCCATGAGGCACAGGGTCAAGACTGATTTGCATATGGCTGGGTTCAAACTGGAATGGCATGGTGAGCAAAAAAACGATGGATTTAGGCCCAGATCTCTGTACTAGGGTGAATGTATGACATTGTTCTGCATTCTGTCCATCAACTGTTGTTTTTGAACTTTCACAATGAATGGCATTTCTCCAGTCCTGTGTGTAAATAACCCATTCTGCGATCATACCCTCAGACAACACATAAGCAACATGTACTTCTGCACCATAAACTCCGTCATGCATAACTCTGTAATGTTCTAAACTTTCCGTAATGTATGGCGAGTTTCTTTAAATACCATCTGAATATGGCAAGTTTCTTTAAACACCATCTGAATATGGCGCGTCATAGACTGTGCGCCATGTTTCCAGACATGGACAGCATGCATTATGTATTACTGGTCGGCTTTTGAAAAATGATACCAGCTCTAGAATTCATTTATGTAAACATATCACAATGTATTATCATATGAAATTTGCGTTCCACAGACTGTGCGCCATTTATTCAAAACATGGACAGCATGTAATTTTGTATCACAGCCCGACCTTTGAAAATTGATATTCTTTTTAAAACCTACTAGGTACCTTAAAGACAGTCATGTTGGGCAATGAATTCTATGTACATCCAGGCTTTATTCTGCAGACCTTTTAAAATATATAAAATGTTTTTTTAAAACTTGCACTTGAGACTCGAGCGTTTACAGTAAATATAGGAAGCATTTTTACAATGTGCACTGCTTTGTTGCAAGACAGGTTTATCTTATCATTCACAAGGAGGATTTCTTTCCTTTCTACCTCCGTGTCAAAATGCCCCAAATGAAATCGGTCGCAAAACCGGCTGTCATGGCCCAGCGTGCATAACGTGCACGTGTGTTACCAGTATTTAATTCCTGTAATTATCAAGAGCACGGTGTTAGCTGTCTCACCGGCCCTACCAGCAGCATAGAGGTATGTCTCCCGTTTGGCCCCAGCGAGGCCTCTCTGCATGTCATGTTTCTTTAGGGAAGTGTTTAATCTCCATGTTGTATCACTTGCGCTTTTAAGCTGCTTCCTTTTTTAAGCGCGATGGGCACATTCTCCCTTTCTAACATGAAGGACGGTCTCGTGTGTTTGTATAGTCTAGGAAGAGCGTCTCTCTTTTTAAACACACTCCAACCAAGATGTTTTTATACGTCTGGTTAGCCCATAGTATTTGGTATTTCAAATGGGTAATTGTTGTTTTCCTTTTTTTTTTTTTTTTTTTCCTATAAGTGCGGGTTTTTCCCATTATCTTTAAACATTAATGATTTTATCGTCCCGAAGCTTGTTTTGCTTGACAACTGTTATTAATTGGGAGGCACCACACGCGCCTGCCTCTAGCTATCTCTGGCTTGCTAAAATACCTGCTTTCACTGCTAAATTGTAATGGTTGCACAGCCATCCACGGTTTGCATGTAGTATCTTTCAGCCCTTTTTAAAGATGCCTTTTCCGTGCTTTACACCAAGCACGATTTGCATTTCCCTTAGCTCCTCTGGCTCATGTCTTTGCTTGATTTTAACTTTGTTGTGCTAGTCTTTTGACATGTCATTTGGTGACAGCGTGTATCACTTCTTTCAGCCACTGGTTACTAATCAACCTGGCCCCTACATATCGAATACTGTGGACATTTAAACAGTAATCTGAGTAAGTTTTTGATCTTAAGTATCTTGTGCAAGTTCTTACTCTTCAATAACCACAGGAAGTTAGATCCTAGTGCCTCTGTCTTTTTTCGTTTTTTCCTCGTAGGAGCTCACACAGCCCAGCTTATTTATCCGCAGCCTGAAGCAATATAGCTGCCGTCACTGGTAATTAGACTATCATTAATATGACCATTGATGAATTTCTCTATTCTGACCTGCCACCCGAATAATCTCATTCAATTGTCCTTAGGTGCTTCCTCCTCACTTTCACCTCAGTCCTGATGAAGACCCCACCCCAATGCGCCAGTTTTGCTGTTCCGTTTAGGGGTCGACTGATCTGGGTTTAATCCATCATCATTCTTTAGCTCACTCCACCACCCCAGTTCAGACATGGCCATATGCAAATCAGTCTGACCCTGTGCCTCATGGGAACAGTCCAGCCTGAAATGCCAAGCCATGTCTTCCCTGGACCGGAAACAAGCATCCTGGGACCGGTTTCGGGTTCAAAACCCTCATCAGCCAGGCTATCTTGAATCCAGTGGCAAAGTGAGCAAGGGACCCACATCTGGGCATACCCTGCCAACTTAGGGCGAACAAAGCAATACCAAAGGGGATGATGGACGGAGCGTTAGAGCAAATCAAACACTCACCCCCAGTCAACTGATCTGGGTTTAATCCATCATCATTCTTTAGCTCACTCCACCACCCCAGTTCAGACATGGCCATATGCAAATCAGTCTGACCCTGTGCCTCATGGGAACAGTCCAGCCCGAACTGCCAAGCCATGTCTTCCCTGGACCGGAAACAAGCATCCTGGGGCCATGGCGTTTTTGGAAGGTCCGTTGTCCTGTTTGGCGCTGCCTCGGTGGTAGTAGGGGGGGTGGTCCGGGGGGGAGGTCCTGGTGGTGAGGTCCTGGTGGTGGCGGTGGGTGTTGTGGCCTTGTTGGGTGTCGGAGTTGCATGATCAGTAGCTGTATCACGTGTTGGTCTTTAGATGTGGCTGTGAGTTGGGTCCAATTCACGCTGTAGATAGTCCACCTCCTTACACCAGTTAAAGGCTGATGTTAATTTCTTACTGCTAACTCGGCTTATCACCTGGTTTTTGGATCGCATTGCAGATTTGGCTGGTCGTTGAAAATATGGGGAAGTGGTGTTTTAGTTTTTTTTTTTCACGGGAACGCCTACTTTGCATATCATTAGCATTAGTTGTGGCTCTCATTTGTGGCAATTTTTTTGGCGGAAGGCATCGATGGAAAAGTGGTGAGATTTGCAGTTTTGACCAGGTTGAGAATGGGATGATAATTTAAAAACACAGAAAAAAAGATAGGTTTAATGAACATTATAATTAGAAATGTGCATTTGTTATACAGCAGTGACCTGCTGTGCAGCATGACTGAAGGTGAAACAAAAGTGCTATGACATGGTAAAAGGTGGCTGCATCATAGTGCTTTTTTTTCTTTTTACTTTCAACGATGCTGCACAAGAACAGCACTCCTATCAATGTTTTTTGTGGTGGGAAGGATGGACCAAGCAACAATGGGTGGGAGGGGGTTGGTGTTGGGCATCACGAGATAAGCAACAAAAGGGAAGGGAGGGGCAGTGGAAGGAAAAAGAACGGTGGGACAAGTATCGAAGGGCCAGGCAACAACGCAGTAGAATAGAGGGTGCACGTGGGAAGGAAAAACAATGGGCAAGCAATGAAAGGGGCGGAAGATGCAACAATGACAAGAAAGCAACAACACAGGAAAGGGGCAGGGAAACAAGGAACAAAAATTACAATCGGAAGAAGAAAGAGAAAAGCCCCTCGATCCCAGTGTGAGCAGCAGGAGGACACATTGAAAAAAAGCAATCAATACTTGGTTCATGCTCCATGGAAGGGAGAAACATCCCAAGAGAAAGTGAAACTGGAACACGTTGACTGATGAGGAGCCAGAAAATAGGAGTGACAATGCAGCCAATGAATGGTAAGCAATGGGTGGGCTCCAAGCTCCTTTTAGGTAACAAATTGTCTCACAAGCGACACTGCATGCGATGTCTCAGGTGATACCTAAAAAGGATTATGGTGACATCACCCTCTAACGTAGAGGAAGGGCTACTCTGGCCCATACCACAGACCTACAAGACAGAAACGATATAAGAAAGACAAGCATCTGTTGACATAGAAGATAGACTACACTGGCACATCTCACAGACTTATCAGACAGAAAAGATGTAAGAAAGGCAAGAACCTACTGACTTAGCAGAAGGACTACACTGGCCCATTTCACTGATCAGATTGTTTCAGAGGTTATGCAGTAGGATACTCGCCATGTTTTGACTAGCCCAAGAAAAAGTTAACAGAGATATCCCATATCACACATCTGAAACTCATCCAATCCTTTTTTTAGTGTGCCTTGGGACATGTGGTCTTGCTTTCCCAATCATAAACACCAAATACAAGCACCATTAAAGAATTTTAAAAATGGATTGGATACTCTTTAATTTGCTGCAAAGAAGGTTGGGGAGAAATGTACATGGATTTGAATAGGAGAGTTAATTGTAATTTGTGTATAAGGAAAGGAGCACTGGCAAAGCCAAATGACATGGCCTTCGCAAGTTGGTTACACATTTTTTATTTTTTACAAGCATGTGCCACAAAAATAAAAAGTAAATAAAGAAAAGATTCTTCTTCCTGAATGTGGCAGCCATATGCATGCAATAAATATTGTAAATTAAAAATAACCACTGCATATCATTTTAATAGAACAGTACTTGTGCTTCCTAGCAGGTAAGTGCATTTAGGAAAGACGTAAAGTCCCTTTTCAGGTTTAGTGCACACCACTGGAAAAATGATTCTTCATGGTGTACAGAAAAGGTACTATTGGCTTTAAAGTACTGACATGAAGATATAGTTTAAATACACCAGGACGACCAAAAGAATATTTTAAAGTACAATAAATGGAAAGAAAGGAACACTGGTTAAGTATTGGCTTATCAGCCCTTGCATTGAAATGCACTTTGTTTAGTGCATTTGTGATCTGGTAAAATGCCATCACTCACAGACTTGAAGTGGGCTGACCCATTACCCAATAATTAGTGAGTGCAAGTAAAGTGTGAATGACAGTTGAAAATACCGGTCGAGGCAGAAGGCTGGCCCAAAGCAACCTATGTGTATATGTATGTATATATCATTCATTCTTTTTGTATTATTACATGAAGTAAGTGCACAGCTAATGCTGTATCTATTCCAGAACTGAAAATTAAGGCCCCTTTTCAGACATGATCCAGTTAAATGCTGACAAACGAAAACACTGCAAAAAATGTATTAAATGGCTCCTCTCCCTCCACCATGGTGTGATGGAACACAAAGGAAGGTTTTTTTTTGTTTAAAGACTTTATTGAAAATCAATAAAAACCATAAAACAGCACAAGAACTGTGATAAGCAATCAACAATTCACAAATGGTATCAAGAATATGAGAAAAATACTAAAGTCTTTATAATTTTGCAAAGAGGGGAAGAAAAGGAGGGATAGGGGAGGGTGAAATAACTCAAGGATAAAAAGGAAATAAACAATGTCTTAAATATAACGATCTGAGAAAGAACATTCTCATCCACATCCTGAATTAAATGAGTGAAAATAACTATCATACAATGAAATTTAGAATGTCATCTACCATACAAATACAATAGCAAAGGAGAGAGAGAATATTTATGGGGGATAGAAATTCTCAGATAATACTGAATTAGTGTTAAACATAACATTATCAACCTGATTAAGAAATGTAGTAAGAGGTAACCCTAACAGATCAGCATTATGAGCAGATAAACATTGAATAGTGTACATAGTATCCAATTTATGATGCAAGCATACTGAATTCCACCACATCTTATAAAATAACTTAGATTATGATTTCCAATTAAAGGTGACTTGCTGGAAGGCAATTGCCAATACAATATCTAATAACTTATGTTTAGGAAAAGACGGAACAAGATAACTGGTTAAAGAGCCTAGAAAAATGTAAAGAATCTTAACAGGATGTTCTAATTTTAAAATCTTTCTGATCTGGGACCAAACCTTATGCCAAAAAGAAAGTGTACTAGGACACCTAAACAACAGATGCATAAGATCAGCCTTAGGAAAACCACAAGACCAGCTGCTGTCAGAGACATCTTAAGAAAATTTGGAACAGCGCCGAGGGGTAAAATATAGTCCATGATAAACAAAAAATAGGGATTGTGTGATACTTGCTGACCTAGAAATGTTATAGATAGGTGCCCATATCTTATTCCAAAAAGGAACTTCCCAAACAATATCAAGGTCCTGTCCCCATAAGAACTCCAACTTGGATTTGGTTCGAGAGGGATCTGGAAGTGAAAGAGTTTTATAGATAAATGCAGTTTTAGGATCAGTTTTCTGGAAATCAGTAAATCTAGATGCAAAGGAAACTGAGTAAGCGGAATGTTGTACTGAAAAATAAACATCCAGAATAACATTCATTAATAATAAGAAACTAGGATAAAAAGTCTTGGGACAATGATAATTGAGACAAAATTGAGGAAAAGAGATAGGAGAATTATGAAAAAGTTGAGATACCCTTCCAAGAACGCCAAAAAAGAGGATGGTTGTTAAGTTTAATCTAAGAGTTATACCATAAAGGCCTCTTCAGAAACAGCAAGGAAGTCAAAGTAATAGGGAAAAATGTTGATTTAATCAATGAAACCGTTTTTTGTAAAATAGAAGCGTGAAGAATCGAATTTGTAGAAGAAAAAGATAGCACCTCTTTGAAAGTAAAAGGGAATATAAAGGCTTTTTCAAGCTCTAGCCACAAAGAAAAGAAAGATGAAGACAGCTCAGAAGTACTGAGCGCTGCTTGACGGTGGGCAAAAGATTTATGATAATGATAAAAATTCGGAAAATTCACACCTCCCGCCTATTTGTATCTCTGTAAAGTAACTAAAGCTACTCTTGGCCTTTTATTATGCCATAAAAACCTACTAAGAAAAGAGTTAATTTTCTTAAAGAAATACTTTGAACTATGGACTGGTAGCATAGAAAGAAGATGAAGCAGAAGAGGAGTGATCATCATTTTTATAGAGTCTAAGCGACCCCACCAAGATAAAAATAAAGGATTCTAAGAAGATAGAATACTCTCTATTTTAGTATTTACTTCTGTAAAATTCATTTTGATGGTTTCCGGAATAGAACTGGTAAACCAAATCCCTAAATACTTGCTCTTGGCAGAATTAGACCATTTATACCCTGTGATACCCTGTGATACTATAAGATTGGCTAAAAGTATAATTATTGAGAGGAAGGATTTCCGTTTTTTCTTTTTTTATTTTATAGTCTGATACCTGTGAAAATGAAGAAATTTCCTGCAGAAGCGGGGGCAAGGAACTATCAGGAGAGGAAATAAATAGAAGAATATCATCTCCATAAGCAGCACATTTTAAATTATTCTCACCGTAAGGAAAACCAGCAATAGAAGGATTATTATGAATACGCGAAAGAAAAGGTTCAAGCGCTAAGACAAATAATAGAAGGGAAAGCGGACACCCTTGTCTAACTCCTTTGAATCTCTGAGTGCGCTTCAATAGCATCTCCATCTCTTTATATACTGGAAGATAATTCATTTATCCAATCCAGATTGCGCTGAGCTTTCCATTTGGATGATCCAGTTATATGTCCATACCCGTTTTAATTCAAGTAAGCAACTTTTTTGGTTTTTAATACACATCAGGTGGGTGATGGTCTGTCTTAACTGAAATATAGTTCTTTTAATAAACTTTATTAAATACTTTAGCGAATCTTACTCATTTACGGTACACAAATTCCTTCTTCCTTTTCACTTTGGGTGTATATCATTTTTCTCACAAAGTCTTTGGCTGACAAATACAATTTTTGGATTTACTTTCTTTCTTTATTTATATATTTATATAGCGCAACTAATACCCTAAGGCGTCTAGGTGCTTGGCAACTAAACCCATGAACATACCAATGGTTTGACTGAAGGCTCTGGGACTGGATTTGAGACTATAAAGTATATAGCCAAGTCTTTAGGCCTTTTCTGAAGGAGGGCAGGTCAGGTGAGTTTTTGAGCTTTATTGGTAGCTTGTTCCACAATCTGGTTGTGATGCTTATAAAGCTTTTGCCGCCCCATCTCTGGAGTCGGAGGTTCGGTACCTTCACCAGTTTCAGAGAAGCGGACCGAAGAGTGCAAGATGAAATATACCATTGGAAACGGGCCGTCAGATAAACGGGGCCTGGATTATATAGCGCTTTAAAGGCAATGCACAATGTCTTGAAATTGATTTGTTTTTCCATAGGTAACCAGTGAAGAGCGTTAAGGGCATGTTTGGCTGATGAGTGTTTGGATATGCCAAAGAGCAACCGGGCTGCAGAGTTTTGAAGAACCTGCAGTTTCACCAGTAATGCCTTGTTAGCACCAACCAGGAGCCCGTTACAGTAGTCCAGCTTAGACAGGACCAGTGCTGCCACCACTGTTTTCTGTAAATCTGGTGGTATAAACGGAAAGATTTTCCTCAAAATTTTCAAAGTGAAAAAGGTGGATGAGGTAAGTGTCTTCACATGATGGCAGAAAGACAGAGTAGTGTCAAAAATGACCCCTAGGTTTTTAGCCTTGGTGGCTGGAATGGGAAGAGGACCCAGCTCCGCCGGCCACCAGTCTGTGACCAGAAGGATGTGTCTCTGCCAAAAAGTAAAACTTTGGTTTTATTTGAATTTAACTTGAGGCAATTCTCTGCCATCCAGCTACTCACCTGTCTCATACACTCGTTGAATTTGTGGGCCGTGTCGTGATTTTTACTCGAGATAGAGACAATGATCTGAGTATCATCTGCGTATGACACCAGCTAAAAGCCGTGGGATTTAATCAATCTGGCCAGAGGTGTGACATAAACATTAAAGAGGGTTGGGCTTAGGGACGAACCCTGTGGCACCCCACATGGAAGCTTGAAGCGGTAAACTTATTTTATGTAGGGGTCTCCAGTCTACATATGATCTTTTAGTCCTGAAGATGGTCTTGTAGATGCTACACAAGATAAGACCGAAACGTCGACATTTGCAACCCATTTTCATCCATATTGTTATACAGGAATCAATCCTTGTATTTTAATGATGATTTCCCTGTGTTAAGTAATTCAAGAAATGGGCTTTCACAAATGTGATCATGAGACAAGATTATTGTAAAGACTACTGATCTTGGTCATTTTTGTTTATGTGAACTGCATTTTCATAGTATTTATTCACATAAATTTGTATAGAAAAAGTATACACCCGTCTGTTTGTTCTTTCAGATTTACTCTGTTGTGATTTTTTCAATTGATTTTAATAACTCTAAGACTAATAAAGACTGGCACCATCAATATCAAGAGATAAAAAGGAAACCATGAAGAAGAATGAAGAGAAAATAGGAAAAAGATAATAAAGGAGGAAATAAAAGAAAAAAGTGAAAGATAAAGAATGAAGAAAACCAGGTGAGGAAGAAAAGGAAGGTAACAAGAAAAGATGAGCAGCAGAAAGAAGAGACAGTACATATCCAAAAAGGATGACTGTAAGGACATACCTGAATAAATAACAATAGGAGAAAAAACGGGGTGGTGACGACACATGGAATGATTACACACCCAGAAGGGAAGGAATCCATGCCGCACCTGGACTATACACACTTACGAGATAGGACTGCACAAAGTAAACATACACGATTAATCTGTAAAAAAAGACAAGGAAAACAACGTTGAACACAAATTTTAACATATTAGAGCATTTCCCCAAAATTACTCATGAGACATATAAAAACTTCAAGGAAACCTTATTGACCTGACACAAAAGAGAAAAAACCTGTAAAGGAGAAAAAGAAAACATCAACAATTAGAGGGACCAGCTGTATCCATAGTAACCAAGGTATGAGACTGTGTGAACTTTTTAAGTTAAGATGGATCTTCAAACTTTGTAGTGTTATTCTGGAATGTCACCATAAAGATACAGAGATGAAAAAGACCATATCTGGCACCAAGAGAGCGGAGAGGAGTGCGAAGATTAAGGAATTCCTTCCTTCTGGCTGCAGTTGCATTAAAAACATCCTGAGAGAGGAAAACTCTATGCTCAAACCAAGTGACTTGACGTTTCGCTTTAGCTGCAGAAAGAACCGCCAACAAGTCAGTAAACTTCAAAAAAAGAATAATGACTCCCCTTGGTTTGACGACTGGAGATGATGACAATGCAGGATGAGGACCTAGCCTGTGCGCCCTCTGAATACTCAGTGAAGTGGAGGGAGGCATATCTAACAATTTCAGAAGGAAGGAGGTGAAGAAGGAGACAGGATCATTCCCTTCCAATGCCCCCGGAAGGCCATAAATGCGGAGATTATTTCACCTGTTCCTGTTTGCCAAATCCTCTGTGTGTTGTTCTGCGGCTTCTGTAATTTTCCCACAGAAAAGAAAATTATAGTATGCCAGAGTTCCTCACAGAAGTAATATGATTGCACTTATTCATATGAGGTTCAATAGAGTGTAACTCCAAATGCTCACCCGCAGGCAAAAATAAAAAGTCACTCAGGCGCCAAAATATAGCCCCAATACAGACATTTATGACCTTAGAGCAGTTTTATAAAGGACAAGTAAGGAAATATTGCATAAAGCCTTCCATAAAGCACTGCAGCGTAAAATGCCCCCTATAAAAATAAAGGGAAACTCCACTGAGGCTCCAGAAAGCCAGTCCCCTCAAAACTTCCAGTGTCACATGAACATAAAAAACTGCGGAAAACTATTGTACTCCAGGAGATCTTAAAAGCGCATATAAGCAGTAAAATTCTGACAGCTTGAAACCAGAGATAAAATGGCGGCTGTTATCTGAGGAGTACTCTGCATCAGTAAAATACAAAAGGAAATCCGCTGCACCTTCATCAAAAACAGCGCTGCAGCATCCCTGTACTTTCTCTTGCCCCCGCAGCCACAAACCTCCTGAAAAATCGGCGTTAGAAATGCCGAAATTCCATTAATTTGTCCGCGGTGCGCCGGAGCCTCCCCGCTAGGTGGCCATTTTAGATGGCGTCGAAGCCACGCCCCCTCAAAGGAAGGGTTGATTGGTGGTATTGAGGCTTCACTGAAGGTCTCAAATGCAAAAAAGAACAATTGATGGACAGAATGCAGAACAATACATTCACCCCAGTACAGAGATCTGGGCCTAAATCCATAGTTTTTTTGCTCACCATGCCATTCCAGTTTGGACCCAGCCATATGCAAATCAGTCTTGACCCTGCCCCCAATAGGAACAGTCTAGCCCAAACTGCCAGGCCAGGTCCTCCCTGGACTGAAAACAAGCATCCTGGGACCGGTTACCGGGTTTCACCCATCATCAGCCAGGAAAGCTTGACTCAAGTGGCATGGAGAGCACGGGACCCACGTCTGGGCATACCCGTCCCACTCGGGGTGACAAATGCAAAAAGAACAATTGATGGACAGAATGCAGAACAATGTCATACATACATTGTGTGTCTTTTGCTTTCTCGCCCTAAGTGCGCCAAGTATGCCCAGACGTGGGTCCCGGGCTCATTGTGCCACTGGATTCAAGCTATCCTGGCTGATGAGGGGTGAAACCCCGAATACGGTCCTAGGATGCTTGTTTCCGGTCCAGGGAGGACCTGGCTTGGCAGTTCGGGATGGACTGTACCCATGAGGCACAGGGTCAAGACTGATTCGCATATGGCCAGGTCTAAACTGGGGTGGCATGGTGAGCAAAAGAATGATGGATTTAACACAGATCTCTTGACTGGGCGTGAATGTTTTGATTTGTTCTGCATTCCGTCCATCAATTGTGTGTCTTTTGCTTTCACTGAAGGTCTCGTCAGACACTGATTCACCCCTCTTTAACATCTGCTGTGCTGTGCTGCAAGAATGTGTCAAGGCAGGGTAGCCAGAGACAAGAGAAGGAAGTGTGAGCTGTTCCAAATTAAGGACCCGTGTTTAGAATAATGAAAAGTGATGGGACAGACCTTGGAAGACCTGGGGCTGTTGTGACACCCTACCCTGGGCTTGCCCTCAAGGACCCCCGACCCTGCAGTTGGAACGCCTGCTCCCAGGACTCCTGAAGGTAGCAGGTGCTGAAATGAAACAGCTCTTTCTATAGGTCCCTCACACAGCCCTCCCCCAGCCCTCAGCAGCACAAGTGAAGACTTGTGAGCACAGTGTTGTCATCAGGGGTCAGGCAGTGCATGATTTCATGCTACCAATAGTGCTGTGGTGAATTCACATCTGTGACTAAGAGAGGTCCACCCAGGGCTTTAAATGGGCCGGGTCCTGCCGGTGCTAAGCACTCACAGTTCTTAAAAGCAGGTGCCGAGATGGGTCCCTGTCGGGCTCTCCATTTTTACCCTCAGGGTGGAGGGAAAAAAAACGTAACTCTGCAATAGAACAATCCGTCACTGCTTTTAATGTAACTTCAAAGAGACTCATTTTTCAGTTTTATATAGCGAAAACTTTGAGAAAGCATGAGCACCAGTTACATTACGCAAGGACATATTCATTTTTTGAACCACAGGATGTTGAGCCGACGTGAGGCTCGAACCTGCTTTCTCAGCTCGAAAGTCCGCAGCCCTAGCCTTAGCCACAACCATGCCCACAAGAACGGAAGCATTTTCAATATTATATACAATGAAGCCATAGTTGTTGCTTATTTATCTTATGCAATTTACATACATTGACACAACCAGTAGCCCTGGCTTGTTGTTGGTGTAATGTTACTTGTTGTGTTATATATCTGGATGAATGGACAGACGAGGCAAAATACCAGTGGGGCAGCACACTATGCTAAGCACAGAATTTTTGCTTAAGTGTTTTATGCCACACCCTTAATTTCATCGGCAATGCCCCTATGAGAGACCCCCCAGTTATTTCATCCCACTTAAAGCCCTGGGCCCACCATAGCTGGCCTAAAACTTTATCTCGCAGAAAAACACTGATTGTTTTTTTTTCTTCAGAACTGTGAGTGAAGTGCATGTTGCAGGGTTTGAAATCCGAGGAAGAAGTCGCATTTTCATTTACGAGAACAGTTATACCATTGGCCATCACTCATCATGCCATTTATTTGAACCATTCCCAACATCACACTGTACGTTCTTAACTCATTGAAACTGACATCATGAAAATAGTATGACTGTCTCCACAGTCATTCATTTGCACTCAGGAAGATGTTTTTTTCCCATTTTACTGAGGCAGATAAGAAAACCCCATCAAATCATGGAATTGGTTGTGTCTCAGGAGTTTTATCTCTCTTTATTTATTTCTGGAGCAGGGTTACCCAGAGCTCTAGACAGCAAGCAGTGCTCAGTAGTGAGTAACGATGAAATTGGAGCAGCGTAATTTTGATCCCATCCTAAGATACTGTAGGAGTGCATTAAAATCATGTGTAGCCAGCACTTGGATATATTCTGTGTGATTGACGTTACCAATTGAAATGGGGTATTGTATATTTAGAGTGCTCCATGTGAAAACTCATGAGAAATATAAACTGTGTGCTTAGAAATGTGATTACTAGAGTTTTCTGCAAGAATTTTATATTTTAATACTCTGAGAGAAAACTAAGCTTAAAACCTGCCTCATTGTAAAATGTATAGTATGATACGTAGGTGCAGACAAGTGTTTAGACGTTAAGGCATGTAACAAGAAATTATATTCATGTTGGTGCATTTTGAAATGACATTTTTCCATATTCTTTGCATCTTATCCATTCGTTAGGAGACTGCATTTGCTATATGTTTAGAAATGTGCATGTATTTGTAACCCTGTGCACCATTAAGTTGACATGGTTTTGTGGCCTCAGGCATAGTTTTAGCATAAGTTCACATTTAAGTCTATCATTTAATTTGTATTTAACCTTCAACGTAGAATGTGTTTGCTTGCAATTTTGGTTCCACTGCAGGTGCGGACAAGGCTTCATTATTTGGTAAAGGAGGGGACCTTACTAATCTCAGATTTATTTGTTGAGTAGGTTATTGTGTGACTAAATTGTTTGCAATATATTGAAATTTAAATTGTGATTGCTTACTCCCGCTTACCTCTCAAGCAGCTAAAAAGACCATCTGGTTGAGTAGGGCTGTTTAAGTGGGCCTGAGCTCTCTCCAAATGGACAGTTTGTCATGGTCAGTGAATGAGAATAAAACAGCCAGTATCATACAAGTGTCCAACGCGTCGTTTTTGCTGTACTGCTCTACATTATCTGCAATTTACTGGTGGCTGATTCATTTAACATTGCACGCTGAGAAACTTTGCACCTATTTCCGTTGAATTGACAAACCAATTAGTGGCAAAGTCTTTGGTTACTAAAAATGTGATTCTGAACTGATGCATAATGTTTACCGACAGTGTACATTAGCTCAACCATCACTGCAATGCATGCTGAACGACCTTATTCTGAAGTCTTTTGGCACTGATAAAAATGTACACCAGCATTTGTGCTGCACAATCAGTTAGCACCAGTGGGTCTGATTTAGAGTTTGGTGGGCAGGGTACTCTGTTCTAAAAGAGATAGAGTATCTTGTCCACCAAACTTGTGGTCCACCTGCCTCATTTAGATTTGGGCTAACAATACGCTTTTCATCAGCGGAGCCCCCGTTGGTTCCATCGTCAGAAAGCTTCCGCCAACTGTCCAAAATATTAGGAGGGTAAACCTGGTGGGGAGAGACAGAAACAAAAATAATGACACTCACCCAATTGGAGAATACTAACAGGGAGGGATTCATATTTTCTTTTTAAAAAATCAAATGCTTTCTAAAAGTTTTGTGGATGCCTGTCAAAACTGATGGCTGATGACAAACACTTTTAATAGCCTAAAGCAGTTCTTAAATTGAGCTAGTGGTTTCAGATGGGTTCCACTGGCACACATTTTTAAGGACCAGCACTTACTTTTCTTCATTAAACTATGACCCAGACCAAGATCAATCAATCAATCAATCAATCATGATTTGTAGAGCGGGGCTGCTTCACCCGTGAGGGTCTCGAGGCGCTGTGGGATCATGCTGCCTGTTCTCCTATTGGTTGAGCATACAGGTCAGGTCCTTCCCAAACAGCTGGAGAGATCGTGAGGTTCTGAGGTGCAGGAGGAGGTTGTTCCAGGCCTTAACTGCGAGGTGGGAGAAGGAGCGGCCTTCGCTGTTGGTCGGGCGGATGCGTTGGGCGGCTGATAGGGAGAGGGATCCGGAAAGGAGTTTTCTGGTAGGTTGATGGAAATTCACTTGTTTGTTGAGGTACACCGGTCCTTCATTGTGTATTGCCTTGTATGCATGGGTGAGCAGCTTAAACTGGCATCTCTTCATGGCTGGTAGCCAGTGGAGTTTCCTGAAGTGAGGGTTGATATGCGTCCATCTTGGGAAGTCGAGGATGAGTCTGACTGTTATGTTCTGGATAGGTTGGAGTTTCCTTATGAGTTGGACGGTGATTCCTACGTAGAGGGAGTTGCCATAGTTGAGTCTGCTGGTGATGAGAGCTTGTGTGACTGTTCGCCTGGTGTTGGGTGGGAGCCATCTGAAAACCTTCCTGAGCATTTGGAGGGTGAGGAAGCAAGTGGAGGAGACAGTTCTGACCTGCTTTTACATGGATAGTTGGCTGTCGAGGAGGATGCCAAGGCTGCGGTCGTGTTCAGGGGGTTTGGGGGTTGGGCCAAGCTCAGGGGGCCACCGTTCATTGTTCCAGAGGGTGTCCTTGCCTTTTCTGAAGATGACTACTTCTATCTTGTTGGTATTGAGTTTGAGACAGTTGTTGTTCATCCAGATGGCCACATCTTTCATGCATCTTTGGAACTTGTCTTTAATGGTCGTTGGGTCGTTTGTCAGGGAGAGGATGAGTTGGGTGTCGTTGGTGCAGAAGATGATGTTGAGTTCATGACTCTTGATGATGTTGGCCAGGGGTGTCATGTATACGTTGAAGAGGGTTAGGCTGAGGGATGAGCCTTGAGGTATTCCACAGGTGATATTCTTAGGGAGAAAGTAGTAGGGAGGGAGGAAGATCTTCTGCATTCTTCCTGTGAGGCAGGATGTGATCCACTTGAGGGCTGCTCCTTGTATTCCAATATGGTGGAATCTCTTGATCAGTGTGTGGTGAGATATGGTGCGAAAGCTGCTGAGAGGTCGAGGGGGATGAGGGCAGCTGTTTCTCTGTGGACTAGCAGCATTCTGATGTTTTCTGTGGCTGCGACTAGAGCTGTCTCGGTGCTGTGGTTTGCTCTGAAGCTGAATTGGGAGGGGTCCAGAAGGTTGTGGCTCTCCACATGTCTAGAGAGCCGGATGTTGATAGCTTTCTCAATGACCTTGGCTGGGATGGGATGGAGGAAGATGGGTTGGTAGTTCTTAGTTTTTCCTGGGTCCGCGGATGGCTTCTTCAGCAAGGGCTTCTCGTTGGCATGTTTTCATTTCTGGGGGAAGTGGGCCATGGTGATTGAGGAGTTGAGGACCTTTGTGAGTTCTTTGCTGATTGGTTGATTGCTAAGGTTCAAAGTGTGGTAGGGGAAGGGATGTGCTGGCGCTTAGGAGTGGATGTATCTCAACCCTCCTCAACCCTGCAAGCTGACCTCACCATCACCCTCTATAAAAACGGCATCGTTATGATCCAAGCCTCATCCAAAAACTTAAATAAATTTGCAGACCTTTTACCCTCCTCAGAAAACACGTACACGACACTAGCAGGGTAATTAACTCCCGCCCTGCTGAGCCCTCGCCCAGCCCATCGAGCGCATCCAATGTGGCTAGCCACCCACAAACCCTTCTAAGATCTTCCAACTCCAGCTACCCTTACCACTCCAGCACGTCTCCCGGTCCTGTCAACAAAATCACCTCTAGACCTCTGGTCCCCTCCCTACCAGCTCCCCAAGTACACCATGTCACTGATACGCCCCCAAGGAGCTACGATACAGGTCGCGCTTACTTTTCCCGCACCGTTGAGTCCCCAACCAGCCCATCCAGCATGGCCAGCCACTCACAAACCCCCTTAGTTCTCCCATCGCTGACCACCCGAACCACTACAGCACGTCTCCCGGCCTCGCTAACAGAATCACCCCTAGACATTTGGTCCCTGCTCCACTAGCTCCCCAAGTAGACTATGTCACCAGTATGCCCCCAAAGACTTACGATACAAGTCCCACCTGCCCTTCCTGCCCTCAACCCAACACGCAAAGGGGTTCTAACATAGATCCTATCAGCTTACAACACAGGCCATACAAATCCCTCCCCCTATCACCTATTCTCACTGTCAGTACTGCTCCCGAACCACTGCCCCCTTGCCCTCTAACACCACCTTCTCATAGGGACATCGATTCTCTGCACGCCAGAGCTGCCAAACTAACCCAGAGCATTCATATCTCCATCCTGGAACTAATGAACCTCCTCCACCTCGCTGAACTCTCCCTCGCCAACCTGATGCCCTTACCAAACGCCATCCCCCCACATTTGACTGAGCTCTCTAAACAACCCCTTCCGCTTTCCTTGAGACATCTTCGCCCCGCAAACATCCATGCCACCTCTCAGAGGAAGAAACCCATGCTCTTGTCCTATCCTACAACTCTACCTCTGCCATCCCAAGTCCACTAGATCTCACTGAAATGGAAATCCTCGCCATCCTCCGAGACTACAACTTTACCCCAGCTATCCCTCATCCTTTAGATGCTAAGGCAGAACACGCCATCTGCACGGTCACTATCAACCCCAACAGACCAGCTACCCTCCGCAACAGATTTATGGTCAAGAACAATCTAGCGCCTGTTCACCTATCCGCCCAGACCCCCGAACCTCCTTCCAAATCCTCTCTATCTGCCCTTTTAATTAACTGCCGATCGGCAGCTAAACACGCCGCGGATATTGCCGATCTCATCCTTTTCAAAAATTTCGACTTAGAGATCCTTACAGAATCATGGCTCAACGAATCCTCATCTCCACACCTGGACATCCTAGTCCCTCCTAACTACAACATCGCAAGGCTAGACAGACAATCTAACAAGAAAGGAGGAGGCGTCGCCTGCATCTACCGCTCTAACCTTCTGATCACGGAACTTCTGGCGGACACCACTGAATCCTGTGAATACCTTTCCCTCGCTATTCACAGCAACTCCACCCTACTGTGCAACCTGCACATCTTTTACCACCCCCAGGCATGAACGACTCTTTCACCGACCACCTCATGGAAATCATCACAGCTAAGAGTTCCAACAATATCAAAGATATTTTCCTTGGTGACTTTAACTTGCACTGGAACGATCCAAAGGATTCACATGTCAACGCCATCAAGGACCTTCTGGCCGATCAAGCCCTGACCCAGGCCTGCTCACTTCCAACTCACTCAAAGGGGCCACTCTTGACTGGATTATTTCCAAAGAATCAACAGTCAAACTTATCTCTATAGACCCATGCGACTGGTCTGACCACCACGCCATCACCTTCCTCCTACCGGGCACCCTCAAAACAAGGGCACCGCAACCAGTGATTCCTAAACGCTGGATCAGAGACACTAAGAACCTAGACCGCAGGGAACTCGAGGAGCTCGCTGCAAATCCGACCTCCCCCCCTTCACATATCACAACAGTCAGCGGTCTTAACGATCACTACTCGGCGACTATCTCGAACATCCTGGATGATCTAGCCCCACTAAAGCTGAAAAGAACCCAAATCAAAGACAGAAACCCCTGGTTCACGGGATCCCTTAACAACGAGAGGAGAGTCCTCCGACAAGCTGAACGATCCTGGAGGCAGCACCCCTCTGCCGCACACCTAAAACTCCTCCGCCAGGCCAGAAACTCCTACAACAGGAACATACTCAAGTCTAAAAAGAATTCTTCCGAACTGCACTAGAGAAGGCCAAGAACAGGCCCCAAAAGCTCTTCGAACTGGTCAAACACCAATCTAATATACTGGCCAAAACTTCAAAAGAAAACCCCAAGTCTCTTATATCCTCAGAGGAATTCTCCTCCTTCTTCGCAGACAAAATCTCAGCCCTTGGAAGTGAACTCAACTCCACCACTCACCCTCAAACACCTCTTGACCCGCCTCCTCCAGCCACATCGCCCCCACTGGTTCCACCCAAAAACAATGCTCACTGGACTGACTTCAAACTCTATGATGACGACTCAGTGTCCAAAATCCTATCCTCCCTAAAGCCTAACAACCATTTTAATGACCCGCTCCCTTCCAACTGCCTAGCTACCGTCGCTCAATCCATTATTCCTAGCTGGACTACAATAATTAACGCCTCTCTCCGGCAGGGAATGGTGCCCGACTCTCTAAAAGCCGGCCAAGTCCTCCCCATTCTGAAAAAGCTGTCGCTGGATCCAGCCTCCCTGACAATTTCAGACCCATCTCCAACATCCCCTCTTAGCCAAAGTGATGGAGAAATGTGTGCAGCAGCAACTAAGTCAACACATCAACAACTTCCACCTGCTTGATGACTTCCAATCCGGATTTAGACCAGGACACAGCACCGAAACCACTATGCTCCACATCGTTGATGATGCTCTCCAGGCCCTTGACCTGGGCAAGGCCTGTCTCATAATCCTCCTAGACCTATCCTAGGCCTTCGACACGGTCAACCATGAAAAACTACTCCAACGCCTCAAATTTAGGATGGGTTTGGATGGCACCGTTCTAGAATGGTTCAGGTCCTTCCTCAAAAACAGATCCCAGAGATTCCTTGTCAACAGCAACCTATCTGCACCATCCCCGGTCACGGTTGGAGTCCCTCAAGGTTCAATACTGTCCCCCACCCTCTTCAATCTTTACCTGGAACCGCTTACCGAAGTACTACGCACTGCCAATATCTCCTATCACATGTACGCTGATGACACTCAGATCTACATCAAAACCTCATCGCTCGCAGAGATCCTCTCCCTAAACGAAGCCCTGAAACTCACTGTCCAATGGCTCGCATCCAATCAACTCAAACTCAACGCAAAGAAAACTGAATTTCTCCTGATCGCCCCGCCCAATACCAACCTTGAGATTCAATCATGGATTAAGGCTATTACAGCCTTGAATTGCTCACCAACCATCGTAGACTCGGCCAAATCTCTGGGAATCACCCTCGATAGCAACCTGAACATGCGGGACTTCATAAATTCAATGGCCAAATCAGCCAGATTCCACCTGAGCTACCTTAGGAAACTGAAACCCTTCCTCGATGCTCCCGACCTAAAAATGACAGTCCAAGCACTTGTCATCTCTAGACTGGAATATGGCTGCTCTACCCTCTCGGGCCTACCCAAGATCTCCCTGGCACCTCTAAAAGCCTGCCTCAACGCGGCCGCCAGACTACTCACCGACTCGAGGAAATACGACCATATTTCCCCACACTTGAAAGCTCTCAACTGGCTTCCCTGGAGGCAAGAATACAGCTCAAAATAGCATGCATCACGCACAAAGCCTTATATTCTAACTCTCCTGCATATTTGAGGCAGAAACTTGTGATCTCCGGTGGAATCAGAAACTCACGATCTGCCAGAGACCTCTTGCTCCAACCTGCACGCTTTCGGAAAAAAAAAACTTACAACCGGGCTTTCTCCGGGGCTGCTCCAAGAATATGGAACTCTCTCCCACCGGACATCAGAAGAATCCCTCTCTGACTCGCTTCAAAAAGGATGCCAAAACATTCCTTATGGGTAAATTTCTCGTTTAATCTTTGCCTCTACAACTACTACAGCCCTGAACTATGGCCATCTATTGCCTCCCTTCGGATTATCTAGCTCACCCCATCAGAAACTGGGGGCCTTGTCGCGAACATTGGTTAACGTAATCTGTAATAATGTTACCTCGCTCCTGAGTATTTGGATATTTAATCTGTAAAAATGTTACCTCGTTCCTGAGTATTCGGATATTTAATCTGTAAATACATGCCCTATCTCCCTGTGTACCCTGCACCTTACCCTCTCTCATTCAATCCGCAACTGGATAATGCTATGCCTAATTTGTACACGGCTATGTTTTCCTGTAAAGCGCTCTGATACCCTAACGGGTCAAGTTCGCGCTCTATAAAACTCATAAATAAATAAATAAAATAAAATAAAAATATCTCATGATGAATGCCATTTCCTTCTCAGTTGCAGGTGTTCCACAAGGTGACCTGGTGTGGGTGGGTGTCGGTCTTCATGAGGAGAGTGATGCTGTCCTCGGTAGGGGGTTGGGGTTTGAAGTCTTGGTAGATGGTGTTGATTTTGTTGTGGAAAAACTCTGCGAGGGTGTTGCAGAGAGCTTGCGAGGGAGTGATATTGTTTTCGGTTGCTGAGGAGTTGGTGAACGCCTTGAAAACTTCCTTGCTGTTGTTGGAGCTGTCATTGATGTAGGTGGCTAGGGCGATCGTCTTGGTGTTTTTCAGGAGGTTGTGGTATTGGTTGAGGGTGTCTTTGAAGAGTTTTCGGTCCTCAAGGGTCTTACTGGTGCACCATCTTTCCTTCTGTCTGGGGTCGCATTTCTGGGTTTTCAGTTCTGCTGTGAATCAGTTGGTATGTTGTGTTCATTTCTTGGGGTTGGTAGGTTTCCTCAGTGCGATTTCATCAGCGCATGCCGTAATCCAGTTTATAAGGTTGTCCACCCCTTGTTCTGTGTCTTCTGTGTCTCCCCAAGAGGGATAAAAACATCAAAGGAGGAAAGGAGGAGGAAAAGAATGACAGAAATACAGCGACAAAGAGATCAAGAAGGGGTGCAAAAGAACCTGCAACAGTGAATTAAAGTGGTACACAGTGTATGGTTGTGGAAGAGAGAGGCATGATATGGAATCAAGACTATACAATCAATCAATCAGGATTTAGAAAGAGCGGCTAATTATCCGATAGGGTTTCCAGACACTTGCAGATCTCGGAGGTTTCTTCGAACAGCCAGGTCTTGAGGGCCATTTGGAATTCCAGAAGTGAGGTGATGGTCCGGAGTTGCATTGGGAGGCTGTTCCAGGTCTATGCTGTGATGTGCACTGGCTGTAGGCTTTTGAGAAAAACTTTGCACACCAGCACTTATGTTTTTACAAATTAAGCACTGCCTTGAAGAGAACCACCATGATAGCGTTTCCTTTCAACATACAGAGAAGGCTGCCTGCATGGATGTATTTTGCAGAGGGCAGTCAGTCAGAGTGGAGGAGGTAATGTTCTCTGCCACATTGATGGACTTGCCTCCATCTGTCAAACTATGAATCAGGCCCACTGTCTTTCTTGCACTCTTTGGTCAGAGCAAATGCCATTTTGAATTTGTTGGTTGGTGAAAAGGCTGGTGTAAAATTGCACGGTCTACAATGCACATTTGCCCAGTCACCAGTGAAATAAATGCATGCAAAATGGCCATATTGTCAAGTGTCTTTGCATTGAGCACCAGCCAATTTTGATGACAACAAGAAATGTGGACATAGATATGAATTACAAAGAGGAGAGTAATATGTTAAACTCTCAGCAGCCTAACTGTTAACTCAATCACTAAAGCCAGACTGGCCAGTTCGAATAAAGGCTTTTAAGCTAGTGCCGTACTCGTTTAGTGCTGCTCCTTTACTGGCTCAGTACTTGTCCCCGGATGGGTTAGGCTAACTTCACGACAACGGATCACATTTGTGCTTTTGAGCTTCACAAAAGTGTGTTTTAAAGGTGCCATCCCATGAACAGAAAAATGCTTGTTGTCTTATCCAATATTAAATCATCTACAATCACGAACAATAAGGATTCTGGAATGGCCCTTTGATGATGTTTGGTTGGGCTGTAAAACCTATGATTACATCATATACTAGCTTGCCCTTTAAGCTTTATTGGTTGGTCGCCTTCTGTGCTGCAGCTTTACACTTCCATCATTTTGCAAACAGGCCACCTGTGCAGACCTTTCTGCATTGCCCATATTTACTGTCTGCAAGGTTGCAAGAGGGATCTCCTGCTGGTCTGTTCGACCCATGTCAGGCAGTGGCACCTCATCTCTTTCTTAGAAGCAATGATATTTCCCAAACGTTCTATCTATTCTAGATAATGAACTGTGAGAAGTGAAGAACAGTTCAACATTCTGGCAGTTTGGGGAGAATACCCCCCCCAAAGACCGACTGTGGCAAATGGGTTCCGCAAGTTTCCCCAGTTTTTGACATTTACTTTAGGTGAGTCTAACTACCTGAGTCTCACTCAGGGTAATTTCATGGTAATTAGACTGTGTGCTTACCGCCAGTGTTTGCCTTTTAAGATAAGGCTGCTGCAATGCAGCTAGGGTATGGGTGCACTTGGCTGGTTACGTGTGAACATATGTGCACACATGTATAATAATATGTGCGGGCTCCATCTGAGAGACTATTATTGTGCACAGTCTGGTAATTGCACAACAGGTAAAAATGCCTATGATAGTTTTATACTACAAATTTGAATGATCAAAATAACCCCTTTGATAGCCTAAACTATTAATAAGTCATCCTAAAGGATGCCTTATTTACATAAAGGCAGGGAACATGGTATTTAAAGGTAGGGTATGTAAAAGATAATGTTGAACATGTCCTTACAGTGAAATATCTCCCAAAGATATTTTCATTGTAGCAAAGATGGCTGCTTCCATAGGGAAACACTGGGCTAATTTGATACATTTAATACATGCTAAATTTGGATCAGTAGCAGCTAGAGAAATAATTCAAAGGCTCATTTTCATTGTTATCCAAAATTCAATTTAATGGTGAAATCGAATTTTGTTTAACTGGTACTATTATAAAGTTACAGTTTTCCTGCTTAAAACTTCCTAAGCATTCAACTGTCACCAGGCAGCTGGATGACTCCCCTGTGGTGAGATATGTATTGATCCCAGACAGTGGACAAAGGACCCTGGGTGTGGGAAGGGAGTTTCCCTCCTTGACAGGATAGTTTGGGGCTGTGGCGAGTAAATTGATTCACTTCAAAGGGGTCTTCCATGTCACAGGCAGAGTTAGCTAATGCCAAGCCTGCCCCCTGTATTGTCCCTCTAGACAACATGGCTCCAAAACAAGTGGGAGGGGGAGCTGGCCCAGAACTGGCTTGGAGTGACCACAAGGGACAGTTTGCCCACTTTCATAGCCACACCTCTTGGTGGGCACGGGAGCTTTGAACAGGGGAAGAAGGTCTCTGTCATATTGGATTATCCCAGAATGCTGTGCAGGACATTTGAGACGGGGTGAAGGGATGATGTGGCATCCTAGTGTTGGCCAGGGGTGCATAGCATCTAGAACTTTCCACCCACACTTATAAACCCCTGCACAAGGGAGACACAGTGAACAAGAACCTGGACCTGAAAGGCGCCAAGAGCAGAATCATGGACAGCTAGAAAGAGAAACCACCTGATGCCCCCAATGGGCCAAGGACTCTGTCTGCAGCTGGCCCCCAGGACTAGATGGCTTTCTCCATGGCCTGTGGTGCTGGCCCATTTTTACCCCAGAGGAGCAGCTGGGGGAAGACCTGGAGTTCACTCCCACCAGGTGCCTCGCAAGATAGCCAGGAGGCCATCCAGCCTGTGGAGAGCAAAGCAGACGAGAAGGCTGTTTCTGGGGACCCAGTGAAGCCTCCCTGCATAGTGCACCCTGTTAGAAGCCAGGAGGCCTGTTGAGTATGTTCTAGGTGAGTAGGGTTCTTCACCGGGTATAGGTACCAAACGTATCCTGTTGGTGAGGTACCTTCCTTGAGCACAAATTTTGAATTTCTCCCACTCAGATCTTTACTGCCAAAAGTCAACTGCTTTACAGGGACTTCATTCGACCGGTATCTGGCCTTGGGGAGCCCTTCTTGGCCCCAGTCTGCTGCCTTGCCCCACCTGGGATTTTGGACTTCCATTTCAGAGACTAAATCAGAAGGAAAAATTTCTGACCAGGACGAACCTGGTCTCAGTATCTGACCTGTGCTTCATCTCAGTTCACCTTAACTCACAACTAGGTACAGTTCAAGTGCAACCAGATGACGGCAGTAGGCACTTAATGCCTTTTGGCATTATTTTAATTTTTAACTTAAAAAGTCTAAAAATCATATGTCTGGTTTCCTACAAACAATTTGTATAGTTTTGGTGTCTAGTTGTTTATTACATTTGACTCTATTTTGATTCATTTGAGTAAGCTTTTTATGTGTTGTTTGTGTTATCTACTGTTTAACTGTTTCAGTACAGATAAATGCTTTACACATTTCTCCTAAATTAAGCCTGTGTTTCAGCTACCAAGGGTCGAGCTCAGGTTTAAATTATTGAGACCTAACTGTACCTAGTCAAGAATAATGCCATTATTATTTGAAGAGGACTACCATCCACTTCAACTAATAATCCACTTTATCACATTATTGTTCAGCGTTGGGATCCAGAACTTGTGGTTAGCAGTACCACTCTTAAGCTAGAAAATTAAAAATCCTTAAATTCACTAAATGCACAAATTATTTTGATTGTGAATTGGTATTAATTATTTAATTGGGTCGGGGCGTGGCTTAGCCTGCAGTGAAATGGCCGCTCATTGAGAGGGCTCCGCCGGCCAAACACAATAATCCTGCACTAATATGCTAGATCGGGCATAACTCCAGAAACAAAAACGTGCATAGCGAGGAAACAAGCTGTGCGGAGACAGTTGGGGTCCATGAATGAGCGCGTGAGGCAGCTGCGCTGACCGTTGCCGTCCCGGGCCCCGGTGTGTGACTGGCGAGAGCACTCCTTGCCCGTGGGCAGAGAAAACGGAGGTGCGGGCCTCACACCGCTCCGCGAAGCACCAGAGGGCTCGAGAGATGCCCCGGTCACTGAGCAAGGACACGGAGCCAGCGGACCATGCAAAGTGGAGGACGGGAATGCAGTCGTTCCCCGTGGCCCCCTGAGGATGTTGGCGCAGGCTCCACAGCTAAGAGGCCAGGCCCAGAACCGCAGCAAGTAGAGACACGGCAGGTGACGCGGTGAGACCGTGAGAGGCCTGGCGCAATGAATAAGGAAAGGAGTGAGCCTGGGCTCCACAAGACACGAGGTGAGGCTGGCGACATAACTGTAGCGTGCTCCCCCGCTCTGACAACAAAGCAGAAGTGGGCTCGTGAGAACCTCCGATCGCTGAGCAAGGGCGGTCATCCCCCGAGGCCCCCTGAGGACATTGGCGCAGGCTACACGACTAAGAGGCCCGGCCTGGAGTTGCAGTGAGCAGAGACACGGCAGGTGACACGAGGAGACCGCGAGGGACCTCGGGCAGTACACAAGGGAAGGAGTGAGCCTGGGCCCCACAGAACACAAGGTGAGGCTGGCGCAATAACTGTAGCAGGCTCCCCCTCTTTGAAAACTAGGTGTCCTGGGACGCGAGGGCCGGCAGACACTGATCCAAAATAGCGCCCAGCAACACCCCAGCGATACAACGGCCAACTCCCAAGAGTAAATTAATGCCCGAAAGCGAGGGGTGATCAGACCCCAGCGTTGATTGGTGGTGGGTCCCTGCACTCACGAACCTGCTGATGGTGGCAGCGTGCAGGGCCACGGGCGAGGTGCACGTGGAGACCCTGCTGGAGGTCACTTATCTGGCGGATACTGTGGAAGGCACCTGGCCCCAGGGACCGCTGAAACCTGGCCCTGTGGGCACACTCTAGCTGGGAGTAGAGAACTGTGCAGCAAATGAGCAGCCTGGCGAGCGGGTCCTCAAAGTAGTGCTGATTCAGAGGTGAAGCTGATTCTGGCTGGCAGGGCTGTGCGCAAGAGAGAAATCGAATTTGACAGCGGTGGTGGTACTACTATATCCATTGGGCAAAATGGACACTAAACAATCCAAACTAAGCTTTGATAATAAGAGACTGACTAGGCACACAGACTCAGAAGCGCAGCAGGAAGCGGAGACGTTGCCTAGAGAAGAGAGCGGACACACAGAGGCGGATCTCTGTACCTTTTCGCTGGAAATGAAGTCTAGCTTCCAAAAAATAGATGACAAATTAGACACCCTGACCACTAGAATGGATCATGTTAAGCGAACTGTTGATGCCCATGATGTCAGATTGGATGCACTGGAGAACAGAGCTGAAGATGTACACGAATTCCAAGTGGACGCAAAGGAGCAGATGCTTAAGATGGAAAAAGTGCTCTCGGTCATTAGAGCCAAGAATGAAGACTTGGAAGCCCGCTCTAGGCGGAACAACCTGCGCATTACTGGGGTGCCAGAAATGACTGCAATAACTAAAATGGAACACTATGTTGAAACCGTGCTAAAAGACTTATTTGGCACAGACCTGTCTCCGATGTTCATAGTTGAAAGAGCCCACCGCTCTCTAGCTCCAAAACCGCTGGTGGGGGCGACGCCCAGACCAATCATTGCACAAATATTTAACTATAGGGACCGGAATGCGGTTCTTCACCTGGCGTGAGAATGAGGCGCAGTACAGCATCAGGGAAAGAACTTGGCCTTTTACCTGTACTTCACCTCGGGGTGCAGGCTGCTCGCAGGGAATTTCTCCCCATCAAAAGACTGCTCCAAAGGCAGACACTCCCTACGCTTTACTGTACCCAGCGAAATTGCGCATCTCACATGAAGGGAAAGTACACTACTTTACAGATGCAAAGTCAGCACTGAGATTCGCTAAACATATTGGAAGCGCCAAATCTGCCGCTCTAAAGTCCGCAGAGGCAGGAAATAATGCAACCATGAGCGATAACGACTGAGCTGAAGTATAACCTTGCCTGAGGACACAGCCCAAAGGACTGGTAAGACTATGCGAGACTGCTGGCTGTCAGAGGGGCAGTAGAAACTTTACAATGGACACACACGCAGAACACACTTCGTGAGAAGGCCATAACTTAGAGCACATTTGAACTGGAGGTTGCCGATCAACTGCAATACTTGGCCACCTCACGGCAATGGTGAGGTAGCACGCCGGCGACACCTAGCCCCCCGAGGGAGATCTTCCGAGTATACACGCACATGTATGATGTTTGGATGTGTGGGTGGGGGGGCGGGCCTGAATGCACAACCTGGTTGGGGGTTTGGCGTGGAAGTGGGGGTATAGTTAGTTACTGTAGTTAGTTTCTGTTTTGAGCGAGAGGTGAGGGGGAATTCCTACAAACGCGTCATTCACATTTTGAAGATACATCTAATGCATTCCACAAACATCAGAGCTCGGAACCAAGTGAAGGCTGGGAAGCCAGCACTGACGAGCTTCCATATGACTGCTCCACACAGGGTAGCTAAACAACTCCAAGCATCATGCACTCATACATGACACCTATCACGCTCCTCACCTGGAACATCCGTGGTTTAAATGACCACAGGAAGGCACGGCTGGTGCAAAATTACCTGGTCAGACATAACATTGAAATTTGTTTCCTGCAGGAAACGCATCTCACAGCAGCGTCACTGAACAGGCAACGAACGAAGCGCTGGGCCCACACATATGCAGCTACATATTCCAATTGCTCCCAGGGTGTATCAATTTTAATTTACAGGAACTTAGGCTGGACCACAATTTAAACCTCAATAGACCCAGAATGTAGATACACAATAGTGCAGGGGCATATTAGCGGCAGACACATCACGCTGGTGGCAGTTTATGGCCCTAACACAGATGACCCTGAGTTTCACTGCAAAGTATGGGCTGAAATAATAAAGATAGGAGCAAGTACAACGATATGGGGAGGAGACTTTAATGCAATCCTGGAAGATAATCAAGATAGGCTTGGCACGGTGCGAGCTCTCCACCCAAAAGCTACCGCTCAGCTACAATCCATAATGAGAGAGAACCACTTGGTAGACATTTGAAGACAGGTGCACCCAGACACAATGGAGGGCACTTGTCTCTCCATACATCATAAAGCATGGTCCAGAATAGATTTCTGGCTGATGTCTGGTATGCGGTTTCTTGGACAAGAAATGTAAAGCACATGCCACACACGCTCTCTGACCATGCGCCAGTAATGCTTCAACTGCTTCTCCCCCAAACACCCCCAGTGCCTTCACGGGGCACCTACCACAGGAGGCACTGTTGGATCCGGTCTTTAGAGATGAAATACGTAAAGAGATAGTGGAATATTTTGAGATTAATGAGCCCACCGTGCGCTCCCAGGCAACCATGTGGGAGGCGTTTAAAGTGGTAATAAGGGGTGCCTTCATAGCCAAGCAGGGAGGGGTCCTCAGGGATATAAGATGCTCCCTAAGCAATATTGAGGCAGATATTCAAAGCTTCGAAAAAGAATACTATCAGACCCAAGATCCCAACTTACTGGCTAAAATAAGAGAAAAGACCATGGCGTATGAAGAGGAGGCGACCAGAGAACTCCGTTTTTTAGGTTAATATGCGCAAGCTAGAAGGTACGTGAAGGGGACAGACCAGGTAAAACTCTGGCCACCGTCTTGAAAAATTCGCACTCCCGTGCCCACATAATTAAATTGATAGACAAGGACACCAACTTGGTATAGGAACCGACAGACCTCCAAAAAGTTGTCACAAACTACTTCGAGAAATTATATACATCCTGTACTGCACATAATTCAGCCTCATTAAATGAATATTGGGATACAATAGAACTAATCTGGTTAGATAAGGCACACATAGACTATTTAGATGTTCCCTTTACTGAGGAGGATATCGTACAAATAATACAAAGCCTGCCAGGAGATAAAGCCCCAGGCTCAGATGGCCTTACAGTATCATTTTATAAGACATACGCTCAAATTCTAGCACCATACTTACTCAAGGTATATCAAGAGGCCTTCGACTGTGGTGTGCTTCCGCCGACTATGCGGGAGGCCTAATAACTAAAATACTCAAGCCGGACAAACCAGCAAATAGCTGTGACCTGTATCACCCACTTTCTCTGATTAATGTGGACAATAAAATATATGCCAAATTTTTGCGTCCCGCCTCCAGCCGCTTCTACCTCTGATGGTGCGTCCGGATCAATCTGGTTTTATACCGGCCAGATCGACCTCCCACAACCTGCGAACGATCTTTGCTACATTACATTATTTACACCCACAAACACCCGCAATTGCTGCCCTACTAGACGCAACCAAAGCGGTTGACACTTTGGAGTGGCCATATTTGTTTGCCCTCTTGGCCCGCGTTGGCCTCAGCACACAGTTCTTACGGCAGATTAAACTGCTATATACTAGACCAACAGCTCGCATCAGATATAACAATGCGGTAACTGAGCCTTTTAGTATTTCACGTGGCACCAGACAGGGGTGCCTGCTGTCGCCCCTGCAGTTCGCCATTGCGATGGAGCTGCTGGCCGCAAGGCTGAGGCAGCATAACGCGCAGCGAGGCATAGGATTCACGACTAGAGGCCTGGTGGCATCCCTTTATGCAGATGATATCACTCTATACGTAATTAACCCACTCGAAAATCTGAACCCCATGATAAGAGAGCCGTTGAAATTCGGGCAATTCTCGGGCATTCAGATAAATTGGTCCAAATCCATACTGTTGCCGCTCACGGACCAAACGGTGCCATTTCCATTTGATTTCCCAATACAGTGGGCGAAGGGCCCTGTCAGGTACCTGGTGGTGTGGATAAGCAGAGACATAAAATAAATTTGGGAGACAAATTATGGCCGCATTATGGCATGGTTAGAAGAAAAAATTCCCATTTGGACTAAACTACCTATCTCTATGGCGGGTAGAATTGCCATTGCAAAGATGATTGTGCTGCCCAAACTACTTTATTTGTTTGTAAACATACCCATGCCGCTGACAGCAGTCGTCTTCAAAAGGCTTAGATCAAACATGATTACTTTGATTTGGGCAGGTAAACAACCTAGAATCGCTTGGGAAGTCCTGACATTGCAGCTCGGTCAGGGCGGTCTGGGAGCGCCAGATTTTCAACTGTATGCATATTGCGCACACGCACACTTCTTACCCTACTGTCTATGTCCCACTCCATATCAGCCTCACGTGGCCATAGAACTAAACAGTGTTGCCCCGCTCCTTTTGACTACAGCTTTATACCAGAAATACAAATGTCCCATAGGGGAGACTGACACAGTGGAGGCTTTGAGGTGGACATGGAATGGATTATGGAGAAGAGCGAATATACTGGTCCTATTTGCCCCCTCTATCCCATTGGCGCAACATCCGCACTTCCCCATGCTAAAGGGCAGAGATACCAACAAACTTGTGGCTAAACTCCAAATTGCCAGATTTGAAGATCTGTATGAGGATGATGTATTCACAACACTCCCTCGGCTGGCAAACGGCGAACCCCCAAACTTATCAGATGCTCTGCTATATTACCAGCTTAGAGCTACTTGTCAAAAACTGCATGCTACGTTTCCAGCCCAGCCGCCCACACTGGCTCCCTTGGAACACCTCCTGACAGAATCGTCCACTAAGAAACTTGTCTCTCTTCTCTACACTATCACACAGCAAAAACACCCAGTGGCACATCCTCGCGCGTTAGACACTTGGAACACTGAGCTTGACAATCCAATCACGCCGGAGCAATGGTTATATTGCTGCGGACAGCTGGAGTCCCTATCCCCAAATTATAGGTTAAGATTAATTCACTTCAAATTTCTTCATCAGCTGTACAGAACCCCCACACAGGATTGAGAACAACCAGCACCTGCTGGAAATGTAGGGCACCTGACGCTACTTTTTTACATCTGGCATGGTATTGCCCATTGATAGCGGAATATTGGGACAAAGTGACCAACACAGTTAAAGAGATCACTGGGGTAGACATTATTTGCACACCTCTGGTGGGACTATTGGGATTTGTCAAGGAGGTTCCCCAGGCCAACAGGCGCCTGATTGTGTTGATGCTTCTAATGGCCAAATGTGAATTGGCGATGCGCTGGGGGAGGAAACAGGCCCCTCCATTGACTCCTGGATAACTGCTGTAGGTACTGCCAGGAGCAGCACTCCAATTTCTGAGAATTGGTGCCCCCTGCCTCTAGATCAAAGGACATCTGGGACCCACTATTAGAATGGGTAAGCCGTAGGGGAACTCCGACCCCCTCTCCAGCAAGGTCCCCTGGCGAGAGAGGGATTACTTAACCGAAGGTACATACAGGTTAGGCCGGGATTGCTGCACGGGATGCACTGCCAGCTGTGGCAGAGATAAATGTGATGACGCTGATGATATAATGTGCTCTGTGCGAGCTGTGAGTTCTGATGTGCACATTTTGTATTTAAAGCCGATAAATTAATGTGCCTTGATGTATCGAAATGCAGGTGAATGCAGAATTAAGGATAGGATACCTCCCCACTCGCAGTTAAATGTTTTGATTTAAAACAGTTACGTTTGGGCATATGCATAATGACTGTATAACAAGGAAAACAAGCTTCGATATGTATATCACAGTTTTGAATTATCAATAAAATATAATTGAAAAAAAAATTAATTGGGTCATTTTTTGATTTTTCAACATTTTTATTGGTTTCAGTTTTTTCTTTTTGTTAGAAGTCTGAAGGAAACAATGGAGTTAGATCTGGCTAACCTACCCACTCTCACAGTGGCATAGATAAAGGCCATCTGCAGACATCAGCAACTCAAATTGGGCCATCAGGCCAAGAGAGGAGATTTTAAAAAGGCCCCAAGGGCCTGGAAAGGAGCTCACCTAGCCCAGATCACTGCCAAAACAGAGGAAACTCCAGAGAATGAGGATGAAGAAGAGGAGCACAACCAGCCCTTAAAGCCCTCCAGAGCTGCAAGTGAGAGAAGGTCAGCCATCACCAGGTCTCCTCAACAGGCCCCCCACTATAGAGAGCTAGAGGCCAGTCTGGCAAACATGTCAATGGAGGAAAAGAAGCTTATCCTAGAGGAAAAGAGACTGGGTTTGGAAGAGAAGGTCAGACAGGGCCTGAGACCCAATGGAAATGGTGGCAGTGAAAAATAGGTTATCTACAGGAGTTCACACAGCCCTCGTCTACCCAAGGGTTTTGTGCCTAGCATTGTGATGGATGACAACATTGATAAATGGTCTGTCTCTTTTGAAAGGGCTTGCAAAATACACAACAATCGGCTTCCTTACTGTGTGAACTGGTCTCAATAGGGATAAAGGATAGGCTCTTGGCTCTAGCGGGCAAGTAGCTGGATACTACCCCCAGATGAAGAATGCCCTAGTGGTAAAATGTAGGCTCACATATGACCAGTATAGGCACAAGTTCAGAGACAAACAGACAAAGATACACAACAGACCTGGGTAGACATTTTAGGCACCTCAGTGAAGGCACTACAAGACTGGTAAAAAGTTAATGAGGTTGTGACCTATGATGCGCTGCATAATTTGATTGACAAGGAGCAAATTTTAAATGACTGTTCTTCAGAGTTGTTACAGCAGCAACTAGCAGTTTCAAAGTTATCTAACCCCAGAGTGGTGGGTAACACATCTGTGTATCCAAAAGATTCTGGAAGAATCTCAAGAGAGAGGGGGTCTGGCCCACACATGGGAAAGGAGGGGAGCAGCAAGCCTCAAAAACAAAACTATTTGGAGTCCAAAACCTCTGGCCAGGGAAACAAGTCCCATTTCATTCCTAACAAGCAGGAATGTGGTAACCCAGGGTGAAAGAAATTCTTTGAGAAGAGTAAATGCTACGTCTGACAGCAGTCAAAGCACAGAAAGGGGGATGTCTCATGCCCCAGACCGAAGGCTAACACTGGTGGGCATTCCACATGCATGACTAGTATAGTTCTGGGAAGATTTACCCTGAGCAGCCTTAACGGCCTTTAGTTGGGAAATGGACCCAGAAGGTAAGCTGGTGATCCCTAAGGCTCGTAGGAATCACTTCTACAGGTGCACTGTGAACAGGGTCTCTATCACTACTCTGAACGATACAGGTGCCATCCAGACCATGGTGTTTCCCCAGATCAGTATCAGCCAGGAGAGGTTTGCATGATGCGGAATGCCCATAGGCAGGAATCTGTCTGCCCTGTAGCCTATGTGTTCCTAGAATAGGAAAAGGTACTTGGCCTGCAGGGAATAGTTGTTAGTCCTGACCGACCCCTAGACTGTATCCTTGGCAGTGAGATTCCACATGTGAGAAAAGAACCAGGAGGCACAGCCTTCCAAGGTGCCCCAAAAACTCAGATTTCTAGGAGTAGTGTCCCTAGGCAAAAGATACAGAGTCCCTGGAAAAGAAGAAAGGGTAGATGGAGAAGGCCTCCTATAGTGGGAGGACCAAAGAGCTATGGGTTACCTGCTCTGATTGGAGGGGATCCCAAAACTGGCACTGGTGAGACCTCTGCTAAGTTACGTGCTACATGCACTGCCACAGTGACCGACAACAGGGGACCTGGGCCAGGCAGACTTGCCCAAGACACCATTAGAGTGTGTTTCCCTTGAGAGGGACTATGAGTTCACTGTAGATGTCATGAAATTCTAGCAGGAGCAGTCCATGCAGGTAAGAGCGGTGGGGCCGGGTGGGGAGGGAGGGTGGGGAGGGAGTTGACAGACAACGATGAGGATAAATTAAATAAATATTTACTTTTTCCTCCTCACGGTCTGTCGACTCCCCCCACCCAGCCCCACTGCCCCACCACATTTACCTGCACGGGCTCCTCCCAAATTCTAGGCACCCACTCATTCTCAGGGTGCAGAACTTGAGGGAGCAGAAGTGAGAGGGAAAGGAGGGTATCTGCAACCTTTTGTTGTAGCCCCCAATCGGAGGACCCTGAGAGGTCAAAGGGATCTCAGGAGCAAGTGGGTACTCCTTGAATGCCCTAAGGCTAAACCTTCCAACTTAGGAGCCTGTAATGTATTGTTTTATGGAAAAAGCATGTTTTTCTAGTGCGTGGCATAGTCTACTTGTGAGGTTATTATATTTCCTCATCTTGTAATCAATATGAACAATGACAAAAAAATTGTAAAACTTTTATTTGTATTTTTATTGTACTTTTATATGCCCAGATCTATTGGGTGTATCAATGCTGGCTTCATTAACTTTAACTTTTTACTGACATTTTTCCCACTTGACTTGTCACTTTCAAATATAAAATAAAGAAAACTCTCTTTCCTGACATTTAGTGAAAGATAATGTTTACTGAATATTTAAATGTGACATTATCATGACTCAAAAATAGAACAGTACTTCAACACCTGTGAACATGTAAAATTATTGCAATAAACATCCCTAAGACTAGTGGAATATCTAAAAATGAATATGTATGACCTGACTCAGGCATTTTCCTGTGAAATGTGGCTAGCCATCTTGTGCATGGCATAAAAAATGAAACAATAAGCAGTAGTGATCTCTCACCACAATTATTTAATTATGAGTTCCGACAGTATTTTGAATGATATCATTAATATATATGTGTGTATATATATATATATATATATATATATATATTAAAAATACTGCATGCCCTCCAGCACTTCCTTTCGGCGAGTAGAGAGCAATGAACTCCAGTGGGTACAGTGCAAAGTTTCCCTTTAACAATAGTTAAGTTTCCAATCCACGTTTTCCTGAACAAAAATGCAATCAAATATAAAAAAAAGAATTTTTTTTTTGGGGGGAACTACATCTCCCAAAAGGCTAAGGGGCACCCACCATAAGTTGGAGGAAATGATGTAATGTGTGTTTTTTTACCTTTGAAAAGGTTGGGAAATGAGCGCGAAAAGCACACCGTGATCAAGGCATTTGAAATGCCGAAACGCGTAGGTTTATCGTCTGTAAAGGCCGAAAGGATTTATTGATGCAACACGCCTAAGAAAATAAAAAAATTGCAAAAGAACCTGTGAGGAGTGCGGCCCGTTTTTCTGGGAAACCAGGATTTTGTGATATGAATAGCGGTTTTGGTTTCAACCGCAGGAGTAACGCACCGCATATGAGCGCCACAAAAGCTGATGACAAGGAAACCGTTTTGTTGGATATATATATATATATATATATATATATATATACATATATATTAAAAATACTGCATGCCCTCCAGCACTTCCTTTCGGCGAGTAGAGAGCAATGAACTCCAGTGGGTACAGTGCAAAGTTTCTTTACTGTCTCACAGGTTTCAAAATCTGACGCGTTTCGGTCAACAAATGACCTTGTTCACATACGGAAACGCTGTACGGATTCTCTTTTGTTACACACCCCCTGTGTCACATGGTCAGCACCATAAAAAAAATACTTCATGTTTAACTTATCCAAGCGCTACTAATTACATTTTTGTTTTTCTCTTTTTTATATATATTATTTCATTTTGTTTGTGCTTATTTTTGCGACAATATTATTATAACGACACATTTTAAAAATTATACATATATATATTGCTGGCTCACTGTCACCTTGTCGGTGCACTCGCGGACGAGTGCTGATGCCGCGGGGGTGCACCCACGTAAGTATTAAAGCTCCGAAATTCCCAAAGGGTAATCGTACCCAGTAAATGAGAAGCACTCATGGGGGTGGGTTCCGTTATTTTATTAATAGAACTCGTGCACAAACAGACGCATTTCGGCTAACGCCTTCCTCAATGTTAATCGGGTGCGCCAAAAACCACAATTTTATTAAACAATATTCTCATACATTGACACTGAAAGAGGACAAAATTATAATTGCAATAGGTTCCGCCATCTTAACATGATGTTTTTACTGGTTATTTCCAAACAAACAGTGTTAGAAAGAACGTAATTACGATCATATCCGTATTTCACTTTTAAATTCATTCATTACCAAAGTGTCTCGCCCTGAATGGGCCTTGGAAATACCAATGAGTATTTGTACCATCTTAACATGATGTTTCCGAATATTTCCAGAATAGCAAAGTTGGGAAGAGCCAGTTACGATCATACATCATCAGTATTCCGATTTCAAATTGATCACCACATAATATCATTACATAAATGGCAATTTAGGGAAAAACATAGGCAACAATAGAAATTGTTTAGTTCCTCATTTATTGTAACTCTGATATCAAGACATGTCATCAGCAACCTTTTTTTGAGGTGTCATTACACTCGTAATTATGAATGTGAGTAGTAGGGTGTGTGGAGGGATTAGCCTCTCTACTGAGACCTCTCTCTGTAATGATACATGTGCATAGTATGGTGTGGGGCGGGACTAAGCTCTCCTTTTAGAAGCCTCTCAGATGACAGGTGTGCGTAGTAGGGTTTGTGGAAAGACTGGCCTCTCTGCTGAGCTCTCTCTCTCTGTAATGATAGGTGTGCATAGTAGGGTGTGGGGAGGGACTGGACTCTCCTTTTACACCTCTATCTCAGATGACAGGTGTGCATAGTAGGGTTTGCAGAGGGACTGGCCTATCTGCTGAGACCTCTCTCTGTAATAATAGGTGTGGGTAGTAGGGTGTGGGAGAGACTGCCCTCTCCATTTAGAGCTTTTAGAGCTTTCTCTCCGATGAGAGATGTGTGTAGTAGGGTGTGGGGAGGGACTGACCTATCTGCTGAAACCCCTATCTGTAATGACAGGTGTGCGTACTAGGGTGTGGGGAGGGATGACCCTCTCCTTTTTGACCTCTCTCTCAGAGGATAGGTGTGCATAGTAGGGTGGGTGGATGGTCTCGCCTCTCTGCTGAGACCTCTCTCTGTAATGATAGGTGTGTGTAGTAGGGTGTAGGAAGGGAATGGGCTCTCCTTTTAAACATCTCTCTCAGATGACAGGTATGCGTAGTCAGGTTTGTGGAGAGACTGGCCTCTCTGCTGAGAACTCTCTCTATAATGATAGGTGTGCATAGTAGGGTGTGAAGAGAGACTGCCATCTCCTTTTAGACCTCTCTCTAAGATGACCCTCTCTCTCAGATGACAGGTGTGTGCTGTAGGGTGTGGGAGGGACTGGCCTCTGCTGAGACCTCTCTTTTTAATAAAAGTTGTGCGTAGTAGGGTGTGGGGAGGGACTGGGCTCTCTTTTCAGACCTCTCTTTCAGGTGATGGGTGTGCATAGTAGGGTGTGCAGAGGGATTGTCCTCTCTGCTGAGACCTCTCTCTGTAATGATGGGTGTACATAGTAGGGTATGGAGATGGACTGGCCTCTTGAAGTGAAGAGGCGTACACGTTGTTGAACATCCAAAGTATTTAATAGGCGAGGCGAGTCACGTCTCTATTAACAGGAGCCTGGAGATCAACAGCCATGCATGGAATTCCATGATGTCAGAGGGCATTCCATGACATGGCAACACTCTACACATTACATACCAACTCCTTGATAGCCTTGTCCACGTCCACACATTACATAACCACACTTCTCTTATTTTCAAGAAAATACAATTTTTACTATAATCTAAACAACAAGTACATCACTGCCTAAATACACACTTATAACTATGCTCTGCTAGAAAGCACTAATATAAAAAAAGTAAACAACTCCTTAATCACTCAACACCCTTCCCACCCCTGTAAAGAACAAAACAGAGAAAAAAAACAAGAAGGATAGGAAGAGAAATAAAAATAAAAACTATGTACACCTGAAAAGACATGTCTCCAAAAACACACCACCAACACTACAAGAGTACTTGCTTGCAAACAAAGTCTTGCCATTTTCTGGGTACAAACCTATAACGAGAGCTTCTTCTCACACAATTGTCCATACTTTCTGTTGTAGATTTCACACACATCCATCTACAGACATTCTCACCACTACCATGTACGCTGGGATCCAAAGCTATCTGAGATGTGCTTCACCAATTTCCATCTGTTAATCTAGCTGAATTTCTTCGTAATTCACATACTTGTGCTGATACTTTGAAAGACCTTTTCCATCTAAGTTGGGGTTTTTAACGTGCACACAATCTCCTACTGTCAATTTACTTACTCTCTTCTTTCCAACATTCATTTTCTCAAAATGTGTAACATTAGAGTTACTCTCATCTGTTTTCACCAATCACACACATTTGCATTTTTGGAAAATAACAGAACCATCCAAAAAGGGTAAATCTCCGTTGCAGCTTTCCTCCCTCTCATCAAATCAAAGGGAGTTTTCTCGGTAACCCCATGAGGTGTTGTGCGATATGACCAAACCAACTCCTTGATAGCCTTGTCCACATCCATATTACATCTAAATGAAGACTGCACACATTCAACTAGAACCCTATTGAAGCGCTCAACCTTGCCATTGCTTTGAGGGTGGTACTGCAGTGTTCTAATATGTTTAATACCACACTTGTCCAAAAATGATATCACCTCCAAAGAGTTAAATTTAACCCCATTATCAGTCATAATTTCACCGGGATTCCTTCTCTTGAAAAGACTTCCTGAAAACTACTAATTACACTCCTAGTTGTTGGTTCAATAACAAGCTTAACTTCTATCCACCTTGAAAGATGATCCATCATGACAATAAAATACCTCTATTATAGTAATAGTTACTTTATTCAGTTATTACAAACATCAAAGTATACATCCAGAAACATTAAAAAGTACATCTGTTTTAAAATAATTAAGAACACATGATATACATAAGATTCTTGGGAAAAAAACATTTCACAACCCACAGACGGATGGGTAACTGCAAAACAAGCGATACAGTACAAGTGATAACTATGGGTGCATATCAGAAGCGCAGCAGTTAGATGATAAATTCATATCCCAAATCGATTACCTATGGGAGTGTAGATTACATAATGAACATAAGAACAGTCATATATTTAGAAGGATAAAAAAGTTAAGAGTAAAAAAAAACATGTAACATACATTCGATTACTTACAATAAGCTTAATTGCAACCCCAAATAATAGGGTCATACCAAGGAATAAAGTTACCTGTGCTTCAATATCAGTACAGAATAAGAATAACAGCAATAAACACTCACAGAAAATACAACAACAGGATAAGAATCTCATCACTGAGGTCCGATACCAAGATAAATATGAGGTACATATTCACAAATTGGGAATATAAAAGAAATGAGGTAGATCCATGATTCATTACCAGTATCAGTACAAAATAAGGGTAGCAGCAGTAAATACCCTCAAAAAGGTACAAAAATAGAAGTCTCATCACTAGGGTCGAATACCAAGATAAATATAAAATGCATATTCGCAGTTTAAGAATATAAAAAAGAAGCAAATCCATGATTCATTAGACATCAACTTTTAAGATTATTCTTCGCTTATACCAAGCTACCTCTAAAAATTTACTAACAGATAAGACAATTTTAAAAAGAGGTATCAGTTTTTAATATCCTAAGCACTGCCTGGTATTGAAAGACTCCCAGTTCTGGGCATATGGGGAGAATCCACTTACCACGAGAAATCATATACTCCACACAAAAAAATAATAAATGTGATTCGTTCTCATCGCCCTAGTTGCACATAGGGCAAACTGTAGGTGCCTGTTCTTTTACCCATTTCTGTGTGAATAATCTTAGGGGGAGAGTCCCAAAACGAAATCGTAAAAACAGGCTCTTGGCTAAGGAAGAGGGTATTAAGTATAGGGATTGTTCAAAGGATGAAAAGAATTTATGGTCAAAAAACAAATTAGTCAGGAATCCCATTGGGCTTCTATTTATAAGTTCTTCATCAATATATGCCCAGTAAGTAGCTTTCAATAATTTTTTATCTGCTTTATTTAGCCTAGTGGGATTCGCCCAGAAGCTATGTAAGCCCAACTTCCCAACCAAGTGCATACAGATTTGACCCAGGGAAGAGACCTAGCACCTGGCAACTTTAGTACTTCATCAAGCGAATCCCTATACTCAGCTAGCGCAGACGTACTCCAAAGGCGGACCCAATAGACTAATATTTTTAATACAACCACATCTGCTATTCTTTTTAATCCCAGTTCGAAATACAACGAGATAAGGGTTGAGCTAGATGGAAGACAGACAAGTTTCCTAGCAAAATTATTTTCCGGTGTGGCCAGGGGCTGGACATCCATATAGCCCCATATTTCTGCCCCATATAGCGCAGCCCCTTGTGCCTTGGCACGATATATGTCCAAGTCTGGCGATACTACATTTGACACTGTTCGCTTATGTGTCCTAATGATAGCATTAGACCTATGCTTGATTAAAAGGCTGCTCTTGGTTATCTGGCCCAACCACTTAAAGTTCTCCATAAGACACACCCCTAAGTAATCAAATTTATCTACCCTTTCTAGTACCTCATTATCAACCAGAATTACTGTTTTTTTCTTTCTCACCCCCTTACCCAGCCTCATAAATTTGGTCTTTTTGACATTTAATTCGAGGCCCCTTGACTTGCAGAAGTCTAAAAATCTATTAACTAAAGTCTGCAGGCCCATGGGTGTCTTCGAGATAAGGTGGGAGTTGTCAGCGAATAGTAATAATTTACTTAGGAGTTGTACTAGGTTACGGGGAACTCCTAAATTCAATAAGGCAGACCAAAGCTTTGCACGTGGAATAAGGTCAGATGCAGCTCTAAGGTCTATAAAGGCCACATAAAGCTTTTGTTGCTGCAATAAAACTATTCTCCAATATAAGATCGAAAATCTAAAAATCTGATCAATAGTACTGCCCTTTGGCCTAAAACCAGCTTGAAAAGATGACATTATTTTATTAACATCCATCTAGTTGATCAGTTTATTCAGAATTTGCCTAGCAACATTTTTTGGCGCATTGTCTATCAAGCTTATAGGCCTGTAATTAGCCGGATTACTTGCATCTCTCTTTTTAAATATAGTTATGATCTCAGCCCCTCCAAGATTCAGGTACTTCTCCCCCTGCAGAAATAGCATTTGCTAGCATATTAAAATAGATCAACCAGATTTGCGGCTCCGTCTTGAAAAGATCTCCCGGGATTTTGTCAGTGCCTGGTGCCTTAGCTAGTTTTAGTGAATTAATTGCACTAATAGTTTCTTCAAGGCTAAAGGAGACTGGAATAATTTCTACTTCCCGATCCGTGGGTTGTAATATTGAGAAGCAAATCTGACTGTTAGTTGTGCCATGATCGTTGTAATCTTTTGCAGCATAAAGTGCAGAAAAGTGTGCCACCCATTTTTCAGGGGATATGTTATAGCTGGGGGATTTCACACCTTCAGGCTTATTTAGCGCTACTAATTTCCAAAAAGTTTTATTGTCCTTGGATTTACTAGCGACAAGCAGATCCTGCCAATATTTGTCCTCCCAATCCCTTTTAGCCTACTTCAATCGAGCTTTGTAAGTGCTTCTGGCTGTGCTAATTTTAGGTCTGTCCCCTTCTATGATAGCCAGCCTCAACGAGCTCCTTGCTGTTTTACAAGATGTATCAAACCATACATTCTCTTTGGGGGGTTTAGTGTTTGTGACAGTCACCTCCTTATAAAAAATCTTTTGCATCTCTTTGAACAGCTGCTCATGCTCAGTAAAAATAGGAATATCAGCTGCATTTGTCCCCTCATATTGATCTAAGGAAGCGACAAACTGCCTATATAGCTCTGAATATAATGTTTGATTTTCCAGGACTTTGGGCCATTTGACAGAGCGACGATTATTAGTTACAGTGGGGGCAGGGAAAGCTGTGGACGGATAGTTATTCCATTGTTTTAAGGACTCACCAAAAAAGATCACCTCAAGAGAGTTGTGGTCGCTATCAAATCTCACATTAACTTCCATATCAGCAAACAGCGACCACAGTCTCACATCAATAAGTACATAATCAATAACACTGGAACTTGTTTCCCTCTTAAAAGTTGGCGCTCTATCAAGATTTGAGATAGTACATTCATTACAAGCTCTAAGCCCTCTATTAGTCATTAGGGAGGCTACTTGGAGTGCAACAGAGGAAATATTTTTCCTTGGTGGTCCTGTCAATGGAGGAATACCCAAATACTCATCCTCCTCTACAGTAATCTCATTTAAGAATGAGCAGGGTTTGTAAGAAGTATTGAGGTCCCCAGCCACTAATATTCTTGTGTCAGGATGAACAGTATCCAGTGTAACATCTAAAACAGATATAATAGGGGATTTATCATTTGGTTTTATTGTTCTAACATAAATGTTAAATAGAACCAAAGAAAGTCCCGAAGATAAGGTAACTATAATCTCCATTAAGTCGGGACAATCTATTGTCAGAGGAGTTAGTGAATTAAAACGACCATTCCTAACTAAAGTTAAAAGCCCTCCACTTGCTCTACCAAAGTGCTCAGCAGGTTTAGCTTCCACACTAAAGGAGGTAAATCCATCTATATAAATTTTCTCGGTAGCCCATGTTTCTTGGAACATGCAAATATCATATTTCGCAATGAACAGTAGCCAGTCAGGGTCACACATCTTTGCATTTAGTCCAGCTAACTTCCAGGATAAAAGGTTAAAACTAGGTGGCGAAGAAAAATTGCTATCAGACCTATGTCCTTGCCAATCACTAGGGCAACAAGACTCATCAGAATTTATAGCACAATTACAGTCGTCCTTATTATGCAGTTCCAGATTGCAACTGGCCCCTTCATGGAAATTAATCCCATTTTTGCTACTACTTAGGGAAGGAACTGAACCACCTATTGAGACAGAACCAAAAGTAGACATTGTAGTTCCCTTATCCCTGGTTTGCTTAGGTGTACATGCGTTAGGCATTTGGATGTTACCATTAATTGAAGTGCAAGCGCTGTGTCCTTGTGTCCTTGATAGGTGCATGTTGGCAAATGCGAATTGTTACTTAGTCAATCAAGTACGTTCATGGGCAACAAGGGAGTGAGAAGGGACATTATAGAGTCCATAGTCGCTGGAGCAATCCAAAGTCTAGAGTGGCCCTCCTTATAACACAGCAAGGGAGAGAATGCTTTCAACCGTATCCCCAATTGATTACTCCCGGAGAGATGGCAGGTACGTAATTCAAAATTTATGAGATTTTCAGCCAGGAAGTTAGAGCATAAGACAACATGGATATGATCGTATGGTGATGTAATAACTGAACGTCTTTTTGCAAAAATAATGTCAGATCCAATTATAGATAAGCAGTTCCGCTCCGACCTTATCCAATGAATCACCTTATTTATTAATGCATCAGTGTCCTCCAGGGAGCCTGGCTTCAATTTGGGGACCTGTACCATTTAGATCGACCTGTTGGTTTTCCGGTACTCATTATGTTGCTGAGAATAGAGGTTCGGGGCGCGGCGGTATTCCGATTGGGAGAAGACTAATCCAGAGGTATCTAGATGATGCAAGGATCTTCTGTGAAATTACTTCCTCTCAACTAGTGGAGTGCCAGCACACAGTGTCGTTTTATTTTGAGGATTCTGAGGTATTGAATTGGAAGCAGTACGAAAAATAGACGATTCCATTTGCCAGTTCCGATCTATGCTCATTGGAAGAGGACTGTTATGTAAAGAACTGATAGTGATGACAGTAGAGGTAATGCGTTTAGCTGCCCCCCTAGTAACTGGAGCAGAATTCAGGTTTACACCCTTACTCGATTCAATAACTGAGTTAGTTGTTTGAGGAACCGTCAGGTTATTCATCTGAACATTGTTTTTACAGTTGCAACGGCATGAAAGACTTGAGATAAGTTCCGTTACTAGAGTAGTCAACGACGCTAATTGATTGGTCGTTCAATTTGCTAGACAGCAATTCGATATTCGCTGAATCTGGGGGGGCACTTTGTGTTCCTGACATAGACAGGAAAGTAGAGGTTTCCTATGAGGAAACAAAAGGCAGGGGTGCTTTTACACATTGATCGCTTGGTTGTATGGGGTCAAATCGATTATGGCAGGGCACATTGGGGACCAAAGTAACAATGGGATATAAAGAACACAGGTCTTGGCCGATTGATCTGAGGGAGTAGTAGCTTTAAGGCTAGCAGAGACAGGCACTTGAACATTCGTGTTGCCGTGGTTTCCTATATTTGAGCCACAGGGCAAAATATGATCATCTGGTAAAGTGGAAGCTCTGGCTCTCATTCTAGTTGATTTAGCTGGTATTTTTGGCCGTCTGCCTTTTCCCCTTGTATTACTTGTGGTAAGGAGCATCACTACCTCTCCAATTAAAGTATCTATATCGGCTAATGTTGTAGATCCAGTTGAGGTAGCCTCTGGTCTGATTGTCCCTGGTCTTTCCTGCTTTTTGGCTTGGATTCCATGATTTACATTGTCCCCCGCTTTGCGTTTGCCCATTGATAATTTAAAATAAACCAGGATGGACACTTACAGCAGATGTCTTCAATGGTGAGTCGTCGATGGAAGAGAGGGTGCCCAGCCTCTTCCGGGCGATGACGGGCAAAGATGGGCCCGGTCTTGGCCCCCGTGCACACCCCGGCAAGACCCGTGCATGTCCCGTGCCGCGAGACTGCTGTAAATGATTTAAGGAGGTGGCCTCTTCTGGCCCCTCCTACTGCCAAGGGTACGCTGGGGGACCGAGTCCCACCCCAGCAGGAAGCGCCTCAGCCAGGTAAGCCCTGGGAAGCAGCAGGAATCCGTGCCACGGGACTGCTGTAAATGATTTAAGGAGGTGGCCTCTTCTGGCCCCTCCTGCCAACAAGGATATGCTGGGGGACCGAGTCCCACCCCAGTAGGAAGTGCTGCAGCCCGGTAAGCCCCAGGACCCAACAGGAATCTTCACGCAGCCCGCACCGCGGGACTGCTGTAAATGATTTAAGGAGGAGGCCTCTTCAGGCCCCTCCTACTGCCAAGGTATGCTGGGGGACGGAGTCCCATCCCAGCAGGAAGCGCCTCAGCCAGGTAAGCCCCGGGAAGCAACAGGTTTCTTCACACAGTCCACGCCGCGGGACTGCTGTAAATGATTTAAGGAGGCGGCCTCTTCTGGCCCCTCCTTCCGCCAAGGGTACACTGGGGGACCGAGTCCCACCCCAGAAGGAAGCGCCTCAGCCCAGTAAGCCCTGGGAAGCAACAGGAATCTTCAGGCAGCCCCACAAAATACCTCATATGAGTGGGTATAATATGGTAAAGTCCCCAAAAATCCACTCCTATGCATTGCCATACTCTACTGGGACACAATGCAACTGAATCGGTCATGCCATCCGTCTTCAAAACTTTATCACTCACCATGCACTTAGCACAATTTTTTACAAATTCATCAATCTCCCTATCCATCCTTGGCCGCCAAAAATCCTTCCTTACTTTCCTTTTGGTCACCGTTGACTCCAAATGGCAAGAATGCGCCAGTTCAGTGATCCTCTCTCGAAAACACAAAGGTGGAATCAGTTTATCCCCACAAACTAGTTTGCCACCGTCCACTGACAACTCATTAGAAATTTTCCAAAACACTTGCAATCCATCAGACAGACTTTTCTCCTTTTGCCAATCTGACTCAACCAGTTGTAAGACCTCTTTTAACACAACATCATCATCGACAGCTTTTACCCAATCTTCATCCCTCTTGCAAATACTAACATCTCCAATGTGCTCTATAAACCACTCATCTATTTCAGACTCCCACTCATATTCACCACAGTCCTCAATAGGTAATCTTGGAAGACAGTCCGCTCTGCTATTTTTCCCACCAGGAATATATTCCACTGAAAACGCAAACTCTAGCAGTCTAGTAGATAGTCTGGCAATCCTAGCAGTTGAATGCTTTAAATTCCTCCCTGATAAAATATCTACTAAAGGGCTATGGTCCATCTTCAATACGAATGGCTTTCCCCACAAATTATTATTATTATTATTTTTATTTGTTAGGCGCAAAACGAATCATCCCCAAGGGGATCTCTCGGCGCCACAATAGCAAGCAAGGCCCTGAACGTCTCCACGCTCCACACACATGCTAGGAGTTCTTTTCTATAACTGAATATTTACGTTCTGGTTGATATAACGTCCTGGAAGCAAACCCTATTGTGATTTCATGGTTCTCGTTCAATTGTGTTAGCACTGCCCCCAAGCCATAGTCACACGCATCCACTGTAACAATTGTTTTCCTGCCCTCTACAAATGACTGCAGCACAGGTGCTGTAATTATCTCCTGCTTGACCCTTTCAAAAGTGCTCTGGCATTGCTCAGACAACACAAACTCCACCCCTTTTTTCAACAACAGTTTAAAGCACTCAGTGATATTTGCTAAATTTCGCATGAACTTGGCGTAGAACTCGCAGAGCCCTAGGAAAGACAGCACCTGTTCTCTATTTTTAGGAGTTGGAGCATTCACAATGCTCTTGACTAGACTGGTCTGGGTTTCACACCATGTTCCGAGAAGACATGACCCAGATATTCAATCTCTCTCATTTTAAATATGCACTTCTCTTTCCGCAGAGTAGCACCTCTCCTCTCTAACACTCCTAGTACCTCACTCAAAAAATGATCATGTTCACATTCAGTGTTTGAAAATATTAAAATATCATCCTGGAAAATCACGACATGTGCTATGTCACTAAACATATCTGTCATTAATCTTTGAAAAACTGTTGCAGCAGAAGCTACGCCGAATGGCATTCTACAAAATCGAAATACCCCATCAGGAGTCACAAATGTTAAATGATGAGAAGTTTTGTCAAATTCTACTTGATGGTGGTCTGCTCTTAAGTCCAGTTTGCTGAACCAACTGGATTGGCCAACTTTTGTGATCAGGTCTTCAATCCGTGGTAACGGATAATTATCCACCCATATGTCTCCATTCACACTCCTCAAATCCACACACATACAAAGCTCACCTGATCTTTTCTTAGCCAACACAATAGGAGACAACCATAAAGTTATTTCAGTTTTCTCAATAATGCCCTGTGCACGCTAACGGAAAGCAAGATGGCTGCCGCGTAGGTTCATCGCGGTTAAGCTCCTACCCTAGCACCCTCCACCCCCTCCTACCTGCTTTGCCTGTTTGCCGCACTGTGTTGCTTGACAGCCTGACAACGCAGAGGTGTTTTCCCGGTTTTTGGCTTGGGAGAGTGGATCGGCTTGGCGTCTGCAGCGGCTCTCCCGGGGTGGCTGAGCCCAGCGCATTGGATTTCTTGAGGAGGTGTGCCAGTGCGCTGGCGGCTATTTTGGAGCTGCTGACCCGATCCTGCAGTGGCGTCTTGAGCAGGTGGTTGGGTCTAGCAAGAAGAATCTCTGGAGCAGATGCAGATTCAGTACCGGGCTCTTTCTTTGGGACAGCTTCCACTTTATTGTGCATCATTGTTCCGAAAGCTGCCAAACAGCCTAAGGAGAAAGGGTACACGCTGTCTTCTTCAGTACGGGCTACAACACAGGCGCAGGGGCCAAGACAGGAGTCTCCCCCAGTTTACATTGAGGGGAATGCAGGTAGGCCGATGGATTCTCGTATTGCCAAAGGTCGACTGGAGAGTATGGGTGCAGGGAGGAAGAAGAATATGCCAGCCCGTACCCAGGTTCTGGTTAAAAAGCCTGGGGCGCTTCAGGCTCCATAGGAGGGGGTTCCTGGGCCTGGTAAAGACAATCATGTCCCTCCTCAACCGGCTATCACCGAATTCTTTAGGCTTAAGGATGCAGTGGGGGGCCAAACTCCCCAGCGAACTATCATGGAGCCGGAAATTGACAAGCCAGACCGGAGTGCTGCCCCTGTCCGGATGATCAGTTTGGGATGCCTCTGGTGTTATTGGAAGAGACTGAGGTGGCAGTTGATCGGGGATCTTTTTCCTGTGCATCGGGGCAACCCTTATTAAGGGCAATAGGTGAACAGGGTGAAGCGGATAGCACCCCTAGAGAGAAGCTGCAGGGAACCCTAGGCAAAGACTGTAGGGTTATGAATGATTCTCGACTCGGAGGAGCCATGAGTGAGCTGGACTACAATACAGAGTCTAAAGGTCTGGCAGTGGCTGACCTTACATCCGATGGGGCTGACAAATGTTTTTCGCTCACAGATGGCTCTCGCTCTTAGGACTCTAATTCTGGTCTCAGTGAGGCCGGGGGTAGCTCTTCTACATCGGGCTCCAGTACACTTTACACTTGAAGCATCTGAGACAGCCCTTAAATGCCAAAGACATCGGAAAAGCTCAAAGGGCAATACAGACTTGCAAAAGAGCAGGAAGAAACACATCATCGGCAGCGGGTTGAAATAAGACTATTCCCACACAAAAATACTGGGGAAGTCAGAGACAGTACCCACTCAGACAGGGACTGCTTTGTCTGTACCGCAGGCTGTCGGGGCAGCAACTATAAATCCTGCTCTGGCCCTGATCCTGGATTCAGTCAAAGAGCAACGTGCTGAGACTCGTGCGGATGGTAAAAAAGCTAGGCAGGCCACAAAAAAACTTGAAGGTGCAGTCGGAAGGTCGGCAAGGCTTGCTCTGAGATTGGCGAGAGGCTTAACAGTATAGAAGAGAGAATTACTGTTGTGGAGACCGAGCTGGCAACAGTGAGAGAGCAGACTAAGGGGCCGATTCCAATTTGGGCCGGAAATCTCTCCGACCGAGCCGGACTCGGAGAGATTTCCGACCGAATCGGACCCTAGCAGCCTGACCGAACGAGTACGATGCGCACGTATGCCATCGGACTCTATTCGGTCGGACTCCCGTTGAAGTCAATGGGAGCCAGTCGTACGACGCGTACACGGGCTCCCATTGACTCAATGGGCACGACGCGAACAAGGGCGCCCCCTACAGCGAGTACGCGTCAATGCGGGTCGAGCCGTACATGCACGTGTAGGGGGGACCCATGGGTCCCCCCTGTGTGCGACTCGCGTGGCTACGCGTACAGGGGGGTCCGACACGGACCCCCAAAGTACGGCTCCGACTGCTCTTTGGAGCCGGAGTGCGCGGCTCGGTCGGACTGCTCGCGGCACGCATCGTACTTACCCAGCCGGGGAACGTCTCCATTGCGCGGTGCGAGTCGAGTCCGAGCGAGTCGGTCGGTGCGGTTCGACCCGGGAACGAGTCGGTCGGAGCGGTCGGGACGCCCGGACGAGTCGGTCGGCGATTTCGCATCGTACTCGCTCGCCCGGACGCGCGTACGAATCGGTCGGGAAATAGGGCTCCGAATCGGATCCGGTTAAGCCGAATCCGATTCGGAGCCCTACCGGCCGAGATCGGAATCAGCCCCTAAGTCTCATGATGCCCAATTAACAGTTGTCCTGTGCAAATTGGAGGACTTGGAAAATCACCAGAGAAGGAACAATCTTCATTTCCTTGGGATTGAGGAAAGCCTGGAAGGGGATGACATTCGATCCTTTATGCTAGATCTTCTTAGGGATGCCTTTCCTGAACTTACAGGATGGAACTGGGAGTCAGAAATCCAAAGGGTCCACCGGTTTCCGTTAACTCGCTACAAGTCTACGCAGGCCAACAGAGATCAAGGGCGGCCAAGGGCTATTTTAGTCTTTATTGGTAATTTTCTGCTGCGCCAAGCCATATTTGAGAAGGCTCATCCTGAGGCGAGAAGGAAATACCGAGAGGCCTCCTTTTTTGTCCTCCCTGACTTCTGCATTATAAATGTAGAGAGCAGGTGGCGCCTACGGCAGGTTATCAAGCCTTATCGGAATGCCGGTTTTGAAGCCTTCCTGCTGGCACCTGCCTGATTTAAAACAGTAGTTAGAGGGACTGTAAAATTCTTTACATCCGAAATACAAGCTAGAGACTATCTTGGGCAGATTCTGGCAGGCAGAAGTAATGTATAGCTTGTCGATGTGTCTCTTAGGAAGCTCTGAGCTGTGCTTAATATAGCAGGTCCCTCTTTTCGCACTGTTTGGTAATCAGTATCATGGGGCACATATATTAGAATAGGGGGTTTGCAATGGAGAAAGGAGAAAGGAGGGTTAGCGACTCATGGCTTTTTGTGGGGGGGGGAATTTTTGTGTTTTATCTTCACTTCTCTTTTATGGCTTTATCTTTGAAGTTATGACAGTGGTGTTTGAATGTGGAGGAGGGTTTGGGGGGGAGCTCGCGGTGTCCTATGCCGTCTTCATCACACAGACCTGGTTGGTCTGGCTGCTTACAATGGTGGGAGGGGGGGTTTTGCTAGGAGAGGAGGGGTGGTGAAGAGTGGGGGGAAGGTTGTTGGTTGGTATGACACTCAAATTGCAGCAAGGTATTCTAAGCATGTTGGAATTTTCAGCTGTACTGAAGGATGTAAGGCAGGTTTTCACGAAATTTAGCCTAGCAGGGTGGGACCCTAGCCTGGTTCCTGTTAGACGTAGGTGGGTAATGCTGTTGGTCAAAGCAATGCTTGTGGGGGATGGCTAAGCTTTGTATTGCTACTATCAACATCTGCGGGCTAAACGACAGCTCTAAAAGAAGAAGGGTTCAAGAGGATCTTAAATTTCTAAAAGCAGATGTTTATTGCCTGCAAGAGACCCATATAGCCCGGAGTGATAGCGCTACTCTGAATGCTATAAGGCTGAAGGTAGCATGCTATACATCTCAGGATGTAAGGACTAAGGGGTAGCCATCTTAGTTAAAGGAAACACTGCCACACCTGGTCGAACCTCAGCAGATAAGCTTGGCAGATGGGCAATAATGGAGTGTAAAGTAGGCAACGGCTCCATTGCACTGTGTTCAATCTATGTCCAAGTCTTAGATGAACCCGGCTTATTTAATTTCTTAGCTACTGAACTGCCTTCTTGGCCTACACCGTATATAGTTTGTGGGGACCCAAATTTAAATGGGTCTAGACGGGCTCCTGAGGATAGTAGAACTTGCCGGGTTGGGTGTAAACCACAAACTTTGAGATCTTTTGAAAATCTTGTGAGGGATATTGGGTTGATCAATGTCTGGCCCACTCTGAAAGCCCCTGAACCTGGATACACTTACTATTCAGCCCTCCATGGCAAGTTTGCCAGGCTGGATTACATCTTGGTATCACTGGTATTGCTTAAGGGAGCTCAGGTTGAACTCTTTCCCAGAGTAATGTCTCACCATAACCCTATTGTATTTGAAATCCCTCTTGATGGATTAAGAAAGGTGGCGAGAAAATGGACTTTCGAGAGGGCTCTTTTGTCTGACCTGGAATATGTGAAGTATATGAAGGGCTGGATCATGGGATATTTTAATACTAATAAGGGTAGTTCCTCTCCTGGAATGGTCTGAGATGCTTTCAAGGCCGCCGTAAAAGGGGAAACCCTGGGGTTTAGTCTTGCTAAAGAAAAGCGGGATCAGGAACAGATCAAAGAGTTATATCAAAAACTTAGTCTCTTGGAAGTAGAACTGATCAGCGCGGTGGCTAGGGGTAGCGATCTAACCCCGGGGCTGAATTTAATGGCTATAACCAAGGCACGCCTGAATGAAATTACGGCTGAGAAAATCGCTGGGAGGTTCCTGGTTAAAAGTCAGGAATGTTATGAATATAGTGAACGGGTGGGGCAGATTCTCGCAGTCAGGGCAAGGCAACAGCAGGCCGTAGGGTGTATTAGCCAGATTAGGAACATGCAAAGTAAGTGTGGTAACGGATCCCGTTGAGGTTAGAGAGGCATTCAGGGAATTCTATTCTGTTCTTTATAAAGCTTCACCTGTAGGGTGCTTGCGGGCCTCAGAGGTTCATGTGGATTTTGTCACCCGCATTAAAGTTACCCAGGAGAAGAGATCCCTATTAGGGGCAGATATCTCATTAGAAGAGTTTCAGGCGGCTATCCAGGCTCTTCCATCAGGAAAAGCACCAGGAACAGATTTTATTCCTTTAGAGTTTTACAAAGTTTTCTATAAAGCAATCCATCAGGAAATGCTTGGGCTGCTCAAATCAGTCAGAGATAGGGCACCCCCGCCGGGCTCCTGGTGTACTGCTAATGTTGTCATTTCTTTAAAGAAAGGTAAGGATCCTACAGTCCTGGGGTCTTATGGGCCAATTACCCTTTTAAATAGTGATGTCAAGTTGTATTCTAAAATTCTTGCGAGTCGACTAAGCAGTGTAATACGGCACCTTGTGTCATCCCAGCAGCATGGGTTTTTCCAGGGGAGAGGAACTGCGGATCATGTATGGCGAGTAATCTCATTGTTTGATGCCACTGAGGTCCTTGCAAAACCTTTGGGGGTCGTCTTGCTCGATGCCGAGAACGCTTTCGACGGGGTGTCGTGGGACTATCACAGCCTGATTACGGAGGCTAACAGCTTGGGGGCATCTTTTATTAATGCAATCCGGGTAATGTACCTGAATCCATCGCTCGACTACAAATAATGGGAGCAGAATCAGAGCCTTTCTCGATTGAGAGGGGAAGAAGGCAGGGTTGTCCCTCTTCTCCCCTGCTATTTGCATTGTACATCGATCCCTTCCTTAGGAGGCTGGAAGCCTCTCTGGACATCCCTCCTGTTAGTCTTCCGGGCTGGGACACCAAAGTGTTGGCCTATGTCGACGACGTGACAATAATCACTACGGATCCAGACAGGGCTCTTCGCTCTGTGGAAATGATAGCGGAAGCATTTGGGAATCAGTCAGGGTTTCTGTTGAACAAAGCTAAAACCCAGGAATTGATAAATAAATCTACGACTGCCTCAGATAGTAGGATTGTAGAGGAAGCTATTTATCTGGGAATCAGCATTACAGCGAGAGTGGAATGCATAGTTGATTTAAATCTATTCCCTATTATGGAAAAAACTAACTAGTAGGGGAGCATATTACGTCTTTTGAAGTGGTTTGGGGTAGATTTAATATTGGGCCTTGGGATTTCTTTAAATACTTACAGCTGAGGGATTTTCTTTTGAGGAAGGCTGGGGGTGCGGTGGGTTTTGCTCAGATTCCCTCAATGGAAATGCTAACTAAGGATATTGGCCCCCCAATCTCGCAATTATATGGTTGTTTGCTGGATGGTATCCCGGATGATCTGGATAAGCACAATGTGAAGTGGCAGGTGAGGCTTGATCTATCGGATTCCGGCTTCCCGAAATCACTCAAGCTGGGTGGGTCAATTTGGTGTTCAGCAAATCTGCAATCACAGCATTATAAAACTATTTTTGATCTGCATGTAACACCAGCAAAAATTGGGAAATGGCGTGGGGATGTGGGGATTTGTTGCTTTAGATGCCAGGGATCTGATGCAGATTTGGTCCACGTGTTCTCCACCTGCCCTAGTCTAAAACCACTCGGCCTGGAATTAGTGAGCTTTCTTGGTTGTGGGCCAGATGTATGACCCTATTTTGCATGCGCAAATGGGTTTGCGACCTGTTTGCGCATGCAAAATGTCACAGGGCCATGTACAATTCCTATTTAGCGAGTCGCAATTTATTTGCAACTTGCTATTTGGGGAATTGCGAGCCGCTATTAGGAAGGGGCGTTCCCTTCCTAATAGCGACCCCAAAGCCATGTACGAATGTTTTGCGACCGCAATTGCAGTTGCAAAACACTTGCAAATTACCACCCTCTTCAAGAGGGTGGTAATGCACTTGCAAAAGGGAACGGGTCCCCAGGGGACCCCTTCCCCTTTGCAAATGCAGGAGAAAATATTTTTTAGGGGCAGGCAGTGGTCCCACGGACCACTGCCTGCCCTTAAAAAATGAAACGAAAACGTTTCATATTTTGTTTTTTAAATGCATCCCGTTTTCCTTTAAGGAAAACGGCCTGCATTTAAAAAAACCTGCTTTATTGAAAAGCAGTCCCAGACATGGTGGTCTGCTGAGCCCAGAAGGCCACCATCCCTGGGAGGGCCAGCCATTCCCAATGGGGTAGCAAATTGCGAGTGGCTCATTAATATTCATGAGCCTCGCATTTTGCGACCCCATTGGGAATCGCAATCAGTGTCTCTGACACTGTAGTACATTGTAAATTGTGCCTCGCAATTTGCGACTCGCAATCGAGCGCAAATTGCGCAGCGCAATTTACAAGGGTCGTACATCTGGTCCTATATTCTTAAAGTTAATATCTCCCTGACTCCCCAGCTTATGTTATTGGGGGTAGATGAAATAGACAGAGGGGCTGCGGAAGGTCTCATTTTTATAGCTATGTCAGTTTTTAGGCTTTGTGTGGCTACAGCATGGCTTGATCCTCTATTCCCGACCTTTCAGCAATGGAAGGGGCGTTTCCTGCACGTTTACAATTTAGAAACAGCACTTTACAAACGGAAAGGCAAGAAGGGAAGAATTAAAGGGAGGAGGATCTGGGGGCCAGTGTCGACCTGGGTCTTGCTGTTCAAATAAGCTGCTGGGCACCTGGCTGAGACAGCATCGGGGTAGCGCCTGGAATGAATGAATTTCTAGCCTGGCACTGATTTCTTGTTGATATCTATTTATGGCTAACTTAATGAAATGTGTTATTTTGTAATGTATTTATGTTAAACTTGCTGCTGCAATTTTTATTTCATCAAACAAAAATAAAAAAATAATAAAAAAGAAAGATCCTCCTTTACACTAAGGGGAATATTACTTAATTTGTGTTTCACAGGCGACATACCCTGCTTGTCTTTCATAGTATATGTAAAGTCTGATATCTTTCCCAATTCTTCTTGAAACACTTTGCTGATTTTTTCTTCCCAAAATTCTTTAGTGCCACAAACGAATCCAAGTTTATTCTTTTCAATAGTGACCGGTCTATCCAGCCCTGGTCTTATTGTAATTTCGAATTCATCTTGATGGACCCATCCTAGAATCTAATACCCTTCCTAGCTATGTACACTTTGCCTTTAATTGACTCACCAAGCGCATTGATAATAGCCCCAAAAAAACAAATTAAATCCACTCTACTTCTTTCAAATGTCACCATTAGAATGTTCGGTGGAATCAAAATCTTGTCTGAACACTTTCTCTTTAGAAATAATGTTGATGCGGGCACCAGTGTCAACCAAAAGTCTGATTTCATGTCCTTAAATTGTGACGTCAATGTCAGGATCAGCAATGCGTTTCCCTTCTTCAAAATGTTCATTCCTTACTCCCAATACCAGTTCCTTGCTCTCTTCATATCTATTCTCATCACTATCCTCATATTGCTCACTAACTACGAACTGAACACTGCTGCTCTTTCCTCCTTTACACACCCTAAAGAAATGACCCATTTTTCTGCATGTCTTACATTGTTGCCCTTGCGCAGGGCAAAATCAGAAAGATGGCTCATGCGAAGATGTACCACACCTAAAACAGCATACTCTTTGAGGTGGCTGAGATGCTGCAAGGGGTCTATATATTGCTTTGGGTCGTACATTGCTTGAGAAACCTTTGGGAATTGGTTTACTGACTACAGATTCAGAAATTGACGTTTTTGCTAAAGACTCTTCTAACAATTTTGCATCCCTGAGAGAACCTTCAATACCTTCCGCTAAGTCTGTTGCCTTATCCAATGATGGGTTTTTGCAAGCCAATAAACGTTCCTGTATTTTATTTTAATGACACCTTGCTACCAACTGGTCTCTCATTAACTCTGCTGTAAAGGTGACAATTTCACACCTGGCTGCTAACATATTTGGCACTGTTAGGCTGTTGCGTTCTTGTAAAGAACTTATACCTGTGTATCACCATATTTTTAGTTTTCGAAAAGTGCTTGTCTAACTGAGCTACAGCTGTATCAAACTCATCCAAATCTTCATCTTCTACAGGAACATGTTCAGGTAGATGATCACACGCATTCAGACCCTCAACACCTAAATGATAGTACATTAAACTTTTCCTCCTTTCCGGTCTAAATTTCTGCGAATCAATTGCTCCTAAATATTCTTTGAATGAGCGCAACCATAAGTTCCATTCTAGGGGTGGTTCACCAGGGTCCTGTAGAAAAGGTGCAGGAGGTTGTACACTTTGCATTTTACAAAACATTGAAGGATTCTAAAAACGCTTACAAAAATTATATTGTCCTTACCAGAACACTAAAGGCAATTGAAAAAACACAGAAAAAAACGAATAGAATCCTATCTTAAGCACGCAAATTGTTGTGGTATGCACAGAAACACTGTTTTTCTTTATAAAAGCGTGTAAATTGCTGATGAAGAATCTACACATAGAGATGTTTGATTTTTAATCTCAGATATTGTTTTGTTCAATCAATTTCTAGAATTCTTTTATAAGCATGAGTCACTGTGATATGCACAAAAATACTGTTTTCCTTTATAAAAGCGTGTAAATCCTTGATGAAGAATCTACACATAAAGATGTTTGATTTTTTAACTTCAGAAGTTGTCTTGCTCAATAAAAAGCCCTGAGTAGTCCTACTTATATTTTAGCAGAAGAAGTCAGACTTAGCCCGGAAGGGGAGGATCAGCACACCACAATAGGTGTGTACTCTGTGCCGGTCTGCTGTTTGCTGTACTATGCGCTGCAGCAGCAGCACGAATTGAAGCAGATTCACCAAACTCACGCTTAATTGGCAACACGCTCTCCACAGTGCGGTAAGGAATAATAATCAAATGCATTCCTTTACGGTGCTTGTGCTTTCCTGGCAGCGCGTTGTCTTGCGCATGCAATATGAAATAATGGCACGTTCCTGTTTCTGAAAGCGGCAAATAATCCACGTGCTGACTTCACTCGCCATTAGAGACAGTGCACACTAATGAAAAAAAATAGTAAAGATCTTTGCCCAAAAACTAAAATTGGGTAGCTACACACACCACAGAGGTAGAAGACCTACACAACATGCTTCTTACCTTTAAGTCACAGCGGCTGTCTTGAATGTAGCCTGAGTGCCTTCTGTGCACTTAACTCTCTGGCCCCTGTTTTTCACTTGTGCAAAGTAGAACCTCTTCTTCCTTGTCTCATGGGTCAGATCGTCGCCAAAATCTTGAAGTGAAGAGGCGTACACGTTGTTGAACATCCAAAGTATTTAGTAGGTGAGGCGAGTCACGTCTCTATTAACAGGAGCCTAGAGATCAACAGCAATGCAAGGAATCCCATGATGTGAGCGGGCATTCAATGACATGGCAATACTCTACACATTACATCAACACACCTCTACTTTCAGACCTCGCTCTCAATCAATTAACTTGGATTTGTAGAGCTCGGCTAATGATCCACGAGGGTATCCAGGGTGAGGTTTTTGGTGGGATCAGTCGAATAGCCAGGTCTTGAGTCCCTTTTTTGAGTTCCGGGAGCCAGGATGCTGTTTGGAGGTTGAGGGGAAGGGCGTTCCAGGACTTGGTGGCAAGGCAGGAGAAGGAACGTCCTCCACTGTGGCTTCAGCACTAGAAAAACATGCTTTTCCATAAAACAATACATTACAGGCACCTAAATTGGAAGGTTTAGCCTTAGGGCATTCAAGGAGGACCCACATGCTCCTGAGAGATCCCTTTGACCTCTCAGGTTCCTCCGATTGGGGGCTACAACAAAAGGTTGCAGATACCCTCCTTTCCCTCTCACTTCTGCTCTCTTACGTTCTGCACCCTGAGAATGAGTGGGTGCCTAGAATTCGGGAACAGCCCTTGCAGGTAAAAGTGGTGGAGCCGGGTGGGGGGAGTCGACAGACGATGATGAGGGAAAAGTACATATTTATTTAATTTATCCTTGTCGTCTGTCAAATCCCTCCCCACGGGGCCCACCCTGCCCCACTCCTCTTACCTGCACGGGCTGCTCCTGCTAGAATTTCATGACTTCTACGGTGAACTCATAGTCCCTCTCAAGGGCAACACACTCTGGTGGTGTCTTGGGCAAGTCTGCCTGGCCCAGGTCCCCTGTTGTCGGTCACTGTGGCAGTGCAGGTAGCACCTCCAACTTATCCTTGGGAATGCAAATAGTCCAATCTACGCACATACAACTGGTGGTGGGTCCCTTACAAACTCATTTGCATGGATGCCCTCCCAGATTGCAGTTGCTCTGAAATGCATATTATGAGGCTTCTTGGGATGCTTCTGCTCCAGGAATTCTGGATCCTGGCTCATCCTCTTTAGGTGCACTGCTGGCCGTCACACCTTCAGTGGCTGCTGAGGGGGGTGGACTTGAGCTTATTTGTTCATTGAAACTGTTGAGATGGGTGCCAACGGAAACTTCATCTGCAGTAGCTGGGAACAGCAATGTTTTGTCTGCTTTTTTTTTTTAATTCAGCCATGTTTTTACTTGCAAATTTGCTTTTAAATGCAGTCCTTTTTATTCACTTTTTTAAATTGATTTTTTAATGCAATTTGGCTTTCTCAATGCTTTTAAGATTTTAGGTTTTACTACGTGTTTAAAATCTATATATTTTTTTTGCATAGTTTTTAGGAAGCTTTAGTCACCTTACATCCAAGGAGTGGCTGTTATATGGTCACTTAGTCCGGGGCAAGAACACCACCATTTTACATCCTCACGTTTAAAGTTGACATCTTTCTTGACCGTTGCCACTTGGCACACATTTGCTTGCGTGCCTGTATGGGATAACATTCTCTGAAATGGTTTTACTTTTACATTTCTTCGTAGGCATATTATCTGAGCCTTGAACATTCTGTACGAGGGCCAAGTTTACTGGGCAACATGTTGATGTTTGTTATTGTCTGCTCGGCAATGGCTGTATAGAGATCGAATCAATATTGGCGACCTGACTAGGGCTTTAGCATAGAAACATGGGTGAAGTTTATTATATAAATGACATCACCCCATTGTTTCACTGACACTGTTGAGGTCGCCCCAAGCTGGAATTCCAGCTCATCTGAATCTTGTTTACCTCCTAAAAAGGATGGTGCACAATTCTACACCAAGATGGGCCCCCCAATGAAACATACCCACAGGTAACTGGGGAGTTAGATCACCCTAAAGGCATTCTGGCATATTCACCTGAGCATAATTATAACTATATGCAAACATATAACTAATGTAACAGCACAGTGGTTGAACTGTTCATTTTCTTTGTCATTCTTGTGATGCTGATTATTCTATTTAATTTCCTGTTATTGAATATTGCAGCACACGTATTTTACACAAGAATCACAATGCTTAAATACATGTCTGAAATGCCAATCGGAGTATTTCTTGTGTCTCCGTTTGATCATGCATAAACTTCTAATGAAAGGAACTAATCTGTTTCCATGATTTCCTTGGGGAGTCAGAGTTGTCATGTTCTGAGGTTGCACATTCCCATCGGTACCTTGTAAGATTTAGAGATCCAGAGGGTGCACTGTGAGCTAGCCAGGAATAAGGTCAACATATCCTGATGGTATGCGTGGAGTCAGTCTCACAGTTTTTATGTTTAAGTTGGCCAAAATGCACAATCTTACTGAGAAAGAATGAATCATAGCACAAAACACTCCTTGTCTGGGTAGAAACTGCGGCCCTGATCTTCTTCAACCTCTCAGCAGCGTTCGATACTGTATCCCACCACATACTCATCAAAAGACTCCACCAAATTGGGATACAGGGAGACACCCTCAAATGGATTGCATCCTTCCTCACAGGACAAACCCAGAGAATCCGGCTACCCTCCTTCACCTTGGAACCCAAGAGAATCATCTGTGGCGTCACTCATGGTTCATCCCTCAGCCCCACACTGTTCAACACCTACATACCGATCAGGGCCAACATCGTCAGAACCCATGGCCTCAACATCATATCCTATGCAGACACCCAACTCATCCTATCGCTCTCAGAAGACCCCCTCCACTACCAGGACCAACTTCCACAACTGCATGACGAGCGTTGCTGACTGGATGAAGACCAACTGCCTAAAACTCAACACAGACAAGACGAAAGTGCTGATTTTTGGGAATAACAACTTCCTGTGGAATAACACCTGGTGGCCCTCCAAACTCGGACCCAAACCCACACCAACAGACCACGCCCGCAAACTCAGTATCATACTGGACAACAAACTCACCATGAGTGCCAGATCAGCGTAGTCTCCTTTGCCTGCTTCCACACACTCTGCATGCTCTGAAGATCTTCAGGTGGCTCCCTGCCGACACTAGGAAAACCGTCACTCAAGCCCTAGTCACCAGCCAACTGGACTATGGCAATGCACTCTACGCAGGAATCACCACAAAACTCCAGAAAAGACTCCAGACGATACAGAACTCAGCTGCCAGACTCATCCTCAACTTCCCCAGAGGGACCCACAACACCCTCCACCTCAGGAACCTCCACTGGCTCCCCATCCACAAAAGATGCCAATTTAAGATGCTGAGATACACCTACAAGGCCCTCTATGACCTAGGCTGAGTATACATCAACCACCTCCTGCACTTTTAGAAACCCTCCAGACACCTGCGCTCCGCCTACCTTGCCTTTGCACACACTCCTCCCATCTGCTGAAGCCACAGTGGAAGATGTTCCTTCGCCTGCCTTGCCACCAAGTCCTAGAACACCCTTCCCCTCCACCTCCGAACAGCATCCTTGCTCCCAGAACTCAGAAAGGGACTCAAGACCTGGCTATTCGACTGATCCCACCAAAAACCTCACGCATGGTTCCCCTAGTGGATGATTAGCCGAGCTCTACAAATCCAAGTTAATTGTTCGAGAGCGAGGTCTGAAAGGAGAGGTGTGGTGATGTAATGTGTAGAGTGTTGCCATATCATGGAATGCCCGCTGACATCATGGGATTCCATGCATGGCTGTTGATCTCTAGGCTCCTGTTAATAGAGATGTGACTCGCCTCACCTAATAATTACTTTGGATGTTCAACAACGTGTACGCCTCTTCACTTCAAGATTTTGGCGACGATCTAACCCATGAGACAAAGAAGAAGAGGTTATACTTTGCACAAGTGAAAAACAGGGGCCAGAAAGTTAAGTGCACAGAAGACGCTCAGGCTACATTCAAGACAGCCACTGTGACCTAAAGGTGAGAAGTGTGTTGTGTAGGTTTTCTATCTCTGTGGTGTGTGTAGCGACCCGATTTTTGTTTATGGGCAAAGATCTTTACTATCTTTTTTTCATTAGCGCGCACTGTCTCTAACGGCGAGCGAAGTCGGCACGTGGATTGTTTGCCGCTTCCAGAAACAGGAATATGCCATTATTTGATATCACGTGCGCAAGAGAACGTGCTGCCAGGAAAGCGTGAGCACCGTAAAGGAACGCGCTTGATTATTATTCCTTACCGCACTGTGGAGAACGTGTTGCCAATCAAGCGTGAGTTCGGTGAATCTGCTTCAAATCGTGCTGCTTCCGCGGCGTATAGTATGGCAAACAGCAGACCGGCACAGAGTACACACCTATTGTGGTGTGTTGATCCTCCCCTTCTGGGCTGAGTCTGACTTCTTCTGCTAAAATAGAAGTAGGACTACTTCTATGGGGAGCTGAGCATGGGAAAAGACACAAGACTGCTCAGGACTTTTCATTGAGCAAGACAACTGAAGTTAAAAAATCAAACATCTTTATGTGTAGATTCTTCATCAAGGATTAACACGCTTTTATAAAGGAAAACAGTGCTTTTGTGCACATCACAACAATTTGCATGCTTAAGATAGGATTCTATTTGTTTTTTTCTGTGTTTTTTCAATTGCCTTTAGTGTTCTGGTGAGGATAGTATAATTTTTGTAAGCGTTTTCAGAATCCTTCAACGTATTGTAAAATGCAAAGTGTACAGCCTCCTGCACCTTTTCTACAGGACCCTGGTAAACCACAGTTAGAATAGAACTTATGGTTACGCTCATTTAAAACATAGTTAGGAGCAATTGATGCACAGAAATTTAGACCGGAAAGGAGGAAAAGCCTAATGTACTATCATTTAGGTGTTGAGGTTCTGAATGTGTATGATCATCTACCTGAACATGTTCCTGCGGAAGTTGAAGATTTGGATGAGTTTGATACTGCTGTAGCTCAGTTAGAGAAGTACTTTTCAAAAACTAAGAATATTGTGGTACACAGGTATAAGTTCTTTACAAGAACGCAGCAGCCCAACAGTGCTAAATATGTTAGCAGCCAGGTGTGAATTTGACACCTTTACAGCAGAGTTAATGAGAGACCAGTTGGTAGCAAGGTGTCCTAAAAAAGAAATACAGGAACGTTTATTGGCTTGCAAAAATCCATCACTGGATAAGGCAATAGTCTCAGCTAAAGGTATCAAAGGTTCTCTCAGGGATGCAAAATTGTTAGAGGAGTCTTTAGCAAAAACGTCAATTTCTGGAGCTGTAGTCAGTAAACCAGTTCCCAAAGTTTTCTCAAGTAATGCACGACCCAAAGCACAGGCTCCCATTAAAGTCAATGCGATTCCGACTGAACGATATTCGGATGCATCGTAATCGGTTGGTCGGACTCGCAGAACCCGATTTGGTCGGAAACTATTCCGAAACCAATTCGGTCGGAAGAGTTTCCGACCACCATCGTAATCGGCTCCTTAGTTGGAAAAGGTCTTTCAAAGTTCAAAGAATCAGCACAAGTATGTGAATTACGAAGGAATTCAGCTAGATTAACAGATGGAAATTGGTGGAGCACAGCTCGGATAGCTTTGTATCCCAGCATACATGGTAGTGGTGAGAATGGCTGTAGATGTCTGAATTAAAAAAAAAGCAGACAAGGGGGGCGTGGCTTCACCACCACACAGAATGGACGCTCATTAGAACAGTCCTGGAACACCCCGACCATACCCCGTAATCCGCTACACAAATCCGTCCCTAAGAACTGCGGGACCATCAGAGACATTGTGGGCACTGGCGAGCCAAAAAAGGTACCGAAGGGACCAGTGGTAGTGCGTATACACAACGCTGTGTGTTATGGCCTCTCAGAGATCGGGAGCCGGGAAATTGCGTAACCGGAAGGCCGAGCAGTGACGTCGCGAGGCCGGCTCCCTGACAGCGCGAGACCGGAGGCTGTGGCCGATTACCAAGGAGGCCCAGCGGCATACAAGTGGATGCAGCCTTGAAGCGGTACCGGAGGAGCACGGAGCACCAACTGTGGTCATGTATGAAAGTTTTGGAAAGGTATGTTGACAAATCAGACCCGCCAGGGGTTAGAATTTCCACCTGCAGGATCCTCACCCGCAAGTCTGAACAGCTGTACTGCAATGTTGGAAAGCTCGCTGAACCAAAGTCTGAGGAAAAAAAAGCATGAGTAACATAAGAAAACATTTCCCTAAACATCAACAAGACCCCCCAACTTCCCCCAACCCATACTTCTCACCATGAAGCATCTGTCACCCTGATTCAAAATGTTGTATACATGGAGAGGCAAGAGGAAAAAATTGAAGCGAAAGGGACACAACTCAGGGGGTAGTCTGATGGTAGTGGTCACACCTCTGAAGACGGATGCTATGCCTGACAGCGCATATATGGTAGAAGCATTAATTACATTCAGCCACTGTTGTGTGCTCAGTAATATAGCATACAACTTAGAAAGGATCTTTGTATGGGGAAGGCTCCTTAGGTGGGTCGGCGTAGTTCTCCCCAGCCCAGAAGGTATAGTGGGGTCCCCAGCACCTCCACGGCTGCCACCAAATGTCCCCAAAGCAGCATGTGGGGCCTCTTGCAACGGAAAAGTCAGTCAATATTAGTGGGGATCATTCCGATGAGTCTGGGACTATGTCAAGCAGGCTGGTGAGTCGCGGGGTGGCCGCAAGGTCAAAGTTCAATGTATCAACCCTCTGTGCCTCCGTCACCAAGGGGGCACCCAGTTGCTCGACCATATCCCGTTGGGCTCTCCTAGATTTCCGGGACTTAGATCGCCTGTTCCGGGGTCCGCGCAAGGGGAGCGGTGAACGGGACCGCTCGGAGCCCTCCGCATGTCGCCTCTCCTTGTTCAGGGCCTGTAGACTACAGTCCTATGTGGCCAACTCTCAGGCCTGCTCCGGGGTATCAAAAAAATAGGCGGAGGATTGGAAGATGACCTTAAGGCGGGCTGGGAAAAGGAGCATATAGCATAAATTGAGGGCACAGAGCTTCTGTTTTACCTCCTTAAAGGACCTCTGGATCCGCTGCACCTCCCTGATGTAATCTGAGAAAATCATTATTCTAGAGTTCTGGTAGCGGAGGTCTGGTTGACTGCGGGCCTCGCGCAAGATAGCGTCCCGGAAGTTCAGAATGCTAAGTATCACTGGGCAAGGGGGGGGGCCTATTGGCGGTTTGGGAGCCAGGGAGCGATGCACCCTCTCAATGATGAATATACTGGGCAGTTTGTCTTCCAGGACCCAAGAAAAGAGCCATGTTTCAAGGGTTGTAGTCAATGCAGGATTGTCACAGCTTTTGAGAAGGCCCACCAGGCACTAGTTGATGCGCCTGGAATGGTTCTCAGCATCTTCTGCCCTTTCGGTGAGCACTGCAGTTGATGTCATCAGTTTGGATACTTGATGCTACCTCATCTTCAGTAGTGGAGATTTGCGTCTCCGCTTTGGTCACACTGTCACCCACCTTTTGCAGTTCCTGTCTCATCAGCAAAAGGTAAATCCACAGACCATCAACTTTAGTCTCAACTGCTTCACGTGAGCCCTGTATTGCCTTAAGGATCATCACTAGATCTGGTACTGGTGGAGATGGGGCCATGAGCTCCTGGCCTCCTGCCCCCTCCCCGGCTCCCGTCGCGGAAGTGGTAAATTGGTCCATCTTAGTTTGATCTGATGGTGGCGTGGGCGGGTTTCCCTCTACCCATCGTCAGGTGTTCTTGATCTGTTAAGCAAAAGAGTGTGCGACAGGGCGCGGCCCGCTTGCCACCAGGCAGAATGAGCAGCCCGCCCGTCAAGGGTATCCCTTCACCCTTGCCGCCAGGATGCCGCTACGCCCTCGTGCCAAGTTCAGGGTCCGGAGGCCGGATTCAGTCAATGGGGAGGATGGCCAACCTCCCAAAATGCGCAGGTCTGGCAATAGCAAGGACAGGTAGGGACAACCCACCATAAACCCCCAATTCGTCATCGTGCGCACTCACATGCAGGCATGCAGTATACATCACTCAACTTCTATTTCCCCTAAGTGACTCAAAGGAGGCTTGTTCTGGTGGGCAGCACTGCCCCAGGCCCTAGCACTCCCAGTAGCAGGGCCCAGAAACCTTCATTCAAACCAGGTGGGGCAATGAAGTATTGGGGAGCAGCCCCTCGAGAGTCTAAGCAAGGCACTGCACCAGGTAGGGTCTGGGCCACTGCCCTGTTCTAGCAGCAGTGTGCCACCACAGCGTAATAGTCTCTATCCAGATGGGGGGAGCTAGGCACCCAAGCATGGCCCCCAGGGCATCTCCCCACTTTCTCAGGGCCCCCTGACTGATGCTGTCACCCCCAAGGCAGACACAGGTCGAATGTAGGGCCCCGCAGGCAGCTGTGCACTGTGTCAGGAATGCCGGCAGCTCGCCGGCAGAATCTCGGAGTTTCACTCTTCCAGGGGGCCCCGACAGCAGGCACGGGCCAAAAGGAAAGTTGGTGGCAGGGAGGAGGATATAAGGGGGAGAGAGAGGGGACATCAAGTTCATCCTCCCCCCATGATCCAAAGCACAGTACTGCTAGATTATGCCCCCTGGCCCACCTCGGAGTACAGGGCCAGGTGCCACTGCCTCCCACCAGCGAACGCTCAGGTTCACAGCGCCCCAGTAGCACTCGACGTGCCCGGCTGCAATCCACCGCCATTGTCAGCGCTCAGTGACAGGCCCCCCGATGACAGGCCACTCAATGATCACGGCCCGTTCTTGGGTGGCTCACCAAGGCACTGTGGCGTATTGCAGGACATCTAGAGCTCTATGCCCCAAGGGCGGCCGCCATCTTGCGGGATGCACGAGTGGAAGGTGCCTCACCGGGCTGTCTCTGCTGCCCCTCTGAGGCTTTGGGGGGCCTCAATGGCAGCCACAAGGACGTCTTTGCACAGGCAGCTCTGGGAGCAAACATCAAAGGGTGCTGTCAGGCAGGATGAAGAGGGATGGCCATCAGGTGCTGGGAGGTTCCCTAAAGCTCGACCGCCATCTTGGCCTCCTTAGCCACGCCACACCTTCACAGAAAAAATGTACTGTGAACACACAGGAACAGAGCACGAGGACACATCTCACACTAGAATATAACAATAAATGGCAGATTTGCATAATTGTGTGCATTGCAGCTTTGTTACATTATCAGAGTCTTGTGAAACTCTTTGGCTATTCACGGTGTTAGAGTGTTATTTAAAATGACACAAAGTCCTTGTGAGCTGCCACTGCAAACTGGAGAGAAATTATGAACATTTCAAAAAGGGACTTATTTCTTATTTTACAATTTGAAAAAGAAGCAATACAATCCAGTTCATAAACATCAGTTTTGTAGGTGAAATAATAGGAAATAATGGAAGAACCTCTCCTCTTAGATACAATCAGATACAAATGGATCACTGATTCAATATTGTGGTAAAAATATAATTGACAAAAATATTCTGTTAAAAATATTGTTTACCACCATATTGTTTTCCCATACTTATAATGGTAAATACAAAATATTTGAAAAAAATATTGTTGACACTAATATTGTCAAGAAAATGCAGAAATATATACAGTTCAAAGTAGTAAATCTTAAATATTATATTATAATATATAACTTTAATATAATGTAATTTAAATAACTTTCACTAATATGTAATACTATATATGTTTATATATACACACATGCACATATATATATATATATATATAGTGTAACTGTATAACACTATTATTTAAAATATATATCTTACATTATATCACTTTCCGTTTTTTAATATTTTATATTTACTACTATGAAAAACATATATATTGCTAGCTATATCACTATAGCACATTTGAGAATACTTCTAAATTGTATATTTCTTTCTATAGGAATATGTCAGAGCTTTACCCTCTTTTGTACAGGATACTACTGATTTTCTCAAAAGCATTTATGGTATTCCTTGGCATAATGATTACCTATTAATGACACTTGATGTTACTGCATTATATACCAGCATTAACCACAAGGATGGAATAAGAGCTGTTGAATATTATTCAAGAGGCAGACCACTGAGATTATATAACCATAACAAGATGTTAATTACAATGAACAAGTGGTGTCTTGAGAATAATTATTTTTATTTCAACAAAGAGTTAGTCCAGCAATTGCGGGGTGTGGCGATGGGTGCTTGCTTCCCCCCTAGTTATGCGGGTTTACACATGGGCTGGTGGGAGGAGCGACTGGTCGCGGATCATGCCTCAACCTGGGATGATCATGTAATATGCTGGTTACGCTACATAGACGATTTATTCATCATATGGAAAGGCACGCCTGAATCAGCAGAGGCCTTTATTGAAAGCATCAATAAGAACTCATTGAATTTGGAGTTCACGGCACATATGAGTAAGCAACAGTTCCAGTTCTTAGATGTGCATGTATACATCAGAAACAACAGAATAGAGACTCGTTTGTTTAGAAAGGAGACAGCGGGGAAATCAGTGCTGCATGCGAGTAGCTTTCATCCTAAACATCTTAAAACCAGCATTCCATATGGTGAAATGATTTGCCTGAGAAGAAATTGCAGTCGCCAAGAGGACCTAGAGTTGTCAGAGGGAAGCTAGAAATCGTTTTTTAGCTTGAGACTTTGCCGAACAGACGCTTGATAGGGCAATAAGGGAGACGAAGTTGAAAAGTAGGGAATCTGTCCTATTTGGGAAAATTGATAAGAAACATGATTCTAATACAAGATTGATCTTGACATTTAACAAGCAGGAGAAACAACTGAGATCGATTCTCAGAAAGCATTGGTCTTTAGTCCAAGGGGATTTAGTATTGGGACCTATTACCAAATTCTCCTCTCATCACATTTAGGAAAGCGCCCTCAATGAGAGATGCACTAGTTGAGAGCAGTCCTGAAGTGATGGAGAATACTAATTGATGTCCCCTAGGAAAGGATTTTACAAATGTATTTCCTGCAGCGTGTGCAAATTTGGGATTAATACCAGTGAATATTGCATGCAGTTCCAGGACAGGCCACAAAAGATCAATGGCTACTATAGTTGCAAGATGGAATATGCAGTATATGTGCTAGAATGTAGCTGTGGCCTGAGATATGTTGGTAGGACTAAATTCCAGCATCTCAGAGCCATCACGAACATTGATAACACATACCCAGTATCCAGGCACTTCAATGAGAGTCATGAACAAAAATCTTAAACATCTTAAATATTTTGTAATCAATGCAGTCCCAAAGACAATTCGTGGTGGTAACTGAGAGCGTAGGCTCAGGCAATTAGAATCCCGCTATATTTAAAACTTGGATTCTAAAGCCCCAAATGGTTTGAATGTAGGGGAGGAGCTACAAACATTTTTGTAATAGGTGTCATTTAAATAAACCAGTAATGATTGGTAAGGGGTAAGATAGAGCGTAATCTATATGTTGCAGCAAGATATTTTTCTTTCTTTTTTTCTGTTTTGAATTTTCTTTTTATGCACTTTCCCTCTATCACTTCTTCAAAGGTCATGAAAGGTATTAAGTATGGATCAGGCCGATTCTTGGCCATGAGATGAATGAGCAGTTGATAGAAGTTTCAGGTAGTATCTTTCTTCCGTTGAGGTAATCAATAGGGGTGGACAAACAGTTGTATATGATGGAAATATAAGGGGGCATACGGGTCTGCCCATTATGGGCTTAATTTGGGATTATTGGTTGTGCAAGAAAAATTTCAAATAATTCAATATTGGTTTTGTAAACAAATTTTGGTATGTAGCAAATAATTGAGCAAATAATAGAGCATAAGAGATAATCTCATCAAGGGCTCACTTCATGACATCAGTCAATATTGTTTAGCCTCAGTATTGTTTCTTGATAGTGTGCACTCAATTATTAACTGCAAATTAGATTCGTTTTCAGGATCTTCCATCTATTATATAAATAAGTGTATTGGCGAAACACGTGTTGGCTACATCTGTTCTTTGGATTGGCTCCAATTTCTATAAAGTTTTGAATACAACATTGGAAATATAATGATGAAGGAAGGGCTGTAATATTGCTGAATTTGGAATTGGACACTGAAAATAAAAAGAAGCAGTCTCTACGAATACATACTGGTGGAATCCAATTTTTACTGGACATTTGCTCAGGATAAAGATTTTGTGTGTGATCTAATGAAGATCAATTTGTATCACACTTTCTTACACACGTTTGTAGATGTGTATATGTATATGTTTTACAGCCCTGATGAATTCCTTTCAGAGGATGAAACGTGTTGGCCGGACTGTTTCATTGATGTTTTGAAGAATGATAAAGAGAATTGTTTTGAGACTTCACACTATGGTACCCATGTTATTTTGGTCTTGAAGAAGTGTATATTGGGATCGACAACATAGAATTATGTGTTCTTCGTGAAAGGAGGAGAACAAAAAAAGAGAACAAGCTCTATAATACAATTGTTAGACTCTTGAGGCACTCCCTTTTGTTTGTTTTTGTCTGTTCAATTGTATTTATGGTTGTTGAGTAGTTTGACCATTAAAGGGTGAGTTCCTATAACTGAAACCTTACAAGACTTACATTTGTGCAGCTGTTCATAGCCATAACTACTCTTGCATTGGAATTATTCGTACATGTTAAAACTATAGAAAATATTGAGCTCCCATCTTTTCAAGATCGTTGCTATTTTTCATAACCTACAAAACAAAAATGGGGGAGAAGGAGGTTAAATGCTAGGTTCACCCTCCTAAGAATATTTAGTGTGAACAACAATCCGTAGTTGACGGATCAACGAACCTAGCCACGGAAAAGGGGTTCACTTAATGATTGAAACACATCCCTGTCTTGAGAAAAAGAAAATTCTTTTCTTGAGTCCCCTCACTCACTAAAGGGTTGCCCCTAGGTGACATGCTTCATCATTGGGGCCATCCCAAACATCTACTGTCTGGGGCATGCTGCACTCTGCAGATTTGCGTAGGAACACTTTTTTGTTGAAATATGTGTAGTGCAGTGTAGGGGAGTGGTTCAAGTGACGCTAAAGTTACCTAGCTAGTGAGCTAATACTTTATTCTTGCTCTAGTTGGTAAGGATTAAAAAGGGGGTTAATAATAGGGAAAAAAGTAACTGTTATGTGTTTCAGTCCCTAATATTTCGTCGACATGTTTCGAGGTGTCCCCCCAAATCTCTTCTTCAGGACCACATGGGGACCAGCCCCATGTGTACCACTCCGTGACAAACCTATAATAAAGAATACTGTAATACAATCAATACAGATGCACACCTAATATGTGGGCATCAAAATAAAATACATACGGTTTAATTAGACTCGTAGTATCTGTTCAGGGAATAAAGAAAATACAGGTTAGTATATACTGCCTGCCCACCTCTCACGTGGGCAGGTGCTGCCAAATGCGACATTTTAGATCAATGTACTCCTCTTTATGTTGGTGCAGGTGTCCTTAAAAGTAATTTTAAATTAGTGCTTAAATCCTGTTTGATAAAATAAGGCACAAAGGATAACTCTGTTGTGAGAAAGCATGATTAAGTCATATAAAACACACTCGTGAACTGTGGACAACACAAGACAAACAAACATAGAACACATAATGCTTGCCGCTATTAGAACCTACTTATTTATAGGCAATAATGAGTCTCATGGTCAGCCAGGGTGGAGGGGCCTGTAGTAACCCTACAAAAATAGTAAATATATATAGCAAAGTTGTTAGGAGAGGTGGGATACCTGTAAGAGTATTTAGAAGCCCCCAGGTAATGGTCGGGAGACAAGGTTCCTGTATGGGGGAAAAAGAGTATCTTACTTGACTCAACAAGTCCCACCTCTCCTAACAACTTTGCTATATATATTTACTATTTTTGTAGGGTTACTACAGACCCCTCCACCCTGGCTGACCATGAGGCTCATTATTGCCTATAAATAAGTAGGTTCTAATAGCGGCAAGCATTATGTGTTCTATGTTTGTTTGTCTTGTGTTGTCCACAGTTCACAAGTGTGTTCTATATGACTTAATCATGCTTTCTCACAACAGAGTTATCCTTTGTGCCTTATTTTATCACATAGGATTTAAGCACTAATTTAAAATTACTTTTAAAGGACACCTGCACCAACATAAAGAGGAGTACATTGATCTAAAACGCTGCATTTGGCAGCACCTGCCCACGTGAGAGGTGGGCAGGTAGTATATACTAACCTGTATTTTCTTTATTCCCTGAACAGATACTACGAGTCTAATTAAACCGTATGTATTTTATTTTGATGCCCACATATTAGGTGTGCATCTGTATTGATTGTATTACAGTATTCTTTATTATAGGTTTGTCACGGAGTGGTACACATGGGGCAGGTCCCCATGTAGTCCTGAAGAAGAGGTTTAGGGGACACCTCGAAACATGTCGACGAAATATTAGGGACTGAAACACATAACAGTTACTTTTCTCCCTATTATTAACCCCCTTTTTAATCCTTACCAACTAGGAGCAAGAATAAAGTATTAGCTCACTAGCTAGGTAACTTTTAACGTCACTTGCACCACTCCCCTACACAGCACTACACATATTTCAACAAAAAAGTGCTCCTACGCAAATCCGCAAGTCGCAGCACGCCCCAGACAGTAGATGTTTGGGATGGCCCCAATGATGAGCATGTCACCTAGGGGCAACCCTTTGGTGAGTGAGGGGACTCAAGAAAAGAATTTTCTTTTCTCAAGACAGGGATGTGTTTCACTCATTAAGTGAACCCCCTTTTCCCGTGGCTAGGTTCGTTGATCCGTCAACTACGCATTGTTGTTCACACTCATTTTTCATAACCCTACATGCAGTGTCTTTACATTGCACCATGTCACGTGATTGTATAGCAAACACTGTCTTCTATACTTTCACAATGGTCACTGCACTACATTGTCATGTTGCATTACAAAACATAATGGACATCTTGAAAGCATAGAAAATATTGTTTCTTTACTTTCAAAAGGCTACCGTATTGCATGACACATTGTGATGAGGCAACATATGGTGCCATGCAACTCAGCTTGCATCTTTAAAGTACATAAAATAATGTTTTTTTATAATCTTAACATGGCTGATCACTACTACATGCTTTACCAATGCTGGCACATTTTAAAAGCCTCTTGTAATGCCAAAGCAAATAGTGTAGCCCACACAGCATTGGCAAAGTGAGACCAATTGACTTTACTAGTGCTTGTTCACTTTACCACCAATTTATCGCAATTCTTTTCAAAATGTAAGTGCTGCTGATAATAAAATAAAAAAAAGGATGCATTGTATATAATTCACTCCGCATATATACGATATCACTGTGCATTGTGTCAGGAGATGGCTTTTAAGAAGAATTCTTTAAAAATGAGGTTTTTAAATCTAAGAACCATATAATGGCACACATTTAAGAGATGGGTCTGAATGCCTCAGTAAAGTGCTTCATGTCAATGGGTTGCAGACTTGATCCTCATGTACTTTAATAGCACAAAACTGTAATGCATGGAATCTATTATTTGAAGTCCATTGTAATGACCGAAGGGCTGCTGAGATTAAGAACACGATGCTTCAAATGTGTAGTACCTCTCACTTTCACATCCTGCTGTGTCAGGTCTGTTATGTCTTGGCGGGGGCTCTGGGCTCAATGTAGGGGTGTTGCTATTACTATTCAGTATTCTATAGCTGGTGCTCCTGCCATTGTGGGTCATGGTGTACTTCTGAATTGAAGAATGGAGAGATTGAATCAATCAATCAATTACGATTTAAAAAGCGCGGCAAATCACCCCATAGGGTATCCAGGCACTTGCAGACCGCAAAGGCTTATTTGAATAGCCAGGACTTGAGGGCAATTTGGAATTCCAAAAGTGAGGTGATGGTCAGGGATAAATGATGTATTACTGCCTTGCTGTGCATGCATACCATTCACATACGTTAGGCCTAAGCCTCTCATCTATTGTGATCTCCCATCCTTGGGGGATACCTTATTCTGTGTTGTTCATGGGCGTGCATATCTGGAGCATAGTGTTGTCCTATAGTCACATTTGCGTCAAGTATTGGACACCACTAGTGCACCTACGTGTACCGCATCTCAGACCGGTGCCGAACGGTTTAACCCTGACAAAGCCCCAGACAGACTCTTAGTGTGGGTCGAAACATGCTGGCCTTGACATGTTAGGGTTAATTAGATTCAACAAAAACCTTTTATTTATAGCCTACAAATAAAGGAATCTTATGGATATTCCAGTAGGTATTTTAACTTCCCACTTTTTATCTGGATCCCTGCTTATCCAGCTTGATTTTATCCAGGAACTCCCATTCTTTTGCTTGAGTCCGCCCTTGTGGTACAACCCTATCAAGGTGTAGATAAGCACCAATGATGAAGCATGTCACGATAAAGTGAGTGAGGCGTCTATTCCAATATCTTTTGGGTCTATCTCCTTTCTTTTTTCACCCAGTTGCTCTTGTGTGTGAATAATGACTTTGGGAGAACGCAACTGGGCATGTAGTCTCTCGCTCTCCCCTTTTTGAGAGTAACAGTTAAGGCTAACCACGATGGAGCGCAATCAGATACTGGGACTAGGTGCGGTCCAACGGGGAGTTTTCCTTCTGACTTAGTCTCTGAAAAGAAAGTAAAAAGTCCTCAGCAAGGCAAGGCAGCAGTTTGTGGCTGAGATGGTTTCACAAGGCCAGATAGCCATCAGACGAAATCCATGTGAAGCTGTTGACTTTTGGTGGGAAAGCTGCAAGAGGGAGAAATCAAGATTGGCGACCAGGGAAAGTCCCTCGCTGTCCTGATACTTTTGTCAACTTCGCCCTGTGAAGATTTCTTCCTCCGAAATGAGAAACTTTTTTGGAAGTCAGGATCCTTTCAGTGGGGCGAACCAGCAAGTTGAGTCCGACTGGCAAGTCGTCGTCGGTGACTGCAGTTTGGAGGCAGTCCGGTGGTAGCCTTGGTTCATTTGGCATAAATCCTTGCTGGAAATTTTGACCTCGGCTGTTCAGGAAGGTAGGTTTCTTGCAGCTATTGTGCCCCTGTAGTTTAACAGGAGGTTGGCTAACTAGTCCTTGGAGTTCACTCTTCTGTCCTGGGTCCAAGTGGGAGCTGGTCAAGCCCTTGGAGTTTCACTCCACAGGTTACAATAGGTGCAGCCCTTCTTCTGTTTTCCTCGGGTCCAGCAGTGTTCTGAAGAATGTATCAAGGGGTCCCACTATTATGGTTTGCACTAGCTAGTGTGCGGGAGAAACTCCATGTCCAATAGGGAAAGAGTTCCCAGGAGCAACCCTACAACTTTGACATCATTTCTTTGGGCTTTGGTACTAAGTAATCCTACAGTGCCCTGCTGTGCCAAAATCGAACATGGCAGAATCTGTCTTCCCCTAATAGGAGCTCTGGCCAGACCCCTGAGGTGTGTCTAGGGAAATGAGGAACTCCTCCTGCAAACCAGTTCTGGAACAGATTTTTCCCCCCACTGGGATTGTGCCTCTCTAACTGCTTGGACAATGGAAGGGATGTGAGTTACATCTGCCTGGGACAGGGGATGTCCCTTTGAAGCTTGTGCATTTTGTGGGCACATTCCCTATGCCATCCTGTCAAGAGAGGTGTTACAACTCCTCCAAGCCAAGGCTCTTTTATTCCATTTTCTAAGAACTATTCATCCCTCCCAGCAGGCTGCCAGGTGACAGTTGGCGACCATCTCTGAAAAGGCTACTTGGGGCTTTAGGGAGGAAAATGCCTAAAGTGACATTTTTAAAATAGTAATCTAAAATCCAACTTCACCATCAGATTAGATTTTTAATTCCTACCATAAGCAGTCCTTGCACCGTGGTTCTAGCTAGTCCCAATCTGAAGTTATTCATTAAACAGTGTTTTAATGTAACCCAGTGCTTTTCTATGGAAGAGTCAACCTTACCAAAGTGAAAAACCACTTTGGAAATTTTCCCTGCCCAGAAATGTAAAACCTAAGAACACATGTCCAACTTTTCAAATAACATGCACCGTTTGGGATTTAGTGCCTACCTTAGGAGGAACTTATGAATATTAAAAGGAAAGTTTATACCTGGCAAATGGTTACTCTACCAGGTTGACTTTGCATTTTGAAAACTGCACACTGAAACTGCAGGTGCAGGTCTGAAGACATGTTTTTTTCTTGTCACTTTAGTGGTGGATCAATAGGTGCTGCAGTCCTTTAGCAATGTTTAACTTGCAGTTAGGGTACAGAAGGTACCATGTACTAGAGACATACGGGTAAGTTAAATATGCCAGTCAGGAATTAGTCAATTGTACACATGTTTCAGGGGTCAGACCACATGCACTGGGAGCTGGACCACAGCGCCCCAGTGTTCACAGTTCATACACCAGCAATTATAACCAGCAAGAAGTGGGTGGGGGATGGCCACGCAAAAAGGGCATTTTCTTACCACTTCTAATTGGAAACATGCAAAGATGAAGTGCGGTAACAATATTTTAAAAGAAGATTACATGAGGAAATTAAAACCCAAGCTTAACTGGTGCCCTAAAAAACATAGCGGATTTTGTGTATATTCCTGCTCTTGCAACCAATACAGAAATTCTCCACAAAGTTGAAAAGACAGGGCGTAGTCAACAAACTTTCACAGACAAAATTTGCTGGTAAATACATAAACGAGGAAATGGATAGGCGCTCCATGATATACTTGGAGAAGGATCCATGTAGGGACAGCAGAAGACCCTGCTAGAGACAGACAGGTTATAAATGGGTTCCCATTACCATTTCCCCGAGTCTGATGTGCACACAAAACATCTGGACGAGTGTTATTAAAAACGTGTATTTGAAGCCAATCCAGTGCAGAATATATGCAGAAAAATAGTTACGTGTTTCATGCCTGATTTGAAAAAAGCAAAAATAAATAATGCAAATATTATGAAAAAACTAGAATATTATTTGTTCTTTCTTCCTACTAAAAATTTGCTAGTAATAATTAGGAACTAAAAGTCTGCCACTGTGAAAGAGGAAGTGTAGAACCTCATATCTGATGCCAAGGGCAAGCCAAGGACATCGCTGTGTACAATGGGCTCTGGGAACTTGGCCTGGACCTGTTTATTTTGTGATAACTGAAACTAGTGAGAAACAGCAGATCCTATACCACTGTGTGAAGGGTGGTGGGCCATGTCCCATATATCAATTAAACCTTTGTCCTAATTTACCTGGGGCTCTTTTGCACTAGAAGTAGTTTTCACTCTACAGTTTAGTGATATTTTATTTTTTAACAATTTGCAATATAGGGCCTAATGCTTTGACATACATTTATCAAGTAAAAATAGCTCCAATCCAGATGAACAGACAGCTCTACATACCTGTACCACAAGTGAAAGATGCAAAGACAATTGTATCAAAAAAGTATTGTTCTTTGAGCATCATGGGCTCACAGAGTGGTGTTCAGCAGGTGGTAAATGGCGATGAAAAAGGGATCACATGGTGATATATATATTAGGGTAAATTGGTGATGACAACGGGGGTCACATGATGATATGTATTGGGGAAATATACAAATGTGCCAAATATCATTGTATGTGTGGCACCCCCAGCCACTCTGACTGCAATTATTAAATGCATACTAGTGATAGTATAAGTAAAACTACATTAAAAAGAATGCAACATTTATATTGGCTGTTTGGACAGGTTAAACAGGAGCATCTGGAGATGAGACACTTATCAGCTTCCTAACTTAATGGGGGCTAGAACATAAACAGAATATATTTCCTTTTTTCCTCTTATGAATGTTTAACTAGTTTTTGTTTAGTTGAAAATGTACAGTTCCTCTTTTTGACTGTTTACATGGTTTGTTGCTGGTTTAAAGTGACCAACGCTGTTTTTCGGTGCTCCACGTTGTAGTTGTCACTTTCTTTCATTTGCTGCTTCCATTCAATCAATGGGCTGCTTGAAACTCAGTAGAGGCTCATTGAAATAAACTTTTTTCTGTCAGGCAATGCCCTGGATGACTCAATTGACTTCTTAAAGAGTGGATTTCTTCTGGAAATCAAAGAAAATGGCAACTGTTTGAAAAAGAATGTAGTGCCATCATTCAATCCTGAAGCATGACGCAGGCAGTTCATGCGATCACTAAGGCAGAAATTATACTTTTCACAAACACCCATATTAAAAATTGCCTTTAATAGTTTTTAAGATATTTAAATGCTCCTATGCAGCATTCATCAAGCAAACCTGAAAAGGAGACTGTGGTGCTCATCAACTCTTTGTACAGACTTTGCAATTATTATAAAAGCAAAATGTCGCCTCACTCACCAAGGGGCATATTTATGTAGCTTTCACGCAGCACAGCAAGGGTGCAAGGGTGCCTGAGTTCGCACTAGGCATCTAAAAGGGTGCCAGCACAAGGAAAGGACAGGAGTGTGTTGTATTATGTTAAAGGTGCAAGGGTGCCTGCGTTGCAAGCAGGATTGTTTTTGTGCAGGAAGGGGCATCTTCCTGCACAAAAACAATCCCCTGAGGCATTTTCCTCTTTCTATCTGTGCTGCACAGATAGAAAGAGGAAATAACTAGTTGAAATAAAGATATATCTCTCATTACGCCTCACCTGGGGTGGAGTAGCATTTTGACGCATTCCAAGTGTTAGACCTGGCATCCTTGGTGTGCTTTCCCTTGACTTTTTGCCTCTTCACGTCCTGTGCTGCTGACTTCATTTTTGCTGGCTTTAGGATTCTGGGCACTTTACCACTACAAACCAGTGCTAAAGGGTATATGCTCTGTATTCCTAACATGGTAACATTGGCTTATCCACAACTGGCATATTTAATTTAATTGTAAGTCCCTAGTAGAAGTGCACTATGTATGCCCAGGGCCTGTAACTTAAACGCTACTGGTGGTTCTGCAGCACTGATTGTACCACCCACTCAGTAGCCCTTCAAACATGGCTCAGACCTGCCATTGCAGAGCCTGTGTGTGCAGTTTTAAACTGCCATTTTGACCTGGCAGGTTAACCTACTTGCCAGGCCCAAAACCTTCCCTTATATTACATATAAGTCACCCCTAAGGCAGGCCCTAGGCAGCCCCAAGGGCAGGATGCAGTGTATTTAAAAGGCATAACATATACTTTTCAGTTTTACATGTCCTGGTAGTGAAAAACTGATAAATGTGTTTTCCACTACTGCAAGGCCTATCTCCCCCATAGTTTAACATGGGGATTGCCTTAACATATCTTTTAAGTGGAATTTCCCATTAGGAACATATAGGAAATTTGAGTTTGGTGTCTCTAGACACATCCTTTAGTAAAGTGAGTTTGTAAATTGCAGGTCTGAAAAGTTGACATTTTCTTACTATAACCATCCTGTGCCTCTGCCTGTCTCTGAATACATGTCTGGGGCAGGGTGACAGCTGGGCTTTGTGCATCCTCTCTAAGCAGTCACACAAAGGGAGTTGGGGTATGACATTTGCATCCTGATGGCCCATCACCAGGCTGACGGGCCTTCCTGAGTTAGGTTGGGAGGGAGGAGCTTACACTTGCACCTGAATAGGGCTGTGCTTGTCCCCACACAAAGAGCTGCATAATCCCCTGCACTCTGTCTGGAGGCAGGGAAGGAAGGGCAGGGGCCTTGTGAAGTTCAAAGGCCTCTTTGATATCCCCCTCCTCTTCAAAGGCCCATTTGGGTATAAGTACTGGAACCCTGACACCACCAATTCAGTTCAATTTTGGGTCCTGAGGAGACTCTGCTAAGAGGAGGGGCTGTGCTGCCAGGAGGGACTGCCACTTTGCAACTCGCTCTACTGTGTTGGCCTGCTGCTTGCTACCTCTGGCAGGGGAGGGAGGACTGAAACTGCCATCTACAAACTTTTTGTTACCCATGAACTCCAAGGGCTTGTTGGCTTGCTCCCTTTTGTCAAGGTCTCAGGGCCACAAAGAGCTTGTTTTCACCAGATCAAGCGATACGCTCTGCAATGTTCCAGTGTTTGCTGTTTGACTTCCAATTACAACTACAGTGATCCGCGCTCTTCACTGATCGTAATCACCCTCTCTGTGTTTGAGCGAATGCCGCAGCGCCGAGGGAAGCCTTTGAGTGCGGACCCCAGAATCTCTTTGATGACCAGGGATTCCCTCTGTAATGTCATACCAGCCGAAGTCGTGCTCAGGAGGGCAGGCCAGCTGTGAGCGAGATTGCTGCATCGGGGCACTTCATTTCGCTTCGGCCACCAGGTCTGTCTGCCTTCAATCGACCAGCCCTGCCCGACTGTCGCCATACCACCTACCAGCTCACGGAGATTGCCATGTGACCAGCCCTGAACCAGGAAACTGACTCTCCCGCTACTGCAACCAAAGCTCAGGTACTGTGGGGGTGTTTGGTCCATGCTGGCCATCGGTATATCACGGGCGGGCAGGAGGGCCTTTGAAACACCATTTCACCCTTTTTTACAACAAGCCACTAACTCAACTCCTAGGACTGTTGGAGCCCTGCTTTCCCGCTCCCCCGCTGGGACAGTACCATTTCAGATCCCCAAAGACTAATGTACTTGGACTAGAATTAGCGTAGTAAACTTAAGAGAAGCGCATGTGTAATAAAGCACTACAATTGCATACCTGCTTTAATTAATTCTAAGTTGAGAAGAATTGATTGAATTTTTGTCATTTTGGTCTTATTTTAACCAGATATCAAGATACTTTATTTTCCTACACTGGTGTGAAGTCTTTTTGTGGTGTTTTCACTGTTTTACTGTTATTAATGTGTTGCACAAATACTGTAAGAACTGGAGGTACACAAGGAACGAACAAGACTCCGGTAAGTAATAATCCAAGCTTTATTCCGCACAGACGTTAGCAGCCACAAGTCCAGATCAAGAATGCAGCAACTGTAAAGCAAGCTGTATATATACATAGCCCCAAGGTTTCAAAGATGCCAACAGGAGCGAATAATTCCACCAACCCCCAGAGCATCATATAAAATAGTCACAAGTGTATCTGACCCATGTCACGCTTGTGTCTACTTCAAACAGCAACAATGATAGGGAAAATGCTTACAACGCATGAGCGCAGCATAGGGCATGCTACGCTCATGTGCACAACAAACCTCCCTCCTTTACATTTTTTTTATGTTAGAACAAAATCTTTGAGCCTTAAAGGTGCCGGACGTGACCTCACACTTTTGGAGTTATCCCTGGCCAATTCCATACCTTTGCTATTGGAAGGCTCATCCATACGAGTGTCTCTGGCACATTCATCTCTAGGCACGTCCAAAAACAAACTGATGACCTACTTATCCAAAGACATGATCCTACTCCTGAACAGAGACAGTCTGCTGTGATTCCAAACCTCTCCACTATCCACATGAACAGCATTCCTAAAAATTTGAATAACACGTGCAGGATCAGACCAATTGGGAAACCCATTACCCACAATGGTGCCTTTTTTAAGGTGATTCATATCACCCACTTGCACCACTTTCCTCCCTACAACGCCTTTCCTTTTCCTTAAATCTTCTTTCATATTTGTTTTGGAAGCTTCCATCCTACTTTGAATTTCCTATACAACCACCATGGAACCAATCTGGTGCTGGGTTTGCGTCCTCTCAGTAGCTCAAACGGATTTACCGAAGTAGCGGAATTAGGAGAAGTTCTATAAGCGAACAACATAGACTGCAAAGAATCCTCCAGCTCAAACCTCCCTTCACAGATAGCTGAATGGCCTCTTTAACCACACGGTTAAATCTTTCAACCTGCCCATTTGCTTTGAGATGGACACCAGCAATTCTTTTATGAGTAACCCCACATTTCTCCAGAAAATTCTCCATATGTTGACTGAAAACATTAAGGCCCATTGTCAGTCACAAGTTCCTGAGAAATGCCCTCTCTACAAAAAACCTCATCTAAAAACTCTACAACCACTTCCGAAGTAACATCCTTCAGCATCTTAATCTCTGGCCATTTCGAGTAGTAGTCCATCAATACAATGGCAAACGCTTCCTATCTTGGTAAAACTACAAATGGGCCAATAATGACAAGACCCAATTTACGCTGGCTGGGGATCGGTGGACAGAGTCTTAGTTGACTTGCCACTATCTGCGCACTTCCCACACATCCTCACCTGATGTTCTACAAAATAATCAATACCTGGTCAACAAAAATTAACTTTGATGTGCCTTCTTGTGGCTGGGATACCAAGATGACCCTCATGAGAAATACACACAATGGACTTCCTTAAATTAAAAGGAGGAACAAACGTATCCCCTCGTACCACAATGCCATTCTCCACTGATAATTCCTCCCGTACCTCGAAATAGCCCATCACTTCTCCTGGGACCTTCCGTTCTTCCGGCCAACCATTTAAAATAAACTGTCTCACTGTTGAGTTCACTGTCTCTCTCCATCTCCTCTTGCCATCTGCTTTCTCGTACAATGGGAAACTCAGAATCAACTAAGTTAACATCCTGCACAGTGAACACCACTTCTTATTCATCGATTTCAACATCATTACAATCTCCTGCTGGTAAGGGTAACCTAGACATGCAATCAGCATGTACATTGACCTTAACCGGAACATACTCCAACTGGTACTGAAAGTTCCGCAACTTATAAGCCAACCTGGCTAATCTAGCAGACAAAGGGCCCGATTCCGATGTCGTACGGAAAGCATCCCGACCGACTCAGATTTGTAATGCTTTCCGTACGACTCAACCGCAATCCCTCCGTTCAACGTAGTATAATGCATCCCATGTGAAACACAACCGAATCGTATAGAACACCATCATTCCGAACGAAGGCTCCGTAAACCGCATCGATGCGACCGATACTTTTGTAAACGTTCAACATTCGCATGCCGGTCACGAGTCGGACTCGTATCAACACGCAGTGAGTTGATGTTGCAGCTGAAACGGTTACGGAAACGTGTCGGCCCGTGTATGAAATGTCAATGGGGAGAGTAAAAAACACCACAAATAAGGCATTGGCAAATAAAAAAAATAAAATAAAAACCACACCCACAAATGCATCTACATAAAGGGCCAACACCATGACCATGATCCTTTGCCACAAATGCTAATACTCACAAGGAGCTTGCACCAAACATTCCTTGCTCTCTGCCTCACACACTCATACACCCAGCACAGATACATTTTCACTAAAAAAACACATATGCACACAACTTGTTACTGATTCACACTCACATCCACACTCACCCTCACCTTCACACTCTCCCTCACCATGTCCAAAAGGAAGCATCCACGTTTTACTGATAAGGAGTTGGAAGTGCTTGTAGATGAGATTGTCAGAGTAGAGCCACAGTTATTTGGTAACCTAGTCCAACAGACCCCCCTTGCCCAGAGAAATAGGATGTGGGAGAGGATAGTTAACAAGGTGAATGCTCAAGCACCTTGCTTGCGCACAATGGAAGATATCAGGACCAGGTACTATGATGTGCGAAGGAGGGTCAAGAGGCTGATGGCAAGGGAACATTTCCAAAGCCAGCAGTGGCCCTCCCGCAGGTGGCGGTGGCCCTCCTGCACAACCTGTCCACTTCACATCCTGGGAGGAGAAGGTGCGTGACATCCTTCCGCCGGAGGGCATCTACAGAATCCCAGGATCACAAGCGTCTGGTGAGTACACAATCCACATTCAACTAAAGTTTAATCACTCCTCTAGGGACAGCACTTTAAAGGATACAGTTAAACTAAGGCCAGTTGAAAATGAAAAGATTTACTAGATTCTAATAGCATGTGATGTGTATGTCATATTTTATACAAAAATAACTTAAAATTGATTGATAATGCAACAAACCATAGATAGGCCATCTGCTCCACACAACTAGCACCAGTGTCAGACATCTTGGCCCAGTACTTTTCCACTCACTCACAAGAAAGCACAGTCACAGGTAGTCTGTTTGGAATGCCTGGGAAGGTGGGTCTGGCCACAGGCACCATGGGACTTGTAGTCACTGCAAACACTCTTCCACACACACAGCCCACACAGACATGCTGGGATTATGCAAGCTGCACAGTCAGTGGAAAAGTACCAGCAACATGGCTGACACTGCTGCATGCTGTCTGGAGAACAAGGCCTGATGGGAGTTGCAGTCAAGTCAAACTACACGCACCAGTGTCAGACATCTTGGCCCAGTACTTTTCCACTCACTCACAGGAAAGCACAGTCACTGATAGTCTGTTTGGGATGCCTGGGAAGGTGGGTCTGGCCACAGGCACCATGGGACTTGTAGTCACTGCAAACACTCTTCCACACACACAGCCCACACAGACATGCTGGGATTATGCAAGCCCCTCAGTCAGTGGAAAAGTACTAGCAACATGGCTGACACTGCTGCATGCTGCCTGGAGAACAAGGCCTGATGGGAGTTGTAGTCAAGTCAAACTACATGCAACAATCACAGACAACTCTACATTAGACTTTCATTCACTGTCAGGTAGACATAGGCCCAGATGACCTGTTTGGGAAGTGTGGGAGAAGGAGTGTTTGCCCTGACAACATCACCTATCAGGCTCTATCCCACACACACACCTTCAAATATAGACCAACAAGGCCACCAGGAAGAGTGGTGTCCTGACAATGATTGGTAGTGTACTTGCAGGATGTCTGACACTTTTGCATGGTGTTAGAGTTGTCCACAACTCCTATCATGGCCTTGTGCTCCTCACACCACTATCCAGTGTCAGACATCTTGATAGTACAGTTTCCATTCAGCATCAGGGATAGCATAGATCCTGGTCTGCTGTCTGTGCTGGCTATGAAGGTGTGTGTAGGACAGGGCATGATGGGTGGGGAAGACCGTGCAAACACTCATCCTCACACACAGACCAACAAGACAGCATTTAAATAAGCTTACATTACAGTCAATTATAATGTACTGGCAAGGTGTCTGGGCCTGCACACTGATGTTTTGATCCAAGGCACTGTTGGTGAGTAGTGGACAAATTAGACAGTTGTCACCGGTGTCAGACATCTCTGAAGAACATTGCCAATCACCGTCAGGAAAGTAGACTCACAGTTAAGATATTCATGATGTGTAGGAAGGTGTGTGGTGTACGGAGCATGATGGCAGATGGAGTCATGGCAAACAATCCTCCTCACAAACAGCACAAACAGACCACCAAAAACCATGCATACCTGATGGTGAATAGAAATCTACTGACAAAATGGCTGACACTGGTGGCATCTGCCTGTGCAACTATGCACTGCTTGTGGACACATAGGCACCAGTAAACAGTGTCAGACAACTTGCAAGTACATTCACACTCACTGTCAGGGAAGCAGAGTTACAGGTAGTCTTTTGCCAATGTGTGGGAAGGTGTGTGTGGGCCAAAGCATCATGTGACTTGTAGACATTGAAAATATTCATCCACCCACCCAGCCATTTAAACTCCCCTGGGCATATGCTTACATCACAGTGAGGAGAAGTGTACTGGAAAGGTGGCTGACACTGCTGCATAGCGTTGATCTTGAAACAACTTCCAGCAAGGCCCTGTGCACAAAACATCATGCAACTGTGTCAGCCATCTTGTGAGTACACTTGCATTCACTGTCAAGTAGCCATTGCCACAGATGAGCTGGTTGTGCTGGTTGTGAGGAGGAGTATCTGCCATGACCATATCTACCATCATGCTCTGGCCTCCACACACCTTCATACATAGCCAAAATAGCATATATGGGACTCTGCTTACCTGACAATGAGTGGCAATGTGCTGCCAAGATGTCTGACACTGCTGCATGGTGTTTTCGGCACAAGGTCTTTTCTGTGATTTTGATTCACATTTACCACCATGCACCAGTGTCTGCAGCCTGGTCAGAACACTTACCATCACTGCCAGTTAGTCAAAGTCACAGTGGACTGTGCTGGGCTGCTCGGAGGAGGAGCATTTCTAAATCCTACTAATCACACCAGGCAGTGGACAACAATCACCTTCATCAACATCACAAACAGACCAACATGAACTAAGCGTACACACAGTGATTTTGACTTCACTAGCAGGATGCATGACACAGGGCACTGGTGTCTGACTTATCAACAAATAGCAACATTGACTTATGCTCAAAACACCGGGCACCAGTGTCCGCCAGACTTGTCAGTACACATCCACACGCTTGCAGGAAAGCATTGTTCCATGTGTTCGGCATTTGCATGCAAGAAAGAGTGTGCGTATTACATGGCCTGATCGGATGTCTGTCCATTGTGAACACTCATCTGCAGAAACAGCCCTATAAGACCACTAAAAACCGTGATTAGCTGACAGTGAGTGGACATACTAATATGAAATGGCAGAGACTTTGGCATGCTGTGTGGTGCACAAGGCCATAAGGCAAGTTGTGTACAAGTCAGAAACAAATTCCCAGTGCCAGTCAGCCGACCATTATATTTGGACACACTGTGAGCTGATGTCCTGGTTGCCTGTTAGCACTGGGCAGGAAGGTGTATGTAGGAGTGGCACTGATGGGACTTGGAATTACAGCAAACACTCCTACACACACAGTACAACCACTTTATTGTGGGCAATGTCTGTCTCTCAGTGAGTTCATGTGTACTTGCAAGATGGCAGACACTGGGGACTGTTGTCTGAACCTATCACAACTGCCACATTTGCCTATGTGCCACAAAGACCAGCCAACATAGACACATATCTTTCACATACACTCACAAACATTGGCTGCAAAACACTCTTACGTGTGGCATGGTGGGGCTGGGTGGGAGGAGGGGTGTAAGTTTCACAAATATACAACAATCACTCAAACATCAGTTAATCATAGTTCTTTGCCACAAAATGGCACACAGGTAAGATTGTGAAATCATTTGACCATGGAGTCAATGTACAAAGTACATGATCTGTGTAGACACAAAGTTAAACTGTCACACAATTCTCCTACTCACAGCCATTCACATGTGTAGAATGAGATGAAATCTAGAAGCACCTCAATCACTCCATTCTCACACCTATCAGGCTAAGTTAACAGAATGTGAGTGTATAGGCAGACACACCAATGTGACTGCTGAAGACATGTACTAAGACCAGTACACAGGCACAAAAAGAGTACGCACAAAGGGCAAGAAAGTGTATGTATCTCACTGTGCAAGTAAATATGTTGACAACCTAAACACACCTGTGTCATTCAATGTGTGTCAATAACCAGTCAATGTCTTCCAACATGCTCTGTGAATCAAACACAACAGGCCCATTGATGCACATACCTGGACATGTCCATCAATCCCCCTCTTGTCTCAAAAATAGAGTCATCACAAAAGATATGTCTGCATCATGGATTAAGGAGTCCAATCTATTTACAGTTACTTATCATGAGCTTAGTTAGCCTATGTAATGTGTATGATTTGAGTTGCAGTGGACATTCACATCAGTCATTGTGTTATGTTTGTACCTACAGTGTCAGCTGAGGACAACACCAGGACAGCCAGGCCCAGACTCCAATCGACCAAGAGCCCTCCGGCGTTGATGACTCTCATCGTTCTTCTGATGACAACGACAGACCTGGCCCTTCTGGTATGGGTCACCCCACAGAACCAGTGGCGGAAAGACCCCGATCCTCTGCAACCACTCCTGCCTCAGCTGCCAACACCCAGCTGACCCTACCCGCACGGACACAGCATCCCAGGAGACCAACAACACCACAGCAACACGGGGCACTCTGGAGTTGCCCAACAACACCAATGACAATGATGAAGGAGGCTCCGTGTCGATTATGCCAGCACCAACTGGTCCTGCTCGGGTGGGTAGGGGTGGTGGGAGGTGTCGTGGGGATTGGCAACATCATGCAGCTGGTACCGATGATGTGGAGATCCTAAACCTCTCCAGAATCCTCAATGCATATGAGGATTCACAAGGAGAGATGGGCCAGGTCATAGGGATCCTCAGGACTATGCAACAGCAGCAGGCAGCCCAAAATGAAAAACTGGACAGGTTTATGTCAAAAATGGATGAACAGACTGAGGTGTACAGGGACATTGCCACCTCCGTCCGCAAGATTGCCACCAACATATCCACACCTCCCTGTGTGCCTACCACATCCACTGCAACAACTTCTACAACAGCCACAGGGAGGGATGTGGACTCTGGCGGAGAGACACCTGCACCTGAGGGTCCCCCAGAAAAACATGGAGTCGGTCGTCCAAAGAAGAAACGGTGAGTGACAGATGTCTACGCATCACACCCAGGAAGTGACTACCTGCTCCTGATATCCTCCATTGTGTGCCAACCATTCACTTTGTTGACTATCACAGAACTCTCCCACATTGGCTGGAGGGTCTAAGTTGGACTATGGACTAACATAACTGTGCATCTACTTCGGAATACCTCATCTACAAACTCTACCAACTACTATCTTCACTTATATAATTTATTTTGGTTTGTTGATGATACCCCCATGATGTGCACTGATATCTTCACATTATGCACTCAAATAAATCACTCTGCATCCAAAAAAGTGGTAATATCGTTACTTTGAATAACTACGGTAATAACTGTGATGATGTTGAAAAAGGCAAAGAAGCAAGTGTGCACAACATTGGTAACACATCACTTTGAAGGAGTACATTACTGTCTTGTCAGTATATGTACACTGTCACAACATGATAGAGGGACACAACCAGGTCATGGCCCAAACCATTGGACATGTCACAGATGCAAAGCAAGTATATTGGTCAAAATACTAGCACCATTTTAAGACACAATAAACACACTTTTGTTAGCATAACAGTGCATCATGGAGCATGCTTATTTAAAAAAAAAATACTTTGGATGTGTGAAAACACACAAGGCATGAATCCTTGTATATCATAGGATTATTTCCCTGACACAACCTTGCGCATCAACACTATTTAAATGGACATAAAAAAAAAAGCTGTAACGTGAAGAAGAATGTCCATTAGTCCAAAAGGAATAGCGTGTCTTGGAATTCCAAACAAGTCCAATGTTTGAGTAGGTGCAAGCATCAGGTGTCTGGTGGGCTCACAAATTGCATGGTAGACACGGCCAAGTACCCTGGTAAGGAGAAACATAGAACAGGGTTAGGCACACAGGACAGAGCCTCTTCAATTTTGACAATATTGTCAGCTGAAGCACAAGATTGTCAGTGTGTAAACTATCTTTGATTCACCGTACCACTGTACATCTCAACTTTTCCATCTCACAAATACTTATCATACAACTAACATCATGGCAATTTGTATACACTCACAAACATACATACACATTGTGCACCAGCAACACAACAGACACTTGGGGGTACTCCCTTACTTTCATTGCATGCCTACACTCATGTGAAGACGTTGTTGAAAAGCTGTCGCCTCAAATCCTCACCATCATCATCATCCCCACTGTCGTCATGTCCCAGTCCAGGATCTTCCCTCGCTGGCGGATGCTGGTCTCCATCGTCTGTATAAGTGGAATTTCCCTCCATATAGCCAGGTTGTGGAGCATGCAGCAAGCATTGATAATGTTGCACACCTTCAATGGTGCATATTGTAGGGCTCCTCCTGTCCGGTCGAGACAGCGGAATCTTGTCTTCAGGAGGCCAAAACACCGCTCAATGACTCTCCGGCTCCTACCATGTGCCTCATTTTACTACATTTCGGCAGGGATGACTGGGTTACGGAGTGGCGTCAGTAACCAAGGTTGGTTGGGGTACCCAGAGTCTCCTACATTGCAAACAGAAAAATATGATCTGTAGTTGGGTAACAGAGCATTATCAGACATTCAATCTACACACAACACAGCACACATGTCACATCACCTACCAACAAGCCAAGCACGGTCATGTTTTGCCCGTGACATCAAACGGGGGATGGCACTGTTCCTCATGATTTAAGCATCATGTGCAGATCCAGGGAAACGTGCACAGACGTGGGAGATGGTCATGTCTGCCAAACAAACCACCTGGGCATTAATTGAGTGGTAATGTTTGCGGTTACGATACACTACCTCAGAAGCCTGTGGTGGCACCAATGCAATGTGGGTGCCATCAATGGAGCCAATTACATGGGGTAAGTGCCCCAGTGCATAAAATGCACCCTTGATGTCTCCAAATTCTCCAGGTGTTGGAAAATGTATGTATTGGCACAGAAAATTCATCAATGCAGCCAAAACATCTCGCAGAACATGGCTGAACTTGGTTTGTGACATCCCACCAGATGTTGCCACTGTGTACTGAAATGTACCAGTGAAAAAGAAGTGTAAAGCTGCCATAACCTTAACTTTGTCCATCAGCGCAGTTGGATATGGTCACTAGATGGGGTGACAACTGCGCAGTCAAGTCTTCAATGATTGGCCTTGTGAAGCGGTACTTCCTGATGGTGTCACGTTCTTCCATGGTTGACAGGTCTGGAAAGGGCCTGTGAACTGCAGGTCATCTGCGATACCTATGTGTAGAGTATGGACACAGTTGTTGTCAAGTCACAATGTACCATGCAACATGCTTAGAGACAAAGGGAACATGAAATGTGAACACAACTGAACCTACAGATCCTTCAAATACATGATTTAATTATCAAAAAATTTCCTTATATACATATGCCAGCATCAGTAGCATACACAGACATGTTATCAGGGTATGGTGACACAGCAATTATAGTGGTGTAATGTATAAGTCACTAGTGTCTGACATCATGAATGTCTGCAAACAGCACATATTCTAAGGCTCAATAGTTAAAATATGTCACTTTAATGTGTTTAAAAATATTACCTGTGCATTAATAAGACTGAATAGGAACATGTCATTAAAGAGATGTGTAACACATGATATACACATCATCTCAAATACACAGTCATGCCCAACACTGTCACAGGTTGTACACTGTCATTCATTTATGTCTACTTTACACATAAATTCACATATACTGATTATTTTCAATGTAGTGGATTTAGAAATGGGTGACAATATCATACACTGCAGTCTGGGGCACACAGATAGACTACAAATTCACATTGCACAAACCAGATGAACATGCATACTGATTTCACTGTCCAATCATCCTATGGTAAAATCTTTAGCCATTACTGACACCACAGACATCTACAGTCTGAATTTGTTTTAAATTGTGCTATTGCTCAAACAGGACACTAATGCAGTGCCAAGGCAAGATTGCGCATGTACAGCCACACATAAAATGATGTTCACTGTGACCAATACAACGCAGAAAACAGCACTTCCAATCCAGACATGCTTTACATACAAATTATACAGTGTGGCATGTGTCTCTTAAGGTTAGCTCCTCATGGGAGTATGTTTCATCAATGTACATGTCATTTTTTTTAATGTATATGGTGCATTACACACATGTACTGTACTGAGATACATCATCCACACCAGTGTGTGCTCTGACGACCAATTAATCAAAGGACGCGTCCTCCGCATCCAAGATGATTCATTCACAGCCATTGGTTGTCATGGTGAAAGACGCGGGTGAGTATTCAAAGGACGCGTCCTCCGCATCCGAAACAATTCGTTTAAAGCCATTGGTTGTTATGGTGAAAGACGCGGGTGAGTATTCAAAGGACGGGTCCTCCGCATCCGAAACGATTTGTTTACAGCCATTGGTTGTCATGGTGAAAGACGCTGGTGAGTATTCAAAGGACGCGTCATCCGCATCTGAAACGATTTGTTTACAGCCATTGGCTGTTTGTTGGCATGGTGAGCGACGCGTGTTTCAACTCATTTCTTCAACGCAAGAAAAACGACTCTGTTACCTCACATCACCAATGTATCCATTTCAAAAGAGATCACATGAAGAGTGTTTGAACGTCGCGGTAGGCGTGTCATTTGCTAGTAAAGTAATGCATTGGCCCAATTCGTACAATGCGACAGACGCGAAACTATCACTTTTGATGCATGTATTGAGACCGCCTCTGCTGTTTAGATATAAGTCTGTCTGTTCCCTACAGACTTTACTTGCCAGCACTACCTGCTTCATTCCTGCACCTCCCCATCTCTCTGCTGCTGTGACAACATCCTCTGGTAGCCACAATGGCAAGGACACACCCCAGGGCCCCAGCTTTCACTGAGGAGGAGAATCAGGCCCTGCTGGACACACTCCTGCCACTACACAGCCAGTTGTATGGCAAACCAGAGGAGCAGGTGAGTGAGATTGACAGTGCATTGCCCTTGGACATGTGTGACAACTGTGCATTACTGGCATTAGGAATCTCTATCAGAGATATTCATTTATGCTATTTTATAACATAACTGGGTGTCTGGAACTGATTTTGACAGGCACACTGCTGTAGAGGTGTGTGTCCTGGGTCAAACATGTCATCACTGTCCCAAATGGAACAGAGATTAAATTGTACACATGACTGATGCACATGATGCCACATGCATTACCCTTAGTTCTTTGTTAAAACATGTAATGAGCTAGGTATATTAGTGTATGATAGAGACACATGACGCATGTGGACTAAGGGACTATCACCATGTCATCCTTACAGGTCAACTCCCATGAGAAGGACAGAATGTGGCTGACCATCGCCAAGAAGGTGCGTGACGTGGGGGTCGCATATCGTCGTGTTCGTCATTGCCGCAAGGGGTGGCAGGACCTTCGTGGCTGGGCCAAGAAGAGTGCTGAGGTCCAGCTGGGCCTGTCACAACTGGGCAAGCGAGGCGGCCGGCGAAGATTGACCCCCCACATGCAACGCATCATAGCGGTGGTCTTCCCAGACCTGGAAGGGCAGTTGAAGGCCCAACAGCAGCAAGGAGGAGGTGAGTCACTTACATGTTGCATTTCTATCTTTATCCCAGCAGCTTTTGTGATCTGAGCTTGATGGCATTTTTAGTGGTTGTAAGTCTGCCAAACGTGCAGGCATTCGCACTCGAGTAAAAAAAGCAGATGGAGCAATAGATGACAGGTAATGACCCATTCATCAGGGACATGTGAATTAGTCATGTTCAGGGATTGTAACAGTGTTGACATGCACATGTGTGCTTAATTTATTTATTTTATTTATTTATTTGGTGTTTTATATAGCGCGAACTTGACCCTAATAGGGTATCAGAGCGCTTTACATTCACATAATGTTTTCCACTTATAACAACACGAACACCTTGCAATTTTCAGTAAACCTAATCATTATACAGTAAGTTACTAGCAACAGTTATGCTACAAAGTCATAAATTAGTTGTACATTGAATTGTGATAGAGACATTTGTGCATGACATACAAATTTACAAAATCAAAATCAAAATAACGTTAGTGGTCGATGTGTGGTAGTGTCTGTATTAAACAAGAAGGTCCTCTGATAACGACCGGACTGCTGGAGTTATGGCTGGAATTTGCTCATAAGAAAGGTTTTGGCTGCGTTTTTAAAAGCCGCGATGGACGAGATTTTTCTAATGTTAGGGGGGAGAGCGTTCCAAATTCTTGGTGCTGCACCAGAGAAAGCTCGATCATAAGTTCTTTTCTTTCGGAAGAGGGCCGGTTTCAGTAATAGATCTCCATGACTCCGGGAAACCCGGCAACCTCCTGATAGAGTGATTTTCTGAGCTAGGTACATGGCTGTATTGTAATGTATCACTTTGTGAGTGCCATTTTTAGCTGTATTCTTGCTTCGTAGGGCAGCCAGTTGAGTGCTTTCAGATGAGGGGTGATGTGGTCGAATTTTCTGGGTCCAGGTATAAGTCTTGTAGCTGCATTGAGACATGCTTTTAGTGGAGCTGTTGAAATCTTAGGAAGACCGGCTAGTGTTGTGGAACTGTATTCGATCCTTAATATGACTAGTGCCTGGACTGCAGTTTTAAGGTCTGCGTTATTTATGAAAGGTTTCAGTTTTCTGAGGTAGCTTAAATGGAAGCGGGCGTTTTTTGCAATCATGTTGATATGTGCAAGCATGTTCAGGTTTTTGTCTAGCATAATGCCCAAGGATTTGGTTGAATCTACAATCCTCGGAATACAGTTTAGCGCCGTGATTAGTTTGGTCCACTCCGTGATATTCGTGGTGCTTTTCTGGGGGGAAATCAAGAGGAATTCAGTTTTCTGTGGGTTAAGCTTGAGGTGATTACTGGTTAGCCAATGAACGGTTTTCTTTAATGCCTGGTTCATGATACTGATCTCTTCCATCGATGTGATCTTTATGTAAAGCTGTGTATCGTCAGCGTACATGTGGAAGGAGATGTTTGCTTGCTGTAAGATATCAGTGAGTGGCTCTACGTACAAATTGAATAGAGCAGGGGATAGTGTTGAGCCCTGTGGTACCCCAATAAGATTTCTGGATGAAGCAGATAAAGTTTGGTTCACTATGAATTTTTGCGATCTGTTTTCTAAAAACGAACTGAACCACTTTAGGACTGTACCCTCTAAGCCCATCCTTTTTTTCAGGCAATCTAGCATTTTGGTATAGTTTACAGTGTCAAATGCTGCTGAAAGGTCAAGCAGGATTAGGAGACAGGTTTCGTTGCGGTCAAGGGCAAGTAGAGCATCGTCCACGATGTGCAGAATTGCTGTTTCAGTGCTATGGTTCGGTCTAAATCCTGATTGGAAGTCATTCAGCAGTTTGAATTCAGAAATGTGTTGGCTCAGTTATTGTTTTACACAATTTTTACACGAAATAATTTACACAAGACGTGTGTATGAGTTTCTGCATAAATCCCATGGCTTTACAAGTGTCTGCACATCCACTGATGTGTGATCCTGTTCTCAGAGTGGTTGGAACAAATCATTGAAGTATGTTGTGATAGGTGATTCCAATTTTGCAAATCACATGCTAAACATTTTGTGACAAAGGGTTTCTCCATGTAGAGATATAGATTTGTTCGTCTTGGTCCGTGTGCAAAGGTCTTTTTCACTGACATGCTGCCAATTGTGATCACATGTATCCCAGGGGACATTCACAGCTAGGGTAACTCAGGTCACATGTCACAATGGCCTTTCCATGATGTCATGTCAAAACATACAGACAACATTTTGAAAAGTGAGTCCATGTGTAGGAGTATGTGATGGAGAAATCACAAGCCATTCATTGTCAAACACAGGTTGTCACTGATTGCAACATGTCATGATTTTTGAGGTATGATGTGAACTACACAGTCACAACTGTTGACATGTGTGTTTCTGGTCTTGAATCCTCAAACATGATGGTTTTGTAAACAAGGTTTTTTTAGCATTACTGTCAGTTTCTGAGATGTAAAATGTGGACCAATTGAAAATGTGTTAACCACATGGTACGTAAGACATGAGCAATCTCAGTAGTGGAAAGTGTGCATACTTTTTAATCAAAGGGAGGGACAGTCACACTTTGTCCATATGATGTTGGACTTGTTCAGTGTAGGCAAGATTGTTCAACAGTGTTGACTGTACTCATGCTGGAAATGGGTTCAGTCACAACAATCCATGCAGTCATTGCACCCAGATGTGCCAGCGGAATGGTGTTCCGCCTGAGGCATTGTGAAGCTGAAAATTTCAGACGTGCCCGTTTGTAGACCTTTAATTACATCTATGAATCTTTATTTGTTTTCAGTCTTCAAATATATATGATTCTGCTACATGACACCGTGCATAGATGACACAGGACAGTGTGCTACATGCCTTTCGGACCAGCTATGCGTACTGCCTTGGTGTCTCCATGATGACCCTCATATGTGTCTACTGACATTGGGTATGCAAAGCTACTGAACACGTTATCAATCACTGTGAACTGTGTAACATGACCCATGCAATGAGTATGCATTGTGCATGTTTGACAAGGTACGCATGTGAGCAGTGACATATGAGCTAATGGTTCAACTATAGATGACTAATGATTTCAGGATGTGTACCATGTCTCAGTGACATCTGAGATTCATATCAACTTTTTGATGGCTCTACTCACATGCAGAAGAGGAGAAAGTAATATCAGTCCACAAGTCCATCATGAGCACAAGACAAAACATTCCATGCCACTAACTCCGTTAGTCAACATTCTTGTTCTGTACTTTGATGTTGATACTTGCAAAGTTGCTGCCCACATCATGTGTCATTGAGCAATGTGAAAGTGGCAGGCTAACAAGTACCATTTCTGTTAATGCAGCATGTGCTAATAGCACAACTCAATGTGATGTCTGATATCTATTTACATCTGTGTCTTAACTATGTGTCGACTAGGTATGGATGACTCATGTAAATCTTTTTATTACTTGGTCACGGCATCATCAGCTGACAAAGGAGCAGAGAGTGCCACAGATGTTGTGGGAGCAGAATGTCAGACTGGGTCCAGTGAAGAGTCATCGGAGGGGGGACCCAGTGACGGAGAGGGTGAGGGGAGTCTCACTGGCAGCGGATCTGCAACAACATCTGCAGCTTCTGAATCCGATCACAGCTCTGGTGAGGACTCCCATGTGGTGGTGGGGGACACAGAGACTGCATGTACAACATCAGAGTCCACCTTCACCACCCCTACCATCTCCACCCTCCCTGCTGCTCCCAGTTCCACTATCCGTGGCCGCAACCGTGTTAGGGGCAAACTATCCTTTGGGCCTGGCACCTCACCCCCGGCACCTGTATCCCCTGCTGCCCTCAGTTTAGAGACCAATGACCTCCTGAGGCAGATCTCTGTGGGGCAGACATCAATGCTGAGTGTCCTCCATGCACACACGACTCTTTTGACAGACATGTCATCGTACATGGAGGGCATTCACTCCAACATGTCTGCCCTACAGAGATCAAATCAGGCGATGGCCTCAACACTGACGGCAGCACTATCTTTCCTCCAGCATTACCTCCCCCCTCCTACCTCTTGCTCATCCATCGTCCCAACTACCCTCCCTGACCCAAGCACATGCAAACACACACAGTCACACACTGCAACATCTGCACGCAGCACACAAACACCCAGACAAAAGTCACAAGCCACACCCGCGCACACTCATGCTACAGACAGCACACTCACACCAAAGGAAGTGACAGCACCCAACACACATGCATCCAGTGACACTCCGCATACCTCACAACCCTCTGCCTCCACAACCCCTACCCTTTCCGCTCCTGTACCACCCTCAACCCAGGCTCCCCACCTTGTTCCAATTGAATTTTTCCCTCCACAGACATGCACCCCCCTCCTAAGAAGAGGAAGTATCTACAGGATGTCCTCCCTGTAGCATCTGCTAGCCCCACCACACCCTCCAAGGAACAGAAAGCATCAACTCCCCGTAGAAAATCCCTCCGGTCCCAATCCAAAGCATCCACTCCTACACCCCATAGATCCCCAGACAAGCCCAGTACATCACAATTGGCTAAAACACCCACCAAAAAGACACCTCCCCTCCCCATTTCAGACTCACCCCTCGCAAAATGTAAAATCCCTAAATTAGTTAAGGCCACACCATCCCCAGCTCAAACTGCCCATCCCACTACAGCTGCACCCCCCTCACAATCAGAGCCAACCACTGCAGTGGAGTCCCACACCCCACCATCAGACCCTACCACTGCAGTGGACCCTGAAACCCCTCCTGCTCCCATCCCTCCCAAAACACAACCTAGTCCCAAATAGTTTGTCCCCTTTGGTGCCTGGTATGCCCCCAAGGTTTGGTTTCTACCATTTTACTAAAATCATAAATATAGATGAGTATATAAAATACATGGCAATAAAATGCGTACTCCTACGATGCACCCCAACTAGATGTACCTAAGTGTACCTAGCATGTGAGTAGGTGTTAAGCCAAGAATCCCTCTAGGATAAAGCCAACCCCATTAGCTGATGTGAGACTGCGGGACCCCGTTCTGGTCTCGAGCTGAACACGCCGCGAGGGATGTCAGACCACTGCGAGCTGGAGTATCTGCATGTAGGAACCTCAGCGTCTCGCGTCAGTGTGTCGGCATGGAAGTCGTGATCTCCTCCCTCTATCTCAGCAAGATGTGGTGTTTATATACCCTAAGGTATCCCCAGGGGTCCTACCTTGCTGTGCCAGTGTCGGACTTAGGATGACGTCAGGAATGAACTTTATACACAGTTATTATGCAGGAGATGATGGTCCTGCTGTGATTCCAAGAAACTAAGGGCCTCATTTATGAGAAGTGGCGCATCGCTGCGTGAAAGCAGCGATGCGACACTTCTCACTGCGCCCTCCTTGCGACACCAATGATTTGTCATATTTACAGTATGACGCATCATGTCGCAAGGAATGACAGATACGTCAGTATTACTGACGTATCTGTCGGCGCAAAAGTGGTGCATTGCTGGAGTTGTGTCGGAGGCATGACACAACTCCAGCAATGTTCCTTTCACATGGGGCAAGCCCCATGTGAAAGGGCCTGCGTCACCCTTACACCTGCCATGAGGCAAGCGTAAGGTTTTGACGCATTGGCGTCCTAGAAGTGGCGCAGCAAAATCTCATAGATTTTGCTGCGCCACTCCTACGACCCTTTCTTGCGTGGGAACTCCCACCCTGCATACATTATACCTGACGCAGGTATAATGTAGCGCAGGGGTTCACGAAGTGACGCATCTGCCTAGATGCGTCACTTCGTAAATATGGCGCAACATGGCGCATTATTTACGCCGCCACAGCGTCACAAAAAGTGACGCAACGGCGGCGTAAATGTGACACAAGCCTTCATAAATAAGGCCCTAAGAATCCTCATGCATAATTTATGAGGCCAGTGTCCAGGGAAAAACCCTTTGTACTTGTGTAGTATTGTAACTGGGTAAAAGGTCAGTCCTCCAAATCCGTTATTTATGTAGTATAGGAGAGAATGTAGGTGAAGGGTTATGATGATACCTAGACCTATATCGGGGTACCTATATGAAATATAACAAACCCAGGTATTGAAACTTATTGTATAGGGGTATTTTCACAAACACCAGATATGCATAATCATAAATGGGGGTATTTACCCCAAATACAAGGAATACCTCTTCATGTATGAGAGTATTTGCCCCAAAACAAGTTAGTCATCTTCATGTATGGGGGTCTTTACCCCAAAATCAAGTTAGGCATCTTCATGTATGGGGGTCTTTAACCTCAACACAAGTTGGGCAGCTTCATGCATGGAGGGATTTATCCCAAAATCAAGTTAGGCATCTTCATGTATGGGGGGATTTACCCCCAAAACAAATTAGGCATCTTCATGTATGGGGGTATTTACCCCAAAATCAAGTTAGGTATTCTCATGTATGGGTGTATTTACCCCCAACACAAGATAGGCATCTTCGTGTATGGGGGTATTTACCCCAAAATCAAGTTAGGTATTCTCACGTATGGGTGTATTTACCCCCAACACAAGATAGGCATCTTCATGTATGGGGGGATTGGCCACAAAATCAAGTTAGGCATCTTCATGTATGGGGGTATTTCCACACAAAACCACATATGCATAAACACATACGGTGCATCCACCAAAAAAAGCACACATTTTCTTCAACATTGCTGTAGGTAGTTGCCACCCCTCCTATTGACTGGACATTGCTGTAGGTAGTTGCCACTCCCCCATATTGACTGGACATTGCTGTTGCCAACCCTACTATTGACTGGACATTGCTGTTGCCACCCCCCCATATTGACTGGACATTGCTGTTGCCACCCGTCCTATTGACTGGACATTTCTGCTGCCACCCCTCCTATTGAATGGACATTGCTATTGCCACCCCTCCTATTGACTGAACATTGCTTTTGTCACCCCCCCCATATTGTCTGGACATTGCTGTTGCCACCCCTCCTATTGGCTGGACATTGCTGTAGGTAGTTGCCATCCCTCCTATTGACTGGACATTGCTGTAGGTAGTTGCCACCCCCCCATATTGACTGGACATTGCTGTTGCCACCCCTCCTATTGACTGGACATTGCTGTTGCCACCCTCCCATATTGACTGGACATTGCTGTTGCCACCCCTCCTATTGACAGGACATTGCTTTTGCCACCCCTCCTATTGACTGGACATTGCTGTTGCCACCCCCCCATATTGACTGGACATTGCTGTTGCCACCCCTCCTATTGACTGGACATTGCTGTAGGTAGTTGCCACCCCCCCATATTGACTGGACATTGCTGTTGCCACCCTTCCTATTGACTGGACATTGCTGTAGGTAGTTGCGATCCCCCATATTGATTGGACATTGCTGTAGGTACTTGTCACCTCCCATATTGACTGGACATTGCTGTAGGTAGTTGCCACCCCTCCTATTGACTGGACATTGCTGTAGGTAGTTGCCACCCCATATTGACTGGACATTGCTGTTGCCACCTCTCCTATTGACTGGACATTGCTGTAGGTAGTTGCCACCCCCCATATTGACTGGACATTGCTGTAGGTAGTTGCCACCCCCCATATTGACTGGACATTGCTGTAGGTAGTTGCTACCCCACATATTGACTGGACATTGCTGTAGGTAGTTGCCACCCCCCATATTGACTGGACATTGCTGTAGGTAGTTGCCACCCCTCCTATTGACTGGACATTGCTGTAGGTAGTTGCCACCCCCCATATTGACTGGACATTGCTGTAGATAGTTGCCGTCCCTCCTATTGACTGGACATTGCTGTAGGTAGTTGCCACCCCCGTATTGACTGGACATTGCTGTTGCCACCCCTCCTATTGACTGGACATTGCTGTTGCCACCCTCCCCCATATTGACTGCACATTGCTGTTGCCACCCCTCCTATTGACTGGACATTGCTGTTGCCACCCCCCCATATTGACTGGACATTGCTGTTGCCACCCCTCCTATTGACTGGACATCGCTGTAGGTAGTTGCCACCCCTCCTATTGACTGGACATTGCTGTAGGTAGTTGCCACCCCCCATATTGACTGGACATTGCTGTTGCCACCCCTCCTATTGACTGGACATTGCTGTTGCCCCCCCATATTGACTGGACATTGCTGTTGCCACCCCTCCTATTGACTGGACATTGCTGTTGCCACCCCCCCAAATTGACTGGACATTGCTGTTGCCACCCCTCCTATTGACTGGACATTGCTGTTGTCAACCCCCCATATTGACTGGACATTGTTGTTGCCACCCCTCCTATTGACTGGACATTGCTTTAGGTAGTTGCCACCCCCCATATTGACTGGACACTGCTGTAGGTAGTTGCCACCCCCCATATTGACTGGACATTGCTGTAGGTAGTTGCCACCCACCATATTGACTGGACATTGCTGTAGGTAGTTGCCACCCCCCATATTGACTGGACATTGCTGTAGGTAGTTGCCACCCCTCCTATTAACTGGACACTGCTGTAGGTAGTTGCCACCCCTCCTATTGACTGGACATTGCTGTAGGTAGTTGCCACCCCTCCTATTGACTGGACATTGCTGTAGGTAGTTGCCACCCCACATATTGACTGGACATTGCTGTTGCTACCCCTCCTATTGACTGGACATTGCTTTTGCCACCCCCCATATTGACTGGACATTGCTGTTGCCACCCCTCCTATTGACTGGACATTGCTGTAGGTAGTTGCCACCCCCCATATTGAATGGACATTGCTGTAGGTAGTTGCCACCCCTCCTATTGACTGTACATTGCTGTTGCCCCTCCACATATTGACTGGACATTGCTGTAGGTATTTGCCACCCCTCCTATTGACTGGACATTGCTGTTGCCACCCCTCCATATTGACTGGACATTGCTGTTGCCACCCCTCCTATTGACTGGACATTGCTGTTGCTACCCCCTCCCCCCCATATTGACTGGACATTGCTGTAGGTAGTTGCCACCCCTCCTATTGACTGGACATTGCTGTTGCCACCCCTCCTATTGCCTGGACATTGCTGTTGCCACCCCTCCTATTTACTGGACATTGCTGTAGGTAGTTGCCACCCCCTCATATTGACTGGACTTTGCTGGTTGGGTAGGTGTTGTACTTGCCTTCTGCGACGAACGCATCGGTTGCGGTTGTAGTTGTGCTCGAAGAGGTAGAGTATGGGGATTACATGCACGATCGGATTCATGGCTGCACGTCTCATTCAGAAGGAATCGTGTTGTGGCGCGAATCGGTGCTGAAATACTCCCCTTCCGGCTGCTCTGACGTGTTGGTTGTAGCGATGGATTCGGCGCATGGGAAGTACGCATCGTACTTCGGCGTTTGTAATCAGACTTGGAAATGCCTCCGGACGGCTCCTTTTTGTGTTTCCGGAGGCTTTTCGTTTGGACTATGAGGACAGAATCGGAGTGACCGTCTCGTTCGGTGAGTAAAGGTTTTTGTGCATCGTACTGCATTGTTTGGTTTAACCTTCACCCAATACGTGTCGGTTGTACTGTTCGCCTCAGTACGCATCTGGGAGGGCCTTCCAAACGACATCGGAATCGGGCCCTTAGTGCGTCCCCAACCAGATGGCAACATCTGCAGAAGAGACTTATGATCTGTTTTAATGGTGAACTTAGTTCCCCACAAGAAAGGTCTAATATGTTCAGCACCCCACACACAGGCCAATAACTCCCTTTCAATATCAGAATAATTATTCTTGGCATCAGGCAAAGCCCTTGACGTGTACTCCACAATCCACTCCTTACCATGTTCTTTCTGCATTAAGACTCCATCACAACACAATGTCTCCCAACCACAAAAGGTTTAAGGCAAGGGGCATTCACAATCAAATCTTTCAAAGTATCAATCCCAGTGGACATGCTATTAGCCCATTCAAATTTAGCGTTTTTCTTTAGTAAACATCTGAAAGGATCCACCATGGATGTATAATTGAGTATAAATTTTGCGTAGAACTCAGTTAACCCAAAAAAACCACCAGTTGCTCTTTGCAGTAAGGAGCTGGTGCCTTGCTTATGTTTTCTACATGATTTCTCTTGAGTTTAATCCCAACCACACTAATGAAATGACCTAAGTACTCAACTTCATGTTTCCTAAATCTACATTTGTCTGAACGTAGAGTAAGACCCTTAGCTGTTAAAGCAGCCAAAACATTCTGCAAATTACAATCATGCTCTTCGACATCCTTGCAGAATACCAATATATCGTATTGGAAAGCGTCTGCTCAGTTCCATCCTGCTAGCATTTCTTTCATAAACCTTTGGAACACTGAAGCAGCGCTTGCCAAGCCGAAAGGCATTCTGCAAAATCTAAACAAACCCTCTGAACGCAGTGAGATTTTTAGATTCCTCATCTAAAACCACTTGATGGTATGCACTGTCTAAATCAAGACACGAGAATACTTGTGCTGAATACTTGTGCTCCTGCTAAGGTGGATACCATCTCATGAATATTTGGAAGGGGATGAACATCCACTTAGATAGCCTTATTAAGACTGCACAGATCAATACAGAGGTGCAATACTCCAGTAGATTTGACTGAAACTACTACCGGAAAAACCCAGGGCGATGATTCAAGTTTAGTTTATTTGCATAGTTAATTAAAACCGTTGCAATTCAATATTGTAAAATTAAAACAGTTCTATATATAAAAAAAATCATAATTCATATATATTTTTTAAAAGATCAATGTTATAACAGAAATAAGAAGTTCTCCTAGCCAAGTTATTTTTGATTTTGCACATATTGTTAGGGGTTGAAGGTACTTTGTTCCAGTCTATTTCTTCCCTTCACTACTTATGCCAAACTTCAGTAAAAAGGGCAAAAAGTGCTTTAGATTTTGATAAAGTGCATTGGTGCCACGATCAAGGTAAATAAAGGGATCTTCCTCTTCGGTCCTCCTTACTAACATTGCACTCATTCCCGCTGACTGAAATGGTTTATAACTGTTGAGCTGGCATTTTCTTTTCACATAACCTCAGGAACTTTACTAAACAGCAGTTCAGTTGTGGGTCATTAGGTGCAAAACATGCCAACAAAGCTTGTCTCCTAGTACGTACCCCTCGCTGATTGAAATGGCATTTTAACAGTTGTTTAGTTCTTTACATGTACATAGCAGGTGCAGCAGATCTTCTGGCGCTGAGCCGCATAAGCGGCAAATAGAGCCCGCTTTTTCCTTCAGCCAGTGCGGGAAATGCTGTATACAGGGTAACAGACCAAGTCTATACTTCAAGAACTTGAATTTTGTGGCTTTAGCATAGCCCAGATCAAAATAATTTTGAGCCGCTGGCGCCGTGTATGTGTTCAGGGTCATCCATCTGTGTGCCCTTTTCGAGAGAGATGCCTTGTCCTCAATCCATGAAAGATATTTGACCGTCTTTCAGAGCAATTATTTAAATGTGGTGGTATTTGTGGGGGTATCCCAGAGCTGGTTCAGCCCCATAATGTGCAGGCTGCTTTTGAGATATTTAGCAGCGGGTGAGGAGGTTTGTTGTTGTAGCTCCTTCACAGGTGTTCATTTAGAGTTCCTTGTGCGGATTTCCGCACTTTGTCCCAGGTGTTAATATACGCCCCTTGTCTTGCCAAAGACTGTTTCTGTATACCAAACTCTGGCCTGATTTGCGCAGGTGAGGTATATTTGGGCAGACCAAAAATGACCCTATAAGAAGCTGTAACTGTATTGTCAAGTGTTTTAGCATCTCTTCCACTCTGTGCCTCGCTGCCATAGGCAATTGTTGGCAGGATCTTGGCAAGTACCACTTGTACCAAGGGCAGAATCGATGGGCCGTTTAATTTGATATTTAGTGCTTTTAAAGAAATTGCCAAGGCAAGACCTTTATGTCTGATGCTGTTTTTCTGTGCAGTGAATCGGCCGCCTTTATCTATCTTCTCGTCATGGTATTTGTATTCCAAAGTGTCCTCAATTCGGGTCTTGCCCCAGAACCAAGCTGCAGGTTTTTTCCTTGTTTTACTGACCGTCATGGTTCGTTTTTTCAAGATTTATCGTTAAACCATTTGCTTTAGAGTAGTCCTGTGTGACATTTAAAAGGTGTTGTAAGCCTACTTGTGTATGGCTGATCAGGACTATGTCGTCTGCAAAGAGGAGACATGGTAGTGTTAGTCCTCCTAGTCTAGGGGCGTGTGAAGTACAGCTGTTTAAAAGTAGAACAAGGTCTGCTAGAAATAAGTTAAACATTGTGGGTGCTAGAACACATCCTTGTTTAAGCCCTTTTTCAGTTGGTATACGTCTTGACAGGAGTGACCCATCGCCCAACTTTATCTGAACCCATGTATCGGTATGCAGATTAATCAGCAGGTTTAATAGGGGCTGTGGAATCCCCCAACTGCGCAATTTGGACCATAGGCTGTTGCGATTTACATGATCGAAGGCTGCCTTTTAGTCTATAAAACATAGGTGTAGGGGCATCTTTGTAGATTCTGCCTTATCCGTTAGCATTGCCATAGTTAGAATATTTGTGGTTGTTCCAACTGTTTTTGCGAAGCCAGTCTGATTTGGAGGAATTACAGATTTCTCTTTGGCCCAAGCCTGGAGCTCCTCTAGTAGTGTTCCTGCAAAGAACTTTGCCTCATTATCCATGAGAGCCACTAGCCGATAGTTTTGTGGTAGCGACTTTTCGCCTGACTTGAAAATTGGTGAAATAATTGATCCTCTCCAGGAGCACGGATGTGTGTTCAGCAACCTTATTTCTGTAAAAAGTGGTTCCACCGCTGCGGCCCATACGTTTGCATCTTGTTTGTAAAGTGCCGGGGGAATTCCGTTTGGGCCTAGAGCCCATTCTCTCCTTCCTTTTCCTATTTGCCGCTTGATGGTACTAATTTTGTTCTTTAGAGGGTCCTCTGTTGGTAGATGTCCCTCTGGTTTTCCAAGAGCGATGTCGTTACTTGCTGCCCAGGCAATGTTGGTTGTTACGCCTCCTGAAGCGGTTTGGGTTCTTTGGCCCAAAGCCATGAGTTCAGTTTCTTGATGGAAATGAGTCCTGAGGTAGTTCACCCATACTTCCTCCGAGATATTAGAAGAAATTCCCTCGTGGGCAGGATGAATTAATTGATTTATAGTTCTCCAGAATCTAGCACTATTACTCTGTTTGATGTCAGCATTTAATTTTGCCCAGAAATCATCCTCCGCAGAACTATTAGCGTCCCTTTTTTGTTTTCTCAGCAGCACCTTTTGTTTTCGTAACAGCTCTAGTTGCATTTTGTCGGTTGGGTTGTGTCGAAGTTGTCTCAGTGTACGATAAATTTAATTTTTAGTGAGCTTGATTTATTTTTTGGCAGCTTGTGACATAAGCTTCACACTGCTATATCTCTGTTGAGTTATTGGTTTAATCATAATAGCATATGCTACCATAGTTGTAGTAAAGTTCTCCCATTTCCCGACTTCACTTGATCCAACTCTCGATTCAAAGTTCTGTAATTCGATTTCCAGCCTACTGCTATCTGCTGCTTGCGTGAACTTGATTCTTTTGAGATTAATAGTAAATTCTGATTCTTGAGGAGCCGAAGACCACTGGAACATAGGGATGATTGTTCTAAGCACAATTTCTTGAGGCCGGTGGTCACAATCAGCTTTATTGCCCAGCTGGAACGCAGATATTTGATGAAAAAGGGCTAAGGAGATGAAGGTGTAATCTAGTATTGTATTAGTTTTGTTCAAGCTGTGTGTTGTTGCGGGAGGGTTATCCCCAGCAAATCTTCCATTGATTGATCTGAGGTTAAGATGTTCAAGTTCCTCTAGAACCACCTGTCCGATCTTAGTTTGTTTGCCCTATCGCGGTTTCCCTTGCAGTGGGATGTTCCAGATTGAATTTTGAAGTAGCGCTTCTTCACATGAAGAGGTACCCATTAGATTGAGGTTTAGGTCCCCGGTGAGAATAAGGTCAGTTGTAGACCCTTCGACTATGCATGCTTCCTAAAGGTCACACAGTTCCTTTGCTGCCTTAGTTTTCCGTTTTGGATGGATATAAGCATTAATTATCATGATGTCAGTACCTCTTGCATCTGATAATGAAGATGGAGTAAGTAGGTTTACTGCCAAAATTGCTGGAGACGTTGGGCCAATTTCACAGGCTGTAGATATACTTGTGTTCGAGACATACGTTACTAGTCCTCCTTGCAGGTGACCATATTTTGCCCCCTTGAGTGCACTAGTGAAGAAACACAAAAATCCCTGAAAGAGCGGAGGGTCAATTTGCCAAGTTTCTTGTAATGCTACGATATCAAATGCCCTTATTTAAGTGATAAAGTCTGGGTCTGTCAATTTATTGGCTACTCCGTTTACATTCCATGAGCCTATTCGTAGAAACCCTTTTGTGCTGGTCCTTTGTGATGGACTGAGGTGTTCTCAGTTTTTTGGGTTATTTATTTTCCTTGAAATCCATCTTAGGTCTGTTTCCCAGTTTAGAAGCAATGTAGAATCCCGGCGGTTTCTGGAGTTTACTAGAGGAGACTCCTTACTCATCTGACAGTGCCCGACAGCTCCTTTAAGCACTGATGATACCGGTCTATTTGTAGTTGCTTCAACTGCCCTTATATTTTCTGGGCTTAGCAAATCGGGGTATCCTGGCTTGGTATATGGAATGATGTTTATCCCCCAGTTTTTAAAAGTATTGCTTTCTAAAAGTATTTTTTGTGCAATGGATGTTGTTTTTGTTTCTTCTCCTTCCACAGAGTCCTTGCATTTAATAAATTCTATTGAAACCAAGTCCGACATCGTCACCCCTGTCAAGGTTGGTATGTGAGACCGCAGACGCAGTATATTACCTCATTTCATGATGTTGTGTCTTCCTTTAGATCTATATTCTGGTGTGAACCATAAGGCGCTTGCTACCCTCCCAGATGTTGAAGGAGGGGCATCTTCGCCATTTCTTGGGGACTGAATGATGGCCTCTTTACATAATAGTCCTGATACGGGCAGGTGCCTAGGATGCTCTGTGTTTCCTTCATCATTTTCCAACTGTATATTTTGTGCTAATCCTGGCAGTTGTCCTATGCTTCCCTGCCGGAGTGGTTCCAGGCTGATTCGGTTTTGTTTTAGGGGTGCCTGTACTTCCTGTCTCCATTGGTCCTCTGGTTTTATGATGGAGGTTGTTTGTGTGTTGTTTGTACTCTTGTGATAAGTTTGGCTGATCCTTGTTCCATCTGGTTCTCTATTGTTTATAAATTCGACTTTATGATTTTCCAAATTTTTCTTGTTTGCCTGATTGCCCTTGGCGGCACAATAATTGATGGGAGCTGTTGAGGGATTTCTAAAATGCGAGTACTCTTGATTTAGTTCAAGTTGTTGGATTTTCGTTGTTGTTCCTGTTGCCTCCTCCTCTTTATTTCCTGGAGGGTTAGTGATAAATCCTTTAGAATGAGGCTGTATTATCTCTTTATATACTGCCTCCCCAGATGACTGAAGCTAAATCAAATTTATATCTTGCATTTCGCTAGGGGAGGTTTGACTTGATCCCATCATAGCTTCTATGTTCTTTTTATTTGTTCCTCCTAGATCAGATTTGTTTTCTTGATTTATTTCTTTTCGCAATGGTGTTATCCCAAAGAGTCGCAAGAAACCATCCTGGTTAGAACTTGTTTTTTGGTTTCGGCCTTTCCGTCTTTGTGCACGTCTTTGTCTTGCATTCATTTTGCTTTCCCATTTATCTTCCACAAGAGGATCAGACAGTTGGCCTGATGTTATTGCCTTTTTACTGCCCTCATTTCTTTTGATGTTGTATTTTGGTTTTATCTTAGTGGAGGGGTACCCTTCATTAACGGCTGAAGTCAAGTGTGCTGCCATAGCTTCTTGATTTCCATTAGAGGGTTGAAACTCTAGAGGCCGTGTATTTGCGCATTGTGAGGCCCTTTTAATTTGTGAGCATAGATCACTCAGCATTGATGGAAGGGAAGCTAGTTTGTCAACAACCGGGCCGCATCCACAGATTTGGTTGTTAGCTTGAGTGTGAACATGTATATTATGTAGAAAGGTGTTTAACGTGCCTTGCAACCACAAAGAACGCCAGTGTGTTCAATAAAGTTAATTGTGTGTCCATTTTTATCAGATTGGCATTGGAGGGCCTCTACCAGGAGTTGCACTGTTTTTAACAGACTTGTCCAGGCACTCCCATGATCTGTTTGTTGCATATCTCCTGATAAACCCCTTATGTCTTTAAGTGAGTTTTACCCCTCTTGCATCTCCCCGGCTACCTGTTGTTCCTGATGTCCATCAATTTGTGAGTTTGCCGGAGGGTCATTCCTGCACTTATCCTGAGAGTAAGTTGCCAGGAGGCCCTCCCACTCTTCTTTGCCTAGATATGAAGATTGCTCCTGGTCTTCCGGGTCTTCCGTCTTGCAATTTAGCGACATTTCCAATTTGGTTTGTATTATTGATGAGGCAAGTGGTGTTTTATATTCTATGCCCAGATCATCCACTGATGTTACAGGTAGTACCAAAGTGGGATTTGTGTCTTCCCTCTTCTTCACGGACTCATGTATTGTATTTTCCAACTGCAGAATTTCTTTTGGGCTGTCCATCGGGCTGTAGATCTAGCATATAGTTAGTGCCTTGGTTGTAACGCAGTTACCTCCTTTGTTTTTGCTATGGAGTGTGGATCCGGCCGTTGGTGCATTTAGTACATCTGGAGTACAGTCACCTAATCCTTCTACGGAGGTTTTCCGCACTTCCTTGGACCCGTGCTCTCCGATTGGCTCTATATCGACTACAGTAAGTTTTCCCGGGATCTGGGGACTCTGGTGTACACGTATAGTCTGGCACTGTGGGGTTGATATTGAATAAGCTGGCCTGGAGTTGTCTACCCCAGTGCTTGGGCTTTTCTTTTCTTTTCTGTTATCACTACCCAGTTGGCGAGTAGGCTGGAGTGGTGTCTGAAGGCCCGGTAAAGCTGTGGAGCTCGAGAGGAGAGTATCACCCGCATTTTAAAAAAAAGCAAACTTTCGTATGAATTTTAGGCTGAAAAAGGATCTGGCAATGTTGTAAGGTTGGTTTTTTCCATTGTTGAAGTGACATTGCTTGACTTGTTTGTGTCAGAAATTATATCAGTTAAAGAGCCTTCTTGCTGTGAGTCAGGCCTGGTCTTTTACTGCAGTTCATACATGGAGCCCTCAGATGTTTTGAGTTTTCTTTTACGCTTGTTAGCATTGCTTGTGAGCGTAGGACCTCCACGCACACGTCCTGTTCTCATTGTGTGCTATACTATGGCTGTCCTTTTGTGTCCTTTCATCTCCTTTTATGACCCTTTGTAGGTTGGAGCTTGGTAGCTTGGTATATCCTTAAGTTGTCTGAAAATATGTTTGCTTTATTGCCGCTTACTCAAATAAGCCCTTCCTAATAGGGCAGTGAGCAAGAGCTTTATCCGCTGATGGTTGCTACAGGCTGGAGCTTCAATGTGTTCTCACAGGGCCAATTGGTATAGTTTTTGTAATTATGTTTGTGGGTTTTTAGATAAACATTTATTCCTTCGACCTAGGAACAGCAGGATTATAGTGACCCTGAGTACTGCTGCTTTTCGTTGCTTTAGTTGCGCTGCGTTGGAGAGAGAGAGGGCGAGGGAGAATGAAGCCTCCTGCAGGCCTTAGCCTTGTCCTTATAGGAGCGCCCCACTTGCCGTTGATGGTTCCCTTTGGCGCTCCTGTTGCTGAGCCAGTTGCGGTCTGCCTGGTCCCCCCCAACCCTAATCCCCCCCGCAGTGAGCGGGGCTTCCTGGCGATGCCGCAGGCTGCACCCACACCTAGATGGGCCACCTCCGCGGGGATGCTAACGGTGGCTGCACTCGCCTGCCCTCACCCGCACTGCCGCACCTCGCCGCTGCGTACCGCTACGTAAGCAGGGCCAGTGCTACTGATAATGTTAATAATCGATAGTGCGTCGGGGGGGGCGGGGGGAGCTGGGTGGGCAGCCTTTTGTTTACAGCGCGGGCGCAGGCAGACATCACAGCTCTTACCGCCTCGCCCTGCACCGCGCCTCACGTCCTCCTAGGTGGGCCAAGCTACCGCCGCCGCTGCCACTGCCTTGGGCCAGACAGGGCTTCCCGGTGCTATTAATACCTCGGTTTTGGGCTTCGGGTCTCGGGTCCGGGATGCAGGGCTGCCGCGGCCGTCTTTCCGTCCGCTTCGTCTGCTCCTCTTCGTCTGCTTGCCACGCCCACTCAGGCAAGATCAATCGCTTCCTGCCTTATTAAGACTGCACAGATCAATACAGAGGTGCAATACTCCAGTAGATTTGACTGAGACTACTACAGGAGAAACCCAGGGCGATGATTCCACTGTTTCAATGATTTTCTTTTCACACATATCCTTTAACATGTCTTTCAATTTGCTCCTGTATACATTCCTCACCCTGTGACGAGAGGGAATAACATTGTCATGCAACCTGATAAGATGCTTAAAACCCTGGTACTCCCCCAGGTTATTACTGAAAAGCTCAGAAAATGTCTGCTTCAATTCCTGCATGAAATCATAGTCACTTCCAAAGGTCACACCACACGTGACATCAGGAGGAGCCTCAATGGTGTATACAGGGGGGTCAGCTCTAGGATCCAACCTAATACCCAGTTCTTCCTGGTGTGGCTAACCTAAAAGGGAATGTCCATTCTTTGCTACATTAAAGTTTCCAAACGTGTGACGTCTGTCAAACTCTATATCCGCCCAAAAGTAACCAACCAACTAAATTTATGGCCAGTATACATTCCAGGAGCGATATCTGGAAGAAATAAAATTTTGTTAGGCCATTTCCCCATGACCCAATCATGGGCTATGATAGTGTACCAAGCGAGCGAGTCCACTAAAACCTGAATACCCACTCCATCTACAGTATCATCACAAGATGGAAATTAAGTTACACATTTGCCACCACTGATATTTAACACATTGTTGATATCCTGTTCGCAATATTCCCATACAGAGTCACATTCATCATAATTTTGTATTAACTTCACCTTCCTAGGAGCTGATCTACACACTTTGGCAAAATGCCCTCTTTTGTTGTATCTGGAACACACCTTATCGGTGGCAGGACACATTTTAGAATTACCCAAATGGAAACTACTACCACACCTGAAACACAAAGGAATATCTTTTTTTCCTTCTGGTTTTTGCCATTTTGTCTTCAAATCTGGCCTCTGTGCTATCTCATTTTTCTGACCTATAAGTTTCTTTGACTTATCTCCATCCTTAGCTACAATGTGCAACTCATTTTTCTCTTTGCCCCTTATCTCTTGTACAAACTTTTCAGAGTGCTCAATAGCTTTAGCAATTTCAATAGCAGCATTAAGTGACATGTCTGATGTGGTCCACAGTCTCTCCTGTATTTTCTTATTATTACTTGCTCATATGTTAAACGTCACAGCTAATGATCTCAGTGTAGACACATAACTCTCTATAGACTCATCTGACTGCTGTTTTCTATAGTAAAATATGAATCTTTTCATAACCACATTAGTCTTTTTACCATACCATAGAGATAACTCTTTAGAGGCATATTGATAGGATTAATGCTGCCAGGATTGGCCAAAACAGGTAGGTTCTTGAATTTTTTCAAACCAATCCCTCCTAGACAATTTTTTAATAGGGACAATTTCCTTTCTGGGTCACAATCCTCCCACTCTAAAACTTCTACATATGCTAAAAATACTACCTTCCATTTTTCCCAGTCCATGGGTGCTACCACTGAATTAGTAAGAAGGAGGTAGAATGATACCAGACATAGTATAATGAAAGAATTTTAAAAACAGTCCCAAAATGATGAAATACAAAAAAAAATAAAAGTAGTCACCGTTGCCCCATATGGAAAACGAACACTTCACTGATAGATGACACGCCTGAATACAAAGTCTTACCCAGGAAGTATGCGTGTCACCGTGTAGATCAAACTTGTAACACACCAATAATCCAAACAGCGCATGTATAACAAACACACTCACCTCAACCTTGCAGGAAACCGGTAACAAAACCGGAAAAACCATACATTTGTCTGCACGTCACAGTGACGAGACGTACTTAGACTGAACTCCGCAGGAATGCCAGCAATGAAACAAATACCAGAAAGGTTGTGAAGATGAGTACCTGTCATGGAAACTTCGCCAAACGTGGGCAATTAAAATACAATAACCAATTGCGATGCTGCAGGCCACACAGACATATCCAGAAGAAGAGACGGAAATGGCTGAGCATCCAATCAGCACAAACTAGGCGCTCTCTCAACCAATAGTAGGATATGAAAAAAACACCAGGCGGGTCTGTGAACAATAGCACCCAATGGAAATCCAAAGTTTCTTGAGCTCCAATAAACCAGCAGCAAAAAGGAAGAAATCCAATAGGCAGCACAGGAAACCTTCAATAACACGTAGATACGTGCCCAATCGTCGCCAGTGTAAGAACTAGAGGCGCACAAGAAACGAATAAGACTCCAGTAAGTAATAATCCAAGCTTTATCCCGCACAGAAGTTAGCAGCCACAAGTCCAAATCGAGAAAGCTGCAACTGTAACAACATGCTGTAGATATATCTATATATATATATATATATATATTTTTATATATATATATATATAAATATCTACCTATATATATATATATAGATAGATAGATAGATATTTATATATAGATATTGTTGGAAAACGAGGCAGTATCTGTGAGGCCTGCACAAATAACATGACTAGATTTGTCCTTCACTGGGAACCAAACACCCAATTGTAGCGCCTAACTCTCAGAGGGTAGTGTTGCAGAGCAGTCTGAGGCTTACTCAAGGGAGGTGGTGTGGGCTAGTAATCGCCATTTACCAGTACGCAGAAATAACACTCAATAATTGATTGTCCAGTCTGTACTTTGCTTTATAAAAGTAAGAGTACATTTATTAAACACACACACTACTCAATACTATGCAACAATTTACAAATATACATAAGCTGTTGGAATTACTTTGTGACATTGCATAGCAGTCCCACCGCTCCTAAAGGGGGGAGTGATCTAGTACCACCACTCCCATGTATTCACATCATCTTGCACCCTAATGCACTTAGTTGAACACAACCTGGGGCGAGGGCCCTGCGCCCTGGCACCATCCCAGTGGCGACCCACCCCGTTACCTCAACCAGCATTAAAAATAGGTACACCTGCCCTGGTGACATAACCCTGACTGCCCATGTCATACTGACTATATAGTATACACCACTACATCTTAGGGGCTAACAGTCTGGGTTGTTCTTCACCTAACGCAGCAGCAAGAATACATGTTTGGGCACCACTTTAAATGAGGTACTTTCTTAGTTGATAACAGTTGTAATGCATTGCAATCACAGCCTCTAACAGGCATCACAGGTAAAATCACAGGATTACGCAAACACAGCCAGACACCCTAGCAGGAATGTCCAGCAACATCACCCCATTTAGCTTAAGACATCACCTTGCACATGTGACTTACAGTCCCTTTAAAAGAAATAACCTTGGCAACTGCACTTCTCCCGCAGTTGCACCTCTTCACTTTAAAAGGAATCACAGGTAAAATCATAGGATTACGTAAATACAGCCAGACCCCCTAGCAGGAAGGTCCAACAACATAACCCCATTTAGCTTAACATCACCTTACACAGGTACTTCACATTCCACATGTGACTTTCAGTCCCTCTCAAAGAATAACATGAGTAAATGCACTACGGGTGCAATTACACCTCTTCACCTCCAGAGGATGCCCTTCTCCAGACATTCCCAGCTCAGTCCTTCATCCTTTGGTGCATTTCTCAAAACACCCCCAGCTGTAGAAAAAAGGTCCAGCCCAGAAGGTGTTAAAATGCTGACTGAGCCCTTGAGGGGTTATCCTTTTCAAGTCCCCATAAGACTTAGGGGGGGTGTACATCCATTTTCGTGCTGGGGGAGACTGCGTTGCTCCTGCAGCTCCCCCTGCACCTTTGCACCCGTGTGGTGGTGACCCCATTCTCCTGGGGCCACCACAACCAGAGGAAACGCTGTTTTTCCCTTGCAGGCCGGTCCAGGCCTGCAAGGCATTATGGGCCCTCTTGCATATTAGAGCAGCGGCTCTTCCGCTGCTCCGGGGAGAGCCGCGATGTCCTTCCTGGCGCTTCACGACCTCTTTGGGGGTCTGGTCCCACCCGGACCCCGTGCCTCCGGTGAGGACTCCCGTGGCTCGGGGAGCCCACCCCCGGCCGCTCCAGGACATCGTTGGAGGTCCGGTCCCACCCGGACCCCGTGCAGCTGGTGAGTGGTTCTCGCGGCCCGGGGAGCCCACCCCCGGCTGCTCCTCTCTTCAATGCGGGGGCCCGGTCCCACCCGGGCACCCCGTGCTGGCAGACTGATGGGGGGCAGCCCGGAGAGCCCACCCCCGACTGCCCCTGCCGGCTCCCTCCCGGCCCGTACCCTCATGTGCGGCCGCGGGAGCCGGCGTGTGCATTCTGGTCTGCCCGCTCCGGCGGGCAGGCACGGAGGTTCACGCTCGTCCCGCTGGCCTCGGGGGAGTGCAACGGCACTCCCCCCTCCTTCCCGCTGCACACTGGGGCCCGGGGTTGGGGTCCCGGGCCCCCTGTGCCGCCACCTTCACAGGGAGCGCGCCGGCGCTCCCCGACTTGCTCTCCTCTGCGGGGGGGCACGACGGCGCTCCCCGCCTCCACCTCCTCACACGGGGCCCAAAGTTGGGATCCCGTGCCCCCGAACATCTTCGAGGGGGGCGCGACGGTGCTCTCCTCCATCCACAGTCCGCGGGGGCCAGGGTGGGCTCCTGGCACCCAGCTTGGGTCATTTTCACGGGGAGCGCGGCGGGCGCTCCCGGCTTTGTCTTCTCCCGTGAGGGGACGCGCGACGGCGCTCCCCTCATCCCGTGGCTTCGGGGGCCAGGGTGGGCTCCTGGTACCCCCACTTTGGGAATCAGTTCACGGGGAGCGCGACGGCGCTCCCGGCTTTCTCTTCTTGTTGGGGGCAGCCCCGGGACCTGACCCACCCCGGGGGCCCATCATGGACCGGCGGCGGAGCCCCACGCGCTTCGTCGTCGGTCCTTCCAGAGGTCAAAGGTCGCCCACCTTCTGGGGGGCATTTCTCATCCCCCAGGGGACCGATCTTCACGATTCTGGCCTCTTCTTGCTCCTGGTGGCGCACCCCAGCCCCTGGGAGCACTTTCCTTAGCCCTCCTGGTCTCCAGGAGGGGGCATTCAGCAGGGAGCTGTCTTCACTGGCTCCCTGTGCCAGCCTTTTGCCTGGCTCTTCTCCTGGGCCTCTCTTCTCCCTGCGCAGAGGCCCCTGCTTCTGCGCACTGGGCCTGGTCTCTTCTCCTGGCGCTGTTCAGGATCCTGGGACAGTCAGGGGGTTCCTCCTTCCAACTGCCCATTGCGCCAGGCTCCAGCACCTTCTGCCTCAGCAGACCACACCCCAGAGAGAGCTCCTCTTACTGTGCAAGTTCTTTTTAAAGATTTGGGGAGGGGGCTGGCAGGAAGTCTCTGTTTGCCCTATCACACGGTGACATATCCCTTCTCTGCCCCTGCTCCCTCCTTCCTGCCCAGGCCTCTGGGTTGGTTCAAGATGGCATCGTCCAGGGTCTCCTGACACATGGTCTCTGAAAGCCCCTTCCGCCCAGAGCTGCCTTCTCCCTTGTGCAGCTAGGTGCCTGGCACCCAGTGACAGCTGCTGATGGATAAGCCGGTAGCTCCACCCATCTTCTCTCCTTGGAGGGAAGGTCATCAATCCAGGCTGCTGGGGTCAGCCCCCAGCCAGGCCCTGGTTATGAGCTGACTCAGTTAAATATAACATTTCTGGATGACCCAAAAGCAGTACAAATATGACTTTGGACTCTGCAGAATACTTCTTCTCACATAGGTTACAGTGGACTTTAGTGCGTGTCTGGAATTTGTAGGCCCTAGGAAAGTAAAACTAGCCCATGTGCTCCCTTTCCCCATAAGAGAATAATGGAATAAACACTGTAAAGCACACTGACTTTCCCTGGCATGTTTCTTCCCACTGTATAAAGCCTATTCCATGTCACCACCCAATTCTGCATAAGTCCTGCCACACCATTCACTTTGTATCTGCTCCTGGACTGCGCACGTCAGGAATCTCTCCTGCGCAGCCCACACACGTGTTCACACGCATGTACACATGTGTCTGCATGTAACCAGCCTGGTGCCCCTTACTCCAGCTGCTGCGCAGTGGCCTAGTCAAGCTAGGGGGACACCAGTAAAATCCACATGCAGTCTCTTTCATCATGAGTTCACTGTGGGTGAGTCCCAACTTATGAGGCTCTCCCACAGTAAAAGCTCAACAAATAGGTGCTCAAAAAGCAAAACATCCGGGCGGCTCAGAGTGTCAGAACCACCTTCTAACACATGCCGCGCCCAGCTGATTCCTACAGGGAAGAAATAGCCACTCTACATGGGTATTCGTCCCATAGTCAGCGATAACTATTTATAAGGGGTTCTGACCAGACCCCCCTTACTCACCAGTTATCCTCCCAGACCACCTACTCCTCCCATCCATGAAATCTCCACCCATGACAGGGATCCCAGACTACCCTAAGAACCCTCCGGGCTCTAGGTTAGATACCTCTAGGTCACTCATGGTCTACATGGACTCAGCCTAACTAGGCCCACCTTTGCCCTTGGGCATGCAACACTATGCCTACCACTTCTCTGGACAAGGGTACAGTGCCTCAGCACCGATGCGGTCTTCTGGGATAGGTCTACCTCCCATCCCCGGGGTCACTAGCTGGTCTCCCTTCCGGAGTTTGTTCCAACCAGTACCCTCTCTCCGTTTGGTCTTTGCACCCCAAAGATGCAACCTCTCTGGACCCTCACCCTCAGCCTGCCGCTGGGGTCATTCAGCTGCCACCAGCCTTTCGGGATGACTGTCTTCCCTAAAGAAAGCACAGCCACTCATGCTTTTCACACACAGAAAAGCTCCCTTTGGCATCTGGCCTGGCTCCCTGATAGGACCTCAGACCGGCCTCACTACCACACTGGCTCTCCAGGGAGGAACACTGAGGGTGCCTCGTCAGACATCCTACAGCTCATTCCCCTCGTCAGTAGCTCCACACGGAAACTACCCCAGGAACCTAGACCCCTTCCTTGTTCTCCGCTGCGAGAACAGGGCCTATGCACCCTTCCCTCCGAGAGGCGCGCTCTCCTCCCGGAGTACCCTTAGAGAGCCTGTGGGCCCGAGTTAACTACACCCAGGCCCACCACTCATGGCTCTCCCCGGTCTCCCTGCAGCACCTTGGGAGACCGTCCAGGGACCCACATGATCCCTGGATGGCCGGCACCACCCCTTCTGAAGAGCAGGGTCCCTTCACTTAAGATAGGCCCCACCTGCCTTCAGGGTAGTACTACCACACTCAGCCAGGGACCCTAAAGATCCCGGCTAGGCCTGCACCACCCTTTTGGGAAACACAGGGTCCCTTCACTTAAGATGGGCCCCACCTGTGTTCAGGGTGGTACTACCTTGCAGAAGTCCACCTCCTGCATCGAGCTAGGGGAACACCCCCATGCTCCTGGTCCTGGGGTCCAAGCCCCACAGGACCTACCTGACTGGTCACAGGCTAGGCATCGCCCCACCCACCACTTCAGGTTCACAACACCAGCTCCAGAATGACATCCTGGTTCTTCCTTGAGTAACCACCTACCCGACCCTGACATCTCAGGGTCCACCACTAACCCTTCCCCTGGAATCCAGGGAGCACATCGCCCCCTCTCAGATCTCCACTGGGTCAGTTACCTAGCCCACCTAGGGTACATAGGGGCTACCACTACACACCCTCACTCAAGAACTACCCTCCTTTGGGGCCACCCACTACCATGGGCCACCCCTGGGTTGCTCACCTCCCTGCCAGTTAACCTGGGGGGCCTGCCGGACACACAACTCTACCACACCCTCCTCCCACTGTGGGAAAAGTTTCTTGGGGTCCCCCACCATGGGACCCCTGGGGTGTTACTACCCGGGGTACAGAAACCTCCTGCCCCACCCTTCCAGTGGTTTTGGCTTGCGCCAATGGCAGGAAAACTTTCAGCGGGGGAAGGATATCTGGGGCCCCTTCTGTGGACACCATCCCTGACCTTAAAAAGCGCGGGAATCTCCCAGGACCCCCTACCTCTCCTGTCCCCCATAAAGGTCAATCCACCCCTACACCCCCATCTGCGATGTAGGTATCAGTTGCTGTCCCTATCTCTTGAGGAGACACCCTCCTCATGCAGGTGTAGTGCATGTAGTGTTAGGGTTCAAAGGTGTACAATATGGCTTAGAACATTTGTATGCAATCATTTCCTGGAAAGCACCATCCCGCTAGCACATGATTATCAACATAACTCAGTCATATCAATACAGTTTACATTTAAACCATAATATCTTCACATGACATATATGTGCGTGGGGCTTTCCTTTCCCATACTTTTAGTTCACATAACCAAAACTTTGAACCCTTCTCAGAGCCTTGCGCTCTTCCATTTGCTCATTACTGCATAGGTAATGTGCGGCAAAACTGGACTTATCAAATGCTATAAATGCGCACCAGAATGAGATACTATGTTTCCCGCCGCTAGACACCCAATTGTAGCACCTGACTCTCAGAGGGTAGCGTTGCAGAGCAGTCTGAGGCTTACTCAAGGGAGGTGGTGTGGGCTAGTAATCGCCATTTACCAGTACGCAGAAATAACACTCAATAATTGATTGTCCAGTCTGTACTTTGCTTCTATAAAAGTAAGAGTACATTTATTAAACACACACACTACTCAATACTATGCAACAATTTACAAATATACATAAGCTGTTGGAATTACTTTGTGACATTGCGCACATCATCTTGCATCCTAATGCACTTAGTTGAACACAACCTGGGGCGAGGGCCCTGCGCCCTGGCTCCATCCCAGTGGCGACCCACCCCGTTACCTCAACCAGCATTAAAAATAGGTACACCTGCCCTGGTGACACATAACCCTGACTGCCCATGTCATACTGACTATATAGTATACACCTCTACATCTTAGGGGCTAACAGTCTGAGTTGTTCTTCACCTAACGCAGCAGCAAGAATACATGTTTGGACACCACTTTAAATGAGGTACTTTCATAGCTGATAACAGTTGTAATGCATTGCAATCACAGCCTCTAACAGGCATCACAGGTAAAATCACAGGATTACGCAAATACAGCCAGACACCCTAGCAGGACTGTCCAGAAACATCACCCCATTTGGCTTAAGACATCACCTTGCGCATGTGACTTACACTCCCTTTAAAAGAAATAACCTTGGCAACTGCACTTCTCCCGCAGTTGCACCTCTTCACTTTAAAAGGAATCACAGGTAAAATCATAGGATTACGTAAATACAGCCAGACCCCCTAGCAGGAAGGTCCAACAACATAACCCCATTTAGCTTAACATCACCTTCACAGGTACTTCACATTCCACATGTGACTTTCAGTCCCTCTGAAAGAATAAGAGCAAGACCACTGACTCATTGTCAGTGAAATTGCTCTCCCAACCTCGCAGCTCCACCATTAAGTGAGGCCTGCCCCTGCACTCTCGAGTGTTGGTGATCGAGGCCCTCGTCCACCCGCAGGTTTCCCTGCGCCTCATCCCTGGTGGTCCAGTGGACCTCTGTCTCCTTCCTCTCACTCTGCTCTTTCACTCGTTTTTCTACCCTTTTTATCTTTCACCTTTCTGCACTTTTCTGCATCTCTGCTCTTTTGTGCCTTATTTCTGCTCATTTTCCCTTCCTCTCGCTCTGCCCTTTCACTCGTTTTCACTCGTTTTTCTACCCTCTTTTATCTTTCACCTTTCTGCACTTTTCTGCATCTCTGCTCTTCTGTGCCTTATTTCTGCCTATTTTCCCTTTTTTCTTTATCCCTTATTTCCTCCCTTTACCTTTCCCCACCGCTGCTGCCCCCGCGGCCCCTCCCCCCGAGCGCGACCGGCCCAATCCAGCTCCCCTCCCGCCTCCCAGCTGTCCAGCCCTCCCTGACCCCTACTTAATGGCGGCCACTGCGCGGCCGCACAGCGGGCGCTAGCGCGCCGAAGGCACTTCAAAGGCAGGCCCGTCTGCGCCTGTCCGCGACCCGACCGCGACCAGCGCCAGGAACCCTGGACCTCCGCCCCGCCAACGCTATGACCCAGCAGCACTCCACGCACTCAACCCAGGCCGCAACAACAACTGCAAGCTAGCATCACCAGCCGACTCCCACGGACCCTTCAGCTGTCACTGCTGCCGGCACACCTGCAGCACCGCCAAGAACACGGATCCAGCACAACCCGCCCACAAGAACACAACCGAACCGAAGACCCTGCAATGCATCCTCCTCAATGTCCGATCCCTCCACAAACACACCACAGAAATCTGGGACCTCCTCGACAGCACCACCCCGGACGTAGCTTTCTTCACCGAAACCTGGACCAACACCACCTCGGGACCGGACATTGCCATCGCCATCCCCCAAGGATACAAGATCTCCAGGAAGGACCGCCCCACCCGCCCATGAGGAGGAATCGCCATCGTCCACAAATCCAGCCTCCGCCTGAGCACACTCCCTGACGAGCCCACAGAACTGATGGAACACCTTCACTTCAAGATACTGGCCAGCCCCACCGCCACCCTCCGAGGAACCCTTATCTACCGACCCCCTGGACCCCGCGGACCCTTCGCCAACTCCATCACGGACATTATCTCCCCGCAGGCCATCGCATCCACCAACTACACCCTGCTGGGAGACCTCAACTTCCACCTCGACAACCAACTGGACCCCAACACCACATCCCTCCTGGACAACCTCCACAACATTGGACTGTGCCAGATCGTGACTGAGCCCATGCACTCAGCAGGACACACCCTCGACCCCCTCTTCACTACAGGAAACTCCATCACCTTCAGCCACACCACCGAATTCCCATGGACCGACCATCGTTGCATCCACTTCACCTTCAGAACACCCACCATCCACAGACACCAGCACCTGCTTCCATGAAGAAACTGGACCAAAATCACCGACGACCAGCTCACCTCCTCTCTCAACAACTCCACCCCAACCATCGCGGAAAACGACGACCCCAACACCGCAGCCCGAACCCTGCATAGATGGATCTCGGACAGCACCAACACCATAGCCCCCCTCAAGAAAAACAACAATACCCGCGCCAAGAAAGCCAGATGGTTTACCACTGAACTTCGAGAGTCTAGAAGCACATGCCGCCGCCTCGAAAAGGCCTGGAGGAACACCAAATCCACAGAAGCCCACGACAACTTCAGAGCCGCCACCAACGCCCACCATCAACTCATCAGAGAAACGAGGAAAAAAGCGATTGAAGACAGAATCTCCACCCGCGCGCACAACAGCAAGGAACTCTTCAGCATCATCAAGGAGTTCGCCCAACCCACTAGCGAGTCTACCGACATCCCTCCCTCACAAGACCTCTGCGACAAACTCAGCACCTTTTTCCACCACAAAATCAAGAGCATCTACGACAACTTCGACGAAGACAACCAACACACTGAACCCTCACCAACCACCCCCGACACCCGGAAACCAGCGATTGACGACTGGACAGCCCTCACCACTGAAGACACACTGAAGACAATGAAGTCAATCCACTCAGGGGCCCCCACGGACCCCTGCCCCCACCACATCTTCAACAGAGCCGCCGACACCATCGCACTCATGCTCCGCCACACCATCAACCGCTCCCTGGCGACCGCCTCGTTCCCCGACAACTGGAAACACGCCGAGGTCAACCCCCTCCTAAAGAAACCCTCAGCGGACCCCACCGACCTCAAAAACTACAGACCCATCTCCCTGCTCCCGTTCCCAGCAAAAGTCATCGAGAAAGCCATCAACAGCCAACTCGCCACATTCATTGAAGAACACAACATCCTCGACTCCCCCCAATCCGGCTTCAGAAAAAACCACAGTACGGAGACGCCCTCCTCGCCGCAACAGACGACATCTGCACTCTACTGGACAAAGGAGAAACAGTAGCCCTCATCCTCCTCGACCTATCAGCGGCGTTCGACACAGTCTCCCACCGCAGACTCTAAGACGTAGGAATCCAGGACAAGGCCCTCGACTGGATCCGCTCCTTCCTCTCCGGCAGGATGCAGCGGGTCAGACTCCCCCCTTTCCTCTCGGACCCCACACCTACCACCTGCGGAGTCCCCCAGGGCTCCTCCCTCAGCCCGATGCACTTCAACGTCTACATGGCTCCACTCGCCCCCATCATCAGAACCTACGGACTCAACATCGTGTCATACGCAGACGACACCCAGCTCATCCTCTCCCTATCCAACGAGCCCAACACCGCCAGACGCAACTTTCGAGAAGGCATGGAAGCCGTCGCCAAATGGATGAATAACAGCTGCCTACAACTAAACACCAACAAAACAGAAGTACTCATCATGGGCCCAAACCCCGATGCCTGGAGCGACACCTGGTGGCACCCCGCCCTCGGAAACCCGCCAACCCCCACGTACCACGCAAGCAACCTGGGAATCATCCTGGACTCCGAGCTCAAAATGGACCGCCAGATCAACTCTGTCTCGTCTTCCTGCTTCCACACCCTCCGCCTCCTTCATAAGACCTTCAAATGGATCCCCCTCGTACACCGAAAGACCGTCACTCACGCCCTGGTCACCAGCAGACTCGACTACGGCAACGCACTCTACGCCGGAATAAACAAAAACCTCACCCGCAAGCTACAGAACATCCAGAACGCCGCCGCAAGACTGGTCCTCAACCTGCCAAAACACTGCCACATCTCCCAGCACCTGCGCACACTCCACTGGCTCCCTGTCGAGGCGAGAATCACCTTCAAGATGCTCACCCACGCACAGAAGGCCCTCCACGGCACCGGACCAGCATACCTGAACAGCCGACTCAAATTCCACGCACCCCAAAGGACCCTACGATCAGCCCAGCTCTCCTACGCCGTGGTCCCCCGCACCAGAAAGACCAGATCGGGAGGCCGCTCCTTCTCCTTCCTCGCAGCCAAAGCATGGAACGCCCTTCCGCTCCACCTCAGACAGACAACATCGCTCCCCATCTTTGCAAGAAACCTCAAAACCTGGCTCTTCGACAGACCCCCTCCTTGATGGATGGAACCTGCATCCCTCCCCCACCCCACCCCTAGCGCCTTGAGACCCTTACGGGTGAGTACTCGCGCTTTAACAAACCCCTGATTGAATAACATTAGTAAATGCACTACGGGTGCAATTACACTTCTTCACCTCCAAGGGATGCCCTTCTCCAGACGTTCCCAGCTCAGTCCTTCATCCTTTGGTGCATTTCTCAAAACACCCCCAGCTGTAGAAAAAAGTTCCAGCCCAGGAGGTGTTAAAATGCTGACTGAGCCCTTGAGGGGTTATCCTTTTCAAGTCCCCATAAGACTTAGGCGGGGGAAATCCATTTTCGTGCTGGGGAAGACTGCGTTGCTCCTGCTGCTCCCCCTGCACATTTGCACCCGTGTGGTGGTGACCCCGTTCTCCTGGGGCCACCACAACCGGAGGAAACGCTGTTTTTCTCTTGCAGGCCGGTCCAGGCCTGCAAGGCATTATGGGCCCTCTTGCATATTAGAGCAGCGGCTCTCCCGCTGCACTGGGGAGAGCCGCGATGTCCTTCCTGGCGCTTCACGAACTCTTTGGGGGTCCGGTCCCACCCGGACCCCGTACCTCCGGTGAGGACTCCCGTGGCTCGGGGAGCCCACCCCCGGCCGCTCCAGGACATCGTTGGAGGTCCGGTCCCACCCGGACCCCGTGCTGCTGGTGAGTGGTTCTCACGGCCCGGGGAGCCCACCCCCGGCCGCTCCTCCCTTCATTGCGGGGTCCCGGTCCCAACCGGGCACCCCGTGCTGGCAGACTGATGGGGGGCAGCCCGAGGAGCCCACCCCCGACTGCCCCAGCCGGCTCCCTCCCGGCCCCACCCTCGTGTGCGGCCGCGGGAGCCGTCGTGTGTATTCTGGTCTGCCCGCTCTGGCGGGCAGACACGGAGGCTCGCGCTCGTCCCGCTGGCCTCGGGGGAGTGCGACGGCACTCCCCCCTCCTTCCCGCTGCACACTGGGGCCCGGGGTTGGGGTCCCGGGCCCCTCCTGGGGACATCTTCACGGGGAGCATGACGGCGCTCCCCGACTTGTCTTCCTCCTCTTCGGGGCCCGGAGATGGGGTCCCGGGCCCCCTGTGCCGCCACCTTCACGGGGAGCGCGCCGGCGCTCCCCGACTTGCTCTCCTCGGCGGGGGGGGCGCGACGGCACTCCCTGCCTCCACCTCCTCACACGGGGCCCGGAGTTGGGATCCCAGGCCCCCGAACATCTTCGAGGGGGGCGCGATGGCGCTCCCCTCCATCCACAGTCCGCGGGGGCCAGGGTGGGCTCCTGGCACCCCGCTTGGGTCATTTTCACGGGGAGCGCGACGGCGCTCCCCGGCTTTGTCTTCTCCCGTGAGGGGGACGCGCGACGGCGCTCCCCCTCGTCCTGTGGCTTCGGGGGGCCAGGGTGGGCTCCTGGTACCCCCACCTTGTGAATCAGTTCACGGGGAGCGCGACGGCGCTCCCCGGCTTTCTCTTCTTGTTGGGGGCAGCCCCCGGGACCTGACCCACCCCGGGGGCACATCATGGACTGGCGGCGGAGCCCCACGCGCTTCGTTGTCGGTCCTTCCAGAGGTCAAAGGTCGCCCACGTTCTGGGGGGCATTTCTCGGCCCCCAGGGGACCGATCTTCACGATTCTGGCCTCTTCTTGCTCCTGGTGGCACACCCCAGCCCCTGGGAGCACTTTCCTTTGCCCTCCTGGTCTCCAGGAGGGGGCATTCAGCAGGGAGCTGTCTTCACTGGCTCCCTGCGCCAGCCTTTAGCCTGGCTCTTCTCCTGGGCCTCTCTTCTCCCTGCGCAGAGGCCCCTGCTTCTGCGCACTGGTCCTGGTCTCTTCTCCTGGTGCTGTTCAGGATCCTGGGACAGTCAGGGGGTTCCTCCTTCCAACTGCCCATTGCGCCAGGCTCCAGCACCTTCTGCCTCAGCAGACCACACCCCAGAGAGAGCTCCTCTTTCTGTGCAAGTTCTTTTTAAAGATTTGGGGAGGGGGCTGGCAGGAAGTCTCTGTTTGCCCTATCACACGGCGACACATCCCTTCTCTGCCCCTGCTCCCTCCTTCCTGCCCAGGCCTCTGGGTTGGTTCAAGATGGCGTCGTCCAGGGTCTCCTGCCACATGGTCTCTAAAAGCCCCTTTCCCCCAGAGCTGCCTTCTCCCTTGTGCAGCTAGGCGCCTGGCACCCAGTGACAGATGCTGATGGATTAGCCTGTAGCTCCACCCATCTTCTCCTCTTGGAGGGAAGGTCATCAATCCAGGCTGCTGGGGTCAGCCCCCAGCCAGGCCCTGGTTATGAGATGACTCAGATAAATATAACATTTCTGGATGACCCAAAAGCAGTACAAATATGACTTTGGACTCTGCAGAATACTTCTTCTCACATAGGTTACAGTGGACTTTGTTGCGTGTCTGGAATTTGTAGGCCCTAGGAAAGTAAAACTAGCCCATGTGCTCCCTATCCCCATAAGAGAATAATGGAATAAACACTGTAAGGCACACTGACCTTCCCTGGCATGTTTCTTCCCACTGTATAAAGCCTATTCCATGTCACCACCCAATTCTGCATAATTCCTGCCACACCATTCACTTTGTATCTGCTCCTGGACTGCGCACGCCAGGAATCTCCCCTGTGCAGCTCACACATGTGTGCACACGCATGTACACATGTGTCTGCATGTAACCAGCCCGGTGCCCCTTACTCCAGCTATTGCGCAGTGGCCTAGTCAAGCGAGGGGGACACCAGTAAAATCCACATGCAGTCTCTTTCATCATGAGTTCACTGTGGGTGAGTCCCAACTTATGAGGCTCTCCCACAGTAAAAGCTCAACAAATAGGTGCTCAAAAAGCGAATAATCCGGGTGGCTCAGAGTGTCAGAACCACCTTCTAACAGATATATATATATAGATATATATATATGCATAGCCCCAAGGTTTAAAAGATGTCCTCACTCGCAGACAATCCCACCTACCCCCAGAGCATCATATGAAATGGACACAAGCATATCCAACACGTCATGCTCGTGTCTTCTTCAAACAATAACAATGATATGAAAAATGCTCACAACGCACGAGCACGGCACAGCGCTTGCCACACTTGTATGTACAACAAATACTTTACACATCGCCTCTTAAATTAAGCCTGACTGCTCCACGCTAAGCTACAGGAGGGTGAGCACAGGTTAATTTAGGTTGTGTAGTTGACTTACCCTTACTTGAGTGGTGGTCCCTACTTGGACAGTATACACACCTCTGCCAACTAGAAACTCCATTTCTATCACAGGTTTACCACTAATGGTAAATCTGGAAATGCGCCAAAATTCATGGGTGGATGCGTGGGAACACCCATTCTTCACCCCTGGAACGCCTTCCTGGGGCAGAGTAAGCAACACAGAGATTTGTGCTCCGTTGTGTTACCCTTGATTAATCATGCAAGGTGGCAATACGTGGCTTGATAACTCAAATTTAGGAGTAGCGCCAGTCTTGCTCCCCGTTGCGTGGCGAAAGAGCGATGCAACTCCTACACAAATATTCCCCCAAGATCCACATTAACGTCATTATTAAAAGAAAAAAGTAATTTTTGACAGTCACCAATAACTTTCTTTTTCCACTTTGAATCGGATTTGCCAGCTACACCATGCATTCTGTGATGTTGAGCGGTTATAGGCTTCTCCTGAAAGGCAAAACAGATGGCATGGCAGTTCTTGAAGAGAGAAAATTGTCTTTTATATTAGGAGGGAGGAAATGTTTTACGCTTGCATGGTCAGTGTAGATGTGAAATGTGTTCTTGTGGCAGTAGCAATCACAGAAAAACATTTGAATTATCAGTCGAATCTCTGCTTAAGGCTGAAGTTTTTTCCCCCCAATAAATGCAGAAGCCAACATGGTACCGCAAAGATAACAAGAGATGATTTGTAGCTTTTTATTTTATGACTGTAGAACACAAAACAAGGTGAGTTGATTGTGGAGAATTTAGGATACTTATTAGTTTATTTGAGATATGGAAACATTTTTTAGTTAGCCCTATCAATATTAGTCCAAAAGTAGTAACATATGATGTGTGCCAGATTGTGAAAAAGATGATTCAAATGAAGGTTATGCATTTCTGCAATTGGTTTAGTAAACGCAGTGATAGGTTTGCCTAGTCCAAAATGTAAAGTAAAATAATTCTCTGATTAATTGACATTTTATCCAACGTTATTGGGGGAGGGGGAACTTTAATTCGCACATGCAGCCAAGTTTTGCAAAGTTTCCACTTAAGAGTCTACTAGGTTCACTGTGTTTTCTGACCTGTGAGAGATAATTTTCACTATTGATGTAGACATTTTCATTGCTAGTTAAACTTTTGCAGAGCTTTTGAATTGAATGCACATTGTTAATATGCAGTCGAACACCCATTTTTCTGCAAAGTATATCTTCTGCAGGAACATTTTTTATTGACAAATAAGAAAATATGCAACGTAAATCGTTGGGAAAGTGATAAGCTTCACACAAATATGCCAAAGGATACAACTGTAACCTCCACCGTCCATAAGTTTAGATATGACCGCCAGCACAGTGGTCATCTCTGCACCTTGAAACTGAAACTAGTGAGAAACAGCAGATTCCCAGATATCAATTAAACATTCCTCATAATTTACAATCATAATAATTTCTCATAATGGCCAACATATAATTGCCGACATCCAGCAGTTCCCTTCAAAGTAATTAATGTTTGATGGACAGCCGAAATCGGTTTTGTTACAAAGTTTTTGTTTTTCAGAAACAAACTCCCAAAATGGGAGTTTATTTCTGTAAAACAAAAACCGAATGACCTCCACACCCTGGGAGTTTTCTCGTAAGGTGTGGAAGTCATTATTTTAATTTCTGTCCCCACTGTCCGGGCAGACAGAAGAAAATGACATTGCACCTTCTGCCGTCCACCTTAGATAAGGAGTGCGATGTAATGTCCTTTTGATAGCCTCTACTCTGTTGGGCCGTCAGAGGAAGTTTTCCTTTGATGGAGTCTCCGTTGACTCAGTAGATGGCAAACTTAAGGTCTGCCCATCTCTAAATGAGGTGGATGTCCCGAGGGTTTGGTGGACAAGGTCCTATGTCACCTTTGCAACAGAGTACCCTTTTGACCAAACTGTAAATCAGGCCCTTCGTAACTTTACACACTCCATGTAACCTCAGATGATTTGGGAAAGGCTGCACTGACCTGCAAAAGGCTGCACTCTGGGATCGCAACAAAAAGTGTAATGTAAATCCAAGCTCTGATCATTAGCCACAATTCACCCCCCAAAAAATTGTATTGGGTTTCTATTGCTGTAGGTTTACCCTTCAATGTTTAAAAATTAAATCCATCCTTACAATAAAGCTCAAACTCTACTTTACCCCACCAAAAATGTCTGCACCCACAGGCGGTGCATAGGTAGAAAAGTGCCCCCCCCCTTGCTGAAGAGCAATACATTTTTGCCCAGTTGAACACCAAATCTCTGAGAGTATGTGAAGAGCCGCTAGACAGGTGTATTGGGACAAAATGGGGTGTTCATAAGCTGGATGACATTGTCTGAAGAGCAGATGGATGTGTCTGGAGGTGAGAGATGAGAGATGGCTCTGATGGTGCACCACAGGTCTTTTGAGGGTCAGTTGGAGATGTTTGATGAGACACTGTGGGTCAATGAGGGCTGGTGCGGGAGTGTTAAAACCAGCTAAGGTGAATGAAAACTGGCACAAAGGACCTCTTGAAGGTTACTGGAGCATGCTAACAGTCGCTAAGGGCTGACTGGCATCCTTTAAGGCCTAGATGAGGGTAGGGCAGTGTGAAGGTCACTGAGTTCATGCTCATGGATTCTAATGGAATGAAAGGATCTCTTAGAATATATCTGTGTTGTTTAAATACCAGTTAGTGGATATTAAGTTAGGGACAGCTGGAAGTGCCTAAATTCTAAATGGAGTGTCTAGAAGGCAGGCTGGTAGCCTGCTGGAGGTCTCTGACAGCTGGTGAGGAGTTTTTGAGAGTTCTCTAGGGATACTTTAAAAGAGATTGACGGTGTCTAGTGGCTGTCTGAGATTCTTCAAAGGCCAGCGGACAATGTCTGAAGGTAGTCTGAGGGCCTGATTCATAAAAGTGAGCTTACACTTCTGTGTAAGTTCAACGTTTTTGGGTATTCACAAACTACAAGTGGAATTTAACTAATAGTAATTTTACAACTGCAGAGCGTCCGCAGTCGGGGGGAGAACTCCACACATAAAAAAAAGATGGACAGGCCTGTCTTTTTATGTGTGAAGTCTCCACCATGAGAGCACAAAAAACATGTATAGCACTATTAATTTATGAAATATTTAATCAACTGCAAACTTTTAAATAAAACATTTTTCTGTTTTAAAATAAAAAATCCCAGGTAAAGTAAAAAGAAAAAATATGTTTTTATGATGTATTAATTATTATTAAAAGTGATCATAGAATTCATTATAAGTAAGCTAATAGTATTTTAAGTTATATTATTTTTTAAATACAAACAGGTTATTACAATATTAAAAAAACACATTTTAATTTTAGATTTTTTTAACATTCAAATTAAATTATTTATATTTTCAAATAGTTAAATAATTTAATTTAACATTATTTCCTGTGGGATTTTATTTTATGTCCCCCACCTCTATTGATTTTTATGGCGGGTGCTACAGTATATGTGTTTGGCCATGTGTGGTGCTGGACTTTCTCCAGCTCTGTGCTGGAGTACATTTACTACAGTTTTGGGTTACTTTTACCTGTCGGAACTTTAGAAGTTGAGTATGTGATTAGCAATGGCCTTACTCTTTTGTGGGTGGGTACAGGTCCCTTCGGAAACCCCACCCTAACCCTTCCTAAAACCCTCCTTAATCCTCCTTTAACCCCTCCCTTTTGTTCCTAAATATTCCCCATCAGCCACTCTCCTCTGTCTTCCCACATTTACATTACAATAAAATTGTATACATTGCGTGTGCGGAGACTCTGTTGTGGAAATAGGGATCTCCACTCAGAAAAAGAAAGGAGAACGCGAAGCCGGAAACTCCACTAGTAAGTTTGTGAATAGCATTTTGCTGTGCGTTAGTAATACTATTGTAGTACTACTAAATATATTAAAAATCCAATTTGTGAAGAGGACCATACAAATTTTAGACCATCCTTAAAATGTTAAAAGTGAAATGCAAGGTCCCGGGATGCACATGGAGTTGACTAAAATGTCAGGTGTGGGTGTATAACTAGCATTTCTTCACACCTAGGTATGTATAGTTTTTTGTGTGCTCTGCGTTACCAATCTGTTGGGATAATATAGCTTAGCTGTCAAATGTGTAATGGGCAAGAATATATCTAGCAACTGGATACCCTCACAGGTGACAAGTAGCACTCTACAAATATACTGATTGATTGAAATATACTGATTGAGATCTACTTGTGCTGAGGTATGGCACTGTTGTGAGAGTATGAGTGCCAGATTCAGAGTTGTGCATTGTATTCTTCTTGTCTCTCTAGTGCATTTTTTCTGTAATTGTTAATTGGAGCACTGCTTGATTTCTTGTTGACAATGTACATATTGGTAATGTTGAACAATGTCAGCTCATCTGAATGTGCATGTGTTTAATCTTGTAAATAGGTTGTAGTACCTTAAAGGGCAGTAGTTAATTGGTTACAACTAAGTAATGCAAGCGAATCCTATTTGAATTGCTGATGGTTTAAGATGCCAGGTTGTGGTCTGGAAAATCCATGCCTTCGCACAACTGAGAAAATGTTAGTATCTTGTTGGAGGGGGCGCAGCAAAGCATTGTTCTGCCTGCAACACCAAACGTCCTTGCACCATTCCTGTGATTTATAATCCTATCTCTGCCATTTAAAATAGACTCATATAGTTCACTTTAGAACCTGCGCAGCAAAGCAATGTTGTTTCACAAAATGAGCAGACTGATGTGAATTTGAAAATGTGCACCATTTAAGAGGACCATTAACACAACCAAAGTAAAAATATTGGATGTAGATAAGCCAAAGAGGTGTCAAAAGAATCCCGAAGACTATGAAATAACCATAAATTGCAGATAAATTACACAATCCTGCATTGTAGTGTGCCATGACAATTCCAGAAATGAAATTAAAATAAAATGTGTAAAGAGCTTTACTACCCTAAGGTGTCTAGGTGCTAACCACAGGAAGGGAGCATAAAGAGAAAAAAGGTGGACTAATCATGCTGGAAGATTGAAAAGCCAAGTTTTTAGTGCTTTCCTTTAAAGCAAATAGGAAAAAAAATTCTTTAAATGCAGGGGCATGGAGGTCCATAGCTTGGTGGTGCATAAAACAAACCTCCTTCCGCCCCAAGACAATTTTTTGGGCTTTAGGTATTACTAGGTTGAAAGCGGAGGATGACTGCAGCAATCTAGAAGAACAATATTGCTGAAAGTGCTGTCTAAGATAGACCAGGCCAGATTCTCGCAATGGTTTGAATGCGATGCAGAGGGCTTTAAAGTCATTACGCTGTTTGACTGGCAGCCAATGAAGCTGCACCAGAGCCTGCAGCATGTACTTGTGTTTGGGGATTCCCAACAGCAAAGGGTTGCCGCATTCTGCAGTACCTGAAGTTTCCTGAGAAATATTGTTGACTAGAGCATTGCAATAGCCACCATTGTTTGTAGCTCTTTTGGAATAAATGGGAGAACTTATCTTAATAATGTCATTAGGTAGAAAGAGAAGGACGTAACCGCATTTACCTGGCCTTCGAATGACAGCTTGCTGTCAAAAAGAACTCCCAAGTTCTTAGCTTTCACAACCGGGATTTCAGTGTCCTGAGTTCTTGAGGCCACCAACTAGGGGACCAGAAAGTGTTTTTTCTGCCAAATAGAAGGCTTCGGTTTTGGAGGAGTTAACAGTTGTCGCTCATCCATTTTCCAATTTGGAGCATGCAGTTCTGGAAAGGTGCGACTGTAACCTCTGAGTTACTTGCTACTGACACAACCATTTGAGTGTCGTCAGCATACGACACCTGTAAGAAGCCAAATGCTTTTATCAAACTGGCTAAAGAGGTCACATATAAGTTGAAAAGTGTTGTGCTCAGTGACTAGTCCTGTGGAACCCCGCAAGGAAGAGAAAAGGATGGGGAGATTAAGTCATTGAGAGCCACAAATTGCTCTCTGTCCATCCAAAAAGATTTTAAGAGGGACAGTGATCCATTCCTAACACCACTTTTTTTTTTTAAACACATTTTATTGTTTTTACATTTTAGCGCACTTTACAACAATAATCTATATTTGTCATTATACACATTTTCTGGTGATACAGTTAGGGTTGCAGACAGAGATAAATGGAAAAAGGGGAGCATCTTAAGTCGGTTCAGTGACACAATATCGACCTACACAATTATCGAGTCACTAATATTGTATGAAAAAATATCGACTACCAATCTCCAAAATTAAAATGACACAAATATCGATAAAATAATTGTCCCAAAAATATCGACTACAAAAATATCAACTACAAAATTATCGTATACAAAAATATCTGAAAACCCAACATAACATATAATCCAACTAAAGTATTGACATACACAATATCGACAACAGAACCATCGCTAAAATACATCTTAACTCAACATAAAAATAAGATTTAAACATTATAAAATTTAACGCTTTAAAAATAACTGAAAAAATACACATTTCAAACATCAAAATATACATACAAAAATTAACAACTACAAAAACCAAACTACTTACTAATAAAAAAAAGCATATTTAAATAGATGCACAAAATCTAATACATAAAATAATAATTACCTCCATCAAATATAAACAAACATATATACAGCGTATTTAAAAAAATGTATAGCATATATAAAAACATATTCTAACTATATTATAATATAAATTAAAATACACTTTTAAATAAATACATATAACATTAAAGAAATAAATTTATAACTGCCAAAATAATCACACAGATGCTACTCCAACCAATAAAATGAATCTACAACAACAAAGACCAATAGAAAGCTGCAACTAATTAAATTAACACTATAAAAGTAACCAATTAATTAACCTAAATTTACCTCAAAATCAACAAACATTAGAGAAGGGTCAAACTCTGCCAGATCGACAACCCAATGAAAAAAATCTACATATACTACTACACCTGAAGACTCTCATTCAAAGTAAGTACAAAACTTTTAAAATAACTAAATCACCCTAACTTAACTTAAAAAGTAATTAAACATATAAACCTACTAAACAAATGCATTTGTTTTTCTATTGATATTTTATAGACTAAACTTTACCAAACGTCTACACTACATAGGAATTTCCCGTCCATCATTTGTTCTAAAAAAAGAACACGAAAATCAACATTAACAAAAGACATAAAATCAAGTAAGTATATCTCTTAATTATTTGTTAAACCTAACTGAATAAACTTTAAAACAATCCTAACAAACAAAATGTAACTAATAAACACTTTTATTTTTATTTCCCTTCTACAGCCTACACAATTTCCAATTCAAAAACAACATCAAAGAAATCAACCAAAAATAGTAAGTATTTTTTCTAACATAAAAAATAATTGAATAACAAATAGGCACTAACTGAACTAAACTAACAAAAAATATGTGAAAACAAAAGACAAAGAGTGGCTGACCATATGTTATGCACTACAATCTCTATTCACTGTACAATAAACTTTCTGTGCATTTTCCTCCTTTTTTCGTTTTCTTTTTCTCTTTTTTCTTATTATTATGTTTTAATGATAATACCATTATGTAATAATATTGACTTTGGTCAGTGTTAGGTATTTGATAGTTACTTCTGGCCTTTAAATACAATATTCATCATCACTTTAAGATGGCCGCTGTTTTCCTTAATCTCTGTATATCAAAACACAGGTTAAGATATTATTACGCACTAATGTTGTACGATATTCCTTCAAAAAGTGTAGCTGTTTCGTTGTTTGTTTTTTCCTTCCCCCTTTTTTTTTTTTATTTTTTTTTTATTTAAAAATGTTATTATTCAACATAAAAACGTCTAACTCCATCAGTATTGGTTTTTTTTGGTTTCAATATTTTCGAACGGTAGTGTATCACTAGTGGTATGGATTGGCGACGGTACGTTTTGCAATATAGAAAGGCCACGGACCATGATTGAAGTCTGGGAGTATTACGATACTTTTTATGTTATTTAAAATCAATGGTTGTTTTGGTATCTGTTTATAAATGAACCATTGTAGAATATTAAGGCTGGATGGTACAGCTATTTCCTAAGATCGTGGGGTTCTCATGCACCTTATTATGTACATTTTATCCTTACAATTGGTATTATATATGTTATTCTTAGTCTTTATACAATATTTACTACCATTATAAGATGTCCGCTGTGTTTTTCTTAACTTGTTAGTATTACGACACCAGTTATGATGTCATTACGTTTTTACGTTGCGCGCGATCACTTTAAAAGTGCTGCTGACTTGTGTTCCGGTTAGTGTTTTATCTTGACAACATCGTCAGTCTACGAAGGAACCATTGCAGGTATGATGATTAGTGATTTACTCAGTAACGGGGACTTTCTGGATTACAGTCTGTTTAACAAACTAATGGTAACGCACACGCGGTCGTTTTCAGCGTAGTTAGGTTGAATGCATTATAACGCTTGAGTCTTCATACAATGAAGGGATAGAATATGTACAGAACTTTGTTGTCTGTGTATTTCGTTTTTGTTTCACTATTGGTCACACTTATATATCGACTGTGACACATCGTTTGAAGGTTATGTTGCAAATTACCCAATGCGAGTGATATATATGATAATCCCCCTTTTTCTTTCGGTTATTTATGTATTTCTATTTAATATTTGCAGACTGGCCATATTATTTTGGTATATCAGGTTGGTCGTGACCCTTACTTGGGTGTGTTTTATATTAATGTCAAAGGAGTAAATTGGACTGTTTGATGGCAGTGTTCTTGTCTTTAATTAGTTAGTATCATTATATTTGTTTTGAAACTAAACATTTTCACTTAGGCAGATGGTAGTTTTTTTGATTTTTCTTTGCGTTTTTGAATAAATTTATACTACAATAGACCTATATTATGGATTGTGCTGTGTATAGACCCTCTAAGAATGTTAGGTAGATATTTGTAACCTTTTTTATATTGAATTTTTTAGGCAAGTGCTCCATTTTTGATTGTGCGGTAAATTGATTTGTATGTTTATATTTATTATTACACATACATGCAAAATATATTCTTTTTTGCTTATTGATGCAGAATACTAATGCTGGATGGTACAGCAATTTCCCAGGATCGTGGGGTTTTCATGTACTTTACAACGTACACTTCATGCTTATAATTTAAAGCTATTTTGGATTATTCTATTCTCATCAACACTTAACGGTGAGGATATTGGTTACCAGTGTGGTGTTATTTGGTTTATAATTTTTCTATATTGTTGTTTCTATGCTTGTTCTCTCTTATTCTTTACTAAAAAATTTTCCTTGTCTTCTTTTGCTTTTTCATTATTAGTAGTATATTTTTCTTCTTTTTCTTTTTCTTTTCCTTTTCCTCTTTTTCCTTTCTAAAGATGTGTAAATTTTAATATATATGTGGTATAAAAGTATATAATGGGCACAATATTATTAAATGTGTTTTAGCTTTTAGTTTTGGCATGTGATGTTTATCTTTAAAGATTTAAGTGTATTTGTGATATTTATACGATAGTATAATAAGTCTTTCCTATGTACCAATGATAATATTATAGGTACAAAGTCTGTGTTGGTTATAAATGTCTTCGTTTATGTATATTTTTATGTATATTTTTATGTTGTAGTATATATGTATGTATGTAAAAACAGTTTTATGTTGTGGTTTTTTCCTTATATGTTGTTTCATGTTGATTGTTTTCAGCCCTGATGAAGTTCTTAGTGAACGAAACGCGTTGGCTGATGTCTGTATTCTGGCTTTTGTGAAGAATAAAAAGAAAAATTACGTGGACTTATTCTGATACTTTTTGATTTCAATTCTGGTGCACCCTCCATAATAGAAATAACAAAAAATATGTAACACTTCAAAAAAACTAACAACAATTTTTTTAACCAACTGAAACAAAAAAATTAAAGCAGGAAAACCACCAACAAACTTCAAAAACATCAAAAAAGAAAAAGCAACATATATGTAAGTATTATTAAAAATGTAAAATATATACCAAAACGTTTACTTTTCACTAATTAACAATTAAAATATGTATATATATGTGAGCAAGGGTACTAGGTATCCGAAACGCGTCAGGTTCGAGGTTCTTTGTAATAAACAACATTTGGCCTCATATCGTTGGGTTCGTGTCTCTGTTCGCCAGGTGGATGGAAGTGCAGAGCTTCAGGAGTATTTTATATATATATATCTATATATATATCTATATATATATATATATATATATATATATATATATATATTCACAGAAATACAAAGAAAATGACAGAAGGGGCTAAATTTGTTTACATGGGCTAAAGTTATACACAAGTAAAATCATCAGACAATAAAATACATTGGAAATGTACTAAATACTACTCCAATTCTTGCTATAGACGGGCAACCACCAGGGAAACAACAGTAATTAATGTTAAAGAATACAACCACCACCCCCCCCAATGTCACAGGAATAGAGGTTGGAGATGTTCTAGAAAACATCAAAGAGGCAAGCACCAGCTCACAACAAACTAGCACAGATATCTTAAAAAATTTCCTAACCTGTGTCCCAGAGCACGTAACTGGACAGTTACCTGCCATCCCAACCCTAAAACGCCTCATAGCCAGAACCAAAAAATCAAGCAGTCAAACACCACCACCCCAAATCTTTCTCAGATATAGAAAGTCTACCAGAATATATAGTCATGCACAGAGATGAAAAATTCATTCTTTATGACAATAGTCATGAAAAAAGACTTCTTATCTTTGCCACCAACATCCAAAAATGTAAATAATGTGAAACATGGATGATGGATGGCACATTTAAAGTCTGTCCTAAGCCATTCTATCAACTTTACACTATCCATGGCGAATACCAAGAAACCAACATCCCTTTCATATATGCCCTACTTCCCTAATAGAAGTACAACCTATATAGAACTACTAACAATAATTAAACAACAAACAGAAAATTTCTTCACACAAAAAATAATAATAGATTTCGAGCAAGCATGTTGTGTAGTTCCTATATATCCTATACAGGATCTGCGCGTTTGGATAACATAAACTGTGGGGTCGGTGGCAGACTGATTCCGTGCAACCCCACCGGATACGTTAGCCTGTCTGCATCAGCTAGCTCACAGTGCCACTAGAGTCTCCTCTTATCGGGGAGAGAATAGTTCTTGGCAACCTCAGAACATAACAACCCTGATCCCTCAGAATCGTGGAAACAATATACTACCTTTCGCTCAGTCACTCGTGCTCACTTAGTTTGTCTCAGAGAGATACACAGAATAAACACGCTGGGTGTTTCAATAAGTATTTATTCAACAGTTGTTATTCTAGTGTAGCATAGATGAGCTGCAACAACCATTAGACAGTAGCAGAGATATATGACTAGCAATACTACAAAAGTAAAGGGATGGTATAGTTCTACCATCTTTCAGAAATCATGAATATATACAAGTACATAAAACACATGATAAAACTGCGTACTCCTACGACGTCTCCCTAACTAGATGTACCTAAATATACCTAGCATCTATGTAGGTGTTATGCCAAGAATCCCTCTAGGATCTAGTCCACCCCATTACCTGAGAGTTTAGAGAATGTGGGACCCCGTCCTGGTCTCGAGTTGGACACCCCGCGAGGGATGTTAGACCACTGCTAGCTGGAGCGTCTGTATGCAGGAACCTCAGCGTCTCTGGTCAGTGTGTCAGCCGGGAAGTCACGGTCTCCTCTCTCTTCCTCAGCAAGATGTGCTGTATATATACCGATAGGTCTCCCCAAGGGTCCTACCTTGCTGTGTTACTGTGTCGGCCTAAAGGATGACGTTGGGCCTGAACTTTATACAGAGATATTATACAGGAGATGGTAATCCTACTGTTAGTCCTGCTGTGCTTCCAAGAAGCCTCATGCATAATGTATGAGAATCGAACCAGGGAAAAACCCGCATTCTGAGTGCAGTGTCATATCTAGGTAAAAGGTCAGTGCCTAAGAACCGTTATGTATGAAATGTAGGGAAGGATATAGGTGAAAGGTTGCGATGTTACCTGCGCCTATATAGGGTACCTATATGGAATATAACACCCACTCCTCTTCCGAATGAACGACATATGTAACCTATTACTGTACTACTAACATTAGTTACTGGTACGTGTCGGTCGGTAATTTTTCCGGCTCCGAGTCGGTCGGTGCTTTTTCCGGCCCGAATCGGAATCGGCCCTTTGTGCGTACCACTATCTAGTAATGTTAGATTACTAGATAGTGGTACGCACAAAGGGGCCGATTCCGATTCGGGCCGGAAAGCACCGACCGACTCGAGCCGGAAAATTACCGACCGACACGTACCAGTGGCGCCCGACACGCCAAGTACGATGCAAGCCGCGATAAATCCGACCGACACGTCAGGAAACCAAGCCGACCGACCGAGCCGCTCGGAAAATAGCAATCCGGCCGGAAAAACACGCGAATCCAACCGACCGACACGCACCCGGAACAAATCCGACCGAATCGTACCCGCCAACTCCAACCCGCAAAGTACGATGCAAGGCGCGAAAAACCCGACCGAGTCGGACGGAGGACAAGCCGTACGACCGACACGCATACAAAACCGAGCCGAAGCAACAAAATACACCGCGACCGACGCGTACGCAGCATACAAAACTGCACAAACACAGCGTGAACGAAACGGAGAACACCGTACGAGACCAATGCAGGGTCCGACTCGGTCACAAGAACGTTTCCAACATACACAAACAGCACAAAGGAAAAATCACCCAAAAAAGGCCAAACAAGCAATTAGCAAGCCAATAAATACTGGGGGGTGGGGACAGAGAACAAAGACACATCCACAACTCCACCTATATAAAGGACACAAATCACTACCATGAGCCTTTGCAAATGCCATTCCACTGCCAGCACCCAAGAGAAAGCAACCACACACCCACAGCTCACCCCTCACACAAGCCACACACCATCAGCACACCAACAAATACCTACCTCACATACACCCAGCAAAACACACACTCACACACCCTCACCTGCACACCAACACACACATCACTCACCATCACCACCCATCACCATGCCCCCAAGAAGAATCCCAAGTTCCTAGATTGTGAATTGGAAGTCCTGGTAGACGAGATCCTCAGGGTGGAGCCACAGCTGTTTGGCACTCTGGTCCAACAGACCCCCATGTCGCAGAAAACCAAGATGTGGGAGAGGATCATCAACAGGGTGAACGCCCAATCACCATGTCGGCGCACAAAGACGGACATCCAGAACAGGTGGTATGACGTGCGCAGGAGGGTACGGGACCTGCTGAAGATAGACTACATCAACAGCCAACATACCGGCAGTGGCCCTCCTGCCAAGCCAATATACCTCAGGCCCTGGGAGGAGAAGGTGCGGGCCATCCTTCCGCCAGTGAGCGTATATGGACTAGAGAACATCCCAGAGCCTGGTGAGTACACAACAAATGTACACAATAAACTGCCACAAAACACACACATCACTGTCAAGGGGAGAGTCAAACCATGCACACATAGCAATTACACAGCAACTAGAACAGAATCATCCCAAAATGTGTATGTCAGTCAGATAAACACAACACATGCCATCAAAAAAGTCACATCCAACTGTGCCAACACATGTACAAACACAACCACAACTACAGCTAGGCAGTGGCACAAATAGAACTAACACACACATCCACACATGTAGCCACCACAACAACACCAACACACAGTGAAGACCACTCAAAGGAAGGAATTCTGTGTATGCTGGCCAAGTCAGTGTAGCCAATAGCATCATGGGAGTCGCAGTCACACATATTGCCCCCCACAACTGTCCCATCAACACCACCCTGAACCATGCTCACATCACAGGGAGTGGAGAAGGACTCACAAGATGGCTGACACTGGCTACTGCTGTGGGGAGCACAAGGCCCTGCTGGCAACTGTGCACCAACAAACAGCAGGACACCACTGACTGACATCCTGAGAGACAACTTACACTCCCTGCAATGCAAGCACGTTCCATGGTGGGATAACTGACTGGGTGGGTGGGTGGGTGGGTGGGAAGGAGGTCTGGCTGTCAACCAAACACAATCAATGCAGACCATGTTCACACCCCAGAGAATACATAGAATGCCCAAATAATGCAGGACAATGTGCCACACCAATATCAACCCCTGACTGTGACGACTTAGGACAATACAATGTACAGGCCCGCACCCCGAGGCACAGTCACAACTGTCAGGTGTGTCAACCACTGATGCCTGCAGAAACATGACATACATTGTTTGTGTCTCCCAAAAACAGGTGATGATAGGGACACAGCAGCAGACGCTGAGGAGTCCCAGTCCCAGGCTCAAGAGGATGCCGAGCTCACTGGCGTCGTACAGCCTCTGTCCTCCTCGGACGATGAACAACCTGGCACATCCGGTGCAAGTCAACATGCTGCACCAGCAGGACCACCAGCTGCAGCACCAGCAGGTCCACCAGCTGCACCCCCTGCACCCACCCCTCCAACGACTGTCACCACGAATACCATCCCTGCCGACATGGACAGAATAAGGAACAACACCAGCGCAGTGACCCTGGACCAACCTGGGGCCATGGACACCACCACCACCACCACCCCCAAGGTGGACCAGGGTTATCTGTGCGTGCAACTGCACACACTGCACATGTCAGCAGGGGTGGTGGGAGGGGTGGAGACAGAGGTCGCTGCTTGCAGACGTTGCTGGTGTGCATGAAGACCCACAACTGGTACGCATAGCTGATGCGTACCAGTCCAGCACCGGAGAGCTCAGCCAGGTAGTGGGGCTCCTCAGAGACATCAAACAGCAGCAGGCTGCCCATCATGCCCGCTTGGACTCCCACATGTCCCACGTGGAGTCACACATGTCACGTGTGGACTCCCACATGTCCCGCGTGGAGTCCAAGTGGGATGTACTACATGAGATGACGGCGGTGCACAGGGACATTTTACAATGCCTCCGCCAGATGAACAGCAACCAGTCCACACCTCCCTGTGTGCCAACAACATCTGGTACCGAACAAACTGCAACTGCCACAGGGAGGGAGGAGGACTCTGGCGGAGAGTCCCCTGCACCGCAGCAGCCTGCACTTGAGGGCCCCCCCAAGAAGAGGGGTCGTCCGAGGAGGGGAAAGTGAGAGGCTGATGGCCAAGCGCAACTCCCAGGAAGCCTGAACCTGTTCTGGATTTTCGCCTTTGTGCACAGACTGTTCACCCTGTTGATGGCAACACTACTCCCACACATTGCATGGGGAGTACAAGTTGGAACAATGTGTCAGACAACTGTGGCCCCGATACTGGGGATCCTGTCTACCTGGACTTTCTATTCATCTAGGAACTTGGGATTGCAAGATTCATGTACAGCACAATCCATCCTATGCACTATTATCACAGATGTATCACAATAAACACACTAATACACCATACTTGCCTCTGTCGTGATTCCAACGTGGGTGCTGTTATGGGGATGATGAACTGCAAAATTACACTGTGTTTGCGAACTGCAACAGCAAGGACAACACTGGCATGTGAGTACAGGCAACGTGACACATATGAGGGAGACACACCACCAGGGCTACACAACACATACACACCTAGGCCATCTGACTCATTGCCTACACTGATGTTGCCAGGGAAGACGGTGCAATGCATAGACACCACACCCATTCCCAGTTGTAGTCAAGTAGCCCACAGGTGCAGTAAGCAAATGGCAGTCAAATGTGTGACCACAGACAACGCACATCACTAAGTGAAGCACAGGTTTATTACACAGTAGCAACATGCCGTAACCACTACAGATGCAAGGTAACCCCACCTAGTAGCGGGCACACAGTCAACAACTGTAGACAGAAGGAAGTCCATGGGTGTGGCGCACATCACCTGTAGGGACACAACAGCTACCAGCCTGGATGTGCAATCACGTCGTCGGTGGACACAGTTGACCAAACGAATCTGAAAGTACCCTGTGAAGGACAGAAATGACACACAGTCAAAAGCAATGCAGTACAGGACAGAACAGCAAAACTCATGCACAATACATGTTACAAGATACCCACCCAGAACCAAGTTAGCATGTCAACACTGTTGGGGAGTACAGCCCACCTGTCACCACACATCGCAACACACATCCTGTCAAGTAGCCCATGGACACACTCCAACAGCACCAGAGCACCACCCACACATCATGCCAACTCACATCATTCACATGACACCTCAGGATACTCACATTCAGCTAAAGAAGTTGGTGATGAGCTGTGTGCGGACATCACCATCACCATCATCATCATCATCGTCACTGGCATAGTGGTCCAGGCCAGGATCCTCCACAGGTGGCGGATGTTGGTCATCGTCATCCTGGATGAGAGGCAACTCCTTCCGCACTGCCAGGTTGTGGAGCATGCAGCAGACGATGATAATCTTGCACACTTTCGCAGGGGCATATGGGAGGGACCCTCCGGTCTTGTCCAGGCAGCGGAAGCGGCTCTTCAGGAGACCAAAGGTCCGCTCAATCACTCTCCTGGTCCGACCATGTGCCTCATTGTAGCGCATCTGGGCAGGTGTCACAGGGTTCCTGAGGGGTGTCAGCAACCACGGCATGTTGGGGTATCCCGAGTCACCTACGGACAGACAAGTGCACATCAGCTGACTTGGAAAAGTGGGCGGAATACTACAGATCAGATCACACACAATGGCACAAAGTCAGTACACACCGACAAGCCAGGCACGCTGGTTCTGCATCTGTGCCATCAACCTGGGGATGCGACTACTCCTCATCACAAAGGCATCGTGTGCTGAACCAGGGAAACGGGCACACACGTGTGTGATGGTCATGTCTGCAAGACACACCACCAGTGCATTGACCGAGTGGTAGTGCTTGCGGTTCCTGTAGGCCTGCTCCTGGGCCTGTGGTGGTACCAAAGCCACATGTGTCCCATCAATGGAGCCAATGACATGCGGCATCCTCCCCAGGGCATAAAAGTCACTCTTCACGTCAGTGAGTCGTCGCAGTCTAGGGAAATAGATGTACCGGTTCAGGAAGAGCAACATTGCCGCCAAGAAATCGCGGAGCACACGGCTGAACATGGTCTGTGACATCCCACCAGCAGACGCCACAGTATGTTGGAAGGTACCGGTGGCAAAGAAGTGTAGGGCTGCCATCACCTTCACCTTGGGGGTCAGCGCTGTAGGATACGGCCGGCCAGGCTGCAAATGTGGGGACAACTGCACTGCAAAATCCTCAATCAGCTGCCTGGTGAAGCGGTACCGTCGGATGCTGTCCCGTTCCACCATCGTTGCCAGGTCTGGGAATGGCCGATGGACAGCAGGAGCCCTGCAGTGCAGAGGAGAAGTAAGCAAGATCGTCAGTCACCCCACATATGCGGCATTGAACACACTCAAGATCCCAACATACATCATCATGAGGCACAACTACATGAAGTGTGCAGTACCGGAACGACATGTATGGTACATACATGGCCAACATCTGTCAACACGGTCCTACAGGTGGCATCAATTTGTCCCAGGTTGGCCCATTGGATATCATGATGCTGTGTCACAGTCACCCCCAGTGACATGTGAGGACAGATGTGCCCCAGGCACCACAGCTCAACGACGGGCACATTCCCAGGGACCCTGTAATGCCACATGGACACTGGCATCACCTGGAGTATCATGTGTACACCACAACAAAACAAACATGACCCCCACAGGTAGTGGCCACACTTGCCATGGCAGGAGAGCCATGGACGTCTGTGACACACACGCACAACATCAGAGTCCATGCACACACAACGTGGATGTGGAGACTGTCTCCCATTATGCACATGAAATCAGAGACATTGTAAACACTACATGCACAAAGACTGTGGAGGGCCATCACTATTGTGCCACTGGGACACCCTGGCTCAAACATACCGTCCCACATGGGACTCACGGGGTATGTGACATGACATACACAAACACCACTGTGAAATGTGACCATGACACATGCACAGATATGAACAGTTGCACATCACAGTGGTCACGTACACGTAACACCCAGGATCCTGTCCCCATTAACACGTGCACAGCCTGGGGGTGGCTGCCCACAGGTGACACCCACAGGACAACATGTACACCAACATACACACAATAGGAAATGCAGCCTTACATGCCTTATGATAAGGTTTGGACAGGCTGTCATGATGTAGGTGTGCCCCTCACTCCCTGGGAGCTATCTGTGGCTGGCACATGTCCATCTGAGAC